>OZ004353.1:15464400-20264400 GCA_963924445.1 Philereme transversata
CGAATTTGTTGCTATAATTGGAAAGTTTCATAAAGAGCATATGCATGCGGCCGGCACCTTTATTGAAAACCTTATTACAACGGCCAGGTGCCAACGGCATCCAATTTCGCCAACCTCTAATTAGCTCCACACGTGCACCAGTTAGTAACGTACAGAAATTCAGAAACACGGTTCAGGAGAATGCTACTTTAGAACCTAGCCTATGTTATTAAGCTAATTTATTAAACCACGCAGTTCCAAGATGGCCGTTGGACAGGCTCAGTACTAACTACATAGGAAAAGCCAGGGTGTCGGGTGTCCTCCCTACACGCATTAGGTAGAACTCGAATGTTTGCTTTCACTGCTCTGTCTGGTGAATACACGAAACATAACACTAGCTTGGCTGCGGGAAAAATACTGTGGATGAGAATAAAAAACAAAGTCTGCGTCTACGAGTTATAATACCACACTTCTACTTCAGTACCTGAAAATTCAAAGATTATAATGACTCAAGTAGATAATAAGAGGTTGTTCATATCCTGTACTATCGCTTACTCTCTCTATTCATTATCGCTAGAAGTTTCTATACCTACGTATAATATTAATTGAATAAGATAGAAGCGAACGGCAATACAATTAACACTAGGCCCACTGTATAAGGTTACAAAAGCGCGGCCATCGGAATTGTGAACATAACAGTCCATCTATTCGAAGTAACGAAGCATGGCTCACCAGGCCAAGACAGGGTCGTATGTTTATCGAGACTTCGGCTGCCTGCCCACTCCCCACGCCCATGTTCCATTGTACGTGATCAAATCATATTTACATCACAATGAGTCGGCTTTCGCTAAGCGCCATGTCATCCTTATTGTTCCTCGTCATTTCCCTATTAATAAGGGTCAACTTGTCTTTGGGATAAATGTAAGCCAAACAATCAGCAAGAAAAATATATTGCTTTCTTCACCGTTTTATCGCAAATTTAGGCGCATTTATAAACGTAGCGTAATGAACGAATGTTTATGCTACAAAAAGAAAATTAATTACCAAAACGACACAGAAATTATATCTTATGAAGTGTTCGCATTTGTAAGCATTAAAATGCCGTTCGGGCGGAGTAACAGAGCCGGTTGGGTTGTCGGTGTCATTTATTGTAATCAGACACACACAACTTGAGTTAAATCTGCAGTGACGAAGCGAGCTTTATTATTTACTTACAGAAATGTTACAACGAAACGAAGACAAGTGTGGTCGTGTGGGGTCTTTATCGGTTACGTTATAAAACAATATTCGTACACTTTCTCAAGAGATTTTATTTATTCTTTTTGATGTTCTTGTTCGCTTCACTTCTCATTTTTTCCACGCTGGGAGATATATTACAGCGATGACATAACCCACAAGGAAACATAATATGACAATAATGCCCCACGAAAGGAAGGGAGTATTACATGTTATGATCTGACGTGAGATAGTATCGATTTGATCTACGAGACTACGAAAATTCTGTATGCGCGTGATGTAAGAATTTAATGAAACATACCTAATAAATTGTAAAAAAATTCTTGCTAAATAACAATGTATATCACATAATGCCACTTTCTGATAAAAAGACGACACTATGGCACAAATATTTGGGTCAAGCGGAAAGGTGACAGTTATTCTGGGAAGATGTAAGTTGATTTAGAAAGAATGAAAGGACAGTTCTTCAGGACTTAAGCATTATCAACTTAAAAATCGTTAGTTCTCAAGCCAATGCCAATTTCAACGAACTCCGAATGATGAATTGTTATTATTGATCGAATTTAGATATCTAAGCAATTTAATCGAATACTCAGAAGTGGGTCAAATTGAGACGGCATATAAAGATAATCGAACAAACAGACGCGGCCGGTGGCTAGGTGTCAAAGTATCGAGTGTGTCGTAACTCGATAGCCGGTCACGATTCGATATCTCTTATCTCGCATGTTGACTTGCGATAATGGTGGATGCATTGCGTTGCGTGCGTGCGATGCATTGACTCGTTCGGTGTTCCGTAAAAGCTTAGAAGAAAGATCGGATCCTAATTTCCTACGCCTAGGGTAACTTACGTCTTGATAGGTGAATTGGCAGTAGTCTATCATTCGAGCCCAAGAAACATTCTTCGAGGATTTACACTGCCTTTGGTTCAATTATGCGGTTTTGTTCTTCCAAGCTTCTCAGTTAGGCGTCTTAGCTTCCTGTTAGCAATTACATTTTAACATTACTTAATGATGTCTGTTTCAAATTTCAATAGTTACTTTTATTTGATTCAGTCTTTCATTCATTTTCGATTAAGATCAATATTTAAGTATCTGAATCGTTTAAGATTTATTGATACGGACTTAATCGCGACAATTTACAGCATTCTGCTTACCGGCTATTAACTCAAAAAGTTTCGAATAGCGTTGTAAAATTAGCTTCTTATAACAATCTCTGAAATTAAAGTTCAACTTGCAGATTTGTTGGCCAATTATCGTAAAACTTAAAGAGCGCCGTAAAGGGCAAATGCGCAAGGTGTTCCGTTCGCCTGGTATCTAGTAGCATTTAATTCAAATGCCAGATAAATTATGCAAACATGGCGTCTATTAACCCTCGAAACACGTGTAGACACACGTCGCTCTCGGCTCAGTGGGCAACGTTCCGCAGGTGGGCGAGTAACGGTCGCGACACCGACACAATGCGACCGGTTGGCAGTAGCCGACAACCGCGTTTTACACTGGACATTCGCGCCAACCTTCAACATGCATGTCTTTGCCACATCCAGGATACATTGAATCAGACAGCTCAGCTACATTTTACTAAAACCAGTAGCTCTTTACACTTACCCGCATTAAACGTAAAACAGTCGGCAAGTGGGTTCCATGAGGCACTGAATTAGAAGTAAGCTCAACGGTTGTCAGTTCGCAATACAGCGGAAGTTTGCCCTTCGTAGAACAATTTGCGAGCCCACCTGCACGTCTAATGGTAGCGGGAAACCTTGGAAACTTCCAGGATCTAGGGAATTACTGTAATGGGATGATGAGTGTACTAGAAGTACCTATTTATTTGAAAGATGCAACAGCGTGGGCTAGTAGAGTATTAGATTAGTCGATCCACACGCTTCGTCAAGAGACCTTGGTCACTAGTATTAGTGTGATTAGAAGGCGTCTTAATGGGAGGATGGCCTGGTTTGCTATTCGCAATGCCTATTCGCAATGGATTGCAATTGGATAAAGCACTCATAGAACATGATTGGGATTTGGAAGCAAGAGTATGGAATATGCTACCTGAAATTCAAAAACTGACAAATGGGAATACTTATTTAAAAGTTTATGGATGTTGGTAAGATGTGCTTGTTGTCATGGAATCAAAAATCAATGAAACACGTCGCCTGTTTCAAACATACAAATAATAAAACGCTCATGCAAGTTTCGAACACGTCAATCCACAATGGTATAGGGTGGCTCACCCTTCTATAAGAGACTCGTTTTATGGCTTTTAATAATTTGGTGGGTAAGCTGGCGCTGATTGTTGTAGTGGCAGCTGCTTGCTGTTACAGGATTAACGGAATAAATCAAGTTTTTTAACAGAGGTAAGTGTGGATACGATAAGATTATACCAGGACACTGTAATATTAACAGACAAATTCATTCAAGGTAAGGTAAGACCAATACCCTCAGCCTGCTGTTCGATGCAATTCTGGAAATCATAACTATAAAAAGACCTGTGCAATAAATAAATTATTCTTAAAATGTTTTATGTGATTCCAGCAATTTGGTTGCAATCATGACAACCTTTTTTTACGAGTTCCTGCAACCGCCGAACAAGACCACTAAAGCGTTAAAAAGTATTTAATTTAGCGACATCAAAAAATCGGTTTATAACCGAGCTTATGCAATTGACACCTCCATTCACCACCAATAACTAGCTGTTCTTGGCCGTTCTCGAATGAATGGCTCGCACGGACTTGGTGAGGTTTCATGTCCGTATAAGGCGAATATGAATATCGGACACGAAAATGTGAGACGATGTGCCAAAACCTGTAGTTGCGCAGTGACAGGGTTCGTTCACCGCAGTTAGTACGGCCCACCGCCCGCCATGAAACAAATCATCTGAGGTTACACGAATGAAGGTGACATAACAATTTAACGAACCGTACCGAACTTGCCGCCAACTTATCTGGCCGGTGGACAAAATTCAAGTCAAGCGAAATAGGAACAAAACTGAAACTAAACAGACACCAGATAAGTCAAGACATCTGTTCTATAAATTAAATATTGCAAATCTGGTATTTTGTCGTAAAAGTAGAGCGCTAATTGCTTCAGAAACCAGTCAACAAGGCCAGTAATTACGCCAATGTCATCGCCATTACATGAAGTGATGTGGGATGTTGGCAATACAACCGCAGTCATTATTAACACGATGGCAACATACGAGTAGTAAGTAACTGTGTATCATATTAATCATTCTCAACATCATCGTGACACAGTTTACGTAAGTTATTGATTAAAAGTGAACATGGTGTTTTAAGCGGCTTGGCCTCTTTCAACTTATCTCTTTGGTTTACGGTAAAGATTGTATAAGAGCCGATATCAGCAATTCTTCTTCATTATCAAGCAAACAGTCGTGTTGGCTGTCTGTGTATCGCCTTCGACATTTAACAATACTTCATGTGCATTGCGGTGCACTTTTAGCGGACAATCCGTAGCGGAATTCGCTTAACAGCGGCAGCGGTTGCATCGTTTCTTAAATCTTCATAAATTTTCTCTGCGATGCAACTTTTAAGCTCATCTATTTCAAACGTGTGATAATTTAATGTAGTATCTGTAGATATAACTTATCGAACCTATATTGTCTTAACAATTCACTGTTATTTATTTATTGCAATATAATTGTGTAGCTAAGAGCAAAGGAGCGGACATGTTTGTTGGAACTGTACGAATGTTTAAAAATAGCTTATCCCAGATTAATCTGTGAATCGTTCTTGTTCTTACCTGTGTGACCTGTATCCCTATAAAATAATAATAATACCTATGAAATTGCCGTTCTTCAGTACTGGTCATTTCAAATAGAAAAAAAGTTTGGAATGACTTTGTATTCAAAATTCAAATTAATTTTGTTTTACTGCACTGCATACTGACAGTCTCCAAGCTGCAAGAGCTGGGGTTGGAAGCTCTCCCTTATCCGCCATACTCACCAGACCTTGCACCTACCGACTATTACTTTTTCCAAAATTTAGACAACTTTTTAGTGGGTAAAGAATTCAATTCCTGAGAGGCAGTACAAAATGCCTTTGAAGAGTTTGTTGCCTCCCGTCCAGCTGATTTTTACAAGAACAGTATTAATAAACTGCCAATGCGTTGGCAAAGATGCGTCAATTGCATGGGTGATTACTTTGAATAACACAAATAAAAAAGTTTAAAAAAATAAGTACTTTCACTTCACCTAATATATAAATAAAATTATATGATATTATTGTGTTTTAAATTTGTAAATAGGAATGAATTAACTTATTTAATTTTTATAAACTTTTTGTAGTTGTTATGATATCATGAAATGTATTGTTAGCTAGAAGTACGTGCATCGCATCTTAGTTTATTATTATAATTCAATTATTTTCTCACTCGGCATAAAATGCATGCAGTCTATCAACTGTAATTAAATTATAGTAGCACTAAGTTCTACCATTTATAAATGTAACCGCTAAATATTGTCAGTGTATGCTATGTTGATGATTCCTATTAATAAATTAAATTAATTGTAAAAACTACGAATCTAAGTTGATTTTTCGACAAGTGCTTACCACTATCGCTGGGAGAAAATGGTCCCGCTGTAACCTGTCCGCTAGATGTTCATAGCTTCCTAAAAGCCAACATTATCGTGCGGACGTGGCATCCTTATCTAAACCATACGGTGGCGATCGCACATTTTCACCTTTATTGTACTGTCACCTAAACGAAGCATTGTTTTTTATCGGCGGTGATTCAGCATTGTTGGGACATGATTATGTTTGCACCGGCGGCAATTATACGTTAAAATTACTCAGCGGCATGGCTGGCATGCAAGTCGAATATTTGTATAATCGCAATCAAAGTAAAAGCTTACAAAATTATTAAAATCACGCAAGTAAACATTTGCAGGCAATTTCAGCCAATCTTTTATTTGTGCTGCTTATTATATATATATTTTTTTAATAATACTGTCCCGCAGGGCAAAGGTCCAAAGGCTTATTATATAAAAAAAAAATTATGGGGTATGTTGGTAATTCTCAAGATATGTTTGCTATACATACAAACATGTTTTGATAATCAATAACTTGATCCAAATTATGAGACGGGCCTATGTTAAGAACAGCAAAGTCATCCAACATAATAAAGGTAAGAAAAAACCATCAACGAGATGATGGAAAATTTCATTCGATTCGATTTGTCTGATCTTGTTAGATCCATTGTACTGATCGTAACGACCCGTGCTTCAACATACTGCTTTAGATTGATTACGAGGAAAAAAACGATTACAATAGAATTCGTTTATTTATTATTTTATATTCCATAGACAAAAAAGCAGCTAGTGAATCTACTCTTTGGATTGGTTATGATGATCGTTCAGTTATTGGTTGAATAAAACTATAGCGCCTAACAGAACTTGTAGAATCTTAGAGGACGTAGATTCTATCTTAATAAATGATTGTAGAGTTCCTTTTTACCCAGGCTTCAAAATAAAAAGCTCGGTATGTGGCAGAGTGGACTGTATTTTCTTTCTTCTTAGTTATTAGGTTACAAGGTAAAAAGCGCGCACTTGATGATCACAATTTTGGAACAAAATTGCGCTAGACATACAAGTTTGTTTCTCGCCCTAGCAAAACTAGTTCTACCAGAGAGTGATTTACAACTTTTTATACATTTTCATAAATTAAGTACCTAAGCGTCCGAATTACCGTTAAATGCTAAACAGAGACATGTTTAACTATATGTAGCTATCTCATTCTTGAACACCCGCACAATGATAATAAAAAGTATGCTTTTTCATTAAAAAGCATAATTACATTTAATTAAAATCATTGTCACCATGATAATCTATCTATTTTCAATAATATAATGACATTTTTTTATTTTTCAGAACATGACTGTTCAAAACCATTTCTGTAACATGCAAGTTATGCCAATGGCTTTAACATAAAATCGCAATTGTAAGTAATCCTTTTCCTAAGAAAATTGGAAAATAGCTTTAACAAAACAAAATATTAGAACATACATGGGGGTGATTTGGGTCGGCCGAATCCATGGTGCATGAATTACCCTGAAAAGTTACTCATATCATTGTCGTACGACGTATACGAGTATCGGCTTCTACCATAGCAAAGGAAGTATTGTTTAGACTGGGATATTGCCGTATCACAAAATACCTGGCTAACGATGCAACACGAATGTTGCTGAAGCATCCGGCTGCAATATAAATGAACTTGATCGAACGGGAGTCTGCAATATGTATGAGAACAGGCTCGTTTTGCCCATACTGGCACCCCGTGTGTGCCAGTATGTGGTAAGATGGACCGCTTTGGAAATGCTAATGAGCAACGGCGATAGAGATTAAATTCTGGTGTACTTATAACAGATTCCATAACTTTGTAAATATTGAAGAAAGTAAAGTTAGACAGTTTCGTAAAACTATTTAAGCTTTTAGGCGTTATGAAGTGACGAATACCAATAAACCGAGTGGTATTAATCTAATGTAAATATACATACAACCGCATGACACATCCGATAAAAAACAGATCTCTAGACATTTTAATAGACATTTATTTAGATAACTCATGGACATATGCATTCTCCCCATCCTGACTTATGGTGCGCAAACCTGGTCGCTAACAAATCGTCAAAAGTCCTCCCTTGAGGTATGCCAACGTGCAATGGAGCGCAGTATCCTGGGCGTGAAACTGACGGTTATACGCTCCCGAGAACACACGTGGCCGACGTCGCTCTAAAAGCTGGAAGACTCAAGTGGGACTGGGCCGGACACGTTTGCCGTATGCCAGACACAATGTGGGCGAAGACCACCATTGAATGGCTTCCAAACTACGGACGGCGCCCGCGTGGAAGGCCCAGGCGAAGGTGGCGGGATGAGCTAAACTCCTACCTCAAGGATTGGCCCCTGCTTGCAATCAACAGAGACGAGTGGAAAGAGGGAAGGGAGGCCTTTGCCCTGCAGTGGGACACAACAGGCTTATAATAATAATAATTACAGACATTTAGAAGTTACATAAGAGGTATATAGAGTTAGAATAGTGTATTTCTAAAATTACAACCTAGACTGTCCGAAGAACATGGAGATAGGATATGTGGGTAGTTTTAAAAGAAAACCCTTTGAAAGAACGCAGTAACGAATACAAGAGAATAAGGTCCCACATTAAAATTCTACCGGCGCGGTTGTGGGACTTATCAAGAATCAGTGTCACATGTCATTAATTAACAAGTAGTGTCGAAACGAGAAAACACGTTTAGGACGAAAGAATCTACGGTTACACTTGAACTTGCGCGCAAATATGACACCTACTTAAAAGATGAATGCATATGTAAATCGAGTCATTGACATTGACTTTACCCACATTCTAAGCGTAGGCAGATTCATTGTGGAAACGTTGGCTATACTACCACTACACACACACACACACACACACACACACACACAAATATATATTGCCTGTCCATTTCTATGAAGCCACAAGGCAGGCGTATGTTTGTAGTGAATTTTTTATTTGTAAAAAATAATAAACAATTAGAGAATCTGACAAATGTTTGATTTTATTGACCTCTGCTTTTGTATTTAATTGTTTGTATTATTGTATTTTGTACAGTAATGGTTAATTTTATCTCCACAAAAAAAATCTGTAATAACGTGACAAGTCTCGATTAAGATAACTTGGCCATAAAAAGAAGTGAGATCAAATAAAGAGCCAAGTCTAAGTGAAAAAACAAAACGGTTGACTTGGCCGCTAAGCATTTTGTAAGAGCTTCTAATAGCGTCGTACCCCAAAATATTTCGGACTGGGGGCCCACTTTTTAAATCCTTGCTAATATAGTTGAGACTTATAGAGAAATTAGTTAAAACTTCAAGCAATGGTCCATAAATTTCTTAAACGTGAATTAAAATTTTTATGACCAAATTACTTCTCAATCCAGACGTGTTATTTCACCGTTATTAACGAGGTAACAATGACCAACTTTCAGGAGTATAAGTGATGGAAAACATTTTGATAATTTCTATTGACATCTTGGAAGAAATATAGATGCACAGTTTTACCTTCTTGTCATCCGTCTTTACAACGAACCACATTGCAAATAAAGAAATAATTCAAATGAAGATACTTAACTAACTAAGATGAATAGGTCAAAGACCAAAGTTATGACTAACAGCGTTGAGACCAGAGTAACGGTGGATGGAGAACAGATAGCATACGCCCAAGAGTACATCTACCTGGGACAAATAGTCTCCTTAGACTCCAGGCAAGATAAGGAATAAAAGAGGAGCTATTGGTCCATGGGAGATTTGATGAAAGGTGACCTTCCTCTTTCACTCAAGTGAAAGTTGATGGACGTATGTATCCTCACAGTTCTTACTTATGGTGCGCAGACCTGGTCTTAGACTAACATCCAAAAGTATAAACTTAAGGTTTGCCAACGTGCAATGGAGCGCAGCATTCTCGGAGTCCAGTGTATTGACCGCATACGCAACACCGAGCTGCGCTCCCGAACACAAATCGCCGATGTGGCTACGAAAGCCGCCAAGCTCAAGTTGGACTGGGCTTGTCATGTTTGTCGTATGATAGATGACCAGTGGGCTAAGCTGACCACCGAGTGGAACCCTGACACAACCCGAAAACGTCGCGGCAGACCAAGGAAAAGATGGAGGGACGAGCTCACTAACTTCCGAGCAGATTAGACCATCTTGGCGCTGGAAAGAAGTGACTGGAAAGAATGTGTGGAGGCCTTTGCCCAGCAGTGGGACACAGAGGGCTAAAATAAATAAATAAGATACCTAATTATGTAAGCCGGCTGGTCATAATATAATTGAAACAACCACTTAATAAGATGGCAATAATATTTTTCTTTCAGCACTTATCTGTACATGTACTGAAGCAAAATTACGAGCTTGAATAATGTAAGAGAAGATAAGGAGAACCGTGTCGTCCGTGATTTATTGAGGGAGATCTTAAAAATGGAGGCTGTTCTGTTACTCGAAAATACACTACAATACAAAATCGTGATCTTGGATTCTATGCCGATATTACCTATACCGGAAAACAAAAAAAAAATATAGCAACAGTGAATCTTTTTATCCGAATGGCAAAATGATAAATTATATTTACTTATAGAGTTTTATTTTATCGAAAATTCTCGAGTTGATCATCTAAACTTACCGATCGATGGCTTGGTTGAAGATAGTACACGCGCGCCTAGAAATAACCTGTCTAATCTGACACTTAAATTTTAAGATTCCGTGATTTTACGGTAGTTGAAGTGGCAGTGGGCAGGGCACATAGCTCGAAGAACTGACGGCCGTTGGGCCAGAAAGGGTCTCGAGTGGAGACCAGGCAATTGAAATTAGGTGCAGGCCGCACAAGATCGGCCGCTCTGGATATCTATGTGATGATGTGATGATGATGACGGTAGTTTTGACGAAGATGTATGATGTATTTCAAATTTCTAATGGGGTTAACTTAACTGAAAGCTTCTCAGGTCAAATTCCCGTACATGATAAATACGTAGCAGTAAGATTTTATAAGCTGCATTAAATGTACGAGTATATTTACGTAAGCTAAGCCTGAGTGTTGAGACTTGTCTAACGAGCTATCAATAAATCCAGACCACTACAGGATATTACTTGAGAATAATTATGATAATAATATCCTCTATTACCGTGCCTCTATCTTTCCTCATTGAATTACGATTCCCACGTTGTATTGCGTCATACGACGGCTATGGACCATTGAAAGAAATACTGCTTTCAGTAACTACGTACAAAAACACCAGACATAAAAACACGTGTTTTAGTTATGCTAACATAAAAACGAAATCGTAATTTATTTCTACCATGGATAATATTGTTCTCTTACTCAACTAAAAGTATGGGTTGAATTAGGATAGTATTAAAAGGAGAGACCCAACTTTGCAACGGCTCAAACTACCATTCTAAACTTGCGAAAACGGTATTGATTTCCAGGAAATTTTCCAGTATATCCGCATAACCCTGTGGAAGCAATAAACGTTATTTGCAGAAGCCACAAAACCGTGTAAGTTGCTCGTGGCACGTGTCGATCGCAGCTGCCTTTACGCCACATCACAAACACTTATTAATTGCTATAAATTCTGCCAATTAACTACTAACTAGTCTTTTGAAACAACTAGTTATATGGCATTTTTTACATATTTCTTAGTAATATTATAACTCAGCATCCTACAAAGCAAAGCAGAAAACCCGACAATGAATCAAATATCGTTCATCGGCAGATAAACAAAAAACGGAATCTAATAAATAACCAAAAACGGTGAACGGAAACACTTCGAGGCAGGAAACAGTTAATAAATTATGTAACCAAAAGATTGTCTAGGTGTGTAGTCCTTTTATATTCGCATTGTACGGGACAAAAGCCAACAATTTTGAATATACGCCGGCCTGTATATCGCGAACAATCGATCTCGCAACGGATCACACGCTGCGCGTACGCCGTGCGCCCGGTATGCTATTGTGCCCAAAACATCTGAATAATGGAAGCTTTCGCTCTTTGTGCTGACTAAAAAGTACGAATATTTCGTAACGGACAATGGGACGTATCACTAAAATTCGTGACCAAGAGCAGACTATAAAACAACAAGCACGTGAACGAATCCAAGGGACTTCAAAGAACTCCCAAATTTTAAAACAATGAGAGACAATGTTATCATAATATAAACCGAAGGATCGATTAGAAAACGCTTCCTTCCTTCCTACCGAACACACGGTAACTGAACAAAGGGCAGGACTTCCGATCAGCTGCCGACGCGCTCCCACTTTTTACGGGCTTCATCTAATATTAACTAGTGTTGAAGTCTCACGAAGCACGTAAAAAACCTAATGAATGTCGTCTATTACTTCTCAAAAGAAACATTGTTATTTCAGTTCCAAAGTGTTTAATATCTTGTTATTTTAGTTTTACTATTTTTAACCAATATGGGAAACAAACCGTTGTGTTGAACTGGACAAATTGGTCTACTACATTAAAACTATTAAAATTCTGAGATTTAAAGTAGTTCTTGTATGTCACATCATGACACACACACTTGACGACGAATAACTTCTCAACAAAATATAGATCTTGGAGAAATCGGTTTGGCAACGGTAAAACATTTTTTACGACTGCGCGCATAGCCCATTTTCCAATTCACCCTATATTTTGCCAATCGTTCAATCTTTTTCCGATACGATTTGCTCTTTCTGGTTTGCGCCTGGCGGTGTGATATTACTGTTACATGCAAGGGAAAGAAAAATGTAGAGAAAATACGACTTAAACGAGGAAACACGGGGGAATAATAAAAAGTCGAAGACATGTGACACTTTTTCGGAAACTGATGTAAGATCCAAGTAAGATAATATTTAAATGAACAGGTTGATGTGAAGTAACATATTTGACCTTATCTGTGTACAGATAATACTTAGTATCAAGTTAGTAGATTCCCAATTACGCCATATGCCGGGAACAGTAGGGACGCTTAAAATTTACGGCCCTCGAATCGGGCCATTCGGGCTTTATTAACTTTATTAGGTACATCATAAGCACCCGTGCACGCTAATTCAATAACTTGCGCCTCTCAATCTTTTTTACACGGTCAATTAAATACCATTTTGTAAACAGCAATATTCAAACCATCCAATATTTTAGAAAGATTGCTATTTGCAAGTAAGAAGCGACAATTTCTTCAATGAAGAAACAGGAGATCTTGAAGACTGGGGCCACGGACAGTGGGCTTTGTCGCGCATGTCTTCAGGAGGAAGAGACGGTAGAACACGTGATGCTTCACTGTACGGCCACGAGCGATATCAGGCTGAGGACGGGTCTGCAAGAGCTCATCGAATCCTCGTCCGCTAACACAACGGCATCCACGGGGATCTTGGAAAGCTGCATCCATCAACCCAAAATCCTGCTCCGTTACTTCAAGGAGCTAGGATGGCTGGGCTCAGGTTAGAAGGGGGGTAATGCACAATACACCCCAATGCGGGACGTCAGTGCAGATCTTATTCCCCCCACCCTAGAATTAGAATTAGATTAGAAACAGGAGATTGCGTACGCAATAATGTGTCGTATTTGTATCATCAGCATTTTTGAACGTCAAAGATTGCCTATTTTCAATGATTATAAATAATTTAACAACCGAAAATAGTTATTTCATTAAACAAGAAGAACTGTATGGCTTATGTAACAGCCCATCAACATACCGTTTCTGGCGAGGATTACATCTTTGTATTAAGCACTTTAATAGATAGGTTGTCGAAACACGCCATGGAGGCAGGAACTAGTCTGGCACCGGTTGTCAGACCGTGAGTGTATAATTAGCGTGGGCTTCTAAAGGTCATTGTCACAGCCTGACTGCATCGAGAAACCGATTAAAATAGACCTAAATGTCGACGGAACCCGAAGAGTAAATAAACGATTACCGTCACCTATGAAAATATTCCAAGTGTACATACACAACTTAGATTTTTTTCAAAAATAGACCACCTTTTTAATAAACCTAATAAAAGGAATAAGAGTTACCTTCTGAACTGCCCCCTAGACTCGGTCGACCAATATACAAATCGGAATACGGAATTTCCAAACCGTATTATTGTTAAATTCAAAATGCAGATTATGCAGTCTAAGAGTTACCTGGTTTATCAAGAACTTCTATTTCTCAATAGCGTATGAGCGAATGAACATAATAAACCTAACATGATACCCGTGTGACCGCAAAGCAATGCAAATTGTTGCATTATAATAAAATTATTCAACAATGGAAGAAAACTTGTCAAGGAACCCTTAATTTGTGTGCAATGTGAACCATATTTTGTGGGCGCGTGCAATGATTCTTTGTTTCAGATTGTTCACTAATTTGCGGAGTCTCTCAGTTAAAGCACACAAAAGCTCAACATTAGTGCTAGCTACCTGAGGGCATAGCTTTCTGAGAAACCCTTGACAAAAAATAACGCTTCCCTGTTTGCTCAAAAGTTCCCACAATGAAGACGGACGAGAGGGGTGATCTCAAGTGTGGTTTTTGTCTCCTTTTCTATTTGTGGAGTACGATAATAAAATAAACGCAACTAACGTTTTGAACTTAGAAAAACATGCGTACAATTTCTGGAAAGTACTAACCGCCAATGTGAACGCCCGCAAAGAAACATTACAAGTTGATGTTATGCTATTCTTTTCAGACGTTAACCCTTCCCTTTCGAAAGTCGGTATGCGTATTATTTTTTGTAAAATTATTCAGGCATAAAGCATTAGGTACAAAGCCGTTAGTTTTAATCTGGGGCTCAGATTACACTATCTGCAAAGGCTTGCTTAATACGGACTGACTGCAGTCATTCAATAGCCTGCAAAACTACACCGAGGAAAGGCGCTATCGGGGACGAAAGGTGACACCGAAGCCTGTGGAATCCGATCTAATAGGTGACTGGGTATCGCCTAAGGGATTGTGCATGATTTACTAAGCAGTTTTGCAATACCGGACCGACCGCAAAGGATCTCACAAGGGATTCGATTGAAAGACATTCTGAACTCGATTGAGGCATTGAGTGTCTGGCTGCGTTCCCTTGCGAGCGGCGATTACTTAATGCAAGCTGAATGCCAGCGCTCTTTGTGTCTCTTATAAGTGAGCAGCACTTATGCTTAGCTTTCGATAAAATGCATACTTAATATGATTTTGTCAATCTTCCCAGCAGTTGCGTCTTGTTAAGCACGCAGACCCGTACCCGTATGAACTAACAAGAGACTATTATGATTGGCAGTTTGTTCAGACAACCGTGGAGTCGATTAAAATGACCGAAGTGAAGTTTAATTCATAATCCATTAGCGATTGGCACAATGGAGCTACTTTCACGGTCACCTCTAGTGCTTTACCGGGTAATCTTCTAAACTAAGCATAACATATTACTTGACCTGTATATTTATGTATCTACGTAATATTCTGGAGGTAGGTATTACCTACCTACTACTAAACTGTGCAAACCTTATACTTGCAAATCGATTTCACAAAACCATTCTTTATACCGCCTTTGATGGGTAAGTAATAAGATAAATGATTTGTGAAACTAAAGTTGATGTAATAACGCCTGAAAAGTTATCGTTGGAGTTTTTGGTTGCTTGCTTAGTGGATAGATAGTAGATGATGATCAATTAATACTGATTAATGCTGTTCTTCGAGATTTAACGTTTAATGTTCTTGTGCACGTTTCAGTTTTATTAAAGCCTCTATTTATCTTATTCTAGAAATGATATCGAGACACAATCTGGTCGGTTATTTTACAATATCTTTAATCTGAGATGCGGGCCACGGAAACACTCTGTAATTTCCTCCCATACAATATGAGAGAGAACAGTGATTTATTTGACACTGTCGCAGCCCAAAGTTATTAGCCTAGTCAGGGTCTTAAAAAGCATCACTTATTTGGGTTTTATATTTCAAAGTTGATTAAAAAGAGATAGATGGAGGATTAGCGTCAACCGAAAAATAAGCCGTGGCCACCTTGAATTTTTAAGAGCAGAAGCTATCAATTTGGTCCAATGTGCAAATGGCGGCTTCAAGGCTTCTCGTAGAACTTATACTGAAAGAAATAAGGTGTAGAGTTGCACAGTAGGTACTTGAAAACTACCGGTGTTGCACCCGGTTGAATGGACCTTACACGCAGAGATAAATCAACCATAGGAAAGCCAACGCCGTTGGTTCCGCCGAGATTTGTTTGTGATTCCAGCTTACTCGTAGACTCTGACATTTGATCGCTTGCCAATGCTTTGAATTTCAACGAAGCTGTTCTCTCAACTCGCGGCTTCAGTCTCGACCTTTTTGTCTTGTCTTTCAACACTGGGTTCATATGTTAGGTGATATATTGCAAATCTGTTAATAATTATTCACCGAATCAAGAGAGTATTGGTCATATCGCTATTTCTTAATTTTTAATAACTCTTATGAACTCGTTCTTAGTTAAAAAGATTGATAACATTATCGGCCAACGAACTCTTAAGGAACTAGGTAATTGCGCAAACTTGGAAATGCCACAATAGGTACCAAGATAGCAACAATCGAGGTACGACCCAAAAACAACAAAGGTAGGTTTGGAGAGTGCTTGCTTCTTTTTATATCGACGAAATTGTAGAGGCCGCCAACAAATTAGGTGCAGTCAGGATCCCACAATTACCAAATAAAGCGACCGTGAAAGGCCAGACCTCGACAGGACGATACTCAAACAACACTTAGCGCTTATCGCCAGGTGAAAGGTTGCCCGATGAATTGCTGTGTTTACACTCCCGACACAAAATAACGTGAGTCCGGTGCCAGACGACAGGCATTTTCTGTTTATATTATGATAAGTTTTTCGACTAGATGCTATGTTTTTTTAACATTTATTTTCCTAATGTGCTCGAGTTCATTTGAAGTCGCAGATAATTTTAACTCAACAATTTCCTCCGTCCTCCGTATAATATAAAATTGCTTTAAAGCATACCTATTGAGCTCAGTGGCTATAAGAATTTTCGTATAAGATGGATACATTCGGGATTGGACGTACATTCAAGCACAAACTGAAATAGACAATAGTGAAGGAAAACGAAGAATTCCATCGTGCAAGTGCTAAATACTCGAGCGGTCAGACGTAGCATTGGATGGCTTGAAATTATCTCGACCGTTTTTATGGTGCGCATCGGAATCAGGGATTTTTTTCCCATCACGGGCCCGTTCGAACGCCCAAACAGGTTTTAGATAGAGCTCTCGAGCCGAGTAATGCATCAACGTTTTTGTAAAGGCGGTAAGGCGGCACATTCAAGGAGGACGAGGTAATGAGGTTTCGGAACGCTCTCTCAATGAGCTTAATTTATAAATGCCCGGCTGAGCGTCTGCTCGATACCATTTCATGGACATGGAATAGCTTATTAGGCCTTAGCTCTTGTACCTACTAGTAGGTTTTAATAAAATCGAAGTAGATACCTAGTAAAAAAAGAAGGGTTACTTTAGTTATTAATTAGTTAGATGAAGATGAGCATCGTTTATAAATGGTACCTATACTAGGTAGGTAGTTTAAAAAGAAGAGTGTAATAAACTTATCACTCAACTCAATTAATTTTATCGGTCAGAATTAGAATAGTCTGGGGTATCGGCTTATCAGCCAGAATTCCTAATTCCTGCAATCGTTTTATCTTGTCTTGGGGCAATTATCCAACTGCTTTGGATAATATTTAAACCAATTGATATTGATCAGTTTTAAAACCTATTTAGATAAGTTTGGTAAGTTGATCTAGAGCATTATCAATCTTTATATTAGGTACCTACCTACTTAGGTAGGACCTATCTAGTCTAATCTATGCAGTTAGTAGGTAGGAACCTAGGAAAATAGTAGGACGAAGTTGAAACCCTAAAACCAGGAGATGTCTTGCAATGTACCTAGATATAACCTCAAAATTATTATTAATATATTGATAATTTACCACTTCAAGCCTTATTTAATGTTTCATAGGTGGCATATCTACTGTTGAATCTACAGAATAGAAGACAGAACAATCTTAGGTAGATACCTACCTACTTTCGTTTTTAGGTATGACAGATATAAACAAAGCCTTGGTCTTTGGTTGTCTTATCAAAGTTTATCAAACCTAATCAAGTGTTTGTCTACGAAGATTGCGTAGTGCACTTGGCTTGCTATGTAGTACCTACCTGGTCTATCTACTAGGTTGCTATTGATTTTAGTTTATTAAAGACTGTGTAGGTAGGTATATCTGCTTGTTAGGTTCCTAGCTAATCGTTAGATAAGTATTGAATGGATTCTATAATACCATGACTATCTGGTAAATATATTTTAGATAGGTGGTTATTGAATGGATTCTTTAAATTCATGATTTCGATAGGTAAGTAGGTATTGTTTTATGTGTCACACCGTTTCGATTGTATTATGCTGATAAGCGTTAGGTAGGTCGGTACCTACTTGGATGGAACATTGAATGATAGTACTGTAAGAAATAATACGATAGTACTGTAAGAAATAATACTCACGGACTGTAACTTTCTTCGGATCATACTGCTCAACGATTTCGTTTATCTTCAGGATCCTGGACTGCGCGACCTTAGACCGCTCAGTGACGCCTTGAAGCTGCGCAGTCAGCTCGCTGAATATGTCCTCGGCAAGCAGCACGAGGGAGGCGAGCTGTCTCAGCGCATTACTCAGCGTACAGTTCGTCACCGCTTGCAACTCCTCGTCAACCACCTTCGGGCGCCCATCTTCATCGTGCAAGCTCGTCCGCGACACATACTTCGGTTCCACCACCCGCTGCACGAAAGGCATCTCGTAATACTAGTCCTCACTCACCCATCGCAAATTAATCGTAATTCCGACATTCATTCAACACACCAACACAAAAAACGTCAGGTAACCGCCGCCACTTTGAATTAACCGACATCCTGACCGGTGAACTTTCACTTATTATCAGTTTTCGATAGTACTAATGAATTTTTTCGACTTCTTGTTTTATGCTATTGGTTTTAATACTCGGATTTTTGTTCTAAAAGTTTGTTACAAACTTTTCATATTGACGAAACCGCGCCATTACGGACGTAACGCACGCACGCAACTCACTATCGCAGCAGCTACCGGCCGAATGAATGAAAACTTCAGTGTTGCCAGCTCTGTGAGTTTGTTTGTCCCGAGTCTTGTAATACAATACAAGTGAGATTCACCCAAAATGTCTGAATTTCGACACGCAAACAATTATATAAGTAGTTCAGGATGAGAAAAATTTAAATTTCATAGCCGAACAATATATTTTAGCTACACAGTTAGCATTAATTAGATACTACTACAAAAGTGAATAGCTCCACTTTTACCAGACTTATTTCATGAGCTAAGTCACTGTGTACCAAGATACCTGTTCTACATTAGATAATATACTCATTTATTTTGGTAAGAAAACCCCTAATACCTAAATATTTTACGTTTGAAACTATAACATCCAAAAACTTGCTGGATCTACATAATTGAGATGGAACTTGATGGAATCGCTAGTACTTTAGGCCGCAATTTTACGGTTCCGGTTCCGAAGTAAGACAATACCTAACCCTTACAAAATCGTTAGGTATGTTTCCGTCGTCGTCCATCCCACTCTGTCCTGTTGTGTTCCAGCGTCATGCATTCATGAAACAACATACAAATTAAATGAAAATAAAAATATTTATTTGACACGAGGACATGCCATACACTGGAAACACATTAACAGATTGTGGGATAAATAAACTTCAGGCTACTTTAATTTGTACATAAAATAAGACAAAATGCCAGGAGTAAGAAAATTATTTAATGAAAATACATATTTAGGCTTCAGGAACATCCCACGCAATTTTCAGCTACCTGTAGCTCAAATTAAAAAGTCGCGCCAAATTGGCGTCAGCTCAACATGATGTTCTAAGTAGTTCACCTTTCCTGGCATTCCTAGCGAAAATGGCTATGGCGGAAATATTCAATATATGTAGGTACTAAATTCAATATATAATCGTTATGAAAGGGCGGTAAGTGATCTATTTTACATCCGAAATATTTTGGCGTACGAGCGAGCGAATGCGAGCGCTAATCAAGGGTGTTATAGATCGCTTATACCCGAGTATAACAAATAAATTTTCATCACGAATGCGAGGAAACTATAAATAGGAAATTTCATAACCGTTTGTTCCTACAAAGAAAGTTTGCAGTCCCGGGGTTCCCGGTATCCATTGTTATTTTTCCCTATGATCACCTATTTCATTTTTAAAAAGAAATATGGATTTGAAATTGAGGTATTCCATTTAGCGTTATTATTAATGTAACTTCTTTAATTTTAAATAGAAATAAGGATTTGTCATGGAGGTAAAAATGTAATACCTACAACTTATATGTACCAAAATATGTATTAGATTTTAGCATAACAATGACCAACTTTCAGAGCATGAGTGGAGAATAAAATTATCTTGTTTTGTTTTTGTTGAAGAGAAAACTACTAAAAAAATCGAGTGTGCTTTGACCACACGACTGAAGTAAAACTTCTTTAATATCTCCTACTCAACTTCCGTTCGCCTCGCCCGATCACACTTTTCGTAACGCTTTCGTCATGTATTCACCAGCTTACTCCCCAAGTCAAGCGTGTGTAAAGAAGTTTTACCTCAATAATTATCTATAGAATCTTACACGTCGCACACGTACGTAATCCTGCGTGGTCTGAAACGCACTTGGCCTATTTGAAGAAAGTCGTATCAATCAAAATATTGAGCCCTTTCAAAATAATCTTTAGTCTAAACTCCGACACCAAAGTTGACCTCTACTTAACATATTTATTTATTTTTATACGACCTTTCTCAGTTTAAACTTCAATTTGTAGCCAGTATGCATCATTTATTATGTCTGTGCTTAGAGTATGAACATAAATGAAGCCTCAACAAATTTAATGTAAATACTTAAGTTTCATCTTTTTGTAGACTAAAATGAATATTAGACCGTTTTTCGCTTCTAACTTGAATTTCACTTTATTTTAGGGAACTCCGTAATTGTGATAGTGGCAGCACTGTGACTAGCGACACCTGGTTTACGTTTTTACTGAAATGAACTTTGTGGCGCAGTTGAATAAGAAATACTATAGATGGTAGCACCTTAGTGCTACCATCTATTATATATCTATAAAGGCTTACCTTTGAATTTAGTTAAAACTTACTTCTTGTTCTAGTTTAAGTGGTTTCTCAGAGATGGCGCTGTCTTTGTTCTAATCTCAAACCTAGTATAGCAAACTAGAGGTCTCTCCCAAATCTTTGCTTTTGTTTCAGCACACCCTGTCTCTTCTAATCTGCCGTCTAGTCTACACAAGGTACTGTTAAGTTTTCATTGGCATTGGATGATTAAGATAGCTTTAGGCTTAGAAGCCTACTAATACAAATATGCTAGTATAACATGAATGACTTTTTTGAAGATATAATAGTTTATTTACTTATGCGGATAATATACCCACCTATACTGCCCTTCTTATGATAAACAACGTAAGTGCATCGCGGCATATTTCGAGAAAATCGCGCCTAAAGTTTTTAATGTTATTTTTGGTGTCACGACTACCACTAATTATGTTATTTTCAAAATTGTTACTTGTACTTGTAGATTAAAGTGTGTATTTTATAATTACTAACATATTTCTGTTTTCTCTTTTATTTCTGAGTTATTATAACTTAAAAACTATTTATGATTAGTAAAAGTAATGTCACTTTTTTTGAAATACTAAACATAACCATCGCATGTGCAGCAGTTGCGATGTTTATGACTAGGTAAATGAACAATTACGTTCATTATGACTAGGAAAGTAAGCATACGATGTTTATATCTAGTATCTTCATACATCGCAAAAATAATTTACAATAAAATGTAATCATAAGCAACCACATACGTTGATTATGTCTAGTACAAAAGTAAATTCTAAGGAGTTAAAGTATCAACGTGCAGTAAAGCTATTAGGTTTGTAACTTCAGAAGAGTCAGAATTATGATTGGATTTAAGTAAAGTTATTTCTATTAATATTATGAATGCCAAAATTTGTACCTTTATATTGTGTATTATTCATCTTATTTCATATTAGTACTTAAAGGCATAGTAAATAAATAAAAGAGTTATTTAAAATAAATGTTTTATGTTTAAGACAATTATTAAATGCAAAAAAAAACTAACGATAACTAATCTTAACATTAATCAGTTCTTCATATATCAAGTAAACTATCTAAGTAGAGATCAATAAACTTGACTATTAAAAATACCACCTTTTATAAAACTCAACTTACACCTAATTAGTAAGAATCAACATTATTATATTTAGAACTTAACAGACTTAAATTATTGTTTAAAAATCTTTTAAACACTCATAACATAAAAGATGCTCTTTGAGCAAGTCAAAAGCTTAAAATGCTATGAAAACATGTTGGTGCTTCACCGTTTAAATTATTATAGTAGTTAATACTTAAATATCTTCAGCTTTTTAGTTATCTATTACAGGCGAACTTGAAATAGGTAAATTATACCAAAAATTTCGTCTATTTGTCGGCATTAGTGGAACAAGTTTTGTTATTATTGCCGCTTTGCGCTCTTTATCAATACCCCTTGGTTCTGTTTTAGCTACTGTTTGAGGGAATTCCATTGATTTGGATATCTTCACTTGAAGAAAATCAAGCTCAGTGAAATTTTCTTCGGCATGACTAGTCTTATACATTATCTTAAGGAGTCCTCGTTGGACTTGAATGCACATCATATCCTTCAAATAAATCCGAGGCTCTATTTTTCTCAGTTTATGTTGCGATGCCAGATCTTGGAAAGAGAAGAAGTCGGAAATTTCCATAATTTTCACAACGTTCTTTCCAGAGTTCGTCACCTGAACGCTATGTACGAAATCAGAAAAATCGTACACTTTTCCTTTCTTCTTCAGCGATCGCTCGACTTGATGGTGAAAGGAGTCGGCAGACATGAATGAATGTCCAGGCTCAAAATATTTTACAGTAATTGTATTAGCGCTAATTATGTCACTGTTTACAATTTCTACTAAAAATGAGAAGAAAGCCCAGTTCTTATTTTGCGCTGCACAATTGTCAACCCAAATAGTTATATTTTCAGCATCTCGTTTATGTAAGACAAACAAACGAAATGTGGAAATGATATCTTCTTGATTTCTGCCTGACACAGTCTCGTTCCAAAGCGCTGCAAAGGGCACATGCTCTAATGTTGTCTTGCCCAGAGGAACAAAACTCTCATTAAATGCTATAATCCGTGGGCAGAATATAGCGGCTTTAAACTGGTCTATCCTAGGCAGCATAATGACTTTTTGTAAATCAGCAGAGTAAAAAACGTCAGTTGTTACCTCTGCTGCAGTCTTAACATCATTTTGGTACTCGGAACGACACTCTTCATACTTTTTTTTGTGAGTAATGTAATTGTTGCAGATCTCACATGTATTGTCCGGGTTATCTTTGTGATTAGTGTCATGTATCTCAAAAATTGCACATGTTTCGCATTCTTCATGGCCCAAGTGGGCAAATGATATATTCATATCTTTCTTGACTACTAATCTATAGGACTCTAATGAAATCTTAGCTTCTGGATTTTGTTCTATAAATTGTTTATGCATCGCTGTAACTGAAAGGTCACTCGGTAGGTACAAGCGGTTTGGGGCGTGCTCTCGTCTATAATAGGAAACACTAGGGTTAAATTGTTTGATGTGGTCTTTTATAATTTCTTTGTCTATTTTTTCAACTCTTTCATAGCTTCCACGCAAGTTTTTCTGTTTATCTACGTCTTTTTTCATCACACTTTTAATTTTACTATCATTATTAGCCTCATACCCAAGAGTCGTCAAAAAAATGTCTTACAGACTTCAGTTTTTTGTAAATTACTTGCATTCATGTAATACTTATAAGTAATTGTCCTCTTTTCATTGCTTGTCACTTTTCTTCTTTGTACTGCTTTTGTGTCTATCGAGCATTTGATGAAAAGGCCTTTTGCTTCAAAATTTAAATTTACATATTTATCATGAATTTCTTTTCTCTGCTCTTCGGTGATATATGAGGTGCATTTTTTTTTGCATGTTAGGATGTTGCATGGATCTTTTAGCATATATTTTATTTCTTCTACTCTTTTCTTCCTGATTTTTCTTTCTTCTATCGATTCATCGTACTTTTTTCTTGGTTCTCCAGATTTCGTGAAACCCTTACTAGTTGTAGCTTCTTCCTGTAAGATAATTTGATTTTGTACCTGGTTTTCTTCGTCTGTTCTTTCCCTTTCGCCAACACTTTGCTCAGTGTCATTGTTGTTTTCCTCTTCTATCATTTGGTGTTCCGCTTCTTGATTGAACATGCTGTTCTGATGCCCTTCTGCGTTATTCTGTGCTGCTTCTACTGTTTGTCCTGTGGCATGTTGGTTTTTTGCTATACCTAGTTCTTTGGCGGTGTATTGTAGTTTTTTCGCTAACAGTGAAGTTTTTGAAATAGTTATATTTTCCTCCAAAATTTCATCATCCGTGGTTTCGTCAGAATAAGGTATATAGTCTTTATCGTTGTAGCTATCATCAGAGTTATGCCATATGTCAATGTCTTCCCTCATTACATCATCTTCGATATCAGATGTAGGTAATTCTTCTCTACATAAAAGAGAATCAATGCCCATCTCATTGTCGGGATTTTCATTTGCGGGATTTTTCGCCTTATCATTTTCGGTAGTGTTTAAATCATTATTTATTGATTCTCGTTGTTTCACTATCGCTAGTATTTTGTCTCGTCTAGCAGCCATTTTCTGCAAATTATATAAATCCTGTTAACACATTAGGTTAGTTGTTAATAATAGAATATTTACTCTACTCCTTCTGCATATAGGACATATGTACCTACCTAATAGAGTAGAGATTTACAAGCGTGAAAGGGTAAACATAAATAAACACGGTATGTGTTTATTTATGTTTTACCCTTTCATACTTTTAAAAAACCGCCGCACACAGAAACTGGAGGCTAAGGCATACGAATTGTATTCTATGAATGACTACTGGCCGCAGGCCAGGGATGTGGTGGTAAACTCTTAAGATACAACTAACACGAGCTTTCGCTTCCAGTTTCAGTGTGCAGCTGCTTTTACAGACAAACCGAGTGAAAAACTTTCACATTTATAAATATTGGTAAATTAAAATTCAAACTCACCAGGGTTTGGCGCCAAACTTCCCGCAAAGTGACGACGACCACCTAGCACCTTACTCGCCGCGCGAATGATATTTTTGTTCACTGTTAGTAATGTTCTCCCCTCCGATTACCTCACCGCCCCACCGTTTCTGTATTGTATTTACCAGACATAAACATCGTATGTGCGCTACTTGCGTTGTGTGTTCATAGAATAACGCAATAAAATAACGATTTTATGCAACAAATAAAGAGCGTAGGAGATAGTACTATGTTTATTTCTAGAATATTGTTAATCTTTCTTAAATAAGTACAAGGTATAAACAACGTAAGTGGCTCATATAATCATTATGTTTTGTAAGTTGAGCCGACAGTTGAAGGTACTGCTAATCATAAACAACGTTAGTGATCGTGCGATACTTATGACTAGGAGATTGATTAAAATCTCTGAGCGTAGTGGACAATACGTTGTTTATGTTTAGAAATAAAGTGAAAATTGTGCACGTACGATGTTTATACTTATGTTTTTTTTTATTTCTATCAAACATACAGAAAAATGGATAATTTTTCCAGATAGATCTCGCTTAGCTGATTACAAATATGCTAATAACTCATTTTCGCAAAAAATGTTACCTACGCTGTTTATCGTAAGAAGGGCAGTATAAGTAACTAAGCCACAATTAGAATTTAGGTATTAGGTACATCATTTATTATCATTTATAGTATTATAGTGTAAGACCTAAATATTTTTTTGTTTAAATGGGCTATACCATAATGGCTTATAAGTTTTTAAAACAGTTTTGTACCTTGACAGGCCCTTACAGGAGTTACAAGGTAGGTACCTAGATACGTTTTTTAATTACTTAGATACTTTTTAAGAAACTATATTGCATGTTGCATTGAAGAAATAAATACTAAATACCTAGGTACTAGATTTTTTTGTATGAAGCATTGAAATGTGCCAACGTCAATGGGTTGACAATCAACCTACAAATCCTTCTTTGGCACACCATTAAGTTATTATTCAAATTCGATCAAATTTTATAGATTACTAGCTGATACACCCGCGGCTTCGCACGTTGAAATTTCTCGTTCTCGTGGGAACTTCGGGATATATAAACTAGGTATGTATATAAAACACTCTTGTCAAAGTGACGCGACACTTCAGGTTTTTTTTTTTTTCGAATGGACTAAACTCGCTGTTGGCCTCTGAGGCCGTGACAGCTTAACCGAACTTTTGGCGAGCGCAGATGGCGCTCAGCCCAGTAAGTTTTTTTTAGGCAACTAGCGCAAGGGCACCACTTAACTAGAAAAAACATAGCTTGATCTCTGGGACAGCTGTCAGTAAAATCGCGCCTATGAAGTTCTGAATTTAACAGTACGGACAAACGTACCCGTCAATGTCATACTTTATGGGCATGTTGAGCTAATTATAGTGATGAGCGATGAATCATCGTGACCACAGACTATAAAGTATCGATATTTTGTATAAAACTTAATTCAAAATTAATTTATTATTTAATTAATTTATCATTTGAAAGTTTATTTATTATTGTTAGTTTCTTTGTTGTTATTGTTTGTTTTCATTGTTTGTTGGCATAATGCCAAAGAGAACGAAGAAAACTGTTTTGAACAGTCAAAGTCGTGAGTTTGTGATTCGCTTGCGTGAATATTTTGAGCGAGAAAACCAATATGGTGGACCGCTATTACCCATGGCAAAAGTTTGTGACAGAGTTGCAGATGCTCTTGGCATTGGACGTGCGACAGTAATTCGCATCAGTAAAGAAAAACATGGCGAATCTTCAACCACAGTATTGACTGAAGACGAGAAAAAAAAGCTTTCAACGCCAAATAAAAAAAAGAAGCAAGGCTGCTCCTGTCACAAAAATTGACGACTTTGACGCCGCTGCGATTCGCAACCATGTATATGGTTATTATACACGGGGCGAATTACCTATATTAAAAAAACTGGCGGCGTCCCTAAAAGACGCAGACTTGTTTAAAGGAAGCTTGCCGTCACTATCGAAGATTTTGAAAAATATTGGATTTTCCGACAAAAAAAGTGACAAAAGAAAAATTATAATGGAACGAACCGACATTGTTCTTGCTCGAGTGAATTTTCTCCGGAAAGTCAAAAAAATTACAAATTGGGACAAAGTCGTCTTTCTAGACGAGACATGGCTAAACGCCAATCATACCGTATCCAAAGCTTGGACCGATGATACGGCACAATCTACCACCAAAGTACCCGAAGGCAAGGCCAAAGATTAATAATAACTAATGCTGGGACGTCATCTGGTTTTGTGCCTAATTGCCTATTGGCATTCAAATCTACGAAGACCAATGAATACCATGAAGAAATGAATTCTAATGGCAGTCGTTACGGGTTGTTGGAGCCCTCAAAAGTCCAACAATTGGTCTTACTGCAAAGCTTCTATCGATAATTACCATCGATATTTTTTTCTGTATCATAACAACCCTAGGAATGTCAGTTTAACAAATGTCGCAGAGATCAAGCTATGTTTTTTCAAGTATAGGTACGAACCTCGGCTTGGGCTGTTGCCGGGATGGGGATAGGAGAGAAACGCCCGGGTACATGTTTGTACCTCGTATAGGCGGCGACTGAAGGGATTCGTCGACCTCGCCGGCGAGATCGGTGTTTCTGTGAAGTGTTTGCTCTGTCTGAAGTAGATGACTCACCTTCCGCATTAGCGGAGGTGATTTCGTCATCCGGGTCTCCGAGAACGTGTCTCGGACGACGGAGGATTTTGTTGGCGGGCGGATCCAACGGGTAGACCGGAATGGTGTGTACCAAAGGGTTCGGATGATTAGAGGCAAGTTCATACAACCGCTTGGAAGCGAGCTTCATGAACCTGGCTATTGATTCTAATTTCATATCGCGATGTAGATCGTTATTGCGAAAATACCATGGCGAGCCTGAGGCTTTTCGCAAGAAGCGATTTTGGATGACCTGAATGGCACCAACTTTAGGAGAGTGGGCAAATACTACAGAGGAGTATGTCATGATGGGGCGAATGCACGCTTTGTAAAGGGTCACCTTATTTTTAAGGGACATTTTACTTTTCGCGACACTTCAGGTCAATGAACGACGGTTAAATTATATGGATATTGTTCACACAAAAATACTAAAATCGCGATAAAAAAATGGAGGTGGGGGTAGGAGGGTGAAAAATAGTTTACGTCCTATTCTCAGACCTACCGAATATACACAAAAAATTTCATAAGAATCGGTCAAGCCGTTTCAGAGGAGTTTTATTACAATTACTGTAACACGAGAATTTTATATAATAAAAGAAGATTGTTAGATACTATAAGGCTCGGACTATATGGCATCCGGGCTTGTCAGGGACCGTTTTTTAACGGCCCCTGACCAATCCGTCGCACAACCAAACATTTGAATTTTTCCTGTATCGACTACTTTATATATTTTTCCATAGCCTAAGGCTCGGACTATGTAGCATCCAGGTCTTCCCGATTCTGCGAAAACGGAGCTTGTCCCGGCTGCTTCCAGATAAAAATCAGAGTCGGATGGCCTCGGATCGTGTGTAATCGATGCAGGAAAAAATCCAATTTTTGATTTCGCGACGGATTGATTTTTTTTTTTCGAATGGACTAAACTCGCTGTTGGCCTGTGAGGCCGTGACAGCTTAACCGAACTTTTGGCGAGCGCAGATGGCGCTCAGCCCAGTAAGTTTTTTAGACAACTAGCGCAAGGGCACCACTTAGGTACGAACCTCGGCTTGGGCTGTTGCCGGGATGGGGATAGTAGAGAAACGCCCGGGTACATGTTTGTACCACGTATAGGCGGCGACTGAAGGGATTCGTCGACCTCGCCGGCGAGATCGGTGTTTCTGTGAAGTGTTTGCTCTGTCTGATGTAGATGACTCACCTTCCGCATTAGCGGAGGTGATTTCGTCATCCGGGTACGACGGATTGATCAGGGGTCGGGTCGTTAAAAAACGGTCCTTGACAAGCCCGGATGCCATATAGTCCGAGCCTAAGCCTAAAGCTTGGACTATATGGCATCTGAGTCTCCCCGATCCTGCGAATCCGGAGCATGTCCCGGTGGATTCCAGGTAAAAATCGTCGAAAAAGTCGGATGGCCTCGGATCGTGTGTAGTCGATGCAGGAAAAATTCAAATGTTTGGTTGTGCAACGGATTGGTCAGGGGCCGTTAAAAAATGGCCCCTGACAGGCCCGGAGTCCGAGCTTAAGCAAGGGATGTTTTATAGTTAGTACCTACCTAGGTAGATACCTAACCTACGTAGGAAACATACCTACCTAAGTCTTAGCATAGCCGCTTAGGAATGTTTTTATAGTTAGCAGCTAAGTTAGCGAAGGATAAATGGGGATGGGTTAGTAATAAAAGATCATAATTTTAGCACAAAAAATAATATTTTACATTTTATGTAACAAAGCGCTTACATGCATTATATGTTTTTATAGCAACATTCCCATAAACAATAAAATAGGTCTAGGTAACATAGGTCTTAATGTACCTGGGCCTACCAAATATACCTATTTAGAAACGTAACGTACCATCTACCTACACGGTAAGGTATGTAAGGTACCACATCAGACCACATGTCACCATTGTAGGATATTCCACTATGATTGAGATGCCAGTTAGGTATTAAACTATGTAGATGAGCAGGTAGGTATGATATATTTAAGTAACCAAGCCATTGATTAAAAATTTAAAAGGGAAGTAGGTAGGTAAATAGTAGATGTAAGTAGTTGATAAAAATATTTTGAAAATTTGGCTTCTATCTAAGTCATTAGATAGGTAAGCACACATTCTTATAATATAATGGCAGTTTTATTTTTGTTATTTTTTATCTATCTTTACTACATAGGTAGGTAGGATACAACATGTAACAAATTTATAAACATTTAGCCCGGCTTTCAAAACGATCTCTAAACGTATTTAGCGACTAAACATGTTGAAATTTGACGTATTTGTATGATTTGACAAGTGATGGTATTTAGCCACTTAATAGGTACGTTAAGCATCGTTGCACAAGTAGCCCTTAGTAGGAAGGTAAACATAGCCAGATACATCGGAGCTTTTTTTATTTAGGGTGTTCCTCCATAATATCTTGCGATCCCTCGCCTCTTCCACCAGCCATACTGAATAAGCTAAGTAGGTATCTGCCTACACTTACTTACCCTACTCGACATATTTGTATATTAGGCTTTATAATTTCCGTATGTAACCTACCTATACAGGGTGCTCCGAAATAAAAGGGGATAATAGTTCTGACCCTGAATATGAACGACTTTTTATTTAAAATTCCAGGATAATAAATAATCATGAACTTTTTTAGTTTCCCTTCAAATTAGCTGTTCTTGTAGACTACGCCTTTCTGGAACTCACCTTATACGAACAAAATGTTTGACTTATGGTGATTCACACAAAACAGCTGAAAATCTGTTTTTTTTTTGCTGAAATCAGCTGATTTGTACCAAGTGATTCTTCAATGTTCCAATCCTGGGGGCCAATTCACGTAACACAATTTTAAATACACAATGAAAGTTGACCCAAATGAGATTTGACTACGAATTGAATATATTTTGGCATTCTGCTCCATTACTATTACAATATTAGCTTAAACTTAAATAAAGGCTACATAATCGCATGCCAGTCAACTCATACAATTGTTTTGTCCGTTACGTGAATACCGTTTAAGACAGACTAGATCGATATCTACTCGAATTTTACTATTTTAAGTTATGGGAATTGGCCCCTTGGTATAGTAAGAGTGAATAGTTGTCTTCTAGATCTTCGTCGTGCTTTAACTTATTTAAGAACACAATGTAGAACAAACATTGTTCTCCTAAGTGATGTCAATGACTTCCTTACGGGTTAACCCACATATTTCGAAGCAACCTGTATAGGACAGTAGTTCAACGTAGGTGAGCAACTAGTAATTTTCATATGATTCCTTTCTTCATCATTTTTATTGTAGGTGTATTATCTAATAGGTATTTCTTGTAAAATATTACTCAATGGTTAAATATTACATTAAATACAAATTTATGTTTTATCTAATGCCAATGTAGATACATACAAGTGGGTTAGTATCGTACAAGTTCTAACCTAACAATTTTGCCTCACTATCTGCTTTCACTTTTATATAAGTACATAGATAATTATTTTCTATAGTAGTACATTAACGCATATACAATTGATAAAATTGAGTATAATAATCAAACAAGTCAAAATAGGTAGGTAGGTGCCTAAGTTCAGACAGATGTACATACGTACATAGATTATATAAATGTATAAACATATTTTAGGTTAAAGAAAAGTCTAATATACTACTTAATAGAAAAACAGTTATCAAAACAATTATAATATTTGGTATCTATACCGGAACAGAAAATAAGAAAGCTATCTATCTACCACATAGGTAACTAACTATATTATACAACATGTTGTGTTATGTACAACATTAATTTAAAACTCACATCCGAAATCAGATGAATAATATCTTGAATATTTATCCAGTATCGATACATTTTCAATAAACAATTTTTAACATTTTTAAATATCGACGGCCGGCGGCGGCGCCCAAGTATTCGACAGGACCTACTGAAATGATGAATTAATATGATGTAAACAAATCATTTTATTAAATCATCATCAAACTATTTTATACAGGCTGTTTGATTAATATTTTTAGGTGCTATTAAGTTTGTTTGAAAAATTAAAATATTCTATTGTAATCAAATTGAAAAAAAAAACAATTTTACAACAATATTAGCCATTAGCCCTAACCGTGTATTCTTTGTATGGCGTACATAACATGACACGTTACATAATTTAAATAGGTATTGTGACTAATTATCTAAACTATCCAACATCTTACTTTTATCGAATTACATACTTGCCAAATCCATGCATTGCATCGCACTGAAATTTTGATAATTTTGCTACAAACATTATGCCTACATTATTAAGATTTTAGAAAAGACACTGAAAGCACTAGATATGTAATTATGATTTAGTACCAGAAGATTGTACAATAATTCAATTTTTATACAATCTACTTCATAAATACAATCTGCTGGTAGGCATACTTCTCTTCTAACGTTTGACGAATCAAGGGTTTTTCCACGTACCATAAAGCAAACCCCACAATTGGAAGTGTGTTAATCTTTGCCAATGAATATGATTGTCACTAACAGGTATAAATAAATATAAAAAATCCCCGAATTTGTATATAAAACCCGTGGTAAATATAATTTTTACAGCTGAGATCCATTCCTCGACCTCCGTGGCGCAGTGGGCGAATAGCCGGCTGAGACGCAGGAGGTAGCGGGTTCGATTCCCGCCGCGGAACAAATGTTTGTATGATCTACAGATATTTTTTCCGGGTCTGAATGTTTTTTTATATTTTATAAGTAGGTATATATTTACAAAAAAAAGTATATAAGTACTCTATCAGTTATCTGGCTCCAATAGTACAAGCTCTGCTTAATTTGGGGCTAGATAGCGCTGTGTGAAATGTCCAGCAATATTTATTATTTATTTATTTCATCAAATAGAAAAAGTGATGATAGTTTTCTGACCTGATCTTCATCACACAGACTAAATAACTTAACATCAGGTCATATTCTTGTTCCATCTCCAACTAGTATTAAAATATACTAGACAATGGATGGCAAAGTACAAGTCTTCAGTCAGTGTCTTCAAGATTTTCTCGTAAACCGGACAATAAATTTCAAAAAGCCAATCTATATTTATTCTTGTATTTAGGTGCTAAGCAGAAGGCTCTTATGATTTGGGTTGGTGTTAGTATTTTGCATTAGTTAATAATTTTATTGTATAGAACTAGCTTCCTCAAAAGCGAGTTAAGAAAGTATTTTATAACACATTTGCTCGTAAAGGATCTCTTAATTCACCAATTTCAATATCGTAATGCATGTCATTACGTACTTGTGCGTCATTGTAATGTAAAACGCACGAGTTTCTTTTTAATAAGGTAAAACGTACGGTTTATCAAGATGCTCCGTCTAAAACGAACGGTACTTTTTTAAATCTTAGCAAAGAGTTTTTATGTCAGAAAAGTGGTCAATATTTTATAAATAAAATTAACTTTGGGAGATAAAATATAAAAAACAAACATTTAATTCTTTAATTAATTTTGACAATAACAACCATTTATCTGTAACAAAAACAAAAAAATATTAATTTACTTTATTAGTAATACTGGCTGTTTTTGTGCCTTTGCCTTAATTTATTTCCTCGCAAATATTTTATAAAACGTCGTATGACATATGTACGTGCGCTTTGATAATTACAGCCTCTACTTGTACTGTCTAGCAATATCGCCTCGGCTGTAATTTTCAACTTACCGCACTTATATCATAATATACTATTAAAAACTGCTGATAATGTAGGAGTAAGATATGTAACAGTAGCTGCAGGTAGGTAGGTTATGTACCTAAGAGTTCAAGAGATAGAAATACAGAAAAACTACCTATCTTTCTTTGAACACATCTAATGGCATTGTAATTGCACATTCATACATTTTACATCAAACAACCTAAATCTATGGCCTTTATCTCTACATATATGTTTTTTAAGTTACCAACCTATTTCCTATCAATTATTTGTAATATAACTTGGGTATTACTTATTTAAGGTATATCTATCTAGTTAGGTATGTAAAGTGAAAATTCTGCTTTTCTAGTCAAAATGATGACTGTGACTATCGATATGGTGAGTTTCGTACGTTATAATGCAATAATAATATGTATGTATTAGATATGTAAGTAATGATATAGTAAATATTGTTCCTATATAAGATTAATTTTGAAGAAAATCATTATATACATATAGATATAACCGTAAAAGTAGAAGTTGGATGATTACAAAAGCCGTTCCTAAATAAAGAAAGGCTAGGTAAATATATCTGAATGTTTATAAAAGAGTTATGTAATTAGATTATAGTTACCATAAAATAACAATTACTATTATTACTAGGTAGGCAGATAATTTAAATACACGTTAAGATACAAGTATTCTACTATAAATTAGCTTTTATAAAGCAAAGTATAGAAAGGGCCGAACTTAGACTCTAAAACATTTCAATCACATTTTGTGTAACGCGTATGCTTATCTAATTATAAATTGAAACACAATTTTACAAAAACTCGCTATTTTTACACAAACTATCTATCATAGACTCCTTGAGATATACATCCATAACACAATCACTGGCAAAGGACGAGTACACAATTAAATTAAACCTAATCTTACACTTAAAAGTCCAATCAATAAAGATGCGCAAATAAAACGGTACCTGTCTCACTACTCGCCACAAGCTTTACAACAGTTTGAATCCAACCGTCTTTTGTCCGCTGTGTTCAACGTGATGCCATTCGGCAACTAACAGCTGTCAAATTTCAAAAAGCACTATTCTACATATACAATCCTTGCACTACTCAGCTCTAAATAACTGCAATAAAAGTAAGACATCTAAATAAAAAAAATACAGATTATTTTATTGAAATAGGATAATAGATTTAAAAAGGTAAGTCTAGAATACATGAAGCAGTTAACTAGGTTATGAATAGAATGGTTAGATATTAGGTACATCATATAAAGAGACACTATACGTAGATTATTACAAGGACTTAAACCTATAGTTTTGTTTAATACTCGTAGTCATCAACATTGAAATGACAGAACAAAAATCTGAATTAATCTTCATGAACATGATAGTGTAGAAATGATATGGTAACGATATTTAATAGAATCAGGCTAGGTAACACGACATTTATCAGAAATATAAGAAACGGTTAGTTGTGCTAAAAAATACAAATCCAACAAGAACGGCTCGTTACGAGGATAATTGACAGCGAAAAATAAACGAATGATTAAATCAGAACACATAAACATAGATAAACAAATAATTCGAATTTGAAAACAATATGAATCAGGAAAATATACTTTGATTTCAATTCAACACAGCGGCAGACAAAAGCACTCTCCCAAATCCCAAACTAGCTGTTTCCGCCTAGCGACGATTCGACCTTGAGCGGTCGGTGAAGGAGCCCATTTATTTGCGCACTCCTCGCTATGGGTCCACCTCGTGACAAACCTCCATGTAGTCAGGGTCGTGCATGATATCCTTGATCATGTCCTTCAGCATTGTGTACCGAGGGAACATGGGGTACACCTTGGAGCTTACGTAGTCGGACTGGAAATTAAAAGTTTTGACATTACAAAGTAGTAGATTATGTGTGTCGTGGAAAAGACTTTGAGCTGGAACCCAAAACCCGCAGGATTTGTTTACTAAGCTTAGAAATAGTGTTAAGTTTAATAAGTACATTTGCACAATTGTTAACTCAGTCAATTATTTTCGACCCTGAAATTCATTCTTGCCCGGCTTGCACAACGATTCCTAAACGTATTTAGCGACTAAACATGTCTAAATTTGACGTATTTGTATGATTTGACAATCTCTCTATCTTAGCTAAGCTATTAAATACGTTTAGGCATCGTTGCGTTACTAAAGCAGCAGAGTAATACAAGAGCTTCTATACTCTCTCCATATAAATATTAGATTTTATACATTGTGGACCATCAGGATGTTAGTGAAGGTTGATCGTAAGGTTACCTTCAGTTCTCTAATAAGATTCCTGAGTCCGGTGTATTTCTTGAGCAAACGGTACAAGTCGTTGGTCATCTGTGTGTTCTCCGTCTCGATCTGAGATGTCGTCATATCTGGAAAATGTATAGATCCATCGTCATTTCCAAATTTATCACATTAAAAGTATATGACGAATTTCAATATAATAAATTGAAAATGTAGCGTTATAAAATGCAGCGTAGGATGGCCCCCACCGGTTGCAAAGACGACCTAATAAAGATTGCGAAGAGTCGTAAGTTGCAGGCTGCACCTGATAGACCTGATCTTAAGATCTGTAAATCTATGGGGAGGCCTATGTTCAGTAGAACGTACACTTTCTATAGCTGAAATTATAAAATAGAAAATGTAAGAATCACTGTTTGGTTTTCCTTGGGGTATAAAACGTCTAATATTTCAGTTTGCTTTAACATTTATAAGTATAAGACGAGGGGAAGGAACAAGCCGATGGTCCACCTGATGCATTAAGTAAGCGGCTAACATTGCCTGTAACAACTTTATTGTATTACCTAAAAGGCTATATATAAGCCTACATTGCATTGCATGCCCCTGAAACGAAAGATGAAAAGTCTGTGATTTTACCGACTCTATTTACTTAAATGTAGTGACATTCAGCAAGATTGTTGAAAAGTTTTCGTAAAGTTGGTGTATGTTCCTTTTTGTTTATGTACCGCGAGTCATCTCAAAACCGAGGCCTGAATACAAACACATGCTTATTTGTTACATGCAGGAACGTGATCTTTTTTATTATTATAAGCCTGTTGTGTCCCACTGCAGGGCAAAGGCCTGCCTCCCCTCTTTCCACTCGTCTCTGTTGATTGCAAGTAGGGGCCAATCCTTGAGGTAGGAGTTTAGCTCATCCCGCCACCTTCACCTGGGCCTTCCACGTGGGCGTCGTCCGTAGTTTGGGAGCCATTCAGTGGTGGTCTTCGCCCACATTGTGTCTGGCATACGGCAAACGTGTCCGGCCCAGTCCCACTTGAGTCTTCCAGCTTTTTGAGCGACGTCGGCCACCTGTGTTCGGGAGCGTATAACCGAGTTCCTGATTCGGTCCGTGAGTTTCACGCCCAGGATACTGCGCTCCATTGCACGTTGGCATACTCCAAGGGAGGACTTTTGACGATTTGTTAGCGACCAGGTTTGCGCACCATAGGTGAGGATGGGGAGAATGCATATGTTCATAAGTTTCCGCTCTAGAGAAAGTGGAAGCGGTCCTTTCATTAGGTCTTTCATGGAGATCTTAAACAATCTAAATTGAATACGTCTAATTAACTACACATGTATATTTTAATAATTGATTATAATTAATTTATTACTTTGTGATCTTCTACTTCTGGCATTTTTGTACCTACTTATCCATCTAAATATTTACTTCTTCTTTTTCTTATTCTTGGAGCCAGAAGTCAAGATCTTTCATTACCTCTATTTTACCATCTTCTTTAGTGATTTATTTTTACATATATCAAATAAATCTTTTATTTTTTCTTCATTTATATTTGTCTTGAATGTAGGTAAATACATAAAAGCTGCCGGAATACCGTGTCGGCGTGTTTCGGAGCTTAACTCGTTTTATTGTTTGTGCTTAATTCTTGCTTAGGACAGGGTTTGCGGTGGAACCGCACTTAATTTAGTTTCGAGAGCACGGTACCAATTTACTTAGGGAATTCTGATTTTGCAGAGTTTTATTACGCGGAAATATTCATTAAAATAAAAGAGTTGATTCCTCAAACGCCGAAATGTAGACGTAAATCAACTTCTTTATACGATTTACTTTATTGCTGGTATTAAAACTGATTTGTGTGAAGGCTGGGGAAATGAAAACGTAGATTAACGAAACACCATCATGTTACATTTTATGCAGGCAAAATATATTGGATTTCAGTCCATTTATACGTCGACGGTAAAGTAGAAAATAGCTGGATATTAGTTGCACTATAAAGAGGAGAGAGGCGCCAACGAAGTACCATTGACCAGGCAGTGGGTAATAACTACAGAACGAATATCCTGTGATTGTTGAGTAGAATCGTGTTTTATTTTCAAAAGTTCATGTTCCTATTCAAGTCTCATAAATTCGTGCCCTTTGCGTAACTATCAGGACAAAGGGATCGACGGAATGAGACTCTTTACTAGAACGTAGTCTAACAACAAGGCTCTGACCAAATCAAATGCTCCGAAATTGACGCTGGCTACGGGCCAATTTCGACAGACAGGCGACTTTAAAAAAACAAAGCGTATTTGAGGGTACCAAAAAGTACGACACTTCATAGTATCACACTGACTTCATAGAGATTGTGAATTCATGTTCACCATCTCTAGATTCTCTTAGCGAACTATGTGAATTTATCACCTCTAAGTATGGAAGATAGGTAGGAAGCAAATAATCAAAATTTAATTCTAGGTATACATTTTTGGACCCTCTGAAAGTTACCGACCGAACATGGTATATAATGCTCAGAAGTTAGAAATTAAGTTCTTTCGTCTTACCTTACGACATGCAATAAAAACCTAAGCCTCAAAACAAACACTCTAGGTAAATAAAAGATTTGTGAATTTTTAGCAGATTTGTTCTATCTAGACGTCTAGCTAGTGGCTTAAATTTTCCGATTTGCCATTTGTTCAAATTGTTCCAGTGACTTTTATATCTAATTTATCCCGGTGTCCCCGTCACACTTATACTCTTCTTATACATATTTAATATCCCATACCTGATTCGGGACATAATAAAATAATTGTTATAATGTATAGTACAAATATAAATAAGTACCTAAATAAAATAAAAACTAGTGGTTCGCCCCGAACTGAGATCTCGCGAGTCTCCGATTAAAACAAAAAAATATTATTTGTAATCTTTGACTATCAAAATAGTGTCACAAAATAAATAAACAAATAACTTGACCTATAGTTTCATTCAAATTACAGGCAACGGGAGTTCATGTTATGTGGTTACACTTTTTGGGGTAGGTACAAATTGCAGTTATTCTGGATTTCAGACTTTTGCCTATATATTTGTGTTACTTAAGCTACACGCATACCAAATTACAGCACTGTGTGTGAGGTCACTGGTGTACCCTGTGAATTTTGTTTTTAGTTTACAAAGTTTAGTTTTCATTATGGCTACTAACTCAAAAACTATAAAAACTTTACTAAAAATAAAAACGGAGACTAAATTTACTAATGCAGACCTTTCATTTGACGTCCCACTTGACCTAATAGTCTCATTTTTATATTTTTTACCCCTCTTGAACCCTAATATCTCAACAACCTCCCAACATTTTTAGCTCATTTAATCACACCAAAATTGTGCCATTACTATCTACCTATGTATCAAATTTCACGATGATCGGATCAACGCTTCGAAAGTTATCTTCCGACAAACAAACATCCATACATATGTACAACGCTGATTTGCCAAAGTTGATTTGGAGATCTCGCTTCTCTCGATCAATAAAATAAAAATTGTTTATTTCAAGGCATTGACTCATAAAAGAAAGGCTACAAATAAAGGAACTACAAATAAAAGTTATTTAAAAACTGTAGCGCAGCGTTTTCTTACGCGTCGTACGCCAGACAACTCCTATTATGAACATAATTTTTCCACTTAGTGTGTCACCGTCGTTCGGGCCGTCACTCTCAGTGAAAACCCATTAATCCGGCGAAACTCAGTGTACCTATGGCTATAATCGAGTCCTTGAAGCCAAATCAAATTTTACCTAGACCCTAGAAACTGCTACCGGCTCTGTGTTAGACATTGGATTTCCTGGCTTGGTTGCTTTGGTATTAGTCTGTGACAGTTTAATTAAAATCATTTTCGTTTACTTACAAGAGTTCGTAGCAGAACTTGTTATTATAAACCTATCACGTTTTGGTTAAACCAATTAACTGTAAATTTATAATTAGCTAAATTAGATTAAGTTAAGTAGATAGTTAGTTATTAAGTTTGAGGATTCAGATCATTATGTTGTCGTTCATAGAATAGATAAGACAACACTACAGACAGTAAAATTAATTCAACACTATTGCACACAGTTTTCAGAATCATATAAGTTCCGCAACTTGTTATAGCTATGAATATAAACTAAATTCAAGTTCAAACGTTCTATACATTATAATTCTAGATGCGGGTTGGAGATAAGCTAGAGCTTATAAATTCTAACTGTTCTGAGTCTTCTTTCTTCTATTAATCCTGTAATTTGCCTTCTCAGCTAATGCCAACTTAACAATTTTGTTAAATATTTTATTATTGTTAATTTTGTTTTAAACATAAATTTTGTCCTAGACATAAAAATAATTTTCAAACTTTCGCGATCACTGTAGGTACATAATTATTGATTAAAACTTTAACGATTAACAGAGCATCTGGTAGACTCGGGACCGAATCACTGGATTGAACTTCATGATCCTAATGTTATCTCTAGTGAACGCCATTATTACAAGATAATGGTTCGTGAAGTGATTGAAATCAAGAAATTTCCAAATTTCAATCGGGAAAATGGCTATAGACTCTCAGCGTTCTGGAACCCGAAAATTGCTAGGTGTGCACGTCGTGATCGGTCGTCTCAGTGCGTGTGTGGTTAGTGTAGTGTGTCGTAATATGAACGAGCACATTTCTAATTCTGAAGACCAAGTGAGAGTAGATGCTGCAGCTACCCACACTTCTCGACGGTAGCTCCAAGTACTCCAGTCAACCCGTGGCCACGACTGTTACAACACAGCCGAAAAGTCGGGATAACAAATAAAAAAGATACATACCTACGCGATAAATACCCGTTTTAATCAATAATTATAAACATTATTATTTAATTTATGCTTAAATTAATTAAAGATTCTTACCATTCAGTCGTTCTATCCGCTCCCTGCGATCAGCCGCCTCTTCAGCTAGCTTAGTGGAAGTCTTGACTCCCTCCCCTGACTTTTGAGTCTTCTCCATGATGGCGCAAGCCCGCAGCACGAAAGCAGGAACCGTTTCTGCCTTTTCCTGACGCGGGATCTCGACCAGAGACCAGTATTGAGTTTCTAGGCGAATCACATCCTGGAAATTAGAAAATAAATTGTGTACATTATATGCTTTTGGTTTGTACAGTGGTCCAAGTCTTCAAGTCCAGGGTGAACAGGTTCCTTCCATCTTTATTACGATAACGTGCTCCATCTTAGACCTAAATTGAATATTCTCAAAAAAATTACTGATGTACCTGTACGTATACATATATCTACTAAGACACTATTTTCTTACGTACCTCTGAAATCCCCCCCCCCCCTGATTATTTGAAGAATGCTAGGAGTGTTGTAGTTTCTTCTATAAATATGGTAAAAGCTGTACGTAACACTAAAAGTTTTGAATGAACTAACCAATGAATGTGTAATTCAAGCAGAACAACAGAAAGGGCTTTTGAAGCCAGGAGGTTTTCAAACAGCGCTGTCCTCAAACTAGCCGTATTAAGAACAGTTGAATTAAAAAGTTCTGTAGTTCTGTCCTACTTGTCGCGTTGAGGCGTCTGATAACTTTTGTTGGATGTCATAAAATTATTATTTTTCTCTTTGAGTTGGTACGGAAAGTTTGGAGACAAAGACATTTTTGGCATTTTGGAGTAATTTTTATGAACACAATCAATCTACCATTAAATCCAGAAAAAATACAAATCTGTAAAACTCCCTGGAAATCCTTACAAGTGGTCTATTGACACTGTATGCCTCAAGTTGATGGACGCAGGGCGGTGCATCGTAGGGCACATTTCTAACGTGCGTGACCTACGATTTATATCTACTTTGTTATAGGCGATGGTTACCATTTAACATCAGGTGGGCCATATGCTTGTTCCATCTTCAGATCGTATTAAAAAACCTGATGTTACATCCGGTAGAAAACATGTCTTTTCTAAACTTCCCGCTTTTTGAATGTGTCACAGTAATCAAGAAGTGAAAATGGAAATATGCAAATGGTGATGGTGATATTCCCTATAAGTATTAAGTCGGTATTTGTATATTGTAACTAAAAAAAAATACAGTTTAAACCGCAAAGACCAATGTTTCCATTTTCCACCTAAAATAATGAACACATAATCATTAAAACACTTCACATATATTGTGTTCGAAGTCAGTCCTCTAACAAGCAAATATCTGACGGAGCCAATTTACAACGCGATCGTGTATGCTATCGTAGCCAAAGCATTAGCTACAAAACGATCCAATTTCCATCATCGAGCCAAATTGGGGAATATCCATGGAATAACGAAACTGCGTAGTCAATAATTCTAGAGAGAGCAACTCTCTGGAAGTAGGTATATTGTAGGCAATTTAATAGAATAAAGCTATAGTCATGAAACTGTATTGGACACCTTCATACTTCAGTCAGTAGGTTTGCTATCCAATAATATTAATTACTTTAAAAAAATACTATTTAGATAGGTATTAAGTACATTTACAAGATTGGTGCAAGTACATGTTTACCCACATTCATAGGTAGATACTATATAGCTCTTAATTTTGTTGTACCTGTTACTAGTTTCTTAAATTTTAAAATTATAGTATTCTATTAAGAGGATGTCTATACTGTACCAACTAAAACCGTAATGCTTTTAGTTACATTCTAAGTTCAAAGTTAGACTCGACTCTCTAAAGCAAGGCTTCATAAAATAGTGTTCAAGCTCAAACTTTCTACGTTTGCTCGGTTTAATCCACATCGAACATGTGCTTCCAAACCGAACAGTGAACCCTATCAGCAGACAATGTGCAATGATGTCTTAAAGTGGATAAGTTCCTCTGGACACTCGCCAGCTCCCACCGATAAAGACCATCTTCCGCCTTGTAACAGCCTTGTCTTAATAAAGGAACAAGCTTCGCTTGCGTTGGCGTGCAATTTCCTCCGAATTACTTTCGGGCCATTCGTTTTTTGTAAGTGTTGCATTCAAATTACAAAAGCTCACGAAAAGCGTGTTTATTTTTAATTGTTAATCTGCATATTTTTTAGGTATGTCTGCCTAAAACAAATTCCTTGTCAGGCACATAATATTCTGTCAGGACAATCAGTGCCTTCTCATTTCATCACTTCCTTTTGCTTAAATTGAATAAGTTGTGAACGACGAATGTGAACATTGTCAATAGCATCCTACACTGAAGTAGCTAATAAAATATATTATTTTGATTATATGCTAAATATTACCATATTTTTTAAAGGTTTTATTTATTTAGTTTATAATTTTATGGCGGTTAATGGTTTGTGGAATATAAATTACATGAATTACTGCACATAATATTTAGTAAAATGTTTGTCCATTTCTAAAAATGAACTATTATCACACTAATATTATAAATGTGAAAGTTTGGATATTTATCGTTTATTTATTTGTTTGTTTATTTAGTTGTTTGTTTGTTACTCAATCACGTCGTAACGGCTAAACTGATTCCGATGAAGGGGGGGGGGGGCGGGGGGGATTTTGAAATTACTTTATATATTATATATATTTTTTGAATAGCTAATCCAGGACTGGTGATGGTGTGGTCTTAATCTACAGGAAAGACCATGGTCAATATCATATACAATAACATTACAAAAACACACTTTATATCAATAACTAGCTAACCTGCCCCGGTTTTGCACGGATTTTTATCAAAATGCAATATCGCCTACAGCGCCGGCCCTAGCCTTTGATCAGGGTGAGCGAGATCTTTCAGTGCACTTTAGTCTATGTACGCTTTCACTTTACGTTGATTGTAATTCGGTTTTATGTTAAATAAATAACATGTCCCAAATTTTCATTTAAGTATTTTATTGCAAATATCAACACTTATTAAATTTAAATTAAATTATGTAGCTCTAATTAGTATACTCTAGACCAGTGATGGGCAAGTACGGCCCGCGGGCCAGCTCCGGCCCCCGATAATTATATTTTGACGGTCAGAAGTATAAAATAGATTCTACTTAGTTACAGTGCTCCTTTTCTATAATTCTCAACTCAGGGCTAGAATTCCTTCTTAGCATTCGAAAATATTATGGCAAATCAAAAGCAATTTCATTTGTCTCACACGCCTACCATGGCAGGGCATTCGGAAAAAAGTTAAATGATAATTTTTAATATTTTTGCAAGTGTGTGTGTACCTAATGGTGTAATGTTTTTATATGATTAAAAGTTTCAACACAAAATGTATTTTTCCTATAATTCTGGCCCTCCTCTGAAATTTCTTAAATTTTCTGGCCCCCCATTAAGAAAGTTAGCCCACCACTCCCCTAGACACAATACTGCTCCGGCGCCTCTCAAAAGGCGGCGTCAAAATTTTATTTTGGCGCCCCTTGCTATCTGGCGCCTAGAGCGAACGCTCCTCTCGCTCTACCCTAGAGCTGGCGGTTGCCTTTAGGACTCACGGATAGTGTAGCTTTCTATCAGTAAAAGAATTTTCTAAATCGGTTCAGTAGTTTCTGAGATTACCCCTACAAGCAAACTTTTGCTCTTCTTTTATTATCATATTAGTATAGAATCTATATCTTATCAACAATAGATCTAGGTAATACTAAAAAAGTTTCTTCACGCTGAAATGATCATTATTAAAGTAGGTTAGTTCAAGTTTCTTTATTACGGGCATAACGAGAAAGAAGAAAATAATGCAAACTTATTTCAATATTTTTGTTAGAATACGTACTTAATACACATAGAAATGACTCTTACAAAAGTTAAATCCATTGTCAGAGACCAAAGAAAATGTGATTTTGTTAAATAAAAAGTTCAAGTCGAGTGACTACGGGAAAAGAATGAATTTTAATTTCCCTTCGGTTGCGCTCGTACAATCAGCGACAAAAATCAGATGACATTTTGTAACTAAGAACATTGGTTTTTCAGACTCGTTGCCTGTTCGTGGAAGAGAGTTGGGTTTTTCAAATAGACCCCTAGTATCTAGTGCAAAGCAAAGGAAATATAGGTCGGATTTGAACTCTATCATTTTGCATGCATCACACTAATATTATAAATGCGAAAGTTTGGGTGTTTGTTTATTTATTTGTTTGATTGTTTGTTTGTTTGCTACTCGACCACATCGAAACGGCGTAACCGATTTCGATTAAATTTGGTAAATACGTAGATTATAACCTGGATTACCACATAGGTTACTTTTTTTCCCATAAATCAGTTCCCATGGGATAAAAATGGGATGTCAAAGTTTATATATGTATTTTGCACTGAGTAACAACAAAAGTACCTATAACTAAAGCACCAAGTTTCACTTTATTAAAGTGAAACTTTTATTACATCGTCTCAAACTTTTTCGTCTGTGTGTTGCATGTCGCGTGACGGTCGGCGGCGGAGTAGGGATAAAGTGAAAGGCGCTCGTCAGAGCAGCCGAGGCCAATATGGCGGCACCTATAGTTCGCATCAGCTGACCGTGTAGTGTATAGACTATTACTCATTTGTGCCAACGAAAATTTTTAGTTAAATGTCTATAATGTGAAACAAAGTTTCACTTTTACCGTGGTTTCATAAAACCACACAATCCTTTTTTTATAAATTACAACACTTGTTAATCCTGGATCAGATTTACGATCAAAATAATACCCAAAAAAATCAAATAATATATTTTGACACCTGTCAAATCTGACCTGCTAGATTTTCACGACAATAGTTTTCAAGTCTCGAGGAGGTATTTTGTGGCCAGCTGTACCTACATTTCACTATTATTGTATTCTGTGGCTCTGGTTCCCGTTTTCGATAAATCTTCGTAGTGAAAAATTAAACCTATTTTAAATTTCACAGAATGTACGCAGCTGGCAATTGTTCCTGCATATTTGAATCCTGAATTCACAGGCAGAAATGCCGGAGTAAATTACTAAAGTCGTTAAACTACATGAAAATGAACAAAGAAAGTCTAATGGAGCGGGAATTAACATGTATAGAACACGCGTTTTAATTAAAATTTAGTGGTGTTTAACATAAATCGTAACGTTTTGCATGGGCGGGGCACGTAACTCAAAGAACTGGCGATCGTTGAGGCAGAAAGGTACTTGAGCGCAGCGTAAGACTTGATGGAAAGATGACATTATGGATGCTTGGAGCCGTTGGGGGCGCATGTGATTGATTGGTCACTCTGGAAATCTATGGGGGAGGCCTATGTTTAGCAATGGACGTCCTATGCCTAATATGGCTAATTTTAAACAGTCAATAAGAGGGATGGCTCTGTCCGTAATACAAAACAATAATCTGGTATTTATTTCAAAATGTTTGTATGAGACGTTGAGTTCTTACAAACTTACCCTGTAAGCTTACCTAATATACCTATGTAAATAAAGCAATTTTGAAAAGATGTACGTAACATCAAAAAAACATGTGCGCACGTAATAAGTTCACGCCAAAGATACTTCTTGTTTAGGAATGGACCTATGGTCCTATGCTTAATATGGCTAATTTAAACAGCCAATATTGGGATAGCGCTGTCCGTGATATAAAACAATAATCTGGTATTTGTTTCAAAATGTTTGTATGAGACGTTGATTTATTACAAACTTACCCTTTAAGCTTGAAAAGATGTACATAACATGAAAAAGAGCATGTGCGCACGTAATAAGTTCACGCCAAAGAAGTATCTTTGGCGTGAATAAATAGTGTTACGTCGAGGCTGTTACAGAATAAGTAATAGTCGGCTTATCTTGAAGTTATACCTACTGTCACAGAATAGGTAATACTTGGCTTGGAATATACCTACATGCTACGTTTTTACCTATAGTTGCACAGAATAAGAAATAGTAGTCCGGTCGAAATACCTACACATTTCTAGTTGCCAGTGGAACGATCGAGAACGTTCGAGAGATATGTACTAATAGTATAAATAGTGCGTAGAGACGCCCGAAGAGTCAGTCTGGTTTTGGCTATACGTGCGAACATTTCGGTGACTTTTAGTGGTTTATTGTGCAACATTGGTGTGAATTAGTGTGTTGTGATTACTTGTGATTAAGATCTATTTATTTTATTTATTTATTTATTTATTTATTTAGGAATAACAAACAACTACAATATATATGTAAGGTACAGTCTGTGTTAGTACATAGTATACCATGTGTGAGCTATTGATACTGTAATCCACGACGTTATCCACAGGTTAGTTATTTACGTTTCATAAAAAGAAATGTTTCAGCTACAGGGTCTGTTAGAGAGTAACATAGATTATTAAAGTTGTGTTAACAAAAACAAACAAAGACCCTCAAAGAAGAAGAAGAATAAACAATATAAAATCAAAGAGTGAAGTTAACTAATGTAGGCACTTACTATCTAATCTAATTTGTCTAAATCTAATTTGAAATCTGCACTAACAAGTGAGATATTTAACATCTTTTTAAATTTATAGGGAGTACAAGCGAATATGTCAATATTTGAAAAGTTTGTATTATAGGACTCAACCATACGACGAATGGGAGCACGAAGACCCGAGTTAGTGCGGCAGGTGTTAAGTGCAAACAAAGACCGAGAGCGAGTTGCTCGTGGAGTGCAGGTTCTCGGGACGACGTAGCACAGCCCTCCTACCAAGTCAATACAATTGAAATTATTGTGTACAATTTTAAAAAGGGTAACAGCTTCGAGGTATTTTCGTCTGGACTCAAGAGTAAGAAGTTTATATTTGGCTAATAAGTCGGTATATGAGTAGTAACTGCGAAAGCATTTGTAGTTCATAGTACGTAAATACTTACGCTGGACTCTCTCAATCGCTGTGGAGTATTTTTTATAGAAAGGATTCCAAACCGGCACCGCATATTCCAGCTGTGAGCAAACTAGTGTCTTATAAAGATAGAGGAATGTAGAGGCACGCCTGAAGTCTGCGGAAGACCTAATGATGAAACCATACATTTTAAAAGCCTTGTTAATGATGTTTTCAACGTGCTGGTTTAGACTGAGGTGACTGTCAAGTAAAATACCAAGATCATGTATTAGTGTCTCTCTTTTTAGGGGAATATCACAGAGGTTATATGGAAAAGAGATGGTATTAATATTTTTAGTGAAGTTAATGAAGTTACATTTTGGCAAGCTAAGGTGGAGTTTGTTGATATTGCAGTAAGTTGTGAGTCTGTTTAAATCTTGTTGAAATCTGATGCAGTCATCAATAGTTGTAATAGGTCTAAAAGCTTTGAGGTCATCAGCGTATAGCAAAAATTTCGAGTTGATAAAGCATTTGTCAATATCGTTTATGAAGAGGATAAATAGGAGCGGGCCAAGGATGGAGCCCTGTGGCACACCCGATGTGACTTGAACGCTGTTAGATTGATAGCCATTTATTACAACTTTTTGGGTTCTATTTGTGACATATGATGAAAACCAACGTAGAAGATTACCACGGATACCATTGTACGCAATCTTACTTAATAGAATTTCGTGATCCACCTTGTCGAACGCCTTTTTGAAGTCCGTATAAACAGCGTCCACCTGCACACGTTTGTCAAGATTTTCATACAAAGTGTTGGTAAAAACAATTAAATTGGACATGGTGGAACGCCGTTTAACGAAGCCATGTTGCTCTTGTATAATTATGTTATTAAGTTCTGGGTAAATTTGATTGTGCACGAGTCTTTCAAAGAGCTTCGACAGGGTGGACAAGATGGATATCGGGCGATACTGCTCAATGTCGTGCTTAGATCCGCTTTTATGAACAGGGGTAATGTGGGCACGTTTCCAAACGTCAGGAAAGACACCCTGGGTGAGGCATATATTATAGATGATAGTCAGGGGCTTGCAGATACTATCTGCTGAATTTTTAAAAAAGCTGGGTGGTATTCCATCAGGGCCTGAACCCTTAGTTGGATCTAATAATTTTAGTTCCCTCAGGACACTGTCCTCTTCAAAGTGAAGGTTTGATAGTAGGACATTGTTGCAAGATGAATTTAGTGGGGGTTCCCAGTGACCTAGTGTTAACGAAGATGGCTCAAAAACGGATTTGAAGAAGTCAGAAAACATGTTGCATATTGTTTCAGGATTAGAAGATTTTTCATTTCGATATTTCATAGAAGACGGTATAGTAAGATCGTGTATTTATCATTTCAGTGTTGAATAAAAGTGTTATTTTGGTTAGATTGATTTTAATTATTTTTTATTTTAATTTATTAATTTTTTTTTTATTTACGATATGGTGGAGCCTTCGCAAGAAAAATGTCCCCGAACAATATGTCAACATCATCGCCGATATGTATGGGGGAGCGAGGTCAATGGTACGGACGGTAGTGGGTGAGACAAAACCGATAGCGGTCACAGAAGGCGTTCACCAAGGCTCAGTACTGAGTCCTTTTCTGTTTTGCTTGGTTTTAGATTCACTCACAGAGGCAGCGCAAACCTCAGCGTTGTGGACTTTTATATACGCTGACGACGTGGCCATTTGCACTGAGAGCCGTGCCGAGTTACAAGAGGCACTTTTGTCGTGGCAGCATCAGTTACAGACCGGTGGCCTAATGCAGAGTATATCAAAAACCCAGTTCATGTCGTTCAATGAATTAGACCTAAGCAACAATAGCCCGATCAACATCGATGGGCAATTGGTCACCTTGTGCGATCAATATAAGTATCTGGGTAGTATGATGCATAATTCTGGGAACGTGGAATGTAATATTCAGCACCGAATAGCCGCAGCGTGGTTAAAATGGCGAGAAGTAACCGGTGTCACCTGTGACAAAAGAATGCCAGTAAAACTTAAAGGTCTTATTTATAAGACTATCATAAGACCAGTCTTAATGTATGGAAGCGAAACGTGGGCCGTAACGCAGAAGAACGTACATACCATCCAAGTCGCCGAAATGAAGATGCTAAGGTGGATATGCGGCGTCACCAGGCTCGATAAAATCCGTAACGAATACGTACGAGGAAGCCTGGGCGTGCGCGACATCGCTGACAAGATGCAGGAGAGTCGGCTGCGTTGGTACGGTCACGTGAAGGGGAGGCCACCTGACTACGTAGGGAATTTGGCACTACAACTTACCATCCCCGGTCGAAGATCTAGAGGTAGACCCAAGACAAGGTGGAGAAATGTAGTGTCAAAAGACATGAGAGAGTGCCAAGTTTCTGATGACGACGTCGAGGATAGAGCGAAGTGGAGAAGAACAACTAGGAAAGCTGACCCCACCACCATGTCGGATACATAGCTGGGAAGAGAGAGAGAGATTGATTTTAATTATTTTATCCCGAACCCTCAACTCGTAATAATACTATAATGTCATTTGCACACCACTTAGGTAACTTCAGACCGGAAAACTAACTTCATGGTGTGCTTCATCGGCGCGCGCAACTTCCGTCACATGCTGAAAATACACTGAACTGTTTCTCCTAACGCAAGTAAGTAACCTAAGTATAAGCATGACTTCAAAAATCTCCCCATGAGAATTCCTCTTCCTTTCATCACACTAGTTTTTTTTACTAAAGGTCTTATTTGTAATTGCAAGGATATCAATGCAGCTACAAGTATTACCAATCAAATTTTTTTACAATCTTGCTATTTTTCGACCAAATTAGTAGCAAAATTCATTACAGTTGATATTTGGGCCATCTTTTGTTACCTTGCAAAATATACTACGAAATAGTGTTGCCACATCCTAACAAAAGGCTCAGTTAATTAATCATTCGAGAAATTAATTAACCGCTATAAAAGCTTTGTAATTTTGGTTCCGTCCGTTCTTGGACAATAGAATATTTTATAATCTAGATCGTAGATAAAATTGCAACGTATTAATGTAGGGTAGCCAATTGTTGATCCAGCGAAGCGAGATCTCCAAATCAACTTGGGCAAATCGGCGTTGTATGTATGTATGTATGTTTGTTTGTCCGAGGATAAATTTTGAAGTGTTTATCCGATCATCGTGAAATTTGGTATATGGTAGGTAGTGATGGCACAATTTTGGTGTGACTCAATGAGCTAAAAATGCGTTGTTTCTGCGAGACAATGTCAAATTATATGTCATGCTAGATGACCTCACCGAAAGCAGGTGAGTAAATCTACGGCTGAGCCAGGAGTAAAGTTGTACTGACGGGCATAATGTGAATTTGGAACCTCATCTGTATTAAAATTTGAACCAAAGAGACCCACACAATGCGAACTTATTCGTAAATCAAACTAACCTCTGCATAGAATTCACCAACCTAGATTTGGTTTTTATAGTCTCGCGGAAAGTGTGAAGAGTAGAGTATTCTTCTCGTGGTTAAAGCTGTATGCATCTTGGGCGTGCTTATATCCCTCTCTGCACTCAGGATTCTAGTAACTCCCTCGCTCCGCTCGCCTTCGTTTAATAATCTACTATTTCTTCAGACACAGGTACTACGCTGCGTTCTCCAGTACCGTCTTTCACACGTTATTTTATTCAATTCAAAGCCTTGGTTTTCATAAAGTCTGCTACAGATTGTTCAGAAGATAAACCTTTTACCCAAATTAAAAATAAATCAGCTGACAAATTCTTGAACAGATGTTCGTAATTCAGTAATCCAATATCACTTACTCATATAATCTGGGCCTCAATTTAGTACAAATCCGAGCAATATTCGATCGGTATTCGTAGTCAGAGAACCAGAAAATGAAACGCTATTTAAACAGTGTGATCAAAGAAGGTTAGGTCCTTGGGTTGGGTCGTTTGTAGAGTGGAACGTAATAAGTTGGTATCGTATCTTTAACAGATATGGAGCTTTTACGAGACACACCTTGTTTAATTTATAATGTACCTATGTTTTACTTTTTGTTTGTTTCTGCCTAATAGTGTAAAAGATGCAATTTATCTATCTGACGACCTCCGTGGCGCAGTGGGCGAATAGCCGGCTGAGACGCAGGAGGTAGCGGGTTCAATTCCTGCCGCGGAACAAATGTTTGCATGATTTACAGATATTTGTTCCGAGTCTGGATGTTTTTCTATATATTATAAATATGTATTTACAAAAAAAAAGTATATAAGTATTTTATCAGTTATCTGGTTCCCATAGTACAAGCTCTGCTTAGTTTGGGGCTAGATAGCGTTGTGTGACATGTCCAGCAATATTTATTTATTTATCTATACAAGCTAATTTGATTAATAAATAATGCTGGACATTTCACACAGCGCAGCGCTATGTAAGCTGAAAACTACTTTTTTTTGTAAATTCTGTTTGTTGCTTTTTCACGACTAAACGACTGGACCGATTTCTATAAAAATTAATATACTTACAAATAGACAGAATATCAGCGCTTTCCATTACGGCAGGCATAATGCTGAGTCGAGTCCCATTTACTGCTGCAGCACACAGTATCTACCAAGTTCTCCCTTGTGTTTTTGTTTATGTTTTACGTTTATAAGTACTATTTAATTGTTATTTTTTTGTATTTTCTCTGTTTTAAAATGTAACTGTATTGTATATTGCGTGCTAATGTAGTGAATAAATGATTGTCTATATCTATGTCTAAATAGATGCAGACCGGAATCGGCATAGGCTACTTTTTAACTGACTGCGTAGAAAGAGGGTTATGTTTTTATTGACAAACTACGCGTGTGGAGCCGTGGGTGACAGGTTATATGTTACATATATATAACATCCAGACCCAAAACAAATATCTGTAGATAATGCTAATATTTGCGATGAATTCGCCTACTGTACTGACTTTTTAGTCTTATATTGTTTCTGTGTAGTAATTACTATAAAGATTATCTCACCTTATCTTATTTGTTTCGTGGCGGAAATTGAACCCACAACTTCGTGTGTCTCAGCGTCAGTAATATGTTTAAACCTCTGGCAAACGAAAACGACTAAACCAATCTGGACCAAACTCAGTACCATCTTTGTTTTTGTGTTTTAAATAAAACCTCATATTGATATCCTTTTCGGATGTATATCTATGATACTAGATTAGATTAGATAATTCTTTATTGCACACCACGAAACATACATATAAAAAACAGCTACGTAAATCTATGGATACAATTAGCGGTCTTATTGCTAAATAGCAACCTCTACCAGACTACCTTTGGATGGAATGGACTGTGTGTACATTACTTGGAGTGTAATGGTGTACCTAACATACTACATGTACATACATACTAATACTAATTATATAAAAATATAAAATATAAAAATGACATTTATGAAAATTACATGAACGAACCTAAATAATAACTACTCATAACAATTTATGTATACATACTTAGACTTTTTTAAGAAACATATTAATTAATAATAAATACATAGATATTTAGCGACATATACCTACTCAGATAGTGCAATGAAGCAATTGATAACACCTCTCCCAAATTTTTGTGTTACAGGTTATAAATTGTGATTGTTCACTAAAATCCCGTGTTACCTCAGGCAATAAACTAAACCAGCTGCTAGCAACATTTAATCGGAGCAATTTCCTGACTAAGAAGAAAAGAGTTGGCAATAAAAAACAAAAGAAAGCCACTCAAATAGATAAACTGGAAGCGAAAAGCGTAGCCGAGGCATCTGAACCAACAAAGGTAAACAACAGTAACAACAAAGTCACCAAGTCCCTCCATGATAAGTCTGCATTTTATTAAATCCCCGATGCATAATTTAATAGTAGAGCTCCTTGTGAAAGGTATATTTCTGCCGCCAAGCAGCATTGCTGTGTTCCGGTATGAAGGGTATGGCTTCGGCAATTACGGGCACATGAGGCTTTACAACCGTTAATAAATAAAACACAATCAGGTTATTTTTTTAATTAATATAACTAATGGTTCGCCCTGAATTGAGATCTCGCGCGTCTCCGATTAAAACAAAAAAATATTATTTGTAATCTTTGACGATCAAAATGCATAACCATCTAACTTGACCTACAGTTTCATCCAAATTACAGGTAACGGGAGTTCATGTTAATTGGTTATCTTTTTTGGGGTAAAAATTGCAGTCATTCTAGATTTCAGACTTTTGCCTATATTTGTGACACTAAAGCTACACGCATACCTTTCAGCACTGCGGGTGACTGGTGTACCCTGTGAATTTTGTCAAAGTTTTGTGTTTATTAAGGTTAATAATTCAAAAACTACAAAGATTAAACTAAAAATAAAAAAGGGTCATTTTGGTTTTTATTTACCCTTCTTGGACCCTAATATCTCGAAAACGCTTCGAAAGTTATCCTCGGACAAACAAACATACACACATACAACGCCGATTTGTCCAAGTTGATTTGGAGATCTCGCTTCGCTCTATCAAAAAGAACAAATAACAGGACAAACCAAATAAAACTGTTTAAAACTATATAGTTAATAGTTTTAGTAATTGAAATTAACATTGATGGGATTTTTGTTTAAAAAACAAAGTATTCTTAAGTTTTGCTAAGAAAGGCGATTTTGCAAATCTGTTTCAATAAGACCTGCGGTGGAAAATAGTATCTCAGATGCGACTGAACTCATTTGGATTTTTTTTTCAAGTTTAGGTATAAAACGTCATAGCGCCAGATAACGAACGGATTTGTGCCTCTCGATGCATTACATTTTTAAAGCGCGAAATTTGAAGAGTATCGTTGAATCGGTCATAAAAATATCGCCGATGCCAATATATCGACAAACTTCGAGTATTGCCGATATATCGGCATCGGTATCGGTATCGGATGCATCCCTAGTAATAACTCATTATTAAATTACCACACACGGTCAATATAAACATTAAAAAAACTTTATTTCATAGTATATAACAAATTACAATATATGTAGCCCTGTGTATCAAACTAAGTTCAAATACTTGTGTTTTGTTAATTAGTGCTCAATATGCATATTGCCTAATTATTAATATCACCGGGTCCAATGACACGAAAAGAGCGCCAACGGGCCCGATTGGCGAAACTTTTCAAATCTGGCCCAGTACCGGCGCCGGGCCACCGGGTCAGATGGGACTAATCCAGTAATTTGTAATGTACTATGAAATAAAGATTTGTTTTAATAATTGTATTAAACGCGTGTGGTAATTTAAAAATTAGTTATTACCTATCTATTCATATATTATTCACTCTCGGTCGGTAGCAACTCGCTCTCGGTCTTTGTTTGCACTTAACACTTGCCGCACTAACTCGGGTCTTCGTGCTCCCATTCGTCGTATGGTTGAGTCCTATAATACAAACTTTTCAAATATTGACATATTCGCTTGTACTCCCTATAAATTTAAAAAGATGTTAAATATCTCACTTGTTAGTGCAGATTTCAAATTAGATTTAGACAAATTAGATTAGATAGTAAGTGCCTATATTAGTAACCTTCACTCTTTGATTTTATATTGTTTATTCTTCTTCTTCTTTGAGGGTCTTTGTTTGTTTTTGTTAACACAACTTTAATAATCTATGTTACCCTCTAACAGACCCTGTAGCTGAAACATTTCTTTTTATGAAACGTATATAACTAACCTGTGGATAACATCGTGGATTACAGTATTAATAGCTCACACATGATATACTATGTACTAACACAGACTGTACCTTACATATATATTGTAGTTGTTTGTTATTCCTTAATAAATAAATAAATAAATAAATAAATATTCGAAAACCGTGCTGTTGACTTAGCGTGGCCGTATGGAATAATATAATTGTGTCCCGACACTGGAACATCGGAAACTTGGCGGTATGCCTTGTGCCTTGCGCTTACACTATTTGGCTACCAGACAGGAAATAATCAAAGAATGGTTAAAGATTTCCTGAAAACAATTTCTTTTAAATTAAAATGAGGTCTGTGTATTTAAAAATTTTAAATAACTATAACGTACGAAAATATACTTTATTTATGACCCTAATATTATAAATGTGAAAGTTTGGATGTTTGTTTGTTACTTAATCACGTCGTAACAGCTGAACCGATTTCGATGAAATGATACGTACACACACGTAGATTATAACCCGGATACTTCGGCAACTTTTTGTTGACAAACAATGCGTGCGAAGATGCCGGCGAAAGCTAGTTTCTCATAAGTAAAAATACGTGAAATTAAACGTATAAATAAACTTTTACGGGCTGCAGAGTGTAGGCTGTCAGAGTCAGGGTGAGACGATGACATAAAATGACTAATCAATGCCGAAAAACACACAAGAATACAATTTTTTAATAATAAATTCATTATTTTTTTTAATGACTGTACTTTTTATTTATCCATCTGTAACAAAAATAGGTTAATTATTTAAAAAAAAGTTGGCAACCGTAGGTGCAGGACCCTGCATTCCGAATCACGACATAATCGCTGCTAGCGTTTACGTAGTTATTTTGCGACGATTATATGACAGTTAAGTGCTGTCAAGGATTCGGAACGCTCATAAACGCGCTGCAAGTCAGTTTTCCTATAATTTTATAAGAACAATAAAACCAACCAACCACAGAACACTATTACTCACAAGCAACCAACCAACCAGCTGTCATGTCACTTATGACAGGGAGATTCGGTTTGGAGCATGGACATTTTTAGCGTAAAATGGCGGATGACTATGACGATACACGGGACATCGTCGTCGCGCTCGCGGTGACTCGGAACACCTTTTAGCGCGTCTGTGGTGGTACAAGCCACCAAAGATGGATTTTTAAGTTTTTAAGTTAAGACGTTTTTAAGCTTTGACGCATAAAAAATATATGGAACCATATATGTATAGGGGTGTTATAAGTTTGATGCCTATGTCTGTAACTCCGTATGTGTCTGTCTGTCTGTTTATTTGGTGTAGTTCTTAGCTATGTCATTTTTACGTGGTTTTTATCCTATTTCCCTTGACCACCTTTATCAAAAGGTTTGGCCAATTTTAGTTACTTAGGAAGATTTTTATCATTGAGAATATTAGAATAACCAATCGTTTGATCTCACTACTACTTACTATCGGTAAGTAATGATGATGTCACGGCGGTTCGCTTCACTCTGCGTCCAGAGACTTTACTCACAAGTCGCAAACATTCAAGCACACAGTAATAACACTGCCATTTGTATGGAGTTTGGCGAAAATTGCAGACATTTGTAAACATAATGCTGACTATTCTTTAGTGCTAAGCCTTCTGACGTTGAAATTGTAGACCGTTTATCAAGATAGGGGGATACAGGGTGTTTGGTAATATACTGACGATATTCAAGTGACGGTTTCTCAAAACATAAAAAAAGACTTCTCTAAAAAAAACTACTAGTTATATTATCAAATTTTAAATAAACTAGACTAAGTTTAGATGATTAATTCGATATAAAACTTACTGCCTACTCTTGCAATCGACATCCAAAAATAACGGCCGATTTGATATCTCTTTCGGAAATGGCTGCGGGTTTTGGGTTAGAAAGGGACAACAAGAGATATCTCGAAATGTCAGCAATACAATATCTGTGGTTAGATGGCAAGCATTATGCAATAGCACAACATACGTTTAATAAAGTGTTTGTTTTTACATGCCAAAATAAATTTCACATTTCTGTGGTATACATTTCACAAAATTTATTATGATCATCAAAATAACCCCTTTCATTTTCGTGCGTATATTATCAAACACCCTACATATATAGGTATAACATTCCTGTGTGCATCTGTTAGTAATTCTTCTCCTAAAATTCATGACAGATTTTGATAAAAAAAATGTACTTAGGATCTTATGGATGATTCTTAGCTAGAGTTAAAGTAGGTGACTTCTGTCGAGATCCAGAAAATTCTGGAAGAAGTCGCTAATAAAATATTTCAACTAACCAACTAGTAAAATGTAAAATTGTAAACCTAGGAAATTTATAATATGGTTATTTTCTCACTGACTGTACACATACTCGTATTCTCAAAACCTGTAAATGAAGAATTGAAATACTTAAAAAACTACAAATGTTTATAAGAATATTTTCATAAATATATACTTATTCTTTACGAAGGACATTTACTTGTAGCTGTAACGGATCTACTGACTTCATAAATTTCCTAAAATCTCTCTCATAACATACTTAAACTAGGTATGTTTTGAGATTTTTGGAGACCTCTAAGTCTTAAAAAAAAGGAGGTTCTCAATTCGGGTGCTTTTTATGTTTGTTATGGAAAGGATACTTTCAAATTGGTCCCATATAAATTTCATCAAAATCGGATCAGTAGTTTGGTAAGTAGGTTATATTTTTATTAAAAAGTTCCTTTTTAAAAGCTCTAATAACTACGGAAATGTTCTGAAAAATAACAAGTAAAAAGCTAAGCTCTCTTTAGTAACTTAGCTATATTATAAGTAATCTACAAACAAGAAGGTAGGTACCTACGTTTTACCTTTCGCAAAAACCGCTGATTAATATTTATCCTAACGTTCCGCAAAACTCCTGATTGGCAAAGATACGAAATTTTTAAAGCAACAAGTTTAGATTAGGTCAGCCCATTTGCCGTTATATTGAGGTCGTGGAAAACGGAAAAAGGTTAAAAATCCAGTGTTTTACATAAAAATTCGTTTAAGGCAGTTTCGTAACCGCCTAATCGGCAATTTTTGGCACATTGCTCCAGAAATTAATTCTTGTTGGATCGAGCCCAGTCCTGTCAAGTCATTGTGGTGTAGTTGATTGATTGATTGATTGAAAATACTTTATTGCACTTATAAAACTAGTACAAAGGCGAACTTAATGCTAAAGAGCATTCTCTTCCAGATAATCTTTGTGTATTGTAGACAAAGATGTGTAGGTAGTGCACAGAAAAGGTAAAAAAGAAAATTTGCACAGGACTAATAAATATAGCATAATATAGGTACATACTACATAAATAAACCTACTTAAATACTTTATATGATAGACTAAACTATACCAATATCGAATAAAAATACATACATAACAATAGAAGAAGTGTTATGGAAATATTAAGTTGCTCATTTTTGGTCGGTTTGACCGAGAAGGTGCCTATAGACGAGGAACTAACCTAACTCAGCACAGAACTAGTGGGAATAAAGGACTTTTTCTGGTTTCAAAATGTGTTGCTGTGAAAATTCGTTTTACGCAGCTGACGGTAATGTCGGTCTCGCCTATAAAAGAGGAGTACCCGTTTATCGACACCATAGTTGGATGGCCACTATAAATAGACGAATTTACGAGTTGACCGAAATTGCTAACACGTTTTGTAAAGTTCTTAGCCGTCTCATAGAGTGAGGTATTTTTCCATTGAAAAGGCTTTGGATAGCAATTTAGAACCCTACTTTTTTATTTAGACGATTTTTGTGGCAACTCTGTGGCTAGCTGACTGCCACAAGAAGTTGCAAGAGTTTACCAGACGAAAGATTTGAAACATTTTTTTGGGAACTAGCTGACCCGCCCGCTGCTTCGCACGCGTGGTTTGTCAATAAAAACATTACTTTCCTTCTGCGCAGTCGAGTAAAAAGTGGCCTATGGCCCAATCCCAGTCATAATCTATATGTATACCAAATTTAATTGAAATCTGTCGAGCCATTTAGTCGTGAAAACGTAACAAACATATAGACACAGAGAGTTCCTCTTACCACGATACAGGGAATCCAGCGAGGGTTCAGGGCTTTGTAAATACATAGGTATGTATTTACACTGACTGTTGGGTGTTTTTTTTAATTGGCGATTAATGAGTACTAAAATTGGCAAACTGAAGTGGCAGTGGGCAAGGCACATAGCTCAAGGAACTGATGACCGTTGATGCAGAAATGTTCTCGAGTGAAGACCGCACGCACTGAAAAACGCCGGGTAGGTCGGCCCCCACTAGTTGGAAAGGCGGCCAGATAAAGGTTGCTGGGAGCCGTTGGGTGCAGGCTGCTCAAGATCGGTAGCTCTGGAAATCTATAGAGGAGGCCTATGTTCAGACGAGAACGTCATATGGCTGATATGATTAAAACACGCATCCGGAATCGTATTTACAGATTTTAGAGGTTGGTTTAATACCGGCTTGAATATATATCCAGTAATCAATACATTTCCAATAAACAAATTTTAACATTTTTAAACATAAAATCGGCGGCGTTGCTTAGTCAGTTTAACCAGATACCTATTTACTGATGAATGATTATGATTTGTTTGCCTATTTTATACAGGCGGTTTCATTGATATTTTTCACTTGATATTAAGTTTGTTTGACAGTTTAAAATTTTCTACAGTAACGAATTAAACGTAAAACCCATTTTACAACAAAACTAGCCATTAGCCCTACCCGTGTTTTTATTTAATGTCGTACATAACATAACACGTATACAAAACTGGACATTTCAAAGATAAAATTCTAACAGCTAACAATTCAAATCCCCAGAGCAATACTTGCCGAAATAAAAGTAAAGTGTCCGCCCGGGAGGAAAGTAAAGCGACACAGGAAAAGTTCGGGAAAATTATAAGCAAATTGTTTTCGCAATTTATATTCAAGACACACGGAATATAATGGAAACCTCAGAACTCGGTGATATTTTACTATTGTCTATTCTGTGACCTGAAGCGGGGAGATACGTGACGAGTATACAATCTGGAACTAAAATGAGTGGTATCTACGAAATAGTAAATATGATGCCGCAGCATCACAGCGCTTTTAAAAGTTATTTCACACACTAATACAAGATAAATAAATAATAAATAATGTTGGACATTTCACACAGTGCCATTCTAGCTCAAACTAAGCAAAGCTTTTACTATGGGAACCAGATAAATATACTTATCTAATATATTAAATTCTCGTGTTTGTAACAAAATTTCTTCGAAACGTCTTGACAGATTCTTATGCATTTTTTTGTGTATATTTGGTAGGTCTGAGAATAAGGTCGTAAACTATTTCATACCCCTATGTGATAAGGGTGGTCCACCCCAAAATTTTATTTTCTGTTTTTTGTACAAATTTTTTATTATTATTTTTTTATGATTCGGCAATAAAAAATACATACAAACATAAATCTTCACCCTTCTAACACCAACCCCAATCTCAGCTTAGCAACACAAAATTTATTGATGCTAAGGCGGTGCGAAGTTCGTGGGGTCAGCTAGTACTATATATAAAAACATCCAGACCCAAAACAAATATCTGTAGATCACTTCGATCAACATTGATTGAAGTTAGATCATGCAAACATTTGTTCCGAGGTGGGAATTGAACCAGCTACCTCCAGCGTCTCAGCCGGCTATTCGCCCACTGCGCTACAGAGGTCTTCTACGGACTACTACTAAGTCTACGTACTAAGACTAACCCTTCACTGTGCGTGGTCCAACACGCACTTAACCAATTTATATATGTATACACCTTTTGCACTGGAATTTCGCATGACACGTTCCAGTTAAGTAACTTTGTTAGAATGTTTTCTCTCAATTACAGACGTCCGAAAGAAAACTAGTTTAGGACGGGACGTTAATAATAGTATTACACAATGTACGAGCTCTACTTTTCCGGAAGGCCAAAATAAGGCTCAGACTATATGGCATCTGGGTTTCCCCGATTCTGCGAATCCGGAGCATGCCCCGGTTGCTTCCAAGTAAAAATTGGAGTCGGATGGCCTCGGATCGTGTGTAGTCGATGCAGGAAAAATTCAAATGTTTGGTTGTGCGATCGATTGGTCAAAAACAGTCCCTGACAAGCCCGGATGCCATTATAGTCCGAGCCCTTAGACTGGATTTTTAGGAATATCGCATTTTCTATGTTGAATGGATTAAAAATTATTTATTACACAACATAAAAAATTATCTGTACATAGTCGAACTTAATGCTAGATAGCATTTTCTTCCAGTTAACCTTTATATGGCTATGTTCCGTATCGTAATTGATTAGTAATATTATAGATCACATCATTTGGAGAACACGTCAGCCCTCATTTTTTTTTGTATACCTACCCTCATTGGCCGAGCGAAGTGACATACCAAGGTAACTGTCGATGCGTCAAACGGCCCGAACAGTCTCGACCCGCCTCTCACAGAGCAAGCACCTACCAAATCAAATAGTGTACAGCGCCGTCCGGTAGCGAATTGGTTGTTTCGCGCGTGTTACATTATATCCCTCAAGAAGAAGAAGACGACATAATTTATAATCAACCACAGCAGCCTATGGATGAGGAATTGCGGAGCTCAGAATGCACAAGTCGGGTAAAAGTAGCATAAGTCTCAATCCCGGTTATAATTTACCTAATATACTAAATTTTATCCTATGGGTCACCAAAGGACGTTCGACATCAAAAGATATAAAATGAAGTTCGCTTGTTTTTGTTGTAATTAATACAGCTATTACTTGTTATTTATTTTCTTAGTGTGGTAACTTATATTTATCTATATATTCATATTTTTTGTCATTGTAGTACTGTGCGGGTAGTCATCCGTGATATCTTAATTTTTAAATGGTTCCAACGATAGATCAGCGTTGTACCAAAAGCATAACAAATGCTGAGTTGGACGCCTTTTGACGTCGGTCGTTTAGATATATAGGTAATTGTGAGACACACATTTGTGTGCATTAATATGTTCTCTCGTGTGTACTTTACTTGTGTGATGAGTGTTTTGTACCGTCACAAATAAATGTTTTTTTCTTTCTTTCTTTTCTTCTTTAGTACTACCTATTTTACTATACAAAAAATAATACCAGCTTGACCAGAGACTTACACGTCACTTATTATACTAAAATCGGGATATTTACCATGATTTGTGAGTTTTTGTCTCTTTCTTAGTCTCTTGCTAGGAATGAATTCACTAATACTATTACTACCACCGGTTTCATTCTCGATCATAACTCGATTCCGACACACAACACTCACGGTATCAGCTGGCTTACTCACGACAGGTTCAAGTTCTGAATCAATCGAATTTGATTCGAATCTAATGCCTTTTCACACTCTTGAATTCGACACGAGCGCACGATCGTGTTGTGGCTCAAATCGGAACTAACTTTGATCGTCTTCAGTCGTTAGGGTCGAAAAATCTTTACTCCCCACTCTCGATGACATCTACAGGACGCACAATTGACACTTAACTTCTTCGGTTCTAACACATTCTCACCACAGGATTCCAGGCTCCAGATAGTTGAAAACCATCTTCACAAATAGTAGGTGCAAAAGAGTGTTCATAACCATGATAGTTTCAAAAGTTATAAACCGATTTTAATGAAATTTCTATAGGACCGATCTGAAATTATATCCTTTCAAATAAAAAGAGAATTTACGAAATCTGTTCATAAATGACAGTACTCTGAAGTAACAAACATGAATATAATTAAAAAAAAAAATACGACAATCACCTCCTTTTTTGAAGTCGATTAATTAGTAATTCCCTGTTTCTCTCCAAAAACCTCTTACTCATAGAACATACTAACGAGAACAACATAGCCTACATGGCATTACCGTAGCCTAGTTATCGTAGCCAGGCATGCATACGAGACGTGCTAGATATCTCTTCGACGTGACACAGACAAATAGAGGAGATGCTCGTTCATGCTTCCAGGCATATTGCAGGGAGTAACAGTGTGTCATGCCTGTCTCTAAGACATAGCTGGACTATTCGGTAATCTGTCAGTTGTGAAAGGAATTATTCCTGTTTGTTCTGTTGCTCAGCTTTTAAAATTTCTAAAATTAAAGGTCCCGCGTGGCTCGAAATTTTGGGGATGGATTTAAAAACCATTTTGGTTGGGGCAAAAGAGACTGAACTGGTTTTAGTGGTGTTATTTATGTCTGTAAATATGACGTTAAGTTGTTCTAAGGATTTTCATTTAAATTTGTAAAAAGGTTGATCTAGTATGTTAGTAAAACATAAAGTTGTGTTTATTCCAAAATCTGGATCTATATTAGCCAATTTTAGCTCAAAATTGGCTTAGATCCGACTGAATTATTTAGATTCATGGCGCTACCTCTTAATTGATCGAGCGAAGCGAGATCTCCAAATCAACTTGGGCAAATCGGCGTTGTATGTATGTATGTATGTTTGTTTGTCCGAGGATAACTTTCGAAGCGTTGATCCTATCATCGTGAAATTTGATACGAGTACGTAGGTAGGTAGTGATGGCACAATTTTGGTGTAACTAAAAATGTTGAGGGGTTGTTGAGATATTGGGGTTCAAGAAGGGTAAAAAAAATTAAAATAAGGCTATTAGATCAAATGGGACGTCAAAGGAAAGGTCTTCATTTGTAAATTTCAACCCTGTTTTTATTTTTAGTTTGATCTTTGTATTTTTTTAGTTATTAGCCATAATAAAAACAAAACTTTGACAAAATTCACAGGGTGCACCAGTGACCCCACAATGCTGAAATTTGGTATGCGTGTAGCTTTAGTAACACAAATATAGACAAAAGTCTGAAATCCAGAATAACTGCAATTTCTACCCCTAAAAAATGTAATCAATTAACGTAAACCCCCGTTACCTGTAATTTGAATGAAACTGTAGGTCAAGTAAGTTGGCTATGCATTTCGTGGGACTAATTTATTAGTCAAAGATTAAGGCCGGCATGCACAAAGATCACTAGACGTATTTAGCGACTAAACATGTTTTTTTTGACGTATTTGTATGATTTGACAACTCCTATCATCATATCATTCACTGTTAATTAGTATATAATATACGGTGCAAATGTAACCGTGAATCTAAGTATTAATAAATAAAATAAAATAAATAAATATTTAGCTGCTAAATACGTTTAGGCATCATCGTTGTGCAAGTCGTCCTACGAATAATATTTATTTTGTTATTTGGGAGAATCGCGAGATCTCAGTTCGGGGCGAACCACTAGTTAATTAAAATTGATAGATATTAAATACACATTTATTTCGACACAAGTAACAATTACACAGAAACTACATACGGTGGATAGCTAATACAGTATAGACAAATGCACAAATTACGTACCTAGTCACTATGAGAACTTCAATTGCATTTTAGCACGCAAAAGATATGTAATTTTTCATACGTAATCTGAATTGAATTCATTCATTATTTAAATCAAGATGACCATCAAGATCTAACTCTCCCGAATAGATGACAGTACTTCAGGAGATGATGTACGATTCGTGAAGGAAAGGACCCAGGGCCGGCTTACGGGCACGTTCCGAATGTCTCTCCAGCGACTGGAGTCCAGTAAAACTACTAACTTCAAGTCCTACACTCTCCAGATTCTGGCGAATTATAAGGATTTTCATCCTTAATCTGGATTTCTGGCCAGTCGGCATCGTTTACAGGCGCTACAGGCTATGAATCAAAATCCCCCAAATAAATCAAAGTGTTAGTTTTAAGTTTATTGGTTTATGTATGGTTAATCTTTAAGGTATATAGATATGGGCCTTGTTAATATTTTGTATATGCAAATTATTGCCTGAAATAATAGTTATCAATTACGCTCAAAAAGTTGCTTCTCTAAAAACCGTACTGTATTTTCTAATTTTGACTGAACCATATTTCCCTAAGGTTAGCAAATTGTACACTACACTACACATTACACTTAAATGTTTCCTACATCTTCGTTAACATGTAGTTGTCTAGTTTACTACAAGACGGTTCAGTTCGTGCTAATTCCTAGTTAAATTAGCCTCGCTGCGACCATTGTTTTAATTGCATTTAGAAATTACCACGACTCACTCCGCTCTGTACGAACGTAACAAATTATCGTGAATTAGAAGGGCTCGGGTCTTGTTTGTGGTCTCATTTTATTTGGCTAAGAAACTCTTGTTCTGAGGTATTGATCAAGCGATTTGTGCTGTAAGATTTAAAATACTAAATAGTTGATTATTGAATCTTCAAAATTCAAATATCACTTTCTTGTAATAAATGAATATCTTTAAATAACTTTATTATTTTAATATAGGTACTCTTGGATTAATTATTAATTATCATTATAATTAATTTAATTAATAAACAAATATCCGTTGTAATTTTTAGGTAGTAATTTAAAGATTCCAAATCAACTTGGGCAAATCGGCGTTGTATGTATGTATGTATGTTTGTTTGTTCGAGGATAACTTTCGAAGCGTTTATCCGAGCATCATGAAATTTGGTATATAGGTAGGTAGTGATGGAACAATTTTGGTGTGACTCAATGAGCTAAAAATATTAGGGGGTTGTTGAGATGTTAGAGTTCAAGAGGGGTAAAAAAAATGAATATGAGACTATTAGCTCAAGTTTGCTGGACCGTATCGCCAAAAGTCTTTTACGATATCTGGCGGTATTTGTACAAAACTTTCCAATAGGTAGCGAAACAAGTTGTTCAATATTTGTCTTGGAGTGTACCGTGCACTGAACGGTTTGTAAAGTCAACAGCGTTCTACGAAGAGTTGCGGGCACGTCCACTTGGAACATATACCTACAGGTTGTTTATGATATTAAATTAATATAGTATGATGATATTAAATCATGAGTAATATTAAATGATATTGAATAATATTCGACGACCACTGTGGCGCAGTAGGTGAATAGTCAGCTGAGACGCAGGAGGTAGCGGGTTCGATTCCCGCTGTGGGACAGATTTTTGCATGGCCTAAAGATATTTGTCCGGGTTTGGGTATATTTTATATGTATATTATTAGTATGTTTTAAAAAACAAGTATATTAGTAGGTATTATATCAGCTATCTGGTTACCATAGTTACCAAGCTTTGCTTAGTTTGGGGCTAGATAGTGCTGTGTGAAATGGCCAACATTATTTATTTTTAAATAGATGGTTATTTATACCTACGGGTGTGTGCTTATAGGAAGTATTGTCGTAAAATAAGTTTTTTTTTATATTCATCCATAAAAGAAAATTTAAATTTTTAAACATATACTACGCGCAGCGTGCTTGGAGTAAAGAGGATTGACAAAATCCGTAACACCACGCTGCATTTAACGACCGGCATTCCTGACGCAAGAAATAAGGCTGCCAGGCTAAAATGGGATTGGGTGGGCCATGTAAGACGAATGCACCCGGACAGATGGGCAACGATCGTCACCCAGTGGGTGCCTGAAGACGGGCGACGGCACCGAGGAAGGCCTAGTAGACGCTGGCGTGTTGATTTCGATGCCTTCGAGACAGATTGGTGGGATTAGGCACGCGAGCGAAAGTCCTGGAAGACAGTGGGGGAGATCTTTGCCCAGCAGTGGGATGACACAGGTTGAATAAAAAAAAACATACTTCATATGCACATAAGATTTTTCACCTTACGCCTCAGATTGAAAACGCGCGAGTAATTGATTGATTGATTACTACCTACTTAATTATTAATTATTAAGCTACTTACTATCTAAGAGTAGTAGAGTTCCTTGTGAAAGGGCTCGCCCGGAAAAGTACTACCACCATACCTATTTCTGCCGCCAAGCAGTATTGCTGTGTTTCGGTTTGAAGGGTATGGTTGCCGGTGATATTACAGGCACATGATGCTTAACACCTGTATGCCTCAAGTTGCTGGACGCAGGGCAGTGCATCGTGGGACACATTTCTAACGTGCGTGACCTACAATTCTGTTATAGGCGATGGTTACGATTTAACATCAAATGGACCATAAGCTTGTTCCATCTAAATGTAGTATATAAAAAAACTGTATAAAATGTACCTATATGAACATGTAAGCAAAATAAATATTTAATTTATTGAATAAGTTGTGTGTCTTTTGCTGACTTTTATAGCAAACCAGATATTAATATCGGGGCAGTAATTATTAACAATACCTTGATCATAGCCTTCAGCAGTGCGTATCTGGTGAAGACGTTCCTCTCCGCTTTGGACTCGCTGTAGCGTGCCATCAGCATCACCAGTGCCTTCTTCGCCGTGTCGTAGTTCTCGTCCAGCCGGATTCTGACCGCGCGCAATCGTTCGTTCGTCTCTATGACTTCTTCTTTGGTCTGCCCACCTGTAATAAGAACATGATGTCATGGTTCTCATGGAATGTGATAGGAACGAAAGTCTATGTTCACGTTGGTGGGATTCTACATTTTGGTAAGTAGGAGGATGTAACAATTTTTTAGCTTACCCTCGAAGCTTAAACATTGTATATAGGCTTTATTGTTAAGCCGCAAAAAATAAATCGAAATTAAGAGTAATTTAGTTGATTAAAGATGATTTTGTTTATATTATGTTATTACTATTATAGTTGATTCTATGTAAACCTTTCAAGGGTGGCATGTTCCATTCGGAAAAACCTTAAATAAATGATAATTAAAATAGTGTTTGTGTAATTAGATTAGAAGTGTATTTAGACGTTGGCCTTATTTTTCGGTAAGGTTTCGTATATCTAAAAGTCCTTGTACCTAGGGTCTTGCAATTTAAACTAATTATATTGAAGGGACGGCTTCTACACAAAAAATAAAAAAATGTGTCCATAAAAATCTCTTGATCAAAATGTCGAGAAAATCTATAAAGCATTTTATAGATTTTCTCGACATTTTGATCAAGAGCTTGACAAAATTTTATAGGATGAGTGTATTGTGCAATGCTACAGATTACTAAAAAGTTACTACGAGCCATTCAACATCCCCGCTCGTTCAATGACCCCGCCCAGTCAATGACCCCGACTGATCAACAGCGCGTATGGCAGGGCGGTATGTATCTACGTGTTTGGTACAAAAATTTAGAAACAAAGTTGTTTGGATTTGAAAAAAAGCTTTGTTTATTTATTACTGGTCAACCCGCCCGCGGGTTTGCACTAATGAGCTAAAAATATGGGGGGGGGAGGTTGTTGAGATATTAGGGTAAAAAAAACCAAAATGAGATTATCCGGTCAAGTGGCACGTCTAATAAAAGGTATTTGTTGGTACATTTCGACCCCGTTTTTATTTTTAGTTTAAACCTTGTAGGTTTCAAGTTATTAGCCTTAATGAGAACAGAAATTCACAGGGTACACTAGTGACCCTAAAAGTCAATATGAACAATTAAAAATTTAATACGTGTGTAGCTTTAGTGACACAAATATAGGGAAAAGTCAGAAATCCAGAATAACTGCAATTAATTTAATTTCTACCCCAAAAAAGATTAACCAATTAACATGAACTTCCGTTACCGGTTATGCATTTCGTGACTCTATTTTGTTAGTCAAAGATTACAAATAAGTTTTTTTTGTTTTTATGGGAGACTCGCGAGATGGCGAGTTCGGGCGAACCACTAGTATATATGTATATAGATTTATGGTCACAAAAATATACACCGCAATACTTTATATAGGGGTTTGGTAATATACTGACAATATTCATGTGACGGTTTCTTAAAACATAAACAAATACTTCTCGGAAAAAAACTACTAGTTATGATATCAAATTTTAAAGAAAAAGTTTAGGTGTTTAATTCGATATAAAACTTTATTATAACTTTTGCAATCGACATCCAAAAATAAAGGTAGATTTGAAATCGCTGCGGGTTTTGGGTTAGAAAAGGACAACAAGAGATATCTCGAGACATCACCAACACAGTATCTGTGGTTAGATTATGCAATTATACATTATGCAATAGCGCAACATAAGTTTAATAAAGTGTTTGTTTTAACATGCCATAATAAATTTCATATTTCTATGGTAAGCATTTTACAAATTTATTTATTATGCTCATCAAAATAACCCCTTTCATTTTTGTGCGTATATTATCAAACACCCTATATAAGTAGGAAGAGAGCCTTGACCGAATTTTAAGGATGTCTTAGGCATTAAAAATGTGCTGAAGACCTTCATGAATAAATCCCCGAATTATCAGAAAATTTAAAAACGTTTTATGTTGTACAATTCTGTACAATTCCCACAATATATAGGTAACAAAGAATGGTCATGAAAATATTAGCTATAAAATATAAAAGCAGTATTAAACAGAGTCTGCGTAGTCGGTCTAGACTTGACGTAGATTTCAAACTTATATCACTTCACATTAAATCCAGAATACGAATGAACGAATTAATGAAAAATTATTTATTGCACAAAATAAAAAAAATCTGTACAGAGGCGAACTTAATGCTAGATAGCATTCTCTTCCAGTTAACCTTTGTGTAATGCGGACAAACAGTTATTCATAAATACGATCCTGGTTCTCAGAAATGGATTTATCGATGCCTTTGTTTTACTAAGATACGAAGTGACAACGCAATGAAAGATTACAAAATCAATTGTCTATCTGTATAGAATATCTAATGTGAACTTGGCCAAGAATGTAGTGGCCAATCCAATAAATAAAACATTGAAATGCTTTTGTTTAGATTAAAGCAATAAAAACGGCTTCCAAGACTCCTAAGCGACAATTTATGTGTATCGGTAGACTCGAACATTGTAATGCTGCTGTAACTTTCACAAGAGACTAGATAATATTTTAAACCTACTGTAATATGATCATCATCGTATCAGCCACAGTACGTCCACTGCTGAACCTTGGCCTTCCCCATAGATCTCCAGGGCGAACTTGTGCCGCCTGCACCCAACGGCTCCCAGCAACCTTTATCAGGTTGTTTTTCCATCTAGTGGGACGGGGGCATCCTTCGTTGCGATTTCCAGAGCGCGGTCTTTACTCTTAAACGTTTCTGCCCCAACGGCCATCAATTCTTCGAGTTATGTGACCCACCCACTGCCACTTCAATAATAGGATACCTATCATTATTTGTGCTGTAACTGTTCTAACTACTTTATATTCTGTACCTACCAAATTACTTGAGGGTTTTCGAGCCCTGGGAAGCGCAACTAATGTCCTCAAGAGATGGAAAACGCGACCTAAGGTACGTCGCTCACACGAGCCAGAGTCGAGTCGGCGCGGCGGCGCGGCGCGGGCGCACAAGCGGCGCGCCGCATCTACATTTTCTTTAGGAATAAATGGCAGTGCGCTCATATACTAGAGTCGCGGCACGGGCGAGTTTGAGGCGACGCGGAGTCGAGGTGGGGAAGCAGCGGGGGTGCTGTGCCCGACCGCGACGCGACTCCACCACCATTTTGTTATTTTCTTTCGCGTGTTTCGTCATTTTGTTCAATCTTCTCCGATTAAAATTTATAACTTGTATGAGTGCAAGTACGTCTTCATCTTCTGATGATGACATGTTGAATAAACTAGAATGTGTCAAGGAAGCATAGCCGCCCGCGCCCGCGCCTCGACTCTACATAGAGACCACGTCTCGACCGTGCCGCGACGCCGCCGCGTCCTCACCTCGACTTACCAGTGAGCGACGCGCCTAATGAAGGTTGCTGGGAGCCGTTGGGCATAGTCCGCACAAGATTGGTATCTCTGGAAATCTGTGGAGGATGCCTATGCCCAGATCTTATAGCTTATAGTTGATATGATGATGATAATAATCTGTATAGGAACCAATCTTGTCATATATTTGCAACGATATCTGATCAATCAAAGTAAAGTAGTGTTTACGTAACATTTAAATCAGTGTCTACTTACACTACACCGAATGAATTTACATGGAATATTCCATGACTCGTAATTCAATAAGTAATTTCCCAAACGGCCTGAGTTTTAATTTAGCTGTTACCGTTACACTATGTATTTTCATTTCCATTTTGTTCATGCGCCAATGGCCGGTGTCAACGCGAAATGGAAATCCTATAACTATGCATGGATAAACACATTCGTTATAAATTTTACAATAATGGATAGATTGATGGTTGGCTCAGTTTTACAGCTCAAAAAAAACTAATAACGATGTATTTATGACCAGTTTTGTAGTGCTTTCTAGTTGTATGCAATTCTTGCTGCAATCTTGTAGAATTAGCTTAGCGATATTGCATTAATAGTTTCACGTGGAAGCAAACAGAAGCGATAGATAAAAATTATATAATCAGCCTTCTTAGCTCTTATTATAAAATCTACCACTTGGTTATCGGCAACCGGTTCAATCTATTGTGATAGCTTGTCCTTAGACAAAGGTTTCCTCGAAAGATTTCCATTTCATCCTGTCCTTGTTTGCGTCCATACTGGACCAGCTATTTTTATAATGCCATCCTCCCAACGTTTGTCTTCCTTTGTTCCTTTCAGTAGTACAAGCGATAGTAGAAGCTAGATAGATAGTAGAGCTAGGTTATAAACTTGTGTTTTTATATCTCGATAACAAGCCCTTCTAGAAAATGTAAGACTGATGTTGCAAAGTGTCTCGCTCGTATGCCAGAAAGAAACTCAAAAGTGAAGGGAGACTCAAGTATAATTTTTTACAATTTTTAAAACAATTTTAGGGTTCAGTACCTCAACCGGAAAAAGGAACTCTCATAGGATCACATCATTGTCCGTCTGTCTGTCTGTTCGTTTGTCAAGACCTTTTTTCTCAGGAACTCGTGGAGGTATCAAGTTGAAATTAATATGAAATTCGAAGGTCCCTTGGAGGTGTAAAAAACTAGCTGCTAAGTCAACGCAATCAAACAATACGGCCATTTATGCGGTATATTTTGCTCGCAAATGAATTAAAACCTACAGGGTTTATAAAATTTGGCAAGAAACAAGGTGACACAGCACAAGTAAATGAAAAAATCTGAGAAAGGTTAATTTGTAGTTATATTACAATAAAATAAATATACGGAACCTTCAGAGTGCGCGCCAGACTCTGTCTGGTTTTTTAAAAATTCAAAGCGGCTTGCTCACAGTTCTACTATACGGACCTAAGTATTCTCAACGGTAATTGTTTCAACAGTTTTTTAAATAATAATATTAGAATGGCTAGCGTGTTGTCAAATAACTTATGGAGTAAGTACATTGAAACCCCATATAATATATTAGCTGATCAATCAGCAGCTTCACACGCGTAGTTTTTCAATAAAAACATTACCCTCCTTCTGCACAGTTGGGTAAAAAGTAGGCTATAAATAAATAAATAAATATTGCTGGACATTTCACACAGCGCTATCTAGCCCCAAACTAAGCATAGCTTGTACTATGGGAACCAGATAACTGATAGAATACTTAAATGCTTTTTTTTTGTAAATACATACTTATAATATATACAGAAACAACCAGATCCGGAACAAATATCTTTAGATCATGCAAACATTTGTTCCGTGGCGGGAATCGAACCTGCTACCTCCTGCGTTTCAGCCGGCTATTCGCCCACTGCACCACGGAGGTCGTCACCTATGTTACTCCGGGATAACGAAGCATTCTAATGGTGAAAGAATTTTTGAAATCGGACTAGTAGTTTTTGAGTTTATTCGTTATAAACATACAATAATAAAAATCTTTCCTCTTTATTGATCGAGCGAAGCGCGAATCAACTTGGGCGTTATATGTATGTTTGTCCGAGGATGTGGAGGGGGGGGGGGGGGAGGTTGTTGAGATATTGGCGTTCAAGAGGGGTAAAAAAAAATAGAAATGAGGCTATTAGGTCAAGTGGGACGTCAAATGAAAGGTCTTCATTAATACATTTAGACTCCGTTTTTATTTTTAGTAAAGTCTTTATAGTTTTTGACTTATTAGCCATAATAAAAACTGAACATTGACAAAACTCACAGGGTACCTACCTACACCAGTGACCCCACTGTACTGTAATTTGGTATGCGTGTAGCTTAAGTAACACAAATACACAAATATAGGCAAAAGTCTGAAATCCAGAATAACTGCAATTTGTATCTCAAAAAAGAGTAACCAAGCACATGAACCGCCGTTACCTGTAATTTAAATGAAATGTAGGCCAAGTCAGTTGGTTATGCATTTCGTGGCACTATTTTGATATGTAGTCAAGAATACAAATAATATTTTTTTGTTTTTATGGGAGACTCGCGAGATCTCTGTTCGGGGCATTATTATAGATATACTCTAAAATAGTACCCATCGCTTTTAAAGACGCGGTTGTTACTTTACTAAAAATATGAACGGGAAAAACTATAGCCATTCCAAATAAAACCGTATGCAAGGAAGTTGAGACGATACCAAGTTATTTCACGTAAATGAACATAATATTTATTTATGAACTGAAGTTCGGGCACTGAAATGCGATTGGAGCAAATAAGCATTACATATTGGGGTAAATTATTATTCCGGTAGTTGGGGATTTTATTTACGATTAATTATTGTTAAAATGTTTATTTACGTAAAACCACGTCATGTCATTATCAACAGTCACTCACGCAGTAATGCAATTGAAATAATGGAGCTCTGAATGTCTATTGACATGAAACGACATAGTTACAGTCCGACTTCATAGAGCTCATATAATATACTAGCTGTCGCCCACGACTTCGTACGTGTTACACTACTACTACTCCATATTTCAAGTCTTTAACATCAGCAGTTTACGCTGTGCGTTGATTTTCAGTCAGTCTGTCAGAACCCGTAACGATTATTAATACATTGATGATAATATTGTTGATTAAGCCGCCCATTGTACCGTTGTTTATTTCCTGGATTCCATATTTTTGTTTGGTGTGCAGTAAAGAGTATTTCATTCATTCATTAAGAACGATCGATTTCCCCATCTTCAGACGCTGGTAGTCAATTGTATCGTGAAACGTCTCGCAAAAAATTATTTAATAGAAGCCAAACACGATACATCTACTGTTATCCATTAATGAGTTGCTCCATCATCAGACCCTGGTGGTCTTACCATGATAAAATGTTTCATTATTTACCTATAAAAAGCATTTATGCAAAGTTGTACGTTTGTAATTGCAATTAATATTGTTTTAGAACAAACTACAACATCCCTTTTCAACTCTAGGGGGTGATTTTCAAAAAAAGTAACTATGCCATGTTTCTCTTAATTTTGTTAAAAAATATATTTGTCAAGTTTAAAGTTTATAAATCCAGGAACTACTGTTTTTCATACAAACGCAAAACCGTCTTTTAACCCCCTTAGGGGTTGCATTTCAAAATATCCTTTATTAGTACATCTCTACGCATTAAGACAAACATACCCTCTAAATTTCAAGTTTCTATTACCAGTGGTTTAGGCTGTGCGTTGTCTGTCAGTCAGTCAGGACATTGATTCTTATATAATAGATTATTTCTGAGCATACCACTTGGACTTGGACACTTGGACGATCCACGGCAGTCACTATTCACCTCTGAGACACAGACAATCACTATTTCCGCCTGAAGGACCCACAGTCACTCGCTTTTCTCCCCTGACGGACAATCGATAAACAAGATGATGGCAGTCAGTAGACAGGTCACGTAACGCGAAAAACTAATCACCTAATGAGAAATATTACACTGTTATGACCGTTAGACAGAAAGATTTTCAGGTGGACCAATCGCTTAAAAATGCAGATAAGGGTGGCCAAAATATACACGGAAAGATGACCTAAAAATATTGCTGAAAGCCGCAATAACCGGGAATGGTGATAGCCGTGAAGTTCGCACAAGACCAGTCGCTCTGGAAGCCTAATGAGCCAGGCTTATGATCAGCATAGCATGGCTAATACATATAATGATAACTATGATGATGATACGTACTTATAGATGGTAAGTGACTAATTTCTGACGACCTCCATGGAACAGTGGGCGAATAGCCGACTTATACGCAGGAGGTAGCGGGTTCGATTCCCGCTGCGGATCAAATGTTTACATGATCTGAAATTACAGGCACATGAGGCTTTACACCTGTATGCCTCAAGTTGATGGATGCAGAGAAGTAGGGCAGATTTCTAAGGAGCGTGACCTACGAGGCAAACTTTGTTATAGGCGATGGTTACCATTTAACATCAGGTGGGCCATAGGCTTGTTCCATCTCCATAGTATTAAAAACTGCAGATATTTGTTCGGAGTCTGGATGTTTTTCTATACTATATTATGCGTAAAAAAAGTATATAAGTATTCTATCAGTTATCTGGTTCCCATAGCTCTGTTTACTTTGGGGGTAGATAGCGCTGTGTGAAATGCCCAGCAATATTTATTTATTATTAATTAAACAGTCAACCGCTCCATATAAAAATATTACTATAGTGACCCTAAATACTAACATATTTTATTAACAGCGAATTGGAACATTTCGAATCCTACCACTTAATCTAAATTAACGTAATTTCCAAAATTAAGAGTCTCTAATCCTAAACAAGCTGAAACAAGCTGTCTTTCCGTAATAAAATTACTTAGATTAATGTAAATGAAAAATAACCCTGACATTCGACCCAAATAAACAGCGGCAATGAATACGAAACAAACCCTCGCCAGGTCCGAAACACGAACAAAAAGGCATCCACGACACATTTAGGTTAGGGTGTCAAAAATTGTCTCGTGTCTTTTTTACGGCGATGCACACAGAGGAGTACCATAAAGTACTCCATACCTGACTGACGACCTCCCTGGTGCGGTGGGCGAATAGCCGGCTGAGATGCAGGAGGGTACGTTAACAAATGTTTACATGATTTACAGATTTTTGTTCCAGATAGACATAGACAATCATTTATTTGCTAAATAGCACACATAATACATTTACAAAAGATGATTTAAAATTTAAAAGATGAAAATATGCAAGACATAAACAAACAATATAATAAATAATTAATTTTAAATATGAGGTAAGTATTGTTACGAGCTGAGGGTTCGGGATAAAATAATGGGAATCGATCCAACCAAAATAACACTTTTATTCAGCACTAAACGATGAATACACGAACTTGGTCACACGTAATCACAACACACTAATTCACACCACAGTTGCACCACTAAAAGTCTCCGAAATGTTCACACGTATAGCTGAATCCAGACTGACTGTCCGGCCATCTCTCCGGCCTATTTATATCGCGCATATTTCGATTGTTCGAGAACGATCTCGATCGCTCCAGGAAAGGGTCGGTCCCTCGACACAATGGCCACTCTCCATTCTGCGAAACCACAAACAATAACAGACAAAAGCACTCGAGAAACCTCGATTACCATTCATTGTTTAACAGTCTCGGCGTAACACTGCCCCCTCCTAAAACATGCTCGTCCCGAGCATTGTTAGCCCCGTAATATCGCGCCAGCCGATCAACATGAACAATTTTAGGCGCACCTCGCGTTCCCTTCTGAATTCGGTATGTGACGTCATTGATCCTGGTCAACACACGGTATGGTCCATCCCATTTTGCTTGTAGTTTAGGGGATTTTCCCTTTTTCCGTATCGGATTGTGCAACCAGACCTGTGACCCCTCATCAAATCGCAAGTTGTTTGAATTCCGGTCATAACGGGTCTTCATTTTCTCAGACATTTGTTGACCAGTTAGTCGAATGTGTTCATTTATGTCGTTCATTTTATTGCGCAGGTCGTTTGCATAATCTGTGATGGCACGCGGAGAATCTGGAGGAATGCCAGTTATCAGGTCTGCAGGCAACCGCAGTTCTCTTCCAAAATTTGCCAACGCAGGAGTGGCGCCTGTACTCTCATGGACTGCACTTCTGTATGACAGTAAAAACGGCTGTATGTGTTGGTCCCAATCGTTTTGCTTATTTTCGACCACTTTGGCCAGATATCTCTCCAACGTCTGATTGAATCTTTCCACCATTCCATCAGACTGAGGATGATAAGAAGTGGTTCTTGTTTTATGAGTCCCCATTATTCGGCATGTCTCCTGAAATACTTGTGATTCAAAATTCCTTCCTTGATCACTGTGAATTTCCAGGGGAACTCCAAAACGACAGAAAACTTCGTGGACTAGTTTATCTGCTACCGTCGAAGCTTCTTGATTAGGAATGGCGAAAACTTCGGGCCATTTCGTGAAGTAGTCCATAACGACCATGAAGTACTTATTTCCATTTTTACTTACAGGGAATGGTCCTGCAATATCCAGGGCTATACGCTCCCATGGGGCTCCAACGTTATACAGTTTTAGTGCTCCTCTGCTGCGTGTATGGGGTCCTTTCACTGCCGCACAGGTAGTGCATTTTCGGCACCAGTCTTCAACATCTTCTCTACAATGTATCCAGTAAAACCGCTCCCTTATTTTTAACAGTGTCCTTTTTACTCCCATGTGGCCTCCCGAACATCCTTCATGGTAGAGTTGTAGCACGTTAGGGACCTTGGCTTTGGGAACCACCATTTGCAGATGACAGTGATCTCCACGAGCGTTTTCCCATTTGCGACACAGCACCCCGTCGCGGACAACCAGGCTCTCCCACTGTGCCCAATAACTCTTCGTTGTTGAACTCAGAGCAGCAATGTCACTCCACAAAGGCTTAGTGCTACCCGCTGTGATCCTTTCAATGATGGGTTTAAGGTCTTTGTCATCCTGTTGTGCCTGCTGCAAAGTTTCTTTCCATTCGTCACTTAGGTCCGTTCTCAGCAGCCTGACAGGTTCTGCTTCCTTAGACTCATATTTGGCACAATGTTTGCAGTTCTCAGGGCAAGGTCTTCGTGATAGCGCATCCATGCTCTCTTCTCTTTTTGGGCAATTTGACTTCAGATGCCCTTTCTCTCCACACCCGTAGCATCTAGGACTAAATTTTGGACGATTGTACCCAGTATAAGAGTCCTTCACTTCTCTGATGTGGTGAGCTCGGTGGTCCTGACGCACGGCCTCCACCTTCTTTGGGCAGCTTGACCTCAGATGTCTTCTTTCTCCACACCCACACCATCTAGGGCTAAACTTCGGACGACTGTCGTGAGTGTAAGAGTCCTTTACTTCTCTGATGCGGTGAGCTCGGTGGTCCTGACGTACAGCCTCCACCTCCAATGCATGGGCCAAGGCATTTTTCAAAGAATCAGGATGTCCAAGCCTTACAGCAGCTCTCACTTCCAAATCACGTATTCCGTCTACGAATGCCTGAACCAAATAACTGTCAAGGGGTGCTGGAGAGGTTTGGTATGCCTTTCGAACCAGCTTTTCTATCTCAAGAGCCCACTGCTGTAAATTCTCCGAGTTACGCTGGCTCCGGTCCTTTAACTGCGCTCGAAAAACATGTTCCAGATGTGCGTCACCATAGCGTGACTCCAGTGCCTCCAATAGCTGTTCATAGGTGAAATCCTTTCCAAGAGCCTCTAAAACCGTAAGTGCCTTGCCACGAAGGCCCAGTGTTAAAGCCGTCATGGCCTGTACCGTTGTCCATCCGTTGGCCTTGACCACAGCCTCAAACTGAATCTTGTAGGCTGACCACGAAGAACTTCCATCATATGGTGGCATTTTAAAATCTCGCGCTGAAGGTGTACCAATTGTAGGAGCCTCATTGCTGTCTCCAGAACTCAGGGCATCCAGAGCTTTTTTTATCTTGGCGATCTGAATTTCAACTTTCGACATACGGCTCTCATGATGTTCTATCTGTTCTTTCACTTCCTGGAATTCCTTTCCAATTGAACCGAACAATTCTTTCATCAGCCGAGCCTGCTCTTCTTTGTCCTGACGGCGCTGTTCTTCCTGTTGACGGCGCTGCTCTTCCTGATGACGACGCTGCTCTTCTTTTTCCTGACGGCGCTGCTCCTCCTGCAACCGAGCCTGCTCTTCCTGATGACGACGCTGCTCTTCTTTTTCCTGACGACGCTGCTCTTCCTGCCAACGTCGCTGCTCTTCTTGTTGACGACGCTGGTCTTCCTTATCCTGACGAAGCATTGCCATAATAGCAGCAAGATCGCCTCCCACAGGAGCTTGGCCCACGGATGATGATGATGGTGCTCCAAATGATTCGGCGGCGGCTGATTCCATCTCCATCGGCTGACGACTCTGCCGAGCTTCTTGAACCGGAGAATCTCCAAACCGCCTTTCATCCATTTCCTGTTGTCGTTGACCTCTCGTCCTGACACCGTCCACGTTATCCTTTGGCAGAACCGGCATTATTTTATCCCACTTCTGACACCAAATTGTTACGAGCTGAGGGTTCGGGATAAAATAATGGGAATCGATCCAACCAAAATAACACTTTTATTCAGCACTAAACGATGAATACACGAACTTGGTCACACGTAATCACAACACACTAATTCACACCACAGTTGCACCACTAAAAGTCTCCGAAATGTTCACACGTATAGCTGAATCCAGACTGACTGTCCGGCCATCTCTCCGGCCTATTTATATCGCGCATATTTCGATTGTTCGAGAACGATCTCGATCGCTCCAGGAAAGGGTCGGTCCCTCGACACAATGGCCACTCTCCATTCTGCGAAACCACAAACAATAACAGACAAAAGCACTCGAGAAACCTCGATTACCATTCATTGTTTAACAGTCTCGGCGTAACAGTATGTTGTGTGCTATAGCAGCAAAAGGGCCTCGACTCAGCATTATGTCAACTGAGTTGGCGCTGTTATTCTGCCGAGACCGCTTAATCACCCACTAGACCCTGTGAGAGCAAAATCATAATTGTCAATGATGAAATATTTGATGTCAATGATGAAATATGTGATGTCAATGGTGAAATATGTGATGTGTATCATAAATAAAATAATGTCAAGTGAATTGATTATAAAAATGACATAAATAAATTACTAAATAAGTATTAAAAATAAAAATTAAATAATTAGAATTGGATTAGATTAGTAAAAATAATAAAAAAAATACCCTAAAACTAGCAGGTAAAGGGGGCGTTCGCACCAGGCAACCCAGTTTTCTGCCTATCAATCACCACTCGTTTGAAATGTTTTTTAAACGTGTATTTGGATTTCAAAAGACGCAGTGGTGGTGGCAGATTGATCCAATACTTGGTTGCAAGGTATCGGAAGCTGCCCCTAAACGCTACTGTTTTGAACTTGCTGTAGTGCAGCAGGTTTCTCGTTGGTCTTCTCAACTTTTTTTTTTGGTCATATCTTGTTGTTTCTCTTTATTTTCTCTTAGTACGTTTTTACAAAAAAAAAGTGTGTGTGTACTTATGTACGCACGTAAAAAGTTATACTCTTTGGCGTAACAGAACAAAAATAAATTTCATCCCGTATGCAACAACTCTTTGTTTGTAAAAGGAATGATAAATTAATAAATATAGTTATGAGTTTTCACGGAAACTTGAGAGACAGCTATCAGCTAACTTCATCATGTCGCTTTTTGTCGGTGTGCACGCGCATGAGACAGTTATCAGTTAATTTCATCATGTCGCTTTTTGGCTGTCGGTGTGCACGCGCATGAGACAGTTATCAGCTAATTTCATCATGTCGCTTTTTGCTGTCGGTGTGCGCGCGAATCGTAAAAATTTTACTTAAATATTTTTTTCCAAATGCTTTAAAAGAAGTATAACTTCAAAAAGTACATAAGTTGTTTCTCTATTTATTATAAGTGTGTATTTACCAAAAAAATGTATATAAGTATTCTACCAGTTATCTGGTTCCCATAGTACAAGCTCTACTTAGTTTGGGGCTAGATAGCGCTGTGTGAAATGACCAGCAATATTTATATTTATTTATTTATTTATTATTATATCAGCTATCTGGTTCCCATAGTATAAGCTTAGCTTAGTTTGGGCCTAGTTTGGAGCTAGAGCTAGATGGCGCTGTGTGTAATGCCCAACATTATTTATTTATCTATAGTTTAAATTGTTTGTCGGTCAGTTTGTGTGTTCTTTTTTCTTGACAATAGTTAACAACATTTTAATAATCCACAATTTTTTATATTAGGGTTGAGTAAAACATGGCCACGTCATTTCATTTATGGTAGATATATTGAGATCGTTCCAATAAGTCGTTTGTGTGTTGATTGGATTAAACTGATTTTAATACACTTTGTGCAGTCAGATGGGGGGTTTTTAATAGGAATATCAATCATCTAAAAATATATTTAAATACAAAATCTGCAATAACTGCGAGAACTCTTTGATGAATTTGGGAGTAAATATTCTTAGGCCTATCCATAGTTTGAAATTTTAATGCATAGTATTTTATAAGGTTTCAATGTGCCTAGTGCCTAACCTAACTTAAACCTAACTTAAATTCAGCGGGTAATCTAGTCGTCCCAACCTCAGCTAATAATGTAGCGCTCGCTCGTGTTTGCTCACACTACCGTGGTTTTCGGATATCCTAGTAATACTAGAGTAGTTAGAGGGTAGAGCACATGCTAACTGGTAGGGGGTAGTTCTAACCATGGTACCATCCATTTTCAGGAAAAAAGTCTAAACTTTGTTGCTTGACTTAGGCTTCGACTTGGTGTCTAAGATAAAAAATATTGTTAAAAAAATAGCGCCACGGGCGAAGAGCCGGCTGACACGCAGGAGGTTACGGGTTCGATTCCCGTCGCGGAACAAATGTTTGTATAATCTACATTTTTTTTCTTCCCGGTCGGGGTGTTTTTCTATATATTTACAAAAAGAAAAGAATATGAGTATTGTATCAGTTATCTGGTTCCCATATTAAAAGCTAGACTTAGTTTGGGGCTAGATAGCACTGTGTGAAATGACCTGCATTATTTATTTATTTATTGTTATCTTATACTAGAGTCGGTCGTGTTTCCATCTAGTGGGGGGCCGTCCTAAGCTGCACTTTCCAGTGCGTGGTCTCCACTCGAGAACCTTTCTGCCCCAACGGCCTTCAGTCTATGTTCTACAGCTATGTTATGATGACTAGATTTCACACTTCATTCACACGGAGACGACCTCCGTGGTGCAGTGGGCGAATACCCGGCTGAGACGCAGGAGGTAGCGGGTTCGATTCCCGCCGCGGAACAAATGTTTGCATGATTTATAGATATTTGTTCCGGGTCTGGTTGTTTCTTTATATATTATAAGTATGTATTTACAAAAAAAAATGTATATAAGTATTCTATCAGTTATCTGGTTCCCATAGTACAAGCTCTGCTTAGTTTGGGGCTAGATAGCGCTGTGTGAAATGTCAAGCAATATATATTTATTATTATTTATTATTGATTTGTGTCAAAATTCTAGTTCTAAGCCATACTGATATCACAGTATAAAGAATATTATAAATTCGAACGTTACTCTGTTTGTTATATTTTCACGTCTAAAGCGCTGGACCGATTTTGATGAAATTTAGTGTGAAGATATGATATGATTATGACTGTGATTGGGATATAGGCTACTTTTTACCAGACTGCGCAGAAGGAGGGTTATGTTTTTATGGACCACGCATGCGAAGCCATAGGCGGCAGCTAGTATAATCTAAGCTCTTAAAAGCAACAGAAACAACTTACTAGAAGTGCCTTCATCTTTCACGTCTTGGACGATTCGCCGAACGCTTTGCGTGAACTTTCCCACTAAATTGGTACTCGTCGCTGGAACAAAGAGAAGAGTTGGTCAAAAGAGTTGTACAGGAACAATAAAAGGTTTAATTACAATCAACTTCAATACCTACATTTTAGAAGTACTTAATGTATGTCATGATTGTTAAATGAAAGTAAGCCTTATACAACTTTTCGACTTTGGTATTATAAAAACTGTTGCTAATCGCATTTTCCAAATCCGGTATGGAAAAAGTCAGCACAACGATTTGAACGATTTCATAAAACTATTAGCGCTACGTAGCATTAACGTTATTGTCGTTTCAGTAAACTAATTTATTGATATTATAAGACGCAAATTAATATGTTTGTGTATGTATTTAGGATCGGGACGAGCGGCATAAACAAAGATATGGCTGTGGTCGGCACAGACTGAAAATAATAATGATATAAAAATACTTTATAATATAAAGTATTTGTGTTTATAATGTTATTGTTCGCAAAATGTTGATAAACCGTTTATATACTGAAATTTATACTGCTATAGCGGTGCAACACGCTATGCAGACTTGGAAGGCCTATATTCTCTTTACTTATCTACGTAAAACAATCTAAACTATCGCACTTAATTGAGAAGTAAACTGTAAAGGCGATAGATGAACGACCATTCCACTTCAACAGTGAACATCTACCAGCGTTCCAATTCTACACTGTCAAAGTTCGGATCTCGTTCCAAAGAAATTATAATCTCAGGAATCACTGTCCCTAACAAACTCACCGCCGAAAAGCGGCGAGCGATACCTTGCATTTGTGTGAGTGCCGAAAATGCCTAACATTATTAATACCAAAAGTTAAATAGTCTAAACTCGACTTTATTCCGCAGATTAAAAGTTTCATTTCAAGCATTCGCATTTTGGAGATATGACGTTATGAAATGAAGCAGCTGTTAAGTCGTAAAAATTTATTGCCTTCTTTTGTCCTTTAAAAAACTGTTGACTTTAACGGTATGGCAATAAGGTCGGATTCAAAATGTGCTGTTCGAAGATCGTAAAATTACTCCGTTCGGAACAGAAGTGTGGAGAAGTAGAAACATACACAATATTTTTTTGTTGAGAAATGAAATTTCGAATCTATTACGTAGGGATAAATCATTTGTTAACCAAATTCAAAAGTCGGATTTTTTAATAATCGGATAGTTTGATAAAATCTTTCATTTTTACAGGCTCCTATTCAGTTTAATGTGCCTCGTTGTCTTGTCTATCGTTTATAGGTAATAAAATATTGCGATATTAGACCTGCCCGGTTTCTGATTTGAGTTGAAATTTTGCATGCATATGCGACATGAAGCTGATCTCATGATGCAGTAAGATGGTGCATCATCAGATGCTTAAACTAAACTACACAACAACATCGACTTTAGGTTCATTTGATCTGTCTTAACTAGTATTCGGATCCTAAATGATATCCAGGTCAGGGTTTAATGACGGAGCCAGGCTATGGGACCTCTGTAATAAAATGACATAGTTACATCGAGTGTGGGCTCGTTCGATTAGTGTTAAAGAGTATTCTTTACCTAGATGATATCCAGGGTCTGATGATGGAGCCAGAAGATGGCTATGGGAACTGTGATTAAACGATGCCACCTCATCGAGTTTTTGGGCTCGATTAATTTGTCTTGCCGACTACTCGGGTCCTAGATGAATTCTCTTCTCTACAATAATAAAATCGTAAATCTCCCTTCAATGTATGAGACCGAGGTCAATGATGCAAAAAGGAGGGTCATAACATTTTCATCCTCGCGTACGAAGTTCCCGGGCAACCTCTAGTTTTGGATAAAATCGAATTTTGTATTGTATACAATATTGCAGAACCATGTTTAGTACTAGAACTTTAACAGTATAGGCAGAAATCAGCAAAAAGTAAATATTGCAAGAAGTAGGACAAAGATATAGAGTGCTGTAAGCCTAGCTAAGAGTTTCAATTTCTCTTTTGCTGTTAATTGTGTATTTTGTAACAGATAACGAGCAGTTGACATTAGGCTATTGTACTTCAGATAAAGGGGCTTGGTGGCGCTGGTGGTAAAAATGCCTGTATTTTTAGTACCGAAAAGTTATCTCGTTGCCCACAATTTAACGGTAGGGTAGGCTACCGCCTGTTTTTTTAATGATTTTGATAAAAATAAAACACAAGAGTTGTTTGTTTCATGAAGGTAGTTTTAGAATTGGCCGCATCTGATTAGTATATAAATGCTTACTAATAAAATTGTTTTTTAAACTTGTTAAAATGTTTTTAGTATGCGACTCCATTCATTCGAAATTTAATGTAGTCCGGTTCATTGGTCTTCGGTCACGTACAGATAAATGAACGATGCAACGCGAGGGAAAGGGACAGTAGCGTAGCGTAGTCGTGTGTCTGTAGTTACAAATATTTCCGTAAAATATTGTTTTAAAGCATATTATAGACTAATTCAAAATCAAATTCATCAAATTATCAAACTTTAAGGTAATACTCACCAGAAATACGAAATTCCATCTTTTTTTAATGTAGTTAAAGTGTTGTTTTTGCAAGTTTTGACGGAGCACTTGGGCATGTTGTCACTTCGACGGCAAGCGCGCGACTAAGAGCCGAGAGTGCTTAAGCGGCGTTTAAGCACTCTCCAGCGTGGACATCCTTGACGGGCCGATCGTATATCTAGTATTTTATTGATCGTTGTCTCGTTCACTTCATTTGCTATTTCAAGGGATATTTGAGCATGGTTCGATTGAGCGGAAGGAACTGCGCTCACACTGGAAATGGATTTGAACTGAATGGTATAGATAACCTTTGCTAAATTCTTGAAATTACATCTATTCTTCTTTGTGTGTTTTTATAGTTGATCGACAACCAAAGAAGGGTTATTTGTATAGTTTCAACTGAAAAATTTTAAAAAAAGGGACTTAAATAGCGATTTCATAAATGAATAAATATGGGGTTAAATTTTACTTAGAAAACTTTCGTGATTTATTTCAATCATTATTATTATTGAGTGCAAGGTGAGACGTTATTCGGAGCGGATGGCCCTCACCCTGATGAAAGCTCACGAATTGAACCGAAACATTGTCGGTCGAAACACCGATAACACGCTACGTGATAAATCCCGTATATAATAATGATGGGGTTAAATGATCAAGGATTTGAATTGATCCACTTCATTTTAGATTTATAAATAATTTTACAATCAAAGATTGCATTAACGGTGAGCGTTCAGGCTAGGATTGTAGTCAAACGCGAGCATATCAATAAAAAGTAAATAGTTTTTTGAAAAAATACTTTTTCAAAAGAAGCTTTTATAAAATTCATAATCGCAAGCAGATTCAAATGAGTGCAACCGCCTACCAGCCCTATCCATTTAGAAGGTCCATTGTCACTAAAGTTACATTTATGTATCTCAAAATTTAGCCCATTCGATTAGGGGGAACCGGTTTAAAATTCGGTTGCAAGGTTCGACCTCAGCAAATTACAAACATTACAAGTATAATTCTAATTGTAATTCTAGGGTGGGGGGAATAAGATCTGCACTGACGGGACGTCAGTGCATTGGGGTGTATTGTGCATTACCCCCCTTCTAACCTGACCCCAGCCATACTAGCTCCTTGAAGTAACGGAGCAGGATTTTGGGTTGATGGATGCAGCTTTCCAAGATCCCCGTGGATGCCGTTGTGTTAGCGGATGAGGATTCGATGAGCTCTTGTAGACCCGTCCTCAGCCTGATATCGCTCGTGGCCGTACAATGAAGCATCACGTGCTCCACCGTCTCTTCCTCCTGAAGACATGCGCGACAAAGCCCATTGGCCGTGGCCCCGGTCTTCAAGAGGTGATGGTTAAGTTTGCAGTGTCCTGTGATGATTCCCACCATCATCCTTAGATCCTCGCGTTTCATTTTTAACAGGATATTTGTTGTTTTTCGATTCTTTGCAGGGAACATTGTTTTTGTTTGCTTGCAGTCGGTTCTGCGTTCCCAGACTCTCTGGTGCTCCTTTTCGGAGTTCATCCTCAGTCTATTTTTGATTTCCACCGTTGGCGGATTGGAGAGGTTATTATCATTTGTGTTTGGTGTAAGCTTGGCTCCTTCTCTTGCTAAGGAGTCTGCCTTGTTGTTCTCTGGACAGGAGCTGTGAGCTTTTGTCCATCTGATGGAACACTGTGGTTTTCGGCCAATTTTTGGAGAGCACTGTGGTACTCCGCAATAGATTTCGATCGAGTGTCGGGTCGTCTGAGCGCGTTGATAAGTGCCGCACTGTCTGTTGTGAAGATGAGTTGCATCTTATGGTTTACAGTTGATGAGTGAGGAGGAGCAGACCCAATTGTTGTTGATATTTCCGTTGCTGCCAGGAGAAGTCCAAGGGTTCCGCCTGGAACGCTGTGGTCAGTTTGTTCAGAGGTTGTGCTCTTGAAAGTCCTATTTCCGGTCAGTAAAAGCCACAACCTGTCCCCGTTTTATTTCTTGCTCCATCTGTATAGATGTGATATACAGTTGGTGTTTGTATTGATGATGTTATCACCTGGTCATCCATATGATACCCTTTGTTTGTTAGGTATGTTGTTGCTATTATCTCTGTGCCCATTTCTGCTTCTGGGATGATAGCGATGGTTTTATCCAGAATTCTGCAGTGGTTTGTTTTCTTGCCATTTCCATTTCATTGGTTGGTGGATTTTATTCTTAGCGCTGCCGCCATTGCTTCTTGCTGTATATACACTTGAAGTGGCGTCATTCCAAGTAGGATATCCAGCGCAGCAGACGGAGTTGATTTTGTGCAGCTGCTAAATACAAGTAAGTAAAAGCTTCTAAAACTATGATTTGTTTGATAATCGTTAAGGAAGGTTTTTATACCTTTCATCTCTCACCTTTCATCGATTTATGACCCTAACGGTTCAATTATTCAAAATCCTCTGAAAAATGGCCACGTGCATTTCCCGGTTTAAAAAAACAGGAACCTGGTGCAGTTCCAATATAAATCCGAGCCATTACTCTCGGGCATCACTGTCAGTCTCTCCTCTATTTTGGTACATTTTTCCCGGAACACGACTGTTACGAATGCCACGGATTATGCTTGTTATTTCCGAACGGCCTTGTGTCTGATTCTAAGGCCTTCCAATAGCATAAAAAGTTGTTGTAAAATTAGTACGATACGAATCAAAATTAAATGGAATCCAAAATAACATGTAACGAAGCAAAGCTCGTTCGATACCTTTGCCATTGTGTTTGTGTAAATAAATAGTTAGGATTGTACATACTATGTATGCTGTGTGTAGAACTGTAGAATGTTTCATGTAGCCTCTAACCATGGGCTATTATGGAGAATCACAGAATGCGCAATGATTGCCATCATGATTGCGCAGTTACATTTATTAATTATGGACGTCGAAACAGTAGCAGCTGCCGCTATTTATTTATTTAGTGTATATAACCATTATATAACACATTATATATAACGCACGCGTCAGCACCGTACCGTAAACAAATACGAACTGAGTGATCGGCTATCGTATAGACACGCTTACAATCATGGCCGCAAACTCCTTTGATGTTTGTCCGAAAAACCGACCTAGCGGCGATTACGCTCAGTCGTCACCGATCATGGATGATTACATGAAATTATGCCCTCTCAATCATTATTATAAATAGCTACAGAATTTGATGATGATAAATCACATTTTGTTGATCACTAGGCCACTTATTAATTTATACATTTTTATAATTTATGTATGTAGGTACGACAATATGTATTTAATGTATCATAATATTTATATTTATGTAATTTTATGATTATATTATACATTATAATTATACATTTTATTTTATCTATATTTTTTATAAATATACTTGTTCTAATAATATCGGATTTACGCCGCCGTCCTTATTTGTTCACATACATAGAACCTGTCCATCCAAAGATTGCCTGGAAGAGATCGCTTTTAACGATAAGGCCGCCCATTGTACCTATGATTTAAGAGTGTATTTTCTTTTATATTTTTGTAAGTACAAACAATTGGTGTGCTACAAAGGAATTATCTAATCTAATTTTGTTAATCTATGATTGTATGGCTGTAGTTTCAAATCGTTTTAAACTTTAAAGACAGTCCTAATAAATTTATTTAGGAGGGACTGGGCGGGTCACGTCAGTCGTAAGGTCATACAAATGGGCAACAGTCGTGCCTGCAGATGGGCATCGAAGCCGGGGCAGGCTGAGAAAGCGTTGGCGTAACGACCTCGATGCATTTCAAGATGGCTAGTGGGACGTGGCGAGTGATTGTGAGATACGGAGGAACATGGGAGAGACCTCTGCCCAGCAGTGGGAAAGTATAGGTTAAGGTAAAAAACTGCTTTTAATAAATACTCAACCAGTATTTAACTTACATTAAAAAATATTTATTTTTCTTACTTTTTACCTAGTTCTCTTTTGTTTTTTTTCTGTTAAATTTTGTTCTGCTTTTTCTCTATGTATATAAAATAAATGTATATAATATAATACTTCTTTGCCCTACCACACAGGTGACAATTGATGAAAAATATGCGGCGGATGAAGAAAAAATAATAACTAGAGGGCTAAATCAACAATGGCAACTAACAAACAAACATCCTCTACAGTCTCCTCCAACACGGCCGGTCACCGCGGAGGAAAACGACCAATACCCTCCAATACCGAGATCAACAAATGAAAAGACAAAACACATAAATATAGCAACACTGAACACAAGAACACTACTATCAAGAGAAAGACTATTAGAACTTGAACTGGCACTGAACGACACTAATTGGGACATCCTAGGAATTTGCGAAGTGCGAAGAAATGGGGAACGAATAGAGGACTACGGAAAAGTCTTGCTTTATCACTTCGGAGAAACGCCCGGTCTTTACGGAGTAGGTTTTGTCATCAGAGATGTTCATAAAGACAGTATCAATGAATTCATCGGAATTTCAGAACGGATCGCGGTCTTAAACATAACACTTCAGGGCTACAAAGAAAAATGCACTATCATCCATACCTACTCACCAACAGAACCCATAAACAAAGAAAAAGCAAAGGAGGTGGACAAATTCTACGCCGACCTAAATAGAACTATCAAACAATATGCACACAAAAACTTGATCGTAATGGGAGACTTCAATGCTCAAATCGGCACTCGGCAAGAATTTGAAGACTTAATTATGGGACCGTACACTGAAGGAAAACGAAATAATAACGGCGAGAGACTGATCCAGTTTGCTTTCGAACATAACCTTTCAATATTAAATAGTAAATACAAAAAACAAAAAAGTCAAAAGTGAACCTGGTCATCACCCGATGGAGAAACAAAGAATGAAATAGACTTTATACTCACCACCAACCCCAAGAACTTTGAAGATATAAATGTCATATATAAATTCAATTTCTTCTCAGATCACAGAATGATAAGTGCAAAACTAAAATCAAAATCACACAAGAAATCTAGAAAAAACTACCACACTCCACGCCAAAAACTGGGAAAAAGTGAACTAAAAAATATAGAACAGAACCTACAGGACCTACTACTCAACTACCCAAGTGCAACAACGTACCTCACTCTGTAAGAAAAATACAATCTAATCGAAGAAATATTAAATCCAAAAGAAAACATAGTGGACAGATCCAGGAAGTCACATATATCGGAAGAAATTACAGAATTACTTGAAATCAGGAAAAATCTTATTTGTATAAGCAGGAAAGACAGAGAAATCCGTACAAAAATAGCAAACTTGAGCAAACATATCAGAGAAAATATGAGAAAAGAAAAAGAATGGAACAGACAAAAGATAATAGAAGAACACATTTGTAGAACAGGCGGTATAAGAAAAGCTCAGAAAAGCCTTAACGAAACTAAGAATTGGATCCCTAGATTAAAGAACAAAGCAGGGCATGAAAAAACAAAAAGGCACGACATACTAAAGATAGCTACGGAATTCTACCAAACACTGTATAAAAAACAAAACGATTGTGAAAACACAAATATACAAAACGAAACAGAAGACACACCAGTAATATTAGTCAGAGAAGTGGAGAGGGCTATAGAAACACAAAAACAGGACAAATCACCAGGTCCAGACAACATAACCAACCAGGTACTACTACACACGAAGTTGACCATAGCAAAGCTTTTGACAGTAATATTCAACGAGGTTCTGACAACAGAAACCATTCCAACCCAATGGACCGAATCTAAAATTGTTCTACTACATAAAAAAGGAGACATACACAACATCAACAATTACAGACCAATTAGCCTTATGTCCAACATCTATAAGGTCTTCGCCAAGGAATACTTAGAAGGCTAACTGGAGTACTAGACGATGACCAACCTATTGAGCAAGCAGGATTCAGGAGCGGGTTCTCTGTTGTGGACCACCTACACGTTGTGAAACAGATTATAGAAAAATACAAGGAGTATAACCTACCATTATACTGCGATTTCGTGGACTATAGCAAAGCTTTCGATTCACTGGAACACGACATGATATGGCAGGCGTTAAAAGAACAAGGTGTAGAAAATAAATATATTAGAATAATAAAAAACGTGTACACAGAAAGTTCAGCAAGAATTCTACTGGAGAAACAAGGGGAAATGATAAAAATAGAAAGAGGGGTACGCCAAGGTGACCCGCTTTCACCCAAACTCTTCTCAGCTACACTAGAGAGAAAAGTTTTCCGTGGGCTGGACTGGAATAACCTAGGAATAGTTATAGACGGAGTTGGACTAACGCATCATAGATTCGCAGATGATGTGGTGTTGTTCTCAGAGACACCTACAGCCCTAAAAAGAATGTTGGAAGAGTTAGTTGAAAAAAGTACGTTGGTGGGCCTAACAATGAATGCCGAGAATACTAAACTGCTGACAAATAAAAAAAAAAAAAAAAAGTACAAAAGTGGAGATAAAACCACAAAAAGATAGAATACCAAGACGAATACGTACATATATCTTGGACAAATTATCTCCACGGAGAACTTAAACGAAAATGAGGTAAACCGAAGGGTAGCCAACTCTTGGAAACGATACTGGTCCCTGAAAGAAGTAATGAAAAACAAAGATTTCGGTATCAAGCTGAAACGGACACTCTACGAGTCTTGTATTCTGCCTGTACTTACATACGGATGTCAAACTTGGGCTCTCACGAACACACAATTTCGTAAGCTTTCGGTCTGCCAACACGCGATGGAGAGAAGCATGTTGGGCGTCAGGAGGAGAGACCGAAAGCGAAACGCAGACATACGGAGCGAGACCAAGGTGACTGACGTGATAACTAAAACAAAAACACTAAAATGGAGATGGGCAGGACACACACTAAGAGGTGTTGACAAGTGGAGTAAGAGAGTTACAGTTTGGTACCCAAGAAATGGGAAAAGAAGTAGAGGAAAGCAATACAAACGCTGGAAAGACGATATTGAAAATACGGGAGGAAAATTATGGACTAGGACAACAAACTGTAGAGAAAAATGGAAGGAATTGGAGGAGGCCTATGCCAAAGGGCACACAGATGACAACAATTAAAAACCCAATGTATATACCTAAGTATCAAATTGTAAAATCTGATTAAACGGCTTATTTATTTTATTTTATTATATTATAATTATAAATGTTATCTATATTAATAAAATGTAATTTTATTGTTTGTCAATGTTGTGAATGTGAATGTGAATGACTACCATCTACACAACACTTTCTAGACTAAACTTAATTTACTCTTCCATCTGCAATTTAACTGATAAATCTAAAAACGTTCATCCCCGAACTACTGAATATGAATACTTCTTCATATTATATTTCTTTGGTAACCGCTCATCAGAGAATAGTATACCTACCTACATAAGATTGAAAGACATCGCGTTTAATGCGCTACTATTCACAATTTTCTTTCTGCTGAGGTTCTTGAAATTGAAAAAGTTTGACAGGACTATTCCGTTCCCGTGAGACGAATCCGTGAACTTATATAATAGATATAAACAGGTGGGAAAAGTTAACGTGCACGTTCTTTTATACTCATTATTATTTTCTCAAAGAAATGGTGAACTAGGGTACGTCCGTTGTTGAGATGGGCCGAGGATATTGTATAGATTGTCGTGCCTTTTGCGGACCAGATCTTTCTATTTTATGAAAAACAGAAAGATTACGTCTTACATCAAGCAACCGTCTTACGTCGAGCAAGCTAGGGCAGGGTTATCATCGCCCTAGAAATGTTTCTCTATATGGAAGAATAGAGTAAAATGTAATTTCAGCGTAGACTAGAAACATTTATTTCTTCGCGAGACAATACAAATGTATCTACTTTTGGGCAGTCATGTCGAGTATTAATTTCGATTATTTCGAATATTGCCTAAATACATAATTAAGTTGAATATTCGAGGCATACTACTTTATTATATTATTTAAATGTATACAATCTGACAATGCTTTTGCTGCAACCAATTAATCTATATCTATCTATATATCTATATACATATATCTATATACATATATAAAAATCAATTGCTGTTCGTTAGTCTCACTAAAACTCTCAAACGGCTGAACCGATTTGCCTAATTTTGGTTTAGAAATATTTGTAGAATTCCAAGGAAGGTTTAAAAGCTGAGAAAAAATAAAGAAATTGCAATGAAAGTAGTAAAAAAAGTAGTAAGTAACTATTTTATTTTCCCATACAATTTGTTCGTACCTGTCAAACTGGATGCATTTATTTCATTTGTAATAAAAACGTTATTTTAATTATTTAATTTCTGAACGCACTATAAATATTTGACTACAGACAAACGTGACATATATGTTTGTTGTCAAATATTCATATTCATTTATTCTGCTTACATGTACCTATATATATATTTTTTTGCTTAGATGGTAGGTAGCTTAGAAGTAAGTAGATATATATACCCTGTAAGGGCACTGCAAGTTGTGTCTTCTTTATAATTTGTGTTTGTGAATTCGTGAAGTGCGCGGAAACTTTTTATGTATCCATATAATTTAACCGTCGTTCATTGACGTGAATTCATTTTCATTATATAGTTTTTATCCCGAAGTTCCGCGAATTCGCGGAATTCGCGAGTTCCGGAAATTTCAAGCGTGCGAAGCCGCGGGCGGGTCAACTAGTTTATAAATAAAAATGAATCACCGAAATGTATGTACGCGCATAACTTCTGAACGACTGCACCAAATTGGATAATTCTTTTTTTTGTGTTCATTATTGTCAGGACAAGGATTGTATCAAAGACAATTCAAAAAATTCGGACAGTTTTTTTAAATTCTTATAATATGAAAAGTGAGTGAGTGAATGAGACAGAAGACTTCCCATTAATTCCAATTTAACTGTCGTTCATTGACGAGAAGTTATTTACATGAAGTATCGCGTGACTTTGACAAGAGTGTTATATATATATGTTTTATCCCGAAGTTCCCACGGGAACGGAAAAGGGAAATTTCTAGCGTTTTAGTCTAGTCTAGTTTATAAATAAATTTTAGTTTCATAATTATATATTGGGTACAATGAACCATATAAAATATCTACACATAATATTTTAAGCTTTGTCGCCTGCAAGGCTCATATAAATACAATTAGCTCGCAGTCACGTTAATAACACAATGATAATTAATTTAATTAAGCATTACAGTAACAGAAAGCTTTCATCCACTCATGATATTTGCTCTTAATTTTTCATCGTAATAATATTTACATTGTTTTAATGGGTCACCGATATACCGTTGCATAAAAATACATCTCTATGGAATTGATGGATTGAATATTGAAAACGCCATGGTTGTTGTAACTAAATTTAAACTTTCATAAAAAAAATTAACATGAATTCTATTTACAATAAAAACGAGATATTTACCATGATATGAGTTTTTGAGTTTCAAAAGTTACATAAATTGTTAATTGATCGCTAGATCTCCAAATCAACTTGGGCAAATCGGTGTTATATGTATGTATGTATGTATGTTTGTTTGTCCTTACTTTTTAACTTTCGTAGCGTTTATCCATCATGAATTTTGGTATATAGGTAGGTAGTGATGGCACAATTTTGGTGTGCCTCAATAAGCTAAAAATATTGGGGGGTTGTTGAGATATTGGGGTTCAAGAGGGGTAAAAAAAATGAAAAAATGAGACTATTAGGCCAAAAAGGATGTCAAATGAAAGGTCGTCATTAGTATATTTGAACCTCATTTTTATTTTTAGTTTAATTTTTGTGGTTTTTGAGTTATTAGCCTTAATAAAAACAAAATTTTGACAAAATTCACAGGGTACACTAGTGACCCCACAGTGCTGAAGTTTGGTATGCGTGTAGCTTTAGTGACACAAATACAGGCAAAAGTCTGAAATCCAGAATAACTGTCATTTGTACTCCAAAAAATATAACCTATTAACAAGAACCCCCGTTACATCTAATTTGAATGAAACTGTGGGTCAAGTAGGTTGGTTATGCATTTCGTGGCACCAATTTATTAGTCAAAGATGAAAGACGGTATGCACAAAGATCACTAAACGTATTTAGCGACTAAACATGTTTAAATTTGAAGTATTTGTATGATTTGACATCTCCTTAAATCATATTTAGCCACTAAATACGTTTTGGCATCGTTGTGCAAGTCGCCCTAAGTAGGTATAATATTTATTTTGATTCGCGAGATCTCAGTTCGGGGCGAACCACTAGTTTTGTAGTCCATCTTTAAATCAATTGGATCGTTTGCCTTCTTTTGGCTTGTTTTTTTTAGCCTATATTGTCCTACTACTGGGAAAAAGATTTTCTACGTAGGACAGAGTAGGCTGGAGCGATATGGGGGATGATTAAACATAAACCTATAGGTACCGCACAATATCGGTCACTCTAGAAATCTATGGGACCTATTTTTAGCAGTGGATATCCATGATGATAGTTGGATAGTTTCAAAAGACTGTAACCAAAATTAACACTATTAACCTTGCCAAGTTCTTCCATCGTGTCAATGGTTTATGCATAATTATTTATAGGTTTGAAACTAAATTGATATTGAGTAGAACCTGGCCATGTCTATTCCAGTGTTGGTAGCCTTGTTAAGGTCGTTCTTTTTCGACAATTAAGCAGGTGAGGCATGGTCTGGAGTGGGTGCCCACAATCACAGCTGGTTAGTGAAGGGTCTCGCATTCCCCACCTATAGACTTGAGTCCGGAGTCGGTTGATAGATTTTCAGATCGGCAACGGAAGTTTGTTGGAAGATACATCTAGGGGGGAGGTGTTCGTGAGGTGCAATAAAGCCAGGTGGTGGTGGGTGCTTCTTTTTCCACAAATTAACCTTTAGTGCGACCGGGTGGTCACTCGCGGCCAAGTTTATAATATTCATAATGCACACAATATTTCGTATTTGTTTACTTACCCTAAATGACTACAGTTGACAAAGTACAAGTATTAGCACAATATATCGCACAATATAGCTACACCTTGGTTAGCCTGTTAAGAGATACATACAGCTTTTACGCAATGAAAACTGTTTAATTCCTAAACTCTTTATTTTTTTACTATTATTTAACCTATACGAAAGAAATCTGTTTTGTGGTTGATTACTAAGATTTCAATTACGGGGATTAGTAAAATTTAAGTTCAACTCAAATATTAAGGACCAGCCAGAATTTGAACCCGCGACCTTCCTCTTCATGCGGTAGCCAAAAAAAGATATTGGCGAAAGTCTGTGAACGTAGGATCCAGTCACAAAATAAACGCTCACCCTTGACACATTATTTCAAACATTTAAAAACATGTTTATAAGTATTCTATCAGTTATATGATTCCCACAGTATAAGCATTGCTTAGCTTGGGGCTAAATAGCACTGTGTGAAGTGTCAAGCATTTATTTATCTAATTTTTCGTAACAAAAAATTCAGAAAATGTTTATCCACAAATTATTGTATACGTGTTATTTATGAGAATCGACACGTTTTCTTGCAAGGCAAACTTATTGTTTTTTTTAAATTGTTAAATGTTTTAATTTTTTTAAATATATCATCCTCGTAATCTACATCCCGACTTCACCCATTGCTGGGGAGTTTGTGCCTTCAACCACGATCGTTGTATATACGATATTTTAAAACACAAATAAAAAATCAATTAGGTATATTCTTCCCATATGTACATTGTGTTTGATGGTGGTCTTGAACGGTTTCTTTATATTGCTTGGGTCCGGTCTCACCAATAATGTCCCTCTGACAATCGACATACCTGAAAGTTAGCTGTGTACCCGTATGTTTACACGTCGCGTTTTTTCGTAGTCATTCCTCTCTTTTATAATGCAGTACAAAATATGCGGGTGAGTTTCCCTTTTGTTGTTTTTAGAATTTTTTTAGCTCGTGGTTGCGGTTTCACCTTTTTTACCTGAATGCCAAAGGAGTATTTATTTCCTATGTTTTTATTCCGCTAAATGAAGCTTGAAGGCCCTGAAGGTAACTTTAGAGCTATACTAATATTACTAGTGGTTCACCCCGAACTGAGATCTCGCGAGTCTCCCACAAAAACAAAAAAATATTATTTATAATCTTTCGACTATCAAAATAGTGCCCCGAAACGCATAACCAAATAACATGACCTACAGTTTCATCCAAATTACAGGTAACGGGAGTTCAGGTTAAACTTTTTTGGGCTAGAAATTGCAGTTATTCTGGATTTCAGACTTTTGCCAATATTTTTGTCACTTAAGCTACACGCATACCAAATTTCAGCACTCACTGGTGTACCCTGTGAATTTTGTCAAAGTTCAATTTATATTATGGCTAATAACTAAAAAACTAGGTACAAGGTTTAAACTAAAAATAAAAACGGGGTCGAAGTGTCTCAAAAAACTCAAAGACTCAAAAATACCTTTTATTAGACGTACCACTTGATCGGATAGTTCCATTTTGTTTTTTTTACCTCTCTTAAACCCAATATCTCAACAAACCCCACACATTTTTAGCTCATTGACTCACACCAAAATTGTGCTATCACTACCTACCTATATACCAAATTTCACGATGATCGGATGAACGCTTCGAAAGTTATCCTTGGACAAACAAATATACATACATTCATACATACATACAATGCCGATTTGCCCAAGTTGATTTGGAGATCTCGCTTCGCTTGATCAATAACGAGGAAATATTTGTATTTTTGTATGTTTGTAACGAATAAACATAAAAACTACGGGTCTGATTTCAAAAATTATTTCACCACATTAATCCAAAATGCCACATTATCCCTGAGTAACATAGATTACTTTTTACCCAACTGCGCAGAAGGAGGGTAATGTTTTTATTGAAAAACTACGTGTGCGAAGTTGTAGATTGGTCAGCTAGTGTTTAATAAACAAACCAAGCTTTGTTTGCTGTAGTCACTGTATTCGGGTAAAAAATAAACCTTTATTGCTGTTCTTTTAAACCAACAACTTTGTTTACTCGATTTATCGGCAAACGGTTTACTCTATTGTAACAGCTTGTCCTTCGACAAAAGCCTCCTCTTAAGATTTTCATTTCATCCTGTCCTGTCATCGTGCACGTCCATTCTGGACCAGTTATTTCCTTCATGTTTTCTATGCCCAGCAGCATGATCTTCCCAACGTCTTGTGTTTATCTTCCTTTGTTTCATTTACCATTTCTTGGGTTACACACAGCTATTATTATTATTTAAATAAATTATAGGCTCGCTTTTGTCCACGATCTCGCCTGATTGGTTAGCGATGATGCAGTCTACGATGGAGGGTCCATCGTTTTGGTCCATTTTTCTTTTCTCTCTCTTAGAATATGTCCTGTCCTGTCCACTTTTTAGCAGCTTTTATTTAATGTACACTTTAACCCACTGTTCTTACTTCTTTAATTTTAGTAAAATAATGTTATATTTTGTAGTAAACAAATTTTTAGTCTCAAAAAAATTAAGTATTTATTATTGTGTCACGGGTACGTGATTTTCAGTAAATTAGTCTGGGTCCCAAATCTATACAGGTTCACCAATCTCCAATATGGAGAAACAATGTGAAACGTCTAACGTTTATAAAATCAATGAAAATAAAAGAGTGTACCTAATATTGTAGCCAGAAAATCTACTCTACTTTTACTTACAGTTTGAGTTTGAAATACAGTTTTTTTAACTAGTTCGGGAGCCTATGGATTCAAATTTGACTATGTCATACTTAATTATGTCAATAAATAAATTTTTACTTTTTTACTTTTTTTTTTTACTTCCCATACAAATGAAACCGGTGTTTTAATTGATTAGAAAGGTTTTCCGAATACCCAAAAGGTAGGATCATTTTATGATACATCAAATCGAATGGTTGAAAACCCTGTTTGGTTTTTCGTTTTTGATGTTTGATAAAATAAATCTCTTTGGTCGGCCAAAAAGCTCAAAATTATTTATTTTACTCGATTTATATTATGGGCCAAATTAAAGTCTTTTTAATCTCACTCGTAGTAATATTATTTGTACATATTATTTGCTTGTAGCGAGATTATTATCGGAGGAACTGTTTTGGAACTAAAATAAGGCTCATGTCTTTTTAGTCTCACTTGTAGTTATAGTTAGTACCTACCTATTCTTTGATAGTAGCAAAATTATTATCGCAGGAACTGCTTTGGAACTAAAATAAAGTTAATGTCTTTTTAATCTCACTTTTAGTAATAGTAAGTATCTATTCTTTGTTTGTAGGAAGATTATTATTGGAGGAACTGTTTTGGAAATAAAAATTATGCGATTAGTGGTATTTTTTCACAGATTATTCTCATAACGGTTGGTAAAAATCTTCGGTTGTTATTCTCTTGCGAAACATCTCACCTCCCTATGTTGTCAATGCATTTTACTGATTCTGGCAAAAGAATCGTAGATGATGGCAAATATCTATTTTATACTTAACTAGTTGACCCAATCCGACATGGAAGCGAATTTTATCAAAATAAAATAGTCTTAAAGTATTTAGGGATAGTGTAGGTTTCTATAAGTGAAGTAATTTTCTAAAATACTAATTTACAACCAACAAACTTTAGTTCTTTATAATTTAGACTATAGATCAGTATAGAAAAGAGGAGTGTGTATGTTTGAAGTCTTTTGTCTGTTTGTTTGTATGTTTGTCTGTAGCATCGTAGCTCCTCATTAATAACGTAGAAATCGTAGCGTAGGACGGCTCTACTAGATAGAAATACGATATGATAAAGGTTGCTGGGAGCCGTGGGGTGCTGTACTGACGCACAGGGGAGGCTTATGTTCAGTGGATGTCCTATGGTTGATATGAAGATGATCAAAGTCAAATATTTTTATTCATCAAAATCACAAGAATCACTTTGAAACGCCAATTTTACTGCCTGTTCCTTCGCGACCAGTGATGAGTATTATAATTATGATGATAATGATAATTCTGATAATATGGCGATAATATATGTCGCATCCGATCGTGAATAGCGATACAAAACGAAATAACAGCAGACGGTTGTGATTGGTTGGAACGGAACGCGCGATGCTACGCAGTCTATTACTTAAACGGTGGTTTTACCGTGAGAAGCTCAGTCGTTGTTTGTCAGCCGTACACTACAGTCGAAGGAACTGCCCGCGTTCCGTGTATTACCTACTTGTAGCTCTAGCTATGCGTACTTAGTTATACCGTGTGATTAGTGAAGTGTTAATTTTGTAAAGTTTCGATCAGACGTTGTTCCTGTAATTTGTCTGCGTATCATTTGAACTGACATACACTACACGCCCACAAGGAAATAGACTATCATGACTTATGGATACGGTGCTGGTGTGCCTCCTGCCCAGCCGCCTCCGATATATAAATGTCTTCATATCGTGGACGAGAAAATTAGGCACTTGTAATACAGTAAAGAATATCAATACAATACCAATATCTTGTAACGATCTTGGTAATAATATCTTGTGCGGTGTGCACGCAACGGCTCCCAGCAATCTTTATCAGGCGGTATTTCCATCTAAAAGTGGGCCGTCCTACGGCTGTGGCTCATATGATGATGATGATAATCCTGGCTCCGATCGGAGACGAGTTCAAACAATGAATAAATTAAAACGTTACTGAATTAATTTAACCCCGCACTCGGAAGCTACGTTTAATCGTATACCACAGAGTATAAAGAGAGTGGTTCATTCATTTGTAGCAAACTTGTTAAAGGAACCATGTTTTACAAGGACTTATAAGGACATCTTTTAATTAATAATAATTGATATCAATAATAAATGTAAGTACCTTTAGTTTGAATCCTGAATTTAATATGATTAAGTTTATTATAAATTAGAAATATAAATTATCGTTAAATAACATATGTTAAATAGCCTACCTTGGTAGTTGACCTATATTTTGGTGTTATCAATAAAGATATTGGTGGCGATTCTGTTGATTAACGCTGATTAACTAAAATTGGGTAAAATATGAATGGTCTTATTTTGTATACACTAAAGATCAAATTAGAATGACCTTTAAAGTGACACATCTAAATTTAAGTAATTTTTGTTATGATGGCATGTTTGCGGGATAGTTTTAGTGATCAATCAAATTGGTATTGACTAAAACTAGCCCGTAAACACGCATTCTTATTTAAAAATACTTAAATTTAGAAATGTCACTTGAAATGCCATTCTAATTTGATCTTTCGTTTAAACCAAATAAGACCGTTCGTATTTTACACCTTTTTAGTTAGCGTAAACAGAATCTCCACCATTGTATTGTATTGTAAAATAGATCGGTTAAGAGAAAGTGAGAATCGCTCGCCGTGGGTTCCGTCCGCACCTTCCTAGATTTATGTTAATTTAGCAGTGCCATCTACAGTGATCAGAAAACAAGTATCTTTGCATTTCAGATTTTTAGCTTTGCAAACTTCGGAGAAAGGATTTTTATGAAGATTGTATTTTATTGAACAATATTATGAATGTAATTAGACCTGTTTTATTAAAATGGCATTTATAGAGCAGTTTTTAAGTCAACTATGACCTACTTTCAGAGACTGAGTGATGAGAAGTATAGAATTACTTACAACTCTATATAAATAAACAGTTGAATCATCTATTTATCAGCTTTGAACTATATTTAGGCGGAAGTTTCCCCGCTGATTTGCAATGCTTAATGTTGACCCAAATAAGCGCCAGATCTCGGATCATACCTACATAGTTTCGATCAGACGCACAGAAATAGTTTTGAAAACGTAACGAGCACCGATAGCCTTTGGACCCAAATAGTCTAGACCCAAAATGCCTCAAATAAGTGTAATAAAACTCCCGTCGCTCTTTCAATCACCACTTTATATTCTTCACTTTCCTAGTCGTTACAATCTCTTAGCACTTAGTTAAAGTTAACAGCACAAAACCACATGGTTAGACTCAGTAGCTCGCATACGACCAACTCTTTCGAGTGCTCGTTTTAGACTGCCGTTCGAACGGTCGGGCCTACCCGCCATCTTTTTTTCCGGAAGCGTTGCCAGTATGCAGAGCAACCATTTAAAATCAATTACATGTATATTAATACTTTTACATCATTAAATAAACAAATTAGTTTCTAAAATAGTTATCATAATTTACAATAGAAATTAAACATTATTTATATACAATTAAATTATTCAGATCTACAAACTTATTTTGAATCAATTGACTCGACTGACTGTACATAATTATTTTTAAATCAATAAATTCATAGCGTTGCTCCTAAAATCATGATCAAATTATACAATAGTTACTGATTATTTTTAAAATGATTTACTAAACTAGTCACCGCTAACATAAGTATACACAATCTTAGATTTTATTAGTAGATTATTTATAGAAAGATGCATTTCGGAGAGTGTGATTTCAATTTGATCCCACCATCCCCATTTTATCATCGGACAGCTAGGCACTCCGCGGTACGCTACCGCTACATGGTAGACATACCTTCCATACGCAAAAAGCAATACTATTCCACTTTTATTATGCGTTCCACTGCCAAGGAGTGGAACGCCTTGCCTGAGTCTGTGTTTTCTGATAACTACAACCTAGGGATCTTCAAGTCGCGAGAGGTTTCTTCTAGGCAAGCTTATACCATCGTAGACTGCATCATCGCTTACCATTAGGCTTTTTAAAAAAAGAAGACTAAGATTATTTTAAACATGATTTTTTTAAACATGATGAAAGGATCCTTTAGCGCTCAAGAGAAAGCTACTGGACGTATGCATCCTCCCCGTTTTGACATATGGTGCGCAGAACTGGTCACTGACTGACATTTTAAAGCCCAAGCTCAAAGTTTGTCAGCGATGGAACGCAGCATCTTGGGTGTCAAGCGAACAGACAGAGTCCGAAACACTGAACTGCGCTCAAAGACCAAAATTGTTGACGTAGCCACCAAAGCCGTTCAGCTGAAGTGGAACTGGGCTGGGCATGTCTGTCGCATGCCAAGTGAGCTGTGGGCAAAGATAACCACCGAGTGGCGTCCTGACCCAGCGAGAAGGCGACGCGGCAGACCGAAACGTAGATTGCGGGACGAGCTGGATAAATTCCTAACGGATTGGCCACAAACAGCTCAGGACCGCGAAGTCTGGAAAGAATGGGGGGAGGCCTTTGCCCAGCAGTGGGACACGAATGGCTGATAATAAAAAATAAAAAGATTATTTTGCTGTTACGGAAGAGCGAGGTAACACAAGTATTTTCACACTAAGGCGGTTTCGAAATAGATGCTAGTTAATGTATGCATTAAGTTAAAACAATTAATATTTGTATTGTATTTGTATTAGTGTCAATTACTTACGTACCTAGCTATTTTCGGATTATGAAATCTAAAATTACAAAAAGCGGGGTATTGAACTTGCAAATCCCGCGTCCAGTTTACATAAATGCAACTTGGTTGTGACAATATCGCACACCCAGAACAACACTGCACTAAGTCAAAATAGCACATTTTTCAGAATCAACGAAAAACCGTTTTCTTCTTTTGTATCAAAGATAATTGCCAAGTTCTTGAACATTATTGTAACGAATCCAAAGTGAATCAGAATTATATGGTTTATTCGCGTAAATAAGCGTATTCAAAGCGAAAATGTGATGTTTTTGACTTATTTCACTATTGTTAAATTATTGATTAATATAAAAAAGAATTATTTCGAGTTACATACTTGTTACTGATTAAAGCTGAAATAATGCACTATTATTCTACCGAATATTGGTTTAGAGTAAATATTCAATACTGACCTATTTATTATGTTTTCAGAAATAATACTCTCTAAAAATGTATTGAGTAAAATAAAAGACAAATTATTAAGAAATCACATCTTGTTATTGTCTGTTTGAGATTTACTACTCCAAAACAGGAACCAAATTACGTGGTATAGTATCGAAACACAAAAAAACTTAACAAATTGCGTAAGAAAATGATTTCTAAAATGGACAAATATTTACATTGAACGTTTTTGTAATAATGCACAGGACAAAGAGTCACGAGTAGATACTCTACAATATGACACAGTAGGTACATAATAATAAAAACTGTTATAAAATATTAAATAATTAATATAATTATTAATATAATCTAAGTAACTTAATGATAATAAGTCTTTACGAATAACAGTCTTAATAAGTTGACTTATACAACAAATTAGATATATTAATTGACTTGAACTTAAAACAAATAAGTACCCTAGTAAGTACAGCCTCGGGATAAAACTTATTACTAATGTTCCTACCTTAGGTTAAAAGCAGCGTTTAATTTTTAAGCTACTCTAAATTTAATGCAGCCTTATAATAGGAGTTGACGTAACCGGCAGGAATTATGTTTTTATCGATTAACTCCTTAATATCTCTCTTTTTGTTTTCAGCAAGAGGTTGTTTTTCTGTATATGCTTTAAGCAACAGTGGAGAAAACCCTTGATCTCTGTAGCGCCTTGAACGATTTCGGCCATAAACTTTTTTAAAATTGGCATCTTCGTACGATGTTTTGTAGAAGAAAGCCAGAGGATGTTGCTTTTCAACGCGTAGTTGTTTAATGTCATGCCATTTGAGTTGAATATTATCCTCATCCATATTAAAATTATTGCCCCAAGCTGCCTGGAGGACTTTGAGGTCGTAAAAATCGTCGTGTGTAAGCTCTTTTACAACGTACGGCGGTCCTGTTTTTTTGGCACTGCGAATTAAAGTGGCATATTGCTGTGGGCTGTATATTGGGCCAGCTTTTAAATATCTTTTAATCTGTTTTTCTATTACGCTGTGGGCGTTGTCTCCTTCGTTTTGTGAATGGCCACGGATCAAATATTTGTGGGTTATAGAATGGACCCTCGGCATATTATTTACTGCATAAGCATAGACGGATAGCAAGAACTTATTCTTTTGCTGCCCACAGCAATTGTCACTATAGAATATGATCACTTTTTTCAATTATCATCTCAATATAATTCAGGACACAACTTCCTATCTCAACTGCCCCAGGCTTTGCTTCGGTTTCGTCCCAGAAATAACAAACCACATCTTTTGCTTTTAAGTCACTTACATTAAAGTTTAGACAGTTGATTCTCGATTTATAAAAAAACAGAGAAACTTGGCCTTTGGGAATCTGCATAACTGCTTGCAGGTCGTATACTGCTACGATGACGTCTTTCCTGTTTTTGTCAGCGTCTTTTTCCAATCTGCATAGTTCCTTTTCCTGGAAGTGGTTATCATAACTTTCCTGTAGTTTCGCCTTACCCTCAACATCGGCATTTTTGTAGCTTTCACATAGATCACATTGATCTTTTTTCGGCACATAAAAACAGATATTGAATTCCTCATTGAATATCCTACTAAATGTTGAAGCTGAAGCAACTGGTAAATTGTTTTGTTCTCGAAGTTGTTTATAGTCACCATGCAAGTCTGCCAAACATTTTTCACTCGATATAAATTCTCTTGTAGTTTGAGCCCTTAGGTAATGAGATTCGGTTCGTGGAATAGAATTTATGAAATTGATCACACTGTCTTTTATTTCAGTATCTATTTTGCGCTGAACCATGCTTGCCTCGAGCATCAGCTTCTATAAAACCATCATCTGTTTTCTTTAAAAGGGCTGTCTTGAGGTATCTATCACATATGTCCAGCGTAGCTTTAAAAAACTCTTTGCATACCCTAATCCTTGAATTGTCTTTTTCAAAATAATACGCCGAATTCAAGGCCCTTAATTTTTGGGACGTAATATACTTATACTTTGGCTTAATTTCGTGTTTATGCCTTACGATATATTCTCTTTGTCTTTCCAGATCACCTATCTGCCAATACTTTTTGAAAATATCCTTCCTTTCCTTTTCGTTTATCTTCGTTTCGCATTTTAGCTTACATTTGTCACCACATGGTGGACGGATTTGACGCTTAGCAATCTGTTTTGTTGGGTTTAATAAAGAAACATACGCTTTACCTGTATTCCGCAATCTCTTAGCGATCTTGGATTTCCAGCCAGTAGGGTTTCGTCTTCTTTTCCTTGTTAATTTGGGATCGTTTGCTGTTTGCGCAGTATCAGTGGCAGCAGATGTTGAGAGTATATCCGTTGAAGTGGAGGCAGAATCAACTTGTGTATCGACTGCAGAAAGACCTGATCTATTGGATTCATTGTCAGATGAGCTGCTTGAGCTACTGGAGCTTGATGATGAGGAGCTCGAGGTGGAAGAGGTAGATTTTCTTCTAGGAACTACAACTCGAGGTGGAAGAGGTAGATTTTCTTCTAGGAACTACAAGGGGTCGAGTTTTTTGTTTGTTAGCAAAGAAAAAGTGGGATCTGTATCCGAATCATCTATAAAATCACTACTCTGATCCGATAAAATAGGAGGCGGTATTTCTGTTGCCTCCCTATTTTCTCCAGGATTTGATGGATCAGGATCTGAGGCTGGAATGACGCATGCTGCAATCGCTTGTGATAGAATAGTTGACGCTACTATGGTTGAATTTTCAACGTCCTTTTCAGTACTCGTTTCTATACTGCTTTGTGGAACAGTTAACATGGCTTCTTCTATGGTTGCCATCTTTGCTAAAATAGAAAGTGGTATTTTTGTAACCTTCCTATTTTCTCCAGGATTCGATAAACCAAAATCTGAGGCTGAAACGACTAGCTCTGCAACGATAGGATTGGCGGACGCAGCCATGGTTGAATTTTCAACGTCTTTTTCAGTACTCCTCTCCATACTGCTTTGTGGAGCAGTTGACCAGGTTTCTTCCGCAGTGGCCCTCGTTGCTTTATTGAGCAACATTAGGCCACGACCCTGCTTCATCTGCCAAATAACAAATAAAAAATTAATAAATTCACAAACAGTGCATTATCTCAAAAAAAAACTTTAATCCACTAGTAAAACTAAAAAAAATACAAGTCTAAATGACTTTTCTTTTAACATGGAACATTAGTTAATATTCTGAGCATGAAAAATTAATTTATTATGATTTTTGAACAATATAGGGCATAATTTAAATCTACCATCAATAGTGCATCATCTACCTAATTTTCACCTTTATCAAACAATAGTGACTTATTTTGGAATAATAAAAAAAAACTAACATACCTTCGCTAACAATACAGTAGTATTTCGAAATAACACCAAAACGCAGCATCAATAAATCCATCAACACAGAATTAAAACTAAATAACTCGACATAATTTTATGATTGTATTCAACAACACCGAATTATCACGAAATAATTCACTATTGCAAAACAGCGTTACGTACTGTTCTCTTCGATGACAAGTTGCAACTAGAATTAAATTCGTGTTTGTGGTATGACCTTGCAACCATTCATTCACCAAGAGAGACTTAGCGCGCCATCTGATAGGCATTTTTGGTAATACAAATACGTCTGTCTTATTGGTAGAAGCGGTAAAATTATGCCAATTCAGATATACAAAAAAGTCAATTTTGAAATTTTTCGACATAATACGGTGTTGTTCTGGGTGTGCGATATGTTTACGAAGTCTTTTTACAGAAGCGGGATTTTTTCTAGCTAGTCTAACCATTTTGTGACGTAATGTACTACAAAAGCTCTTTTAATAGAAAAATACTAGCAGTAGGTATGACTAAGCGGAAAATGAGGAGTCGTATTATACTTTGAACGTACTTGTAAATTGAACCAATCGTTGTTTTCAAGCTGTGAATTTACACACGAGCAATCTACAGATTTCACACAAAGTCGCTAACTGTATTACCTGTGTAGGCTTTGCTTCCGGAACAACAACAATTAAATATAACTGGTATAATTTTGAAATGTTTGCTAATAATTTTGAGCTAAATGCGAGTAGGAAACGATTAATTTGAAGTATTAAGTAAATCAGCGACCTTGTTGAAATTATGTTTATTTTGATTTTGCTAATATTTAGTACCTTAATTTTTTTAGAGAAACAAATAAAGCTAACGTACAGTAGTATCAAAATATTAAGAATTTTTATACAATTTTAGGTTTTGATGAAATAATGTTTAACTGAAAATGGTTCTTAAAGGTTTGCTAGAAAAAAACTCTTTTTAGGGTCTTCTGTTATGTATTTTCTTGTGTAAACTAACGAATAGCACTTACTTTATTTTTCCATTATATTAAACAAAAAATAAGATTCTTAATTTTTGACTATTCATCAGTTACCCCGCTTAGCCTAATTTAGGCATAGCGTAAAGTGTTACTATAATTAGCCTATAATTAGCGTAGAAGGAGAATAAGACAAAAAAAAATATTGCCAATTTATTTCGTGCTAATTTTAATGTAACTCAACAGAATAATTATTGTAATAATGTGACAAGTTAGGGCCTGGATACTTACCATGTAAATGTAACGTTGAAACAAGTCGAAATGATTTTGAAAAATATGAAACGCGGTAAGTCTCTGGGTCATGACGGGTTAAGCAACCACGCCTGTTGTATGCGAGCCACCTTATCTGTGAAGTGCTTTCATGGTTTTTCAATCTCTGCGTGAGACATTGCTTACCCAAGAAACTAATCAGACCGGAAGTAGTACTTATTACCAAAAACAAGACAGGTGATATCTCGAGCATGGCAAACTATAGACCCATCTCTTTAGCCACTATTGTGGCCAAGGTGCTTGAACAAGTAATTCATTCACACTTGAGCACCTTATGTAATGACGATGGACAGTTTGTTTTCCGCCCTCAGGTTTCGACAGATATGGCAATATTTTCTCTACAGCAGGTTGTCAGTTACTATTAACAACGTGAAACTACAGTGTACGCTTGTTTCCTTGATCTGAGCCGTACATTTGACACAATAAATCATGACCTGCTTTGGAGCAAGCTGCGTGCCTCTGACTCCAGCGTCCCGGCTGAGGTTGTTGATCTGCTCGCGTACTGGTACCTAAATCAGACAACAACGTCAGGTGGGGCGTAGAGCAGTCGGATAGTTACCATCTGTCGTGTGGCGTGAGGGGGGGGGGGGGGAATTCTGCAAGTCGATTCCTGACATGAAAGTGACGCCGTTTAGGTCTTTCTGCCAGACTTTTTACACGTGTCAACTCTGAACTCCGTGAAAATCACGGAGTTTGTCAATAATTTCCGGTAAACAATGTAAATGTAAAAATGGTCGTGTATCAGTCACTATTCATGGTACGACGATTTTCTAAAGCAACAGTAGCCATGTTTTCAGTTTTATTAAAAAAAAAAGCAATCATCCGCTTCGAAGCACTTTTCACGCGCGCCATTTTGGTTGGTTTCGGCTCATCTCGAAAGACCCATACACTCGATTGCTGCTTGGTTTTGGGATCATAGCTATAAATCCATGTTTCGTCACCTGTTATTATGACCCACACCAAATTGGAAGCCCCTTCGTTGTATCTGGCAAACATAGCATGGCCCCAAGTGATGTGGTCCGTTTTTGGAGCATCAGTCAAATTGTGTGGAATCCATCGAGAACACAGCTTTCCCATACCTAAATGGTTGTGTAGGATTGACTATATTTGACTCATGCCTATGCCCAAAGTTGTCCGGATCTCATGGTAGGTCACATGCCTGTCTGTTTCGATCATACGGCGCACAGCATCAATGTTTTTGTTGTTCACAGCGGTGCACGGGCGATCTTCACGAATTTCATCATGGAGATTGACACGACCGCGTTTGAATTCTGCAAACCAGTTGTAAATAGTCGTCTTGCATGGTGCCCCTGCTAAAAGCAGATTGAAGCCAAACAACGCTCTGCTGAGCTGTCAAATTACACTTAAAATTGTGAAAAATCATGCAACGAAAATTTTCCCGAGTTAAATAGATTTTATTGTAATCACGAAATTTTTAAAATGACGCCACAATGTGAAAACAATTGACAATCAGATGAAACAAATTTTATTCTACGGCTAAAGAGTTCCGTTTTCAAATGTAGTAATAACTTTTTAAATATTGTTTATGTAAGTGACCAATTCCGGAAACTTTTAGTGTGACCTATGTACATTCTAAGATGTACAGAGTTGGGTGTACATTGCCACCTAAACTACTTGTACATGTAAGTAATATCTGTTACTTTTTATTTGTTTGTTTTTATTGTCAATTATGTGTTATGCATATTGTGGTGTATTGTATTGTATTATAAATTTGTAGGGATTATGGACCTGATGTGTCTGAAATGAATTATTTATTTATAATTGGGTATTAATCCGTAATCTTAGCACTAAGATAATGAATAAAGATTTATTTATCATTTATTTAATCGTGGAATTAAGTTCAGTCGGAACAAAAAGGAAAACCACGGTTACTGTTCACATGTTCTTATTCTATATTTAAGAAGTAAAATATTCGTTAGATTCACCGCCGAGTCCCCCGACTCATAATTGCAAGAGCCACCATAAAATTAACAAAATGGAACGTCAAAGTAACCAGTTTGTTCGTGGGCTCCTAATGAAAATTAATTACCATTTCCTCCCAATTTCTTTGAAGAGTCGTCGATTTAACAAAGTTATTGCATTTCACAAAAAGCCATTTGACTGCCAAGTTGGAGTTAGGAAATTCAGGAATATTGTTTTTTGATCGTTGTTTGCGAGGTCCCATTCGGTTAAAATGGGTTACTTATCATCAAATTTTTATCGACTCAATGTTTCCTCTATTTATCGTAAAGTGACGTTTTTGGACCTCCTGGCCTTACTCCAAAACGTTTTTGATGACGATTTGAGATTGCATGGGTTTGCTAATTGATCGAGCGAGCAAAGTTTCGAGATTGACCAAAAAATACCTTTGTCCGTCCGTCTATCAGTCTGTCTGTTTTCGTCTACAGGTCGCATTTTTTAACCGATTTTGACAAAAATTGGCACATTCTATGATTTATTTAAATTTTTTAGTTGATCGTGATTTTTGATTGAGGGGAAAATAGGGAGGAAAAGAGGGGAAGTTTGCTGTAGCGTTACATATCGACGGATTTCAATCAAATTTGTGAAGCACACTAAGGACTTCATTTTACACAAGATGTTGCGAAAAAAATTCAAAAAGGCAGGATTGGAAGGGACAAATGAGGGGAAGTTTGCTGTAGCGTTATATATGGACGGATATACATTTTTTATTTTTTTTCAAAAAAATTATACCTACCTTCTCATCATCAGACTACTCAGTTCTCTCCGCCTTCACGAGACGAACTTTTAAGACATCAGATTCGACCTCTTAGGACCGAGGGACGCGAGTAATCGCTAAAAGTTGGATTATTCAGAATAACTGCAATTTCTACCCCTAAAATGATCAACCAGTTTACATGAACTCCCATGTAATTTGAATGAAACTGCAGGTCAAGTTTTTTGGGAGACTCGTGAGGTTCGGGGCGTACCACTAGTATTAGATTAGTCTGCATACAAAAAAACCTGTAGCTCAAATACATCTAACATTATTGTAAGTAGTTTTAAGATGAGCAAAGAGTATTATAACGTGCTAAGAGGGCACAAATTCTTAAAGAAATTCCTTACAAACGACAACTGGGAAGTGTATTTCGCTATATTTAATTCAACCTGGAGTTAAACGAGAAAAACTGAGAAAGCTAATTTTGAAGCTCTTTTACATTTAACAGGAAGAATGTTTAACGGAAAAACAATGTTTATAGCGATTTGTTGGTTGCGTTGCGTACAGTTTTGATTTCTTTCAAAGTACTTCAAGACTTCGAGAGCGGTACAAACGATATCGAAAACCGATAATAAGAAGTTCCTTTTCATAAAAAGTGTTCCACCAAATCGAGTTTCTTTTGTTGTCTTATTCATTGAATTTTGTTTGTAAATGTTTATTAGTGCAAATTAGTAAAGTTCTCGTCAAGTACCCAATCGCATTAATGTTCATTTCTGAGTTGTTTTTTCCCAGCTAATTCTAATTTATCATTGTTAACTGTTGTCCTTCGGTTCCCTTTCATAGTACTCTCAGTTACAGAGTTTCTACAATCTGTCGTGATATATATATTCTAATTTTGAAGTCCCGGCTTTATTACCTGCTCAATTTACCAAAATTTGAGCCGATACGAGCGTATAAATAATAAATAACTGAGTATACCCTTGTATTCGGCAGTGAAACGGGTAAATTTCATATGCTGACCAATATACGTCGAAACAGACATCATAAATACAGTGCTATTCGACACGACTGGCGCCCGCTGCACATTATGCAACATTTGCTCTTATTCGCCGGAATATCTGCCACATCTGACCAACAGTAAGTACTATTCAGTGCCCAAAGCGTATCTCTGGAAATTCTGCAGCCAGGCTATCTTGAATTTGAATTAAATATTTGTAGTTTAGAGTGTTTTGCTTGAAAAGATTTGGTGACTTGTTACTATATAACAAGCTTTAAAGTACTTCCAAGCTTGTATTTAACTGTCTGAATAATATTTTGATACGCATTTCCTACAAATCTGAAAGATCTTTTCAATTGATGAAGTTAACAAGGTAGAATTCACCCTACAAAATAGCCATGCATTTACTAAGAAACAATGTTACGGATACATAGTTACTGAAACACCACGTGGAAGTTTACGGAAACAATGTTTAGGAGATGTTTAGGATTGTTGCAAATACGTCCCCTGAGGTAATGCGATTGGTACACGCAGATAACAACTTAACATCAGATGGGCGACGGTAGGTGCGGATACTAAAACTTAAAAAAAAGCTGTTTGACCGTTAGTAAAACTTGTGGACGCTATGTTTTTGGATGATTTACTTTAAGTTTTCCTTCAAACAAAGACTTCAGAAAAGAAGAATGTTTAAATGTCAGATATATCTTTTTAAATTCGAAACTGTCATAAACCTACGTTGTGATTACAGTCGCGTGCGGTGATTCGAGTTTTATACTTTTCATTACAGCCAGCGCTGGTTTACGAGCATTACAAGCGACATTACTGCCCAGGCATCACAAAAGTGTTTCATCTTAGCGAATTAAGAGACAGTAGAAAATTAACAGGCTTTCTAGAGAGTCGTCAGCGTTTTGTTCTGAATTTAATGATGAAACATTACTTTGATAATTTAGCTCGAAATTAAAGATTAAGGTATTTTTTTTTTCAAGAGCTAAGTGACGAACAAACATACCGACTATTATATAATCAATAAGGATATACAATACATTCTAATATACTGTATAGTTCGATCACAATAGGACGGTATGGAGGATAGCCGACTTTGGGAGCCAAAGTAAATAAACTGTTTAAAAATAAATAAATGTAATTTACGGATAGAAGATTTTAGAAATAAGGACTCTATTTTTTTATAAACAATATAGATATTAAGTATAGTATACAATAGAGATATTTCTGATTTAATTTATAATCAAAGATCTTAAAAAATTATACAATACTGATATCCGTGATGTTGTATTAAAAGTTTACTTTTCTTTACTTCTTGGTTTCATGGCTTATTTAGTGAATTCTGTTAGATTTAAACGATTATTTTTTCCTTTATGGCACCAGTGGCACCACTTTTGATTAAGATCTCATGATATTTCTCATTATTTATAGATTTTGACTTAATGAAATTCAAAACATAAGTTTCATGAAGATTTTGATTATTTTCGTTACACTAAAAGTTTCGCTAGATTTTCTGAACGTTCGAGATTGTCCGATGGCATCCATCGTCCGACAGACAGGCTCGTTAGCTCTAAAATAAGTCAAGTAAGCGATAATGGTCGAGATCGTCTTACCAATCTGATGCTAGCCATAGCATTATTTCAAAGAATCTAAAAGAAATCAAGCATTTACGATCGAGTTTCCTCTGAAAACCGCTAGTTATGTTTCTTGGATGATGCTTTTAGTGAAACGTACGATATTTTATTAGATATTTTCATTTTGACACTTGTTCGTTTTGCTGGATTTTTGATGTGGAACATCTATTATTTTATTTTTATACTAGTGGTTCGCCCCGAACTGAGATCTCGCGAGTCTACCATTAAAACAAAAAAATATTATTCGTAATCTTTCACTAATTTAAATATTTTAAAAATTATTAATTTAAATTAATAATTTAAAAAAAAAATTAAATTTAAAAATTATTTTATTTAAAATAGTGGCACGAAATAAAAACCAACTGACTTGACCTACAGTTTCATTCAAATTACGAGTTCATGTTAATTGGTTACCCTTTTTTGGGGTACAAATTGCAGTTATTCTAGATTTCAGACTTTTGCCTATATTTGTGATACATAAGCTACACGCATACCAAATTACAGCACTATGGGGTCACTGGTGTACCCTGTGAGTTTTGTCAAAGTTTGACGTGACAAAGCCCGGTAGCCGGTAGCACAATTGGATAGTGCATCCTCGTAAGATTGCGAGTTCAAGTCCCGTCTAGGCTGAACATTTTTGAGATGGTGTTAAAATCTTGGATAAAGAATTGTTTGCCATCACGTGTATATATATATTGCGTATGATATCATCAATTTAGATGTTTAACATCTGCCGAACTTCCCGTGACGTCATTTTCTTTCTTTATTCATTGCAATCCATACAATATAGCTATTGGTTTCTTTGAAAACGCAATCTAGAGTTTCAAGAGTGACGTTCGTATGATTCTATTGATGATCAGATAAGTCATTTGAGTCACAGCTGATTTACGTTTATTCAAGCGGGGTATAGGATCAAGTTTGAATGAGGACATGTTTTGCATAATGACTCATTTTTGCATGCTATGAACTTATACGTTATTTTAGGGTTATCACAGCCACTCAGTAAAGCATAATAGTAAAAGTCGTGAAATAATTGTTGTTAAAGGGATATTTATCACGTATTTTTACTTTTGAATAATTGCTGTGTTTTGGTTTGAGGGGTATGGTTGCCGGTGCAATTACAGTCACCTTTAGGCTTTACATCTGTATACCTCATGTTAATGGACGCAGAACAGTGCATCGTAGGGCACATTCCTAAGGTGCAAGACCTAAGAGGCAATACTTTGTTATATGCGATGGTTACCACTTCAGGAGAACCATATGCTTGTTCCATCTACAGGTAATATAACAACAAGAATAAAAAAATAATTAATACTATTTGTTGCACTGTTTGTACACTAATATTATAAATGCGAATGTTTTGATGTTTGTTACTCAGTCACATCAGCATAGGCTACTTTTTATTGACAAGCCACGCGTGCGAAGCCGCAGGAAAAAGCTAGTTCTGTATAATTGGAGCCTCAATACCTGTTTTTATTGATTTTATGTGATTTGTTTTTAATTAAATATTTTAACAAATTGTTTCGAAAAATCTCATGCGGCAGTTGGAAACGTTGGGACACTTTTCCTTATTTGGAGAATAAGTAAAACCCATATTTCAAAAAATAACCCTTGGGGGTAAGACCCCCAAGGCGTTCCCAATAGATGTTTCACGTCAAAAAAACTAATGTTGAGCTGCTGCTCTTACATAATGCTGAATGAAGTTTTGATTTTTGGCAATTATTGTCAAAAACTAATCGACATCACCCTAAAAATGTAAATAAAATTATAATAATAAATCTTACCCTGAGAGAGGGGCCTCATTAGTGCGTTGCGTTGCGTCGTCGGTCACAACTCAACATTTTGTATGCCGGACCTGAAAGAGCGTCATCCATCGCAGCGCAGCGTCTCAGTTTGGATTTCGTCTAGTTTGCCCCTTTAGCAGTGGAATACTGTCCGTCATCGCACCGGAGCCGGATCTCCCACAGCGCAGCGCATCACCCTCCCCCGCTTCGTCTCTCGTCCGTCGATCCGTTGAAACGACGCATGCGACGACGTAATGCATAATGTGGCGCCACTAAAAAATATATATGTAACGCAATGCAACGCAACGCACTAATGAGGCCTTCTATTGAACGCATGCCATCACAACATCACGGCATGTAAGTTGGTACTACCCCGGCGCGCCAATAGATGTTTCACATCAAAAAAACGAATGTTGAGCTGCAGCCCTAGCATAGGACTGAATGAATCAACACAATACACCTTACCTGGAAGAGCTTACGGCAGACGTGATGATGTCAAAACTTGACTTTTCATTTTCAACCCACAGTATTAATCATTGATACGAGTACCTACCTACCATGAATGTGTTAACGGTATGAGGCACAGAACATTAAATAAAAACAAGTACATTAAAAAATTCAAAAAATCTAACCCCCTAAAATAAAATAAAAGCCCCAAAATAAGCAAATATAACGAATTTTTTGTTGTATCTGATTATACAAGATAGATGAAAAATTAACGCTTATTTGGACACCAGGATTACTTTTAGAACTTACTTAATTATTATCGGCGTACATTCGCAAATTAAACATGACACAAGAAACTACTTGATTATAAATAATACAGGACATCTCACACAGCGCTATCGAGCCCCAAACTAATCAAAGCTTCATGGAACCCTGATATTTTTATTTTGTAAATACTACTTATGATAAATTATGTTTTTTATTAAAAAACGTCAAAAATTATACAGCCTATTTATACAATAATTGTTCCAGTATTATGATCGGATATTCGGATGCATATTTACCTAAAGTTGATTTTTGGCTAACAAATTATGGAAGCGGCTTCTTAGAATATTTTTATTAAAAATAAAATCCCGGGATCCCGGGATTGGATGTATATTAATTTAACGTTAAATATTAAGCAGGAAGAATTTGCCATCTCACTCGCACACTTACAAAATGCTTGTATTCCCTGAGGTCTAATAGGCCCGATCTGACACTTGTTACAAGGTTGTTTTCGCTTCGTCAAAAATTACTGACAGTAAAAGTAGGGAACAACCATATTACGTTGTAACAAGGCATTATGTGTACCTATGTGTCAAAGTGTGCAATTTTTCATAGAATGTGAATTTCTTTAGACTATATGAGGGATAAATGACATACCATAAAAACCTATGCAGCTTTAAGGGATGTTTAGGTTTAGAAGATAAATAAATAAAAAAAAAATAACACGTTATAAATTTGATAATCCCGCAATCACGGATTTTTTTTGATAAAGAAGTGTTCTCCATAGGTACTATAAAGTGGTATCTGATCACTAATTATGACTTATCTGTGTTGGGAGACCAACATTTAGTTACTTCATCATATTCAATTAAAACTGTCTAGAAATCTTAGCTCACAATCATTATTAATTGAATTTCGATTTAAGGTTGAGCATAATATTATTATACCTCCGTGACCCAACGACCTCCGTGGCGCAGTGGGCGTATAGTCGGCTGAGACGCAGGAGGTAGCGGGTTCGATTCCCGCCACGGAACAAATGTTTGCATGATCTACAGATATTTGTCCCGTGTCTGGGTGTTTTTCTATATATTATAAGCATGTATTTACAAAAAAAAAGTATATAAGTATTGTATCAGTTATCTGGTTCCCATAGTACAAGCTCTGCTTAGTTTGGGGCTAGATAGCGCTGTGTCAAATGTCCAGCAATATTTATTTATTTATTTATATTTATAATAGTCAGATAGATTAATTGATAATAACTGTATTGAACATTATAAAAAAACACAAATGAAAGAAAATAAACTTTTAAATTATTGATGAAATACTCGTAGTTCTATAATATGTGCCTAAAAACTAAATATTTTCGTTTACGATCTTAAAGTGCCTCAGTTTGAAGTATCCAGATCTAGCACAGTGTTTCTTGTTATATCCAATTGAAGCTATGGTCTAGATTTAGCCGGAGTGATGTGAGGCAATTCTCGGATGCTCGTGAGATGGAACAGATAGTTAAGGCACGAATCGATCAATTGAATCAGACAGAACATGGGAGCATTCATCGAAGGTGTGTGAGTTATGTTGTTCTTGACTCTTGATTTCTAGTATTTGCTTTATGTATTACTAGCTGCCTAAAATTATATACTTATACCAAATTACATCAAAATCGGTTCAGGCGTTACGATGTGAAAGCGTAATAAACATACAAATACCTCCGTGGTGCAGTGGGCGTGGTGCAGGAGGTAGCGGGTTCGATTCCCGCCGCGGAACAAATGTTTGCATGATCTACAGATATTTGTTCCGGGTCTGGTTGTTTCTCTATTTAATATTATAAGTATGTATTTACAAAAAAAAATGTATATAAGTATCTGGTATCAATTATCTGGTTCCCATTGTACAAGCTCTGCTTAGTTTGGGGCTAGATAGCGCTGTGTGAAATGTCTAGCATTCAAAAAAATAATAATAAACAAGCTCACTTTCGCCTTATAATAATATAATATGATCTTTGGTTTCTTTCTTAAATTATAATACCTATATGAATTTAATTTATTTTGGGCATCACTACAAATAAGATAAACGCCCGATAAACACCGGTTTAAAAATCCGTAGTTATAATTGGTAAGGATTTTTTTAAACAGGTGTTCAACGGGAGTTTAACTTGTTTGAGGTAATGCCCTCTATGTATATGTTAGGTACCTATGTATTTGTATTTTTCGACTTCTGGCATTTGGTCTTATTTTATGTAAAAATTAACGTAATTAGCTAGAAGTTAAGGTATTCCACCATCTTTCATCAACATCTTTCGTCTACTGAGAGGTATAGTGTACAATCCGCGAGTGCTGATGTGTGTGGGTTTTTACGTATCTGATAATTACATTTATAGGCGGCGGCGACCTAGGCTGCTCGCGATCCCGACGGCGACTAATCTCCTGAGCGAAGCTCAATTCACGCGACTAGCTGAAGATGTTAATATTTTCAATATTACATTGGCGAAATTCACAGATAAGGTCTTGCATTTTATAAGTAGGACCTATCCAGTTTAAGTGTAAATAAGTAGGTTATAAGAACTAGATATTAAGGTTTTGCATTGTCGCTTTGGTCTTACTGTAATGGCTGTGTAAAATTTAAATAAACTAGTGGTTCGTCCCGAACTGAGATCTCGCGGATATCCCAAAATAAATATTATTCTTAGGGCGACTTGCACAACGATGCCTAAACGTATTTAGTGGCTAAATATGATTTAAGGAGTTGTCAAATCATACAAATACTTCAAATTTAAACATGTTTAGTCGTTAAATACGTTTAGTGATCTTTGTGCATGCCGGCTTTAATCTTTGACTAATAAATTGGTGCCACAAAATACTAACCAACCTACTTGACCTACAGTTTCATTTAAATTAGATGTAACGGGGGTTCTTGTTAATTGGTTATTGTTTTTGGGGTACAAATGGCAGTTATTCTGGATTTCAGACTTTTGCTTATATTTGTGTCACTAAAGCTAGATGCATACCAAATTTCAGCAGTGTGGGGTCACTGGTGTACCCTGGGAATTTTGTCTAAGTTTTGTTTTTATTATGGCTAATAACTCTAAAATAAAACTAAATAATAACTCTAAATAACTAAAACTACATAATTTAAACTAAAAATAAAAACGGAGTCCAAATGTACTAATAAAGACCTTTCATTTGACGTCCCATTTGACCTAATAGTCTCATTTTCATTTTTTTACCCCTCTTGAACCTGAATATCTCAACAACTCCCCAATATTTTTAGCTCATTGAGTCACACCAAAATTGTGCCATCACTACCTACCTATACTATTATTCACCAAATTATTATTTACCAAATTTCATGATGATCGGATAAATGCTACGAAAGTTATCCTCGGACAAACAAACATACATACATACATACATCGCCGATTTGCCCAAGTTGATTTGGAGATCTCGCTTCGCTCGATGAATAAAATAAAATTAAATCTGTTATTGTGTATCATTTTGTATTCCATATCGTGTCAAATAAATATTTTCATTTCGTTTCTATGTTTTGACAGTCATATGTAATTCTCTTGTAAAGGTAGGCTTTAGTAGATCTGAAACACTTGAAAACTTATAGGTATTGGCTATGTTATGTAGTTTTATTCAGTTATGTATTATGAAGTTATTGCAAATATTATAGGGGAAATAAAACTAGAAAAAAGTGGCACTCCGGGAGTGCTGACAGAAGTGAAAACTTGAACAATTACGAGATACTTATATCTAGACGTGTCGGTAACAGTAACAGTGTCGCGAGTTCAATGGTTTTTCCCATCTCAAAAAATGCCCAACGCGCCTAAATGACAGTTTTTTTAGCAATCTGCATTTCTAAAAAACTCACTGTAGGCCTATGAGACCGACGCACCTTAACCGAACGAATCGATAGAAATCTGCCTTAAAAGTTAGCTTGGTTTATGAATCACATAACTAGATGGCGCTACTATATTTTAAGAGTCTGCAAAGCGCGTGTGGTACCTTTGGTGTTACCATAGAATACGGTTACCGCTTACCATTAGGTGGGCCGCAAGCCTGATGTGAATTAAAACCAAAACATGTACATTGTAGGTACGGAACCCTCCGTACTTGATTGGTCTTTATTTAATTTAGCAGTTTTCTTGATTTATGAATAGGCAACACGAGGTTATAATATAATTTTCATAGTCCCTAATAACACAATAATGATCGCAAATGTTAATAACGAATGTCTAGTGACTTCATCCTGACTGCCATTGACTGCCTCCGTGGCGCAGTGGGCGTATAGCTGGCTGAGACGCAGGAGGTAGCGGGTTCGATTCCCGCCGCGGAACAAATGTTTGCATGATCTACATATATTTGTTCCGTGTCTGGGTGTTTTCTACATATTATAAGTATGTATTTACAATAAAAAGTATGTAAGTATTCTATCAGTTATCTGTTTCCCATAGAACAAGCTCTGCTTAGTTTGGGGCTAGATAGCGCTGTGTGAAATGTCCTGCGATATTTATTTATTTATTATTTATTCATCGTTGGATGCCCAAATATAAGTATATAAATAAATCCTGACCTTCCCTATTCAAACAAAGCAATCTAGTAAGTACAACAATAGATGTATGTTATTTATTTTACTTTATTTAAACTTCATTCTGTCTAGACTCATTATGAAGAGCACCTAATATTAATGCGAGTATTTAAACGAACAACATACCTACCACAATGCCATTTCAATATTCCATCATGCACGCTTCAATGCATTTGTGTGACATTAAACTTTAATGGTTCGTGAGAACTGACCATCCATACAAATTGAGAGGAAAAGTTAAAATTAAAGCGTGTTTTCCTGTTTTGCAACAAACAGTCGAATGGGACAAATGTACAGAGGAATTCTATGAAGAATTACTTCCACAATACTACCGCCAAATTATCTTTTAAACTAGGTCTAATATATCTGGTATCGATGTTTACAGACCGCAAAAAACATTGGACTGTTATATCTTGGACATATATAAATTGTTTGATAATATATACGCTCAAAAATGAAAGGGATTTTTTTGATGATAATAAATAAATTTATGAAATGTTTACCATAGAAATGTGTAATTTATTTTGGCGTGTAAAAACAAAGACTTTATTAAGCTTATGTTGTGCTATTGCATAATGCTTGCCATCTAACCACAGATACTGTATTGGTGACATCTCGAGATATCTCTTGTTGTCCCTTTCTAACCCAAAACCTGCAGCCATTTCCGAAAGAGATATCAAATCGGCCTTTATTTTTGGATGTCGATTGCAAGAGTAGGCAGTTAGTTTTATATCGAATTAATCACCTAAACTTAGTCAATTTACTTTAAAATTTGATAATATAACTAGTAGTTTTTTTTGAGAAGTCTATTTTTTGTTTTGAGAAACCGTCACTTGAATATCGTCAGTATATTACCAAACTCAAAGTCAAATATTTTTATTCATTAAAATCAAAAACTTTGAAACGTCAATTTTACTGCCTGTTCCTACCAAACCCCAAATAAGTTATCGTATCCTCCAAAGATTTTTTGTTGTTGAATAGAATATTTATATGATTGTAATTTGCACTTAGCATAAAACCTATGTACGTCGGCAGGTTCCTTTGTAATGTAAATCGTAGTAAAAGATATGAATAAATATAATAAGATATATTCAAAGATATAACACAGTCGATGTCACCCGGTCAATGGATAAGTCTAGACAGAGCAATCGTGCTTGGAATAAGTCCGAGTCACCACACACTTGAACACAAGAAATACCTACAATACTATATTTAGGTTACTACGGATAACTGTGAGTAAATACCATAAAAATAACATTACCCTCGGTTATAGTGTATTACACACGTAATAATAAATTTATTACAAATGTAGGGTGACAATACGACAAGTGCTCGTTCTTTTTAGAATTTTTACGAAAATATACGGAATTTGTAAATGTACATCTGAGAATGGCATATGAAAAATGAGCGTCGCATATGGCTGCCTAACCAACCGTAATCGCCCCGAGCTAGGGTTGCCAACCCTACTAAATAATATAGTATCCTACTATATTAGGGGATTAAATACAATATTTCTTTAAAAACTATATACTCGTATAGGAGGCGAAACTACTATATTTTGCGTAAAGCGGAACGCATAATATTTTTATAAAGCCCGCTCCGCTCTAAAATTAGAAATTGCTGAGAAACAAAAATTAATTTTAACAATTTGTACTCAGAAATCAATCAAATAAACAAAATTTTGGACATTGTACTTACTGACCAAACATTTTCTACTAAATCAACTGTTGAAAAATGGCAAGAAGTTCTTCTCTTAAATAATTCAGGCTTGCCTAATATTTTAAAAATTGTATCATTTCTTTCAATTCTTGCAACACCAGCATTCACCAGAGCGCACATTTTCTGTCATGAAGACGAAATGGAGAGATGAGCGTAACAGGGCCAGTTTAAATTTAATAAAAGCAGAATTACTGGTGTTTTTCAACTTAAATTTGGACTGCCATCATGCTTAAGAATGCTTTCCTAAAAATAATAGTTAATTATTAAGGCACATTGCAGCAAAAAATATTAATTTAAATAATAAATATTTTAACGACATACTATATTTTTTTTCAATTTTTTTGGCAACTACTACAATTTTAGAGGTAACAGCTTCGAAAATACTATATTTGATAGAAAAAAAGTTGGTAACCCTACCCCGAGCCCTCTTCAGATTCTAAATATGGGACCACAGAGGGAAAATTAAGGACGCGTATAGGCATGAAGCAGACAAGATTTTATCGTTATTTAATTTTTTTTCTGTCACTCAGGCACGTTTCTAGGGCGCGAAAAATTGCTTGACAATCAAACAGTATTATGTCGTACTGTAATCTCATGATATACCCACGTTTACTCTGTGACCTAGCTACACCAAAACCACAGGTGGTGGACTCGGGACCAAATCATTGGATTGAACTTCATGATCCTATGGTTCTCTCTAGTGAACGCCATTATTACAAGAGAATGGTTCGTGAAGCGATTGAAATCAAGAAATTTCCAAATATCAATAGTGAAGATGGCTATAGACTCTCAGCGTCCTGGAACCGGGTGATTAGTAGGTGTGCGCGTCGTGATCGGTCATCTCAGTGCGTAGATACGGTTAGTGTAGTGTTTCGTAATATGAACGGGGACATTTTTAATTCTGAAGACCAATTGAGGGTAGTTGCTGCAGCCGCAATCACTTCTCGACGGAAGCTCCAAGTACTCCAGTCAGCCCGTGACCACGGCTGTTACAACATAATCGAAACGTCAAGGTAACAAATAAAAAAGATAACAATAAATAAGGATACAAAATCTATCAATCTATATTATTATATAATTTATCATGAAGAAAGAAGAATAGACGAAAAAAAAGAAGAATTGATTGATGTTTTTAAACGCCCGCAAACAAAGGAGGGATGTTTTAAGTTTGACGTGTGTATCTTTCCGTAAACTAAACTAAACTTGCCATAAACTAAATTATTAATAGCTGAGAACACTCTTGATAAAGTCAGCTATCAAACAAAACAACATAAACGAAAACGAAATCAAAACCGGTTCATCAGTTTGTGAGCTACGATGCCACTAAATTTTGTGCTCAGGGTCTGATGATGGAGTAGGAAATGAGGATAAATTGATAAGGGATTCTAAGGCTTAGCTATGTCCGTTTTAAACTTACGATGCAAAAAGTGGGGATTTGTTAAATTTTGTAAAATTTCAATTGTCAAATTTTTTTTTAAAAACATTTGCTCTGACTGATACACAAAGAGACACTAAAATGACAAATTATTGCCTCAATATTACCACCCTGTTATACAGTAATGTTTATTTAATATTCTTCTGTTGTCGTTGGTTGCCACTGAACAAAATATAGGTACCTACACGAGAGAAAAAGAACAAAAGTCTTCCTCTAAATTGTGTTGGCCCATAGGTACAATCGCTTTCAGCAATAAGGCCACCCATTGTACTATATTTAGCATAAACTAGTTCTTTAAGTACTTTTGGTGTATAATAAAGCGTTATTCTATTCAACAATAGGCAATTAAATTGGTTCAACTTTGATAATGTGTAGTTTGCGATAAAAATGTAAATCATATTTGATGGGCATACTACGCGTTGCACGCAAAAAAACGCTTATCATTATTTCACGTGCGAATGAAATGAAACTTTTCGTCGGAAAACTACTCTTGCAGACTATAATTAACTAATTAAACTAAATTATTTCCTGTAAGTGTGATACGTAAAAGGTGCTAAGAAAGATCCTAGGTCTGGTGCGACGAGAAGATGGCACTCTTCGAGTGAGGAAGAATCGGGAGGTAGCGGAATTGGTGGCCGAGCCCAACATCATTGGTGAAATAAAATCTCATAGCTCCAACATCATTGGACGACCTCCGTGGCGCAGTGGGCGAACAGCCGGCTGAGACGCAGGAGGTAGCGCGTTCGATTCCCGCTGCGGAAGAAATGTTTGCAAGATCTACATATATTTGTTTCGGGTCTGGATGTTTTTCTATATATTAAAATGTATGTATTTACAAAAAAAAGTATATAAGTATTCTATCAGTTATCTGGTTCCCATAGTACAAGTTCTGCTTAGTTTGGGGCTAGATAGCGCTGTGTGGAATGTCCAGTAATATTTATTTATTTATTTTATAGCTGGCTCTGTCACGTTGAGCGAATGGGGCACGATCGTGCTGCCAAACGTGCCTACCTAGGAAATCCAGATATCGCTGGAAGGATGAGGCGGAGAAAGACCTTCGCGCTATCCAAGTGTCAGACTGGCAAGAAGTGGCGCAGAATAGTGGTGTCTTTTAGTGTCGGAGGCCAAGACCCGCTTCAGGGTTGATGCGCCAGGATAAGTAAGTAAGTAAGTATGATACGTAAAAGAAACAACGACTACGAAGGAAGACAAGATAGAACTGTGGAGTTGTTCTAAACAATGGGTATATAAATATAAGTATTATCATATGGGTTATAATTGATCGAGCGAAGCGAGATCTCTAAGTCAACTTGGGCAACTCGGCGTTGTATGTATGTATGTATGTTTGTCCGAGGATAACTTTCGAAGCGTTTATCCGATCATCGCGAAATTTGGTATATAGGTAGATAGTGATGGCACAATTTTGGTGTGACTAAATGAGCTAAAAATGTGGGGGGGGGGGGTTGAGATATTGGGATTCAAGAGGGGTAAAAAAATGAAAATAAGACTTTTAGGTCAAGTGGGACGTCAAATGAAAGATCTTCATTAGTACATTTTAACCCTGTTTTTATTTTTAGTTTAACTTATAGTTTAATTATTAGCCATAATAAAAACAAAACTTTGACCAAATTCACCAACTGCAATTTCTACCCCAAAAAAGGATAACCAAACAACATGAACTCCCGTTACCTGTAATTTGAATGAAACTGTAGGTCAAGTTATGTGGTTTTTATTTCGTGGTATTATTTTGATATTCAAAGATTACAAATAATATTTTTTTATTTTAATCGAAGACTCGCGAGATCTCAGTTCTGCGCGAACCACTAGAATACATAGGTGCTTCCTGTGAAGCTTGCAGTTACAATAATCATATAACAGAAATAAATGCTTTAATTAATGATGAGAAAACCCATTTGCCTTGATTTATTGAAACCATTGTGCGGTACCAGCGGTACATCAAATGATTCTTGGATTCCGACGTAGATAGATAATAATTAATGCAATTAGACAATCTTAATAAAACCTCCAGATCGCGTTTATTGGAAAATGAACCTATAAAGACCACTGTCATTAAAAATAGCATTGAACGACAATTCCGATTCAAACGTATGAATAAACGTTTTATTTTGTTTTTTGATCGAGCGAAGCGAGATCTCCAAATCAATTTGTGCAAATCGGCGTTGTATGTATGTATGTTTGTTTGTCCAAGGATAACTTTCGAAGTGTTTATCCGATCATCGTGAAATTTGGTATATAGGTAGGTAGTGATAGCACAATTTTGATGTGACTCAATGAGCTATAAATGTTGGGGGGTTGTTGAGATATTGGGGTTCACGAGGGGTAAATAAAAACCAAAATGAGACTATCCAGTCAAAATGGCACGTTTTATAAAAGGTCTTTGTGAGTAAATTTTGGCTCCGTTTTTATTTTTAGTTCAAACTTTGTAGTTTTTAAGTTATTAGCTATAATATAAACTGAACTTTGACAAAATTTACAGGGTACATCAGTGACCCCACAGTGCTAATATTTGGTATTCGTGTAGCTTTAGTGACATAAATATAGGAAAAAGTCTAAAATCCAGAATAACTGCAATTTCTACCCCAAAAAAGGATAACCAAATTACATGACCTCTCGTTACCTGTAATTTGGATGAAACTGTAGATCAAGTTATTTGGTTTGCATTTCGTGGCACTATTTTGATAGTCAAAGATTACGAATAATATTTTTTTGTTTTTATGGGAGACTCGTGAGATCTCAGTTCGGGGCGAACCACTAGTTATATTGTTTTAAAAAAACGAGATTTGCATGCATACAGCGATTGGCGGGCAAATCCGTGATGTGACCAACATTATGTTATCTCGATTGCCGAAACCTTTGTTTGGCCTATGAATAATATTAAGGCTTTTCGAAAATAATGCATACTGTTGAGCTGATATGGTTGTAATTTGAATACAAAACGATTTTTGGGTGGGCAAGATAATAGGTATTTTGCAAAGAGGGCCATATTTTCGCAACCTTAGTAGCTCAAAGGAACATAGGAGTGTTGGTTAAATTTATTCGTAAAAACAAAATACACAATATTAAAATTTAGCAACTGGTAAAAAAACAGAATTTGCCAGAATTTGAATTTCACAGAGTACGTGTGTTCCAATTCCAAACTAATTTTCATCCTAAACTTCCAACCACAAACCTATTCGTGCAGTAGATATTTCTGCCTAAGCCAGTTATCTCTGAAACCACACTAGCTTCTAGAAAATAAAATTCCCATTTTTATTTTTCAAACATTTCTATTGAACCGTAACAAAACTTTACCGAGTGGAACTCTCATGCAACCAATTTACCGTCCGAAGCGTTAGAAACATTAGAATATTTTTTGGATGTCACTGCTCAATGGAGAATAGACAATTTTTTGGGGAAATACGCCGTGTGCATAGGCTCTTAAAGCCTACACCTTGCACACGGCGTATTTTCCCAAAAAATTCTTAAGAATGGCGTCATGTGTTTAAAATACGCTGTGTGCTTAGACCTAATAAAATAACCCGGTTTTATGATTTTGGAAAATGGACACCTAAATCTGTACAATAAAGGTTTCATTGACGACCTCCGTGGCGCAGTGGACGAACAGCCGACTGAGACACATGAGGTAGTGGGTTCGATTCCCGCCGCGGAACAAATGTTTGCATGATCTACAGATATTTGTTCCAGGTCTGGTTGTTTTTTTATATATTATAAGCATGTATTTACAAAAATAAAGTATATAAGTATTCTATCAGTTATCTAGTTCCCATACTCAGCTCTGCTTATTTTGGGGCCAGATAGCGCGCGTAATATTTATTTATTTATTATTGCAGTATAATCAATTCTCCTCATTGGTGGTCGTATGTACTAAGGTACAGTAACAAAGCCAATAACCAGCTGAGACGCAGAAAACAGTCCGAATAAAAATCCTGCAAAGATGCACTCAACCGTCCCAGACGCCATAACTTTTAATAAAGTTTTAGTTTTATTAAGAGCAATCGTAGGATTAACTGTTTAAGCTGGTCGGGGAGCTCGCCAACGAAGCACGCTAGCGATACCAGACGGAGAAAAGGATAAAAGTTACCGAGTTTGCGGGAAGCCAGCCGAAGGCATTAGCAGATACCACTCCGTATGCAAAGTTATGCAAAACAGGTCTAATTTGGGGACGACTCGAAACGACCCTGGTGTGCGTTTGGTGAATTGTTAAAGTGATTTCATTGAATAAATACCTGTGTCTAGTTTGATTAGGAAATGCTTGAAAGGGAAACACAATTGTGTAGGTAGCGATAGCTTACTAGGATATCAAACATTATTTACTCTGTGCTTACGTCAACTATACAAGTGGTTGTTTGCTGCTAAGGAGGTCAAAACGAGTCCAAAAACAGAAGCAACCCAGGAAAAAAGTTACTTACAACCAAAAATCCGCCACGAATTGGAAGGTTTGTCTGAAGGTAACTTCCGCTCTGCCATTACCTACTTCCTAAAGAAAATTGAAACAAGGCTATACTAATAGCTTGGCGAAACCAATAAATCAAATCATCCGTTGTCCTGACAGGATTGTCAATACGAGGTTGGCTCAAGCGAAACCAATTACGGGCCGCAAGCTCAAATAAGTCTTATTTATTTCTTGATGTTTACTTTAACAACCCTGTATTTTTTCAATAACCTTTATACATTGGCGTGTTTGTGTTAAATAATAATATAATTCATTTAATGATTAATTACTACATTATCATTTATGAGTCGATGTGTTCAAGACTTATTATATTTATACCTAACTTAAAATATAAATATAATATTGTATTGATTGCTTACTTATTTTAAGATATATTTTACTAAAAATGTGCAAATGTGCAATGGTACAAAAACCGTATAATGTCCATCTATATACAAAAACAAAGTCGGGTTAGTTACACCATTTACAGCTCAAGAACGCCTGGACTGATTTTTATGATCTTTGATTTGTTGTATTTGTTCACCCCGAATAGCAGAACAACAATTAAAATATTGGAACAATTCACGCAAAAATAAATTATAAAGAAAATTCATTTTCTCATACATAGATGCAGCTAATGATTGCCGATTGACAATTCGTCGGCGGCGTACGTTGGCAGCCCGCTTCATATGCATGTCAATGCGGTACGAAGTTCGCCGGGTCAGCTAGTAAAGACATTCGTATAAAAAGCTGCATGAAGTTTTTTGCTCCGGAAAATGTACGGATAGGAAATCCCAGCTCCGGTCAAAAGGTACAATTAAAAATACCGATAAATAGTGCAACGGAAAATTCCAATGATTTAGCTCTCGCAGAGCAATATTACTCTCTGTAGGAACTTACTCGCTTTTAGACGTTAGACGCATTTGTGGTGTTTATTTCTTTTCAGTTGAACTGCAGGGATTAATACTAGTGGTTCGCCCCGAACTGAGATCTCGCGAGTCTACCATAAAAAAAAATATTATTTGTAATCTTGCCTATCAAAATAGTGCCACGAAATGTATAACCAAATAACTTTACCTACAGTTTCATTCAAATTACAGGTAACGGGAGTTTATGTAAATTGGTTACTCTTTTTTTGTGGTCCAATTGCAGTTATTCTGGATTCCAGACTTTTGCCTATATTTGTGTTACTTAAGCTACACGCATACCAAATTACAGCACTGTGGAGTCACTGGTGTACCCTGTGAATTTTGTCGAAGTTTAGTTTTTATTATGGTTAATATCTCACAAAATACATAAATTTTACTAAAAATAAAAACGGAGTCAATATTTACTAATAAATACGAGTATCTTTCATTTGACGTCTCATTTGACCTAATAGTCTTAGTTTCATTTTTTTTACCCCTTTTGAATCCCAATATCTCAACAACCCCTCGAAATTTTTAGCTCAGTCACACCAAAATTGTGTCATCTCTATCTACCTGTGTATCAATTTCACGATGATTGGATCAACGCTTCGAAAGTTATCCTCGGACAAACAAACATACATACATACAACGCCGATTTGCCCAAGTTGATTTGGAGATCTCGCTTCGCTCGATCAATAAGTAATTACGAACGTTGTTATACCATATATTATTGCGTTACGTTGCTATACACCCAGCTGACTACAGTAGGGGGTTGTTCAAAAAAGGCGTTTTAAAATTGTTAAAGGTTCAGTAACTCGCGAGTGATACTTTTGATGTTACAAACGTATGCTTGTTTGCCACCTTAGTGCTACCTACTACCTTAGGATTTATGCACTTGAGAATAAAACGATCCGTGATAAGGTGATTTATCACGTACCGTTTTATCGGTGTTTCGACCGACAATGTTCATCTTTTATTTAGAAATTTGTGAATACTCCGATACTTCATAAATAGTTTTAATTTATATTCTTAGACGAATGATAAACATAATGCTTTGGAACATGTAAGTATGTTTTAAACCGAAAGGTCACAGTCTTTCCCTGATCTAACAACAAATAAATAATGCGGGACATTACCCACAACGCTATCTAGCCCCAAACTAAGCAAAGCTTTTACTATGAGAACCAAGCAACTGATAGAATATATAATTTTTTTTGTTGTAAGTAATTATTTAATTATAACAAAAAAAATATTATAGTGCATTAAACACCCAAACCCAGAAAAAATATCTGTAGATCATTCAAACATTTGTTCCATGGTTGTTCCGTGGCGGGAATCGCACCCGCAGCCTTCTGTATCACAGCCGGCTATTAGCCCACTGCGCCACGGAGCTGCAATACCCATTCATTGATATCAAAGGCAAAATATCCTTTACAAAACCGCCACTTTACAAAAGCTCAACCTTCTCATAACGACCAGAATAGTATAAAGTCAAGTACAGCCATATTATGCGAACCATTTGAATACAATAGCGATTATTAACAGTTGTAAAACTCATGTAAATTCTATTCTAATGGTGCTTTTGTATAATTTTGTACTTTATACATTGCATAAAATGATATACACATAAAAGTCAAAGCACATTGTTATGTAAGCACTTATAAAGTCGTTTGCTTACATAAAACAACCTTGACATTTATTAAATTGTTTATCATGTAAGATAGTAAAATATTACAGGAAATAAGAAAAAAAATATTCGTTATGTCCCAGTCGATGTTCCGCCAATGCTGCGGCTCTGCAGGTGGTGCATAACTTTAAGTATCGGGGGCATTTTGTGAATGAGTAGCTCAAGGATGACGAAGATATGGAGAGAGAACGCAGGGCGTTGGCAGTTCGAGGAAACATGCTAACACTTAGGTTCGCTCGCTGCTCGAGAGAAGTGAAAGTCACACTGTTCAAGGCTTACTGCCAGTCTTTCTACTCGAGCAGCCTCTGGATACACCACACCCAACGGGCAGCCAGCTCCCTACGAGCTCAGTACATCTTCAGGATGATGATGCGGCTGCCTCGCTTTTGCAGCGCATCTGGGATGTTCGCAGAGGCGCGCACGGACGGCTATCATGCTATCATTCGCAAGAAAGTCGCTTCCTTACTCCTGCGGGCGCGAGGCAGCGGCAACACCATCCTGCAGATGATCGTAGCTCGCGCGTACTGTCCCATTCAACATAAGTGGATGCGGATTGTGATGGGCTCCTCTTATATTTAATTAAGTCTAATATAGATGTTATGTTATTAAATTGATATGATTAATAAGAATAGTTAGTTAGTAATTTAATTTTTGACATTTTTATTGTAATTTAGCCCCATTTTCATCATTATTTCATTACATTTTTGCCATATATATATCGTAATTTTGACCATTTTTAATTGTTACTATTATATATTATTTCATTTCTTTCTATTTTTATTTAATAATTTAATTTAATTTTTGTATGTAATTTAATGTGTAATATTTAGTTGTTAATTATAGATTTAATGGTCTGAAATAAATGAGTTAAAAAAAATTAAATTGTTGTAAAACCATATTTGCCTTCTTAAGAACAGTTTTTCCACTTGTATTGGCATAAGATTCGAAATCTACGTTCGTTTAAAATTTAGTACATTGTGTTCAGGTTCAGAATACCATCTCTCCTCTCAATCGTAACACTCTTAACAGAGTCGTGGTCAACATGTTGGATCATTATTTTTGGGTTTTTGGGGGCAGATGTTACACGCCTCACGATATCTCGCCATGTATCACTGTTAACAGACATTCTCGTACATTCATGCAGTTTGCCGCCAACTGCAGCTTTTATTTGCTCGGCCGGCGACCTTCCACGCGGTCGGATGCCCTCCACTCGTCCTTGTACGACAGCCATCATCATTCATAATTTCAGCCCGGAAGCACCCACTGCTGGCCTCTCTTGTTTTCTACCAGCCTCCTCTATCCTATGCGTCTCTCATCCAGGCAACTATATTTAATTTTATTCGGAAAACAATAGACTCTAATAAGAAACAACTTATAAAGGATTTTGCTCTAAGTAAATACGTAAAAAGTAGATTCTGGCGTCACATTGTAAAGTCACCCAAAGGCTAAAGCACATATAATATTATTAAATACAAAAGTGTCTGATCACATGTACTTCGCTGTTGTGGCGAACAAATAACTTTTGAAATTAGCAGGATAATAAAAACTATATACATCTTACAATATTATATATATCATTAAAAATACATGAATATCCACTAACATTTTTAGTAAAGTACTGATAGTGAAAATAGTTTCTTCGAGATCTTTAAAAGTTTCGTATTGCTGTTTAGGATTATTAGCAAAACATAAAATAAAGAAGCATATGGTCAAACTAGTCTATAAAATTAACTGATAGTTGGCATATAATAATTTTAATAGCGACTTCGACCTTAATAAGACGACCGAACAAGTATCTGAGATCACTCCGGCATTCGTGATTACAACACTCATTGTTTACTTACAATCAATGAGGTATCGTATTTTTTGTAATCATAGAGCAGACAGTATACAAAAAGTTTGTACTCATTTAGCTAAGCATGTTCACTGTCCAAATGTCCACCCACACTTATGTATGCTCAAGACAAAATGTAAACTAATCAAGCCCAAAAACGATTGTACATGTGTGTTTTGGGGCAGGTAAATAATTTTAGTGCAACTAGGATATGTGGATAGAGGACTTTCATATCAACGTAAAACAAATAGTTTGAGTCACCTATGTGTATCCAGCGAGTAAAAATCAAAAACGTTAATTTACTCGCTTGCAATACTGTAAAAGTCATTAATTACAACAAATTGATGACCTCCGTGGTGCAGTGGGCGAAAGGCTGGCTGAGACGCAGGAGGTAGCGGGTTCGATTCCCGCCGCGGAACAAATTTTTGCATGATTTACAGATATTTGTTCCGGGTCTGGTTGTATTTACAAAAATAAAATGTATAAAAGTATTCTATCGGTTATCTGGGTCCCATAGTACAAGCTCTGCTTAGTTTGGAGCTAGATAGCGCAGTGTGAAATGTCCAGCAATATTTATTTTATTTATTTATTTTTATTTATAATTATAATACAAGAAACAATGCCGTCCAACCCCCTTTCTTCTCTGCCAAAAGAATCCTAAGAGCTAGGACTGTAAGAGAGGACTGTTGTAATAATGCTATTGATATGTCTTGTTTAAATGCATGGTTCTCTTTTTTTAGCCCTTTAACCTACGAATATATTATTATTCGTAGCCTCTAACAAAAATGTTTAAGATTTGTGGTTATTTATCTCGGTTTGCTTTTCTACAATGACGTGGTTACCTCCCCGCAATGAAAGCATTTGTATCTTTCCTTTAGCAAGCAAAAAAGAGCAGCTATCGCCCAAAAGTATTTATTGGAACCTTAGATAAAGAACTACCTATTTCCTTGATCCTAAAGCGCGTTGTAAAAACTGGAGCGGATAAATTTCATTGCTCGTAAAGTCTTTATGCCTTTTATCAAATCTTTATATTTATTAAAAGTTGCCTGGAAGCGATACTGTAAGCGATAAGGCCGCTCATTGTATCACCACGTATTAGACTTGGTTTCCTAGGTTTAAGAATTTCTTGTAATTTTGGTGTAACAATAAAGAGTCATCGAATTAATAATCAATCGAAACATTATCGGTCGAAACACCGATAAAACGGTACGTGATAAATCCCGTATTCATAATAATGATTGAAATCAATCACGAGTTTTCTCGAAGTAACGAAGTACGAATAATATCGTAGTAAAAAACGAAGTATAAATAACGAAGTAAAAAAGAATTATCTATCTCTGTAAAGTGCTACAAAGGCGTAAGAAAAACTATTTGCAGGAGTTGAAAGGTATTTTATAATTCATTTGTAAACTTTTACCCTTTTCATATCGGTGATTGTAAATACAAAGCCAATACATAATAATTACACGAAAGATAAATAAGATAGCAAAAGCTACTATGTCGATAATAGCCATATAATGTTTAGGTGTTTCATAATATACCCACAAAAATGAAAGGGGTTATTTTGATGAGCATAATAAATAAAGTGAAATGTTTACCATAGAAATGTGAAATTTATTTTGGCATGTAAAAACAAATACTTTATTAAACTTATGTTGTGCTATTGCATAATGTTTTCCATCTCATCACAGATACTGTATTGGTGACGTCTCGAGATATCTCTTGTTGCCCCTTTCTAACCCAAAACCCGCAGACATTTCCGAAAGAGATATCAAATCGGCCTTTATTTTTGGATGTCGATTGCAAGAGTAGGCAGTAAGTTTTATATCGAATTAATCACCTTAACTTAGTCGATTTTCTTCAAAATTTGATGATATAACTAGTAGTTTTTTTCGAGAAGTCTTTGTTTTATGTTTTAAGAAACTGTCACTTATCGTCGGTAAATTACCAAACTACCTGTTTAGTTAATAGACATAATAGCTACGTTCCGTACCTTACGCATTAAAAAAGTAGAACTAAATCGGTGAGTGTGGATTGAAATGAGATCAGTGGCCTTTTAATTTACCACATCGGAAACAGACAGTAAATCACTATAATGTACCGGACAGATCCCACGTTAATTGCAAGACATCGTTGCAATACCCTTGATCTGTGATTTCTGCTGTTCTACTATGAAACTCAACTTAACGATGCACTTGACACGGTCCGGAATTTAGTCTACCGTACTTGTTAAAAAAACCGGACTAGTGCGAATCCAGCACCGAGGTTTCGTATTTTGTTTTATTTATGTGATATAACTACAAATTAATAATTTTGATTTTTTCCGGATTTTCGGATTAGAAGCTTGATTTTTTTACAGCTACAAGGGACCGTAGACCTACGTATTTGATATTAATTTCAACTTGATACCTACACGCGTTCCTGAGAAAAACGGACAGACTGCTGCTGCAGCTAGACGGTAATCTTTTTAATTATAACACCCAACAACCTAAAGGAGTACAAAGTATTGCCTTGGAACTTTGAGTACTATTTGTACTACATAATTCAGACCCAGGACCCGCCAATAGATAAGTGTGGTGGTACTGGGTAGTAAGATGTTGTGTAATTGACAAAAGGCAAAAATCCAAAAAAGTGCCTTGGACCTTCGGGTAATATTGTACTACATCATCCAGCCCCGTAGCAATTAAGCCATACATTATTTAAGTTGTCATGATCGCCTGTCCCACTTCGTTACTACAAGCGGATGGCCGCGGACAGTTAAAAGGGAAGTTATGCACAATACAACCCATTGCAGGATGTTTGTGCAAACAAATTCCCATCAACTTAGAATTAGAATTAGTGCCACCTCCTCTAAGTAATGTTATCCAATGGATAAAAAAATTATAAGTACGTCTTTTGTACACGAAAACAGATAAAGAGAGAATTATTTTTATCCGTCAATTGAAGTTACTCGGAGGTCATAAAATAAGGACTAAAGTGTAATTATTTGATAAAGATGAGGGCTGGCTGTCCTGTCTTCAGGAATTATAGTTTTTTTAACCTGGTTCATGTAACCTGGCATCAAAGATGTATTTTAAACCCCGATGCAAAAAGATGGGTGTTCTAAGTTTGACACCATGTCTGTCTGTCCGTGTATCCAAATGGATGGACAGATTCAGACGCGGTTTTTTTAGGGTTAGTAATCGAACCCTCGGAACTTTTTAGTATTTTTAATAAAAAGCTAGTTTAATTGGGGTGATTCTCAGCTAGGTGTGATCGGTCCGAAAACTATCAACGCTTTTCTTTTTGGTAAAACGATCTCAGCTGTAAAATGTATTTGTTTTACATTTTACGCTAAAAATTTACTTGTTATTTTGGCAATAAACATTTTTATCGTTTAATTTTATCATTATTGTCCATTTGGAATCACAATAGAAACCTTTTTCGGAGTTCATGTAATGAGCGTTCATAGTAGGCCTGGCTACAAACCTACAATCACGATCGAGCTTAATCGACATCGAATGTCGTGCCTAAAACTCATGATCATGTCCGATTGGAACTCAAGCCAAACAAGGAAGTTAAGTCAATTTTATTGCAACGTAACGGAAATTATAATATTTTGCATTTGGGATTTTACAATATTACTCTGTTCGTAAAAAAAATATATTGAAAACAATGAAGTCTACTAAGTCTAACCGATTATTTTATACGTAAATTTTTGATCTCTTTTATTCACCCTATGCATATTTGTTTTTGGAACATACGTATATTTTTTTATTACATAATTTAAAAATGTTTATTTATGCACCCGGACAGATGGGCAACGATCGTCACGCAGTGGGTGCCTGAAGACGGGCGACGGTACCGAGGAAGGCCTAGTAGACGCTGGCGTGTTGATTTCGATGCCTTCGAGACAGATTGGTGGGATTTGGCACGCGAGCGAAAGTCCTGGAAGACAGTGGGGGAGACCTTTGCCCAGCAGTGGGATGACACAGGTTCAATATTTTTTTTTTAAATAAAATAATAGACTAGCGTTTGACCACGATCTCGCCTAATGGATGGTGATGCATTTTACGATGGAACATGCTTGCCTAGAAGAAACCAGTTTACTCGCGACTGAAGACCATTAGGTTGTAATTATCAGGAAACAGATTCAGGAAAGGTAGGAAAGGTGAAGCACACATCTTGGTATTCTGCGACGCAGGTTTTTTTATAACATGGGCTGACGCCTCTCCATTTACCTGATGTGCTTATTACTTCTTGGCCTGCATCATGACATGCATTGTGACACCCTAAGTTTGTGTGAGTGACTGAAATGCATTGTGACACCCTGAGTTTGTGTGAGTGACTGAAATGCATTGTGGCACCCTGAGTTTGTGTGAGTGACTGAATGAAAGTTCTTTATTATAACCTTACAAACAGCGACGTCGGGGTCGGCCGCGAAAGCGTTGGCGCGACGATATCAGTGGATTCGAGAAGGAATAGAGGGAATCTGCCAAGGATCGCGATAGGTGGAAAGAGTTTGGGGGGAAGCCTTTGCCCAGCAGTGGAAAAATGTAGGTTATTTAATAAAAATACCTTGCAAGCTAGACACCACCGTAAAAAAAACATATTAATGTACAGGTGAAATACAAGTCTTATGTGCCTGAAATTTCACGGGCACCCATATTTTTCAAAGCGTAACAAAGCATCAGCTGCTTGGTGACAGAAAAAGTAGCGGAAATAGGCCTACAACTACAATTCAATTGCCGCTAGGCATTATTAGAAATATTCTTAGTAGACTGTACAAGGTTTTTCAAAAAGGGCCTTGAAAATTTTAAGGGTCGATAACGCGCGTGTTATTGGTGTTACACATGTCAATAGGCTACGGTAACCACTTACTATCAAGTGGGCCGTACGCTTGTTTGCTTATTTAGGTTAAAAAATATATATATTTCAATTGCAATTTATCTACCATTTAATATTGCGAAACCGTAAAGAATGGTAACGTTAAGATGCTATCATTTCAATAACCTATTGTAAGATCGCAGGATGCATCTGAGTGCAACTCTCAGAATCGTGGATATCTGATTTCGTTAAGGTTAAGAGAGCTAGGCTACTGAGCATTCTTTAAAGTTATAAATCTTGCATTGTTTTATAGCCATCTAACTAGATTGGTTGAAGCGCCTTGCAGCACTTACGTTTCTGAATCTCAAAAAGAAGTGGTATTCAAAAATAATAGTACTTAAAGCTGTCCGTAAATGACTGCCATAGTTCATATTGTTATACCTTGAGACGCATCTATTTATGTAATCTACTTACCTGTTATATGATCCAACGTACCTAATAACATTGACCTATTGTTCTCGCGATTACCTATTGTTTCGGCTATTGACTTGGCGAAGATGAACTGGTAACACAAAGCACGCTGATCGTTACCATTGGAAATTACCTATATGATTTTATAGGTCGATCTCTGTAGTGCAGTGGGCGAATGGTTGGGCTGAGACACAGGAGATTGCAGGTTAAATTCCCCCCGCAGAACAGATGTTTGCATTATCTACAGATATATGTTCCGGGTGTTTTTCTACATATCATTCACAAAAAAGTACAATTATTCTATGAGTTATCTGGTTTCCGTAGCACAGCTTAGTTTGTGGATAGATAGCGCTGTTTAAAATGTCCAGGATTATTTATTTTTTTAGGCATTGCATTAATGCATCTATGATGACACGGCCGTCCCATTTATCTTAAGATTGCCAGAAAAAAATCGTTTAAAGCGATAGGACGCACATGCAAATTTAATGTTTTTTGGTATATCATTATTCTTTAAGTACAATAAAGTGCTAATCTATATATGTAATATGTTTGATGTATCCAAGATTGTATAAGTAAAAAAATTAAACAAAAGAAAACTTAAGTGTTTAGGGAAGATGATCTTGGAATAACGTTCAGGCATCACGTGATTAAGTACCTAACAAAAAAACATGCTTTCGTATATATTGTAGACAGATTGTGTGGGTAAATACATATAATCGGTGTACATTTTTGTGAAGTACTTATTAAAATTAAAATTTAGAATTTCTAGGACTTTAGAATAATTATGTACAACCGGTCGTGTGCACTGACGTGTGGTGTGCATTAATCACTTCATGATTGTAACATCTAAAGCTCGGCTTATGCGACATACAATGTCATCGGTTAATGGGTTGCAACTACTAATCTTGAGGGATGCTCCAATGCCATCTAGGTAATATATGTATATAGTGGGAAAATAGAGAAACCATGATGTATGTTTATATTATATTACAAAATTGTGTTGTTTAATTATAATTTTAAATACTTTGGAATATAATATAGAGAACAATATAGGGTGTTTGATAATATATACACAAAAATTAAAGGGGTTATTTTGATGAGCTTAATAAATAAATTTGTGAAAGGTTTACCATAGAAAAGTGAAATTTATTTTGGCATATAAAAAAAACACTTTATTAAACTTATGCTGTGCTATTGCATAATGCTTGCCATCTAACCACAGATACTGTATTAGCGACGTCTCGAGATATCTCTTGTTGTCCTTTTCTAACCCAAAACCCGCAGCCATTTCCGAATGAGATATCAAATCGCGCTGATATTTCGTGATCTTATTGTAGAGCCATGCAATAGATAAAGTAAGCTATCAGATACTAAACAATATACTATACTTAATGAACGTATCCTTTATTTTCAGATTCATTTTATCGTTCATTAGTTCAGTTGATCCTATGATTTTGCAATACTAATGATGTTTTTAACTCTTAGCTATTAAATAGGATACATTATACTTCAATGGGCTATTATCGCGATTACGCTGCGTTGCAATTGTGTTCGTGGTTGTAATCTCATTATGGCGAAACGAAAATTTCACAAAATTTTAACAATGCGGTCGAAAGTAGTTCAGTTTTTTGTAATGGCATTAAAATGTGTACTGTAACATACAATTGGTTCATCAAGAATTGTACAAATTTTACTTCTATTAATTATACAGAATGTTTGGTAATATACTGACGATATTCAAGTGACGGTTTCTCAAAACATAAAAAAAACTACTCGAAAAAAAAATTACTAGTTATATTATCAAACGTTAAAGAAAATCTACTAAGTTTAGATGATTAATTCGATATAAAACTTACTGCCTACTCTTGCAATCGACATCCAAAAATAAAGGCCGATTTGATATCTCTTTCGGAAATGGCTGCGGGTTTTGGGTTAGACAGGGGCAACAAGAGATATCTCGAGACGTCACAAATACAGTATCTGTGGTTAGATGGCAAGCATTGTGCAATAGCACAACATTAGCTTAATAAAGTGTTTGTTTTTACATGCCAAAATAAATTACACATTTCTATGGTAAACATTTTATAAATTTATATATTATGCTCATCAAAATAACCCCTTTCATTTATATGCGTATATTACCAAACAGCCTATATAACCATTGCTTCACTTCCTTCAGGAAACAAACTGTTTTTGACGTGATAAATCAAGAAATATTCACAACCAACAAATGGCGAAGATCAGAATTTGCAAATTCCAGAAAGTCCTCCCATTACGTGGAATATTTCGTAGGAGCCGGGTGCAAATCCCTTCCTGAATACCTCTTGATTCTCTCAAAAGGATTATGCAGATCAATAAAAAAATGTTTCACAGTAGTGGCTTCGAATTGAATGGTGGAACAAACGTCTCGTAAGGAATTTGATAATATTGTATGGGAAAGCCGAGACCGTAATAAAATAAAAGGCTGAAATTCCTGCGTGAGATGCTTTATCTACGCCTTCTTTGGGATTGTGGAGGATTTTCTTGTGTATTTTGTTTAGTTTGGCGTGGGTACATGTTAGCTAATTATAATGTGTTATTCTCAAGATATATACAAAAAATATGATTAGTTAGAGACAAAGCTTTGCTAAAGAGAATGGAAGAGTATTTTTCAATAATAATACGGTTAGCTGGGTGGTGCCGGCGGCGAATAGTACCAACCCATTTCATCCCGTGGGTGTCGTAAAAGGCGACTAAGGGAATAAAGGAACACAGAAGACGGGCAGCAGCGTCTCTGAACCGTTTGACATCTTACTGCGATCGCCAACCCGCCTGCCAAGCGTGGCGATTATGGCAATTCCTCCCAAATGTTTGGGAGAGGCCCTTGCCCAGCAGTGGGATCCCTACGGGCTACTAAAAAAAAAAAAAAAAAAAAAAAAAATACGGTTAGGAATAAAGGTAATATGATAACGACGCCAAGTGGAAATTATGAAACGCAAATGGTTTCTATTGGTTTCACGCAATGGTATCTAACCGTGCCTACTCTAGGTATCTGATGTTTGCACACAGATCGATGCCTTGCATATACAGAGTACACATATCTCTGTATGTGTAGGCAAATTTATGAGGGCAAATTAGCACAGAATTCATTTACCGTGCACGGAACAGAGTGTTTACCCGAAAGCTTTGGATGCAGAAGTGGTTTTTGAATTTACATTATTCAGAGTACCTCTAGCTCCATCAAACTATTATGTTGAAGGAGTTCAAGGGAAAATTTACTCGGCATTTAGTTTACACATAAAACGAGTTTTATCATCATATATCAGTCATAGTCAGCTGTATCTTTTACCGATAAGACCGCCTATTGTAGCTTTGATTTAATTGTGTATTCTCTTTTGTTTGTTTTATTTTTAATGGTGTACAATAAAGAAATTATCTTATCTAATGTAATCTTTAGGACGTTTACTGCTGACCATTTCCTGAGCGACCGGTCTCGTGCGACCCATTGGTTCTAGCAACGTCTATCAGGTCGTTTTTTTATGTAGTGGGGACACGCTGCACTTTCCAGTGAGTGGTCTCGATTCGATAACATTTCCGGTTCAAAGGCCGCAAGGACCTACGTGATCGAACCTATGTAATTTCAAAAAGTGTTGTAGGTACAAAATGGTCGTGTTTCATAAAATTGCTTTGTTGTTGATTTTGAGACTTTTGCTGTTTGTGGTTTTTTACCCTTGAAACCTGACAGTGCCTCTGAGAGCAAACGTTTAAAGAAACGACTATTTTAATGAAAGGTTTTAGGACCAGCAGTGTTTCGGTTCACCTGCTTTTACAAAATTTATGAGCCATTAAATTTATATCCTCGTAAAAGCTTGCCAGTGGTTGTATTGTTTGATTTGTTCATTGGTACTAATTTTGTTCAGGTTGGTTGGTTGGTTCTTATTTATGAGTAGCATGTAGATGATATTTCGATTTTCCTGTATGTAATGGTACACGGTGAGATTGAAATCACTGTTTTTTCTAGAAGAAACGTTGTTCACACCAGGGTGTACTACGGTTCTATAGCATCAAATACGTTATTAAAAAACTGGGCGTTCTCAAATAAGTCATATTTGGCTCTACAAATAACGTGGTCTCTGGAAGAACTTTTACATTATAATATTAGTGTGATGGCAGTTCTGATTTACAATAGTTATCTGAGCGATAGAAGCTTCTTTGATTGTAATCTGACCTAACACCTCCAAATGCCCGTAATAAAGCTGCCATCCTAAATTTTCCCCGCACTCCATCAAAGTGCTCTTAGAGCAATTTTCAGGGAGCATTTGATCCATTTTTTCGTCACTTTTTCTGTCCCTTATCTCCAGGTAGGTATTGTTGCCTAAACTTGGGAGCAATATGAAAATGGCGGCATCCGCTATGAAAGATTCATGAACCGCATTTATGGAGCTTCCGGACGTTCTGTCAGACGAATCGTTTTTATATAGGTGTTTTACGCTGATGCAGGTGCAAACTCCCTGAGTACGCAGATAGTTCTCAATCCTATAACTTTTGAAACTATCGTGCTTCTGAACACTATTTTAACTAAAACGTGATATTTACCATGATTTGTGAGTTTTTAAATATCGCTATAAATAGCCCATGGTAAATATCCAATTTTTTTTTAAATAGTCCTCAATCCTCTTTGAATATCTAATACATAAAGTATGCAATGCGGGAAACTGTTAAAAGAATTCCATATGCGGACAGCGTCTGCATTCACATAAAGCAAAACAAACCGAATTTTAACTATCAGCCATGCAATTTGACTGTTGATAACTTGGCACAGCCATCATCATCATCAACCTATAACAGTCCACTGCTGGACGTAGGTCTCTCCCAGGGTGCACAATTGAGCCCAATCCTCAGCTCTTTTCATCCAATCTTTGCCACCCACAGCGCGCAAATCGTCACTCTATCTAGCCGGAGGGCGTTCTACAGTTCGCTTGCCTAGACGTGGTCTCCACTCCAGAACACGTTTATCCCAACGGTTATCGGTTCTGCGGCAGATATGACCGGCCCACTGTAACGTCATCTTGCTGACATTCTGAGCTATGTCGATCATCTTGGTTCTCTGTTGGATAACCTCATTTCTGATTCTATCCTTCAGAGAAATTCCGACTTTCAGTTTGTGGACCAGTCCCACCGTAAGTGTCCACGTTTCGGCTGCGTAGCTCATCACAGGTAGGACGCACTGGTTAAATTTTTTTGTTTTTAGGCATTGTGGGATGGGTGACGAGAAGACCTGACGAAGTTTCCCAAACGCTGCCCAGCCCAGCTGAATTCGCCGGCCGCACAGCTAGCAACCCTTACAAAATCGATTGCGTGTCTGTACGTGCGAAAGCTCAGGTACGGGAGAAAAGTTGATGATAGAGGTTGTCGAGCAAGCGCTACTTTATAAGTGAAAATGTTTATTGAATATCGAGAAAAGTGACATTGAATCGGCAAGATACTTATCAGCTTCACGTATCCCGTAAAAAAACAACGATCTTACCTTTTGACCCAATTTATATATAGTTTACATTGTTACACAAAGGCTGTAAGCGATCTATGTATTACGAGCAAAGGAGCACGCTAATCGAGGGTGTTATTGATCGCTTACACCCGAGTATAACACATAACTTTACATCACGAATGTGAGGAAATTAAAAGTTTTTTATATAACAGATAGTTGCTAAAGAGAAAATTTGCGTTGTTTTGTCATGGAGACAGCCGTAGTCTTGTTTTTACAACCGGACTATTATCTCTTTCATTTTTAAATAGGATGAATGAATGAATGAATGAAAATTCTTTATTATACCTTACAAGCTAAACACAACAGATATAAAAATAAAAAACAAATTAATGTAAGCATAATGGGCGGTCTTATCGCTTAACAAAGCGATCTCTTCCAGACAACCTTTGGATGGAGAGGATCATTGCTTAATGGAAGATTGGCTGAGGTGTAAAAAGAATAAAAATAGGATTGTTCATGGAGATTGTATTTTATTTTAGCTTATTATGAACACTATTGCAAGCTCATGCTATCAGATATATGATATATGATTCAATTTTCAAATTTACTTACGACAGTGAAAACCATTTACGGAGCCATTATCAAGTTAACAATGACCAACTTTCTTGCTGGTACTTGGTACTGTATAAACATGATATAGTTAGGCTCTACACCTAAATTAGTCATTAATTAACAATGATGACTAAAGATTATCTCGTTATTAATCTCGTATTATCTTTGGAGTGGTTACACCGTATTTTGTCTGTTTCATTGACGAGTAATTTCAAATCCGATCGAAGAGAGAAAACTTATTTATTATCATAAGACTAATGCGAGTTCATTATTAATTGTTACTATCACACTTAATATTGTAAATGTGAAAGTTTGGATGTTTGTTTATTTGTTACTCAATCACATCGCAATGGCTGAACCGATTTCGATGAAATTTGGTATGTTGATAGATTATAACCTGGATTTAAACAGGCTACATTGTGTTCTCAAACAACGCGTGCGAAGACGTTAGTGGAAGCTAGTGTCAAATAGATACCTAACGGACATGATTTATAAAATAAATAAATATTGCTGGACATTTCACACAGTGCTATCTAGCCCAAATTAAGCAGAGCTTGTACTATGGGAACCAGATAACTGATAGAATACTTATATACATTTTTTTTTGTAAATACATACTTATAATATATAGAGAAACAACCAGATCCGGAACAAATATCTGTAGATCATGCAAACATTTGTTCCACAGCGGGGATCGAACCCGCTACCTCCTGCGTCTCAGCCCACTGCACCACGGAGGTTGTCATTTATTGAAATGGATACAGAGAACTGGACTAACAATCACGGCGCCTATCTTGTCCACTTTGTAAATAACGAATAATAAACGGTGCTACCTATAAATAAAGCTATAAATCAATAGAAGTTGGTTTAAATGATAACGTCATTTGAAATGCATTTACACTGGATACCGGTTTTCGGTTTATACTGCGGTTGCTTAGCAGTATCACGTGTATCACGTGAGTGAGGCTCACTTTCATTGCCAAATTGAATGTAAATTCAGCGCGATAAAGCTCACTAACTCCCGAAACTTATAACTTCCCTCAAATAGAGGGGTGTTATAAGTTTGACGCCTATGTCTGTCTGTGCCATCGTAGTTCCGTAATGGATGGTCTGATTCAGATGCGGTATTTTTTATAGAAAGCTGGTTTAGCTGGGATAGTTTTTAGCTAGTTGTGATGAAGATCAGATCAGCCGCTCCGAAGACTATCGGACTTGCTTTTTAGTGAAGGAATCTCAGCTGTAAAATGGATTCCTTTTTACTTTTTACGAATTTTTAAGTGTCGTGGGTTTTTTGATTCTGTAAAAATTAACCTGTTTAAAGTAAAAAGCCACACGCTTGACGTCTAAAGACCAAAATGTATGATTTAGTGCAAAGCTTACGTCTTAGTCCAAGTTAAACACGTCGCCGTCTGATTACTTTCGGCTGTTTTCAAGTATGTGTTTTGTTTTATTGTTTTAAAAATAGTGGATGAAATGAAGAGAAGCCTTTGTACTGCAATTGGAGATCACGGGTTCTTAATAATCATAATAATATCTTGTGATATGCATAGTGAATAATATTAGACATTTACAGGCCGTATACACGTTGGCTTCGGCACTCAATTCAATTTTAAAAGTTTTTTATTAGATAATAAAAGCTTAACTAGTACAATTTCAGTGTGAATGAAATCCTAGAATGAATGCTTCTCAAAACTTATATAAATTTTAACCTAAAGGTACCTAGGTACTTACTTCGTGTTACGATACATATTGTGGTTTTAGATTTTTATATATGAACATTTATAAACATTTAAACAAGTGGTTCGCCCCGAACGCCCCGTAAAGAAATCTCGCGAGTCTCCTATAAAAACGATTAAAATATTATTTGTAATATTTGACTACCAAAACAGTGCCACGAAAACATAACCAAATAACTTGACCTACAGTTTCATTCAAATTACAGGTAACGCGAGTTCATGTTAATTGCTTACTCGTTTTTTGGGGTACAAATTGCAGTTATTCTGGATTTAAGACTTTTGCCTATATTTTTGTTGTTTAAGCTACACGCATACCAAATTACAGCTCTTTGAGGTCACTGGTGTACCCTGTGAATTTTGTCAAAGTTCAGTTTTTATGATGGCTAATACCTTAAAAACTACAAGGCTTAAACTAAAAATAAAACGGGGTCAAATGTACTCAGAAATACCTTTTATTAGACGTGCCACATGACCGGATAGTCTCATTTCATTTTTGATCAAAAATGGCTTCGGCACTAAAAAGTCCAGGCCTAAAAGCTGAGTAAAGAAATAAATGTGTGGAATCTTAATATGTTATGTAAGAGATAACTTTATATAATTTTTTAAGCTTATTGCGCGCACGGAGGATTGTGAGATTTGGCATAGTTAAAGTTTATATGGAGAAAGAGGGGAAAATGCTATAATAAAGCAAAAAAAAAAATTAATAACAGTTAAATTTCAACCACTGCACTGGCAAGTACTATAAATTGTTGTAGAAACAACAAACAGTCATAATGGGTCGGTCACTGTTTTCTGAGGCTACCTGCTTTCTACATGAACATGCGCTCTTCTGAATCTCCTTGAGATGCTTTTAGCTTGACTTCACTTCACTAGTCGAGAAATGATGGGAGCTTGTTTGAAATTATACAAGCATTCCGATGCAAAGGTGTACCTAATATATTATGTAAATCTTAGTACCTTGTTAGATTTCTATAAGTTCTCGTTATAAATAAATAAATATTGCTGGACATTTCACACAACGCTATCTAGCCCCAAACTAAGCAGAGCTTGTACTATGGGAACCAGATAACTGATAGAATATTTATATAATTTTTTTTTTGTAAATACATACTTACGAGTATAATGTATCCGGAACAAACATCTGTAGATCATGCAAACATTTGTTCCGCGGCGGGAATCGAACCCACTACCTCATGCGTCTCAGCCGGCTATTCGCCCACTGCACCACGGAGGTCGTCAAATTATAATTTTAATTATAATGATTAATTTGCCACGATTATCTATCAATTAAAAGTCAAAACTCATAACCGGTCTAAACCGATTTTCACTGCGAAAATCAACCAAAACTTACTTTGGACAAAATCCCCTTTGACTGCTGGAAGGGGATTTATTGGACGAAATCTAGAAATTCCACGCATATATATAATAAAAAAAAGTTTTTTATTCCAAATTTCTGTGTTTTGTCAAAAAACTTTATTTGTTTCATAATTATTAATAAATAAATAAATATTACTAGACATTTCAGACAGCGCTATCTAGCCCCAAACTAAGCAGAACTTGTACTATGGGAACCAGATAACTGATACATACTTATATACTTTTTTTTGTAAATGCATACTTATAATATATAGAAAAAACATCCAGACCCGAAACAAATATATGTAGATCATGCAAACATTTGTTCCGCGGCGGGAATCGAACCCGCTACCTCCTGCGTCTCAGCCGGCTGTTCGCCCACTGCGCTACGGAGGTCGTCCTTAATCTAAATTATCAAGCTTGTACAGTCAAAAGCTTAGAACCGGATTCTTCCAAATGTTGTCTGGAAGAGATAGCTAGGAACATCTTACATTAATTTGTTTTACTTTATGTTGTATCTAGCTTGTAAAAACGTATAATACTGAGACTGTCAAAATGAAAGTCAAAATCTTTTATTCATTAAAATCACAAAGTTCACTGTGAAACGTCAATTTTACTGCCTATTCCTTCGCGACCAAGCCAGGAAAGAAAGGCAAAAAACAAGACTGGTTGTTCTTTTTAATGATCCTTTTAGAATACATAATATATAGAAAATAAAGTACGTCTAAATTGTAACATTTTGAACGAGTTGGAGCAATTTCAATCCCAAGCTTCTCTATCATCTAAATAATCCAATATTTTATAGTAGGCTTTTTATAAATATTTTGTTTAATTACGTTTTTAAATTTGTTAACAGTAAATTTTTGAACATCACTTGAGAGTTTGTTATAAAAGCGTACACCTTGCCCTTTAAACGATTTACTAACTTTATGGAGTCTATAAGTGGCAACAGCGAGTTCTGGTTTTGCAATTAATTTATAACGTATTTCACTATATTTTAATTATAATAAAAATGAATGATTCTATAAAATTCTAGAGTAGTTTTAATATGACAAATTCATTGCATTCAAAACAGTTAAAAGGAGTTTCACCATAAAATGAACATCCCAAAGCTTTACGAGAGAAAGCAAACGAATCACTTCAGTTCTCAAAAGCCTATTAAAACTGTAACGGACGATGTTTCAAGTGTCACCGAACAACGGAAAATAAAGGGGAAAAGGGCAGAAAATGTCGCTCCGTGGCCCTTAAACCTTTATCACAGACGATAGTAAATTGGAAACCAATGGAGCAACTCTAATGATGACCACCAGGCAAATATGCTTCTGTTCAGTTTATGTATATTGATCGACACTCCGTTACACACACCAACACCCACCCTCATCCTCACTGTATGTCATGCTTACTAGAAGTACTACAAGTCTACAATTTGTTAGTTTATGATAGTTATAATACTTGATGGTCTAAAAATGTATAGAATAGAATTTATTTTATCTTATATTCATACTTGTTTAGTTTTATAGCATTACTAGCTGATCCGCCCGTGGCTGCGCATGCGTGGTATTTCAATAAAAACATTACCCTCCTTTTGCGCACTCGGGTAAAAAGTGGCCTCTATCCTTTCCCAGGACATAATCTATCTCCTTGTCAAACATTACGATCCGTTAAGCCGTTTAGTTATGAAAAGGTAACAAACAAACTAACAAACAAACAGTTACTTTCGCAGTTACTATGTATGTATTATACATACAAACCTTCCTCTTGAATCACTATCTACTCCAGGAAACTGCATTAAAATCCGTTGAGTAGTTTAAAAGATCTAAGCGAACAGCGGAAGCGACTTCATCTTATACTATGTAAAGAAAGAAGTAACGTAGGTACCTTACCTAGTATGTAACCTATAACCCTTTTTGGATATGGAAGAACGGGGCCTTCTAACACAAACAGTTTCCTATTTAAAAGAAGGCCCCAACTTAAACATTTTTAAGTACTTGTTACAAAAACAAACTTTTTGATTTCATTTGATGTAAATCAACATTTTATAACTTAGTGGTTTATATTTTTGTTGTTATTTACCTATAAATAAACTTATTCCAACATGAGTACCTATTTACAGAGACTTTCAGATTAGACGAAAAAACATCTGCATGCAAAAGCCCATGCTAACGTGATTTAGTGATTTATGCTTTTGCATATAATTGTACATTTATGGACCTTACATTACGTATCATATAAAGATTTCGATCAACAATACACCTAGATAAAGGGTCGGAAAAAAAATCCGTCTCGGTAAATAACAGCTCACTTGCGACGTGAGCTCTTATTTTTTTTAGTCAGGTTGAAACACAGCCAACGTCAACACGTACCACAATGCCTAAATGCGCATTTAAAAGTTGCAAAAATAATGCCCGGAAAAGCAATTTATCAGCCGGAGTGCCTTACTTTCGGTAAGTACATTTTTTTTTAAATTGGTTAGAACTTCGTTTGACCACAATCTCACCTGATGGTAAGTGATGATGTGGTCTAAGATGAAGCACGAAGATCTAGTAGAAACTTATTTACTCTTACCTTAAAGAGGCCCGGATTGTATTTTTTAGGAAAAACAGACGACGGCAAAGTGTTCCATACCTTAGCTGTACGCATCAAGAACGTAGAACCAAAACGGTGTGTGCGAATGGGTGGTTTATTAACTAGGTACGAATGGTACTGAACCGTGCGCCTGCTTGTTCTTTGATGGAAGGGAGATGGCGGGATCAGATCGTATAGTTCCTGGGCACATTCCCCAAAATGTATTCTGTAAATGATCGATAGGCTTGCAACTTTACGGCGGTGTTCGAGACTTTGGGTCTTAGTCTCCGCCATATATTGCTCACCTATAAGCCTAAAAGCCCTACGTTCTATCGAGTCTAAGGTAGCGAGCTGGTATTTGGCCAAACCATCCCAAAGGTGGCAGCAGCTCAAGTCCGGTCTGGTATAGAAATACCAGACCGGACTTGAGCTTTGTAAAGACTAAGAAGCTGTCCTGGTGTGAAGTATCTCCTGACCTTGTTGAGGATGCCCAGCTTCATGGCAGCTGTTTTAGCATTAGACTCGATGTATGAGCTAAAGTTGAGAGTAGGCGTGAGCGAGACCCCTAGGAGCTCAAGGTGACCTTTTACAGATAACGGTACATTTCGGAAAATTGGAACTTGGGTAAACTGACTCTTTTTCGCCGAGAAGAGACATGGTTGCGTTTTTGAAGCATTGAATTTGACAAGATTGGCATCGCCCCAGTCAGAGACGGCCTTGAGTGTCAAATTCAAACGCTGCAACATCTCGTCCCTCTGCTTCTGAATTTCATCTCTGCTGGCTCGAGCAATTAGAAATGTACCTCTCCACAACTGTACTGTCGTCTGTGTACCCAATGATACCGGGCATGAGCAGATCATTGATATGCAGCAGAAACAGCGTGGCAGAGAGTACTGACCCCTGAGGTACCCAAGCGTTAATAGCCAATTGATCGGACGAGCGGCCATCAATGACTACCCGAATGGATCTTTCCTCAGAAAGTCTGCAAGCCAAGAGCAGAACTGAGCTGCAAGTCCGTATGAAGGAAGCTTGCCAATAAGGCTGGCATGCCAAACCCTGTCAAAAGCCTTCGAGATATCTAGTGAAACAGTCAGTGCTTCACCATACTTCTCGATGGCTTCACTCCAGATGTGTGTAGTATACGCAAGAAGATCCCCAGTAGACCGCTTCTGGCGAAACCCATATTGACGGTCACTGAGGAGGTCGTTGTCTTCAAGGTATGCAAGGAGTTTCCTATTCAGCACACGCTCCATACATTTACACAGAAAAGAGGTGACCGAGATAGGGCGGTAGTTTGACGGGTCGGCGCGACTACCTCTTTTGGGCACAGGCTGCACGTTAGCTAGCATATATAGCTACATACTATATACTATATATATATATATATATATATATATATATATATATATATATATATACCTATACTAGCTACATGTGGAATAAGTTATATTTTTAGCTTTAAACTGACGATTAATGTATGTTATATAACCTACGTCTTTCATTTTTAAGTGACAGGTGTAATTTATTACTTTGTTAGTTTTTTGAGACGAATAAGCGTAACATTTAAAGGATTTGTGACTTTATTACAAGGTGCTGTGGTTGTGATTAGGTTGAATTTAAATCTTTTGTCTCATTCTATTGGTAAACGAATGTAGCTGTATATTTATATGTTTACGCGGACAGCATTTAGCTTTGATTTTGTTTATGACCCGTAATCTAGTTGTATTGTTGATCGAAGTATAAAGAGTTAAGTTTACCTACCCTTTTCTATCGTTTACATTGTCAACACTTCACAATTGAGGTGTATTAATAAAAAGCTGTAAGTAACGCAATTAGCACCATTGTAGATAATCCGTTTTTGGGTCAGGTTTGCGCGGTCATTATGTTGATACTTATCTTCGAGTGAGTGTTCCTCCGAGAATAATGTTTGTAACAACTAGAGAGAGTTCAAAGAGGATGGTTGTTGTTGAAACTTGAATATCCTTCGATTCTGTTAGCCCTCATTTTATATAGGTAGAAGAAGTCCTTAAGTTTTAAAGTTTATGGAATTTATAATTGATCCAGCGAAGCGAGATCTCCAAATCAACTTGGGCAAATCGGCGCTGTATGTATGTATGTTTGTTTGTCCGAGGATAACTTTCGAAGCGTTTATCCGATCATCGTGAAATTTGGTATATAGGTAGGTAATGATGGCACAATTTTGGTGTGACTCAATGAGCTAAAAATATTGCGGGGTTGTTGAGATATTGGGGTTCAAGAGGGGTAAAAAAAATGAAAATGAGACTAGTAGGTCAAGTGGGACGTCAAATGAAAGGTCTTCATTAGTACATTTGAACCCCGTTTTCACTTTTAGTAAAGTTTTTGTAGTTTTTGAGTTATTAGCCATGATAAAAACGAAACTTTGACAAAGTTCGCAGGGTGTGACCCAGTGACCCCACAATGCTGAAATTTAGTGTTCGTGTAGTCTATCTAATTACATTACTGCGAGGCAACTAGGTTAGTGTAATTATCGTCATCTACGAGCAGACTAGGTATCTCATAACCACACGTATTCCCTTCAACCAGTAATTTAATTATAGATTGGTATACTGTAATATGTCATTAACCTGTGAAGTTTTTTAAATAAGATACGACTGAGATATGAATGAAGTTGTAAAATAGTCAATATTGATATCGATCTCACATTAAACTGCTGGTAATGGATTGGGTGAGTATTACGATCTGATAGGATTTTTTAAGACTTTACTTACAGTGGACTGCATAGGTTAGCTTTTGGCGGACGATAAAGCATATTCAACAGTTGAAGTTCTATAAATGATACGACTGGAGTTGTTAGTGCTTAATCGAGAAGTTATGGCAGCTGCAGCAACTACCCTCACTTAGTCTTAAGAATTTTCCTTGTTAATATTATGGCATCAGATCATTTGCGCTATCTAGAATAGTTCTTCTAGTTCGTTAGAAATTGCAAAATGAATCTCGAGAAAAGTCAATCTAAATTGAAATTAATTGTTCCGTTTAAACGCAACGAATTGTGTGGTTCAAACAATCTAATGTCTGTGGGTCCAATATTCCTTAATTGATGATGTCTTCAACTCAATTACCAATCGAGCTAATATATATTCAGACAGTCATAGATACGACAGAAGTAGGAACTCACACATGTAAAAAAGTACTATAACCGACATTACTATCAGAAGCAAATTGTATTGGCAATGGGCAGGCCATATAACTTCCAAGACCGACATCCACTAAGAGGAAGACCTGGAGCCATAACATTGAAACGGTCGCGGGAGGTAGATGGATGGAGACTTAGACCGTTATTTGTGGCGCTACATTGAGAATACCCAGTAGAAGTTTATCAGCTGTGATAATGATAAGTATCTTGTGGAACCTAAATAAGTCCTCCCATCTGGCTATGTTATACCTGCAGAGGAACTGCTCCTTGGTCAACACCTACCTTGGGGTGTTGGAAGTGTGGAAGACACTCAATAGACTGCGCACCCAAGTTGGCCGCTGCAGGTGTATTCTTAGTAATTGGGATATGATAGACAAATGAAAAGTGCCCAGCTCCAAATAAGGGCACACGTCCTTGCATGCCCATCCTGCCCTACCACCTCTGACGCTGCCCTGAACGTGGCGACGTACTGGTTAAAATTAATATAGTCTTAAGACATCGACACGAAACAAGTACATGATACTAACAGAATATCCTAAACGAGACTCTACCTACGTAGTGTGAAACTGTCAACGTTCCAATAAATAATGATCGGAACTAATTGACGTCGGGTTTTCCATCGCTGTAACGGTCCAATTTCAGGCACGTATGGGGTTTTATGGCACATTAGGCAGACGCTGGCCCGATATCGGACGGTTCATAATAATGACACGATACTCACTGACCGACATTAGCCTGTACTAACATTAGTGTGGGTTTAACATAACGGATAAAGGACAATGACCATGATGTCGAATTTAGCACAGAGGAGTTACCACTGCAAAGTACCTTTGAGTAGTCCCTAGTTCGCCTCGAAATAATATCTTGCAATATTCTTATTGTGGTTTCGAAGAAAACCATAGGTTAAAATCATAGTTTTTGGTTGTTCATGTACGTGTAAATGGTAATGGAATGATTTTTTTAACTTCATTTTCATAAACAATATGATTTTATGTTGTTTGAATTTTTTTTTAATACAGTTGATTTTGATTTTTGAGGATTTGGACTATGGTTTTGACTACTCCATCTGCCAAGGATCGCGATAGGTAGAAGGAGTTGGTAAAGTCTTTGCCCAGCAGTGGGAAAATGTAGACCAGTAAAAAATAAAACAAAGTTGTTTTATTATCATATCGTTACCGTATGTACCTACCTACTTTGCCAACTTGTAGTCTGCCAGTGTTGGTTCCATTGTAAGGGTAATTATATTGGAGAAATATCCCTGAAATTAACATGAGTCTTTTTACACCTTCTATCTATGCGCGCAATAAACATTAAGACGATATACAAATTTAATTTCGGTGACGATTTGGCGGAGCATATAGATCTGTGCCCCGCGCGCAAAAAAGTGACAGTGCTATTTACTTGCTTAGGTGAAGAACGAGACTAACATACATGTATATCATAGCCGCGCCGCATTGTAAATGATGTAAGTGACAAAAGATAAAATCTCGAATTGCATGAGAACCAACAAATGAAAAAAAAATGCTTTTCCATTAATTTAGGTAGCATAATTACCTACATAACTGTGTAAAAAATACTTTAAATTGTTTCTAGAGTCGGAGAATGAACGATATTAGTGTTTTAGAAGAGCCGATTTTGACAAATAATTGAATCGAGAAAAGTTTCACCAATTGCGTTTCTGACTTTCATTTATGTAGTTTAAATCCTCAAGTAAATATTGCTTAAATATGAAATCAGTACCGTTTTTCGTTATTGAATACGACAGTTACTTAGCGGCTCTAATTTTTTACATATCGTCTTAAATCTCTCCGGTAGTCAGGCAGAAAGATGAAAAGATTTCAACTGACATTATGTTCGCACTATCGTTTCCCATCTGAAAATTCCAACAGCGTGTAATGTAAAAGAACTTATTGCATTTTTAAACGGAAAGCCTGATGCACCGACTGATATCGGATTCTGTTTGCTACCCCACTTCGTATCGGAACACTCAAGACGACATTGAAAAATAGCTGTGAGTTAGGGCGAGATAAATAGTTGTCCTTTAGCTCGTACGTTAAGTGAGCAAGAGCTTGTATCTGTCACCGATAAACAGTATTAAATTAAAAGTCACACACGTCATATGGCTAAGTAACATAGATAACCTATAGACTATGACTGCCTCCGTGGCGCAGTGGTCGTATAGCCGGCTGAGACGCAGTAGGTAGCGGGTTCGATTCCCGCCGCGGAACAAATGTTTGCATGATTTACAGATATTTGTTCCACGTCTGGGTGTTTTTCTATATATTATAAGTATGTATTTACAAAAAAAAAGTATATAAGTATTCTATCAGTTATCTGGTTCCCATAGTACAAGCTCTGGTTAGTTTGGGGCTAGATAGCGCTGTGTAAAATGTCCAGCGATATTTATTTATTTATCATTTATTTATAGACAGATACCACGACCTTAAAATTCACAAGATACACGAATGGAACCGTTGTTAAATGGCATCGTCACCGTTCGAATCAATTCGTTCATACATCAAGTTATTTACACGGGAAAATCAAGATAATTCTACTTATATTTACGTACGATTATGCTATTTAACGGCTTACCCACTTGATCGCTTAAAGTATTTAAACACTTGATTTTGGTGACTTAAAAATGAAAATGTTAACATTTATTTGACAGCATCAATACTAGTATTGTAAAGAGGAAAGATTTTTTTTGTTTGTTTGTTTGCATTGAATAGGCTCCGAAACTACTGGCCGATTGAAAAAATCTTACATCGTTGGGAAGCTACACTATCCCGGGGTGAAATAGGCTACTTTTTACCCAACTGCACAGAAGGAGGGTAATATTTTTATTGAAAAACTACGCGTGCGAAGCTGCGGATTGGTCAGCTAGTAAAAAAATAAAACACAAAAGAAGGTGGTGAAATAGAGGTTATGAAAGATCTTGACTTCTGGCACTAAGCCTTCGCCTTTGTAGATAAATTCCTTTACTTATCGAGAGAATAGGTACTTGGTTCAACGTGACGACATTCACCAAACAAGATGACTTCACGAATTTGACCAAACAAAGTTCAACTTGCAGTTCACGGTCACCACAGATTGGTATTCATCATAATTCGTTTGTTAACTAGCTTTGACAAGCAAGCAGTATAAAAACTATATTTACAAAATGTACTAGTTGAACGACCGCAATTTCGTCCGCAATTTCCTAGATCCCTACAACAGCGCCAACTACCGGAGCCAACTGTAGCTAACAAACCTTCCGGTGGCACTATAAGTACAAAAAAATCGCCCAAATCGGCCGTTTACGAGGAGAATAATAACAAACAGACACTGATACTTTAAAAGGTCTTGGCACTTGCAATTTATACTACACTTAATGACGGAGTATATTTTTGAGACAAGAGTTTTTTGTATATTTACTAGTTTTGACAATAAGTCGTAAAGTATTTTTCACCCTCCTACCCCCACCCCCCATTTCTTAATCGCGATTTTAGTATGTTTTTTTTGAGCAATATCCATATAATTTAGCCGTCGTTCAATGACGTGAAGTCATTTACATGAAGTGTCGCGTCACTTTGACAAGAGTGTTTATATAGTTTTTATCCCGAAGTTCCCACGGGAGCGAGAAATTTCAAAAGCGCGAAGCCGCGGGCAGGTCAGCTAGTAATAAATAAAATAATGTTTAATTTTAATCCAAACAACTTTATTTTTAAGTTTTTGTACCTAACATGTTGGTACTTACCGCCCTGAAGCACGCGCCGTACACGCTCTGTTGACCGGTCAGGTTATTGACCAGGCGGGCTATTGACTGGGCGGGTCATTGAAGGAGCGGGGTAGATGAACGGCTCGTAGTAGCTCTTTAGTAATCTGTGACATCGCACAATACGCTAATTCTCTAACATTTTAACGAACAGCATTTTACCGATTTTCTCGAGATTTTGATAATAAAACAAGACAATTTGGGTAAGTACATTTATTTTTGATTTTTTGTGTAGAAACAGTCCTTTCAATATAATTAATTTAAATTGCAAGACCCTGTATGTAAAGATTTTGGCATGTACAAGTATGTACTGTCAACATTTAAAAATAAATAATTACTGCACACTATTTATAACTCACGATAGACTAAGAAATTGAAGACAGTTCGATATATATATATAAACCAAACAAAAATACAGTAGGCAGAATATATACAAAAAATAATGGTGAGAGATTTTATCTCTTGATGTTGACGATACCTAAATATTTCCTATAAAATCGTGGAGTTTTTTATGGGGCGAATATTGTCCTCCTCTTCTCCACAGCGTATGTAAGCAGGATCGATAAAAGAGGGTATATGAGTTTTCTTATGAAAATATTTGACATTCACATAAGCAACTTTATTCAAAGATTCTAAAATCCTTAGATTTTCATGAAAAGGTCGGTGGAGTAGCGGCAAATCCATATTGAAATGGGCTCTTATTTATTTTAACCCTACCCGTAAAAGGCCGAAAATTTGCTCAATACGCACATTACATTTCGGATCCTTTCCAGTTAATTAGAACCTATTCTGAATAAATAATAATGACGCAGAAACATTGTGGGATCAAACCTGTATTTTTAGAAGAATAATAAGTTAGTAATATACATTTGTTTCAATAAGAATTAGGAAAAATGAGTAAGGTTCTGCAATAGTATCTTTTTAATGGTAATGAAAGAAAAAACAGACCGATGACTTATCGGTGTTTGCAAATTAATAGTACATTGTTATAACCTATTGATCGCTTACACCGGAGTATAACATATAAGTTTTCATCACGAATGCGAGGAAATTAAAAAAGGCTTTATAACAGTTTGTTACTAAAAAGAAAATTTGCGTTCCCGGAATCCATGGTTGTTTTTTCATTCTAAATTATGGCCTCTTTAATTGATAAGGATTTGTCAGTGAGGTTTTATTTCATTATAACATTTATGAATGTAGCCTCTTTCATATTTAAATATAAATAAGGATTTGTCATGGAGGTTGTATTTCATTTTGGTATAGTTTGAATGCAATGATCTTCATTCTATTTTCAAATTTACTTACGGCCATAGTGGCGTTGGTAAATCCCATTTACGCATCTGGTATCGAGCTGACAATGATCAACTTTCAGAGCATGAGTGATGAAAAATATTTTTTAATCAAAATACCATTTTTTTGAGATGACGTAAGTGAATAATGCCGTCCTGTGCCTGCCTTACCCCAAACTTATTCCCGCTCGTGTGGGGTAAAACAATTTGTAACTTCAGAGTTCTACAAGATTGTTTTCGTCTTGTTTGAATGCTGCTAAATTAATTTTAACAATTTTAGTGTTTACCGACTAGTTGGGGAGTTCCTGCGTCTGATTAGCAAGTTCGGAAACTATGCGAATGCATGACACAACCGAGGGTACCATAATATGAATTTAGTTTAGTTATCTGTGTATTATCTGTGTAGATGGGGTATGCGGGACCCTACATTGACCGGCTACGACTGCAGGGGACCCATTTTAAGCATGGTCCACATGTTTATCTATCCTCTATGCCCTACCACCTGCACAAAGGTCTACTTAAACTTAGCCACTGACAACGCAGTAGAACGTAGAAGTGGCAAATTCTTACTCATCCATATTGTGACTGTCAATTTTAGATAATTTTGAGGCGCACATACGCTGCCTTGCGTGAAACCTTTTCTCGACTACTGCTCCTACCCTCACACATTTATTTTATCTACCGTCAAAATATTAAGGTAGCTACAGTACAAAAATCCGTACATAAAAGTAGGCAGGCATGAGCGTTGCTAACGCTGTGTATATTACGTTAAGTTTTATTTTTCTATGGGCTTAAGATAAGCCGTTGTATTATAATTTCTTGGTAGCCTGAAATAAAATATGCTTTACCAACCTCTACAACAAATCCTACCTACATGTAAGTAGCGTACTACGTACTACGTAGCACGTAGTAGTTTGTATAATACATAAATGTCACGCTGTCCTTTCTTATCTCTACGGAAACATGGCATAAATAAAACGACTCCAAGGGAGGTTTAAACTCTAACCCTTATGTCTGCATATGTATTTTACATTATACTAGTATTGTGACTGTATTTAAGCTAGGCTTTTTTGTGTTGGCTTCCTGAGCCATTCTTATTGAAAACTAGCCGTTGCCCGCGACTTCGTGCGCGTTACACCACTAAATGTGTAGATAACCTAGAAATAAAGCTAAACTAGCTGTTGCAATTTGACTTAACACCCCATTTGTATCCCATGGGAACTGGTTTATGGGATAAAAGGTAGCCTATGTGGTAATCCAGGTTATAATCTACATATATACCAAATTTCATCGAAATCGGTTCAGCCGTTACGACGTGATTGAGTAACATACAAACGAACATCCAAACTTTCACATGTATGATATTAGTGTGATTGTTTGTGAATAAAACACATTTATTAAAAGAAAGAATATACAATTATTTAAAACTCTTTAAACTACATAAGAAACGCACATAACCACGCACTGGAAAGAGCAGCATAGAACGGCCTCCCACTGGATGGAAAGACGACCTAATAGAGGTTGCTGGGAGATGTCGGGTGCAGGCCGCACAGATGTCGGGAAACAGTTGAACCATCTAAAGATCGTTGCAAACAGTGTACAGATAGCTCAATTGCTACAGTTCACTACCAGGCGGAAGTGTCCCCAAGACACTGGCTGCATTGCCCTGCTGAATTGATATGGTTATACGTTGACCCAAATAAGCGCCAGCTCTAGGTTCACTGTCGCTACGACCCGTTGCCCAGAAATAAGTTTGAAAATGCGATGGGCCCCAGTTCTCTATGGACCCAGGGTCTTGGCCCCAAATGGTACAAATACGTAAGCTCTGTCGAGACTTTAACGTTTGCGCTGTCTGAGATCTTTCGCCGAATTTGCCGCCGCACCGGCCCTAATAACTGCTGTACCATACAGATGATGAGCGCATGGGTATCGACGCAAGTGGCGTCCCACACCAAAGGCACACTAAGGCTAGGTTTCACTTTTGAGTTTGTTGTGGCTCTATTTTTACGAATAGTTAGGGTATCTTTATAGTTATATTGATTCATAGTCGATATGGCTATTAATCGATGTTTCACATTTTACAGTAGCGTGAACAACATTCGTCGGTCAGCCTTGATTGCTTTACACACGATCCGTTCTCGCACGCAATGTTGAAACTCATCGACATGTTTGTAGAGCTTGAGCTTTTGGTAAACACCTAGGGAATTATAGAACTCCCTATTACGTATTCTCTTTGATCGTATGGGAATAGGTTTCTTTTTAACACCTCAAAACACGCGCTAGGCCAAATTTAAATGGAAAAATGGGCTAGAAGTCGAAGATGAACCAAAATAACAGGAACAGTTTCCAATAATTTTGTATCTTCTAGCGTGAAATGGGCCGGTGGCGAAATTGGTCATCTAAACCCCGTAGCTTATCAGGAGAAGGTCGCGGGTTCAAGAATCATCTCTGGTTTGTAAATGTTTGGGATGATTCTAACCCGTGAAGGATCACGCCAGTAAGTTTCAGTATGGATGTGAGGTCAAACCATTAAATCAAAAGATTGATGGAATTGTTATGACATATATTCATAGTTCCATTTATATTAGTTAATCTGTCTCAGGCTTTTTAGAAAAGGGTTTAAAAGGCTGTTATTTTCTGTATTTCATAAATTGTTTTTGTCATCGCTATATCGAATGTTGAACATTGGACGTCAGGCGTGACAAATTGCAAATTGCATCGTATGAAAACCATTAATATACTATTAAGCACTTGAACGAGCCATTACCACGGAAGATTCTATGACACTTTGTCATCGGCAGCTGTGATTCATGTTTATAACAACATCTTATAATGAATATGTGTGAAATTGTATCTGATTCTCTAGATAAAGCAGTTTTCAGGGTCCCGTAGTCGTACTAGGAACCCTTATAGTTTTGCCATGTCCGTCTGTCTGTCTGTTCAACTATTTACAACCGTTTATCTCGTGGACTGTTAGTGCTTTAAAGCTAAAATCAATTTAGTATGAAAAAACAAGTTTTTTCAGGGTATCTCCCCATTATGGAGGTTGGGGTTGTTTTTTTTCTTATGAAAATCATCATGTAGGGTGTCGTTTAATAGGTCTTCCAAAATATTATAAGGTTTCCTCAATACTTTTTTGATACAACATCCGAATTACGAAATACTTATAAAACTTCAAAGTTAGCATTTTCGTAAGAGTAGTGTGTGTGTCCCTACCAGCTCACCGCTAATCTCGAATACCTAAAAAGTAGCCACCACAGTAACACATAATAAATTCAATAGAAGAATTATCAAAACCAAGTATACTTTAGCAACTTATGTCTTATGTCATAAGTAGTCAACTTATGTTCAGATTGTAAACAGATCATATAATGTTCATAACAAAATCAACTATTATATAAAATGACTAAGATACAGCAGGTACTGTTGATAGGACCCTTCACTGTGCGTGGTCCGATACACACTTGACCAATTATTTAGAATCCCTGAACATGTTGAACATGAATCGATGAATTCATGCAGACCAAACCACTCTAAGTGTTATTTGTAGCTGTGTAGTGAAGTTTCACGTGCTTCACTAGCTCTTCTTCCTGAAGATAACTGCGACACAGGTCACAATCCGAGTCCTCAGTCCTCAAGAGATCTAAAATGGAGCAATATTATGTCTGTTTTGTTCAGGTCTATAACACCCAGCTGCATCTTAGCGCCCAGACAACTAAGCTGCAGTAGCCAATCCGTTAAAATGACGGGTCATTGGAGGCCCTGGTCTAGGCAGCTACGCATATACGTACAAAATTTTGCCTTCTTGTCTATTTTCTTGTTTCGTCTGTCGATGTCTCAAGGGGAAATACATTTTCGGCAACCTGCGTTGCCTTATCTACTACGGTGGCGTTGAAGCAGTTGATTAATTCACACATCGTGCAGGTGGCACGAATGTAGCCGTAAAGTCACGTCTTAACTGTACCTTTTAAATTAGTGGGCTATCACTAATTGGCAGTCTAGCCTGCTTATATAAACCACGTTAAAAGCTTTATGCTGCACTACGGATTAAATGCATGCAAATGTACACGCTATTATTCAGGATAACACTTCGGAATTATTTTTAGTTAGAGCTTTTCCGTGTTTGCATATTTTATCATTGATAGAAATTTCTTTGTTACCTGAATGAGTTAAACTTATGTTTTTCCATCTATGGTCATCGATTAAATTACCTTAAATTACCTACCATTACACAGCCAGGAGCAGAAATGTGCTACAGCGGAGACCACGCACTGGAAAGTGCAGCGTAGGAAACTTAATAAAGAGAGATTCCTCCTAGATGGAAAAACGATCGACAAAGGTTGCTGGGAGTCGAAAGTTATCCTCGTACAAACAAACATACATACATACAACGCCAATTTGCCCAAGTTGATTTGGAGATCTCGCTTCGTTCGATCAAATATATTACTTACATTAAATAGATAGTAAAACTAAAATATGCTTTCTAGTTACAATTATTTGTCCTAAAGCTTAAAAAATATTTTATTAGATAAAACCCAAAAATCGATATTTTACATTACCTTATTTTTAAGTATGGGAAAACAAGATAAAACTATTCATTGACGAAATATATAATTATTAAGTATTGTTTAAAGTTGTCTCCATTCGTAGACAGGAAGGGTGGAGATATAGCATGAAATTATATACACTACTTAGGTACATGTTTTAATTTACATAAGCATTTGAACTATCCACTTTGATAACCATATTTTGGTATTCCACTGGTTTTTTTAAACCTTGACGCAAAAAGTTGAGTTATTTTGTTGTATGTTGTGTTGCTAAGGAACGACTTACTCGTATAACTGCCGTGGTTATTATAGCAAACGATGAACCGATTGCAATAAGGGTTTTTTATTTGAAAGCTGGTATTGGCTTAGTTTTCTGTTTAATAATGTGTTGAAGGCAGTTTCTATGATCAAGGATTAAAAAAAAACAGAAAGAGATCAGTCGACGAGTCCAACTCGGCTGGGCAGCGTTTGGGAAACTTCTTGCACTACATAATCTTATCCATATCCATCCATACTAATAAATATTATAAATGCGAAAGTAACTCTGTTTGTTTGTTACCTTTTCACGACTAAACGGCTGAACGGATCGTAATGAAATTTGGCAACGAGATAGATTATATCCTGTAAATGGACATAGGCTATCTTTTGTCTCTAAAAATAATATTGTTGGGAGTGAAATTGGGGTTAAAGGTTTGCATGGGCAATCAAACAAGCTAGGGATCTGAAAATGAATATTTAGGCTTTTAGTAAGAAATAACGTGCAAAATCATCCCTAACGGGGTAGGGGGGGGGGGGAGTAAGGGGTTGAAATTATGAGGATTCTTTAGATTGTGACCGGGATTGGGACATCGGTTACTTTTTCAGAGTCAGCTAGTCCGGTAATAAATATGTCAGGTTGTACGTGTGGTCAACACTGGCCTCAGAAGAATACCAGCGCTGCAATCCCAACATGCTTTAGCAAATGCTGAGCTGAGGACCCTGTCACCTTAGCAGTTTGTAGTATATTTTTATTTTAAATTTATTTAATGTGTTTGTTAGGTTTCCTTTGTTAAGACAAGGACAGGGGTTAAAAACTGCTTTGATTATGATTTTAATTTCTTAATAATTTCCTAATCGTTAAAATAAACTGTGATATTTCTGAGAACTAATAGAGGCTATAAAGTAGGGAAATATTTATTAAGCTAGAATCATGTGCTTGCAATATGCATAAGCTCACGATTTTATTACTTATTTATTGTTTTCATTGAACAAACAAGCCTGTGATTAATGTTCGATTTCTATCTAGATCACGAGTTGTATTCAGTAGAAGTAGTAGACTAAAAAAAAATATAAAAAAACACCCAACAGGCACATAACATAAAGTACTAAAAGTAAATCATGTAAAAATAGTGCCGCAGCGGGATTCAAACTCGCAACCTCTATTGCCTACTCGCCCTCTTCGCTTAACAGAGGAAATTAACAACTTGTACGTAATAATAATAATCATAGAAACTTCCCAAACTATACCAAACATGAGGGTGATTCGTATGGGACATCCAATCACCCTATTTCGTTTGATCCATGCGTGTTATTAACCCATATCACGTTCACCTATAAATCAACCATCAGCCTTAACTTATGCTGTTAAATATCCTTTTTAGGGTTTTGAATAGAACGGTTTGAGGTCTGTTTCCGGTGGGCGAGTAAAACCGAGATCAACAGCTTAAGCTTAAGCAGTTAAGATGAAATCAGTCGTGACAAAGGGGTTAAGCGATAATCCGCGGGTCACCAGGATATATGACTAACAGTTCCTGGATGATGATGTAAGTTGTTTTTACTCACGATGTGTTCACGCTTTTATTAAATTTCTTGCAAAAACTTCCTTATTTTTTGTTCTGTGGCGTTAGTTCAGTGATTGTGGTACAATGTGCATCATGCAAATTAATATGTAAATGACATTTGTTTTTCAGTTAGTTTCATAGAAAAACAAGCTCGAGCATGACATAATTAGATATGACTTTTGAAACTATCATACTTATAAATACTATTTTCACTAAAACAGGATATTCTTTATTTTTATGACGACCTAAATTAAAGAAAAATTTAATTAAAGAATAAGAATTGAAAAAAGTTCATATTACATTTGAACTAGTAAATATTCAACATAGTATTAGTAAATTTGTAAATATTTAATATACTTTAAAAACAATGAAGAACAGAAGAAAAGTGTTGCATATAAATGTTATGTGCATGTGTTGACTGCCTCCGTGGCGCAGTGGGCGAATAGCCGGCTGAGACGCAGGGGGTAGCGGGTTCGACTCCCGCCGCTGAACAAATGTTTGCATGATCTACATATATTTGTTCCAGGTCTGGATATTTTTCTATATATTATAAGTATGTATTTACAAAAAAAAAAGTATATAAGTATTCTATCAGTTATCTGGTCCTAATAGTACTGCTTAGTTCTAGGTACTGCTACTGCTTAGGTCTGCTTAGTTTGGGGCTAGATAGCGCTATGTGAAATGCCCAGCAATATTTATATTTATTTATCAGCGTCAAAATATCGGGATACTCAAAAACTTACAAATCATAGTAAATATTCTGTGAACAGTGAAAAAAAAAATCTACCACCGGACAAGCAGATGCACCGAGAAGTACCACCCATACCTGGTCGGCATACCACCTTGCCGTACCAAACGATTTGCTTTACTTTTCTTGTTAGCACTAGTAAGGAGTGGAACTCACTTCCGGCGTATGTTTTTCCGAACCAGTATAACCTCGGAGTCATCAAGTCCAGAGTGAATAGGTTCTTTCTAGGCAAGCGTGCTCCATCTTCGATCACACCATCACCACCATCATGTGAGGTAGTGGTCAAGTGTTTGGATATTATCAATAAAAAAATACGATTAGATAATATATATAATGGATAATAAACTAACCTTTTCTTTCTTTCTTTTCTTTATTGTAGTTTTGTGTAGTACATTTCTTTTAAGACATTTGGAACAACAAACATTTAAAATCATAATGTTGTAAAGAAGTCTGTCGTTTGTCTATAATTATGCCGAATTCATCACCTATATGCCAGAAACCACAAATAAGGGTCGGCGCAACATATATTTTTACTCCATTCTCCTCTATCAGCTATTATTTTAAGCACTCCTTCTTTTTTTTTTTAATACATTATAGGCTTGCGTTTGACCACGATCTCACTGATGGTAAGTAAGGCGAATAGCCGGCTGAGACGCAGGAGATAGCGGGTTCAATTCCCGCCGCGAAACAAATATTTGCATGATCTAGAAATATTTGTTCCGGGTTTGGATGTTTTTGTATGTATTATAAGTTTGTATTTACAAAAAAAAGTATATAAGTATTCTATCAATTATCTGGTTCCCATTAGTACAAGCTTTGCTTAGTTTGGGACTAGATAGCGCTGTGTGAAATGTCCACCAATACTTATTTATTTATTATTTGTATTTATAAAGTACATAAAGTAAGAACTTGCACGAATTCAACGACATAAAACACATAAAACCACATCAAACAAAATATTGACTCTACGACAATATAAACTTGAGAGCAAAAAAATCGCACATTCATGATTTTTTGACATAACTAAAAAAAAAACAAAAAATATTATGTTTCTGTAATGCAGATTCATAGTTTCTTTTAATACCTATCCAGTGGTATCTGATTTGTCTTTCAATCATTACATAAAAATGCTTTTGTGGATCAATAACAAAAATGCATGTTTAGTAAAAAATTCTTTATTCAAGTATTGGTGTCAAAGTTATGAAATTAAAAGATAAAATTAATTAAAAGTGTGTTATTAATACCGAGTGTTCCCTCCCCTATCCTGAATCACTGACTCCATCCGTGTTTTCATTGATGTTACTAGACTTTTGATAAAGTCTTGAGGAATAGCCTCCCATTCCTCTGCGATCGCCTGTTGCAGCTCCTGTAGAGTCGATGGAGGAGCATCTCGGCCTCGAACTCTTCTTTTCAGCTCGTCCCATAGATGTTCGATGGGATTGAGGTCTGGGCTTCGAGCTGGCCACTCCATAACGGTCACATCCACCTCTTGAAGGTACTCGATCACTATGCCAGCAGTATGCGGTCTTGCATTATCTTGCATAAACAGAAAGTTTTCGCCGATAAACCCAGCAAAAGGTACGACGTGGCTCTCGAGTACTTCCTCAATGTATCGTATGGAAGTCAATCCTCTTGATTGGCGACCAGTATTCGGTCCGGTGATGAAGGCAAGCTCGGTTTTTGCTTCCATAGACATGCCTCCCCAAAACATGATTGATCCACCGCCATAGGCGACACGTTCTGTTATGCAGCATTGGGCAAATCGCTCTCCCGATCTTCTATACACCTTCCCCCATCCGTCGTTGCCATGCAAGCACATCCTGCACTCATCAGAGAACAGGACTGCACTCCACTGCTCTTCGGTCCAATTCAAATGGTCTCGAGCGAACTGAAGGCGGGCTTCTCGGTGGGCTGGGGTCAATTTCGGCCCGTTTGCTGGCCTGTGTGCAGTCAGGCCACCTTCTCTCAATCGTCTTCTGACTGTCCACCGGCTAACTTCTACTTCACGAACTTCTTGAAGTCGTTGGCCCAGTTGAACTGCGTTCAAACGACGATTTCTTAAAGATGTCGTTATAAGAAAGCGGTTATCACGCTCTGTTGTAGCACGGGGACGGCCCGATCCTTGTCGCCGTTGGTAGCCACCAGTCTCTTGATACCTCTGGTATACACGCCGAACGGTAAATCGGCTCAAACTCAATTGTCGAGCCACTTGACTTTGCTTAAGCCCCGATTCAACAAGGGCAACCACTTGAGCGGCTACTTCTGGTGTAGTATCCATTTTCGTGTTCCGTTTGAAGCCAATATCAATAGAGAACCTTTCACACTGTACGTTGGTATGCAAATGATGACCATTCCCTCAATATGCACTCTTTTATACCTGCGATAAATCCCGCCGCCGGCCTTACCTGGATCGAGCGACATAAGGGGGTCTATTGTTTTGTTGCTAATGAGTTGTTTTTAAAGGTAAATGTCAACCCTTTATCAGTTCTGCGAATGCCTAGATTATGCACTTTAATTTAATTTGCTGTAAGCTCCAAATAAAAAAAAATTTAACTTTTAAGTAAAAATGTGCGGATGTGCGATTTTATTGCTCTCAAGTGTATAGTTCAGTTGTTGAATTGGCAATTTAAAAACCAACATCCGTCGTTTTAAACCTACACACGGCTGACTGGGCAGTGAAAAACCTATAACAAATGTGTATTCAGCGCTACTAACTCACAATTCTCTATGCAACGTATATCCCTGAAAACCATTCTGCTTCTGTATACCTACCCCACGTATTGCAAAAGCATTTTACTTTGAGAAAAACCATATGCACACATGTTTACATTGCAGTATTTAAAATTGCTTGCTCAAAAGCAAACTTCAGCGGTGAAATCGTTCTTATTTCTTTCGTTTAAAGTTTCATTCGCTATTATTTTAATTAACTGTGAAGTTTTACAAGTTGGTTTTCTTCAATTTTATTTTTTACGATCATCGTGGTACGGTGGGTTGCGGGTTCGTTTTTCGCCGCGGGCATGATCTACAGATATTTGTTCCGGGTGTGGTTGTTCTCTATTTATTACATTTATGTATTTACAAAAATAAAACCGTATGTATTCTATTAGTTATCAAGTTTCTATAGTACAAGCTTTCCATGGTTTGGGGCTAGATGGCGCTGGCTGTGTGTGATGTCCAGCAATATTTATTTATTTGATTAGCTTCATTACATAAATCAAAATGAATGTGATGACAGTACAACTGCACAACAGCACAACAGTAACTGGCATACTACATGTTTTGTTATGTACGACGACATTAAATGAAAACACGGATAGCTAATGGTGAATATTGTTGTAAAATAGGTTATTCTCAAATTCATTACCATAGACTATTTTAAATTATCAAACTAGCTTACTATCAAGTTTTAAAATATCAATGAAACAGCTTGTACAAAATAGGTTAACAAATCATATTCATTCATCATGTAAGTAGATGTCTGTTAAACTAACTAAGCGGCATCGTTGTAAAGGTGCCGCCGATTTACGTTAAAAATTGTTAATTGGAAATGTATCGATTACTGGATAAAATTCAAGCTACCGGTATTAAACCCACCTCTAAAATCAGTTAATACCGGATGTGTGTTTTAAATTAATGTCGTACATAACAAAACAGGTTGTATATAGCCCACTTGACGTTAAGCGGTTACCACTGCCTATAAAAGTATTAAGTAAGAGTATTGTCTCACAGGTTACTACCAACTAAAACTTAGGATGACTAACGCTGTGCTATTTAAAACAAAGCGCAGCAACACAAAGCGCAGCAACACAAAGCGCAGCGTAGCACGTCTTTTTTGTTTCTATGATAATCTATGAGGAGCGAATTGGCTAAATAGAGCATCCCACAGCTTAGCTAAATGTTGATCACCCATAGCCTACACGCCATTGTACTACGTCCGTCACCCTGAGATATACAGGTACAAAGTGTCATGTGCTTGTAATTTTTCAATCACCCATTTTCAAACCACAATGCGAGCATTACTGCTTGTATTTGTTAAAACTACTTCCACGAAAAACTCACAGCTTGTACGCCACCTGCTTAACTATGTTTTTTTACATAAATGTTATTTTTACAGATTGGTTTACCATAATACTGACTGCAAAATATCTCACGATAAATAACACTTCCAAAACAGATTCTTAATAAGTTGCTTCATTGAGAACAGACGCATGCCAGATGTGGACTCCTTCAAACAATTAATCTTCTGTTTCCAATGTTTGTAATTACTGTTGGATGAGGTAATGCTTGTTTTTAAATCAAATATGGTTTGACTTTACTAGTGGTTCGCCCCGAACTGAGTCCCCATAAAAACAAAAAAATATTATTTGTACCTAATCTTTGACTATCAGAATAGTGCCACGAAATGCCACGGCTGAGACGCAGGAGGTAGTAGGTTCGATTCCCGCCACGGAACCAATGTTTGCATGATCTACAGATATTTGTTCCGGGTCTGGTTGTTTTTCTGTGTATTATAAGTATGTATTTACAAAAAAAAAGTATATAAGTATTCTATCAGTTATCTGGTTTCCATAGTACAAGCTCTGCTTAGTTTGGGGATAGATAGCGCTGTGTGAAATGTCCAGCAATATTTATTATTATTTATTATTAAATGCATAACCAAATAACCTTGACCTACAGTTTCATTCAAATTACAGATAACTGGCGTTCACGTTATTTGGTTACTCTTTTTAGGCTAGAAATTGCAATACTAAAGCTACACTCATACCAAATTTCAGCACTGTGGGGCCACTGGTGTACCCTGTGATTTTGTCAAAGTTCAGTTCTCACTTAAAAACTACAAGGTTTAAACTAAAAATAAAAACGGTGTCGAAATGTACTCACAAATACCTTTTATTAGACGTGCCACGTGACCGGATACTCTCATTTTTTTGTTTTTTTTTACCCTTATTGAACCCCAATATCTCAACAACTCGCCTACATTTATAGCTTAGCTCATTTAGTCACACCAAAATTGTGCCATCCCTACCTATCTATACACCAAATTTCACGATGATCGGATAAACGCTTCGAAAGTTATCCTCGGACAAGCAAACATTCATACATACGAGTACATACAACACCGATTTGCTGCAGTTGATTTAGAGATCAGGAACTGCGAGTATCATAAACTTATGGTACCGGACAAAGAGAGAAACGCCAAGCATAGTATTTTTCATAACGCGCTAAGCTCGTAATTTGCAGTATGTTACGAGGATGTCATGACATCAATTCCAGCTTTTCAGTAATAGAAATAACTAGTGAACTTAAAGTGAGAGCAGTGACCTTTGCCAGTATTAGAAATGAATTTAGAGTAACGACGCTAGTTGGCGAGAGGCCAGTCAACATCGAACCAAAACAAAAAACACGACTACAGCCTATTCATTTTCAATCTAAAAAAACAGATGTATTTGAAATGTTTTTGAAACCTATAATGTAGCCAATTTCAGCACATCATTTTCAATATGGTTTTAATAATTTACATGTTGGCGTTAGGGGCATTACCGTATCAGACAATGTTTTAAAATAATTTTTTTCCCCCTAACAAGTATTTTTCATTATGTATTGATTACCCGAAAGCATCATTCTACCCGTATAGATGAACTTTTCTTAAAAATAAAGACGAGTTTTACCGATAAAAGTCAGGAAAAGTATTATAAAGTTAATCTGCTGTTTCTTGGACTTTGTTCCTACCATATTAAGTAGGTTTCTTGTCTTCGGGTTATGAATGACATACATAGCACAATTCTCTAATCTAATCTAAAGAGCCCGCTGGATCTCACAGCTAGGCAAAGGCGTCCCTTCCCTTGTTTTATTCATCCCGGTCTAGGGCTTCTGTCGACCAATTAGCACTGTGCGCGTCAAGTTCGTCCCGCCATCTCCGCCTGGGCTAGCCATGCGGCTTCACGTCTTGTGGGACCCACTCGGTGGTTATCTTAGCCCACGAGTCATCGCGCATTCGAATACGTGTCCAGCCCAGTCCCACTTCAATTTAGCTGCTTTTTGCGTAACGTCAGCGATTTTTGTCTTAGAGCGTAGTATGGTAATTTTTATGCGGTCTGTAAGCCTAACTCCCTATATACGAGTACGCTTCATCGTCCTCTGACATACCCCTATGTTTCTCTAATTAAAATATACTAGTGGTTCGCCCCGAACTGAGATCTCGCGAGTCTCCCAAAAAACAACAATAAATATTATTCATAAACTCTGACTCATAAAACAATGCACTGAAATGATCAACTAAACAACTTGACCTACAGTTTTATTCAAATTACAAGTAACGGGAGTTCATATTAATTGGTTATTCTACGTTCAGGGTTAAAAACTCAAAAACTACTAAGATTACTCTAAAAATAAAAACGGGGTCGAAATGTACTAATGAAGACCTTTCATTACACGTCCCATTTGACCGAGTAGTCTCATTTTTATTTTTTTTTACCCCTCTTGAACCCTATATCTCAACAACCCCCTCAACATTTTTAGCTCATTTAGTCACACCAAGATTGTGCCAACACTACATATCAAATTTCACGATGATCGGATCAACGCTTTGAATGTTATCCTCTGACAAACAAGCATACATACACCACCGATTTGCCCAAGTTGATTTGGAGATATCGCTTCGCTCGATCAATAAGAATAGACTTCAAACTAATACTGATCGTGTGAGTGACGGATGAAATATCCTGCATACAACTTTATGTTCGTTTCTTCTAAAAGAAAATATAAAGAATGTTTAATTAAAAACATGAGAAATCGCTTCATGTACTTCAATTTTACAGCGCATTTTAGAGTAATAACGCTGTAGATAAATGGAAGAAATGGGCCATGGCTAGCTAGAAGTACGGGTCTGAAAAGTAGACTGCTGACTATGGTATGAACCGTAAGCACTAGTATAAACTTACATAAATTTATTTGTAAATTTAAGATCACTCTCTTGTCCGTCTGTCCGTCTGTCTGTCCGTGTGTCACCACCGATTTTCTCAGGAACGGGTGGACCTAGCAAGTTGAAATATATAGTCCCTATTAGGTGTATAAAAATCAAGGTCCTGAGTCAACACGATAAAAAGATATGGGCAAATTTAAATTTTCGCGAAAACTTGTAAGTACAAAAATATTACTTTTTTTTATTTTTCGGAATTTTCCCTTTACTTGTGCTGTAAGACCTTGCTTTTAACCAAAATGGACAATTCTAGGTCAACCGGAGGTACCCTACAGGTTTTGGGTCGAACACCTATATGGTAGTTCCCGTTGACCTAGATACCAATTTTATTATGGCGGTATAATGGGTAGGTACAGAACCCTCGGCGCACGAGTTCGACTCGCACTTGACCGGTTTGAGCCTTTATTGTTCTGCTGGCCCCCTTTTATCCCTTTTTTACCCAGTCTGGAGGATGCACTTCATGTCAGCCATTTACGTGGTGGTCTGCCGCGTAAGCTTGTTGATTAGTTACTTATTACTTTAGTTATTTCCCCTTTTTTATCCAATTAATTTCATGCCACTGATACGCACATACTCCCCCAAATCCTTCCAGTTTGGTGCTCATTCTCGAAATCCGCAAAACCGTCCCGCCAACACTTTTTTGGCTGAACCAGAGGCAAAATCAAAAGTTTGGCTAAGTTGGGTTTTCCAACTTACCCATAGGTTCTTGATTTGAAAGGGTATACTTGATTTGATGGTCATATTACAACATTCTCATATATACGTGTCAGGGTTGAATTAAATCTACGAACGTTTGACATCATTGCACTCGGACCTATATTGTTTATGTTCCTCGCTATTAAACTAATCACGTTTAAGTTCAAACACCAAGCCAAGCTGGCTATTTACTCTAAGGACGTATTAAAAAAACCCTTTTTGTTACATGGAAAATCTTTTAGTCAAAAGGATTTGCTACGAGGAGATGAGGGTTTAAAGTATACTGAATCACTAGTGCATTAAAGGGATTGAATTATTGAAGAGAAGTTAAACCTTTTTCATTTTAATGGGAATAAGACTTACACTTTTATTCGTATCAAAAACGTTCAGATCATGGTAAAAAGGTATTTAAAATGATTTTTGTATTTGTTTCCACCGTAGAAAAACGCAGCGGTAGGATGGTACCCCACTAGACGGAAAGACGACATTATCAAGGTTGCTGAAAGCCGGTTGAGCGCAACCCGCACAAGAACGGTCACTCTGAAAATCTACTACCTTTTTGCAGCAGCGGACGTCACATGTCTCATATACCAACAATGGAAATTGAATCTCTTGGTGAATTAAAACAACGACCATTGCTTCTAAATATTTGCATTGTTAACATTACTTTCCGGAATATTATGTACGCAAGTGTCTACTCTACATTTTAATTTTACTGGTAACTAAATTTACAAGGCATGACTCACTTTCTTCCGCCACTTACGTCATGTTTTCATTATTAAAAAAAATGAAAACATGACGTAAGTAATACAATAGATTTATTCGGCCTACGAGTATGTTCAGCAGTGAACTTCCTCTAGCTGATAAATGATGATGAATATAGATTATACTTCTAAGAAAAGCGGAATTTTAGAAATCTATACATATAAAATGTTTTGTCCTGAATGACTGATTGACGGATTGACCTGAAACTTGGAGGGTGTATTCTTTGTATGACGTAGGCATCCGATAAGAAAGGATTTTCCGAAATTCTACCCGGAAGGGGGCGAAAAAGGGGGACAAAGTTTGTATGGGACAACGTGATTCCTTGGTCCAATCTACTTCAAATTTTGCATAAACCCTTTTTTAACAAAATTGATGGAAGACGTGTTTCGTATTTTATTGAAATTCATCCCCTAACGGGGTTTAAAACGGGTAGAAATTTATTTTGGCGGTGATTTGCTTCGAGGTTAATATCAATACTCTTTAGTGATATTGATTTAAATTACTATTTATTTCTTCTGTACTATGAGTTATGTATGACACATGTTTGAAAACTCAATCCAATTTTATTCAAAACAGGTTGAACTCACTTAAAAACATAAGCAAATACTTTTGAAATAGGAATGGCTCGATAGTCACCGTAGTATATTAGTACCTCATTTGAAGGTTTCTAAGCCTAAAGAGGTTATGCACTTTTAGGACACAGCTTCATAGGAACGTAGGGTTCGAAATTTGAAAGTGTAAAGATGTTTGTTTATTTATTTGTTTGTTTGTTACTCACACGTTGTTTGTTACAATCACGTCGTAACGGCTGAACCGATTTAAGTGAAATTTAATATGTACATAGATTATAACTTGGATTAATACATATCCTACTTTTTATCCCATAAATCAGGTCGCATTGGATAAAAATGGGGTGTCAAGTCAAGTTGCAACAGCGAGTTTAGCTTTATTTCTAGGTTACCCACCTACACATTTAGTAGTGTAACGCGTACGAAGTCGCGGGCGTTCAGCAAGTTAAGTATAAAAAAATCTTAACAAGAGTTTTTCACGTTATGTTACTTTTCTATACGAAGCCAAGGCAACATAACCTATTGATAAACAATTTGTTTGCCTCTCACGTAGCCACATTTAGCTAAATCTTTATCTAACGCTTCTAGGATCATGCAAACATGTAAAATAGAACAGCTACATTACTACCGCCGCTAAACTTAATTGGAATTTGACAGGTCATTTCGGCCGTATATCGGACGACTGGATCCCACGTTAGACGGCGTCGTGGCAGACTTCGGCGTCAGTTGTAGGACAAGCTTGATTCCTTTTTAAAGACGGGTGCAAAAGAGGAATAAAGCCTTTTTATTGCGGTGGTATGGTAACGATACACTGCAAACGTGCAGATGATGGAACAGCCAAAGTTCTGCCTATGCTACTTCCGTTAGACGTGAGGTTAGACGTAAATGAGATTACAGTAAATTTTTATAGTGGGTACACACGTACGTACATGCTCAATAAACTAGCTCGATCTCGAGCAAGTCCGAACGTGTGTACCATGCAAGTCTCGAGACAAATGCTCGAAGACAACCAAAATATTCGATTCGAACAAGATTCAAATGTCCATAACTCTTGCTCGATGTTCGAAGCAAACATGTTTGTACATGTTTGTTGTGCGACGTCGAGCATGTTAGACGTATTTTTGTGATTTGGTGTGAGTGCATAGCTAAAATGTCGGGCTTTCGTTTATTTTCTCGAGATTTTTTGGAACAATTTATAAATACTTACGTATCGGGCGGTAAAGTGCTTGTGGAAAACTACGTACTAAAAAAAAAGAAGTTTTCCCCGGCAGTAAATGTAGCAGGCGATGCCCACCAAACACAACAACGAATCAACCATTGCTCGAAGAGTCAACGCACACTAAACATGTTCTTCAAGCAAGCTTTTTACGTGTAGTGTAGACGCAGGGAGACGCAGGGTCGAACATGTTTGTAGATAGCCATGCTCGGATGAAACATGGTGTAGACGACACACGCTGTTATTGTATTTTATTTTGTTGCATTCCGATACATGTCACGCCATCTGTTGGCGATTTTTATATGTTTTGTTAATAGAGACAAGTTTGAAGGATGCAGACCGGCTTGATAATTGTTTTACACAGAGGGAGTGGTAGTTGCGAACTTACCGTTAGACACGACGCGGCTCCTCAAGATTTCTAACATTAATAGTTGGTCAAAATAAAGCACATGGTTAAATAAATGACTTCTATCTTATCTTCAAAGTGTATCACCTATAATATGGTCCTTCAGAGCCAGATTTAAAATCAGTGAACTGCGAAATACCATCATGTCGGGCGTGACGCCATTATCGAAGGTTCTTACTCGCCGTCAACGCCAGGAACATATGAAAACCAACAAGTTGGAAGGCACACCTATGAAGAAAGAGTTGAAGAAGTTGATTCTTCCTAGCGGCACCAATGATCTCTTATCGTCGCGGGAAGGACACGTATCGACGCCAGTACCGTGCAAGATGTCAGCGCGTGACACTGAGCAGCATTCGAAATGTGCTTCAAAAACGACTATTCAGACTAAGAAATCTACTACGTCATCAGTTGCACGTCGTAAACAACTCGAGTTAGAAGCTGCGGAAGCAAAAGCCAAGATTCAGATGGAGTTAATTGACAAGAAGTTACAAGCTGACCTTGCCAAAGTCGACCAGGAGAGTGAAAAAGCTCATCATGTCGGCACTGATGTAGCTCCAGATGAAAAAGTTGGTACCTATTGTTCATCCCTCCCCAGCGAGAATGAAGTGCACGATAACGTGGAGAAATGGCTGGACACGAACTGTGCATCACCAGTCCAGCACAACAACAGTATCCAACAACTAGCTAACACGTTGAAGGATCTGATGACCCAGTCTTCATCAAAGCACGAAGATAAACTTTTGAGCCGCCTTGCCACGCCACGAGAGCTACCTATCTTCAGTGGTGACTGTATTGAGTGGCTACATTTTAAAAGTGCCTATGATGATTCGTCACGAGTGTGTAGATTCAGTGATAGTGAGAACCTGTGGAGACTCCGTAAATCTCTACGAGGTGAAGCCAAGGAAGCAGTGACTGACTTGCTGATCGGCAACACTCCGCCGTCAGCAGTTATAGAAGCACTTGAACTAAGGTTTGGCCGAGCTGATATTATTATTAGCAACATAACGATGCAATTGAAAAAGCTACCTTCGTTACCTACTTGTTATCAACATGACTTGATAAACTTGTCCGTCAAAGTCAACAATTGCGTGGCTACAATACGCGCACTACACCAGAATGACTACCTACGAAGTCCAGAGCTCGCTGCAGCCATAATATCAAAATTGCCGAGCACCCTGATAGGTAGATGGACGGAGTTTGCCTACAATCGTCTACGCGAAGGCAGATCGAAGCTCGAACTACTAGCTATGTTCTTAAAGATAGAAGCTGAAATGTTATCAGTCGTCGGATGTATACCTCCGCGAGACAAGAAGCCGATGGACGCTCCTACAAAGCGCACTGAAGACAAGTATCGTCATCGTACTGTCTACACATCTTCTGTCGCTGCAACAGCTGATAATAATGTATGTAGATTCTGCCAGAAGGGCACTCATACCCTACCAGAGTGTCGCATATTCAAACGAGCAATGCGAAGAGATAAATGGCGATTTGTAAAAACGCGCGGCCTATGTTATTGTTGTCTACTAACTCGACACAATAAAGATACGTGCCCCGCACCAATGTGTGACGTCGATAACTGTGGCATGGCACACCACCGCCTGCTACACTGGACGAAACCCGAGATGACGTCACAATCGACTGATAAGATGACCGTAAACCCGGAACCTGTACCTGTAACTGCACCCGATGCGTCTATGATGCATTTCGCTCGAGATAGTGACGACGCGAGCATCGCCCCGGATGAATTCGCACTGTTGAAAGTGATCGCGGTTCAATTACGTGGCCCTAAAGGTGTAGTGAATACCTACGCACTTCTGGACGATGGTGCTGAAGTGTCAGTGATCGATGCCGAGCTGGCAGATACCCTAGGCTTAGAGTGTGTTAGTGCGCGTCCTATAAAGTTTACTGATGCATTCGGTTTGTCAGTGTACCAATCAGAAGTGCCTAGTGTAAGAGTAAAAATAACGGGACAGGACAATATTAGTTATGACTGTAAGTTACGTAGATGTGCTCAGTTAAAATTGTGTTCACAAAATTTGTCTATCTTGAATAGTGTAAATAGCACGCACTTATCGCATATCAAACATATGATTTGCACCAATGCAAGTGCAAAGCCAAAAATGTTAATTGGTGAGGATAATTATTTCCTAATAGCTCCTCTCGAGGTTATACATGGAGACAGGGACTCGCTGTACGCATCACGATGTCGGTTGGGATGGACCATCCACGGTTTCCACCGTGGCCGCACTCACTCCTCCACCAAGTCCAGAGTAAGTGAACAAAATGTGTTTCATCTCGCACACTCTCGTGATAATGATATGTCTGAACTCAGCGAACTTAATGACCTGATTAAGAATTCCTTTAATTTTGATTTGACTGGTATTTCACCCGTATCTCGTGAAAATACAGATCATATTCGCGCTATTGATATTTTAGATAGCACAGCCCGTCAGGTAGGTAATCAATGGGAAGTAGGTTTACCGTTCAAAAAGGATGATTTTATGATGCCTGACTCATACAACAATGCCTACTCGCGTCAGCAGTTATTGTTACGGAAATTCCATAAGAATGCTGACTACGCTGATAGGTATAAGAAAGAAATATCTAAATTGATAGATAATGGTTACGCTCGAGAACTAACTGATAACAGCCTCTCAGCTGATCATGTTTGGTATTTGCCACATTTTGGTGTTCAGAATCCTAATAAACCAGATAAGTTACGGTTAGTGTTTGACGCCGCCGCTAAGGTAGACGGTGTGTGCCTAAATGATTATTTATTAACCGGACCGGACTTGTATAATTCATTATACGGAATTATGCTAAGATTTCGGGAGAATAAAATTGTAATTATTGGGGATATTCGTGATATGTTTCTCAGAATTAAAATTCGCCCTGAAGACCAGCATGTTCTTCGGTTCTTGTGGCAAGAATCGAATGGTCCGATTAAAGTTTGTCTTATGCAAAGTTTAATTTTCGGTGCAACATGCTCGCCTTTCATTGCCCAATATGTCAAAAATAAAAATGCCTTGAAATACGAGGATATAAATCCTGAGGCTGTAGATGTAATTGTGAATAGCCACTACATGGATGATTGTTGTTATTCTACGTGTGATGAGAGTACGGCTATTCAATTAATAAAAGACATAACTTTTATTCACGCTAAAGGTGGCTTTGAAATAAGAGGTTGGTCGAGTAATAGCAAACCGGTTTTAGATTCAATTCCTACGGAAGCGCTCGCGCACACAGCTGTGCAGTTTAAGCATGGAGCCATGAATACGAGTGAGCGCACTTTAGGTTTGATATGGCATCCTGCGGACGACTCATTTGGGTTTCAGATTTCGCTTGACAGAATTCCTAGTGATATTTTAAATGGTTCTACGCCACCTACGAAAGCTAACATGCTTAGCATTATTATGTCTCTTTACGACATACACGGATTTTTGTCGCCATTTGTTATAAAAAGTAAAATCATTTTTCAAGACGTGCACAGATCTAAAGTTGATTGGAAATGCCGCATCCATTCTGATGAGCACACCAAATGGGTGAAGTGGCTCGATGAATTAAAACTTTTAGAATCCCTACGTATACCTAGGTGGTATAACAATACTGATAGTTGGACTCAGTGCTATCAGTTAGAGATAGGTATAGATAGAAGTGCCGAGTCTATTGTAAATAAACAACTGCACATATTTTGTGACGCTTCTATTAAAGCTTACGCCGCAGTTATTTATTGGCGTTTTACTCGAGCAGACGGGAATGTATTGGTTTGTCTAGCCGCCAGTAAGAGCCGAGTGACCCCACTGCGGCCTGTGTCAGTTCCTCGACTGGAGCTGCAAGGCGCGCTCATAGCCGCACGCCTCGCGAACTCACTGCAGCGGGAACATAAAAATATGAAGGCTGATAAACGGTACTTTTGGACTGATTCACAAACGGTTTTACAATGGATCCGTAGCGATCCAAGAAGCTATAAGCCGTACGTAGCTCATCGCTTAGGTGAAATTGATGAGCTCACGACGTTATCAGAGTGGCGATACGTCCCAACTAAGTTGAATGTAGCTGACATAGCTACCAAAGACGACACGCCGCCTCTGACATACGATAGCGTATGGTTTCTAGGACCACAATTCTTACGGCAACCTGAAGATGCATGGCCTAAGGATTGTAAGTCCACAAAGAAGCCATCACCAGATGTAGTCTTCGAACAAAGGAGCTTGAATGTGGTCACGACTCAGGTCGTTGAATATTCCTTACCTAACGAAAATGACTACTCGTCTTGGTTACGACTCGTCCGAGTAACCGCTCGAATTTTATTGTTTATCAGACGATGTCGACGAATTGATACTTGTTTGAATGTTGAACTCATGAACGAAGCTGAACTTCTTCTGCTGAGTAAATCTCAACAGGATTCGTTCGCACAAGACATTGAGCTTATCAAGCAAAATAAGCCTTTGTTATCAAACAGTCGTTTGTTAACATTGACACCCTATTTAGACGACACTAATGTGTTACGAGTAGCCGGTCGAATCGATAAAGTCGAAGGTGTATCCCACTTGACTATGAGACCCACCATACTCGATGGTCGTCACAAAATAACTCGTCTATTAGTCGAATACTATCATAAGAAAGCTATGCATGGTGCCCACGAACTTGTAGTTAACGAGTTAAGACAACGCTACTGGATTTCGAAGCTGCGTCCTACCGTACGCACGGTCGCAGCGCGCTGCCTGTTCTGCCGATACCGGCGCGCGACACCGCAGCCACAGCGTATGGCGGACCTGCCAGCTGCTCGTCTGCAGCACAATCGACACCCATTCACGTTCACGGGGGTGGATTTTTTCGGACCGATGGAGGTCACTATCGGACGAAAAAGAGTAAAAAGGTACGGCGTAATGTTTACGTGCCTAACGGTACGCGCCATTCATTTGGAAATTAGTGAGAGTCTGAGTACAGACTCCACCATCATGGCGCTCAGACGTATGATAGCTCGCCGCGGTACGCCCAGCGTTATCTACTCAGATAACGGGACGAACCTGCGCGGCGCAGATAACGAGTTAAAGCGGAGTCTATCCGAACTCAATGAGAGTAAACTCCGTGAAGACGGTACCGTAAGAGGTATCGAGTGGAGGTTCATACCCCCTGGGGCCCCTGAGAAAGGTGGTGCCTGGGAACGTATGATACGCACGGTGAAAACGGCCTTGAAAGTCGTTCTTAAGGAACGCGCTCCACACCCTGAGACGCTGTCTACTTTATTCGCTGAAGTAGAAGCCCTAGTTAATAGTCGCCCTATTACACATGTTTCATGTGACGCTAATTTAATTCCGAGGCAGAAATGGTTTAGGGATCAGAGAGCATTGCGAGATGGGGACTATGTTCTAATAATGGAACCTAATTTAGATCGTGGATGTTGGCGGCACGGAGTGGTGAGTGCGACCCATGCGGGTGATGATGGTCGCGTGCGAATGGTGGACGTGCGCACCCGCACTGGTTTGGTGCGCCGCCCGGTAACGCGTGTCGCACTACTTGCACCAACGGAATGTTAGTGCTGATCTGACACCTTTTGTATTCATTTGATTTCTAATATGTTTGTCGGCTCAGTTCAGCACTAAGAGGGTGGATTGTAGACGACACACGCTGTTATTGTATTTTATTTTGTTGCATTCCGATACATGTCACGCCATCTGTTGGCGATTTTTATATGTTTTGTTAATAGAGACAAGTTTGAAGGATGCAGACCGGCTTGATAATTGTTTTACACAGAGGGAGTGGTAGTTGCGAACTTACCGTTAGACACGACGCGGCTCCTCAAGATTTCTAACATTAATAGTTGGTCAAAATAAAGCACATGGTTAAATAAATGACTTCTATCTTATCTTCAAAGTGTATCACCTATACATGGTTATCGAGCATGTAGCTGCGTGGAGACCTACCTTTATTCAATAACAACAGCGTTCTTTGTTCCAAACGCTGATGTCATTGGTGTTTGAGACATGAACATTGAACGCTCCTATCATCTCGCTAAATTATTCGTATACAAAACAACGCAATGTCCTTAACAAATACAAAAGAGCGAAGAAATAACATTAAAACGTGTGAGGTTTTTACGTTTTTAAATACAATATTAACAATATCAAATAAAATAAGTTTGAAGCAATTGTGCAAATAATAATAGCAAATACGCATACGCATTTCAGTATACTTTCTGCAGCTTTTATGCAACTGTTTCATATACTTAGCATGCCATTTTGCTACTCATTGTAGATAAATGACCCAACTCCTATCTTATTCAGCTGCGTTCATGCAAACACCTCGGTTTATTGCATCGTTCTGCTACCTGCGATAATGCTGCTTCTATCTTTAATGCTTTTTCTTATTAATACTTAACATTAAACTCTTGATAGTTGTAAAGTTAAGCGGCCTCTTGGGAGGAATAAACGGTACTAACACAAAACTTAGGATACTATTTTGAAAATGATATTATGAAAATTGTTTTGTTAGATACCTACTAATGGGATGACGGTGGGGTAACATTATAGTTTGTAGAGATGGAGTCAAGCAGCTATTTTGCTGCAGTTTTTCAGATGTAGGTAATTCAGCGAAAAACTGTCTTATAAGAATTAAAAATAGGCTAACCCCTAAAGTACGCAGACCAGTGAAGATATCTTAATATCACCGCAGAATCAGAGATAACAAACAGATGAAAGTGGGCGATTTGGATGATAATTTTGAATTAGAAGATCAGATACAAAATGTATCGATATCGAGAAACCTCAAAGTAAACTTTATTAAAGTACCACAACCGAATTCAGAGAACGAAGTTACAATTCATTCCATGATACAGTTTAACCCTAAACCGTCTTCCCAGTCCGCTGGCTCGCGGCGCGGCGACCGCAAGCCGCTCGGTCGCACCGACCCTGAAAGTGTTCTCTTGTCATTCCTCTACTTTGCCTCATTTTACTCTACAAAGTACTATTTTTAGAAGCTTTAGTATTTATTTAACCACTGTTGTTGCAGACATAGAAAGGACTCAATGTCAAGTTGTCACTAAGGTTAAAAATTTTCATAGTTTTAACGAGTAATTAATTGAAGTGATTTTAAAACTTGGTGGGTTTGTTTGATTTTATCAAAGTTCCCATCCAGTCATGATATGTAGCAGAGAAAGAAATAAATCATGAAAAAATATAATTAACTCAAAGAGGAAATTTTTTAATCGATGTCACATTGAGCTTTTACTTATATGTATTTTTGCTAATTAAAATATATATATGTTAAGGTCTTAAAAGTCTATAACAGAACCTACGCCGTAAAGAGGCAGTAATCTTCTACTGATATGTTTTAAAGTACAACCAGCATAAAACTAATCTTGGAGGATATGCGTCACTGCTTTGTTACCTAGAATACCCTAATCTTGTAGATAATGTGTCGTTTTATCAAAGGTACACAAACGGTAACACCATACTCCTAATTCGATAAGAGACTTCACTTTCGATACGATTTATAATCATCATATTTGTTATAAGCCTTGGGACGCCCACGGCTGACCATAATATAATAATAATAATACAGGATGTTTGGTATTATACTGACGATTATCAAGTGACGGTTTCTCAAAACATAATAAAAGATTTCTCGAGAAAAAAAACTACTAGTTATATTATCAAATTTTAAAGAAAATCGACTAAATTTAGGTGATTAGTTCGATATAAAACTTACTGCCTACTCTTACAATCGACATCCATAAATAAAGGCCGATTTGATATCTCTTTCGGAAATGGCTGCGGGGTTTGGGTTAGAAAGGGACACCAAGAGATATCTCGAGATGTCACTAATACAGTATCTGTGGTTAGATGGCAAGTATTATGCACAACATAAGTTTAATAAAATGTTTGTTTTTACATGCCAAAATAAATATCACATTTCTATGGTAAACATTTCACAAGTTTATATATTATGCTCATCAAAGTAACCCCTTTAATTTTTGTGCGTATATTATCAAACACCCTATATAACAAACTTTTATTTCAGGTAACAATAGAAAAGCACATGTTAAAACTTAATTCTATGGCCCATATAAATGTATACCTTAGTGACTAACATAAACGTACAGTCTGCAACGTGTGACGCACTTGCGCTGTGTCGTGTAGTCGCCCCTTAGCCTTCCCTTAGATTTGCAGGGTAACCGATTTAGCGCGGCCTGCACCCAATGCATCCTAGCAACCGCTTTTAGATTGCAAATTGGTTTATCATTTGCAAAACAATTAATACTTTAGCTTTAATTTTTTTAGCATTTTCAGACAATATATTATTTTACAATTACGTAGTTTCTTGTATGAATAACTAAGTATGTAAATTCTGACTCATTTCAGTATTACTTGATAAGAAACGTGTATTTAAATAAAGTATACTAGTTATAGACATTAAAAATTGAATCATGGCAGATAAAGTTGTATATAATTTGAAACCTTTGAACTTAATAATTATCCAGGTTCAAAGTCAAATACTTTGTTGTGATATACTTGAATGGGTCCTGTATGCTGATTCATTGATAGGTTATTTTCAGTATATTTGACACATAAACGTTAGAAATATTTGATAAACAACATGAGTTTTACCGCAAAAAAGTTAAACACCCACTAAACACTCTTTAAAAAAATCCTGTACAAAAATTGGAAAGATTTTTTTAGACACGCGTTAATCAGTGTTTAACTTTTTTTGTAGGTATAAATTTAAAATGTAAAAATCCCGAAATAGATTTCCATTACACCGAAAGAAAGAAGGAAGAAAGAAAATACTTATATTTGTTTCCACATAATTATAGGTACAGACATACCACGCGTAGCACGCGTGCGAAGCCGCAAGCGGAAGCTAATAGGCTAAATTTTATTTTGAAATCATGTGACGCCGGGGCTGGTTAGCTAATTTAGAATAAATATTAACACCACTGTTAGTGGTGGAGTTATCCTCAATAAAGATAAGATACCAATTTCTGTGGAAAACTGTAACACAATCAGAATCTTGGAAAACACACACCCTATCCGAAAACACATATCTTTATAGCTACGTCATAGATTTTTATTACGTCATCGTCGTTTGACAACTCGGTCAAGATTTACTTTTCTTAGATCTCATTACTCAAATGTTTTAGGAAAACATATGTAACACATTTATAACCTTTTTCATATACCTACCAAACAAATGCGTTTATAGGTAGACAGGAGAGCTCTACTCAGCTACAAATCCATTTTCTTATTTTTCGCTACACAAGCACAAATTTTCTTTTTATATTGTATTTTACTTTTTATATATCTGGGCCAAAATAGTAAAAACAGAAATTAATCTCAGAAACATATTTTTACTATTATTTTTATTACCAAATGGGCTTAAAAAGTAGGAATCAATGTTTCAAAATAGAATTAATAGGTAACGTGGGGTATCGTATAAAAAAAGGACTCAACTTATACATTCCAAAATAATTTTTAATTGATTTTTATATCGTAGGTACATATTATAGTTTTGGAGTAACGGTTAAAAATGACGTAAAAGACCTCCACGCCCCTATCTTCGATGTTTACAAAGCGAACAATCTGAATTTAATAGATACGATTGATAAAAATATAATAAACAGTTTGTTTGAAACTATCATGTTTTTAAGCACTATTTTCACAGAAAACAGGATATTTACCGCGGACAAACCATGGTAAATATCCCGTTTTTAGTGAAAATAGTTTAATTGAAATCTGCCTCAAAAGTTTACTTGGTTTTTGAGTCACGACTAGATGGCGCTGGCTGCCAAATTAACATAAATTATAGTAGGACTTTAGATGATTCAGCTGTTTCATTTGTGTTTTTTAAAGTGTCAATATTCTTTCTGTTTTTTTCTGTCAATATTATTATTATTATTTATAAATTATAGGCTAGCGTTTGACCATTATCTCGCCTGATGGTAAGCCATGATACAGTCTACGATGGTACACGCTTGCCTAGAAGAAACCTATTCACTCGTGACTTGAAGATCCCTAGGTTGTAGTTATCAGGAAACACAGACTCAGGCAAGGCGTTCCACTCCTTGGCGGTGCGCATAATAAAGGTGGAAGAGTACCGCTTTGTGCGTATGGGAGGTATGTCTACCATGTAGCGGTGGCGCATCACGGAGCGTCTGGTTCTCCGATGATAGAATGGGGATGGTGGGATCAGGTTGAAAAGCTCCGCAGCACACTCTCCGAAATGTGTCCGTTAAAAAACCGAGAGGCTTGCAACCTTTCGACGATGCTCGAGGCTGTGGAGCCTTGCATTTGCTAACTCGTCATTGCAAATGAGCTTCTTGGCTCTTCTCTCAATTGAATCTTGAGCCTCTATCTGGTATTTCGCTGATCCGTCCCAGGGTAAGAACAGTACTCCAGACATGATTGACATGACAGATGACATTTTTTGCATTGTAGGACTGATGAAGTCAGTCTATTTGTTATTATAAAGAGCAATGCAGTTGTTCTATGGCAATGAGCGCGAGTCTGTTCTACTACGTTTACTAGCCATCTACCATCTTTGGTTATATCAAAGAATATTAAGTATTACTATGTCACACTTGGTATTTTTAACCGCTTCATTAATTAACACCTGTGTGTGAATAATTGCTAACTAATTCTAAATTAATTTTTGTCTTTACATTTACTGTCTGGTTATCTATATTCTTCCTACCAGTGAGGATGATAGGAAAAAGGTTATGGAAGCTCCCCATTGCGTAATGGAAAGCCATACGTTATATAAAATCGACCTACTGCTCCACTGGATTTAATTTAAAACTAATCAAGTTCTTTTATGAAAATTAAGAAAATTAAAAATTCACGAGGAGTGTGCCCGTTGATAGTCAAATCAGTATCGCATAATGCAGGTTCAAATCCCGTTCAATCAGGTTCATAATTTTTGGAATGATTTTCCAATAAGAGTCGGATAATACTTTAAAAATGAATAACATAAAATAATATATTCATGTTGCCGTATGACGGATGATCAGTGGGTCAAGCTGACCACCGACTGGAACCCTGACACAACCCGAAGATGTTACGGCAGTCCAAGGAAATGATTGAGGATTGGACCATCTTGGCGCTGGAAAGAAGTGACTGGAAAGAATGTGGGGATGCCTTTGCCCAGCAGTGGGACACATAGGGCTAAAAATAATAATAATAATTTTAAATTCAAGTACCATAGGCCGTTTAGTTACCACACGAAATAACTATTAGCTAGCCTATTAGCCGTGGACGTCGAATGGCTGATGGCATTGATAATTATTAGCGATGGATCTAGATGATGATTACGCAATTTGCAAATCAAATATCTCTTTGCAAAATACATACATCCCAGTTCAATTCATCAGCAAATTGATTCCGACCGATTAAACATCTGTTTAATTATCTCTAATCATCCCACGTTGCGCTCATGCGTCAGTGATTCAGCGGGATTTGACGGCGTCTGTATTGTAATAGTTGGGAAACCCCATACTATTCAAAGGAAGTTGTTACATCGCCAAAAATAAAGTCAATTAGCTTCCTCCCACTAGTACAGGGGCCACTGTTTTCTCTACGAGCAACGTTTCGTCGTATCATCATTGTTCATGCCCATGCTATATAGTACCATATTTTTTACCTTGAAGCTTATTTTACTAACCAGGAATGAATATATTTGTCTGTACAGGTCGATTTGCAAACGAAAATTTGCCGTCACTCTTTAGCGGGCAGTCAAGGAGAAAAGCCATGGTCACATTAATCTCAAGAAGTTACGTTTGAAAAACTGATACAATTTATTTTATTTGCGGGTATATTACAAAATAAATCAGGAAAATACGTAGCTAATTATGGATCTGTGAATATATAGTGGTATAATGTAAGTAAATTTGTATTAGCCAACCTTTGTGTCGTAGTTTATGGGCCGCCCTGATGCCTTCGATAAACTAAGGTTAGACTAAGACAATTTCGGCAATACCTTCATGTATCTAGATAATGCTTAGACGTTGAATTCTGACACTAATAGAACCCTTGATGGGTAAGGTAAAGTGGGGTACCTGAGTTGATAGCCCGGATAATAACTTTTAAAGTTGCATTTCTAAAATTAAGTAGATAGTGTTTTCGGACTTGTTTTAGTCAGAAATCAAATTTTTGTTGACTAAAACTAGCCTGCAAACACGTCATCTTAATAAAAAATGCCAAATTAAAAAAAAATCGTGTTTGCTGGCTAGATTTAGACAGCAGTCAAATTTATGTTGACTAAACACTCCTTATTAAAACCGGTCACGTGCGAGTCGAACTCGCCGAGGGTTCCGTACCTACCCATTGTCCTCTAAATTGTATGAGCGCCCATACTACTCAGAGGACTATCTTAACAGGCGTCAACTGTGTATGTATGGGGACACCCTTTAAATTTCAGCTTTTTTTTCATTTTTTGGAATTTTTCCTTTATTTATTCTCTAAGAGGTTGCTTTTTGCTAAATTTCATGATGTCAACGGGAACTACCATATAGGTTTTCGATCCAAAACCTATAGGGTACTTCCGGTTGACCTAGAACTGTCAATTTTGGTACAAGTAAAGAGAAAATTCCGAAAAATAAAATAACATTAAAATTAAGGTAAATTTTGGTACGTACAAGTTTTCGCGAAAATCTACATTTGCCCATATCTTTTTATCGTGTTAACTCAAGACCTTGATTTTTATACACCTAATAGGGAAAATAGACTTCAGTATCTGGTATACATTTGCTAAGTCCACCCGTTCCTGAGAAAATCGGTGATGACACACGGACAAGAAAGTGATCTTATAAGGGTTCCTTTTTTACCTTTTGAGGTACGGAACCCTAAAAATACTTAATTTTAGAAATGCCACCTTCAATGTCATTCCAATTTGATCTTTAGTGTAAACAAGATAAGACCGTTCGTATTTTACACAATTTTAGTCAGCTAGCGCGTTAACAACAGAATCGCCACCATATGGGTAAATTAAAAATAAAATTCTAGTTGCGAATGCTAAAATTTATAAACATAAAAATCTCTTATTCGGAGACCGTTAATTTCCCGGTAAAAATAAAGCGGACAATGGATGGATGCCAAAATGTTTTACTAGAAAAATGGTTTATTGTCAGCTGTCCAAAAATATCAAGCGATTCGTCATTCCAAAACTTTGCTCGCGTTTATCGATGTATAAGTATTTCTTGAGACAGTATACCTACGTCATCTGTGTACTTACGTTATTAAAAATTGTATGTGTGCTAGCATAAATACGATCTCTGGCTGCCCGGACGCAGTCGTTTCATTGCCACGGCCGCGTGCCATACTTGTTTTTCTCTTTTATTCAGTTACGAACGAACTGTTGTATCGAACGCACGCACGATTATATCAATAAGTGGTTATAAGATCAATTAGATCGGAATATAGTACAAGCTAGTGGAATTATCGCGAAAATCAAGTTTGTGGAAGGATTATTGATTGTGATTACAATTATTCAAGGTATGCATATGATTTGTGGTTGATGCTTTCAAATGCAAATTCTTGGAATTGTCACAATTTCAATTTTGGTTCACTTAGTAAAAAGGTCTTTCATTTGTCGTTATTGGCTAAAAACTGTTATTAATATTAAAATTGCATGTAAAAACATCTATGAAAACGCGGATATGAGATGTTTTTGTTGAGAAATGTCACGCCAATATTTAACTTGAATACAACCTGTTCATCGTAGAAACCTGTTTTTTCCATTCGTCTCATTATGTTACTTATTAATATCGATTTAAGCCAATAAGAAATCCTCATTTTATCCTTAAGTAAATCGTATTTTAATTAGAATTGTAATCACATATTGTTATTGTATGTTCGTTAGTTGTATTTCCTTAATTATATTTCCTAAGCTACGATTTTAGGTACGATAAAATTGTGTTTTTCAAACTTAGCATCTACTAAAATATGTGTTTCATGAGTTTGTAGCTTATTGTTGCCGATTAATTATGTCTGTCATCAAATATGTATAAATATATGATAAGTATGTATTTACTAAAAAAAAATGTATAGGTATAAGTATTCTATCAGTTATCTGGTTCCCATAGTACAAGCTCTGCTTAGTTTGGGGCTACATAGCGCTGTGTGAAATGTCCAGCAATTATTTTTTTATTTATTTAAATATAATAAAACCGGCTTTTCATGTTTACCGTCAACAAATACTTAATTAATACTTTTAAAATTCAAATGACATATTTTTAAATGTCAATTTCATAAAATAAACACTTGACACCAAGGTATTTGTCGAAGTAATATATACCTGCGATGGTTCTAGAGGAAATTGAGCTCGATGAAAAGTCTAATAATAGTGTACTCAAGAGTTCAACTTCACAAAGTACCTTACAACGTACAAGTGCAATTATGTCATATTACTTCCTCATCCATTCCCAAAATAACGCAACTAATGAAACGTTTATGATTTTTTCCAGATGAATAAACTCATACTTCTATTTGGAGTGTTGATATGTTTGGTGGCAGTCCACGCTCGGCACTACAGAGAAAAGAATGAACCAGATTCATTAGAAGAAGAAGATGCACTACGGTCAAAAGAGCGCGTATCCCGCCATAGAAGGAGAAGATGGCAATCGAACTACGGATATGACTACACACCTCCTAGCTATTACTACCCCGATAGAAGAGATGACCGGAACAATCAAGAGGTCCTCCAAAATATTTACAGGCTGCTCGATGAAATAGCAACCAACCTGAGAAGAACACCTCCCCCACCACCTCCGCCGCCTCAACCTATCTACATTCCTTACCCAGTTTCCTTCCCCACACAAGTTGTCTGCAAAACTCAACCAAACGCTCGCAAAAACTCCTCAGAACCGACGCCAGATAAAAGATTCCCAGATATGGAAGATACCAATCAGAACTGGGGACTTGTGCCAGCACCAGAGGAACACGAAGATTACGATGATGGTGCCAGACCTATCTCTTTCCAACCACTCGTTCCTAAGCAAATTATGAAGAGACCGTCTCCAAAGGTTGAGCATGGCAGCGAACAAGTAGCTGTAAGTACCAAATAGTTTAACTCCAAAATAACTCAGTGTTTCGAATCGAAAGTCAGTCACTGTGGATCTCATAAGAAGACTCAAATCGTTCAGCAAACAAAGCATAGCGCTCACCGCTTCTACATGTACTATGTAGTAGCGCTATGCTTTGCTTTTTCTACAAGATCAAATACATGGGGGAGGTTTATGTTCAGCAGTACGTCCCATGGCTCTTTTGATGATGATGAAAAACTTCTAGTATATTCCAATAAAATCATCCTAAATATATATTATGTACTGACGTTCATATCATAAATGCAGACATATTGCGAACACGCGTCGATTAGTAAAACCGCTGTTATCCATTTTATCTGGAAACTATGACTATTTGGAACTGTTAAATATGAAGAATAAATAAAACGAGATAAAGATGCACAACTCTCATTACATATCTGAATCAAATTTTTATTTTTTTGACATTTATCTATTTTGTTTATTGTGGTTTATTTTGTTCTAATCATAAATATATATTTTTTTAATTTGCTATGATATCCAATCACATATATTGTACTTTGGCAATTAATCTTAATGTGTTTCTTTTTGTCAAGCTTTTTAGCCATTTCAAATACTTGTATACCTTAAGTAGGCGAAGCACAGTGATTCTTCCTTAATTACACCATCTGTCTTGTACAATTTACCTATGTTTCGTGCAAATAAAAATCTTGAATCTTGAATTATAATACTAGTATGTTGACAATATAATAGATCAAGTACCCATAAACACCTTTGTCCTATTTTGACACAAGAATCAGGAAATTATGATAAATAAATTACTTTTACCCCAAAATTAAAATCAAAATTTATAGCTTATAAATATTGTCTGTGGCGTTTTTTATGATTATGTATTCATAAAGCATGCTAGAGGACATCAGATCCATAAAAGCCTTTTTAGGGTACCGCAACATACAATAACCTACACAAAAATTATAAAATAGCCTTGCCTTGATATGACTCGTTTATGACATGGCAGGAAATAAACGAACTAGGATTTTTGAATCACTAACTCAAAAACCAAAAATATATTTCTTACTTATTTCCTATTTCAGTTTTCAACTGATGCACCGAAATTCGAGAGAGACTCCCCATCAGCAATAAGACTGGCATCACAATCATCGCCCCTAAGCTCCGCCTTCCCCAGGAGTTGCAACGCTGCTATTCTGTCCTGCTGTAGTTTTTCTGACAACATGATGCAACGGAAGCAATGCTTTGCCAGCATGGATTGCTCTACGACATACGCCGATGGAAAAGCATGTTCCCCAGAATCTATCCAAAAAACATTAGACTCCATCACAGCGGCTTACGCGCCAGTGTGAGGAATATCATACAATATCTGGAACCACTATACAATTACTGATTAAAACGGATAATTGCTGTTGCAACACAGCCGAAACGTCGGGATAGCAAATAAAAAAGGTACATACGCGATAAATACCCGTTTTAATCAGTAATTATGTACACACATGAAAGTTTGAAAAATACCACTATCAGTATTTTCTAAAGTGCCCGTTTATTTGTTGTTTTGTTATGTGTGTCTATATTAATTTGCGTTTTATGGTAATTTTGGATAAATATCTAATCGTCTCGCTTAAAGTTAAAGTTTTTTAATACTAAGATATCTTTTATCGTGGTTGAGTAGGCATCCCAACTGTAGCTAAATGTAATAAATAAGGCGGAGAATGGTTGATAGGAAATCTGTGACAACATCCATCATAAAAGTAGGTAAATAATTTCCAAGATTTGAGAACGAATACTTTTGGCTGTATCACCAAATAAACGTTCTGCCCATATGAGATTTGTGGTCTCATGCGGCCTCATTGACTCAAGAGCGGATCCAGCTTTGGTGCCAGGGGGGGTCACATAGTCGTGGTCAATGTCATGTGTTATGTTTAACAATTTTAATTAGTGGTCCACCTAGGTACTGGACCCAGCCCAGGGGCGGGGACATTACCCCCCTATGACCCCCCTGGATCCGCCTTTGCATTGACTGTCGACGTTTTAGGTTTTTTGTATCAATTGGAAATAGGAGCAGTTGCGTCTGAGTTTGTTTATTGTTTTGTAGCAAAGATTACTAAAAATTACCATATAGTATGTGACGCATGTTATAAGATAGATCTTTGTTATGCCAGGGTTCGAGACACTATAGACATTATATTATGTCTAACGTGGATCTGTGTTCCGGTGAACCAAAAGTTAAAGAATTTGTCCCATTTGTCTATATATTCTGAGTATGTTTGATGTTATCAATTTGATGTAATATAATTATTGTGTCACAAGTTTATTTTACTTTTTACTAAAATCATCTCGAGTGAAAAGTTACTAAGTTTCTGACACATTTTGCGCACATCATTTATGGTTATATTGTTTTTTCTTTTGATCTGCATTACTATATTAGTATTGTATGTATATTTATTATAACTTGTTTTTCAAATGTATAACTTCATTAATGTATATATACCCGCTTTGTGTATCTTTTTGGTTAGTTTCTGTACTTAGTGTGTTGCCATATTTTTGTTCCTAACATTTCAGTATGGTGAACTTATTAGTGAGATACATATTCCTAATAATCAAAGTGGATATGATCATCTCTTTGATGGAGCATTTAATTTTCAATGCAAACTTTCTATGTTTGCGTTAATAAAATCATAAGTGTTTCCTAGTCTGTAAACATAATATTAGTATTAATAAGTAAAATAATCTATTACGTAGTAACTTTTATTTAATTTAATTAACTTAATAATACTGTAGTATTCAATTAGTACCATCTAAATCGACCCACCTCATTTGTGATAGGGGGAAGTTAGGTAAAGGAGCAAAACTAGGCGCACTAGATGGAGGGGAAAAGATCCACCGACTATCCAAGGCTATTTTGATAAGACTAAAGTCACACTAGATACTAAGATACACTAGAAGACTAATGTTCTAAGCTACATGTCGCTTAAAAATGACGCGTTATGCGTTAAGCATTATAGACACAGACATAGACAGACATTTATTTGCTAGTATAGCACACACAAATTCACACAATACATTCAGAAGGTATAACATCAAAGAGAAAGCACAAGTAGGAGAAAACATAGAATTACATACAACAAAGAAAGGAACAATTATTATTATTATTATAAGCCTGTTGTGTCCCACTGCAGGGCAAAGGCCTCCCTTCCCTCTTTCCACTCGTCTCTGTTGATTGCAAGTAGGGGCCAATCCTTGAGGTAGGAGTTTAGCTCATCCCGCCACCTTTGCCTGGGCCTTCCGTAGTTTGGAAGCCATTCAGTGGTGGTCTTCGCCCACATTGTGTCTGGCATACGGCAAACGTGCCCGGCCCAGTCACACTTGAGTCTTCCAGCTTTTTGAGCGACGTCGGCCACCTGTGTTCGGAAGCGTATAACCGAGTTCCTGATTCGGTCTGTGAGTTTCACGCCCAGGATACTGCGCTCCATTGCACGTTGGCATACCCCAAGGGAGGACTTTTCACGATTTGTTAGCGACCAGGGCCCGTAGCCAAATTACTTTCGCTGTGAATCTATTCGATTTCTACATACATTTGTTGTCGCTGTATCACGTGGTATTTCTATAGCATGTGTCAAATCCCATACATTTTCGGACATATCGACTAGCGTCATCGCTAATCGACTGTAACTTGGCTAAGCCCTCAGGTTTGCGCACCATAGGTGAGGATGGGGAGAATGCATATGTCCATGAGTTTCCGCACAAAGGAACAATAGAATGAAATAATAAATATACAATGTAAACAGGGAAAAACTAAAAAGAGGTAAGTAGGTATGTATAGGTATGTGCTACTGCAGCAAATGGGTTTCAGCTCAGCATTATGCCTCGCCACCGATCGTCAGCTCGGCGCTGTTATTCTGCCGAAACCTTTAGTAGGCAAGTCATTAGAACTCGTAACTTATTAAAGTAATTATGACACGTTACTAGACATGTTTCCTGATTTCTTTTAAAGAAAATAATTTGTTTTTTTTTTAATATTTTGTTGCACAAAACACACATGAAATGTACAAAAGGTGGGCTTAATGCCAAAAGCATTTTGATATACTCTTTGTTTCAACTCTTGCAACGTCGCACAACCGACGTCCCCCCAAGCACATCAAATTTCAGAATAATTGTAATAGCCAATGTTGACAATTGTCGTCTAGAGAATACCCGGCTTTTCCACTACAAAGTTTGAACTCATTGATGATAAAGTTATTTCAAGGTAAGGCTATAGAAGTTATCTATAAATGGGTTTGGCCTAGAAAGATAACGTGACGACTGATGAGTCAGCCCGGCAAATGCATTTGAAAACTATCTAGATGAGCGCTATTTATTCGATGGTTAGTAACTATCTATAGAATTAATATTAAATCTACAACAACTTTTGTAGATATTGCAAAAAATATAGTTATCATTTCATGATGGATAAAAGATGGAGATTCAAAATTGTTGGATGAATGTAGTAGCAGGCCTATGAGACAACATATTAAAACGAACTGATTTATTACTACATGCGAAGTGGCTTGTCCACATGCGGTTTTTAAAATTTGGAATGTACTTTGGCGCTGAGCTAAGTCAATCGAGCGGAACAGGGACATGACTATATGTACGTAAGGTGACTATGTAATTTTATAGCAACATTTGGTGCATATTCATGAATGATACACGTAGGTATTAAAATAAAATTTTAAATATCTTTTCATAACTTTTAATCAGTACTACACTGAATAAACAGTTTTTTACATTATCTGGGTACAGATATATATATTGTCTGATAGAAATATGGGGATTTGCCGCCATATCAAACCTAATGCCACTACAATGATCAAAAAATAATATAAGCCTACTATACGTATTAAAAAAACGACTAAACTTTAAGCAACTCTATATTTATGTACTCCATCCTGTACCCTTATTAAAACATTATAAATAAATCCGTTGCCTTATACAATTTCTTAAAAAGTAAATACGCAAAATTTAAGAAATAAACGTATTCTCAATGTAGTTAAGCTACGAAAATCAAAGATAATGTTTGAGGGAGTACAACTTTACACACAACTTTCTTATGACATAAAAGAATGCGATAACATAAATCTATTTATATGTTATCAGCGGCTGGTTCCAGAAGTGAAATATTTATATTAACTTTTTGTGGTTTAGGCCTCGCGAGGCGTAGACAATTTCAGAAGTAATTTTTTTATCCATTAATGTCACAGATAGATAATAAAACATCCATCGTGCTCGTGAAAAACAGCGCTATGTGAATACAGGAGCAGTGTTTGAAGGGGATCCCTTTGAGGAGAGGAATTAGGCAGAGAGATGTAATGTCTAGAGGACGCCTTCAAGCTTCTGGAATGGCAAGGACTGGGCATCAATATCGATGGCGATTACATCACTCACCTTCGATTTGCCGACGATATCGTAGTCATGGCAGAATCGCTGGAAGACTAAGGCGAGATGTTCGAGTATCTCGATAGAGTTTTCCAACAGGTAGGCCTTAAGATGAACATGCAATGGACGACTAAAACCATATCGAATGTCCAAGTGGCGCGTAGCTCTGTATCAGTGGGGAACTCTAACCTCAAAGTTGTTGACAGGTACGTCTACTTGGACAAACAGTCCAACTGAAAATCTTTGGGGGAGACGTAGGTTCAGCAGTGGACGTCTTATGGCTGATATGATGAACAATTAGGCGATAAATTTTGACAGTTAGTTTGATAGCGTTCGTTATAAACTCGATAGAGTATATTGTTGATCGGCCTCTAGATACTGTTAGATGGCCTATCTAACAGTATCTAGAGGCCGATCTGTACGATATCTAGGGCGGACGACAGTACTTATACGAGTCATACATATACATGCCATGTATAATGTTAATAATATCTGCCAAAAGCTTATATAGTTTAAACAATAGGGACCATCGTTTAAACTAAATAAGCTTAGCTATACTAACTATATTAGCTATATAGCCATCGGATAAATTAGGCTATAGGCGATAAATTTTAACAGTTCGATAGCGTTCGTTATAAACTCTATAGGGTATACTGTTGATTGGCCTCTAGATACTGTTAGATACTACTTGACCTAAAGTCTCATTTTCATTTTTTTTACCCCTCTTGAACCCCAATATCTCAACAACCCCCCAACATTTTTAGCTTATTTAGTCACACCAAAATTGTGCCATATTTATCTATCTATGTATCAAATTTCACGATGATCGGATCAACGCTTCGAAAGTTATCCTCAGACAAACCAACATACATGCATACATACAACGTCGATTTGCCTAAGTTGATTTAGAGATCTCTCTTCGCTCGTTCAAAGAAATGTGTATTATGTTGAACTTTAAATTATAACACTAAGGACACAAGTTTATCGTAAACAGAACTAGATGTCGCTAGTAAAATCGTTTCTAACCTAGAACGCTTGATAATAATAAATATAAATATTGCTGGACATTTCACAAAGCACTATCTAGCCCCAAACTAAGCAGAGCTTGTACGATGAGAACCAGATAACTGATAGAATACTTATATTATTATTATTATTAAGCCTTCTTTTTTTCCTTATCTTTTTTTTTTCTTTTTCTTATGTTGTGAATATTATGTTTGATTAGGAATCCCTCTTTGGGTATAGGCCTCCTCCTGTTTACTCCATATCTCTCTATCTTTTGCAGTTATCATCCACTGATTTCCAGCGATTTCAGTGATGTCGTCAGCCCATCTTTTTCTAGGTCGACCTGGTTTTCTTTTTCCGCTGGGTCCAACCCATCTCGTCGCTCTTGTGGTCCACCTATCATCCGTATATCGGGCTATATGTCCTGCCCACCGCCATTTTAACTTAAGTGCGTAGTGGAGTGCATCTGTTACTTTTGTTTTTTCTCTTATGAATTCACTTCGGATTTTTTGTATTTTCCTAATTTTTAAGATGCTTCTTTCCATAGCCCTTTGGCAAATTGTTATTTGGGATTTAGTTCTCTTAGTGTAGCTCCATGTTTGGCATCCATAGGTAAGGGTTGGCAGAATGCAGGTGTCTAACACTATTTTTTTCAGATGAATAGATTGATCTCCTTTTAAGATTTCCTTCAGACTCCAGAATTTCTTCCAACTGAGAGCTATACGTCTCTTGACTTCTTCTTCCGTGTTTTTGTCTTGAAATGATATCTGTTTGCCTAGGTATATGTAGTTGTTTACGTATTCTAGAGGTCTGTAGTTTAAGTTAATTATATTTTGTTTACCGTTTGTAAGTATTTTTGTTTTACTTTCATTCATTTTAAGGCCCACTTTTTCGCTTTCTTTACTTAACAAACCTATCATTGCCTCTATCTTTTTACTTGTTTCTGCAAATAAGACTATATCATCAGCGAATCTGAGATGGTTTAGGTAGTTTCCGGCGACTATAATTCCCTCGTGGTCCCAGTTTAAGTTTGCAAAAATGCTCTGTAACACTGCTATAAAAAGTTTTGGCGACAGTGGATCCCCCTGCCGTACGCCTCTACAGATTGGGATTTCCACTCCTCTGGTTTCTATTTTTACTGTACTAGTGCTGTCGTTGTAGATATTTTTCAGAACTTGAATGTATGTTTCATTGGTTTTGCATTGTTTGAGTGCTATCCATATTGAGTCGTGGGATATGGTATCAAATGCTTTGGCGTAGTCGATAAAGGCTATGTATATGGGCTTGTGGTATTCCTTGTATTTTTCAATGATTTGTTCTATTACCTGTATGTGATCTACTGTCGAGAATCCGGATCGGAATCCTGCTTGTTCAAAAGGCTGTTGATGGTCTATGTTTATTTTCATTCTGTCTTGCAAGATCGATGTAAACAATTTGTAGACACTCGAAAGAAGACTGATTGGTCGGTAGTTTGCTACATCTTGTGGGTCTCCTTTCTTGTAGAGCAGAATAATGTCTGACTTCTTCCATTGCTCAGGTGCTTGGCATGTGTTCAGAATCATGTTAAATAGACATGTAAGTGGTGAAGTTAAATAGGCTGCTCCCATTTTTAATACTTCGTTTTGTATGCCATCAGGACCCGGACTTTTGTCTACTTTTAATTTTTTGATATGGGCTAAAACTTCATTTTCGTCTATTGGTGGTACTTTTTCTTTGTTTTCCATGTATTCAAGTCCGTCTTTGTCTGATAGTTTATGTTTAGATTCCTTGTATAATTCCTTAAAAAACGCCGTGGCGCATTTTATGATATCGATTCTAGTCTTTGTTTCTGTCTTCGAATTATTAGTTTTTAGACTCTGGATCCAGTTTTTATGGATGGTAAGTTCTTTGAAAGCTTTTTTTGTACTCCTGTAACATGATAGGTTTTTTTCGATTGTTTTGTTTCTATGTTTTTTGTAGTCTTCTTTTAAGGCTTTACTTGTTTTTTTGAACAAGTTACTTAGTTCTTTTTTCATTTCTTTTGACTTGTGTTTGGTTTTTATAAGTTCTGATCTTTTATTAATTAAATTTCGTGTATTTTCACTGATAATATTGTAAATATTTTCTTGCTTATTGTCATTTTTCTCTGTTTTCATGCTATTCTTGATGATGGATTCAAATTTGTCGTAGAAAGTCTGAACATCGCCTTGGTCTTCTGGTCGAAGTTCCCCTAAGAGTTTCTTAAGATTCTCGTGGTATGTAGCTATATTTGTCTCTGTTTTTGGCAGATTGGTTGGAGATGTAAAAGCGGATCTGCATTTCTTTACCCCTTCGGGATGGTATGTAGCTCTTACAAGGCGGTGGTCGGAGGGGAATTCCACGAAAAGGACCTCCATATTTGTGATGTTTTTGGGCTGGTTTGTCATGATATAATCAATTTCATTTTTTGTGTTGTAATCGGGTGAGAGCCACGTCCATCTGCAGCTGTCTTTCTTTTTAAAGTGAGTATTCATAATAGAAAGTTTATATTCGAACGCATATTGTATCAATAGTTCTCCCCTCTTGTTTCTTTTATCATATCCAAATTTTCCCAAAATCAGATTCTCACTTTTCTTAGGATGTCCAATTTTAGCATTAAAATCTCCAATCACTATTAAATTCTTCCCAGCAATTTTATGAGCATCTTCAAGCGTTTTATAGAATGTATTGATTTCTATTTCATCAGCTTTTTCTGTGGGTGCGTACACTTGTATGATGGACAATGTGGTGTTGTGGTATTTCAGCTGTAGTAGGCATACTCTTTCTGATAGTCCTTCAAAGTTTAATATATTCTTCTTATGTTCTTTTTTTATTAGAAACCCCGTGCCATATAGACCAGGTGTTTCACCTTTGTAGCAGAAGATATGGTTTTCGTATTCTTCTATATTGCAACCCATTCTTCTAACTTCTGCTAAGCCCAGGATGTCGAATTCAATTTTTCGTAATGCGTAATGGAGTTCAATAAATCGTTCCGTTGACGATAAGGATCTTACATTGTATGTAGCAATTTTTAATGTTTCGTTGTTGGTTTTTTCGTAAACAGGAGGGTTTTGGTCGTTCTCCTCCGCGGTGACCGGCCGTGTTGGAGGAGTGTGAGAGGTTTTATTGATTAATTGCTATTGTTGTAGTTGTTGCTCTGCTGAGTTTCCGTTTTTATTCTCGCCCGCTGCGCAGTGCACATCCGGCGTAGTAGGGCGTGTTGGAGTCCAGTAGGAAGATATCTTGTTCTTTTTTTGGGGGTTATGTAGCCCGCATAGTATGACTAATTTTGGTTTTTATATTTGCTTGCGGGGGTGTTTGAGAAAGCGCTCGTTTGGTATTGCGTGTTATCTCTGTTCTTGGTTCTGGTAAGGTTGGGTTCGGAGGAAAGACTATTAGTTTATCATACTTTATCAAAACTTTATTTCCTTTTTCCTTTTCTATCTTGGCTTGTTCATATAATGCTTTTCTTTTTTCCAAGACCTTGGGGGGATAGTCTTCAGCGATAGAGTAGTTTGAATTTTGCAGGGATTTCCATTTCTTCTGTACTTCTATTTTCCTCCCAAGTGTAGTAAAGGTTATTATAGCTGGTCTGATCCGGTCTCCCTTCCTGCCGATCCTTCTTAGTGCTTGTATTTCGAGCATTGTACAATTTACTTTCATTGTGGTGTTTAAAATACTTAGTATTTTCCGTAAGAGATCTTCGTAGCTGCGTTCCTCCTCTTCCACCCCGAATATTATGAGGTTTCGTTGTCTTTCAGTCCTTTCTATTGTATACAGCCTCCTTTCATGAGATTCGTTTTCCTTTTCCAGGCGCTGTATTTGCAACTGTAGGTTTCCAACCATTTCGTTAATATTGTTGTTTATATTTTTTGTTATATTCGTTTCCATTTCTTTGAGCGTGTTTTTGGTACCGCTCACGTCAGCTTGAAGTTGTTGAAACATTTCTCTAATTTCATCCATCTTGTTATGAGGTCAGTATTCTAATTTTCTCTGTGGTGTGGTGTTGGCTTTGATTCAATTACTGCCTTATTGAGTCAGTCAGTGAACCAAATATATTTTTTATTTTCAGCGCTATCTAGCGGATGTTGCTCGAACTCCTCGGATTGTTTTTAATTTATGTTTGATTTGATCTCCAGAATAAAATTTTGAGTGCAAAAAGTTTACATGTTCTGTTGGGCTCGAACCTTATTCACTGCGTATGGCTGGTTCAATTTGCAGTCACTTGCCCTTACACCATCGATGCTATTAACGATGCGGTTGAAATTATGCTACAGTTCCAAGTACTGACGTGCAAGCTTTAGGAGATGTTTGGTTTGTTGAAAAGATTTGCATCCACCTTCAAAATTAAAAAAATTGTTCCAACTTGTATTTGCACAATCACTTTATCACTTGATTTTAGTGTTTTTGATGGTAAAAACGATTTAAGTACTCAATTGTCAATAGATAAATACTTCAAAGCACTATGTTTTGGTATGTTCACTTCACTGTAAAATGTTTGTTGACGATATAGTTTTGATTGCGTATTTAGCACTTTTATGTCGTTGTTTCGCCTAGTTCGTGGGAGATAACGATTCCACTAAGGTATTGTATGGTTATGTATACAAAGGAAAGATTTCTGCACTGGTTTTCGGATTATTTATATTTTATATTTATTTTTACGACAGAGCATTAAGTTGCTTGCGCGACTGTAGCGACCTCTCTCTTATATATATAATACTTATATACATTTTTTTAAATACATACCTATATATGGAAAATAATAATATATGATCGAAGCGTCTTGGGTTTTTGCACTGTAGAAAGTTATGGTGGATCGGTTTTGTGCATCAACTTAATATGTTCCGTTCCTATCACCTTCGTATCATTGTGTTGGATCCTAGGAAGCAAGTATTAATGCGGAATCAGACTAAACAAGACCAGCTGTGCTTGCTATCGACATTGTTGACTAGCAGATCAGAGCGGGTTCCCCGAGCCTCAGGCAACTATTTGATAGCATTAGCAATGCTCTTTACCCCACTACTCGTAAGGGTTTCTATAACCGCGTCTTACGACGAATAAACGTAAAGTTACGTAACGCGTGTTTTATTATCACCGAATTACTGATATGCCTGTTACATTGTTTTATTATCACCGAATTACTGATATGCCTGTTACATTGTTTTATTTTTTAGTTATATAACTCTTTATTGAATTACCACACAAACAGATATAATATAAAAATTTGCCATCATAAAAAAGGCCAATACAGTGGGCGGCTTTATCGCTGAAAGCGATCTCTTCCAGACTACCTTTGGATGGAGCGAAGTTTACGAATATATAACGGAGTGCGGTGTACTATGATGGATAAATTTACATATTCTTAAATTTAAAATATAAGATAAAGTTTTGTGTGTGTATTTGAATATTTTATTTTATAAAACTATTAGGATTCGTTTCCTACAAACGTTTTCTTATATTCAAGAGCTGCTATTTATGCCCGATCTCAACTTACCGCCTTATGTTTGAGTACCAAATTTCCGAAAGTAAGTCGGAAGAAAGTATTCGATTACAAGATTTTGATGTCAGACAGTGAAACTAAAGTAAAAAATTTTTAATAAAGTTCTCTTAAAATTACTCACGTTATCTAGCACGTATAGTCCGTGTTATCCTAGCCCATTAGATTATTTAAATGTAAGACACTATAGAATAGAATAGAATAGAATAGAAAAACGTTTATTTTGCATCACAAGTGTACAATGGCTTAGAAAAATGGGTATAAATTAATGAACAAATTTGTGAGCAAAAACGGTCACCACTCAGCATTGTGCTATAGTAGCATATTTATACTACTATAGCGCTGGTCTTCCGTGGTGCACTTTTTTGTGTGTGCAGGGCAGCAACTGTGTTTACAATTACCTATCGATACACATTGCCAGTACATATAAACTTTCGGACTCGTTTAGGTACCTCCCTACTTACGAACTATTAAAACATACAAAAACATGAAAATACACAATCATAAACAGTTAACAGACATAATTAAAATAGTTTTAAGTAGTTTTCGTAGTTTTAAGGCAGCACAGAGCACTTCCCTATAGCACTAAAAGTACTAGCAAAAGACGAAAAGATATAGTCCGCAGTAACAACACCCCAATAAAACATGCTTTTGCATCCAGATTTTTAATGTTCCTAGGACCATACCTGTACAAAAGGATAAATCGTAAATTAAGCATCCACTCAATGAATTTCTCAAACTGTAAAAGAGCCTTACAGTCTGCTCTATCCAATCTATCATACGAGGAAAATGAGGAGTTACTAAACGTAATAAAGTAGGATTTTAAATATTGTATAACACGTGTGCACTTAGTTTTTGTAGGTTTCTTTTTCATTATGTAAATAGATTTTAAGTTTTGTTAATTTGAGTATTCATTAGTTACACCAGTCCAGTTTTTTTTGCCTGAGATACAGGTCCTCCTAGTTCAGGCAATGTATAAAGTGTTACCTATAAATAGATACTAATCCGTAATGTTAATCTCAGCAATATGAAAAATGAATAAAGATTTTATTTATTATTATTATTATTTATAGTTTTGAAAAATTAACAATTAAAAAAAAATAAAAATAAAAATAAAATAAAATAAAAATATATAATACAGTAAACAGGCATAATAAAGAGAGCTTTGAAAATTAAATAATTAGAATTATATTGCTAGAAACCAGGCCCAGAACAACCACCTACGTGTGAAAACTTTTGAAAACTCAACAAGTACTTTTTTAAAGATTTTTTGAAAGACCAAACAGTATTAGAGTTCCTTATAGGAGGAGGCAGATTGTTCCAACATTTCGTGGCAGCATATCTGAAGCTGCCACGAAATGCAGCTGTTCTGTGTCTGGGACAAAGTAAACGGACAGCAAGACGCTTAAGACGGTCCGAAAAGTGAAGCTTTTCGTATAAATATAATGGTTTCTGATTTCCAATAATGCCAAAGAGTAAAGTTGCAAAATGGAGAATTCGACGCGATGACATATTCATTAGTCCATTGGCATTTATGTACGGAGAAATGTGAGCTCGTCGCGGAATGGGAAAACAGAAACGCACACAAGCGTTCTGTAGGCGCTGAATAAGTTTTTTTGTACGACCTAGCAAACATTCTCCAAAAACTTTATCAGCGTAGCTAAGTTTAGATAAAATAAGTGAATCGCATAACTGGATTCGTAAATCGATGCTAAGATGTTCGCGCATCCTATACAAAACGGACAGCCGGTAAAAACAATTTTGAACTATTTGTAGAACATGTTTTTCGAAATGCAAAGAACTGTCCATAATGAGACCTAAATTTCTGGCTTCAGCAACTCGATCTATAGAAACTCCACCCACTAAAACTCTGGGATATTCGGCATTGATAGTTTTAATCTGACTTTTAGACCCAAGAATCAGATATTTGGACTTGTTAGGGTTTAAGAAGCTGTTTGATTTACACCAATCGATTATACGCTCAAGATCCTGATTTAACCTACCAATAGCAACATTAATTTTAGAAGGTTTGGAGGATATATATATAGCTGAAGGTCATCAGCATAAAGATGGTATTTACAATTTATAACTGTTGGAAATTAAATCAGCGCAGTATAGTACAAAGAGTATAGGGCCGAGAATGGATCCCTGCGGAACTCCACGGTTCACGGGCAAAGTTGCTGAAAAAGAACTTAAACCAACTGAATTCCTAAGCTCTACTAATTGGGAGCGCTCTGTAAGGTAACTGGAGAACCATCTGATTGCAGTACTGTCAAAGCCATAATACGACAGTTTAGACAGTAAAAGCGAGGTATTTAACGTATCAAATGCTCGTGAAAAATCAAGGAGTGTTAAAATGGTTCCTTCGCCAACATCTTGAGCTGACAGAATGTCATCTACAACATCCATTAGAGCGGTTGCAGTACTGTGTCCTTTCCTGAAGCCTGATTGTTTTTTGGGTAAAATAAAGTAGTCTTCTAAATATCTATTAAGTTGCAGGCAAACTGCCTTTTCAACTATTTTTGACAGAAATGGTAATATACTAATCGGCCTTAGATCTTTGAGATTACTATGTATTTTCCGAACTACGTTTAAACTAGCACATGGTCAGGTTCAAGGGTACCTACACTCGACACACCAACTGCACTTATACAATGCCTTTATGATGACTAAATACCATTGAAAAGGTATTTGAGGTAATGCGAACAATACTTTGAGTTTTTAATAAATAATAAATAAATATTAGCTCATGGACGCGTGCATTCTCCCCATCCTTACATATATCGCTCAAACCTGGTCTTTACAGATCAACAAAAGTCCAAACTCGGGGTTTGTCAGCGAGCAATGGAGCGCAGTATCCTAGGAGTCAAACTAACAGACCGCATTAGAAACAGTGAACTGCGCTCCCAAACACAAATCGCGGACGTTGGGCACCAAGTAGGCAAGTTAAAGTGGGACTGGGCTGGACACGTCTACCGCATTTCGGAGGAGTTATGGGCAAAATCCACCACCGAGTGGATCCCAAAAGACAGAAAACGGCCACGTGGCAGACCGCGACGCCGATGGAAAGACGAACTCGACTCGTATATGGAAGACTGGACTACACAAGCGTATGATAGAGTGTAGTGGAAGGAAGGAAGAGAAGCCTTTGCCCTGCAGTGGGACAGTACAGGCTCCAAATAATAATAATAATAACTAAGCAGAGCTTGTACTGGGAACCAGGTAACTGATAGAATACTAATATACTTTTATTTTGTAAATACATACTTATAATATACAGAAAAACATCCAGACCCGAAACAAATATCTGTAGATCATGCAAACATTTTTTCCGCGCCGGGAATCGAACCCACTACCTCCCGCGTCTCAGCCGGCTATTCCCCCACTGCGCCACGGAGGTCGTCGAATCATGAAAAATAAATCATAATGATAATCAGAATCACCTAAAAATGGCTGTACGCATTTTGAAGACCTAAAAAAGATTTTATTTTTTGGATATGTGCACTGAGGCTGACCCCACCAGTATGTGGGATGAATAGCAAGAAAGATGCAGGAAATGTGTACTAAATATCTAATAATTTATGATGATTTGGTGACTATAGGTAGAGATACGTGTGAGGGAGGGAGGATGCTTATATCCAGCATTGGGCTATCATTTAAGCTGCCGATGTTAGTAATTATGCATTAATTTTCTACGACCCATTATTGTTAATTATTTTTAAACTTTGTCCAAAAATAACCAGTGGTTCGCCCCGAACTAAGATCTCGCGAGTCTCCCATAAAAACAAAAAAAAATATTTTGACGATCAAAATAGTGCCATGAAATAAAAACCAACCAAATTGACCTACAGTTTCATTCAAATTACAGGTAACGGGAGTTCAAATAAAGTGGTTAATCTTTTTTGGGGTACAGAATGCAGTTATGCTGGATTTCAGACTTTTGCCTATATTTGTGTCACTAAAGCTACACGAATACCAATTTTCAGTATTGTGGAGTTGCTGGTATACCCTGTGAATTTTGTCAAAGTTTTGTTTTTAGTATGACTAATACCTCAAAAACTACAAGGATTAAACTAAAATAAAAACAGGGTTGAATTGTACTAATGAATATTTTTCATTTGACGTCCCACGTGACCATTTAATCTTAGTCTCATTTAATGATATATATGAATAATTTTTTTTTACCCCCCTTGTACCCCAATATCTCAGCAACCCCCCCCACATTTTTAGCACATTTAGTCACACCAAAATTGTGCCATCACTATCTACCTATATACCAAACACGATGATCGGACAAACGCTTCGAAAGTTATCCTCGGACAAACAAACATACATACATACAACGCCGATTTGCCCAGGTTGATTTAGAGATCTCGCTTCGCTCGATCAATAATGCTGGACATTTCACTGAACGCTATCTAGCCCCAAACAAAGCAAAGCTTGTACTATGGGAACCAGATAACTGATTTAATACTTACATACGTTTTTTTTGTAAATACATACAAAAATAGATACCAATATATGTAGAGAAACATCCATCCAAATTGAATATACTGATTTCTTTTTTAATATACTAGATACCGGTGGAGTGGCGGAGTGGCGTTCTGACTCAGCGAGAAGGCGACACGGCAGACCGAAACGTTTCTCCAATACAAGATTTAACACTTGCAGCTTGACTGTGACCAGCTTTCACGACCCAGTAAAACATAATTAAAACTGCATACAGGCAATTTTAAAACCAATTTACGAGTATCTGCAACAACTTTTACAAATAACATGTTTTAGGGTTCCGTACCTCAAAAGGAAAAAACTGAACCTTTATAGGAATACTTTGTTGTCCGTCTGCCTGTCTGTCAAGACCCTTTATCTCGCAAAAGGCGTGGAGATATCGCCTTCAAATTAAAACCATATACTCAAGTCTATAGTCCTTTGACTACAGCATTCAAAAATACATGCAACCCTAAATTTTTACCCTTCTACCACCAACCCCTATCTCAACTTAGCAACAGAACATCTAAGGCTGTACGAAGTTCGCGGGGTCAGCTAGTACATATACTATAGATCTGAAAAATCTGAAAAGTATACATTTTTAATTAAATCATAAAATATAGGTATATAGTCTTTATATAAAGTACGCAATCAACCATCGAAACTATTGTACAAATTTGTACGGAACCCTCGGTGGGCGAGTCCGACTCGCACTTGTCCGGTTTTTATACAACATGGCGATGTACCCAGCGGTTTTCTCCGTTACCTTCGACGCAAACAAAAGGTGTTATAAGTTTGATGCGTATTTCTGTGTGTCTGTCTGTCTGTGGCATCATAGTTCCTAAACGGACAGACCGATTAGGACGCGGTTTTTTTTAATAGCTAAGCTAGTTTAACTGCGGTGGTTTTGTGTATCAATTTTTAACCAACGACGCAAAAAAGAACGATTTAATAATTTAATTTTTTTTTACTACTTTGAGATGGAACAAACATATGGCCAACCTGATTTTAAGTGGTAAGCATCACCTATAACAAAGTATTGCCTCGTAGGTCACGCACCTTAGGAACGTGCCCTACGATCCACTGCCCTGCGTCCAACAACTTGAGGCATACAAATGTAAAACCTAAAAAAAAGTGTAAAGTGTAAGTTTGACGACCTCCGTGGTGCAGTGGGCGAATAGCCGGCTGAGACGCAGGAGGTAGCGGGTTTCGATTCCCGCCGCGGAACGAATGTTTGCATGATCTACAGATATTTGTTTCAGGTCTGGTTGTTTCTCTATATATTATAAGTATGTATTTACAAAAAAAAATGTATATAATTATTCTATCAGTTATCTGGTTCCCATAGTACAAGCTCTGCTTAATTTGGGGCTAGATAGCGCTGTGTGAAATGTCCAGCAATATTTATTATTATTTATTATTAAAAGCCTTATGCGCCTGTGATTTTACCTGTATTATTTTTGTAAATATTATTATAATCAACAACACTCTGCCCGCGGCTTCGCACGCGTGGTTCGATTAAACAGTAACTCAATCTTATTAAGTATAGACGAACCTTATTGATAAGTGGTACATGTATTAATATAGCTTCATTTGAAACTACGAAGGTGACTTACGACGTACGCACTGGGTATTTCCAGATTAATGTCTCACTGTATTTTAAGATATCCTTATCTGAATTATTAATTTTAACACTTATGGCCTCTTTCACGACCTCCGAGTAACTTTAATTGACGGGTAAAATCATTCTCTCTTTATCTTTTTCCACGTGAAAACAAAAGACGTACCTATATATTTTTTATCCGTTGGATAGCGATACTCAGAAGTGATGAAATAAGCAGTTATTGTATCAACACTTCTATTTGCCTTTGAAAAGTATCTAAATAAACATTCAATTTATCTAAAAAAATAAGTGGCACTCCGGGAGTGCCGACAGAAGTGAAAATCGGTATCGAGATCACTGGTTTTTTTCCATCTCAAAAAATGCCCAACGTGCCTAAAGAAGTTTTCACTTTAAAAATCCTCGAGCACTACCGTTTGGGTCTCTTAACAGCAAAAGTGAATAGGTATCTCCTAGATCTTAGTGCCACACCATCGCTGATTATCATCAGGTGAGATTAAGGTGTGTGGCAGAGAATAAAGATTATATCGTCTCATCATCATCATTCTCAGCCCGTGTCGACCCACTGCTGGGCATAGGCCTCTCTTTGTTTCTGCCACTCTTCCCGATCCTGTGCCAGTCTGAACCACGTACGATCACGTACATACGTCTTATGGATGTCGTCGACCCATCTCGCTGGTGGACGTCCCTATTTCGATGGCCAATTCTTGGCCTCCACTCTGTTAGTGTCTTAGTTCACCTGTCGTCACTACGTCTGGCCAAGTGTCTTGCCCAACTCCACTTGAGCCCCAATATTCGCTTGCTGACGTCTTGCTTGACCTTATATTTGTTTGGATCTTGAAGATTATATCGTCTACTTTAAAAAAAAATCGGGGTGGGTAGTATCGCTACACTACTGTAATTTTTAAGAGCCCAAAACTTTTCTCGTGGACTGTTTGTCGCCCCAACTTTTCACTTATATTTTTTCTTGTTATCCTTTTAGAGTACCAAAATCCACACGACGACGCAAAAGTAACTAGCGTAACCATTGCGTTCTATGACTAATTATTTGGTCACGCAAAGTGAATTTCGAGGCTCTTTCAATATCTCCGCTCAATATATTAAACAATTTTGGCGACAAAAAAATGTTTCATCGCCAATTTAAGAACGTTTCAACGTTAAAAGAGAAGGAAATTGCATCTTCTCATTTGAAGGTGATTTACCAATACAGTGCCTGATGGCAAATAGCGACACTATATAGTCGATGCAGACGCTGTAGTGGACAAGAATTTAGATGGCCTACCCAACTCATAAGTCACTGATCAGTATGTTTTACCTGATCACGTGGTCTTTCACTATGGGCCTCGTAAGAAGGCTCAAGGTGGCTCAGCATGCTATGGAGAGGGCTATACTTGGTGTTTATATACGAGATCGAATCAGAAATGAGGAGATTCATAGACGCACCAAAGTCACTGACATAACACAAAGGATTAGCAAGCTGAAGTGACAGTCACATAGCTCGAAAGAGCTGCCGGCCATTGGAGCAGAATGGTTCCCGAGCACTGGAAAGCGCAGCGTATGCCCCCCCCCCCACTAGATGGAAAGATGACCTGATAAAGGTTGCTGGGAGCCGTTGGGTGCAGGCCGCACAAGATCGGACGCTCTTAAAATCTACGGGGTCGTCCTATGTTCAGCATGATATGATGATAAGTATTACCCAACTCTTATACCATCCTCTCATTTTAGTCAGTGCACCAAAAAATTCGCCCCTATCTCGCACTTAAAAATCAAATAAACCTTTTATGTTTTTTTATTCATGAAGACAAAATGGCAAACGTCTGATTTTAATATCATGACATTTGAAGCACTTACTTCGCATCACGACTTTATGCCTAAGCTGTCAACGGCAAGACCCTGATAATTTACTTTGCAACCGCATAAATCAAGTGCACCGAATAATCTTGCCAAAGTAAACAACATTGGAGCAAGACAATAAATCAAAATCTGGATCTAAATGCTTTATTAATTTAGCTCTTATATCTTAACAGTAACATTACCAAATCAATATTACAAAAAAAAAAAAAATAACGCCTATCTATTTCCTACTATTTATGTGTACGACTTTTTCTACGTTACTTTTATCAGTGAATTATATTAAAAAGATTGCTGTAAATGTCGGTAATATGTGGACTTGTTCGTAAGAACAAATCACACCAAAGATGACTAGCTCATATTAACTTACTAAGAAACGGCTTTTTTATGTGTGGGGAAACAGGCTTACGGCCTACTTCATGGTAACTATAGTAAGTGGTCACCGTCGCCTATTAACACCGGCAACACCCGCATGGGGTATTATCCGGGGTAACCTCTTTACATGTCTCTTGAAGCGTACCATGTCGCAGCCTAACGGGAACACATCAGATGGTTAGCTCATTCGACATCTTGCAAGTATGGGGTAGAAAAGATCGCGTGAAGCATGTGGTGCGCGATACCTAATTGTCGACGATATGTGGATGAGCTTTATTAAGCTAGTTTTAGATTTTAATCAATGTTACATTTTTGAAGTGAAAACTTCTTTAGCATCGAAGTGATTTGAAGAAAAAGCGACAGTAAAAAGAGACAGACACATAAATGTTCATAACATTTAACGTGGTAGAAAATGAGATAGGAAGCATTATACAGTGTTTCTTATGTTCGTGGTTCTCTTTGTGCTTTGCTTCGTACTCCCTCCACTCGTGTTAATAATTATCTAACTTTGCATCACTATGATCATTACTAAAACCTATCTTGAAACTAAAATTTTTGAAGGTTTCACTTCTACCACGTGTGAATTGTACACATGCTTTTTTATCACCATCAAATTCGCTCCTAGAGTAACCGATCTTGCGCGGCGTGCACCCAATTTCCAGCAATCTTCATCCGCTCTTCCTTCCGTAAGAAGTGTGTCATAGACAAAGTTTTTTCTGTTTCTAATTTTATTATTTATTAAATAAAGAAAAAAGAAACAGAGAAAAAACATTTATTTGTGATGGTACAAAACACACACAGCACACAAGTAAGGTACACATAAGAGAACAAATTCATATACACAAAAATAGCAACACCTAGCAAATGTGTGTCTCAAATGTCAAATGTGTGTTACCTATATCTAAACGACCGACGAAATAATAATAATAATACCGATTAGTATTTCTTAAGAAAACTAACAGCACTTATGGCAGGTTTACACGACCGAAGTACAATAGAAAGTCGAGTAGCGAGAAAAGTAGAGAAGTAGCCAAAAAACAAGCCGATTACACGCATACAAATAGAGAAGTAGCAAGATGACTCGCTACTGTACTTCGATCGTGTAAACATGTCAACTAAAAACTATAAACACTAATATTAAAAATGCGAAAGTTTGGATGTTTGTTACTCAATCACATAGCAACGTCGGAACCAATTTTGATGAAATTTTGTATAAAGGTAGAATATGAATTATTAAATCATAGTCAAGCGTGCAAGTCGCGGGTGGAAGCTAGTATTAAATAAGTTTCCGCATATTGTACTTAAGATGCTTGTTGTGAAAAAGATACAAGAAGAAAAGATACTGAGAATAAAACAATTATGAAATTATATTCAATAGCCAAGTTCATGAAACTCGCTTCCAAGCGGTATTATGAACTTGCCTCCCAGCATCCGAACCCTTTGGTACATACCATTCCGGTCTACCCGTTGGATCCGCCCGCCAACAAAATCCTCCGTCGTCCGAGACACGTTCTCGGAGACCCGGATGACGAAATCACCTCCGCTAATGCGGAAGGTGAGTCATCTATATCAGACAGAGCAAAGACTTCACAGAAACACCGACCTCGCCGGCGAGGTCGACGAGTCCCTTCAGTCGCCGCCTATACGAGGTACAGACATGTACCCGGGCGTTTCTCTCCTATCCTCACCCCGGCAACAGCCCAAGCCGAGGCTCGCACCTAAGTGGTGCCCTTGCGCTAGTTGCCTAAAAATAACTTACTGGGCTGAGCGCCATCTGCGCTCGCCAAAAGTTCGGTTAAGCTGTCACGGCCTCAGAGGCCAACAGCGAGATTAGTCCATCCGAAAAAAAAAAAAAGAATAAAACAATTAAAGAAACCTACTTACAGCGATAATGCAAGAAAGGTTTAATTAACTAACAATTTAATCTTCTATTATCGAATTCCGATAGTTTTTATTATATTGAATAATTGCATTTGTCATTGTGTGCTAATGACATATTAATACCTCATTGTCATCAAATACCATTTATGTTGTGTATTTGTGTTAGGTTGTGGTAATTATAGCCCCATTAAAGATAAATCATAAGCAGAACAATAGAATCATTACGTATATTATTTATTTCGAGTCCATTATAAGTCAATGATGTAATTTAGAAGCAAAAAGTGCAAACTCAGCTTAACTGTATCCCAATTATTGTGATTTTTTCTTCATTTAACTTTTGATCGCACCGATCTATTTAAATCATCTCACTTGACGTCAAACATTTCAGTATAAGCCGAAAACCTGAATAAGGCTGTATTAAATTCTGATTATTTAAAGGGTGTTTGATAATATACGCACACAAATGAAAGGGGTTATTTTGATGAGCATAAAAAATAAATATGTGAAATGTTTACCATAGAAATGTGAAATTTATTTTGGCATGTAAAAACAAACACTATAATAAACTTATGTTGTGCTATTGCATAATGCTTGCCATATAACCACAGATACTGTATTGGTGACGTCTCGAGATATCTCTTGTTGTCCCTTTCTAACCCAAAACCCGCAGCCATTTCCGAAAGAGATATCAAATAGGCCTTTATTTTTGGATGTCGATTGCAAGAGTAGGCAGTAAGTTTTATATCGAATCAATCACCTAAACTTAGTAGATTTTCTTTATAATTTGATTATATAACTAGTCGTTTTTTTTCGAGAAGTTTTTTTTTATGTTTTGAAAAACCGTTACTTGAATATCGGTAGTATATTAATTACCAAACACCCTCTGACCATATAAAAATATGATATAACTCGGAAATGTCATTCATAGATACAGATTTCTGTATGTCATCTACGCAGTAGACGAGCTACGACTCATGTTAGTGTAGAAGAAAAATCTACAATATAATGACCAACTAAAATGACTACTTTTTCACGAGTAGCGACTTTCTTGAGCAAAGCGAGTGTAAACCAAATAAAATTGTATAAGATAATGATTTATGTCGAACACTTGCGTCATATAAATTATCAACAAGTAGGTAAAATACAATGTTTCACGATCTCATTTATATTATTAATTGAATACTACGGCTTATTGTAATTAATGAACGTGACTTTAGAATTTTATATTTAGAACAAAAAATTTCATCCATAAAAAAATCAAATAAAATAATAATTTTATTTTTTATATAAGGAATTGTGTTTAAAGGAATGAATACATCATACATATATGTCAAGACAATCAACCGTTACTCGTCTCAACGAAATAATCAAAAATCTTTAAAAGTTTTGAGTGTCTTCCATGAATTGAAAACCGCAAGAACGCAAGTTTCACGAACAGCACATGTTAAAAAAACCCGAATTCCATGCACTGGGTACACCCACAAAATGAGGACGATGTCTTATGACGTCAGAAAGGTGTGTTCCTATATGCAACTAGCAATACAATATACCTACCTACATGTAGGTTAGGTACGAGTATATTTGATGATAATAACATTCCTGTTAGACTGGTACTATGAATTCCTGACTTAATAGGAAGATTGATTTCGTAAGACCAATATGTGTAGTAGGGGTTTACCTACTATTTGTTTCGATGTTATTATTCTCTGTTTGATTTTGAGCATTTTCCGCGGTTAGTTGAGCAAGGAAAAGGTAAGTACCTATACTTAGAAATAATTGAATGCAACATCTGCTGGGATTGTTTTTATACATAGTGTAACTAGCCCATTTTTTGCTTTTTATTAATCTTTGAGCTAGAGTAGACCTACCTTAATATAGGGTGTTTGATAATATACGCACAAAAAATAAAGGGGTTATTTAGATGAGCATAATAACTAAATTTGTGAAATGTTTACCATAAAAATATGAAATTTATTTTGGCATGTACAAGCAAACACTTTATTAAACTTATCTTGTGCTATTGCACTTGCCATCTAACCACAGATATGTACTGTATTGGTGACGTCTCGAGATATCTCTTGTTGCCCCTTTCTAACCCAAAACCCCGCAGCCATTTCCGAAAGCGATATCAAATCGGCCTTTATTTTTGTATGTCGATTACAAGAGTAGGCATTAAGTTTTATATCCAATTAATCACCTAAACTGAGTCGATTTTCTTTAAAATTTGATAATATTACAAGTAGTTTTTTTTCGAGAAGTCTTTCTATAGATTTTGAGAAACCGTCACTTGAATATCATCAGTATATTACCAAACACCCTGTATACAGGATGCTATATATATATACGGTAACCCGAAAATAAGTTTTTCTTCTATATCTATAACTTTACATGGTTAAATTTTAACTGTATTTCAATGAAAAACATCAAATTACGACACGTCATAGAACATGTCATGTTCGTGTTAAAGAGGGCATTGACACAACTCAGTTTACATAACTGCAATTACGAAGCACTGCATATTAAACTTACAGATTCAAAATAATTAACATAGGTACGAAAAATATTTTAAAGTCCACCATCTTGAACGCCCTTTATTTATGTTATTGAACAGGATATCACGAACATGACACCATTAAAACACTTCATTAAAAAATAACCATCAATGTATTTCAAATGAGTTTTATATATCGTGTAGTGCTTTAAAAGCACTCGTTGTAAGGTAGGTACAGTCAGCAACCAACATGATTTTCAACACTAAAATTGCAAATTAAGACTTATGTTTTTGAAAACTTTATGTTTTTTATATCTCCATAAACTGACGGCCGTTAAAGCAAAAAGGTTCTAGTAGACCACAAACTGAAAAGCATAGCGTAGGATGACCCTCCATTAGAAACACAACCCTAATAAAGGTTGCTAGGCGCCGAATGGTGCAGTTTGCACAATATCACCAGCTCTGAAAACCTATGGGGGAGGTTCTATATCTGATATGATAATTATGATGAACTTTAGAACTTCAAGTACAATTCAAACGCTTGCAATGTTGCAAAATTAGTAAAAAAAAGGTAATAATCCTCGCTGATAACCTCATTGATAAGTGTAATTGATAACCTATTTTTATAAATATGGTTAAGAAGGGTAAATAAACAATACATTGACAGAAACATTGGTTAAAAAATATGGTAATTTTGGTATCTGGTTAGGTATTCACGTTCCCTGTTTGTGAGCGTTAATTTTCCTCATCCTGAGTAAGAGTATGAGTAGCTCCTAAAGGAAGTCCCGATTGAAACGGCAGAGCGTGTAGCGTAGCGGGGCTATCAAGCGTTCTGTTGAGCGAGCAGTGTGCACGCAATTATCGCTAGAGCGGAGCGTTTAGTGTGTGCGCGATAATGGGTCACATTGTCGGTTGTAACACCTATAAAATGGTACGTGATAAACCCCGTATTTGGTTTGTTTGTTTGTTTTAAATATTTATTGCACAAAAAGAAAAATGTATGATTCGAGGACTTAATGCTAAAAGCATTTTCTACCAGTCAACCGTCATAGGTAAAAAAACTTAGGTTGGCGTGCTTAATACCTACTAACATAAACAAAACAAAGAGAACTACCTAATTGCCTACATAAATATAATAATACTCACTAATACAATATAATTATATAAATGAATCTAATAACAAATAAAGATATACGGAAAGTTCAAGTGGAAGTAGAATTTAAAAAGTGACTATGGACAGAACGTTTAAAAGCTGGTTCGATGTCATTTTTCTAATACTGAGGGGAAGAGAGTTCCATAAGCCCGCTGCCTTAAGAGGAAATCTGGGCTGCGTTTCGCCCATACAAACGTAGTCCCCTGTTTCCTCTATGGATACTGATACTAGAGCAAATATTTTTTTACCATACAATCTACACGTATTACGGTCATGTCCCTACGTTTAGTTTTTCTCCATAAATTAATTATTATAAGAACTAGGAACCTTCTAAAGTCACAGAAATTGCTAATTGTTACTTCCCCTTTTCAGACATCCAGCAAACAAATTTGACGAATATAAATAAAAAAACGAAACGTACCAACATAGCCAAAGCCCTTTTTATTACATATTTGAAAAAAAAAAATTAAAATCGGTCCAGTTTTGGAGGAGGAAACAGGGGACTACGAAACAGTGATTTCGTCTCTTTTAAATAGGTATAATCAGTCCGACCTGCAGTTGTCTCTATCGCACGCACATAGGGCATATAGGGCACAGCGCGACAGCAATAGATTTGTTAAATACCTATATTCCAAATGTCTTGCTTCCCGGATTTCCTCTTAACTTCAAAAGAGTTGGCGCGGTAGGAGAGGAGTGCTTAGGAGTGGCTAGGCAAAGAGAATCAGCTGACCTAAGATTACGATCGTGAGTGTCAGTGAACCTTGATTTTAGGTAATGAGGAGAGTCTGAGACTTTCAAAATGGAGAACAGGAGACACAGTATTCCTAAAATTCTCCTTGCCCTAATTGGGAGCCATTTCAGCTTACAACGGAACTCCAAGACGTGGTCATATTTACGAATACCATACACAAACCGTATGCAAGAGTTTAGCAAGCGATCCAACTTATTGAGATGGTCGGCAGAGAGATCGAGGTAAGCCACATCAGCATAATCAATAATGGGTATGAGGAGGGTATTCACCAACGAAATTTTAGATTGCTTTGGAAGAAAGTTCTTACAACGTAGAATAAAGTGGAGACAAGCAAAAAATTTACGTGAGACCTCTTTTACTTGAGCGGACCAGCTTAAATTGGCGTATTTGGTCATTTTAATAATTATCTCCAAACAAGCTTGTATGTACGAATGTTAAACTAATTAATACCATGAATGTTGCGCATCGTGCACGCTCGAAACGTCTCGGTCGCCTCGCTTCACACTCACTGCGCTTTTCCAAATATGCCATCTAAAAGTTTCTTTGGCTGACTGTACGTACAATATACCAATGTTTTTTTCCTTTACCTAACCATGACGGCATTGATGCAAATATCATGTTACTTTATTACGTGTAGTCCACATCCGCGTCATGACAATTTCTTAAGATTCCGTGTAAGGGATGTCGTTTTTTCTATTTGTTTTTTTATTTGTGTAGCCGGCATCCAACGCCTCCGAGCAACTTTCATTAGGTCACCTTTCCATCTCGTGGGGGACCATCCTACACAGTGCGAGGTCTCACCGCAAGAACCTTTCTACCTTCTTCCTCAACGTTCAATAGTTCTTCGAGCTATGTACCTCCCCCACCCCCCCTCCCCCACACACTGCAGCGACATGGAGTGGACGTCTTAAGATTAATATGATGCTGATGATGAAGTACTTAATTTTACATCGAGATCACAAATACTGGCACAATTTAAAAATGTTCGATTATATTCTCTATAAGAACATCCAAGTCTATTAATAATTTTAAAACAAAAGTACACACCCATTATCTGTCCCTGTGTTGAAGTTGTAACTGCTTGTTAATTCATCATAACCATTTTTATAGTTGCTTATTTTATTATAATTAAATTTGTCCTATTATTAGTATTTTAGGTTTATAGTATGTAGGTATGTTTTTAATTTTATATAGATGCTGCGCCGTCATGTGATAAGTTATAATCCTATCCATACTAAGGTTGTCTGGAAGAGATCGCTTTTAGCGATAAGACCGCCCATTGTAATAAATATATTTATAAAAATTATGTTCCGTATTTTACTTTGGTGTACAATAAAGAGTTATCTTATCGTAATTAAACAAAATCTTTATAAAAAAGCCTACTATAAAATATCGGATTATTTAGATGATAGAGAAGCTTGGGATTGAAACTGCTAACTCGTTCAAAATGTTACAATTTAGACGTAATTTACTTCTGTATTATGTATTGTAAAAGGATCATTAAAAAAACAACCAGCCTTGTTTCTTGCCTTTCTTTTCTGGCTTGGTCGCGAAGGAACAGGCAGTAAAATTGACGTTTCAAAGTGATCCTTGTGATTTTAATGAATAAAAATATTTGACTTTTGACTTTTTATATATGTACCTATAGTACTTATCACTTTCAGTTTTTGCGAAAACATTTCCAATGGTCCAGTTTCCAAGTTATTGCGTCAAACAAAAATAAAAGTTAACTACAATGCGTTTCAATTAATGACAATCGTCTGAGACAATGGCAACTTGACAATTATTGTCAATCAAGGAATTGTGATTGACAATCGCTTTAATTGAATTTGTGAGCAACCAAAAGCCTCTGTCAACCAGTGGTTCCAATTTCAGATCTGAAATGAAAACTCCAGTCAGGCAGGACCGCCCTAGATAAATGTATCTATGGAGAATAAAGTAAAATGACATTTTAACGTAGAGTCTACTTTGAGAATAGGATAAACTTTTAGGGCAGTCATGCTAAGGCATAGTGAATATGTGCTTTCTAGGAAAGCGTGCTCCATCTCGACTACACCATTACTTACCAAAACTGATTAACAGTATGGATATATTATACTCGTAGTTGGAACTATTATAATAAGTACCTGTTAGTAAGATTTTCTACACGATGGAACTCGGTTTTCTGCTTTTAAAAGCTACCGCACTCCCAGCAGCTTGTAAAAGCTCAACCTTTTTTTTTTTTTTTTTTTTACGATGGGAAAATGCTTTACGCATGTCCTCCAACCCGGGGAGAGCTGAAAGGGTCTGTCGGACTCTCCGTTGGCTGTCAACCAGCGGCATACCGACTAAAAACCCACCGATATTCCTTCATTCACCTTAGTGCCAGTGCATCATCAAACCGCCCATCGGATGAGCGGGTCGATGCTGCACTAGCACCTGACAAGGTCACGGGGTCCCGGTTGGATTCAACCGCGGCCCTGTCGGTTAATGTCCGCCTTAAGCGGACCCCTCTCCTTAAGCGGAGTAAAAGCTCAACCGTGGCTTAACTTCGTTGTATCTACATTAAACAGGTTTCTCAGAAACATGGAAATGGATAGGAATATCTTTATTGCTACATTAAAAGAGGATACTTCAAAATATGTATGTTAACCCACGGGTGATGTTACTGAGAAACTGAACAAATGTTTATAAAAATATACTCGAAGTGAATTTTCTTGAATTTTCATTGTTAATTGTTGTAGGAATGCATTAACCAACTGGCCCACATTTAAAACTATACTTGGAGTTATCTTATCGTACAAAATGTTTGTCTTGAGGTTAAAATAGCTAATTAACTAGAGTATCTATTAACGTGACACAGAAACTTTGTACCACGTTTCTGTATATCACTATGGACTTCATTAGAAGGCTCAGCTCACCGTGCTATGGAGAGGGCTATGCTTGGTATTTCTCTACGAGATCGAATCAGAAATGAGGAGGTTCGTAGACAAACCAAAATCACGGACATAACACAGATGGTTAGCAAGCTGAAGGTGTAGTAGGCAGGGCTCAGCCATTAAGGCAAAAAAGTTTTCGAGTGGAGTTCCTGTTCCCTAACTAGAAAGTGCAGCGTAGGATGGCCTTCCACTAAAATCAAAATTAAAATCTTTTTATTCAGTAAAATCACAAGGATCACTTTGAAACGTCAATTTTACTGTCTGTTCCTTCAAAGAAAGGCAAGAAACAAGGCTGGTTGTTTTTTTTAATGATCCTTTTAGAATACATAGCAATAAAGAAAATAAATTACGTCTAAATTGTAACATTTTTGAACGAGTTGGAGAAATTTCAATCCCAAGCTTCTGTATCATCTAAATAATCCGATATTTTACAGTAGGCTCTTTTATAAAGATTTTGTTTCATTACGTTTTTAAATTTGTTAATTGTTAATTTTTGTACATCACTTGGGAGTTTGTTATAAAAGCGTACACCTTGCCCTTTAAACGATTTACTAACTTCATGGAGTCTACAAGTGGCAACAGCGAGTTTATCTTTATTTCTAGAATTAAAACTAAGATGATCGCTATTTTTCTTAAACAAATTAATATTTTTGTGATATATACACGATCTGAAGGTTGCTGGAAGCCGTTGGGTGCATGCAGGCCGCACATGATCGTCACTTTGGAGATTTATGGAGACGCCCTATGTTCAGCAGTAGACTTCCTATGACTGATCTAATAAACTAGAGGTTTACCGAACATTTGGACTTCAAAATGTCTTAGAAGTCATTGATTCCTTATGTGAGGGTGATGACCAGTTTAACTTAAGTCCGAAGCACCCTGTATAAGTACCATCTTTACATAGTATAAAATGAAGTCGCTTCCGCTGTCTGTTACTCTAGATCTTTTAAACTATTCAATGGATTTTAATGTAGGGTTCAGCAATAGATAGAGTGATTCAGGAGGAAGGTTAACATGTTTAACTAGCTTCCGCTAGCGGCTTCGCACGCATTGTTTGTCAACAAAACGTAGCCTATGTGTTAAAATAGGTTATACTCTACCGATTTGAATCAATGAATCAAATAAAAAAATATATATATCATACGGACTTGAAAGTAACTCAGACTCTCTGTATGTTTATTACCTTTTCACGACTTAATGGCTCGACCGATTTCTTTAGAATTTGGTACCTATATACCTAGATAGATTATGAATGGACTTGAGACATAGGATACACTTTACGCGACTGCACAGAAGGAGGGTAATGTCTTATTGACAAACCACGCGTCCGAAGCCGCGGGCGGGTCAGCTAGTAGTAAATACAATGAAGTTGAACTGAAAGTAGCATATAGGTATGTACTTGTACATTTCAGAATCACGCTTTGCTCGACTCTAATGGAATACATTGAGTGCACGAAAGTTATATGCAGCGAACATTCAAACTTTGCAAACCCTACTCTGTACGGCTAGTCTAGTTTAGTCAAGCTTTAAAGGTGCTTTTGGCACTTCTAATGTGTGCCAGAAATACCTTGTTAAGTTGATTGATTAAGTGTTATTTTTGTAAACTTTCGTCATCACTTTACATACTTACTAGTAACGGGTTTTTATCGCGTATTTACTTTTTTATTTAATATCCCCACGTTTTGACTGTGTTGCAATAGCCATGGTCGCGGGCAGACACCTGGGAGCGGGACAAATAAAAAGGTAAATAAGCGATACATACTAGTTTAATATAGTTAAGAGTGTTATGATAATGGTTAGAGTGTGCCAGAGACGGGAAATAAGACCACGACTTGACATTAGGCTTTCGTATGTGTTCACTTCATGGCAACGACGTGGGACAGGATACCGCGACGTGGTACAGAAGACAGCGAGAGAGTCTCTACAGACAAGTGATGTTGCTCACGCAGTGAAACCACACGGTTTCAGCGCACAGTACACCACCGGAGACGAAGATATGGGTCGCGTTCCCGTCTCGGATATATAATATACGTCGTTTACACATTCTTATTCAACACTCGTGTCGTTGCTCGAAATCATAGAAATGCTTGCTTAGATAATCGTGTACACTCGGTATTATATTATTACTTCTGGCGTGAAAGTCACTAATGTGGTCATCTTTTATGTACCAATTGTAAGGCTGCGTTTACACGAGCGCGATCTTTTTCGGCGCGACACCGCGCGCGCCGTCCGCGTAAGCCTCTTGCTCCTCAGAAACTTTCGAATTTACAGTTTATATCATTCACATAAAGTACATATTTTATCGATATTCAAATATGTACTTTTACGCTACGGACACGAATCGCACGCGCGCAGCACCCGCGCTGCGCCCGCTCCTCCCGTGCCGCTTAGGGTTTATGTGAATGACATAAAGTTGGAATTTGGGTGGTCACCCGATAGAGCGGCTGCTGACTATGAGGGGACGCGACGCGGGGGCTGATGAAAAGCTGCCCGAGCGCGATCAGCGCGCGTTGAAATCGTGTCATATGAACGGGCGCTAAGATTTAAAAATTTGCTGTTGGTACAGATAAGTTCATTAGTGCTTTCAATTTTTATTTTAAATATCACAAATTGTTAATAATCGTATGTAGGTGACTGTACAGGCTTGATAAAAGTGTTTGCCGTCAAAAGGTTTTCACAGCTCGCCAGTCAGTCGTATCTATCATATCTAGAATGAAAGCACAGTTTCATTGTACGGTATCTGTTACGAAATGGTGCATAGTTGCATGCAACCTTTCGTGTTGCAGTAAACGGGACATTTTTGGTGTACGCATGTCGAGTTAGAGATTTGCTAATTGGTTGTCTTGATTTATATCAGGATTTTCTTACTTGAATCAAAGATTATATCATGATTATTTGCAACAGCCACAGGTATAGATTTTTAGCTTACTTTAGTCTATATAAACCATTGGCCTTTATATGGATCAATCGCGGGCATGTTAAAATCTATTGGCATTAAAGTTGTGTCAGATAAATGACAGCTCAATTTAAACTTGTTTAATGTCAAATCAAACCTGGTATTTAAACATGTTATTGTCTAACTGCCAGAGTATTTGAGTGCATTTTGGGGATTGAGCCTAGGACCTTGATCTATACTTATACCAAATTGGTTCAGAAACGACGCTTTCGGATTTATAATAAATAAATAAATATTGCTGGACATTTCACACAGCGCTATCTAGCCCCAACCTAAGCACAGCTTGTACTATGAGCACCAGATAACTGATAGAATACTTATATACTTTTTTTTGTAAATACATACTTATAATATATAGAGAAACAACCATACCCGAAACAAATATCTGTAGAACATGCAAACATTTGTTCCGCGGCGGGAATCGAACCCGCTACCTCCTGCGTCTCAGCCGGCTATTCGCCAACTGCACCACGGAGGTCGTCAATAGGTACTAATAATAATACTAGTGGTTCGCCCCGAACTGAGATCTCGCGAGTCTCCCAGCAACAAAAATATATTATTTGTAATCTTTGACAACGGATTAATAAGATTTTAGCCCTTTTGCAAAAACTCACCAATTTTATTAAGAAAAATGTACTGGAGGAGCTACAGTTATCACCATAACAATATCCTACAGTTTTAAACATCTGTAGAACTTACTGGTGAACTTAAACTATAAACTTCGCCTGCATAAAGTAGGGGCGATATAAACACAAGTGGCGGTCACAAATAGGCCTCGTGGTATTAAAGCCGCAAAAGCAAATAAAAAATGTGATAAATGTGATAATTTCTACGCATTGCAACCATTCTGTTCAGACTACTTAATATTCTGCCCCTTCTGTTGAAGAATTGTTCTTTTGTTTCTTGTTTTTTTTTTATTTAAAAGACCAACAGCTACAAAAATATAACAGTTTTAAAATTATATATTTACGATAATACAGCAAATTAAAGGTCTCTCTAAGTAATACAGTGATAGTTCCTACAATTTACGTATGACAGAGATAATTTATAATATAGTGATTGTGAATTAAGTAAAGTCAATGAGTACATAAAGATATGAGTATATATTTTAATTAAACAAATAACTAAGTACTATATATAAATATTATGTTATATATTTGTGTAAATTAAATAAATATTATGTACTAAATGTGTCTATGTGTATAAAAATTATAAATAATAACTTCTGATTGTTATGTAGGTAATCGTGTAGGAGTGCGTAATTGAAAGCGCAGATTGCGATCCATTCCGAATAACCGGCAATAACCCTATCAATTTTCCGCCAGAGCCTCTTCAGGGTCCTTAGAACGATGAAATTAGAACAGCCACTTGAGATGGCGGCGTGGTTATTGCTTTCCTGTTTGTAATGAAACTAGCTGACCCGTCCGCGGCTTCGCACGCGTGGTTTGTCAATAATCACATTGCCCTCCTTCTGCGCAGTCGAGTATAACGTAGCCTATGTCCCAATCCCGGTCACAACCTATCAATATACCAAATTTCATTGAAATCAGACCAGTCGTTTAGTAGTGAAAACTTAAGAAACAGACAGAGACACTTATTATTTATATACCAAATTGGTTCAGAAACGACGCTTTCGGATTTATAATAAATAAATAATAAATAAATAAATATTGCTGGACATTTCACACAGCGCTATCTAGCCCCAACCTAAGCAGAGCTTGTACTATGAGAACCAGATAACTGATAGAATACTTATATACATTTTTTTTGTAAATACATACTTATAATATATAGAGAAACAACCAGACCAGGAACAAATATCTGTAGATCATGCAAACATTTGTTCCGCGGCGGGGATTGAACCCACTACCTCCCGCGTCTCAGCCGGCTATTCACCCACTGCACCACGGAGGTTGTATATATCTAGTAGCTTTGCTTAGTTTGGGGCTAGATGGCGCTGTGTGAACTGTCCAGCATTATTTATTTTATTTTAAATATGTTGAATCTAACTCTGTTTTTTTTACACAACAAAATCACTTACCGACTTTCGCAGAATTTGAAGCTTTTTCTGCACAACTTGTGTGCTATCCAATTTACCAAGTTGCTGGGACGTACTTACCTGAAAAAAAAAGTAATTTATTAAGTTTACCTGTTATTGATATCTCATACTATTAGAAACATTCACTTTACTTATATACCTAATCTAATGACGACCTCCGTGGCGTAGTGGGCGTATACCCGGCTGAGACGCAGGAGGTAGTGGGTTCGATTCCCGCCACGGAACAAATGTTTGCATGACCTACAGATATTGGTTCTGTGTCTGGGTGTTTTTCTATATATTATAAGTATTTATTTACAAAAAAAAGTATATAAGTATTCTATCAGTTATCTACTAGTTCCCATAGTACAAGCTCTGCTTAGTTTGGGGCTAGATAGCGCTGTGTGAAATGTCCAGCAATATTTATTTATTTATTTTTAATTATAGTTAGGGCATTTTAATATACACCTGAATGCTTCGTTCATTGATTTATGCATACTCAATGTAAAGTTATTGAAAGTATTTTGGCTAGATTTCAAATGGAATTAGACTCCTGTAACATGTATACATTCGACAGCTGTACTAGATTGATAATGAGTGATGCTTCCTGCGACCTTTATGTATGTTTTAACCTAATAATTAGGTATCTCTTATCTATATTACTCGAATTGATTGCGATGCAAAGAGTTGACGTGAATGGGAAGCGTTCTCCGGGGTCTCTGGTTAAAATGGGTGTACCACAGGGACCAATTCTGGGACCATTTTTGTTTTTAGTATATATTAATGATCTTCCCCATCTTGTAAGGGACGATCATGAGGTTGTATTGTTTGCAGATGTCACGTCACTTTTATCAATTAAAGTGACGACAAACCGATTTTGACGCTGTAAACAATGCAATCTCTAAGGTGGTAAAATGGTTCAATGTAAACAATCTACTTCTAAATGAAAAGAAAACAAAGTGTATTAGATTTATTCTACCTAATGTTACACAAGTTAAAGCAGATATAAAAATCAATGACGAGGAGTTGGTTCTTGTGGACACTACCGTATTCTTAGGTATAACACTAGATAATAAGCTTCAATAGGGCCCTCACATTGATGGGTTGTCGAAGAGACTTAGTTCTGCGGCATACGCAGTCAAAAAGATCCGTCTTTTTACAGACGTAGACACAGCTAGACTAGTTTACTTCAGCTACTTCCACAGCATTATGTCATACGGTATACTGCTGTGGGGGAGTGCTGCAGATATAAACACCGTTTTTGTGCTGCAGAAGAGGGCTGTTCGTGCATTTTTTAATATGGACCCCAGAGAATCATTACGCAATAAGTTTAAAGAAATAAATATTATGATATTCCCTTGTCACTACATCTATGAAAATCTAAAGTATGTTCACAAAAATATTAATTTGTTTAAGAAAAATAGCGATAATCATAATTTTAATACTAGAAATAAAGATAAACTCGCTGTTGCCACTTGTAGACTCCATAAAGTTAGTAAATCGTTTAAAGGGCAAGGTGTACGGTTTTATAACAAACTCCCAAGGGATGCACAAAAATTAACAATTAACAAATTTAAAAACGTAATTAAACAAAATCTTTATAAAAGAGCCTACTATAAAATATCGGACTATTTAGATGATAGAGAAGCTTGGGATTGAAATTGCTCCAACTCGTTCAAAATGTTACAATTTAGACGTAATTTCTTTTCTGTATTACCTATGTATTGTAAAAGGATCATTAAAAAAAACAACCAGCCTTGTTTCTTGCCTTTCTTTCCTGGCTTGGTCGCGAAGGAACAGGCCGTAAAATTGACGTTTCAAAGCGATCCTTGTGATTTTAATGAATAAAAATATTTGACTTTGACTTTGATTGCGTTTTTTGTGAGAAATAAAATACTTTTTACTTTACTACCAAAGTGGAAAGTATAGGCAAGGACAGCCCCGATTTGAAGAGTTGCTGAAAGACGTTTGGTGCTAACCGCACAAGATCGACCGCTCTGGAAATCTATGTTCAGCAGTGAACGTCCTACAAACAAGTAAATTTTTAACAAAAATTTAACCTTAACCAAACTACTGAACCGATTTTGATGTAATTACTATCTGAAAGTATATACTTTCAAATAAAATAAGAATTTTCCGAATCGTTTGATAAATAAAAAATAAAAAAAGTTCTGAGATAACATAAATATTAAAAAAAACGAAAAACTGAATTGAGTAACTCCTAATTTTTTTGAAGTCGGTAAGTACATATAGCTGATCCGCCCCGGCTAAGCGACTTTTATCAAAAAAGTAGGTACTCAGAAAAAGTCTATCGGTAAAATAATTTTCAGAATCGATTAGTAGTTTCTGAGATTACCCCCTACAAACAAACTTACAAATAACAAACCACCTCTTTATAATATTAGTATAGATGGGAAAAGCCCAGCATGGCTCACCTGATGTACAGCGGTTAACTACGTAGGTTTAACAATTGCGTTACATGCAGGTGTTGAATTGCGCCCATCACCCTGACACTTACGTAGAGGTCTCGTTATGTGCCTCTAATTTCTTATTCAATCTTAGAATTGTTAAAACCCAAGATGAGCCTTATCAATTATCACAGGCGTAGTCCCGAAATATTCAAATATTACATTAATATTCTATTGAAATATGGAGATTCAGGTATAAATTAATACATTAATATTTTATGCAAAATTTTTATCGCTTGCCGATTAGGTTTATGACCGACAATCAGCCTGCTGTTATTCTTTCACATTTTTATGATTATTTATATCGTTTCATGGACATTTTTGTGCTTTTATTTTCTTAAGCCCCCACCTGGCTACGCCCATGATCTATATCTACTATTATAATGAGGTAAAGTTTGAAATCAAATCAAATCAAATCAAAATAGTTTATTTGTTTTATATCAATTTTTACAATTCTGGTTGATGCCCTGGCTCCTGAACTAGCGTGAGCTGTATGTCAGGAGTCAGTTTCTTCCCACGTTAAATGACAAAATAACAAAATAAAATACATAAGTAGTGCAATAGTTACAATGATAGATAAACAGTCAATAGATACAATAGTTACAATTATATGTATATAAATAGTTAATTTAATTTAGGTAGATGTATTACTAATCCTGGTGTATAATTAAGTGTTTATCTATTTATTTATTTTTAAACTATTAAATTATATAATATCAAATGTGTTGTGTGTGTTGTGCGTAAGAATAAAATAAAAAAAAATATGAAGTATAGAGATAAATCTATTGTAAGATTGTTAATAAATTTTCTGTTTCAATGTATGTTAATGTACTTAACCATTCTTTAAGTTTAGCTTTTAACTGATAGTTAGGTCTTTTACCTTATATTTAGAATGGAAATATTTATAAAATCTTGGTGCTTGAAAGTTAAAGTGCTGTTGGGCAATCCGTGATTTAACTCTGGCAACAGGAAATCGTTCCCGTCCGTTATCTGTGGAGGGAAGGTAGGGCACCACAGTTTTATGATACCTTTTTATGCACTGGTAGATATACAATTGACGCACTGAAAGAAAAGAAAAAGCTATTTCGTATACAGTAGTTGTTGAGGTTCATTTAGAACCATTTAGTAAGTATAACATGACTTTAAGTAGGGCTCTTTGTGCTCGCTCAAGTTCTAATAAATATGTTTTTCCGGCTGCATCCCACGAGCATATACAATATGTGAAGATGTGAGTTTGTATGTCTGTAGGAAGTTACCTCATTCTAAAAATATATTTCACTAATATAAATATACACTATACCTGAGAAGGAAGGTTCATGACGTTGGGAATTGAGTTATGGAGCTCAAATGGTCTTGGGCGGGATACTTGGCAAGACAGGGAGCAGAGTAGCGACTGAATGGTGGCCGAAGAATGGCTGTAGAAGGGTAGGACGTCCGGCAGTGAGATGGGTGGACGACATCGTTAAAGTCGCGGACTAGCGCAGGATCGTGGCGGATGGCACAAACTTGGGGAGGCCTATCCCTGGTGGGTGGGGTCGGGCTGTGGATGACGGTGATGATGATACCTGAGTGCTATAGGCTATATTTTACTTTATAAAATCTGTTAGAAGTAGCGATGGGTTAGCTAGTTCTTTATGTCGATCAGAAGAATTAACTTTCTTGTTGCTATTGCTAAACGAGTACCCATTTAAAGTTATACTAGTGACCACGAAAACCCAGTCTTCTGGCACAGGAACTATGCAAATTATCCAAATATTTAATAAAGTCCAAACTCGTTTCTAAGGATTGGATCACAACAGCACAGTTTTAAAATTATGTGGCACAGTGACTCATTTACCGAAACAGATAATTAAGTCTAAACTTGTTTCCACGGATTGTGAAAGTTTATAGGAGAAAGCTCTTTTGGCCGTCACCAACTCTTTTCAAAATCTCAGGCGAAACTCATTAGGAGTACTAGTTCTTTTGAAGTAAATACCTTTCAGTTTTGTTTTCACTTAAGTAAATACTAATGGCCATTACTATGATTAGGTTGCAATGCTATGACAAGGCATCAACTAACTTTCTTTCTCTTTCTTTACTTGTCAACTTAGTACACCTACCTACTGGTTGGGTAGGTACTTAAGTGTTCTAGCTGTAGGTCTAATATATCTCATCCTATTGTATTTTTTCCTGTCTGTCTACCTATTTTGTTTGTGGTCCGTTCTGTGTTTCTTTGTGTGTGTCCAATAAATATATTCTATTCTATTTAATCACTGCAACCGCTAAATATTTATTATAATACTAGCTGTTGCCCGCGACTCTGTATGCGTACACTACTTAATGTATAGGTAACCTAGAAATAAAGCTAACTCGCGGTTGCAACTCGACTTGACACCTGTTTTTTATCCCATGGGACCTTTTTTTTTACGTGGAGGAATCCTCATGTATACCGCTCTGAACCCAGGGAGCGGTATGTCGGACTCCTACCGGCTACCGGCTAAACCTCCACGGCGTTTCTCCGCTCGCTGTATGCCGGGGACACGGGAACAGAGAACAATTTCGCGACCCCGGTGGCGTTGGTCCGCTCTTGCGGGCCCCATCTCTAAGGGTTTAGGGTCATCTCTACTAACTATATACACCTGTATATAGTTAGGTCACTGCTATGTGGGATGGAGGTCAGCATACGCTCTCGCATACCCCCTCCTCCTTCGCCCCGGTCTTGTGCGGCGGGTTGAGAGAGTGCTCTCAGATTCCCTGTCGCTCTCCGCTGCTTCCTTCTGCTGCACTACATTTTCGCAGAAGTACTTAGCAGCTTGCCACGACCTATTGCTCTCGACCATTGCGCAAACTACGGTCGGGAGAGAAAGGTCGTGACCTACAGTGTCACCGAGAGCCTGGCGCTCTTCAACCCAGGCAGGGCAGAACTCGAGAGTGTGCTGAGCCGTGTCCTCGAGGCAATCGTCACAGTGGTGGCACGTTGGTAACTGTTCCCTCCCAATTTGGCACAGGTATTTCCCGAAACAGCCGTGTCCTGAGAGCACCTGCGCCAGCCGGAAGGAAACGGTACCATGCTCCCTGTCCATCCACTGCTGAAGCACTGGGCGGATTGCCTCGATGGTCCGGATACCGGCGCTTGGCCTTGCTAGCCTCTCCTGCCACTCCTCTAAGAGGATCTCACGGAGTTGAACCCTTTGCCGCTCCACTTCTCTCGGTGCCAGTTGCTCGCCCTGAGCCATAGCGTTCTCGCGCCAGAAATAAATTGACGCAAGGACCTTTGCATCCATGTCCCAAGGCGGTGACCCCGCCAGCACACATGCCGCCTCGAAGGAGATAGTACGGTATCCCCGTATCACCCTGATTACCATCGCTCTTTGAGGCCTACGTAAAAGAGTGACGTTCCGGCTGTTCAGGGTGTCAGCCCACACCGGAGCTCCATACAGTGCCATGGAGCGCACGACGCCCATGTAAAGACGCCGGCAGCCTACGTGCGCTCCCCCAAGGTTTGGCAGTAGTCTTCCGAGAGCGGCCGCCGTACCCATTAATTTTGGCGCTAGGCGCTGAAAGTGTGAGTTAAAGTTCCACCGGCTGTCAAGAACGAGATCCCATGGGACCTAATTTATGTGATAAAAAGTAGCCTATGTTTTAATGCAGGTTATAATCTACGTACACACTATCGAAATCAGTTCAGCCATTACGACGTGATTGAGTAAGAAACAAACAAACAAATAAATAAATAAACAAACATCCAAACTTTCGCATTTATAATATTAGTGTGATTATAAAAAAGTAAAGTTTGTGAGTTTGTTTAAATGTAGGTGATCCCCAGAACTACTGATACGATTTTGAAAATTCTTTCTCTACTAATAGGAAGCTACACTATCCCGAATTCTAAAGGCTATATTTTATTACGATAAAAATTGCTCGCCTGGGTGAGTCAATTAATATTTTAATATTTTGAAAAGATAGTGCGGGCACTCCCTGTTGGCACTTGGTTTGACAGCACTAAATTGACAACTGGTTGTTCTCAGTCCGTATGAGACAAAAATGTATGGCAATAATTTTATTGCTACCTAAAAGTTAATTTTGTGCCATCAGAATTATCCTCAATAGAAAATAATAGAATTATTCTTTATTGAACACCAGAAATACTTAAAAAAACTAATTAATGCTAAATATAGTAAAATGGGCGGCCTTATCGCTGCAAGCGATTTCTTCAAGGCAACCTAATAATAGCTACATTAAAGAAATAAATAGAATTCTATATATGATAAAAAGTCTAATTGAAGTGCTGCGGCGAACGTTTACGTTACTGTAGAACGCAGAATGACTACCTGTTTTTGACTGGAGGTTCATAATGATTTAAAATATTTTATTGGAAATAAAATATTGTTGTACTTTGTAAATGCCTTTATGTTATGTATGAGTGTCAGATTTATGGAATCTTTTAACGTATCATTTCTTACAATTCCTACCGTTATTCAGGTTAAGCGTTGTTGTTCTATATTTCCAAAAATAATTCTACATTTAGAGACTTTAAAATAAACTTGAAAAGATCTAGGTTGTTTGTTTGCTACGAAAATGTAAAGAGAAGATGTCAAAGAGCCCTTTGCCGTCGTTTGTTTTTCCTGATGAGTGCCAACTTTGAGACCATTTGGTATAAATACCAGCACGAGTAGCATAACCGCCCATAAAAAAATATTTCAACAGAAGAATTGAGTAAAATGACGTAAGGAGTGGAAATATTTGTACGGTCGTGTTTTCACTCTTTACTCTAAAATGTAATTTGTTTTTATTCTATTAAACTAACAGATGAGATAAACTTTTCTAGGGACGCTAGCCCGGCTGAAATATAGGGTGTTTGATAATATACGCACAAAAATGAAAGGGGTTATTTAGATGAGCATAATAAATAAATTTGTGAAATGTTTACCATAGATATGTGAAAATTTTGGCATGTTTAACACCTTATTAAACTTATGTTGTGCTATTGCATAATGCTTGCCATCTAACCACAGATATTGTGTTGGTGACATCTCTTGTTGTCCCTTTCTAACCCAAAACCCGCAGCCTTTCCGAAAGAGATATCAAATCGGCCTTTATTTTTGGACGTCGATTGCAAGAGTAGGCAGTAAGTTTTATATCGAATTAATCACCAGAACTTAGTCGATTTTCTTTAAAATTTGATAATATAACTAGTAGTTTTTTTTTCGAGAAGTCTTTTTTTATGTTATGATAAACCGTCACTTGAACGTCGTCAGTATATTACGAAACAATCGTATATAAAACGAATATGTCTTATGTCCAGTCTAACATTAAAGTTAAATGATGCGCAAAAATTTACTAGCCTCTATTTTAGTTCGATGGTAATACATTCCATAATTTTCTAGACAAAAATTTGATAATATATGTCTTTGTTTATGTGGTCTTCTTCTTCTTCCTGCCCGTTTCCCACATTACGCGGGGTCGGCACAATATATATTCCTCTATCGGCCGTCATCTCCGTTGTCAATCCCTCCTACTCATATCATTCTTCACACAGTCCATCCATCTCTTCTTCGGCTTTCCTTTACTTCTATATCCATCCACACTCATAACTAGTTTTAATTTTACACACACTTTTAGTCACATGATTTTCTTCCCTACGCATAATATGCCCATACCCTATATAGCCTCTTACTCCTCAATTTTCATATACTCATTCCTTATCTCATCCATTTTTGTTTAAGTGGTAAAAATAAAAATTGCACTAGTACATAAGTTAAGAATACCAAATTAGATTAGGTATATCGTGATAATGACAAACATATTACAAGACAATGGCCCGCCTGATGTAAAGTGGTTACCACTCCATTGAATTAGGCACCTTACAAGCAACATTCGACTTACACTTGACTAAGATATCATTCCCCTATTTTTTATTGAGCTTGACTGAAATCATCGTATTTATACGAACAAAGATCGCAACAGACAATGTTAACCTACTGCCTTTCATTCGAGAAGGTTAATGCTCCTATCAATGTAAAAATATAAATATTAGCTAATTTGAAACAAGAGCTAAACTTCAACCGTGTATGAAAGTAGCAACTAACGGTGCTATTGACGGCCGCGATGTTTTCAAACAAGGCATAGTAAACCTTATTCTCAAGGCTATAGAAGTTGGTCTTGATGCTGATGAGGTGTGCAGACCATCAGCGGTGTACGTATAAACAACTTTAGTAGCGTTCGACTCGTCAGTCGAGATTCTCCATCAAGCGCGAATGTTTCGTTCTAATCACAATCAAATTAAAGAGAAACAATGAAAAATAACACGTGAAAGTGAAATAATAGGATTCAAGTAATATTGTGTTTTTCGTGATAATTTGTAGTGACCTTTTATTTAATTTTTTCCTCAAGGTAAGGGAATATTGACATTAATTAAGAAATGTATATATCTTCATAGGTACAATTATAAATCCATAATAATATTATAAATTCGAAAGTAACTCTGTCTCTCAGTCTGTTTGTTACGTTTTCACGACTAAAAGGCTTGACCGATATCGATGTAATTTGGTATTGAGACATAGGTTACTATTATAGGTTAGTATTGAGGTAGGCTGGACATTATACACAGCGCTATCTAGCCCCAAACTAAGCAAAGCTTGTAAGTACTATGGGTACCAGATCACTGATAAAATATTTTTTTTAAATACATACTTTTAATATAAAGAGAAACAAGCAGACCCGGAAAAAATATATGTGGATCATGCAAACACTTGTTCCGTGGTGGGAATCACACCCGCAACGTCTCAGCTGACTACTCACCCCCTGCACTACGGAAGATGTCAAATTATTGACAAAGTTAATTGAAGACGAAAGCAAATCGTATTTTTAACCAACTTAAAAAATGAGGAGAGTCTCAATTCGGCTGTATGTTTTTTTGTATGTTTGTTACTCGTTGTATTATATGATTAATGCTGGTCAGGAATTGTACAAGGTCATCTGAGAACTATTCAGCTGTTTCCTTTTTTCCTCAATGAAAAATAAAAACTCAAAAATTGTAGGGTCGCCGCTCGCCTGAGAATTTTGAGCATTGTTTTTTGTCTCTTATTAAAAATCACACTAAAATTACAATTCATGTAGCAAAATCTTGGATAGTAATATATTCTAAAAACGGAACCCACTTACCACTTATGACGACCTCCGTGGCGCAGTGGGCGAATAGCCAGATGAGACGCAGAAGGGTTCGATTCCCGCCGCGGAACAAATGTTTGCATGATCTACAGATATTTATTCCGGGTCTGGTTGTTTTTCTATATATTATAAGAATGGATTTACATAGTACAAGCTCTGCTTAGTTTGGGGCTCTGCTAGATAGCGCTGTGTGAAATGTCCAGCAATATTTATTTATGTATTGTTTCCTTAATTGGATATGAACGTCAGTAATTGTATTTTAGAACTAACAAAAAGGAAACTGCATCACTTAGTTATCTGCATTGCAATATATTTTTATGTGTAAAACTTTAATAACGTTTAATTTAAGGCGTAATGTTTATAATTTATATAACTGGACAGCACTGATAACACTGAATCCTTTATATAATATTATAGTACACCCTGATATCAAATAAGTTGATGAACATAATATGCATCACATTTTATTGACAGTCGTGTAAAAATCTGTCCTTCGACCACACAAGCAGAAGTAACATAAAATCCACACTTACGAGTATTACTGTAGGTCTGCAACATATTGTAATGGACATAGACGATCATTTATTTGCCATATAGCACACAATATAATACGTACACAATAGATGAGATTTAAGAAAAATGATTAAACATCTTTGTAAATATGTTCTCGTTTTAGTATACTCGGCAGATAGAAAAACAGCCGACTTCTTTAAACTGGATATCAAAACAGTATATACATCTTCTACAGCCGTAAACTTACCTAGTTAGGTAAAGAATAACCTTCAGCTTACGAGTAAGTTCAAGCTATGAGAACTTACAAAAACTGGTAGAAGCGCTCTTTGAAAAGTCAAGTACAAAATGGTCAGGAGTACGTCTCAATAAATGAGATTAGATAAGTACACAAATAAATGACTCGAGCACGATTAAGCAATTTGATCACCCACCACCGTGGGAAGAGGATATTGTTCAGTTGCATCTTGCCAACCTTTGTTAAAAACTATGCGAACTAAACCTAATCAACACTCTATTCGGAAACTTTAATCTACCGTAGAATGGGACTTAAAAAAACCTTATGTGATTTTTCAAAAACAATACGTTGTTATTTGTACTAAAAACGGGATATTTACCATGATTTGTGAGTTCTTAAGTGTCCCGATATCCCGATTGAATATCCCGTTTTTAGTACAAATAGTGTTAATAACCATGATAGTTTCAAAAGTTAATACGTTGTTATGACATCAATTAGCTAAATTTTGTATGATGATGCTCTTAAACAGTTTTTAAACACACTTTTATAGTGTGTTAATGCCTAACTCTCACAGTTTTACCAATTTTCTTTGTCTGTGGAGGTGAATTACAATTTTGAGGGTAAAATTCCCAAGAAATAATAAAAGGAATTAGCTTCAAATTGAATTTATTTTCTTCTCAAACTTTTATACAAATATATTTCTCGTGATTTGATTTAGTCGTCGGAAAATAATCGCCACATTCATTAAATTTGTTTCCTTTTACGAGAGAAATTTGGATCCCTTTCATTATTCGATAGCCCAATTTACTTATAAATTGACCCAAGAAATAAGGAATGCCGAGAAAGTTTTGCGCATGTTGTGTTCTCCGTAGATGTTGAATAGAATGGAGGAAATAAACCGTCCCTGTCGAACTCCTCTATCAAAAGTGAAACAATTGGAGTACCGTCTCCAAGCTTCATAATACAATCCCTCGTTTCCGTCCGTTTTCGTACTAATTCCGAATAAATTTAGCAATGTGGGTCCAACATCCACAAGAACTTCCTATAAATTCTGCCATCTGTTACAAAAACTCTAAGCTAAACATACCTAAAAATAAATCAAAAACAACGTATCTACGTCTCAAAGTTAATGGAGTTCTGCACTTTGTTCCTTTTTTATTCGTAAAATACAGGTTTTATGTGCCCACAACACGCCCCCATCAATCTGTACGGAGCGTTGTTTTGATTGTATTTTACCACATGCGTCATGTCCTGATAATATGAGTACATTGATCCCAAAGTGACTGTCCTGCCCAACGTCCATAATGTATTCCGATATCCATTGATATAACTGTGAATGCATTATTATACGTAAGTAATACAATTGCATAATGCTAAATGACTTATACGTACGTTTTACTATAATCTAAATTCAGATGATGTTTATTGCCATTTATCTCATAACATTTTTAGAGTTCCGTAGTCGAACTCAGCACCATTATAATTTCGTCATGTCCGTCTGACTGGGTACAGTCGTAAACTGTAGTGCTGGAGATCTGAAACTTGACATGATGATACGTTTTAGTAATGCCTCGTAAGTTATGATATATAAACTTGTTTTTTAGTGGAAGTGGTAGAAGTAGTTGGGGGCATCGTTGAATAGGTCTTCCAAAAACACTGTAAGGTTTCTTGAACAATTTTAGATACAAGAATCCGTTAACGAAATATAAAGCTTCAAAGTGGCAAATTAGTTTACGAGCAGTAGTCGACCAACTCATGTCTGTAGTTGGTTGGAATAGTCCATAAAAAACGATCAAAATCAACTACGGAGCACTTCACTATACGTGGTCGAACATGCGCTTAATCAATAATTTATTACTATGGTGTTTGAAATTGTTAACATAAGTCTGCTAGGCATAAGTCTTCCAACAACGGAGAGCTGTGCATTCTTACCAGACTGGCCAGTATTGGTTATGCACCGAGTATGTTTAATGCTTATGGGCCGGTCATATTTGCCGCAGAACCGATAACCGTTGGGGTAAACGTGTTCTGGAGTGGAGACCACGTCTAGGCAAGCGAAGTGTAGGACGCCCTCCGGCTAGATGGAGTGACGATTTGCGCGCTGTGGCTGGCAAGGAGTGGATGAGAAGAGCTGAGGATCGCGCTCAATGGAAGAGACCTACGTACAGCAGTGGACTGCTATAGGTTGATGATGATGATGGAGAGGAGCCCCAGGATTCAGGAGGAAAATGGAATGGGAGTTGGGAGCTCAGTAGTATAGGACAATGTTAGTTAAATTAAAAAAAAAAACAATTTTAGTAGCAGGGATTTTATGGTCTTTGTCTGTTGTCTCTTCTCTTTTCGATATAATCTTCAGATTTATATATCTCAGTTTCCAACCCAGCGTACTTAAAACAATGACTTCATATTAATTAGTGGGTTAGACACATGAAATATTTATGAGTTGAATACAGCCACTTTGAATATATTAATGTTATAAGATTCTGTCACTGTACTATTAGGTCATTGAAATGGCGCGATGCATAGCAATGATCAGCCACAATTGCATTACTATTTTAACAGGCTCCTAATTATAAGATAAGCCTGTATTAAAAATACCTTGACTAAACCACCTATTAATAACCGAACACCGAGAATTATGTCTAAAATTGCAGTGTTTTTGCAGTATATATATAAGTTTTTATTATAATATGTATTTTACGCTAACTAAGGTACAATCTTTATAGGCCGTGGAATAAATTACTTTCTCTCATGTAACTATTGTATTGTTGTCTGAATTAAATGATTTCTTATCATTATTATAAATCTAGTTTATAAGTAAAATTTTACTTTGAAAACTTTCGTGATTTTGTATTTCAATCATTATTATTAATACCTACGAGATTTATCCCGGTGCCGTCTGATTCGGTGTTTCGATCGATAATGTTTCAGGGTAAGTGCGATCCGCTCCGAATAACGTCTCGCCTCGCACTGAATGAACTGATGAAGGTTCATAGATTGAACCGAAACATTGTCGGTCGAAACACCGATATGACGGTACATGATAAATCCCGTATTTATAACGATAAGTTAATATAAAAGTAATTAATATATAAAAAATATAAAAAAGTAAATAATAATTTATTATTAGATATTTATTAATATCATATTATATTTATTACATACATTATTAGATATATAGGATAAATTATTAACGTGTCTTATCTGTTAAGAACACTGTCTTCCAAAGCGGATAAAAACTAGGCTTCTAGTTTTTATCGTGTTAATACGTCATACAACGTAAACATCACCCTCATGGAATATTATTTAAGGATGGGAAAATGTTATGCCTTTTTATATGGAAGGCGTTTGGTACTGTTTTGTGAGATGAAGTAGATCTATCTTCAGATAGTGAACTATAGAATAGAATAGAATAGAAAAACGTTTATTTTGCATCACAAATGTACAATGGCTTAGAAAAATGGGTATAAATTAATGAACAAATTTGTGAGCAAAAACGGTCACCACTCAGCATTGTGCTATAGTAGCATATTTATACTCTCACGTCATCCCGATTCTCGTTCTATTACGTTGATTTTGTGAAATCCATTCCATCCACAGGTTGTCTGGAAGAGATCGCTTTAAGCGATAAGACCGCTACTTGTATTTCCGCATGTCTAGTTTTTTATTTAGATATTGTTTTTTTAGTTTAAGTGTGGTTTACAATAAAAATGTTTTCTATCCATCTATCTATTCCATAAAGGCTAAAAAGGCTTCTGATTAGTACTCGATATGATCGTGCGACGGGAGATCTCCAAATCAACTTGGGCAAATCGGCGTTGTATGTATGTATGTAAGTATGTATGTATGTATGTATGTTTGTTTGTTTGTCCAAGGATAACTTTCGAACGTTGATCCAATCATCGTGGAATTTGATACATAGATAAGTAGTGATACAATTTTGGTGCGACTAAATGAGTTAAAAATATTGGGGGGTTGTTGAGATATTGGGGTTCAAGGGGGGTAAAAAAAATGAAAATGTGACTATTAGGTCAAATGGGACGTCAAATTAAAGGTCTTCGTACATTTTGATTCCGTTTTTATTTTTAGTAAAGTTTTTGTAGTCTTTGAGTTATTAGCCAAATAAAAACAAAACTTTCACAAAATTGACAGGGTACACCAGTGACCCCCACAGTGCTGTAATTTGGTATGCGTGTAGCTTAAGTGTCACAAATATAGGCAAAAGTCTGAAATCCAGAAAAACTACAATCTGTACTCTAAAAAGAGTTACCAGTTTATATGAACTCCCGTTACCTGTAATTTGAATCAAGCTGTAGGTCAAGTTATTTGGTTCTTTATTTCGGGGCACTATTTTAAGAGTCAAAGATTACGAATAATATATGTTTGTTTTTATGGGAGACTCGCGAGATCAAAGTTCGGGGCGAACCACTAGTAACTAGTATTAATCGAGATTAGAGGCACTATTGAACGAAATACAATAAACATAAAATCTGACAAAACCATCAAGACTTAAGCACTCTAGTCGTTTAGGGACAGGGTAAAGTCTCTAGATAAAGTCAAGCAGGTCTAAGTTCTAGGTATTAGTTGAGTAACTCTGTTCTTGAAATATTTTGAGCACTGGTTGTTACTATGAGTGTTTATGCTAATTTTAAACGCAAATAAAGCTATATTTTTGTTAGGTACTTGAACTGGCAAGCCTGTTTCTGCATTTGCGTATCTATTTATTTCATAAATAGGCACACATTTAAATCACGCATTTCTTGGCAAACTTTGACTCTCCAATTACAGTGCAGTGATATTTGAAAAATCCTCTATTGTTTGTTCAGCATTCGTGCAATAGGACATAAATGTCACGACTTTGACATCTTATTAGACCTTTGTTCAAGAGTTGACATTCTATGTTCTCTGCTATTTATTTATTACTACGTAGTATCAAAATAAGAATAGAATAATTCTTTATTGAACATCAGGAATACTTAAAAAAACTGATTTATGCTAAATAAAGCACAATGGACGGCCTTATCGCTGAAAACGATTTCTTCCAGGCAACCTTTGCATGGAAAGTAATGAGCGAAGCAGTAATGGACAGCGGTGCACAAAGTATATTTACAAATGAAATAAATAAAAAAAAATAGAAAATTATATCTAATAAAAACTATACTTATAATCCTAATACATAAATAAATAAAGATAGACTAATGTATATATTAGACCTCCGTGGCGCAATGGGCGTATAGTCGGCTGGTACGCAGGAGGTAGCAGGTTCGATTCCCGCCGCGGGACATATGTTTGCTTGATCTACAAATATTTGTTCCGGGTCTGGATGTTTTTCTATATATTATAAGTATGTATATACAAAAATATGTATATAAGTATTCTATCAGTTATCTGGTTCCCATAGTACAAGCTCTGCTTAGTTTGGGGCTAGATAGCGCTGTGTGAAGTGTCCACCAATATTTATTTATTTATCTTATAAATATTCTTAAACGAGCACAATTAAAATAAATAATAAATAGATAACTCAAATGACAAGAAAGTTAGGCATTAAGGTAATGCTGCTTTAATCTCAGCTTAAAAGAGTGCTGTGAGGCAAAGCATTCCACAGGCGCACTGCTTCGACAGTCAATGATTTCCCGTAGAAGGTACTAGAGTGTCCGGTTGTTTTGAGGGAACAATAAACCACTAAAAGTCACCGAAATGTTCGCACGTATAGCCGAATCCAGACTGCCTCTTCGGGCGTCTCTACGCACCATTTATACCGCGGCCAGTACATATCTCTCGAACGTTCTCGATCGTTCCGCTGGCAACTAGAAATGAGTAGGTATTTCGACCGGACTACCATTTCTTATTCTGTGCAACTGTGGGTAAAAACGTAGCATGTAGGTATATTCCATACAAAGTATTACCTATTCTGTGCCACAGTAGGTATACCTTGGATATATGCCGACTATTACTTATTCTGTAACACTCCGTTGTAAATACGGGATAATGTGGGATTTAAGTTGATCCCCCATACTGTGTAAATCAGTATGGGGGATTAACTTAAATCCCACTAATATTATAAACGCGAATGTTTGTATGTATGTAGATATGGATGTTTGTTACTCTTTAACGTCGGAACGGCTGAACCGATTTCGATGAAATTTGGTACGTAGATCATAACCTAGATTAACACATAGCCTACTTTTTATTGGCAAACCACACGTGTGAAGCCGCGGGCGGAAGCTTGTACTCAAATTGTAAAACAAACATTCGTATACAGAAAACAGATATTGCGTTAACCTTGTTCTTTGAATGCCGTTTATTGTTTTGCATTTGCTTCGGCGTTGCTTATTCTTTGACCTAAGCCTTAGAAGCAATAAAATATTGCTGTGTTTTGAAACAAAAACTCAGTATGACTTAGAATAAACTTAAGCTACCAAAAATTGCTAAGGTTATTCGAAATATTTAAACCACATTGCCCCACCTACTCTATTATTCTACGCCACGACTGAACTGGCAAAGTGTGATGCAAAACATCTTGATATTTTGCCATAATGATGGTAATTATGTTCTATGGAACCATTCAATGACAGGCTATTGTTAGTTCAAGGTCGCTGTGAATGGTCATCGAACAATAATAATTCACATCGCAAAGTCGATATTCGGACGTCAATGGTAACCAATAATTTTATCTATTGATGTAACTTACAAAACGTAAGAACTTTACTTTTCTTGCTTCATGCGATAAGCAAAGGTTTGGTTTTTTAAATGAAAAGAATATCGTAACAGAATATTTGTAAAGCTTTATAGCGACATCAATTGAAAAATCAATGTCTTTTGAATTAAACCTAGCTCTCAAAAGGCTTAGCCGGACTTAAATTTGCGGAAATTGATTCCGCTAGGAAAAACTATTCGACGGAATGTTTTTGTAAACCCTATTGTAAACAACATATTATGAGCAATAAATGATTGCCTATTGAATATTGAAAGTTTTTAGGTAAGTATTAGTATCAGAACAGGCGGTACAATATTATCTATGATTTAATAGTAGATTATTGAACGAGGGGAATAAAGCAGTGTCTTGCGCCACGGGCGTTATTTGAACGTAACAAAGGATTTTAAATTTAACTCACGAGCGGAGCGAGGGAGTTACTAGAATCCTGAGTGCAGAGACGGATATAAGCACGCCCAAGATGCAGACAGCTTTATCCACGAGGAAAATACTCTACTTTTCACACTTTCTGCGAGACAATAAAAACCAAATGTAGGTTGGTGCGTTCTGTGAGGTTAGTTCGATTTACGAATAAGTTCTTATTGTGTGGGTCACTTTGGTTCTAAATTCAAATCATATTATGCCCACGAGGGCATAATGAAATTCAGTACAACTTTACTCCCGGCTCAGCCGTAGGGATTTAATCACCTGCTTTCGGTGAGGTTTACATGACATAAAATTTGATATTGTCGAGCAGGTGGTGTGGAAAATGATTTGTGACTTCAATGATTTTGACTTTAGAAGTCAAGTACACTTCTGAACAACAGAACTAGTATGATCACATTAGACAAAATGATTTAGCCCGGCTTGCACAACGATCCCTAAACGTATTTGTATGATTTGACAACTCCTCAAATCATTTATTTAGTCACCAAATACGTTTAGGCATCGTTGCGCAAGTCGCCCTTATTGATGGTTCAGAAGACAAAAATAACATAATGTTAAGTAGTATAGAGAACTCCCGGAAGAGAAGATAATATCAACAGAATCACCCACATACAGGCTCTTATTTGCATACTGTATTATTATATATTCTTGCAAAAGACGTTCTAAAATGCTTAAAAGCCTTCCACTTAGATACGCATGTAAGATCTCAGACAATGCCTAGACAAAAAACCTCTCGATCCAAATTTGCTGCATACTTATGTGTTGTTCTTTTTCCGTTGTTGACCTCATCGTAACTAAAGAACAATAATGTTCAGGTATCGACTGATGGTGTGGCACATCGTGGACTCGGGTCCAAATAAAATATAATAACATAATTTGATGAAATATTAAATGCAGGTCCAGTTATTATTTTTTGACAGGTTATCAAATTACCACTTTATACAGGATTCTGCTATAATTACCTACCTCGAAAGTTATCCTCGGACAAACAAACGTACATATATATATATTTAGAGATCTCGCTTGATCAATGAGATTGATAAATCGTGAGCTCGAGCGCTTATAATGTCGATGCATCTTAATCTTGAAGCCTTGTTGGAAAACTTATAGCTCGTCTCGGTAAGCCAAGAAAGTTAGTTTTCTGTCGGCCTTTGCTCGATGCGCTTCTGAAACGACTTTAATTGCATATACCTTAAACATATAGTCTAGCTTAAGCATCTATGTGACATAGAAATATCCAATAACTATAGGTGCTATCTGAGGGCTTAGCCAAGTTACATTCGATTAGCGATGACGCTAGTCGATAAGTCCGAAAATGGGATTTGACACATGCTATGGAAATATCACGTGATATATCGACAATAAACCTATGTAGAAATCGAATCGATTCGGAGCGAATGTAACTTTGCTACGGGCCCTTACTGGTCCATGAACTTGTACGGAAATCATTAACGCCTTCACGTAAAGGCGGAAATGATTCAGACATTAGAACCTAGATAATGCTCTTTATTAGATACAGTGAATCCGTTATTTTATTACGCCATCTAAATTGTAACATTCCATAATTATCATAATTACTGCGCAAGCTATTGGTTAATCATCATGAGTCCGATAAACTGTTTAGTACTCGTAGTTATATATTGTTCCTTAGTGTCCTATCACACTGGCGAGTTGCGAACGTTTTTCCAGCGATGCGATTTGTATCCGTGTTCGCCGCGAGTGCACTACGAACCCAAGACGAGTACTCAATAGGCAAACCGCGCGCTTAGCCAGTCATATTGTAGAAACTACTGTAAACTAGCTGACCCGCCCGCGGCTTCGCACGCATGGTTTGTCAATAAAAACATTACCCTCCTTCTGCGCAGTCGGGTAAAAAGTAGCCTATGTCCCAATCTCGGTCACAATCTATCTATATACCAATGGTACATAGGGAGTGCATCTAAAGAATACCTCATAATATTTCTTACCAAAAGCCTAAATTATTTATTTATTTATTTTTATTTATCAAACATATACAAAAAGCTGGTACATACACATTGATTCGATGATGTCTTAAAACCTATATTAGGTTTGTCCAGACACCAGGTTCTCGATAACGTGGGTTCTGGTCACAAGTATTCAGTTATGTTATTCATTATTATATTCATATATTATGAATTTTCAGATCCCTAACTTAAGGAATTATTATGGATTGCCCATACAAACTTTCAACCCCTATTTCACCCTTCAAGATTATTTTTTGAGACAAAAGATAACCTGTATCTTTTTCGAGGATATAATCTATCTACTTGCCAAATTTCATTACGATCCGTTCAGCCGTTTAGTTGTGAAAAAGTAACTAACAAACTGAGTTACTGTCCAATTTATAATATTAGTATGGATTTGTAACGTACAATATAATATCCTTACTTTTACTATTAACGGAAACTATTGTGTTTATAAGTGCCGATGGTTTTCCTAAAAATCAATAAATAATTCACGGCAAACTCTCAGCGGACACGTTTACAAATAGCCTCGCTGAAAACACATTCGCAAGTCGCCAGTGTGACAGCCATTTAATGATAAAGCGCTTGAGTTTGCCTGACAACAGCAAGATCAATAAGCATAATCAACGCTTATGGTCAAAATAATAACTGGAGATTTGTATGGTTAGTGACATATAAACAAAGAAGATACATAGCAAACGCTTCTAATTTTTCGAGTCACTTGTAATCAAATGCAATTATTCAATACAAGGAAAAAGCCTCAATGTAGTTTGAAACTACTTTAGTTTAAAAATATTTGTGACTAAGACTTCACTGAGAATTTCAGTGCTTTGGAGAGCGAAAGCATTCGTCTAGACATTCATAATAAGTGTGAAGTAGTCGTCGCTATCGGAACATGCCCCAACTTAATTCAAATTCAAAATTCAATTACAAATTCCGATCCAAATTCAAATTTAAAATGTTTTATTCATTACAATCACAAGGATCACTTTGAATCGTCAATTTTACTGAGTGTTCCTTTATTTAGAAGCATTCACACAATTTCAATCAGTATCAAGTTTTATCATCTCACGAGCCAATAAGGCAGTGCTCGATATCTCAGCGTATATAAACGAGAGCAAATATCACACCGCCATCATCTTCACAATAACACGTAATGAGGATTGAGACAGACCGTTTGTTCGCAGACAAAAGCGACGGTTTAATGCTTGACAGAACTAGAGAACGCTCATGAGATATTTTCTTTGCTATAAAAGAAAACTTAAAAATAATTTAGAAGTGATTATTATATACTTGGCATTAGAACTTAGGAAACGAAACTAACTATAAAAATAAGGTCTGATTATTTAATTGAACATTTTATTATCATTTAGGAATTATAATGCAATACCGGTTAATTAGATTTGCATGAAAGAATAGAAATTAAAAGAAGTTAAGGGATAATAATTCCATCCCGTATTCTACATAACTAAAATGTTTGTCTCTTTTATTTTCAGATGGTGCGCTATCACCACATTGTTTTTGGCCTCTTCATCTTGCAAATATACGTCAGCGCAGCACCAAGCAACATCTCAAACGTAGAAGAGCCCACAATAAAAGCAGAATCTGCAGAAGTTACAAAATTAGAAGAACCTAGTACAAAAATAGAACAAGGCAATCCTGATGAACCAAAACTAGACTCACAGTCGTTACCCATAGAAGAGAGCAAACTTGACGACAACTCTACACAAAGTTTCAGACAAAAGCGGTTTTACAACTTCTACGGATATGGTGTTCCTCCAATAAATCCAGTTCTGTACCCCACGTATAACAAACGAGATCAGTCGGCAGAGACTGGTGTGTATGGATTCGTAGAAGATCCACTGGAACAGATACATAGAAGGTTGCATGATATAGCGAGCCTTGTGAGGCAACCGATACCTCCTCCGCCACCACCAGCACACTTCCCATTTTTCTTCCCTGTGATATACATTCCACAGTACACCTGTGATTGCAATTCCAATAATGACAACGTACCTTCTCCGCTACCTGAGAATCCACAGACACCTAGACCACAAACGCCAAAACCAGGAACAAACCAAACAGACCCAGATGCCGAAGAGCGGTTCCCAGAACTAGACGACGAAAGACAAAATTGGGGTTTGCTATCAAACGAAACCGATACTGAATATGACGAGAATGAATATGCAAGACCAATATCGTTCGATCCGATTCAACCTAATAGGCCACCTATGAGACCCGCTCCTCCTGTTGACCATGGGAGCAGCCAGGGTAACTCAGCTGATACGCAAACTACTATTACTGTTAAGCCAACTGATCCACCTGCACGACGACCACCTCCCTCTCAAGCAAGGCCAACCGCTCCTCAAGGAAGACCATTTTCAACACCTGCATCAGGTTCAACAGCTGCTCCGTACCCGACAAGTTTTGCGCCTAGTAATTCTCGGAATGAACAGCCCAGTGTATGCGATGGTGCGGTTCTAACCTGCTGCCATCAAGCCCAAGTGTCATATGACTGCTTTGTCGTCCAAGGCTGCCCTGACCCGACGTCTTACGGAAACCCTTGTGATCCTCTTGTAATCTTGGAAGTAATCGATAAGTATCAGAGATTTTATGGAGCGAGAAATAGAAAATAATAATTATGAATATTAAATAATACTCGTAGCAATGTTGTTTATCGATTGGTGTAATTATAACAACAAATTATTTGTCTCTAAACATTTCCTTATATGTAGGTTTTTGAGCAACTTACTCGTAGTTATTTAATTTAAGCATTCGTATAAGTGAATAGAAATATAAGAAACTCTCTGACTTATTTAGTAAGTTTTTATTTGTTTTATATGTTATTTTAACGTATCAACAAATAACACATTTGCAATAGCATTTATTGATACTTAATATAAAATATTAAAACTAACTTATTTATTTTTCTACAATATAATCGATTGTAATAATAGCAACCACAATCTTCCTCAATAAAACCATGTTCCTAATGTTTTTTTTTTATTCATGCTAGTAGAGTATTAAAGTCCAGGACGTAACAATTTTTTATATTTGAATCAAAGATTTTGATAAAACAAAATATTTTCAACATTACTAGGTCCTATAATAATATCTAATAATACTGATACCTTACTATTCGTATTCAACATACCCCCTATCCTATATAATATAGTAGACTATCGCCACAAAGAAGACCATGGTTTCACTTGTTAAATAAACCAAGTAAATTTTACTTACATGAAAATTCAACATAGACTCTGTGTGAAGACAGATACACATAAGTATTTATTGTGTACAAAATATAACATTTATAACACCATCGTATTCCATATCAATAAAATTATAGATTTAAAAAGAGCTTCGCAGTGTTGTTGGTGTCAGTGTTTTTTTAAGTTTTTTTCGAGCATCGTCGAAAGGTTGCAAGCCTCTCGGTTTTTTATCGGATACATTTCGGAGAGTGTGCAGCGGAGCTTTTCAATCTAATCCCACCATCCCCATTCTATGATCGGACAACCAGACGCTCCGCGATGCGCACCTCCCATACGCATAAAGCGGTACTCATCCTCCTTTATTATGCGCACCGCCAAGGAGTGGAACGCCTTGCCTGAGTCTGTGTTTCCTGATAACTAAAACCTAGGGATCTTCAAGTCACGAGTGAATAGGTTTCTTCTAGGCAAGCGTGTACCATCGTAGACTGCATTATCGCTTACCATCAGGCGAGATAGTGGTCAAACGCTAGCCTATATTTTTATAAAAAAAAAACAAAAATATTAAAAATTCGTTTACAATAAAACTAATCAAACATTTAGTAAAAACCGCAGAACAATTATTATTATAAACAAGAATCGACTTTAAAAATACCAATTACATTGGTTTTACCTACAATCAATCACAATAATAACCGAGCCAAAAATACGATAACCCCTATGCCTAATCATTAACGAGAAACATCGACGTCATTCATACAGGCATAGATATTGCAAAATCCCGTTCCCCAGCGCGACTAAAGGAAAATAAACTGTGTAAATATACCCTTACAAGCATCATTTGAATCAGATGTAAAATAACCAGTGAATGAAGAGGACGTCTGTGATAAACGTATACAAAATTCTCGTGCATTTCTGTTACGGTTAAACTGTTAAAAATTAAATATAAAGGAACACAACTTTGAAAGCACACTTTTGGAATATTTGAGGTGAGTCCATTTGATGATTTCCAAATCTTTGGTTGTAGATATACGGAAGTTTTATGTTTCTTTGTCCCGATTGAGCCCTAAAAATCAAACGTGTGGTTCTGCAGACTATGACTGTTTAATGTATTTTGTTAACATTCATAACTTTTGCAAATTGCTTTGTTTTTAATCCATTTATTCGTCAAAGTTGTAACCATACGACAATAACCTAAGCTTAAAGCGTGATATTTTAAAGATTTTATAAAACAAACATTTTTTTGGAAAATCACGCTAGACTTGCAGTTTTTCAGCTTTTAATCATGTAATATTAAAGATTTCGGGGTCTCAATCTACCAATAAAACAAGCATTTGTTTATTTGTGTGTGTTTCTACGTTGTAAATGACGCAACTGGCACGCTTTATGGGAAAACCCAGCAATACATATGTATATAGAGAAATCTGCATACTTGTAAAGTCTCACGTGGTTGAACGCATGTAGCCTGTTTCTTGCAGAACTTTTAAGGTCACGCGTGCTAACACTTATACCAACCAACGTGTATATAAAAAGGTCAATAATTACGACGAATGGTCAAAGTCGACTTTTGGAAGAACAAGTTTGAGCAAAAAAATCCATGTGCCAGTTATTAAACTCTCAACACGCAAGTTAAATTTGAAGGTAATCAAATTTGTCTTTATTTACAGAAATGGCGATTGCTACGATTATAGTTATGGGTCTACTGATTGCCTCAGCTGTTAGCGCTCCTCAATCCAGCACAAATTCAGAAGACAGCACGTTTAACAGTATGTCGCAAGAAGAATTGGAGTATATTATTAGTTCTAAGAGAGGTGAAGCTTTGGTTACACCCAAGCGGCTTTCTCCATGCGCGAGGGCCATTTTAGGATGTTGTAATGGCAAAGTTATGAATGGGCATTGTTCCGAGTCATTAAACTGCGGGGCGTTTTTCTTCGAACCTAATCCTTGTGAAGAGCAGTTTGTGATCAGCGCTCTACAGGCAGCGAAGAGTTTTTATAAGCAACCCAATGAGGTAGCGAAACACTAACGAGTGTTTTTATATATTTATAATTTATTATAAGTAGTATTATAACAGACTGATACCCATAGGCTGTAGTTTTATTCATGTAAAAATAGATCTATATATCAAGTGGTAAATGATGGTAAGAAAAAGTACAGGGCGAGATTTATAGAGCACTTTAAAACTCATGAATCAACTGGTCGGTTCAAAATACCCTAAACTAAAAGAGACAGTCAATATACGAAGGTAGAAAAGGTACACAAACTGAATATCGAATCCACGAAATATACAAACGAAGTTCTTTGAGTATGAAAGTAAACAAATCTGTGTAAATTCCAGATAGCATACAATTTAGGGTTGAAGAGTAAATAGCATTTTTGGCAATTCGCCAATACTCAAGCCGCCGCCGCCGGCAACAAGTATCCGCGTAATAATGAAAGGAAATATTGACATTATTTGATAAAATGGCTGACTTTTAGACTAACGGTATTGGTGTGAAGTAGGAAAGTAGTAATAAGAGCTGGCTACATTTTTAGGCAGCCTATAGTTAAATTTCATACCCAAATTTATGACTTCATTTAGATGAAGGTACTAAAAACTGTCAAGGAACACAAGAATCACGCGAGGAAACCTGCAGCGACCTGTAGCGTCCTGCTGTTGTGTGTATTAAACTCAATTTAGTATTACAACTACGAGTATCACTATCTATCCGTAATCCATATTAAACAACAAGGGATGGCAATAATATTAGCGCTATCAAACCTAAATTGTGTTCCAACAGAATTGCCCCAAATGTCTTTCATATGGATTGAGACTGACTTGGCTGAGTGGATGGTATATAATTATATTGATAAAAGTCAAGGGTCTTTACTCACCTAATGATTGTTATTTTCGACTATAAGCGCTATATACAACAATTTCAGGTTTTGAAGTTTAATAGAGAAGAACTATCAAAATCTATCAAAGTACTTGAATTTTTTAATTGTTTTTAGCTTCCAGGTATAGTTAGTGGTCACCTTGCGTCGTACACTTTCAAGTGTTGCAACTAGCACAAAAGATTCATGAAAATGTTATGGTTGATTTAATTTAGCTACATAGTTATTATAGTTGATACCAGTATAAGACTAAAAAGATTTAAGATTATTATAGACACAGATTTATAATAATCTTAAATCTTATTACGTAGTCAACCCCAAGTTGGTGAACTTGTTACGCCAAATTGATGTTCTCTAATTTCAGAGCAAACGTTAGGACAAATTTATAACAGGGCATAGACATATATTCTACCGTGCGTAGTACATATATATCGATGTAACAGGGCTAATAAATTTCAAGATATTAATAGATAAATTGCAAGTTCCTGTTTGAGATAGAATTTCAGGCTTAAGTAGATATAAAATACCTATAAAATAAACGGTAAAAGTCGTAACGAATGCCGATTGATTACTTTCGTTAAGATAATATTAAGGGTCCAAAATGAGAAGTGATAAGGTGGCCAAATTTGCGTTTGTGTTAAAAATTTTGTAACCCTTGTTTTTTTTTTAAATCGGGGATTTATGAGAACAGCGTACTAGGTGGAATATCTAAGCCTTACTTTTTTATATTGTCATAAAACTTCAGGAAAACGAATTGGTAAAAACCCGTGTTTCATTTTCATCAAATATACCATTAATATTTTTATGTGAGCGACAATATATTACATGATTGACAGCACAATTGACATCATGTGCGAAATAATTTTATTTATTTATTTATTTATTTAACAAAATCCACAGCCCTTAATATATAAATGCAAACTATTACTAAGCTTAACTTACGCCCAAAAACGGATTTACTTTTATAAAAAGAACTAGAGGTTGCGTTGTGCGCGAGCTGCTCGCAGCTCGCGTGTTTTTCTTTTAGTCGAAGAAGTAATTAATGAGGGTATCGAGGTTGCGTTGTGCGCGAGCTGCTCGCAGCTCGCGAGGGTAATGTGTTGTTTGATAGAAATCCCCCCCTTCGTAACTCTGACAAAACCAAATCATATAAGGCTAAAACATGTATTTTAAGAAGGAACCTTAAAAATAAGTAAGTTGATTTAAGGATACTTCTACTTACAATTTTATAACTTACATAAACAATCAATAGTTTTGTATCATAATCAGCAAATTCGTGGATACTTACTTAATATTTATTAATTCTTTAATGATGCAATTAGGTATGTAAGAATGGCGAGACGGGTTAGTTTAATAAATCCCACCAGCTTTAACCATTCCAAAGTCTACTGTGCCCGTATTAGCAGTAGGCCGTTAGGGTGTTTCCCGCAGAGGCGTACAAGGTCAGTTAATATCTATAAATTAAACAATTGAGAAGTTGGTATATATATTTTATTATTTTCTACATTGGGTATACCTTATAATCATCATCATATCAGCAGCCACAGGAAGTAGACTGCTGAACATAATATGTCAAGTAAAAAAGTAATATGAACGTATTTTAATAATCCTTCTCATATATCTCTAGAGCAACCAATCTCATCTCTCTCAACAAACTAATGCTATTAAATTTGAATACTCATTGACAAATGAAATAGTTAATAGATTTGAATCAGTTGATAATTTTCATATTATCTTTGCTTGACTCGGCGTTCGCCACCATCCTCAATGAGCTGTAATGAGATGCCAGTCGCAGTCGTTCCAGTTGTTGTCTGTTCGAAAACAAAAAATATATGAGATGTGGTTTTTAATAAAATATTTAACGCGAGATACTTATATCAATATATAGGTTTTTAAATTTTCTTAATTTTTTTTCATCTATGTACACACCTCGCTGTATCAACTTATACACCGTACTTCTGGCAAATAAATATCATTTCATTTCACCTTATATTCAATAAAGAACATGTAGAACTCAACAAAAATAGAAACATTTGGGATTTATGCGCATATTTTTTGTAATAATATTTAATAGTCACATTATCCACACAAACTGACGTGACGGCCCTCCTGAATACCATGATTTTACGAAGTTAGCGTCGCCTATCTGCTACTCAGTGCATACGCTTTATAAAAACATAACATAATATTATAAGTATGTTTCTATGTTTGTTTGTTCATCAAGGGTAGGTATATTAAAATATCGAAAAAATTGTCGTAAAGTGTAAACAGCATGCCTGCCTATTTAGATAGGAAAACATGGTTTGTCTTCCTGTTGCAATATTCAGGGGCAGGGTTCATATGTGAAACAAACTATATACTACTTGTAATTAGTCCATTGAAAAGTTACATTTGGGGTTGCGTTTTTTAGAGGACGCAATTTTATTTTTTTGATGTATAGTGGCGGTCAGTGTAAAGCTAAAACCAAGTTTGGGGGATCGCCACCCTTGTCCCACGGCCGCCATCTTGAAAATAGGGGTTGAAATGGTTTTTACGATATATCTCTTAAACTATTAATTTGATAAAAAAAATTTGTTAACATTTTTTGTTGCAAATTAAATTCTCTACAACTTTGGTCCAGTAACTTTTTGTAGTAGAACTATAAATAAAAAAGTTATAAGCGAAAATGTTCAGAAATTCGAGAAAAAAATTATATTTTTCGATATAACTTTTTTTTTATCATTTTAGCTTTACACTGACCCCCCCTAAACATCAAAAAAATAAAATTGCGTCCTCTAAAAAACGCAAGGTAAGGCCTAAAAAATGTAACATTTCAATGGACTAAATAACTTTGTCACCATGTGAAAGCAACAAATGTATTGAGTAGTAGAGTTCCTTGTGAAAGGGCTCGCCCGGAAAGTACTACCATCATACCTATTTCTGCTGCCAAGCAGCATTACTGTGTTTCGGTATGAAGGTGATTGCTGGTGAAATTACTGGCATATGAGGCTTTACATCTGTATGTCTAAAGTTGATGGACGCAGGGTACTGCAACGTAGAGGTCTGTGACCTACGTTATAAGGCAGTTCTTTGTTAAAGGCGATGGTTACCACTTAACATCAGGTGGGCCATAAGCTTGTTTCATTACCAGGTAGCATTAAAAAACCCTGATTAGCATTTATGACTTGGATTTAAAAGTAAGCTACTTTTTAAAATCGACAGTGGAAGCTAGTTTATAAAATACATATTTTTATTACCTGGTTTCACTTCGGATGGTGTCTTAAATGATGCGCGTCGGTCAGTGTCCTTATCCAGTAGCCACTACTGGACTAAGTGGTAAGTAGGTGTTAGCATAGTAATATTGTTGTATTGTTTTGTAGTAATTTTGTGGTAGTATGCATGATTCGTTTTCAATGTTCCATCAGTATCAAAACAGTATTTCCTATCATTTTGGATTTCTTCTGCAATGCTCATTCTGTGTTTAAATGGACATTTCACTTCCACTATGGCATCATCTCCAACAATTCCGTCAGGTGATGCTACTAAAGCACCTGAGTTGTGAAGCCAAAACCCAGTCGGAGAGACTTTCTTCTGTGTTGCTTCCTCGAAGAGTTTTAAAGCCACCTCTTCATAAGTTATTCCCCACTGGATACTTTTAACACCATCCAGATTTAATGATGAAATAATGATGGAGGAAATCTGAAATAAACAGAATAAAGTATTGGTAGTGTTCCTTGCGACTCAGCATAACAAATGCAAAACTTGTGCAAATATGTACCTGTTACGCTGCACAGCAGCAATCACAATCCCAAAATTGCTTGCAGTAATGCAGCCTAGCCTTATTTCATGCCACAGAGGATTACATCTTTAATAATAATAAATATTGCTGGACATTTCACACAGCGCTATCTAGCCCCAAATTAAGCAGAGCTTGTACTATGGGAACCAGATAACTGATAGAATACTTACTTTTAAACATTTTTTTTTGTAAATACATACTTATAATATATAGAGAAACAGCCAGACCCGGAATAAATATCTGTAGATCATGCAAACATTTGTTCCGCAGCGGGGATCGAACCCGCTACCTCCTGCGTCTCAGGCGGCTATGCGCCCACTGCACCACGGAGGTCGTCAAATAGTGGCATGTGCTTTGCCCAATAGTGGCATGTGCAATGGCCAAAATCTCTTTGTGGGAAACCTTTATATTGTGCAGTATGTCGTTTTTACAGCAAAATATAGTACTTACTGATATCGCTAGTCAATTTTTCATTATACAATTAAAAATATTACGGCTTACCTCTGTTGAGTACTTCTTATTTTTCATTGATGCAAATATCTGTCCTCTCAGAATCTCCAAAGAACCATCATACATGACCGACCACTATCGTAACTCTTTTCACCTTTCTTGAATACAGAAATTTCGTTCTTAAATTGCTCTATGATTGTACCCAAACATACAACCGCAGACATTTTATTTATTATGAAAAAGCTAAAATTACAAAAATCGCTCGTCGAAACCTGTTTGTTTTTACCCAAACGTCAAAATCCGCCATCTTGTTACGTCATACTTCCAGTCTTCCACAGTTCACTCGGTATGATACAGTGTAAATAATACAGTAAGTCAACCAGCTAGCGTGACTGTGTACATATAGTCACGTATGTAGGTACTTATCCGTTGTATATAAAGTAAAGTAAAAAGTAAAGTCCGCACATTGGCATACAAGAAGTTGAGGCACGACTTAGTGGTTTGTAAATTCTGATAGGTGTGACATAGTTGGTAAGTATTCATGTCTTCATGAGATTGAGGGTTAGGCATATACTCATAATTCTTGGCTGAGCTCTTTAAGGTGTTTGATCAGGATACATTCGGACCTATTTCTCTCCAAGCACACTTTCAGAGGACGCACCTTACCAGTGAAAAATTGCCGAAATATCATCTCGCATCGGTTTTATGTTAGTTTCTAATATGGATATGAGCGCGGTTATTACCTGGTGACATTCACAGTCGCATTCTCTTTAGACAAATCCGGTTGTAAGAACCGTTTGGACCTACTGTTTTTTCTGTATTCTGTGGCGAACGGCGAACACTCATTGTGTCGTTTACGCCAAGTTCGGGCAATATCGGACAGCACGCACAGGTGCGAATATAGAAAAAAATGCAACTGTCTCTTTTACGTTCCTGATGATTGGAGACAAATCGTCGTAAATGAGTCACTCAAGTTATTGGAATATAAGCTTTTAGCTACTGATTTTAAGACTTTCTTTTGCGTGGTAGTAATTTGCGTAAATATTTTGTATGGGACAATTTTTTTTTTGTATGAAAGACAATTTTTTTTTCATGGATCCGGATATAAAAAAATGTCCTCAGCAACATTAGTTTTTGCACCAACGCTGTAAGACTTATACTTTCCGAGATACGAGGTGGATGGGAGCGAATGGGGGACAAAAGGGGTACTTTAGGATTTATTCCCAACTCACCGGAACTCCCTCTATACGATCCCACCAAACATTTCCCCCCTACGAGGTGGCATCAGGGAGAACAATGATGTCAATCAGTCAGTGAGTCAGTGGTAATCGAGCTTTATATAATATAATTTATACATATACAATCTAAATTCTAAATTAAACTAACAATACGACTCAAATAAAATTACGTGTAAACACATATAGGTTGATAAAATACATAGAGTATAAGATACACATAATATATACACAAACATTTACATCATAAATTCATACATACATACAAATACAACGAATGTAACAAATTATGTGCAAAAACACAAAAAGGTTGATGTAATACATTGAATACATATATGTATATACAAATTCATACACATATATACACAATAATAACAAGTATTTTGTGTCGCTTTGTTATCATGCACGTGTGTTATCCTCCATAATTATTTTCAAAGTTTCACTTTTAAAAGTTCCCTTGCTGCTATTAAAAATAATATATAAATAAAATAATAATAATATAATAAAATAATATATATTAATATATATAATATAATAAATAATATAATAATAATATAATATACATATATATAATTAATATATATTAATTATAATATTTAAAATAATATATTATATTAACAGAAAGAATATACAATTAATTACAATAAAATACAGAAGAAACAGTTGAATCATCTAAAGACCGTTGTAAAAGATCTATAGATAGTTCAACTGCTCCAGATCACTACCAGGCGGAAGTATTTCCAAAACACTGGCTGCATTACCCAGCTGAATTGCAATATTTATGCGTTAACCCCGATAACCACCAGCTCTCGGATCACACCTCGCTTCGACCAGATGCCTGGATAGAGTTTTGAAAACGCGATGGGCCCCGGTACCCCATGGACCCAGGGTCTAGACCCCAAATGACTCAAATACGCTCTGTCGTTTCCATATTTACGCCGGTTGAGATCTTCGGATGAATTTGCCGCCGCTCCGGGCTCAACTACTGTACCAAATTGACATTATTGCATGAGCGTTGATAAAGTACTTACCGATATCCCGTTGCACCTTCCGAGAGTCGATTACGATCGATCATTCGTGACAATGTCGTCGATCTTGCTGGTAGCTGGGAACGTTATGTACAGATAAGGTGCAGTAAACTTAAAATAATGCAAACGAAAAGGGCAATAGAAAAAGTACTATTAAGAATAGAAGAGTAAGAATTCCAACAACACATAAAAAGGTAATTCCAACTTCATAAAACCGCTCTAGTTAGAGAACGCGTATGAATTGTCAGGCATAAAAATAGAAATATTATATTAGGTATTTACTTGAAATTGGTATTCAGGGTAATCGGAATTACATACATTTTCCAAATGTATGTAAAATGTATGTAATTCCGAAATGTGGTAATATATCACGAGAACAAAGTTGTTCAACTATTTTTCAAAATTCGATGTTTTGATTGATAAAAGTCCCGGTAAAATTCAGCTGTTATTGTAGAAGTTCAGTAAATCATCTGATTTTATGTGCCCTGAAGTCAAACATTTCGCATGTAATGTCGTTTGGTAGGAACAAACTGCAAGATACATGTAAGGTATGCTACAAAGTTCATAATTAATAGGTAATTAATAAAAAACACGTCATATTCACGGTCATTTCATGGATAGGATTACTTTACGGATTAATTTATTATGATGCATCCTATTTGTGTACTTAGAAGTAGCATAAAATGTGTAGGTAGGTATTTGTAATGATTAAAATATGAGTCTTAGATAAAATATGCAGTTTTTCCATAAAATAATGACTTAATAATGCATAGAGGCAAACCAGCTCCTGATATATATTCAGGTCAATTATAAACCAGTCTATGTAAAAGAAATTCTCTGTAAACTTAAATGGAAGTGGGCGGGTCACATTGCCAGAGCACGTAAAGATGAGCGCTGAAGTGAGCGGATCTTGCACTGGCACCCACGAAAAGCTAGACGAGCGAGAGGCAGGCCGAGGAGAAGGTGGTGCAATGATGTCGTGGAGGCAGCGGAAAGGACTTGAACTCGTCTAGCACAAGATAAATCACAGTGGAACCGTATGGAGGAGGCCTACACCCGACTTTGGGTGCCAAATTGTACGAAATAGAGAACTTAGATACTAAGACCTATTTGGAAATAATCCCTGAACAAGCAGGATTCAGACCCGGAAAAGCTTGCTGCGGTCAGACGCTCAAGCTTACCCAACATATTGAAGACGGTTTCGAGGCAAACAGTATCACTGGTTTGGTTCTTGTTAATCTATCTGCCGCATACGATACTGTTAATGTTAAAAGACTTCTTCGCAAAGTCGAACACCTGACTTGTGATCTTGGGTTCGTTCAAATTCTGGGTGAACTACTTCATAACCGTCGCTTCCAAGTACATCTTCTATCAGAAAAAAGTAGATGGCGCTGCCTTAAAAACGGGCTTCCTCAAGGGAGCGTGCTTGCACCAACTCTCTTCAACATTTATACGAATGACCAACCCAACAGTCCATCTACTTCACGTTTTCTATATGCAGACGATTTAGCGTTGACGACCCAAACTTCAACCTTTGAAGAGGCCGAAGACAAGCTAACACTAGCCTTGGCTGAATTAGGGAGTTATTACGAAGAGAACGGCTTGAAGCCAAATCCATCTAAAACCCAATCCTGTGCCTTTCATCTGCGCAACCAACAAGCCAGCCGGACCCTAAACATAACCTGGCAAGGAGTTCCTATCCAACACGAAAACTTTCCAAAATACCTGGGGGTAACTCTGGATAGGTCACTGAACTATGAAGCACAGTGCTATAAAACTAAGATGAAAGTTGGTACCCGAAACAATCTTCTGCGTCGACTTATAACTACCAAATGGGGTGCAGCCCCAGACGTACTCCGCACTACTGGCCTGGCACTGTGTTTTTCATCCGGCGAATATGCTTGCCCAGTCTGGAGCCGGTCCGCACATGCAAAGGTCGTCGATGTCGCGTTAAACGATACATGCCGGATAATAACAGGATGTCTGAAGCCAACCCCTCTAAACCTGATATACCCTTTGGCAGGCATATCGCCCCCTGGAGTGCGACGAGATGTGGCTTGCTCTATTGAAAAGCACAAACAAGAGCATGATTATCGACACCCTTTATATGACCATAACATCCCGCAAGGCCGCCTTAAAAGTCGAAAGAGCTTTCAACGCTTCACAAGGGCCACGAGCGATAACCCGGCTGCTACCAGACGCACTCTGTGGATAAAAAGAAACTCCCCACCGCCTGATTTTACCACCCCACAGGAACAGTTACCACCCGGGCATGATCTGCAGTGGCCAGTATGGAAATCCTTAAACAGGCTCCGCACCCAGGTTGGCCGCTGCAGACTTAGTATGTGCAAATGGGGATTCAGGGACCCTAACTTGACGCAGTGTGACTGCGGTGATCCCACGCAGTCAATGCAGCACTTGCTAATGTGCCCTTTATGTCCGAACACATGCACGATGGAGGACCTAATGGCCGCCTCGCCTGATGCCATTGCTGTGGCCAAACACCTGTCCAACATACTATGAATGGAAACGTAGAACTCTTGACACGCTAAGAAGAAGAAGAAGAAGAAGAAGATTTGGAAATAAAGGGTTTATTTATTTATATATAAGAAATTGGTACACCATCATGAGAGCTCATCACACTAGAATTATAAATGCGAAAGATTGGATGTTTGTTTGTTACTCAATCACGTTGTAACGGCTGAACCTACTGCGATAAAGTATATAAATAGATAGATTACGACCTGCATTAAAATATAGGCTACTTTTTATTGAAAAACCGTGTGTGCGATTCCGCGGGCAGAAGTTAGTTTATTGATCGAGCGAAGTGAGATCTCCAGATCAACTTGGGCAAATCGGCGTTGTATGTATATTGTTACGAGCTTAGGGTTCGGGATAAAATAATGGGAATCGGTTCAACCCAGAATAACACTTTTATTCAACACTAAACGATGAATACACGAACTTGGTCACACGTAATTACAACACACTAATTCACATCATTGTTGCACCAGTATAGCTTAATCCAGACTGACTCGCGAGCAACTACTGTTCACGCGAGACCCTTCTCCACGTCAGTCCTCCGGGGCCTCGCTGAGACTCACTCACTGACTGACTGAGACTCACTGACTCAGACTGACTCACTCAGACTGACCGTCCGGCCATCTCTCCGGCCTATTTATATCGCACACATTTCGATTGTTCGAGAACGATGTCGATCCTTCCAGGAAAGGGTCGGTCCCTCGACACAATGGCCACTCCCCATTCTGCGAAACCACAAACAATAGCAACAATAACACAGCAAGACAAAAGCGTTCGAGAAGGTTCGATTATTACTCATTGTTTAACAGCCTCGGCGTAACACTGCTCCCTCCTAAAACATGCTCGTCCCGAGCATTCTTAGCCCCATATCGCGGCAGCCGATCAACACGAACCATTTTAGGCGCACCTCGCGCTGAAGATGTAGCAACTAGAGAAGCCACATTGCCGTCTCCAGTACTTCAGGACACCCAGAGTCCCTTTCTCATCAGCGATCCCAATTCCAGCCTCCAAAACACGGCTCTCATGATTTCTATCTGTTCTTTCACTTCCTGGAATTCCTTTCCAGATGAACCGAACGATTCCCTCATCAGTCGAGCACGCTCTTATGGCCAACGTCGCTGATCTTCCTGTTGACGACGCTGCTCCTCTTTATCCTGACGTCGCTGTTCCTCTTGCAACCGAGTCTGCTCCACCTGTTCACGTCGCTGTTCCTTCTGCAACCGAGCCTGCTCTTCCTGCTGACGACGCTTCTCTTCTTAATGCTGACGGCGTTGTTCCTCCTGCAACCGAGCCTGCTCTTCCTGTTGACGACGCTTCTTTTCTTAATGCTGACGGCGTTGTTACTCCTGCAACCAAGCCTGCTCTTCCTGTTGACGCCGCTTCTCTTACTAATGCTGACGGCGTTGTTCCTCTTGCAACTGAGCCTGCTCTTCCTGTTGACGACGCTGCTCTTCTTTATCCTGACGACGCTGTTCTTCTTGACGACAAAGCATTGCCATAATAGCAGCAAGATCGCCTGACACAGGAGCTTGATCCATGGATGATGATGATGGTGCTCCAAATGATTCGGCGGCGGCTGATTCCATCTCCATCGGCTGACGACTCTGCCGAGCTTCTTGAACCGGAGACTCCCCAAACCGCCTTTCATCCATTTCCTGTTGTCGTTGACCTCTCGTCCTGACACCGTCCACGTTATCCTTTGGTAGAACCGGCATTATTTTATCCCACTTCTGACACCAAATTGTTACGAGCTTAGGGTTCGGGATAAAATAATTGGAATCGGTTCAACCCAAAATAACACTTTTATTCAACACTAAACGATGAATACACGAACTTGGTCACACGTAATCACAACACACTAATTCACATCATTGTTGCACCAGTATAGCTTAATCCAGACTGACTCGCGAGCAACTACTGTTCACGCGAGACCCTTCTCCACGTCAGTCCTCCAGGGCCTCGCTGAGACTCACTCACTGACTGACTGAGACTCACTGACTCAGATTGACTTACTCAGACTGACCGTCCGGCCATCTCTCCGGCCTATTTATATCGCACACATTTCGATTGTTCGAGAACGATGTCGATCCTTCCAGGAAAGGGTCGGTCCCTCGACACAATGGCCACTCCCCATTCTGCGAAACCACAAACAATAGCAACAATAACACAGTAAGACAAAAGCGTTCGAGAAGGTTCGATTATTACTCATTGTTTAACAGCCTCGGCGTAACACTATGTTTGTTAGTCCGAAGATAACTTTCGAAGAGTTTATCCGATCATCGTGAAATTTGATATATAGGTATAGGAAGGAAAAGATGGCGCAACCCTGGTGTGACTAAATGAGTTAAAAATATTGGGGGGTTTTGAGATATTGGGGTTCAAGAGGGGTAAAAACAAAATTGGACTATTAGGTCAAGTGGGATGCCTAATGAAAGATCTTTATTAGTGCATTTCGACCCCGTTTTTATTTTTAGTTTAAACTGTGTAGTTTTTGAGTTACTAGCCATATAGCCCAAAAAACGGAACTTTGACAAAATTCACAGGGTACACCAGTGACCCCACAGTGTTGAAATTTGGTATTCGTGTAGCTTTAGTGGCACAAACATGGGGAAAAGTCTGACATCCAGAATAACTGCAATTTCTACCCCTGAAAAGATTAACTAAAAACATGAACCCCCCGTTACTTGTAATTGGAATGAAACTGTAGGTCAAGTTAGTTGGTTGTGTATTTCGTGCACTATGTTATTTGTCAAAGCTTATGAACAATATTTTTTTTTTGTTTTTTGGGAGACTCGCGAGATGTTTGTTCGGAGCGAACCACTAGTTATATACAGACAATGTACGGGGCAAGCAAGGACAATCTAGGCCCTCGCGGCGCGGACCACTGGGTGAATAAACGATCGCTTGCGTTCACTCATCTATGCGAATATTTTCGCGAGTGACGAGCTCTTTGTAATTGCTCTAGTATGTACTTTAAAACTCTGGACGGACCGACGCCATATTGTTTAACACGTTGATCGATGTGTGCATGATTTGATAAATAGTACTGTCATGCCGCGTAACGCGAGTTTTGCAAATGTGTGCATACCGTCCAGAGTTTAAAAAAAAATGTTTTTTCTACTGAAGTTCTATCACAAACAGAAACGCGAGGTTTTTTTAACTTTTTTGAAATTCATTCAACACGTTCACTATGAGAGATGGTAAATTGGTTGAAAAATAGAACGAAGCTGATATAACACTGCGAGTCACGTATCGTGAATTTTTTGCACACGTACAGTCAATGACATCGTTCTAACGAACAGTACGTTTTTTGTTCACTTTTTTAACAAGCTTTATAATTTTTATGATGTTGAAACTTAATTGGAAACGCGTTTGTATCCCAAATTTTTTTAATTTACTTTTGTAACTTTAAATAAATGTCATATAGCCAATAAATGTATGTACATGTTTTTCGGTCACATTTTGAAATTATTGAAGCGTTAAGGTTGCATTAACAGGTATCGAGATTAGATCGAAATTGAAATTTTATTGTAATTTCCAAGAATTCCTTGAAATGTTTTTCCAAAAGTAAACAGCATTTATGTCATTGACTGTATAACGATACAAAGGCCAGCCAATCGTAACCAGGAAGTATCATGAAAAACTTTTTGATCTATGTCCGTAGCGTTCGTTGACCGAAAACTTTTTGAAAAATGTCCTTTTTCAATTTTTTTTCTTCTGATTACAAGTTTTAATGATCTCTAATCATTCATTTTCTTTGATTTTTCCTGCTTGAAAGAGTTTTGCTAATTATCACATTTTCAAAAGGCAAATCATGTCCACCGAGGCCAATTTCATTAGACCCTAAAGTTTCCATCAACAGCTACCGACCGTTTATAATTAAAACTCCAGTCTAGAGAGAGGAGAGACCCGACTCGGAACAGATCGCACTAATCCTGATAAAGGTTCACGAATTAAACCGAAACATTGTCAGTCGTAACATCGATAAAACGGTACGTGATAAATCCCGTATTTATAATAATGATTGAAATAATTCACAAAAATTTTCAAAGTAAAATAGTACGATATGCTTACTTATAAAATGCATAGAAATATGTAAAGGGGCATGCCCATATAATGCTGTCAACTGCACAAAAAATTGCGTTCATCCAAAAAATATGTTACATTTTTTCGTTATTCTACGTATCAATCGATTAACACGAAAAGTATCCTACAATATTTTAAAATAATAAAGAATATGAAAACGACAGGAAATGAAATGGTAGCAAATTGCCTCCAGTTGCAAACATTAGTGTTGAGCCAGAGTTGTTCTGAGACAATAATCGATTGTTGATAAAAGACCATAAATAAAACAATCGATTTATTTGACTGTATTTTCACTGACACGAGAAATCGGTCACCGATTTCAGAAGTACGAAACCAAAACGATATTTGTTTCCCAATGAGCGTTTTGTAAATCGTTTTTTTTTTCTCTTTAATTAACCCGGGGGTGGTATTATGCTTGACTCGCGCTGGTAGCGAGCGCCCGAGCGAGATAATCTCAGCCAATCGCAGTGCGCGCTGAATTTGCGCTCAGCTGTTGACGCACCGCAATTGATCTAAATCCTCTCGCTCTCAGCTAACCTTGATCATAATCGGCGGGCCGTTGATCTCAGCGCCACCTTCTATAATTCATAATGAATTCTATTAAACATCTCCAAAGGCAAATAAGTACATATTTTTCGCTTGGGTACAATTGGTACTTACATTTTTCGTACATTTTATTACCTTATTACTACCCCTGACACACTAAATATCTGATTTTCAGAAGTAAATAGGTAGGTATATTTTTGTATTTATCTGTGGCGCTCGTGTTGAATCGAAATAAACTCGATTTTACTTCGATTTAACATTTGCTCAACAGAATCAGATGATTATTATTTCTTCGCATTAAAATATTGAATTTTGATTTACTGGAATAATTGCCCTCGTCTGTTGATTGTACAGGAGCGCGATGTCAAAAATGGCACTTCTGTGCGCGCGCGCCTTGAGATTAAATATAATCGATTGCTCGATTTGACCGATTATTTTGCGCCGATAAATCGATATTTCGGATAATAGTCGATGGTCGATATGCCAATCCCTATGACTGTGCGCGTACGTCATTCACAAACAAGTACCTACACAAGCCGTTTCCTGTGATCTGTGTCTGTGGTCGTTTCGTTTGTTTTCTCGCGTATTTTTGTTTGTTTGCTGACTTAAAGCTTAAACGATTAAATTGATAGTAATTATCAATATCATAATTTGTCTAGGAATCGTTATAATTACAATAATAAACTATTTAAGTTGTAGTTGAATACAGTGATGCAAAACTGGTTGTTTGTGAAAAATAAAAACTGATTTTTCTCATTATAGTAAACTTTTTTATAACTAACTTCTTAGCTCTTTTATTACTAACTAAGCCTAGAATCATTAGCAATTAGTTTCAAGTGTGTGCAGTGACAGCATTTTTTACAAGGGAGAGTGGGCATGCCCCTTTAGTACTTATTAGTAGAGCTCCTTGTAAAGGAGTTTCTCCAGTAAGTATTACCATCCTATTTCTGCCATCAAGCAGTAAATGCTCGCATTGCTGCAGTAGCAATTGTTTTTTAGAATTTTAAGCGTATAAGCGGGCGGCGTTTATTCCACACAAACGTACTCTACTGTTTCCTCTCTGGATAATGACACTAGATCAAACAAAAAATACCCTAAAATCTACAAGTATAAGTCATGCTCCCGTGTTTTGTTTTCCATAAATTTATAATTATAATTTATACTAGTTCGCCCCGAACAGAGATCTCCCGAGTCTACCATAAAAACAAAAAAAAAATATTATTCGTAATCTTTGATTATCAAAATAGTGCCACGTAATACACAACCACCTACTTGACCTACAGTTTCATTCAAATTACAGGTAACGGGAGTTCATGTTAATTGGTTAACCTTTTTTGGGGTACAAATTGCAGTTATTCTAGATTTCAGACTTTGCCTATATTTGTGATACATAAGCTACACGCATACCAAATTACAGCACTGTGGGGTCACTGGCGTACCCTGTGAATTTTGTCAAAGTTTAGTTTTTATCATGGCTAATAACTCAAAAACTACAAAAACTTTAATAAAAGTAAAAACGGGTTTGAAATGTACTAATGATGTACCTTTCTTTGACATTTGACGTCTCACTTGACCTAATAGTCTCATTTTCATTTTTTTTACCCCTCTTGACCCCAACATCTCAACAACCCCCCCAAAATTTTTAGCCCATTGAGTCACACCAAAATTTTGCTATCATTACCTACCTATATACCAAATTTCACGATGATCGGATAAACGCTTCGAAAGTTATCCTCGGACAAACAAACATGCATACATACATACATACAACGCCGATTCGCCCAATTTGATTTGGAGATCTCGCATCGCTCGTTCAAATATAACTAGTAACCTTCTTATGATACCAGTAGACAAATTTAAGCATATAAAAAAATAAAAAGAAAACATACAGGCTTAACCAAAGCCCTTCTTAATATTGTTCTTGAAAAAAATATGAAAATCGGTCCTGATTTGGGACAGTTGTCTTATCTCTATCATCCTTCATTCGGGGAGCTAATAGATTAAACCTATTTTTCAAATTACTTGATGCTCGCGCGTTTTCTCTTCATGTAGCTTGGTTCTGTGCGGTAAGTTTTCTGTGTCTGATTGTTCCAATAACTCTGAACTTCACTTGTTAGTGACGTTAACTTTCACTAACAAGTAAAGTTCATAATTTTTAATTAACTATGAAATGTTTCGCTTATTTCGTCGGTGACAATTTCCATTTTCTGTATGTCTTTTTGTTACGAAAAACTGCTATGTTTGGTCTGTTTTGTTTTGGAATCCATATGAACCAACTAACGATTTCACAGTTTTATAGATTACTAGCTGACCCGCCCGCGGCTTCTCACGGGTGGTTTTTCAATAAAGTGTTACTCTCATTTTGCGCAGTTGGCTAAAAGGTAGCCTATGTCCTGTCCCAGGATATAATCTATCTCCTAGCAAAATTTCATTACGACCCGTTCAGCCGTTTAGTTTTTTTTTTAATTGGATAGAACTTCGTTTGACCACAATCTCACCTGATGGTAAGTGATGATGTGGTCTAAGATGAAGCACGAAGATCTAGAAGAAACCCATTTACACTTACCTTAAAGAGGCCCGGTTGTATTCTTTAGGAAAAAGAGACGACGGCAAAGTGTTCCATACCTTAGCTGTACGCATCAAGAACGTAGAACCAAAACGGTGTGTGCGAATGGGTGGTATATTGACTAGGTACGGATGGTACTGAGCCGTGCGCCTGCTTGTCCTTTGATGGAAGGGAGATGGCGGGATCAGATCGTATAGTTCCTGAGCACATTCCCCAAAATGTATTCTGTAAAAGATCGATAGGCTTGCAACTTTACGGCGGTGTTCGAGACTTTGGGTCTTAGTCACCGCCATATATTGCTCACCTATAAACCTAAAAGCCCTACGTTCTATCGAGTCTAAGGTAGCGAGCTGGTATTTGGCCGAGAAGCTGTCCTGGTGTGAAGTATCTCCTGACCTTGTTGAGGATGCCCAGCTTCATGGCAGCTGTTTTAGCCTTAGTTATGTAAAGGTAACAAACAGACTAACAAACAAACAAACAGAGTTATGTATGTATTATACATATAAACCTTCCTCTTGAATGACTCATGAATTTGAAGGTTGTCTGGAAGAGATCGCTTTGTTAAGCGATAAGACCACCCATTATACTTACATTTATTTGTTTTATTTTTATTTTTATATCTGTTGTGTTTAGCTTGTAAGGTATCATAAAGAATTTTCATTCATTCATTCATTCATTCACTCTATCTATTGCTGAAAGCAGCATTAAAATCCGTTGAGTAGTTTAAAAGATCTAAGCGAACAGACAGCGGAAGCGACTTCATTTTATACTACGTAAAGATTTGTTGATGTGGCCTGAATATTACGAATATTAAGGGGTAATCCATGTTCTGATATATACTAACTTCCTACCCAGAGGCCGTAGGTACGACTCTCGGTCGTGTACCAATAGATTTTCCATGTGATTTTTTAATTTTTTACTCTATGTGTTCTCAAGTAATTATCGAAAGTCATGCAAATACCCGATTGATTCGATTACTCACGCTATACAACTCTAGCATCTATAAATTTAAAATTGCCATCTTCCGTTAGCGCTACAGTTCTCTGCGACTCTGCGCCTGTGACGAAGCACTTTCACCCGCATACAGGGTGCTTTGGAATATAAGTTACCCCGAAAAGGCGTGCTTTTCGAAGAAAAAACTGATGTATAATCTCAAAAAAATTATCATACATTATTACACGCCTATATATTCGCTAGTTTCGGTCAAAGATTTTCAGATCGCTTTCAGTGATAAGACTGCCTGCCCAGTGCCTTTTAAACTTTATTGTTATATTGTTTTTATGTGGTAAATACTTACAATAGTTTTCGTAATATTAAATAATTATTCTGTGCTACAGCAACAAAAAACGGATGATTTTTGATCGAGCGAAGCGAGATCTCTAAATCAACTTGGTAAAATCGGCGTTGTATGTATATGTTTGTTTGCCCGAGGATAACTTTCGAAGCGTTTTTGGTGTGACTAAAAGAACAAACATGAGGGGGGGGCGGGGTTGTTGAGATATTGGGCTACAAGAGGGGTAAAAAAACTAAATGGGACTATCCTATTCAATATCACTATCACTATACTAGTCAAGTGGCACGTCTAAAAAAACTTTTTGTGAGTACATTTTTACCCCGTTTTTATTTTTAGTTTTAACTTATAGTTTTTATCATATTAGCCGTAGTAAAAATTGAACTTTGACAAAATTCATAGGGTACACCAGTGACTCCACAGTGCTGAAATTTGGTATGCGTGTAGCTTTAGTGACACAAATATAGGGAAAAGTCTGAAATCCAGAATAACTAATTTCTACACCAAAAAATACTAACCAAAAACATAAACTCCCGTTACCTGTAGTTTGATTGAAACTGTAGGTCTAGTTAGTTGGTTTTGTATTTCGTGGCGCTATTTAATTAGTCAATGATTAAGGACGGCTTGCACAACGATTCCTAAACGTATTTAGCGACTAAACCTGTTTAAATTTTACGTATTTGTATGATTTGACAACTCCTTAAATCATATTTAGCCACTAAATTCGTTTAGGCATCGTTGCGAGTCGCCCTAAGAGTATTTTTTTGTTTTGGGAGACTCACGAGATCTTAGTTCGGGGCGAACTACTAGTTACCAAGTGTTCGATGAAAAACATCGAATTTCAAAAAGTCCATCACGTAGATAAAAACGACTATCAAAAAATACGAATTCTGGTTCAATACGAATTCCGAAGCAGCCTGTATAGAAAATTATGAAAAAGCCCATCTATCAATCAGCTGGACAGTTTGACCACACTTTGTATCGCTTTCGACGAAATTGGCGTTTTCATGCTGGATTTATAGGGGTTTAGCTTGTACAAATTTACAACGAGGTTATTTGACTTTTTATGTTGAGTTTAGTTTAAACTAAACCAGAAATGCCAGGCTGAATACTGGTGAAGATATCTGCAGCAGAACCCATAATCGTTGGTATAAACGTGTTCTGAAGTGGAGACTACATTTAGGCAAGCTAAGAGTAGGACGCCCTCTGGCTAGATGGAGTGTTGATTTGTGCGCTGTAGCTTGCAAAGGTTGGATGAGAAGAACTGAAGATTGGGCTTAGTAGCACATCCTGGGAGAGACCTGCGTCCAGCAGTGGACTGCTATAGGTTGATAATGATGATACTGAATATTGGGAGCCTAAACCGCCCTAGAAAAGGTTATCTCTACGGTAGAATAGGTAATATTACATTATTATTCAAGGGCTGTAATTGATATATTTTACACTTGAGATATTTTAGATTAATACAGATGGAACTTATGATTAAACTTACAGCCTAGTATGCATTTATATTTTATAAAATACTAGATATGCATAAAATAACATATATAATATTATTACGCCGAGGCTGTTAAACAATGGGTAATAATCGAAGTTTCTCGAGCGCTTTTGTCTGTCTTATTGTTTGCGGTTTCGCAGAAAGGGAAGTGGCCATTATGTCGAAACACCGACCCTTTCCTGGAACAATTGAGATCGTTCTCGAACAATCGAAATATGCGCGATATAAATAGACCAGAGAGATGGCCGGAGAGTCAGTCTGGATTAAGCTAAACGTGCGATCATTTCGGTGACTTTAAGTGGTGCAACAGTGGTGTGAATTAGTGTGATGTGATTACGTGTGACCAAGTTCGTGTATTCATCGTTTAGTGCTGAATAAAAGTGTTATTTTGGTCAGACCCATTCCCATTATTTTATCCCGAACCCTCAGCTCGTAACAATATTTAATAATGACTGCAAGACGACCTTCGTGGCGTAGTGGGTGAATAGCCATCTGAGACGCAGGAGGTAACGGGTTCGATTCCCGTCGCGGAACAAATGTTTGCATGATCTACAGATATTTGTTCGGGGTCTAGAAGTGTTTCTATATATTATAAGCATGTATTTACAAAAAAAGTATATAAGTACTCGCAAGCTGATTCCTGCTATCTTGACCTCACGGAGGAACATTTCAATAAGCTTGAGCGTCTTCAAAACTTTTGCATAAGGTGTATTTTCGGACTCCGGAAATACGACCACATCTCCGAATTTCGTAATAAACTCAAATGGCTCCCCATTCGACTTCGCCGGGATACTCACATCCTATCCCTCCTTTTCAACATCCTTCGTAATCCTTCCATGCCTTGTTATCTGAGGGAACGCTTCGAGTTCCTTCATTGCACAAATTCCCGAACACTCCGATCCTCTGAAAACCTCCTTCTCAAAACACCGATACATAGACCCAGTTTCTATGCAAACTCCTTTTCCGTCCAAGCTGTCCGATTATGGAATGCCTTGCCGGTATCCATTAGGAAATCCCCCTCACCTTCCGTATTTAAAGATAGACTCAAAAACTTTTATCTCCATGAAGAGTCGTGACTCATTCATCTGATCTATAATATTATGAATATATGTATATATTAATATATGTATGATGTAAGTACATATTTATTTATTTTATATATGATATTTATTTATTAAAAGTTATTTATGTACCTATTATTTATGTATTTAAGGTTAAGTAATTTTTCTTTTTCTATTATTAAGTTTATTCTTTTCACACCTCGGCCAATCTTCCATTAAGCAATGATCCTCTCCATCCAAAGGTTGTCTGGAAGAGATCGCTTTGTTAAGCGATAACACCGGCCATTATGCTTACATTTATTTGTTTTATTTTTATATCTGTTGGAATTAGCTTGTAAGGTATAATAAAGAATTTTCATTTATTCATCAGTTATCTGGTTCTCATAGTATAAGCTAAGCTTAGTTTGGGGCTAGATAGTGATGTGTGAAATATTCAGCAATATTTATTTATTTATTATATATTTATATTTAAGGAGCTTCATTCTATTTTTAAGAATTATGAGATAACGCATTTACGGAGCCGTTATGTTAACAATTATTATAATTATTATAAATTAATATTATAAGAAATTAATTATTATAAACTCCCGTTACCTGTAATTTGATTGAAACTGTAGGTCTAGTTAGATGGTTTTGCATTTCGTGGCACTATTTAATTAGTCAAAGATTAAGGCCGGCTTGCACAACGACCCCTAAACGTATTTAGTGACTAAACATGTTTAAATTTTACGTATTTGTATGGTTTGACAACTCCTTAAATCATATTTAGCCACTAAATACGTTTAGGCATCGTTGTGAGTTGCCCTAAGAGTATTTTTTTGTGTTATGGGAGTCTCGCGAGATCTCAGTTTGGGGCGAACCACTAGTATAGATAGAACCTTATTGCATTACCTAGTCCCTAGATAGATTGTGACCTGGGTTGAGAAAATAAGCTACTTCTTTTTATTGACAAAAACGAGAAGTCTTTTTTATTAAACCTATTGTTGGGTACAATATGTCGTACATGAAGTTACACCTGTATTATAATGTGTCCTTTTTGAGGACTTTGACATTTATTTCAATATCACAAAAAATAACCTTGATCTACTAGCAAACTCAAACAGACATACGAAAGGGCAGTACAATAATCAGGCATTATTGAATCTGTAAGCCCGGGCCAATAAAACCCTTGTTAACTCCGCCCCAACTAAGGTTACGCTATTAATAATTAAATTTGTGGTCGGTTTACATATTTCCCTAATTTTGAAGGGAACAATTTATAATTCAGGAACCACTGAATCAAATTTAGGCGATTTTGTTTAAGTTTAAGGGTTATTCATTACAGCGGGAACTACTGCGGCTGTCCTTCATTCAGCTTGTCGTGAAACTTATGTTCAAATGTTGTTTAAATCACCTCCAGAACAAGAGATAGAGATCTAACAGATAGAGTTGTTCTAAGAATATACTGCGAATGGGTGAAGGTGGAAGCGTCAAGAGAGCATATTTGGGCCGGACGATTGGTCGTCTCAAGTATCGCTGGAGCGATAGCATGGAAGCTGACCTGTGCGACTTTAGAGCCGACGACTGGCAAGATGGCAATGGACAAAGGAAAGTGGCGAGTTCTCGTATCAGAGGCCAAAACTCACATTGGGTCTCTGCGCCAATGAAGTTAGTAAGTAAGAGATACAGTCGTAAAAGACCATATTATAGTTTTTAAGTGTAATTTTATTTTTAGAATTACATTATTACAGCTCTGTCTGTCTGTCCGACCAGTTACAGCCGTTTTGCTCGTAGGTAGGGTTGCCAACCGTACTATGATATATAGTATTGTTACGAGCTGAGGGTTCGGGATAAAATAATGGGAATCGATTTAACCAAAATAACACTTTTATTCAACACTAAACGATGAATACACGAACTTGGTCACACGTAATCACAACACACTAATTCACACCACTGTTGCACCACTTAAAGTCACCGAAATGTTCGCACGTATAGCAAAATCCAGACTGACTGTCCGGCCATCTCTCCGGTCTGTTTATATCGCACACAATTCACTACACTAGAACGTCTCGAACGTTCCAGGAAAAGGGTTGGTGATTCGACAGAATGACCAATCCCCATCCTGCGCAACCGCAAACAATAACACAGTAGCTAAGACAAAAGCGTTCGAGAAATTTCGGCTATTTCTTATTGTGTAATAGCGTAACAGTATTGTACTATATTTTGAGTCTGCGTACTACATACTGTTGAAGAAGTACGCAAAAATACTGTATTTTCAACACCGAAATCCAACAAAAAAACCCTACATACTAAAAATTTAAGAACGCTCCTTTACATTAACTTAAAATTGATGCAAAAGCATATAGGTATCCGAACCAAGGAAGTATTATACTACGTACGTTACGTAGTATAAAATTTCCGCGTTCCAAACCTGTCTGTAATGTGAAATTGACAATGACAAACGAATCTTTTGTTTGCTTTATTCTTGTTTTGGGATTTCGATGATTATTTTCAATTTGATGTTGTTCTTTCTTTTGAGAAGTTGAAGTCCTAAATAAATTAGTTATAGAAAGTGGTAGCGATAACGAAAGTGCGTCTAGTTCCGTGCCTACTAACGCCAACTAAAAAGTGAAAATAAACTATAATAAAAAGTAACAAATATATCTTTGTTTATTTTTTGTTCTTTTCTTAAAATACTATTTTTTAAGTGTACTATATTTTTTAAAGCTTATTTTGAGAAATACTATATTTCCTCGAAAAAATGTTGGCAACCCTACTCGTAGGTGCTGTAAGCTGAAACTTGGCAGGATTATAACGTTTCATTGACATTTAGTAAGTAATGAAATAAAACGCCTACGTTACGTGATACGAAGATAAGCTACATGATACGTTAAGAAAAGACATAAAAGAACGACGACGTTAAAAGAAAGAGACGAAAGAAAAGCTCAAAAAAATCTGAAACCATAACTTAATTTGGACGAACGTACACAAATTTAGGCGTTGTGTGTGATACAAAAATAATACTTGTAGAACCTGTTTTGTTATGTACGACATTAATTTAAAACATACACCTGGAATCGTATTAACTGATTTTAGAGGTGGGTTTCATACTGGTAGCTTGAATATTTATCTAGTAATTGACACCTTTCTAACGTAAATCGGCGGCGCCTTTGTGACGATGCTGTGACGACGCTGTGCTGACGAAGTGTTTAACAGGTACCTACTTACATACATATTGATTGATAATATTGATATCCGTCCTCAGATGGTTGGCAGCATTACACTGAGACGGGGCCTGTTTGGCCACACAGCCGGGAAAACCATATTATCTAGGTACTCTCCTACCTATGCACTCAATTTTTTATCTTGTGTATTTCCTGTGTTTTTTTTATAACTATGATTTTTCTTTTAAACCACACTAATATTATAAATGTGAAAGTTTGGATGTTGGTTTGTTTGTTATTAGATTATAGCCTGGATTACCACATAGGCTACCTCTAATCCCATAAATCAGTTCCCATGGGATAAAAAAGGGGTGTCAAGTCAAGTTGCAACTGCGAGTTTAGATTTATTTCTAGGTTACCTACACATTTAGGTTTAAAGAACTTTATTTCTCATAAGAACTACATGTTTCGCCCATGTAGTTCTTATGAGAAATAATAAAAAATTAAAATGAGATACATAGAGATTTTATAATGATAATCTTACACTCTGGGGCCTTATAACTATAATTATTATTTAAGGAGTGCTATATTGTGTTATTTCTATAAGTGCTATATTCTATAACGTTTGTACATATTTCTTAAGCTTATTTTTATATATTATATATTTATTATTAACACACTCTTTAATGTTGTTAGGTAATTTGTTGTACAGCTGTGCTCCCTCAAACAAAATCGTTTTCTTTCCGTAATTAGTTCGAGAATTAGATATATGTAATTTAATTTTGTTTCTTAGATTGTGTATATTTGATTTATGTTGTAGCTGTATTTTGGATTGGATGGAATTAGTTATATTTTTTATTAGAATGCAAGTGTAATAGATATAAAGTTGTTGTATATTAAATATTTTGCTTTTTTCGTATAACTCCTTTGTTGGCATTAGGTAGGGATAATTGAAAAGTACTTTATTTTATTTTGTGTTCTTTGCAAAGGATTTAAGTTTGTAGCGGCAGCTGTACCCCATATTTCAATCAAGTACTCGAGGTGTGTCTTTACTAAAGAGTTATAAATGATTGTGCGTGCCTTAATTGGAATACAGTGATTGTATTGATACAATTGATGTGTGATTTCCAATTTAGTTTATCATCTATCTACAGACAGAGATATTTTTCTAGCTTAGATTGTTGAATTATTTCCTCATTAATTGTAAGAGGCGAATACTCAGGATTGTGTTTATTTTTAGCAGAGAAAACCATAAATGATGTGTTTGATGTATTTATTGTGAGTAGATTGTATTTTAACCATTCATTGAGTATATTAAGGTTTTTTAGCATCAGCAATAATTTCATGAATTGATTTGTCAAAGTAGAAGAGGGGCAGGTGTCATCTGCGTATAATGTGTGGTGACCGGTCAGTCCTATCATATTTATATTATTAATATAAATTAAAATCATCAACGGACCAATTATTGAGCCCTGTGGAATGCCGTAAGTGACATGATGGACAGTTTACAACAATTATTTTCCATTTATCCTATTAAATTTTCAGTTTAAAACTACAAGGCTTAAACTGAGAATTGAATAGGGTTAAAAAGACCTTACATTAAACATCCCACTCGATCGAATTGTCTCATTTTGATTTTTTTTACCTTCTTGAACCCCAATATCTCAACAAACCCCTTAGAGTTTCAGCTCAATTAGTCACACCAGAATTTGCTACCACTTATATACCAAATTTCACGATGACATATATTAAACGCCGATTTGCCTTATTTGATTTGGAGATCGAATATAATTTTAAAAAATCTTTTTGTTTTACTTCGAGTCAGTTCAAAGAGAAAATTCTTTTATAATCATGGATATGAATTAAAGCCTTGCGTCAATACATCACCATCCAAGCGCGTAATAAAAAGGAGCTTCGCGAAGTAATGTTATGTTTCCATTACGAGAGCCTTGAGAGCAATTCCTGCTTATTTACTGCTTCAAATTGGCCGGGTGTACAGTCCGCCAGTACAAACCCTGAACATTCGACTTTGTGCCTCAGCCATTAGATTCAAAGTCTGTATAAACTTTGTATTTGTGTGTACTGGTGCCATCTCACCTTTGGCTTTCCACAATGACGAAGGTACAATTGAAATTCAAACATGTTTTAGCAATTAACTTAAAGTAATTAATATGAACTGCGTGTATTGTATGGATATTAATGTGTTCTCGCTTGTGCTCTATGGGTCCCGGCTGACACACTGTTTGTCAAGGGACCAGTCGAGCCAAGCACCGTAACAGCCTTTAAGGCTATATACACGTGACAGTAAAACTGCATGCCAGTAGAAATTAACTTCCATGACATTAAACTGGAATTTTAAATGGAAAGAATACACATTCCAAGCATTTGAGTTATCAATTAAATTCTTGGCGTTACTTCGTCTCACGTTGGTACGATTTATGTTAGACCCATCGGCAAAGTTCGTGTTTCCGCATCAGTAGGACTATGTAACCAATTTCCGGTCGTCCCGATACTCGTGATAGCTCGTCATTCACCAGCGAGCTTCAAATGTAGCACGCGCGGTTCCAGTATTTGGAAGTATAAAAATTCCAATAAATTTCGTATTTCCGATGATAGACGAAATATACCGAGGCGTCTAACTTCAATCGTAGTATTTGCAAGAAATGATCAGATGTCTTCTGATCTGCTATCATACCACCTACGAGATGCTTTTAACCTAACAATTTGAGATACGCATATAGGGTGTTTGATAATATACGCACAACAATGAAAAGGGGTTATTTTGATGAGCATGATAAATAAATATGTGAAATATTTACCATAGAAATGTGAAATTTATTTTGGCATGTAACAACAAACACTTTATTAAACTTATGTTATGCTATTTCCTAATGCTTGCCATCTAACCACAGATACTGTATTGGTGACGTCTCGAGATGTCTCTTGCTGTTCCTTTCTGACCCAAAACCCGCAGCCATTTCCGATAGAGATATCAAATCGGCCTTTATTTTTGGATGTCGATTGCAAGAGTAGGCAGTAAGTTTTATATCAAATTAATCACCTAAACTTAGTCGATTTTCTTTATAATTTGATAATATAACCAGTAGTTTTTTTTTTTTGAGAAATCTTTTTTTTATATTTTGCAAAACCGTCACTTGAATATCGTCAATATATTACCAAAAACCCTGAATATATACTTATAATTTAAGTTAAGTAAGTTTGTATCTGGCCAAGCCTGGTGCGCTGTAGCTTAAAAGCCGCCTGAAGGTAACATGACTTCATGCAAGTAACATACAACATACATATTCAAGTAACTTTAAATATGTGAATATGTAAAAGACTTCACTGGTTTGCTTCTGTCCTAGTAAAACGCTTGTGTGTTGAAGGCTTTATAGAAAGTAGCCCGGTGTACATCTAAGCTCCTTAATTCTCGTGACACTAAAGTTGCAGGAGCGTGGAACATTTTCAGCGTTTTAGTGTTGTAAAGTTTTAAATAATGCTTTACTTACAACATATCCATTGTTTTAAAGTAAGTATTCTGCAAAAAAATTCAAAAGAGATTTTGTTTATGGAAAATTGAATATCTATTTAAGAGCCCAAGACCATAATCATAGATTTAATCTTGGGAATCAATAGGCACAAATATCTGTATACTAAATTAATGGAACGTCGCACGCACGACCATTAGTTAGCTCAATTTTTTGAGTAGCGAATACTGTCATATGACCGTAATTAAAGTTGTATCTCGTTATTAGCCCCAGACAGTGTATCTCACCAACGGATGGATCGATTTCAATGTGATTATTTGGTTGAAAGCTAATATTTACGCATCTAAAGATCGGGGTTTTTAAATTTTATTATAAACTAGTGTTTCTCCCCGAACTAAGATCTCGCGAGTCTCCCATAAAAACAAAAATATATTATTCGTAATCTTTGACTATCAAAATAATGCCACGAAATATATATCCAAATAACTTGACCTACAGTTTCATTCAAATTACAATTAACGGGAGTTCATGTAAATTGGTTACTCTTTTTTGGGGTACAAATTACAGTTATTCTCAATTTCAGACTTTTGTCTATATTTGTGTCTTTTAAGCTACACGCATACCAAATTACAGTACTGTGGGGTCACTGGTGCAGCCTGTGAATTTCGTCAAAGTTCAGTTTTTATTATGGCTAATAACTCAACAACTACGAAGAATTCACTAAAAATAAAAACGGAGTCGAAATGTACTAATAACGACCTTTAATTAGACGTCCCACTTAACCTAATAGTTTCATTTTCATTTTTTTTGCTCCTCTTGAATTTCTCAACAACATTTTTAGCTCATTTAGTCACACCAAAATTGTGCCATCACTACCTATGTACCTATGTATCAAATTTCACAATGATCAGATCAACGCTTCGAAAGTTATCCTCTGACAAACAAACATACGTACATACATACAACACCGAATTGCCCCAGTTGATTCGGAGATCTCGCTTCGCTCGATTAATAATGTAGCATCAAAGGTCATCTGCATCAAAAGTGGCTTAAAATCTCATTTGTAGTAATTTTATCCGATAAATTACGCTTACTGCCTTTTAGGAATTCAAGGCTTAACAGGGTTGTTTAAAATTCTTGCGTACATTAGGAATATCGTTAGGGCGGCGTTGATGCTTGCGCATTAATGAGTCTCGTGTTCATTCCCCCCTGAAACCTTATCTACTTTGCCTATAGTCAAAACTGGATCTAAACTGATAAAGAAGGCATTTTGCCTGAAACATCAGAGTTTTAAAGTTGTCTTTTGATTATAGGAGATTGGTTGTTGTTGGTAAGTTCATTATAATCCCCAACATTCTTATCAAAAGGTAACAGGTTCTATACAGGGTGCCGACGTGAACACACCATTATCGAACACAATGTCGTATTGGGTCTTTAAAAAGTATGGGAAGTAATAACAATTCTAAATCCATATCTGTTTAAAACATACACCAAAACGTCATTACATTTTGCAAGGTTACGCGTAATTACGAGAAAATAGGGACACCCTTATGCGTGCACTGCATTCGTCCTCAAATCGTGCGTTGAGTAAGTTAGGTAGGTATTATAAATATCAGAAAACTGATTCCAATTTATCCTTCGTACTTTACGGGCCGGCAAATCGTGTAGTGATCGTTCATCTCTGAAGACCAAGCGAGGGTATTCCCTGCAGCTGCCATCACTTCTCGACAGTAGCTTCAAGTCTGACCACGACTACGGCTGTTGCAGCATAGTCGAAATGTCGGGAAAAAAATAAAAAGGTAAATACGCGGTAAATACCCGTTTAAGATTAGTAATTATGAACAGTGACAGCGAAAGATTAAAAAAATACTATTTTTGCATTCCTTATCATATAATATTATAGATCTCCGCGATGGACGATTTGCGCGTTGCTGCTTGCTGGATGAGAAGAGCTGGAGTTCGAGCTCAATGGTACGCTCTGTGAGAGACCTGGAGGTCTGCTATAGGTTGATGATAATGATGATGATGAGTAAAGAGCGGAACATGGCGCCAGCGTTGCCTCGGTTTTCCAAACTATTATTAATTTCGGAGTCTGTAAGTCCATCGAATCTCTATCCCCCAGCACCACGACAACATCCACGGGATTCTGGAAGTCCTACTCCATTATTTCAAGGAGTTAGGGTGGATGGGGTCAGGTTAGAAAGGGGTGATGCACAATACACCCTACGGGACGTACAGTGCAGATATTATTCCCCCCACCCTAGAATTAGAATTAGAAGTCCAGAGTAAATCGGTCCTTTCTAGTGAAACGTGTTTTATCTACGACCAAACCACCAATTAAAAAGTGAGTTAGTGGTCAAATGGTCGAAAATGTGACCATTCTATGAATTGAAAAACTTTCGTCAAAACCGATTTCGCTAGTAAGCTCCGGGTACTTTTACGACGTGCTATTTGCAAGGCTATTATAATAACTCATATATAACGAAACTTAACGTTTTAAAAATTTTGGTCTGACCACGTTAAGTTTGCATAAAGGTAGGAATGGTAAATTTTAAAATATTTCGAAATTTGACATTTTTATTATGTAAAAAGACCGCACACCAGTTGCAGCAAAACGGGCGAAGCTTAACGTGATATACCATTAAAATAACAATTTTATTTTCCCGTCAATGAACTATTCAAATCTTATTATATATTTTTTTATTTAAATCTTATATATTAAAAGTCACATAAAAAGAAATAAAATACAACCTCCACCCTAGCAGACAACAGGGTAAGTAGACAACTCACCCAAACAGAAAATGATGTGACTCAGTAACTTAAATACCTCTTTATCGCTGGTTTTCTATAACACCTTAGTAAGTTGGCAATACCAGTAGTTGCTTCCAACTTCGTCTTTTTAAATCTACCAATCCTAGCGATATGCAACCTTAGCGTAAAAGGTTCATGAATTTTCACACTAACTTGGCGAGCATAAACCAATTTCCAGCTCTCAACGTATTTGCATATTCTTGCTTATGACTAAATACCTTTGCAATGGACTATGTAATCAGACTTCATACTTAATGTTATAAATGTAAAAGTAAGTTTGTTTGTGTGTTACGCTTTCACGTCGTAGGCGGCTGAACTGATTTCGATTCACGTTTGCGAAGCCGCGGGAAGATATTAAATAATAACGTAGATACGCAGGTACAAAATAAACAACTAGTAACACCAAATTAACTTTATTTCTAAGAAAAATAACGATATAGTAGTAAAAGCTAAGTATACGCGTGAAATATAAGCCAATATATTGCGTCATTGGAGCCATATATGGCTCCAATGACGTAATGACGTGGCCGCGTGGTACTCGCACACATTTGTTGTGTTGCGGCCTACGTTTCGAGCGGAAACAAGTAACGGTCACATTTTTATTATGCATTCAAACTTTGCAGATCATTTTGACCCCTCAGGGGTTTACATCATGTTTCATCAGCTATCAAAAAAACTATACATGTTAGATTATTCCCAATCTAAAATTAACCTGGATGACACATCATCAAACTTCTCAGTCCATGTCAAACCACTGCTGGGCTAGATCCTCGTTTTGTTTATGCCATTCGTTCGTTCTGATTTATATAGACTTGATGACTCAACAAAAATTATTAAATTCGGTTCTAAACATAACCCATAGATGCAATTTGGAATGCCCTTCCTCATGAAGTTCGCGCTAGCCCATCACTCAAAATTTTTAAACGGAAAGTTAAAGAGCTCTACCTTTCTCTGTAATTTTATATTACGAGTATTATATATATAGGTATATATTTATATTACGTAGGTATATATTATTATTCCATATAATTTATTTATTATAATTATAATATTATAACATATATTTTGAGTATAGTTCATATTCGTTTTGGGTATATATATATATATTTATTTATGTTTTTGTACACTCACCTACCTTTAAAATCATTTCTCTCTCTAGCCTCAAAGGTTTACTGGAAGAAAACTCTTCTTAGGGTTAAGCTCGCCTTTGTACATGACCTCTTTTTCTGTATTTACAAATGTATTTTCTTGTGTGCAATAAAGAATAAAGAATAAAGAAAGAATGCGAATTTCAAGTAAGTTTCGAATACATTATAAGTAATCCTATCAGACGTTTGGATATCTAGGCACAAATATTATTACTAGCCTCACACATCCCGTCCGAATATAACCCAGTACGGCTTTCCATCGGATGTCAAATTAGATAAGACCGAGTTCGGTACTAGTGGCTGACTGTCAATACTAAAACATGGGGATATAATCCAATTTAAACTTTCTGGGTTTACTCCAACAGCAACTGACTAACTGGACCAAAATGTTTGTGTTTCCTTCGGGATTAATGTTAGGTCCGGTATCCTGGGCTTCAATGGAAAGGGAATTGTTTATACTCATTCCACAGAGACTCTTTATGTAATTTTACAATCCACTCGTACTCAGTCACGGTACCTTTAAAATACCTAAAATATAGGTATTTTCATAATATGCCATAGTAATATTTATAAAACAATCTTTTACAATTCTTGTATGTGTCACTCTTGAAGTCTCAATGATTATATTCTGTTTATCAAAAATGAAATCTAAAGTCATTCTAAAGTCGTACCCGTGAAATATCGATTCCAACCGCCATTTTGCCCAAGTCCAGTAAAAAATATTTTTATCATTTTATTAATACGATCGGAAAATACGTTTATTGGAAACACTTCAAAGAATTTAATATTTAGTGAGTTTGTTCAGCGTTAAACAGAGTTAATTAGAAACTTTCAACGTGGTACGCGGAATAGGTAGGTACCACGTTGGGTGCCAATTTTTCTAATAAAAAGGCTAAATTAAATATTTTTTCCGGAAAACACCCTTATTAAGTTTAAAACATAAGTAATTCTATTTTGTATTTGTCTAGTAACAAATTGTGTTAACTGCATTCATTCCCTCTTGTTAATTTGTTGTCTTGTTAATTGTACGTACAATAATAGTAATTGTTGTAAGTATTTTTATGTAAGAATATGATGATGGAAGTTGTAGGTCTTGCTGGAACATTATGTAGCCTCTACACCATGATTGCCACCATGATTGCGCAGCTGTCTACACTATGGGCCATGATGGATAATCACAGAATGCGCAATGATTGCCACCATGATTGCGCAGCTGTCTGCACTATGGGCCATGATGGACAATCACGCAGCTACATTTGTTAAGAAAGGCGAAACAGTAGCAGTTGCCTCTATTTATTTATTTAGTGTATATAACCATTATATAACACATTGTATATAACGCACGCGCCCGCACCGTACCGTAAACAAATACGAACTGATCGGCGATCGTATGGACACGCTTACAATCATGGCCGCAAATTCCTTTGATGTTTGTCCGAAAAATCGACATAGCGGCAATTACGCTCGATCGTCACCGATCATGGGCGATTACATGCAATTACGAGTATGCCCTCTACATGATGGTGATCGTCTATGATCACCCATCATGGCCCATCGTGTAGAGGCGCTATTCGATACCACCGTTGTTTTAATGCGATTGAAATTACAAATCCACTCTACGAAACGCTTTCGTCTCTCAAACGGAACGTGTGTTTACCTATATCGGTATATATATTACACCGTCTCATAGTATTATGAAAAGCTCCAAATAAATGTGAGAACATACAGGACATATTATCAGATTTATGCACCACATTCCGTCTGTCGTGTGCGCTCCAGACATCATTTTTAGATGACAGGAAACGAGGAATGGCGCTTTTGCATATAAAACAGGTGGTTTCCGACTGCTCACAGGTGTTTACTGACATAAAGGTGTGTATAGCGATGTTTTTTTTATCACAAACAGATCTTCGTTTGGCATCAATCTCACATGATGGTAAGCCATGAGGTGGTCTAAGATGGAACACAAAGATTTAGAAGGCAACTATTCACTTGTACCGAGAGCTACAGTTTTCAAGAAAGACAGACGACGGTAGCGTGTTCCAGTCCATGCCTTAGCTGTACACAGAACCCAAACGATGTGTGCTAAAATGGGTGGTGAAATAACGAGGTATGACTGGTATTGAGCCGTGCGTTTGCTTGTCCTTTGATGTAAAGATGGCGTGTTAGATTATGTAGTTTCTTGGCAAACTCACCAAAATATATCTTGTAAAAGATCGATAGGCATGCAACTTTACGGTGCTCGAGACTTTAAAAATCGATCGTAGTCCGCCAGAATTTTAAATCGGTATCTAAATTCATTCGGCCGTCTATTTACAGTTTTAATATACATAGGTGTACCACGGTACTCTGTTTCTAAAAATCACGTTTAAGGACATGTGCAAGACAAGAATTTGCGACTGTTGGGTGCTATTTTCAACCGACTTCAAAAAAGAAGGAGGTTCTCAATTCGACTGTATTTTTTTGTTCGTTACCTCAGAACGTTCGACTGGGTGAACCGATTTTGATGATTCTTTTTTTCTTTGAAAGCTGGTGCTTCCCGTGTAGTCCCGTTTCAAATTGGTACAGTTCTGACAATGACATCCATGAGAAAACCATATAAGTCTTAAATTTGCATTAAGTATGTGCGCGACAAATGGGCGAATAACTCAATATCACGCCAACTTGTACTGCAAGGGTAGTTTGATGAGAGTTTGGTTAGGTTAACAGACTTCAAAAAAAGAGGAGGTTGTCAATTCGACTGTATTTTTCAGTGTGAATATTTTTGAAGTCGGTTGTTAGATTTTTGTAAAAATTATATTATATTTATTGTGCTTAAGAGTCTCTACGGAGTCGCAGGTTATCTGCTTTACTCGTAAAGATTCTCTATAACCCTATAACGTATTTGAATGGCAAGCGTGAGTTGGAGCACGATATAGATTGCACGCATTTTGCAGATGTCACGTTTTATTAACACCGAATAAAACGTTGAAGACGTTGAGATGAAAACGAAAATGTAAGGTCTATAAAATGTGTATTTTATTTTCCTATACATATTTGCCACGTTTAAACAATTATGCATAGTTTTGAATATGTAACCTGAAGTCGCGTTAACAAAATGTTTAAAAAAGTATTTTTTACGATAACCCTTTTTTGATATCCCAGTAGCACCATTTGTTAACAAAATTATCAAGTTACCAGAATTTTAAATTGCACCAACATCCTTCTACCGAATATTTATGAGCGCAAAAAGAAAAGTATGTAGGTTTCACAAATCAAAAACTTTTTTTTACAAGCACTTAATTTTTACATAAAATCTTTTAAGGAGCATTAAACATTTTTTTTGTTTTGTTGCATCTGTTACTACATATAACTATGATGGTTTTGGATGTTTTTAGACAGGTATTAAACAAAAATTAACTCAAGTAAAGGAGATGAATACTGATGAAAATTTCTACTGTTCCTTATTTCATAAACTAAAAAACCAAACTTAATAATAATTATTGTGCGTCGTTGCTGTCGGTCGATCCACTAAAACTTACGTTTCTGTGGTTAGACCCCATATTTCCATTTTAATAAGTGATTTATTTTTAAGTTAACGAAATATATCAACAATCAAAGACTCTCTGGAAGCATTTATTCTTGTTAGATTCTTTCTAGAAATAAGAAAGCTTATACGCATTGGGACCAAAATAACTAGCAGGTAATTTTTATTAACAAGCTGAAACCCAATTCTGCAATTTTTTTTGAAAACGTTTATGGAGCCATACCATTATTTAACGATTATGATTGTTTCTCCTGTCATATGCTGCTAAATGTTCAATGGGGTTGTCATAGTAACGGCGGTCGTTGAAAAATATTGTAATAGTAGAATCCCAAAAGGTATCTAAAGTGGTAATTTTGCGACGATACCATTGTCATAGTGAAGTGATTGATTTAGTAGAATCGGGCCCCGGGTCTTATATCAATTTATCAGCAGTGTCCATGAAGATACTTAATAACAACCTCCTCAGGGAGCGTCAAATCTGGAACATTGGCAGAGTAGTCCTTGAGTAAAGTACCCACGGAAACATCTGCGTAGCATTTCTACTTCTCAATTTATTTCAAACAAGGACACAAATTACCTTAATAAATATCAACAAGCGCAATAAATTATCATAAGATTGCGGTTAAACTCAATTTTCAACTGTATTCTGCTACTAGTTGAGTTAATGAAAGGGCCTTTTTCTCTTCACCAGTTTCTCATATTCTCTTCTTTTCATAATGTTTCTATATGTTAAAAAGCTTTTATTTTTTTTAAGATTATGAAGATGAAATCAGTTCAGCTGTTTCAACATAATAATATACAAACAACCATCCAAAATTTTACATTTATTATACTTCGCCCCGAACTGACATCTCGCGAGTCTCATATAAAAACAAAAAAATATTATTTGTAATCTTTGACTATCAAAATAGTGTCACGAAATGTAAACCAACTACTTGACCAACAGCTTCATTCAAATTACAGGTAGCGGGAGTTCATGTTAATTGATTCCCTTTTTTGGGGCAAAAATTGCAGTTATTCTGGATTTCAGACTTTTGCCTATATTTGTGTCATTAATGTTACACGAGTATCAAATTTCAGCACTGTGGGGTCACTGGTGTACCCTGTGAATTTTGTCAAAGTTCAGTTTTTATTATGGCTAATAACATAAAAACTACTAAATTTAAACTAGAAATAAAAACGGGGTCAAAATGTACTCACAAAGACCTTTTATTAAACGTGCCACTTAACTAGATAGTAAAATTTTCATTTTTTTTTCCCCTTCTTAAACCCCAATATCTCAATAACCCCCCGACACTGAGCTCATTTAGACACAACAAAATTGCGCCAACTTATATACCAAATTTCACGATGATCAGATAAACGCTTCGAAAGATATATTAGGACAAACAAACATACATACAGCGCAGATTTGCCCAAGTTGATTTAGAGATCTCGCTTCGCTCGATCAATTAGTGTGATGTAAGGCGTCATTGCTTGAAATAAAGAGTAACATAAATAATGTTCATTTTATTTATTTTTCCTGATTCGTCTTTCCTAGTTCTTGCAATCTTGTAGACCATAAAATGATTTAAATTACCTCATTCTACACTAATGAATTCTAACTAATTTATCGTCGGAGCGTTCAAATTAGAGAGGTATTAGGGTTTTAATTACCTGACCCTCTCCTTGCCTCCTCTTTGCCTCCAAAGAGGCCAGATCAGTTCAGACAAAACAAAAGGATAAATAAATTAACGTCGATTTTTATCGCGATACAACGATGTAACTTACAACTTTACATTTGGACTTCAGCCTATTACTGCTTAACTAATATACAAAATTATCGTGTCGCGGTGTTTGTTGTCAAACTCCTTCGAAATAGCTCGACAGATTTTCATGAAATTTTGAGTGCATATCGGGTAGGTCTGAGAATCGGTCAACATCTATTTTTCATACCCCTAAATGTTAAGGGTGGTCCACCCATTAATTTTTAGTTTTTATTTTGTACACAACATTTTTTATTTTTATTTTTTTATGATACCACATTCAAAAATACATACAACCCTAAATTTTTAGCCTTCTTACACCAACCCCTATTTTTAAATAGCGATATTTAGTACTTTACTCAGCTAATAAAGGTTAACACCAAATTTATTAATTCTAAGGCGGGACGAAGTTCGCGGGGTCAGCTAGTATGCTTATTTTAGCTGATAAAGATGAATAGATTTATGTGACATAGTTTAGTCATCATTTGTCATCATATGGCACAGAAACGTTGGCTCAAGATCCTCAGCGTGTTATGGGCTTTGCTTGGTATTTAGCGACGAGATCGAATTAGAAATGAGGAGATTCGTGGACAAACCAAGGTCACTGACAAAGTCTATTAGGGTTAACAAGCAAAAATGGCAGTGGGTGGGGCACATGGCTCGAAGAACTGACGGCCATTGGGGCACGCCCTGATCTGATAAAAGTTGCTGGGAGCCATCGGGTGCAGGTTGCGCAAGATCGATCGATCTGGAAATCTAGCCTTGCAGTGGATGTCTGATGGCTAATGTGATGATAATGTTGAACATTGGATACAATGAGCTGTTATGGAGCACGTCCTTCGGCATAAAATTCAAAACTGTTATCTATTTCATTATCAATTTTATAAGTTGCAAATCTGTTTGTCAAGTTCTATTTCATTCTGCGGTTTCAGTTCAGTAAGTAAAGTTTCAGGTTTCGAGTTTGAGACACGGGGCTAAATGACTTCACTATAGAGGTGTCAAAGATCGTGTTTCCCCGATTGTCACGCTAACAGTATCCTGTTAAGTTTGAGGATTCGATATTACGAATAGTATGGTGTATAATTTGTTAAATTGGTAAAACGTACTGTGATCACAATACTGTGTGGAAAGTTTAGATGGGATACAAAGGGCAGATCATCATCAGCAACCTATAACAATCCACTGCTGGGCGAAGGTCTCTCCCAGGCTGCGCCATTAAGTCCGATCCTCATCTCTTCTCATCCAATCCTTGCCAGCCAGAGCGCCCAAATCGTCACTCCATCTAGCCGGAGGGCGTCCTATACCTCGTTTGCCTAGACGTGGAGACGCCTAGGCGTCTAGACTCCAGAACACGTTTACCCCAACGGTTATCGGTTCTGCGGCAGATATGACCGGCCCACTGCCACTTCAGCTTGCTGACCTTCTGAGCTATGTCGATCACCTTGTTTCTGTGTCGGATAACCTCGTTTCGGATTCTATCCTTCAGAGAAATTACGTAAGGGCAGGTACTAAGTTTCTATTAGGGTTAGTCTCCTATAAACGATTTCTTGTTTTGCCCCATCTCAACTTTAAACCTTTTTTTATGTTACATGGAACAAGCTGATGACCCACCTGATCCTAAGTGGTAACCATCGATAATAAAGAAATCCCTCGTAGGTCACGCTCCTTAGCAATGTGCCCTACGTTGCGTAAAGCCACATATGACTGTAATTTAACCGACAAAAATACCCTTCAAACCGAAACACAACAACGTTGTTTAGCGGCAGAAATAGGTATAGTGGTAGTACTTCCCCGTTGTTACCTTACTTTGTTTACTATTATGATATGGAAATAGGCTTCAAAACCAATGTCTTAGCTTGCCTAATACTATAAATATAATTTAATATAGTAATTACAGACCAAAAATTTGTTCAAGCACGTTTCGGATCAAGGATTAAGAAGGATTCCGTAGTAATTGCGGCTGTATCTTAGTCATTTTTAAATACTAAGTTAATTTTGCAGTTGATTTTTGTTATTTTGTATAAGCATTATATAAGAACTGTTTTCAAGCCCAACTATCGACATAAGTTGGTCGACTACCGTCCGAAAACTAGTTTGATCTACTCAGCTTTGATAATTCCTCTTACCACTTCAGTATACGTGTTTTGTTTTTTACAAGCTTTTTATTAACTTGCAATGTATGTATTACATAATTACTCCACAATACAGGGAATCCTAGTGTGGAGGTCAAAGTTAATGCATAACATTGTTAAATAATTATTACTTAAGCTGATTTATATAATTTCCTAATGATTAAGCATACATCAAAATTATAATTATAATATGTAAACTAGCACCTATATTTAAAATTGTTTATGACATATTTTTTGTGGTTCCAATAAAAGTTTATTATTATTATTATTATTATTAATTAAAAAAGATCCAGGTGGAATCTTGCACGTTCCTCTCAACCGATTGAGCTGAAATTTGGATTCAGTGGCGGATTTTCCCTAAGGTCCAGTAGGCCCGGGCCCGCCCTAGGGCGGCCAGATATTAGGGGCGGTCAATCGTGACAAAACATTCACTGATGATAACAAGAAATAACTCAAAGTACCTGAATACTGTAAAGGCTCGCGCACATTATGGCAGGCCGCACTGCACCGCATCGTATAACAATCTCCCTAAGTCACTTTCGTAAATCCCGGGTCGAAAATAAAACCTACTTTTTTTACTTTTTCTTAAAGTTTAAGTCAAAATTATGTCAATTTTATTTAACCAAACAAAGACAAAATCAAGTTAAAATATGCCTTTTTCTTTCAGAAGTATAAAATTTCCATAACATTTAACTTGATTTTGACTTATTTGTCTTAGTTAGGATCGATTTAAGACAAAACAGTCATATTCAAGTCTAAACTTGATTTGGTTTTGGCTTAATTTAAGTCAAAAAATGTAAAAGTAAGTCAAAATAAAATCAATTATATCTTATGCTATATAGTCTATATAATGTGTGAAAAAGGGGCGGCTGGTACATACAACATAACCGGGGGCCTAGGGCGGTCAAGACTGCAAATCCGCCACTGTTTGGAATACATAGGTATGTTAACCTCGGTGACAATGCAATAATATATAGGTACTATATACCATAGAGGTGGTCTCTTGACGGAGACGGATGCTAGACAACAAAACTTCTGAATGGATTATAGTAAGCTACTAGTGTTTGGGCTCATTTGAATCTGCTTCCGGTTCTGATTATGAATTTTATAAAAGCTCGATAATAAAGAAATCCCTCGTAGGTCACGCTCCTTAGCAATGTGCCCTACGTTGCGTAAAGCCACATATGACTGTAATTTAACCGACAAAAATACCCTTCAAACCGAAACACAACAACGTTGTTTAGCGGCAGAAATAGGTATAGTGGTAGTACTTCCCCGTTGTTACCTTACTTTGTTTACTATTATGATATGGAAATAGGCTTCAAAACCAATGTCTTAGCTTGCCTAATACTATAAATATAATTTAATATAGTAATTACAGACCAAAAATTTGTTCAAGCACGTTTCGGATCAAGGATTAAGAAGGATTCCGTAGTAATTGCGGCTGTATCTTAGTCATTTTTAAATACTAAGTTAATTTTGCAGTTGATTTTTGTTATTTTGTATAAGCATTATATAAGAACTGTTTTCAAGCCCAACTATCGACATAAGTTGGTCGACTACCGTCCGAAAACTAGTTTGATCTACTCAGCTTTGATAATTCCTCTTACCACTTCAGTATACGTGTTTTGTTTTTTACAAGCTTTTTATTAACTTGCAATGTATGTATTACATAATTACTCCACAATACAGGGAATCCTAGTGTGGAGGTCAAAGTTAATGCATAACATTGTTAAATAATTATTACTTAAGCTGATTTATATAATTTCCTAATGATTAAGCATACATCAAAATTATAATTATAATATGTAAACTAGCACCTATATTTAAAATTGTTTATGACATATTTTTTGTGGTTCCAATAAAAGTTTATTATTATTATTATTATTATTAATTAAAAAAGATCCAGGTGGAATCTTGCACGTTCCTCTCAACCGATTGAGCTGAAATTTGGATTCAGTGGCGGATTTTCCCTAAGGTCCAGTAGGCCCGGGCCCGCCCTAGGGCGGCCAGATATTAGGGGCGGTCAATCGTGACAAAACATTCACTGATGATAACAAGAAATAACTCAAAGTACCTGAATACTGTAAAGGCTCGCGCACATTATGGCAGGCCGCACTGCACCGCATCGTATAACAATCTCCCTAAGTCACTTTCGTAAATCCCGGGTCGAAAATAAAACCTACTTTTTTTACTTTTTCTTAAAGTTTAAGTCAAAATTATGTCAATTTTATTTAACCAAACAAAGACAAAATCAAGTTAAAATATGCCTTTTTCTTTCAGAAGTATAAAATTTCCATAACATTTAACTTGATTTTGACTTATTTGTCTTAGTTAGGATCGATTTAAGACAAAACAGTCATATTCAAGTCTAAACTTGATTTGGTTTTGGCTTAATTTAAGTCAAAAAATGTAAAAGTAAGTCAAAATAAAATCAATTATATCTTATGCTATATAGTCTATATAATGTGTGAAAAAGGGGCGGCTGGTACATACAACATAACCGGGGGCCTAGGGCGGTCAAGACTGCAAATCCGCCACTGTTTGGAATACATAGGTATGTTAACCTCGGTGACAATGCAATAATATATAGGTACTATATACCATAGAGGTGGTCTCTTGACGGAGACGGATGCTAGACAACAAAACTTCTGAATGGATTATAGTAAGCTACTAGTGTTTGGGCTCATTTGAATCTGCTTCCGGTTCTGATTATGAATTTTATAAAAGCTTGTTTTGAAAAAGTAATTTTTAACAAAAGACTTATTAGTTTATGTATTTCTAGCGGCCCGTCCCGGCTTCGCACGGGTGGACATTTATTTTTGAAACATATTTTATGACTAATTTTTTTACACCTTGGGTACCTTGGTACCTTGGATCCCTAATTTTTTCTAGTAATAAATATATCTTATGTTACTCAGGGATAATGTGGTGAAAGAATTTTTGAAATAATATTAATGTAGATAACTTACCTACTTACTAGGCATTACTTTATTTTTGTCTATGCTTTATTGTTGTGTCAAACAAACATATCACTTACTTAAAGTATTATCATGTCAAACTTCAACTTTAAAGCCACTAATAAGTCTACGAACGAATAAACAAACGGCTGTAGCTGGTCGGACAGACAGACGGACATGGCGAAACTATTAGGGTTTCTAGTCGACAGAACCCTAAACTTTCTTAAAGAGTATTATTTTATTATTAAGTAAACAACAAGCACGAAACTCTGTAACAGCTACCATTTTAAGACTACATTTTCTCTGAGCTTTCTTTTGCCGTAGAAATGGTTCGTTTATTTATAAAAATAGAAGTGTTATACACAAAGGTTTTCACACAAAAGTTTTATAGCTGGCTAAAGGCTATATAAGTCAGTTCTATACGACGTATGTAGGCTTCGTAACATCCTCACAAAGTACCCTTTTCTAGCCGTGACAGGTAGACGTGACCTGCGTCTAAATCTGAGAAGTATGGATACAAGATAGGCATTAGTACAGGTTGATTAGGTGTCTTAGCAGATGTGGTATCGGTAGATTTAAAAGAAAAGAGTAAAATTACTTTTTATCACCTACTATATTATCTCATCAATCTCCTGCACCTAATAATTAAGCCCATGACAGCTTAATCGTGCCCATTCTCTTAACATCGCATTTTATTTCACACGTCTTTGGTGTCGGAGGTAGGTACTTTATAAAACAAATTTAATTTTCGATCGTGTATGTTATTTCATTAGTTATTCTAATCGTTTCCCTTATGAGCACCTATCAATTAAATATTATAATGAATTCATTGAAACTGAGTACGGGTTTTCCACGAGCTTATTTAATTAACAGGTTAGTTACATCCATTTGGCTAAATGCGTCATTTAAGATTATGTACCATTTGGCAATGTGTCTAGAGTTGTATAAAAACGTGAGATATCATCAAGGTATTGTACCTATGGTATGAAGAAAATGATCGACACGGTTTATTTATTTATAACTAGCTGTTGCCCGCGACTTTGTTCGCGTTACACTACTAAATGTGTAGGTAACCTAGAAATAAAGCTAATCTCGCTGTTGCAACTTGAGACACCCCATTTTTATCCCATGGGAACTGATTTATGGGATAAAAGGTAGCTTAAGTGGTAATCTAGGTTTTAATCTACGTATATACCAAATTTCATCGAAATCGGTTAAGCCGTTACGACGTGATTGAGTAACAAACAAACAAACATCCAAACTTTGGCATTTATAATATTAATAAATAAATAAATATGGCTGGACATTTCACACAGCGCTATCTATCCAAACTAAGCAGAGCTTGTATTTTGGGAACCAGATAACTGATAGAATACTTTTATATACTTTTTTTTGTAAATACATACTTATAATTGTATAGAAAAACATCCAGACCCGGAACAAATATTTGTAAATCATACAAACATTTGTTCTGCGGTGGGAATCGAACTCGCTACCTCCTGCTTCTCAGCCGGCTATTTGCCCACTGCGCCACGGAGGTCGTCATTAAAGTACCTATATTAGTGTGATACTTCTTTCGTATAATTAAATTATGTTTTTTTGGCTTTTACTCTGTTGTAGATACAAGTATATGGGTGCTTTTAATTGGGTCATGTTTTAAGGCAATATTGTAAAGCATACCCCGATTAGAAGCATTTTAGAAGACACTTTCATAGAGGACTTCTACTGGTTGAAATTGTTAACAGTGAAAACATTTGAGGCAATGATACGCTCTGTATATTGTTTACATTCAAGTTCATTCAACATAAGTATACACCGTTCAAACTACACTGTCCAATGACGCCGTATAATTCTAATTCTAATTCTAGGGTGGGGGAATAAGATCTGCACTGACGTCCCGCATTGGGGTGTATTGTGCATTACCCCCCTTCTAACCTGACCCCAGCCATCCTAACTCCTTGAAGTAACGGAGTAGGACTTTGGGTTGGTGGCAGCAGCTTTCCATGGACCCCGTGGATGTTGATGTAGTAGCAGTGTTGGTGGAGGATGAGGATTCGATGACCCTTTACAGACCCGTTCTTAGTCTGGCGTCGTTTGTGGCAGTGCAGTGAAGTATCACGTGCTCCACAGTCTCTTCCTCCCGAAGGCATCCGCGACAAACTCCACTGTCCGTGGCTCCGGTCTTCAGGAAGTAATAGTTAAGTTCGCAGTGACCCGTGATGATTCCCACCATCATCCTTAGATGACGCCGTATAGTATGAGGAGGAATTTCAACATCATCATTGGATTAAAACATACATAGATTACGGTTAGAATCGTTCCCTGTAATTTGTCGACTATCTACAAAATATTGTTACGAGCTGAGGGTTCGGGATAAAATAATAAAAATAAATCTAACCAAAAATAACACTTTTATTCAACACTAATATGGTAAATACACGATCTTAACCACAAGTAGTCACAACACACTAAATCACACCACTGCTGCAAAATAAACCACTAAAAGTCACCGAATGTTTGCACGTACAACCAAAACCAGACTGACTCCTCCGGCCGTCTCTCTGGCCTATTTACACCGCGCACAGTTCATAACACTCGAACGTTCTCGATCGTTCCAGGAAAGTGTAGGTATTTCGACCAAACTACTATTTCTTATTCTGTGCAACTGTAGGTAAAAACGTAGCATGTAGGTATATTCCATACCAAGTATTACCTATTCTGTGACACAGTAGATAAACCGAGAGCCATCGAGAAATGCAGACTGTGACTTATTCTGTGACAGCCTCGGCGTAACAATATGTTATGTGATCTATTAATATCTAAACTCCTTGGTAACTGAGACTAACTATAAATCAAGACAAACTGTAAGAGCATTATAAAAGGTAATATAATCCATCTAAGATTCCATCCAATCTTCTAGATATTGCGGATGTAACGATATTTAATTTTGCTCAACCATCGAATATAATAAAATTTTATCGTCCTACATATTCCTAAACCTTAGTAGCTAATTTTATTGCTATCCTATTGTTTTCTCCGCAATATTTTTTTATTAGCATTAGCCTAATAAAATAAGCTTTTGGAAGATAATTTTCTTACTTTATTAATGCTTAGGGCGTCATAATTTTTGTTCATTTTAGACCTTTTTGCGTAATGAACTGTTAACATAATAAATGGGTATGAAACGATCGCTCGCTACCAGAGGTTTATTCTAATGAAATATTAAGTATTCATATGTAAATACTATTGCGCATAAAATTTTAGAGATATTATAATGATTGCATGCTTGCGAAGCTCACGAAGGTACTTTAATTTACAATATAAGCTTCCTTTGTATGATCTCATATATTTATGAGTATAGTATTGCTGCGATATCTAAAGATTTTTTGTACTTACAATGCCACTTATCTACTATTTCTTCGATAACAATCAAATAGATTGGCCATTGTCTGGACTAATCAATTCGTGTTTTACTCATATTACCATTGTTAATTTAGTTGTAAGGATTTTTAATTACTTTTGATAGAGTTAAAATAACGGTACACGCAATTTTAGTCAGTTATTAAGTATTCCGTAGTCAAACCAGGAGTACTTAAGACGATGTATAAATTTAATTTCGGTGACGATTGGGCGGCGCAAATAGATCTGTGCCCCGCGCGCAAAAAAGTGACAGTGCTATTTACTTGCTTAGGTGAAGAACGAGACAAACATTTATCATAGCCGCGCCGCATTATCGCAGGAGTAAATGATGTAAGTAACAAAAGATAAAATCTCGAATTGCATGAGAACCAACAAATGAAAATATAAATGCTTTTCCATTAATTTAGGTAGCATAATTACCTAAATAACTGTGTAAAAAATATTTAAATCTTTTCTAGAGTTGGAGAATGAACGATATTAGTGTTTTAGAAGAGCCGATTTTGACAAATAATTGGTATCGAGAAAAGTTTCACCACTTGCGTTTCTGACTTTTATTTATGTAGTTTAAATCCTCAAGTAAATATTGCTTAAATATGAAATCGGTGCCATTTTTCGTTATTGAATACGACTGTTACTTAGCGGCTACATTTTTATTACATATCGTCTTAAACATAGTTTCCTCATGTTTGGCTAGCCCTACTGACTATATGTTTGTTTGTCCGTATTCACAATCATTCAGGTACTCAAAGACTAATTATATTAGATTAGAAAGTTATTGCACTAATAAAATAATACTAATTAGTGCGATGAAGTCTGCCCCTTCATGTTGGCTATAGTTGTTATAAGACCTTAAGAACAAAAGAGGAGGAACACCTTTTAGATCCAGAAAGCACTCAAAATCAGAAATCATCGAAACAATGTGCCAAGTTTCAAAACAGAGCTGTGATTTGTGGGAGGTGGAATTTTTTGTACTTTTTCGTGAGTTGGTTATGTGAAGTGACTGCGTCATACTAGCGCTTTTATGCGCTCAAGCCGCGATAGAATCGTGTGCACGAATGTTTTGGAATTACCAACACGATCTTACCATTAGCGCCACCTAGCTATAACCACATTCAACTCTTGGAGATCGTATCAATGTGTTCTGCATCGTATCATTTCTGCGCGTTGGTCGGCTACTGGGCGGTGTCGAGCTGCGCTTGTGCGCGCTTTCCTTACATTTTGTAAAATATAGCGAGTCTTGTGACAGCTGTCAGACTGACATGCCTACAATAGATCTGGGACTATGTCGATAATTTATTGATCGTAGTTATCGATATTTTGTTAATATGTAATTTTTTTTAATATTTTTCAATTAAATCAAACACAAGGAACACTTTACACATTTTTATTTTTGTAATATAGGTGCACAGCCAAAATCACATTTCGACGACATTTGTCACAGGACTCATGCTATATTTTACACACTATAATGAATACTGTCGTTTGCAAGAACGTCACCTAGTTACACACCACTTGCAGATTCTATCAATAAAGTTTGGTAGGTACTCACATTTCTGCGAATCGGTCTTGTGAGGCGACTTCTTATCACCGCGAACCATGGCTGCTGGGCGGTGGTGCGGGGGCGCTCGTGCGCGCGGACCCTGATACTATCGCCCACGAGCGGCACCACTTGCATTCGGCTGGACCGAACTCTCCGGAGTGTGCCAGATGCCTGTCAAAGATAAACATAATGCGTGAAACAGGGAGCGTATAAACTGAGGTATAACTTTCTATTGAAAAAGACAGCGTCTGTTAGCAAAGTGTAGGCAGAGTTGAAGTTAATGACGCAGCCGCTAAGACAGCTTTATTTGATGCACAAATATCCTAGCACATCGTCGCTGTCAGTTCAAAAGGTTGTATGATAAAACTATAGGTTTTTTCAGTAGACGCAAAAAACTGTATATTTTTTAAATTTGGATTCATAGACTAACAATATTCAGGGACAAGCTTTAAATTAAACAAATCTGTGGATTTGTAAGGTGCCTTGTAACAAATTTAGCTTGAAACATGATTTTCAGGACTACACATCCTTTTGGGGAAAAAAAGGAATTTTGACATACGTCCTTTTGAACTGACAGCGACGACATATTGCTTAGTACACGTACTGTGAGTTTAACACATACATACTCGTACATAAACTCGTGGAAATCTATATCGTCGGATTTGACAGGTGTCAAAATACTACCAACGAACAACAGAACCAAATGAACATTGGAATATCGTTCTGCCGAAATATTGATCCTGGTGCTTCGAAGTGTAATTTTTCAATGTAAAGTGAAACTTAGTGATGGTTAATTATATCCATCGTTATAGTGTATGGTTTACATAATAATTATAATATAATAATTTGGCATCATATACGTAGTTGATTTTTCGGACTTGTCAATTTTGACTCATTAGATTTCCTTCCTGCCTTCCTGTTTCCACGTACGTAACGTAACGTAGATGTCGTAATACGATTTTTACGTGATTCTATGGTCTGAATTTACATATCTTCTCTCTTCTCCGCTTTGGTGAAAACCGGCCCTTAGTAGGCTTTGGTACCTACCCACAAAGAAATAACGTTGTAATTTTTCGAGTAAGATTGTTTATTCTGTAATATCACTCACGTTTTTGTATAGATTTTGATGGGGAGATAGATTCTGTGTTTACTTTTACTATACATCAACATTTTCATCATTATTTTGGTCAGAAAACTCTAAATTAAATCACGAAACCTTAAAAAGCCCATTATTACATTTTTATATGGGTGAAAAGAGCAGAATTTTCTCGTCACAGGAGTATAAATGATGATATATTTATTTTAACTATTTAGGACTAGAACCACAAAAATAAACAGACCTGACATGGGTACTGACATGACATTTTAGACATATGTAGCAGGAGCCTTATTTTGTTTTTATGAACGCACGCCGATGACGTAGCGACCGGGGAATAGGGAACGCATCTTTCTGCCTCTGCCGAGCGAGAACGCAACACGTGCGAGCGAGAAGAAAAAATTCGCCCACGCCACCGCGAAGGACGCGTCGGCTCCTTTGACTTTAATTATTTTATTTCGTGTTTACCATCATATTTGTGTACAATCACTGTTGCTACTTGTTTATCGTGTCTCAATATACAGTTTTACCAATTGATCGTGTGCCGAACTCATTTATTCACGCCCTGAGAGAACCGCCTTACAGTGACGCCCAACTCGCGGGCACGATCAAATCAGTGAAACCCACGAAATAACGAAAGAAACTAACAGTGCAGTGTACTTATCGCGAGTGCAGTTATCATAGGACATCCTCCGATAGTGGCATTCACGGGCACTTTGAGAAAAGTGCATAAAGCAATAGGATCCGGCACACACGCGGGCGAGTCCACTTCCGCCCGCCGCCGCTCCCGACGCGACGCTTTGCTACACGTAAAACGGACGAATTCAACGTTCCCGCCAACGGTTATACCGGCCTGGAAAAGTGACGAACGGAAGATAGAGCGCTGCCGGTTGCGTGAGAAACGGATCATCACCGAGCTGTGCGCCTTACACGTTCTACCGGCCAAGGATATTACCAACGTGCGAAGATTTACCGCCTTCATCACCCAAGCGACCGAGCGAGGTTATGCCGCCGAAGAAACGCATTGGCAGAGATGACGCGCAGGAGTCTTATACCGATAGTGAACCGAATTGCACGGAAAAGGTGACAAACGTGACTATGTCTGAAAGCATGTTGCAGGCATTGGTCGCTAATATTTCGAGGAACCAGATCGAAGCGAACCAAGTCCTAATCGAGAATATGTTAGCGAGTAACAAAGAATTGTTATCAAACGCTTCGTCGCCGAGACCCGAGGGGCAGTTTCACCCGTCGCCGCCGCCGCAAAGCGGTAACTTTGTGAAGTGTACGGCGCGTTTCAACGGCGAGTCGAAGGACGCGGATGAGCTCGAGGCGTTTATAGACGCGATCGAGGTATTCCGCGATTGCACCAACGTCAGCGACGAGAACGCCCTACGCGGTTTGCCTATGCTGCTTGTAGGCGAGGCAGCCGTCTGGTGGCAGGGTGTAAAGGCGTCCGTGACGGCATGGACCGACGCCCTGCAGCGACTTCGCGGGATGTACGGAGTGCCGCGACCCGCCTACAAAATCTTCCGCGATATATTCGCGACGGAACAAACAAGTGAACGTGCCGATGTGTTTGTTTGTAAAGTGCGAGCTTTGTTGGCTAAATTACCGTACTCTGTTTCAGAAGTGATGAAACTCGACATCGTGTACGGGTTGTTAGACCGTAGAATAAGAAAGCGCATATCTCGCGATGGCGTGGACGACTTAGAACAACTCGTAACCAAGGTCAGGTTAGTGGAGGAATCCTTGGCGGAGGTAAGCTCAAATCGTATTGCTAGTAACAGTAGCAGTGCATGCCCCGTTAACCCGTTCGCTACCGCGCGGGGTATTGTCAACCCGGCGATTGCCGCAGGCTCCTGCTCGACCCTAGAAAAACCTAGTTCTAAGTCGTTACCTGAATTACGCGTAGTAGGTTCTTCAGATAACCGGTCCGCACTTAACACGAAGCGTAGCTTCAATGAGGTACATAAGCGTGTGCGACCGAAGTGTGGGTTTTGTAGAAGATATGGCCACACAAGTGATGAGTGTCGTAATAAAGAAGACAAATCTAACGATAGTGCAGGTAGGTCTTATATCAGCCCAGCTAAGTCTAATAATAGTGCCCAGTTGCGTTGCTACGGATGCGGTCAATTGGGAGTGATCCGGTCTAAATGTGAAACATGTAAAAACACTCCCAGCGACAGTAAATCTAACTTTTGCAGTGCTTATGTGAATGATAATGACGACCCACGCCCCCAAGTGGAAATAAAAGTAGTAGGTCATGTAGGTGTAGCCATTCTAGATACAGGGGCAACCCATTCAATCGCAGGGCCTTTATTATACAGCTTGTTAGTTGATGCCGGAGTTGAATTTAAGGAAACATCCCGTACCATAGCCTTCGCTAATGGTACACAACATTTATATAAAGCACTTGAGTGCGAGGTTAGTGTCAACTTAGGAGGCCGAGCTATACCTATCTCGTTCATGGTACTTCCGGATGCACAGACCCGGACTCTTTTGGGTAGAGATTTTATTATGAAAGCCTGCATAATGCTAGACCTACCACAAAGTAGCTGGTGTTTTAACGATGACCCCCAGAAATGGTACCCGTTTATTACCAGCTTTGACTTATCTACAGCTAGCGGAACGGAGCTGATGAAGATGGAGGCAGCCAACCTGATGCTGAGGGACGACGAGGGCACCAAGCTGACGTCAGACCAGCGGGGCCAGCTAAACGCCCTACTTGTGAGGAGAGCCGACCGCTTTGCGAAGGAAGGGCCTCCGACCGAGTATGCAACACATCGGTTGAAGATTAATGCTAGCCAGGAACCCATCGCAGCACCCCCGTACCGGATGTCCCCTGGTAAAAGGGCCATCCTGGAGAAAGAATTACAGAAGCTCCTGGATGATGATGTCATAGAGGAATGCGATTCACCATGGGCAGCCAACATAGTCCTTGTAACAAAGAAGAATGGAGGAGTGCGGTTGTGTGTTGATTACAGAAAGTTGAATGCTGTGACTGAGCCTGACCGTTACCCGCTCCCACGGATTGAGGATGTTCTTCATGCGGCTAAGAACACGAGTTTCATGACGACCTGCGACCTGCGGTCTGGCTACTACCAAATAGAAGTGGAGCAGAGCGACCGAGACAAGACAGCCTTTGTGAGTCCACTAGGATGCTTTCGATTTAAGAGGATGCCCATGGGATTACGAAACTCGGGTGCCACCTTTCAGCGACTAATGGATCGATTCAAGTCTGGCAAAGAACTCGCTGATATCAGTCTGCTAACCTATCTGGACGACATTATCATATTGTCGGAAACGTTCCCAAAACATCTGGAGGACCTGGACGCCGTGTGTGACAGGTTAGAAATGTACAACCTGCGCATAAACCGCGAGAAGAGTAATTTCGCTCGCGAGTCGGTAAAATTTTTGGGCCACGTGATAGTACCAGGAGGCATACAAGCGGACCCTGATAAGATAGCAGCCATAGCCGATATGCCCCCCCCAAGGAACGCCAAGCAAGTAAAAACGTTCCTGCAGACGTCTAGCTGGTTCCGGCGATTTATTCCTAACTACGCCGACGTCGCCCGACCGTTGACGGAGCTCCTTAAAAAAGACAGCAAATGGAACTGGACCTCTAGGCAACAGGAAGCCTTTGGGGATATTAAGAAGCTTCTAGTATGTGCTCCTATTCTGCAACAGTCTGATGATTCGAAATCCTTCACGCTTAGGACAGACAGCAGCGGATATTGCCTGGGAGCCGTACTAATGCAGGGAGAAGGAACAGAAGAACGACCAGTTGAGTATGCGAGCCGGCTATTGAACAACGCGGAAAGAAACTACAATACGACAGAGAGGGAAGCACTGGCAGTGGTATGGGCAGTCAGTAAGTTCCGCGGGTACATTGAAGGATCAGAGGTTGTGATAAAAAGTGACCACCAACCTCTGCGATGGTTAATGACCGTGAAGTCGCCCAGTGGCCGCCTCGCTAGGTGGGCCCTCACTCTCCAGGAATATAACCTCCGCATCGAATATACTCCAGGTAAGTCGAATGTTATCGCCGATACACTCTCGCGCCCACCATGCGCCGACGAAGGGGACTGCGAAGCCTGCTATGCCGAGATAGATCTTCCTTCGAGGAACCCGAAAGATGTTCGGGAGAATCAATTAAAGGATCCCGAAGTACGGAAAATTATTGAAGACCTAGAGGACACTGACGATCCGTTTAGGGGGAGAGGTTGGTCAGACCGAGGTTTCATAATTTCCGACGGCATCTTATACCGGTACGGACCGGACGAATGTGAAGAAGAGACCGCATGCCTAGTAATACCAGAGCATGAACGTGAGAAGCTCCTTGCAGAATACCACAACGCACCCACGGCTGGACATTTTGGAGTCGAGCGAACGCTGGACCGACTGAAGGGAAAATACTACTGGCCTGGGATGCGACAGACTATAACAAAGTACCTCAAGACCTGTATTGATTGCCAGAGATACAAGGCAGATAACCGGAAACCGGCTGGCCTGTTGCAGACACCCGCAGTGAACCGCCGCTTTGAAGTCGTTGCCATCGATCTCTTCGGACCTTTACCCGAGACCGCTGACGGCAACAAGTGGATTCTGATAGTGGAAGACACATGTTCCCGCTGGGTGGAGGTATTCGCCCTACAGAAGGCCACAAGTGCCGAATGCGCCAAGATCCTTATTTCAGAGGTGTTCCTGAGATACGGAATCCCGCGTCGAGTTCTGAGTGACAACGGAGTCCAATTCATTAGTGAGGTCATGCAGCAGGTATGCCATACATTTGGTATTTCTCAGTCACTCTCGCCGGTGTACCACCCGCAAGCGAACCCTGTGGAGAGGAAGAACAGAGATCTGAAGCCGCAACTCGCCATTCTTGTGGGGAAGGACCACAAGAGTTGGGACGCCCATCTAGCTGCGGTATGATTCGCGATGAATTCCGCAACCACGAGCAGCACGGGGCACTCTCCTGCGTTTCTTACTTTTGGTCGTGAGATACGAGCGCCAGTCGACGTAACGACAGACATGCGCGCCGTCATAGAGAGCGACAACGCCGTAACGAGCCTTACCCCTTACCTTCGACGGATGTCGAACGCGCTATTTGAAGCCAGGGAAGTGCATGAGAGAATACAGGCAACGCAGAAGCGTTTCGCAGATGAAAGTCGACGCCCAGCGCCTGATTACTTTCCAGGAGACCTCGTCCTCTTGAAAACGCAAGGAAGCAACGACGCAACCCGAGGTCAGACGCCCAAGTTCCTGCCTCGACGAGACGGTCCATATCGCGTCAAGGAAGTTGTGAGTCCATCCACGTATATCTTGGAAACTGTAAGTACTGGGCTTATTTTAGGCAGATACCACGTCTCCCAATTGACCCCGTTTGTAGGCGACATACCACCGCTACCCGTTCACGAGAAACGTAGGCGCGGTCGACCCAAACGTTACCTGAACTAACCCAGACGCGAGGGCGCATAGTCTAGGTTAGAGGGGGAGGTTGTAGCAGGAGCCTTATTTTGTTTTTATGAACGCACGCCGATGACGTAGCGACCGGGGAATAGGGAACGCATCTTTCTGCCTCTGCCGAGCGAGAACGCAACACGTGCGAGCGAGAAGAAAAAATTCGCCCACGCCACCGCGAAGGACGCGTCGGCTCCTTTGACTTTAATTATTTTATTTCGTGTTTACCATCATATTTGTGTACAATCACTGTTGCTACTTGTTTATCGTGTCTCAATATACAGTTTTACCAATTGATCGTGTGCCGAACTCATTTATTCACGCCCTGAGAGAACCGCCTTACACATATATATATTTACTTTTAATTCACGGTAAAACCTTAAGGTTTTACTTGGAGTTTACATAGAACCTCTGAGATCTTTCTCCAGCTGTTTCCAAGTGCAGACTGTCTTTTTCCAAGGATCCCAATATCATCCGGACCTGTTCCAAAGTTACATTTTTAGTATATTGTAGTTGGCAGTCAGTACAGCCAAACATCAAGTTCCAAGGTTCTATGTAATTTCCAAGTAAAACCTTAAGGGGTTACCGTGAATTAAAAGTAAATAAATATATGTCTAAAATGTCATGTCAGACATGTAAACCCCATGTCAGGTCTGTTTATTTTTGTGTTTCTGGTTCTAAAAAGTTCAAACCTTAAACGCCTTAAAAGTCGAAAGAGCTTTCAACGCTTCACAAGGGCCACGAGCGATGACCCGGCTGCTACTAGACGACTCTGTGGATAAAAAGAAATTCCCCAGTGCCTGATTTTACCACCCCACAGGAACAGTTACTACCCGGGCATGATCTGCCGTGGCCAGTCTGGAAGTCCTTAAACAGGCTCCGCACCCAGGTTGGCCGCTGCAAACTTAATATGTGCAAATGGGGATTCGGGGATTCATAACTTAATAAAGTGCGACTGCGGTGATCCCATGCAGTCAATGCAGCACTTGCTAATGTGCCATTTGTGCCCGAACACCTGCACGATGTAGGACTTAATGGCCGCCTCGTCTGATGCCATTGTTGTGGCCAAACACCTGTCCAACATACTATGAATAGAAATGCAGAACTTTTGACACGCTAAGAAGATGAAAAAAAGTTAAAATAAATATATAGCACCATTTATAGAGAAAATTCTGCTCAGAACTCAGAATCTATCTCCCCATGTAAGTATTTACATTAGATAACGTGGACTGCCTCCGTGGCGCAGTGGGCGTATAGCCGGCTGAGACACAGGAGGTAGTGGGTTCGATTCCCGCCGCGGAACAAATGTTTGCATGATCTACAGATATTTGTTCCGTGTCTGGGTGTTTTTCTATATATTATAAGTATGTATTTACAAAAAAAAAGTATATAAGTATTCTATCAGTTATCTGGTTCCGAAAGTACAAGCTCTGCTTAGTTTGGGGCTAGATAGCGCTGTGTGAAATGTCCAGCGATATTTATTTATTTATTTATTATTTATCATGATCAAAATCTAAATAAAAAAGGGAGTGATATTACAATTCGTTCTGAAAATATGTAAATGGAACTATTGGCTACTTCTACTTGAACTAATCTACCACAAATTGCCAAGAAAATAAAACAGCTCAATCAAACATCTTCTTTATTCTTTATTCTTTATTGCACACAAGAAAATACATTTGTAAATACAGAAAAAGAGGTCATGTACAAAGGCGAGCTTAACCCTAAGAAGAGTTTTCTTCCAGCAAACCTTTGAGGCTAGAGAGAGAAATGATTTTAAAGGTAGGTGAGTGTACAAAAACATATATATATATATATATATATAAACATAAATAAATATATATATACCCAAAACGAATATGAACTATACACAAAGTATGTTATAATATTATAATTATAATAAATAAATTATATGGAATAATAATATATACCTACGTAATATAAATATATACCTACCTATATATAATAATATAAAATTACAGAGAAAGGTAGTGCTCTTTAACTTTCCGTTTAAAAATGTTGAGTGATGGGCTAGCGCGAACTTCATGAGGAAGGGCATTCCAAATCTTCCTGCCGTTCACGTCTCCAAGTTTTCGGAAATTCAATATTGTAACTTAGTGCCTGGCAAAGTTTTTAAGTATTGACAGGCAGAGCCTCATCGTCCGAATATCAAACTTAATCTGTAGCCAATTGAAATGGATAAAGTTAGTGTTTGCAATTTGTTGTCTGAGAAAGTTATTCTATTGGAATTTGTTTTGCTTAGATGGAGTGTTAAGATGATATCTAAGCCGGTGGCTCTATAATTTAGCGTTTTCTGCATATCTGTGGTTAGGCTAGAAGATGAATTATGGTTTTACACATAAGTAGGTAAGCCCGGCTTGCACGCATCCCTAAACGTATTTAGCGACTAAACATGATTAAATTTGATGTATTTATATGGTTTGAAATTTTTTTAAATCATATTATGTCGTATCCTACGAATAAGGCAATAGACGCCATTGGCACCTTTTATTGTTATTGCGTTTTTGGCATCTTCACGATCAAAAATCTCCGTGGAAAAAGGTTACTAAGGCGCTTTGGACCAAGCCTACCAGAAAATAGTACATGGAGCAAGGTGCTAAGCGACAAAAGTGGGGAAAAACACAGTGTTATATTAATAAAAAGTACTCGGAATGGTAAATAGGACATATTAAAAACAAATAAAAACAATTTAATTAAAAAGTTTTAAACTCATCGAAATAATCAGAAAAAACCGCCTACTGTAAAGTTGGTGTTTTGCAAGTGTGACTCTATTCGTAGGATACGACGATTTAGTCACTATGTACGTTTAGGCATCGTTACGCAAGTCGCCCGTGTAGGTATTGCATTCAGCCAAGTTTCAGTCTGTAAAAGCTAGTACGTGTGAGTACTAAGGAAAATGCAACGCTTCGATATTTAAATTTCTCACGTAATCCCAGACTGGAACGAATTGAAAGCCTCCTATCACGATTCCCGACCGTTTGTCATCAAATAGTCACAGGATCTCTAATCTAATCATCAACTAACTCTTTGAAGTTCGTTCTTTGATGCTGCCTTGATTATTGCCCCTTCCGTTTTTAGACTACACTTATTTTGAAGATGAAATTTACAAAGACTTTATTCTAGATACCTAAACTAGTGGTTCGCCCTGAACTAAGATCGCGCGAGTCTACCATAATAACAAAAAAAAAATTGTGCCTAATCTTTGACTATCAAAATAGTGCCATGAAACGAAACCCAGATAACTTGGCCTACAGTTTCATTCAAATTACAGGTAATAATAAATAAATAATAATAATAATAATAAATATTGCTGGACATTTCACACAACGCTATCTAGTCCCAAACTAAGCAGAGCTTGTACCATGGGAACCAGATAACTGATAGAATACTTATATACATTTTTTTTATAAATACGTACTTATAATATATAGAGAAAGAACCAGACCCGGAACAAATATCTGTAGATCATGCAAACATTTATTCCGCGGCGGGGATCGAACCCGCTACCTCCTGCATCTCAGCCAGCTATTCGCCCACTGCACCACGGAGGTCGTCACGTGCTTCGTATTTTACTGAAATTCATCCCCTAACGGGGTTAAAAAGGGGTAGAAAGCTATTTTGGTGGTGATTTGCTTCAAAGTTGATATCAATACTCCTTAGTGCTTTTGATTTAAATTACATTTTATTTTGACACATCTTTGAAAACTCAATTCGATTTTGTTCAAAAAAGGTTGAACTGACATACAAACATTAGCAAATTCTCTTTAAAATTGGAATGCCTCGAAAGTCACCGTACTATATTAGTACCTCATTTGAAGGTTTCTAAGCTTAAAGAGGTTATGCACTTTTAGGACAAGGGCTCATAGGGACGTAGAGTTCGAAATTTGAGATGGTGAGAACATTTTGGTTAAACATTAAAATTATACATTAAAATTCTAAGATAAACTAAAAGAAAACTTTCTTTTAGTTTATCTTAGAATTTTAATGTAGTGTGAATTGTTTTTCGCAATTTTTTTACATTACACTAATATTATAAATGTGAAAGTTGGGATGTTTGTTTATTTGTTTGTTTGTTACTCAATCACATCGTAACGGCGGAACCTTTTCGATGAAATTTGGTATACACGTAGATTAAAACCTGGATTACCACATAGGCTACTTTTCCTCCGATAAATCAGTTCCCATGGGATAAAAATGGGGTGTCATGTCAAGTTGCAACAGCGAGTTTAGCTATATTTCTAGGTTACCTACACATTTAAAAGTGTAACGCGTATGAAGTCACGGGCAACAGCTAGTTTATACATAAGAGGTATCAGAGATATTTAAAAACCAAATATGTGAGCTAAATTTGTTTTAACCATTTGTTAAAAACGGCTTTTATCAGGCTCAATACAATTTAAATTTCCCAAAGGCACTTTTGATTACGAGGCTTTACGAACTCCTGTAAAGCCAAGCTTGGGCAGAGCGGGTTTGGAAACCTTCCAAATGATCTCTTTTGTACAGAAGCGGATTTTTTAATTGAGTTAATTAATATTGGTAAGATATGCATACGTTGTTGGCTAAATCGCTGGTTTATGTTTTATTTGAACTTTAGATGTTAATTTTAACAGAGTTAGAAATTCGAAAATAGTCCAAGCGTATGAAATGGTTATTTTTTCCTTCTGAATTTGCCACTCCCGAAGTGCATAAGCCTCATTGAAAAATTTTTCTATCTATCTAGAATTTTTTCACGGGGGCACACTCAGTGATCCGAATATAAATAAATAAATAACAAATATTGCAGGACATTTCACACAGCACTATCTAGCCCCAAACTAAGCAGATCTTGTACTATGGGAACCAGGTAACTGATAAAATACTTATATACTTTTTTGTAAATATATACTTATAATATATAGAAAAACACACAGACATGGAACAAATATCTGTAGATCATGCAAACATTTGTTCCGCGGCGGGAATTGAACCCGCTACCTCCTGTGTCTCAGCCGGCTATACGCCCACTGCGCCACGGAGGCAGGTATATGCGTATTATTTCTCAGTGTTACCGGTTAGTATTCTTTGGTGTTACGACGTCCCAATCACTAGTCGAGGAAAGTAATACCACAGATTGATAGGTAATATACAATTATTATCACGTTAACATTGTATCGAAGCATACACGCTTGTCACCGTCATTACGTAGGGCTCTAAATTGCTTTGATCGCCTTTCCGGAACACTAATGAATTCTCCCGCCCGGCTGAACCTCACAGCTCACTGGCTATGCGAGCTGTGTCTAATATTGTCTATATTAGAGAATCAAACAGGAACGTTCTGCTACAAGAGCGTCAATTGCCACTTAGCTGTGACATCATGAATTAGAATTATGTGGTCTATGAGGGACTACTTTTGTCTGCATGTTTTTCTATCAGTCCTTTAAAATTATGACCCCCACGGCTTCGCACGCGTGGTTTGTCTATAAAAACATTGCCCTCTTTCTGCGTAGTTAGGTAAAAGTAGCCTATATCCCAATCCTGGTCATGATCCATGTGTATTTCAAATTTCATCGAAACCTGTCCAGCCGTTTAGGTGTAAAAACGTAACAAACAGACATAGACACAGACAGGCAGAAAGACGGAGTTACTTTCGAATTTATTATATTAGATAGATAGATAATTCTTTATTAAATAATAAATAAATATCGCTGGACATTTCACACAGCGCTATCTAGCCCCAAACTAAGCAGAGCTTGTACTATGGGAACCAGATAACTGATAGAATACTTACATACTTTTTTTTTGTAAATATATACTTATAATATATAGAAAAACACCCAGACACAGAAAAAATATCTGTAAATCATTCAAACCTTGTTCCGCGGCGGGAATCGAACCCGCTACCTCTTGCGTCTCAGCCGGCTATACGCCCACTGCGCCACGGAGGCCGTCAATTATTTCTTATTCTAGTAGTAAGTCTTTACTGTTACACCAAATTACAAAAGTTAACCTAGAAAACTTAGACTAATACATGGGCGGCCTTATCGCTCAAAGCGATCTCTTCCAGGCAACCTTTGGATGGACTGGATTGAAAAAACGTGTGAGGAGCCGGTGTTACAATTAATACCATATATTAGTATGGCTTAACCGGATTACGTCCTTCATAGATACTTGCAAATGGTCTAACATCTTTTCATAGGTTCATTACAACCGCTGCGTGCACGCGCACGCCACGCATTTGGTTTGCACCTCATTTATTTTACGGCGCGATTGAATTCATAACCACTCTAACTAGTAGAAGGCCGTAAACAATGCCTATTAAGTACCTAGATTGAGCGTGAAGTACAGAATTCCCCTCAAGTGGATTTCCATCTCACGTTTCAGGATGGACGAGATGCAATAAAGGGTTGGGAGCGTTCGCGAAGGAATTGCATTTTAAATGGACAAGGATTTGCAAAATAGCTTTTACAGAATATGGGTAAGAGATTTACAATGGTAAGGTATAAAATTTTTAAAATGCTTGCTCTTATACCAAACTTAACGACCGCTGTGACGAGTTGAACAAACAAACTGAGTAAGACGCAAAAGGTTACAGGTTTGATACCCGCAGCGAGATAAATGTTTGCATGATGAGCATGTATAAAAAAATCTGGTCATTTAGGTACAGTACTTGCAGTTGATACCTACGATACAGAGAATCCGTTTGGGGTAAGGACTATTTAGTACTAGATATTTAGGTGTTATTTATTTATCTATCTATATCTTGACGACCTCCGTGGTGCAGTGGGCGAATAGCCGGCTGAGACGCAGGAGGTAGCGGGTTCGATTCCCGCCGCGGAACAAATGTTTGCATGATCTACAGATATTTGTTCCGGGTCTGGTTGTTTCTCTATATATTATAAGTATGTATTTACAAAAAAAAACGTATATAAGTATTCTATCAGTTATCTGGTTCCCATAGTACAAGCTCTGCTTAATTTGGGGCTAGATAGTGCTGTGTGAAATGTCCAGCAATATTTATTTATTTATTTATCTAAAACATACTTTTGACTAGGGACTAGACTTATAACGTGGGTTACGTTATCGAGAACCTTGTGTCTGCATAAAGACATTATCGAATTACTGTGTAATCAGCTTTTTGTGTCAGATAATAAAAAAATGTACTAACTCAAAGAAGAAAAAACTGAGTGTGAGTCGGACTCGCGCACGAAGGGTTTCGTACCATTATTTATAAAAACAGCAAAAAAAAATCACGTTTCTTGTATGGGGACCCCCCCCCCCCCCCTTAAGTACTTGTTTTATTTTAATTCAATTATTGGTGGATGTCCATCCAACACTTTGTATTTCACGCCAAAATGCATTTGAAACGATATCCTATTCCTTTCACCTTTCCGCATGCACAGCGCCATATATCGCCGTCCCACTCTGACGGGGACAGCAGACGCTCGCCATTAGCCAACTTCATTGGCCGCTGTGACAAGAGACGCTTTCGACCCGTCGTGAAATACGGACAGAATACGCGCGTTTGCGCCGAATTTTATATATTTGAGGGAATCTTACAAACTCCACCAAACTTTCGCTATTTTATGTGTTATTACAGTATTAATAAGTTAATCGAGTCGACCATCGCAATGAACTTGGGGTATCCAAATATTACAGGTAGGTACGTTCATGAACCACTTGCCTAAACCGCTGCTGTGCACCATTCCTCTGACTTTTCAACTTTCAGCAGGGTGGTCTTCCTATCATTAGAAAATCGTTACAAATGCTATTTTTTTTTGTGTATTCTAGACATGGTAAAAGTTTATCTAATTCACGTATACAGTCCACTCCATCCAAACACTCGCCAGCTATCGGTCCGTTAAAACACACCCAACTATGGTGGGAAAATGATTTTAACCAGCTATTAATTCTCTCCAATTATTTATCTTTAAAGTGAACACCTATATAACTAAACTTTGTGAAATTCTGTGAATATTTCAAGCGTCTACCTGTTGCCATTTTCAATATCGAGCTAAAACGAGCAAAAAAATCACGTTTGTTGTATGGGAGCCCCCTTAAATATTTATTTTATTCTATTTTTAGTATTTATTGTTATATCGGTAACAGAAATACATCATCTGTGAAAATTTCAACTGTCTAACTGTCACGGTTCATGAGATACAGCCTGGTGACAGAAGGACAGACAGCGGAGCCTTATTAATAGGGTGACGTTTTAACGTTTGGGTACGAAACCCTAAAAAGTAATACATTACGAATGATGTTCAAAAGCTATTGTGAAGGTTTGCAAATGGAAACGCAAACTCGATGGAATGAGCCTAAATAATGTCAATTACACATTATTATCATGGAGTTCTGCATCAACAGTTAGCTTCATTTCGCTATTAGCAATATTGTATTGTCATTGGAAACTAAGTAAGCAAATTTCAATTAATTTAGTTTAGCCCACCTCCATGGCACATTGGGCGAATGGCCTACTGAGACGCAGATGGTTGCGGGCTTAATTCCCGCCGCAGAACAAATGTTTGTACGGTCTACAACGATTTGTTCCGAGTGTGTGTAATTCTCTATACAACCTGTTTTGTTATGTACGACATTAATTAAAAACACACATCCGGAATATTTTCGGATTTTATAGGTGGGTTTAATATCGGTAGCTTGAATATTTATACAGTAATCGATGCGTTTCCAAAAAAAAAAATAATGTAAATCGGTGGCGTTTTTGCGACGATGCCGCTTAGTCAGTTTAACAGGTACCTACTTACATGATGAATTAATATGATTTTACTAACAATAAGACAACTTTCGTGAATATGATTTGTTTACCTATTTTATACCGACTGTTTCATTGATGTTTTAGGACTCGATATTAAGAATGGTAATGAATTTTTAAAACCTATTTTACAACAATACCCGTCTTTTAATTAAAATTTAATGTTGTACATGACAAAAACGTTGTTATGTTCGATTGCATGACATTATCAGTATGTTTTTTTTGTAAAAAAAACAAATTATATATTAGTTACTATTAGTTATCTGGATCCCATAATAAAAGTTTTGCTAAGTTTGACTTAGTAGAGGTAAGCTAAGTAGTAGTGATCAGCTAACTGTAGATTGTTCGTAAAGATCTTTCGATTAACTGTTTCATTTATTATTATAAATACGGGATTTATCACGTACCGTCTTATCGGTGTTTCGACCGACAATGTTTCGGTTAAATTCGTGAACCTTCATCAGGGTGAGTGCGCTCCGCTCCGAATAACGTCTCGCCTCGCACTACGCGCCGCAGCCCTCTGCGCGCGAGTAGACGAGCGCGGTGGTGGGGATCACGTCAACGATGTACAGGTACAGGCAAACACACAACACTAACTATGTCTTTACCAGGTTCACTCAAACTGTTTCTTAGTATATATTTTGTTAATGGTTGTAATATTTTTTATATAAGATGAGGGTTAGGGCCTACCTGATGTTTAACGATTACCACCGCCTATAAGAATTGCATTACCTCATAGGAGTCTTGACCTACATTGTACCCGTGTCCCTGAGATATACAAATGAAAAGCCAGTTCACAATTGATGCCTGCGTGATCACACTAATACCATAAATGCGAATGTTTGGATGTTTGTTTATTTATTTGTTTGTTACTCAATCACGTCGGAATGGTAACACATAGGCTATTTTTTATCTCATAAATCAGGTCCCATGGGATAAAAATGGGGTGTCAAGTCAAGTTGCAACAACGAGTTTAGCTTCTTCTTCTTAGCGTGTCAATAGCTCTACTTATATTGTGTTAGATAGGTACTTGGCTACATTGATGGCGTCAAGAGAAGCCATTTTTAAGTCTTCCATTGTGCAGGTGTTCGGGCACAAACGGCACATCAGCAGGTGTTTCATCGACTGTGCAGTATCACCACAGTCGCATTGCGTTTGGCTGGGATCTCTGAACCCCCATTTGCACAGCTTCATTCCGCTTTATTTCTAGGTTTACCTTCACATTTAGTAGTGTAACGTGTACGAAGTCGCGGGCAACAGCTAGTAAATAATAAATTTAGTTGAGACCGCGTACTGGAAAACGCAGCGTAGAGCAACCCCCACAGGTTGCTGGGAGCCGTTGGGTACAGGCCGCACAAGTTCGGCCGCTCTGGAAATCTATGGGGGAGGCCTATGTTCAGCAGTGGACGTCCTATGGCTGGTATGATGATGAAATGATGAATCATATTTTTATTGCATAAAATGTGGTCTGACATTCAAAATGTGTCACGGCAAATATTCTAGAGGTTCTATTGCGATTTCAATATCACCTTACTTGTACGTACATTATATTACAATCGTCTCTTTCATTACTCGAGACACATGACAGGAATTCTCGTGTGGCGGTAATATCCATTTTCGGAGGTAATTTCATTTATTATGAATGTCAGTGCTACCCCGATGATTACGGTTTCGATATACGTGAATTTCGGCTCCAGGCTTGTTATTTAACTGAAGTCAATTACGGATAAATAAATCGTCTTTTTCAGCTCGTGAAACTTTATTTTACAAAGTAAATAATACGAGTATGATTGGATTTAAATGAATTAATAATAAATAACACACAAAAGTCACATAGCCCTGACCCTGGTGACTAGATACTAGGAACTGCGATTATTGTAAGTACCAAATAAATATTTGTAGAACATGTAAAATATTTTTTGCAGCAGAAATTGAACCTGTTACCTCATGCATATCAGTTGGCTACTCACTCAAAGCTCCATAGAGTTCGTTGAATTAAAATCTGTCTTTATTCCGTGAGTACCTTCTTTATTTTAAAAACAAACATTATAAATACGAAGCAAATATATATGTATGTATTTTATATTTATCTATGTAAGTATATATGTAGGTATATTTTAGATTTAGGTGTTTATTTATTTTTATCCTACATAAATAGTTATTTATAGTAACACCGCCTCCTCACACGTTTTTTCAATCTAGTCGATCCAATGGTTGCCTGAAAGAGATCGCTTTGAGCGATAAGACCACCCAATGTACCACCTTGTATTAGTCTTTAAGTTTTCTAGGTTAAGTGATTGTAATTTGGTGTAACAATAAAGAATTATCTATCTATCTAATACTGTTTTGACCAATAGTAAATTCAAAACTTAAAAAAATAACAAACGGAATTTTCCTTACCCAAAAATTTGCATATAAATCGCTGGTACGCTTGTGCTCTCATTCCACGTATCATATAAAAGTATACGTTCAACGTAATATCCTTAGAATACCACACAAACGGGTTCCTCTATTTTACCTACTCAAATGTTGTACTACGGAGTCGTATCAAACTTAAATCCCGGGGGACAATCCTACCTAATGCCATAGCCAGATAAGAACATCTAAACCAATAATAACGCCTGTAAACTCTATCTGACCAGAAGTCAGAAATCTGCATCTACGTAGCATAATGTAGCATTAGAGATCCCTGTGATTAGTAGACACACAGTAGTAGCACAGTAACAGTAGATAAGGATTTTCTATTGATATCTAGATGTCATGTTTCGGAAGAATGAGAAAACTAGTTCAGTTTTAGCATTCTAGTTTTATCTTTTCCATAATAATAATAATAATAGTTCTTGAAAATGGCCGTGCCACGGTCTATTGGGACCGGTCTATCACCACGGACAGGACTATTGTTGCCAATAAGCCAAATATCGTGCTGGTAGACCGGTCGGAGCGCCGAGCGATACTTGTGGATATTACTATCCCACATGATGCTAATCTCGTGAAGGCCGAGAAGGACAAGCTAAGCAAGTACCTTGACTTGGCTCATGAGATTACCGCCATGTGGGATGTGTAATGAACGATTATCGTTCCGATAGTTGTGTCGGTCAACGGACTGATAGCGAAGAGCCTCGACCAATACCTTAAGAGGCTCTCGCTAGGAAGTTGGATCAAGGGTCAGATACAGAAGGCGGTACTCCTGGACTCGGCACGCATAGTCAGGAGGTTCCTCTCTCTGCAGCCCTAGCCACCGATCGCTTGGGCCTTGCTTCGCGGTCGGTGGTTTACCGTTTTTATAAATATATTTTTTACTATAATGTTTGTTTTTTGTAAGATACTTTGTAGTGAAATATGTATTTTTTATACACGAGTATTAAAATAAATATGTGCGAATAATAATAATTCTGGGCATGCCACACAGCGCTATCTAGCCCCAAACTAAGCAGAGCTTGTACTATGGGAACCAGATAACTGATAGAATACTTATACACTTATTTTTTGTAAATACATACTTATCATATATAGAAAAACATCCAGACCCGGAACAAATATCTATATCTACTGATTCTCATGTAAGTGATAAATATTATCTTTTTGAGAATAAATGATTATTAAACCTAACTAATAATATCGGATTTACGCCGCCGTCCTTATTTTGTTCACATAGATCCTGTCCATCCAAAGGTTGCCTGGAAGAGATCGCTTTTAGCGATAAGGCCGCCCATGGTACCTATTATTTAAGAGTGTATTTTCTTATAAATGTTTGTATTTAATGGTGTGCAATAAAGGAATTATCTATCTATCTATCTAGTTGCGGGCGAATAGCCAACTGAGACACAAGAGTTTATGATTGTGTTTTATTCCGGCAGCGTTTTGAGTCTGAGACTTATGGAACTATGGTAATAGTAGTTTCTGACTGAGTAAATCTTAGTGTGAAGTCAAATCTATGTATGTGACTGTTGAGTATTATTTATCCAATTTTATGAGACGTTAGAGTCCGTACCCGTACCCACTACAACCAACTTCATGAATCTTCTACAAAGTTTCGACACTTGCAGCAACTTTTACATATACAACTTTTAGGCACACAAGCAGACGGGTCTCTTTATGTGAAGTGATCCCTACTAACGCCTTTAGTGTTTGTGGTACCAATATAATAATAATTCTAGGCTGGGGGCAATAAAAGATTTGCATTGACGTCCCGCATTGGGGTGCATTGTGCATTACCCCGCTTATAACCAAACCCCAGCCATCCCACCTCCTTGAAGTAACAGAGTAGAACTTTGGGTTGGTGGCAGCAGCTTTCCAGGGTTCCCGTGGATGTTGATGTAGTAGCGGTGTTCAATATGGCGTCGTTTGTGGCAGTGCAGTGAAGTATCACCTCTACAGTCTCTCCCTCCCGAAGGCATCCGCGACAAAGTCCACTGTCCGTGGCTTTGGTCTTCAGGAGGTGATGGTTAAGTTCGCAGTGTCCCGTGCTGATTCCCACCAGGTTCGTGGTACTGCAGACTATTTGGTTTTTCTAAATAAGACCTGTCTATTGATATCATCATTAAAATTCAGTGATCCAGATATCCTTTCTAAGCTACAACAAAAGCCTGCGCTTGTGACGCTAATCCCTACATACCTCCCTTTGATGGATTGATCACACGACTACAACGGACCAACAAATACATATACTGTACAACGTAACTACCACAATGCTGTGTGCTTTTATATTTACTGGTCGTGCGGGGCCCAGCCGTCCGTGATCGAACCAACCTACCATGGAACAGTATTATAACACGGTTTTATTTGGAGTTTTAAACTAACGAATATTATCCTGATTTATTGTTTGAACAATGCAATAATTATCAAGTATCAAGCAGCACTCCATAATTGTATTGTTACAAAAATCATCTCCACCCAAAGGTTGTCTGGAAGAAATCGCTTCTAAGCGATAAGACTGCCCATTGTACTTGTTCCTTTGTGAATATTTATTTTTTGTTTGTTTCTTGTGTGGTGTACAATAAAGTATTTTCATTCATTCATTCATTCACTGGTACAAGCTTAGGTGTTCAATAATAGCAATAATAAGTAGGTGGTAATTGGGTACCTCTTTTTGAAATGCAGTCGGGTTAAATGAAAAGTGCAATAAAAGAATTGTTGAGTCCTTGAGTCCGAATTGGTGACGAATACGTCGAGTACAATAGTGACAAAAGTATTACACCAGATATTTTTTTTCTCACATCATCTTATACCTACTTTAGTAAAATATAGCGAAATTGGTATCAAAATCATGGTATTGTTTAGACGATTCCAGCGTAGTTTATTTAAAACTAGCTGTTGCCCACGACTTCGTACGCGTTACACTCGTAAATGTGTAGGTAGGTAACCTAGAAATAAAGCTAAACTCGCTGTTGCAACTTGACACCCCATTTTTATCCCATGGAAACTGATTTATGGAACTGATACGTAATCTACGTATATACCACATCGACGACCTCCGTGGCGCAGTGGGCGAATAGCCGGCTGAGACTCAGGAGGTAGTGGGTTCGATTCCCGCCGCGGAACAAATGTTTGCATGATCTACAGATATTTGTTCTGGGTCTGGTTGTTTTTCTATATATATTATATAAGTATGTATGTATCTGGTTCCCATAGTACAAACTCTGTTTAATTTGGAGCTATATAGCGCTGTGTGAAATGTCTAGTAATATTTATTTATTAATAATAGTACCTAATAGTAATATATATATATAATATTATTTATTCATCGAAATCGGTTCAGCCGTTACGACGTGACTGAGTAACAAACAAACACACAGTAAATAAACAAACACTGATATTTGAAGTTACATTTTTAGCGTTTTTAAATTGATGAAACGATTGAAAAAAATATTGCGTAGGTATTTTGTTGTCTGAGTATAAGTACAGACCTTGCTCTAATATACCTCTGAAAAGTCGGTGGTAAACTCTACACTGAATTAAGAACTTCGTCTTTATGCAACTTGCGACTTACCAAAGTTTAGGGTGGCGACTATCTAGCAAGATCCCGAATTTTCCACAACATCGAAATTCTGAGTATTTTGTTAGCGATTATTCAAGTGGTAATAACACAATTAAAAACTCATAAATCAAAAGTGAAACACAAAGAAGATTAATGTCTCGTATAACAAACAAAGGAAATGCGAGAATTTTGTTTTATATTTTTCTTTTGATAACTTTGCTAATGGTTACTTTACTGACTGGTAAAAAAAGTTGCCTTAAAAAGAAACAAATGGGAGTTGTATCAATTGCACTGACCAGCGCAAAGCATGAGCTTTGCGTTTATTGATGTAAAATGTTGATTTTTATTTGGTTTTATTATTGGGAATAGTCAAGCGTTTGACCCCCTGCTGTAGTGATCCAGGTAGTGGTCAAACGCTTGTCGACGCAGCGTCAGTAAGAAGAGTGGAAAGCGCTGCTGGTTTCAATTTTCTCTATTAATTTTAGAGCTTTAAGTCCAGAGAGTACAGTGCAAGATTGGGTCATCTTCGACTATACTTATGGTCGAAGATGACCCAATCTTGCATCTTCTATTAAGCCTTCTTCTCTTCTAGAAGCCAGTAGCGTTTTCCACTCTTCTTAATCTTTAAGATGACCCAATTATGCACTGTACTCTCTGGAATTGAAAACTCTAAAAATAATAGAGAAAATAGAAGCCAGCAGCGCTTTCCACTCTTCTTACTGACTTCAAAAGTTGAGGCGTTCTTTGAATAGTAAATTAAAAAAATTTAAGTAGTTATCTAATCCAGGAACAAGGAAACTGGCTTATCTAAATATTATTTAGAACCTATTACATTACTGTAAGAATGTTACACTGTATACCTTAAATTCTATACCTACTTTCAACCCTGATAAGATAAAAAGATTTAATAAAAAGAGGCGAAATTGAATAGGATTTTGGCTTTTTGGAGTGGATGAAGCGTTAAAATCGAGAGGGTCACGCTAAACCAATTTCCTTATAAAATTGTGTGCTAATGGTGGATATTTATAGCGTATTTTTACCTGATTATATAATCTTGCAATCTCATTAGGATTTTTGCAGGCATCCAAAGATTTGTGCAATGACTGTAAAAATACATTAAATACTAATACTAAACAGGTATTGTTATAATAATTTGTTATTTACATAAATAGATTTACAGGAAATAAATGTATGCGTTGCATACAATTTTCCAGCTTAGTCCAATCCACTTTAATAAAAGAACTTGAACAATTTCCAAGTCGTAGGCCAACTAGGTAGTTAAAGTAAAAAGGTAGTTGATCGCAAGTTAGATCGCGAAAACTATCTTTTCCTGAACTTAGACCTTATACAATACGAATAATGATTATTTTCCACCTGTTTTACACGAATGATTAACATCAGTTTAATAATCAAATTCAAAAAGTCCTAACGGGGTTTATGCTACCTAAACTAAGTATGAATATTAGTAGCGGCACGAAACTTTAGCGCTGACCGTTATTGCGCAGAAGTCAAAAGTAAGGTACCTGAGGGGGGCTAGCGGGATGAAGGGCGGGCGTGCGTATCGCCGATTGGCTCTCCAGTCGCATTCCGTTCCCCGCACTCATACGACACCCCGCGCACATCCAGTGTACAGTCGCGTTCTTAATTGTATTGTTATTGCTGTTATTTGATTTTTTTTGCTAAATTAACTTAAACATCATGTTAATTATGTCTTAGGTACCTACTATAAATCTTTGGACATGGAATTGGAGATAAACTATTTATTAAAGTATAAGTAATATTATTTGCGTGCGCGACAGTACTCATGCGCAGCTATCCTCCACATTTCGTTCAGCACTAGACTTACTATTTGATATTACATTAAAATAATGTCATTAACGTTATTTAGCTAATAATTAATTAAAGTTATAATTGTATTGCGTGTATGACAGTACCCATGCGCAGCTATCCCCTCCGCGTAACGTTCAGCGCTAGACTTACGTGCCGCTGTTTTTACAACTTGTTCTAACATTATTATTTTAATATATTGAACTTATATATGAGCAAAAGGAACGTGGTACCCAAAGCATTAGATTTTTATTATATATCTTTCTAAGAGATAATTTTCGCCTTCTGAAACTACCATGGCAAAAATACTTAGCGTTTGATTAATAATCTTTCATATAACTTCTACAGTCATATGCAACTGCTATCCCGTATAACTATCTAATCGTATCAACGCAAGAACAACTTAAATATTCCAATTCACTTTAAAACGACAGAAGTGTCACACCTCCACTATTACTTTCAAGAACCTAATCTCAATTTAAGTGTTTTCTCCACTCATGCTGACGTAACGAGTTTTCTTATCTCATAAAAGCACCATATAACTAGATATAATTTCGCCGATCATTTCGAGGACCATTAAGTGCTAGTGGCGTCCTCTACAGCTGTGAGGGGAACATCGATCAGTAGCTATCTTATCTTGGAGGTGCTTGAAACCACGTAACCACCACGTATATTCGTAAGGTTAGATGTACTAACATCGGAGGGTAACAGATATGAGCTTTTGAAAGCCTATCATGAAAGTACTGAGATTCTGGATTGTAGAGAATATAGGGATTATACTGTTGTAAGATTTTAAAGTGAAATGTCACGCTTCAGCAATAGATTATTTAGGATATGTCCATCATATACAACCTCCATGGTGCAGTGGGCGAATAGTCAGCTGCGACGCAGGAGGTAGCGGGTTCGATTCCCACCCCGGAACAAATGTTTGCATGATCTACAGATATTTGTTCCGGGTCTGGTTGTTTTTCTATATATTATAAGTACTCGTAGGTATTTACAAAAAAAAGTATATAAGTATTTTATCAGTTATCTGGTTCCCATAGTACAAGCTCTGCTTAGTTTGGGGTTAGATAGCGCTGTGTTAAATGTCCAGCAATATTTATTATTTATTTATTTTGACGACCTCCGTGGTGCAGTGGGCGAATAGCCGGCTGAGATGCAGGAGGTAGCGGGTTCGATCCCCACCGCGTAACAAATGTTTGCATGATCTACAGATATTTGTTCCGGGTCTGGTTGTTTCTCTATATATTATAAGTATGTATTTACGAAATAAAAATTTACGTAAGTATTCTATCAGTTATCTGGTTCCCATAGTACAAGCTCTGCTTAGTTTGGGGTTAGATAGCGCTGTGTTAAATGTCCAGCAATATTTATTATTTATTTATTTTATTTATTTATTTTGACGACCTCCGTGGTGCAGTGGGCGAATAGCCGGCTGAGATGCAGGAGGTAGCGGGTTTGATCCCCACCGCGTAACAAATGTTTGCATGATCTGCAGATATTTGTTCCTGGTCTGGTTGTTTATATATTATACGTATGTATTTACAAAAAAAATGTATACAAGTATTCTATCTGTTATCTGGTTCCCATAGTACAAGCTCTGCTTAGTTTGGGGCTAGATAGCGTTGTGTGAAATGTCCAGCAATATTTATTTATTATTTATTTATTTGTATGTTCGGTAAGTCAGCTGGAGCCGACTACTGCAGGTTGAAAAGTAGAGATATATCGTGATTTCGTTGTCGACGTGTTTTATTATCCGGCAAATAATTTAAACCTGTCTGAAAGGATAGTGCCGTGTACTTTATTAATTGAGGTTGGAACTTCAGACGTTGAGATGGGTAGCTTTAGTTCAAAACGTAGTATCCAGTGCAAAATAGCACACTCATAAATCACAATGAATAATGTGAAGAAATATTGCTTTCATACTTGAAGAGTTTACAGCCATGTTCCGCCCCATTCTTTGACATCTTTGCATAATATAGCAGAATAAAAAAATAAATAAAAAAATAGCAGAAGTATTCAAAAAGAAAATACGGTATCGTGAACATGAAGAGGACAATTTCTTCAAAGGACTTCAAACCTATTCAAATTTAGAGACCCTAACCATTTCATTATAACCAGATTGAAAAAAAAAGCTGGTAGCTGTGACGTAATTTCAAGATCCTATACAACTCGAACGTCGTATAATCAGTTCACTCCCTTAGACGAGGCTACGGTGCCAAATTAAATTTCTGGGGGTAAGAAACCCCACCCCCTACCGGCCTCAAGAATTCTGACACCTTTAAATGGCCGACAAAATATTTATTAGCCGTTTTAGAGATTTTGTTCGTAATCGGAAGCCTAACTAAATGAGACTATTGAGGTGATGTTGATAGAACTCGCTTTTACACTTAGAAAAAAGCTTTCGGTTTAAAATTACTTAAATTCACTAGCTTTTAAAATATATATAAAAACTTAGTATGTGTTTATATGTAAAAGTATTTTAAACTTTATTTTCTATTTATATTATATTTATTCTATGTATTATTATTATATCAAGTAGATATATTTATTTATTCTTATATTGATCGGAGTTTATTATCATTTGTGTTTTTTTTTGTTTTTTAAATACCTATAGGTTAATTTTTTTTAAATAAATATTGCTGGACATTTCACACAGTGCTATCTAGCCCCAAACGAAGCAGAGCTTGTACTATGGGAACCAGATAACTGATAGAATACTTATATACTTTTTTCTTTTATAAATGCATACTTTTAATATATAGAAAAACACCCAGAGACGGAACAAATATCTGTAGATCATGTAAACTTTGTTCCGCGGTGGGAATCGAACCCGCTACCTTCTGCGTCTCAGCCGGCTATACGCCCACTTCGCCACGGAGGCAGCATATTGTTTGGCAGGTCTCTATGGTTGGCAGGTAGAAAATGCTAATAACATTAAGTCCACCTTTTGTGCATTTAATGTGTATTTTTGTTTTGTATTTATGTACTTCTGTTGGAGGGTAATAAAAAAAAATATTAAACTGCTGACAAGTTTTACTGACGGATATAATAATATTGCGGAGATTTCCCAGCACAAGTCAAGTACCTACCAAATTACTTTATGTTTTTGTAGATCCCTTTTTACTGAATATAACCGCTAAAAACAATTTATCTTTTCAGGTTAAGCCGCAAGTCGTAAAGTTCCCTTGAATCTCTGAATCCTTGCTCTAACAGGTAGCTTATTTGAATGAATACTTCGGCGTTTGCTTCCAAGGGTCAGTCGGTCTGAATAATATAAGATAGCGGTAGCCTAACTTGGCAACCCATTAGTCTGCGGGCTACATTCACACCCTTGAGAAATAATGACACTGCCTAACCAGGCTTTTGTCCTAAAAAGCAAAGGGTTCAACTTTCTACAGGGTTTTAAGTGAATGTGAAACTCTAGTTTAATTTAAATTTTAAGATATTTTGTTATTTCGGTGCAAAAGAACGATGGGTTTATTCATTCTATCGATTAGTTCCATGTTTGATGTTTGCACTGAATATTTTCAATGGAGTTACAAATTCCAACTATTTATTACCCATTCAAACCATAGATATATCGGTACGAGGACACAGGGTTCTAACAAGACATTGAAAGTAGAAGATAGAGCAGAGACCACCCTTCAAATAATATTTTGAACAATGGTCATTGTCAAACGGCCACGATGCTTACGTAATTTAATAAATGTTCATCAGACTTTACCATTACGGCTTTAATGATAAAATTTGCATAATTTCGAATGAATTGCACGATTTCCATAAATCGAGTTACGAAATAAATCACGATATCTCACGATCCGTCACAAATACGCTACGGGCATTAAATGTAGATAAACGTTTAAATACAAAATAACAACAAACTTTACCAGGGAAGTGACGGTTTATCTGTGCTTTGCCCGGACATTTGTTATTGTTGGCTACCGTCGACCGTGCCTATGCACAAATGCTACTTTAAGTAAGATCCACACGAATGGAAATGTACGCGAACGTTCGTTCCGTGCCGTTCGTTTGTTAGAATACAGGGTAACAAAACATAAAAAAAGATTTCTTGAAAAAAAAAAAACTTACAGTTATATTATCAAATTTTAAAGAAAATCGACTAAGTTTAGGTGATTAATTCGATATAAAACTTAATACCTACTCTTGCAATCGACATCCAAAATTAAAGGCCGATTTGATATCTCTTTCGGAAATGGCTGCGGGTTTTGTGTTAGAGAGGGATAACAAGAGATATCTCGAGTCGTCACCAATACAGTATCTGTGGTTAGATGGCAAGCATTATGCACTATCACAACTTAAGTTTAATAAAGTGTTTGTTTTTAATGTCAAAATAAATTTCACATTTCTATGGTAAACATTTTACAAAGTTATTTATTATGCTCGTCAAAATAACCCCTTTCATTTTTGTGCGTATATTATCAAACACCCTATATAATAGATCAATTTATACAATTTGTTGTATAAATGGTTCTTTCTTAGTCAAACAATTATAGAATAAATCAGAAAGATAGTCACAGTGGGAAAATAGCTGGCTAAGAAGCAGGAAGTTACAGGTTTGTTTCCCGCCGCGGAACAAAGGTTTGCACGATTTATAGTTATTTGTTCCGGGTCTGGATGTTTCTCTATATTATTTAAATAAAAAAATATTTAAAAAATATTTTGATCTGTAATCTGGTTCCCATAGTAGGTAAAAGCCTTACTTAACTTAGGGCACTGTGTGAAATTCCCAGGAATTATTATTAAGAGAAAATAGATATAATATTCCAAACGGGACTAGCAACATATGATATGAAAGATTTAGAACTCATAATATCGCTTCAGAATTTTTGCAAGAAAAATACTAACGTTGAATGAATTAAACTAGTTTTAAAACATTTCTAGGTGCAGACCTTATTAACAAAAGCTTCATCAGCTTCACAGTAACGCGAACACTTCAAATAAGTCCAGTACAATACCTATCACCTCGCTCGTGACAAGTGAGATTCATTCGATAGCGTGGATCTGCCTTTACGAAGAGGACGCCTTTTGATGTCAACTCTAAATACCTGAAGCACTGAATAAACCAGAAGTTACAAGATTGCTTGAAAATGTGCCAAGCTGGTACCGTAGATGGAGGATAAGTTAGCTTTATGACAATGATAGTGTCTGCCTTGGGTTTAAATGTAAATGCGCTTTGAGGGCAGTCGTCTGCCGTGGCGGAAACCGGGTAATTTTCTACTGAGGTTATTAGAAATAACTGTTATGATGATAGAAGATACTCCCAGAAACATACTTATATGTGATAAATGGTTCAAGGTTTATAAAAATGTATGGACTGGCGTGTATCACCTACTAAGACTGGGCGTACTTACGTATATTCTTATTGCATTACAAGTCCCAGACGGCAGACAGTATGTACGTTAAGTGTTATGAAAAAAATACAGTAACATTGTAAAAAATACCGAACAGACTCTTTTTGCAAAATACACGTCTGACTTCGCACTTCTATTCAAATAATTATATAGCTGAGAGTTGCAAGATCTCAAAGCTGTGACCCCGATCACGGATGTAATTTTAGTCCATTGTTTTTCCGTAATTATCGATTCTCTTTCACACGTTTGTATCGCAATGTAAGATGTTACAATACATTCAGGAAAATGGGTGATCTACAAAGCAATAAGTACTTTGCTATAGGCGATGGTTTCTACTTAACATAAGATAGGCCATAAGCTTGTTACCATGTAGTATATAAAAAAAAAATATCTTGGCATAAAGACCCTTAACGCTGAAATGATAAAGGTTGATTTTGAATTTGAATTTTGAAATGCTTTTGGAATTGCTGAAGCAAAGGCGTCAGGCTCAAAATAATTAAAACTGTATCAGATAGGTCAAAGATTAATATCATACGATATAAATATCATAAGAATATTTATTACTTTATGAATGGTATTACTGGGGTTTACTGATGTTTAACTATTAGAAAGGAATTTAAATTAAACCTCTCCTTCTACCATATATGCACTACCTGTATAACTGTTTGTCCGCATTACACAAAGGTTAACTGGAAGAGAATGCTATCTAGCATTATGTTCGCCTATGTAAGATTATTTTTATTGTGTGCAATAAAGAATTTTTCACTAATTCATTCAAAGATAGGTCTGCTAAAGACGGCCAGACCTGTAAAATATTTTTGATAAGAAGCTGTCTCTATCTTTTCTAGATATACTATGATAGTTTAGATGATAGAGAAGCTTGGGATTGAAATTGCTCCAACTCATTCAAAATGTTACAATTTAGACGTAATTTATTTTCTGCATTATGTATTGTAAAAGGATCATTAAAAAAAACAACCCGCCTTGTTTCTTGCCTTTCTTTCCTGGCTTGGTAGCGAAGGAACAGGCAGTAAAATTGACGTTTCAAAGTGATCCTTGTGATTTTAATGAATAAAAATATTTGACTTTGACTTTGACTTTAGTATATCATATAGATATGTATGGACTTCTGAGATCGTTAAAGCTTCAACCAAACTATTGACAACTGGTGTTAATCTATTTATAATTTCTCTATAAGACCTTTTTATCGCCACTTTTATCAAACACCCTTACTAAAAGGAAATAATAGTCCACGTCATAACAAAAGGTACATAATACCCGTACCTACGGACCAAACCAATTTCAGAGCAATCACATCAGTTACCTACACCAAACTCTGAAACTCGAAGGTGAAGCTTCTACAAACAATTAGGGCCATCCCAGAATAGTACTCGAGGGCCTTCAGACCAAACAAGTCTTGGCGTTTGCGCAATAGGATCCTTTATTCTAGGTAAAGTCACTCTGTTAAGAAACTTTAGTTATATCTAGACGACCTTCGTGGCGTAGTGGGTGTACAGCCGGCTGAGACGCAGGAGGTAGCGGGTTCGATTCCCGCTACGGAACAAATGTTTGCATGTGTTACAGATATTTGTTCTGTGTCTGGGTGTTTTTTATATATTATAAGTATATATTTACAAAAAAAAAATGTATATAAGTATTATATCCGTTATCTGGTTCCCATAGTACAAGCTCAGCTTAGTTTGGGGCTAGATAGCACTGTGTGAAATGTCTAGTAATATTTATTTATTTATTATTATCCATAGTACTGTTAGTTTGCGGTGACAAAATATTAATTTTCATAGCCCACCATTCACTACATTTACGCACGCAGATTTGTTCGCGGACTTGTTGCCAGCAACAACAGCCTGTCATGCTGAGCTGACGCCATTTTGGCGCAACACCTAGAACTGATCATGATAATACGGTGGGCTATTCCTGTTATAATTTTGTTTTTACTAACTGCTTTGTAATCTACAACTTCTGGCATTTTATTTATACAGGGTGTTTGGTGTTATAGTTATAGTTTGGTGTTATACCGACTATATTCAAGTGACGGTTTCTCAAAATATAATAAAGACTTCTCGAAAAAAAAACTACTAGTTATATTATGAAATTTTAAAGAAAATCGATTAAGTTTAGATGATTAATTCGATATAAAACTTACTGCTTACTCTTGCAATTGACATCCAAAATTAAAGGCCGATTTGATTTCCGATTCTCTTTCGGAAATGGCTGCGGGTTTTGGGTTAGAGAGGGACAACAAGAGATATCTCGAGTCGTCACCAATACAGTATCTGTGGTTAGATGGCAAGCATTATGCAATAGCATAACATAAATTTAATAAAGTGTTTGTTTTTACATGCCAAAATAAATTTCACATTTCTATGGTAACCATATCACAAATTTATTTAATATGCTCATTAAAATAACCCCTTTCTTTTTTGTGCATATATTATCAAACACCCTATATACATACTCATATTGTAATGTTTATTTTTTACCTACCTACTTCGAGCCAGAGTTCAGGATTGCGCAGTCCTGTAGCATTCACCATCTCCTTTTGTGATTTTATTTTTATTTTGTGTCGTGTCAAATACATAAATGTTTCTATTTCTATATCTACTTCTATATATAATCTGGAGGATGGGCGCGCGTGTCAGTGCTTGACGGGTACTAAAGGTACATAATGCGGTATATAAGTACCTACCCGTTTTATGCCCATAATCATGTTTACTAATAGCGTAAGTTTGAAAATTACGAGCTACATATGTCGTGAAACAAAACAATCGCGGCTAAAAGCTAGTGTTATTATAAAAAATCAAGCAGTAAACACACTAAGTAGGCACGTTTATTTCCTAAAAGCTAGACTAATGGAAACTTTATTAGGATCTAAGTCTTAAACACAATTTTCATAATTTCTCCCCCCGGACACATTCGAGTATAAGATGTGACTAGAATTTATATAACTATGTGACCTAGTAGTAAAGTCTGTGACATAGACAACAAAACACATTTATTTTCACTAAAAATATTCACCATGATTTGTAAATCCCGTTTTTTGTGAAAATATTATTAAGAATCATAACCATGAGTTTAAAAAATTATAGCCACACATTTACCACATAGTCACCACACACTGTGCAATAGAAAACAGGTGTGCTTAGGTACTTATAATATACGATACTTGGGGTTTATTTGAACAGCAACTGTTTCATAATGAATTGTTTGTGGAAAACCCCCTCAGAAAAGGATTTTTATGATCTCAAATTTGATATTAACAAATTATTATTCACCCGACGGCGCAGTGGGTGTATAGCCGGCTGAGACGCAAGAGGGAGCGCGTTCGATTCCCACCGCGAAACAGATGTTTGCATGATCTACAGATTCCAGTCTTGAGCTTTTTCTATATGTTATAAGTATGTATTTACAAAAAGAAAACATATATGTATAAGTATTTTATCAGTTATCTGGTTTCCATAGTACAAGCTCTGCTTAGTTTGGGGCTAGATAGCGCTGTGTGAATGTCCAACAATATTTATTTATTATTACTATTGAGATAAATAGAAAAATATGATTTCAATTATGGCCTATCCATTTCGGTTTGTTCGATATTTTTAGATATCAAAAAACTCTATGTAGATTAATTTTATGACCAAAACACATAATATTAATAATATACATTATCACATACTAAAAACCACTTAATAATAAAGTCAAATTATCCTTATAATAAATTAAGAACTAAATATGTACATATTAATACTTCTAACAAAACATTCATAAGTAAATGCCAATTTATAATGCGGTAAAGATTCCTTATTTATCGGAGAGAGTCACAAATCCCTTTCAATGACCCAAGTTGATTGCTCCCTAATCCACGACACTGGAAGAGTCCTAACAACTTTTCTATCATGTCTGCGTAACGTTATCTTTCAAGCTCCTTTGTTGTCTGCCTATTGAATTCGATATCGGCTTAACTCGGGCACTTTTGAAGGGTACACAACCTGTTTTCCTGTGATTTGCGATAAAAAAACGCCAAAATGATATTTAGAAAAGTAGCATATGGAAAGGCCTGAATTCAAACTTTCTTTAGATACTTTTTGAGGTTAACCCCATTGTGTTAAAATAAGCAATGCCTCATCATAATAAACCAAGATCTCTCAAAAGGGTTTAACTTTGATATACGTGATGGTGACATCATTGGATGAGGTCTAAAACTTGATGGGCTGAAGTCTCGAAAGCCACAGTTAAGAAAACTAGCAGAACCAGAGAACATAAAATATTATCCGATGAGGATATCAAGTTTGCAGTAGGTTTCTCCACAAACAAGAAACCAGCCCTTGCGTAAAAAGAAAATTGCGAGGGAAAGAAAATGAACTATTCAACGCCGCTCCATGGCATCGGCAATTACCAAGTTTTATTACTCTTTAATAGGAAAACATCTCAGAGGTAAAAACTACCACAAAGTATTACTTGTAACGCAGCGTGAACACAAATTGTAGACATACGAACGACGTAAGGAAATTGCACCTACAAAACACATCTTAAGGTTCATATTTCGACATATGTTTTCATCTACAAGTCTGTTCAATTATTTCGCTTGTTGCTTTACTTTATTTAACTTTAGATTGAGTTAGTTACCTCCGAGGGTTCATACTCAACTGGGTATAATATTTTATTTCCTAAGACGTGTTCTATAGCTTCTTAATGAATACCCTGAGGGAAACACCATCAAGTATGTCTTTTGATACTGAGAGTTAGTTTCAGATTAATGGGTTTAGTTTCAGTCATGCAGTCTTCTAGAACAAATGATGTTGATATAAATCTAATTAAAGAAATACAAAAACAAAACAGAATGACATCTGTATTTCTTTTCTGTGGCTTAATTTTTGTTTTATTCTCAAATCAACGTCCTTAAAACAATTTGTCTAATCATAATACCTAGAATAGTATATAGAATCAACACTTTGTCAGCAAGTGCCAATGATGTAAGTAAAATGCATTGCACTTTTGTGAAACTTGCTTGTGCCTGTAATTTCAAAGGTACAAACTGGAACAAAGCAGAATGCAGGTGGTTGAAAAGGTATGCAACTCTACATACAAATATATCTATTTCATAGAGCCACTACTATGAGAAACTAGCTACTTACGTAATACCTTTTTTAGTCTCAATGTTTTGAACTTTCATTAAAAGTAGCAGGAAAACAGGTCTGCTGTATTTTCAATTCCGGAGGACCGGAAAGGGTGCGTTAAAACCGATTTGCAGGATTTCATTATCAACGGTCGAAAGGACAAATAAAGGCTCGTAAAAGGACAAAATGTGACGTCATTATAAATACCCAACCCTAATGTAGATCCAGAAAGGGGACTTTTGTAAACAAGATTTGTAACTTGCGTAACGACGCCTAAACGTATTTAGTGGCTAAATATGATATATGAAGTTGTCAAATCATACAAATATGTCAAATATAACATATTTGGTCGCTAAATACGTTTAGGAATCGTTGTGTAACCAGCCTTATATTTTAACTAAAAACTGCTCATTTGGGACTTAACAAAAATTGATGCGAGCATACATTTTAGAATTTGTAAAGTATTTTTGCTGCCGACAAAGTGGGTATTTTGTTTGAAGGTTTTATAATATTTTTGTATTACCAGGCTGGGTTTATCACACTCTAAAATTTATTAAAGCTTGTGCCTGATCTCTTTTACGATGTAAAACATATTTTTGGGCACTCCCCGTTTCATTTTTCATAAAGTATTAAAAGTGTAAGTATGTAAGACTCCAAAATACGACCAGTGAAGTACGCAGCTAAACCGGTCATATTATTTAGTCAAAATAGAATCATACTGTACTTTCAATTTATGTATGTAATTGAAGATTTGTTGATAGATGATGTCTACTTTACATTATATATAAAATTAGATAAACTATTCTATGAGTTATCTGGTTTCTATAGTACAAGCTTTGCTTAGTTTGGGGCTAGATAGCTCCGTGTGAAATGTCCAGCAATATTTTAAGTCAGGTATAAATCCTTTATCTTCTTTGCAAATAACTTTAAAGACGTCAATTGGAGACAAAGTTTTGGTTAACCAATTTAGCTCAAGGAATTAATCGAGGACGAAGTGAAATGTTGATGCTTAAATTATTGAAATCAATTTAACTTTGTGACGAAGGTATGTTATTCGCAACTTTAGTCTCTTTTATTTTAAGATTCTGATTTGAAAGTAGGCCAGATGTCTTATAGGTTTATCTGGCCAACTTTCAAATCAGAAAATAGTAGATTACTATAACGGTGATTTTTCTGCCACGCAACATTACTGACTTATAGTCTGTAGCCTTATTACTTAAGCCAGTTGCTGTCGCACACCAGTCGCTCGGGTTAGGCTGTCCCTTACACACGTGAGGTACGGAAGGGACTGCCTGACCTGAAAGACAGGTGACCCACTTAGGTCAGTGGTTGCAGCCTTACAGCGTACAGTTTAATTATTTAGAGATCTTCGGAAAACAACGCAATTAGACATGAATTCATGAAACATATGTATGTTTTACAAAGTATATACCTTAAGTATAACAGAAGGAGAAGGATTCTTATAGTGATATTTGACTTGGTTAACACTATGATGTGACCGCCTTTGTCTCTCGCAAATTCCTTAGCCCACCTGTTGTTCGACGGATGTTATCTTTCCAGTGTTCTTGGGTAAGTGCCGTTGGTTCCCCGGCTTAAAGTGTAGCTGAACACTTCGAGAAATAGGCGAATTGTACATTTTGTGACGATTGTACATATTTCAAATGCCAAATGAAGGAAAACCCCGTAAAAACTTAGAACATACGCAAATAGCAAGAAACAAGAACAGGCAGTTAAATTGACGTTTAAAGCAATTTTGGTGGTTTTATAAATGAATCAAATATATTGCAAATTATTCAATTTTGGGGTTAAAGGCGATACATTTTTTTATTGCAAATGTATCGATTACTGGATAAATATATTCAAGATACCGGTATTAAACCCACCTCTAAAATCAGTTAGTACGGATCCGGATGTGTGTATATTAATGTTATGTATGTGTAATTAATGGATGTGTGTTTATGACCTCCTACTTTCATAACGGTTACTTCATTTTTAATAAGCCCCTTTGGCTACAATACGAGCTCTGTCAAAGGTTTCTATACAAAACCACGTTCGATTTGTTTAAACTAACAGCTCAGTACAATCTTTTCTTTTCAGTAATAGACAGAAATTCTCAGATAGTATAATCTAACTGAATATTCTCGAAATCCCCACTGCTACGTCTCCACAGGTACTGGTACGGGGAGGATAACACACGATACATCCCCATGTCAGTGCAGATTGTAGTCCCTAGAATTATAATTAGTCGCCACTGGTGCATAGCAGTAAGGATGGTTCGTTTTTTGAAAATCTTATGCTCGAAATCATCACTGCTAGAACGTCAAAGAATGGTCTGTGGGGATATTGAGTATAAAGTTTCTAAAAACGACCCACCCCCCACTGCTACGTCACTACTGCTACGTCACCACTGCTACGTTACCACTGTTACGTCACCACTGCTACGTCTTCACTAAATTATTAACGATATTTATTTTATTAAAACTAGTAGTTCGCCCCGAACTGAGATCTCGCTAGTCTACCATAAAAACAAAAAATATATATTTATTCGTAATCTTTGACGATCAAAATAGTGCCACGAAAAAATAACTTAATTACCTACGGTAAAAAGCTACCATATAATAAACCTACAGTGTCATTCAAATAACATGTAACGGGAGTTCATGTTAATTGGTTTTTTTGGGGTACAAAATGCCGTTATTCTGGATTTCAGACTTTTGCCTATATTTGTGTCATTAATGCTACACGAGTATCAAATTTCAGCGTTGTGGAGTCACTGGAATTCAAAATTTTGTTTTTATTAAGGCTAATAACTCAAAAACTACACAAATTAAACTAAAAATAAAAACGGGGTTGAAATGTACTAATAAAGACCTTTCATTTGACGTCCCATTTGACCTTATAGTCCCATTTTCATTTTTTTTACCCCTTTTGAACCCTTGTGCCATCACTACCCATGTATAAAATTTCACGATGATCGGATCAACGCTTCGAAAGTTATCCTCGGACAAACAAACATACATACATACATACATACAACGCCGATATGCCCAAGTTGATTTGGAGATTTCGCTTCGCACGATCAACTACGCAATTAGTAACCGAATATACAAAAGTTGAGTACTTTGATTTTTTTGTATATTATTTTGTATATTCCCTAAATATCCACCTGCAGTACTAGGAGAGCAAAATGTAGAAAGAGATGGTTTGGTAGCATTCGGACAGAACAAAAGCTTTAGATTGTTTCATAAAAAGGGGCCTCCTACTATTCTTTACTCTTCTGGTACTTGTACATTTTTCTTATAAAGTACCAAAAAGTTCATAAATGTTATTATTTTTAAATTAACGTTATTTTATTAAAATTATTCATAATTTTACAATCAAGAACTATCAACTACTAATCAAGGCTACATTTTAAAAATAAAACTAAATGCTCAGATTCCTTGAATTCTCAAAAAATATAGAAATACTAGCTGGTGCCCGCGACTTTGTACGCGTTACACTACTAAATCTGTAGGTAACCTAGAAATAAAGCTAAACTTGCTGTTGTCACTTGACTTTGACTTGACTTGGGATAAAAATTGGGTGTCATATTTTTGAATTTTAGGATACAAAGTAGACTAAATTTCATCGAAAATAGTTCAGCCATATATCGGTTACGACGTGATTGAGTAACAAACAAATAAATAAATAAAGAAACATCCAAACTTTCGCATTTATATTATTAGTGTGCGATAGTGTGATTAGTTATTTGTTTATATTTGTAGATTTAGTTATTGACGACCTCCGTGGCGCAGTGGGCGAACAGCCGGCTGAGACGCAGGAGGTAGTGGGTTCGATTCTCGCTGCGGAACAAATGTTTGCATGATCTACATATATTCGTTTCGGGTCTGGATGTTTTTCTATGTATTATAAGTATGCATTTACAAAAAAAAAGTATATAAGTATTCTATTAGTTATCTGATTCCCATAGTACAAGTTCTGCTTAGTTTGGGGCTAGATAGCGCTGTGTGAAATGTCCAGTAATATTATAATATAATATAATATTTAGTGGGGACGGAGCACTGTAGCATTATAGTAGTTCAGCGAAAATAATTTATCTAAATTACGTCATGACTTTAGTGCCTCGAGTCTCGAAAAAATAAACTAAAACTTGAATATAAAAATCTTTGATACATAGCTCTTTCTACCGTAATCTTGAAATTCAGCACGAGAAGGTACATTAATCTTTCTGTCTCTCAGAATGCTTAACAAAGGGATATTATTAAGGCCTGCTCACAAATTAGATATCTCAAATCGGAACAACTTTGCTATTTTTAAAAAAGGTTTTGAATCTCATAGCACATCCCAATGTTGTAAATTATTATTACAGATAAATAAGGTTGGATATTCCACACAGCGCTATCTAGCTTCATACTAAGAACAGCTTGGACTATGGGAATGAGAACTGATATAGAAACACCCAGACTCAATTAAGCACATTTTCCTACTCTCTCCGTCAGTTCATAATCAAACAACTCTTTATCAGAGCCACCGTACCTTATCTTGTAGGATTTCAACTTTAGTCAACTTTCGCACGACCTTTCATCTACGTCAAACGATGCCATCGACAGGCAAGGATCGAGATTTATTCATGGATCGTAAGAATGAGCGAAAAAAACCGCTGCTAAGCCAACTTGTATAATAAATTAGTATGATCGTGTTTTTTTTTTAATTGTATGGAACTTCGTTTGACCACAATCTCACCTGATGGTAAGCGATGATGTGGTCTAAGATGAAGTACGAAGATCTAGAAGAAACCTATTTACTCTTACCTTAAAGATGTCTGGATTGAATTCTTTAGGAAAAACTGAGGACGGTAAAGTGTTCCATACCTTGGCTGTACGCATCAAGAACGTAGAATCAAAACGGTGTGTGCGAATGGGTGGTATATCAACTAGTTACGGATGGTACTGAGCCGTGCGCCTGCATGTCCTTTGATGGAAGGTGCTGGTATGAACGAAGCATGGAACTCATCATAGAAGCTAGTCACATAAGATCCTGTAATATACTTACCCAAAAACCCTGCAAAATTTCAATTTTGCCAACTAAAACCTGCCGATGCCTTTTGAATAATGCACGTCGCGGTACCGCAGACCGTGAGATATTTCACACGTGTCAGCGATTCTCTTAGCTTCTCAAAATGTATGATTATAAAAAGACGATCTAATAAATGGAGTACTTGGCTAAATAAAGTCAGTCGCTCTGGAAATCTCAGGGAGCGCATTATGTTCGACAGTGGACGGTGCTGATGACTTGATGATGTAATTTGGAGCTAATAGGTGCAGGCTGCACAGGTTGGTGGTTCTGGAAATCTATGTATAAGGAAAACTATTCTCAGCAGTGAACTGCTCCAGAACACTATCAGTCGGTGTCTCTAAAGTAAGTGTCTCCAAAACACTGGCTGCATTGTCCCGCTAATCGCAATGCTTATGCGTTGATCCAGATAAGCTCCAACTCTTGGATCAAACGTCGCTTCGACCAGACGCTCAGAAAGAATTTTGAAGTCACGAAGAACCCACATACCCAAGTAGCCAGGGTCTGACCCCAAATGGCTCAAATACGTAAGTTCTGTCGAGACTTTCAAATTGGCGCCGCTTAGATCTGCAGCTGAATTTGCCGCCGCACCAGCCCTAAATGCTATCCCAGACAGATGAGATGGCGCAAGGGTTTTTTATAATTTATTTTCATTTTTTTTATTTTCGCACAAGGGACGCATGTGGCGTCCTGACCAAAGGCCTACCCTTCTCCAAGGTACAAGCGTAATACCGTCAGACCTCTTACTGTCGTCACGTACCAGACCGGTCGGTTCAAGAACGGCTGAAACGTTAACACGCCACAAAAAGCCGAAGTATGATGATATCACTAAAGTTATTTTATATTGTCACATTTAATTTTCGATCAAATTTGTCGTTGCCTGTCAATGCAACGTTTGATGACAGGTTTAATGTAACTGAAAGGTGCTGTTGCGTAGATCGTAATGCGACCGTTATCTGACTTCAATAATGTTAAAATTACGAGATCCGGGGTACTGTTACTAAAAAAATGCTTTAACACACCCTGCTTTCTATGCTATAACTTAAAAGGCTGAGAAAATTGGTTTTCGGTTTTTCGACGACCGGTTTCAGGGCTACGAGCAATAAATAATGCTCTACAGAAAAGGCTGTAATGAACTTGACATAGATTCTTACCCACGGTTGGGTAAGGGTTTACCTTTTTTAGGGTTCCACGGTCAAACTAGGAACCTTCTTAGTTTTACCATTTTCATATGTACATTTGTATGACTTTTATACAAATATCTTTTTATGCGAAGATTTATGATTGCCTTATAGTCACTGGAACGGACCTTACTCGAAGTACTACATAAAATCTGTAAGTATCTACTATAAATAATAGGTAACCAAGTATATTCTGAATCAGGGTTTATTACATCGTACATTTTATCTGAGCTTCTAAAAGTGCAGTAAAAAGGTATTATGTATACAACAGATAAAATTCTTACTCACCTATCATTATACCCGGCAAACGACTTCGGAAATCCGCGCACCTCTAAGTTCAAAAGTTATGCGAACGCGAGATAAATGAAAAATAAGTAAGGAAATTCAGCCATACGCTTTAAAACTTTACTATGAAATTATGAAAAATCGGGGCTAGATACAGACTATAAGAAATAAGCCTTGGCTAAGCTTGATACAGCTTTGAGAAAGGAAGTTTACGCGGTGGGGACCCCGAAGCGACTGACTGTTATCCGGGTACGGTTTTCCCGATTCCAGATTTTCAACATTGGGGAAAGATGCCCACTGTGATCTGCGTGAAAACCTTCTGCCATATTTAATTTAGCGCCATCTATGCGATTGTGACGGTACTAAGTCATTAGCTGGTAAATAACGTGGCGTGCTTGTGGAGCCCTCTGTTGGATTTCGTATAAATTACTTCGGTAGGAAGTGACGAAGGTTTTCTAGTTGTTCAAGTGGTTATTTCGTTTCTCAATAGATGGAATGCAATACGAAAATGCAAATCTTGGTAAACTTTTCCATTGGCACGCCGATTGAGTAAGTAGATTGGCACATAAAATAGGGTAAGGTACAAGGAGTTCGTTATCCTTCAATTTTAGGTAAGTACTTTAAAATCGAAGTTATTGCAATAATTCCTTTTTTAACCTAACTTTATGTTTCAGAACGGTTTTAGATTATAAATCGTTTTGCTGCATAGATTTTAGATTCTTGATAAAGTGCACAAACCAAAAAAGTTTAATGACCGTCACAATCTATTTGATAGCCAAGAAAATGCTGAACGAATGATAACGATAAATTACGGGTTTTATCTTTTCGCCATTGATTATGTGTAGTTGTACTATTACCACTTACAATTTGTTGCAAGTTTGATTTTCGCTGAAAGGCAAATATTTTTTTTTGGTTTTAAACGATGTCTTCCGAACTCTGACCGGCCGTGTTGGACTCGTCGACTGACCACTTTCTCGAAGTTGGACCTACCTAACTGGATTGTTTGTCCTAGGTAGACGTAATCAACAACATCGAGATTAGAGTTCCCAACTGATACCTGATAGCGGGGTGGGCGCTACATGAACATTAACATTATTTTCGTCTTACCCATATTCATTTAAGGCCCACCTGATGGGAGACTCTATTGAGGTCAAAAATCAAAATCTTTTTATTCTTTTAAATCATAAGATCACTTTGAAACCTCAATTTTACTGCCTGTTCCTTCGCGACCAAGTCAGGAAAGAAAGACAAGAAATAAGGCTGGTTGTGTTTTTTAATGATCCTTTTAGAATACATAACAATAAAGAAAATAAATTACGTCTAAATTGTAACATTTTTGAATTTCAATCCAAGCTTCTCTATCATCTAAACCATCCGATATTTTATATAAGGCTTTTTATAAAGATTTTCTTTAATTACGTTTTTAAATTTCTTAGTTGTCAATTTTTGTACATCACTTGGGAGTTTGTTATAAAGGCGTACACCTTGCCCTTTAAACGATTTACCAACTTTATGGAATCTACAAGTGGCAACAGCGAGTTTATCTTTAGTTCTAGTATTTTAATTTAATATTTTTGTGAATATACATCATATTTTCATAGATGTATTGACAAGGAAATGTCAGAATATTCATTTCTTTAAACTTATAGCGTAATGAGTCTCTGGGGTCCATATTATAAATTGCACGACCAGCCATCTTCTGCAGTACAAAAACGGTGTTTATATCTGCAGGTCATCGTGCATCTTGGTTGTCTTCCAGCGATTCTGCCATAACTACGATATCGTCGGCAAATCGAAGATGAAAGATGTACTCGTCTTTGATATTGATGGCCAGTCTTTACCACTCTAGGAGCTTGAAGGCACCCTCTAGAGCGGCGGTAAACTGTTTCGGAGATATTACATCTCCCTGTCTAACGTCTGTCTTCAAAAGGATCGCCCTCGTACATTGTTCTTGTATTCAGACCGATAATGTGGCGTTATTGTACAAGCACCCACGTTCTGGGCGTTACCCACGAGAAACTCTAAATTATATCCTTGCTGCCAGTACTATGTATAATATGTATAATGTGGAGCAGGTGCGATAATGTCAAATTATATGTCATGTAATCCTCACCGATAGCAGCTGATTAAATCCCTACGGCTGATCCGGGAGTAAAATTGTACTGAATTTGGATCCTCATCTATATTAAAATTTGAACCAAAAAAACCCACACACTAAGAACTTATTAGTAAATCGAACTAACCTCTGCACAGAATGCACCAACCTAGATTTGGTTTTTATTGTCTCGCAGAAAGTGTGAAAAGTAGAGTATTTTCCTCGTGGATAAAGCTGTCTGTATCTTGTGCATGATATCTCTCTGCACTCAGGATTGTATTAACACCGTCGGTCCGCTCGTTAACTCAAGAATCCTTCGTTACGTTCAGGATTCAATTTGGCGCCCGTGACGCAAGACTCTGCTTTATTCCCTCGTTTAATAATTTACTAGTGTAAGACTGTTAAGTGATAAGTACCTAAGTACTTGTATAACCGAGTGATTCAATTTAATACCATATATAACAAATAGTAGTAAAACTCAACCATTTGATAGTAAAGAAATTCATTTAATAATCACCATGAATTGACCGAGGGGTTCCCATAGACAACAATAATTTTGCTTAATATGGAATAAAGTGTAGGGAATCATAACGATATCCGGCATCCGTAAAACTATAGACGGGAAGGAAAGGAAATGGGGACAAAAACTGTAATAAATATCTGGAACAGAACCGAATACATTTTTTAGTAAATAAGTCCAACTGTATGTAGGTATGTCTTTAATAGTCTATTATTCTTTTTATTAAACCTCGACCAATCTCTCAGTTATTAATAATTCTCTCAATCCAAAAGTTGTCCGGAAGAGGTCGCTTTAGCAATAAAACCACCCGTATAATATTTTTATTATTTTAATCTATTTAAAAAATGCTCAATTTACAATTTTACTTTCGAAAATTTTCTTGATTGGGTTCAATCATTATTATAAATATGAGATTTATCACGTACCTAGCGAAACGATTATGAAATTTTATACCCCCACCATTTTGGCCTTATTGCCCATCAAATTGAAAATATGTTTCAGTACGGTCATTATAATTTATGTTTGTTTCAAACAAGTTAATATCTTTATAGTTGCTGAGATAATCAGCGGAGAGGCGGACAAAGTTGCACCTTATGGGTTCCGATTTTATCATTTTGGTTCAAATATTTCGTAAATAATATAAAAAACATAATAACATTAGGATTTCCATTAATATAATATTACTAGCTTTCGTCTGCGGCTTCGTTAACGTGGTTAACAAAAAACCACTTAGATACCACAACATATTTCCTTTGCTTCATTTACTGTCATTACATTTTTCATACATTGTCATGATCATTATACAGTGACAGGACGATCCCCCATAAATTTCCAGAGTGACTGATATTATGTGGCGGCATCCAACGGCTCCCAGCAACCTTTAACAGTCTTTCATCCAGTGGGGGTAGAGGGGGGGGCGGCCTACGCTGCGCTTTCCAGTGCCTGGTCTCCACTCCAGAACCTTTCTGCCCCAACGACCGTTAGTTCTTCGAGCTATGTACCCCGCCCGCTGCCACATTAGCTTGCTAATCTTTTGTGCTATTTCAGTGACTTTGATTCGTCTACGAATCTCTTCATTCCTGATTCGATCTCATAGAGCAACACCCAGCATAACCCTCTCCATAGCAGTGTAGGGTAGGTATAAGTTTATAACCCAAATTAAATGAATACCACATATTTATTTATACGAGTACTATAAATACTTTGTTCGCCGTTCATTTTTGCAGTAACGGGTAACAAATACAAGGTGTCTCTGAATGTTATATGAATATACTTAATTGGGGTTATTCCACTCACACAACACATAGACAATAGAATAACAATCTGGTCGTACTTTGAATAAGTTGCTAATTCATGAAAAAAATACATGGAATTTATGCTAGCTTTAAATCAGCTATTTTTAGAAGTGTTCTGTAGATATCATACGTCTGACTTTTGGTTTTGTACAAAAATCACATTAATATTATAAATGTGAAAGTTTGGATGTTTTTTATTTATTTGTTTGTTTGTTACTCAATCACGTCGTAATGACTGAACCGATTTCAATTAAATTTAATATGTACGTAGATTATAACCTGGATTACCACATAGGATATTTTTTATCCCATAAATCAGGTCCCATAGGATACAAATTGGGTGTCAAGTCAAATTACAACAGCGAGTTTAACTTTATTAAACATATATTATACTCGTCGGTTACTTTTTTATACATTTAGTACTGTAACGCGTACGAAGTCGCGGGCAACAGCTAGTAGTTTATAATTCAAACTTGGTGATTTACTTTTTTCGACAAATAGTTCATATTTTCAGAAATTCATTTAATAAATAATTAAACTTCTCGTACGTAAAGAAAACTTTGAGGTACAAATAGTGCATTCATGTTTTAATTTTTTAACGAAATGGGCTGAATTACTGAAATACTTAGTGCTAAAGTTTCTTATGATCTGTAGAACTTCGGTCATTTTACACCAGTCAATTTTAGGTCACCTGGTATAACCCCATAAAGGGCACACGGCGTTTTTCCTTTCGGAACCCACCATATGTACCCACTCGATCATCACTAATGTCTCGAGGGGCCTCACTTTAATTGGAGACAAAGTTTATATGGTTTGTCCCTGATAATCATTTATCGTTTTATTTTTTGATCAAAGGAACAATTGATTGTAGGTTTTACATACAGATCGCTCTCAGCAATAAGGTCGCCATTGTGTTTCCTTTTTAATTTTATTTTAGTGTTATATTGTTTCTATGTGGTAATTACAATAAAACGTTATATTATCTTATCTTATATAGATTCCGCCCCCGGGTACACATGATAAATCACGAAAGTTTTCTAAGTCAAATCACTTTTGCATTTATAATATTAGTATGTTTTTGTAGGTCTTTATATTGTACGCGATTTTTGTAGTTAGTTTAAGACATATTTTGTCGAAATAACTAAAAAATTCGCTCGCAAAATAATGTCAGGAACGGATTTTACTCGGAGAATAAATTTTGGCAATCATACTTTTTTGTCTTGAATCATTGAGGGCAATTCTGATTCTGTTGGCATAAACAAAACTAAGTTGAGATAATAATCCAGCTAGCCGTTTTCAGCTATGGTGTCTGGGCTTATGCTTTAATTAGATGTGTAGATTTAATTAGATGATGTTTTGCCTATTATAGCCAATTTTGCGCTAAATGTTTAATGCAAACAGCGCCCAAAGAAGAATTAAATTGAGATATGCTAGCAATAAAATGACAAATGTCGCTCTCTTTTTGTTTGAAACAAAAATGGATGGCACAATTTTTAGTCCACACAAACCTAAATTTAGTTCAATTTCTGCCAACAGAATTCTCCCAATAATTTAGTTTATCATATTCACTGGAACTTATGATTTAATGATCAACTCAGAATGATATTTTTGGACGATACTTATTCGGTCAGAAAATAGATCGCGAAATAAAACGATCAAAGTTCAAATTCCTTAGTTGATCCGTTTCGTAGCTCTACGAGCGTAGACGCACCCTCTACGTCGAAACTCTCTACGAATTTCGTAGACCTACATTCTGGATGAAAAGATGATAATTAACATAATGTTTGGTTTTTTAATTGCTCTTAGGAGGGTTATGTAAACTAATGCATGCTGTTATATGTTAAGTAAAACAAAATATATTTTTAGTTAATATTTAATTTTCATAACTTCCTAGGCATCACAAAAACCAATGCCATATTACAGCTTTTTAGCACTAATTGTAAATGGTCGCACGGACAGACAGACACGAAGACGGACATGGTGAAGCTATAAGGTACTATTTTATCGCAAGTAAATCAGAAATTAGTTAGCAAGTAAAGTGGCAGAAGGCGGGGCACATAGCTAGAAGAACTGATGACCATTGGGCAAAAAGGTAGGAACGGACTGGAAGTGCAGCCCTCACTAGACGGAAAGACGACCTGATAATGATCTCTTTTTTTATCAAACAATATGGATATTAAAATAGGTATATAGTAATAAGGTTTTCTGTTTGTAAACTGTCCAACATCTTGTGTGAGAAATCACTTATTTTTTATGTTGTTATGTCGTTTACGTAATTGACGTCATCGCGAATCTAATGACGGTATAAAATTAAATTGACTGCGCAAAAACGTATTGCTATTTATTGCTAAGAGCAAAGATAATATAATTATACGTACATCTAAAAGTGACCACGCAAAGCATGTGCACTAGGAACGATACAATTCTAATAATACGCCGATAAATTGCTAATCATGATTCTCGTTTGCTTACTATCATACTGATTTGCTGTGCGCACATATATGTTACGTACGTTCCGTTTTTTTTATTCTAGATCATTATTTATTTAAATTGTTTGTAACGTGTTTATAATTTTACTAAATACAATTAATAAATAAGTTGTAGCATGCGAGACAAATTGCCATATTTAATAATCACATCACATAATTTATCCCAATCCACATTATTTTGACATGATGCACAATTATACTACGCGCGAAACACTTAGAATCCTTTTGTCAGGTAAAAATATGATGTTTTGAATACAGGTAACATTTTATTTTTACATTACGCAGGTCGTAGATTATAATGGCGGTAGTCGGTTTTTTAGTTCGAAAACCAATCTATGAGATATTCGAGTTAATGGCATGTGATTGTGGAGACTCATAATTTTCGGTTTGATAAGAGTAACGATGTACCAACTTTAGGGCTATATGTATTTTATCAAAAATATCTTCAAAAATATCATCATGATCATAATTTTTTATGCCTAGGTTATCCTGGTGAGTTTATGAAAAATGATGAAAATATGATAATCTGTTTTGTGAAGAAAAAACTAAGATTAATTTCAATAATGGCCTACTCCTTTTCTTGAAGTCGTTTACAAATGTTACAATGTAAATAGTTGTATGTAACAGTAAGGTAACACGTGCATATTTGCTCAATTGACAGCCACACGATAAGTCTCGTGATTTACGCATCACATTCTAAACATGCTCTCTAAATTGCCTAAGTTATCCGTTCTTCTAATAGTGATGATAAACAATAATGAGGCATGCCGCACACCGGCGGCGATGGCGTCTCACGCGTTGACGTTACTACGGCTCTCGTGTGTTGTTCAAGGTCGCCTCGCGCACGGCGCTTCTATGAGGGCTTCAACGATAAACTGCGAAAATAATTTAAGCCCATCATAAAAATGAACGAAGGCGAGGCCAGTGGCGGCGTGCGGTCACACGACTCGACGCTACTTCTCTGTACCAGCGTCGCCCCCGTCTATGCTACGCACGGCCGCACGAGCGGAGCGGGCGCTTGCAGTCCAGCGCCCAGCGGCGGGATCCGCACGAGCGACGCGCCTACGCCCGCCCCGCCCGCGAGTCCGCGCCGCGCTTCTCTTCAGTCCGTCAGTGTACGTGAGACCGCTCGCGGCTCAGGACGGATTGCCGCTACGCGACACGCGCCAACCTCACTTTATTACGCAGTTATCGCCGACCGCGTGGACTCCGCGAACTAGCTCCCGCTACCCTCTCTCGCTCGTAGCGCGCGCCGGTACCTCTCAAAACTTATTCGGACCCTTGAGAGACTGTGATAACTCTTATCAGTGTGGAAAAGTTATAAAGTGTTTAGAACTCGGAAGACCGGCCGATTTACGCAGCGGCAAAAATATTCGGGACGTTCGACGACAGTGACGATCGCAGGCGATACGATACTCGGTGATTTGGATGGATTCGAGCCACGTTACAAGGTTATCGCGCCTCTAGCCCGCCAGTGATGAATTGGAAAATCGGCGCGTAGTCGCTCACGTGGTGTGCGCCCCGCCCCCGCCTCGCCCGCGCTTATATTTAGCGAAAATCGCCTCTCGGGAGCGGCCCGACGGCCGACGCTCTCGGCGCACATAGCTGTTTATGAACGTTAGCGAGACGCCACATGTTATTGGCTTCGAATAACAGAGCAGATAAGGAGAAGACAGATAACCTCTACGGATCGCGGTCCGGTCCGAGGGTTCTGGGAATAGAAAGACATCTCTACATTTTTGGAAAGAGTGTCGTGTGATGCTAGAGGCCGGTGACGGCACGCGCCGGTGAGCGCTCATACCGACACACCTACCGAAAAATTCCACTGATCGAAATAGGCGGCGAGATGTCAATTCAGGGGAGTGGTGGTTACGCGAGTCCGTGGTCCTCGCAGACGGGTGTGCAGGAGCTGGAGGGCACCATGGGCGAGTTGGAGCCACTGAACGAGATGGCCGAGGTGGGCTTCGAGCCGCAGACTCGCCAGCGCTCCAACACGTGGCCACTGCCGAGGCCGGACAACTACGTAGACCCGGGGGACGACGGTAGCGGTTCTAAAAAGAACTCCAACCAGAATCTGAGCGGTAAATACCAGCAATTATTCCCGAGCTCATACGGCGTGTTACCATCAAATGTAGTACTGCATAGGTCGACCCATATAGTCTGAAAGCTGATATATCGCATGCGAAAATATTCTAGATCGTATGACACGACACAACATAGTAACATAAAATACAAACAACGCTTGGTCACACATTTCCGCCTACTACACATTTCATGAATAAATTCGAAGCCCGCGAACTGTAGCGTCAAACAAAAACAACGCTGCTAAATTGTTTACGTCGACACAATTAAAGCAAGTAGTTGGAATTTTTCTGTGCTAATTATATTGAGCATTCAGCTGCCTAAAAATTCAATGAAACTAATAACACCTTATCCTTTCTGAAATTGATAAGAGAAAAACTGAACGAAATATCTAACCGTGTCAATCTTAGATAGCAATTATCACCTTTAAAGTAGGTAACACTTCTCCGTAGTAACAGAAAAACAATAAACATAAAAATGTAAACAAACAACTTCGTGCAAAGGAAGGAATTGTGAATGATCGTTTAGAACATGTAAATGATTCAAAACAGATGGGGCCAAGCATGTTTTAGTGATGATAATCTTTTATTTAAAAGTTAAATTGTTTCTCCTCTTAGATGCGATGTAGTATAAAATTGAAATCGCATTTACCAGCCGTGTTATGAAGGCCATAATTTTTTATCAATCCGTCTATTTTATTATCAATTTTTAAACGAATGCCAAAGATATGGTTGGTATCAACCTTTGCCTATTCCGTGATAAGTAGGTACGAGTATGATATAAGCATTGGACACGTACCTATCTCTATTATGTATTTTTTTTAAATTACTTGTTAAAGGTTGTGTGGAAGAGATCGCTTCTGAGCGATGAGACCACCCATTGTACTATTTTCTTTGTGTTTTCAATTTTTTTGTAATATTTTGTTTATATGGTGTAAAATAAAGTGTTTTAATTCATTCATTAATTCATTAAATATGAGGAAACACCCACATCCAGAACAATTTTTTTTTAATTTAGTTAGTACTAGCTGACCCACCCCAGTTTCCCAAACATTTTTAATAAAATATAAGCCACAGCACTCGAAGATAATATAGCTTTCTATTAATGAAATAATTTTCAGAACTGTATCAGTAGTTCTTTAGATTACCCACTACATCCAAACAAACTCACAAACTTAACCTCTTTATAGGTAACTAAATGACCCGCCCGCGGCTTCGCACTCGTGGTTTGTGATAAAAACATTACTCTCCTACGCAGTCGGGTAAATAGTAGCCTATATGTCTCAATCCCAGTCATAATGAATCTACATACCACAAACGTTACTTTCGAATTTATAATATTAATATGGGAATATTCGTGGAGGCGCGAGTAGACGGGTTTACAGCGATACTGCGCAAAAGAACGGCGTCCCTGATGCGGTGCGCGGCAACCCTAACAGCTCCCTGCAACTCATTGCAGGGAGGCTGGACTTCGACTGTCCCTTCATGGAACACTGGACGAGAGCGCACACTGTGCACGTCTAGTGTCTCCAGAGTCGAATGTCTATTATGTCTATTTCTATCTATTGTTTTTATGCGTATTTTATGTTATATTTGTTGTTTATATATGTCATTGTTTTTTGTTGTTGTATTGTATTTCATATGGACTAGGCCTTGTATGTTAGTGCTGGTCTGAAATAAATTGAATTGAATTATGTAGTATAGAAGTATAGATTGGGCAATACCAATACTGCCAATACATGACATACCATATGGAATTAAATTATAACCTTAAATGACACATACGATGATAAACAAGAGGAAAACGTAAGTAATTAAACTTGTAATATTATGTGACTGCAAATATTTCGTTTGGTATAACTAAGTATGAGGAAGGTACCAAATAAGTACATACCACATTAAAAACCATGCTGGAGCATCACAGAACGCTGTCTAGCCCCAAACTCAGCCAAGCTTTTTCTTTTTATTGATGATATCCATTCGCTTGACCTCACCTGGTGGTAAGTGATGGTGTGATCGAAGATGGACCACGCTTGCCTAGAAAGATTCTTCAATCTGAACTTGTAGACTCCGAGATTATACTGGTTCCACTCCTTACTTGTGCTATCAAGAAAAGTTGAGGCAAATCGTTTGGTACGGCAAGGTGGTATGGGTACTTGTCGGTACGTCTGCTTGTCCGGTGGTGGAAGGGGGAAGGAGAGATAAGGTCATGAAGATCTTGCGCACATTCACCAAAATGAATCTTGTAAAAAACTGAAAGTATGGCAATATAGGTGTGTTATTACTAGAATTGCCGCGAATAGTTCTTATAGCGAATAGTCGAATACCGATTAATTGCCATTCACTTTGGCGAATAGTCGAATAACTCGACATTGCTATTCGACATAAATAAGGTACATTAAAAATATTTCTAATTTCTTGTAAGGTTGTGAGAAAAGAAAACAATAAAGTTAAAGAAATCTGTTTCATGTTATACATACCTACATATACACGTATATGTATATGTATGTAATGTAGTAATTTAATTTTTCACCAAGAATGCCACTGCTGAAGAAATCGCCCACTACATCGCATTAGCAAAGGCTGACAGATAAATAAACCCATATGAATGGTGGGCTTTGAGTACCAATAAGAATAGATTTCTATTTTAAGTAAGCTTGCTGAACGATACTTAATCACACCAGCAAGCTCTGTTTATTCAGAAAGACTATTTTCCGAGGCAGGTTTAATTTATGAGGAAAAGCGAAACCGACTTGTTCCCGAACGTGCAGAAATAATAGTTTTCTTGCACCACAATCTGCCTCTGTTGGATTTTAAATAATAATTAAAAAGTCTTAACAATTTAATTTCATGAATATAATAGGCACAGGCACATATTACAGATAATAATTGTATTGTATAAGTGTATTGTTTTATTAAGGAAAATAATAAAAATTTATTATTTTTTACTCATTAGTGTTTTTGTTCGTTAAAAGTTTATTTTAGACGACTATTCGCCGAACACCGAATAATACTAGCTATTATTCGGTATTGACGAATATCAAAAAAATGTCGAGTAATGCCGAATACCGAATAATAGCGAGTATTCGCAGCAACTCTAGTTATTACATAATTGAGAAATATAAAAGAATCAAGAAATAAAACTGTTATTCACTCATTGCTCTTCTCTTCTCATGTCTTCAAATTGCGTGTATTAGTAGTATTTTATCATCTGTAGAAGATAAGTAGCAGGATTTACTTTTATCTCGTGCAAACGAAAGATACGAATAAAACTTTCCTAGTTACGGTAATTGTTCATTGACTTTGCACTTCCTTTCCATTTCGCTTTATATTAGAAAAGGATCTACGAACAGAAGTACTAAATTTATGTAGTTTAGTATAACGTCATGATTTATTACTTGTTTTACATATTATCTCGAAAACTAAGAAATATAAAATAACTAGTTAACCCGCCCGCAGCTTCACACGAGTGGTTTGTCAATAAATCATAACCCTGCTTCTGCGCAGTCGGGTAAAATGTCAACCAATCATCACACTAATATTATAAATGCGAAAGTTTGGTTATTTATTTGTTTGTTACTCAATCACGTCGTAACGGCCGAACCGATTTCGATGAAATTTGTATATACGTAGATTATAATCTGGATCACCACATAGGTTACCTTTTATCCCATAAATCAGTTCCCATGGCATAAAAAGGGGTGTCAAGTCAAGTTGCAACAGAGAGTTTATCTTTATTTCTAGGTTACCTACACATTTAGTAGTGTAACGCGTACAAGTCGCGGGCAACAGCTAGTAATCTATATATATAAAATTTCATCGAAATCGGTCCCGCCGTTTAGTCGTAACAAACAGACAGACAAGAGTGATACGAGTTACTTACGAATTTATAATAATAAGTAAGGATTTTAGAAGAAATTTTAATGTCGTCTGCATAACAAGGCAAACAAAAAATAGACGAATTGAAATCTCGTCATGACAAAAAAATAGTAATTTTTGTTCAGAGGTCCAGAAATTATCCTCAAATTAGATTTCTGTTACCCAGGAGCACCTCCGTTGCCCCAATCGGTAGGGGCTAAGAAGAACTCCTCACGGCGCAACGCATGGGGAAACCTCTCATACGCTGATCTCATCACCCAAGCCATCACCTCGGCACAGGACAACCGACTAACCCTGTCGCAGATTTACGAGTGGATGGTCCAGAATGTGCCATATTTTAAGGATAAGGGGGACAGCAACTCGTCTGCTGGATGGAAGGTAAGTTTTTTTTAATGAAATGTTATTTTTTGCATGTAATGAATATTTTTTCATATCTACAATTACGTGTGTTAAATATCGCTGTTTGCATAAGTATTTATACTTTGTTTTTTCTACTACTCTGATTAAAGTAGGCTGATGTAGAATATCTAAGAATATCTTTCTTTACGTATTATAAAATGAAGTCGCTTCCGCTGTCTGTTCGCTTAGATCTTTTAAACTACTCAACGGATTTTAATGCAGTTTTCAGCAATAGATAGAGTGATTCAAGAGGAAGGTTTATATGTATAATACATATATTACATAACTCTGTTTGCTACCTTTGCACGACTAAACGGCTGAACGGATTGTAATGAAATTTTGCAAGGAGATAGATTATATCCTGGAAAGGACATAGGCTACTTTTTAGCCAACTGTGCAAAATGAGCGTAATGTTTTATTGAAAACCCACCCGTGCAAAGCCGCGGACGGGTCAGTTAGTTTAATAATAAACAAATTAAAATACTTTATGTTGCTTTGTGTTAGTACACACGGCTATATCTCAAGCTATACATTTCCAGTATAAACTGACCTCGCATTGTATAGGTTTTCCGTACAATGAGTGGTCAGCATAGACTGGAAATTTATAGCCGTGTGTACAACTAGAAGTGCTAACTGTGGTATGCTCTTTTGTGAAAGGAACATTTATTAGGTTTTGAGGTAAAGCAAAGTATCCCGATTAGTTTTATTTAACGGCTGCGACGCAGAAGGTAGCGGGTTCGATTCCCGCCGCGGAACAAATGTTTGTATGATCTACAGATATTTGTTCCGGGTCTGGATGTTTTTCTATATATTATAAGTACATATGTATTTACAAAAAAAAAGTACATAAGTATTCTATCAGTTATCTAGTTCCCATAGTACAAGCCCTGCTTAGTTTGGGGCTAGATAGCGCTGTGTGGAATGTCCAGCAATATTTATTTTATTTATGTATGGTCATAGTAAATACTTAATTAGATTATTGCATAAATTTAGCCAAATAAAGTATGTATTTATTGAGATGTACTTATACAGTAATACAATTCGCAGGAAAAACTTAATTTTGCAATGTGGTTATTATACTCGATATGCATTGTTTGTAAACATTATCAAGAGTCCCCATAGTCTTTGACGCGTATGAATATTATTTTGCGTCATTAAGTTTCTTAACCAGACCGAAAAGCACAGCATAAACAAGTTCTCAAAGCAGGAAAATACTACGTGCCATAAATAGGAAAATAGAAAATCTAACAATTCTAAGAAATCCGCACATTTTTGGCCAAACTGCGTAGATCTGCGCAGTGGCACGCGCTATCTCAATCGGCAGTGCCTCTGACAATATGCGTGATAATAAAAACACTCCAACCTGATCTTAGACGATATAATATCCTCGTATTGTATACATTACCGTTACATAAACATAAAATTACACGCGAGCTAATCACCAAGGCGCGATGAGTATTAAAAAACTATTTCATAGATAAAACTACAAGTGGTCGCAAGCATGACGTTGACACACCTTAAATTATACAGATAGATTGTTAACATATGATAAATTGATATTTTATTCTTAACATATAACATTTGCATAAAACCACCACAAACAAGTGACCTTCACGTATCCATGGCATTGATAAATGCTCATGCACACAAAGCTCATTCAAGCGATACACGTGTAAGTTGCAATTTTAAATTCAAATGTTTGCGGTGTGCAATCGAACATAGAACAAACAGTCAAGGTGTCAACGATCAAAATGAACAACGCCAATTAGCAAATTGTTGAAAAAGTGTGTCCCATAATTGCATAATAACAATATAACTAAACGAACCAGATATACAATATGCCACCTAGTAAGGTGAATGAATTGTAAATTACTGACATGGGTGGCGATTCTGTTGTTTACGCTGACTAAAATTGTGTAAAATACAAACGGTCTTATTTTGTTGACACTAAAGATTAAATTAGAATGACATTCAAAGTGACATTTCTAAATTTAAGTATTTTTAAATAAGAAGACGTGTTTGCGGGCTAGTTTTAGTCAACACCAATTTGATTGATCACTAAAACTAGCCCGCAAACATGCAATCATAACAAAAATGACTAAATTTTAGAAATATCACTTTAAATTTCATTCTACTTTGATCTTTAGTGTGAACAAAATAAGACCGTTCGTATTTTACACATTTTTTGTTAGCGTAAATAACAGAATTGCCACTATGTGCGCACTTGTTTATTTGTTCAGAACACGGCCGCTTCCGGAATGCAATCTGCTAATTTAATCTAGTAGTCACACAAGCGGCATATTAATATCAAACATCACTTACGCGCATCAACAGTAAATTATATACCTACGTCTAGAGAAAACTAAAGCCTGGTAATTTGAAAGCGGTTTTCAAGGTGCGCATTCCGCTGTACTTTTACGTTTCGACAAAAATAACTTTTCTGTTGCTAAACTGAGAGCACGCTTGAAATTCTTATTGTGAAGTATTTAGTTTGTATTTCGGAACTGCTATCGTTAATTTGCCGAATGATTGCTGTTAACCGTCCCGTTTTAAAAGTTGTGGAGCTTAAAGACTGATAACCTTGAGATTAAATATTTAGATTTATTTCGTATTAGATTTATTTATTAGGTCCAGTAACAGGTGCTACATGGTAAGTCTTATATCTTATAGCTATTGGTATCTTATAGCTTAGCTACATGCAATACCAATTACAGGTGAACACAACATGAATTTAAGCTATAGATAACTCAAGCGGATATAGCTATTTCACAAAAAGATTTACAAAATGAAGAGAAAAGATGCATATACATATATTGTTTTTTTGTTTTTTATATATACAGAAAAAACAGGGTTGTCGATATATTTTTTTATGTTATTTGTGGGGAAACAGGCTTACGGCCCACCTGATGGTAAGCAGTCACCGGCAACACCTGGGGTATTGTCGATGCGTTCCCTATCCTGTAGAAACCTTTTTAAATTTCTCTTGAAGCGTGCCATATCGTAGCCTAATGGGAAAACCTCAGATGGTAGCTCATTGCACATCTTGCAAGTATGGGGTAGAAAAGATCGCGTAAAGCGTGTGGTGCGCGATACCCTATTGTCGACGTTATGTGGATGAGCATTACGTAGTCGAGAAGTGTCGAGAAGTCGGTGGAAAAATCTCGACGACGGGATGAGATACAATACCGCGAGGTGATTTGTAAAGTACTTTTGTGATTGTTCTTTATGGTCCATATGACAGAGCAATTATGGTTACAGTATATCATGGACAACTGAAGTCTTGACGGCTTTGATAATTTATTGCTTTATCATATGAAGGTCACGCTATGGAATTAACGCTTCGAAATCAAGATTAAGATGATCATATTTTAAATCACCCTCTGAGATGATGCGGGCAAATAGATATACCAGAGGTGTGTTTTATATTCCTACTACGGGAAAAATTATAATAAATATTGCTGGACATTTCGCACAACGCTGTCCAGCCCCGAACTAAGCAATGCTTGCACCATGGGAACCAGATAACTGGTAGAATACTTATGAACTTTTAAATACATACTTATATATAGAAAAACATCCAGACCCGGAACAAATATCTGTAGATCATGCAAACATTTTTTCAACGGCTTGCATAATGTGATAAATTTAATATTATTTTTAAGTCTGTTGTGCCATATTTATATTTCACTTAAATCACCTAGACAACATGTACGCGATATCACACTCATGTGTGACTCTTTATTTTATATATCTAACAGTTAAATCTAACAGTTAATAATAGTTAAATATCTAACATTTTTTGAGAAATATGCTCATTTTTGTTTTGTTCGAAAAGTATTTCTGATATGTCGTTTTATGGTTTTTTTTTTAATATTTGTGTATTTTGTTACTCAAAACAGTACATGCGTGTATAATTAAGCAATCATGCATTGTTGTGCGCCGGGGGTCGGACGAGAAGGTTCCCAGCGCCCTCGATCGAAACAAGTGGTTTAAGTTTAATACTAAGTTATTTTATTATTTACAAATAGCTAAGTATTAAACTATAACATTAATCAGATTAATTTAATCAGACGTATAAATGCATTACTGATGCCCATCAGGAACAGTCAATCGAACGTACGACCAATTCGGACTTATGGTACCTATAATGCAATATGAAACCTTTTATGGCTAACTTTCGCTTGGGAAGTTGCGGAACGCACACAGCTACTTGTAATGTTTTTTTTTTAATTGCGGTTAGAATAGTTTTCTTAAGAGCACAAAGCAGAGTTAAAACAAAACCTTTTTTGTTGCGGTTGCGGTCAGCTGCGATCAGTTAAGTGAGTGGTATGGGAGAAATACAACAAACCCACCTAAATAATTTACTTAACACATCAGAAATGGTATGAGTATTTTTGGATATAATATGCATCGAGTAAAGTAAAAAAGAAAACAGTAAAAAGTACCAAAGAAAATCGTGTCGACGCCGGCGCCGCTTCTAAATTAGTCAATCCAGATACGGAATTGACATTTTCTATTATTTTCCAAGAGATTATGAAATATTTTAGCCTACCAGAAGTAGACTTATTCTTACCACGAGTCCTGAGTAATTTATTTTAAATTTTTTTAAGGTTTTAAAGAAGGTAATTAATGAAGCATGTAAAATAATACATAATATATTTATATAATATTGTGTACCTACGTGTAAAAAACCTAGTCTAAATCTAAAATCTAGGTACTTTTATAAAGTTTTCGCATAATGTATACATGCGAATACATGCGTTTATGTACCGAAATTTATATTCTCAGTATCGGTGTCGCCAGAGACTCGGTGAATAGTAAACGACGGCTACCGTTATACTCACCGTTAGCAATGCAAAAATCTTCACACATCCTTGTATGGACATACATTCTACATCTATTCTCTTATCTACTCGTACCTCATAAACTAGGCGAATATCGCTTCGTATATGAGGAGATTCCATCAAGAACATAGCTTGATTCAGAGTCTTATGATGAATGTTTTAAATTAATCTGTCAAAGACTACTAAGTAGCCTTAGATAGACTTATTTAATACTATCTGTTGCCCGCGACTTCGTATGCGTTATACTACTAAATTTAAACTAGAAATAAAGCTAAACTGGCGGTTGCAACTTGACTTGACCCCATTTCTCATTTCATGGAAACTGATTTATAGGATAAAAAGTAGCCTATGTGTTAATCAAGGTTATAATCTACGTACATACTAAATTTCATCGTGATTGGGTGACAAACAAACAAAAAAAACAAACAAATATATAAACAAAGATCCAACTTTTGCATTTATAATATTGGTGTGATTAGTGATGTGATGTGATAAGACCACAAACCGTGTGAGTGGTGTTTTTATCAGGGCCACTAGTAATGCCCGATATCCAGTTGTATTCTTGATCAAAGAGAGAACTGATTATTCTGTCTGCATAGTGTAGCAGACACTGTATCACTGACCGCATTAATAAGAGACGGGCACCCTTTTTAACCTCCGTTGCATTACATTTACATAGAGATACATTTTTTAGGATACTTTGAAGAGAATTTGTAGTTTGCGTCGGCTACCTATTGTACCATTTCACACTTAAATTGAAAAATATGTTCATAGTATAATCAACTTTCTCGTGTAAACGCACGGGCAAAAAGTAGCAACTGAGAATATAGTATTTTACAAACTTTCGCGATCACGGTACATAATTATTGATTTAAACGGGTATATTTGTTGTCCCGACGTTTCGGCTGTGTTGCACCAGGCGTGGTCACGGGTTGACTAACTGAGTCAACCCAGTCAACCCAGAGAGAGATAACAAATTTAAAAGGTACATACGCGATAAATACTCGTTTTAATAAATAACTGAGAATATGTTCATATTTTTTTATAATGTTGGTGTCATTTATTTCAAAAGATCCACAGATTTTTCCATTATTATCTACAAAATATGCATATCAAAATACGTTTGTTCTCTGTAGTTCGATCGTCGAACTAGTGATTTTTTTTCTCTTTAGTTCGACTGTCTCCGCGTCGAACTACTGAAAATTTGTTTCTCATTTGTTCGACCATCGAACTTATTTTAATCGAGAAACAAAAAATAATAAAATTAATTTTAAAAAACGCTTGTTTCGTCAAAAAGGTTTATATCTGTAATATAAATTTTCTATGCATAATAGTATGTTTGTACATCTGTACTACATCTTTGATACATCATCATCATCGCCGGCCCTTGATACATAATTGAAAAATATTTTGTTGTCTTGCTTATCTCAACAAGCTTAGCTAGAAACAAAGAAAATGCTTAAACATACATATTATGAATACAAATGTAAACATTTTTGACAAAACAAGCGTTTTTTAAATTTATTTTATTATTTGTGTTTCTCAATTAAAATAAGTTCGACGGTCTAACAAATGAGAAAAAAAAATTCAGAGGTTCGACGGTCAAACCAATAAGAATAAAGAAAGAAAAATCTCACTAGTTTGATAAATCGAACTACTAAGAACAAACGTCAAAATATGCAGTTATTGAATTGTAAAAGTAATCAGCCTCTATATAACGAATAGACGGAATAATACTGAGACCTTTCTTGTAAAGCAATTGAGGTTACATTGATTTACTCAGGAACTCGCCATCTTGCAATAGATAACAGAAGTTGAGTGAGATAGCAAAACCATATGACATTCATTTAATTATTATACAATTGTGTACGTGTTTGTTACAGAGAACGAAAGGAAAGACAAGGAAATCCCTATTTTCATAATATAGATTAAACCAAAGTGCTACTAAGATAAAAATTTAGTTCTAGGAAGAACGTTCTAGTGTGATTTAGAATCATAGAAAATTGTTCTATTGGTTTATACTACATCAAGCCTATATTGTAACAATCCGTATCACACATCACGCTGTTAAGTTAAATGACCTAGGTCATCTGGCATAACGATCTCTAAACATATATAGCGACAAAAAAAAATTAAATTTGACGTATTTGTATGATTTGACAATTCGTTAAATCATATTTAGCCATTAAACACCTACGTTTAGGCATCGTGCGCAAGTCGCCTAATGCGTTACAGGCAAACTGACTTTCCTTAGACTCTAATCGTTTACGTCATAAAGTCATACTCAAAGTTAACAGTACGCATTAATTAGTATATTATTACCCAATCTAATTATTTTAATTGTTGTATATAACCCGTGTAGGTATATTTATATTTACATAGGTATCCAGTTGTACTAATGAACTAGGTTTTTCTTCGTCTGCAATATATTATTTATTGTGATGACATTTATGACTTCAATGACTAGAATAGTTCGTAGAGTTTCGTAGTTAGACTAAAAACCACAAGATTCCGGTAATCCGGTAACAATGTGATCACCTCTTTTTAGATTGAAAATAATCTCAAATCGGAGGTAAAAGAAAACCATGTGATAGAGGAAATCAAAATGCCCCTCGCACTTCGGTCAAGTGCGAGTGGTACTCGCGCGCCGAGGGTCTTTTATATACATATAGATATTTTATATTACATACTATTAAATGAAAACAAAAGTATTGAGGTGACTTTATCAATGACATTATTGATACGATAACTTTGACATTGACACATATTGAATTGATTAATATTATATTCTCAGTTATTATTAATAATTAAATTACATTGTTTACTTTTCAACCCTCATTAGACGACATAGCAATGGCCTACGGAGACCAATTATATATAGGGTGTTTGGTAATATACTGACGATATTCAAGGGACGGTTTCTCAAAACATAAAAAAACTTCTCAAAAAAAACTACTACATATTTATATTACATATCAAATTTTAAATAAAATAGACTAATTTTGGGTGATTAATTTGATATAAAATTTACTGCCTACTCTTGCAATTAACATCTAAAAATAAAGGCCGTAATCGACAAAAGCGTAGATTTGCAGAGATGAGAATACCATCCGAAAATAACTAATACATAGCATATCAATATTCCGACATCTCTCCGCTCAGCTTTAGTGAAAATGGTCAAGCGGCAATGTCTTATTTTCTACAGCGCATTCGCAGCGAAGTTGTAAGCAGAGAGCGCGTAGAGAGAGAAGATAAGTTGCAAATGTATGTACGCTTTTGTGGATTACGGCCTTTATTTTTGGATGTCGATTGCAAGAGTAGGCAATAAGTTTTATATCGAATTAATCACCTAAACTGAGTCGATTTTCTTTAAAATATGTTTTGAGAAACCGTCACTTGAATATCGTCACTATATTACCAAACACCCTGTATTATAAAATATGAATATGGTACAATGCTACGTGCGGACTGGCTGTTGGTGTGCAAGATGGAGAAGACGAATTTAAACCATCACGACTATGTATTTGAATTTCAACCTTTCAACCAACTGGAAATAAATACTTCTTCGTATCTTATCGCGGTCTTAGCAACGCGTGACGTGGGCGATAATTCCACCACTGTGATTTGTTTTATCTTAGCACACATATTCATATTGTTTATAACACATTGGCGTTTCGATTTTAGCCGTTCGCTCATCCAAACGAATGGACTACGCAATGTAAATCGTACAGTGCAATATATTTTTGGTTTAAAATTAACTTAATGATGACAGTAAGAAGTGTGACCGCCCAGTGGATAGCAACTGGCCTTGGTATCGCATATTTAAACGTTATTAGGCCTAAATTGACTCCGGAACTTGGTAAAACTTTGGATCTCTTTGGTACAGAAGTATGGAGCCACCAAAATTTTGTTTTAGAGGTTGGCCGCTTCTTGTTTTTAATTTGAATATTTGCTAATGAATTACGAGTATATAAGTCATTATTGATCCTACACTGTGCGTCATCAGACTTAATCTAACACGCACTTGACCAATTTATAAAATATGTTTTCATCTTGAAAAATAATAAATAAATAATGCTGAACATTTCACACAGCGCTATCTAGCCCCAAATTAAGCAAAGCTTGTACTATGGGAACCAGATAACAGATAGAATACTTAAATACTTTTTTTTTGTAAATACATACTTGTAATATATAGAGAAACAACCAGACCCGAAACAAATATTGGTAGATCGTGCAAACATTTGTTCCGCGGCGGGAATCGAACCCGCTACCTCCTGCGTCTCAGCCGACTATTCGCCCACTGCGCCACGGAGGTCGTCACTACTTAACGTAACTTACTTGCTTAGCTGGACTTTGTTTACTTGAGACAATATTAAACTGACTCTAATATCTCTTATATTAACTCTAAACTGGTTTTCGTTCTTTTCGACCAATATATTGGTTTGCTTTATCGTATCACTAAATCAAAATATTAAACCGTTTAACTTACTTCTTGTAGGTAAGATACCTACGTTCAGTATAATTTTACACTTATTTTTTGTCAGCCTGCTAAATAAAATGATCGAAGCTGATAAAAATGTAATAGCTTTATTAATCTTTATAAAAAAGGTATATCCTAATTTATATTATTAGTTTTAGTAGCCGCTGTGGCCAGCGGCTTCGCCCGCGTTGTTGCGAGGTACAAAAATACACATATAAACTTTGACATCCCATTTTTCTCCTATTGGAACTGATTTATTGGATAAAAAGTAGCCTATGTGGTTCCAGGTTATAATCTACGTACATACCAAATTTCATCGAAATCGGTTCAGCCGTTTCGACGTGATTGATTAACAAACAAACATCCTAACTTTAGCATTTATATTATTAGTGTGATAGAACTTAAATTAGACCTCAACAAATTAACATAATGTACTCAACTCACACCAGAATTTTTTTTCTAGATGCCCCTTTGACAGCGAATACGAAATTGCTCTAGCACAATAGTAATAAATCATCTGAAAAAACTTGTAAATAAAATATCGCTTCACCTGAAAACTCATAACGAGTTTAGTTTTAACCTTGGCAATAAATTTTCCGATACAAATTAGTTCTTTTTATATAGGTAGGCATGAAGACGGGCGGCTGCAATAGAAGTTGCACGCCACCTTTCTCTGATTGATTTATACGTCTTGTTTGTCACGGAGCCGATTTATTTGAATTCCTGCCAGAGCCTCGGGCAGCCAACGGATTAATATCGAACAGACCCCAGCGATATATCCCCGACTTAGGGCAATAATTCAATATTTCATCCTTCGGGCGGGGACCTACGCTGCGAATTAACATATAAACGTCAATCGTTTCATGAATAAAAAATGTATTGGATTTAGTGAAATGAGTCGCATGAGGAGCGCTGTTGCCCGTTATGCCCATGGGGTAAAATCAAATGTTTCAGATTGCTTGGCTTAGCTGGAGGCACTATTCTCTATTTGATGGCAGCACGCAATTTTGACTGCGTTGTTGCTCGTTGACTTGGGATTTCAAAAATCTATTAGTAGTTCATGTTACGTAATATTATATGGAAATATCAATCTACCGAGCAGCAATAGGTCGCCTGATGTATTTTAGCTTTTCTGATTAAGAGTACCTACCTAGCGGTCACTAATCTGTATAAATAGATCCATCCAACGATTAACATTCAAATAAATTGGACACGCCAGGGACCAGGAAGTTCTTTTTTAAAATCCAAATAGTTGATCGAGCGAAGCGAGATCTCCAAATCAACTTGGGCAAATCGGCGTTGTATGTATGTATGTTTGTTTGTCCGAGGATAACTTTCGAAGCGTTTATCCGATCATCGTGAAATTTGGTAAATAGGTAGGTAGTGATGGCACAATTTTGGTGTGACTCATGAGCTAAACATGTTGAGGGGTTGTTGAGATATTGGGGTTCAAGAGGGATAAAAAAAAATTAAAATGAGACTATAAGGTCAAGTGAGACGTCAAATGAAAGGGCTTCATTAGGACATTTCAACCCTGTTTTTATTTTAAGTTTAATTTTTGTATTTTTGAGTTATTAGTCATAATAAAAACAAAACTTTGACAAAATTCACAGGGTACACCAGTGACCCCACAATGCTGAAATTGGGTATTCGTGTAGCTTTAGTAACACAAATATAGGCAAAAGTCTGAAATCCAGAATAACTGCATTTTGTACCCCAAACCAGTTTATATGAACTCCCGTTACCTGTAATTTGAGTGAAACAGTAGGTCAAGTAAGTTGATTATTTATTTCGTGGTACTATTTTGGTAGTCAAAAATTACATTTTTTTGTTTTTATGGGAGACTCGCGAGATCTCAGTTCGTGGCGAACCACTAGTTATGACGTCATCCAATGTAAAATATATGTAAAAAACGGACCTTCGTAAATAATAAGTTGAAGATGATTTTTCAGAGATTACGATTGACGTAGCTGTTTTTTGCCCGTCTGCAGTTTTACATTTCAAATTAAAAAGTATCAAGAGACACCTACCTAGATTCGTAAATCCAAGGTCTTGACATAAATATTTAGTTTGTGCTGGTAAATATAATCAAATTATAAGAAAATTTTGACTATGGGCGATTGCAAGGATCCTGTTTTTACTCCAGCAATATTGAGTACTTGATAGTTGACGCGAGAAAGCTCGACCGGCTTCATCATTTGTTGGCTCACCAGTAAAAGATAGGAAGAATACACTCCAGCTACCCTTTTTTGGAGTAGTTTTTCATCTCGAGGACCTTTATTAGAGACGCAAGAGAGATAGTGCAAAAGTTTTACTAGATTCTTTAGCGTGGCCCAACTTCGTAATACATATAAGATGTTGCAATTTAAACAACAAATAATTTTTGCAAAAATACACAAAAATATACTGTGTCAAATTATAATCAGGTCAAATTATTATTATGTGTAAAATAATGGTTTTTTTTATATACAAAAAACTTTATTTAGAGTTTTTGTGCCAAACCTGTAGGTATTTACCGTCCTGTACGCGCTCTGTTGACTGGTTGGGTGCATTGACCAGGCCAGGTCATTGACTGGGCGAGGCCATTGAACTAGCGGGGACGGTAAACGGCTTGCAGTAACTTTTTAGAAATCTGTGACATCGTACAACAAGCTAGTTCTCTAACATTTCGCCAAAAATTCATTTATTTTTTATTTTTTGTGTTGAAACCGTCCCTTCAATATAATTAGTTTAAATTACAACACCTTGTAAGCGTCCCAAAACTTTCAAATATTTTTTACTTATATATCACTTCCTGACAATTTAAACCACATAATGACCCCACCATTATATGGTATAAATTGTTAGCCTTTCTGAATTCTTTCTCATCTTCGCCCTATCTACCATCTCCTCGGAAACATTGCTTACCACAACGTGCCCGTAACACCACTGCCCATGTGGGTCTCCCTCTAAATCTTCTACTGAGGACGGGCAATTCCAATGCCTGATTGCCAACATAGTCGAAGTTCTCCCCTTGAAGTGCCCAGCCCATGCCATTTCAGCCCACTCTCCTGTTTATTGGCGAAGTCACTGATTCCCATGCTTCCTTGTGGACTACCTGTGGAAGGTTTTGTCAAGCCTTGTAATGCTAAACAGATCCACCAGATACAACGTTACAAATAATTCCACTACAATCTATTGTTGGCGTAACCGGTTATGAATTTAACCCATCACGGGACTTTGACACCAGTAGGTTTGCCGACATACTGTCAGGCAAGAGATTTACAATAAAAATTTAAATATGTTTGCAATGTAATTTTTATTCAAATTGATTATGTTGTATCTGTTGCATAATGCATTGATCAAATTCTAATAATCACAGTAAGTTTTGGACTAAGATTTAAAAATCCACACGTTACTGAATCTATATTCAGTATTCATTCAGTAGGCCTTGCGTTAGGGCGTGCCTGTGTGCGCGTTGATGTCTTTTGTATGGATATAACATAAATAAATAAAAAAAGGACAGGTCCTATTCTAAAAGTGTGCGCAAATTTTTTTATTACGAGTGGACCGGCACACTATGTGCGCTTCATTTTATAGTTAGGGCGCTCCCTAACTATATCTTTTCGTAAGGAAAATAAGTAATTATTATTATTTTTTTAAAAAAGGTTATTTTTTTTGTAGTTAAAGTTAATTCAAAATAAGTTCAATTACGGATAGTGTCTTATTTATCATCAAGTACTGTATGCTTCGTACGCGTGGTTTGTCAATAAAACATTACCCTCCTACAGCGTAGTCGGGTAAAAAGTAGCCTTTGTCTCAATCCCGGCCGTAACCTATCTGTATACCAAATTTAATCGAAATCGGTCCAGCCGTTTAGACGTGGAGACGTAACAAACAGACAGGCAGAGTTAAGGTAGGTAGGTAGGTACTCAATTAACGCATGCAGGTAGATCGTAAAATACTCAGATTATACAAACAAACAGATAGAGCGCACCGAATGTGCGAGTGAAGCCACACAAGCGAATACAAATTTAAAAGTGAATACAATCTCGCGGCAGTGCTAAAGATAGCGTCGTACTGCTTGAACGTCTCGAGTGATTCATTATTTTCTGTCAAAAATGCCGTCTTATGTTATTAAACAGTGTAAAAGTTGTTCCCAAAAACAAAAAAAAGTGGATGGAATATCATTTCACAAGTAACTATAAATTATTTAATTGATTTTATTATTTATTCACCCAATAATTAAACGGTTGTCTCGAAACACAAAACCTCGTCATTAGTTCGACTGTGTTGCCAGTTTTCGGCAAAATGTTTTCCCTTCAATTGGGGAAACTACCTGTTGATCTAGGCGTTAGCTAGCCTGACTGTTAAATGTACGGACGTGGGTTCGATTCCCACGCGTAATCTTACGCCTAAATTGTTATTCCGAATTTGTATGTATTTCTATAATTATGTTATTGCCGTTTACTGTGATTCGGTGATTAATATCTTATGCGGGATTTTAAATATAATTGTATATGTATAACAATTTAGTTCCGTATGTATATGTAATGTATATACATTACATATACATATATAATAAATGATATATATAGAGAAGTAATAGCGATCCGCCCTCGCTTCGCTTCGGGAAAAATATCCTACCAGAATATTTTACCGGGATAAAATATCCTATATGTTAATCCAGATCATATTCAATATGTACAAAATTTCACAGAGTGAATCTGGTGAAGTTGTTTATAGAAAAGTATTTAATGGCGCGATTGCACTATATAGCAAAATTAGAAACTAATTCTCGACATGTAGAAGCCAAACGGCAATATTACAAGAAATTAGTGCAAAATTAAGGTGGTTATTTTTTTTGGCCATATAATTAATTATGATTTTAATAAATATTTTGGATTCATACGTATGTTTTTTTTATCAGTCTAATGAAATGAATATGATACTACAGAAAAAACTAAAGTATTATTATAAAGTCCATTTTTCCAAAAAGTGTTATTGTAATTTTTCAAATTCTAATAACGTCTGCGTTCGTTGGTTAGTCTCTTGCGTGATGGCCGCCGTAGCCGTAATTCGGCCAGGAGGACATTAAAGTCCATGTAAACCTAAATAAACACCGGACGGACCGCTAGTTATAAAAATCTTCACATATTATTTCTTCTGTAATTTTACAATGCGTTTACAATGATACATGAAATATTTAAGTGTTTAATAAACTAGTTAATTAAACAATTGTTCAATCCTAATACTCACACAAATTTGTATTTAATTAGTAACAAATTCATGTATCCAAATAAAATTTTAGAACCTGTTGTCGTAAAAGGACATTAAAAAAAAATACAGGGAGTTTTTTTCTTTTTCTGGTATCATTACACGCACACTGATGCACGTGTCCCTACAGAGCTATTTCTAATCGCCACGCACACATGAATGATAAGTGGCGTCATACTGTTTGTTGCGTACACTCTATCTGTTTGTTTGTATAATCTGAGGTAAAATATTACTAGCTATTATTTACTACGTGTTTTGTTATGACCGACATTAAATAAAAACACGTGTAGGGCTAGTGGCTAGTATTCTTGTAAAATATTTACGGTTAGAGTATTTTCAAATTAATTACCAAAGATTTTTTTTATTATTAAACAACCTTAATACCAAGTTCTAGAATATCAAAAAGGCAGCTTGTTTATAATAGGTAAATAAGCCATATTCATTTATCATATAAGAAGGTACATGTTAATCTAACTAAGCGGCATAGATGCAAAGGCGCTGTCGATTTTCGTTAAAAATGGTTTATTGGAAATGTATCGATTGCTGGATAAATATTAAAGCCATTGGTATTAAACCCACCTCTAAAATCAGTTAATACGGTTCCGGATGTGTGTTTTAAATTAATTTCGCATATAACAAAATAGGTTGTATATTATCTTGGTGTGGCAACCTTAGACATCTTCTCGTTCTTGTATCGTGACTAGCAAAATTTAAAATTGTGAATTGTGGAAAAATACTCTTTGTTAATAAGTGACATCAACTTTTGACCCGATATCATTTAAAATGAGCGACGTATATCTGTTTGCATAACATATGGTCTAGGTTAAAATATCCATTTTGAAGAAATGATAACTAAAAACGGAGCGAACTCACAGTTGGAAACAGCGTACGACTACTCTAAATAAGAACTCAATAATGTATTTATAGAAGTTATGTTAACGTATGTAAGTATTTACCTACTGATTAAATATTAATTGGACACAAAAATGGTTTTAGAATTATCATAGCAATGAAACATTTCCTCCTTACTAGCTGTCATTGATCTTACAATTAAAGGATATTAGTCTTTATTACAATGTGCATAGAGGATAATCTAATAAGACCAAGTACTTAATTGTAGGGCCACGACCTCAATTACTAAAGTCTTTAATAATCGCGATGATCATGAAATTACGAATGAAGACGATTTATAAAACATCCGAGTGGAGTTGTCTCTCCACCTACGCTGTAACCTTTTTGACATAGTGTCAAATATGAAACCTGACAGTTAACAAAAAATGTATTGTGTGTGAGTCACCAACATAATTTGATTTTATTTAACCTGGCCTGAACACATATTGTCTCTGAGGTGGAACATTCTCTTTGCCAAATGAAGAGTGAGAGATTCCCTGGCCAGGATGGCATTTAATTTAATTCATTTATTTACTTCAGATGTCAAAGCTCCATATTTGTTAGTAAAAATAAAAACTTAATTAAACATGTCAAATGGGTTAGTACAAGTGTGCTTAGTTAAAAAAAAACAAAGAAAGCTAAATAATTATACGTCAAATAATAATTATAGTCAGGTACTCTCACTCGTAAATACTCATAATGCTCTTTGGAAGGGCTTGTGTGGCACATGGAGCTTACAGCAGTGGTTTAGATACGGACAGTCGAGGCGGTCTGCAATCACGCTGAGGAGGGCGTTGGTACTCGCCCGCACCTGCCGCACCAGGGATGCACAGCGCAGGCGCATTGTCGCATAGAAACAATGGATGCGCGCCTCCGCGAACATTCCCGACGCGCTGCAGAAGCGGGGAAGCCCCAACATCATCCTCAGCATTACCATTGAACTGCTGCGTGCAGGAGGACTACCGGTGCTAGACGTATTAGCCAAACTCTACAACGAAGTTATATGTTTTTGGTTTATTCCACCTGGAGATGTGGAGATGATACAAGCTTAAGGCCCACCTGATGTTAAGTGGCAACCATCGTCTAAAAGTATGCCTCGTAGGTCACACACTTAGGAAGGCTTCCAAAGTGGGCTCTCTACCATTGACCACATGTATTCAGTGAAACAGCTGAAGGAAAAGAATCAGGAGTACAACTGGCCCCTTGGCATGATTTTTGTCGACTATGAAAAGGCCTTCGATAGCATTGGGTCGTGTTGAGCTCTCTCCATCGCTGCAACATTGACGCCCAATATGTGGATCTGCTTCGGAAAATATATAGTTCAGCTACCATGCAACCCATATCTATCAAAATGGAGGTGGGTCAGGGAGACTCATTTCACCCAAGCTTTTAACGGCTGTCTTAGAAGATGTCGTAAAAACGCTTTCTTGGGACCAATGTGATGTAAATGCTAATGGTGTCTACCTGTCGCACTAACGGTTCCCTGATCACCTTGTTCTGTTTGCCAAGACAATGGACAACCTGCAGATCATGTTAAATCAGCTGTATGATGCATATTTTAGAGCAGGCCTCAGGATGAACATGTGCAAGTTTATGTCGAGCATTTCCTGAGTCTCAGTTCCAAACGTCGCTGTTGGGGATGAGTAATTAGAAATGGTCAACTCATACGTTTATTTTGGCCATGTTTTATCTTTTGGCGAGGATTATGAAGTTACTAAAGTGTATTCAACTTGGCTGGTCAGCTTTCGGCAAACTAGATGATATAGTAAAATCCACTCATATTCCACAATGTCTTAAAACACGTATCTTAACCAATGCGTCCTGGTGCCGAGACATGGAGGCTCACGAAGAAAGTTGTGCACAAAATTGTGTAACGTAGAGAGCCATGAAGCGCGCCATGCTCGGCAACATACTCATAGATCGAGTCCCCAATACCGAAATTCGCAAGCAGACTAAAGTACAAGACGTCAGCAAGCTAATATTGGGGCTCAAGTGGAGTTGGCATGACACTTGGCCAGACGTAGTGACGACAGGTGGACTAAGGCACTGTTAGCGACGCTCATATGTATGCTAAATACTTACCTGTATCTATATGTATAGATGTATTTTTAAAGGCAAGTCTTTTTCAACACCGTATATTTCTATAAAAATGTATGTGGGTAGGACAAATGAGTAGTCTAGAAAGGTTCCACGCAATGGCAACCAGAGTAAGTGTGCCATATTTTTTGCTAAAATAAAAGTTTAAAAATCAAACTGTGCGTTTATCTGGCTTCACCAGCGTCCACATCAGTAACAAACATGCACTAACAGAGTGGTGGCCGTGAACTGGCCACAGAAATCGAGGACGTCCACCAGCGAAGTGGGTCGACGACATCAATAAAACCGTGGGTCGTACGCGGTTCAAGCTAGCACATGATTTGGGCAAGTGGCAAAAACAAAAAGATGCCCAGCAGTGGTTCGACACGGGCTGAAAATGATGAAGATGATGGAGTAAAACGCAGTCGAAAACTATGGTTTAATGTTATACACATTTCTCCATATTCCTTTTTATAATATGTAATAAGATAGAAACTCCAATAATTAAAAAAAAATCTATATAATAAAATTATTGTTAGGATTTTTTCTGACAGACGGCAACGTTCCGCCACTATATGATTGGAGCTAAATTATCATAACCGGTCGTGCCAAGCAGCGATTATGCTAATTATGTCTCTCAGTAAAGCATATTGTGAGTTAAATATCTAATTTATATAACGCTTGCGGCTCTTGGCACCTACAAACACGAGAAATTTTATTACAGTAGGTACTAACGCACAGAGAGCCCAACACTAGCCATATGTCTGAAATTATCTGTGGCATGAAAATTTAACTTTTTAGTCAAGCACTAGAATCCTACTGGCGCGACCTTTGACGGATTAAATCAACGATTGAGAGCTCTTAAACGATATGATAAAACTAGGTGATCAGCTTCGCTATTCGATTTAACTTTTAGCCAGTGGAATGCCTTGCTTGCTTGCCGGTGTTAAAATGTAATCTAAAATCAGCGTGATAAATCTTAGTTTAGATTAGAAGCCGATTCGGAGTGACGCAAGCCACTTTAAAGTAGCAAGTCAAGAAATCGATCCAAGGATATACGAGGGCGTCAAATGCTAGGACCTTGAAATAAAAACAAATAGTTAATTTTACAGGTTGACATTCAATAGATTCAATTGTGTGACCTTGATCATCAATTCGTCACAAGCGGGTTACTTGTAATATAAATGAATATTTATAAAAAACGATCCTAATGTGTTTGAAATAAATCGATTGCGTCTTAGGCCCTAGCTCACATTGTTATTAGTCACGTCGATTTAAGATTTAATTTTAGCAGTGCGCATGATTTCTCGATCATCAATCACGTTGTATAGCTACAATTATTGCTTATGTTATTACGATTCTTACACGCAAAAGCTTTAAACGATATAAATACCAAATTAAAGAATGATTTATATCGGAGGATTGGTATTCCACTATAGTTTTTATATAAGTTTTAGAGGTCACATCCTCCCAGTAGCGAATCGCCATGTTTTCGTCAAGTGAAAGTTGATCGATTGAGCGTGTAAATTTTCTGTGAAGGTGTACATCTACATCATGGGTTGCTTACGCGTTCAAATACCAATCACATTGCAAATATTAGCATACACTCATTCAATTAAACAAACTGATCGGTGCTATTAATCGCATGGCTCTTTCGTCGTTGTTATACTGATAATCGTAATAAAATCTCGCCAAAACGAATCCTCTATACACAGATTGTGTACCAATTATAGTTGACTTAAGTTTATATTACTGACGTAAATTGGGGAAGTTAACGTCATCACTTGCTAAACTTAAAGTGACCGAGAAAGACCCAGAGATCGACGAATGAAACAAATATATAGCAGCATTTAGTGAAAGGCTCGAGTGAATGTGCCTCTTTATAGTTTGACCATCTGAGAATTCACGTTATGGTTTTTTCCACGACAGTTAGCTCGTCGTCTTTCGCACTATTAATATATTCCGTTTGTCGTATCAATGGTGTCTTTTTTGACCACCCAATGTTAATTCTTGTTTTTAAAACGTGCTTAGTAAAAGGACTTCAGAACTTTAGTTTCGGTACGTATTCTTTAATGAATGTAACATGTCATTAGTCGTCCACTTTGCAGAATTATGAGCGACTTTTTCGGAGAATTCTGTAGATGAAGGTGTTACTTGCGTAAGCAAAAGTGAGACGTGATTTGGGGATTAGAACTAACAAGTTTAGCATGTGGTGTGTAAAGTTTTGTGTCAAACTGTTTTATAACCCAATTCCTATAATATACCGTATCTAAAATACTAGTAGTTCGTCCCAAACTGAGATCTTGCGAGTCTCCCATAAAAACTCAAAAATATTTTTCGTAATCTTTGACTATCAAAATATGTAGTGCAAGAAATGAATAACCAACTAACTTGACCTACAGTTTCATTCAAATTACAGGTAACGGGAGCTCATGTTAATTGGTATATTTTTTGGGGTAGAAATTGCAGTTATTATGGATTTCAGACTTTTGCCTATATTTGTGTTACTAAAGCTATACGCATACCAAATTTCAGCATTGTGGGGTCACTGGTGTACCCTGTGAATTTTGTCAAAGTTCAATTTATATTATGGCTAATAACTTAAAAACTACAAAGTTTAAAATAAAAATAAAAACGGGGTCAAAATATACTCACAAAGACCTTTTATTAGACTTGCTACTTGACTGGATAGTCCCATTTTCTTTTTTTGTTTACCCCTCTTGAACCCCAATATCTCAACAGCCCCCCAACATTTATAGCTCATTGAGTCACACCAAAATTGTGCCATCACTACCTATCTATATACCAAATTTCACAATGATCGGATAAACGCTTCGAAAGTTATCCTCGGACACCACAAACAACACACACAAACATACATACATACGTACATATATACAACGCCGACTTGCCCAAGTTGATTTGGAGATCTCGCTTCGCTCGATCAATAAACTTCCATTAATTTCTCGTTTTAAAAAAAGTTATGTGTGGTTTTCAAAGTTTGGCAATTTGGTTTGACTCATGTTGATGACAATTTGATCTGTTATCGCCAAAGACGCAATAGTAGAGAAAAATGTAATCTATAGAGAGGTGCCAAGTCGAGCTTTGATCTTACTCGTAGAATGGCTAATTCCTTCCGCATTTTTCGAATTAACAGAATCAAAATCGTGCGATGAATCGCAAATAGGTAATTTAAAACAGTTTTTTTCTCTTATTTTACCTAGTAACTACGAGACATATTATAACCGATGTGAATATTATTTAATATATTATAAAATAATAAAGTTTTTCAAACGATTTTTGGTCGAATATTCTGAGCACATCATATGCATCTAAGTAAATTCAGGAAAATACAACGTACTTAATATTTTTTTAAATATGCCCCGATTTATATTATCTCTTGCAAGGTATTTGATTTTTTAGCGTACAAAAGTAGTTATATAGTGATAAAATACAGGTAACATATCGTTGTTGTCAAATAATTCGCTTATGCGCATTTATCCTTATCAATATACGCAATTATAAACGCCTATTCCCGCACAACATATAAATTATCAATAAATTATTAATTACTACTCATAAGCACAACAAAGTATAAGTATTGCTATACGATGTCGTAAAGAGTTTAAAACTGGAAAAGTTACTAAACCTATTCCAGTTATCCCTTTCGGCATGGCAACAGAGTTTCACAACTAATTGCGATTGAGGACTTTATACAATTTCTCGGCAACCAGTTTTTCTTACTAAGCAAAGTGGTTGCCAACAAAGAAACTCTGAAAAAAAATTGATGCAATTGGGAAGTATCTTTTCCGCAAACAGTAGCCAACTTTTTTGATCCACCTGCAATTGCATCAAATTAAGCCATCATTGTGTACTTAAATAATGCCCGATGTTTTAATACTGCTTTTCCATCCGGAAAACAATCGTGATGAATTGGTTAAAGTTGAAGTTTTTGTATATTAAAATAATCTCTAAAGCGAGCTTTAGATGGGCTTACTGAGCGGTGTCAGTTCTGCGAATTCGCCATTGACATTTCCAAGCAGCATGGTCGTGTTTACGATGTTGCTGGTACATACTTGTTTACAAACAGTTGTAGTTCCACACTGACATAACACGGTGCAAGCGTCACACTTCGTCACGGCGCGGCGGCGCTCCGCGTCACCGCCCTGCCGATGCCGCGCCTTCGAGCCACTTCTATTGCGTCTCAATTGGAAAATTGCGGATCTGTTTCATCAGAATTGTGATATGAATTCCAGAAATTATTAATCGACGTTCTTCGTTCTTTAATGATAAATATATCAACTTTCGCTTAGTTATAGCAATGGTATGGAATTCCCATGAGAAAAAGAACAGTGACTGTTCTTGTGACTCTTCAGTGATGTATGTATTTTTTTCACCATGATACTTCAAATATAACTCTCTTCCTTTGTCTGTTTGTTAGGTTTTCACAACTAAACGGCTGGATCGATTTAGATTAAATTTAGTATACGGATAGATTATTACCTGGATTGAGACAAGCGTGTACCATCGTAGACTGCATCGTCACTTATCTTCATCTATCTTCTATCTATCTTGAGTGCCTCCGTGGCGCAGTGGGCGTAGAGCCGGCTGAGACGCAGGAGGTAGCGGGTTCGGTTCCTACCGCGGAACAAATGTTTGCATGAGCTACAGACATTTGTTCCGTGTCTGGGTGTTTTTCTATATATTATAAGTATATATTTACAAACAAAATAGTATATAAGTATTCTATCAGTTATCTGGTTCCCATAGTACAAGCTCTGCTTAGTTTAGGGCTAGATAGCGCTGTGTGAAATGTCCAGCAACATTTATATTTATTTATTTATTTATATCATCAGGCGAAATCGTGGTCAAACGCTGGCCCATAATTTATAAAAAAAAACATAGGCATTTTATAGAGAAACCATGCGTGCGAAGCCGCGGGCGGTTGCTTGTACAAAATAAATTCACTAGATGTATTTCAAGTTATATACGATACCGTTTCTTCCCCTTAGACGTTCCTTTCTTCCCCGAGTATTGATGGCACCTTTTAGACATAACCTTACGCCTTATATAGTCCTTGAAAACTTCAAAGATCCTGGTAGAATAAAGATGATGATCCCTTCTTCCCCTTAATATACTCCGCTCTAATCGTAATGAGCATAATGGGCACTGGGTCAGGAGGGATGGTAGCGATATATTTTTGAAGGGACTTCTTTAGCATCGTTGTGATTTGAAAGTCGATGAAACGAAAAAGCAACAATTTAGTTACCATAGTTACCATAACTTGTTACCATAGTTACCATAAGCCTCTTGTATCATTTATCGGAAATGTAAGCTCTGAGTCTGAATAAATTTATGTAATATATAGGAATAAAATATAAAATAATTATCTAACTTTGCATCACTATGATCATTACTAAAACCTACAATTATCATCTTCCCGAAATTTTACATTAGTCTCATTATCTTGACACAAATTTTTTTAAGGTTTCACTTCTACCACGTGTGAATTGCACACATTCTTTTTTTTGTTTAATTGTTAAGAACTGTGGAATACAGTCCGCGAATTCTAATGAGTGACGGTCTATACCAAGATAAGCAAGACAACTTTGACAACTTTATCAGTTATCAGCCACAAGTCGTCCACTGCTAAGGCTGAGCGCAGACTTGAGTCAAGATTTTAAGACAGACTATTGCTTTACAAAAATTATGAAGATGCGCAAACTTCAAACAAAACGTCTCATAGACAAAATTGTCAACAAAACCTACAAGAACTGCACAGCGACAAGTCTGACTAACGATTGTCGGCTTCCCTTTTGTATGTATGCGGGCGCGCACATCAAAGACAAAACAGTCTAGTGACGTATACAATTTTCTTTTTATCAGTCTTTCACTATGTATGGGATGCACCCAATATTTACGTCTGCGTCGTTTTGCAAGTGCACGCGTAACTAGGACGCTTAATACAACAGTATCGATGAAGTCCATTTTGATACTGAAAAAGAATTGACGCAGACGGTGCGCGTCGTCGTAGTAGACAAAACTGTTTCGTTTTAGGTGTGCGACGTGTCGTAGGTAAAACAGTTTCGTTTTAGTTATAAGACAGACTTGTTTATGTGAGGAAAGTCTGTCTTAAAATTGTCGTGACTCCAATATGCGCTCAGCCTAAACATCGACCTCTCCCATAGATTCCCAGAGTGACCAATCTTGTGCGTTTTGCACCCAACGGCTATCAGCAGACTACTACTTAAAGTATGATATATTAATATACTTATATGCAACATGTTTTGTATGTACGACATTAATTTAAAATACACGTCCGGAATTATATCAACTGATTTTAGAGATGGGTTTTATACCGGTAGCTTCAATTTTTATCCAGTAATCGATACATATCCAATAAATAATTTTTAACGTAAATCGGCGGCGCCTTTGCAATGATGTTGCTTAGTCAGTGTAAAGGTACCCACTTACATAATGAATGAATATGATTTGTTTACCTATTTTATACAGGCTGTTTCATTGATATTTTCGGACTTGATATTAAGGTAGTTTGAAAATTAAAAAAGAATATTCTAATTTCAAAAAAAACCTATTTTACAATAATACTAGGAATTAGCCCTACCGTGTTTTAATTTAATTTATGCTTATGTCTATTAAAGTTTTTAGTTGACAAAATAAATAAATAAAATAAATAAATATTGCTGGACATTTCACACAGCGCTATTTAGCCCCAAACAAAGCAGAGCTTGTACTATGGGAACCAGATGACTGATAGAATACTTATATACTTTTTTTTTGAAATATGTATACTTATAATAATATATAGAAATCACCCAGACACGGAACAAATATCTGTAGATCATACAAACATTTGTTCCGTGGCGGGAATCGAACCCGCTACCTCCTGCGTCTCAGCCGGCTATACGCCCACTGCGCCACGGAGGTCGTCAAATGCTTTGGAATCATCTTCCTCACACATACGATTACAATTTTTGCGCCCAACGACTTTACAAATTAGATGTTTGTAATGGAAGAAACACTTAAGTAAATATTGTTATTTATTGATATTGTATTTAATCATTCGTTAAGCAAATCATCACCTACTTATGAGTAAAAATGTTATGTTAGCGTCATAGATAAGACCATATCAGACGTAAGAAATCATTAAAAACCTTAACTAATTGGCTTTGATTACTGATTTTACTGGATAAAGGTTTATGTGACTACATATATGATCAAAATGATTTTATCCACGCGAGTAAAATTTACATTGTCTGATTACGGCAAATCTTGTTTGCGTTAAAAAAACACTAGTTTCATCTATTCATTTTATGAATTCAAGGACTTCATTATTATCAGCCCACTGTGTCCCACTGCTGGGCAAAGGCCTCCCCCCATTCTTTCCAGGCACTTCTTTCAGGCGCTAAGATGGTCCAGTCCGCTCGGAAATTAGTGAGCTCGTCCCTCCATCTTTTCTTTGGTCTGCCGCGACGTCTTCGGGCTGTATCGGGGTTCCACTCGGTGGTGAGCTTAGCCCACTGATCACCCGACATACGGCATACATGACCAGCCCAGTTCCATTTGAGTTTAAGTTGCCAGGAGTTGCAAGGACTACATAAAATAATAAAATAATGTGTTACGCTAAGGCCCAAGCCACATAATCTTAGGCTAATCTTGGATGCTAATGTATTAGATTAAGCAAGGTGACTTAATGTTACCGACGATCGACCGTGGTACCAAATTTTTTAGCTGTTCGCGTATATTTGCTTGAAATATTCACACCGAAAATGAATAGAAGGTTGTGGGTAAACATCTTGTAGTCATTTTATGAACTTTCCCGCCAACTTATTTGCCGGGAAAAAGGCAGTGGAAAAGTATATGTAAAAAAAAATATTAATTTACTAAACTAACTTAGAGTGCTATTCAATTATCAGAATTTATTTAAGACTATGCAACTCAAATGCACTATACTGCTTTGCAAATGCACTATACTACTCCACTGCTTTTTTCCCGGTAACTTACTTGCCGGGAAAAAGCAGTGGAAAAGTATATGTTAAATAAAATATTAATTTAGTGAACTAACCTAGAGTGCTATTCAATTATCAGAATTTATTTAAGACTATGCAACTCAAATGCACTATACTGCTTTGCAAATGCACTATACTACTCCACTGCTTTTTTCCCGGCAACTTACTTGCCGGGAAAAAGCAGTGGAAAAGTATATGTTAAATAAAATATTAATTTAGTGAACTAACCTAGAGTGCTATTCAATTATCAGAATTTATTTAAGACTATGCAACTCAAATGCACTATACTGCTTTGCAAATGCACTACTCCACTGCTTTTTTCCCGGCAACTTACTTGCCGGGAAAAAGCAGTGGAAAAGTATATGTTAAATAAAATATTAATTTAGTGAACTAACCTAGAGTGCTATTCAATTATCAGAATTTATTTAAGACTATGCAACTCAAATGCACTATACTGCTTTGCAAATGCACTACTCCACTGCTTTTTTCCCGGCAACTTACTTGCCGGGAAAAAGCAGTGGAAAAGTATATGTTAAATAAAATATTAATTTAGTGAACTAACCTAGAGTGCTATTCAATTATCAGAATTTATTTAAGACTATGCTACTCAAATGCACTATACATATGTAATAATAACAGTCCATATCCAATCTATGCAGGGTGTTCAGCATGTATGCTTTCCCGAAAAGAGGTGATTTGTACTCATGAATATTATGATCAAGTTTTCCGAAAATTTAAATCGAAATTTTACGTTTCTAGGACAATTGTCTAGTGTTAAATACCGGGCTAGAGGGGAAAAATCTAGCATTTTTATGATGATCTGCTAAATACACTTACGGATACTTACAGAATTACGTTATGTTTATAAAAGCATAACCTAATTTTGTAAGTATCCATCAACCATTTGGCAGACTGATACGAGGCAAGGTCATGCAACTTGTGTGTGGTCAGTCCGGCTGTGACCTTCAGTCGAATTTATTTTTACGATGGGCGGCTCTTTTATTTTTGTTTAAATGAATTGATTGTAAAATGTTTCACTACGTTTTATTTGAAATTTGTTAAATGCTAATTGCCTTTCAATAATAAACAAGGCTTTAACAAATAAATTTATATTTATTGGTTATGGTATTCACCGCAACTAGAGACATGAAAAGCATTAATAAATTGCTTTTCATATTTCTCATTCTAACACATAAGATTTTACATAAAATTTTTATTAGCGTGTTATGTTTTCGTTACTCATACTTTGGGAAATGTTTGGCTTAGATTTATGAATAGGATCACGGGCAGAGTGGATTCATAATTATGTATCTTAAAATAATAATCAGCCTGCATATGACCTTTAACATTTAGATGGTACGATAAAAAAAGTTCAACCAGTGATATAAGAATAGATCCTTATGTTTTCTGATAAAAAATTTCAACGTCAGTTTCACTCTATCTATGGCTGAAGTTGCTTATTGTCGATTAGAGGCAAAGATGCGGGTTCAAATCTCGCTATTTCTACAAAAACCGGATATTTACCATGATTTGTGAGCTTTTGAGAGTCCCGATATTTCGACGCAGTTGCATGCGCCATGATCACGGAAGTCTTTGCGAGTGGGTAGTTATTGTCAGATATAACGATCTACCCTCTTTCTTAGTCTCTTGCTAGGAATGAATTCACTAATACTATCGCTACTACCGGTTTCATTCTCGATCATAACTCGATTACGACACACAACACTCACGGTATCAGGATGCGTAATCGACACTACACTTCTTCGGTTCCTACACATTCTCACCACAGGATTCCAGGCTCCAGATAGTCTATATCTATATAGTCGCCAGATAGTAGATAGTATATACAGTCTATTTTATACACCAGGAGTGCATAAAATAGACTGTAGCTGTGGGAGTTCTTATATTGGTCAAACCAAATGCACAATAGCATGTCGGGTAAGGAACATATCAGGGCGGTGAAGAATGTTGACCGACAAAACTCTGCCATAGCGGAACATCTGCTGGACTAGGCTCAAACCACTGGATCGAGCTACACAACCCACAAGTAGTCTCAACTAGCGACATTACATCCCAAAACTGGTTCAAGAGGCAATTGAGATTACCAAACAAAAGAATTCCAATCGTGAACATGGTTTTCAACTATCTGGAGCCTGGAATCCTGTGGTGAGAATGTGTAAGAACCAAGAAGTGTAGTGTCAATTACGCGTCCTGATACCGTGAGTGTTGTGTGTCAGAATCGAGTTATGATCGAGAATGAAACCGGTAGTAGTGATAGTATTAGTGAATTCATTCCTAGCAAGAGACTAAGAAAGAGGGTAGATCGTTATATCTGCCAATAACTACCCACTCGCAAAGACTTCAGTTTACCCGTGATCATGGCGCATGCAATTGCGTCGAATTATCAGGACTCTCAAAAACTCACAAATCATGGTGATTATAGTGATCATGGTAATAAACCATGATAGTTTCAAAATTTATATCGAATCTCGCTTTTTTAATGTTTTTATTCTCGTTTCAAACACAGATAGGTTCAACTTGAACCTGTAACGTCGTCGCTTATGTTGTAATTACTTGTCGAAAGGCTGGTGGCCTTGTGAGGCGCCTTCTAGTGACGTGTTCTAGTGAGTGTACAGTCCTGCAAATAATAACACGGAGACTGCCCTAATCCTTTGGTATTCATTCGGGTACATAATAGATATCTTAGGAACTTTATACTCACATTTATTTGTACTGAAAGCATACATTTTCAATAAAATTAAAGACAATATGCTTTTAACAAGACTATGTTATTGGTGGATATTTGTACTATATTAGAAATAAAATAGAATTCTCAGAAGATCTGTTTTCTTAGAACAGAAATAAAAAATATACAAGTATTTTAATATCTCATTATAAAAAAATAAACAAACAGTTGCTCCATCTACAGACTATTGCAAATAAACTCTAAATAGCTCAACTGCTGCATAGCAAAGAAAAATATTAAAATGTACTGTATTTACTTATGCAACCGTTTAGTTTTAAACACTGATCTTATATTAACTACGTCAATATACTTCCTACTACGTAGCAAACATCTACGTTAAGTTATAGGTATAATTCTAAGTCCATTGCGTACCGTTGCACCAAGTGCACTTAGAATGGGCAATGGAATTCTACAATAGTCGTCATAATATATCAATCAATAAACTATGTAATAATAATCTGTTTGCATGCGTATCACAGAGCGCGTTTTCAGAGAGTTTATCACTCTTGACTTGCCTTATTATTGGAATTACAAAGTGATTTTCCAAACAACTTGTGAAGAGTAGGCAGTTTTTGGAACTTGTGGATTCTTAATTTATGTACCGCTAGTACACTATTCTTATTGAAATTATATAACTTCTCTTTAAGTTATCAGTGCCTAATGAAACTAATAAGAAAATCAAACAACATCTAATTAGCTATAAAATATATGTTAAAGTATTTCTATGAAACGCTTGGATCTACTTTGGCGCCAATACATCCGTATTATAATTTGATATGTATAATAGTAATAGCTCGCGTATGAAGCCACTGTAATATGAACCTTATGATGTAGAACTACAGTCCACGTGTTACAGTGGAATATTCTTATGACATACCTCAATATTTCCACGAGCGCAAACTTCGTCGCAATAAGCTTGAGAAATTAATTTATGAACTTGACTAGCGTAATATAACTACAAAGTTATACCATAGTTGTGTTATAAGCATACAGAGTGCTTCGGAGTTATGTATAATACTCAGAAAGGGAATCATTGCCCTCAATTATAAAATTAATGTTGGTGCCATGTCATTTTCTTAAAAAATCTGCTACATTTTAGTAAGAAATGTTGATCTAAAACACAAATATTTTGTATCTTTTAGATAAAAACCACATCTTTTCTTTCTTTAAAGTCTCTCTAGTTAAGGTTGACTAGAAGCAATCGTTTATAGCGGTTTCTGCTGTTTTTAGTTTATTTTATACTGTATAAAGATTTATTCAATCAATCAACATCCAAGAAGCAACAGATGCAAAAGTAGCATATCAAAAGCAAAGATAATTGCAATTAATCAACCTAGAAAACTTAAAAGACGTTGTGACATTGTGACTATACCTGTGACGGCCTAAAATCTCTTCCGAAATGTTTAGGTAAGAGGTCTAAAATCGATAGACGGGCAGAACCTTTCCTCAATATTTTTTTTCTGCTTACAAAAAATAAATAGCAACACATCTTGAGCAAACGTGAAATTAACTCAAGTAAAATTAATTGCCTATCTATTAAATGAGTGATAATTTGCTTCCTGCTGATTTTAAATGAACACTCACATCTTCAATTGGATCTCAATGATCATTTCATTACTATAGTTTCCGTATTTACTTAAGTATCTCAATTGTATGATAGTATATTACAATCAATCTTGTAGATACTTTAGATTTGTAAGCATATCCTTGTTTGTAAATCGGAGCGGCTCCTTCCGCCCAAACAAGCAATTTTAACAGAAATAAGTACATTATTTACATAATCTATGAATTATACAAAAGAAACAATTGCATTGCATAAAGACCGTTGCTAACGATATATAGATAGCTCAACTCTCCAGATCCAGATACAGGCGTTAGTGTCCCCAAGATTCTGGCTACATTATCCCGTTGAACTACTAATTGGAAGGATCATGCGTTGACCCAGATAGGCATCAGCTCTCGGATCACACGTAGCTTTCACCGGAAAATGCGATGGAAAACGCGAAGGGCCCCGATACCCCATGGATCCAGAGTCGCGATCTCCAAATGAAGTTGAATGAAAATCCACCTGATCATATAATGCGGCGTTTTCATACAGTGCGGTTTGTATGAATTAGAGGACTTTTACCTTCAACAATGGATTCTCTGACACTTCATGGCAGTTTTAAATTCTGGAAATGGTAATGACTCGAAGTTCTACCAGTTGCTTTGAAAATGTATACCCAAAAGTAGCCATAAAATTAAATAAATAAAATCTACAAAAATAAGGAAATCATTCCTTGTAATTCGTCTTTAAATTTGCAATTTCTTGGACTTTGTGCATTCGTAAGGACTTATCACTAACGTAAAAGTCTTGCGCGTCTAGTTAATATACCTACAACCACCTTCAAATGGATCTGGATAAGCTTTAAACGTCCGAAAACAGTGGGTTTTCAAAAGCCGTTTGTAGTTCCCTTGTTCTTGGAAACACAATAATCCCCTCTTGGATTAACATACATATTCCGAACCACTCTTTATTGCCTCATGGTTAGTTTCAGTTCATTGACAAGGAATTGTTTATTGCATTGTTTATTTTGATGGTCACAATACTTCGATTCGATAACTCGTTTGCCTTTCCAATGTAAAACTCAACCACACAGTTGTAAACGGCACAGCCTTGACAAATATGCATGTTGATACAATTATTCCAGATTTTCTATACTACATTATTACGTAAACTACCTTGATAGGAAAGAATAAGGCTTTTAAGCTCAAGCTTGGGACTTTGTAAGCTTGCATCACTTTAACATGTCATACTTTTTTAGTTAACCGATTGTGTCCTAATTCTGGGCACTGGTACTCCCCAAATCCTTCTAAATTTATTTCTTTCTGAACTTTGCTTGTTTTATATGCTTTGATTAGTTTGGCGGTTACTCAGTCATTTTATATAAGCAACCAGATCGCCTTGTCAACCATTTTTGACAGAGGTTATGTTGTTATAGTGAAATCAATAATGTCAGTTTTAATTAGATAATTATTTCGCTCATTGTTAAATAGCACACTGTGCCCCACATTTCGTACACAATCATCATCATCATCTGACATAATCTGCTGAGTACATAGGCCTCCTTTCAATAGGAAATCACACAAAAGGCATCATACAAAATCATAGGACAGATTTGATTAAAATATGTTTATTTTTATTTATTATGTACGTAAATTAGGGTCCTACCAATATAATAACCCTATACTGCATGAGCATAAGTAGTTCTGTAAAGTGTTTGGTTCGTAGCCTCTATCGTAAACTGCAACATTTTACTGACATTGCGCTTCTATTGCACTGTTTGACATTTGTAGCCAGCGATAACCTTGCACCAAACGAGCCTTGTATGCCAAACAGGTTGTAATAGTTTTATCGACCAGCATCATGACGCCGTGAAAGTTGATTGAAAAATCTCGTTTCCAAAGATCTGAAGAGGGTACTGATCACCCGTCAACCTTCAATTAACCCTAATGTCGCCGTACCCTTGCATTGTAAGACGACCGGTTTACGACCTATATGACATCGTTCGTTCACCGTAGATACATTGTGAGTAGTACAGATGCGGTTATCGGTTTATTTTCTCGCTTTGCTCTTTATAAAGAGCTAGCTGACGCACTTGCAAGGAGAGGTCGTTGAACTGCACAGTAAGTGGAGATCGGTGCGCACACGCAGACTTGCCTCAATTGCAACCTTGGGCTCGGATCGCGGCTGCCTTATAGGGAACTAGAATTATCTTTATTACAATTTAACGAAAAAAGACTTGTTAGTCAAAAATTTCGTTGATGATTTTGTATAATTTTTAGTGATTATTAAAAACATCAAATTGCGTTATGCTTTTCGCACTTAAGATATGAGGTAGGTATCCACATGATTTCCATAGTTTTTTAAGTGGCAATGTTGAATTCTAAAACTGTTTTAGAATTTTGAATTTATTAAAAGTACTACGTAGTATTATTCAATTTAAATAAGAAATAGCTGGTATTTGCTTCAGAAATAAACTGATGTCTATTTTTAGAGCAAGTTTTTTCGCCAGTTGCTCTCAACCGTGGATATACCCACCGTTTGTTTTTATGAACAACTCGGTCATTATTCGTAAATTGTGTCAAGTTTATTGCGTCTTAGAAAATTGCTTCTTCGTCGTCAGATGCTTTTTTGATCTGAACGTAGATATCATAGATATTTTTTTCGGAATTCTCTTAATCTGGAGCCTGTTATTAATTCTAATAGTGGTCAATTACCCCTCTTGATTAACCACAGCCTAGAATGTTCCGAAGATAAAAATACCCAGTGTGCTAACTAGATTAAACTTATTGACAATTATTATTGGTTTGCTACAGTCGGGGGAAAAGAAGCCAATGATTCCGTTGGTGAAAAGTCCTAGTTTAGTAAATAAATGTTGAATGGCATTTAAAAATATGTGTTATAATATGGTTTGTTACATTTTTTTTAATTACTGGGAATAAACGTTCCCTATAATGGAGCCCACACAAGTTAATGATTTCTTTGCGAAAGCCTAAAAATTAGAATATTTTTTGCAACACTCTGTGCAAAGAAATCGTTAACCTGTGGGGCCCATGACGTTATTCCGATTCAAAACGTCTTGATCTAGTCTGAATGAACAGTTATATTTGGTAGAAATTGATGCAGCCGGTTCAAAATTAGAATGTTTATTTAACTAGTTTTTTACCATTACAATAATTATACTCCAGAACACTATTTGTACTGAAAACAGGATTTTAACCATGATTTGTGAGTTTCAAAAACTCACAAATCCTCCAGAATTCCAGAAGTATCAATTTTCATACAAATCTGACTAAATTTATTTTTATTGGTATAGTCAAGCGCTTGAACACTACCTCACCTGATGGCAAGTGATGGTGTGGTCGACGATAGAGCTTGCTTGCCTAGAAAGTACCTATGTACTCTGGAATTATAGACTTAGAACATTAAAGAGTCTTGAGGTAAACCTCAAGAGGATTAGCACACTCATGTACACACTCATTCATATATAGTTTACTTGTACATTTATCTGAGACACGTGTATAATGTACCAGTAGGTACAATCGCCCTGACTTTGCACGGGTCGTCTCAGGCGTCATTAGTAAATATAGATATCTATATCGGCCACTCCGAGTCTTCAAAACCTACCCTTATTAAATATTAATATTATCTGGCGTGTTTTTAAATATTAATATTATACTTATGTTCATATAATACAAAAAACATAAAAAATCTTCTGTGCGGAAAACTATATACTCAAAATAAATAAAGCAAAAATGTATAAATAAATGGCAATAAAAAACCCTTCTACAGAATAACACAAGCCTTCTGAAAATTTGCGAGGTGTCTTAAATTCTGAAAATAAATACAAACAGACTCGTTATTTTTATTTTCCCTTATTAGTATCGATAAGAACAGTTACGACAGGTCTGGGTTCCCACACCCCGGGCAAGTTGCTCGGGTTTAATTTGTGATAAGTTTGGCTCTTAGTAACTGTTGCGTATGCTGTGTGGCTGGAATCTCCACGTGGACGCAACAAGTGAGCCAAGACGCATGCGCCAACTAGTACTTTTCCACTAGTTTAGCTAAAAGTGTTCGTTTGTACTTTTCAAGGTTTAATACAATGCAAGCCAGCGAAAACTGTTATCTTATAAAAATGTTGTAAGAGAGAAAATGAAATAAAAGATGCTTAAAATCCATTTTTGTATTTTTTCGTTTGAAATTGGACAAGGTTCGTCACTTGCATCATAATTTATCATTCATTGTCTTGCATTTACAGACGATATTTATCAGGTCATTCAACCATTTAAATTTTCAAGGCTGAAGGCTTTTAAGAAGGTTAAAGTCTCATCTATTTAAAAGTCTAAAAGTATCATCTTCTGCCAACATATTTTTACAAATCTTAAAACCAAGAGCGTGCTTTCAAAAGTCACAGGACCGTTTACTTGGGCTATGCTTTATAAAAAAACTCCCGTTAGTCCGTTACCTCTTTTTCTTGGAAACATTGACATCATTAGCCCTTAATTGAGATCAGAACTGTGTCGAAAAGCTGCCAGTTCTGGACCGCAGTAATTACGCAGCGATTACGCAACGGTCCGTGAACGTCTGAAATTAAACTGTTCAATACACGTTTAATTACAAGATACTACGAGTATAAACAGTGTAAAGTAATATAAATTATAGGCATGTATAACCTTCACAGTCGATAAGAAGATCGAATTATATAGGGTGTTAAACTACCCGTGGCTTAGTAACTTCGCACATAATTAAATACATCTATACATTACTTACACACTCCTTAAAAACTAACACAAAATCTCAGTAAAAAAATAATAAACATTTAAAAATACATAGACACAATATCACCACAACGAATAAATAAAATAATATATAAGATACTTACTTACTCCATTGGCACAGGGACCCAAAGTGAGTCTTGGCCTCCGATGTGAGAATCCTCCACTTTGCTCTGTCCATTGACATCTCTTGCAGTCGTCGGCTCCAAGGTCACGCAGGTCAGCCTCCATCCTATTGTTCCAGCGATACTTGGGACGACCAACCGGTCGGCAGCCAGTCGGTCGGTTAATATATAAAATAATAAATTCCATTCAAATATAATATTATGTACATTAAATTTAGAAATTGAATTGCAATACATAATTATATTAAAAATTATAAAATAAAATATATAGATTAATTAGAGCCCATCACGATTTTCTTCCATTTGGCTTGCTATGGGCAGTCCAACGCGATATAATCATTTGGAGGATGCTGTTGCTACGAGTACTTGGCTGTAATGACCATGTCTTTCAAATATAGGCATACTGATATGAGAGGAATACACACGTGTTTTATTGTAGAATGTATCATCTCTCATCATCAAGCAAGACTGTGTTCCAAACACGAGCTTATCCATACTCCATATTAATTTATGAATTCGAAAGTAACCCTGTCTCTCTGTCCCTCCGTATGTTTGTTACGTTTTCACACCTAAACGGCTGGACCGATCTCGACAAAACTTAACAAGGAAATATTGTGCATCATGAGGAAGGACATGGCATAGCTTTTGTGGGGAATATTATGATTATTTGCTATAACATTATCTAACAAACCAAGATATATCGTATTATATCAAGAAATATCTTATTTTCAATTTTGTTTTAATTAGTTTTGGGTTCAAGTTATACAAAACATACATTTCAGGGACACCCTTTATGGTTAGTTTGGCAAAGTATGATCTCCATATTCTACCATAACTCTTGACTTCCTGCTGTTTATTCCCATAATTTTCTTGTAATTCAAAGTCAAAAAATAATTAATTGTCCATTATAAATCTTTATCATTGGCACATTTTGTAAAGGAAATCCTAGTTTTGAGGTCATTTGGCGTGTATTACTATATAATACTGACACTGATTTATCAACCACTATTAGGTAACTGATCGATTATTATTTAATCAAGAATTACTTACCAAAAACTACCGGTTTTAGCATATCCAGCCTAAGTGTTGCCGAAAATAGATCAACTTGGCTTATTCTAATGTTGATCTAAAGTAATTAAAGTAGGTTAGATTTGTAGTCCATCATTTTGCATGCCGTGATAACTTTTATATATAACTAGCTGACCCGCCGAACTTCGTACCGCCTTGACATGCATATGATGCGGGCTGCCAATGTACGTCACCGGTAGAATTGTCAATCGGCCATCTTTAGCTACATCTATGTATGAGAAAATGAATTATCTTCATATATTTTTATTGCGTGAATTTTTCCAATATTTTAATAGTTATTCTGCTATTCAGGGCGGAGACAAATCCAACAAATCAAAAATCATCAAAATCGGTCAAGCCGTTCTTGAGTTAAAAATGGTGTAACTAACCCGACTTTGTTTTAATATATATATATATATGTAGATAGATTACAAAACTATGACAACTTGCGATATAAAAGACGACCTCCGTGGTGCAGTGGGCGAATAGCCGGCTGAGACGCAGGAGGTAGTGGGTTAGATTCCCGCCGCGGAAAAAATGTTTGCATGATCTACAGATATTGGTTCTGTGTCTGGGTGTTTTTCTATATATTATAAGTATGTATTTACAAAAAAAAGTATACATATAAGTATTCTATCAGTTATCTGGTTCCCATAGTACAAGCTCTGCTTAGTTTGGGGCTAGATAGCGCTATGTGAAATGTCCAGCAATATTTATTATTATTATTTAATAATACTGTGTTGACATGATAAAATTACTTATTGACATTCATAATCCTTTATTTATAGTGCACATCTATGTGACATTGTAATTAATATAACTTCAAATATAATTTAAATTCCATGCTTAGCTTAAGCGAAATATGTTGGATCTAAACTAAAATTGACATTCGCCACCTCCTGCGTCTCAGCCGGCTACACGCCCACTGCACCACGGAGGTGCTAATAATAATACTTGTGTACAAATTAAGCACTTCTACGAAAAAGGTGGTTGGACGAAATGTTGGTTATTGTACAATAATTCTCTTGAATAAGACCCAGCTTTATATTTGGGGATTGGGGTTCTGGAACCACCTTGAACGGTCGTCATGACTACGGCGTTGCGACGAGACTCGAATAAATGGAGCAAAAACGCTTTGATTTTCCTGTTTTGGGTCGGAAATATGATTTTTTATCGAATTTTTTTGAAACATGTGCTTATAAAAGATTTTTGTCGGTAATCATCTCGAACCGGAAGACAATAAATACAATAAATTATCTAGTCATAAAAAAAGTCAAGAACGCTAAAACTTATAAATAACGTGACCTACCTTAAAATATTTTGTAGTTCGTAATTAAAATAGGCCGCCTCAAAACTAATAAGAAACGAAAATGTCTATTGCAAAGCCGTATCTATAGCATTAAATATAAATAAAAATAAATATCGCTGGACATTTCACACAGCGCTATCTAGCCCCAAACTACGCAGAGCTTGTACTATGGGAACCAGATAACTGATAGAATACTTATATACTTTTTTTGTAAATACATACTTATAATATATAGAAAAACACCCAGACAAGGAACAAATATCTATAGATCATGCAAACATTTATTCCGCGGCGGGAATCGAACCCGCTACCTCCTGCGTCTCAGCCGTCTACACGCCCACTGCGCTACGGAAGCAGTCCATTATCACTCTTATGTCAGTTTTCCATCCATCCAAATCTAAAATGTACTATAAACTAAAAAGCTTTGAAAATCATTATAAAGTGAGTTCCAGACAATCACGATCGTGTTTGTTTACTTCAGTAAAATTGATAGAATTTGTATATCCGAAATTAGAACTGTCTACCACATAATTTTTCTACGCAGTAATTTTCACCCAACGATATCCACGTTGAACTAATTGCCTCTTAGATGCTAAAGAATGTTTAACGATAATCTTAGTTAATTGGCGGATTTGACTATGAATAATTATTATTTTGAAGCGTTTGCTAAGACGCTTTACGTTATAAAGTATTCTGAACCTTGAAATCTTTTTGGGTTCCGTACCTCAAAAGGTAAAAAAGGAATCCTTATAAGATCACTCTCTTGTCCGTCTGTCCGTCTGTCTGTCCGTGTGTCACCACCGATTTTCTCAGGAACAGGTAGACCTAGCAAGTTAAAATTTATACCAGATACTGAGGTATGTAGTCCTATTAGGTGTATAAAAATCAAGGTCAAATAAAATGATATGGGCAAATTTAGATTTTCGTGAAAACTTGTAAGTACCAAAATTTACCTTAATTTTCAACTTTTTTTTATTTTTCCGAATTTTCCCTTTACTTGCGCTGTAAGACCTTGCTTTTAACCAAAATTGACAATTCTAGGTCAACCGGAAGTACCGGTTTTGGGTCACAAATAAAGGAAACATTTCAAAAAATAAAAAAAAGTTGAAAATTAAAGGGTGTACATAGTTGACGCTAATTAAGATAGTCCTCTGAGTTGTATGGGCGCTCATACAATTTAGAGGGCTAGCTTAATCGGCACCAACCTCAAATAAAGTAAATAAATAAAATTGTGCTATTGTGTGAAAGAAAATAAAATAAAATGTTTATTGCAATATTATGCTCGTGTGCGCAGAACATTTTACAGTAAAGACTAAATCGATCGTTACACTATGCACTTCCTCCACGCCCTGTACTACCACACGTTAGCAACTCAACCATTACAGCACACACACACCCGCACACACACACACACACACACACACACACACACACTTAAAACTTAGCCACCAATAAAAATGATACCATTTTTATTATGGCGGTATAATGGGTAGGTACGGAACCCTCGGCGCACGAGTTCGACTCGCACTTGACCTGTTTTTTTTTATATCTTCTGCGAGTCTGATAACTCGTTTTGATAACTAAATAAGAAATAATAAACATATTCTAACGTTTATCATTATTTCTTATTTTAAAAGATTACTTTAGATTAGATTAGATCATTTCTTCATTACAACTAAAACAAATAAAAGAGAATACACAATTAAATCAAATACATTTAGCTTTACACTTTCCAAGTACGACCCTATACATTTTTAATCACATTAAATAGCAAAATGTCGTGCAAAATGTCACACCTTCTATAGGAAAAAAACTGTACGTGTAATAAATTACACACACAATTAAAATAATACATTACTTTTTTTATTGTTTATTTTCCAAGTTATTTTATTGCTTATATATACAGTTTCTGATTTATACTATGTGAAAGAAAATGCATAGCAAAGTGGCAGCACTCCAAAGCCTTTAATTATATTCATATTTTACTCGAGCAAATGTCAATGGTGATGTAGAGATCGCGTGAGAGACAACGATCATGACAAAATTATCGATAGGTATCGTTCGTAAATGCCTCATTCGGTGGCCCTGATTGGCCGCTAACGTCGACAAGATATACATTTTGATTTATTGTTATCACTGTATATAATCTATTTTATGGTAGTTTTTGTGCACAGGGGATTTTTGTAAAATTATTTTGCGGAGTCTCGTACTGCCCAGATACGTATTTTTTGCGCTTACCCGTTTTTTATTTGACATAACAACGCAACGTGCCGATGAATAAGATGACATAAGAACTATTTCATCATTTAGTTGAGGTCAGGTAATTAGAAACGGCTTGTATCGCGATACAAGCCCATTCGCTACGCCAGCTTCATTCAAACGAAACATTTAGTAGGTATTTAGACGGCTTCTGCAGTTCAGAAAATGACACCAACTAAATTCAACTTAGGCTTACATAAAAGGCACGACACTATCCTAACTGGTTCCAATACGACCGAGTTATGATTTGTAGGATTTTTCCACCCAAGCCCACAGAGGAACCTATTCAGACTATTCACACCTGTCAGAACATATTAACCTCTAATGGTTCCATATATACATATGTATAAATATTATACCTATAGCTTCTATCACACCGATGTGGGTAATAGATAATTTTAGTGGTCACCTGCTAACACAGAAATTACTGCTAACTCACTAAAATCTCGCTGTAAATTTTACGTTTTATATGTTGAAATTTTTTCACCTGTAAGTACGTACGTGTACGTACTTACCAACTGTGAAAATGTGGTGCATCTGGCCCATTGCATTTCTATTGTATATCCAATAATGCACTTGACTTTGTCCTTCATGACAATAATTGTATAAATGCAATTGGTCTAGAAATAGCTCGTGTAGGTTACAATGTAACGTGTAGAAGAAGGTCAAACTCTTTATAATTTATCATCTAATTTAAATGCGATTGTCTTCATTATTACCCGCAAGTTATGCAACTGTCTGTATTTCACGTTCCATTTCAAGTGACTCGTAATTATTTAGAATTTAAAAGACAGATTCTATTCACCCGCATCTATGATTGGCTAGCTGTCAACTTGACATTACAGCCGAATTCACATGCCATTCCAAAGCGTAGTGTACGGAGCGGCAACGTCGCAGTTTGTGACGACGGAGTGCGGGACCAATACAACTAGCAACAAGCGCCTAGTCCACGTGCTCAACGGCCTTGCCTTGCTACTGCCGTAGAAGCTTGGCGCCTTTTTTTAGACAACATATTAAAACACTATTTATTACTTACGAACTGCCAACCTTACGCAATCATACCTGCCTTTTTGTCGGTTAAATCTTTGAAAATAATTTTGATTTTGACCTTCCTTGATGTCAAGGATAATTTTATTTTCAGATTCCTTATCCATCACGTTGTACAAATTCTGAGCGTGGACGTTAAATTTAATTTAAATTTAAATTATTTTTGAAATCGTAGAAGTCATTTTTTACTGAAGATTTTCTTTGTTTTTAATGTAATACGTACTTACATCAAAATTAATGATAGGTGGTAGGTTAACAAAACACATATGTAGTTACAAATTGGTAACAATCATGAAAAACAATTGTGTTGGACCTAAAACTTCCTGTTTTGAAATAAAACTTGGACACCAAAATCAATGGACTCCCGGTAAATTCAGTATTAAATATCGGCCCAAAACTATAATGTACTCAACCTAATTGTCTGCTCAACCTTAAGACGAAGCTGTTTAACCTGCCGTCAAATGTTGGTGAACTTTGGGCTGTAGAGTTATGCGATAACGCTCATTACATCATCAGGGAAATAGGGCGAGTAGGTAATACCATCGAGTTCCCTCGCCGGCCGAAGGTCACAGGCTAATGATTTCCGCATAGAATCCTATCTACATAATTTATATTGTGTCTTTTAGGTATTCGTCGCCTGTAACCGTTTTTCATTTTATATAGGACCATTCAATATGGACGCGAGTAGGATACATATTATTTTTCTATTTTTATACATGAATCTGTTGTCAAAGATATTAAGACATTGTTTTATTAATTTACATGTAGAATTATTTGTTAACTAGCTAACCCGCCGAATTTCGTACCGCCTTGACATGCAATATGATGCGGGCTGTCAATTTACGTCGCCGTAGAATTGTCAATCGACCATCTATTGCATCTATGTATGAGAAAATGAATTTTCTTCATAATTTATCTATGCGTGAATTTTTTCGATATTTTAATAGTTATTCTATTATTCGGGGTAGAGACAAATCCAACAAATTAAATATCATCTAAATCGGTCAAGCCGTTCTTGAGTTATAAATGGTGTAACTAACCTGACTTAGTCTTATTTTATATATATAGATTGGTATTTTTCAAACTTTCGCGGTCACTGTAGATAATAACTGATTGAAACGGGTATTTAACGCAACGGTATAAACGCAACCTTTCGATTGTGTTGCCCGTTCAAATCAGTAATTATATATATTATTTATTCAGGTGTATACTCGTGTATAGTATTTAAAAAAAAAATTTAATCTATAAAACATTACTAAATTCTATAAATTGAATCCCTAAGAAATTTACATTAATTAATTAATAAGGCATTAATTTGCTACTATGAGTATACCATAAAAAATGATAGAACAAGAAAAAACAAAAAACAACAATGAAAATAATAATGATACAAACTTATCATTATACTATTCTTAGAATTAAAAGTTAGAAAAACACACGAATAATTAGTTACTAAGCAAGTACCAAATTCTATTGAAAGTAACAATTGCGATTTCTGATGTTGGGCGTATGATACAAACAATGAATTTGTTTTGTCAATTTTTATTAATTACTTTTATTGACCTCCACTAAGCGATAGCACCTCGATTAGATATCTCTTATCGACAAATATCATACGATTTCGGTCTCAAATATTTACCCCCTATTAAGCTATCCAGCTTTACGATGACCGATAAAACTTAGAATAAATTATACTTATTGGCTTATTGCAGGTCGGACTTGTTCGTTTTTTTAATAATTATTGTTGCTGCTTCTTAACGAAAGGAATCGATAAAATAAGTCAGGTTAAAGTAGGCTATGCTAGACATAGGCTACTTTAACCCGGACCGTGCAGAAGGAGGGTGTTGACAAACCGCGGCGGCACAGCTAGGAAAAATATACAACAGAAACATCCCAACTCCCAAGCAACTTCCACAATTTTTCAAAAAAATTCAACTCGTTAAACCGAAAAAGTAGTAGGTACTTTCCCTTCGCTCTTATCCCTAATCCCTCTTATCTTGCCATGCTTTGTAAATGAATTGTAATAAAATATAATAAAGGCCAAATTTTGCCGAGGTTGTTAAAGAAATTAAATAAAAGAGGTTGAATTAGGACAAATATCTACTGGACAAAGAATTTCGAGGTTATGAAGCACTCGAAATACCGAAGTGTCAAAATTAAAATTAAATTTCACAAAGTTTCCTTTTACTTGGCAAGGATAGCAGAAACTGGATTGCACAGTGTCAATAAATTGCAGGAATGAAAACCTGTACTCAATAAGGCGTCTCTTCAAATGCGTTGGGAACAAGTTTTATGCAAAAGTTGGAAACGTCTGCGACCGATACTTGGCTGCAGTCCAACCGATATAGAGTGATTGGAACTTAAATTTTGGAGTTGGATTACAGGAGTCATCGGTGTTCTTTGGAGTTAACAGAAGGAATAGTTTATTTCTCTTGATGTCACCAAAATGTATTGTGCGAAAAATGAGAAAACTATCCGGGTTCTCGAAGATTTTGTTTGAAAATTATATTGAAGAGTTATCCCTTCTGTCGGGTCCAAATGTAATTACAGTAAAAGTATTTAATAAAATACCAGAACAAATTAAGAAGAAATCCGGGAAGCAAGACATTTTGAAAATAGGTATTTAACAAATCTATTGCTGTCGCGCTGTGCCCTATATGCCCTATGTGCGTGCGATAGAGACAACTGCAGGTCGGACTGATTATACCTATTTAAAGAAGACGAAATCACTGTTTCGTAGTCCCCTGTTTCTTCCTCCAAAACGGGACTGATTTTAATTTTTTTTTCAAATATATAATAAAAAGGACTATGGCTATGTTTGTACGTTTCGTTTTTTTAATTTATAATCGTCAAATTTGTTTGCTGGATGTCTGAAAAGGGGCAGTAAAAATTAGCAATTTCTGTGACTTTAGAAGGTTCCTAGTTCTTATAATAATTAATGTATGAAGAAAAACTAAACCTAGAGACATGACCGTGGTACTTGTAGATTGTATGGTAAAAAAATATTTGCTCTAGTATCACTATCCAAAGAGGAAACAGGGGACTACGTTTGTATAGGCGAAACGCAGCCCACATTTCCTCTTAAAGCCCAAGAAAAGGACAGCATCTTTGAAAATAGATTAAAAATTATACGAATGGAAAAGAGTTACACACTAGACGACTTCTTTAACGACAAGACATAATTTTCTACAATAATGATTTCACTAACGAATTCAAAACGTATAATCGGCTAACCTCGATTCCACTAGATCTAATACATATTGCTACACCCTTACCTATAGAGTATATATGAAGTGCTGGACTCTTGACTAGTCAATAAGATCTGACATGTAACATTTTAATCCACTTTGTATGAACGCAATAAAATACTGAATACATATTTATTGTATATCCAACTAATCTGAATTAATCATTTTATCAGAAGTAATGTTTCTAATCCTGATAACTTCTAACTGATAATAATCAAACACATATTTACTCTCTATTAGGCTTAATTTTATCATGTGATATTCAATAGATATTTTTTTTACAGGTAAGAGAATCAAATCGCGTCAAAGTGAATCAAGAAAATTTGCGGTACGTAAATCTATACTAATATTATTATAAAGAGGAAGGATTTGTATTTCTGTATGTTTGTAACGAATAAACTCAAAAACTACTGGTCCCATTTCAAAATTATTTGACCATTTAAATGCTACATAATCCTGGAGTAACATTGGCAACTTTTTACCTAACAGCGCAGGAGGGTAAAGTTTTTATTGAAAAACTACGCGTGCGAAGCTAGTATTAAATTATCAAATATATTATTATTATTATTATAAGCCTGTTGTGTCTCACTGCAGGGCAAAGGCCTCCCTTCCCTCTTTCCACTCGTCTCTGTTGATTGCAAGTAGGGGCCAATCCTTGAGGTAGGAGTTTAGCTCATCCCGCCACCTTCGCCTGGGCCTTCCACGCAGGCGTCGTCCGTAGTTTGGGAGCCATTCAGTAGTAGTCTTCGCCCACATCGTGTCTGGCATACGGCAAACGTGTCCGGCCCAGTCCCACTTGAGTCTTCCAGCTTTTTGAGCGACGTCGGCCACCTGAAAAAAATAAGAAAATTATCAAATAAGAAAGAAAAAATATGAAACACTAGCTGTTGCCTACGTCTTCGTTCGCGTTACACTACTAAATGTGTAGGTAACCTAGGAATAAAGCTAAACTCGCTGTTGCAACTTGACACCCCATTTTTATCCCATGGAAACTGATTTATGGGATAAATGGTAGCCTATGTGGTAACCCAGGTTATAATCTACGTATACACCAAATTTCATCGAAATCGGTTACGCCGTTACAACATAACGTAAACAAACATCAAAATTTTCACATTTATAATATTAGTGTGATAAAATATAACGATATTATATTATACTATAGCATTTTTTAATAAAAAAGGATAAAGTACATCAAGCTTACGTTAAAGCATATTAAAAAAAAACGAGTATGCTTTAGAACACACGACTGAAGTAAAACTTCTTTAGCTCCATCTATATGTATGTATATAATATATGTTTATATGTATAATATATACATACAGTGTGATACAGACAATAGGCCTGCACTGTCTTAGATATACGAAACGTAACTGGCTATGAGAGAAAGAGAGAAAGAAAATGTATGCTCGCACCTCTGTCTCATGCTCCTACAGTGTACGAAACGTAACTCTCTCTCTCTCTTTCTATCTTCACTAAGTTATATCTCCGTGTCAACTTTCGTTCGCCTCGCCCGATCACACTTTTCGTAACGCTCTCGTCACGCATTCACCAGCTTGCTCCACAAGTCAAGCGTACGTAAAGAAGTTGTACATAAAAAAAATGAATTAGTTTATATAGATTATGTATAGATTTTAGTGGTTTTATAATTTAAACAGAAAAAGTAACACTAATATGATGAAAGTTTCTGAATAAACCTGCCCTTCTATTACACACCGTCCATGTCAAATTATAACCGAACACGAAAGTAACTGACGTTCGGTCAAGATAACCAGTTCTCATCGCATTTTAAGCCTTTTTTCAGTTGAATAGAGTTGAAAACTGCTCTTGATATCTTGGAGTACCTACCTTGCGAAGTGACAGGTGATCCCAGATGTATATTAATGGAATAGTACAACTGATAGCGAAGATAAGATACTCGTTATCACACCTAGCCTACTGTTCAAATCATTTGAGTATATGGAGATGCATCTACTTGAAGTGGAGATTATTTAGAAGACTTGGATATGCTCAACTATTCCTATATTTTTTTGCCAGTAATTAGCTCGCGAATTTGATGCAAAACTATCGTTTTTAGGGTTCCGTACCCAAAAGGTAAAACGGGACCCTAAGACTCCGCTGTCTGTCTGTCTGTTTGTCCGTCTGTCACCAGGCTGTATCTCGTGAACTTTGATAGTTAGACAGTTAAAATTTTCAGAGATTATGTATTTCTGTTGCCGCTAAAATAACACCAAAAACAGAATAAAATAAATATTTAAGGGGGCTCCCATACAACGAACGTGATTTTTTTGCTCGTTTTGCTCGATATTGATAACGGCAACAGGTAGACGCTTGAAATATTCACAGAACATTTAATTGTATATTCACTTTAAAAATAAATAATTAAATTAAAATAAAACAAATATTTAAGGGGAGCTCCCATACAACAGACATCATTTTTTTGCCGTTTTTATAGATAATGGTACGGAACCCTTCGTGCGCGAGTCCGACTCGCACTTGGCCGGTTTTTTATTTGCTTAATTGACAGGTTTTTAATGTTATGCTTCCTTTTGCGCGTTAGGAGAAAGAGATCAGATTGTAGTTTCATTGTGAAGTTGCGCGCGCCGATGTAATACACAATGAAGTCAGTTTTTTCGGTCTGAAGTTATCCAATTGGTGTGAAACTGACATATATTTTTTTTTATTCCATTGAGAAAATAGCAGCATCCTCGGAGTCAGGCTCACAGACCGTATACGAAACTCGACACTGCGCTCCAAAACACAGATAGCTGACGTGGCTATGACAGCCGCAAAATTGAAGTGGGACTGGGCAGGACACGTTTGTCGTATGCCAGAGGAACTATGGTCAAAAGCCACTACAGAATGGGTTCCAAACGGGCGGCGGCCTCGTGGTAGACCCAGGCGGAGATGGCGGGATGAACTGGATGCATACCAGAAAAAGTGGCCTCAATTAGCCAGTAACCGGGATTCGTGGAAGGAGGGAAGGGAGGCCTTTGCCCTGCAGTGGGACTCTACTGGCTGATAATAATAATAATAATCGAGAAAATAAATGTTCTTTAACCATAGTTTTTATTCACGCCCAAGAAGTATTTCTTAAGCATGTACATGGACACAAACGCTTTTTTATTGGTTTTTACCTAGAAAGAACCTGTTCACACTGCACATAACACCTAATAATAATAATATTACATTTATATCAGGCAAGATATAAATTGATTTCAAACCAAAGGATCAAAAAGCACATTATCTTACGTCAACTAACATAAAATCATTATTTTCATCTTAACATTTTAAGAAATAATTTACACAACATCTACAATTGACATACCTACATAATACAAGAAAACTGCAAATGCCCATCGATAATAATTAGGTACTTTAAAAATATATAACAAAACCTGCAAAATCTTACGATATGATTTGGTTAGTTACTTGAAAAAAGTGTTTCTGATGGGAAAATAGAGTCGAGTCCAACTTGTTTTATTTTTAATGTTATTATCTAGGCTGAGTGTATATAGTTATATTATATATATTTTTATATATATCTTATATCAAAAATCCGAAAATACGGTTGAATTTTCCGTTAAAATAAATCTACACTACGAATACCTTAGTCCTAAGAACAAAACCTAACTTCAAAAGAAAAGGTCATTAAGTCCTTATTATGGTAAAATTTTGCCTGACCTGTATACTCGTATACATAATTGTGAATGTATATTTCAGCTTATACGTCGCCATTTTATCTATTCAATTATTTCATCACAAATAAAAAAGTACCTATTTCATTTATTTTTAATGTGCACAAGCTTGAATATTAATTATCAACTGATGTAGCAAGGAAGGAAAACTTTTCTATAGCGGATGAGTTATTTATATTATTTGAACTATCAATATAACTTTATTTCCTTGTTAACTGAAGACTTGGATAATTGATTATTATTTAAAAATTAATGTTTCAGTATTTCCGTAAAGTATAGTTTTTGTACTAGTTACATTTGGGCATGGTATTGGACACACACAGAGTATTAATAAGTAAGACTTCTTAATTAACACAATAACAGATCAGCATATAGGTAAAACCCAAGGTACAGTAGGTATAAACACAAATGGCGAAGCAAGTAGTTCCATCTGTGGATAAACCAAAAGGTCTTTAAACATGGTCTTACTTTGGAGTGAACGACTAGTTCTATCTAATAAAATAGAGTTTAATGACTTTACAATGTTAAAATCAATGACGTTCAGCGATCTTTTGTGTGAGACCAATGACCTTATTTAAACATGAATAATTATTAATTATTTATGCACACGGGTAACCATGGCATAGTATGTACTTAAGGTACATTATTTTCCAAATATGTTTACAAATTAACCATGTATAAAGTTAGGAAGGAACGTTAAAAAGATACGCGAGCAGCGTTTAGTTCATACAAATGTACTCCCCTGTTTCCGTTGTGGATAATTGCATTAGAACAAATATTTTTTTTATCTTATAAGTAGCTGACCCGCCGAACTTCGTACCGTCTTGACCTGCATATGACGCGGGCTCTCAATGTACGTCACCACGGTATCATTAGGTACATATATGTATGAGAAAATGAATTTTCTTCATATTTTCTTTGTGCGTTAATTTTTCCGATATTTTAATGGTTCTTCTGCTATTCCGGGTGGAGACAAATCCAACAAATCAGAACACAGATCATCAAAATCGGTCCCGCCGTTCTCGAGTTATAAGTGTTCGAACAAACCCGACTTCGTTTTATATATTAAGAAGATATATATGAGGAGGTTAGGAACAAAAAGTGACATTTACGTATTTGGTCATTACCGTTTTTTTTATCTGACTCAAAAGGTTGAGTTATATCATTATCTGTAAAGATCAAGTTCAAAAAGTGACTTGTTTCATAGAAAAAACAATCAAAATATCTGCTTCCGGAACAAATATGTAGGTACATTTTCATTCAAAAACAGTAGTCACCATGTCAAACAATTCCATATTGTAATTGTTATAATGACGAATCAATGAAGAAATAAGACAACATTGCCCAGTATTCATATTGTGTTCGTCCTTGTAATAAGACCAATTAAAAAAAAACATCTATTCCAACACAATATTTATACTTATTCTGAAATACAATTTTATTATTTTAATACCTAACAAGCCAGCAAACTAAATTTTATTAGTACTCATAATGCTACGTAATTGATGCGTGGGTAGTAGTGATTTTAAATCCCTGATGGAAAAACAAGACCCTCCTTCTGGTTAGTCGCGTAAAAAGAGAAATTTTATAAGCTGGAAGTCTTTGTCTGTGTTTATCCGTGGTATCGTAGCTCCCAATCGGGGTTTCCTTTTTGTTAAAAAACTGTTGTTTTCGAGATTATTCGCGCTCAGTTGAAATTGGTCCAGTAACAGGGTTTGGCTATAAAGGTACTAGCAGTTCTTTGTGCCCAATTTCTACTTTCCACGCGATATTGACACTCAATTTTATTCGCATTCTAAAAATAAGCTTAATGAATGAATGACTGAATGAACATTCTTTCCTGACAAGCAAGACGTAACCACAGAAAAAAATGTGAGCACAATGGGCGCTCTTATTTAGCAATAAAGCGATCGCTTCCAGACAACCTTTGGATGGAGAGGATCATTGCATAAGATTGGCCGAGGTTTTAAACAGAATACATCATCATCATAATTCTGCATTTCTTCGTCCAGTACTTATTGGATATATCCTCCTTCCTATTGGATAACTGCTTCAAATCCAATCTGTCCGTGCTTCCATTGCTGACCAGCTACTGTTTTTATATCGTCTGACCATCGTGCCTTCAGCTTCGGTCTCCCTGGTTTTCGGCTTCCAGTTCGTAAAAGAGAATTACCTACTGAATAACACAAACAGAAATTTTTAAATCATAAATACCTACATAACGGATTGATCTAGTGAGAAACACCACGCTGCGTTCGTTGACACGCATTGCCGATGTTGGAGAATAGACAGCTAGGCTCAAATGGGATTGGGCAGGACACATTAGCAGAATGCACCCCGATAGGTGGGCTAATCTAGCCACAACCTGGAGCCCTGATGGAAGACGCGGTCGGGGTCGGCCAAGAAAGCGATGGCGAGACGATCTTGTTGCCTTCGAGCAGGAGTGGTGGAGTGTCGCACAGGACAGAGATGAATGGAGAAGCTTGGGGGAGACCTTTGCCCAGCAGTGGGACAATATAGGTTGACAAAAAAAAGTACCTACGTAAAATAAATATTAGGTACCTCTGTAGATAACATCCAACATTATGCGGAGCTGAACGCCATTTTGGTACGCAGACACATTATTATTTCATAATATTAAATTGTGCCTACTGTTCTTTATAATTTTTTTTATGTGTCATTTTGTGTGTACCAAATAAATAATTATTCTATTCTATTCTAAATAAATAGTACTATATCAAGCCATTTTTATAATCCAAAAAATCAATAAGCATTATTTTTGCATAGCATGCCTATACTATTTTAAAATTAAATATGCTTTAAATAAACGCATACTTGGGATTTTCCGATCGTCATTGAGAAATTGAGTTTATCGGACAGATATTTTATGACCGTATAGGATGATAAAGTGAACATGTCTTCTGTAATGTGGTTTATAAGTGATTTAATAATGACACACAGTATATTTTTAGTTTGTCTAACAACAGGGGTAAAGTGAACGTGTCAAATGAAAAACATATAAATAAATAAATGAATAAAAACAATTTATTGACACCACAAAAACAAACATAAATATATCAAATATATATGTTGCCAGCGGCTTTGCCCGCGTTGTTCTGGGGGTGCAAAAATATATATAGAAACTTTGACATCCCATTTTGATCCCATGGGATGAGCCATGATTTATGAAATAAAAAGTAGCCTATGTGGCAATCTACGTTCATACCCAATTTCATCGAAATCAATTTAGCCGTTTTGACGGATTGAGTAATAAACAAACAAACATCCAAACTTTCGCATTTATAATATTAGTGTGATACATAGGAAGCGTTCAAGTGTAAAACGTTACGATGCGTTACAGGGGCGGGAGGGGGGGATTTGAACTACGCGTTACGTAACATTGTTTTTTTAACCCTTCAGAACGGTCGCATAGAGAGAATCTCTCACGCATTTTTTTATACTTTATGACCACTTGAAAAATTTTTTACCTTCACAAAATTGCTTGCTTGCTTTACAGAATAGTAAAAATTATATATGTTATTCTATTTTAATAGCTTTATTAGTAAAACGCTAAAATAGGAGAATGCATGAGAAGAACAATGGCGGATAAAGCAAAAATGTGTGTAAGGACAGGGCCAAGTCAGGAAAACGACGTAATTAATTGTATTATTAATGTATATGTAGTAGTAAAAATTTTAGGACAAAAAAAGAAAAAAAGTAACATTAGAAATCTCTTGCTTTTAAAAACAAGACATTTAAATAAATCATATTAACGCAATTAAAACAATAACAAAGGTATTTTAGCGACTTTCCGGTACTACGTAACATTTTACTACGGGGAAGGGGGTACATAAAAACTTTACGGCGCGTTACATGGGGCTGGAGGGGGAGGGGCAAAAATCTCCAAAAATTGCGTTACGTAACACTTGAACGCTCGAAAGCCCAAGTACAATAGGATCGCTTGATTTCATAGCTTAGCTTAAATCTAGGTAAGGGGTACAACGAAGCTAAGTTTTTTATATAATTGATGCGACATATCTTAGCTGGCGTCACACATTTTCATCTTTATCACCAGCTTATTAAAAATAGACACACAGTTCACCTCCTCGCACATTTCTGGTGAAGAGGCATAATAAATTGATTTCACTTTTATGATATAAAAAAATTCTTCATTCTACTTTCGATAGACAGTGAGGGTGTTCAATTAGAGCACTCTGGAAGCCAGCACTAAATCCTCCGGCAAAAAACCAGTCTAGAATATGTGGAACGTGCATCCACTAAACGCATTAGTCGAATTAGTCCAGTGAGGCATAGCAAAAAATTCAATTTGCCTCCAACGTTGAGCAAGTTCCATGAAAAAAAGTAGCGATTAAAAATTATATCCCATTTTTCCGGAAGAAACGGGAATAATAGGATGCGAAATCCGATTAGACTGCGACTTACAGGGAATCGTTAAAAGTTTTAAGAATTTTCATAACGTACCCCTAACCTTTTAATTTAATATATTATATGGGTGTGTAATGATTTTGGTTCAATTAAATCTTGCAAACAGATTTTAACCTAATTCCGATTTATCAAGTCAATTCTTTAAATATACCTATCGCATTATTCAGTACTTCATAATGATTTTTGAATATCTTCTTCCGTGCTAATAAGCCTTGATAATTTCGCTAATTTGGCGTGTATTCAGTTTTATTAAATACTAGCTGACCCGCCCGCGGCTTCACACGGGTGGTTTTTTAATAAAACATTACCTTTATTTTGCGCAGTTGGCTAAAAAGTAGCCTATGTCCTTTCCCAGGACATAATCTATCTCCTTGCAAAATTTCATTACGATCCGTTCATCCGCTTAGTTGTGTAAAGGTTTAAACAAACAGAGTTATGTATGTATTATACATATAAATCTTCCTCTTGAATCACTCTATCTATTGCTGAAAACTGCATTAAAATCCGTTGAGTAGTTTAAAAGATCTAAGCGAACAGACAGCGGAAGCGACTTCATTTTATACTATGTAAAGATACGCGGAAATTTATGTTGGTAAAAATTTCAAGGCTTTCAATGGACAATCAAAGGGGCAACCAGAAACCGGTTCTATGAATATGTTACCTCAATTTATTTAGTAAAAAATGCAGAACTGTAATTTACTTATATAACGAGGAAGACATATTTTTTGTTTGTATCATTTATCAAACGAAATCATGGTTGTGGGTTGTACGCCAAATTACACCAATTCAAGTTTATCTATTTTTGGATTCACACTTACAAAATTGCCATAAATGCGTAATCTCATTGTCGTGTCATCTCCATAAATAAAAAGGCAATATCAGCGTTTACGTCTGTAGCACACATAATGAGTGAATAATTGAGATTTTTATTTATACTATGTCAATGGGGGTAAATTCTAAACCATAAAAGAAAGAAAAAATCGTTTTAAGAAACCAGAAGTAACTGCAATCAAAGATTTTCAAAACATCGCACATTATTAAACTCAAAATTTCTTTAATATGAAAATTTCTAATAGATAATTTTCAATCGTTCAACCTAAAATCCTAAAAAGAGTAAAATATACTTACTGTAACCTAAGTATTGGGACAAACAGATTCTTAGCTTGGGGAGCTAACACTTAGCATGCCTAAGATCCTACAGTTTTTAACAGCTGTAGGGCTAAGTGGTGAACTTTGAACACCCCCATGAACTAGGGGTGACATAAACACAAGTGGCGATGACAGTAGGCCGCGTGGTCGCAGTGATATTAAAGTCGTAAAAGCAAAAATAAAATAAAAAACCTAAGTATTTTTATTATTTGATGCAGTCCACGCATTAAATAACATCAAAAAATGAATTTAGATGAACTAGTGGTTCGCCCCGAATTTAGATCTCGCGAGTCTACCATAAAACAAAAAAAGTTGTAATCTTTGACTATCAAAATAGTGCCACGAAATAAATAACCGACTAACTTGACCTACAGTTTCATTCAAAGTACAGGTAACGGGAGTTCATATAAATTAGTCACACATTTTTTTTGGGTACAAACTGTAGTTATTCTAGATTTCAGACTTTAGCCTATATTTGTAGTACTTAAGCTACACGCATACCAAATTACAGCACTGTGAGGTCACTGGTGTACCCTGTAAATTTTGTCAAAGTTTAGATTTTATTATGGCTAATAACCCTAAAACTACAAAAACTTTACTAAAAATAAAAACGGGGTCGAAATATACTAATGAAGACCCTTCATTTGACGACTCACTTGACCTAATAGTCTCATTTTCATTTTTTTACCCCTCTTGAATCCCAATATCTCAACAACTCCCCCAAATGTTTAGCTCATTGAGTCACACCAAAATTTTGCCATCATTACCTACCTATATACCAAAATTCACAATGATTGGATAAACGCTTCAAAAGTTATCCTCGGACAAACAAACATACATACATACATACAACACCGATTTGCCCAAGTTGATTTGGAGATCTCGCTTCACTTGATCAATTAACATAAATATATCATCATCATCACCATATCCGCCTTAAAACGTTCACTGCTGGACATAGTCCCCCATATATTTCCAGAGCGACCATCTAGAACAGCCTGCACCAAACGGCTCCCAGCAAACCTAAGTACTTAAGTACATGGTAACTAATAATAATCAAATATTTCTGACACACAGACCACAAATTAGGTTCGGCTTAAAGGTTGTTTCAATTGTCACTAAAAATATCTTTTCTTAAACCATAAATGCTTGGGTTTACCTTATACCTATACTAGCTGATCCGCCCGCGGCTTCGCACGCGTGGCTTGTCAATAAAAACATCACTCTCTGCAGTCGGATAAAGAGTGGCCGATATCTCCTACCAAATTTCATAGAAATCGGTCTAGGCTTTTAGTCATGAAAACATAACAAACAGACAAAGAAACAGAGGGACAGAGTTACTTTTGAATCTACAATACTTATTAGTATGGATAATTTTGACCCGGAACAAATATCTGTAGATCGTGCAAACATTTGTGACGCGGCGGCAATTGAACTCACAACCCACTGCACCGTGGAAATCGTCATATTGGAAGAGGCCTATGTCCAACAGTGGACTAATGTGGGCTGATGATGATGACGATGAAGAAAATAAAAAAGTATTAAGTACTTCGAACTTTTTTTAATATAAATAGACTTGTACAATTTCACATTAAATTTAAACGAGCAAGAGATTACTAAGGTCAACGGTTAAATCATCCTCAATAATTACCCACTGATAGCCTTATCAACTAACCTACAAACACCGTATAGGTAATTATGCACCGATATATACGATATTTATAAATAAACTTAACCATTATTATTCAGAAACTAAAACTAATACCCAAGTTTTATTTTTAATAACCTATAAACTCTACAAGGAAATTTAACTATTTAATTATATGTAGTATATAGTATTATTTGACTATTGTATATATTGCTAATTGAGCCTTTGTTTGGAATTCTCTGTTCTACCTCGTTTGGTATATTATGTATTTAGGCTAACTATGTTTATGAGTGGGGTAGAGTATAGTGAATCTAATTTATATTTATCTGACTATAGGGTGTCTCAATAAGAGTGCACTATTTCGTATAAACATAAAAACACGTATTTTTTTTAAGTTGTGATATTTATATTGCATGATAAAGAAGATATGTTCCGATTATGTATGGAATAAAATATTCGGCAAATGGCCCCCACGGCTCTGATGACAGGCCATTACTCTTTTGATGATATTTTCGATGACTTTTTGACAAGGATGTGGCTGTATCTCACTGATAACGCGTTGGATCTCGGCCTTGAGCTCAGGAATTGTTTCTGGTTTATTAGCATAAACCCGAGATTTCACAAAATCTCAAAGAAAGAAATCGCACGGCGTTAAATCGCATGATCTTGGTGGCCAGTTGACATCTGAATTTCGTGAGATGATTTGGTCTAGAAATCGTTGCTGCAATAAATCGATAGTTTCATAGGCGGTGTGGCAGGTGGCACCGTCCTGCTGAAACCACATGTCCATACCATCCAGTTGAGGTCACAAAAACTCCGTTGTCATATTCCTGTAACGAATGCCGTTCACAGTATCTGCAACTCCGGCCTCATTTTCAAAAAAGTAAGGTCCAATCACACCGCCTGACTAAAATCCGCACCAGACCTCGTTGTTTCTCATTGTTGCATTTGTTTCTCAAGGATTACCTGCGGATTTTCTAAATCCTAAATTCGACAATTTGGTTTATTCACAAAGCCTTTCAAATGGAGATGCACTTCATCGGTGAAGATGACTTTTTTCAAAAATCTTCGTTGGCTTTAGTTTGCTGTATTGCCTATTAAACAAATTGCCGACGCTTTGCATGGTCTACTGGTTTCAGCTCCTGAATAAGCTGAATCTTGTACGGGTGAAGGTGGAGGTCTTTTGTCAAAATTCGCTGCGTAGTGCTTCTTGAAATTTTAAGTTGTTGAGCACGATGCCGAATTGATGTTTTCGAGTTTTCGGCCATACTCTCGTGTACAGCAATAATGTTTTCAAGAGATCTACGACGTAGATGAGACTTACTGTCCACAACCGAACCAGCTTTTTAAAATTGTTTTACTACTCTTCGAGTTGTGGACACACTAGGTGCACTTTCTCGACCAAATAATCCACGAAGTTTGCGAGCGGTCTCAGCGTAACTTTCTCCATTTTTGTAATGAGTTTTCACAATTAAGACATATTCTTCTTTTGTTTAACGCTCTATTTTTATAAATCGGAACAATCATAGGTGTCAGCTGTCATATATCAGAGTTGTCACATACACGAAAAAAAATTACACAAAATTTAAAAAGTGCACTCTTATTGAGACACCCTATATAACCTATATTCAGGCAATAAATCAATTTGATTTGATTTAGATTAGATTAGATTAGATAATACTTTATTGCACACCACGAAACAAATACATATAAAAAAAAACAACTACGTAAATCTATGGATACAATTGGCGGTCTTATCGCTAATTAGCGATCTATACCAGACAACCTTTGGATGGAATGGACTGTGTAGACATTACCTGGGGTGTACCTGACATACTACATGTACATACATACTAATACTAATTATATAAAAATAAAAAATATAAAACTTACATAAATGAAAACTACATGAATCTAAATAATAACTACTCATAATAATTCATAGATACATACTTAGACTTATTTAAGAAACAAATAATTAATAATAAATACATATATATTTAGCGACAAATACTCAGATAGTGTTCTCTGAGCATACGTTTAAAAATGGCAAGTGACTTGGCACATCTGATAGCCACCGGCAGCGCGTTCCATAACCGGACAGCCTGCACTGTAAAAGACTTATCAAAGTAGGAGGAGGAGTGTACAGGTGTCCTCAGTTGGAGTGTGTCAGATGAACGCAAGGATCGAGGATTGGATTGATATAGGAAATGGAAGCGTTCTTTAAGATAGGAAGGTGAGGAAGGGTTGAACAGGATGTTATATAAATGCTGAAGGATGTGAGTATCCCGGCGAAGGCGTATGGGTAACCACTTGAGCTTACTGCGAAATTCGGACACATGGTCATACTTCCGCAAGCCGAAGATGAACCGGATGCCAAAGTTTTGCAAGCGCTCAAGTTTATCTAGTTGCTGTTCAGTGAGATCTAGATAAGAAGCATCAGCATAGTCTATAGGTCTAGGTGCCATCAAATATAATTTGTGGAAGGCAAGACCAGTCTATCCTCGATATCATCCTAGAACCCCCAACGACGATTACTTGAGTTTTGAGTGTGATTTAACGTGCACTATAACAATAAATAGTATCCTAATGAACGTATAACTAGGTGAAGTGAAATTAATGAAACCTGCTACTGTAAGGAAACTCAAAATTTCATATTTAAGATATCCCAAAATTCAATGACATGAAACTTGGAGTCGGATTCATAGCCGCATATATCAGCTGGCGGGCAAAAGCTAGTGATAACATTATACGCCAACCGCCATTAAATAAAACCCCTTGATGTTCTAAGGATTTTAACAATCGCTTAGAGATCTAAACCCGACAGTGAACCGCGATTTATTTATCACTCGAACGCGTTGATGTCGCATGAATGTGCTCAGGATATTATTATGATTTCTTGTCATATTTTATGTATGTTCCTAAGTGATAACTGCATTGTGTACTGCAGTAACTTTGTAATGCGTGAATATCTAACTGCAAATGTCTATAGGAGCTAAACTTGATAATTTGTTTGTTGTAGTCTTCAGGGATGACTTTAGTTACGAGAAACGAGGTCTTAAAATTAACTCGGTCACATTGGGCTTTGAAGGTGTGTTACTTGTGTGACTAAACTATTCTGACCTTTATAAAATTGGGTTGCTACGAGCTCAATCGACATATGATGGTTATTGAGATATGTTGTTAATAAATTGGACTTTCTTCATTCTGATAGCATCTTTAAATAATGTAAGTTTGAGGCCGATAGATCTGATAAAAAAGATTTATTAAGGGGTGAATAAATATTGTTTTATGTACAAATAACAGGTACTTCAAAATAAATTAAAAATGAATATTATTTTATTTACAGCAGAGTTACACATGATACATCTTATAATCTAATCTTATTAGCTAAGTAACTAGTGTAGTGTACAACGCTGACAAGTTATTAACAGTTTTTAGGGTTCCGTACCTCAAAAGGTAAAAAAGGAACCCTTATAAGATCACTCTCTTGTCCGTATGTCCGTCTTTCCGTGTGTCACCACCAATTTTCTCAGGAACGGGTGGACCTAGCAAGTTGAAATATATAGTCCCTATTAGGTGTATAAAAATCAAGGTCCTGAGTCAACACGATAAAAAGACATGGGCTAATTTAGATTTTTGCGAAAACTTCTATGTACCGAAATTTACCTTAATTTTCAACTTTTTTTATTTTTCGGTATTTTTCCTTTACTTGTGCTGTAAGACCTTGCTTTTAACCAAAATTGACAATTCTAGGTCAACCGGAAGAACCCTATAAGTTTTGGGTCGAAAACCTATATGGTAGTTCCCGTTGTCCTAGAATCACAAAATTTGTCAAAAAAAGTCTTACAGCACAAATAAAGAAAAAATTCAAAAAAGTTAACACATATTTAAATTAAAGGGTGTCCCCATACATACATAGTTGACGGCAATTAAGATAGTCCTCTGAGTTGTATGGACGCTCATACAATTTAGAGGACTAGCTTAATCGGCACCAACCTCAAATAAAGTAAATAAATAAAATTGTGGTACCTATTATAATGAGTAGGTACGGAACCCTCGGCGCACGAGTTCGACTCGCACTAGACCGGTTTTTTTTAATATGTCGTATCAGTAATCCGCGCACTAGGCCAATCCTTTATCGTGAGGACCAAGCTAAACGATTTCCAATATTATTGTTGCAATAACGGACTGAAGTTTTTACGGTTGTAAGAAATTACAAAACAGCCTGATGAAGTCCCTGGTTATATTTTAAATTATAAATTAAAATACAACTAAAATAAACTACTTGTTAATAAATAAATATAGGTAGTATATAATATTGGTTATTGTGTTTGAGTATTTCTTCTGTATGCATGTATGTTTGCATGGATAATCATCTAGATCTAATAACTTTGGCTTCTCGTACGGATTTACCTTTAATAATAATCCGTGGCGCAGTGGGCTGAGACGCAGGAGGTAGCGGGTTCGATTCCCGTCACGGAACAATTGTTTGCATGATCTACAGATATTTGTTCCGTGTCTGGGTGTTTTTCTACTCATTATAAGTATGTATTTACAAAAAAAAAGTATATAAGTATTCTATCAGTTATCTGGTTCCCATAGTACAAGCTCTGCTTAGTTTGGGGCTAGATAGCGCTGTGTGAAATGTCCAGCAATATTTATTTATTTATTATAACACAGAATTTTACAACATTGTTATAAACTTGAGAAGATAGCAAATAAGCAAGCAATAAGATGTGCGTCAATTTAATAATGATAACAATCATTATTATGTCGACCATATGTGTGACGTAAACCTAAACATACGCAGTACACACATATCACAAGTACCTCTAACTTAAGGTAGGTCTCTAAATAATATTTGATTAATTGATCACCTTAGAACGCTGTTCATAGACGACTTAGCCCGGCTTGCACAACTTCGTTTACAAATTTAAACTAAACTAGCGACTAAACATGTTTAAATTTGACGTATTAGTATGATTTGACAACTCCTTAAATTTATTTAGCGACTAAATACGTTTAGGCTAAATTCTTGGGGATAGGCTCTTAAGTGTCATGCCGTAAATGTTCAATAATCTAGAAATTCCAATATTGACGCACACTTATATTTCCATACTGGTAGGTATTAGCTTTTGTGCATAAACGGAGCGACTAGCGAAGCGAAGTATGGCAATCGTTACATACTGTGAAGAGGAATTTATAAAGACTACAGAACTAACCAGAAAAAAAATAATCAAAAATAATGCTGAGACGCAGGAGGTAGCGGGTTCGATTCCCGCCGCGGACCAATCGTTTGCATGATCTCAGATATTTGTTCTAGGTCTGGATGTTTTTCTATATATCATAAGTATGTATTTACAAAAAAAAGTATATATGTTATTTATCTGGTTCCCATAGTACACACACAGCTACAAGCTCTGCTTAGTTTGGGGCTGTGCGACATGTCCAGCAATATTTATTTATTTTATTTATTCATAATGTTAACTAAAATCAATAATTGACTTCCTTCAAACCACCCAAAGCAACGAGAAAACGTGGCATTGAAGTTATCATATCATAGGATATAAAATCGTATGCATTAAGCGCCGCCCGCGCAGCAATGTCACCCACGTAACCTTGGCGCGTTAGGTTAATCAGGTCATTGACCGTGTATTTATAGATTACCTGCCAAAAACCTATGTACAGGTGATACATCAAACAGACGCCAATAAATGACAATTTTTTAAGATGGTTGAACGTGCATGTTCTAAAAAATTAAATCGATGACTCGAAATAAGTGATCCGCTACTTTGCCGCGTCAAAATTATAAAAGTTTAGTATTACATAATATAGATTCAATTTGGTTTAAGTTCAGCGCTATGTTAATTAGTTAAATATACGGAAATGTAACTGTGAATCTAAGTATTAATAAATAAATAAATAAATATCTGCAATTTTGGATTGGAATACCTATATATGTATAATAAAGGTCTAAAAGTTTGTAATATCTCTTTCAAAAATACAAAAGATACAGTTGAATATTTAAGGTATTATTAGTAGGTGTATTAGTTTTTTGATGGTCAGATAATAAAAATGCTAATGCGTATGGTCCTTTTTATTGTTTCCTTTGGGATTTTTCCAGTATTATCTTTTTTTAAATTGTTTTGTACCTATACTTGTTACTTTGGTGCCTAGGTACCTAGCTAAGTAATCGATTGTAAAGTACCTAGTTTCAAATGTTCAGTATGTGAAGTTGTTCATTAATCTGTTAACAATCTACGTTTTTTTGTTTATAATCCTTAATCTTGTTATAAGCCCACTTATTTAAAACTAGAAAACAATTTTTTTTACCTAGTTGATCGAGAGACGCAAGATCTCCAAATCAACTTGGGCAAATCGGCGTTGTATGTATGTATGTATGTTTATCCGAGGATAACTTTCGAAGCGTTGATCCGATCATCGTGAAATTTGGTATATAGGTAGGTAGTGTTGGCGCAATCTTGGGGTGACTGAATGATCTAAAAATGTGGGGTTGGTTGTTGAGATATTGGGGTTCAAGAGGGGTAGAAAAAATCAAAATGGGGCTATTCGGTCAAATTGGACATTTAATGAAAGTTCTTCATTAGTATATTTCGACCCCGTTTTTATTTTTAGTTTAATAATTGTAGTTTTTGAGCTATTTGCCATGGTAAAAACTGAACTTTGACGAAATTCACGGGGCAGTGACCTCACAGTGCTGAAATTTGTTATTCGTGTAGCTTTATTGACATAAATATAGGGAAAAGTCTGAAATCCAGAATGAATGTAATTTCTACCCCTAAAAAGAAAACATAAATTCCCGTTACTTATAATTTGAATGAAACTGTAGGTCAAGTGAGTTGGTTGTGCATTTCGTGGCACTATTTTATTAGTCAAACATTATGAATAATATATATTTTTTTGTTTTTTGTGAGACTCGCGAGATCTCAGTTCAGGGCGAACCACTAGTATATTTTAATTAGATATGATGTTTTACATAAGTAAATACTGGCTGTACATTTAATGTGCAAATTCTAAGCCAGCTCAAGATGACCTTAAAACGTACAACATCTTCACCGTACATTGACAACTATAATATTCTTGTGCGAAAAAACTTAGCAACCAGATTTTTAGGAGTCCGTACCCAAATGGTAAAACGGGACCCTATTACTAAGACTCCATTGTCTGTCTGTCTGTCACCAGGCTGTATCTCATAAACCGTGATAGTTAGATGGTTGAAATTTTCACAGATGATGTATTTCTGTTCAAAACAACTGTTCTGAACAAATACTAAAATCAGAATAAAATAAATATTTAAGGGGCTCCCATACAACAAACGTGATTTTTTTGCTCATTTTTGCTCGATATTGATAAGGACAACAGATAGATGCTTGAAATATTCACAGAATTTTTAGTTATATATTCACTTTAAAAATAAATAATTAAAATCAAAACAAATATTTAAGGGGGGCTCCCATCGAACAGACATGATTTTTTTGCCGTTTTTTGCCGGACTCGCGCACGAAGGGTTCTGCACCATTATCTAAATGGCACGGAACCCTTCGTGCGCAAGTCCGACTCGCACTTGGCCGGTTTTTTGGCTTAATAAAGATATAAAAACAAAACTAATCTACCGACAGGTTAACTCGTTACTGACCGTCGTAAATTGTGCTTTACGATCAGAAGGTTTAAGATGGTTATTCTTTGTACGCGGTGTATTAGGAATGCAGTAGGCGTGGAAGATTTTTTTAGGGCACTGTCTCGAGAGTCAAGGCCGTTCGTTCTAGATCTTAATCCGGCTCACCATCTGTTGCTATCTGCTACTGTACTCCAGTGCTATAAATACGAACGTAAAAGTTTTATTGCTTTTTGATTCATATTCGATCAAGTGCGGTCGACCGTAGTGTTCGATCATACGTAGTTATAGACAGACTCTTACCGCAAATTATTACTAAGTGTATAATAGAACAGGATAATCAATATACACAAATTAAACAATTATAATGAACAGCAGGTTCAATTGAATTTATGCAAACAGTTCGACTCATGTGTCTTGGTACCAAAATGTCATTCAGCTCAGTTATTGTTAAATATTTTGTATCCAATGCTGATTTCCAGCTTAAAATGTTTCACCTTTTATTTCCTCCGACTGCTAAAGACTCTATCATCTAATATATAAAAATCTCGTGTCACAGTGTTTGTAGCAAAACTCCTGCGAAACGGCTTGACCGATTGTTATGAAATTTTTTGTGTATATTCGGTAGGTCTGAGAATAGGACGTAAACTATTTTTCGCACCCCTATGTGATAAGGGTGGTCCACCCCAAAAGTTTGTTATTTTATTTTTTAAACAACATTTTTCTTTTTTTTTATGATTCGGCAATAAAAAATACATACAACCATACATTTTCGCGCTTCTACCACCAACCCCAACCCTTCTACCACTACCCCTTAGCAACACAAAATGTATTGGTTCTAAGGCGGTGCGAAGTTCGTGGGGTCAGTTAGTCATATTATAAACAAGCTTTTGAAACTAATGTAGCGGGTAGTGGGATGCTACTAACCCGAAAATGTAACTAGAAATTATTTTGCTTGCATCAATCACGTACCTACCTAAAGAAATTACCGAAAAATTCGATTCGTTACTGCTTTGAACACATTAATCTTTCTTTACATAGTATAAAATGAAGTCGCTTCAGCTGTCTGTTCGCTTAGATCTTTTAAACTAGGTACTCAACGGATTTTGACTGCCACCGTGGCGCAGTGGGCGCATAGCCGGCTGAGACGCAGGAGGTAGCGGGTTCGATTCCCGCCGCGGAACAAATGTTTGCATGATCTACAGATATTTGTTCCGTGTCTGGGTGTTTTTCTATATATTATAAGTATGTATTTACAAAAAAAAATGTATATAAGTATTCTATCAGTTATCTGGTTCTCATAGTACAAGCTATGCTTACTTTGGGGCTAGATAGCACTGTGTAAAATGTCCAGCGATATTTATTTATTATTTATTTATTTAATGCAGTTTTCAGCAATAGATAGAGTGATTCAAAAGGAAGGTTTATATGTATAATACATACATAACTCTGTTTGTTTGTTACCTTTACGCGACTAAACGGCTGAACGGATCGTAATTAAATTTTGCAATGAGATAGATTATATCCTGGGAAAGGACATAGGCTACTTTTTAGCCAACTGCGCAAAATGAGGGTAATGTTTTATTGAAAAACCACCCTTGCGAAGCCGCGGGCGGGTCAGCTAGTTTGTAATACAATGTTTTAGTGATCACAAAAACTTATAAAATGTAGAACTTGTAGAATATGCTAGGTAGAACCCATGGCATCTGCCTATCCTCCTTGGAAATATGCACTATTGGATGTTAATATATATGTTAATAGTTTATTGTAATTAATTCTTTGTATTCATCAGTATTAGTCCCATTAAAGTAATAATTTCAGTCACCGTCACAGATGCAATTTGAACAGCTGATTGGTTCAATGACCCTTTATCCTTTGCATGAGTTCAGCTGATATTTACACGTGCATTGAATTTTTTGTTAATGGTCAAAAGAATTTTAACCTAACTATTTTTTGTAACTATTTTTTAAACCCTACCGTATCCTGCATCAGGAATCAAAGTTTAAAATATTTTAATCAGGTTCACTTTGTTTCATACACCTGCAGCGTATGTATGTAAGTTTGTATGTTGGTTTGTACGAGGATGACATTCGAAGCATTTTTCGTGGATATTGTTTTTATAGGAATAATTAAAAACCCTCAAAAAAATGTGTTTTGTATCATGCGCGGTATCATTTAAAAGGGCTGCGTTTGACGATTCTAACTTTTTGGGAAAAAGATAAAAAAGTTTAGCTCAAAAGTACAAAAGAAAAGTTCTATTGCTATTTGCTAGGTTTCCGAAGTATGAATTCAGATATTATAAAAGGGGTTTGAACCCTTATTGAGTAAATGTAGGTTAGATTATATTACATAGTTTTTTATTGCACACTATAATTACAGTTATAAGAACAAAGTAAAACTATGTGATACAATTGGCGGTATTATCACTAAATAGCGATCTCTACTAGATATTCTACCTTTGGATGGAATGGACTGAGTGGACATTACCTGGGATGTAGTTCCTTTTACACTGTATATTATGTAATGGAATTTTATTTGAAATATCAATTAATTATAACGAAATAACTGAAACTGCTAATTGAATGGGATTTTTATTCCCACTCCCGAGATCTCAGTTCGGGGCGAACTTACTAATTGTAAGTATTGCTTTTGAGTATGTATCGACATTCGACAAAGAGTTATCTATGCGAGTCTTTAGGTCCAGAGTGAATAGGTTCTTTCTGGGTTAAACAGGCTCCATCTTTGACCACACCATCACTTATACAGGTGAGGTAACGGTCAAATGCTTGACTTAAAAAAACCATTTAATTTTTCTATACTCAGCAAAAGTTATAGCACTTTTTCAAAGTCCCCCACTTAATCGAGGCATTTACAATAACGATCAAACGTCAAATTAGAAGCATTTATTGAACCGTCCGAATAGCGGATAATTTCCACAATTAACATGAAGACATGGTTACAAATGCATTGCCATCAAATATGCAGTGCGCGAACCGCCGGCCCCCATTTGCATTCTTCGTAAACAGAGCACAAATTGAACAGCTGGTTCACTCCAAGTCCAAACGACGAAGTACTCACCGTTGAACTTAGCTTTGTAGGCTTTGCATGTCTACACTAACCAGGATAATAATAGTTACTGAGATGTATTCGAGCGATATTTTCACTATTAATTTATGACATAAAATGCTGCTTTAAACAAGTCTGTTATAATTTTTTAGAACACGTAATGATCCACTCTCCCATTGCAGGCAGAAGCCTTCCTTCCTTTCTTCTACTTCGTTATATTCTGTTCTGAAAAATGTTCTCATGAGCATATATCTAAATATCTGTATCATTCATACCAGACGACCTCCGTGGCGCAGTGGGCGAATAGCCGGCTGAGACGCAGGAGGTAGCGGGTTCGATTCCCGCTGCGGAACAAATGTTTGCATGATCTAAAGATATTTGTTCCGGTCTGGATGTTTTTCTATATATTATAAGTATGTATTTACAAAAAAAAAAAAAGTATATAAGTATTCTGTCAGTTATCTGGCTCCCATAGTACAAGCTCTGCTTAGTTTGGGGTTAGATAGCGTTATGTGAAATGTCCAGTAATATTTATTTATTATTTATTCATACTATACGTATTAGATTTCAAAGAAAAACTTGTTCGTGGAATAGAATATAACAATAATTTATTTGACAAATGAATCATTTAAGACGAATAATGGATACAATTAAAACACGTTAAGTAGTCTTGTTTCAGCCCTAAGTTTAATTCTCGAAAACTGGTCAAGTTAGCTTCTCTAAGCTGTACCGTAAATGTCATAAAGATATAATAATATTGGATGCGTTATCTATGCAAATCTGTATCAAGGTGTTACATAACGATCGTGCGGTGGACAAAATGAGACGATGTACAATTTTGTATAAATACATAACTATATAGGATTAATTATGCAAAGAAAATATTTTAATTAAAATTAACTAATATTAATTTTAAGTTGTATACTTTATAGATACATATTACATATCATATGGTTCATATCATATGAATTATAAGATTATAATAAACCAATTAGTATGAAATAAAAATGTTAAATTCACACACTAATATTATAAATGTGAAAGTTTGGATGTTTGTTTATTTATTTATTTGTTTGTTACTCAATCATGTCGTAACGGCTGAACCAATTTCGATGAAATTAGGTATATACGTAGATTATAACTTGGATTATCACATAGGCTACCTTTTATCCCATACATCAGTTCCCATGGGATAAAAAGGGGGTGTCAAATTAAGTTGCAAGAGCGAGTTTGGCTTTATTTCTAGGTTACCTAAACATTTAGTAGTGTAACGCGTATTAATTCACGGGCAACAGTTAGTGAGTTATAAGACTTAATAAATAACGATTTTTAAAGCTCATTTGATTAATTTGCATAAAATCTATTATGCGAATGCAGACAAGGATACAATCTAGATAAATGATAAAACCAGTAATATTGGAACATAAATAACTTTATTACCATTAACATTGAGTATTGTACCATTTTATAAAAGTAGTTGAACAAAGCAAAAATTAAAAAAATATTTTCCGGATCTGAGACATACCGCATCCGAATGCTCACGTCTATTTTTAGTTGCGAGTAACTCGCTATACCTACTCGTAAGTATACAAATAGTGGTTACGGCACCACAGAAATCGTTACAGTGCACTAATTTTGTGGTGGCCAAGTTTGTGTGAGAAAGTAGACGGATAAGTTGGAATTTAAGCTCCGGCTATAAGGGCTCCATCTTAAATCATGTCCTAGGTACTTCACTAGCTGCGTATTTGACCCAGATAGTGAAAAATGCCGTTATAGTGCTTAGGACACGATTTTAGATGGCGTTAGAGTTTGCCACAAGGCACTGTACCATTACCATCTATAAAATGCGCCTACTCACGGAAACGTAACGCGGTCGTCGAACAACTATACTTAAAATTAGACCAACCTTAAAATTCTATCCTACAGACTGATTATTTTGTGTTTTATCTTTTACTAGCTGACCCGCCGAACTTCGTACTGCCTTGGCATGTATATGACGCGGGCTGTCAATGTACGTCACCCCGGTAGAATTGAAAATCTGCCATCATGTATGAGGAAATGAATTTTCTTCATAATTTCTTGTTGCGTGAATTTTCCGAAATTTTAATAGTTATTCTGCTATTCGAGACGGAGACAAATACAACAAATCAAAAACTATGAAAATCGGTCCAGCCGTTGTAGAGTTATAAGTGTTCGAACAAACCCAACTTTGTTTTATATATTAAGTGATAACTTTAATAACAAAAGATTTGGAGTTTTTTCTACTATATAGAGTTAAACAAAAACATTGATAATGTAAAAGTGTTACAATATTTTCAAGTACCCCTTATTTAGCCAATCAAGTTCAAAGTTACATAGTTGTAAATATTCATGGATTTATTGAGATATACTACTAATGTGTTTGTTTACATCTTATTTATGCTATTTGTACAGATTTATCTTTAGGTTCTCACAGTCCATCGAATTTTTAACCAGATTGACAATGGTGGCGATTCTGTGGTATACGGTGACTAACTAAAATTGTATAAAATACGAACGGTCTTATTTTGTTGCTAAAGATCAAATTAGAATGAAATTTAAAATGACATTTCTAAATTAAGGTATTTTTAAATAAAAATCCGTGTTTGCTGGCTAGTTTTAGTCAACAGCAATTTGATTGATCAGTAAAACTAGCCCGCAAACATTCCATCATAACAAAAATTACTTAATTTTAGTGATGTCACTTTAAATTAAATAAATAAAATAAATATTGCTGGACATTTCACACAGCGCTATCTAGCCTCAAATTAAGCAGAGCTTGTACTATGAGAACCAGATAACTGATAGAATACTTATATACTTCTTTTTTTTGCAAATACTTATACATATTACATAGAAAAACATCCAGACCCGAAACAATATTTATAGATCATGCAAACATTTGTTCCGCGGCGGGAATCGAACCCGGAACCTCCTGCGTCACAGCCAGCTATTTGCCCACTGCACCACAGAGGTCGTCAATTTCATTCTAATTTGATCTTTAGTGTGAACAAAATAAGACCGTTCGTATTTTACACAATTTTAGTTAGTCAGTGTAAACAACAGAATCGCCACCATTGTGCTTGTAAGCTCTTAGTTGTATTAAAGCCTTATAAACCTTAGTTTATAACGTTAAGCGCGTTCTATAGTGTAGACCAAAAATAGGATGTCCATCGGTTAATAAGAGCGACGATCGGTGTACTACTGTGTGTAGGTGGTAGATATTGGATGAAAATAGTTAATAATCGGGCTTGACAGCAATGGATAAGTTAATAATAATGATAAATCTTAGTTTTATTAAAATATAACACACCATCGCAAGGCGTATATTGGCATTCTAATGGTGTTGTATTACAATTATTCGTAGGACAGTGTTGTGCTGCTCAAATTACGTCGAATCATTTTCATAGTAGCTGTAATGTTACTTAAAGGCATGCTAGTTTCCCGGAAGTTTAAGTAATGTAATATCATAGATTTTCAAAGTCAAAGTCAAATATTATAATTCATTAAAATCACAAGGATCACTTTGAAACGTCAATTTTACTGCCTGTTCCTTCGCGACCAAGCCAGGAAAGAAAGGCAAGAAACAACGCTGGTTGTTTTTTTAATGATCCTTTTACAATACATAATACAGAAAATAAATTACGTCTAAATTGTAACATTTTCAACGAGTTGGAGCAATTTCAATCCCAAGCTTCTCTATCATCTAAATAATCCGATATTTTATAGTAGGCTCTTTTATAAAGATTTTATTTAATTAGGTTTTTAAATTTGTTAATTGTCAATTTTTGTACATCACTTGGGAGTTTGTTATGAAGGCCTGCCCTTTAAACGATTTACCATCTTTATGGAGTCTACAAGTGGCTACAGCGAGTTTATCTTTATTTCTAGTATTAAAATTATGATTATCGGCATTTTCTTAAACAAATTAATATTTTTGTGAACATACATTACATTTTCATAGATGTATTGACAAGGGACTTCCACTTATTATGATCCTTCTAATATACATTTATACATATTTTTTTAAATAAATTGTAGGCTAGTGTTTGACCAAGATCTCGTAAGCGATTATGCAGTCTACGATGGTACACGATTGCCTAGAAGAAACCTATTCACTCGCGACTTGAAGATCCCTAGGTTGTAGTTATCTGGAAACACAGACTCAGGCAAGGCGTTCCACTCCTTGGCGGTGCGCATAATAAAGGTGGAAGAGTACCGCTTTGTGCGTATGGGAGGTATGTCTACCATGTAGCGGTGGCGCATCGCGGAGCGTCTGGTTCTCCGATGATAGAATGATAGAACATCAAATCCCAAAAATACACCCTGGATGGGTGCAAAAATATAAAACTTAAACAAGAATTTGAAAATAATAATTAAAAAAAAACTAATAGCGAATCGAAGTAAAAATCTACATACTTACTGCCAGTTCACTACCTCGCGGAAGTGTTCCATTTGACGACCTCCGTGGTGCAGTGGGCGAATAGCCGGCTGAGACGCAGGAGGTAGCGGGTTCGAGTCCCGCCGCGGAACAAATGTTTGCATGCCCTACAGATATTTGTTCCGGATCTGGTTGGTTCTTTGTATATTATAAGTACCTATGTATTTACCAAAAATAATGTATCTAAATATTTTATCAGTTATCTGGTTCCCTTCGGAATTAAATTTGAAAACGTAAAAGGCCCTATATAAAAGGTACATATAGACCTAGTTTCAACCCCAAATAACTGGATAATACTCGTACCAATTCAGAAAATGTCATTTCAGTATTTTAGGAAGCATGCAGATGTGATATTTTCCTCTTTTTAACATCGCCAATAAAATCCTCCAATTTAAGTTTTCTCATATCAACAGTTTTAACTTTTATATGGGTAAATGACTGTCAAATAAAATCGGTAGTTCACATAAAAATTTACACGGAACAAGTATAAAACCGTGTACGGATCTGTACGGATACAATAAAAAGACTGGCCATATTTTGCCAAGTTTTAACTTGTTATGATCCTCAGGTAGAGATCCTGATTTCAACGCGTGATTGTGTAAACTTTTAAAGCGAGCTCGTTGTAATGTTCTTGTGGAATTGATACAATAAAAACTACAAACTCTAGAAAATTGTATAACCTAGCAGCATAGCTATGTTTCGGTTTGAAGGGCATGGCTTTATACCTGTATGCCTCAAGTTGATGGACGCAGGTGCATCGTAGGGCACGTTCCTAAGGTGCGTGACCGATGAGGCAAAGGTTTTTTATAGGCGATGGTTACCACTTAATCAGGTGGGCCATGTAATATTGGGTATTTACTTATGAAATTGCCGTTTTGTATGGAATAAGTGAAAGTACTTATTTTATTAAACTTTTTTATTTCTGTTATTCAAAGTAATCACCCATGCAATCGACGCATCTTTGCCAACGCATTGGCAGTTTATTGATGCCCTTCTTGTAAAAATCAGCTGGACGGGAGGCAACAAACTCTTCAAAGGCATTTTGTATTGCCTCTCGGGAATTGAATTTTTTATCCACGAAAAGTTGTCTAAATTTTGGAAAAGTAATAGTCGGTAGGTGCAAGGTCTGGTGAGTATGGCGGATAAGGGAGAGCTTCCAACCCCAGCTCTTGCAGCTTGGAGACTGTCTGTTGTGCAGTATGGGGTCGCGCGTTGTCGTGAAGGAGCAGTGGGGACGACCGATTGACCAAAGCTGGTTGCCGATGTGCAAGCTTCTCCAGTTCTTCACAGTATACATCTGCAGTAATGCTCATGCCGTTTTGTAAAAAGCTGTGGTGAATCACACCCGCACTAGACCACCAAACAGTGACCATCACCTTTTTTGGGGTAATTTTTGCTTTAGGGCATTGCTTTGGTGCTGAACCAGGATCTAACCAACTTGCTGAGCGCTTTCGATTGTCGAACAGAATCCATTTTTCATAGCACGTAAAAATTCAGTTCAATATTCCTTCATTTCTTTGCCTATTGAGCAGCGCGAGGCAAGTCTCGACGCGTACGTTGCGCTGGCGATCGTTAAGTTCGTGGGGCACCCATCTATCAAGTTTTTTTACCTTGCCTATTTGTCGCAAAAAGATCAAAATTGTTTTGATGCTAACATCAAAAGCTGCTGCTAGCTCAACTGTAGATTGAGTTTCGTCAGCTTCCACAATCGCCTTTAATTCATCATTGTTGGCCAAAGTCTCCGGACGACCACGAGCTTCATTTTTCAAGTCAAAATTTCCAGAACGGAACCGGGAAAACCAATAACGGGTTATGTGTTCGTTTGTACAGTTCTCTCCGTAAACGTTTTTGATGTTACGTGCCGTTTGTTTCGCGTTGGTGCCACGACGGAACTCATATTCCATAATTACACGAATTTTTAAAGTATCCATTATGACGAGAAATGTTCAAATGTAATGAAAATACAACGCTAATCAATAAACAGAAGACTGAGTTTGTAAAAAGAATGTCATGTTTTTAAAGCAAAATTAATTTTAATTTAGAATACAAAGCCATTCCAAACTTTTTTTCTATTTGAAATGACCAGTACTGAAGAACGGCAATTTCATAGGTAAAGACCTATTATTATTAAAAAAAAATTGTAGTAAATCTAAGAATTGCCATAAATATAAATAAATAAATATTGCTGGACATTTCACACAGCGCTACCTAGCCCCAAACTAAGCAGAGCTTGTACTATGGGAACCAGTTATCTGATAGAATTCTCATATACTTTTTTTTTGTAAATACATACTTATAATATATAGAAAAACAACCAGACTCGGAACTAATATCTGTATATAGAAATGATAATCTTGGTTTATTTATGAAGCGATGTTATGGTGACCTTATACTGTCATACGCCGTCTTTTTAACCCTATATTTTTATCTGAAGCACTTCAGCAAACGATAGAAACTTAATTAAAAAGGTTGCATATGCATTCGTGATCGCAAAGTTTACCTTACATGATATTGATAGGAGAGATTTACGCTCGCGCACGTTTGCTTTTGCTAAGTACGGATCGCATTTAGCGTTCTTTTTAAACTTTAGTCAGTTTCTTTTTGCAGTTTGTCGAAAGTTTTCCTTCCTGTAACATTTTACCGTCGAGCAGTTTCTGCGCGGCGATCACATCGAGTTAATAAGTTCCCGTTTCGATGGCTCTGGCGTTTTAAACTTTTAGGATATGAGATAACAAGCTAAGAAAGGGAGACGCCGATTTGGCTAAGTCCAGTTTAAAATCCGGAGGATTACCCTGTTTCCTAACGTGAATTGGAATATCGCTTTTCGCTTGGGTAAAGTTTTGCAACATAATATTAGCAGGATCAGAATTTGGGAGATTTTTTCTTTTGGGTTTCACAATTAGATGAAATTAGTGAAAGTATTTCTGCGTATATGCTGGATTTCTAAATAGGGTTGTCTTTAATTACAGAATTAACGCAGTAGATCTCATTGTTGCTCATTTATTAGCAGGTATTTTTTTTATTCATAAAAAAAATACACTATATTAATACTTCAAATTTAAGCATCGTCCCCGGGCAAAGGTCTCCCTAAAAACCTTCCATTGGCTCTGTCCATCGCGGTATCCCACCGCTCCTTCTCAAAAGTGCCTTAATTAATGTAATTATTTAGTAGCTGATAGACAGATAAATGGGATTTTATACTCGTATTAAAATTACCAAAGCATAAGACGTCCCTGACCTGTTTTTCGGCATCTATTATTATTATCTCAAAGCTAAGTGCTGACATTTAAATGCTTTTAGGATATTTTTAACAGGAGCAAAGATCTTAGTGATAATTTAATGTTTATTCTCTCAAAAAACCAAAAGCTTTGATACCAGTATAATAATTTCTCTAAAATAAATAGGCATCATCCAATAAATTATCCAGGACTTATCTCGTATCAAGCTACATCGTGAAACCAGTCTACGAGAAAACTTTAAATTTAAACTTTTATCTATAACATAAATCAGAAAACCCATCTCTTTAACATTCTTTCAGCTACATTGAAAGAGTTGTCGAAACTCGAAGTTCTCTGGAAAATTCCACGGAAACTTTCTCGAAGCGACGGCCGCCGTCGAGTGCTGAGACCCGAATGAATGAACCAATTGAGATACCTACTATGAAACCGAACTCGTTTTTCACCAAGATTTTATAGCCTATCTCTTTCATATAACTCAAGCTAAACAAGGATGGGTATACCCGAAATTGACTAAACCGGAACGCGAAGGTATCCATTACAATTAGACCCCTGTTACCCGTTTCGTCAACTCAATTATACAAATTGCGGGGTCTTGTTGATTGAATGACGTGAACGAGCTAAATTAAAATGAGCTTTTGGTTTAATTTTTGTGCCAAAGAAAATGTTGAGTGAGTAGTTTGAGTTCTATCATTTTATGATACAAATACTTACTTAAGCTTTTTTAAACCATAATAAAAGCACCAACATTATGTAAGACTCATTTTATAGTAATTTATTTTTATTCCTTATCGTAATTTCAGCAAACACTAAGTCCGAATTTTCAATACGAGGTAAAACCTTATAACTTGCATGTAAAAAGTCAGTAAGCTTAATTTATTCAAAGATCGATGACAAAGTTTTCCCCGACGGACCCACTTACGAAAGTTATTTCCAAACAGTCGTCGGCGCCACAATGCCACCAACCCACGTAGTTTTTTCACTCAAATTACCCTGTACCTAATAGTTTTCACCTATTACCGTCCAACGGAAATTTATCTTCTACTCTTGATTTATCTGCGAACGCACCGGATTAACTACCCTTAACTTGGCGATAGTTAAGACTGCTATCTCTGGTGTTTCAGGGCAAAAGCTCTTTCCTTTTATCTAAATTGGTCCGCTACCAATAAAGATCCGTCGACTGCTGTCGTAAAGCATCCGCCCCATACGCTTCATTATGGGGCAAACTTTCAGATATGATGGAACCATTTTATTGTCCACCGATGTCGCGAGATCTCTATCCGTAATGGGATTTTCTATCAGACGCAGGTTTTTAGATTTAAAATGTCGGCCAACTTGCAAACTGCTCCCAACATTGTCTGCTCTGCATAAACTTTTGGAACGTTGCAAGGAAGTCAGCCATTTTTTAAACATTCAAAATGTATTAACTTCTGTAGTAACCGATTGTTTTGCGGAATTAGAATTCGATTTTGTTAAAGTTAGAAAGCGTGTAAATCAAAGAAACATTTTGTTACAAAATTTACGTTAATGCCTTTTAGTTTTTGGACTGCATTTAGAAATTAAAGCCTACCTTCTGTTGATTTGATGATAAAAGGGGTTTGCGTAACAAAGACGTATAAATCTACCCCTAATTGACATTGTCATAAAAATTTAAAGTTTGTGTTGCTCTCAGGGCTTCAGTTCGGGAGTAGTTTTAATCCATTCTCTTTTGAAGGGAACTTCTAATTTATTGTGAGTGCTAAGTTTGCTAAGACTCCGAGACCATTCGGGTCCAGATACAAAACTTATACCTACGCTGATGTAATCGTTCTATTTAATCCATTGCGCTTAGGAACGCCGGAAAAGTTTCCATTTATGGAATTTACTGTCAACCTAATTCCAAAGTTGCTAACATTTTACTATATTTTCTCAACAATTTTCATTATTCCAATGCCATGTTGTGCTTTTATTTCGACTTTATTTCAAAGATTGTAATAATAATCTTATTTTTGCAACAATATCTGAAGTGCTAAAATAGGAAAAACACTTCAAAACATTTTTACGTTTGTTTTCTATCTGACACCATAAAAGTTTACCGTAAAAACCACAAAATATAATTTACGGCCTCACACTTCTTAATTCGATCTTACGACCGAAAAAAAAACAATAATTCGGTCATAAAATGTAGCAAATTTTACTATGAAATTGCGTACCTACCTACAAGGTAGAGCAAGTATGCCAACAGCAAAAGTTTTGTTGTAACGACGTTTTTACGTATTTCGTCCCAATTACCAGTTGAAAGAGTGCCAGGCCCAATAAATCAGAGATGGTTCCTTATACATATTCCTGTGACATTGTAACTTTGCTACACTTTTATACGACAGAACTATGTCAATCTAACTTTTAAGATTATCACTTCCTGCTTCCTTGCTCGCCTATATCCCTACCTGCTTGTTTATAGGACTGGACGAACGTAATAAAATTAAATTGTTACGATATATCAATTTTCTGACTAGTATGATTTTGAAATGCACATTTACATCAAATATTGTCATCATCAATATATACAAGGTGTTTGGTAATATACTGATGATATTCAAGTGACGGTTTCTCAAAAAAAAAACTACTAGTTACATTATCAAATTTTAAAGAAAACGACTACGTTTAGGTGATTAATTCGATATAAAACTTATTGCCTACTCTTTCAATCGACATCCAAAAATAAAGGCCGATTTGATATCTCTTTCGGAAATGGCTGCGGGTTTGGGGTTAGAAAGGGACAACAAGAGATATCTCGAGACGTCACCAATACAGTATCTGTGGTTAGATGGCAAGCATTATGCAATAGCACAACATAAGTTTCATAAAGCGTTTGTTTTTACATGCGAAAATAAATTTCATATTTCTATGGTAAACATTTCACAAATTTATTTATTATGCTCATCAAAATAACCCCTTTCATTTTTATGCGTATGTTATCAAACACCCTATATAACAGCCTGGCATTTTTTAAATTGCTGAACTTTATAATTGGTAGGTATACTTATACTTGCTATCTCATATCGGCATGAATTAGGTACTATTAGAAATGTATGTTATAAGCCTGTTGTGTCTCACTGCAGGGCAAAGGCCTCCCTTCCCTCTTTCCACTCGTCTCTGTTGATAGCAAGTAGGGGTCAATCCTTGAGGTAGGAGTTTAGCTCATCCCGCCACCTTCGCCTGGGCCTTCCACGGATTCATGTACAATATAAATTTTAAACAAACACAATAACGTTACTAAACATATATAGGCGAATTTGATAAAAAATACCGTTAACTTTCCAACTTTCTTGTAATATCAATGACAAAAGCATTTCCTTCCCGATTTAGAATTTCCGAATCACTGCGGAAATAAGGTTTTCTACTCGATAAACATCGAAAATAACTGGTGCTCATGAAAGTAAGAGTAATGTTATATAACAACTTATAATAAATTCATGAAGTTCGCACACCCTCGCGATTTATAATCACTTGCAGAGATGTCTCTCGATTTCGACATCCCTATTGTAAGGACGATGCTCCAGTAACCAGGAAAATATATTATATCAACGTTTTAAGACGTATTTGACGGTGTTTGTAATTGGTTTTTAGATTAGATTAGATTAGAAAATTCTTTATTGCACTAAAAAAATAATACATAGGCGAACTTAATGCTAATTAGCATTTTCTACCAGCTAACCTTTGTGTAGTGTGGAGAACGTGGTAGTGCCATAAAATAGAGATAGAATGGAAAATAGAGAGGTAAAGGAACTTTAGCTTAGGTTTCAAAAAATAAACTTACCAAAATTAATAATAATACACTTACATAAACGAAATACATAAAATACCTACATAAAGTGCTCAATTTTGTTGGGTATCTTGAAGAGAGATGAAGTGTTTAAAGAGTTTGAATATAGTTTTGGAGTTGAGTTTTAACTTTTCATTTTGATAAAATAATTAATATAATTGCTTCATTTAATTGCAATGAATATAATCGAATATCATTATTTAAAGGCAGTTCAAACCAGGTTGCAGATCATGTTGAATAAGAAAACTTTTCTTTTCAATTTGTTTCGTCATGTTGATTTAATTGGAGTAATTCTACCTAAATTAAATATATAAGCTCATCTGGTAAATGCAATGCTTTTTTGTATACTTATAAGTTTTTGTTATCAATGCAAAGATTTTTATGTGCCGATGGTTTTCCTAAAATAAATAAATAAAGTACATTAATTTTAAAGAGATTTTAGTAGTTTCGCTTCGCTTTCCTAGGCCGCCCGCCTTACTTGAGTGGCGTCACTGTGGCGCGTGCTCCCCAAGCTCTCACGAAAAAAGTTGCAAGTTGCCGGGCGCCGTCGAACATTCAAATTTATCGATTGTTCTCATTACAACATTTCTTAAAACTTACCCACTCACCAACTTAGCCCTTTAAGGACTTCTATTACCGCATTACTTTTTATTCGCATTTTTGTTATATTATTGTCTGTTAAAGTTTAAGTGCTCGGCGGCTAACTTTCGATGTTCTCGTGATTTACGAGAAGCAGTTTGGAAGTGTTTTATAGGGCATAAACGTTACTTCGCTACTTGTCGGATTGAAGGTTGCCTGTTACGATCGGCATCAGTGGGTCAGTGTTTTATTGGGTGCCGTTGACTCTAATTCCATATTCTCTTGAAGATACATTGGCATTTGCGCCTGTTTTATGGTTAGTTACAGAATGTAGGACAACTTTTCTGCTTGAAAGGGACTTACTTTTGGATTATTGTTTAGTGAATTTCTGATCGCTCTGAACTTCTTAGTGTAACTGATACTAAAAGGCGTAAGTTGTGTAATATGCCTAAACAATCATTCAACATTTCTATAATGAGAAGAATAAATAATAAATCAATATTGCTGGACATTTCACACAGCGCTATCTAGCCCTAAACTAAGCAAAGAGCTATGGGAACCAGATAACTAACATATATAGTTTTTACCAGACCCGAAACAAATATCTGTAGATCATGCAAACATTTGTTCCGTGGCGGGAATCGAACCCGCTACCTCCTGCGTCTCAGTCGGCTATACGCCCACTCCGCCACGGTATATCTTGTGTAATTACACTACCATTACGCAATAAGTTTAAAGAAATAAATATTATGACATTCCCTTGTCAATACATCTATAAAAATCTAATGTATGTTCACAAAAATATTAATTTGTTTAAGAAAAATAGCGATAATCATAATTTTAATACTATAAATAAAAATAAACTCGCTGTTGCCACTTGTGGACTCCATAAAGTTAGTAAATCGTTTAAAGGGCAAGGTGTACGCTTTTATAACAAACTCCCAAGGGATGTACAAAAATTGACAATAAATAAATTTAAAAACGTAATTAAACAAAATCTTTATAAAAAAGCCTACGATAAAATATCAGATTATTTAGATGATAGAGAAGCTTGGGATTGAAATTGCTCCAACTCGTTCAAAATGTTACAATTTAGACGTAATTTATTTTCTGTATTATGTATTATAAAAGGATCATTAAAAAAACAACCAGCCTTGTTTCTTGCCTTTCTTTCCTGGCTTGGTCGCGAAGGAACAGGCAGTAAAATTGACGTTTCAAAGTGATCCTTGTGATTTTAATAAATAAAAATATTTGACTTTGACTTTGACCACGGAAGACCAGCGCTATAGTAGTATAAATACGCTACTATAGCACAATACTGAGGGGTGACCGTTTTTGCTCACTTTGCACATTAATTTATACTCATTTGTCTAAGCTGTAATGTACACTTGTGATGCAAAATAAACGTTTTTCTATTCTATTCTATTCTAATGTACCTAAACAATCATTCAATATTTCTATAATGAGGAGAATGGGAAGAATAACTTGGTTCTTAAAAAAAACAATGTAAATTACTTTTCGTGTTTTACCAAAGTGACAAGACAAGATTGTATTGATAAGAGCTTCCATTCACATAACAAGGAACCCATAAGTTCCATAACCCCAAACGTACGATGGCTCTTCAGCACGTGCATCGGCTCTCGTGCCTCATAGTGAAACCTGAAATAACTTTTTTCATTGACCCCATAGTTGATTGACCTAATTCCAAATGTCAGCTACGCACGCTCTACGAACTACGGCGAGTAAAAGTGAAATAGTGATAAGTAGCATGGCATGGGAATAAGCCGGGAAATCAATGATTTAGTGTTATCCAAACCCAAAACATATAAAATATTTTCTGAGTTCAACGTGTAATGTTATGTACGACATTAAATTAAAACACGGGTAGGGCTAATGGCTACTGTTGTAAAATAGTTTTTTTTTTTAATTCGTGACAATAGAAAATTTAATATAAAATCCTATAAATATCAATGAAACAGCCTGTATTGAATAGCTAAACAAATCATATTCAATTTCTGACTAAGCGGCTTCGTAACATAGGCGCCACCGATTTAATGTAAAAAATTGTTTTTGTAAATGTATCGATTACTTGTTAAATATTCAAGCTACTGGTGTTAAACCCACCTCTAAAATATGTAAATACGATTCCGGATTCGTGTTTTAAATTATTGTCGTACATAACATACAGGTTGTATTTGATATAAAAGACAAAAAAAAATGTGTGTAATTCACACGTGGTAGAAGTGAAACCTTCAAAAAAAGAGAACTACGAACATAAGAAACACTGTATAATGCTTCCTGTCTCATTTTTTCCCACTTTAAATCTTATGAATTTATGTGTCTGTCTCTTTTTACCGTCGCTTTTTCGTTTCTTCGACTTTCAAAATCACAACGATGCTAAAGAAGTTTTCCCTTCAATAAGCTAATTTCACTAACACACACGTTATTACAATATATATATATTATATATACATATATTATATATATATATATATATTATATATGTAAACATACATATATATAGTAGGGGCATAGGGTATCGTCATCATCCGCAAGGAGCCTTCCTTAGTGTGTGCTATCTGCCACAGTCCCAGAGCCAGTCTCATCTCAGGCTAGGCCTTTAACTAGTCTAAAAAAATAAAAATGACATATCTCTATATTAATTATCATTCATCACACAAAATATTTTGGTCCAGGGATCCTTAGCGGATAGCGGTACCGTAAGTATAGAAGGCGCTCGTAATAAAGAAGTGACTATAATTTGCAACATAATATAGGTCATAAGGAAGCCTCCTAATCTCATAGAAAAAAAAACAAATGATAGTAAAACCATTGTAATACCACGACGTTTTCTTTCCTTGGCTATGAAACCCGAGACATCAGCATTCTTAACCCTTTCAACAAAAGACGTTCGTGTAAAAGTAACAGTGTTAAGTGGAGTTATGGCGATATATCTCGAAAGGAGGTGAACAGTAGTTTCACCCTCCACTAGAAGGGAGAGGGGGTGGGGGGGCAATGATCCATTAATCTGGCAGAAGCCCATGTGGCGCCGCCGTCGTACCTGAGCCGGCGCGACGGGCGGACGCCTACCTAACGACAATCTACATTCAACATGTGCGAATACGTATAATATGAGATTTCAGTAAAGTTCGCGGGTAGTACGAAACTTTATCAACTAAGGGGTTAAGTTTAATAAAGCTGAAATGATTTGTGGTACATTAAATCGACAGAAATAAAATGAAAATTATTATATTTACAGGCCATGTTATGCAAAATAAGTAGTTTTGCAATTTTGAAAAAAAATATATTATTTATAATAAATTATTCGATATTTATTTTAACATTTCAAATCTAATAAACCATTTTCGTTTTCATTTTATCATTGCAAATATTTTTTTTTAATTGGATAGAACTTCGTTTGACCACAATCTCACCTGATGGTAAGTGATGATGTGGCCTAAGATGATGCACGAAGATCTAGAAGAAACCTATTTACTCTCACCTTAAAGAGGCCCGGATTGTATTCTTTAGGAAAAACAGACGACGGCAAAGTGTTCCATACCTTAGCTGTACGCATCAAGAACGTAGAACCAAAACGGTGTGTGCGAATGGGTGGTATATTGACTAGGTACGGGTGGTACTGAGCCGTGCGCCTGCTTGTCCTTTGATGGAAAGGAGATGGCGGGATCAGATCGTATAGTTCCTGGGCACATTCCCCAAAATGTATTCTGTAAAAGATCGATAGGCTTGCAACTTTACGGCGGTGGTCGAGACTTTGGATCATAGTCACCGCCATATATTGCTCACCTATAAGCCTAAAAGCCCTACGTTCTATCGAGTCTAAGGTAGCGAGCTGGTATTTGGCCGAAATGAAATAAAGCAACTTTATCCGAAGTAGGAAAATCTTATATTTATTTTATCTAGGCTAAGATACCGCCTACATAAAAATGTACCCAGTTCATTGTAGACCAAACATTGCTCTACTTTGTTACGATACGGGCAACTACTGTCGCTACACCGGATATAATTCCGGATAAGATTTTCCGCCTATTTATTGCTCTATCTAGAGACAGAGACGTAAAGCCAACGAATAGGGTTGTAGTCGCTCTGACTTTGTTAATACTCTCGACTCAAAACGTCAGAACAGAATAGAGTTCATACTAGGGCTGGGTTGGTAACGATAAGCTGATGATTATAAAGTGCATACGGAACGAGTTTATTAAGAAGATTGGCGAGATTGGACCCAAGTTATATAAATAATAATAAATATTGCTGGACATTTCATACAGCGCTATCTAGCCCCAAACTAAGCAGAGCTTGTACTATGGGAACCAGATAACTGATAGAATACTTATACATATACATTTTTTTTGTAAATACTAACTTATAATACCTAGTCAGGTCATAAGTATTGTCACACAGTAAAAACTTTTCTTTTAGAATGCTGGCCACAAAAAAGTTTATAGAATTCGAATTGTTCATGAAAATAAAAATGTATACTTTTTAGAATTTTACTCATTTTTAAATATGGAGTGGACGCTTAAAGAAGACCGTGTTGCGGTTATTGCGTTGCATCGTTGCGGTTACGCGCCAATTCCAATTTTTGACATACTGAAAAATTTGAATATAACCAAAAGATTCGTTTATCGCACCATCAAACGATACAATGAAGACTCTAGTGTAGATGACAGGTCAAGAAGTGGTCGCCCTCGGTCTGTTAGGACTCCAGCAGTGATAAAAGCTGTGAAGCCGCGAAGTCAAAGAATTCCCAAACGTAAGCAGAAACTGTTGGCCCTTCAGATGGGTTTAAGCAGAACCACGGTGAAAAGGGTGTTAAATGAAGACTTAGGGCTTCGGGCATATCGAAGAAAAACAGGACATCGTTTGAATGCTCGTCTAATGGACCTGAGACTGAAGAGATGCCGCGCTTTGTTGAAGCGGTACGCGGGAAAAAAATATCGGGAAATTGTTTTTTCGGATGAAAAAATTTTTACCGTAGAAGAGAGCTACAACAAACAAAATGATAAGGTGTACGCACACAGTAATGAAGAAGCGAGCAACCGTATTCCGCGTGTCCAACGAGGTCATTTTCCATCCTCGCTCATGGTATGGTTGGGAGTTTCTTATTGGGGCTTAACAGAGGTACATTTTTGTGAGAAAGGTGAAAAAACGAATGCAGTTGTGTATTAAAATACAGTCCTGACGAACCTTGTGAAACCTGTTTCTCATACCATGTTCAATAACAGGCACTGGGTATTCCAACAAGATTCGGCGCCAGCTCATAGAGCGAAGAGCACACAAGACTGTCTGGCGGCGCGTGAAATCGACTTCATCCGGCATGAAGACTGGCCCTCCTCCAGTCCAGATTTGAATCCGTTAGATTACAAGATATGGCAAGACTTGGAGGAAAAGGCGTGCTCAAAGCCTCATCCCAATTTGGAGTCACTCAAGACATCCTTGATTAATGCAGCCGCCGATATTGACATGGACCTCGTTCGTGCTGCGATAGACGACTGGCCGCGCAGATTTAAGGCCTGTATTCAAAATCACGGAGGTCATTTTGAATAAACTTTAGTGTCATAAGAATCTATGTTTTGTTAAGTTCATTTTGGTATATAAATGGTTACATAATGAATAAACTTGTTTCAATTATTTTATATTAAACATGTGACAGAATTTATGACCTGACTAGGTATATAGAGAAACAACCAGACCCGGAACAAATATCTGTAGATCATGCAAACATTTGATCCGCGGCGGGAATCGAACCCGCTACCTCTTGCGCCTCAGCCGGCTATTCGCCCACTGCACCACGGAGGTAGTCAAACCATTCATTACCATTCCATATACCATTCATGCTCATCATCGGACACAAAGTAAATTGGTAGATAATATTGTTTTTTTATTCAACGTATTGTATTATTAATAAAATAACACATTGGACGTTTGTCGCCTAACAAAACAATACCTACGTACTTGATAAATTATTAAAATTTTAGTCTAAGAAATATGTAGTTGTAAAGTGTTGTATCAAGGATGAGTGATTTTTTAGTGAATTGGTCTGGGTCCCAAGTTCATAGACGTTCGCCAATCTCTTTTAAATTTAATAATCGTATTTTTATTTTAAGCATAGAATTATTATTATTATGGATACTATTATAAATTATTATGAATAATTTTGGTAAATCTTCCAAGTAAAAAAATCTTCCCCATATTTGTCGAAATGCACGCAGTATACCGGCATAGTCACTTTGCAATTATTACTAATACGCAAAGAACCATTTTAAAATGAAATTCTAGAGTTTCACCTATTTATCCAAAGAAAATCGTCTTTCCCCGTACCGCTGCAGAATAAAATACAGTTACTAAGCGAGGCGAAACGGTATGATAATTGTAGCAATTCACTCGGCAATTCACTAAGTGGAATATTTTACTTATCCTCCTGGCGTTCCGCTAGGCACGACCATCAGTTTATATATATTGAGATGTATAAGCCACATTCATTATATGAAACACCTCGTTAATAATGTCAATGAAAATGTGATGTAATTTATCAGACTGTATTGCATAAAATAAGTAAAAAATTGAGAAGGACATTGTTATCGTGTAGATGTACTCGTAGAACATGAGTTCTATTGAAATAGAAACTCAAAAGATTCAAATATCTAACATGCCATGCATTGTGTGCGGAACGGAAGTCGCGGCGTCGCCTCCCCAACCGTCGTCGCCGTCGCCATATTTCAATCGCAAAATTGACACATCGCTCTAAAACACAAAACTTTTGCGCGAAAACTTTTACCTACCATATTTGCTTAAGGTATTCTCCCGAAACAGATATCTGGATACCTATTCCTTGACGAGTGAAAAGTTTTATTCTCAGATATGATAGGTCATGCTCTAACCGGTGTGGAAGTTTTCTCATAAATTGGCGGTCATTCGACGCGAATATGCTGACTGTGGGGGTAACAAATATGCCAACTTGGGCTGTTATAACAGCGATATGTAAGTTCTGTGATACTTCGCCATTAAGTTTATGGAAACGATGGTCGAGATTACATCACACTTCTGAAAGCTTTATGCGATTCTTTCTTATCTCGGAAGAGTGAAATGCGAGTATCCGTCTATTAATCAGGGGTTTATGGCAGATAGGGGGTCGTTTAAATCCGGGTGAAAAATCGTAAGGGAATCTGTCAAACTGCCTAATTCCCGTTTAATTAGCGGGATATTTCGACGCGCGGGCGGCCGTGCGACAATGACGTGTTGAAATGATTAATTTTTTAGACGCATCACCGATAGTACTAGGTACCTTCCCGGTGAGCGCCTTACGGACGCGCAGACGGGACGATTAATCTTTCTCTTTGCACCATTGTACCGCGATCCCGGTATTTTTTCTGTCTTACAATAACCATTAAGAAACTGCCACCGCTAGTTGGTACTCTGCTCCCATCGTTAGGCCCATTGAAGGATTGAAAAGGTGTTTGCGTTCCGCCGCGGAAAATAGGTCTTCCCCTCGGTTTTTATGCGAGATCACTTAGGCTTCGATAGTTGTTATACGGCGAAATGTTTTAATCTTCCTTCGTCATTCACTGACAATGAATCTGTGAGCGAATTTCATAGTCATGCCTTGTTCATTGGGCTGAATGTTGTACTCTTTATGCAAGTCTGTTTTGAAATAGGGTTGCATTATAAATTCTGTAATGAAAATTTAAATTGAATATTCGAGTCACAGCAAAATACCTTAGGTAAGGTCATGAAAACGTCCGGATTTAGAACTGAATACCAGCCAAGTGTTCCGCCTTCGAGATTTTACTACAATACATTCATAATTTATTAACACTAAACTTACATTAACTGTGTCATAAGACGCAATGGTCAATTAAATTGCATCAGCAACCGAGAATATTCATTATAAATTTTTTGCCTTCTAAAATTGCAATTCTGTAAGTAAAAGTTGTTTATTTTGACAAAACCTTTAACACAAAACTCGGGACACGTGAAATCCGGTATAGCGGGTTACCTTTTTATAGCAATATACTTTTATTATAGTTTTGTATTGTGGATTAAACTATTACTTCCAAAAATTTAAAATAATACAAAACTTTTATGCTCAGCTAGGTTTTACTACCATAGGTACAGCCAAAGAATATTTATAATATCTCTAGCGACGCCAAAAACACTAAAGCTTCAAGGAAAACTGTATATTGAACATCGTGATTAGTACTATCATTCCTTAGAACCATATCAGTTACTATTTTGCTAATAGTAAGGGCATCTACTCGATTGATATAGGGAAATATGACCCTAATAACCTGACCGTGATCTCAAAGACTCAGGTTATCTCATATCCGTAATTATGTTAATTGTTTTCAATTTCCTTCGAATATTGGATCTGTGTTTTATATCGCACTTTGAAATAAGGCGAATCACGTGAGGTCTTTGTTTCTCATATATATCTTTAGTAGAGTTCTGTCTCCAGTGAGATGATATCGGGTGCCCGAAAAAATAGATTCACGTTTAGATTCATCACCATTATCCATAGCCTGATCTCACCCACTGTTAGGTTTTTCTCAGTTTGTGCCATTCGACAGCCTGCGACTTGGCCTATGTGGTCACTTTACGAGGTACATTTCTGTCTCAGCCACCATTCGGTCATCATCTTACTCCACCTGTCGTCAGCACGTCTTGCCCGTCCAGCTCCATTTAAGTTTCATAAAACCTTTTTCGATATCTTGGACAAAGGTCTAAGACGTGCAAATGCACGTCTTAAGATTATGTCACGTTAATCGTTTAAGAGTAGTAGAGTCCCCTGTGAAAAGGCTCGCTCGAGGAAGTACTACCACCATACCTATTTTTACCGCAAGCAGCATTGCTGTGTTTCGGTTTGAACGGCTTTAGACCAGTACGCTTCAAGTTGATGGACGCAGGGCATCGTAAGGCACATTTCTAAGGTACGTGACCTACGAAGAATTCTCTGTTATAAGCGATGGTTACTACTTAACCACTAACCTACTACTACTTACTAGGGCTTCAACCAGAATTGTAAAAAATTGATATAAAACAAATAAAGTATTTTTGATTTTCATTTTTTTTTAACATCAGGTGAGCCATAAGCTTGTCCAAGTACCATCATCTTCAAGTAGCATAAAAATAGTAATAACAGCTTTACTACAATATCAGCATCTAAAACATTTTTTAAACTCTTTTCTTTCTCACTATCAACGCACATTTGGCAAGAATACTATTGCACGTATTTTGCGTACACTTTACACCTCACGGGGACATTAGCCGGAACATTAACGTGATTTATACGGAACCCAGATATAAATCCAGAGATCCGCAAGAAACACGACTGCCGAATCCCTCTTCTTTGTTTTATCGACGAATTTAGTCTTTGCTACATTTCTTTCTACCCACAATATAAATACGTTGTGGTTTCCAACACTGCGCCAAGAGAGTGGAGACAGCTTTTATTTTTTTTATTTAACTCAAAACGTAGATATATTAGTACTTTTTGACCTATAAGAACGTTGACTTAATACTTTAAAATAGGAACCAACAGCATGCAAAAATACGGTACCATAAAATACATCCCCAGATCCTCTTACTCAATTCAAATGCCAGATCGGTAAAAAAATCCTACTAGGTATACAAATCATTTTGAATAAATCACTTAATATTTAAGTAACGTTGTCTTCACAAAAAGCCACAGTAAGTACAAAGCTTTGATTCAAGTTTAAAATTATTATAATAAGCGAAAGAGGTGTTGATTATACAAATATAAGCAAAACAAATGAGTTGATTTCAAGCTAAACTTATTGAATTGAATTAGAAGTTATGACTAAAATAAACAAAGGTTAATTTTCTCATATCAGAGTTATAAAAACATTTGTTCAAAGTATGGGATTGTTTCTCAGATTTAGAAACTAGATTTTCACCAAAAAGCTATGCTTTTTGCATTGATAACTGGCTTTCCATCCATTGCCACAATATTATCAGTATATCGTGTGGAAAGTGCGTCTTTAAGTTAGTGGTAACTGTAGCTAAACTAGCTCAGAGGGTCAGCAAGCTGAAGTGGCAGTGAGCCAGTCATATCTGCCGCATACCGTTGGAGTAAACGTGTTCTGTATTGGAGACCACGTCTAGGCAAGCGTAGTGCGGGGCGCCCGCTGCTGAATGGAGGATGACCGCTATAGCGGACAGCGACTGGATGTGGATGAGCGACCCTCAGCTCTTTTCTTCCAGTCTCTGTATCTCGCAAGCTGAGCCACTGACATAGTGGTTCCTAAGTTAAGCAGTGTACTGCTAAAGGTAGATAATAATTATGATGGCTGTAACTTAACGTTGTACTTTCTATTTGGAACTTTAGAACATTTCGATTTGCACGACTTAAAACATTTTGATATATATTTTAATATCGTTAATAATTAACATCACAAAGCATTTATTCCCCACTAAAACTCCAGTTTCCTAATTCCTTCTCGTTGTAATTCCTCTGAAGCCGTCAGGTGAACACGACAAATGATTCGTAATGACGTATTCAAATCAGGCCGACCTCGCAAAATAGAATTACGAAAATTCCAATGTTTTATTAAGTTAAACTTTGCTTCGGCAGCTCTAAGTGAATTTATTCTTACTTAGTTATCGGCGCGGCGTGAAAAGTCATCTTGCTAACGTTTCGGTAACTTGAATAATTAAATTTGTCACTAGTGGTTGACACGTCACTGGATTTTCTTCCGAATTTCACAGGGTCGTCACGTTTACCCCCCCCCCCTCCCCCCCCCTTCCTCACCCTCCATTGTGTAATCGTGGTTCTCTAATTTGAATTATTTATCTGATTTCACACTTCGCCACTCTTCGGAAACGTTTTCAATTCCAATTCAGGAACGTCGTCGCTATTTCTTAATCGCGTCCCGGATTTCAAATTGATTGATCAGCTTAATATCGATGAAGATTTTATTATGCAGGCTGTAAACTTGGCTTTTAAACTTATTTAGATTTATTTAGATAGGTTTTATTTCATATAGGTAGGCTCTTTTTGACTAAGCGTGCTTCTGTGTTCCATATGCTAAAAGAGTTCAACGTATATAAAAGCATAAGCTTTACGAATAGTAAAAAAAGTTGGTGGTGAGAAGACCATTTATTATACTCGTAAGCAACGTTATAAGAACCTAATTATCATGTGATTATAATGTCATACCATATTGTAATCAAGCAATCATATATCACATACAGGGTGTTCGGTGGACATAAAAATAGGCTTCTAGAAAAAAAAACTACTAGTTATATTACCAAATTTTAAAGAAAATCGACTAAGTTTAGGTGATTAATTCGATATAAAACTTACTGCCTACTCTTGCAATATACATCCAAAAATAAAAATGCCGATTTGATATCTCTTTCGGAAATGGCTGCGGGTTTTGGATTAGAAAGGGACAAGAAGAGATATCTCGAGACGTCACCAATACTGTATCTGTGGTTAGATGGCAAGCATTATGCAATAGCACAACATAACTTTAATGAATGATGAGTGTTGGTTTTACATGCCAAAATAAATTTCCCATTTCTATGGTAAACATTTCACAAATTTATTTATTATGCTTAAATTACCCCTTTCATTTTATTGCGTATATTATCAAACACCCTATATATATCAATCACATGCTCATGGTTACTTCCTGATTAGTTTATCTATCAGGTTCGGGTTCCAGACTTATCTTAGTTTAAAAGATAATGACAACGCTATGACGACCTATAAATATATTCTAGAAAATCTGAAATGTAAATAATGTGTGTAAGGTAGTGATGAAAAGCTTGATTATATTCAATAAAAAAAATATCTATGTAAACGAAAAGAATTCTACATTTCGTCAATAGTGACTAGATTTTTATTAGGATTAATAATTGTCATGTGATCCAAATATAGTGAATAAGTTATTATAAAAATGTACTATACAATATATGTAACAGGATAAATTCAAAGAACAATATCTACCCTTTCTTCTCGAAATGGGCCAATAGACCAAAATAACATGACATTCAGTCGCCGTCATTGAACTAAAGGGATATGCGGTTACACTGTTTATTACGACAGTGAATACAAAACCAAGGTTCGCCAGGATCCATAATTTCATTCATCTAATAACCACTGAATTTTTATATGCGCATAATTTCGGTGGCGCGCTTGTAGAGTGGCACAGCTTATAAGGGAATAGATAGTTTAGTCTACAGGAAAGAATTACTGAACTTCATCATTCATCATTAGATAGAACTCTTGATAATTTTCATCAAAAGTTTACAGGAATTATTTATTATTAATTTCAATTGTATTTATAATCAAAATCAAAATATCTTGTTTTGGATCATTAAACAGTATTCAGAAAGTATTAACGGTGCTACCCGCAGGAATACTATGTCGCAGGCATAATGGAAATTAGGTAAAAACTTACTTGCGAGACTTAAGCAGTAGGTACATTGTTGAAAAAAAGCTAGTAATAAGATTAGACCTGTGCGATTATGAACATCATTTCAGTGATACCACTATACCACCATTCACACACACCGTTTTGGTTCTTCGTTCTTGATGCGCGCAGCTAAGGTATGGAACGCTTTGCCCTCGTCTGTTTTTCCTAAAGAATACAATCCGGGTCTCTTTAAGGTAAGAGTGAATAGGTTTCTTCTAGATCTTCGTGCTTCATCTTAGACCACATCATCGCTTACCATCAGGTGAGATTGTGGTCAAACGAAGATCTATCCAGTATAAAAAAAAACACATCTTGACCAAGTTTTTGCTTAAAAAATTTCCGTGTTTAATTTCAGGGGATAAAGGTTAACGAGTCGAAACACCGATAAAACGGTACGTGATAAATCCCGTATTTATAATATGATTGACCAGGATGCCATATATAAGGAAAATAAAAACTTTTACTCAATAAAACGCACAAACATTAAAATTCATTGCGTTGGTCCATCATGTGTGCATTCAGTACGTCACCCTAAGAGAATAATCGGATTGAATTATTCAACAATCCTTAAGTTCCCTTGTCTCCATTATACCTTGCCTTAGTTTTTTAGCCAAATGTATGTAAAATCCATTCTCTTGTAGATCTCCGGCTGTTCTTTATACGAGAAATGAATCAATTTTCATAAAATGTTGTTTATTATAGGCGTTTTACAATGACAAAGAGAACGAAATCTCTCTGATGGGAAAATTTATGAAAACAAATGTTTTTGAAATACTACGTCTAAATTGACCAAAAGTTGCTAAGACTTCAGAGCATAATCTCAACAAAAAGTCGACCAAGACTTTCTGTTTCACTTTATCGGACACAATTTGATTACAATAACTGAATCACCAGAAAGACAATCGCAAAAACCTTAATATATGTATAAAAAATACAAAACCGATATTTAGAACTTCAGAAACCTAAGAATTTCATTGTCCTTGAAAACGAATATGAAATTCTAACACTCTCATTACGGTTTCGGAATGATATAACACGCGAATTTATGAATCGGAAACATTCGCATTTGTATTCCTGAAGAACGGAATATGTAATTTTATTTTATAAATCCGCCGGCAGGTTCTTTTCAAATACTGGTTTTGATATCTTTTGTTCCCGTTACCTTTTTTGTGCATAGGTGCATCATCGCTTACCATCAGGCGAGATAGTGGTCAAACGCTAGCCTATAATTTATATAAAAAAAGGTACGTTTTGAAAAAGGAAATAGTTCCCTGTGCCTTTTACAATGTTCAAAACCTAACCTTACGAGTATTACAATGTTAATAGGTACATTGTAATAATGTTAGTTTTTGAAGATTGTAACCTAGTATTCAACCGGTTTTGTTATGTACGACCTTAATTGAAAACTCACATCTGGAATCGTATGAACTGATTTTAGAGGTGGGTTTAACCTGTAGCTTGAATATTTATCCAGTATTGGAAATGTATGGAACATTTCTAATAAACAATTTTTCAAGTCAATTGATGGCGCAGTTACGACGATGCTGCTTAGTCAGTTTAACAGGTACCTACTTACATGATGAATGAATATGATTTGTTTAACTATTTTATACAGGCTGTTTCATTGATATTTTAGGACTTGATATTAAGGTAGGTTGAAAATTTAAAATGGTACTGAATTAGAAAAAAAAGATTTTATAACAATACTGGCCATTAGCCCTACCGGTGTTTTCATTTAAAGTCCTATATAAAAAACGAAGTATAAAAAAGAATAATTTTGAAACGGATCCTGATATAAATTAATTATAATTTTCAAATGAGCTTATTTAATATAATGTTTCTAGCTTGATAATATTTTTGTATTTAAATAAAACCTTCGATTGATCCAATTCTATAAAAAAAAAACGAAAATATCAATACTCTAGCACCCAAAGGACAGTAGGCATCTATTCGAACCCTAAAATAACGGAGGCGTAATAAACAGCGGAAATCATCTTCCATTCAATAGTACATAATGGGTCTGGAAATTCGACAAAATTTAAGTCGACGGGTATTAAAGGGGACCGGGTAATTCAGTGGCGTGAGGGTCGTAGTGGCGCCAACGATCCTGCCGTAGACAAAATTCTAAGTACGATGGTGCCTTGCTGCCCTGGTTTTAGCGAAATGTTTGTAGCTTTTTGTAGAAACGCTGGAAGAGACTGTGGCTTTCAAACAGATTGCGCTACGATTTTGTAAACCGATAAAGTGGCCCTATAGACGTTTTATTCCAGACGATTAAATTATTATAAATAAAAAAAAATGCTGGACATTACACACTCCACTAACTAGTAAATATGATAAGTGCATTTTCTAAAAGTGAGTACCAAAATAATCATGAAAATGAAACCAAATTTACTCTAGGGTATTTTCCTGCACAGTTCTTTTCTCCGCTAAAATTCTAATCAAGTTCATCCATTTTTTCTATTGCCTTGTTACCAAAACTGTCGCAAGGATTACATTCTTTATCATTCTCAGCAGAAATGAGGTAGATTTCGGTACCCGTTCAATCTTCGCTGAAGCATGGAGAAATACGACCATAACCTCAACATATCCCCAAAAATCAGAGGAATTACGTGAAAAATCAAGTGAATTACACGAAAAGCCTTACGTGACGTCACCGTGGCAGAAAATTCGATTAAGGTCGTGGCGAGTCAGCGATCTATGTATCTTTAGTATTAATAAATTATTTTTCTAGATTACTGGGTATTAATGTTATGTGTGATGAATTAAATATCTGGGACATAAGTTAATTCTAGAAATCAGCTTTTTCAGCTATGTTGACGTCTCACGTACTGAATACTAACTATGGCAAATCCAATGCCTCGACTTGACTATGCCTAGGTTTTCCCGAATTAAAACCTTATTACCTAGGGATCAGAAGATATCTTATAAGGATGACAAATTATAAACTTAAATCATAAATTTGTTATTATAAAAGTGGGATAAAAGTGAACAGCCTACTCGGAGACATACAATTTATTATAGAAAAAGTTTGTACAACCGCTTTGTCTGTACACACTTGACAAATATCTGTAGACAGTATCACGTATCTTCATTCTCAACTCACATTCACCTCGAAAGGACCTATTTTTCAAACAAATCTTTCGACCGGTGTATGAAAACAAGTATTTTAAGGTCATTTTGTGTTAAGATGTGAAGAAGAATTAACTTAATTTATCTTAGCACTGAAATGAAAGGGGCGCGCGAAACAACCTAATACATAATCTTATTTTTGACATTGAGACCTTTGTCAGTGCTTTTAGATAAAACAAGATGATGCCTTAACTAATAATATAAGCATGTACTACAAGTTGTTCTGGCTAGTTTGCGATGGCAGATTTTGAATCAAACACGTTATAGTATACCCTTATTTATATTCTAAAACAAAACCGCTCCAACCAGAAGTGTTTTGTCACTTTTATAGCATTTGTAATTCATGGTAAGGGCTCCTGGCGACGAATCCATCAAAGCGTCGACAGGCCGTTTGTTGCGTTTTCACGCTTGATAAATCGCGAGTTGTCCACATCCACTCGATTTATGAACGCAGACCATTGTTCATCACATAAAGTTAATTGGTCAGTGTAATACGTGAAAATAGAGATTGATAAATTATCGATATGCCAGCATTGTGGCAGACCAGTGGTAGTACCTATCCAAATGAAAATTCAAATCCATTATTGTCAAGTGCTTGCGCGCGGGCACGTGATGATATCATCGGATATCTAGATGCTAATATTTTCTAATAAAGACACAGTGATGGGCAGGATTAGGAAAGAAACAGGACCAACCTTTCAGATGCCTTCGTTCCAAGAAACTTTCGCCAAGCTTTGTTCTTCGAGTAGGTACTTCAGTTTCTTCTCCTCGCGAGGGACACAATACTACACATTCCAACACTTTTCAGGTCTTATATTACAGCAATACTTTTTGATTCGTTATTTCGGCACAGAGCACATCACAGCACAGGCATTGTTTTTTAACCATCTTTCTTCGACTCGACGATGGTAGTTACGGGAGAGAGAGATAGGAAGTTGCACATAGAAGAAAGATAAGGACAGAAAGTCACTGTGCTTCCTGCCTACATATAATATTTAATTATGGCCTAAACACCAAGTAAATTTTGTGTTTGTATTTGAAAGTGAAATTTTGACCTAAGAGTGCACTAGCCATCGATGATATGGTTCGAATTGCAAATGCACTCTTGTTTTGTATCGGGTACCTTTGCTTTTTTAACGTAAATGAATTCAACTTCCTATGTTAGATCCAAAATATACAAATACATATATTCACAACCTTCGAAAGTTATACGCGGGCAAATCAACACGTTAACTATACAGAATAGTCGGTTAGTACCGAATTAGGTCCACACGGCTATTATACTTAGATATTTTCAACGTCTTGGACTATCAACATGAATAGAAGGGTACGTAATCAAGAAAATAACCAACGATTTTGGAGTAGTTATCAAAATTCTAATGACTTTCTCACTTCACTTGAGGCGTAGTAAACCAGTTACTATGGGGACTGTAAACATATAAGTGTCATTGACGCTGCATCGTCAAGAAAACCATGAAATTCATAGCGTAGTTTAAAAGTCTGATCGCCTGATTTAAATTTTTTCCACAGAAAACGCCACCACTTACCACAGCTATAAAACATGCTCGTCTATATGTTGATACCTAAAATAATTCTCGTTTTTGACGTGAACATAAAAATGCATGATTTACATAGTTAGATAGAGGTATACAAAATTTATGCATCCCAACTGTGAAGCTGTTAAATTGCCCGTGTTAAATGCGACGACATTTTTCATTTCACAGAGAGTGATGTAGTATTTTTTATCAAATTGTTCAGTTATTTTTTCCAAAGCGACACTAACAGTGCAAGCTATGTTCCTAAGTGGAAGTTCTCATAGGGCACGAAGCAAAATTATTTATGGTCTGTTTTATAGCCAAAGTTCATTCGTTGCTGCGGTCTCTTTTATTCGTTCGACGGGAAAAAGTTGCGAGATTTTATTGCCGGTGTGGGATAGGATGCGTTATTGCATTAAGTTTCAACTGCTGTGCGAATTAAAATAGATATTTTTTGCGGTCAGCGCATTTGCCTTCATAGTTAATTCTGGCTCATGTTCTGTATTCGTTAGCTCATGATGTAGACCATAAACTTATAGTCGGTCTACTGTCTGTAGGCACTATGAATTTACATTTATAAACGAATCTAGGGTAGACTATAGAGATTATTGCGACGATATATTATTTCTTTATGATCTTGTATGTCGTTTTACGTAATCTTTTCGCTGTTGAAACATTTTTATATCGTCGAAAGTTTTGGAGAATAGAATAAAGAAAAGAAATACTTCTCTTCTACTTATGCAAATGTATATTTCAATGTTAAAATTAGATAATAACCCTACACATTTTTATGAGCATCATCTCTTTGTTCCAGAATTCAATAAGACACAATTTGTCACTTCACAATCGGTTCATGAGGGTCCAGAACGAGGGTACGGGCAAGTCATCATGGTGGATGATCAATCCTGATGCGAAGCCAGGCAAGTCCGTGCGAAGACGGGCCGCTTCTATGGAGACGTCAAAGTTCGAAAAAAGAAGAGGCAGAGTAAAGAAGAAGGTATGTTTGTATTCTTCTGAAACAACGTACTAGATTGGTTACATTTAGATAGTGACCAGTTCGACAAAAGTTGGCCGACCAAGAATTTAGTATTTGTTTCTATTTACACACCTCTTTTCATAGTTGTTAGATACTGACCTATATATTCGTTTAATTTTAATTTTATAGACGGAAGCGATAAGAAATGGAGTCACAGCTGATGCCACGCCAAGTCCTAGTAGCTCAGTTTCAGAAAGCCTAGACATGTTCCCAGACTCGCCAATGCACAGGTAAGCAACCATAAATAATAAAGGTACTGCAGTAATACCCCGAGAGCTTACAATAGAAGCATAGATTATTTAGAACAGCAAACCAATTTCCCGTAAGATATAGGTAGATTCCAATCTTAATTCAGAGCCCAAAAGACTTGTGGCAGGAAGCCAGTAATGATAATAGCTGCGCTGCAATACTTTAAAATTGTGATTTGACTTTAAATGCACAATTATTTACCTATACGGGTAATACAATGACAGTTTTGCCAAAACCACAAATATCCACCTTACTAAGTAAAACCTTGGGAGTATTGAAATTTTATGACTACTAGAAACAATGCGAGCCACACATGATACTCTATAATAAAACCATCGGCATAAAGCTGTGTTGACCAGACTAATAAAATTGAGTTATTGCAACTCTGCTACTTTATGATAAAAGGTTTTAAATCATTCAGAACCATTAGATGATGAGTTATGCGATTGCTGAATCTCGTCATTGCGTCGATATTTAACATTTTTATTGCCGATTTATTTTATGTGGATTACGAATCATCGAAATACAGGCCGAAGGGCCGGCCTACTATACCAAAAATCTCACATAACATTTTGTCATTGTTTGTAGATAGTAATAAAAATATTTCTACCCTGACCGCTCAACCCCGTTATAGTGAACGCTTCATTTAGCATACGAGTTTATTTATTTTAGCGGGCGGTAGGCATTTTGCATGATCTCTATATTTCAGATAATGATACTCTAAACGTAGTAAGATTATTTGGTTGGTGATTTACCATTATTTGCATATCATTTGTATGAGTCTTCGACCGTTATTTATTTGCTTTTTTTCGCTTGTGCGTAGCAGCAGCGGTTTTCAGTTGTCACCGGACTTCCGACAAAGAGCTTCATCAAATGCGTCGTCGTGTGGAAGGTTATCTCCTATCCCGTCTATGATAGCGTCTGAGACCGACTGGGTACCGGATTATACTCCAGCCAGTGACTTCAGTGACTATGCGAACAGCGATTTCACGCAAGCGGACTACGCACAAGAAGAACAGCTAGCGGGGAATCTTGCTGATTCCATGAAGTTGCACGGAGCCGATCCATTCCTCAATACACAGTAAGTATTAGAGGCTTGGCTTCGATAACAGATTTTCAACGGGTAAAATCTGATGTCGATGTAGAAAATTGGTGTAATGCTTCCAGAATAAGTTTTAATTCTAGTCTGTTCTTAGAAATAGGAGATGCTTTGCTTCATTTAGATTTCACTCGATGATTTAAAAATAATAAACTTAGACAGAAGAAATATAACTATATTTTTCAGAAGAATAATTAGTGATCATCAAAAAAGAATGAGTTAAAAAATCCCAATCAAAGTTTTCGAGCAAACATGACTGGTGCCCCTTTAAAGGTCCAGGAACCTTACAAAAAAGCTAGTTTTCTAATACTTTTCACAAATCAGGTACGTGCCGACGACGTCATCATCGTCGTCTGGTGGCAACTATCGGTACTCATACGGATCCTGCCCGAGGCATCCACACGGACCCTGTGCTTGTGCAATGTACTCCCACCCAGCACATCCTGCGCACCCAACGCATCCCCGTCAGCACGCGTTGGACCACTTCGTGAGACCACCACCACCGGCTGATCAGGCTGATATTATGCACGCAGGTAAATAAACTTTTACTTTAATCTTCTTTCTTCCTCTTAGCCTTTGATGATTATCATAATTCCAAGAAGATTTTTTATCGCTACGTTGTGCGTAATAACGAAACCCAACCCAAAGCTGCCTAAGAACTTTACTGAAAAGGATAAACGGGAGAATAATTGATTAGGTAATAATACTTATATTCAAATATGTATTTTAATGTGTTAGCATGTAAGACATAAATTAATTTAAGTATTCAATATCCTGTCTGACATATTATGACTATTACATACAAATTGATAAAATAAACCGCAACACTCTGCTCACTCCTTTGTTGTGGACTTTTACCCATCAAGTCTTCCACCTAGTAATTATTTTCGTTGTGGCTGGATGTTTGCGGTTTATGACATTATTCATAAGCTATCTACATATAGCTGTTGTCATGAAGTCAAGCTTACCTATATCATGAAACAATGACGTTCTGTATAATCGAAAAACATATTTAACCTAAAAACTAATTTAAAACTGAATACCCCTCTAACTTTAGAAAACAGCCAGACGCAAATGGTGACGACTTCTGACGCAGCGCTCATGAACGGCGGGATGATGGTGCAGACTGGAGCGATGGGGCCCACTACTGTCATGGGGCAGATCATGGGAGCCCTCAATACAGGGCTGGCTGAAGACTTGAACCTGAATATCGAGACATTGGAATGCTCTAACGGCTTTGATTGCAATGTTGATGAGGTAACTTTGCAATGTGCATTGCATTATTAAGAAATATTTTTATTACAATTTCGTATTTATTACAAACAATGACTCTTCGAGATAGGACTAACTTTCCGTAGTTTTTGAGGCCCCTAACGCGATGAGACGAGCGAGATGGGTATAGTTTCTTAATCCTTTCAAAGCCCAATGTAGGTCACATAGGTAATTTAAATAATTAAAATTTCAAACTTGTTGTTTATAAATGGGTTATCTAGGGCGAGGACCAAATAAAATTATATATTAAGTTTTTAATTAAACAGTTCGTTGATCGCGCATGATCGCTTTCTCTATTTTAAAGGATGTGTGACTGTATTTCCATATAGTTAGGGCACCAAGTGCTTTTCTATAATGCAACGTTTCTGTTCTGCAGTTCACAAGGCCATTATCTTCCTTCAGGTCATCAAACACGAACTCAGCATGGATGGCACCCTCGACTTCAACTTTCCTCAGCAACATACCGCTGCTGAGGCCGACAGCCAGTTCGCTGACCCAGCACCCCCTGTTCCTACCACCTTATCTGGTGGCGGCGCCCCTCGCACGCCCTACTCCGTCACCCCATCTTGGGTTCACTAGAGACAAGACAAACGTGGTAGAGAAAGATGGGATGTAAATATTATTGTCGAGATTTTCGTTGACTAGTTAAAAGTTTTATTTAGTAGTAAGGACTGTGTTACCATTTGTGTCAATTAGGCTTTAGTGTGGCTAGGGAGCTTGTGATAGGGGGAGGGGTGCTGGGCTTTTGGATGTGTAAAAGGTACTGTATCTTTTTTCTACTTTATAGACTTTACTTTATACTATATAATGATTTACAATTTTTATTCATGCATGAAAAATTACAAAATACTGTTTTTAAATATTGTAGATTTCTGTATCAACCTGCCTGTAGGTACCTATATTATTTTAACCATTGAAACCATTCGTTATGCGAAAGTTTATAAACAAAAAACTGGGTAATTTACCATACAATTCAGAGTAAATAATAGCTAGTGGTTCTCCCCGAACTGAGATCTCGCGAGTCTCCCTTAGAAACAAAAAAATATCTTTGTAATCTTTGACTAACAAAATAGTGCCAGGAAATGCATAACCCGCTATCTTGACCTACAGTTTCATTCAAATTACAGGTAACGGGTGTTTCTGTTAATTGGTTAGACTTTTTTGGGGTAGAAATTGCAGTTATTCTGGATTGCAGACTTTCCCCTATATTTTTATCACTAAAGCTACACACATACCAAATTTCAGCACTGTGTCACTGGTGTACCCTGTAAATTGTGTCAAAGTTCAGTTTTTATTATAGCTAATAACTTAAAAACTACAAAGTTTAAATTTAAAATAAAAACTGAACCGGAATGTTATCATAAAGACCTTTTATTAGACGTGTGATTTGACAGAATAGTCCCATTTTAGTTTTTTTTACCCCTCTTGAACCCCAATATCTCAACAACCCCCCAACATTTTTAGCTCATTTAGTCACGCCAAAATTGTGCCATCACTACCTATCTATATACCAAATTTTACGATGATCGGATAAACGCTTCGAAAGTTATCCTCGGACAAACAAACATACATACATACATACATACAACGCCGATTTGCCCAAGTTGATTGAGAGATCTCGAACGCACAATTCACGAAAACGGAAAACAATTTCCTTTAATAAAACTAAAGTAGCCATATATCCTTTCCATCATTTTCATGGAACAATTGAGTTCTTAGTTTCATAGTTTCAATACAACGAACTTACTGAACACTCCAACGAAAAAGTTTGGGATAATCGTTGATATTTCACGATTTATAGCCATAGTATTGTTAAATGTTCGCTAATATATCTCTGAACTTTTGAAGTATTTTAAAGTTGCTTTTAAAGGATTGGATCGCTGTTTTAGTGGTGAGTTTCTAATATCCACATTTATACTTCCAGTAGCCCTTAGGTAACTATTATTGTGTTTTCAGAAATTAATTCTAATATATTTTGCAAAAACCTTTGACACTTACGAAACACACCAATCTTTTTTACAATGCCACTAAAAAAACGCCTCTTTTTTCCTCCAAAGAATCTGCAGTGCCTTCGTCACATTCATCTTTACGACATTACGAACCATAGAATAAATAATAGTAGGCTTACAAAAGATGAGTACGTCACTCATGTTTACGTCTTTGTACGTGGATTATGAGACGAGATGCCCTCTTTATTTATGTAGAAAAAAATCTTAGGTTACACAGAATCGTTTGGTTGCAAATTATATCGGCCTATGAATAATTCATATTGCAAATTTTACTTTTCTGGCTTTTTTGTACGCTTTTGTTCTCACAATTATGTGATATTTTACATTTGAAAACTCAACTGTTTAACTATCAGAGAAACTCCACAAAACAGTATATTCAGATGAACTACAGACCACAAAGCACCTTCCAAAAATAATTAAATTTAAAAGCACTTGTTTGTTAATCGAGTAAATTATTATTCACTCATACCCCGAAAGTTGGTCATTGTAAACTCAACATCGGCTCCGTAAATACGATTTACGGCTCTGGGTAAAATAAAGAAGAGTAGAGTAAAAATTTCATTATTGACTTATTTAAGTAAATTTGAAAAAAGAATGAGGCTCATTGCATTCATAGTAAGGTCAAATGAAACACAATCTCCATGACAAATTCTTATTTGTATATAAAAATTTAAGTGGTTACATTCGTAATGCTAAAATTAAATACATCCTCCATGACAAATCTGTATTACCATTTAAAAAGGACTCTCCATGACAAATACTATTTTATTAAATGTTAGAGGCCATAATCAAGTGGTATAAAAGAAACAATAGATACCGGGAACGCTTTATTTCTCTTTAGCAACCATCGATATATATGTATGTACTACGCACTAGATATCGCGATCCGAACACTCACTCTGTTCCACTGAACTGTACTGCAATCCGTACACCTTACTTTAGTGCGGCTTCAACATTCACGCAGTTTGGACATGTACGGAGCGGCACTAATAACACGAGAATTCGAATCAAAGTATGAAATACATAAAGTATGACATAAATAACGATTCAGTAGTCAAGTAAGTAAAATTGTTGGTTGTTCAAGTGAATAAATAGGTAATAATATCGTAATACCACATTAGAAAAAAAAAATGTTTATTATAATGCTATGCCATCTAAAATCATTGACTAAAATATGCAGATATACCATTACAAAACCGGTTGTAGGTAAAAATATGTGACTGAACACGGACTTGACGTGGTGTTTTTAGAAAGTGTTTTAGTTTATTTATGTAAATGTTTTCTAGCCAGTTTGATATTTTTTAATATTTATTGTATGTTCTTTCTTTTTAGTATTTAATATCTGTCAAAGGTCAGAAAATATGACGACGTGCGTAATTCGATACTGCAAAAATACATCAAGAAGTGTCAGTGAATCATCAAGTGACAGTTATTATTATTTTTTTATGCTATGGAGATGGAACAAGCCTATGGCCCACCTGATGTTAAGTGGTAACCATCGCCTATAACAAACTTTGCCTCGAAGGTCACGCTCCTTAGAAATGTGCCCTACGATGCACTTTCTTGCGTCCATCAACTAGTTTGATTTCAAACTATTGTTAACGTACTTGAGCTTAAATAAACGCATGACAATTCATATTATTTTACTTTTCTACGTTACCATATTTTCAATTATTACATTACTATTATACATTTTGAAATAGAGTATGAATTCTAATGAAGTTTTGTAGTTACAAAAGCTGTGTCTTTGAGAGCACGTCTGTGGTGTAAAATCTATAGGAACAACAGGTTGTTACACTATGTTGAACGGTACGCGTAAGCGCCATGAATTTCATGGCGCTTACAACGTTTTGGTCGCGAGTAAACTAAACTCTATAAGCGATCTAGCGCTGCATGTTCTAATATGGTTAGATCACATAAATAATGTTTTAGCGCTGCAGCGAACTTTAGTTCTAACTCACCAGCATTTGAACAAACTATTTTCAAGAATGTTCTTGTCTGTCGGTAGAGTATATGTCTACGAATATGTTCGCAACAAACTATCTTAAAAGCCTTTTTATTAATTTCCTCGCATTCGTGATGATAAGTTATGTTACAAGTTATCATTCACTCGCTCGTCCGCCAACATATCTCGAGTGTACAGCCCTTGTATAACAATATGCAATATCATACGCCCACACAGTCCAATTAGCTAAAAACTCTACACCATTAAATAGTATGAATAAAATAATAATTAGAAGGCTCACGATCGTGATTCAATTTCACCAATGAATGGTCCTATTTGTACGCTAATGAGGGAGACCGAACCAGTAATTAATCATATCATTTCAGCGTAAACGGTGGCCGCGTTGTCGAGCGATCGCCTCGGAATAATGGAATAACACGAAAAAATCTCCCGAAACCAACGCCCGGCTAAACCCGCTTCGGTAATGACTTGTTTTTTAGGGTTACAAAAGAATGAATACGTCCTCCACAGACGGTGAAAATTCTTGTTAATTTTTTAATACCGGTTAATGGGGAGTAAAAATAAAATCGCTTTTAAAATGCTACGTGATTCAACTACGGAAAGTTTTCAATGATCGAATCGTCGACGCGCACGTTATTGGAGAAAATGCACGCCTCGTTATTTTACAATTATGTAACGAGGATAACTGTGCATCGGTCAGCAATCGTTTCAGTAGGGATTTTACTAAGAAGTTGATTTTCGTGAGGAGTCCGGGGGTGCCATTTAAATTACCAAACTCATCTTGTATTCTGTCGGGGTGGCCCGTAATTAGGTACGGCGCACCTTTACACACGATTTCCCGACACTTGTTAAAAGTTTTCAATTGCGTTACGAGGGGGACCTTACACGGAATTTATTCATTATATTCGCCCTTCGTTCTCTACTTAATAAAAAGCTCCTTTGCCATTTTTCGTTTCTTTTGCTATAATCTTATAGGTAAGTACTTTAAATATTTGCCGCATGGCCTGCCTGATGAGAAATGAATTAAACATTAAATCTGAATTTTTATTCCATATTACTAACTTCTACACAAATTGGATACCAAAAACATGTTCTTTGCCTATAACTAGTTGTTCGCCCCGAACTGAGATCTCGCGAGTCTCCCATAAAAACAAAGATATATTATTCGTAATATTTGACTATCAAAATAGTGCCACGAAATCAACCACCTGACTTGACCTGATCTACAGTTTCATTCAAATTACAGGTAACGGGAGTTCATATTAATTGGTTTCGCTTTTTTAGGGTACAAGATGCAGTTATTCTGGATTTCAGACGTTTGCCTATATTTGTGTCACTAAAGCTACACGAATATCAAATTTCAGCATAGTGGGGTCACTGGTGTATCCTGTGAGTTTTGTCAAAGTTTTGTTTTTATTATGGCCCTAACATTACAAGGAATAAACTAAAAATAAAAACAGGTCCCGCTTATAGTTTCATTTTCATTTTTTTTTACCCCCCTTGAACCCCAATATCTCAACAACCCCCCAACATTTTTATCTTATTTAGTCACACCAAAATTGTGCAATCACTAACTACCTATGTATTAAATTTCACGATGATCGGATTAACGCTTCGAAAGTTATCCCTGGACAAACAAACATACATACAACGCCGATTTGGCCAAGTTGATTTAGGGATCTCGCTTCTCAAAAAAATAACCAATTAACATGAACTCCTGTTACCTGTAATTTGAATGAAACTGTAGATCAAGTTAATTGGTTATTTATTTCGTGGCACTATTTTGATCGTCAAAGATTACGAATAATATTTTTTTGTTTTATGGTAGACTCGCGAGATCTCAGTTCGAACTACTAGTTTAATAACCTTAGTAATAACAAAACATTTATACTTTCGTCCAGAACTTTCAACTCTTTACGTGCTTCTTTTCAACAAGTCTATTTCTATAAAGTGAGTCTCATTTCCATCCACAAGCAGGCAGGATGTATATCCAGTTTTCGCGAGACCCAACTTATTGCTTGACAGGCTCCTACAGCGTTTGATCAGCTATTTAAATTAAAGCCAACGATGTTAGGGATGTCAATTTTTCTTGAAATTTACGTGACCCGTGAAGCGTGGGGAATTTTCTCGACTATTATATTTTTATCAGCTATCGCACTGACTTAATTTTACTTGGGACAAATATTAAAATTGTATAGGAAGCAGTTGCGTACATTACATAAAGATATCTCGACCCGAATTTCAATATTTGAATTATTTCGATGATAGAGAAACTTGGGATTGAAATTGCTCCAACTCGTTCATAAATGTTACAACTTAGACGTAATTTGTTTTCCTTATTGTTATTTATTCTAAAAGGATCATTAAAAAGAACAACCAGGCTTTTTTCTTGCCTTTCTTTCCTGGCTTGTTTGCGAAGGAACAGGCAGTAAAATTGACGTTGCAAAGTGAACCTTGTGATTTTAATGAATAAAAATATTTTGAATTTGAATACATCCACTGTTAGTTATTTGGAATTCAATAGTGTCTCGGAACTACGCTGCACGATTGTGTTTCGAGATAACTTATAATAAATTTTAATCTTAAATAAAAAAGTATTTTATAAAAGTAACTCGTAAAATTGAATTTGTTTCCATAATTTTAAGAAAATAATCAAAAAATATACCAGACAGGGTAAACAACTTGAAGTTAGGTATGCTCATACTCATCTTTTTTTTTATTTATGTACTTTGGGTCATAATAGTTTTTTATATACCATTAAGACGGCAAATATGCATACAGCCCATCTGTTGGTAAGCGGTTTTTTGATATTAAATTGATTATTCCCCTAGAAATAGGTTGTAAAAAATGGATAAAAGACATGTTCGTTAGAAATAAAATACCGTTTTCGTTTTTTACTAATTATCCCACAAAGCCTTCGGGTGGCGTAAGAATTATTTTGGCACCAATTATGGTTTCTAACTCGTACGAACTAAACAACTTACTGTTACTTCATGGAATAAAGAGCAAAAATCAAGACATTACAATATTAAAACGCCTCGCAATTCTTCTCATGTCGAAGTATAAAAGTCGAGGGTGTATATTGGGTGTAATTTCGTTGAGCCAGCTTTAGCATTCTTCAGGGATGTTCCGAAGGCAAATTGGATTACGTGTTAACTGTCTGCAGAACCCGGCCCTTAGCCAGTAACGTAATCAGGGGTTTACAATATTCCTAATAAGTTGACAGACTTTTGAGATTCGTAGGTTTACATATTTCGTATGTATTTATTTTGCTTAAATGTACATAATACATTTTTCAGCTTACTCGTAGATGGTAGGTAAGTAGGGAGTAAGTACATGCACCCTGTAAGGGCACTGCAAATTTAGTTAAAACCGTTTCAAAAAATACAAACAATTGAAAACAATTTAACAAATATAATTATTGAATAAAGTAATTATAAGTATGTATTTACAAAAAAAAAGTATATTAAGTATTCTATCAGTTATCTGGTCCCCATAGTACAACCTCTGCTTAGTTTGGGGCTTGATAGCGCTGTGTGAAATGTCCAGCAATATTTATTTATTTAAACAAATCATAAAAATGCATGCGGTAAATGTCATATTACACTAATATTATAAATGTGAAAGTTTGGACGTTTGTTTATTTAGTTGTTTGTTTGATTGTTTGTTATACGTAGATTATTATTGTATAACCTGGATTACCACTTAGGCTACCTTTTATCCCATAAATCAGTTCCCATGGAATAAAAATGGGGTGTCAAGTTGCAACAGCGAGTTTATTTCTAGTTTATTAGGTACACCTATTACATTTAGTGTAATTTAGTAGTGTAACGCGTACGAAGTCGCGGGCAACAGCTAGTAATACAATAAAAGAACATGGTATGTCAAGCTATTGGGTAATAATAATAATAATGTCAAGTAATTTCAAAGTATAAATTATATCTAAACATGCTTATGCACCTATTAATGTTCGCTAGGGCCGTCATTTTGTTTGTTTATTATGTTGTCCGATAGGTATTCCTCAACTGAATAGTATGATTTTTTAATTAAAAACTAGCTGTTGCCCGCAACTTCGTACGCGTTACACCACTAAATGTGTAGGTAACCTAGAAATAAAGCTAAACTCGCTGGTGCAACTTAACTTAACACCCTATTTTTATCCCATGGGAACTGATTTATAGAAGGAAAGGTAGCCTATGTGGTAACCCAGGTTATAATCTACGTACATACTAGATTTCATCGAAATCGGTTCAGCCGTTACGACGCGATTGAGTAAGAAACAAACAAATAAACTAACAAATAAATAAACAAACATCCAAACTTACACATTTATAATATTAGTGTGATGATTTCAGATTCCTACAAAATATTTTATGTACTTCCTCGTTTTTAGATACTCAGGCATTTTATTATATATTTTAACCTTTATCAGTTGTCCATCTAGTGGGGGACCGTCCTACGCTGCGCTTTCCAGCGTGCGTCTCCTCTAGAACCTTTCTTCCCCAACGGCTGCTAGTTCGAATTTATAATATTAGTATAGATTCAATTTAAATATTTTGTACATTAATTTCACCAAAAAACGAGATATTTACCATGGTTTGGGATTTTTAAGAAAATAATCTTTAAAACCATCATTTTATTGTAAAGATCTATAACATTTTTTCTGGTTGTAGCATGATGGTTGGTACTAACCGCTAGATAAACAGCGAAGGGAAATCGATAGGTACCTAGATTTGATCATTTCTGTGTCCATGAACATTCGCATTTTCCACTCCCTCGTTCCGAATTTTCCCTAAATCTTCTCCCTAGCTACGATCCTGCTCGCTAACGATTTTATCATTTATTGCGGAACCTCGAATGCGCGATTATGACGGGGCGAATTAGGCCGCTCATTAGATAACATGGTGAATTTTGATGTTAGATTTGAATTTAATATTTCTTCTGTAAATTAATTTAGTGGACTTTATCAGTTAAATGTAATCATACTTATTAATATAAAAAATGGGAAAGTGATTTTTTTATGTATTTTTTGCTGAGCTTTCACGTTGTAAGAGCTGAACTGATTTCGATGAAATTTGGTACTTAGACCTGCGTAGGCTGCTTTTTATTGACAAAACACGCGTGTGAAGTTGCGGGTAGAAGCAAGTTATAAATAGTCAGTAGATCCTAAGACTTACGAAAAATTCAACTTGAAATTAAAGAAACTTTATTCTCATACAAGATTCTCATTAATAACCTATGTTTTTATCAAGGTCATAATCTATCTATACGTATACCAAATTTCATCAAAATCGGTTCTGTCTCTACGACGTAATTGAGTATCAATCAAACAAATATCCAAACGTTCGCATATATAATATTAATGTGAAGAATAATAGAGAAATTAATAATTTAAGCTCTGTGCATTATTATACAGTGCTCAAAATTAAAAAGTTAACATATTATAATCAAAGGAAAAAGTATTTAATCATACACATTTCTCATACATTACATTACACAAAAACTTAGCTAAACTAATAATAAATAAAAATAAATACTGCTGGACATTTCACACATCGCTATCTAGCCCCAAACTAAGCAGAGCCTGTACTATGGGAACCAGATAACTGATAGAATACTTATTTACTTTATTTTAGTAAATACATACTTATAATAGATAGAAAAACACCCAAACACGGAACAAATATCTGTAGATCATGCAAACATTTGTTCCGTGGCGGGAATCGAACCCGCTACCTCCTGCGTCTCAGCCGGCTATACGCCCATTGCGCCACGGAGGCAGTCGGAGCTACAACGTACGAGAGTACGGAGCTGTAACAATACTGAGTTTTTCAATTCAGATTTCTACTAGGCTCAAAAAGCCTAGTTATAATTTAGTTAGAATCCATATTTGCAGTCATAAATCTGACTGGTAAAAAAGATGTAGTCGGTTTGTAAGCTGGTGTATGCTTTTTGCTGCAGATCATTTTGACTGCAAACTATGACTCCACTTATGCAGTCCACTGGAAGAAACCGTTGACAGAGAATGTTAAAATCATACAGATCATTATCATCAGGTGATTTTTTGAGAGTGGCAAATGAATTTACCACTCATTGAATTAGGTTAATACTAGCTATTTTAGCCTAGTTAGAGCAAGCGAATAGATTATGTGTGTATGCACAAAACAAAGAAAAACTCGAGTTAGAACAATAATATAACGTTTATTTTAGGCAACAATGTGTACATACAAAATATGATGACAGCTCACATATCTATAAACACCTTAAAGACGTGATGATGAGAGAGCTGGTTCTTATCTGTGTCAACGGATAAGCATTGCAATTCAGCGGGGCAATGCAGCCAGTGTCTTGGGGACACTTCCGCCTGGTAGTGATCTGGAGCAGTTGAGATACAGGCTGTTTGGTAATATACTAACGTATTCAAGTAACGGTTTCTCAAATCATAAATAAAGACTTCTCGAAAAAAAAAAAACTACTAGTTATATTATCAAATTTTAAAGAAAATCGACTAAGTTTAGGTTATTAATTCGATATAAAACTTACTGCATACTCTTGCAATCGACATCCAAAAATAAAGGCCGATTTGATATCTCTTTCGGAAATGGTTGCGGGTTTTGGGTTAGAAAGGGGCAACAAGAGATATCTCGAGATGTCACCAACACAGTATCCGTGGTTAGATGGCAAGCATTATGCAATAGCACAACATAAGTTTAATAAAGTGTTTGTTTTTACAGGGCAAAATAAATTTCTGTGGTAACCATATCACAAATTTATTTATTATGCTCATCTAAATAACCCCTTTAATTTTTGTGCGTGTATTATCAAACACCCTATATATATATTTTATATATAGATGGTATTTAGATGATTCAACTGTTTCTCCTGTATTATAGTCTTGTAAATAATTGTATATTCTTCTTTAAAGACTAACTAACATACATAAAATAATAAACTTAAAACTATCACTTTGACTCTATATCTAGATTGAAAGGATATGGCCTTAGCTATTGACTAGTATTTCAAAAAGCGGACTCAATACCGCTTTTTAAAATATTAGTCGAAATTTGTCATCACTTTCATTTATTCATATCCTTTGACAAATTACATGTGCTTGGACAAGTCAGATCAAACATCACACAATTTGACAATTGGACAAGTCAGAGGCTCATTACTTAATTGGTCATCTTAATTTTTGTTACATAACTACCTAATAATTATGTGTTGAATTTTTGTATTTGTGTATTTTATCTATACATATTCTTATTCTTATGGAACTGTAAACAGAGTAAGACATGTCCGAAATGTTATGTTAAGACCAATCTCTAACTACTTAATTCTAAGAATATAAGAACCGAGTCAAGTTTTTAATATATTTCAAGAAAGTCAACGTTAAAGACCGGTGTAAACTCCCACACTACTTAAACATTTTATACAATAATAAGTCTATTAATTTCAGAGTTCCTTCCGCCAAATAAATATAACAGCTTACTTCTAGAAGTAAACTTTTCACGTGGGTGGGCGTAGGGCGGGCCGTCCCGCCTACATGCAACAAGTGCGCCGCCCGCGCCCCGCGCCGCCCGCCCTAGCTAACGGCAATCCTTTTTCACTTACATATGAGGCTGTTGTAATTTTATGTAAAGTATATACTCAGAGGCTGTACATTTGAAGTGCCTTCTGTGCTTAAGCTTCTTAGCCCGAATGCTCTTCAAATAATACAGCTTTCGATTCAATGAGTGTCGTGAAGATAAATATTATTTTCCTTCATAAATAAAAATTCATGAATTTGTAGTAATTGTTTTAAATTATATTCTTGAATAATCTGTTAAAGTTGTCCAACAATAAGCTTCCAACTAAACGAAAACTAATTATTGGTTTTAAATACGTACTAAATAGCCTTTTTAGGATCAAATGAACACCTTCTCTAGATTCTAATAAATCGTACAAAAATGTCTCAGTAGTTGAAAAGCCGCAAACAAATCGCCTCCAGCGGTCCAAAGGAAGTGTGCTCTAAATAACACAAGAGTTAAGAGGTCGACAGTCCCCTTGTATGAATAAATTTTATCCGACTCGCCGGAATCATTCGATATCCAACGCCTAAGCTTTATAGCCCGTGACATCCGAAACTCGATTTATTATCACACTCAAAAACTCCCCTAGACTCAAAAAATACTTTAGGATTTTCTCCTAGGCTGGTATCGAATAATCTTAAACGAATTGATTTATTAATTTTTGAAACCTTTTTTTTAATTGGATAGAACTTCGTTTGTCCACAATCTCACCTGATGGTAAATGATGATGTGGTCCAAGATGAAGCACGAAGATCTAGAAGAAACCTATTAAATCGTACCTTAAAGAGGTCCGGATAGTATTCTTTAGGAAAAACAGACGACGGCAAAGTGTTTCATACCTTAGCTGTACGCATCAAGAACGTAGAACCAAAACGGTGTGTGCGAATGGGTGGTATATCGACTAGGTACGGATGGTACTGAGCCGTGCGCCTGCTTGTCCTTTGATGGAAGTGAGATGGCAGGACATCACATTTAGTACAGACGGTTGCAGCAGAATCATCTGTTTCCAGTTGCCACTTTGCTGCTAGTGTAGGCAATCGAGGAAACACTTATATTTCCAGTTTCCACCATACTCGTACAATGGTGCAAACGTCGAATAACCGATAACCATTAGACGAACCTATTTATAAAGGTCTTGTAACGCAAATTGTGGGGCACTTTTTGAACGATAGTAAAGTAGTGGAAAATCCGGCTAAATCAGCAGGAGAGGCTTTACTTCAACAGTGTGCATGGCATATTGATGGAGCGTGATTTAAATGCAACTTGGTTTGTGCTTTGCTGATCAAGGTATTTATGATTACACGGAAATACAAGTAGCGGATCTAAAAGCGATCTCCTCCAGACAACTTTTAGAAGGTCTGGAATCCAGACGAACTGCTCCAGATCACTACCAGGCGGAAGTGTCCCCAAGACACCGGCTGCATTGCCCCGTTGAATTGCAACGCTTATGCGTTGACCCAGATAAGCGCCAGCTCTCTCATCATCACGTCTTTAAGGTGTATATAGACCTTGTTCTCGTGTTATCCAGAATCTGGATAAGACGAGAACGTTATAAGATACACGGATCTTGATCGCAGCTTGATTAACTAATTATGGTTGTCATATAAGCTATTTTTTTACTAAGATAAAGTGATCAGCGAATGAACACATGCACACAAATGCACTTCACGTGCATCTACTAATAACCAATCAGTATTATTTAGCGCTACACAAAAAGGTCGCCACCCCTATTATCTGTGCTATTAAGTAGGTATTCATAATAATTGTTCATTATTAGAACTTAATTAAAATGAATTTACTGTCATAATAATATAGGTTGTTGTAAATGCGGTTTACATTTGCTCTAAAAGACGTGTAATAACAGCAGTTTCTATGACAGCTGATGGCGATTATGACGTATCATACCTACTGAGTACACGTCTAAAGGATGGTTAAAAAATGGTAATCATTTTGATTGAACCTGATCCCTATTCTGTATCTTGAAATCACCCGGTGACTAACGTTCAACATTTAAAATACTTATTAAGAACTGACAGATGCCCCTTCCTACTTTGAGGAACTATTTGAGTTCCTTAATTGCTCTAATCCTCGCCCGCTCCGAAAGTCTAAAAATTTGCTGCTAAATGCCCCAGTTCATAGAACTAGCTTTTATGATAATTCATTTACCACTCAAGTAGCACTCTGAACCTCATAGTCAGTCTCAATACGGCAAGCCCCATCTTTAGTCATATTTAAAACTATAGTAAAAACCTTTAACTCCCTGAAACGTAGTATCGCAACATGTATATGTATGTATTTTTAATTACTTTTTTTTTATATATTATCATAATATAAGGTGTTTTTGTATGATTGTAATAATTTAGGTTTTGTTTTTTGATGTAGGTACTTACAGTGCCCTCCATTACTGTAATATTACCAAAATGTTCTCCATTCAAAGGTTGTCTGGAAGAAATCGCTTCTAAGCGATGTAAGCGATGATTGTACGTTCTGCTATGTGTATTTTATATTTATGTCTGTTTCTTATGTAGTGTGCAATAAAGTGTTTTCATTCAATCATTCAAATGCCCTCTAGAATTGTGAAATCACTCTGAGACTATCACTCGGGTGTGTGACTATCAAGAGGCACATAGCTCGAAGTACTGTAACCCATTGTGGGGAAAAAGGTTCTCGAGTGGCACTGGAAAACGCAGCGTAGGCTGCCTTCTCGATGGAAAGACGACCTAATAAAGGTGGCTTGGAGCCGTTGAGTGCAGGCCGCACAACATAAATAAATAAATAAATATTGCTGGACATTTCACACAGCGCTATCTAGCCCCCAAACTAAGCAGAGCTTGTACTATGGGAACCAGATAACTGATATATACTTTTTTTTTTGTAAATACATACTTATAATATATAGAAAAACACCCAGACACGGAACAAATATCTGTAGATCATGCAAACATTTGTTCCGCGGCGGGAATCGAACCCGCTACCTCCTGCGTCTCAGCCGGCTATACGCCCACTGCGCCACGGAGGCAGTCAAATCCGGTCACTCTGGAAATCTATGGTGGAGGCTATGTTTAGCAGTGGACGCCCTAGGGCTGTTACGATGACGATAATTACGTGGGTGCGTAATTGCGTATCAAGTTTATTCTAGCTACTGAATATATCATAATCAAGCGTAGGAGATATTACATACCATGCTACGAAGAAACAGCTATTATGATTTCGTCTATTTGAGCAAATCCAATACAATCGGATGTTGTAGAATTGGAGCGCCATAACACATCGGATTGTAGATTAGAGTTGCCAAGAGTACTTAAGACCTCTAATATACTCTTAGTCTAGACCTCGTTAATGTTTTATTCTGGTATACTACATAATCATGTCATACTATCTATATTAATATTATAATGAGGAAAGATTTGTATGTTTGTAACGAATAAACTCAAAAACTACGGGTCCTATTTCAAAAATTCTTATACCATTAGAATGTCACATTATCCCCGAGTAACATAGGCTACTTTTTACAAAACTGAGCAAAAGGAGGGTATAATGTTTTTATTGAAAAACTACGCGTACGAAGCTGCGAATTAGTCACCCAGTTTACTTATAAAATGTAAAATGTTAGTCTATTTTGATATGATGATGGTGAAAGCTTTCTTGCACTTTTTTTCTTTTCTGATAAATGCTGATGTTGCTTTGACTGAGTTTCTAATACGTTTTAGATAACAAGGGAAAACCGTCCCTTTATATATTAAAAATACGGGGAAACTGAAAAAGGATGAATACACACAGACCGAATTCAGAAAGCTCAATTTTGTCTCTATAATATCTTCACATGTCTGCAAATAATGCAAGCTAAACCCCAACTTCCCACAATGTTGCCAAAAACTGAAAACGGCAGACGTAAGGCATTAAAGTCCACTTTATACGAGACTTATTTCTGGATAAGTATGCCAATTATCTACATCACATATTAAGAACGCAGTTTATTCTGGGCAATGAGTCACAGAGAAAGTCCGTTACATCGCTGAATATGCGACAGATTTATCGCGGTTGTCTAATGATGCGACAGTGTCGTGAATTTTTTTATCGATATCTAAAAATGGCTATTTCACAGCTAGTGAAATAGCAATTTTTTGATATACGTATTTCGACATAACGGAGATCTAAGTCGATAGTAACTATTGAGCGACAGAGCATGTATATGTCAGTTCAAAGAATCTACAACAACTTTCGTATAACAAAGGGCACGTTCCTAAGGTGCGTGACCTACACACAGCTAGACTAGTTTACTTCAGCTACTTTCACAGCATTATGTCATACGGTATACTGCTGTGGGGGAGTGCTGCAGATATTAACACCGTTTTTGTGCTGCAGAAGAGAGCTGTTCGTGCAATTTATAACATGGGCCCCAGAGAATCATTACGCAATAAGTTTAAAGAAATAAATATTATGACATTCCCTTGTCAATACATCTATGAAAATCGAATGTATGTTCACAAAAAAATTAATTTGTTTAAGAAAAATAGCGATAATCATAATTTTAATACTAGAAAAAATCTCGCTGTTGCCACTTGTAGACTCCATAAAGTACATCGTTTAAAGGGCAAGGTGTACGCTTTTATAACAAACTCCCAAGGGATGTACAAAAATTGACAATTAACAAATTTAAAAACGTAATTAAACAAAATCTTTATAAAAGAGCCTACTATAAAATATCGGATTATTTAGATGATAGAGAAGCTTGGGATTGGAATTGCTCCAACTCGTACAAACTGTTACAATTTAGACGTAATTTATTTTCTGTATTATGTATTGTAAAAGGATCATTAAAAAAACAACCAGCCTTGTTTCTTGCCTTTCTTTCCTGGCTTGGTCGCGAAAGATCAGGCAGTAAAATTGACGTTTCTAAGTGATCCTTGTGATCTTAATGAATAAAAATATTTGACTTTGACTTTGACAAGGCAATACTTTGTTATAGGCGATCGTTACCACTTAACATCAGACGGGTCATATGCTTGTTCCATCTCACTCCAGGTCGTATAAAAAAACTTTGCCCTTCTCTGGTTACGGTTATAAAAAAAGTATAGAAGTAGTTTTACTCCATTTTGATATCAAGAAGAACCTGCCTATCCCTATCCCTCTAAAAACAGCCTTAAACAGTTTAAAAAAAATTTTGATACAACACCTATAATAATACGTATAAGAAATACAAAACGTGTAACGATTAAGTTACCTATTCATAATATCAAAGAAGTATTTCACTAACAATACAGGCCTCTTACTTAATTTTATGTTATTTATATTGTACTTTACTCTGAGTTTTAATTCGAGATTTTTTATATAAACAAAGAAATGACAGTTTTTAATGAGAGCGAGAGAGGAGCTGAGGATTGGTGGGCTCAATGGCGCACCCTGGGAGAGACCTACGTCCAGCAGTCGACTGTCATAGGTTGATGATGATGAATGAGAGCAAGGGGGAGGGAACGTATATACATGTATGAATGAAAGAGTAGGAAGGATAACCTCTCCCTCGCTCACTTCATTGACATTTCATTCGTTATACTCGCATAAAATATCTTGAATTTAAAATCTGAGTATATGTGATTCTACCAATCATCGATACTTACTTTTATCGCAAAATGCCTGTAGCATAGGATTTATCGTCATCGAATTCATTTGAGATTATCGAGTCGCTACCCCAACACTACGGGTCGTCACCTGCGTCGGGGGGAAAGGGGAGCAGGGCCCGCCGGCGTCACAATGTCGGGCAGGTTACGATTTACACTCTACGAACTCAGCAGAACTCAGCCCGAGAAACGCTGATAATCCACATCCACAGACGCTGGCGAGAATTAGATCGAGATACTGCGATACCAACATCTGTGAAACGTTTTTATTGGCAGAATTAATTAGGATGTAAATTGGCTGTCAAGGTTTATGCGGCTTGTAGTTCTTGCTTTTATGGAGCAGATAGATTCACGATGAGCAAGGGATTTTATTTCTTTTTGATTTAGTGTATGATAGTAGGTAGAGCATTTATGAAACTGGTTTCTAGGCAGGATAGGTAAATGTCATATTTAATAATCCAACACTTGTTTTCTAACATAAATCTAAATGCCACAGTGTTTTTTAATTTCTGGAAAATTTGAAAAATTGGCAAATTGACTTTCTGTTCGACCACTACTCATTTATTGTTAGCAGTGACGGCCCTTTCCTCATACTTTTTTTTTGTCCGCAGATTTTTGGAGTTGACCAATAACCAATCGACGGAACTAGAGTTCCCTAACTAGTGGCGCCTTAATAAGCAGACGGACTGAACCAGTCTGTCTTCGACAATTGCAGTGAGCGAGTCGCAAGTCGCTTTTCCGAGCTAAACAACGATTCATCACAATATTAAAACTACGAGTTCAATTATGGAGACTGATAAAAGTGTTCTAAAACTTTTGATTGGCAGATTCGACGATCAAGTGACTATGAAGTGCTGTTGTTGATTTTTTATGAAACCTCGCGTGTATGGAGTTTGAAGCCCTGTGAAAATTTCCATAAATTTAATTGTAGTTTTCCTGTTAGGATTGTAGCGCTAAGAATGTAATGAAAATTGTAGGCACAACGGACCGATTTCAAAATTGTTTCCGGCTTTTAAAAATATAGTTTTATTAGTTTTTTTCAGTTAAGTCATTCGATTATGTAATAAAACTATAAAAACGTCGGAAATATTTGAGTCTGGTTAGGTTTTTTCATATTTAGTACAGTTTGTATGAGAACGTGAATTATGATTTCGTTCATGTGTCCAATTGTTATGTGTGGGCCAATATTGTTAGTTATTTTTACGCAAGCATTGTAAATAAACTAGAATATTTTGTTATAAATTCTTTACGATTCATAGATAATCCTGAAACATCAATCGCATAGAATAGGTTCTTTAAAATGCCATAGTGTAAATAACTAATTTAACATAGAACAAACAAGCCATTTTTAACCAAATATCTACCGTTAATTTTCAATTGCTCAAATGAAAACAACTCGACAATTGATATATTTTATAAGTCTGGCACATTCTTACAAAATATAAGCTCCAGCTGATTATATTCCTACTACAATTTAATATAATAATCCGACTTCCTATAAGTACTTACACATTGGTAAATAATATGTTAAATAAAGACGCACAACAAAATCAGTTATAGTCAAACTCTAGTCCCAGATATTACCTAATTTCAAAGCTACTTTGGAAGAAAGAGTTCAGATTTAACTCATAGATAAGGTGTAAGGGTTTAGCCCACTAACTGTGAACTAGCAAAATTTTTGTTGAATACCTCAGTGGACTGTTTGTGATAGATTTAGCCAATAAGTGTTCATTTAGTACGTGTTAATGATAAGTCAATTCTTATTATACTTTTTGGCGTCCATTTTAACTTTCCAAAACTTTTTGGTTTTTTTATTATTATCGCGCAAGCCATTTTTAGTGACTGCTTTTATACATCGTCGCGTATAACTGCAGCTGACATTGGTGCTATAACTAATTAATAAATTAACTCTGGTTTATTTTTGTTACATACAAGTACAGGTAAATATTGCATCAGGATTTTATAAGCTGAATTTTGTGTACACTTGGTACCATAACTTTAAGCGATCGCAGTTTTCGTGTAGATAGTTAATTTTATGTGACTTAAAGTCAATTTGTAGAATGATCGAACATCAACCCTTTTATGAATGGGGTCGTTGGAAGCCATTTGCCAAAAATAAATACGTAAAATCGAATAGGGAATCGATTGTATATTGATAATACGTATTGAGTGTTGTAGACGATTGATCAATCTACTAGGAGTTATCTCATGATAGTGTAAGGATGTTAGTTAAGATGTAAATGAGCCTCCACACTGGCTGACAGTAACTGGTGTTGAGATTTTAATCTTGCGCCGACCATCAATGCTTCGTTTGGCAATGACAATTTCATGTTCACCTGAATGCTGACAGCACGTGAGGAAGGTCTACAATGGTTGTTGAAATAATTATAATTATGTGACGCGACGTATTTGATGTCAATCTGTGGTCAATTAAATACGGACCGCCTTAATGGAACATAATTATGTTCCATTAAGGCTTAGCGTTAATGTGAATGAGTGGAAAATCATTAGAATGTGTGCTTATAGTCTTGTTTTTGCTGAGACATGAAATATTTCAAGTTCAAGGAAGCATGTAGTTCAAAAGTATGTATAGAGTTTTAAAACTGTAAAGAAAACAATAAAAAAGTGTAGATAATGGTGACTTATGAAACTATGTATTTTCTATACAAAATTCAGTCAAAATATGTTCATTTCAAGATCTACCATATAATTTTCTACCAAGAATCTACACAAGTTAGACAATCTGACTTGATTGACAAACTTAAGCCGCACTACTTGTAATAATCTAAAATAATAAAAAGCAAACCTAGAATGCCTGAAAAATAACATTGTCTAAAGCTGACGGCTTGGATTTCGTAGATAATTATAACTATTAGTGCTACGCCGTAGCAGTGCGTAGCAGTAGTATGTAGTCTAAATCGAAATGTGATTTTAGTAGCATTCATTCTTTCTGTAATGGATCGAGTGTTAGTTTATTCAAATTTATTAAAAAGGAGTGAAATCCAGAAACCAGCTTGACTAAAGGCACGGTATGAAAGAACGCCGCACAAGGTCCTACGGACTTTCACGTTTTTATGCGATTTTTCGAAATGAATGTCAAAGAAGACTTGTGTGGAAGTAACTGCTAGAAATATTGATGGAATTTTAACGAAATTGATATTTCTAAAATGCGTGCGAGTGGTATCGCATAGAGTCCTAAAGGGTAATGCCCGTAGGAAAAGCAAATTTAGATTGTAATAGATAATATATTTTAATATTAGATGATGGTTATTGCGATGTTAGTTATTTATAGGGATTTGGGGAAAAACCCGCTGATGAAAATATGTAAATTATTTTGTACAACGTTTAAAAAAGTTATTTGCTTTATTGTTCATGAATTGTAATGTTAATTTTGTTGATTTATTTTTCAGTTGCTTACTATTATATTAGCGTACGAAAGATTGTGAAAACTTAGATAAAAATTAGAATGAACTTATGTATTTCAATGTAAATATTATAGGCGAAAACATTTATGTAGTAGTACATAAATATTATTTGTGTATTAAATTTGATATTGTTTTCAAAATTTATTTCGATGTTTTAAGTTTTCCCTTGTTCAGTAACTAGTACCTATATTCATATGAATTAGTGGTTAAGAACGATTCGGAGTTTTCGTGCGCAGTCCCCCTTAACATCTTCTGGGCCTTAGGAAAAGGTTTTGACAAGATCTGTTCGACACTTGACTCCTAGGTCTCTAGGGTATCGCCACACAGGGATGCAGCAGTGCGCTGCCAACATGGCTTTGCGCTGGATCACATGCTGCCTTCTTGGCCTTATGCATTCACTGGTTAAGGCGCTCATCATCCGCTCTAACGGAGTCCGGTGCACCCAGGGCCCCAATTCTACTAAACCAATCGCTTCACTGGTATCGTCGAAAAATCGCCACTATAGATACCTTTTGGTATTCTACTAACACAATCTTTTTTCAATGACCGCCGTTGCTATGACAACCCCATTGAACGTTTGGCAGCTTATGACAGGAATAACAATCATAATCGTTTAACAATGGTATGGCTCCATAATAGTTTTTCTTATAAATTAGCAGAATGGGCCCCAGGTCTCAGGACATCTGCTGCCACTGTTCTTCGTAGTCCGGTGGCCGCGCGTGCAATGGGGCTAGGTCGTGGTGCAAACTGCAGGAAGTACAGGAATGTAGGCAGCTATTTGAGATCACGTGCACAATGTATTGTTATGTTAGTATTAATTGAGTTAGAATTAAATTATTATCGCAAGCATTATTTACACATGCCAGGGGAATTACCTAGAGCTTGATAATGTGCTGCACGTGGCTACGAATAACCATCTAATAGATAAGTGAATCTGCACGCGATTCTGCAATTATATCCGGCATTTGCCATGTCATTTAAAGAGACTAAATAAGTAAGTTCAGGCTCCTGGTAGACTGTCGACTTCAGCCGCGAACTATACCGTTAAACGTATAAGCGCTTCGACGTAGGTTGTCGCCTACGGCAGGCAAGCGAAGTCGACCTATCGACCTTTTTATGGATTAGTAGGTAGTAATGTTAGAGCTGGTGTAGGAGTTTCTAGACTATCCAAACGCCTTATTAAAGGCTCTGGCATCGCTGAGTTAAAACTAACTCATACACAAATTAAGTAAACACTTCACGAAGTTTATGTATTTAAAAATCACTTAAGATATTATAGAAAAAAATCTGTAGGTAACTCATATGCAAAAACCGATATCTTATATGCAGCTATGAAAAAAGGGATAGGAGGTAAATTATGTGCTGCAATCCCGGTGGTTCATCCTTACTCCAGAAACTCAAAATAGTGTTAGGATCACAATAAAACTTAGTAGGTACTTACCAAAAATAATCTTAAGTATTGTCATTTTTTGTCTTGTCTCTAACAATGTCAAAGACCACTAGGTTTCAACAAAACTTACGAGGCCCTGCTTTCTACGCGAGCATAGCCTTTTTAAAGAACCTAAAATTGATTTGGAAAAAAGGAAACAAGATGGCCATACCTCACGGTGATTCTGGACTGAGATGATAATGATGTAGTTCGTAACTGGACTTCAACGGTGTTTTCGTGCTCTTTCTTTTTGCTCAGAAACGTCGTAGGTATGACAAACAAAACGGGAACCATTACTTGCTTGAGCCCGCATTCTTCAATGATCAACGGAGTGCGGGCGCTCGGACCCTATGACGGAACTTGATTTCCTCTATTATAATAGACATTAGTTACATCCATAGGCATTTTATCGTGAAAGTTTTGGAATATTTAACGCGTTGTAACATACATTTTTTATTACTATTCGGTAAGTTTTTATTGGACTGATAGCTATATCGGAACATTTTTATGTTACTTTTAGAATTCTCAAAGTCATTGGTTTATGATGAACTTGTAGGATCTGATGTTATCTTATTTAATAACTGTAAGATCTGTCATAAGTTTTTGAGATACATTTAGGTCCTATTATAAAATGACTCAAAAACATATAAGAAAGTTTCTGTTTCAAAGCAATGTAACTATAATAAAATATTTATTACCTATTATAATGATATTCTTAAGAAAAGATGTAGTTCACCGATGAGTTGGGTAGATCACATTGTAAATACTGTGTTTTACGTGGTTTAGACTAGCACAGTATCAGGATCAGATGTGTATAAGTAGATTTAACTTAACTGTGGCATAGACCCAGTAGTGGGTCGACATGGCCTTCCCCTCTTTTTCCACTCCGTGCGATCGTATACTGTGTCTCACTCTCGTATTGATTTTTGATTATGTATGTACGTACCTCCTTACCTAAATTCCTAAGGTTAAATACTTTTTCACTGAGTACTTCTATAAAACCTATTTATGGACATAGTTAAGGCACAGGTCAGTGATTGAAAAGTAAATAATATAAATTGTCGAATCATTGTCAAAACCGGAAAAGTCAACGGATTTTACTAAAAAGCTTAGAATCATTTCAAATCTAAAATGAGAGCTCTACTGGGAGCAGTACGTAAAAGCCTAATTACTGTACCTAACACCAAAAACTATGGAAAACCACGTAAGATTATTTATTTGGACTTGTATACTTTGGACTTCAGTAGGTATTTAAGATATGACAAACACGGTTGCTCAAGGTTCCACGGAGTGATGGAGGGTCATACGAAAACGAAATAGCTGATTTAGGCTAAAATGTTCTCGTGTGGAGTGCAATGAAAGAATATTGTTGAGAAATAGGTATAGTTAGATACGATTACTATCCGATTTATATCACAGAAAATGTAACAGACTTTTTAAAAAGTGCGCAACATGGCAACATAATATGTAGGGCCATCTTTTCTGCAAATTTCATAGGGCCAATCCGAGTTCATTATCAAAACTTGGTCATGGGTGAGTGATTTCTGAGTGATGGGTCACACGCTTTTGAACGTTCGGCTATCCTTTATCAATTTTGCAAAAGGATATTTTAATAATGTACCTAGTTAGGTTCTAACCGCGTTAATCAGAAAGCCGTTTAATCTTTTCTCTCTCGAATGTCATATGAAGAAGATATAAAATAAAAGGGCATTTATTTACACACACACCTATTATGCTAACAGAAGTTGGTAGGTACAATAAGTACTAAATAAAACTAGGTAAGTTTAACAGTAGGCCTAATTCTAGGAAACATTAGTACATTATCGTAGGTAGCACTAAGGTGGTGGTGGTAAATAGGTCGAGGGCTCAGCTACGCTGGTTTTCAGCCTCGCCTTGGCAGAAACATCTGCTGCTGCCGCCGCCACAAATAGGGTATAATATACTAGTATAATATACCTACCTGTTACTAAATTATACATTAACATTTGAATAAACGGGCAGAACTAGATATGTAAAGTAAGCACCTTTCCATTTCTACTGTTAATCTTGATCTAAATCTCTATTTTTATAGCTCGTTGTGATGCCCATATGAATGAGTTGCCGATACCATGCGGACCGTGGGACGTCTGGTACAAAGACAAGCAGAACTTCTACAATAAGGTTTTGTTCATAGGCTGTTTATGGTTAGTACCAGAATTTGCATTTAACTTACCCATATCTAGATTAGGATTAGGATAGGAATAGAATTTTCGGGCTACTACATAATCATAGCTATAAGTTGACATGGAAATCAGATCCCTAGCGCATGGGGCCCAACTAGTGTTGCCATGTGTCTTGATTTGCGCGGGACCCCTATTTTCAGGGGTCTGGTGACACGTTCCGATTCAACCTTGATTGGGATGTCCCGATTTTCACTAACCTCCTTACTCTGTATTTATTATATGTACCTAACTAAATTGTTGGATAGGTCTGTGAGGGGAAAATAAATAACTACTTTTTGATCGAGCGAAGCGAGATCTCTAAATCAACTTGGGCAAATCGGCGTTGTATGTATGTTTGTTTGTCCGAGGATAACTTTCGAAGTGTTGATCCGATCATCGTGAAATTTTATCCATAGGTAGGTAGTACTGGCACAATTTTGGTGTGACTAAATGAGCTAAAAACGTTGGGGGGTTGTTGAGATATGGGGTTCAAGAGGGGTAACAAAAATGAAAATGAGACCATTAGGTCAAGTGAGACGTCAAATGAAAGGGCTTCTTTAGTACATTTTGCCCCCGTTTTTATTTTTAGTAAAGTTTTGGTAGCTTTTGAGTTATTAACCATATTAAAAACTAAACTTTGACTAAATTGACTAACCCACAGTGCTGTAATTTGGTATGCGTGTAGCTTAAGTATCACAAATATAGGCAAAAGTTTGAAATCCAGAATAACTGCAATTTGTACCCCAAAAAAGAGTACCAATTAACATGAACTCCCGTTACCTGTAACTTGAATGAAACCGTAGGTCAAGATAGTTGGTTATCGGTGGTTTATCGTGACAATATTTTGATAGTCAAAGATTACGAATAATATTTTTATTGTTTTTAGCGTAGACTCGCGAGATCTCAGTTCGGGGCGAACCACTAGTTATATGGGTTACATTTCATAACAGAAATAATATACTTACAATTATTTACGACTATGAAAAATTCTAACCACCCGATCAAAATAAATATAAATATTGTTTTACATTTCACACAGCGCTATCTAGCCCCAAACTAAGCAAAGCCTGTACTATGGGAACTAGATAACTGATAGAATACTTATATACTTTTTTTTTGTAAATACATACTTATAATATATAGAAAAACACCCAGACACGGAACAAATATCTGTCATGCATATGTCTGATCATGCAAACATTTGTTCTGCGGCGGGAATCAAACCCGCTACCTCCTGCGTCTCAGCCGGCTATACGCCCACTGCGCCACGGATGCAGTCAAAAAAAAATAAATGATGATTCACAAAAACCTATTTTTTCTAGCCATTGTAGCTGTCCCGATTTGAAAATCAAAATCCCGATTATTTTGACATTCTGTTCTGAAATTTGCCATACTGGACCTGGGAACACTAGGCTCAACGGTCTTGGTCTGATATCAATTTTAGATGACATGAACAGCTGGACTGACATCTTAGGTAGGTATTTATGGGGTAGGTACCAGGTTGACGTTTTTTATATTCTCCATATCGACCGCACAATGGTCGTGACATTATCGACGAGTGAATGCCGTTAGATATACAGAGGCCTAAAAATGTACAAAAGAAGCAGTCCGCGTTTTGTGACTGTGATGTGTGGTTCGTGTGCGGCGACACTTATTAGTTCAAACTTCTTACCTTGCTTACATTTGCTTTTTTTATACTACCTACCTACTTAGCGGGACAAGCGACCGGCTTGTGCTTATTTATACCTCTTGAAGGCGTTCATGTTGAAGCCCACCGGGAAAACCTCTGGTGGAAGATCTTGCAGGTGCGTGGGAGAAACGAGCGGGTGAAACGCACCGTACGAGACATCCACGCATCTACGATATGTGGGTGAGCTCTTTGCCGGTTGTGGGAGGTTCGATGGTAAAGTGGGAAGTAGGGATTAAATTGAACAGCTCTTCAGAACATTCGCCGTAATATATATTTTATAAAACACGCTGAGCGCTTCGATGTGTATTAAACTTATATTAAAACCTTATAGTTGTATAGACATTATTTTATTCACAGGTGGGTTTTTAGCTTCGGCATGCTGATCTACACAGAGAGCATGTTCCTAAATTGGGCGCCGCCAGCGCAGCCCGGGCCTCCAAGCGACATGGTGGAGGAGTGTGATGATTCAGAGTGAAAATAAATGTGTGAGCTCACTTTCGGGTTTTTTTAACCAATAATAACTCTCTCGTATCTCTTAAAAAAAAGCATGTGTGCAATTCACACGAGGTAGAACCTTCAAAAATTTTGGTTTCAAGATAATGAGACGAATGCAAAATTTCGGGAAGATGATAATTGTAGGTTTTTAGTAATGATCATAGTGATGCAAAGTTAGATAATTATTAACACGAGTGGAGGGAGTACGAAGCAAAGCACAAAGAGAACCACGAACATAAGATACGCTGTATAATGCTTCCTATCTCATTTTCTCCCACGTTAAATCTTGTGAATTTGTGTGTCGCTTTTTCGTTTCATCGGCTTTCAAATCACAACGATGCTAGAGAAGTTTTCACTTCAAAACGACAAAAAATACTCGCGCAGGAGTGTCTAAATTTGTTTAGGCAAATTATGGTGCGCATGCAGCACAGGCCTATAGAGATATTTCTAATAAGCACGACAAAAACGAGTCGAGAAAATGTTGTCACGTTGGTAGCCTGCAGAGTAAGAGTGGGTTAAACACAGAGGAATGGGGAGGAGTTGGATATAAATTTGTAAATCATCTATATAGGTAGGTATCTGGATAGTTATCATCTAATGAGCCAAAGGACTTGTTGAACATAGGCCTTGCAATAAATTTCCAAAGCGGCTGTCAGCAATTTGTTACCAGCGGTTTTGTTCCACCTACGCTGCGCTTTCAGTGTTTGGTCTCCCATCGAAAAGCTTCCATCCAGCCCAACGGCCGTCTGTTCCACCTCTTTAAAAACACTTAAGATTATTTAATCTGTGATCGTTATTTTTATTTCTTTCCCACTTGGTACATCGTTAAATCAGAGGTCCCCAAACTGTTTGGTCTCTTAGACCATTTATCATGTTTTTCGTTTTTGGGTAGAGGCCTAATATGAACTTTTTGCAAATTGCAACCACAAACGTGTTTTTTTGACGAAAATACGTTTATTAAATTGCTTCTATAGTGGGAGACAATTCAAAAAACCTATATACTAAAGGGTCAAGGAATTCGTTATGCTAAGTGAGGACTGTGACGCTTCGCGCGGCGCGAGCAGCGCCGTCATTTTGAGGTCATTTTGCTGCGTTTCGAGATTTCCATTTAGTATGACCCGAAGGACTTCTTATGTTCATATTATCTATACATAAAATGGCGTAGTTTTTGTATAGAAAATATGACCTGTTACGTACACCGTATTCACGTACAACACACGGCCGTGTCCATGACACAGCCACCCCCATTTACCCTATCCCCTGGCACTTCATAGTCAACTTCTGGGGGTCGATATAGACCACTTTGGGTATCGTCGGTTTAAATGATAGAATAAATTATGAGCATAACTTTATTATCAACAAAATAGATAGCTATGAAGTAGGTAGGTAAGTACTTAGATAATCTGAATTATTTTAACATGAGTACTTATGTAGGTACTTACTTCTTATATAATATTTATAAGGCTATTATTGCTTTTGGTGTAATATTTGTTGTATTTAATTTTGAGTAAATATATTTAGTGCTAGTTCAACCAACTACTTATCTATCATAAAACTTCGAAAGGTTATCACTGTAGGTTGGTTTGTGGTAATGATGATAAATTATCACTATTCATGATATCGATATATGAATAAAGACTTTATTATTTGCATAATTCTATTTTTGTAGTTCGTACTTCTAATAATACTCAACAAGCGGCAGGAATATAGAAACACCTTTTCCTTAATTGAGGCTGTCGAAGTTCATCTGTTTCAAATGCAATGAGGGGGTTTACACGGCCATGTTTTTTTAACTACCACCAGATGGCGTTGCTCTGTCATACGCTGATTATCAAAAGAAATTGAATTGTCAATGTCATTTGCCGTGTTATCATTATTTTAAAATTATGGCTAAATACAATAAATAAAAATTTATATTATAAAACTTTAAAAAATAAATTATAATACAATTTATTTCACTATATATGTAAAAAAATACCCATTAATAAAGTTAAGGATGCAAATAAAGTATGAAATAATAAATACATGCCAGCAGGAACAATGAATAAAAAAAATATGTTTGTTTATCTGACGAAGTGAGATTGTTTTAGACAAATTTTGATATTGTGTCTTTGGTATTTTGGCATATAAATCATATTTTATGCCGGCATACCTCCAGACAGCGCCATCTATTACGCTAGTTGGAACTAGTTTTAAATCGATACTGTGTTTTCCGTGTATTGTTTGCTAATGCAGTGAATAAATGGATGTATTGTAAAATAGTCTGTGGTATTTATGTTGAAGGATTATTACTTAGCGTGTCAATACATTTACTTATATTGTGTTAGATAGGTACTTAGCTACATTGATGGCGTCAAGAGCAGTTATTAAATCGCCCATCGTGCAGGTGTTCGGGCACAAGGGGAACAACAGCAGGTGTTTCATCGACTGTGCAGGATCACCACAGTCGCATTGCGTTAGGCTAGGATCAGTGGCAGATTCACCACTAGGCTGAGTAGGCTGGAGCCTAGGGCGGCAAATTTTAGGGACAAACAAATGTTTGCATGATCTACAGACATTTTTTCCGGTTCAGGATTTTTCTATATATTTGATCAAGCGAATCGAAATCTCCAAATCAACTTGTGCAAATCACCGTTGTATGTTTGTTTGTTTGTTCGAGGATAACTTCAGAGGTGTAGATCCGATCATCCCGAAATTTGGTATATAGGTAGGTAGTCTTGGCACAATCCTGGTGTGACTAAATGAGCTAAAAATGTGAGGGGGTTGTTGAGATATTGGGGTTCAAGGGGGGTAAAAAAAAAATGGGACTATCCGATCAAGTGGCACGCCTAATAATGAAAGGTCTTCATCAGTACATTTCGACCCCGTTTTTTTTAGTTTAAACCTGGTAGTTTTTAAGTTATTAGCCATAATAAAAACTGAAATTTGATGAAATTCATAGGGTACACCAGTGAACCCACAGTGCTGAAATTTGGTATGCGTGTAGCTTTGGTGACACAAATATAGGGAAAAGTCTGAAATCCAGAATAACTGCATTTTCCGACCTTAAAAAGCGTAACCAATTAAAATGAACTCCCGTTATATGGAATGCATGTTTTGTAGGAGACTCGCGAGATCTTAGTTCGAGGCGAACCACTAGCATAAGTTTGTATTTACGATGAGACTCGCGAGATCTCAGTTCGAGGGGAACCACTAGCATAAGTTTGTATTTACGATAAGTTTTATGTTGAAAAATAACTTTTTCAAAACAAGCTTTTATAAAATTCATAATCGGAACCGCAAGCAGATTCAAATAAATCCAAACACCAGTAGCCTTCTAAAATCCATTCAGAAGTTCCGTTGTCTAGCATCCGTCTCCATCATGGTACCATATTATTGCATTGTCACCAAAGTAACATATGTATTCCAAATTTCAGCTCAAGCGATTGAGGGGAATAGGTTTAAAATTGAGTTGCAAGATTCCATCCGGACAAACATACATACATTGCAAGTTCATAAAAAGTTTGTAAAAAAAAGTATTCTATCTGTTATCTGGCTCCCATAGTACAAGCTCTGCTTAGTTTGGGGCTAGATAGCGCTGTGTGAAATGGCCAGCAAAATTTATATTTATTATTAATATTGCAATATTCAATATTTATTATATTGCTGGACGTTCGTAAATTAAAACTAGCCTATGTCTCAATCCAAGTCATAAATCTACATACCGCCGTTTAGTTGTGAAAACACAACAAACAGACAGAGAGTTTTGAATTTATATTATCAGTGAGGAAACAGCCTGAACAAAGTAAGTCAATGGTACAGCGCGATGGAAGTGACTTATTTATATTAATCTTCATTGCAATTGTAACGTGAACCATTGACTCGAAAGAAATTATTATAAACGTATCTCGATATTCCACACCCCGAAATAATACAAAACTAAACAAAGTACAGATTGTAAATAGCTACTATTTTATGAATAAGTTATGCTTTGACAAAAAATGTAGGGTCTTACCACAAAAACGTTAAACACCCGCTAAACACTGTTTAAAAAAATCCTAAACGAAAATTGGTAAGGAATTTTTTAAACACGCGTTAAACGATGTTTAACTTTTTTGTGGTAACAAGGTTAAGACCTAACTCTGTTGCAGCCTTTTATACTACAACACATTTTCTACAACACTTCTTGATGTATTTACATTTTCCTGAACATTTTAGACTAGACATACAACTTTACACACTACAAATTAACGAAAGTCAATATTGTTATCATTTATTACCATCGCAATTAAAAAAGGCCGCAACATAATACCTCAGAACATATTCAGATCACTGGCAATTAAAAAAATATGGACCGTGGTAAGTGTTTAACAAAAGTACCCATTGATGTTTTTTTTAATATTACATGTGGGGAAACACAGGCTTACGGCCCACCTGATGGTAAGCGGTTCCCTACTCTTCATATTTTCGAATGTGATTGTGAATTTCGATGTGTGTAAATTGCCAATAACAACACAAACTGCTTTTTTTCTAACAGTATATTTATTTTTATAGTGTTATCCGAACACTTATGCAACATTCCAAGATTTTAAAAACCATCTCAATAATTTTCAAGCCTAGACGGGACTTAAACTCGCAACCTTCCTCTTGATACGAGGATGCACTATACAATTGTGCTACCGGGCTCTGTCACGTCAGGGTCGAAATTAGTGAGAGGATTCAGATTACGACTAAAGCGCCGTTAGCTCCACAATGCCGGTAACACAATTGGATAGTGCATCCTTGTATCAAAAGGAAGGTTGCGGGTTCAAATCCCGACTAGGCTTGAAAATTTTTGAGAGTTGTTTTAAAATCTTGCATTTTTCTTTAATTATTTTATTTACCGAGCAATAGTACCTACTCACACCTACTGATGTGGCGATTTACTGTGGATCGGCGCACTGTTAACGTGTGGGTATTTAAGTACTGTATTTAAGTGTCAGCGTACTGGGTTTAAAGCATAAGACACTCCGTCCTTTTTTTAATCGCCCGTGATTTAAATTTAATGGGCCCACAATAAAAATTAAACACTGTTTAGCGCGTATTTAAAAAAACTTTTATAAAAATTGGTAAGGAATTTTTTAAAAACGCGTTAAACATTTGTTTAACGTATTGTCGTAACAAGGATTCCATATTGCATGAATGTGATAAGGCTTTACAAGTTGTACCAAAACGTATGTTCATCAAGATTAAAGTTAATTTAAATCCCTCGTCACATAAAAAATCCGTAAAACTGACAAAGCTAAGAACCACCTCAGTTAAACTAGCTTTCCATTAAAAAAACCTCGTCCAAATCTGTCTATCCGTTTGGGAAGTACGATGCTATATACAGAAAGACACACAGAAATAGACGTGAAACTTATGACCCCTCTTTTTGCGCCTGAGATTAAAAATGGATTAAGTTGCCTTTCTAATAAAAAAAAACATAAAATTCTGGTTTGATAAAAGTAAAACCCTAAATAAGTACGGTTTTTAACACATGTAACGACATCTATCGCCACATGGAAGAACTACTTTATCTCGAGCACACCTACAGTCTTTTAGTGATAAGACCGCTCATTTATCTTTATTTTTCCTTACTTTTTAGTCGCTGTAATTTTATATATATATATATATATATATATATATATTTGACCACAATCTCACCTGAAGGTAAGCGATGACATGGATCATCTTAGATGGACATCTTAGAGATGAAACACGATCTAGAAGACACCTATCCTCTCTTACCATAAAGTGAACTTATGAGGTACTTTATAAGGTGCCATCTTGGCACATCTTGTACAGCGCCTGTCACACCCTGTACAAGGACGTTAAAAAGGCTGTGCGAACCGAATGTGTGCGCGTGACGTGAGCGTGCACGCATTCTAATGGAACTCACATACGTAAACGATTTCATTGCGCAAGCCTTGAAATTTGACAAGTTCTTCCCACACAGACTTGCGCAAGCCTATACCTAAATTTGTGCAAATTCTTCCCACAGAGGCTTACGCAAAAAAAATCGTTGACGTGAGAAGGCCCTGACATCTTCCTTACAATTTCATACATTACAACGGCTGCGTGCACGATCACGTGACGCACACGCATTCTGTTTGCACAACCCTTCAAATACCAACAATATGATAAATTATAAATAAGCTATCGTTACAGTTTAACTACAAACTAAAGTATATGTCACAAATGGTACTGCATTTGCAGGTACCCGATAAATGGAAACAAAACGCTAAAACTAAAGGGTGATATATTGGCGAGCAGTAACATTTTTATAAACTGAGATTTGCATAAATTAACGATTCAAAATTATCTAAATCTATTTCTAGTCGATATTTTTTTTAACTTAGAAAACTTTCGTGATTGATTTTAATCATTATCATAAATACGGGATTTATCACGTACCAGTTGACTGCCTCCGTGGCGCAGTGGGCGTGTAGCCAGCTGAGACGCAGGAGGTAGCGGGTTCGATTCCCGCCGCGGAACAAATGTTTGCATGATCTACAGATATTTGTTCCGTGTCTGTGTGTTTTTCTATATATTATGAGTGTTTTTACAAAAAAAAAGTATATAAGCATTCTATCAGTTATCTGGTTCCCATAGTACAAGCTCTGCTTAGTTTGGGGCTAGATAGCGCTGTGTGAAATGTCCAGCGATATTTATTTATTTAGTTATCAGTGGGAGGCGAGACGTTATTCGGAGAGGATCGCACTCACCCTGATGGAAGTTCAAGAATTGAACCGAAACATTGTCGGACGAAACACCGATAAGACGGTACCTGATAAATCCCGTATCTATAATAAAGATATTTTTATATTAACGTTACAACACTTTTGAAAGAATCGTGGCTATGAACACTATTTTCACAATAAAAAACTGGATATTTACCATGGTTAAAAGTTGTTGAGTGACCTGACCATAGTACTTGCCGAAATAGTACCAAAATATCCAGATAACTTAACTCGTAACTGTGGTATCCTATTCTAGCATAGCGCAGGTAAGCGGTAAATAAATCAGTTGGTTCGTTGACTCTGTCTTTCATTTGTCGAGCTCCCTGAATTAATACTTTAAATCCCACTGGCGACGAGATAAACCGCGAAAAAACACCACCAATCGCTTTATTGATGTGTTGTGATCAAGTGACATTAAAATGCCGATCGGTAAAATCGAACAATTCGATATTTCAAGCAAAAAGTGGTTGGCGTACATTTCGTGCAACAATTCATGGCGCTCAATGAAATCAAATCAGAGTTAGAAGTGGCTAACTTAGTGACATTAGTTGGCGAAGCTACATATGATTTAATGTGCGATCTGTGTGCGCCTGATAATCCTGAGGCCAAGCCTTTTAAAGAATTGGTGAAGACGGTCGGCGACCATCTCGAACCGAAGCGTTCGGAAATAGCCGAGCGACACATTTTTAGACAAAGACGTCAGAATGGCCGCAAAAGCCTCGGCGATTATTTACAAGTTTTGAAGCATTTAGCGAGCACGTGCAGCTTCAAAACCACTCTCGAAGAGAACCTAAGAGACCAGTTCGTTTCGGGTCTTAGGAGCGATGACATGAGATCGCGATTGTTCGCCGAGCCGACGCTGACGTACAAGAGGGCGGTGGAGCTGGCCTTCGCACTCGAGGCGGCCGACCGGCACGCGCAGGCGAGCGGGACGGGCAGCACGGCGGCGGCGGAGGGTTTTGGCGCGCACGAGCACGTGCACCGGCTGGCCGCGGGACGAGGCGCCGCGCGCGCCGCGACACACGCCAGCGCTGGCGGCGGCGGCAGCGGCGGCGATGCGAGATCCGCATCGAGCGATGCACAGCGCGCGCAGCAGCCTTGCTGGCGGTGTGGAAAGGGGCACCGGGCCATCGGCTGTCGTTTCCGTAATTATTCGTGCGACGAATGCGGCCAAAGGGGCCATTTAAAAGTGATGTGCAAGCATTACCCGCGTCAGAGGGAGGCACGCCCGTCGGGGCGAGGGCACAATTATATCGATAGTGATGTTGAATCGGATTTCGATTTGTATAATCTAAACGTGTGCAATAATAGTGATCGGCCTTATAACGGCAGGCGAAAATGAACGGTAAGGTGATAATGTTCGAGTTGGGCACTGGCAGTAGGTTATCAGCGATCAATACCTATTTCTATGATGAACATTTCAAGCACATACCACTTATCACTAATGACCTTTGTTTACATTCTTACAACGGCACTCGCATCGACGTGGCTGGTTATGTTATTGTGGACGCTCAGATCGGGACGCTATGGCGAGGAATTTAAAACTTTTTGTTATTAAGAATGGCGGACCGCCTTTGTTGGGCAGGTCTTGGCTAACTCAGATGAACATTGATAAAATAAAAATTAACGAAATGATTTTAAAATTATCTGAGCAAAATTTCGTTGAAAATTTACGAAATGAATTCCCTACTGTGTTTGCCCCGGGTCTAGGGACATGTACTAAACAATTTTCGCTGAGGTTGAGCGATAAGACACCCATATTTATTAAGGCGAGGTCATTACCCTTAGCATTACGTACGCCTGTTGAATTAGAACTGCAGCGACTCGAGGCAGAGGGTACCATTTGTAAGGTTGAGTATTCCGATTACGGTACATCAATTGTACCAGTAATTAAGAAATCGGGTGATATACGTATTTGCGGGGACTATAAAGTTACCGTGAATCCCAAGCTGATTCGTGATCCATACCCTATGCCGCGAATCGAAGAATTGTTTGCCGCCTTAAGTGGTGGCGAACACTATTCGAAAATCGACCTCACAAACGCATACCAACAATTATATTTGGACGAGAGTTCGCGAGCATGCAGTGTTATCACGACTCATATAGGTACATTTGTTTATAATCGAACCTCGTTTGGCTTAAAATGCATTCCTGAGAAATTTCAAAAGTTTATGGAAGAAACCCTGAGGGGGTTAAAGGGCACGGCAGTATTTATGGATGATATTGCGGTCACGGGGGCCACTAGGTCGGAACATATTGAAAATGTAAAGGCCGTTTTGTCTCGGTTACGTGAGGTCGGTTTGAGAATAAAACTAGAGAAGTGCAGCTTTATGCAAAATAGTATTACCTATTTAGGTTTTATAATTGATAAGCTAGGTTTGCATCCAGACCAAAATAAGATTAAAGCTATTGTAGATGCGCCTCGACCGGAAGATGTCACTCAACTGAGGTCTTTTCTAGGTATGATTAATTATTACTCAAAATTCATTCCTCAATTGAGTACTATTTTACATCCGCTGCATAGTTTATTGCGCAAAGAAAACACTTGGGTCTGGTCCGCAGATTGTGAGAAAGCTTTTAAAGATATAAAATCTGTTATATTAAGCAGTAAAGTATTGGTGCACTACAATCCTGACCTTCCTTTAGTACTAGCGGTGGACAGCAGTTCATACGGCATCGGCAGTGTGTTATCGCATCGTTTTCCAAACGGCGACGAGCGCCCTATCTGTTTCGCATCGCGGACACTAAATGCAGCCGAAAGAAACTACAGTCAGCTAGACAAGGAGGCGCTCGCGATTATTGCTGGCTTTATCAAACACCATCAGTACATCTATGGCCGTCATTTTATTATTAAAACAGACCATAAACCATAAACGTTTATTTTTGGACCAAAGTTTGGGTTGCCGATAACGGCAGCTAGTAGGCTGCAAAGATACGCCACTAGGTTGGCATCTTACAACTTTGATATAGAATTTGTAAAATCTAACGATAATTGTAATGTCGATGCCTTATCGCGCCTGCCGTTGCCGCATCAACATAAAAGTTGTAATGAGCTGGATTCGGTGTCGTACGTTAATTATATCGAAGAATCTTTTCCGATCAGCGCAAAAGAGGTGGCTTCGAGGACACAGAAATACGTAGTTTTAAACAATATTAAAAAAATACCTTATAACTGGCTGGCCACCAAAAATTTCGTCGGAATCAGAAAAACCTTATTTTCATCGCAAAGATAGTTTAGCTATAGATCGCGGTTGTATTCTATATAATCACCGGGTGGTTGTTCCCGAAGTTTTGAGAAAACAGGTGTTAGCTGAATTGCACGAAGGACATTTAGGCGTGGTTAAAATGAAAAATATAGCTCCAAGTTACGTTTACTGGCCTACTTTGGATGTCGAAATCGAGACGATTGCGAAAGAATGCAGCGCTTGTCGGCAGCAGCGCGACGCGCCACCGCGCTCCATGCTGCACCCCTGGGAGTACCCAGCGCGGCCGTGGCAGAGAGTGCATGTTGATTTTGGTGAGTTTCAATGCAAACACTATTTAGTCTCCGTGGACGCTCATAGTAAATGGATAGAGGTGCAGAAAATGTCGGGAACTAACGCCGCCGCGACAATAGGCAAACTTCGGGAATTATTCGCTCGATTCGGTCTTCCGTCGCAGGTGGTTAGCGACGGTGGCCCGCCCTTCGGTTCCAGTGAGTTTGCTAATTTTATGAAGATGAATTTCATCAGTCACACGACCACGAGTCCGTATAGGCCGGCGGGGAACGGAGCGGCGGAAAACGCAGTTAAGTTGGTTAAGCGCGCTATGAAGAAGGCCGTGCACGAGGAGGTCGACGTCGATACGGCGGTCACCAAATTTTTGTTTCAGCATCGAAACTGCGAACACGGTACCACCAACGTAGCGCCAGCCGAGGCGATGCTCGGCAGGCGGCTGCGCGGCCGGTTAGACGTTCTGCGCCCGAGCGCCGAGCGTGCCAGCAAGGCTGCAGCCGCGCGTGGGGCACGCGCAGCTCCCGGCACCGAGCGCAGCGTGGCGCTCGGCGACCAAGTGCTGGCGCGGGACTACCGCGCACGGCATGACAAGTGGGCACCGGCCATGGTCACCGCTCGGGAGGCTCCGCTCACTTATCGTGTGCGTTGTTCTGACGGCCGCGAGTGGAAGAGGCATATCGATCAGATGCTTCCATTCGGTAAATCTCGATCCAGTCTGCGGCACTCCGCGGTCGCGCCCGTAGGTTCGGAGCAGGAGAAAACCGATGATAAGTTTGATGACGCGATCGGGGAGGAAACTGAGGACGTTGCGGAAATTCTGAAGTCCTCTAAAGACACCTCCAGTGCTTACGGGACTCGCGACATTGAACGGAAACCGGATCAAAGTCCGGAATTTGTTCCTAAGTCTAATATACGTCCCAAACGCGTATGTACCCATAAAGAGAAGCGCTATAAAGATTAGTTATTTTCATACCTTGAATAAGTAAAAAAAAAAACCTTTTTTTTACAATTCCTGTGTTTGTTTTTTTTTGCTTAGTTTTGTTACCTATGTAAGTAGTTAAGTAGGTATATTGCATCGCTCAGGTGATATGCGATTCGCAATTTGTGTAGCGCGAAAATGTCTACAAAGCTTAATACCTATCTAGCGACATAAGCACATTTCTTGGGCTAAACAATATTGCTTGTACTTTAAGTTTGTATAATATTTTATAAAGTTCATTTACCTTACCCATGTTGCTGTAAACAATATTGTGCATATCTATAGTTATAATTAAATTACTCATTTATTTTTAAGGGGGGGACGTGTGGTATCCTATTGTATTGTTAGCGCAGGTAAGCGGTAAATAAATCAGTTGGTTCGTTGACTCGGTCTTTCATTTGTCGAGCTCCCTGAATTAATACTTTAAATCCCACTGTAACATGGTAAACAACCAGTTTTTAATGAAAATAGAAAAATCTTAATTTTGCAATCATCCTAAAAATTGCGAACTAGGCAGGTTTTGAACCCGCAACCTTCCCAATAACTTCGCGAGCATAATTCTAGAAGTATTCATTGTATAAAGAAATTCAGAGTTTGAGTTTGGATTGAATATTTACGCGAATGAAATCCCTCCTTCCCCCTTCCACCACCGACACACAGACGTACTGAGAAGTACCACCCATACCTGGTCGACATACCACCTTGCAACCAAACGATTTGTTTAATTTTTTTTTTCACAAGTAAGGAGTGGAACTCACTTCCGGCGTATGTTTATCCAAACCAGTATAATCTCCGAGTCTTCAAGTCCAGAATGAATAGGTTCTTTCTAGGCAAGCGTGATCCATCTTTGATCACATCATCACTACCATCAGGTGAGGTAGTGGTTAAGCGCTTAATCAATAAAAAAAAACTGAATAATGTTCAGTTTCTCGCTAATACACCACCCACTGAGATTAAATTAGTAAGGTTTTGAGCGGGAGTTATCTACTCTCCGGTTTGGGTTTGGGAGGCTTGAACGCGCCCATAATCTTCTTCTTCTTCTTCTCTTTACTGCCACCCGAGGAAAATGTCTTCCAGCTATCGACGCGACTTTGTCGAGATTCCTGGAACCAAAGAAATAAACAGTTAAACCGGAGTTTCATGATTTTCATGCTAACTATAATTAACATTATATTGCTAAAAGTAACTTTTTAACAAAAATATAATCGACTTTAAGGCCGGCATGCACAACGATCCCTAAACGTATTTAGCGACTAAACATATTTAACTTTGACGTATTTTATGATTTGACAACTCCTTAAATCATGTTTAGCCACTAAATACATTTAGGCATCGTTGTACAAATCGCCCTAGAAAACATAGTAGAGGAGACCGTGGAGATCGACCTTCACCGATCTGATAACCAGATGAGACGTATTTTTTATCAAATATAATTTATAAACAAATATGCCTATAATTACTTGCCTATCTAAAAGTGCTTATGGCTATTTTTAATTAAATTAACTTTAATCGATTTTTTTTTTCATCACTTTCATTCTTTTGATAACCAAATGAATTTTATTTCACTGTTAGTTTTTAACACACAGAATATGCCTCAGTAGGCTTGTCTACTCATTTCTGTGTATAGCTACCTGGCAAGCCGATGTGAACAGGTAAGTCAATATAGGTGACTCCATCGTTCTGCTAACTTATCGAAAGTTATATCAAATTTTAGATTACTTTATTACAAAATCAGTCATATTTCAAAATCATTGCTTGCAAAAAATCATACTTATAGTACTGTTGCCTAGCTAAAAACTTTTAGAGAGCACTTTTAGATAGGCAAGTAATTATAGGCATATTTGTTTATAAATTATATTTGATAAAAAATATGTCTCATCTGGTTATCAGATCGGTGAAGGTCGATCTTCACCGGCTCTTAGACCAACAGAATCGATAAAAAATCACAGGAAAGCAAAATATTTCGCTTACTTCTATGACATATTATTTAGTTATTTTAATTTAAAAACCAAACTACTGAACCGATTTTGAAGACCAATCTCAAAGTAATTCCTTTCAAATAAAAAATGAGTTATCCAAATCGGTTGATAAAGTTCTGAGGTAACACATAAAAATACAACCTCCTTTTAAAATTAAGAACCTCCTTTTTTGAAGCTGTTTCAAATTTAAAATGGTAAGCGAGATCGTGGTCAAACGGTAGCCTATAATTAAAATATATGTATATATGAAGGAAAACCCTTTTAAGCTTTTAAGCAGTTTAATAAAGTAGTAGTTTAGTTAAAGTAGCAGTAAAAACTAACCTCAAAGTTCTTAGCCCACTCCTTCTCAAAGGTCCGTTGCTCCTCTTGTTCTATCTCCGCTTCGCGCTTCCGTTTCCTCTCCTCCATATCACGAGTTTCAAGGTGCTGCCGTTTGCGTTCCATATCCGCGAACAGCTGGAATATTAAAATCTATATATAAAAACAAAGTCGGGTTAGTTACACCACTTATAACTCAAGAACAGCTGGACCGATTTAAATAATAATAAATAAAATAAATAATAAATAAATATGGCTGGACATTTCACACAGCGCTATTTAGCCCCAAACCAAGCAGAGCTTGTACTGTGGGAACCAGATAACTGATAGAATACATACATACTTTTTTTTGTAATTACATACTTATAATATATAGAAAAACATCCAGACCCGTTTTATTTTATGGTGACTCCTTCATAGTACAAGTTGTGCGCTTGTGGAACGCCTTACCTTTGTCCATAAGGTCGTCCCAATCTCATCCTATTTTCAAAGTCAAGGTATACAACCATTTTCTTTCGTTGTCTCGTAACTGCTAGCTAGTGTTTATATTATTTATGCTCCATATTATGTAGTGTAGTTTTTTTATATATTATTTCTATGTATTTAAGTTTATGTTTATTATTATACATAATCAATATGTAGGCATATATTATTTTATGGGTTCTTTTTATGTATGTTTATGCTTAAAGGTACTCTTACACCGCCGTCTTTTGATTTTTGTTTATCCTGTCCATCCAAAGGTTGTCTGTAAGAGATCGCTTTTAGCGATAAGACCGCCCATTGTACCGTTATTTATTGTTTATTTCCTTTGTTACTGTATTTTTGTTTGGTGTGCAATAGAGTATTTCATTCATTCAGACCTGGAACAAATATCTGTAAATCATAGAAACATTTGCTCCGTGGTGGGAATCGAACCCGCTACCTCCTGCGTCTCAGCCGGCTATTCGCCCACTGCGCCACGGAGATCATTATCTTTGGTTTGTTGGATTTATCTCCGCCCCGAATAGCAGAAAAACTATTAAAATATCGGAAAAATTCACTCAAAAATAAATTATGAAGAAAATTCATTTTCTCATACATAATGCAGCTAATAATGGCCTATTGACAATTCTACCGGCGACGTAAGTACATGACATGCATATAACGTGGGCTGCCACCGCGTCATATGCATGTCAAGGCGGTACGAAGTTCGGCGGGTCAGCTAGTACTATATAAGGTGTTGTAATTTAAACCAATGATACCATGTATGTATATTACCATGTACTGTGTGATACCTTAACCTCTGACGCCTTAACCATGCCTGTTACTATTTTAGACGCTGTGTGAAATGTCCAGCAATATTTATTTATTTATTTAGAGGAAACTGACAAATTCGATCGTGAAATTATAACACTTGCAATTTTTCGATTGCATGGGCCGGCGCTGACTGACGGCATAGCATGGCAAAGGATTTATGTATGCAGAAATGACTTTGTATCTTATTTTAACACCCTTAGCACTCACATTTCGGGATGCCACGATATGTCACAGCCTGCCGCGGCATCTCGCGGTTTCTATGTGATATCAACGAAATGTGGTCACTTAGAATGTTTAAATAACATTCTAAATCGTTTTCGCGTACATAATTCCTTTGCCATTCCATACCGTCAGTCAGCACAGGCCCTATAGCGCACCTTCATGGTCATGACGTAAATCGCGTGTTTGTACTTCAATGGATCATCTTCGGGAATGCCTTCATCTAAACGATTCTCCTTTTTCAGCTTTTTTCGCTTTTGTTCAATCTGGAAAAGTAATGAGAATTGATCATCACACTAATATTATAAATGCAAAAGTTTAAATGTTTGTTTATTTATTGATTTGCCTGTTTGTTTGTTACTCAATCACGACGTAACGGCTAAATCGATTTCGACAAAATTAGTATGTACGTGGATTATAACCTGGATTAACACATGCTACTTTTTATCCCATAAATCAGGTCCCATGTGATAAAAATGGGGTTTCAAGTTGCAACAGCGAGTTTAACTTTATTTCTAGGTTACCTACACATTTAGTAGTGTAACGCCTAGGAAGTCGCGGGCAACAGCTAGTTAAACAGTGGCAGTGCCATAAGTGGCAGTTTGCGGCACATATCTCAAAGAACTGACGGCCGTTGAGGCAGAATGGTTCTCCGGAATCTTTTCTTTGGGCTTCCTGCAACTAGTCACCATGTCATTTGTTCCAATGGATAATTGCTAATCTAAACTATGTGTTCTGTTCGAATAAGATGAAAATAATGTTTTAAGATTAGTAGAGTTCCTTGTGAAAGGGCTCGCCTGAAAAAGTACTACCACCATACCTATTTTTGCTGCCAGCATTGCTGTTTCGGTTTGAAGAGTATGGATGCCGGTGAAATTACAGGAACGTTACGCTATGCTGAGGCATAGTTGATGGACAGTGCATCGTAGGACACGTTCCTAAGGTGCGTGACCTACGAGGCAATACTTTTTTATAGGCGATGGTTACCACTAAACATCAAGTGGGCCATCTATTAGTATGTAATGGTAATGATACAGCAATATTAATTCGAAGATTTTTTCAAGTGTATTTTTTACGTTCCCACCAAGTTCACATAGCATTGCGAACTGTGAATATCTGTGTTCCCTAATATACAACACGTCAATGCTCCTGGCAGACGGGGTCATAAAATATGAGACAAGCGATAGTGATGTTGCTATCTCGCTCGCTCTTGCAGCCTTTACGGGAGCCATTAGCGATTCGTACAGTACCTATCGATCATCTAATCACTAATCATCAGTAAGTGTATTGAAAAGGAAACAAACATGGGGGGGGGCCTCCCCTCTTAAAATAGAGTCCCAAATATATTCAGTAGTATATCAGGTGCTAATACGCATAGCAGGTACGAGGCATGCCTTTTAAGTTTTGTCGTTTGAAGAAAAAAACACAACTAGAACCTTATAGTACTTTTTATTGTTTTTCAAAGTATTCACCGCGTAGCTTAATACACTTTTCCATTCGCTCAAACCAGTTATTATAACATTTATTCCACTCTAAAGTGGGGGTGTTCAAAATGGCTGACTTGAAAGCGTCGACTGCTTCTTCACCGGACTGGAACCTTTGACCACGAATACTTTTCTTAATTTTAGGAAATGTAAAGAAATCGTTAGGGCTTAGGTCAGGACTGTATGGAGGATGGTCAAGAATTTCTACTTTTTCCTGCTTCAAATACTCAATCGTTTGACGAGCGCTGTGTGAGCTTGCGTTGTCGTGGTGCAGGATGATGCGTCGCTTTGAGTTAGATTTTCGAAGTTCGGCAATGACTTGTGGTAAACAAACTGTAGTATACCACTCTGCGTTAACCGTTCTACGATCTTCAAGTGCAATAGTCGCAACATGGCCGGTTTTTCCAACGAACGTGGCCACCATCTTCTTTGAAGTGCTTCGAGAACGAACAACTTTAGTCGGCTTTGGCTCGTCTTGAAAGACCCAGATTGTAGATTGTTGTTTGGAATCAGGATCGTAGGCATAGATCCAAGATTCGTCACCACTTATGATGTCGTAGACGTGATTTGACTCCCCTCGGTTGAACCTTTGCAGAGTTTTCTTACACCATCTGACGCGGGCCGCCTTGTGATCGTCGGAAAGCAGATGCGGTATCCAACGGCAAACTAGCTTTCTCACACCAAGCGCTTCATGCAAGATCTTCTGAATGGTTGTCCCTGAGATGCCTAATAGAGCTTCTATCTCTCGATACGTCACATGACGATCTTCGAGAATTAGTTGTCTCACAGCAATGATGTTATCTTCAGTGAAGGCGGATTTTGGGCGTCCTTCGCGAAATCTGTCACTAACACTAGTATGTCCACGCTGGAATTCTAAATACCAGCGTTCGACAGTCCGCAGACATGGGGCTACATCACTGAACACAGATGTTAGCTCTTCTAAACACTGAAGCCGTGTCAGGCCTCTTCTAAAGTTGTAGAAAATTATTGTACGAACATTTTCCTTAGAAAGATTCATTTTCGTACGTGACCTGACAGATTCAAATCGAAACTGTGACTAAACAATAGCATTAATCCTAATACTTTCAACTGTTTTGAGATTCAAAATGTAAACACATTCGAATATAGAACAGTTCCAAATTCAAAATTGCCGGAAAATATGGAAACGACAGAACTTAAAAGGCATGCCTCGTATCACAAGCGGATTGAGTATGATGTCTTCCTTATGGCGGAGTGGTACCTGTCTTGTGTGATGCTAATATAATATCGACGAATGTGAGTACCCAGACAAACCTTGCACGGTTTTTATGGTATAGTATTAAGATTATAACGTACTTACTTGTAATAAATAAATTTTAAAAAAATGATGAGTCTTACCATATGATCAGTGCGTTCTTTAGCCTCCTGGGCGATATCCAAGCACTTCTTCCGTGTCTCATCATTCTCCAAAGTCTTCCACGATCTGTTGACTATCTCGAACGCTTGTTGCGCCCTCTCCTGGTCGTCCTGAAAATACGTGTGGGCTTTGATAATTAGGTTCCTTGATAAATTCTTACGTACTAAATTGTTAAGAAGCAGACATTTATTTGGAAGAATGTTTGTTTACTCCTTTAATGGTGCTTAATTCCAATAGCTACAACACTTGGTAATTGAAAAAGGTCTTAACATAGCAGCTGTCTTATAAAATTAATTTTATTATTTCTGAACTAATAGTACCATAGCTAGTCATTGATGTTTGAAAGATTAGCATTAAAAAAGAACATTGTTTTTATCAATTTTATCAGTTTGAAGAGACTACTTTAAATGTAAAAGACGCCTTCAAATTAGACGTTCATAAAAGCGCTACAGTTATGTGATTGTAAATACATACAAACTCCTAAGCACTCCTCTGCCTACCGTGCCAACTCTTTTGAAGTTATTTTATATATATATATATTGTATTTTGAGTATTATTATATTTATGTAGGCAATTAGGTAGCTAGCAGTTTTTTATTTTAAATTTTATTTTTTTTGTTAGTACCTAGTTAAGCACGCCAACCTAAGTTTTTTGTCACGGTTGACTGGTAGAAAATGCTTTTAGCATTAAGTCTTCCATTTGTACATTTTTCTTTTTGTGCAATAAAGATTTAAAACAAACAAAACAATCACCTAAATTCTAAAAAAAACAATTCGAGTCAATTTTATGTATAGCAAAGCAGTATCAAGTTGATACATAAGGAGTTTCAAAGTTGATCAAGTGATTCAAAGTCAAAGTTGACGTTTCAAAGTGATCCTTGTGATTTTAATGAATAAAAATATTTGAATTTGAATTTGAGTAGCCAGTCATGCCACAAAAGACAGAATATAATTTTAATATTTGTTTTCACACCACCTGCTCGACAATGTCAAATTATATGTCATGTAAACCTCACCGAAAGCAGGTGATTAAATCCCGGGAGCCGGAAATAAAGTTGTACTGAATTTCATTATGCCCTCCCGGGAACTTGAATTTGGAACCTCATCTGTATTAAAATTTTAACCAAAGAGACCCACACAATAAGAACTTATTCGTAAATCAAACTAACTTCTGCACAGAATGCACCAACCTGATTTTTATTGTCTCGCAGAAAGTGTGAAAAGTAGAGTATTTTCCTCGTGGATAAAGATGTCTGCATCTTGTAGGCCGGGAGATGGTGACGCAAAATGTCAGGTCATTTGTACCAGTATAGCGACCCTTCAGGGGTCTAATTACGTAATGACAAAAAGGAAAATGATGGTCATAAGGCTGGTACCGGCGGCCCAATCGCGCGGGCGTAATCGAACGTGTCGGACAAATTACGAGTGTCGTACGATTTGTTCCAAAAAACTTCTTGTATTTTCCGATAGTCGATAAAAATAGAAGTAGGCGGTAGCATAATGCCATACTTCTCCGGAGTGACTTACAGCCCGCCATACTGACGAGAACACATTAATTTAAAAAAACAATTCATCCATTTGTAAGAGGTAAATTTTTGCACAGCTAATCATCATCGAGTAGCCATTCACGAAAATCACCATGCCATACTCTTCCGACCGTCGCAAAGGAGTAAATTTTTTGTTTTGCAAAACGATTTGTAACACCCTATAATTTTTTTTCTAGTTTTCTTTATGATCATAAATATAAGCCTGATAAATGCCATACCTGTGGGAGGTGGCCTACTTCTTTTTTTATCGACTATCGGAAAATACAGGAAGTTTGGTGGAACAAATCGTTGGACACTCGTAATTTATACGATACGTTCGATTAACACCCACACGATTGGGCCGCCGGTACCAGCCTTATGACCATCATTTTCCTTTTTGTCATTACGTAATTAGACCCCTGAAGGGTCGCTATACTGGTACAAATGACCTGACATTTTGCGTCACCATCTCCCGGCCTATTGGGCGTGCTTATATCCCTCTCTGCACTCAGGATTGTATTAACTCCATGGCTCCGCTCGTGAGTTAACTCTAGAATCCTTAGTTACGTTTGGGATTCAATATAGCGCCCGTGGCGCAAGACACTGCTTTATCCCGTCGTTTAATAATCTACTATTATAGACGAGCAGCATTATTGCTGATATTATCCACATGACACAGTGTTTGTATTTGTATGAAAATGCGCTGTAGTTACAATCAGATAACTGCAGCGCTTCCATTATCGGCTGACATGAAGAACATTTTAAAAGATGAAATGGTGATAAATATTTATTTCAATTATGTACACAAACTCTCCTCGAACTACATAAGTATGCATTTACAAAAAAAAGTACTTATGTAAGTCTTCTATCAGTTATCTGGTTTCCATAGTACAAGCTCTGCTTAGTTTAGGGCTAGATAGCACTGCACAGTATGAAAAATGACCAGAACAACAGTCAACGGAACAACAAAAGAAAAACGGTCATCCTGTTTTTATTTCTCCATTCGATAAAGAAAATTATTTCAAATGCATGAGTAGAACACCCGAAGTTCAAATGTATGTAGATCAAGAGATATGATTTTTTTTTTCTATATAATCTGTGATTTTTTTTAAATTGTAAAAATCTACAGTTTAAAAAAATGTGTCTTCCTGTTATAGAGATTTTCAAGGCAACTAATAATTATTGACTATTTCCTTGGCGCTGTGTGAAATACCCAGCAATATTTATTCATTCTATAGGCTCACAAGTTTTTTAGACTTAATGAATAAAACAATAAACAATGCTGGGCATTTCACAAAGCGGTATCTAGCCCCAGACTAAGTAAGGCTTGTACTATGGGATACTTAGAATAATAATAACTGATAGAATACTTAATGTATACATTTTTTTGTGTATACATACACATACTTATAATAAAGGGATAAACAGTCAGACCTGAAACAAATACCTGTAGATCATGCAAACAACTATTCCACGGCGGGAATCGAACCCGAAACCTTGTCTCGGCTGGCTATTTGAGCACTGCGCCAAGGAAATAGTCAATAATTATTAGTTTTCTTTGGAATTATTCAGAAAATAAATGTGTGTTATAATACATTCTTTTAGGTAACTGTCATCATCATCATCAGCCCATATTAGTCCACTACTGGACATAGGCCTCTCCCAATACACGCCACTGAGCCTGGTCTTTGGCTCTTCTCATCCAATTTCTGTCCACCACCTTTCTTAACTCATTGCTCCTCCACCTAGCCGGGAGGCATCCCACACTACCTTTTCCAAGATGCGGTGCCTACTCAAGAACTCGTAGCAAACTGTAGTGGCAGTGGGCTGGCCATATATGCCGGAGAACCGACAACCGTTGGGATAAACGAGTTCTTTAGTGGAAACTGCGTCTTGGTAGGAACTGTGTATGAATATTATTGGTTTTCCAATTTTTAAGAGACTTTCAATTCTGAAATTTATATCAATATTCTTTAATTAGTTGACTAGTGTCACTCAGATTAATATCCAGCCCTTACCTAAAATGGTGTTGCACGGAGTCTCAGGTCGGTCCGATCTGTGGAGGAGAATGAAATATTGGCGGACGCCACCGTCTAAACTTTTTGACCTAGGTCTCAAATTTCAACAATGCTGTTGTTGGTTACTTATATTCTTTTTCTACCTTTGGCTGTTAATAAGAATCTTTAGCCTTATTTATTAATAAAAAAATCACCCATGACCCTTCTATGGAAATTCCATGATAACATCGAACTGATGTTTTAGAATGAGACCTGTGACTTTGGATTTGAAACATCAGGATTTTAACTTTAATAGAAAAACTTACGATATTCTTGTCCGGGTGAACAAGAATAGACAGCCGCCGGTACTTCTTTTTGATCTCATCAATGGTTGCATCGTGTTCCACTTGAAGTACCTCATAGGGGTTCAGGTTGAAGTATGTTGATCCTGGGCGCAGAAGTCTGTCTAACTGCTGCTTCGGTGTCAACACTGAATCTCTCTTCTCTATTTCCTTAACCTGAAAATTACCAAACAATTATGTATGAAAACTGTCTTAACAGCTCGCTTTATAGGTTGGTACAACTGATTCCTCTTATTTGAAATGTTGGACTGTGTGTAAAATTTTGTAGGCAGAATGTAGATTATCTTTCTTTATGGATTTTTTCGTCAGTCACTTTACCACTAAATTAGTTAAAAATCCCATTAGTCAGCTAAAAGGAACAAATAAAATTTAAAAAACGCTTGCAGTCGCGCGTGGGCGCTCATAGCAACGAGACGCGTTGACCTCTTGTTTGACCCCGGACCGGTTTGAGCGGCGCGCGCACTGCGCGCTTCTCGCTCTAACGCGCGGCATAGTTTATATCGTACGTTAGAAGCAATGAATAGTTTCGCGATTTTACAGGGTGAGGACGACGTGGAAGAGAATATTATGGTTACAGAATACAGTGAAAGCGAGGTGACAAGGAGTACGGAAAATATTCAGACGTGCAGTACGGAGGAAAAAAGGGTAACGGATAGACCCTCAAAGAGAAACCGTGAGTTGAATAAAGATGAAATTTGGAGGACAATGGTACGAAAGACTAAACTATATGGACGAGACAATGGAGATAATAGTACGTATACGAGGGTTCAAGAATTTGAAATTGAAGTAAGTGTTACCTGTACAGAAAAACTTCCAAAACAGTTCGGATTAGCAAAAATGATGAAACTGGAAAATATTATAAAAGTCTTGAAAATTAAATATACAAATTCATTTAAGGCACTGATACAGTTTAATGACGAAGAAAGTGCCGATAAGATTATTGAATGCAAGAGTTTTAATGAGAATGGGTTTAAATGTCAGAGGACTTTAGAAGTCAACCAATCCTACGGCGTGATTAAAAATATAGATTTGGATTTCAATGAAGAAGACATAATGCGGGAACTTAGTAGTGAGACTGAAATTTTGGCGGTGAAACGGCTAAAACGTAAGAACACTAATGATGGCCAATGGGAACCAAGCGAATCTGTAAGAATATGTTTTAAAGGTTCATCACTACCTTCGCATATTTATATTTATGACACTCGTGTAGATGTGAGCTCCTACACGTATCCAGTGACGCAGTGCTCTCGGTGCTGGCGTTTTGGTCACTCACTTAGAATGTGTCCTTCCTTGAAAGTCATATGCCCTAAATGTTCGAAAAATCATCCTAATTGCGAGACAGTCAATTTCAGATGTAACAACTGCACGGGTAAACACATGGCTATGGCTAAGGTCTGTCCAGCGTATCTGAAGGAGAAACGAATGAGAGAGTTGATGGCAGAATTTAACTGCTCGTATAAAAAAGCTCTTATCTTGTATGTCCCCCATCACCTCAAATACTGGATATGTCAGAAGACCCTCCCCTACCTACTCTTCCTCCAGCGCATACAAATGTAATCCCATCAATCGCGGCTACACAAAGGAGCCTAACTACGGAGAAAACTCTCACATATGCCAACATAATGAAAGAAGTTCCAGGAAAATTGAAAAACAAGTCCAAAGCAGAAAAGAGAAGGAATAAGGAAAAAACATCCAAAGAAAATGAGGAAGACATCTTTGAATGTAGCTCTGACATCAGTGAAGACGTTAATAGAACAGAAGAACCGACCAATGAAGAGAGCAGATCCAAGAATAAAGAACAAATGTCATGGAAGTTACTGTTTAAAAAGTTAAAGGAGAAGATATTTGAGGAAGGAAATTTTGAAGATAAATTGAAAGGCTGTGGAAGTATTATTTGGGAAATGCTAATATCATTTGGTATGAAATTTATTGTTGATCAGCCTTGTTGTAATTTCATAAAACAATTATGGATTGCAACACCTCACAATCCCTTGTGAATGTGTTACAATGGAATGCTCAAAGCATTCGCCCGAAAAGTACAGAGTTGGAGGCCATACTAAGCCAGGAAAAAATACATATTGCCATTATAAGCGAAACCTGGCTTGACCCGGGAAGTCACTTTCAAATAAGCGGATACAATGTTTTTAGACAAGACCGCGCAGATGGTTATGGAGGCGTAGCTATCTTGACTCATAGATTGATAAAAGCGCAACATTGCAATGTTGTAGTAGCTAACTCACAAATTCAGATCCTCCATATCAAGATTTTAAACTGCGACAACTTAGAAAATGTATTTTCGATATACTGCCCATCATCTGTCAATACTACTTTACGAGACTGGGACCAAATTTTCGCTCTTGCCCAACGAAAGACTCTTGTTGCTGGAGATGTCAATGGGCATCACACTAATTGGTCTACTAAAACGGATTCAAGAGGTAATCAAATCTTCGATTCGATGCTGGAAAACAACTTTATTACGCTTAACGATGGCACGCATACTAGAGTTAAACTTGTCAACGGCACGATACAAAAGTCTTCACCTGACCTTTCCTTGGCTTCCTTGGACATAGCTTTGAGCTTCGACTGGGTGGTCTTAAACGAAAATCTGGGAAGCGATCATCTTATGATCAAGTTACAGATTAGTATATGTACTTATAATACGGTTAAAAGAAAACGTAATTTCAAAAAGGCGGATTGGCTGAAGTACAGCACTGCTATCGAAAGAGACCTTGAAGACTATATAGTATCGAATGATGATCAGACTGCGTATGATGCATTTGTTGATTTGATTAAGCGGGCAGCGGATGAAGCGATTCCTTTTATTAAGCTATGTGGTAATCCTCTTCGCCAGAAAAATGTTTCGCCTAAACCATACTGGAACCAGGATATCTCCAGGGCTGTTGCCGAAAGACGTAGAGCGCTCGCTGTCTTCCGGAGAAATCCGACACCTGATAACCTAGATGTTTTACAAAATAAGATCAGTGCGGCACAATTGGTGATTCGTAAAGGCAAACTAAAGTCGTTTCAAAGTTTTTGTGACAAAATTGACAATGTGACATCTCCTAGTGAAATGTGGTCTAAAATGAGATGGCTCAAGGGACGCAGATCAGCGAGGAACAGTATCAACCGTGAGACAGCTGAGTCTTTGTTATCTAGCTTAGCGCCTGACTATGCAAGCCCTTCTGGCCCTATATTTTTTAGTAACAACATGCATCTATCTTCACCGGTTTCGGTACAGGAGCTAACCAATACAATCAAACAGTCAGATACGGCTCCAGGATTAGATGAAATATCATATTCTATGATCAAAAATATGCCAGATGCTGCTAAAAACTTACTCGTATCATTATACAACAGATTCTTAACTTCAAGTTTTGTACCACGTCAATGGAAGGAGGTTATGGTGGTTCCTGTTCCGAAACCTAACACTAATAACAACGACGTCAGACCAATTGCTCTGCTGTCTTGTCCGTGCAAGATACTTCATACCATAATCTCGCGTAGACTGGAATGGTACTTAGAGAAGAACAGTTGTTTCTCAGAAGAAACAGTAGGTTTTAGAAGATCTAGATCTTGTATGGACAATTTGGCTAGATTGGTCTCACGTATTCAGTGTGGTTTTAGCAAAGGATATGCTACCGTGGGCTGTTTTATCGATATTGACAGTGCGTATAACAATATTAATCTAACAGCACTGTTGTCCTCGTTGGACAATCTTGGAGTAGGTGCGGTAATATGTAATTATCTCTGGCAATTTTTACACTTTCGGCGATTATCTATTGAGTTAAATAATAACGAGGTTCTTACGAGGATAACCGGAACGGGCATTGCACAAGGTGACCCCCTGTCGCCACTACTGTTTAACGTAGCTACAGTCAACATATGTAAGAACATAGATCATGGAGTGTTTTTATCTCAATACGCTGATGATTTTGTTCTCTATGCCAGTCGTAAAAACGTATCTGATGCGGTTGCTGTTATTCAAAGTGCCTTATTTTCGCTGAATCATATGATATCCGAGCTGGGGCTAAGTATTTCTCAAAGGAAAACAAAAGTCTGCGTTTTTACAAGAGGGTATACTAGGAATCGAGATATATATAATGTAAATTTAAATTTAAATAATGTGCATGTACAACAAGTCGATAATGTTAAATATCTGGGAATGTGGTTTGATAGAAGCTTAAAATGGGGTAGGCATATAAATGAAACTAGGGACAAAAAATTAAAATTTCTGAATATGTTTAAAGTTTTGGCTGGGGCAAAATGGGGCATTCACCCTAAACACTTAAGGCGGCTTTACATCTCTTTAATAAGAAGCCGATTAGATTACGGTTGTTTTCTGTATGATATCAGCGCTAAAAGCCATTTATACAAGCTGGATAAAGCACAGAATCAGGCGATGAGAGTGATAGGTGGGTTCATAAGAAGTACTCCAATCCACGTAATGGAGAGTGAGCTGTGCCTCCAACCATTGTTTATTCGGAGGAAATACCTAGCCGCTAAATTTTGGTTAAGGTCTAAATCAATTAGAGAGAATATAAATATAAAGGTTTTAGAGGAACTCCACGGTTTATGTCAGGGTGTATACTGGAGAAGAAAAAAGCTACCTTTACTGGTCGAAACACATAGACAATATTTTAACCAATCTATACACTCAGACTCCAAACTGCTAATCTACTCTCTTACTGACTGGATAAGTAGGTACGATTTATCTATCAATATTAGGACCTCAATTGAAAGTCTAGCGTGTGCAAAGAGGTATGTAGGTATTTACAAGTTACGAAATCTATGTACAGAGTTCTTGACCAATAAATATACTTCACACTATAAGCTGTACACGGATGGATCAAAGGACGTATCTGGATGTGGATCAGCTTTTGTTGATCCACAGATGGATATCTGTGTTCGATTTAAGGTAGGCGCCGACGTTTCAATTATGCACTGCGAATTTATCGCGATATCAGAAGCTTTGTCATATATTTCATCGCTAAATCATAGTAAATTTGTCGTTCTATCGGACTCTAAAAGCACCCTTTATCATTTGGCTCGGTTATCCTCGAGTATTCGAGGACTACCGATAGCCTATACCATCCTTGATACCATCTGTAAACTTAGTGCAATGTATAAAGAAGTAATTATACAGTGGATACCTTCACATGTGGGTATCACGGGTAACGAGGAGGCTGACCAAGCGGCGAGACAATCGATAAATGACGGTATTGTATACAGTTGTTTACCGTTACATAGCGAATTATTGAGTGGGGTTAAATTGTGTTGTAGACGGCTGTGGCACGAGTATTTTGACGAGCGCTCACTTACTAAAGGCATTTGGTACAAAACCATCCAGTACCAACCTCCTCTGTACCCGTGGTTTGATGGTCAAGAAGCCAGTAGGAAAAATATTGTGGCACTGTTAAGACTTCGCTCCGGACACATTCCGTCAAACAAGTTTAAATTTTTGATGGGTATTTCAGATTCCCCTAACTGCTCAGAGTGTGATATTGTAGAAGACGTTCATCATGTGTTGACGGAGTGTGTTCGGAATGAGTCACAAAGACAAGATGTTATATTTAGGTTTGGTTATGGTGTAGGTATCTGCAATAGCATTTTAGCGTCCCCGCTTTCCGAGGAAGCAGAGATGCTGGTCAAACTGTATCTGCACTACCTACATAATATAGTTTGACTAGCATCTAAAAAGCGATACATGTTCATTCTGGTGTCGGATTTATTTTTTTTGCTATAAATGTATCATTTTTGTACGGGGGTGACATAGTCACTGTGTGACAAAACCCCTCATTAAAAATAAAGAAAAAAAAAAAAAAAAAAAACGCTTGACCCCCTTTTTTGTGTCAGGGGTTTTTAAACTGACATAGCTAAGAACCACCCCAGTTATACTATTTATACTATCTTGCTATTTGTATGAAACCACATCCCAATTGGTCCATCCATTCAAAAACTCAAACTTATAACACCCCTCGTTTTGCATATTTTGGGATTGAACAGGCTGAAACACAGTTATCTTTGTAACAGATTTTTTTATAGCGGAACATGATTAGGTTTAGAGTTACTAGGTACTTACCTAATATGAAAGAAAACAGGATTCAGTAAGGTTTTAGACAAATTGTGAATCACCCGTCAAGGATCACGCCAATACAGTTTTGTTGCTTGTGAGGCCTGAGCTTTAGGCAGGTAAGTACTGTTTGCCAGTCAGGCTATTCGTCTAATCTAGGTCACGTTTTCTAACAAGCCTTTTAAACAAACGATTATCACTGCCTCCTAGCGAAGTTGGCAGTAATACGAAGATTTCACAACATACAGGTCACCAAAATTACTTACCTCTGAGTAAAACTCATCGAACGATTCCACTGGTGCAGAGGCTGTAGAAGCCATTTTTAGAAGATTTGAGCCGCAGACGCGGAATTGTTTATCCTTTAGTACGCAGGTAATCACATAAAAATCAAGAATTCAGAGGTAAACAGACCTAGAAAAACGCGAAACGCTCACTCAACTCAAACATGCCATGCCATGCAGGTTGTTTTCGGTCAGTGAATGACTGTCTGACTGATTTGGATTACTGATTGATTGATTTAATAAAAGAGATGTCAGTCATAACTGTCAGCCTCAGTCAGTGCTGCCATACAATATAAATTCATTTATTTCAGGCAACTTGGTCCATAATAATTACTCTACAGTCAGACAGTTCTTTTATAATGTTAATAACTAATGGGGCATAAGGGGGCCTAACCCACATCTCTCGGGTCCCAAGTCAACCTCACCTGCAAGCGGTGCGCCCTGCTGATCAACGAACGAGGCTCTGACAAACAACCCGCCAACACGCAACTGGACCAGCGTGGCGGGTCATGGTCCAAACCCCCCCAAACATGAATCTACAAAATCAACCAAGGCCCCAAGTGCCCGGCGACTCTAGTGGCTGCGCTGGCGTGGACGGGTGCCAGGCCAGCCCTAGAGGCAGGGGTGCGAAGAATCTCTGGGTGAGATCCAACCGTCAAACGACCACTGCTAACGTTGTAATGGATTCCGATACACTTAACGTTTTGACTTATAATGTTAAAACTCTAATGAGCGACAACCGCCTCATAGAACTTGAAAACGCCCTCAAAGATATCAGATGGGACGTAATAGGCTTAGCAGAAGTCAGAAGGCTAGGAGAACAGACTGAGGAAAGGGACGATGCTGTATTTTTCCACTTCGGAGAAACACAAGGACTCTACGGTGTGGGGTTCTTGGTTGCGAAAAAGTGGAAGAATAACATCATCGAGTTTAGAGCATACTCAGATCGTACAGCTGTTTTAAAGTTCCGGTTGACACCCAACAAAACCATCACATTTATTCAGATATATGCATTCACATCTGCATCTTGCGATGACGACATCGAAGACTTTTACGACCTTCTCAATAAGGCGTGCGACGAGAATCGGAGTACCTGGAACGTAGTTCTTGGAGATTTTAATGCCAAAATAGGCACAAGACAGCCGGATGACACTAAGGAAATTCTCGGAAATTATGGACTTGGATACCGAAATGAGCGCGGAACTCGACTTTTGCAATTTGCCTTCGGGCAACAAATGTACATTGCCAACAGCTTCTTCTCAAAAAAGCCGCAAAGGCGATGGACTTCGGTATCACCAGGAGGCAACGTAAAGAACGAAATTGATTTGGTTTTGAGTTCGAGCAAAGATATTATCAAAGACATAAATGTTATTAATAAAATTAAGTTCAGTTCCGACCACAGACCCATTCGTACAAAGATTAGGTTACAGTTTAAAATACACCGTGCCAAACTTTTTACAAATCGTATTCAAAAATTATCAAAACATATACAAATTAATAATTCAGAACAGTTTAACATAGAACTATCAAACATATTTAAAGACTTAAAAGTTAAAGAAATAGAAAACGTAGAAGCTCAGTACAACTCCATAATTAAAGGAATAGGAATCAGTAGCAAAAAAATAAGAAAACCTAGAGACAACAATAGCAAACTTAGTATAGAAACACAATCATTAATCGAAAAAAGAACGGAAATTGAAATTGGCACAAAAGAATACAGAATACTAGATAAACAAGTAAAGCGCAGCGTAAGAAAAGATATCAGAAACCTAAATTGTCACTTAGTCAAAATTGCCTTAGAGGGAAACAGATCTTTGAGAACAGCAAAACAAGGGATTTCTAGAGGAAAAGTTTGGATTAACAGCTTACAAGACGAATCGGGAAAGAAATATAACAATAGATTAAAAATCATGGATATATGTACACATTTCCATAAAAATCTTTATGCCGCCAACACTAAACTTAAAATAAACAAACCATATACTTTTGATGACAACATTCCCTTTATAACAGGTCAAGAAGTTCATTTAGCACTTAATTCCATGAAATATGACAGAAGTCCTGGCGAAGATGGTGTTACAACAGAAGCACTTAAAATAGGCTCACGAGCCCTATTACCGCACCTTACTAACCTGTTTAACTCCATTCTACAAACAGGGATACTACCATCAAAAATGTGCCACTCTAACATCATACTTCTCCACAAAAAGGGTGAGAGACACAATATTAGTAATTATAGACCCATAAGCCTGGTATCCCATATCTACAAAGCGTTCATTAAGGTCATTCAAAGTAGGATAAGCGGTAAGCTAGATAGCCACCAACCCCCTGAACAAGCAGGATTCCGCCCTGGCTTTTCGACAACTGACCATCTACATACTCTTAACCAAATCCTTGAAAAATATTAAGAATTTAATAAACCTTTGTACCTTGCCTTCGTGGATTACACGAAGGCTTTTGACAGCATTAACCATTCCGCCATCTTCACTGCACTTAAGAACCAAGAAATAGATCAAACTTATATCAACCTCATCGAAACCATCTACAACAACAGCACAGCCAATATCAAACTAACAACAGATGGACCATATTTTACAATCGACAAAGGCGTTAAGCAAGGTGACCCGCTCTCCCCCAAACTCTTCACGAGTACTTTAGAAGACATTTTCAGAAAACTAGCAGTCTCTTGGAAACAAAAAGGTGTATCCATCGGAGATAAGAAGCTTACGAACCTGCGCTTTGCCGATGATATTGTTCTTTTTGCCCCCACAGCACAAGAACTCCAAAATATGCTCCAAGACCTGAGCACTGCAAGCCTTGAGGTTGGACTAATGATGAATCGGTCAAAGACACAACTAATGACCAACACCAACAAACAAAAAATTATGGTAGACGGGCAAGAATTATACTACGTTGATGAGTACATTTACTTGGGCCAGATTGTCTCCTTCGAAAACAGGCAAGATAAAGAGGTCGTCCGCCGCGTCGAAAATGCCTGGAGGAGCTTCTGGTCCATGAAGACGCTAATGAAGGGAAACCTTCCATTGTCACTTAAGCGTAAACTCATCGACATGTGTATTCTGCCCGTCCTTACCTATGGTGCCCAAACTTGGTCACTGACGGAATCTCAAAAGTCTAAACTCAAGGTTTGCCAAAGAGCTATGGAACGCAGCGTGCTAGGGGTAAAAAGAATCGACAGGATCCGCAATACCACACTGCGCGCGAAGACCGGCATCGCAGATGTTGGCGACAAGACTGCCAAGCTGAAGTGGGACTGGGCGGGTCACGTCAGTCGTATGGTCACAGACAAATGGGCAACAGTCACCACACAGTGGGTGCCTGCAGACGGGCGTCGAAGCCGTGGCAGGCCGAGGAAGCGTTGGCATGACGACCTCGATGCATTCCAAGATGGCTGGTGGGACGTGGCGAGTGATCGTGAGATGTGGAGGAACATGGGGGAGACCTTTGCCCAGCAGTGGGAAAGTATAGGTTAAAAAAAAAAACTAATGAGGGGGTTTACGGCCATGTTTTGAGAACTGGCAATAGATGGTGCTGCTGAATCAAGCAAGTGGAACGTTTCGCGAGTAGCATGTGAAAAATCATATGTCACACCTGTTATTTTCCTTCGTAAAATCTGATAAAACTCATTCAAATTAAATCACTTTCAGTATTCATCGAATATCGGTTGCTGTCATTCGGGCCTGCTACAAATCAGTAGTTCGCCTTTCTTCGGAATTCATCAGGCGTTTTCATTGCCCGTAATTTTTACAAGTGAAAATAGCACTAGCAAGAATAGCGAGTGTGACATTACGGCATTATAATGAAAAATTATTGCCTGTGATTTTTCACATGTGAAATAGCAGTGATAAAAAATAATCATTTGATCTATGAAAATGATGTATAAATAACAATCATTTCCATGCCTATCAAGCACTTGTGTGTTCAAAAGAAAGTGAATTGTCAATGGCATATAAATCAAAACTTGAAAACCAAAATCGTTTATAATTGCTTACAAACAGTGTACTTATGTATAGAAGAGATGACTAAACCGTGCGTTGTCTCATAGCCTCCTAAAGTAGGCTATGGTTGTCTCCTATTGCGAAAATAACGGCAGACATCGTTTTCTTAAGGATGGAGTTCGTAAAACGAAATAAATAAGTACAAGCAATTAAACATGTAAACCTTAGTGCATACATATTGAAGTCTTCTTTACATGTTCAGCTTCTACTTCGTGTAACAGATTTATCTGTCACGCCATCCTATTGGAATAATTACCGTACGTTTTTTAGCGATATTTTACGAACATGTTACTAAAAATAACATAGTTACATATAATACAATCCGGGCCTCTTTAAGGTAAATAGGTTTCTTCTAGATCTTCGTGTTTCATCTTAGACCGTTGGTTTACTGCTCTAAGTCTTAGACCACATCATCACTTACCATCAGGTGAGATTGTGGTCAAACGAAGTTATATCCAATTAAAACAAAAAAAAAACAAACTTAAATAATATTTATTTGAGAAATAAAAAGGCTTAATAATAATAATCTATTTTCATAAGAAATAAAGATAAAAATCTTATATTTTATTAATTTCTTGAATAAAACAGAAATGGGGAAAAACGATGCTTAACATAATCATTTTTGGGAAAAACATGTGAATATAGGGAAAATTTAAAAACTCGACCTAGCAACCCTCGTCGAATCCGTGTTGAATTTGTGTCGAATCGGTTGGTTCTGTTGTTGTCTTGTTGTTTTCTTGCTTGCTTGTCTTCTTGTTTTGTTTTCCTAAATTAGTAATTTAACTGCAAATAAAGCCATTTGAGTTCATTCATTTGGTTTGGATTCGATTGCCCGCGCAGCAGTCGGTTGCGAAGTTTCTGTCCGACCAAGTTTTGCTTTTGTGAGATAAGTAAGTAGGTAATACTTTAATTTTTAACCTTCTGTAGTTTGGTAATAATAGTTAAAAAGTATTTATTTCCTCCAAGGTAATAGACCTAGACGGAACCGGTACAATAGTTACATAGTAGATACAATAGTTACATACCTGTTGGTTGGTTGTACCGGTTTTGTCCTATGTGAAACTAGGTATGTACTTAGCTACTTACACAGGGACATACATAGGTACATTACTATTTAGAAAGAAAACAGCCAATATCAAGTTATTGTGGTGTAGGACGTATGTATAGTAGTTGTTTTAACTGACGAAGACAGACGAGCTTTACTTGTAATTGTGTGTAGACATGAGCAAGCACTTGTGTGTATCACTTTAGTCAATGACAATCTTTTCTTTTTAATCTATTTTTTATGGAACTTGCGTCGTTCTTTACGATGATGTCAGTTCCATAATTGTCTACAGACATACTCGTGTATAAAGCATCCTCCTTCATCAGGTTGTATGTGGACCGGTAGAGCATGTTAGCTGAGTCAAATGTTTGTTCAGCTAACACACTCTGAAACAGACCCACATCGACCTGGTTGACTATTAGCGCTCTATGCAACTCCTCTCACGTAGATTGACTCCGGAGTCCGGGTGACTTTTAACAGAGTGTGTCCGGAATAAATAAATATCGCTGGATATTTCACACAGCGCTATCTAGCCCCAAACTAAGCAGAGCTTGTACTATGGAAACCAGATAACTGATAGAATACATATATACATTTTTTTTTGTAAATACATACTTATAATATATAGAGAAACAACCAGACCAGAAATAAATATCTGTAGATCATGCAAACATTTGTCCCCGCGGCGGGAATCGAACCCGCTACCTCCTGCGTCTCAGCCGGCTATTCACCCACTGCACCACAGAGGTCGGAATCCAAACACACTTCGTTAAGTCACAACATTTGACTGTAGAAGAAAGAGCAAATGTGTAGGTATAATTTAGCCAACTCCCACTTCTTATCTTGTTGGTAGGTGTTGTAGTACACACACACACACAATATTGTAAGTTGCAGTATTTTTAATACTTACTGAAAATGTATTAACCCTTTGTTTTGGTACCATTTAATGCCTACCTAAACAGTTTTTTAAATAACCTGTATAAATTAAGTACCTAACCCAGGACCAAGGTATCTGTACCAAGTGTACATATGTACTTAAAAAGTCCTCAGTGGGTAGGTATTTCTGAACTTCAACCATTAACCAAAAATGCGCTAGTACGCCAATATTGTTTATACATATAATTTTCTATTGAAATCAATGTTTTTATTAGACTTTTTGTCAATCAGGTACTTACCATGTTCACCGATAAAGTAGTTGTGATCACTGGAGCTAGTTCAGGCATTGGTGCAGAAACGGCCCTTGAATTTTCCAAACTCAATGCTAAAATTACTATAACAGGCCGCAACCAGGCTAATCTAGAAAGCATAGCGAAACAATGTCATGAACTATCCAGTTTGAAACCACTCATTGTGGTTGCTGATATGAACAACGAGAATGATGTGGAAAATATTGTAAAATCTACCATTGACAAGTATGGTCAAATTGATGTCCTAGTCAATAATGCAGGAATCCTGGAATCTGGCACAATTGAAACAACTTCCGTAGACCAGTATGATAGAGTAATGAACACCAATGTGAGGGGTCCTTACCATCTGACCATGTTGGCAGTACCTCACCTCATTAAAACCAAGGGAAATGTGGTCAATGTATCCAGTGTAACAGGCTTGAGATCATTCCCGAATGTTCTTGCATATTGCATGTCAAAATCAGCCCTTGATCAGTTCACCAGATGTGTGGCTCTAGAACTTGGATTGAAAGGAGTCCGTGTGAATGCCGTCAACCCAGGTGTGATCACTACTGGTTTACACAAAAAAGGAGAAGGGAGCATGAACAATCAACAGTATGAAGAGTTTATAAAGAAATGTGCGGAGACTCATGCCTTGGGCAGGCCTGGTGATGCTAAAGAAGTTGCATCAGTTATTACATTTTTGGCAAGTGATGCTGCAAGCAATATTACAGGAGCAACTCTGCCTGTGGATGGTGGTCGCCATGCGATGTGCCCCCGATAACTTCTCCGATGCTTAATTTTTTTTTAATACTATTTGGTGATTGAACAAGCATATAGCCCATCTGATGTTAAGTGGTAACCATCGCCTACAGCAAAGTATTGTCTCGTAGGTCTCGCAACTTAGAAACGTGCCCTATGACGCACTGCCCTGCGTCCATTAATTTTGAATACTTAAAAAAAATCTAAAATGTATATGTAAATGTACTAGTGGTTTGCCCCGAACTGAGATCTGAATAAATATCTTAATTCAAGCAGTTCATTCCGCTAATATTAGCTTACATGTAACTACATTTTCTATACTTATAGTTTAGAGGGAAGTACATTGTATTCTCAAACATAAGGGGTAGAAATGATATTTTTTTGCGAAATGATATTGAAGGGGTTCTAATTACTCCAAGATCATAATATTTGACCATTCAAATTGAAACTTACCTACCAAATTTTACGAGTTTTGATTAACTCTTCGAAAGTTATCTTCGGACAGACAAACTAACACACATACATACATTAACATTCTACAACGCCGATTAGTCAAAGTTGATTTGGAGATCTCGCTTCGCTCGATCAATAAATAAATTTCTTATCATTTCGTTATCTCATTCGGATAGTAGGTATATCATTTACATAATTATGTAACTCTATAACGTCCTTCACTAATTCAGTATTGTTTTAATAACCGATCAACCATGTTCGCAAATAAAGTCATAATTATTACGGGCGCAAGTTCCGGCATCGGTGCCGAAACTGCTTTAGACTTCGCAAAGCTCGGTGCTAAAATCGTAATAACAGGCAGAAACAAGGAAAATCTGGATAAAATTGCAAATAACTGTGAAAAGGCATCGCCCAAGAAATTAAAACCGCTGGCTCTTATATCCGACGTGAACAAAGAATGTGACAATGAAGACTTGATAAAGGCCACGATCGAGCATTTCAAACAGCTTGACGTACTCGTGAACAATGCTGGTATATTAGACACTGGCACCATTGAAACAACTTCTCTAGAACAGTACGATAGTATAATGAATACAAACGTGCGAAGTGTCTATCATCTAACAATGCTTGCTGTTCCTCATCTTCGTAAAACGAAAGGAAACATTGTCAATCTATCCAGCGTAGCAGGCTTAAGATCTTTTCCGAATATGCTGACTTACTGCATCTCGAAAGCAGCATTGGATCAATTTACTAAATGCGTTGCTCTCGAGCTTGGCCCTAAAGGAGTTCGCGTGAATGCCGTAAATCCCGGGGCAATTCTAACTGGCATTCACCTGAGAGGAGGTATGAACGAACAGGAATTTGCGGCTTATTTGGAAAAGTGTAAAGAAACTCACGCTATAGGAAGACCAGGCTATGCAAATGAAGTTTCTTCGGTTATAACATTTTTGGCTGGTGATGGTGCTACTAATATTACCGGGATTACTTTGTCTGTAGATGGTGGACGCCATGCTATGTGCCCGCGATAAAAATTAAAGAAAACTATTATGTGATACTTTGATACTGTTTATTCGTTAAAATATTTATTTATACACATGTTTTATTAGGTACTTACTGTTACATAAATTACAATTTTTAATATAACCAGTATATTTTGTGCTTAGTTATTTATGTAAATACGTTGCATTCAAAACATGTATTTTTATTCCAAAATTGCTTTATTGATGCCTTTACTATCCAAAACACACCTGATCACTCCCATCATTTGAGACGTAAGATAAGACGATGCGTCTACTAGGTTTTGTAGCGAGCATGATGCTAGTGCGTACTTGATATCGTCTGCTAAGTTTCTTATTTCCAAACTCTGAAAAAAGTTTTACGTTAGGCACTGTCTTCATCTCTATACGAGGTGGCTTTTATAGTTTATGGCACTTACGGTTTTTTGAATTTGGTTATCCAGATCTTTTATGTCATCGAAAACAAGTTCCCTGACTGTATACAGGCATTCTTCATAGTCAGCTTTATCAGCTTCACAAGCACCCAGTTTGTTCTCTAAATCAGTCATGAAAAGTGTATCATTCACGGATAAATTGGTATCCTTGCCTGTGATTCGTGTTAACTTCTTGATTTGGTTGGATACACAGTCCGACATTTTTTTCATTACATCTTTCAGCGCATCTTGTATATTTCTTCCTTCAGTCTGTAATATAATATTATGCAAGTTCTTATTATTTTTTATTTGCACTTATGTATACAAACGAATAAATATAATTGTAATCAAGTATACTATATTATACAATATATTATAGTATTATATACTATAATATTATATATATATATATACGAGGCATGCCTTTTAAGTTCTGTCGTTTCCATATTTTCCGGCAATTTTGAATTTGGAACTGTTCTATATTCGAATGTGTTTACATTTTGAATCTCAAAACAGTTGAAAGTATTAGGATTAATGCTATTGTTTAGTCACAGTTTCGATTTGAATCTGTCAGGTCACGTACGAAAATGAATCTTTCTAAGGAAAATGTTCGTGCAATAATTTTCTACAACTTTAGAAGAGGCCTGACACGGCTTCAGTGTTTAGAAGAGCTAACATCTGTGTTCAGTGATGTAGCCCCATGTCTGCGGACTGTCGAACGCTGGTATTTAGAATTCCAGCGTGGACATACTAGTGTTAGTGACAGATTTCGCGAAGGACGCCCAAAATCCGCCTTCACTGAAGATAACATCATTGCTGTGAGACAACTAATTCTCGAAGATCGTCATGTGACGTATCGAGAGATAGAGGCTCTATTAGGCATCTCAGGGACAACCATTCAGAAGATCTTGCATGAAGCGCTTGGTGTGAGAAAGCTAGTTTGCCGTTTGATACCGCATCTGCTTTCCGACGATCACAAGGCGACCCGCGTCAGATGGTGTAAGAAAACTCTGCAAAGGTTCAACCGAGGAAAGTCAAATCACGTCTACGGCATCATCAGTGGTGACGAATCTTGGATCTATGCCTACCATTCTGATTCCAAACAACAATCTACAATCTGGGTCTTTCAAGACGAGCCAAAGCCGACTAAAGTTGTTCGTTCTTGAAGCACTTCAAAGAAGATGGTGGCCACGTTCGTTGAAAAAGCCGGCCATGTTGCGGCTATTGCACTTGAAGATCGTAGAACGGTTAACGCAGAGTGGTATACCGCAGTTTGTTTACCACAAGTCATCGCCGAACTTCGAAAATCTAACTCAAAGCGATGCATCATCCTGCACCACGACAACGCAAGCTCACACAGCGCTCGTCAAACGATTGAGTATTTGAAGCAGAAAAAAGTAGAAATTCTTGACCATCCTCCATACAGTCCTGACCTAAGCCCCAAAGATTTCTTTACATTTCCTAAAATTAAGAAAAGTCTTCATGGTCAAAGGTTCCAGTCCGGTGAAGAAGCAGTCGACGCTTTCAAGTCAGCCATTTTGAACACCCCCACTTTAAAGTGAAATAAATGTTATAATAACTGGTTTGAGCGAATGGAAAAGTGCATTAAGCTACGCGGTGAATACTTTGAAAAACAATAAAAAGTACTATAAGGTTCTAGTTGTGTTTTTTTCTTCAAACGACAAAACTTAAAAGGCATGCCTCGTAGTATTGTATTGTAGCTTTATGGTATGTAGGTATGTTTTTAATTTTATATAGATGCACCGCCGTCATGTGATATGTTATAATCCTGTCCATACTAAGGTTGTCTGGAAGAGATCGCTTTTAGCGATAAGACCGCCCATTGTACTAAATTTGTTAGTAAAAATTATGTTCTGTATTTTACTTTGGTGTACAATAAAGAGTTATCTTATCTTATCTTATACTAATCCCAGGCACTACAAAGACTGCGTCCTTTACCCAGCTAGTGCATAAATCATCTTTATCCAGACGCTTTAAAAATACTAGCTGCCTAACGCGTTGTTTGTCAATAAAAACATTACCCTCCTTCGCATTCCATTGCGCAGAAGCGCAGTCGGGTAAAAAGTAGCCTGTGTCCCAATCCCGGTCATAATCTATCTAAATACCAAATTTCATCAAAATCGGCTCTGCCGTTTAGTCGTGAAAACATACACAGACAGGGAGACAGAGTGACTTTAAATTTATAATATTAGTATAGATAATTTTAAATTGATAGATATAGTGATCTAATGTTTAATTAAAATTCACTTATGAATTTAAAAGCACAAATCTCCACATACAAACACGTACATTTATATTTAAATTTGTTATAACACTGAGTTATCTACTTACCTTCAAACATTCCTGGACAATCTTGCTTGTTCCGAGTAGATCTGTAATGATTTCGTTCAGCCTTTTCTGTAAAACTTGGAGCTGTTTCTCAAAAGATTTCTCTAATTTAACTGCATATTCTTTCGCACTGTTCGTCCACTTTATTATATTTTGTCTTGTATTTTCTGTTACTGTTTTCAAGTAATTCCATGAAGATATCGCGCTGTTCTTTACTTGGTCCCATACATCTCTCAAACCGCGCAGATCACGATCCCGTGTTGCTAATGGGTGAGTTTTCTCTGGCAAAGCATTATTTGCTACTTCACCATCCACATTTTTGCATTCTATGTGCTGTAACGACAACACATTTTAATTCACCCATTTTAAAATCTCTTTAAATATTTGATATGATTTTTACAAACCTGAATGTAGATCGCCAGCAAAACCACAACTATCAAGGATTTGAAAATCATCGTGTGACTGGGTCTCGTCTCCCAACCATTTAGTTTCTTCTAATCCTTTTATAGGGCAGATTATCGTAAGTATTCAATTAAAGAACAATTAAGAATTAATCTAGTAGCTCTCAATCATAATAGGGTGATGGAACCAGTCTTCGACAAGCACCAGAAATCGATACTATTTTTTTGTTTCGTTTTTATTAAGCTCATTAAAGAAAATTGATCTCATGGCAACACAACACACTTCCGGATGTTATTTATGCAAACGTCACAAGAATTGATGTTTCAAGATAGCGGAGCAATAGGTGTGTGACGGCGCGCTGGCGCTGCTTGAAAAAAAAACCATTTTATTATCAGAATCGTTATGAAAGTGAGTTTGCGATCTTGGTTATGATTTAGTCATGAAGCGATTTATTTCTATTGTTTGCTACGGTACTTTTATTTTAGAGATTTAGATATCGATCGTGCATCTAAACAAAATTTAATTTGTTTTGGTTTCGATGTTCATTACTGGTACTGACTAAGTAACTTTATTCAGTATTCGACAACTGTCCATACATATTATTTTATGGTCTTTTTTAGTTTCTAAGGAAATTTAGCTCCAATTGAGGTGCTGATTATGTATAGGTTTGAAATACACCGATTAAGTCTCGATTACCTCATAACTGGTTCTTCACTGATTGTTCTAATTGTGTTATTTTGTTCTGATGGCTCCTAAGAAAAATTATATACCCGAACAGATGGGGAAGGCGATGGAGTCAGTGCATTAGTCATATCTGGTGTTATTTAGGTTGACTAGGTATTTATTAAACAATATTCACAGTGATTAAACTAGTCACTGTTGTGAAAAGTGTAAAATATATATATATATAAAACCTAATCTCACCCTTCCCTTAAAGTGTCGATCATTGGTGCAATCACCCTACAGTTTATTTAACCCAGGTTAATCGTTTCATCTCATGGTCATTATGATAAAAAAGGTTTTTAATACGATACTGGTTATAAATGTTCCTAACATAAGTACCTACTTATGTAGGTAAACACTTGTCCTAGTTATCTACTTGATAGTCTCACATACACAAAAGAGTGCATATGTACCTAAATATGAGGCCTCATCATACATAAATATTGACCTAAGCATATTTTACTAGATCTGTAGGTGGGTTCACTAGGTTCCTCATCATATCAGCGACCCCTGCTGAACGTAGACCTTCCCGATAGACAGACCAACTGATCTCATCAGCACATAACAGTTCCCAACAACTGTTGGTCTCCACTTGATAACCTTTCTAGACTTATACTATGTCGGTAACTTTATTTTGTCTTTGGTTTTCCTAAGTAGCTACGTACTTGTCTTTACATTCGTTTATTATTTTTTTATTATTGATAGCTTAGCGCTTGACCACCACCTCACCTAATGGTAAGTGAAGGTGTGATCGAAGATGGAGCACGGTAGCCTAATTATTATTAGTAGGTAATAATATTACTTGTTCTAACGACCGTAACCTGAATATTTTAGGTATTTAATGTCGGTGAACGTTATAGCATATCATAAAAATAAAGAGATTTCATATTTAGTAGTCTTATGAATGCGCTACACGGTTTGAAACCAAGTGGTGGCGATTCTGTTGTTTACGCTGTCTAATTAAAATTGTGTAAAATATGAACGGTCTTATTTTTTTTACGCTAATGATCAAATTAGAATGACATTTAAACAACAACACAACACAACACGACAAGCTTATTGCACGCCCCTGAGTGGGGTAGAGTATAGTGAAACTATTTTATATTCAATTTTACATCTTTCTGTATAACCTATATTCTGGCAATAAATGATTTTGATTTGATTTGATTTGAAGATAAGACTGTTCGTATTTTACACAATTTTAGTTAGTGTAAACAACAGAATCGCCACCAGTTTCAAACTTCAGTGTGTTTGAAACGCTCATGCTGAATAGACGTGTGTAGAACGCTTCTGTTACACTATTACAAAGACGCCATGGCTCCTTATTTATCAACATTTCAAAAGTTTGGAGTTTGTATTGCACTTTTGTGTGCATTTGAAGAAAACAAACAAATAAGGAAAAGAATATGGATGAAGCGGTGGTTGTGGAGTATTTGTACTCCTTACACGTTAAGGCCCAGAGACAGGGCAGGTCTCTAAATAACTCGATTAATTCAGTGATAACCTCACGTTCTTTCTCCATAATTCCGTGCGAGCGCGCAATACGTCTGCGCTCGGTGCGTGCAGCGGCGTGATTGTGGTACGTGTGGTTTTAAACAAGCGGCTAGTCGGTTTGAAACAAGTTTTAAACCACCGCTTCTGCCAGTGGTTTGCGGGGCATGCCTGTCTACCAAGGGTGTTTAAAGGTCATGCGAAATTTGGTATGATACCACTATCTACTACACGGTTTAACACATCTGTTTTAAACCATCGTTTCAAACCATGTAGCGCATGCCTTAACAAATCATGTTTTATCAATTTATATAAACATTTCATAGCACTTTAGTTGCATATTAAACAACAATATCTGCGATAAAGCCATATTGAGTAGAAGTAAATCATCCATCATTTTGCTATAACCAGGTAATTTATTCAATTCTTGTTTACAAAGTGCCTCTCATAATCTGTACATTGTTCGTCATAATGTTGAAAACTGAGTGAGCAGTGCAGGTCCCGATATCCATCACGACTTTGGCGCTGTGGAGACCTGCTTCCACAAGACGTGTGCCGGCACAGATTTGCAAGGAAATTGGCAGAGTCGCTACGAGCATCTCTACGCGTGCCATCTGGGGAGGAAATTTATTCATTAAATTCTATATACATATTGAATTCACTGATGATAGGATTCAACTGTAGGTAAACTTAACAAATCTATAGTTATTATTGGGCTCTGAAGCGTAGCTGTTGATGTTAATGATCTATCAGTCTTAAATTGCTCGCCACTAGGAACTTTATTAAGTTAAAGGTAATTAAAAAAGTACCTACCTACTTAGCGATCGTAACGGTAATTTTGAAACGCTGTAACTTTCAAGCAGACGCGGTGGAAGGCAGAGCTATTTTAAACTGGAAGATATACTTTGAATGATCTTTTGAAGTTCGATGAATTTCCAAACTTACCATTAATCCAACCTGAGCTGCAAAAGAAACCGCTTTCATATCCGTCTGCAAAGCAACAGACCCCAGGCACGATCCGATGGTAACAAAGCTTCCAGCATCAGTGCAATTCTTCATATCTTCTATAGCTCTGTTCGAGAAATCAACTGCGCCATCCACTAGTTTTGAAAAACTGCTTATTTGATCGGTGAATTCTGCGACGCGATCGTCGACACATTTTGTGGTTTTTGCAAATGTCTCGTTGAATACAGCGTTTGCATCGTCTCTGTGGGCCTGTAAAGAGGATAAAATTGTTACTTCGTCTTTTCATCTAGTGATGGCCGTCCTACGCTGCGCTTTTAAGTGGGTATGTAGGTGCGTACGTCGCGTCGTGTTCTCCACTCAAAGGTTGCAGGAACATTCAAAAATCCTATAAAAAAAAATATTAGAATTTTCCGCGTTTTTATATTTTCTTTACCTAAACACCTTATTATAAATATCCAAATCGGTCCAGCCGTTCATAAGTGACGCGCTTACCAACGAACAGAACAATTTTTATTTATGTAGATAATGATAATTACCTACCTATATTTGATCGTCATAACTTTATTGTTTTTACACGTCATTCTGTTCTCTTGATATTGTTATCGATAGCGTGTGTTTTTGTTCTTCCTTCCTTCATACATTTGTATCATAAAGTATACCCATTATTAATATCTACCAACAATATAAGTAACACAGAGACTTGTTATTTGTCACCAATAAACTAACTAGCTGTAAACTGTTCAGCTGCAAACAATTATGGGAACCTATAGAACTTACTACAATACATTCCGTGACAGCCACACCGGAGTCTATCAGTCTATTTGTAACTTTTTCCACAGCTTCAGATACACGATCTTTTAGTTTCTGAATGTCTTCGACGATCTTCGCTCGCACTGCTCTGATCTCTTCTTGAACGCCCTGTGTGAAAACGACGATAGCGTCCGAAGCGTCGCCGGCAGCTTTGCGAAGACCTCGCACTAACTCTTCAATAAGTGCCCTGTAATAACAAACAAGAGATTAGTTCTACTTGTTCTACTTACATTTTTAAGGTTTTAGGTTCCTTTTGCAAACAAAATGTATAAACAAGACATTATCGTGTAATAAATTATGCCTATAGGTATTGTAAATAATAATTATTAAGTGCTTGAAATGATTACATAAACGAATATGAACATTAAAATAAAAAAAATGTTCCAGTTGCCGAGATAAAATGATCCCCGTGCGTGACCCTCGGTCGGAACGCCATGTAGGTAAGTTTGTATCAGAGTAAGGATCTTAGATGTTCATCCACCAGAAAATCGATGATGAGGTTAGTGATGCATTCTGAGATAAAAATAGTGAAGGTTGATGAGCTTACTTGGAGTTCGCGAAGAGATCGAGTTCCTGACGCTGCATTGGCATCAGCGCATTGGCGACATCTAGAGGTGCCACGTAGGCCGTACTCAGCGAACATGTCTGGAAAAGAATTGGGATTAAAATAACTTATTGGGTAATTTGCAATCAGAAATAAGTTTCTATACCTATTCAAGTAGGCTCGATATCAAAGGCATTACAAAATTTGCTTTGATACAAGTAGCTAGAGCAGCATAAACGGTGAGTATTTTTTGTTGAATTGAACATCGTTTCAAGGGTTTTTTAAGGACTTCATAAAAAAATCCTAGGCTCTCTGACGAATTAACAGCTCTAACAAGAGATACCTAGCGCTGACTAGCATTCATTTAATTTCGCGGCCGCGAAAACCTTACTAAAATTTGCTTAATTAATAGGTATAAAGATTTTTAATATTTTACATCTGACTTGAAAAATATTAAAAATCTATTAAAATTAATACACACCACGGATAAAATTAAAAACACCGTCAAATAATTCATTTTCAAAACTGACTTCTTGATGCTCTCGATTGAACTACTAACAGCAGTCTGATGGTAGCCATAGATCCTTTGGTTTTATACTATTTTCCTATCTGTATTTTCCTTAACAATAAATAGATTTATCTTATCGGACCTATGGGAAACTGGGTGAATACGATTCTATGGCAAACATCAGATTCTACGGTACCTACCTAATTACGAAATAAATTTTCAACCTACATTTTCAGGCAATATTTTATACAAACACAAGATGTTTATTTGAATAAATTACCTACCTAACTAGAATGTTCTTCAGTAAGTATAAAACTAAACGCGTGTAGCATTATCTGGATATTGTTATGAATGCCTAAGAAATATATTTAACTACTACCTAGGCATCTGTGATAACTTTGCTAATATATTTTGATCAGGCTGAATAGGAAATCCTTCAATCTGTGTGTGTTGCTTCTCATTTCTCATCGCTCTAGCACCTCCAGACTCCAGACTGCTTTTGTTTATAAATACCTTTCTAAAAATGGATACTAGTTGCTAGTGCACAGTGGTCGAAATTCGTCCGTAATTAATTATTAATGGTTTTAGAATTAGTGGTTCGCTCCGAACTGAGGTCCCACGAGTCTCCCATAAAAACAAAAAAAAAATCTTTGACTATCAAAATAGTGCCCCGAAATAAATAACCAAAAATTTGACCTACAGTTTCATTCAAATTACAGGTAACGGGAGTTCGTATATTTGTCACTAAAGCTACACGCATACCAAATTACAGTACCGTGTGGGGTCACTGGCGTGCCCTGTGAATTTCGTCAAAGTTCAGTTTTTACTATAGCTAATAACTCAAAAACTGCAAGAACATAACTAAAAATAAAAACGGGGTCGAAATGTACTATGAAGACTATTTTGACGACCTCCGTGGCGTTGGTGGGTTCGATTCCCGCTGCGGAACAAATGTTTGCATGATCTACATATATTTGTTTCGGGTCTGGATGTTTTTCTATATGTTATAAGTATGCATTCACAAAAAAAAAGTATATTAGTATTCTATCAGTTATCTGGTTCCCATAGTACAAGTTCTGCTTAGTTTGGGGCTAGATAGCGCTGTGTGAAATGCCCAGTAATATTTATTTATTTTATTCATTTGACGTCTCACTTGACTTAAGTCTCATTTAAATTTTTTTTACCCCCCCTTGAACCCCAATATCTCAACAACCCCCTCATTTCAAGCTCATTTCGTCACACCAGAATTGTGGTATTATTATGTACCTATGCATCAAATTTGAACAAGATTGAGTGGCGACCTCAGTGAGGGGTTACTTTTAGGGTTACCAACCACTCGACCCATTTCTCACTCGACTCCAATTAGATAACCAAATAGTTACTAAGCCGCCAACCGACTTCCGAAAATCCGATCTTAAAATCCGTAGTTCCTGTCACCCACGAGGGCCACGAGACAAGGAATCCTAGTGTGTGGTATGTGACACTGGTATTCTAGTACCTAAAATATATCTCGACAAAGCGGTCAATATAACTTTTTAAACTATTTCTAGATATTGTTCATATATTTTCAATTTTCATCTTAAATTATAGGAGTTTGACTTTGGTCAATGGCACAAAAGACTTACTTTTTTTATAAACAAATATTACTGGACACTTCACACAGCGCTATCTAGTCCCAAACTAAGCAAAGCTTGTACTATGGGAACCAGATAACGGATAGAATAGGTACTTAAATACCTACCTACTTTTTTGAAGTTATACTTCTTTTGGCGCGATGGAGAAAAATGATGAGAGTGAATTTTTACGATGCGCGCGCACACCGACACCTAAAGGGGCATACCCACTCTCCCTTGTAAAAAATGCTGTCACTGCACACACTTGAAACTAATTGCTAATGATTCTAGGCTTAGTTAGTAATAAAAGAGCTAAGAAGTTAGTTATAAAAAAGTTTACTATAAAGAGAAAAATCAGTTTTTATTTTTCACAAACAACCAGTTTTACATCACTGTATTCAACTACAACTTAAATAGTTTATTATTGTAATTATAACGATTCCTAGATATATTATGATATTGATAATTACTATCAATTTAATCGTTTAAGCTTTAAGTCAGCAAACAAACAACAATACGCGAGAAAAAAAACGAAACGGCCACAGACACAAATCACAGGAAACGGCTTGTGTATAGTCTAACTTTTTATTAGCTGCAGTAAAATGACGTTTCTAAATGTCATTCCGTAAAATAATGTTGACAGCCTAATCTCAATAGGGATGTGATTCAGTTCACAAAAGTTTACAGAATATCTAATCGTTCCATAGCTGACTCATAATGATCATACTAAATTCTATTTAATATTAATGTAAATAAAAGGCTGTATAAACGTTGATCCTTTTAGACATATACAAGGTAACACTCAAGAAAACGCTCTCTCAAGCTGGTAGTACTGGTTTTTGGTTACGGTGCTACGATGACGCTTGACCGCCATTTTGTTTCGGTTGTCATTCGCTCATTCGGCTTCATACTTCTGTTTTGAGTGCATGAATAACTTTGATTTGCCCACTGCGCGTTGTTTTTGTTATCATTATTGTTAAACTTATGTTACGTTGTGTTTGTTTTTCATTACCTGTTTTCGTTACTCGTGTTAGTTTTTTTGTTTGATACATTGAAGATATGGATGCTCTGCCGAGCACATCGCAAGATGGAGACACATTTTTATCTCCTAAGAAAAAAAGGCCACGTGTAGCTCTAAGTGCAACTGAAAAACTTTGGGTCCAAAACGTTTACAAATATGTGTTTGAAGTGAAATCTTTAGAATCAAACATTGAAGTTCCAAAAACAGTGAATGCGTTAACAAGGTGGCTGAAGTCTTGGGAATATCCGTCCGCACAGTTTATTCCGTTCTAAAGGAGCACAAGGAGAACGACAGCGAATCACCAAAACCTCCCAAAAAAACGGGCCCAAAACTTACATACATTTAAAGATAAACTTGATGATTTCACATTCACTGCTCTTAGACGAATTGTACATCAGTTCTTTCATAGAAATGAAATACCCACCATCGCAAAAGTTAGTTTACACATGTCGTCACTCATCTTTTTATTATACGTTATGTATGTTTTATCCCATCCCAATCTATCTATGTAAGATGATGATGATGTATGTAATCTTAACCAATTAGGTAATAACTTTAATCATTTTTAGGTGCTGCAAGTTGTAAATGATGACCCAGGAATGCCCAACTTCTCGAAAGAGACATTGAGAAAAATTATGAAGCATCTTAATTTCGAATTCGCTACTCGATCACGCAAGAGTGTGCTTATTGATAGACAATATATCATATCATGGCGCCAGCGCTACCTGCGTTTAATTAAACAATATCGTAGGGAGGGAAAATACATATATTAAGACGAGACCTGGGTCAACGCTGGTACGTTCCCCGGCAACAGCCCAAGCCGATGCTCGTACCTAAGTGGTGCCCTTGCGCTAGTTGCCTAAAAAACTTACTGGGCTGAGCGCCATCTGCGCTCGCCAAAAGTTCGGTTAAGCTGTCACGGCCTCAGAGGCCAACAGCGAGATTAGTCCATTCGAAAAAAAAAAAACGCTGGTACGTGTCAACTTTTAGTTTCTTTTATTTGTTCCCTTTTTGTTTTGATGTCGAAACTTATGATTCTTTTTTGTTCGACAGCGACAGTGATTTCGAAAAAGATTAATTAAATAACATTATTATGACGTTTTTGTTTCATTTTGAATGTACCTCCCTATACTTCCACTAAAAAAGATCAATCCTTTAGTATAGTAATAATAATAGGTAAAAAAAATACATTACAACTTAATATTAAATCTCAAAAAAGAAACCAAACTGATTATTCATATATGATTCACTCATTTAGCTACATCCTTATTTATTTTTCTTCAAAAACCGGCAACCCACAAAACGTCATTTTACTGCAGCTAATAAAAAGTTAGACTATAGGTACTTGTTTGTGAATGACGTACGCGCACAGTCATAGGGATTGGCATATCGACTATTATCCGAAATATCGATTTATCGGCGCAAAATAATCGAGCAATCGATTATATTTAATCTCAAGGCGCGCGCGCACAGAAGTGCCATTTTTGACATCGCGCTCCTGTACAATCAAAAGACGAGGGCTAAATTATTCCAGTAAATCAAAATTCAATATTTTAATGCAAAGAAATAATAATCATCTGATTCTGTTGAGTAAATGTTGAATCGAAGTAAAATTGAGTTTATTTCGATTCAACACGAGCGCCACAGATAAATACAAATATATACTTACCTATTTACTTCTGAAAATCAGATATTTAGTGTGTCAGGGGTAGTAATAAGGTAATCAAATGTACGAAAAATATATAAGTACCAATTGTACCCAAGCGAAAAAAAAATGTACTTATTTGTCTTTGGAGATGTTTAATAGAATTCATTATGTATTTCTGTGTTGATTTTGTAAACTTGGATTGAATAGGTAGTCGATATCGATCGATATCGACTATCGTTTGAGTTAGTTCTTAATTCGATGATTTGGGAGGAATAACGAGTGATAGGTGCCTAACTAAAAAATATCTCATGTCTGTGTCATTAACTCGTCTCTGCATGGCCTTATGCAAAAATCGTGCGAAGCGTTAACCTCTCATCTGTTGATCGAATTAAAATCGAGATAATGCTACAGATAAGTCGAGTTATTTTTTTTCCGCTTTTTTTCTCTCCACTGGTTAATCCTAAAGCCATCTAGAAGGTGGCGCTGAGATTAACGGCCCGCCGATTATGATCAAGGTTAGCTGAGAGCGAGAGGATTTCGATCAATTGCGGTGCGTCAACAGCTGAGCGCAAATTCAGCGCGCACTGCGATTGGCTGAGATTATCTCGCTCGGGCGCTCGCTACCAGCGCAAGTCAAGCATAATACCACCCCCGGGTTAATTAAAGAGAAAAAAAACTATTTACAAAACGCTCATTGGGAAACAAATATCGTTTTGGTTTCGTACTTCTGAAATCGGTGACCGATTTTTCATGTCAGTGAAAATACAGTCAAATAAATCGATTGTTTTATTTATGGTCTTTTATCAACAATCGATTATTGTCTCAGAACAACTCTGGCTCAACACTAATGTTTGCAACTGGAGGCAATTTGCTACCATTTCATTTCCTGTCGTTTTCATATTCATTATTATTTTAAAATATTGTAGGATACTTTTCGTGTTAATCGATTGATACGTAGAATAACGAAAAAATGTAACATATTTTTTGGATGAACGCAATTTTTTGTGCAGTTGACAGCATTATATGGGCATGCCCCTTTAACAGCATGAAGCTAGTTCTAGGTGGTATGAAAATTGATAACTTTGTTCAAGTTGTATATTCTAGTATTTTTATATGTAGGACACGTGTTTCGTAAGGGTACAATTAAACAGTGTGAATAAATAAATATTATTTTGGTGTTTTTATTAAATCAATTTCATATACGACGGTGATACTAATAATTTATTATTTATTTAAATAAAATCTTTTTGATTAATTTTAATATTTATCGTTAATCACTACTGCATTTTAGTTATTTTTTTCCATACGCCAAAGAAGTATAACTTCTAACGCGTGTACATAAGTACACACACTCTTTTTTTAAATACATACTTACACCCGGAACAAATATGTGTAGATCGTTCAAACATTGTTATTGAACACTATCTATATATATAAAAATGTTATGTTGGTTTGTGTACGCTTCAAAAACTCAAAAAGTTCTGCACCGATCGAGCTGAAATTTTAGCATGATATATAATCCGCATCAAGGATTGTTTTTATCTATTTTCTGCATCAGTCACATATCCGCGACCGCGAAAAAACAGTTTTTTTACGATCAGCTGTGTACCAGTGACCGCGCCATCTGCCAGACGCCAGGAAAACACTCGCTGACAACCGCAATAGTAATGTATTGTATATCCACAGGTATTGCAAAATTAAACTTAAATTAAATGTATTCTTTGTTTTGTTTCTCATTTCTCAACCATTCGATCAGTACAGCTACGTTACACGATACAGCTAACGGTACAGCTAGTTTGTAATAAAAATGAGATATTAACATGATTTGTGAGTTTTTAAGTGTCCCGTCCCGATACTTCGACGCAGTTGGTTATTGGTAGATATAACGATCTACCCTCTTTCTTAGTCTCTTGATAGAAATTAATTCACTAATACTATTACTACCACCGGTTTTCTCGATCATAACTCGATTTATACACGTAACACTGAAAAACTCACAAATCATGGTAAATATTCCGTTTTAGTACAATAAGCGGTCAATGTTAAATCATTAAGTCGTGTAACGAAATGTAAGTATACATAATACCTACTTACGATACAAAGAGACTTATCGGTTACCGTATTAACCTTGCAACCTGACAATTAATAAATTATTAACCAACATATCACGACCCTTCGATTGTAATTATAACTGTTTAGATTGTTTCCAAAAATGGACGTCATGAAAATGAAGGACGGTGTCTTCGAATTCTGGTGATTTGAACACTTGTGTTTGCTGACTTTGTTGGCTCAATTATTTGTATAGATATCGAAAAGAAGCTTAGCATTTTTTTTTTGTAGGTAAGTATCTATATTTATTATTGGCAATGATGATAAGTAGCTGCCCTAATCCAACTGTTATTAAACTAGTGGTTCGCCCCGAACTGAGAACGAGTCTACAATAAAAAAACATTATTCGTAATCTTCGACTATCAAAATAGTGCCACGAAATAAATTGACTAATTTGACCTACAGTTTCATTCAAATTACATGTAACAGGAGTTGATGTTATGTCGTTACTCTTTTAGGATACGAATTGCATTTATTTTGGATTTCAGACTTTTGCCTATATTTGTGTTACTTAAGCTACACGCAAACAAAACAGCACTGTAGGGTCACTGGTGTACCCTGTGAATTTTGTCAAAGTTCAGTTTATACTATGGCTAATAACTTAAAAACTACAAAGTTTAAAGTAAAAATAAAAACAGGGTCGAAATGTACACACAAATACCTTTTATTAAACGACTTGACCATTTTCCCATTTTGGTGTTTTTACCCCTCTTGAACCCCAATATCTCAACAACCCCTCCACATTTTTGGCTGATTTAATCACACCAAAATTGTGCCATCACTTCCTAGTTATATACCAAATTTCACGATTATCAGATAAACGCTTCGAAAGTTATCCTCGGACAAACGAACATACATACAACGCCGATTTGCCCTAGTTGATTTGGAGATCTCGCTTCGCTCGATCAAAAAACAAAAATAATTTGGGAATCAATTGCCCAAGCACGTTTCAGTAGTCGGTAGGTAGGTAGGTACCCTTGTACTAATACGTATCACTATTTGAAGTGCCTTATTCTATTCAGTTTTGAGTATAGAAGTAAGGCAAGAGATAATTTAAAATCGATTAGCCCCCATATCCTAACAGAGGGAGCTCGGGTTCATGTATCAAAAGTGTTGAGGAAACCTTAATAAGGTTATCTTATTACCCCACACAAGGGGGTGCGTGAGTAAAAAAAAAAACACCCCAACTTCCATATAGGGGATGTACCTTAGATAAACTTTTTTGTTTATATTTTATAGGTACCCACATACCTAATTGAAGGCGACATTAAAACGTATCTAACATCATACCTTATAGCTCTTCTGCATAAACTAATAGTCTACGAATAAATTGAACGTAAACTGGTAGGACAGATAGACGGACGACATCGGCATGGCGAAACTAAGTATATGTATAAGGTTCCTAGTTCGACTACGGAATCCTAAAAGCTGCTGCAGTGATGATAATATGTGATGCTTATTGAAATTGGATGAGAAAGATCTAAAATGTGTTATGAGAAGATACCTATTAGCTATCTAGTACCTACCTAGGTACCTAGGTATAATTCGTTGAGAAAATAACTCTAGGCCCTAGCCTGGCCTGCACAACGATCCCTAAACGTAATTACTAATTAGCGACTAAACATGTTTAAATTGGACGTATTTGTATGATTTGATTACTCTCTAACTAAATCATATTTAGGGACTAAATACAAGGCATCGTTGCGCAAGTCGCCTCTTGTATACATACAGAATCCATTGTACAGGTTGATTCTAGCACTATCTCAAAACGTTTCTGTCTGAAGATACAGAAATTGTTATTTTGTGTCAGGGCTAACGCACCTAATAGGTAGGTACCAGGTACCTATTTATCTATTTGTTTCAGTAGCAGAGAAGGCCGCACCATAGGTTAGTGACACCATTACATTCATAAATCTCCTAATTTGGTGCGTCTCTGTTAGGCTATAAACATTGACGACACGTGAGGAGCAGCGTAAGTAGTGTTACACAATTTTACATGGAATTTGTGGTCGTGAAGAATTTTCTAAACGTTTAATATATTTAGGCATTTGGGCTCTACGCCTCTACAAGACAAGAGCTCTTACTTTTGAAGAAGGCTTAAGTTGACTCGACTAATCGTGTGTCACCTTGACTTTTTGTTTTCTTTACAAACACTGCTTTGGTAAAACTAGTGGTTCGCCCCGAACTGAGATCTCGCGAGTCTACCATAAAAACAAAAAAAATATTATTCGTAATCTTTGACCATCAAAATAGCGCCACGAAATAAATAACCAAATTACTTGACCTGCACTTTCATTCAAATTACATGTAACGGGAGTTCATGTTATTTGGTTACTCTTTTTTGGGGTACAAATTGCAGTTATTCTAGATTTCAGACTTTTGCCCATATTTGTGATACTTAAGCTATACGCATACCAAATTACTGTGGGTTCACTGGTGTACCCTGTGAATTTTGTCAAAGTTTAGTTTTTATTATGGCTAATAACTCAAAAACAACAAAAACTTTACTAAAAATAAAAACGGGGTCGAAATGTACTAATGAAGACCTTTCATTTGACATCTCACTTGACCTAATAGTCTCATTTTCATTTTTTTTACCCCTCTTAAACCCTAATATCTCAACAACCCCTCGAAATTTTTAGCTCATTGAGTCACACTAAAATTTTCCCATCATTACCTACCTATATACCAAATTTCACGATGATCGGATAAACGCTTCGAAACTTATCCTCGGACAAACAAACATACATACATACAACGCCGATTTGCCCTAGTTGATTTGGAGATCTCGTTTCGCTCGATCAAATAATAATTATAAAATTAGTGAGCTAAGATTTTGTTATTTGGAAACACCAGAGGATCGAAAGTCTAAACCCGGGGAGTTTTAACTACTTCTATCTAACTATCAAATCAAATCCATTCGTTATCGTTTTTTTGTCCTAATCTTGTAGACTCAAACTGACGGGCCTCCTGTGGTCACCGTCACCTATAAACTCCTGCAGCACTCGTGGCACTGGAGTTATTTAGACCTCTCTTGAAGGCGTTCTTGCTGAAGCCCACCGGGAAAAGCTCCGGGGGAAGGTAATTCCACATTACAGTTTTCTTCTTATTCACCTACGATTTACTCCTGAACTTCATCTCCGACCGAACGACGACCTCCGTGGCGCAGTGGGTGAATAGCCGGCTGACACGCAGGAGGTAGCGGGTTCGATTCCCGCCGCGGAAGAAATGTTTACATGATCTACATATATTTGTTCCGGGTCTGGATGTATTTCTATATATTATAAGTATGTATTTACAAAAAAAAGTATTAAGTATTCTATCAGTTATCTGGTTCCCATAGTACAAGCTCTGCTTAGTTTGGGGCTAAATAGCGCTGTGTGAAATGTCCAGCAATATTAAAAAAAATATATATCTATACTCAAAAAAAATGTATTTACATTTAACGAAACGGTGTCGATAGCCTAGAATTACACCATGCAAGTTAATTATAAACCCTTACCATCCAAGCGATGGCGGGACTATAGAGTAACTTATATACTGGAGACCTGCACGGCTTCTTCAGCAAACTATAGACAACATTGGCGATAGACTCCAAAGATTGGAAACCACGGAGGGAGGCGTTTGCCCAGCAATGGGACATTGTGTGCTAGCAAGTGTAGTAGAGTCTCTTGTGAAAGGACTCGCCCGGGGAAGTGCTACCACCATACCTATTTCTACCGCCAAGAAGCATTGCTGTGTTTCAGTTTGAAGGGAATGGTTGCCGGTGAAATTACAGGCACATGAGGCTTTACACCTGTATGCCTCAAGTTGATGAAGTGCATCGTAGGGCACATTTCTAAGGAGCGTGACCTACGAGGCAAACTTTGTTATAGGCGATGGTTACCACTTAACATCAGGTTTCCATACGCTTGTTCCATCTCCATAGTATAAAAAAAACCAAGAACAGTACACGCACCTCGGCCTTGATAGACCTAATAGATGATCTCAATGGCAACCAATCTGTCTCAACCTCAACTGAGCTTCATTGATAACAAATGGATAAAAAGATCTTGCCCACACAATCCTGTGACCTTGCCTCTACCTTTCAATCGGTACGTGCCATGCTAGATGGTTGAACTCGCTTGACCTTCGTCGTAGCTTACCTACTCTCATTAAATTACTTGCATTAAAGTATTTTAATAAAAATCTTAGGTTGGCACTTGGAAAATAAATTAATGAAAAACTCGCTTTTTATTTCCAAAAATCTATGACTATCCGATCGATTGAAAAACATACTAGTGGTTCGCCCCGAACTGAGATCTCGCGGGTCTCCCACAAAAACAAAAAAATATTATTTGTAATCTTTGACTATCAAAATAGTGCCACGAAATGCACAACCATATAACTTGTCCTACAGTTTGATCCCAATTACAGGTAACGGGAGTTCATGTTAATTGGTTATTCTTTTTTGGGGTAAAAATTGCAGTTTTCTGGATTTCAGACTTTTGCCTATATTTGTGTCACTAAAGCTTCGCGCATACCAATTTTCAGCACTGTGGGGTCACTGGTGTACCCTGTGAATTTGGTCAAAGTTCCGTTTTTATTATGGATAATAACTTAAAAAACTACAGGGTTTAAACTAAAAATAAAAACGGGGTCGAAATGTACTCACAAATATCTTTTATTAGACGTGCCACTTGATCGGATAGTCCAATTTTGTTTTTTTTAACCCTCTTGAACCCGAATATCTCAACAACTTCCACACATTTTTAGCTCATTTAGTCACACTAAAATTGTGCCATCACTATATACCAAATTTCACGATGATCGGATCAACGCTTCGAAAGTTATCCTCGGACAAACATACATACATACAACGCCGATTTGCCCAAGTTGATTTAGAGATCTCGCTTCGCTCTATCAATAACATTCTAAGCAGGATATTGCACCTTTACATACCTTTTTTTAATTTTTTTTAATGTTATTTGTGGGGAAACAGGCTTACGGCCCACCTGATGGTAAGCGGTCACCGTCACCTATTGACACCGGCAACACCCGGGGTATTGTCGATGCGCTCCCTACACTGTAGAAACCTTTTAACATTTCTCTTGAAGCGTGCCATGTCATAGCCTAATGGGAAACCCTCAGATGGTAGCTCATTCCACATCTTGCAAGTATGGGGTAGAAAAGATCGCGTGAAGCGTGTGGTGCGCGATACCCAATTTTAGATGATATGTAGATGAGCTTTATTACGTTGTCGAGAAGTGCGGTGGTATTTACCTACACTGGTATTTCGCTAAAAATTTTAGTGCTTCGAGTCTGAACCTTGAAAGTTGGTGTAGGTGATAATAAAGTGGCCATTAGGTGCTAACTCTACACCACAACACTATTACCTACACAAATAACAAACAAGTCCATATAACAAGAATCATGTGACTATAATTATCTTCAAGACTCTGACCTCTCAACTCTTCCCCTTTTATCAGGAGAGCGATCAGGATGCGCGAACCGAGATAGTCAATTGCTCAATTGCCCACTGTTGGATTGTTTGAATTCGTTTGTCTTGTGATTGTGACAGTATTGGACTGTGTAATATTAAATGATTGTGGAACCTACAAAATGATCTAGAAGGACACCCAGGTTACGGACTACAATGATCTTCACTAAACTACTCTTTTCCCTGCAAGTTAATTGCAACTTAGGGTTTGGAATTGATATGTATATCAGAAAGTTATAGATCGATAAGATCTCTTATGCATACGACTACGATAAACTCAATCTGCTTTTCTCTTTTTGCAAGGGCTGTACAATTTGATTTCTAATAATAGATTATTCAGAGGGGATAAAGCAGTGTCTTGCGTCACGGGCGCTATATTGAACCTCGAACGTAACGAAGGATTCTATAGTTAACTCACATGCGGAGCAAGGGAGTAAGGGAGTTTAATCCTGAGTGCAGAGAGGGATATAAGCACGCCCAAGATGTAGACAGCTATATCCACGAGGAGAATACTCTACTTTTCATACTTTCTGCGAGACAAGGTTGGTGCATTCTGTGCAGAGGTTAGTTCGATTTACGAATAAGTTCTTATTGTGTGGGTCTCTTTGGTTCAAATTTAATACAGATGAGGTTACAAATCCAAATGACATTATGCCCGCGCACAATGAAATTCAGTGTAACTTTACTCCCGGCTCAGCCGTAGGGATTTAATCACCTGCTTTCGGTGAGGTTTACATTTTCTTTCTGATTCTTCCGTTGATTGAATCCGTACATCGACACCTTGTAATTTATTAATAGAATTGTTCCTTTACAATTGGGCTTCTTAAGTTCTTATTATAAATTGTACCTTGTACTATTTTGTGTATTAACTGTGCTCCGTCAATGTACAATCAATAACAGCAGTGAGATATCATAACAGAACTTATTGATACTAGGAAATAATCTGTTAAATAATCTGTTATCGTCGGATAAACAGAGCTTGGGACATGTAGGCTCATCGATGTTTCGCCGGGGTAGATAAGATACGACACGGAGAAAAAGCAAAAGCTATACGGATGTTGTTATTAAATGTCTGGACGTTTAAGTGAAGACATTGTGAAAGAGATCGTCCGGGGAAGTACTATACACGCATTGCTGTGTTCCGGTTTAAAGGGAATGGATGGGGTGAAATTACAAGCATTTGAGACTTTTCACCAGTATACGCCGGGAATCAGAGTGACAACGCGCATGTGATGCTTTTGGTATACAAACAAACATAGGCTACGGTAACCGCTTAATATCGAGGTGGGTCGTATGCTTATTTGCCAGTTTGGTAGGTATATAAAAAAACCGGTTATGATCCTTTATAACTAGTGGTCCGATAAAACAAAAAAATAATAATTTAAACCTTTGTCAATCAAAATAGTGCCACGAAATAAATAACCAACTAACTTGATCTACAGTCATCAATCACTTCTAACTTGTTCATTCAAATTACAGGTAACAGGATTTCATGTAATGTGGTTACATTTTTTAGGACACAAACTGCAGTTATTCTGGATTTTAGACTTTTGCCTATATTTGTATCACTAAAGCTACACGCATACCAAATTTCAGCACTATATCAGTCACCGGTCACCCTTTGAATTTTGTCATATTTCAGTTTTTATTATGGCTAATAACTCAAAAACTACAAGGATTTTACTAAAAATAAAAACGGGAGTCTAAATGTACTAATAAAGACATTTTATTTGACGTCCCACTTGCCCTAATAGTCTCATTTTGATTTATTTTTACCCCTCTTGAACTTCAATATCTCAACAACCCCCCAACATTTTTAGCTCATTTAGTCACACCGAAATTGTGCCATCACTACCTATGTATCAAATTTCACGATGATCGGATAAACGCTTCGAAAGTTAGCCTCGGACAAACAAACATACATACATACATACATCCAACGCCGATTTGCTCAACTTTATCCCGCTCTTGAGTTTATTCTCGCTTTTACACGCGATTAATCTCGCTTCGCTCGATCAAAGATTGAAGTTAATAGGTAGTAGACCTACCTACTGGGGTTGGAGTGAGGAGAGGTCGAAACTTAGATGTCTAATGAGAGGTACCTAGAGCTTGTTATCTTGTGGTAGACAGGGGTTGTATTGTATGTTGCCCGGAACGTTATATTTTCATTTTTATACCTACAAAATATAAAAGAACCATTTATTGTCACACTTTGAGATTTCAATCAATTTCACTCGCGCCTGTAGTAAATCTAATCCTAATCGTAATCCATACTATTATTATAAATTCGTAAATAACTCTTGTGTTTCTCGGTCTGTCTCTCTGTCTGTTACCTTTCTACGACTAAATTTGGTATATCGATAGATTATGACCAGAATTAGGACATAGGCTACTATTTACCCGACTGCGCCAAAGAAGGGTAATGCTTTTATTGAAAATTCACGCGTGCGAAGCGGGCGGGTCAGCTGGTATTATTTAAAGACAGGGCTGACATTATAGGGCACCGCGAAGAAACTGGAAAAGGGCCAGTTTTCCTAACGTTTTCTTGTAAGTCTTGTAACATCTTGCTCCTTGTCATAATATCCACGTAATCTGAACGTGAGCGTGATAATTAGACCATAAAAGACATGTAAAGTATTGTGTTCGAGGTTATCCGGTGGTGACCTACAAATACATCGATAATAGAACGTATTTATCATTGTTTGTCTGCTAACTGAACGGAGCATGACTAAGGATGTCAATTCGGAAGTACAAACCAAGACTCATGTTGGTAAACGTTATTGGCCTCGAAGGTACGGCCTCGTTGAATTAAGATGGGCCGCTGAGACACTTGAGGTGCGGTTTTTGGACTCGCAAGTTATTTTTATTAAACTAGTGGTTCGCCCCGAACTGAGATCTCGCGAGTCTCCCATTAAAACAAAAATATATTATTCGTAATCTTTGACTATCAAAATAGTGCCACGAAATATAAACCAATTGACTTGACCTACAGTTTCATTGAAATTACAGGTAACGGGAGTTCATATTAAGTGGTTATTCTTTTTTGGAGTACAAAATGCAGTTTTTCTGGATTTCAGACTTTTTTCTATACATGTGTCACTAAAGCTACACGAATATGAAATTTCAGTGTTAATTTTGTCAAAGTTTTGTTTTTATTATGGCTAATAACTCAAAAACTACAAAGATTAAACTAAAAATAAAAACAGGGTTGAAATATACTAATGAAGACCTTTCATTTGACGTCCCACTTGACCTAATAGCCTCCTTTTCAGTTTTTTTTACCCCACTTGAACCCCAATATCTCAACAACCTTCCAACATTTTTAGCTCATTTCGTGACACCAAAATTGTGCCATCATTACCTACCTACGTATCAAGTTACACGATGATCAGATCAACGCTTCGAAAGTTATCCTCGGACAAACAAACATACATACAACGCCGATTTGCCCAAGTTGATTTGGAGATCGATTCGTTCGATCAATTACCTAAGTTAAATGATAATATGAGATACTTTGTACCTCTTTTTAAGCTTATTGCGCCCGTGGAAGTGTGATATTTGGCATAGTTAAAGTTTAAACATTTGTCTGTGGCTACGTAGAGCTAAATTAAGGCTGTACTAAAATGAGAAGGTGTTACGCAACTAGGTATAATAACTTACACAAAAACTTCACGTTTACGAGACAAAATATTTAACTACTTAATTACTTACTTTTATTTATTTAAGTCGGTATTTGTAATACGAACTCTTTCGCACTTTCACTGATTCACTTAATTACTTAGGCAGGTACGATTCACTTTCGTTTTAATTTCGTTTTGAAAATATAGGTAGATAACCTAGTACGGTATAAGTACTACCTTCGTGGCGCAGTGGGCGTATAACCGGCTGAGACGCAGGAGGTAGCGGGTTCGATTCCCGCCGCGGAACGAATGTTTGCAATATCTACAGATATTTGTTCCGGGTCTGGGTGTTTTTCTATATATTATAAGTATGTATTTACAAAAAAAAAAGTATATAAGTATTCTATCAGTTATCTGGTTCCCATAGTACAAGCTCTGCTTAGTTTGGGGCTAGATAGCGCTGTGTGAAATGTCCAGCGATATTTATTTATTTATTAAGTACCTACTCTTTCAATTTAAATTACCCGGAAATTTATACTTCCCCTGGAAATTATAATTTTCCTGGAAATTCAATTACGAGTAGATACTTATAAGTGTAAAACCAGTAAAAAAAAACAATACCTACCTACTTGTAATAGCCAGAAATTTATACCCCGACAAATAATTTGATTTATAGTTTTGACGTTTAGAACTTGCAACTTTTAGAGAATAAATAAATATAAAAAATGAACAGTTGATCTGACGACTCATTGGCTTATTGAACAGCGGTTGGTGTGTGTGGCAATATTACTAGTAGTTCGCCCCGAACTGAGACCTCGCGAGCCTCCCATAAAACAAAAAATATTATTATTTGTAATCTTTGACTATCAAAATAGTGCCACGAAATGCATAACCAGTTGACCTAAAGTTTCATTCAAATTACAGGTTTCATATTAATTGGTTACTGTTTTTTGGGGTAGAAATTGCAGTTATTCTGGATTTCAGACTTTTCCCTATCTTTGTGTCACTAAAGCTACACCCATACCAAATTTCAGCACTGTGGGGCCACTGGCGTAGGTACCCTGTGAATTTTGTCAAAGTTCAGTTTTTATTATGGCTAATAACTTAAGAACTACAAGTATTAAACTAAAAATAAAAAACGGAGTTGAAATGTACTCAAAAAGACCTTTTATTAGACGTGCCATTTGAACGGATAGCCTCGTTTTGATTTTTTTTACCCCTCTTGAACCCTAATATCTCAACAACCCCACCACATTTTTAGCTCGCTGATCTGATAAACGCTTTGAAAGTTATCCTCGGACAAACAAACATATATACATACATACAACGCCGATTTGCCCAAGTTGATTTAGAGATCTCGCTTCGCTCGACCAATTATGCATTTTGACATTTTATAAACGTCAAAAATATTAATCGAATTACCTATTTGTCGGAGATACCTAGTTTTACACAGTACGTTGGAAAAAACCGAGGATCTATCAATAATTGATGTTGATGAGCTCCGTGGCGCAATGGGTGAATAGCCGGCTGAGACGCAGGAGGGTTCGATTCCCGCCGCGGATCAAATGTTTGTATGATCTACAGATATTTTTTCCGGGTCTGGTTGTTTTTCTATATTATTATAAGTATATTATTTATAAAAGAAATAAAAAATATATAAAAATAATATATATAAATTTTATTTATAAAAGAAAATGTATTCTATCAGTTATCTGGTTCCCATAGTACAAGCTCTGCTTAGTTTGGGGCTAGATAGCGCTGTGTCAAATGTCCAGCAATATTTATATTTATTTATTTATTTGTTCTAGCGCCTGCCGGGTAGCAAGTTTCAGTACGAGCTGAAGAACACAACTTTATTATGAAGCCTTGCCAAGTAAGTACCTAATTAGGCTCCCAATTGCACCTTCTCCGCTCCGTAAATAAAGGATATCTGAACTGAAGTTTTTGGCATAGTCTTCTACCCTATAATCTGATTTAAAATCGTTTTTTTATGTTTATAATGTTACCCGAACATTCCAAGATTTTAAAACCATCTTAATTTTCAAGCTTAGACGGGACTTGAACCCGCAACCTTCCTCTTGATACGAGGATGCACTACCATTTGTGCTACCGGGCTCTGTCACGTCAGGGTCGAAACTAGTGAGATGATTCAGATTACGACTAAAGCGCCGTTAGCTCCATCTACAGGAAAACTTATACAGTTTTTGACCTTCTTTTTTTTGTACGATGGGAAAATGCGTTACGCATGTCCTCCAACCCGGGGAGAGCTGAAGGGGTCTGTCGGACTCTCCGTCGGCTGTCAACCAGCGGCATACCGACTAAAAACCCACCGATATTCCTTCATTCACCTCAGTGCCAGTGCATCATCAAACCGCCCATCGGATGAGCGGGTCGATGCTGCACTAGCACCTGACAAGGTCACGAGGTCCCGGTTGGATTCAACCGCGGCCCTGTCGGTTAATGTCTTTTTTTTTTTTTGTTGACAAGGGGGAAATCTGCAACCAGATACCCTACTGCATAGAGGGTACAGTAGGGTTATGTGAGGTTCACGGACTCGTGTACTCACTAAAACCCCCCCGGTGGCCATCCTCGACGCATGTTGGGGGGCTCCGGGATCTCCACGGGAACGCACCGGTGCCCCCCTCGCGCTGTGCCTTTGCACGTCCAGGGGGAGGCTATCCAGCCACCCCCGAACACCACGGTGTTCACAGCAGCACGTTGCCGCCGCCCTCCCGGGGCCCGTTTAACGGACGGTCGAAGCCCTTACTCCGACCACCCACGGACCCGAAAGTTCCCCTGCCTGGCAGGGGATACCACACAAAAGCCCCTTATGGGGCAGGCGCAGCGGGGCGGCCACTACCGCCTCGCTGTCGCCTCCTTCTCCGAGCGGGATCAGCCCTCTCGCGATCTCGCTCGGCGGCCTCTTTCCGAACCATAACGGTTTCACAGAAAGAGGCCACCGCCTTCCACGCCATCTCATCTACCAGCATAGACTCTAATACGCCTGGTAGAGAGAGGTCCTGCCCGATCCTGGCGATCAGGGTCCGCCGCTCCTCGCACCACGCCGAGCATTCCTCAAGCGTGTGCTGGGCGGAATCCCGATCCCTCCCACAATGGTGGCATTGCGGTGTCGGTTCGCGTCCGATCCTATTCAGGTACTCACCGAAGCACCCGTGCCCGGTGAGTACCTGAGTAAGTCGATAGGTGACGTTACCCATTTCCCTCCCCAGCCAAGCTTCGAAGCTCGGCACAATCGCGCCGACGGCGCGTTGGCGCATGTTCCACGGCTCCTCGAGCCGCTCGCGCCACATCCCGAGCGCACGTCGGCGCTCTTGCACCCGCACTTCAGCCGGCGCGACTCCGCTCCCGTCATCCCGGCGGAGGCGCACGTACACACGTGCGTCCATCTCCGCTAAGATGTCGAAGGGCGGGAACCGCGCCAGGAGAGTTGCTGCCTCGAAAGATATCGTCCGATATCCTCGTGCGATCCGGATGGCGACAATACGCTGCAGGCTATAGAATATAGTCCTGCTGCGTCGGAGCGCCAGTCTCTCCCACCAGACGGGCGCTCCGTAGAGTGCCATCGACCGCACGACTCCGGCGTAGAGGCGGCGAACTCCCTCCCTAGGTCCCCCGAGATTAGGCAGCAGTCTGTGCAGAGCACCCACCACCTTCTGGATCCGGGGGACGGAACGACTGAAGTGTTCCTCGAAACCCCAGCGACTATCCAGGATGAGGCCCAGGTACTTCAAGTACCGCCCCACTTGGATGTCAACGTCACCCACACGAACCGACAAGCTGGGTGGTTCCCTTCCCCTAGGGAACTTGTGGAACCACAGCGCCTCGGTCTTGTGCGGCGCTGTGTGCAGACCCAGCTCGTGGACCTTGTTCACGACACAAGCCACCCCAAGCTCGGCGAGCTCCTTGGTCCCGTCGAAGGAGTCCCCGTTGGCTAACACAAGAGTGTCATCCGCGTAGCAGACGACGTGTACGCCGACGGGGAGATCGACACGCAAGACCGCGTCGTATGCGAGGTTCCACAGAAGCGGGCCCAATACAGAACCCTGCGGAACCCCGCAACTGACATCCCTCTCATGCAAGGTACCGTCCCTGCCCACGTACTGCACACATCTGTGCTGCAAGTAGGCGCCGACTATGCGCTGCAGGTAGGGTGGCACTCCGTGAAACACGAGCGCCTCCCTGATCGCCCTCCAGGGCAGGGAGTTGAATGCGTTAACGATGTCCAAGGACACCGCCAACGCCTTCCCACCCCGGGACACCGCCTGGTTCGACAGCGTACGGACACGAAGAATCGCGTCCACTGTCAAACGAGCACGCCGGAAACCAAACTGGTCATCCGACAAGTCGGGGCCTACCCGCCACAGGTGTGTGCATAGACGAGCGGCAATTATTCTTTCGAACAACTTGCCGGCCTCGTCCAGCAGGCAAATGGGACGAAACGCAGAGGGGGAGTCCGCGGACCTGCCGTCCTTCTTCAAGAGGACCAACTTTGCCTCCTTCCAGCCCTTGGGGAACACCCCGCAGCGGAAACAACTATCAAACAGCTGTCGCAGCCGGTCCCCCAGGCCAACAGATAGAGCCAGCACCCAAGCCCGACCAGGTATTCCGTCAGGGCCTGGTGCTGTATTGCGAGCCCTGAGGCGCTTCACAGCACAGACCAACTCCTCCTCGGTCACCCCCAGATCATCGGACCAGATGGTCGGTTCCGACGATAGCCCGAGGGGAGAGGGACTGTCCTGGACCCTGGGAAACAGTGTGTCAACGACACTCCCCACCAGATCAGGGTCCAGAGTTTCGGTCAAAGGAGGGACCCATGGGCGCAGCTTACCTAGTACCATCTTGTACGGGCGCCCCCACGGATCCCTATCCAGTCCCTCGAGGAGTTCTCTCCAGGAATGAGCCTTCGCATTGGCGATGGCCGCCTGGAGCGCTGTCGTAGCGCCTCGGTATACCTCGTAGGCTCTATCCTTTACTTCGGCAGGAGCTCGTCGCCTTCTCCTAGCTCTGGTGTACAGGCGTCTGGAGCGCAGGCATGTCTCCCGCAGCCGCGCTATCTCCTCTGACCACCAGTACACCGACCTACGCTTGGTTGGCCTGGCTCGGGGCATCGATAAGTCGCAGATCGACGTCATCGTTGCCCGGAACCAGGCCGCCTCCCTCTCAGGATCGGGCAGATCCTCTTCAGCATGGCCTTCTGGCCAGGCCGCGACAATGGCTGCAGCTTCGAGAAAGTCTCGATTAAGCCGCTTGAGGGCCCATCGTCGCGGCGGGCTGCTACTACGGCGGGCCACACGGCCAGGAGGGCGAAGAGCCACATCAAAAACGATGTGGCGATGGTCGGATAGCGTGACCATCTCTTCGGCAACTCTCCATCCCGACACCATGTGTGTGGCAGAAGGAGTCGCCCATGATAAATCCACGATCGACTCCCCCTGCCACCGCACACATGTGCTTACGGACCCCCGATTCAAGAGTCGGAGGTCATTACCTGCCGCCCATTCAACCGTGGTCTCCCCCCTGCGGTTGTCTCGGGGACTCCCCCACGCACGAGAGTGAGCGTTGAAGTCGCCCAAGACAAGCACGGGACGGGGCAGGCATCTGCGGATGCAGTGTCCCACCTCGTCCAGGAACGCCTCGTAATCAGCGAGATTACAGTTGGGGGAGATGTAGCAGCCTACAACGGCTATTCGTCCCCACTCAGTGGCCACGAAACCCGGTCCCTTTTCAATAAGGGCACAAGGGGGGTCACTTTCGCCACCACCCTAGTAAATAGCTACGGAGCCCACATCGTCCCCAAACCATCGTGGATGGTCTGGGACACGATAGGGCTCCCCTATTACGGCAAGAGCAATTGACCACTGCGCGAGGGTTTGCAAGAAAAGATCCTGCGCACCTCGGCAGTGGTTCAAATTGCCCTGGAGGACTCGAATGGTTTGATCCATTACGAGGCCTCCATGGCCTCCTGGGGCGGGCCATGGCCCGCCGGAATGGCCGCCACTGTTGAGGCCGTTCCGCTTCCCGGTGTCGGGGCTGGAGGAGAGGGCTTTTTGCCCTTCCTCTTACCCTTAGGAGGGGTGCACTGCTTGCTACCCATCCTATGGTCAGCCTTACAGCCCTTGTCAGAGCACAGTGGACATTTGCGCGGACGCGTGCATTGGCTCGCCCGATGATCGGGTTCGCCACACGCGTAGCACAGGTTGGTGCGGTCCAATGTGCTCTGACACATGCTGCGTACATGCCCGTACTCCAGACACCGGAAGCACTGTAGCGGCCTTGAGGTCAGGTAATCCACCCGAGCCGAGACCCACCCGATGACGACGTGCTTTGCCGCGGCAAGCTTGCGCACTGCCGCTAGTGGGCAACGCACCCACACCGTGCCCAGGGCAGTGGGCGAGCGATGGACTTCGCCCACTTTGACGTCATCAGCCGAGCAGTCCCCAGCCTTGGCGACCGCCTCTGCTACCTCCCGAGGTGTGACGGCTTCATCGAGGTCTTTGAGCCTCAATTCAGCCATCTTCATCGGGCGCGCAATGCGCACACCCAGATCCGCGAGGGCTTCGCGCATGCGAGCTGCCAATGCGTCAGCTTTCGGTGCACATTCCGGGCCCGACACCTCTAAAATTAACCCCCCCGTTAATGCTCGTTTGGGGCGGACTGTGTCCACCCCAACGTCCGCCAGCCTAATACGTACTTTGGCGGCCGCCATTACCGCAGCATATGTGACGTCGGAACCCTCCGGAACCGTCACAGTGATCGCTGCAGTGGTAGGCAGCCGCATTGGCGTCGCCTTGAGGGCAGGCTTAGGCACGGCCTTAGGGCCGGTTTTGGGCGCAGCCTTGGAGCCAGCTTTGGGGCTCGGCACTGCCGGTGGCAACTCACTCGTTGCCTTGGGAGCCTTTTTCCTCTTCCCCTTTCCACCCCTGACCACCGTAACCCAAGATGTCGTTGGAGCCAACGGCACTTGATTCGCGGTGGGCTGCGACTGCACCGCTGGTGGGCTCACCACTGGTGTTGGCAGCTGTTGGCGCTTCGCCTTCGTCTTTCCTGCCTGCCCTGGCGGTACTGTGGGAGCCGCGCTTCTTTGGGGTGGTGTTTGCTGCGACTTAAGAGCCTCAGCCAACTTCCTGTCCATGAGAGCGCCTATGCGCTCCATGAACCTCCCCTCCCATTCCTTCCCACCAGCGACAGATGGTGACACCGCCGCTTCGACTGTGCTCCCAGCACTCGCCTGCCTACCTACTTGCTGGCTGACGCACTCAGTCAGCTTTTCTATCTTTACAGATAGGTCAGCGATCTGCGCACGCAGCTCAGCATTCTCCCTCTCAAGGCGCTTGACATTCTCATCAGCAGTCGCCCGCTGGACGACCACCAATGAGGCCGCCTGCGCCTTCCTCGCGGACATCCGCAGGCCGTGAATAAAGTCACCCCGCATGTTCTTGGACTTGTCGGCGATCTTCTCGACAGTCTCGAGGTTGGCTTTAATCACGGCATACAACTCCTCAGTTGGCCGCGCCTCCATCTCTCTCTCGAGGTCATCTGCCTTCGGCAGCTTCCCCTTCGCCCTTGTGTTTGAAGGAGAAACGGACGGGTCGAAGATATCGTCCTCGTGCAAGTTCCTCTCCTTCAAAAACGTGGCACGCTTGGACCCAGGAAGGTCCGAGGCGCCATCCTCTGGCTTCCTACCTCGCTTCCGCGCGGTGCGGGATACCTCCGACGCCGTCGAAGCAAACGAGCAGACGGACATGCTGGAGCAGTCTGACTCCTCACCGCCAATACTGGTCACACTAGACGACCTAGTGACCGGCTTCTTAAAGAAGCCCGCTCCGGTAGCGGTTGTCGAAGGGGAACACCCCTCACCAACCACCGCCGGAACAATCATCTTCCGCGCCGGAGCGCGGGAAGACCTCCTTACGTCTTGGCATTTCTTGCCCCCCTCAGATACGATGGGGCTGAGTGCCGTAGCACTGTGGGATTCTACAGCGTCGGAGACGCTGATACCCACCTGAGGTATTTGTTTTTTCGAGGATGCCATCATGTTTTTTTCCTTTTTTAAGGGGTGAGGTCCCCTGTGTGGCACCTTATTGGCCGGGCTCCCCCCGACCATACCGCGCATGTAAACCCGAAGCAGCACTAAGCATAAAAATGCAGCGGCGCAGGTCCGGATTTACACACGCAATACTCCCCTCGGCAGGCGCCGAAACCATATATTGGGATTTGGCCCTCCACTGATCCCGATGGATCCCTCACGTGGGTGGCTTAAACAGGCCGCCCCACCTTCTCGGCGGAGTAGGAAACTCCTTTCCTCCGCCAGACTTCATCCGCTGCGCTTTATGCTAATTTCATAGAGACACGCGGAGAAGCCTCCCCTTTCCCTCCTCGAGGCCCCCAATCCGCTAGTGAAGCACCGACCCACCCAGAATCCCGCAAGGAAGCTGACCCATACAACCGACTCGCGGGAGACTGAGCAGGACGGCGCCGCACCAACAGTTCGGGAACCTCCCCATTTCCCCCCCAGTGTTTGGTCCGCGCCGGTAAACCGGTAACTCCCATTTCTGGGAGCCGTTCCCCTATCCGCCACCCGGGGACGCGCCGCGTTGGGGTACACCTCCCCACCCACTGGGACAACCCAGCAGGTCCGCGGGTCGGTTAATGTCTGCCTTAAGCGGACCCCTCTGATACAGTTGTTGACCTGCTCAAGTGAGAATTCACAGACGAGTTATTTTTCGCCCGTGCAACCATTTCTCCTGTTCAAGAATTAATCAAACCAAGTAAAATCACACATGTCTGTGGCAATCATCAATGCTCATTGATTAAACACATCGACGTAATACATTAATGCTACAACGTAGGTATGTCAAGGGTAGGTTGCAGAGATCGAGTCTGCAACATTTTACTAAATTACCTGCCTTGCCTACTTCATGTTGAACTATAGTTCCAATAGATGTCACATTATGTAGAGCAAGGTTGTTTGGGGTCTGCGCTACACTATCGTCGTGTGAGAATTTTTTTTAGATCCTTTCGTCTTTTTGCGTAACAAGGCTATCTTGCACCCGAAGGAATATTCCTTTATAGATAGGTTCCTAAGTACTTAGTAATTATGCTTATTCGCTGTACCAACTTTTATTTGGACAATCTGTTTAATCGAACATCAAACTTCATATATATACAATTAAAAAACGTGGTAGATACTTACTTATCATAAAACTGCTACAAATAAATGATCAAAGTAGCTACCGTGATTACCTTTGTGTCCTTACATTGGTGAATACCTACGACAAAAAACAGGAAAATATTTTTTGAAAGCACTTACCTAGACAGGGGTAGGCAGTATTTGAATTACTTGTAATTAAAATACAAATACGTATTTTGTATTTGTAATTCAATTACTACGTAAAAATGTAATTTGTAATTGGTATTTTAAATACCTGACGCTGAGGTATTGTGTAGTTAGTATTTCAAATACTTATGGCTTCAAAATACATCTGAACATAAATCAATTTAGCGAATTGACGACCTCCGTGGCGCAGTGGGCGTATAGCTGGCTGTGACGCAGGAGGTAGCGGGTTTGATTCCCGCCGCGGGACAAATGTTTGCATGATCTACAAATATTTGTTCCGGGTCTGGATATTTTTTCTATATATTATAAGTATGTATTTACAAAAAAAAAAGTATATAAGCATTCTATCAGTTATCTGATTCTCATAGTATAAGCTCTGCTTAGTTTGGGGCTCGATAGCGCTGTGTGAAATGTCCACCAAATTTATTAATGGTGCATTCTACAGAAAATACTGTTCTATCTATAGTTTTCGTAAATATTCGTAAGCAAAATGGCGACCGCTATGTCAATCTTTAAAGTTACACAGTTTTAAGGCTACACTGCACTTGTACTGTACGTCAAATTGTCAAAGTACCTAACACCTGACTGTATTTTGTATTTTATATTCCAAATACACGACTTAATATATTTTCTATTTCGTATTTTAAATACGTGCGAGAAAGTTTTTTGTAATTTATATTTTAATTAACGCAAAGCGTGCATTTTGCCCAGCTCTGCATATAGGTAGGTATCTTATCTGAGGCTGGAGACTCATCCATCACACAGGAAATCGTCGGATGTAACAAATCAAGGTCACAACGTACGCACAACGTGTAACAAAAGATGAACTTTTAAAAGGTTAAGAGGAACTAAATGTTACGAAAAGAAAGTTATGTAAAGTGGCATGATAAAGAAGAGTCAGGAACTAGGAAGACACAAATTAATGATGTAGTGTCAAAATGAAATTAATGACTGTAATTATGACTATAGAATACTTATATACTTTTGTTTTTGTAAGTACATACTTATAATATATAGAAAAACACCCAGACACGGAACAAATATCTGTAGATCATGCAAACATTTGTTCCGCGGCGGGAATCGAACCCGCTACCTCCTGCGTCTCAGCCGGCTATTAGCCGAATGCACTACGGAGGTCGTCTATGTATCGTATATGGCTGGACATTTCACACAGCGCTATCTAGCCCCAAACTAAGCAGAGCTTGTACTATGGGAACCAGATAACGGATAGAATACTTACCTATATACTTTTTTTTTGTAAATACATACTTATAATATACAGAAAAACATCCAGACCCTGAACAAATATCTGTAGATCATGCAAATATTTGTTCCGCGGCGGGAATCGAACCCGCTACCTCCTCCGTCTCAGCCGGACCACTGCGCCACGGAGGCAATCAAAAAAGACATAAACAGATTTTTTTTTAAATCAATTTATTCTTACTTTCCTGTCATTATACTATTAAAGTAGGATACATTATTATCGAGCCTAGGGTTGCATAGATGAGCCGTGCATGCTATTAGACCATCCTTTAACATTCTTGTAAAATACAGTCCATTAAAAAAAACAGAAATTAACTTTCATTGTTATCCGTTAATTTTAATGATGTGAAAGTCAAAGTCAAAGTCAAATATTTTTAGTCATTAAAATCACAAGGATCACTTTGAAACGTCAATTTTACTGCCTGGTCCTTCGCGACCAAGCCAGGAAAGAAAGGCAAGAAACAAGGCTGGTTGTTTTTTTTAATAATCCTTTTACAATACATAATACAGAAAACAAATTACGTCTAAATTGTAACATTTTGAACGAGTTGGAGCAATTTAAATCCCAAGCTTCTCTATCATCTAAATAATCCGATATTTTATAGTAGGTTCTTTTATAAAAATTTTGTTTAATTACGTTTTTAAATTTGATAAATGTCAATTTTTGTACATCCCTTGGGAGTTTGTTATAAAAGCGTACACCTTGCCCTTTAAACGATTTACTAACTTTATGGAGTCTACAAGTGGCAACAGCGATGGGCATTTAAATTAGTCAAAATATATCAAAATAACCTTTTAAAATAAGGCTTATTAGCAAATGAGCATTGTTGAGCTAGAGAGCTTTACTAATTGCATCGTAATCCGATGCTTAGCTGGAGAAAGTGGATTGTATGTATTTTAGACACCTATTTAAGTAAGTAGTAATTAGTTCGAAAGCAGATGGGCAGAAAGTTAAATCCTGCACTGTAAATACAAACAATACGAATATATATTAAGTTTCACCTTTCAAAACTTTTGCGAACTTCGCAACTGCCTTAGATTCAGCGTAGTTTTATTTTTAGAACTTCGATTAAGTTATTTCACCGAGAATTCTGGCGTATTTGGAAGAAATATTTACAGTCTCATACTCATCTATTCACTTTAAAAAAAAAACACATCTAAATATGTGAATAAGTGTTATTTTAACAAATCTGTTTTCTTCCTGAACACGAAGGACGGCAGATTCAATATACTGGAGCTGAGGGTTCGGGATAAGATAATGAAAACCAATGTAACCAAAATACCACTCTTATTCAACATTTAAATGATAAACACACGATCTTAATGGCGAATAAAACTACTACGCTCGAGCGTGTTTTGTATGGCATCCAATATATACAATAAGATTCCTTCATCTGTACGAGCATTGCCAAATTTAAATGTCTTTAAGACATAACTCAACGACATATTGATTCAAAAAGCGTATTATACAATGGATGAATTCTAGAGTGAAAAAATGTTATCTAATTTATATTATATATATTATATTTATGTATATATGTAAGTATATATATTTAGTTTATTAGTAAGTATAGGTAGTTTATGTAGGTTTATGAACATACTCGTAGATACACCTCCGTCTTTTTGATTTTGTTTTGTCCTGTCCATCCAAAGGTTATCTGGAAGAGATCGCTTTTAGCGATAAGACCGCCCATTGTACTTACCTTAATTTTAGTGTATTTTTATTTTATTTTTAATTTTGTTGGTGTGCAGTAAAGAGTATTCTATTCTATTCTATTATATCTGAATCAAATTTTTATTGTTTTGACATTTATCTATTTTGTTTATCGTGGTTTATTTTGTTCTAATCTTAAAATTATTATTTTTAAATTTGCTATGATATCCCCAATCACATATATTGTAAGTTGACAATTAATCTTAATGTGTTTCTTTTTGTCAAGCTTTTTAGCCATTTAAAATATTTGTATACCTTAAGTAGGCGAATCACAGTGATTCTTCCTTAATTACACCATCTGTCTTGTACAATTTACCTATGTTTCGTGCAAATAAAAATCTTGAATCTTAATCGCAACACACTGTTGCACAATAAACCATTAAAAGTCACTTAAAATATTCGCACATATCGTGAAATCCAAACTGTCTTTTCAGGCGTGTATACGCCCTATTTATACCGCACACACTACACCATTCTCGAAGTTCTCAATAGTTCCGGCGTGAACTAAAACAAAGTGTACAATTTCAAAACGAAAATATTTGCTGTAAATTTAAGTAAGCACTTTACTTACCTACCTCATACCTAATATAGGTAACTCATACATCGTTTTCTTGTACGAAAGTGTTTGCTTCTCAAGACTGCTTTCTATTTACCTATTTGCACTTACTTTTAGTACGAAATATAGAGAAATCATCTATCGCTAACTACAAATAAATAATTTGTCATCACTAACCATTTTTTTCGTATCACGCTCGTCACAAGCATCGCTTGTCGAAATTCTCGCAGTCGATCGGCGATCATAATGACCCGGAGTTGCACGACGAGACTGCTCAGATGCAGTGAGCGATGCGAAGTGATGTGCAATGATGAGGTGGTTGAGGACTCAAATGGCTGCGATGGATCTGTGGTGGCTGTTGGGCTGGCTTCCTGCTCCGTAGTACTCCAACGGATTCGATACCTCCATAATTTTTCCTGTCTGTCTACTATTTTGTTTGTGATCCGTTCTGTGTTTCTTTGTGTGTGTCAAATAAATATGTATATTCTACTCTATAATTTGGTAGCAAAAAATAAAATCTTAAAACTATGTATCAATATTGTTCATTATTAATAATTATGGTTCAAATCAACTATTTCAAATACTAAACCCTAATACTGTTTTGGTACCCTAAAAACGTCGTGTTTTTTGTCGTTATTTCTTAACTTACTAGGCGTTACTAAACGTATCATTATGCCTTTCAAATTTACGGCACCAATAGTCTACGAAAGCAGCTGCAACTGGTCGGACCGACATACTGACATGGCATAACTTTATAGTTATGACATGTCCGTACGTCGGCGTTATATGTATGTACGTTACGTTTGTTTGTCCGTTTTTGGTGTGACTAAATGAGCTAAAAATGGTGTGGGGGGGGGGTTGTTGAGATATTGGGGTTCAAGATTGGTAAAAGAAATGAAAGTGAGACTATAGTCGAGTGGGACGTCCGGGTTCCTATTTCGACTACAGGTCCCTAAAACCTGATCTATGAAACTTGTAGTAGGTAGGTAAGAAAAGTGCTGCGTGAAAAACTCAGCCATGATTCTAGAAACAGAATTTTAGATGGAAACCTCACCTACTAAGATAAGCATTGCAAGTTCGTAGAATCGCTGCGGCTGTACAATTGTACTGATTGTACCACCGCAGTATAATGTTCATTTCAGTATCTAATCTACCAGCGAAACTTCCCGAGATTTCCACCCATGTTCGATTTGACCCACTCTCAGACATGCGCTTTCCTCTGGTCTTAAGCCGCGTATAGATTTGCGAATCTTATGCGCTTTGAGCCACTGAGAAAAACTTTATCTTCGTTCGGGAAGTCTTGCTAAAGCTGCGGATGGTGGCTCGTAATAGCGCAAGCTTCTTTACTATCCATGCGTCCTGTCACGTCCAGTCTTCTCTATTGATCGACATTTAGATAGTTTTCTATAACTATTAGATAGATAGATAGATAACTCTTTATTGAATTACCACACAAACAGAAATAATACAAAAATAAATATAAGGCTAGAATAAATAAGGCAATACAATGGGCGGCCTTATCGCTGAAAGCGATCTCTTCCAGGCAACCTTTGGATGGAGCGAAATTTACAATATGGAGTGCGGTGTAATTTGTAGGATATATTTAAGTACACAAATATTCTTAAGTATAATAAAAAAAAAATATGATAATGTTCCAATCCTAATACTTAAAATACTTATAAAATAGACTAATATATAGATATATGCAAATAGCTAAGTAAACTAACAGATAAAATGTTTATATAGTAAATAAATAACGCTAGGAAGATGACATCGTTAGGTAATGTTGCTTCACCTTCAGCTTGAATGTGTGTAAGGAGGATGACCGTCTTATTTCTTCGGGCAGAGCATTCCACAGCCGAACAGCCTGGACAGTAAAAGAAGCGCTGTAAAAGGAAGTGCTGTGCGAAGGAGTTCTGAGTATCAAGTTTTCTGATGACCTAAGAGTGTAGTTGTTTGAAGAATGAAGAAATAGAAATCTATCTTTCAGATAGTGAGGAGTGAAAGGATTGAAAAGAATAGAATAGAGAAGAGAGAGGATATGCGTATTCCGACGAAGACGAATTGGAAGCCACTTAAGCTTTGAACGGAAGGGAGACACATGATCATATTTTCGGAGGCCAAATATGAATCTGATACAAAAATTTTGTAGGCGCTCGAGCTTGTTAAGCTGTTCTTCAGTGAGGTCCAGATAACAAGCATCGGCATAATCTAAAACGGGATGTAAAAGCGATTGTGCAAGCGCAGTCTTGGTGGACGTGGGCAAAAAGTTGCGTAGTCTTCTTAGTGAACCGGCTGACGCAAACAACTTCCGGCTGGTTAATTCAAGCTGAGCCTTCCATGAAAAGTTGCGGTCAATGATGATACCTAAATTCTTAACGCTTTCGCTGTATGGGATTGCTATTCCGTCAAAAACCACTTGTGGGAGGGTGGACCAGTCAATTTTGCTAAGCGTTCTTGAACTACCTACAATAATGGTTTGCGTTTTGGTAGGATTCACTTTCAAACCGTGGAGCTTACTCCACTCTGCAATACGGCGTAAATCACAGTTGGTAACGTCAACAGCTATTCAAACTTGGAAAGAGAAAACAACAGATTTAATCTTCCTTTTCAAGTTTCTGTTTGGGGTCATTCATTAATTTCCATTTTGTAGCCGCCAACTAATCTTGAGTGGGCACCGATGCGTTCTAGAGACCCCTAATTATGCGGCAAGAGCAGAGGATTGGCCACTGGGGATGGTTACCTCCATAATCCGTCTTGCACCCTCAAGTAGCGGGAATTTTATCAGCAAAAAAGGTTTATTCTCGAAATCCCCACCACTACGTCCTCACTAGTGCGTAGAGGCCTTGTAACTGGACAATTACTACAAATACCAATACATACTTTAACATGGACCATTTCTTTGAAAACAAATTGCCCGTGTTTATGAATGTTGTATGAATTAATGACTCTTTATTGAAAATTCTAAGGAGCGTGACCTACGAGGCAAACTTTGTTATAGGCGATGGTTACCACTTAACATCAGGTGGGCCATATGCTTGTTCCATCTCCAAAGTAAAAAAAAAACACTAAACAAAAATACAGTAACAAAGGAAATAAATAATAAATAACGGCAAAATGGGCGGTCTTATCGCTAAAAGCGATCTCTTCCAGACAACCTTTGGATGGACAGGCTAAACAAAAATCAAAAGACGGTGGTGTAAGAGGACATTTGAATGTTTTTTTTATTGATGATAGCCAAGCGCTTGACCACTACCTTACCTGGTGGTAAGCGATGATGTGATCAAAGATGAAGCACGCTTGCCTAGAAAGAACCTATTCACTCTGTACTTGAAGATAATCAATGTTTGTTGTAATTGTCCAGTTACAAGGCCTCTACGCACCTGTGGTGACGTAGCGGTGGGGATTTCGAGAAAAAACCGGAAAATAATAGGCTTGAGGTAGGCAGTTCAGTTCTGTAGGTGCGCAGCTTTATCTGGTTGAATAAATCAGTCTATTGAATTCGCGCTCATTGAATAAACAGTTCATTGTGGCAGGTGTCTTGATCAGAGATACGTTGACAAGGCGCTGATTTTAGTGATGAATGTAGACTTATTGTGCCCGTTAACTTTGAATGTAATGGGTTAGTTTTTCCATAAATCCTGACTGCTACGTCTCGTAGAATGGCCAGTGGGCGCAATACAAAACGATCTGTCTACACGAGTAGGGACTGAATAACTAATGTTACTTTTGTTTTTGTTGTGTCTTGGCGTTTTTTTATACATTATATGTATGCATGTATTTACAAAAAAAATATTATATTGGTTATCTTGTTCCTATGGTACAAGCTTTGGGGCTAGATGAAAATGTCTGGCATTATTTATTAATAACTAGCTGACCATCCCGCGGCTTCGTACGCTTCCACAGCATTATGTCATACGGTATACTGCTGTGGGGGAATGCTGCAGATATAAACACCGTTTTTGTGCTGCAGAAGAGGGCTGTTCGTGCAATTTATAATATGGGCCCCAGAGAATCATTACGCAATAAGTTTAAAGAAATAAATATTATGACATTCCCTTGTCAATACATGAAAATCTAATGTATGTTCACAAAAATATTCATTTGTTTAAGAAAAATAGCGATAATCATAATTTTAACACTAGAAATAAAGATAAACTCGCTGTTGGTGTACGCTTTTATAACAAATTCCCAAGGGATGTACAAAAATTGACAATTAACAAATTTAAAAACATAATTAAACAAAATCTTTATAAAAGAGCCTACTATAAAATATCGGATTATTTAGAAGATAGAGAAGCTTGGGGTTGAAATTGCTCCAACTCGTTCAACATGTTAAAATTTAGACGTAATTTATTTTCTGTATTATGTATTGTAAAAGGATTATTAAAAAAAAAACAACCAGCCTTGTTTCTTGCCTTTCTTTCCTGGCTTGGTCGCGAAGGAACAGGCAGTAAAATTGACGTTTCAAAGTGATCCTTGTGATTTTAATGAATAGAAATATTTTACTTTGACTTGAAATTTCCCGTTCCCGTGGGAACTTCGGGATAAAAACTATATAAAACACTCTTGTCAAAGTGACGCGACACTTCATGTGACTTCACGTCAATGTACGACGGTTAAATTATATAAATAATAATAATAATAAATATCGCTGGACATTTCACACAGCGCTATCTAGCCCCAAACCAAGCAGAGCTTGCACTATGGGAACCAGATAACTGATAGAATATTTATATACTTTTTTTTATTTTGTTAATACATACTTATAATATGTATATAGAAAAGCACCCAGACACGGAACAAATATCTGTAGATCATGCAAACATTTGTTCCGCGGCGGGAATTGAACCCGCTACCTCCTGCGTCTCAGCCGGCTATATGGCCACTGCGCCACGGAGGCAGTCAATATATGGACATTGTTCATATAAAAATACTAAAATCGCGATTACAAAATGAGGTGTGGGGGTAGGAGGGTGTTAAATATTTTACGACCTATTCTTATACTTACCAAAAATATAAAATAAAAATAATTATAATCTGTCTACCCGTTTCGGAGGAGTGCGATCACAAACATCGTGTCGTGACACGAGATTTTTATATATATTAGAAGATTTCAAAGCTTCGCTTCATCTGGTTCATTCCAAGTTTACAATGGCAACTGACACAGCTTGCAATATGATAACTTTCTATGAAGAAAATTATATCTCAAAGTCATATTACAAATTAGCTTAATGATAACTCTGATAGTGTTGCTCTGAAAAAAGCGTAAGGAATCGCCTTGGCAACGCGGCAACGATCGATCTCGACAAATTAATACAACGCTCTACTGTGCTCTTACCATCTGTACAACTTTCTTATCCACTCACACATAATGCTCTTTGCAAACTGGACATCAAACAAACCCGCAGTCATTATTTATTTAATACTTTATTGCACAAAGTACACATGAAATGTATAAAAGTTGGACTTAATGTTAAAAGCATTTACCATCGGCAACCTCAGAGGTAACAATAAAAAGTCATTATACTGACGATAAACCAGATCCGAGAATTGGACAACCGTCGGCATCGATCAGCTAACGATTGGAAGTAGATGTAAGAAAAAAAGCATGAGGTCGGATTGGAATTTGCGATTTTTATTGAGTCATTGTGCTTTTGGAAAGTAGGAAGTAGGTAGTAAGAATAAGGCTATTGCTATGAATAAATATAAAAATGTTTCGCAATTATTGGGGACAGGATTAACCTAGGTAAACCAAAATTGTCTATTACATTTTTTTGGCTCTTTTGCTTCTCACCTTCTTTATTTTAGGCAGGCACTTCGGCAATATCTCTTGGTACCTAATAAAAAGTCTGATTGCGAAAATGCTGAAGATCCTGTCACCATACTTGGTTATATCCAAAGTATCTACAGGTTTTTTTCTAGCACCTAGATATATAGCTTACATCTTGACCCAGAATTAGGGTTGTGCGCCAAAAAGTTTGTGTGCAACAGACATTTAAATTGTATCCAGTTCCAAAAATATCCGGATTTGTTAATAAAATACATTCCTTCCGTTGCGGAAGTGAGCAAATTGCACATTCATTTACTAAGTACCTATTTACTTGCTTAATAGACTTATGCGAATCGCAAACAAATTTATAATATTCATTTATAGTTTATCTAATAGTATAGATAAATATAATATAAATATGGCACTTATATTCTCAGAAAATACTCTTAAAGATTTTTGACTCTAACGGTATTTGAAATAATGCGAGATAAACTTCACCCTTCCGTAGTAAGACATAACCACCTTAAAGGGTAATTTAAGGTTCAATCAAGATAAAGATTTAACTATGTTGATTAAATGACCTACCCATGTCACATAAAGAACAAAACATAATGATTCGAAGCTAGGTATCAATGCCGGCAATACTGGTGAAAGGGCCAACAGTACAAATAACAATCACTACCAGACACCAGTTGGGCAGCTCATTGGTAAAATACATGTACCAACTGATCGACCGATAACGATTAACAGATAATGGAAACAGGTGGCCCACCTGTTTCTGAATTCAACCTTTGACCGCCAAGATGACCGCGATCGGTAGTCGCACGCAGACTATACGCGGTTATTTTACTGATCGCGGTGATCTTGATATGTGATAATAATCTGTTTTACCTTTTGATTATCATGGGTCGTTCAATGTCTGTTTTCGAGGATACCAAGCATGGATTAAAAAAAGTGTCATGATAGAAAAAGTGGAAAAGTCTACTCTGGAGTAGCAAACTAAGCAAACAGAAATAAATGAGCCAAAAATATTATAACCGGGCACTTCTAGTTTAGAGACTGAGTGGATTTAATTAGCATAATCTATTTTTGAAAAGGTTCTACATTTTGAAAGTCTACTACTATAAATAGAAAAAATTATAATAATAATAGGTCAAGCGCGTGTTGGGTGGACCACGGATATTGAAGGGTTCTAAAAGATAGTCGGTTGTATCTTAGTCATTGTAAAATACAATGATTTTGGTCAAAGTCAACACATTATAATTATGACAAGTAACTTTTTAACAAAAATTTAACCTATAATTTAGAATAGCTTTTTTTATAGAAAACTAGCTGATCCGTCGAACTTCGTACCGCCTTGACATGCATATGACGCGCTGCCAATGTACGTCACCCCGGTAGAAATGTATGAGAAAATGAATTTTCTTCATAATTTCTTTTTGCGTGAATTTTTCTGTTGTTTTAATAGTTACTCTGTTATTCGAGGCGGAGACAAATCCAACAAATCATAGATCATCAAAATCGGTACAGCCGTTCTTGAGTTATAAACGGTGTAACTAACCCGACTTTGTTTTATATACATATATAGATATATAAAATATATTATGCGTCTCTATAAAATTTGACGGTTGTCGTCGATTTTTTTGGGATCCCATCATCAGATCCTGGCTAGGTGCTAATGGTACCACCTGGAATGTATACCCTTTTAAACAAAAAAATAATTTCTCGAATTGGTCCAGTCTTCGAGTAATCGGGGAACATAAATAAAAAAAAGATTCCAACTAATTGAGAACCTCCTTCTTTTTTGAAGTCGGTTACAAACCGGTGGCACCTCTAAACTTAAACACAGCCATGCTGCTTACCGGCAGACATAGGTTGGTAGTTCTGCCTCAGGTGGGGGTTTTTTTTTATAACTCTACAGTAGTAGAGTTCTTAAAAAAGGATACGCCTATTCAAACAATTAAACAAGTTTCTTCTTTAGTTCTGTTTTTGTTTAGTTGTTAGAATATTTGAATAAAATATAAAATCCATAACCAACCATTTATCCTATTAAAAAATAAACATTCAAAGTAGGTATGTAAATAAAATACTGACAGATAGATCATTTGGCAAGGTTGCGACGCAGAGGTCTATATGTTACCATTGCATCACCACTTGGGAATATAAATGCGTATAATTGCATATGCGTAGAGTGATATTTTAGAACCAAGGTGCGTCCAAAATATTTAAATGCTAAGGTGAATTGTGTAGGCAAGTCGTGGATTTTAATCCCGGACATGTACCAATGATTTATTATAACCGTGATGCTAACTTGCTTTTACTCTGTGATGGAAAACATTGTGATAAAATTAGAATAGAATAGAATAGAATAGAATAATCATTTATTTGGCACACACAAAATGACACATGAAACAATATTAAGGAACAGTTCAATCCATTAAGACAGACTCATGTGTCTGCGTACCAAAATGGCGTTCAGCTCAGCATAATGTTGGATGTTGTGCATCCAACGCTGATTTTCAGCTGAAACCGGGAGCAAAAGGTAGTGCAGCAGCGACGAAGTAAAATAAAAATAAATAAAGAAGTGAATAAATAAAAGGTGTGCAGTTTAATTTTATAAACATACTTTTCTAAAATAATAATAAATATATATATATATGGCTTATGAATCCAAATGTTATGAAGGTAAATATATAAATAAATATGGGTAACTATTTAAAATATATTGATTTAGATATAATAGGTTGGGGAAAAAGTCTTTTCGCATTATAGTATGTATGAACTAATTTTGAAACGAAATTGATATGCCTAACGCAATTCTGAAGTTCTTTATTACAGTTAATCCGAGACTTATTACACATTACCTATGTATTTCTCTTCAAATTATGTTTGGCATTGAAACATAGTTTGAAGAAAGAGATTCAACATGATTGGAAAGAGACTGTTTGGAATCCTGTTACATTCATTCCATATTATTCGTAAGGCTTTATTCAGGGCCAGATTTTCCATAAGACGGATTAGGCAACTACCTAGGGGCCCGCACCGACTAGGGGCCCACGGGGGCCTAGTCGATGCGGGCCACGCACCAAAAAAAAACGTTTCATTCGTGACATTCCCCATTACTGACATCCGGTAATGTTGCCATAGAAAAAATGATTTTCTACTGATAAAAAAATTAGAAGAGTTGCTATTTAAACTTGTTGTACCTAGTTCACAAAAATATTTTCTTTCGTTGTACAATATATTTTATTGCATTTAAAAAGATTAAATTTAAACGAACCGCATCGCGTCTCCTTTCTCTTTCCTACTCCATCATGAGATCTGGATCATCACTTATCTATAACTAACATCTATTCATTAAGATCATTTCATTGAAAGCACAAAGCAGGAGTAGATCTGATCGACTCGACTTTTGTAATAGAAAAAATATATTTTAAAAAGTAAGAAAAGGGTAAAGGAAAGGGGCCCCGAGAATTGCATTGCCTAGGAGCCCCGATATGGTTAATCTGGCCCTGGCATTATTCCACTATTCCTAGACTCTGATCACATGCAGTTGACAAGAGATAATGCACCAATGTCACAAAGAAGCAAAAAATTCTCAATTACGCGCTTAAAATCCCATACAACAATTCCTTGTAATCAGGTAGATGACCTTCTTACGAGGAAGTAGATACCTTTAAAGACTTACCTACCGATATTGCTAATACAGGTATTAATTAGTAAACAGAAGGATAACGGTTATGCATTGATTCATACTGAATACATAACTTTATTAGTTTATAGTACATACATAATATCCGTCCGTGACGTAAGCATTAGGTAATAAAGGTCTGTTAGATGTAATGAGTTTAAAAACGATTGAAGAAAACTACTGTATCCAAAGTCACAATGAAGGTACATAAATACCATTTATGTAAGAAACTTTGATCAATGACAAGGCTAGTGTGATCTAATAGTGAAAACCGAGTTGAACTTTAAGCGACAATGATGTTGATGATTACCTATATATTTCACATCGCAAATCGCAATAAACCTCAACTTTATCGTCAAGATATCGATAACATCTATATTTTATTTATTTTCCAGCAATTTGCCGTAGAAACCGGTCAAAACAAAAGAAGTACCTATTACATAAGTTTACCTACGAGTTGTATCTCAAAGTAATTACCTCGCTGGTGGTTCCTCTACTTGTACGAGTATGTTTGTGGTTTGTCTAATAGGTATAATGACGTATAATCAAAGAACATTATTTGACTACTTATTATTATTCACACATATTTATTTTAAAACTCGTTTATAAAAAATACATTTTTCACTACAAAGTATCTTACAAAAAACAAACATTATAGTAAAAAATATATTTATAAAAACGGTAAACCACCGACCGCGAAGCAAGGCCCAAGCGATCGGTGGCTAGGGCTGCAGAGAGAGGAACCTCCTGACTATGCGTGCCGAGTCCAGGAGTACCGCCTTCTGTATCTGACCCTTGATCCAACTTCCTAGCGAGAGCCTCTTAAGGTATTGGTCGAGGCTCTTCGCTATCAGTCCGTTGACCGACACAACTATCGGAACGATAATCGCTGATCTCACATCCCACATGGCGGTAATTTCGTGAGCCAAGTCAAGGTAGTTGCTTAACTTGTCCTTCTCGGCCTTCACGAGATTAGCATCATGTGGGATAGTAATATCAATAAGTATCGCTCGGCGCTCTGACCGGTCTACCAGCACGATGTCTGGCTTATTGGCAACAATAGTCCTGTCCGTGATGATAGACCGGTCCCAATAGAGTATGGCACGGTCATTTTCAAGAACTGGCTCTGGCACATTTATAATATGGCACCTCAGGTCTAACAAGGACATATTGAAGAGCAAGCTGCTGATGGATAATTCTGGCCACTTGATTATGTCTATGCAAGTACTCAGAGTTAGCAAGGTGCCCCGAACAACCCGAAAGCACATGTCTAAGGGACTCTCCGGGCTCGTGACAAGCTCAGCAGATGTTGACCGTCCCATCCTTCATATATTCTTCCTTCATCCTTCATACTTTCGGTAATTGTTCGTCTTCGTTGTCATTCTTATCGTTTATTATCTGACGACCTCCGTGGTATAGGGGGCGAATAGCCGGCTGAGACGCAGGAGGTAGCGGGCTCGATTCCCACCGCGGAACAGATGTTTGTATGATTTACAGATATTTGTTCCGGGTCTAGATGTTTTTCTGTATATTTTAAGTATGTATTTACAAAAAAAGTATATAGGTAAGTATTCTATCCGTTATCTGGTTCCCATAGATTAGATTAGATTAGATAATACTTTATTGCACACCACGAAACAAATACATATAAAAAAAAAACAACTACGTAAATCTATGGATACAATTGGCGGTCTTATCGCTAATTAGCGATCTCTACCAGACAACCTTTGGATGGAATGGACTGTGTAGACATTACCTGGGGTGTACCTGACATACTACATGTACTTACATACTAATACTAATTATATAAAAATAAAAAAATATAAAACTTGCATAAATGAAAACTACATGAATCTAAATAATAACTACTCATAATAATTCATAGATACATACTTAGACTTATTTAAGAAACAAATAATTAATAATAAATACATATATATTTAGCGACAAATACTCAGATAGTGTTCTCTGAGCATACGTTTAAAAATGGCAAGTGACTTGGCACATCTGATAGCCACCGGCAGCGCGTTCCATAACCGGACAGCCTGCACTGTAAAAGACTTATCAAAGTAGGAGGAGGAGTGTACAGGTGTCCTGAGTTGGAGTGTGTCAGATGAACGCAAGGATCGAGGATTGGATTGATAGAGGAAATGGAAGCGTTCTTTAAGATAGGAAGGTGAGGAAGGGTTGAACAGGATGTTATATAAATGCTGAAGGATGTGAGTATCCCGGCGAAGGCGTATGGGTAACCACTTGAGCTTACTGCGAAATTCGGACACATGGTCATACTTCCGCAAGCCGAAGATGAACCGGATGCCAAAGTTTTGCAAGCGCTCAAGTTTATCTAGTTGCTGTTCAGTGAGATCTAGATAAGAAGCATCAGCATAGTCTAGTATCGGGAGAAGAAGAGACTGCGCGAGCGAAATTTTAGTGGCAGTCGGAAGGAAGTTACGCAATCTCCTAAGAGAACCCGCTGAGGCTAACATCTTACGGCTGACTTCAGATATCTGAGGTCCCCATGACAGTTGCCTGTCTATGAGAACGCCTAAATTTTTCACCGTCTCACTCTGCTTAACGTAGGTGCCATCAAATATAATTTGTGGAAGGCAAGACCAGTCTATCCTCGATATCATCCTAGAACCCCCAACGACGATTACTTTTGAGTGTTTTGAGTTTTGAGTGGGTTAACTCTAAGACCATGTGCCTTGCTCCAGTCCAGAATACGGTCTAGGTCAAGGTTTATTCTATATATAGCTTCAGGCAGCCGCTCTACTGTATCTTGTGTGTAAATTTGAAGATCGTCTGCATAGAGGTGGTAGGATGAAGTTAATTGAATAGTTAATTGGGATATTGAGTTTATGAAAATTGCAAATAGAAGAGGTGATAAAACGCCACCCTGAGGGACACCAGCTGATATCGTGCACCACGATGAGTAACTATCATCAATGCGTATACGCTGACGGCGCCCGTTCAGATAACTGTGAAACCACTCAATCACTGTTGGAGATACGTTTAGAGAGCGTAGGGTACCAAGAAGAATTTCGAAGTCAACGTTGTTGAAAGCGTTGCTAAAATCTAAAAGTGATAGTACTGTTACTTTTCCATTGTCCATGCCATCTCGTATATCATCAGTTATTTTAACTAATGCTGAAACAGTACTATGGCCTGGACGGAAACCGGATTGGAAAGGATTTAGAAGATTATTCCTGGAAAGAAAAGTGCTCAGTTGCTTATGAACAAGACGTTCCAGGACTTTGGATAGGAAAGGAAGAATAGAGATTGGACGGAAATCTGAGATAGTACAAGCTCTGCTTAGTTTGGGGCTAGATAGCGCTGTTTGAAATGTCCAGCCATATACGATACATAGACGACCTCCGTGGCGCATTGGGCTAAAAGCCGGCTGAGACGCAGGAGGTAGCGGGTTCGATTCCCGCCGCGGAACAAATGTTTGCATGATCTACTGATATTTGTTCCGGGTCTGGATGTTTTTCTGTATATTATATGTATTTACAAAAAAAAATTAATAGGTAAGTATTCTATCCGTTATCTGGTTCCCATAGTACAAGCTCTGCTTAGTTTGGGGCTAGATAGCGCTGTGTGAAATGTCCAGCCATATACGATACATAGACGACCTCCGTGGTGCATTGGGCTAATAGCCGGCTGAGACGCAGGAAGTAGCGGGTTCGATTCCCGCCGCGGAACAAATGTTTGCATGATCTACAGATATTTGTTCCGGGTCTGGATGTTTTTCTGTATATTATATGTATTTACAAAAAAAAAGTAGATAGGTAAGTATTCTATCCGTTATCTGGTTCCCATAGTACAAGCTCTGCTTAGTTTGGGGCTAGATAGCGCTGTGTGAAATGTCCAGCCATATACGATACATAGACGACCTCCGTGGTGCATTGGGCTAATAGCCGGCTGAGACGCAGGAAGTAGCGGGTTCGATTCCCGCCGCGGAACAAATGTTTGCATGATCTACAGATATTGGTTCCGGGTCTGGATGTTTTTCTGTATATTATATGTATTTACAAAAAAAAAGTAGATAGGTAAGTATTCTATCCGTTATCTGGTTCCCATAGTACAAGCTCTGCTTAGTTTGGGGCTAGATAGCGCTGTGTGAAATGTCCAGCCATATACGATACATAGACGACCTCCGTGGTGCATTGGGCTAATAGCCGGCTGAGACGCAGGAAGTAGCGGGTTCGATTCCCGCCGCGGAACAAATGTTTGCATGATCTACAGATATTTGTTCCGGGTCTGGATGTTTTTCTGTATATTATATGTATTTACAAAAAAAAAGTAGATAGGTAAGTATTCTATCCGTTATCTGGTTCCCATAGTACAAGCTCTGCTTAGTTTGGGGCTAGATAGCGCTGTGTGAAATGTCCAGCCATATACGATACATAGACGACCTCCGTGGTGCATTGGGCTAATAGCCGGCTGAGACGCAGGAAGTAGCGGGTTCGATTCCCGCCGCGGAACAAATGTTTGCATGATCTACAGATATTTGTTCCGGGTCTGGTTGTTTCTCTATATATTATAAGCATGTACGAGTATTTACTAAAAAAATGTACATGAGTATTCTATCAGTTATCTGGTTCCCATAGTACAAGCTCTGCTTAGTTTGGGGCTAGATAGCGCTGTGTGAAATGTTCAGCAATATTTATTTATTTTATTTATTATATGTCCAGCCATTATCTGATACAAAAAGCTAGTTACACAGTAATTCGTTGATGTCTTAAAACATATACTAGCTTTGTCCAGACATCAGGTTCTCGATAACGTGGGTTCTGGTCAAAAGTATGTTAATCTTAAAAATAGTCATTATTTACAATATTTGTCGCTAACTATTGCTTATCTCTTTCACATTATGAATATATATTTTGTATTTACTCAATCACGTCGTAACGGCCGAACCGATTTCGATGAAATTTGGTATATACGTAGATTATAACTTGGATTACCACATAGGCTACTTTTTATCCCATAAATCAGTTCCCATAGGATAAAAATGGGGTGTCAAGTCAAGTTGCAACAGCGAGTTTAGCTTTATTTCTAGGTTACCTACACATTTAGAGTGTAACGCGTACGAAGTCGCGGGCAACAGCTAGTTATAGTATATATAAGTACCTATGTATATGGTACACCATTGATACCCTAGGTAAAACTCACGTGATCCATTACATCCTAAGGTTGTCTGGTAGAGATCGCTACTTAGCGATAAGACCGCCAATTGTATACTATACATTCATTTAGATAATGTTAAATTTAATTATTTTGTTGTTTATGGTGTGCATTAAAGTATTATCTATAATAACTTCAGGATATCGATGGAATTGCATACAGCTCTAGATCAAAAGCTCGAAAAATTATGGACGCAAGACACGATCCTGTATAATTGTATGTAACGGAAAAGTGGTCGGTATTCACAGTTTTCAATAAGACAAGGGAACTACAGAGTTGTAGGTCAAATTACACTACTGTTCTTTATTTCTTTGAATCTACTTAGGACACTAAAATAACTCCCTTTCTATGCCCCTAAGAGAACTGAGCTATGCTGTGTATTTTCCATCGAGTTTTACTAACACTGACTTACATACAATTGAATGACGGTAGGTATATTTCCTTATCACAAGCATTCTCAAGTTATCGTTAAATATAATAAATGTTTCTACACCTAGGTTTTTGAATTCTGGGTGCATTTGACATTTGATTGATTAATAAAATGTTTTTGAAATATTTGCAATTCATTTTTTATTTTTTATTAGCTTCCGCCCGCGGCTTCTCACGCGTATTTTGTAATGAAAAGTAGCCTATGTGTCAATCGAGGTCATAATCTATCGACATACCAAATTTCATTGAAATTGGTTCACCCGTTATTACGTGATTGTGTAACAAACAAACATCCAAACTTTCATATTTATAATATTAGTTTGATACCATTTGGAGATGGAACCTGATGCTAAGTGGTAACATAGCTTTTAACGAAGTATTGCCTAATGGGTCACGCCTCTTAGAAATGTGCCCTACGATGCACTGTCCTGCGTCCATCAACTTGAGGCATACAGGTACAGAGCCTGATGTGCCTGTAGTTTCAAACTGAAATACAGCTTGGCTACAGCTGCTTGGCGTGAGAAATGGGTACTTCCCCGGATGACCCCTTTCACAAGAAACTCTACCAATTCAGTAGTATTTTTGTACAATTTAGTTTTTATTTTGTCATTATAATTATTATAGTCACTTTTGGGACTCTTCCTTCAAAGCCTAATTCTCCAAAGGCTTACTTTACGTTATTTCATTTGGGGTTTGAGTAAATAACTCAAATTAATTGTACAAATAGACGTGTGTGTAACAAAACTAATAAAATTGGTAATTATTGATCGGCAATCGTTTTACTTCAAGGATTTCTAATTATCCAATCAGGTGTAATAACTAGTTGATTTTAATTTGTTACACCTTATAAACATACAACCAGAAATACACCTCTAAATACGCGGTATTCGTAAATTGTTTTAAGGCAAATAATGACAATACTCACATGGTAAGCAACCTTTTGAAAACACAATTAAAGTTGTAAGAACCTTGGGAAACAGTATTAAAACAAATACTAAATTGAATGAGTGGTTGGTCAGATGATTACAATAATTATTACTTGCCTAACTGCCTACCATAAACATACGTAAAGTAATAGGCAGGACTAGGTATGGTATATACAAAAATAAAAGGAGCGGCCTTTATGTGACTATAAACCGTTTTAAGGTCAGCAATGGGGCTTCATGGTTAACATAATGCTTACTACAACTTATTTCAATATCGATTAGTAAATGAAGGATAAATAAGAAAATTATACCTTTGAACAATGCAGGGTAAGGTATTACAAATTACACAATTAACACAATTACACCTATTACAAATTTAGGCAGTGAATACAAAATTGCCAATTAATTACAATCGGAATAATAAAGCTTCGTGTGTTTACGCAAGTCCTAAGGCCAAGGAATCTAATAAATTCGTTAGTAATACGTCACTAAGACATGCGAGCTAAATAAATCAAAGATAAAAACTAGATCATCATCATTATCATTCTACCCGTCTACACCTACTCCTGGGTAACAAAGATTAATTTGATTATCAACTTGCATTAACAATCAGTATATCGTTCTCGTTCGTCAAGTAAGTAACAATAAACTGCGTTTGCGCACATATCGTAGGTAGGTATCTCGAAAGTCTGGCGAGCTCACGGCGATCAACTCGAGACCTTGGAACCTACTGCGGATATTTTACTTGTTGGTTTTTTCCCTTTTTCCGCAAATCTACACTTTGCCATTTAATCGCGATTCTTATCATTATCGTCTTAATGCTCGTAAATGAATAAAATCACGTCTTTGGCATTTGAATAGTTCGCTGCTGATTGCTATTGCGATTGTGCGCGATTGGTTGTGAAGCAACACCAATTGAAGAGGATGCATCATTATAAATTGATCTAAAAACCCGAAGACCAGCGCTGCGGCATATTAACGTGCCGTAACATCATGCTGAGCTGAGTACCAATTCATTCCTACACAGAGGTTTTAAGTTTGTTTGTGCTTAAGACACTGGATCATCCTTTTTGCAAACATCATTACTTAAGACATGTCAACATTTAATTGTTCAGCGGCAACAGTCCGAGTCGTATTTACATAACATTTAAACATACTAATGATAAATAAATATTGCTCAGCATGAAACTTTCCTAAGATGCATCTTGTATTAGCGCGGGTGATAATGAGCGGGCGTTGAACGGCGCATTATCCTTGCTCGGGCCAGAGGTGGCGCGATATGATAGTCCAGGGCCCGGTGGCTCGCCGGAGCGGTCGAGGCCGGGAGCAGGGAGGTGGCCGCCGACCGTCTCCGCATCGCACTCAGTGTACAAACGCGCGCCGCAAGTGCTGCGCGCCCGCAGACATTCACTGCACTGCCAATCGAACGCCTTATCGATCGCGGCGGAATTCCGAAATGGATGTGACGTCGCCACAATATTTGCTGGGTTGAACACGCGTGATGCCGTGAGCCGCTGGCGCCGCCAGTCACAGACCGACCGGCGTCGTTCCCGAGACGCTCCCATGTGTGTTAGTGTTGTGCTGTGCCCGAGATAACGTGATGTGACAGCGATACGTGTTGGTGCCAGTGGAATAGTTTTGTGAAAGTGTGCACAGAGCGTGAGCGCGGCCGCACTCCGTGACAATGTTGAACTGCACCGATCTGGAATGCATCCTGCATCACCACCATTATTATGCGCACCTGCATCACATACATCACCTGCAAAATGCGCAGGACTCAGGTATGCCGAAAACTATAGAATACTGCTATTCGATGTTAATAATTTTCTTTTCTCGTTATGAACACAATACGATTGTTTAAGAACAATCGGCGAGAGTTAATGATAACAAGTGAGACCGCAACGGTCGAGCGTCTTGGAATCCTTGATGTTCGTAGGCAGTAGGAATTGTTGGTGATATAAATGGCGTATTTTTTGCGAAGAGCATTGAGGTAACTGCGGTCTTGACCTTTATCAACAATGAAAACAGATTCGGCTCAACAACCTCAGAAGCGATAATAGTTCGGCATACAAGGTTCGATGCATATGTACATGTGTTTGCTCTCACGCAACCTGCCGACTGTAGCAAGTTTGGTGTCGATTATATATATTCGACTGGCTACTTCAAAACCTGTACGACCAAATGACTGACGACGCAAAATGGACGAAATATTTGTGTACAAACAAACGTTTCGTTTTCTCTTTTAAGTGGTCGCAGACGTTGGATAACCGAGTCGAATGTCGGCTCTTTTGCACTCAAACTAGACGAGAATGTTGACAATGTCTACATATCTAGTTTCTGACCAACACTTTAAGAATCCTGACATGTGATAGAAGGGGTTTCTTTTAAATCATTGAAAATTTTATCTTTCACTTGTGCAAATAGTACTTGCAACGTCACATTAAAATGTATTGTGGAGTGTTTGCCTAATTTACATACCAACGCAATGCTGTTATAGTCCTCAGTCGTGTTGGCATTTGTGAATTCCTACAGTCTACATCTACACCTTTGAGAGCTAATTTTAATATACTTTCAAAGGTGTTTCGTTCCAAAATATACGATTAGCACCTTACCTCGTCAATCCTACATGTTAGGTTGTTTAATTTTTCACGCTCTATTTGAATTAGTACTGCATTTTCTTGAATGTTTTCATAGACGCGATTCCAACTCGTTAGAACAATGGTCATTGAATTGGTTTATCTTCTGGTTATTGTAAACAAGGATCATAGCCTCAATTGGCTATTATTGTCTGTATTTTCTCCTGAATCCTGAGCATTTCTACTTATTCAGACGATTTATATTAAGAGAATAATAATGCATACATTGTTACTCATGCCTATCTAATTTCAGGATAATGTTACAAATATTGATAATCAGGCGTGCTTTTACTATGTATAAATTACACAAATTTTACTTTTATATCGCTGCTTTTATATGCTCGTATTTTATGGCTAATACATAAGGTTGGGACCGACAATATGTTTTAAGCTTATCCACAAATTATGCGCCTTGTAACCAAGTTTCTCAACAGTTTATTTTTTATTCATTTCCTTATTTCTTGTCTGGCGTCACATTGTTTACCATAAACCCATAAATAAACCAACAGTTTTCATATAATTTTACCTAACAATTTCTCAACAAACCTAATTTTCCATCCATAACGCGACGTTTGAAGCAATAAACATTTTTGTTAGTTCTCCTTACGTAAGTCGGATAAATGATTATGTTGTTGCTAAATTTTTGTGTTAATTTAAATTCTTTTTCAAGAAATCGCTAATCGCTTTATTACGTGACTTTTCGATAAATTATCATAAGTACTTAGCTACTTTTTAAAAGTGGGCTATACTATACGTTATGCAACTTTATCAGTCACTCCATGTGAAAACACGCGCAATGCGAGAAGGACTAATTAGATGCGCGGGAGCGAAAACAAAATATAATTATTTTTAACACAACTATTGGCTAATGTGAAAAATCTAAACACAAGTTCTATGCGTCATATAAATATTGATAACTATGTAAAGTCTATTATAAGTTTTGGACGTGGTTTTGGAATTATTTTCAAATGAGAAAATTGTAAGGAATCGTGTTTTCGCTACACATTGTCTTTAGCTTATATCGTATTAATAATCTAATCTAACCCATCGATAGCCTATGACTTTCAATTTTAATTAACTCAGGGCAAAGGAGTATGATATCGAGACAAGATCAAAACTTGAATTAGTTTAAATATTATCTCTTTCTCTATCAATTTTCTATTATTTATTTTTCTCGTCGATCGTTTAGGTGAGTTACCCTTACATTCTTCTTCTCAATCGTAACTCTCTTGACAGAGTGATCGTGGTCATCATGTTGTATCATTATTTTTGGAGGCTGATGTTACACGCCTCACGATATATCGCTACAGAAAATAAAGATAATTTTCACTTTTAATTTGAAACCCTCCGTCGACCAAGACACGTTCTCAGAGATCCGGATGACGAAATCACCTCTGCTAATGCGTAGGAGATTTCTCAGTCATATACATTAGATAGAGCAAACACTTCACAGATACACCGACCTCGCCGGCGAGGTCTACGAGTCCCTTCAGTTGCCGCTTAGACAATCCCCATTCTGGCAACGGCCCAAGCCGATATTCGTACCTATGTGGTGCCCTTGCGGTAGTTGCCTCATCAAAACTTACAGGGATGAGCGCTATCTGCGCTCGCCAATAGTTCGGTTAAGCTGCATCGGCCTCAGAGGCCGAGAGCGAGTTAGTCCGTCAGAAAAAAAAACTATTTAATTTGCTCCTTCTTCATGCCTACTGTTGGATTGTGTATCCCATAATGAGTTCAGAGTGTTCATAATTGAATCAAAACTATATCTATAGGTACTTGCTTAACATAAGGCTCTATTATCTGAAGGATACGATATAAAATTCAAAGGCCATATAGGTACAGTGTAGACAGACATCATGTTCAGAAACAAGTTCTTGCAATTGAAATGAAACTCGTGACATCGTAAAGGTTAATTAGTTATTTATTTAGTTTTATTCAAATTCCCGTTATAATACTAGAAACAGTTTCTATTACTTATTTTATCAAATAAAATGTTTATTGATCTTCGTGCTACTTGGTAAATAAACAACTCTTCTTAGGTCGTCTTTCCATCTAGTGGGAAGCTTTCCTACGCTGCAATTTCCAGTGCGTGGTTTCCACCCGAGAAATTGTCTGCCCCAACAGCCTTCAGGACTACGAGCTATGTGCCCCAATTCAGCTTGCTCAATTCAGCGAGTTTGGTTTGTTTACGAATCTCCTGATTTCTGATTCGATCTCATAGATAAATATCAAGCATAGCTATATCGTTGTGTATGGCGCTATACACAATTTACGGTTTCGTAAAAAACACATGAGATTTCATAAAAATTAGCGTAGATAAATGATAATTCATAATTCAAAAAAGCAACAAGTCATATCTTATTTGGTAATCTAGAAATTAGGTAAGACGACCTTGTGTATCTTATAAATACAAAAGCTTTCAAATTCTAGGTTATATTTCTGATTCGTTTTACTATTTTTTATTAGTTTATTTTATTTTAGATAGTTATTTTCTGTAACATACTGTAAAAGCATGGACTACTCGTAAAAGTCATAGATTGGACGGTAAACGTTTTTTGACATTCGGTTTCCCGCGATACAGGCTAGACCTAGTGCGGGGACCATTAGAAAATTACTTATATTGTGAAACTTTTTGGTTAATAAATGTATTTGTATTGTATGGTATGATACAATTAGCATCAGCAAAATATCACCAGAATTGAGATCCCACATTAAGCTTTTATATATTTATTTTACAAGTATCCGTAAAAATAAAAATTGTAGACCAATCCTGGAATTTGTAGCAATATATATAAATAGTTACATAAGTTTAAGGATAATCTTCAATACTCCTGTATCTACATATTGGTTCACCGAAACAAAATTGTATTCAGTTAAAAATAACCGGAACTGGGGCACAGATATTTTGGCATAGCGTTAGAGAATTAAAAAAAAAACTTCGCTTTACAAAGGTTGTCTAGAAAAAAAATCCATTTTAAACGGTAAAGCCACGTTGCCTTGATAGGTACCTACAGTAAAATATTATATCATTCATTCAATTTTATACGTTTTATTGAGAATTATTTGTTTTAAAAATAGCCATTTTTAAAATCCAGAATTCCTCGATAAATACATAGGTTCCTAAGTGTGTTTAACATCAATATAGACAAGTTTGCAAATAAAATTACAAAACTAGGCTCTTATGTAAAAGTAGCTGCTCTTTAAGTCACAAACCCGGTTCTAGATACTTCAGAAGAAATCACATTTCAATCGCATTAAGAGTTGACCACTAGTCCATACGAACTTTACTTTTTTAGTTCAAAGAATATTTAATGTATAATGTCTTATTTTATGTCCTTTTTTACAATATAAATAAGAATAATAAATAAACAAAAAATATCAAACTTTGTCGTCCAAAGATTACGTTTACAAATGCGTTATTTTAGCAACGAAATGTCATTAGTGATGTGTTTGATTATTATTATTAATTCTTGACATTTTGTTTTTCTGAATTTAAGTAATTATGAAATTTTAATGTTTTTGTATGTGCATGTTATGTTTATTATTAATTATAAAATACTTGTACACCGCAAGGCAAAATCTAGTGGTATATAAAACTCCTACCACCTAACATTGTGCCTAGATTTACAAGGAATAAATGAATTGAATTGACTAATCTGGACCAGCAGATAACATATTTTTTATTTACGGGTGGTTTCTGGTTTAGTTGTGTTAACCTTTAAAGGTTCTTACATTATAAAGTCAGATTAACCAATTTAAAATGTGGTGGAAGTTTTTAGGGATTGTCATAGCAACGGAGGTAATTAAAAAATGGATTGTGTTAGTAGGTACCCTAGTGGTCTTTTTGCGACTATAGCATAATCAAAGTAAGGAGATTGGTTTAGTAGAATTGGGCCCCAGGTAGGCCGTTCGGAAAGGGATCGTCACCGTATCAACTCGAGCCGTTCAGTATTCTTTGTATGAAACTCCCTATTGCAACGCACACTAATCGGAATCGTAACGTAATCGCCTCGCCTCGGGACAAGCTCACGAACCGCGGTGCGATGCGCTTACGTCTCGTCGTCCCCGCGCTAACGTCTCTCCGTACCCGAGCGGTGAAACTGGTGCCGCCTAGGTGTCAACCAGCGGGCGGCGAGCCGTAAGCGCGGCGTCGCCTAGCCGTAGCCAAGGAGCTGCTGATCCGCTTTGATTACGTGCTTACGTTAGGTTGACGCCTGGTTGACGACGAGGCGAAAGGCAATACGGTGCCGATCCCTTTCCGAGTTGATGTACCTTTAGTGATATAAAAATATATTTAACTTAAAACTCGTAAGGATTCTTAATCGAAGGCATCGCAATTATTTCATTACATCAGTCAATTCCGTTCACGAGTAAATAGTCAACTTCCGAGCAACATTCGGAGAAGGAAGCCATTACGCAATAACTGGTAACCGAAATACAGTGACGGGCAAATTCGGAGGCACCTCGAGAGGTTACAACGTGAAATTGGTTCTATATAATTATTAGTTAAAGGTAGTAGAATTTGCGACAAGACTACGCAGGCGTTAAATAATATACCGAGAAACTAGACTATTTTTTTTCTTCACTCAACCACAATACAATATGGCGGAGACATCATCATGTCACCCTTCCCTCAACTGTTGACAAATGGCTGATGACAGTTCGATGGTAAACATTCTACTTAACAATTTTGGTAGTAATGGAAAGTCAATATAATTAATTTATGAGTATTCTGTAACCAATGGTGAGAGACGAGAGTGTAAAAGGATTTATTGGATATCCAGTTTTCTTTCCTTACCAATAATATAAGTGTCAGAAACTGGTTGAATAAAAATAACTGAAAAATAACGTAAAATAACCTACATATTACTTTTAGCAAAATTTAAATACATATTAATTTACATAACGTTAAAGTCGGAGACACCAGTTTTAAACAAAAATCGCACTAATATTGACTGATCCCTTGGACACCTTTAAGTACGAAGCTTCAGGCTCACAGACAAAGACTTCAAGCTTATAACATATATTTTTGTGTCAAAGATAAAAATAGCAATGACTGTGACGAAAAGTAATTGTGACACTCCTGGTCACGTGGACTACCTACCTAATAATACCTTGATTAAAGCTATTGGAACCTTCGCGTTGTGTGCCACTAAATTGTGGTATCAAAACTGCTTATTGTAGGTAGGCCTACATATCGGCTGTACGTAATAGTCTGTGAAGCTTTTTACTCGATAGCCGAAGGAGGTTTAGGTTTTTACTGTGTATTGGCGACCGGTCGAATAATTGTTTTGACACTGTTTTGTACAGCCGGCAGCGATGCAAATTATGAATGAAAAAAATTAAGTAGGTAGATTAGCTTACCTAATTGGATAGTTAGCGGAACGAATTGTCTTTAAGTACTTATTGAGAAAAAAACAAAAAGTAAAATTGTGTTGCAAAGAATTTTAATATTTTTGACTGGACAAAAATTTATTGTTAATGTGCCTAAGTGCTCCTACTCGTAGATCTCCTAGTTAAACAGATGTTTAACGTAACTGCTGTTTAACAATGCTATTTTAGATACCTATAGTTCTTGTGCATAAGTTTGGTGGTTATAGACAATCTGTAAGCAATGTCTAAAGCTAAGCTTAAAGAATAAGCTTGTGTTTAGGGGCTCAGAGTACAAATTACAGTTCGGTCACAAACTACAACTAAAAAGACGGTGCGTTATAAAAATGGCACCAAAGGTTTAATTAAGTTAAAAAAAGAGTGTGTGTACTTATGTACACGCGTTAGAAGTTATACTTCTTTGGCGTATGGAAATAATGTAATAATTTTTAATTAACGATGTAAATAAATTATACATACCGACAATTAACCTCAAATCTATAAATGCACTCAAAACAGTTTATTCAAATCAGTTTTATCACTAATATTCAATATACATATATATATATATATATAGATATACTAATAATTAATAAATTATTAGTATCACCGTCGTATATGAAATTGATTTAATAAAAACACTAAAATAATATTTATTTATTCACACTGTTTAATTGTACCCTTACGAATCACGTGTTCTACATATACAAATACTAGAATATACAACTTGAACATACTTAGTTATAAATTTTCATACCACCTAGAACTAACTTCATGCTGTTAAATTTAGGTGTCGGTGTGCGCGCGCATCGTAAAAATTCACTCTCATTTTTCTCCATCGCGCCAAAAGAAGTATAACTTCAAAAACTTGTATCGATGTACAGTTTCAGGCATGGCCCCATAAAATAGGCGTTCTATAATGAAGGAACAAAATTTGTGAAAGGATTTCTCGCGAATCACAAGTAGAGTTTCGCCTCTGCACTAAAAACGTGATATTTACCATGATTTATGAGTTTTTGAGTATCGTTTTTAGTGCTTTAAGCAACCTGTTTTGTTATGTACATACGACGTTAATTTAAAACACACAGTTGGACTCGTATTAACTAACGTTAGAGGTGGGTTTAATACCGGTAGCTTGAATATTTATGCATTAATTGAAACATTTGCAATAAACAATTTTTAGCGGCGCCTTTGCGACGATGTCGCTTAGTCAGTTTAACTGGTTACATGATGAATGAAAATGATTTATTTACCTTTTTTATACAGGTTGTTTCATTGATATTTTAGGACTTGATATTAAGGTTGTCATTTTGTTAAAATTTGTATGGTAATTTGCAAAAAAACTTATTTTGCAACAATACTAGCCATTAGCCCTACACATGTTTTCAATTGATGTCGTACATAACAAAACACGTAGTCTAGTATTCATAACCATGATAGTTTCAAAAGTTAGTTCATGGCTCGTGTTTCCTCAAGTCCAGTAAGTTAACAGGAATATTCCTATTTACCTCAGTCATGTAAACACTCACGTTCACTTGCCATCAAGTAGCTGAGACATCTGCCATTTCAGAGTTAGGTAATCCTAATACAAATCCATCACACGTCGAATTGAGAAAGATTATTGAGAAACAAAGATGTACTATGACGGGCTATCGGAATTGCAAACACAATTTCTAACGCTAGAATGAGGAAGTACTGCAAAACGGTCGTTAATGATTACGGCAGAAAGATAGGATAACTAGATTGAACCGGTTTAGAGCCACACTCGCCTTATTTTGCTATTATATACCTTAATTTAATTTTTAAGATTCAAAATTCAATTCAAAATTATTTATTTGGAACATAAACTATAGGTTTATAGTATGTAGGTATGTTTTTAATTTTATATAGATGCACCGCCGTCATGTGATATGTTATAATCCTGTCCATACTAAGGTTGTCTGGAAGAGATCGCTTTTAGCGATAAGACCGCCCATTGTACTAAATATATTTGTAAAAATTATGTTCTGTATTTTACTTTGGTGTACAATAAAGAGTTATCTTATCTTAGACTTAGATGACCTCCGTGGTGCAGTGGGCGAATAGCCGGCTGAGACGCAGGAGGTAGCGGGTTCGATTCCCGCCGCGGAACAAATGTTTGCATGTACTACAGATATTTGTTCCGGGTCTGGTTGTTTCTTTATAAATTATAAGTATGTATTTACAAAAAAAAATGTATATAAGTATTCTATCAGTTATCTGGTTCCTATAGTACAAGCTGGTGCTTAGTTTGGGGGCTAGATAGCGCTGTGTGAAATGTCAAAAACAAAAATCTTATAAACTAAAGAAAGAATTTGTCTATTGTACATTATAGACAAATGAAACTGAGATAATTTTAATTTTTCCTTCTTGTGTACAATGCAGTACATTGAATCTTGATTTATTTTGATCCGTTCAAAGTTTGTTTGGAATAAATTAGCAATAAGGCCACCTGCAATTAAGTCAAGCATAGTATTTGTATTGTTTTGGTGTGGTCATTAAATGAACACTTATTATTGTATTCTGAATGAAAACAACTAAATAACAATTCGTGTTTCATAGCTGTAAAAAGTGAATGGTGAATATTTAACCAGTAATCGATACATTTCCAATAAACAATTTTTAACGTAAATCGGCGGCGCCTTTGTTACGAATCCGCTTAGTCAGTTTAGCAGGTACCTACTTACATGATGAATGAAAATGATTTATTTACCTATTTTATACAGGATGTTTCATTGATATTTTATGACTTGATATTAAGGTTGCATGCATGGTGTGCATTCTCCCCATTCTCACATACGGCGCACAAACTTGGTTCCTCACCAATATTCATAAGTCTCGCCTCGGTGTTTGTCAACGAGCTATGGAGCGCAGCATCCTCGGAGTCAGGCTCACAGACCGTATACGAAACTCGACACTGCGCTCCAAAACACAGATAGCTGACGTGGCTTTGACATCCGCAATATTGAAGTGGGACTGGGCAGGACACGTCTGCCGTATGCCAGAGGAACTATGGCCAAAAGCCACTACAGAATGGGTTCCAAACGGGCGGCGGCCTCATGGTAGACCCAGGCGGAGATGGAGGGATGAACTGGATGAATACCAGAAAGAGTGGCCCCAATTAGCCAATAACCGGGATTCGTGGAAGAAGGGAAGGGAGGCCTTTGCCCTGCAGTGGGACTCTATGGGCTGATAATAATAATAATATTAAGGTTATTTGATAATTTAAAATTTTGTATCGTAATGAATTTGAAAAAAAAAACCTATTTTACAACAATAATAGCCATTAGCAATGTCCGTGTTTTTATTTAATGTCGTACATAACAAAACAATATAAAATATTTTGTAGCCATTGCTACAAAATTGTATTCGCAACAACACGTCGCTTGCCGTTTCTTCAAAACAATTGGTCGTGCCACGGTTGAATGATTTAAAAAAAACAGTTCCGAGATTACGGAAAATATTTGTCTTTGTTGATAAGTACAGCTGATATCTTCTTAAGGTATTGAAATATGGGTGATAAGATAAAAGATTTACATACAATGCACCTCATATGACTGGAAGTAGGTACTTTCCAAGTTAATAAACAAGATTTCTTAGAAAGAAACCTTATCACCATGAATTTTATTCAAATACTGTACTTGTTTTGACACCTCGATACTTTTGGTAGAGCAATGAATAAATGAATAAAATTTAAATACTACACTTGCTGTCAAAATAAGTTTTCATCACTCATGCTCTGAACGTTGATCATTATAGCTCGATATCTGATGCGTAAATGCGATTTACACCCCTAGGGACGTAAGTCAATTTGAAATTAGAATGAGACTCCTTGCATTTATAATATACTAAAATTAAACACAACCTCCATGACAAATCCTTATTTCTATTTAAGATAAAAGAGGTTACATGCATAAATGCTGAAATTAAATACAACATGACAAGTATTTATCGCGTATGTACCTTTTGTAATTGTTGTCCCGACGGTTCGGCTGTGTTACAACAGCCGTGGTCACGGGTGGACTTGGAGCTACCGTTGAGAAGTGATGGCAGCTGCAGCAACTACCCTCACTTGGTATTAGAAATATCCTCGTTCTTATTCCGACACATTATACTAACCGTATCTACGCACTGAGACGACCGATCACGGCGCGCACGCCTAGTAATCACCGAGTTCCAGGACGCTGAGAGGAAGCCATCTTTCCGATTGAAATTTGGGAATTTCCTGATTTTAATCGCTTCACGAACCATTCTCTTGTAATAATGGCGTTCACTAGAGATAACCTTAGGACCATGAAGTTCAATCCAATGATTCGGTCCCGAGTCTACCAGATGCTCTGCTATCGTTGACTTGTTTACCTGGCGATTTTTGACAGCTGCGATATGCTCTTTGACCCGCTCGGCTATGGTACGTTTGGTTCAAGGATTGGCCGATGTATGAGCGGCCATAGCTACAGTCTATCTTTTAAACACACACAGAGTTACAACGTCCTTTGGAGTCCGTAATTATGTATAGTGATCGAGAAAGTTTGAAAAATACATGACAAGTCCTTATTTCTCGTTAAAAATGAAACAGGCTACATTCATAAATGCTTTAATGAAAAACAATCACCACGTCAAATCCTTATTTCTGTTAAATAAAAGTGGCCATAGTTTAGTAGTGAAAAAAAAAATGGATACCGGGAACGCAGATTTTCTGTATAGAAACAAACAACTATAAATACGTTTTTAATTTCCTCGCATTTGTGATGAAAACTTATGTGTTATATTTGGGTGTAAGCGATCAATTGCACTATGTACACACATTTGCACACATATTTTGGCGTACGAGCGAGCGAAAGCGATCGAGGACGCTAATAAGTAGAGTATAAGTATAATACATCGCTTACGCCCCTTGTATAACCAATGTACTATTAATTCTAAGTATACACACTACATCCCATTCAAGGCATGGTCATAATACCGCTTATTCTGATCGTTTGTTCGAAGGTGCGGTCAAATCTACCTCAATGAAGATCAAATTATTTAATAGTTCAAGATCTGACCCTGTATGAGTTTAATGCGAATTACGGACGATTGAATCGTAGGCGGAGAAACGATCGGACGGTTCGTTGATTAAAATTGCTCAGCTTAATTATAACCACAGATGAAATAGTAGTACATCCGTAACAGAGAAGAATGTGGTGAAAATCGTTTGAGCGGTTCTTTTGATATTAAACGTTGTAGTTTTTGTAAATACGTTTAGCAATTTTTACGTAAATACGACATGCTCTTAAACGATCATTATCCAATAATTTTAATTAAAGACTTTTGTAGTGGTTTTAGCGTCACACGGCTTTAGTATTAATTGTATGTAGTACCTATATTATTCATCTGTGGTATAAGATATGTCAAAGGAGACTGATTATAACGACGGCCTCCGTAGTGCATTGAGCGAATAGCTGGCTGACACGCAGGAGGTTGCGGATTCGATTCCCGCCGTGAAAACAATTTTTGCATCATCATCATCTACAGATAATTGTTCGGGGTCTGGTGTTTCTCTATCCCATTAATATTACTAGTGGTTCGCCCTGAACTGCGATCTCACGAGTCTCCAATAAAAACCAAAAAATATTATTCGAAATCTTCGACTAACAAAATAGTGCCTTGAAATGAGAACCACTTAACTTGACCTACAGTTTCATACCCCTCTTGAACCTCAATATCTCAACAACCCCCCAACATTTTAAGCTCATTTAGACACACCAAAATTGTGCCATCACTACCTATCTATGTATCAAATTTCAGGGTGATCGGATCAACGCTTCGCAATTTATCCTCGGACAAACAAACATACATACATACAACGCCGATTTGCCCAAGTTGATTTGGAGATCTCGCTTCGTTCGATCAATAAATGTCAAAGTTTGGATGTTTGTTTATTTGTTACACAATCACCTCGTAACGGCAGAACCGATTTCGGCGAAATTTGATCTGTACGTATATAACCTGGATTAATATATAGGCTACTTTTATTCCAGTAAATCAGGTCCCATGAGATAAAAATCGGATGTCAAAATTTCTATTAAAATAAATTAATATGATAATGTTGTGATAAATTAGTACACATTTAGTAGTGTTACGCGTACGACGTCACGGAAAACAGCTAGTGTTATCCATATTAACAAAAAAATATGTTTAAATTGGTATTTTGTTAGTTATGTAGTTTACATAGTACAAACTTGGCTTGATTTGGAGCTGGATAGTGCTGTCTAAAATGTGTGGTTGGTTGAATGAAATACGGTTTAAAATATTCGAATGATGTTAAAAAAATTATACATTTTTTAGACTATGTGAAAAGCAAAATATTTTAATAATATATTTCAGCATATGTCAAAAATCATTGTTACCTTTCAAAAGACACTTGTTGTAGAAAGCCGTTTGAAGAAATTATTTGCAAATAAGTAGGAACAGACTTTAACTGTTAAATTCTGAAAGTTCTTCAAACAATTTCAAAAGGAGACACCGTTAGGCCAAGGATGGCGTTTTACCCACTTCACACATTATTGACGTTAATGAAAATGTCAACTTCGACAGTTGCCTTTACGGCTTTGCCTAGTTTAGGTGCTAATGTTTAGAAAATAATATATGCAGTCGTTCAATGCCCTGTAATTATAATTCTTGGGTGGGGGGAATAAGATCTGCACTGACGTCCCGCATTGGGTTGTATTGTGCATTACCTACCTTCTAACCTGGCCCCAGCCATATTCACTGATTAAAATGGGTATTTATCGCATATGTACCTTTTTTATTTGTTATCCCGACGTTTCGGCTGTGTTACTTATGTGACGTGACTACGGCTGTTCGCGTATGTACACGCGATAAATACCCGTTTTAATCAGTATTTATGTGATCGCGAAAGTTTGACCCCAGCCATCCTAGCTCCTTGAAGTAACGGAGTAATACTTTGTATTGATGGGTGCAGCCAAAATTCCCCTGGATGTTGTTGTGGTGTTAGCGGATAAGGATTCAAAGAGCTCCTGCAGACCCGTCTTCAGCCTGACATCGCCTTGTGGCCGTACAGTGTAGTATCACGTACTCCACTGTTTTTTCTTCCTGAAGACAGTGGGCTTTGTCGCGAAATACCCTGTAAATAAAATTAATAAATTATAGGTTAAAGATAAAACTCGTGCAGTGTCGTACTTATTAAAAATGTTTACTAATTAGTTAATTAAACAGGGTTAATCCAAACTAATATTATAAATTCGAAAGTTACTCTGTCTGTTGTTCGTCATGTTTTCACGACTAAACGGCGGGAACGCTTGTGATGAAAATTGTTATACAGATAGATTATGACCGGAATTGGGACACAGAAAGGAGGGTAATGTCAGGTCAGCTAGTTGGTAATGAGTCAGTAAATGGAGAATGGCTCTCTCCCTAAAATTAATTGGTCTGTCTATCCGCAAGTTTCGCAATACGTCCAAAAAAACAAAAGAAATTTGTTACAAAACCTTTGTCACAAAAGAAAGAAATATTTTTTTTTTAGTTTAGTTAAGTACCTTTAGGAAGGACCTCTTTGTTTATTTTATAATAAAGACTATGTGGCGGTTTGTCTTATAAATGGTTACTTTTTGACCGGTTCTAGAACACACCTTCCTTCTATAGCAGATAATTGGTAAGGTTTAAAAATCGGTTGTCGAACCATAAAGGCCATTGGTCGATGTGGGTCATGGAAGCCTCACGCGTGATTCAATTGAATTCATAATTAATTTATTTTATTTATTTATCAGTTCTTTGTTTAGATAATTGGATAAAGGACATTGACTTAAAAGGTTCCAGTAGGTGGTTATGATAATTCAACGATCGATTTCTAGACTGTGAGTAAAGGCGAGTTTACATTGAAGACTGCAAAAATTGTTGTAGAAAATCTCAACACAGAAATACTACGTGTTTTGTTATGTACATCAACATGAACACCATGTATCAACATTAAATAAAAAAAACACGAGTAGGTCTAATGGCTAGTATTGTTGTAAAATAAGTTTATTCAAATTCATGGTAAACAAAACATATTCATTCATCGTGTAGGTAGGTACCTGTTAAACTGAATAAACGGCATCATCGAAAAGGCGCTGCCGATTTATGTTAAAAATTATTTATTGGAAATGTATAGATTAAATCGATAAATATTCAAAATACTGGTATTAAACCACATCTAAAGTCAATTAATACTATTCCGGATGTGTGTTTTAAATTAATGTCGTACATAACAACAGGATGTACATTAAAAACACTTGTAGATAAAACTGTACAGTGAGGATGGGTAACTTATTGCAGGAAAATAAAAAAACTCTATAAATCTGTATCTGTGCTTTTTTGACCTCTGACGTAAAAGAGGGTGTTACAACTTTAACGCCTATGCCTGTGTGTCAGTCTGTCTGTGGCATTGTAGTTCCTTAACGATTCAGACGCGGTTTATTTACCTAAACAGAAAGCTAGTTTAATTACGCTGGCTCTGAGCTATTTTGTTTTTAACTCCCGACGTGGAATAAAAACCCTGACCGAAAAGGTGGGGTCAGAGTTTTCAGTTTTTACAATTTATTCTTGTTTATTACAGCATATTTTGAAAAATTAATTTCAATCTTAATGTGCAATCTTAGATATTTAATAACTCATTTCATTAGCTTAAATTTATGACCGACAACAGATAAACATTTAAATGAAAATCTTGTATTTTTTCATTATAACGATAGCATCAACGATAAAATAACGATCTTTTTAATCTACACAAGGCCAGTGTATATTCAGCTTTACAGAGCAAGTGTGCTAATGTCACCTACATTTACTCAGCTCCTTAATTGGATATGTTAGGAGCTCTTCACCACTAATTAGAGTAGAAAGTACGTGTTTTTATGAATTCTAGTTAATAATCTAGAATCTAATTATGAATCTAGTTGTATCTTACGCAATCAATTTACATATCTACTTGAGTAACTTACCTACATTATGATTTTGCATAAAAAGCTGTGGATATAATTGTGTACTTGGGACTACTTGGGGCGTGATATAATCTCAAAGCCTTAAAGTGACGTGCGTTTATTCACGAAAAATGTTTCGATTCGACTAAATGAGGCTTTCTCCTTATTTTTGTAGGTACTTGAAAATTTAACTTATTTAAATGCTTTAATTCAAGACGGCAGTTCAACGAACCATTACTTTAATTCTATTAGCAAACTCGTTTATCTTCTTTTATCGTATCCTTTATTCTTATTTATCTATTCCTCATGGCAATGATAGTCTCCAGGATCTCCAGACTACCCATAAACAAGACGTGTTGAGCGACACCTGTCGACCAGCCCCATTAATTGATAAGCTGTTTTATGCGTCTCTTTAAGTGTATGAGTCTTGTTTAATTCAAATAAATGTATTCTATTTTAATTATTTACTAGCTGTTGCCCGCAACTACGTACGCGTTACACTAATAAATGTGTAGGTTACCTAAAAATAAAGCTAAACTCGTTGTTGCAACTTGACTTGACACCCCATTTTTATCATATAGAACCTGATTTATGGGGTAAAAAATAGTTGTATTAATCTAGGTTATAATCTAAGTACATACTAAATTTCATTTGAAATCGGTTTATTCGTTACGACGTTATTGAGTCACAAACAAACAAATAAATAAATCATATTTGCACACACACGGAACCAAAACCAAGTAGAAATATTGCACTGGAAGATATGAAGAAACGATAGTGTTATTGTCGAGCGAAGCGAGATCTTCAAATCAACTTGGGCAAATCGGCGTTGTATGTATGTATGTATGTATGTCAGTATGTATGTATGTATGTTTGTTTGTCCGAGGATAACTTTCGTAGCGTTTATCCGATCATCATGAAATTTGATATATAGGTAGGTAGTGATGGCACAATTTTGGTGTGACTCAATGAGCTAAAAATATTGGGGGGGTTGTTGTGATATTGGGGTTCAAGAGGGGTAAAAAAAATGAAAATAAGACTATTAGGTCAAGTGTGACGTCAAATGAAAGGTCTTGATTAGTAAATTTGAACCCCGTTTTTATTTTTAGTTTATTTATTGTAGTTTTTGAGTTATTAGCCATAATAAAAATAATACTTTGACTAAATTCACAGGGTACACCAGTGACCGGACAATGCTGAAATTTGGTATTCGTGTAGCTTTAGTGACACAAATATAGGCAAAAGTCTGAAACCCTATTTGTACCCCAAAAAAATAACCAATTAACAAGAAACCCCGTTACATCTAATTTGAATGAAACTGTAGGTCAAGTAGGTTGGTTATGCATTTCGTGGCACCAATTTATCAGTCAAAGATTAAAGCCGGCATGCATAAAGATCACTAAACGTATTTAGCGACTAAACATGTTTAAATTTGAACTATTTGTATGATTTGACAACTCCTTAAATCATATTTAGCCACTATATACGTTCAGGCATCGTTGTGCAAGTCGCCCTAAGAATAATATTTATTTTGGGGGATTCGCGAGATCTCAGTTCGGGGCGAACCACTAGTTTATAAGTTCCCAACATCTTACTTTAATTCTAATTAATGAGACTTTATTAGGGCTTCATTATACGTAATAATTAGGTAGTAGGTACTTGTGTATCTTAACATAGTATAAAATGAAGTAACTTCCGCTGTCTGTTACCTTAGATCTTTTAAACTACTCAACGGATTTAATGCAGTTTCCAGCAATAGATAGAGTGATTCAAGAGAAAGGTTAATATGTATAACTAGCTTCCGTCAGCGGCTTTGCACGCGTTTTTTGTCAACAAAAAGTAGACTATGTGTTATTTGTTAAGCGATAAGACTGCCCATTATGCTTACATTTATTTGATTTATTTTTTATTTTTATATCTGTTGTGTTTAGCTTGTAAGGTATAATAAAGAATTTTCATTCGTTCATTCATTCATTCATTCATAATCCAGGTTATAATCTACGTACACACCGATTTGAAAGTAACTATGCCTCTCTGTCTGTTTGTTATCTTTTCACGACTTACCGGCTCGTACGATTTCGATGGAATTTGGTACCTATATAGATTATGAATAGACTTGAGACATAGGATACACTTTACGCGACTGTACATAAGGAGGGTAATGTTTTATTGACAAACCACGCTTACGAAGCCGCGGGCGGGTCAACTAGTTACGTGTAATATTATGTAAGTAATAGAAAACCCAATGACACAAAGAACTCAAAATAAACTCTGATGTAAATATAACAAAGGCTTTAGTACAATAAGATAGTTAATCAACTGATTAATTAACTGATTATTATCATTAGTTAATGTTAGGTGAGATAGCTAACATTCTGTCTCATGAATTTTGTACGTTTAGTTATAAAATAACGATTATTTTAATTATTTTTCTTATTCCTTGATATGTTTCGGAGCTATCTTAGTAACCGTTCACAGTACGTATCTATTGACAGTTTTCAGAGTAAGGAGGAACCCATTTGTTTTGGAGTCCCTCAAGGTAGCGTCCTTGGACCTACCTTATTCCTAATTTATATAAATGAACTCTGTAATATGTCATTCCCGAACTCCAAAATTATTATATACGCTGATGACACCGCCGTTCTTATTCACGGACAGACTTGGCAAGAAGCTCGTAAGAACGCTGAAAATGTTCTCACGTTTATTATGTACTGGCTACGGACAAACCTCCTCACACTTAATATTTCAAAAAGTAAATTTATTCCCTTCTCCACAAACATAGCTTCCCAACCTCCCCCTTCATTTAGTATCCGTGCACACGTTTGCTCCGGAGTTTCTCCTCCTTCAGCCTATTGCAACTGCTTATCTATTGAACGTACTACAGCTCTCAAATATCTTGGGGTCATGGTAGATAGTACCCTTTCCTGGAAGCAACAAATTGAATCCACGGTTTCGCGAGTCAGAAGACTCATATTCGTTTTTAAAAATTTAAGGTTTGTTCTGGATTTCAATTTACTGAAATCTATTTATTACGCATTAGCTCAATCCATTTTGTCATATTGCATTGTATCCTGGGGTGGCTGTGTTAAAACCTTGATGCTTAGACTCGAGAGGGCTCAGAGAGCTGTCCTTAAGGTCCTTGCAAAAAAGTCCATCTGGTTTCCCACGTCCGAACTTTACTCTCTGCCAAGTTCCCACTGTCCGACAACTTTTTATATTACAAACAACCTCGCGCAAACACTCACAGCTTGTTTATGATCCTAATTTAACTGACTCTAAGCGCAGATCGGATCTAGTTTGCAAAACTGAAAAACGGCGTACGGCATTTGCCAGTCGTCATTTTTATTTCCTTAGCCCCACACTATATAACAGAGTCAACAAACACATTAATATATTTCCTTTACCCCGCTATAAATGTCAACAAAAATGTCTTCAGTGGCTCGTAACACTGTCGTATGAAGAAACTGAAGACCTTTTAAAAGTTGCTGTATAGACTGTAGGACATACAAGCACACACAAGTTCACACACACACACACACACACACACACACACACACAAGCACACACCCTCTCATACATACACACAAACTCACACACACACAAACTCACACACACACAAACTCATATACACATACGCGCACATAATCACACATGCTTATCTTGTATAATATAAAAAATAATAGTAATAATGATAATTGGAAATAATAAACTCTGGAGGGGGGCGTTAGTGTTCGCGACACAGTTTATAACTTCTGCGAATACTATCGTGTTCCAGTATTGTTGTACCATGTTCTTTGTTCAAAAATAAAGTTATTTGATTTGATTTGATTTGATTTAATGTATGTGAGTTGCCATCAATTTACTGTTGTGGTCAATTAGTATTTTTATTTTTATACAGTTATCCGAACACATACGGAAAAAATTCCAAGGTTTTTAAAACCATCCCAAAAATTTTCAAGCCTAGACGGGACTTGAACCCGCAACCTTCCTCTTGATACGAGAACGCTCTTGATACGAGAAATAATTGAAATGATCAACGCGACATCTCTCGTCAATGTACTAAACTGCAACGTTTGGAATTGAGCAGGTCAAAAAACTGTATAAGTTTTCCTGTAGATGGAGCTAACGGCGCTTTAGTAGAAATCTGACTCATCTCACTAATTTCAACCTTGACGTGAGACGGCCTGGTGGCACAACTGGATAGTGCGTTCTCGTATCAAGAGGAAGGTTGCGGGTTCAAGTCCCGTCTAGGCTTGAAAATGTTTGAGATGGTTTTAAAAATCTTGGAACTGTTGTGGTCACTTGTAATTGGCATAAGTAGGTACTCGTATTAGTCTTAGACTTAACGTTATTGTGATTATTTATGCAATAGAAGTTCATTTTTAAAAATAAATACATATATGTAGGTAGAAGGCGATTATTGCCTTTTAAAAAGCATTAAAGGTAAAAATCATTCAAAATGACTGCCTTTTGTAGTTGGGTGCAGGTCTACTCTATTATATTATAAGATACAAGAAAGTCTAATAAAACAAAATTTGAAGAGCAAAATTTTCGCCCTATAAGTGCGTTTTTTTTTAATGTTTTGCGTAATTGTTTTTGAAAGTTGTTCATCTCAAAAGTAGGCAAGCAGATAAAGGAAAACGATTATAGAATGCCTTTTATGAAAGGATCACAATAACATGACGATAATTGATCTTTTATTCACAATTTCATAGAAAAACATTTTTTTTATAAATTAAAATCATAAGGTTCACTTTGAAACGTCGATTTTACTGCCTGTTCCTTCACGACCAAGCCAGGAAAGAAAGGCAAGAAACAAGGCTGGTTGTTTTTTTTTAATGATCCTTTTAGAATACATACAGTAAAAAAAATAAATTACGTATAAATTGTAACATTTTTGAACGAGATGGACCAATTTCAATCCCAAGCTTCTCAATCATCTAAATAATCCGATATGTTATAGTAGCCTTTTTTATAAAGACTTTGCTTAGTTACGTTTTTAAATTTGTTAATTGACAATTTTTGTACATCACTTAGGAGTTTGTTATAAATGCGTACACCTTGACCTTTGAACGATTTACTAAATATATGGAGTCTACAAATATAAGCTACAATAGTAAGAAATCAGTGTAGTACACGATTATCAACACGAATTGATTGATTATAAAAACAAAAGAAGGAGTAGTAATTGTGTAGTCATTAAATTGTATTTTGTTTTCGTAAAGTCATTGACTCTGTATCTAGACTCTACCAGTGTCTAGACTAATGTTTTAATTCTCAAACCCAGTGAAAGGCAGTCTATCAAGCACTTTCTTTGGCTTAGCTGATTGTTACACATCAAGGCTTTGGTCTTACATGCAAAGTGTTTCATGTTAATAATAAACGTAAAATTTGATACTTTACTTACATGAAGTAGTTACCATGTAAGTGCATGTAACCATCTCTAAAGATGAATAAATGATATGAGCAAGAGCGAATCCAGCTTTGGTGCCAGGGGGGGTCACATAGTCGTGGTCAATGTCATGTGTTATGTTTAACGATTTAAATTAGTGGTTCACCTAGGTCCTAGACCCAGCCCAGGGGGAGGTCATGACCCCCATGACCCCCCCTCTGGATCCGCCCTTGGATATGAGTAATGATGCAAAGATTGTTTGAAATGAGTCGCACTCTTTTAGTATTTCGTGTTCGCGTCGCGTCGGTGTCAAAGAATATTTATGAGAATATGTTTAGCTTAAAAAAGATCCTAACAGAGTGAACACTATGTTTTTCCTTCTAAAGACCAGAAAGTTCTGTATGTGGGCAATTTCATTTAAATTTCCTTTAAATGGCCTGTTTATTACTATTCACTGTAACTATTGTGTTTAATATGTGCTGATGGTTTTCCTAAAATAAATAAATAAATAAATATCCGGTTTTTGCAATATTTTGAACTAAACATGATCAGTCTTTTATCAGTTGTACTGTAGCAACGTTTTTTTATCCCGTTAACAAGTTAGGTACTTTTTAACAAAAATATAACCGGCTTCAGAAAATTGAAATATTTTGAGAGAGAACTCTAAAATGAAAAGTTTAGAGTAAACGCTTAATGAAATAACTACTTAATTTTTAAAGAGCTTTTTAACAATACCACATACACTCAGACACAAAAAAATATTTGTTCATGCCTTTACTGAGGTAAATGGAAACTACCTATTAAATTATATGACTTTAATTAAACTTAAATTGGACCACTTTGAACCTATACTGAACCCAACGCAAAAATATTCATTCAGATTGGTTTATAATCTTATAACAAAGAAGTTATGCTGAATATAATAATGATTACCACAAAAAAGAAACGACGAATTTAGGTCCTCTTTCTTTTTTTGAAGTCAGATTGTCTAGGCTATTAAATAGGCGATCTTATTATAAGTTCTTTGGACAGTTTTTTTTTTTATTTCTTCTCTCTGATATTTGTGTAAAAAGCGGGAGATAACAGATCTAAAAGTTCATTTACCAGCTTACACCCCTTTACAGGGTGCAAAGGGCTAAAAACTGGTAAAATTAAAAGAAATCTGCCAATTCCATTGTAAATCCGCCTCAGCTTATTGATTAACTTCGCCTCATCTAAATAATTTGTCATATGTCACATCTGAATAAGAGAAATCAGTAGCCGAAAGTGCATAATTTATCCAAAATAATAATGTAATAAATCTTCTGCGATTTCGATATCAAAGTTTATGGTTTCGTAATTTAAGGCTGTTTTGGGTTAAAATGTCAACAAGCCGCAAAAGGCTGGATGTGTTAAACTTGTTTATTTACGTTTTTAGCGTTAAGTGATAATACTGGTTGGTAAATATTTATAGGAAACTACTGACCAGCTCGTAACTTCGTCAGCATGTTTTCTTCGACTTAATTTACAAATACTGAAATTGCGTACTAATAACTCAGCTTGTAACTCTCAAGGATACTGTAAAATATTATTTTTCTCTAACCTATTCTACACCTGCCTGAAGATGGAAAGCGTTGGCGGGACGATTTCGACACCTTCCAAAGAGGATGGTGGGAGATATCGACGGATAGGGATGGTTGTAGAGACTTGAAGGAGACCTTTGCCCAGTGGGACGAGATAGGTTACAGAAAAAAAAAACCTATTTTATTCTAGTGTAAATATATAGTGTTTTTTTTTAGAACAGTATTCAGTAGATTCTGAGATTACCTCGTATAATCACATAAAAGAAGCCAAACTGTCTGTGATTGCTATAAGCTATATTTAAATTTGATAAAGATCCGTGCGAACCCGGGGTGGGTTAGCTAGTAATCTATAGCACGCATAAAACTGTAAAGACCGCACCTATGGTTAATATTAATCCTACGGTTTGTCTATCGAATTCGCATAGGTCGTTGTTCAATGGTCAAACGTTTAGAGTTCGGGGGTTCAGGTATCTTTTTATTTGTACTACCAGGAGATGGTACAAGCATATGACCCACCTAAGTGGTAACCATCGCCTATAGCAAAGTATTGCCTCGTAGGCCACGCTCCTTAGAAACGTGCCCTGCGTCCATCAACTTGAGGCATACAGGTGTAAAGCCTCATGTGGCCGTAATTACTCCGGAAACCATACCCTTCATACCGGATCTACTCGTAGATCAGTGATGGGCAAAGTACGGCCCGCGAAGCGATTTCATCCGCCCCGCCGACGTAGTTGCAGTCATAGATACCTACCTACCTATGCCTGCCCCTATTTGTCTGTGAAATAGTTTCACAAATAAATGTAGACAGCTGCATTGAATTTTGTCTGCACTTTAATGAATGTCATTCATGTTTCATTCAGATGAGGAATGTGCAATATGTATTTTTTTTTTGGGATATTTAGTAAATCAATGGCTATTCTATAAATTGTTGTGTCTACTTGTGCTTATATGGAAAAAGCGATACTGCATTGACGCTATTATTTTTGTCTTTATCTCAACAACTCTGCGTATAGTATGTACACGTCTATCTATTTTTAGCTCATTTACATTGACGTCACTCCACGGCAATTATATTATCTTAACAATCTTAACAAGGAAATGGCTTTTGTAAAGATTAACAAAAAAATATTTTGTATAAATAAATATTGCCGGAAATTTCACAAAGTGCTATGTAGCCCCAAACTAAGCAGAGGTTTGCTATGGGAACCAGATAACTGACAGAATACTTATATACATTTTTTTTTGTAAATACTTACTTATAATAATATAGAGTAACAACCAGACCCGGAACAAATATCTGTAGATCGTGCAAACATTTGTTCCGCGGTGGGAATCGAACCAGCTACCTCCAGAATAATTTATTGTTTTGCTGGTTTAGTTAATCATTATCATTATTATAACGAACCGTTTTATCTTTGGTTTAGTTAAGTCACCTTTGAACATTAGGTTGGTATGACACATTCTTGCATAGGCCTGGGTTTAGTCCAGTCATTTTATTCAGGTTGGTTTATGGCTTTTGCTACAACTTTTTGTAACACATAAGTATGTAAATAGTTTAAGCTTGAAACGAGTCAGAATTCTCTATCAGATATGTATCAATCGATCAGTTACCACGAATAACAGCATCACATAATTGGTTTCAAGAATCGCTCGGTAGACCGCGTGCCGCAACGGGAAGATAGCGGGCTCGTTGAACAAGCTCGAACATTATGGTATACATAGCCTTTTAATGTTCAGGAGATCACAGGCAACGAAAAGTAAATAAATTGAATCCGATGTCGGCTAACATTGGCGAAGCACAAGGATCGACGTGAAATTTTTATTCATCCTTACTCTAAATGACCTACCTAAAAGCATTAGTAGCAATAGTTAGTAATCTTTGGCATTAGGAACGCACTCATAGTTATGTAAGCAGACGATGTATCATCGATCGTAAAGGCACCCAAATTAACGTTTACGTGACGAAGTTGAACTTTGTAGAAGTCCAAATACAAAATAGTTAACGTCAAAATGGAACCAAATTGTTTACTTAGAAAACTTTCGTGATTTATTTCAATCATTATTATAAATACGGGATTTATCACGTACCGTCGGTCGGTAAACATTGTCGGTCGAAACACCAATAAGACGGTATGTGATAAATCCCTTATTTATAATAATGATCCAAATTGTTTAATTATACTGCGTCGCACAACGCGGCTTTCTTTTGGTTGTAGACTGCAAACTCTAACTTTGAACATTGACAGAGATTTAGGATAGTTTTGTATTTACAGTAATCCACACAAACTTTCGCATTTGTGCAACTCGAGTTGTAATTCCCCACCCTATAAATCTAAGTGCATTTATATAGTTTTACTAACACCGTTACCACAAGTTCTTGTGAGCATTTTAGACGTAATATAACTCCCATGCACATGTTACGGTTCGACGCTTACCGTTTTTGTTTTCTTAATGTTTATAAACAGGCCGTGGGAAAATCGGAGACAACGACCGATTTACATCAAATACACAATAGAATACACAAGTTGGGTATATTCTGGTCTCAGTATTTATAGATAACGTAGGGATATTTACAGAGGACACTGAAAATGATGAAGGAAAACATCATGAATAACCCGCGACTAGTAGTCAAGTTATACATTATGTATAGTTAATTTTTTATATATTTGTATACTCCTCGACGACCTCCGCGGCACAGTGGGCAAATAGCCGGCTGAGACGCAGGAGGTTGCGGATTCGATTCCCGCAAATGTTTGCATGGTCAACAGATGTTCTACATGGTTCCGCGTTTGGGTATTTTTCTATAGATAATAAGTATGTATTTACAAATATATATATAAGTATTCTATCAATTGTCTGGTTCCCATAGTATATAAACTTTAAATAAATAAATATTAAATAAATATTGCTGGACATTTCACACAGCGCTATCTATCCCCAAATTAAGCAGAGCTTGTACTATGGGAACCAGATAACTGATAGAATACTTAATACTTATTTTGTAAACACATACTTATAATATATAGAAAAACACCCAGACACGGACCAAATATCTGTAGGTCAAGCTTTGCTTAGTTTGGAGCTAGATGGCGCTGTGAAATGTCGGGCGATATTTAATTATGATATATTAATAAATAATTATTACTAGGAATCGTAGGTAATATAGGTTTTTTAGTATTCTTAGATTTCTTAGTATGACAAAAAAAGGTCGACAGTGTATCATAAGAATTTGAAGTGAAGATTCTCTTTTGATAAAGTTGATACCGGGTACGGCGTGAACTGTGAACTAACGATCGAAGCAATATAACAAGCAACAGTATTAAGTAACAACACGTAACGGTCTCATAATAACTCATCATAATCGCGAAAGGACAGTTTAATCAGTCACCGAACTAGAAACAATCACAACAGTGACGTCACCATGATGGACAGATTGCGTCAACGCACACAATAGCTGTGAAAGTATAGAAAGTGCAAGTCAAACCGCACGTACATATTATATCAGTTTTACATAACAACCACGCTTTGAGGGTAAGTAGAGCGATATCATGGTAAAATAAACAACAGTGTTAGTAATGAAGGTCAGTGGGTATTGGGAGCGGAGAATGGAGAGACGATAGTTATGGAACTAGCAAAGCCTAAGATTCGAGTTCAAATAGTATCAGTTACGAACATACTGTGAAACTATTCGAATATTCACACCTAAATTAAATAGTTATATAATTTTTTTACAAGATCCAAGACTCAAAATTTTAACACTGTAATGGAATTTGGGGTGTTCCTAAGATTCGGGGCAAAGTAAAATACCACAAACAGAACAAAAAACTTCGGTAACTGGTGATCTGATTTGAGATTTGATTCGTTCCCTGCATGGTTTTATACAGGGAATGAGACAGGTAACTGAAGATAAGAACAAATAGGAGCGATATTCTACCTATAGAGCCTTATCTAGGACATCATGATTAGTTTGAAGTATACTTTTGTGCAGGTTGAGTCAAATCACGTTAAATCTAATGCGACGGTAACTAAAAATATCACTCTTACTTTTTGATTTGATACGAAATTTACATATTTTAATATCAAATCATTCATCAATCAATCATTCATGTCAAATTTCATATTGACGTCCATGTCATCTGTCGAAGATTACGTGAGATTACGTGTAGGTTCAACCTAATGTAGAATATATTGATGATATATTGATTCAATAGAATTTAATAGGTACACAAAGTACCTCCCAATCTTTTGCATCAGTAACAATGATGATGCGATTTGAATTGTACGTTTTCATGCTGATGTTTGATTTTATAAAGCCGACGACCTAATGTTTTTATATAGGTTATATATATACCTTATATGCAATATTGAGCATCGCTTCATTTTGTTGCGATCTAGATCAGTTGTGATATTATAATCTATAGATCGTTTGCAATGATCTTTCAATCAACATCAAACTTGATTCAACTTAATTTTTCTAATTTTATTTTTGATTTTATACGTACTATCAAGTCATATGCCCCTGTTAATTGGCAAATATGCATACCTTGCAGCAATTTGCAGATACCGTCAAATCAACGTTTGATATTGGTCTTTTTTGTTCGAAAACTTAATGAATTCATTATAAATTCAAGCAAAAAATAAAGCTCCTGTATACAATAACAATATTCCCACAAAGTATAGTATCCGAATAATGTTTGTCATGCTATGTTGATTTGAACCACTGACACACAGACTTCTTGTTTGGACAACAACGTGATTCTGGCTCGTACATTTTTTATGATATAAAGCTTCTTATTCATTAGTTCAACATGACTGGATGATACATGTAATTAATCTCATAATCACATCAGTAATGGCCAGTGTAGTCCGTTGACCAGTGCCAGATTAAGCAAGTGCGGGGCCCGTAGCAAATTCTATAGCTTCTATAGAGAGCTACTTTTTTACCGTATAAAACTCTGTGTTTTATTTTCGCCTACGAAATAATCGGTAGCCAATTGTCTTAGTCGGAAAGGGTGATGCGTTTCACGTTATTGTAATCAAGTAAATTCAATATTAATACAAATTACACCTTAATAAAAGAATATGCTCAGGCGGAGGTGTAAACGTTTGGATACGCGGGGCCCCCTTTTGCGCGGGGCCCGTAGCAATTGCTACTTTTGGTACGTGGTTAATCCGGCCATACTGTTGACTTTTAGCACAATGTGCATTTCATTTGATAATAGTGTGTTAGCATAGATTGTGAAATTTTTGTCGTCATAGTCAGTAACTTAACTAAGAATTACAAATATGCATGACTATTTCTGGGCTCAACAGGCAGATCACTATCAAACCCAGCTAATTAATAATAAAATATGCTCAGGCGGAGGTGGAAAGGTTTAGATACACGAGGCCCCCTTTTGCGCGGGGCCCGTAGCAATTGCTACTTTTGCTACAAATATTCATGACTTGGCTCAACAGGCACATCACTATGCATAACATAAGCTACTATGATTAAGTTCTACCTCTACAAACTTACTTTTCAGAGAGAAACATGTTGTTGTTTGCTCTATGTATCGTGTAGTTGTGTGTCCTACGACTTGCCGTAGAAATACTCACAACAGGTATTACGTAACACCTCACACTATTCTGTATTGCTTGATTTTATAAAACGGCTTTTGTCACGGCGGCATGCGGTAATTTCCAAAAGGAATACGTTACAGTAACTTTTTGATATTTACTCTTTATGATTTTTATTATGCACTAGCTGTTGCCCGCGACTTCGTACGCGTTACACTTCTAAATGGGTAGGTAACCTAGAAATAAAGCTAAACTCTCTGTTGCAACTCCCCATTTTTATCCCATGAGAACTGATTTAGGGGATAAAAAGTAACTTATGTGGTAATCCAGGCTATAATCTACGTATATACCAAATTCCATCGAAATCGGTTCCGCCGTTACGACGTGATTGAGTAACAAACAAACATATAAACAAACATCCAAACTTTCACATTAATCATATTATTGATATTGTAGTGAGTATGTATTGATATCAACTTCAAAGCAAATCACCGCCAAAATAACTTTCTACCCCTTTTTAACCCCGTTAAGGGTTGAATTTTAATAAAATACGAAACACATCTTCCGTTAATTCTGTTAAAAAAGGTTTATGCAAAATTTGAAGGAGATTGGACCAAGGAATCACATTGTCCCATACAGACTTTGCCCCCCTTTTTTAGCCCCTTAGGGGTAGAATTTCGGAAAATTCCTTATCGGATACCTACGTCATACAAAGAAAATACATACATATAAAACACACCCTCCAAATTTCAGGTCTCTACAATCAGCGGTTTAGGCTGTGCATTGATCCGTCAGTCAGTCATTCAGGACAAAATAAAGATAAATAAAAAAAAAGCTTACTGGACATGTAGTAACTTAACCCTAAAAAGAGTTTTTTTACTCTATTTCAAGATCCGTTTGTCTACTCCTCCTGTGGTGTTCATAAGTTTTTTAGAACTAGGATTGGTTTGAATAACGCTTGTTAATGTAAATGTCGAGTTAAAGGTGGACATTGAGAAGTTATATCAGAATCGCAACTACAAGTATAAACCGATGCTACTGAATGCTTACTAAACAATAACGTAGATGTACATTTCATAATAACAAGGTCAATGTTACGACTCTTAACATAGCTACCATCATTAATCTCAAAGAATCTTTGACAGATCCGTATTGTTGGATTAAGGAAGGAAAATATGACTTATTAAGCACTCTGCCGCTCTTCCGCGATCAATCAAAGACTTTTTTGTTGATTTTAGATTTATCCTCGTTTTTATCTCAAAATGTTGTGTGGATTCGAGATAGTAAGTATCAACACTCATAACATTATCGTTGGAAATCTTTTTTGAGGATGTTATATCTATAGATGTTGACTGCCTCCGTGGCGCAGTGGGCATATAGCCGGCTGAGACGCAAGAGGTAACGGGTTCGATTCCCGCCGCGGAACAAATGTTTGCATGATGTACAGATATTTGTTCCGTGTCTGGGTGTTTTCTATATAGTATAAGTATGTATTTACAAAAAAAAGTATATAAGTATTCTATCAGTTATCTGGTTCCCATAGTACAAGCTCTGCTTAGTTTGGGGTTAGATAGCGCTCTGTGAAATGCCCAGCAATATTTATTTATTTTATTTATTTATTAAATGTATGTATTTTCTTTATTTCTTTCTAAATCAAAGCTCAGAATGTCTTCTGTATGACATAACATGGCTGGTGTATACAATGTTTTATGAAAAACTTAGTCAAAGTCAAATATTTTTATTCATTAAAATCACAAGGATCACTTTGAAACGTCAATTTTACTGCCTGTTCCTTCGCGACCAAGCCAGGACAGAAAGGCAAGAAACAAGGCTGGTTGTTTTTTTAATGATCCTTTTACAATACATAATACAGAAAATAAATTACGTCTAAATTGTAACATTTTGAACGAGTTGGAGCAATTTCAATCCCAAGCTTCTCTATCATCTAAATAATCCGATATTTTATAGTAGGCTCTTTTATTAAGATTATGTTTAATTACGTTTTTAAATTTGTTTATTGTCAATTTTTGTACATCCTTTGGGAGTTTGTTATAAAAGCGTACACCTTGCCCTTTAAACGATTTAATAACTTTATGGAGTCTACAAGTGGCAACAGCGAGTTTGTCTTTATTTCTAGTATTAAAATTATGATTATCGCTATTTTTCTTAAACAACTTAATATTTTTACATTAGATATTGACAAGGGAATGTCATAATATTTATTTCTTTAAACTTATTGCGTAATGATTCTCTGGGGCCCATATTATAAATTGCACGAACAGCCCTCTTCTGCAGCACAAAAACGGTGTTTATATCTGCAGCACTCCCCCACAGCAGTATACCGTATGATATAATGCTGTGGAAGTAGCTGAAGTAAACTAGTCTAGCTGTGTCTACGTCTGTAAAAAGACGGATCTTTTTGACTGCGTATGCCGCAGAACTAACTCTCTTCGACACCCCATCAATTTGAGGGCCCCATTGAAGCTTATTATCTAGGGTTATACCTAAGAATATGGTGGTGTCCACAAGAGCGAACTCCTCGTCTTTGATTTTTATATCTGCTTTAACTTGTGTAACATTAGGTAATATAAATCTAATACACTTTGTTTTCTTTTCATTTAAAAGTAGATTGTTTACATTAAACCATTTTACCACCTTAGAGATTGCATTGTTTACATCGTCAAAATCGGTTTGTCGTCGCTTTAATTTAAATAAAACTGACGTGTCGTCTGCAAACAATACAACCTCATGATCGTCCCTCACAAGATGAGGAAGATCATTAATATATACTAAAAACAAAAATGGTCCCAGAATTGATCCCTGTGGTACACCTATTTGAACAAGTGTATTATGTTAGTAGTAATTATGTTAGCACTGACTGGAACGTAGAACTGTTGAGTTATTACTATTAGGGACCTACTTAGCATAAACGCATCCCACTAATATTATAAACGCGAAAGTTTGTATGTATGTGTGGATGTTTGTTACTCTTTCACGCAAAAACTACTGAATGAATTCTAATAAAATTTGGTACGTGTGTAGATTATAACCTGGATTAACACAGGCTACTTTTTATTGAAAAACCACGCATGCGAAGCCACGGGCGGAAGCTAGTTATGAATAAATTGAGATTAAGGAGTCTTAGTTGTACCTAGTTGTATCCTCAAGTTATCATAAACAGGACCACTTGTAAGCAGAATGTAGGTATGGAAAATTTGCTTTTTTCTTCCAATAAATCTACCAGTCTTTTTTTTATTTGTTTTGGGCTCGATCTTCGATTCCATAAAACAAAATAAATGTCAATAACTTGATTTTGGTAAGAACTAGCCTCGAACATTCCCACTGATACCTACTTTATTCTAGCAGTTTCAATTGAAAATGTTGAAAACTCATGAGTTCATTTAAAACATAGCAACGGCATAACAAATCATGCGACGATGTTTCTGACTCATATTTATCTATATTACTATCCAAGGCGCTTTTATGTCTCGTTAGTATTAGGTGGTACTAGGTCAAGGTATATCGATGGTTCTCGAAATACTTTTTGTACTCAAACAGGTTCCAACACAATTGTAGGCTATCATGAAAGTGTAATGAGGATTGTGATTGCTCTCGGATAATAGCCTATATCTACTCTCTATAGTATGTAGGTAATCTTTATGTAATTTGCTTCTTGTTTTATAAGACTGTATTATCTTTTCCTTTTTACCTGCGAGCGTAGACAGTATTTGCCATTATATCCAAAAACGCTCTTGTCTTGACTCAAAATTTGGTTGACTCTAAAAAAATATAGCGTAATTTCATTAGGCATAAGAGATGATGAAAAGATAGATAAAAAGTTGTGAGTATCACCTAAGGCAATGACAGAAGCAACAGGAGGCCTATACTTTCAGTAGGGGGTACTCTACTGATAATAATGAATGTCAGTGACCTGACCAGTTAACTCTAAGTGTAGTGATGTTAGAAGATCTAGAGTAGAGAAAGTCAATCGATTCCCCTTTCTTGCACAAGATTGGAATCGAGTTACTGCAGCTGCTATATTGTTACATTGGCATAGTTTGATTTTCCACCCATTAAAAAAAAATTGGTTGTCTGTAAAGTTGGTTTATTGACAATAGTTTAACGTAACAACGTCATAACAAAACCGGCGCTTAGCTATAAAGTTTAAATATAATTATGAACAAGTTTTCATAGAAATATACTGTAATCAAATATCTATCATCAATTATTACTGCACTCGCCGACAGATGCTACTTTTTTTAATAATAAAAGAATAAATATTTGAAATTATACTAGTAATCAGATTTTTAAAATGCAAGAATAATTAACCTTTATTGCCGAAATTGTTGTTGTAATAAGCAATGAAAACCACATTAACTTTTCACGCGTAGATGTAAGTTGTGTGCTGCCGCTGTCTTTCTTCTCTTCGGACGCATAGGCCAATTGAGTGGAAGAGAGATAGAGGCGGCGCAAGCGTACAATGAGCGTAACGGGACAACGAGCGTAACGGGACAATGAGTCATCCTTTTTCGTGCATGCAGCCGGCGTTCATCAATTTATTAGACGCTGTCACCTCAACAAAACTCATAATATTAGGTAAAATGACTACCCAATCATAACATTATAGATTAACAATGTGTATCGAAATGACCACTGAACTAAATCAAAATATTAAAATAATTAATACAATATGTAACAAAAACTCTGTCGGATTTTTAAGGGTGTGATATAGTATCGATATTTGGTCACAATCATGTAATTCTATTACAGAAAAAATAAAATAAAAAAATACCCGACTAAATTTTATTATTTGGCGCTCAAAAATTAAGACTTACATCTGGCAACACCGGAGACGGTGACCGCCCTTTAGACGACGAAGACACGTGCCTGTGCACGTGTCTTTTGTTTTTTTTGTTGACGCTTGTAGTCAAGAAACAATAAGTTTATTGCAGCTCTGAAAATAACTTTGGTTTAGCTCTGAAAAGAATTTTGAGTTAGCTCTAACAAGAGCTAACTCAAAGTTTAAGCCAACTTTTAATGCAACAAACAACGCTTTATAATCTTCAATTTTGATTAAATGCCTTAGTTTTTTTGCGTATTTTGGAAATTTATGTAGAAATAGCGAGATAAAATAAATCTTCAGTTAATATATTTACTGGACAATCTTGGCCAATGATAGTTTTGTAAGCTAATGAAAATAACGACCAACTATTACTGGGTAATGTAATAAATATACAAATGGTTGCTTAACGTAAATGATGTATAATGGCAAGTTAATTGTATAGAATTTCACAATTTCCTTATTGAAAGGGTTTCGGAAATCTTTACTTTACAGTCCTGAATAATGTTCTTCTTCATTCTATCTAATACGAGTATATGATCTATTCTGTACAAGTGTCAGTTCAGCCAGACTGCGGCTGAACAGAGAATTTTTTGGCGATACAAGTATACTTATTTAATATAATATATAACTTAATACTTCATATTTATGTAGTATTAAGTAGCTTTTACGTATTTATAAACACTTAATTTTTACTTTTTATTGTTCACTTCACATTTTGTTTTATTTTGTTGTTTAGTCGTGAAAACCTATTATTGGCTTTCTTTTATTTACTGTGTTTCATATTATGTATAATTAGGTGTTGGTTTTCCTAATAAATAAATATAAAATATAAAAATCCCAGTAACTTCAGATGAAGACAGTAAAATTATCAATAGATTCGGTTAGCACAGGATGGGAAAGAATGGCGTGAAAATGAGGTCTGTACCAATCAGACAGCAGTGAGTGGATGTTGGCTTTTTAACTAGATAGGTGGACAAATGCATGTTGTGTTAAACTATCGCACTTCCCACTAATATTATAAACGCGAAAATTTGTATGGATGTTTGTTACTCATTCACGCAAAAACTACTGAATGTATTTTAATGAAACTTTACAATAATATAGCTCATACATCAGAATAACTATAATTTATAAAGCTATTAAGTAAATTGGCCAAAATATAACAATAAGTCGCTAACGCTGGTCGGAAAAAATTCTCCTATCTGCGAGTCATTCTGGCGTGCGCTGCAAAAACCGTAAGAGTTAAAATAATATAACATACTAGCTTCCGCCAGCAACTTCGCAGGCGTGGTTTGTTAACAAAAAGTAGCCTATGTGTTAATCCAGGTTATAATCTACGTACCATCGTAGGCATCTACTAAAAAAAATTTTGGTATTTTGGAATTACAGACACACACTTCAATGTTATTAATGGTAGATTTACTCTTGAGTACGTAATTATTGCCTGTCCATCTGTGCACTCTTGAGTAGAGTAGGTAATTATTACCTGCCCATCTGTGAGTGAACCAAAATTGTACCTACATTTGTTGCCAGACTTGCCATGCCAATATTTTTTAAAACGTGTCCAAAATTACCGTTTTGGGTCCAATAATAACGGTGCCTCCGCTGTCACTTGTTGCTTTTATGGCCTTTTCAAAATATACTTAAATTACATTTTGAATAAATTTAAAAAAATAATAATACCCATGTGTCCTATTAAGGTGTTACTGTAATTTTATTGTTAATTTTGAAAATTTGAGGCATTCCACGAAGAGCAACGATTTTTAGAGCACCTATTTTAAGAACACTAATTTTATTCCACGAAGAGCAACGATTTATATTTCGGCTTGGTGCTCTTCGTGGAATACTAAAAAATATTTTAAATGTTACCACGACGGGCACCTACAATGCAGTAGCTTCCAGTGATGGGGTATTTTATATTTTTTTATCAATAATTGTGGTAGATTATATTAATTAAAAGATTATTTAAAATAATAATCAATAATTAAAAATCTGCACATTAGATGACAGCTGTCAAACTTTAAACAGCCGTAACTCATAAAATACCCGTTCTAGGCTAGCGTTGGCTTAAGACAAGTTGGCGTTGATAGGTATCAATGAGATTTGTATTTCTGACGAGAGCTGTCAAACTAGACACACTTTGACAGTTGTCATCCAAAATGCCGATCTCATTGATATCTACCATTTGTCCCAAGACATCGCTAGCCTAGAACGTCTAGTTCCCAAGTTACATTTGTTTGAAGTTTGACAGCTGTCATCTGAAAATAATATAAAATACCCCATCACTAGAAGCTACTACAATGTAGGTGCTCTTCGTGGAAACATTTGTAATAATTTTTAGTATTCCACGAAGAGCACCAAGACAAAATATAAATCGTTGCTCTGCGTGGAATAAGATTGGTGTTTAAAAAAACGGTGCTCTAACAATCTTTGCTCTTCGTGGAATTCCTTGCAAATTGTGTTACTTATACACCATGTACTTTTTATATTGTATAAAAGATTGAACTTTCAAATACGTGATTTGAATGTCTTTATGCACAAATTCATACAATTACAGAGAGTACATAATTAACTGTGGCATTTAATATTCTAAGCTTTATAGAGAAACAATAAAAAACAGAAAAAGATTACAGAAGATTGATTCAATCATCTAGGTTTACCTGATGCAACGTTGAATTAGCACAGTTTTATAAATTATGCTGCGTTTCTCAGTACTAGAAAAACTGTTTTTCTTGAAACGTACTCGTAGCTAAATTGTCATAATCATACACGACGGTACAGTCAGTCGTATCATCAAACGTTATGAAAGTAAATAAATACCTGTAGCATGCAAATGATATCCCCATACTTTTCTAATGCAGTGAGCAATCTTTGACTAATATTTGTAAAGATTTTTAAGGAACTCATCTAGAAATCTGATGTTAGAGTCAGTGGGTCTTACTCTAAAGCGAACACTTCAGGTGAATCATAATTGATTGATTATTATCAGTTTTGCAAACAGATTATATTGTATTTCTCTATTATTATTAGTGGACTTACTTTTATAGCTAAATTGGGAGCAAAACAATCTTATCTAAATAATTTTGTAAACTTTATTTTAGGAGAAGAAAATGTACATACTCTGCCAGAAATAAAATGCAATATGACAGCATTAGATCCCCTTGCACAGTTTTTTTATCAACCCATATTGTCCCACTGCTGTGCAAAGGTCACCCCCAAGTCTTTCCACCTACCCCTATCCTGTGGGATACTCGATCACTCCTGCTCGAAGACAACAATACCGTCTTACCAATGCTTTCTTTGCTGGAAACTTAAAAAAATGTGTCCCAGGCACAATAGCGGCTGCTAAAGCTGCTAACTTGGTATCATCATCATCGTTATCCCTTCTCATCTCACTGCTGGGCATACGCCTGTCTTTGTTGTCGCCATTCGCCTCTGTCCTGTGCTATTCTAACCCGCATACGACCTGCGATTTTTATAATGTTGTCGACCCATCTTGCCGGCGGACGAGCTGCGTTCCTGGTTCCGTCTCGGGGCCACCACTCAGTCAACACTCTGCTTCACCTGTCATCACCGCGCCTGGCCACATGCCCTGCCCAACTTGGCATCAGGTGCTGTAAAATCATTTTCAAAAGAAAGGCCTTTATAAGACGTCATTTCATATCATATGTACATCATGTTCAGGCATTACCTCCAGATGGCAATACTTACTAATTACTTACCTGTGTTTCTATGTTCTGTTACTAACTCAGAAATAAAGATCTTTGCGCTATCGCATTATTGAGTTTACGTCTTCAAACTACACACAATCAACTTTCATTTAACTTTTCTGATGCAATCTGACACATTTTTTAAATGTCCAAGAGAAGGTATTTTTCGAGAGTATTGCTCAGGGTTCAAGGGCGGTGATCTCAACGTCCGGTACGAGGAAGTTCCAGTTAAACCATATTGCCCTGATTATGGATAATTAGTACTAGCTACTACAGATCCTATCTCAGATATTTATACTGTTCTTTCGATCATATATATACATACCTATATTTTTTATTTAACCGGTGTCATCCCAGTGCTGAGCAAAGGATTCCCCCACTGTCTTCCAGGACTTTCCCCGTGCCAAATCCCACCAATCTGTCTCGAAGGCATCGAAATTATCACACCAGCGTCTACTAGGCTTTCCTCGGTGCTGTCGCCCGTTTTCAGGCACCCACTGTGTGACGATCGGTGCCCATAATCTGTCCGGGTGCATTCGTCTTACATAGCCCGCCCAATCACATTTTAGCCATATATATCATATTTAATTATATTTAAAAAAACACGTTACCGATAGCATCGAGTATACTTCACATTCGGTTTTAGCAATATTTGAGATATAATATAGAAGAGATATATATAGAAGATAGGAGATATCTAGGAGAATTCAGTTGGCATGGGCGGCGTTCAGCAAGCTGGACGATATTTTGAAATCTACCACCGTTCCACAATGTCTGAAGACCCGCCTCTACAACCAATGTGCCCTGCCAACATTAACCTACGGTGCTGAGACATGGACGCTCACGAAAGAGACTGTGCACAGGATTAGAGTCGCACAGAGAGCCATGGAGCGCGCCATGCTCGGCATCACACTGCTAGACCGAGTCCCCAATACCGAAATTCGCAAGCGGACTAAAGTTCAAGACGTCGGCAAGCGTATATTGGGACTCAAATGGAGTTGGGCAGGATATGTGGCCAGGCGCGGTGATGACAGGTGGAGCAGGGTGCTGACTGAGTGGTGGCCCCGAGATGGAACTAGGAACGCAGGTCGTCCACCGGCAAGATGGGTCGACGACATTATAAAAATCGCAGGTCGTATGTGGGTTAGAACAGCGCAGGACAGAGGTGAATGGCGACAACGAAGAGAGGCCTATGCCCAGCAGTGGCATGAGAAAGGCTGACAATGATGATGATGATGATATATAGAAGGAGATAAGTAGATGATTTGAGACTCGGTATAAGTTATAGCCTAGGTTCATTAGTTTTAGTATTAAATTAATATTTTGAGTAGCGTCTGTCGATATTAATTTATCTATTCACGTTAGTCTGGATAAAATGCGTCGGTAAATGTGAAGGTAGCACAAACGACTAGTCAGGTCTTAATGCCAACCGGCTTCGAGTACAAAGTTCTAGACAACACTAAAATAAATCAAATATCGCTAACAAGTTATGCCATAATCTATGATTAGAACATGCAACGGGCATGGGGTTATAATTGCATAATAAATTGAACGCATGCGTGCAAACTATCTGGTGAAGTAAAGCCTCGTGTACATGAGTTTATCTATTAATACCTACTACAAGTCCACAAATGATTAGTTCACGATGGTCATTATTAATACTTGCTAGCCTAAAGGTGACTTGCACGTATTTAGTGCCTAAATATGCAGAGAGTTCTCAAATGATACAAATGCGTCAAATTTAAACATAGTTAATCGCTAATTACGTTTAGGGATTGTTATACAAGCCGAGCTTAAACATTATTTTTCTTTTATCTTGCTTCTTTAGTTGTATAACATTTCAAAAAAATCTAAATCACAATCGTTTCATTCATTAAAATCACAAGGATCACTTTAAAACGTCAATTTTACTGCCTTTTCATTCGCGACCAAGCCAGGAAAAAAAGGCAAGAAAAAAAGAAAAAAGAAAGGCTGGTTGTTTTTTTTAATGATCCTTTTAGGATACATAACAATAAAGAAAATAAATTACGTCTAAATTGTAACATTTTTTAATGAGTTGGAGCAATTTCAGTCTCTAGCTTCTCTATCATCTAAATAACCCGATATTTTCTAGTAGGCTTTTTTATAAAGATTTTGTTTAATTACGTTTTTAAATTTGTAATTTTCATTATGTAAGTTTATGTATTATGTAAGTATTGTCTGTAACCTATAACCCTCTTGGATATGGAAGATAGGGGCCTTCTAACACAAGTAGTTTCCTACCTTGAATTAAGGTTCCAACATAAAAATTTGTATTTTCTTATTATTTTAAACACGAGTTAAACAGTTCTTTAACTTTTTTGTGTTAACAAGGTATGATTTTATTTGATTAATGCAACCATGGAAAGTTTCTTTAATGGTAATTGCTGAGTTGGAACCTGTTTGTGGCGGCTACTAATAACTTATATTTGGTAATCTTTTGTTGTACTGTATTTTTGTGTGTTTAATTTTGTTGTTATTAGTGGTTGGCATAATAAAAATATTTTCTTTCTTTCTTTCTTTAATTCCAAATCAACTTTATTGGTGGCACACATACTTTTTGATGTGTAACATCTTTCTTCTCGGTTTGTGGGAGTGGTTTTGGCAAAAGGGATGGAAATGTGTAACAGGAAACCGGGGAAGCGCGCGCTATCTGATTTGAGCAATGAGTGTGCGCGGTGGTCAGATGTTACACATCATATGCGACTACTGTATGGCTCGTAGTTTTTGCTTGGTTTACAAGTGGAACTGAATGCTTTTTATTCAGTCAAATGTATAAATTTTCACGAATTAGTATTGATATAGCGAACAGGTTTTAAACTTTATAAAAGATCTCCTTTAGAGTAAGGAGCTGAGGGCGAAAGTTTTAGCATCATTTCGTAATTTATGTTTCAAGTATCTGACCAATGCAATCCACTTTAATATAGTAATCTTTATAAATGAACCTGTTTCAAAATGTGCTATATTAAGTAGCTACAAAGGTTCAAATTTTTTGGAACTCTAAAGATACATGATCTTCTGTAGTGTGGATAAAGCTTAACAATCTTTTCAATAGATACATGCTTCGGAGATAAAGTAGGATCAAATTACTGACACCTTGATTTAATGGCTTGGGAAAATATATAGGAATGTGAATGGTTATTAAAATACAATATTGCGATTTGAATTGTTATGTTACACACAACGACTTGCGTAGGTTTGACTGTGTTTGTGTATTGAGGTAATAGTGGTATATAGTTGTGCTATCTGACAACCATGCGGCTTAGCATCATCATTCTCAGCCCGTGTCAACCCACTGCTGGGCATAGGCCTCTCCTTGTTTCTGCCACTCTTCCCGATCCTGTGCCAGTCTGAACCACGTACAACCCACGGTCTTATGGATGTCGTCGACCCATCTCGCTGGTGGACGTCCCCTATTTCGATGGCCAGTTCTCGGCCTCCACTCTGTTAGTGCCTTAGTCCACCTGTCGTCACTACGTCTGGCCAAGTGTCCTGCTCAACTCCACTTGAGCCCCAATATTCGCTTGCTGACGTCTTGTACTTTAGTCTGCTTGCGAATTTCGGTATTGGGAACTCGATCTAAGAGTGTGATGCCGAGCATGGCGCGCTCCATGGCTCTCTGTGCTACACTTATTCTGTACACAGCCTCCTTCGTGAGCCTCCATGTCTCGGCACCATAAGTCACAGTTGGCAGGACACATTGGTTATAGAGACGTGTTTTAAGACATTGTGGAATATGCGTGGATTTTAATATATCATCTAAATAGTTTGCCGAAAGCTGCCCATCCAAGTTGAACACGCCTGGTGATGGCGGCTTAGCATGCGTGGTAAAAAAAATAGTGTTTGTAATTGTTTGTCTCCTAAACGGCTTGACCGATTTGATGTTTTTTTTTGTACACAAGGAGTTACCTGGATGGTTCTTAGGTATTATATCTATATATATCAAAAAAATTCGAAGAAAAAATTTTAATCTCGCCAACAGCGCCACCTACTGGATCTAACTATAGTTAAAAACCATCCAGGTGACTCCTTGTGTACAAAAACACGTCAAAATCAATCAAGCCGTTTAGAAGAAGAACTGCGAACACACGCACACTTGAATATTGATAAAAGCTAAGGAATTTGTACGGAATCAATAATGCATAGTTTATAAACTTGTTCTTTAGCTCTAAAGAATGGGGTCTTTTTATCACGAAACAATTAATCAAAAATTTTATTTGAGGTCATTGAATTCGGCACTTTCTCGTCCAAACAAGGATGATTGGATTGTAATTCCTGGCAATACACCAGACTGTTTTTCGATGAAAAACAGGTTTGCAATCCCATGGGATCCACCGCTGTCTTCCTTATATGTAGACGCCATGGATGGTATAGAAAAACTGAGGATACTGCCTCATAACTGAGTAAGAAATATTTCGCATAACTTTGTTCTGTATCTACCTTTAATTTAATTTAATTTATTTGTATGAAAACCAACAGCTGTTAAAACTTATAATTAAGACAGATTGTTAACCGGAAAGCCAATTACAGGTTTTCACGAATACGTAATTACTGAATTGATATGAGAGATGATAGAGAAAAACTGTTGATAGTTTCGATTGTGTTTAGACTCGTTCCTAACAATTTTCCACGATGTTTTATGTGCATGCACTTTGACACAATGATAACTGTTTATCAAAACAAAAATGAGTAACATGCTATCAAACACGTGTTTGTAGTTCAGTTCGAATAAGAACAATTTAAACCAGACATGCATTCATTACAATTAATAAAAAATGGATACTGACCATTGTCCACAGTTGGAATCTTTGCGAGGACCAATATGTTCATGTTCAATTGACATATTAATGTTCTAAACATGCGTTTGTTGTATAAATCAAAGCTTTTTCTCCAACAAACTGGTTCGAAAAAGGCTTTGTCAACTATAAATTGTAGACAAAATATTTTGTGCGCCGCGTACGAGGGGTGATCCAAAAGTAATGATAATCAATAATAAACACAATGAATAAAATAAAAAAATAAATTTGTTTCTCAACATAGTCTCCTAGCAAGTCTATACATTTAGTCAATCTCTTTTCTAAACCTAAAATTCCCTTAGTAAAAATCTTTATCTTGACTCTCAAAAAAGTCCTCAACCGCGGCCATCACGTCGCTATCATCGTCAAATTTCTTGCCTCGGAGGTGTTCCTTGAGTCGTGGAAAGAGATAGAAGTCACTGGGGGCTAGGTCTGGTGAATAGGGGGGGTGTTCCACCAGCTCGAAGCCCGCTTCCTGAATGGCAGCCATGGCAATTGCAGCTTTGTGAACCGGTGCGTTGTCTTGATGGAACAGCACTCCAGCCCGCAGTTTGCCTCGTCTTTTCTCCTTAATAGCCTCCCGCAATCTTCTTATTTGTTCTGCATAGTAGGAGCCTGTAAAAGTGGCCCCCTTTTCCAAGTAGTCCACCATGATTATTCCTTTAGCGTCCCAAAAAACAGACGCCATAACCTTCCCTGCTGAGCTTGACACTTTGAATTTCTTCGGCGTCGGTTCATCGGATCGTTTCCATGTCATCGATTGTTGTTTTGTTTCAGGATCAAAATGGTGGATCCAGGTCTCGTCAATGGTCACAAAACGTGACAAAAAATTATCTTTGTCTGCCTGAAACTTTTCGAAATTTGCTCTTGACATGTCGACTCGTTTCTTCTTTTGCTCGTTGTTTAACATTTTCGGTACCCAACGCGCGGAGACCTTTCTCATATGCAATTCGTTCGCAAAGATTCTTTGAATGCTGCCATATGAGATCCCTGTGACCTCAGCTACATGCCTGATAGTCACTCTTCGATCTTCCAATACAACTTCTTCAACTTTTTTCACATTTTCTTCAGTGAGGGACGTCGATGGGCGTCCTTCGCGGTGTTCGTCTTCTGTCGATGTTCTTCCCAGCTTAAACTCCTTAGCCCAGCGTGCAACTGTGGAATATGGAGGAGAAGAGTCCTTTAATGTTTCCACCAAGTCGCTGTGTATGTCTTTGGTACACATTTTTTTCAAGCAGAGGTATTTAATGACAGCTCTGATTTCGTATTTTTCCATTTTTATGTTCACTCCTTGACAGTCCGTATTCAAATGAATGTAGCTCCCGGGAATCGTGTCCTATTTATATGATTTTTTTTTCCTGAACTAGTGGGTAACTGAGCAAGTGACTGATATTTTTTTGTATTTTTGTGTGCACTAGAAATAACTGATTATCACTACTTTTGGATCACCTCTAGTACCTAGAACACAGCTCAAGTCAATGTTTGTCTTGTAACTCTGTTTTTTCAGGCATCCAAAATAGTATTGTGTCGTATGCTATCTGGTCTTGGCATCCGATAGATCCGTACTTACGTCAACTTATACGTATACTTTCACTGTTACGCTGAGTTCTGCGAAAATTAAAATTGCCATTGCAAATACGATTCTGCCTCCATTAGCTGAGCGACTTCAAAGCGGTCGAATGTCGGTCAACGAGGACGAGAGACAAGCGAAAAAGCAGTTTGGAGACCCTGTTTGATAAGTGATAAAATGATTGAAATGAGACCTTTTATGAGGTTAGCGATGTTCATCCTTAAAATTGTAGCGGCTTTTTATGAGCCAATACAATTTTGGGCTTAGTATAAATAATTGTCTAAGTCACATAGGTAAATTGAAATCTGCGTATTTATACAATTCAATATCCACTAATAAGCAATTTTTTTACCTACACTAAAACAGAAAATTAATCAGTATTTATGGTAGCTAAATACAGTTCTGAAACATAGTGATTTAATAAAAATAAAATTGAACTAAACAATTGATAACAAAACATAAACATAATTGATGTTTCAAATTATGTTTGCGTCATAATTTGAAACATCAATTATGTTTATTTCGGTTCGGTGCAAAAAAATCTTTTTTACTATAAAATATTATTCATATATTTAATACTGTCATTATAAGCCCATTTGAATGAAGTTGCCCAATAATTTTATTGTTATACTTCAATATTATGTAAATATATATAAATTATTATCATAAAAGTGGGTGTGAGATTTACTTCAACTCTACATATAAGGTCATTCACCAAATTGGTCACCGCGCTCGTGTGATATGAATGAGCAGATGACCTCTAGAGTTACAAAATCTGGGAATATCCAATTGCTACATCAAAAAAGGTTACCAACTAATAAAAAATACAATAATGCACTTTGTACATTGTAATGTCTTCCACGGGCAATGATATAAAGGTAAAAACACACAAACACAGTAAGTACAGTTATTCTGGATTTTAGACTTTTGCCTATATCTGTGTTACTATAAGCTACACGCATACCAAATTTCAGCACTGTGGGGTCACTGGTGTAGCCTGAGAATTTTGTCAAAGTCAGTTTTTATTATGGCTAATACCTCAAAAACTGCATAGGATTTACTAATAATAAAAACGGAATCAAAATGTACTAACGAAAACCTTTCATTTAACATCCCATTCGACGTGATAGTCTCATTTTCATTTTTTTTACCCCTCTTGAACCCCAATATCTCAACAGCCCCCCCCCCCCACATTTATAGCTCATTTAGTCACACCAAAATTGTGCCATCACTACCAATCTATGTATTAAATTTCACGACGATCGGATCAACGCTTCGAAAGTTATGCTCGTACAAACAAACATACATACAACGGCGATTTGCCCAAGTTGATTCGGAGATCTCGCTTCTCTCGATCAATTAATACGTGATATGAAAACGTTGTATCGCTTTTGTGATTTATTGTGTGAGATTTGGCATAATTTTAGTTGACATGGAGAACGAGGGGCGAGTGCTAAAATATAGCTCAAAAAAAATTGAAATTTCGGTCGAATTTCGACCACTGTGCAGGACCACTGTGCACTCTCAGGTACTTTCATTCTAAATATTTCCACCAAGTTACTTACAACTTTGTTTTTATGCCGAATTTTATTATTATCAGCTATCAACTATTTAACTGAACTGCATTATAAAATGATGAAACATTAGAATGAGATAGTTTACCATAGATTCTTGATATCCATAAAACGTTGCATTAGCTTCTCTCTCTAAGTCCTGTTCCGCATTGCTAAGGATCGTGACATGGGTGTTTTTTTCCTTCATTATGGCGGCGCCGGGCCGTTCTATTGGCAAGATGCGCTACTACTTTTTCTCCAATTCGTAATATCAGTACCTTAAAGTTGGCAACCCTGAATCAAATAAAGCTAGGTCCTTAAATATTTATACATGCAAGTAGAATGACTGCATGTGTTGTATAATTTACGAGTTTAAAATACATTTTGTCAGATACTTGGTTCAGATTTGGGACAGTGGTTACTTGTTGCGCAGGATTCGCGCTGGGGTTTTGCAATGAGTTAGAATTCAAGTTAAAAATGTTTGTTTAGTAAGCTGGTTTTGTAAAGTATGCCGTGGAATTGTGCGTGATGAATTTTATTGTGCAAAGATATACCAATATGAGTTATGAGATAGCCTTGATATAAAAAACACTCACCAAATGAAAATACACTAATTTATAATATGGAAGAATTCTTAGTTAAGAGGTTTAAATGGCGATTTCCTGCGCTTTTTCTTAAGTTATATCAGCCAACAGTACTGATTACACTAGGGTTCCTTGCATTGTTGGTGTCAGAAACTTGGATCCGGAACAAATGTTTCCCGGGAGCAAACCCGCAACCTCTTGCGTCACAGTCGGTTCTTCGCCTACCTCGCCAAAAAGATCGTATCGTTGGTTATTTTTGGAGACAGACCTATTTTAAAGAAACTTATTTCCCGTAGATATTGATACGTACATTTTATGCAGGCACCGATTTTAGACTTTCTTTATTCAGATCTTTGCAAAAACTTTACATAATTATGGTGTTAAAGTCTGTACATGAAATGGCAAGCAAACGGTGCACGAAGTAATCGCTGTAATTACGGGTTATGAAGGGCGTCGCCAGAGGGCGTTCGCTACTTACATCTTATAAGTTATTTCGCAGTGTTTGATTGACGGTTTCACGAGGTGATTTTAGTGGAATTGGGCATTTTTTTTGCATGGTTGCTAATGAAAAAGACGATATCTTATACGATACGATACGCGAGGAATTGCAATTTTCAGACAGTTGTTGTTTATTCTACCTTGTTAATTGATATACTTAATAAGCCATAAATGTGGGTCAGTGTCCTAAGTTAGATTCTACAATTAGTGTTTTTCGTTAGATTAAACGGCTTAGATAAAGTCTACAGTACTAATGTGTAAGCAAAGACTTTAAGTTATTATTATAACTAGTGGTTCGCCCCGAACTGAGATCTCGCGAGTCTCCCATAAAAACGTAAAAATATTATTCGTAATCTTTGACTATCAAAATAGTGCCACGAAATAATTAACCAGATTCTTGACCTACAGTTTCATTCAAATTACAAGTAACGGGAGTTCATGTTTAATGGTTTACTTTTTTAGAGTAGAAATTGCAGTTATTCTGGATTTCAGATTTTTGCCTATATTTGTGCCACTAAAGCTAGCATACCAAATTTCAGCAGTGTGGGGTACCCTGTGAATTTTGTCAAAGTTAGTTTTTATTATGGCTAATAACTTAAAATCTACAAAGTTTAAACTAAAAATAAAGACGGGGTCGAAATGTACTTACGAAGACGTTTTATTAGACGTGTGACTTGAGCAGATAGTCCCATTTTGTTTTTTTTTTTTACCTCTGCTGAATCCCAATATCTCAACAACTTCCACATATTTTTAGCTCATTTAGTCACACCAAAATTGTGCCATCACTTCCTACCAATATATATCCAATTTTCTCGATGATCGGATAAACGCTTCGAAAGTTATCCTCGGGCAAACAAACATACAACGCCAATTTGCCAAGTTGATTCGCTTCTTCTCTTCTTTCTTCTTCTCGCTTCGCTCGATCAATTAACCACTTCTCTCCCACTGCTGGGCAAAGGCCATTCCTTCCAGACATCTCGATCCCGTACCAAATATGCCCAGTCCCTTCTTCTACTCTCCCTTTTACGTACAAAAAATTAAATTGTTTGACCTTATATGACGAAGTTAACCGAGCGTCGCAAGTACATGATCAAAAGCATATTATACACTGAAAAAAATGTTAATTATTGCCATTTCACACTTTGTTATTATTGGTACGAAAACGTGCTATGGACCTCATAAAAAAGCTCAAGCTCCGCGTGCTATAGAGAGGGCTTCGCTTGGTGTTTTTCGACGAAATCGAATCAGAAATGAGGTGTTTCGTAGACATAACAAGGTCACTGACATAGCATACAGGAGTAGTAAGCTTAAGTGGCACTGGGCGGGGCGGATAGCTCGAGGAATTGATGGCCGTTGGGGTAGAAAAGGTCTTGAGATGGAGACCTCGCACTGGAAAGCTCAGCGCAGGACGGCCCCCACTTGATGGCTAAAAAGACCTGGTAAAGGTTGCTGGGAGCTATTGGGTGCAGGATGCACAAGATCGGTTGTGCTGGAAATTAATAGGGGAGACATATTTTCAGCAGTGGACGTTTTCTGGCTGATGTGATGATGATTGACCGTACTCGTACGTTTTTATCAAAATTTAAATGAATCGACATGAATTTCTTTCAAAAATCAAGTTAGTCTTTATAGAATGTTTTATTACTTATGCAAAAACGGTCCGCCTCGTTTATCTTTTCTTGTTCGGTAGATATATTTTCAAGTGATATTTTTATTTTACTCAATGATTCAGCTGTCTCTATAAATTCTGAAATGAGCATTAATTACTTTTTCAAGAACGGTATTTCTTTGCACATAACAAATAGTTATGGTGTAAAATATATCGCAATCACTACACCAGTTTAGGTTTATAACGGTCATGTTTTTTCTAACATACGAGTACACTAAAATTCTTGGTCAAGCGCGTGCCGGACCATGCATAGTGAAGGGTTCTACATGACTATTTCAAAAACGGCCACTTGCGGTCTTTTCGTAAACGGACTATTGTGTCAAAAAAGTATTGAGGGAAACTTATTGTTTTTTTCAAAGACCTATTCTAATTCTAATCCTAGGGTGGGGGGAATAAGATCTGCACTGACGTCCCGCATTGGGGTGTATTGTGCATTACCCCCCTTCTAACCTGACCCCAGCCATCCTAGCTCCTTGAAGTATCGGAGTAGGATTTTGAGTTGATGGATGCAGCTTTCCAAGATCCCCGTGGATGCCGTTGTGTTAGCGGATGAGGATTCGATGAGCTCCTGCAGACCCGTCCTCAGCCTGATATCGCTCGTGGCCGTACAGTGAAGCATCACGTGCTCCACTGTCTCATCCTCCTGCAGACATGCGCGACAAAGCCCACTGTCCGTGGCCCCGGTCTTCAAGAGGTGATGGTTAAGTTTGCAGTGTCCTGTGATTATTCCCACCATCATCCTTAGATCCTCGCGTTTCATTTTTAACAGGATATTTGTTGTTTTTCGATTCTTTTCAGGGAAAACCTATGCAACGATATCCCGATGGGTTGCATCTATAAAAAATCACCGTCAACTTCTATACATATAGCTTAAAGCGCAAGTTTTTAGTTTTTTATCGAAACCTACCAGGTGCCATCTAACGTAACATTACGCCAATAACAGCTTCACAGTACTAATAATCTACGAATAAAACGGTTCCGTTCACTCAGACCGGCTCGGAGAGGTAAGTACATTTTTATCGCGTATAAAAAAGAGTTTTGAGTCATTAAAAAAAAGTTGTTTTTTCATTTCACTTCTTTTTTAAATGGAACCGACCTAACGCGCTCAGTGTAAAACAAATCAACCATATTTCAATGAAACAAAAATATTTTTTAAACGTGATTTTAAACATGATAAAAATCAAAAATCTTTTCCGAGCCGGTCTGTATGAACGGACACTAAAAAGTTCCTAGTTCGACTACGGAACCATAAATCTGTCTTTAGGGTATAGGTGGGGTTTTATTTGCAAACATTCATTAAAATATCATTAGATTCGAGTAGTAATTATTGTGTTAACGGTATACGATAGCTCGATCAGAGCTTTGATATATAAAATTAATTATCTTCTTGACTGGCAAGAGAAAACTGATACTATCTATTTAGATAACATTTGTGGGGTGCAGCGACCTATTTGTAAAGTTATGTAAACAAACAAATTGACTATCCGTTTTTTTGCCAGGCCACGGAAAAAAATATATTTGCCTATATTTGTGGATACTGATGTTTAATTGTAATCCACACGAATATTATAAGCGATGGTTACCACTTAACATCAGGTTAGGGTAGTCATACGTCCGGAATTTTACGGACATGTCCGGTAAATCCGGGGGGAATCCCAAACCATCCGGAATTTCTACAATTTAAGTAGGTAACGCGTAAAAGAAAATATAAAATTAACCTAATATTTTTATTACAAATAAATTAACAATCAACATTACTTTTTTCATTTGTCATTTTGATCGTTACTGATATTTATTGCTCCCAAAATTCGAAAATTTGCTTCGATTATTCACATGCACGGTGCTAACGACATTAATGAACTAGAAAGTCCGGAACTTTCATCAAATGTCAGGAATTTTACTCCGGAATTTCGATTTAATATCGGAACCCTACATCAGGTGGGCCATGAGCTTGTTCCATCTCCTGGAAGTATAAAAAAAACTTTTTAGTTTTTAAACTAGCTCACTGTTATAGTTTCAAATTGCTTTATATGAAGGCAGTTGTAAGTAGGTACTACGTATAAATGATTAACTCGAACGTGTAGCAGTTTACAGTAGATCAATCTAATTAAATCGAAGCACATGTCTGACCTACCCAATTACTAGATGTAAGCTAAACACGCAGAAATTTCCATTGCTAATAGATAGGTGATGGTATTTGTCGGTACTATGAGTTCTCGAACAAGAATTAATACGGTTGTGAATATGCTTGAAGACGTAAACTATTGCGAGGTAAAACGAGACCATGCCACTAATTGTCAATAATTGTTTTTTTCAATGTTTGATGAGTTTTAATTAGTTTTTTTTTCTCTAACCTATCTCATCCCACTGCTGGGCAAAGGTCTCCCCCAAGTCCCTCCAAGTATCCCTATCCGTCGCTATCTCCCACCATCTTCTTTGGAAGGTGACCAAATCGTCCCGCCAACACTTTCTCGGCCGACCCCGACGTCGCCCTCCGTCTTCAGGCGTCCATGGTGTCACAATATGGGCCCATTTCTCGGAGTGCATTCGGGCAACGTGGCCCGCCCAGTCCCACTTAAGTCCAGCCGATCTCCTCCCTACATCTGCAATACCGGTAAGTGAGCACAGCATGGTGTTACGAACTCGGTCGACACGTTTAAAGCCGAGAATGCTGCGCTCCATTGCCCTTTGACAAATCTTGAGCTTTGACTTCTGGGCTTCAGTCAGAGACCATGTCTGCGCACCGTAAGTTAGGATGAGCAGGATACACATGTCGATGAGTAGTTTATTTTTATTTATTTTTATTATTAACTGATATTTATAATATATTTTTGACATATCAATATTATGCATAGTAATGAAATGCTGAATAAATTAATACTAAATACTAAAATTATTTTGCAAACTTACCATAAAATTTATAAGAAATTGACCCGTAATCATTATGTTTACTTCTGATATGTTCCTATACCCTTATACCTGATACTAGCTGACCCGCCGAATGTACCGCCTTGACATGCATATTACGCAGGCTGCCAATGTATGTCACCCCGGTAGAATTGTCAATAGGCCATCATTAGCTTCATCTATGTATGAGAAAATGAATTTTTTTCATAATTTCTTTTTGCGTACATTTTTTCGATATTTTAATAGTTATTCTGCTATTCGGAGCGGAGAACAATCCAACAAATCAAAGATCATCAAAATCGGTGACGCCGTTCTTGAGTTATAAATGGTGTAACTAACCTGACTTTGTTTTATATATACAGATATACCTGTCCGTGTCTGAAGTAAATTAATTCACGATAAGTTGAAAAATATCAAGCTTCTCGTAAGTTCCAAAATAATTTATGTAGGCAGTGACTTCTTATCTTTTTAGTGTTTTTGCATAAACTCATTTGTCTCTGCAAATGAGTCCATCGACATAAATATAAAATGTTTGCGAAATTTCATTGAATGTTAGCGTTGACCTTAAATCCTTTTTGTAACACAATACCTAAAGAAGTACTAAAATATATAAAATAAGGCGCTACATAAAAACGAACGTAAAAATTTTCAACGATGAAAAACTTGATTTTTGTGACTTTTTTGACATTATTAAAGGCATACATACATCGGGCGAAGTGATTGCGCTTTATATTCGATTTATGGTAGAATCTAAAGCGTAAACCCATGGTAGGGACTTGATGGTATTGATGCCGATACAGTATAACAATGTTTAGGAGTACATCATATGAATGGTAATGGATTAACTGTTCTGTTTTGATTATCACCATAATCGTACAACAATGAGAAAATAATGCTTATTTAATAACGTGAGGTACTGGCACAAGTCTATGACCTACCTAATTTTTAGGTTTCCGTACCCAAAGGGTAAAACATGTACAGGACCCTATTACTAAGAATCCGCTGTCTGTCTGTCTGTCTGTTACGAAGATGTATCTCATAAACCGTGATAGTTAGACAGTTAAAATTTTCACAGATGATGTATTTCTGTTACCGCTATAGCAACAAATACTAAAATCAGAATAAAATAAATATTAAAGGGGGCTCCCACACAACAAACGTGATTATCTTGCTCGTTTTTGCTCGATATTCATAACAGCAACGGTAGACGCTTGAAATATTCACAGAATATTTAGTTATATATTCACTTTAAAAATAAATTATTAAATTAAAATAAAACAAATATTTAAGGGGGGCTCCCATACAACAAACCTGATTTTTTGCCGTTTTTATAGAGAATGGGTACGGAACCCTTCGTGCGCAAGTCCAACTCGCACTTGGCCGGTTTTTAGCTATTACCACAGCCTTATAACAACTGTTTTACCTTAGAGCTGACCTGACCTGTGGTCACGTTCAACTAATATTTTGCCTACATTGCATTACACCCGTCACCCGGAAACATTTTTTTACGAATAGTTTGACCGCAATCTCACCTGACGGTAAGCGATGGTGGTCTAAGATGAAGCACTAAGATCTAGGAGACACTTACCTTAAGGAGTTACTTTAAAGATACTCGGGTTGTAGTCTTTAGGAAAATAGATATCTATAGACTATAGTCTATAGATGAAAGTCTCTAAATCGGTGGTATTCCACTGATTGAAAGATATTTAATTCACTGGAGATCCTAGGTTCAATTTCTAAAATAATTTTATTATTATTTTCCAAGATAGTAATAATACTATGCAATGTTAAGTGTGTTACATTCGTTTTCTACAAAGGTTTGTTGTCGATATATCACGTGATATTTCCATAGCATGTGTCAATCGCTAATCGAATGTAACTTGGCTAAGCCTTCTGCTCTAGAAGTTATTAGTACCGAGTTTGTTCTTTACTTCAGTCAGAGATGGCACCACTTATTATTAATAGTCGCGCTAAGCCTATTATACAATATCCTCCATTTGACATGAACGGGTTAATGTATGGTTATTGTGTTTTTTTAATTAGAATTTAGAAAGTTAGGAACCCTAAAAGCAGTTTAGCGAACGTCTTAAAACGAGGGACCCAGACCACTCACTAAGAAACCACTCACCCTTGACACAAAATAGTAAAATATTTACTTTAACACGCGCGAGTTAACTGTGCACTTCCCTGGAATGCGACCCTACTCCCGCGCGGAGCTAAGTATAGCATCACTGTGACAGTGACGTCACAGTGCGAGGTGCACAGTTAACTCGCGCGTGATAAACAAAGTACAATAATACTTATAGTGCACAGTTATTTTACATTGTTTATGACGATGACTTGCATCCAGTTTCATCAATCTTCTTTAAGGCCTGAATGAATTAATGAAAAATTATTTATTGCACAAAATAAAAATAATCTAGTACAGAGGCGAACTCAATACTAGATAGCATTCTCTTCCAGTTAACCTTTTTGTAATGCGGACAAACAGTTATTTTAGGTAGTGAATTTTGGTAGATGGAGAAGTTACAAGAGAATGCAATAAATCCACGTTCAATTAGCATGTTACTATCAGATCAATAATCTGTCTAGTTAGACAGAACACTTTACTAGTCCTACCTATCTAGACTAATTATCCAGGCTGATTTCTCTTGTAACCAATAACTTGACATGCCATTTCCTTCAAAAGACTTGTATTCCATTCCAACCAGATAATTGCAGCAGGTTCTATGGAACGATCAGAATATGCAATGACTGATACAAAATTGCGCGATTTTGTACTGAAACAATGAGTACCTAGAACAGATAGATCGGGAGATATGTTCGGCGAAATTAGCAGTTTTATTATTTTTTTTAATAATCCAATAACACTAATTCTTACGATATTTTATTTTTTACGGAAAATAACAATATTGCCATAAAAATTGTTTTAGCATAATGGATGGAAAAGTTCCGTAGATGAAGGATATTTCCTTAGATGCCTGGCTTAGATTATGGCTTTCACGAATATTACGATGGGTGGGATAGCATGGTGGGCAATAGGTTATATTTGCGAAATAATCCAAGAATTAATTTTCACGTCATTTGTTTTTTTGCTTATTCCCAGTTTGCACAACCTTCAACGCCAAAACTAGAGTCAACTGGGAATTTCTTGAATTTTTATTATGCAAAAAGTGGACGTGTATCGAACGAAATGCTTGTTTTTTTCTGTCTTACTAACTCGCTTTTGGCCTCTGAGGCCGATGCAGCTTAACCTAACTTTTGGCGAGCGCAGATGGCGCTCAGCCCAGTAAATTTTGAAGAGGCAACTAGCGCAAGGACACCACTTAGGTACGAACCCCGGCTTGGGCCGTGGCCAGGATGGGGATAGGAGAGAAACGCCCAGGTACATGTTTGTAGCTTGTGTAATGCTTGGACTTGCCTCTGACTTCGTATATATTCACGGGTCAGTAAGAGATCCGAAAACGTCCATCATGGGGATTGGTATAATCGTGAGCTTTATGTATTATTATTTTATCCCATTTTGTGCTTATATCACCACCTCTCAGTAACGCTATCCAACTGATAAAAAATATACGTCTATTGTTAATACATGAAAATAGATACAGAGATAATGGTTTTTATCCGTCCGCTAGATAGCGCTGTGTGAATTGTCCAGCAATATTTATTTATTATTGATCGAGCGAAGCGATATCTCCAAATCAACTTGGGCAAATCGGCGTTGTATGTATGTATGTTTGTTTGTTTGAGAATAACTTTCGAAGCGTTGATCCGATCATCGTGTAATTTGATACATAGGTAATGTAATGGCATAATTTTGGTGTGACTAAATGATCTAAAAATGTGTGGGGGGGGGGGTATTGGGGTCAAGAGGGGTAAAAAAAATTAGACAATTAAGTCAAATGGGACTTCAAATGAAAGGTCTTAATTAGTACATTTCGATTCCGTTTTTATTTTTAATAAAGTTCTTGTAGTTTTTGAGTTATTAGCCATAATAATAACTGAACTTTGACGTAATTCGCAGGGTACACCAGTGACCCAACAGTGCTGTGATTTGGTATGCATGTGGCTTAAGTGACACACACAATAACTGCAATTTGTACAACAGAGTAAACAATATACATGAACTCCCTTTACCTGTAATTTGAATGAAACTGTAGATCAAGTTGGTTATTATTTCGTGGCACTATTTTGATGGTCAAAGATTACGAATAATATATTTTTGTTTTTATGGGAGACTCGCGCGATCTCAGTTTGTGGCGGATCACTAGTTAATTAAAGTTACTCGGGGTCGTGAAATAGGCACTTATTATAATATTTTTCCTTACTATTACAACTTTCCATAAAATTATAAGAATCTAGTTTATAATATGATTCTACTTACGCAATCCCAAAGCTCAGCCTTCACATTTCTCGTTATGATTTCGTAACCGGCTTCCGAACACGTTCGTACTATCTCTGCTTCTATTGCTCACTGCCATTAGTTTTACACTTATGGAAATTATCAAGATGGCCATCATCATCATTATTTTATTTTATTTTAAGCTTTTTGTTTCGTGACATTAATATTTATTAATATCATCATATCACTAACAAAGATTCTCTAAGTGACCGATCTTGTGCGGCCTCCACGGACACAGCAACATTTAATAAGTGATCTTTTCTTTTGACGACCTCCGTGGTGCGGTGGGCGATTAGCCGGCTGAGACGCAGGAGGTAGCGGGTTCGATTCCCGCCACGGAACAAATGTTTACATGATCTACATATATTTGTTTCGGGTCTGGTTGTTTTTCTATATATTATAAGTATGTATTTACAAAAAAAAGTATATAAGTATTCTATCAGTTATCTGGTTCCCATAGTACAAGCTCTGCTTAGTTTGGGGCTAGATAGCGCTGTGTGAAATGTCCAGCAATATTTATTTATTATTATATTATTTTATTTCCCTAGTAGAGTTCCGTCGCTTTCCAGTGCGTGTTCCGCATTCGAGAACCTTTCTGCAAAATATCAACAATTCAAAAATTTAATTTAATTGCTTACAGTTTTGTCTTTATCAAAAGTAGCATAAATATACACTTGAGAGCAATAAAATCGCACATCCGCACATTTTTACTTAAAAGTTAAATTTTTTTTTATTTGGAGCTACAGCAAATTAAAATCAAATTAAATTAAAGTGCATAATCTAGGCATTCGCAGAACTGATAAAGGGTTGACATTTACCTTTAAAAACAACTCATTAGCAACAAAACAATAGACCCCCTTATGTCGCTCGATCCAGGTAAGGCCGGCGGCGGAATTTATCGCAGGTATAAAAGAGTGCATATTGAGGGAATGGTCATCATTTGCATACCAACGTACAGTGTGAAAGGTTCTCTATTGATATTGGCTTCAAACGGAACACGAAAATGGATACTACACCAGAAGTAGCCGCTCAAGTGGTTGCCCTTGTTGAATCGGGGCTTAAGCAAAGTCAAGTGGCTCGACAATTGAGTTTGAGCCGATTTACCGTTCGGCGTGTATACCAGAGGTATCAAGAGACTGGTGGCTACCAACGGCGACAAGGATCGGGCCGTCCCCGTGCTACAACAGAGCGTGATAACCGCTTTCTTATAACGACATCTTTAAGAAATCGTCGTTTGAACGCAGTTCAACTGGGCCAACGACTTCAAGAAGTTCGTGAAGTAGAAGTTAGCCGGTGGACAGTCAGAAGACGATTGAGAGAAGGTGGCCTGACTGCACACAGGCCAGCAAACGGGCCGAAATTGACCCCAGCCCACCGAGAAGCCCGCCTTCAGTTCGCTCGAGACCATTTGAATTGGACCGAAGAGCAGTGGAGTGCAGTCCTGTTCTCTGATGAGTGCAGGATGTGCTTGCATGGCAACGACGGACGGGGGAAGGTGTATAGAAGATCGGGAGAGCGATTTGCCCAATGCTGCATAACAGAACGTGTCGCCTATGGCGGTGGATCAATCAAGTTTTGGGGAGGCATGTCTATGGAAGCAAAAACCGAGCTTGCCTTCATCACCGGACAGAATACTGGTCGCCAATCAAGAGGATTGACTTCCATACGATACATTGAGGAAGTACTCGAGAGCCACGTCGTACCTTTTGCTGGGTTTATCGGCGAAAACTTTCTGTTTATGCAAGATAATGCAAGACCGCATACTGCTGGCATAGTGATCGAGTACCTTCAAGAGGTGGATGTGACCGTTATGGAGTGGCCAGCTCGAAGCCCAGACCTCAATCCCATCGAACATCTATGGGACGAGCTGAAAAGAAGAGTTCGAGGCCGAGATGCTCCTCCATCGACTCTACAGGAGCTGCAACAGGCGATCGCAGAGGAATGGGAGGCTATTCCTCAAGACTTTATCAAAAGTCTAGTAACATCAATGAAAACAAGGATGGAGTCAGTGATTCAGGCTATGGGAGGGAACACTCGGTATTAATAACAAACTTTAAATTAATTTTATCTTTTAATTTCATAACTTTGACACCAATACTTGAATAAAGAATTTTTTACTAAACATGCATTTTTGTTATTGATCCACAAAAGCATTTTTATGTAATGATTGAAAGACAAATCAGATACCACTGGATAGGTATTAAAATAGACTATGAATCTGCATTACAGAAACATAATATTTTTTGTTTTTTTTTAGTTATGTCAAAAAATCATGAATGTGCGATTTTTTTGCTCTCAAGTTTATATGCCGATAGAGGATAGACGACACTTTATACTACACAAAACCAACTTGACAATAACAGAAACACATTAAACAGGAAGATCAAACATCGGCGGTCTTATCGCTAAAAGCGATCTTTAAAAAACCTTGCTTTCCGCTGGAAATTCTAATAAAATCCTGAGTTGTACTATCCTGAGGGTTTTAACCTAAAAATGTATAGGTACTTAATTACTATACACATTTTTAATGGTGAATCTTTTAGCAATACAAATTCAATCGTTTAAAGAGCATAAAATGTTTTCAAACCGGATTATCCAATTACAAAATCCGATTTTTGGAGTTTTATCAAGGTCAATAAGTTGATAGGTATACAAAGCTTTCACTTAAAATAAAGGATATAAAAGTCAAAGTCAAAAATTCAAAAATCACAAGGATCACTTTGAAACGTCAATTTTACTGCCTGTTCTTTTGCGACCAAGCCAGGAAGAAAGGCAAGAAACAAGGCTGGTTGTTTTTTTTAATGATCCTTTTAGAATACACAACAATACAGAAAATAAATTACGTCTAATTGTAACATTTTGAACGAGTTGGAGCAATTTCAATACCAAGCTTCTCTATCTTCTAAATAATCCGATATTTTATAGAAAGATTTTGTTTAATTACGTTTTTAAATTTGTTTATTGTCAATTTTTGTACACTTGGGAGTTTGTTATAAAAGCGTACACCTTGCCCTTTAAACGATTTACTAACTTTATGGTGTCTACAAGTGGCAACAGCGAGTTTATCTGTATGTCTAGTATTAAAATTATGATTATCGCTATTTTTCTTAAACAAATTAATATTTTTGTGAACATACATCAGATTTACCATAAACACCATGTATTTTATATATATATAGTGGCCTGGGCAAGGCTTGGTACAAAATACATTCTAAAATTTACATAAGCTACTCATAGGTCAAGAGCTAAACTCTCTAAGAACCCCTATGAATCTTAAACTGAATACTTTGTCATTCGGATTCGGATATAACTTTCCTAAGTGAGTTATTCGTTCTTGGGTTACCTCAGGCGCGGCTAAAGTTATACAACTCGAATGTTCTGAACGACCAAGGAATTAAAGACAATGGATGTGGTAGAAATTTTGTAAATAGTGGACGGATGTTCCTTATCTTTTTACAATACCCCAAAAATATCTTTACATCATTTTCTAGTATCTAGATGACACGCGGAAATCATATATTTTATTATATTATAAGCCTGTTGTGTCCCACTGCCGGGCAAAGGCCTCCCTTCCCTCTTTCCACTCGTCTCTGTTGATTGCAAGTAGGGGCCGTTTGACAGTTGAGAGACCTCACCCGGAGATTCTTACCACCCCTAGCCCCAGGGTGCGTTTGCCTACTGTCATCGGCATCACACCTACTGGAGCTCCCGGGCACTTGGGGCGTGGGTTTGTGTTGTGTCATCATGAGGGAAGGGGTTTAGCCATAGGGTTCCACCGCGCTTGTCCAATTCGAGTTGGTGGAGGTACTTTTTAGGAGGTACTTAGCCCCCACAGGCCGACTACGCCTCTTCTAGTCAGTTGGCTAACTAGGTTTTCTGGATGGGGGGGGGGGAATCATAAAAAGGGATTAAAATAATACAATTATCGCCTATTTCACCACCTCTGAGGAACGCTATCCAATGGATAAAATACGTAAATACGTCTCTTTTTTGACGTGAATACGTTTTTAAAATTGCTTCCATAGTTGGAGGCAATCCAAAAGACGCATGATAACAAAATTGGGGGATACAGTTTGGTGTTGCAGCTATCATCTCCATCTAAAATTTAATTACAATACTGGATCAAGGAATTCTATACGCTAAGTAAAAACTATGACGTATCGCGCGTGGTGGAGGGAGAAGCGCTGCCATTTTGAGGTCATTTTGCTGCGTTTCGATATTTCAATTTAGTATGACCTGAAGAACTTCTTAGTGCCCAAACATTATTATAACATATAAAATAGCGTATTTTATATTTTGTATATAAAATATTACCTCTTACGTACACGTATTTACGTACAACACACGGCTGTGTCCATGACACAGCCACACCCCATTTTTTACATAAAAGCAGATATAAAGAGAATGTTTTTTATCCGTTAATTAAACTTACTCCGAGGTCGGGAAATAGGCACTTAGAAAATTATTTATTAACTGGGTAATCTATGCTCATATTATACATTCGAAAGTAGCTTTGTCTGACTGTCTGTTTCTTATGTTTTCACGATTTCGCTGAAATTTGGTATATCTATCGATTATTACTGAGATTGGGACTTTTTACCCGACGGTGCAGATGGAGGGTAATATTTAGCTATAGGTACTAGTGGTAATACTACGCACGTATCTAATATTATTGACAGAAAGCCCTACAGAATTAAATCTTGGTTTAGCAACAACCTCACCTGATATGGTTAATATTAGAACACGAAGGTCTGGAAGGAATTCAATTCACTCTTTATAATAAATAACATAGAAATAACGACCATTTTAAAAATACCTACAATAGTTTGTTACAAATTAGTCTTTTCTAGTTACTCTACATCTTTATAGTACGCTCTGCAAACAACCAGCCCCGGATCTACGATTTTACCGAACTGGGGTAGAAACTTGATGTGTTGCTCCCCCTTGCTTTGAGAGAATAAAGAGTGCGGAGGGGGGGGGGGTATATTAATATGAGACACACATGTTTTACTCTCTGTCAAAGTTTCATGTTGTAGTATTTCATGTATGTTTCATGTATTTTATGTCATTTAGGGGAAATTTGACTAGACTACATATTTACATCGATATCGGGCATAGCCAGAGAGGGGTTTTGGGGGGTTAAAATCAAATGAATAACCATTGAAGTACGAAGTGCGCTGGATGCTAGCTAAGCGCTTTGTGAAACAAGTTTTTTTTTCAAACGTGAATTTGGTGCCCTCTGATATTTCCGCCCGGGGCAAGTGCCCCGGCTTGCCCATCCCTAGATCCGGGACTGCTACAACGTCTACGAACCAAAAGGAAAATGACTCAAACGGCTACTTCCTAGTTACCCTAGGTCAATCTAGTTAACGCGTGCGCTCATTCAATAAAGCGATAAAGAGTTTACGACTCTTCCATGCGGTTTTATGTCCTTGTTATTTCCAGGGTGAAAATTTTAGTAAATAAAATACGCTTTTAATTACAACCATCGCAGCTCAGTTAAATCTTCTGATGTTTAGCTATCTATAAATTAACTTAAATATTACTTTTCTCATTGTAACTTTTCAAAATGTTTATTTTGTATTAAAATAGTAAGTAAGGAACAATAATATTACTGGTTTGGGAGACGGGCGCTGACTCTGCTACACAGTTTTTCTAACATTTTGCAGCTTTCAACGTTCATTATTTGTTCTTCATTCGTGTTTTTGAACCAAATAAATATTTAGATTTTTGATTCTTTAACAAGATACATTGAAAAATGGAAATTCCATTAATTCCATTAAATCCATTAAATAAGTTATAAACCTAAAAATATATTTTTAAACTTGTCTCAAGCTTTCATACTTGTGAAGACGGAAACAATTTAAAAATGAGACATAATCAACATCCTACCTTCATACAACATTTCGCGGGACAGGCGATGAGCCCGCCCATTGTACTATATTTAGCTAAATCTAGTACTAAAAGTAATTCTGGTGCACAAAAAACGTTAAAATAATAATTATATTTCTTTACGGATTATACTGCCATACATAGGAAAGTATGTTTTTTTTATTTATCTACCAGTATCGTTTTTAAAGCCGGTATTGCGATTTAGTTAAACGGAATGGTTACGATGCGCAGAATGATCATATTAATGTAGTTATAATTACTGGTTTTAGCGCATCTTAACGCGAAAGGGGCGTGGCTAAAACCTTATCAAATATTCAATTCAATTCAATAAAATTTATTAAGACGTATTATGTATATATGGTTAGTAATACATTTGTTTATATATATTTAAATAAAGATGAATAACAAATAAATTTAAACTCAAGTGGCTCCCTATCCGTCTTCGCCGGAATGCACATATTCTGTCCCTTCTTTTTAACATTCTTTTCAATCCTTCTTCACCATCCTACCTAAAGGAGCGTTTTGTGTTCTTGCACCAGGCGCATGATCGAAATCTACGCTCATCTGAAGCTCTAAGTCTCCAAACCCCTGTCCACAGTTCTCAATTTTATGGTGACTCCTTTACAGTTCAAGCTGTGCGGCTGTGGAACGCTTTACCTTTCTCTATTAGATCATCTAAATCTCTTCCTATCTTTAAAGCTAAGGTATACAACCATTTCTTTTCTTTGTCTACGCACTGTTAGTTTATCGTTATGTTTATCTTCTTTATTGTAGTTTATATATATAAGTATATATTATTATATTTGTAAGTATATATTTAGTTTATTTGATTATAGTCTTTTTGATTTTGTTTTGCCCTGTCCATCCAAAGGTTGTCTGGAAGAGATCGCTTTTAGCGATTAGACCGCCCATTGTACTTACCTTAATTTTTGTGTATTTTTATTGTATTTTTAAGTTTGTTGGTGTGCAATAAAGAGTATTCTATTCTTTAAATTTAAATCATAACAAACTACAAATTACATTCAAAATCAATACAAATTAAAACACATGATAATATAATATTTATAAATCAATTAAACTGAATGTTTATTTTCTAACATGTAGCTGAATTAGGTGTCTCAATATTGGGCAGTCAGCCTTTATCAGCCAAAACGGGTAAAGCTATTCAAACCAACTATCGAATGAAACTCCACTTTGATGTAGTGTCAGTCGCTAACTTAATTGAAGTGGCGATCGCGGCCACACGAATAATCTGACAAACGCCTACAGAAAGGCTATTGGCAATTTGAATAGTTTTTTTCGATGCTTACCTCCTTATTGCTTCTTGCTAACTCGTTATGGTATTAAAGTATTTTTAATAAATTTGAACAAACAAAAAACCTTTCAATGAGGATGGCAGTAATTGATTGCTCAAAATTGAGAGTACTGTTAAATAAATTGCAATTTCATTAATACAAGTGATTAAGTTTGCATTGCATGTGTACGGGAATTCAATCAAAGGCCGATGCGAGAATGACTAACCTTGGTTTCCTTTGTCTTGCGTTCCGCATGCCCTTCTGAACTCCGCAATTCCTCATCCATCGGCTGCTGTGGTTGATTATAGATTATGTCGTCTTCTTGAGGGATGTAATGTTACACGCGCGGAACTATCTTCTTCTTCTTAGCGTGTCAAGAGTTCTACGTTTCCATTCATAGTATGTTGGACAGGTGTTTGGCCACAGCAATGGCATCAGGCGAGGCGGCCATTAGGTCCACCATCGTGCATGTGTTCGGACATAAAGGGCACATTAGCAAGTGCTGCATTGACTGCGTGGGATCACCGCAGTCGCACTGCGTCAAGTTAGGGTCCCTGAATCCCCATTTGCACATATTAAGTCTGCAGCGGCCAACCTGGGCGCGGAGCCTGTTTAAGGACTTCCAGACTGGCCACTGCAGATCATGCCCGGGTGGTAACTGTTCCTGTGGGGTGGTAAAATTAGGCGGTGGGGAATTTCTTTTTATCGAAAAGAACTAAAAAAAAACTATTAAAAAAACGAAACTATCAATTCTACCGGACGGCGCAGTACACTATTTTATTTGGTAGGTGCTTGCTCTGTGAGAGGCGGGTCGAGACTGTTCGGGCCGTTTGACGCATCGACAGTTACCTTTGTATGTCACTTCGCTCGGCCAATGAGGGTAGGTATACCAAAAAAAAATGAGGGTTGATGTGTTCTCCAAATTGTGTGATCTATAATATTACTAATCAATTCCGATACGGAACAACATGTATACCAACATTTTTTTTTATAGGTAAAATTTACCAAGATCTGCACTGACGTTCGGAATTGAGGTGTATTGTGTATTACCCCCTAATAATCTGACACCAGCCTTCCTAACTCCTTGAAATAACGGAGTAGGACTATTAGTTGACGATAGAGCGATTGGTAGAGTCAGATCGTTCAAGCGGAATTAACGCAAGAATCAAGATTACACTTTCAATGCATTTATGATAAAATAAGTCATATCCTTGATGAGTTTCTTTGCTGTAATCTAGCTTGATCTAACATAGGTGTTTCCGGGGGGAAAGTAAGAAACACTATTTTAACACCCATAATATACAACCTGTTTTGTTATGCACGATGTTAATTTAAAACACACATCCGGAATCATATTAATTGATTTGGGAGGTGGGTTTAATACCGGTAGATTGAAACATATCTAGTAATCGATACATTTACAAAAACATTTTTTAAGGTAATTCGGCGGCGCCGATTTGTTTACCTATTTTATACAGGCTGTTTCATTGATATTATAGGATTTTATATTAAGGTTGTTTGAAAATGGAAAATTTTCTATTTTAATGAATATGAGAAAAGAGAGGAAGAAACCCTACTTTACAACAATACTAGCCATTAGCCCTACTCGTGTTTTAATTTAATGTCGTACATAACAAAACACGTAGTATATCGAAGATGAGCGGCATGGTAGCGAGGAAGCTCTAGCTGGATAATGGATGTTGCTGTAGTGCCTGGAGCAAATAATCTGGCGTGATGGATGAATGTCCATTAGTTGTAATTTCTCTTGACAAACGATGCCCACATAAAATATAATATATAATAAGTTATAAACTGCGTCTGAATTAGTCAATCCTGCCCCCCCTTCCTGGGAACTACGATGCCACAAACATATCTTATAACAATATATCATATCTTATCTCCCCTTTTTTGCGTCAGGGTTTAAAAAACATAAACGTTAATTTAAAGCTGTAAGAATTTTTCTTACTTAGATCACTGATTTTTGATGGTAAAACTAGTTATGTAACCTTGTTTGTTTTTTTGTCATAAATGTAGGATTCTTCACAACACCTCACCATTATTTTATAATTTACGCAATACGCACATTACGCACGAGCTCATACATATACATTTTATTTTGCTAATACGTCAATTGAATGTTTAATTACGATTATGAAAATATTATTAAATATAATATGATGTTTGAGTGCCTCCGTGGCGCAGTGGGCGTATAGCCGGCTGATACGCAAGAGGTAGCGGGTTCAATTCCCGCCGCGGAACAAATGGTTGCATGATCTACAGATATGTGTTCCGTATCTGGGTGTTTTTCTATATATTATAAGTATGTATTTACAAAAAAAAAGTATATCAGTATTCTATCAGTTATCTGGTTCCCATAGTACAAGATCTGCTTAGTTTGGGACTAGATAGCGCTGTGTGAAATGTCCTGGAATTTTTATTTATTTATTTATTTGTACTTATAATTTCTACCGGAAGCCAAGAATGTTAAATTTCTTATGAAAATGTTTAAACTTTCCTAACGAGTAAAATAAGATTTTTGAATTTTTTTTAGGGGAATTGGGATGTACTTATTGTGCGTTACCGCTTTCAAATGATCATACATAAAGGTAAATTCTACTAAATTCCACTGTCTTTATTATTATTTGATAAATATTGCAATTAAATACTCAAATAAAGCTTGATATATAAAAAACTTTGACATTTTGCACAACGGTTTTACAATTATTTTGATATAATAGATTTTGATATATACATAGAACATTTTTATAGCTATAAACCAAAATCAGGTTTATGGACCTTGATATTTTCTATAATCATATTCGAAATCATTAATCAAGATGAAGGAATATTCTTCATAATGTTCTAATAGAAATAACGCAGGGCAATAAACTAGCTAAATAACTTACAAAAAATATTCAACTCTCATGATGTTATCTCTAAGAAATGTTATTGATAAGTTGCACTTTCTAGGTTTTTCGCTACATCTGAGGTTTGCAGGTAGAAAATGCTTTTAGCATTAAGCCCACATTTTTACATGTGTATTTTGTGCAATAAATTAGTAATTAAAATACATAAGAACGTGACCTCTGTCGTGTCTACAACCAGACTGCTTGATAAAATACTACTTGGATCTACCATCCAGTTACTTTAATAAGTCTATTTCTTTATTCATATATTAATAGAATAGAATAATCATTTATTTCAGACAGTGTCCGTTCATACAAAATATCAACAATCACAAATAAATAAAATTAAAACTAAAAACATACAAATCAATAATAATACAGTAAATTAGATCAAAAGTGAAATGTCACATTAAAATAAAATAGAATGGGAACATAAAATAAAAAATTAAATAAAAATTTCATGCGAAATTAAAATTAAGAACATGTACCTATCAATTACGTGCGTGCTTTGAATTGCCCGTAATTATAACGCGCAGCAATCATCTTCAGAATACTATTGGGACTACCGCGCAATCTGTGAAAAAGAGACGCGATTTTCGCATGATCGCGTGAAAACCGTCGACGTGCGCGTTAGCGAGCATTCCCGACGCGCTGCAATGTCGCGGCAATCCCAACAGCACTCTGAAGGCGTTATTATACTGTACACGCAGGACGTTGTAGGCTCGTCGCGTGTACCGACTGCACAGGCTACGCGAGTAAAAAGATTGGCAGTATGCTCTGAAAAGAGTTAACTTCATAGGTGCATCGAGCAGACCTGCAATAATAATAATAATGCAATTAATAAGCAGGCTGAAATGCAGGAAGTTGTGGGTTCGATTCCCGCCGCGGAACAAATGTTTGCAAGATCACATATATTTGTTCCGGGTCTGGTTGTTTCTCTATGTATTATAAGTATGTATTTACAAAGAAAAGTATAGAAGAATTCTAGCAACTCTCTCTGCAACAGTGTGATAGACAAAGAAAATAGAATGATAGAAATAAACAAATGCCAAATGCGGTAAGTAGGAATGTACCCAACTAAATGTAGCATAAAATTGCATGTTATTATGCAAATATACTGAAACATTACATATTCTGTTAACCTATTATTAAATCGACGTAAGCGCAGGCAATGTTACTTCGTAAACCATGCAATTTATGTTATTTAAAAGATATTGTAAGAACAGGTTTATCAATGGACTTATTATCATCATCTAACGATATTGTTTTGCCTTATCTGTCTATTATACGAGGACTTTATAACCGTAATACAGCTTTGGCTGCAGATAAATGTATGGTGGTACTAGCTACCACCAGCTGTTCCGCACGGGTGGTTGGTCAATAAAAGTAGCCAATTTGTCCAGGTCATAATCTGTATAAGTACCAAATTTTATCATTTTTTAAACGATGTTTAAAGAAAAAATCACAGCTTTCAAACTCATGGCTTCTTCAGTATACAAGACCTCGGTTGATGCCCCTAAAAAAGCATATTTGTAAAAACTGTGAATTAACCCCTAGTAGCAATATTTTTAACAAGTGATTCATCAATATTTAACATCAAAATATTAATGTTTTTTGTAATATATTTTCTCGAGTACCCGTTAATAATATCGAATCAAAAGAGAGCGGGGGAGAGCAATAAGGCGCCTTTCGGGTGTACGTAAATCACCCTATGCACAAATAATAAAAAAACCGGCCAAATGAGAGTCAAGACTCGCGCACTAAGGGTTTCGTACCATTATCAATAAAAACGGCAAAAAAATCACGTTTGTGGTATGGGAGTCCCCCTTAAATATTTGTTTTATTTTAATTGAATTGTTTATTTTTAAAGTCAATATATAACTAAATAAAAAAAATCTGTGAATATTTCAAGCATCTACCTGTTGCCGTTATCAATATCGAGCAAAAAAATCACGTTTGTTGTATGGGAGCCCCCTCAAATATTTATTTTATTCTATTTTTAGTATTTTTGCTATAGCGGCAACATAAATACATCATGTGTGAAAATTGTGTGAACAGGCAGTAAAATTGAAGTTTCAAAGTGATCCTTGTGATTTTAATGAATAAAAATATTTGACCTTGACTTTGACTTTCTGATATAATCGTATTTATTTTTATTTTGCTATGTAAAATATTATACATGCGAATGTTTGGATGGAAGTTTGTTCCTCTGTAATGCTAAAACTACTAAACAACTTTTGACGTTTCAAAGTGATCCTTGTGATTTTAATGAATAAAAATATTTGAATTTGAATTTAAATTTGAAACCGATTTGGATGAAATTTGAAACATAGGTTGATGATGAAAATGATGATGAAGGTTGGAATAGGACATAGATCTCATTTTATTCCATAAATCAATTCCAAGAAATTACGCGTGCAAAACAGCGGGCGGCAATTACAAAAGTTCTTTAATATTGTTAGTTACACTTTTATTGTGAGGCTTACAGAATACGAGACCACACCACCTTCTGTTAAGAACTACTCAGTAATCAAACAAGCGAAATCAAACACACGGTAGCAAACATTCACACAAAGAAATCGTGCATCACGATACCTCGCAAAATGGAGGTATAATTTGCAAAACAAATATTTTGCATTTAAAATATTAATATCACGAGTGCCTGATCGTTTCATTTGATGTTGTACTCTAAATTAATTTTAATCGTGATAACCAAAAGCCTGGTTCAATAAATCAAGGATAACTAGTCATGCGATATCAGACTCTAGGTTTAGATGAAAAGGATTAGAATCCTGTAGCAGTTTTAAGTCAGAATGGTGAAAAATTACATCGTGTGGGAGTAGACAGACATGTTTCGAGAATAAACTTATGCCAAGGCATTTAGACTTTAGTCTTAGAGCTCCTTGTAAATGAATTCGTCCGGGCAAGTAGTCACCGTACCGATTTCTGGCGTTAAGAAGAAATGCTTTTGCTGTGTTCCGGTTTGAAGGGCATCGGTGCCGATGAAATTACAGGCACATGAGATTTTTCTTGAACCTGTGTTTCAGGATAACGGGCGCAATGCAATGCCATGTAGGCCAGTCTTACGTAACTATTATATGATATAGAAAATTATATTTATATTTCTCAAATTACGTTATAATGCGAGTATTTATCATTGTTTTTATTTTCAGGTAATTTTGCAATCAATTGTCTTCAAAGGATAATGACGTCACCGTTGCGGTTAATACACTCGTAAGTAGATGCAATGTCTTCCAAAAATGTATTCAGACAAAAATATTGTTACAGAAAAACGTCACATGCAAAAAACAATTATGATCATCGTTATTTATAAGCCATGGGAAATCCTCTGCTACCTATGCTCCTCATAGATTTCAAGACCGACCTATCTTATGCGGCTCACTTAAAGGCTCACAGCAATATTAGTATTTTAATAATATAATAATTTTATTGAGACCAAAAATAACTTACTGTATAATAATAATTTTTTAACCTATACTTTCCCACTGCTGGGTAAAGGTCTCCCCCATGTTCCTCCACATCTCATGATCACTCGCCACGTCCCACCAGCCATCTTGGAATGCATCGAGGTCGTCACGCCAACGCTTCCTCGGCCTGCCCCGGCTTCGACGCCCATCTGCAGGCACCCATTGTGTGACGACTGTTGCCCATTTGTCTGTGACCATACGACTGACGTGACCCGCCCAGTCCTACTTCAACTTGGCAGTCTTGTCGCCAACATCTGCGATGCCGGTCTTCGCGCGCAGTGTGGTATTGCGGATCCTGTCGATTCTCTTTACCCCTAACACGCTGCGTTCCATGGCTCTTTGGCAAACCTTGAGTTTGGACTTTTGAGATTCCATCAATGACCAAGTTTGGGCACCATAGGTAAGGACGGGCAGAATACACATGTCGATGAGTTTACGCTTAAGTGACAATGGAAGGTCTCCCTTCATTAGCGTCTTCATGGACCAGAAGCTCCTCCAGGCATTTTCGACGCGGCGGACGACCTCTTTATCTTGCCTGTTTTCGAAGGAGACAATCTGGCCCTAGTAAATGTACTCATTGACGTAGCATAATTCTTACCCGTCTACCATAATTTTTTGATTGTTGGTGTTGGTCATTAGTTGTGTCTTTGACCGATTCATCATTAGTCCAATCTCAAGGCTTGCAGTGCTCAGGTCTTGGAGCATATTTTGGAGTTCTTGTGCTGTGGGGGCAAAGAGAACAATATCATCGGCGAATCTTCGCCGATAATAATAATAATAAATATTGCTGGATATTTCACACAGCGCTATCTAGCCCCAAACTAAGCAGAGCTTGTACTATGGGAACCAGATAACTGATAGAATACTTATATACATTTTTTTTGTAAATACATACTTATAATATATAGAGAAACAACCAGACCGGAACAAATATCTGTAGATCATGCAAACATTTGTTCCGCGGCGGGAATCGAACCCGCTACCATATATAAGCTAGTACATAAGAGTAATTGGCGTGAGGACCGAAAATAACTTACTTATATAAGAGTAATTGGCGTCAGATCAATTTGCGAACAGGAAAATCGTGACCTTATTCTTAGCTTGGAAATAAAAACAATCGTTTCCTCGTTAAAACTTTACCATATTAAGTAGTTGACCACGCTGCATGCGAAGAGATTTGACTGCGGATTTCGTACGGAAAAACATAATCTAATTAATAAAAACCGGCCAAGTGCGAGTCGGAATCGCGAACGAAGGGTTCCGTACATATATAAAAACGGCATAAAAATCATGTATGTTGTATTATAATATTTATTTTACTCTATTTTTAGTATTTGTTGTTATAGCGGCAACATAAATACATCATATATGAAAATTTCAACTGTCTAACTATCACGGTTCATGAGATACAGCCTGACAGACAGACAGACAGCGGAATCTTAGTAATAGTATCCCGTTTTACCCTTTGGGTACGGAACTCTAAAAAGAATCAGTGTACAGTTATAAAAGTAGAAAAGTCACCCATATTCTGTGCACGTGGAAAGACGTAGAGATAAATATTAGGAGGGACTCAGAATATTGTAATTTTCATTGGCCTTAGAGGTGAGTTAGATAATAAGAAAAAGAAAAAAACGATATTTGCCTATTGTCAAGCTTGCGTAATAGCTCTCGATGCTTCAACACACGCAAACGTATGTCTTTTTTAATAGCATCAATCTTTCTTGTTCTATGTTAAGAGAAAATCCGGGAAGCAAGACATTTGGAAAATAGGTATTGAACAAATCTATTGCTGTCGCGCTGTGACCTATATGCCCTTTGTGCGTGCGATAGAGACAACTACAGGTCGGACTGATTATACCTATTTAAAATAGACGAAATCACTGTTTCGTAGTCCCCTGTTTCCTCCTCCAAAACTGGACCGATTTTAATTTTTTTTTCAAATATGTAAAAAAAAGCTTTGGCTATGTTTGTGCGTCTAGTTTTTTTTATTTATATTTGTCAAATTTGTTTGCTGGATGTCTGAAAAGGGGCGGTAAAAATTAGCAATTTCTGTGACTTTAGAAGGTTCTTAGTTCTTATAATAATTAATTTATGGAGAAAAACTAAACGTAGGGACATGACCGTGGTACTTGTAGATTGTATGGTCAAAAAATATTTGCTCTAGTATCACTATCCAGAGAGGAAACAGGGGACTACGTTTGTATGGGTGAAACGCAGCCCTGATTTCTTCTTAATTCGTCATCAATTACCACATCACGCAGATTGTATCATTTTGTACAAAAGCACAAATACATCAAAATAACACGGATTTCCTTCAGATCGTGTCTCTTCATAAATGGCACTTCTTTGACATGCAAAATAATCCTCATAACACAAACACTATTATCACAAGACAATTGAGTGTAATCTAGCTCTATTTACAATTTTAATTAGGAAGAGGAGTCAACACGTACCTTTAATTGTGGTATTTATGCAAAGTGCCGATAAGAAATACCAACTTGAGATTTCCTCGTTAGTTATGTAAGATTTGACGCAGTTATTTACCACACAGACATTCGTGCGAAAAACAAAATTGCACGACTTTGACATATTTACATTAAATTCCAGGAACAAGTCAGAAGCGATGCGATGCCAAAGTAGTATTATTCTGTTTCTAAGACTTGTTTCAAATTGACGAAATACAATGGTACTTAGTATTTTTCAAACTTTCGCGATCACTGTACATACTTAATTATTGATTAAAACGGTTATTTATCGCGTATGTACCTTTTTAATTTGTTATCCTGACGTTTTGGCTGTGTTGCAACAGGCGTGGTCACGAGTTGACTGGAGTACTTGGAGCTACCGTCGAGAAGTGATGGCAGCTGCAGCAACTACCCTCACTTGGTCTTCAGAATTAGAAATGTCCCCGTTCATATTACGACACACTACATTATCCGTATCTACGCACTGAAACGACCGATCACGACGCGCACATCTAGCAATCACCGGGTTCCAGGACGCTGAGAGTCTAGCCATCTTCCCGATTGAAATTTCTAATTCTGAAGACCAAGTGATTATAGTTCTATAAGAAGTATAGTTTAGATATAGGTATATATGTAAGAAGAGTAATTGGATGACTAGATCAAAGAGAGGTCGACATTGATGTTACTATGTTGTATTTGGGCTTCCATTAGAACCATTTTTAGTTTTTTACTAAAGCTGTTGCCACTTTTGGCATTTCTAATTGGTAGTGGCAAATTGTTCCAACATTTAGAAGCCGCATATTTGAAACTACCTACCCCTGAAACTCTCTGATCGGTGACGTTGAGTAGACAGTTGCTTGGAGCACTGCCGACTTGCACAGTCTCTTAGACTAGTTATCCAAATTTTATTTATTTGTTATTTATTTACGTATTAAGCGAAAAAAGCCGGGGCCAACAAAAAGTCAATTATATTCCTTCGTTCTTCTTTGTGTGAGCCGTTGCAATAATTCAAAATAATAATAATATAGCATAACGGATTTGAACACGCTAAGTGTACATGACAGTAAATTTTTAACATTTTCTCGTGAACAGTAAATTTTTAACAATAAATATTGACAGATGAAATATTGGAACGATGACTAAGCAAAGTCGTAATAATACACTCATTTGGGAATCCCGCAACACAAACTAATTAACAGGTATTTAGTGCTAATTGTGTAAAGTACATAAAGAGATGAATGAACGAGGTAGACGTACCGGATCCTAATTTAGTCTTCAAAGATAAGTCTTGGTTTTTATCATAATAAAAGCTTAGTCAAATCAAGATATATCTATAAATAATAGATCAAAATAAAGACTAAAAACAATGTTTTTTGAGTCTCCTGCCTCACTATTTACACAGAAGGTATTTAAGCTTGGTTGTTTAGTTCTTCGTTTTTCGTTTGAAATAAACAAATACAGATAAATACTTTTTCGATGGCAAAAACGACCCATCGTTGTCAAAATAAGAGAACACCAATAAATAAGCGATTCAGCCATATTTTTGAAAAATCAAGGAGTTAAGAGCATGCCACTTCTAGGCAGACACCGTGATTGGAATTCGACTGTAATTCATTAGTATATTTTTAAGCTTAATTTTAGAATTTGTTCCTCTTTTTCAAATAAACTTTAACCATGCCAGATCTCATAATCCTAAGTGCGCACAGTAAGCTTTAGATAGATCGATAGATAATTATTTATTGTTACACCAAATTACCAAAATACATAACTTAACCTAGAAAACTTAGACTAATACATAAAAAGACTCACTTTAAAAGGGTACAATTTTTTCTCTTCACGTAATATGTATTATGCACATACTTTACGTCATCATCATCTTCATCATCATCAGCCCACATTAGTCCACTGCTGGACATAGGCCTCTCCCAATACGCGCCACTGAGCCCGGTCTTCGGCTCTTCTCATCCAGTTTCTGTCCGCCACCTTTCTTATGTCATCGCTCCACCTAGCCGGGGGGCGCCCCACACTACGTTTTCCGTGACGCGGTCTCCACTCAAGAACTCGTTTACCCCAACGGTTGTCGGTTCTCCGGCATATATGGCCAGTCCACTGCCACTTCAGTTTGCTAATCCGCTGAGCTATGTCGGTGATCTTGGTTCTCTGTCGGATAACCTCGTTACGGATTTTATCCTTCAGAGAAACTCCAAGCATAGCCCGTTCCATAGCTCGCTGCGCAACCTTAAATTGGTGGACTTGTCCTACCGTGAGCGTCCACGTCTCAGCACCGTAGGTCATTACGGGTAGGACGCACTGATTGAAGACTTTAGTTTTCAGGCATTGTGGTAGGTGACGCTAAGATTCGACCTAATTTCCCAAATGCTGCCCAGCTCGACTGAATCCTCCTCTTGGCCTCCTTCTCGAAGTTGTGTCTACCCAATTGCACTATCTGGCCGAGGTATACGTAGTCTTGAACGACTTCGAGTGGATGGCCGTGTACGACGACTGGTTCTAGATGTATATGAACATTAAACATAACCTTGGTTTTATCCAAGTTCATCCGTAAACCAATTCGTTGAGAGGAGTCAGCTAGGCCGTCCAGCATGCTCTGCAGCTCCTGCAGCGACTCCGCCATCAGGACTATGTCGTCTGCAAATCGCAAGTGTGAGATGTGCTCTCCATTTATGTTAATGCCCATGTTTTTCCAGTCCAGCGTCTTAAACAAATCCTCCAGTGTGAATACTTTACGTATTTAATATTAATATAGATGATGGATACAAACTTATAAAAAGCAAACTAGATTTTGCATTTATATACATACTTTTTATCCTCCTTGCGTTAAGTAATACAGCCAATTAAGATGTAAATCTTTGCTATAAATCCTGCAGCTTAACCCTTCACTTGTCATATTAAGCTTCATCCAAGCTTACTCATGCAATCAACCAACAACTTTACTCGGAGTGGAATTAAGATGAATTGCATCGTTACTTGCATTTGAACTAACCCATCTGCGCAAAACAGATAGGTACCATCTGGTGGCCTCTATAAGAAATTTACACTATAGTAGTAGATAGTGGAATGAATAAATAAAAATAAATATGCCTGGACATTTCACACAGCGCTATCCCCTTAAACTAAACAGAGCCTGTACTATGGGAACCAGATAACTGATAGAATACTTATATACTTTTATTTTGTAAATACATACTTATAATAGATAGAAAAACATCCAGACCCTTAACAAGTATCTGTAAATCATGCAAACATTTGTTCCGCAGCGGGAATAGAATAAAATAATTATTTATTTGGTACACACAAAATGACACCTGAAACAATATTAGGGAACAGTAGATACAATTGAATCCATTATGACAGTTCGAATCGAACCCGCTCCTAAGTTTCAGGCGGCTATTCGCCCGCTGCGCCACGAAGGTCGTCTGAGTACGGAGGAGTAGAGTTTATATACATTTGTTTGAAGGGTGGTTCTTCTCAAAACACAAATGAACAAATTACTAAAATTATTGATTGAAAGCTACACTGTTCCTAAATGCCTAAATGCCATTTTATTCTGATCAAAATAGTTTTCCGTACGAAATTTTAATATTAGTAAATCAAGACAAAGAAAATGGCGGTGCTTGGCGCCGACAAAGTTGTGAGTGGGTAAGTTATTAATAAAATTTAATCAAGAACACGTAATGTTCTCGAGTGGAGACCACGCACTGGAAAGCGCAGCGTACGATGGCCCCTCGACTAGATTGAAAGACGACCTGATAAGGGTTGCTGGGAGCCGTTGGGTGCAGGCGGCACAAGATCGGTCGCTCTGGAAATCTATGGATTAGGCCTTATGTGTAGATTAGATTAGATAATTCTTTGTTGCACACCATGAAACAAATACAAATAAAAAAATAACGTAAATCTATGAATACAATTGGCGGTCTTATGATGGAATGGATGTGTGGACATTGCCTGGGGTATAATGGTGTACCTAACATACTACATGTACACACATACTAATACTAATTATATAAAAATAATAAAATACATAAATAAATACTAAAATTACTAAATAATAACTACTCATAACAATTTATATATACATAGACTTATTTAAGAAACATATTAATTAAATAAATAAATAAAGCTGGACATTTCACACAGCGCTATCTAGCCCCAAACTAAGCAGAGCTTGTACTATGGGAACCAGATAACTGATAGAATACTTATATACATTTTTTTTGTAAATACATACTTATAATATATAGAGAAACAACCAGACCCGGAACAAATAACTGTAGATCATGCAAACATTTGTACCGCGGCGGGGATCGAACCCGCTACCTCCTGCGTCTCAGCCGGCTATTCGCCCACTGCTCCACGGAGGTCGTCAATTAATAATAAATACATAGATATTTAGCGACAAATACTCAGATAGTGTTCTCTGAGCATACGTTTAAAAATGGCAAGTGATGATGAAGTGATAAAAGTGTTATTCGGCGGTTCTTCTGCGAGCTGGAGCGCAAGGTTTGACGAACCGTCCAACTACGTGGACAGCGTAGTTTGTGGGTTGGTAGACGGAAGGTTTTGTTAAATTTTGTTCCGAGTCTTGGTGTTGAATACTAGAACGCTGACGGGCACTCTTTCTTGTTTTATACAACTTTAGCATTTACTAACTTTTTTAATGCCAAGTCTTCCAAATAAATACCTGTATTTTTTTGTTGGATATTTGATTCTATGTATTTAGTTGTTTCAAATAGGTCCAACTAGTCCAAATGCGTATGCCAATACGCTCTCCAACTTGGCAAAATATAGAACGGATATAAAAACCATACTTTAACCCTTCACAGATCACTCGGTTTCCTTACAATATCTTGCATGTGTTTGATAATGGAGCTGTCAGAACATCTCGCTTGTTTATAGCCACAGGAAGGGGACAGTTAAGCGAACCAGCGGAGCGGCGCGGCGCGGTATTAAACGTGACTGCCATGGTGTAGCGTGAGTCGTAGCTTGTACGCATTGCTTAGAACTTGAAGGGTTGCTACCCTTCCAACTGCACGAAGAGTTATTCTAACAAAAATGTGTGAAAAACACCAGACTCTTAGAAATCTTTTTAAAATTTATTATCACTAAAAACGGGATTTTACTATGTTATGATGAGCGAGTTTTTGAGTTTCCCGATATTATGGCTGAGTTGCATACGCCATGTTCACGGATAAACTGAAGTCTTTGCGAGTGGATGAGTATTTAGAGGTATATAAATCTACCCTCTCTTTCAGTCTGTTGCTAGGAATGAACTAACTCATCTTTTGAAATCGTTAAAAACTTAATTAATTTTAATACGCTTAATACATTACGCATTAAATTATTATATTACAACAGTTTAAGCTACTTAAAATGTTTTAGACTTCTTGTACCATTTATCACTCTTGAAGCCTCAATGATTCAATGGATACTCCATCTTGTTGTTTTGATGCTACGAGGTAATGAATAGTACTGCATACTTACTTAATTGACATCAGTGGAATGAAAGTAGCAGGGTGCGCCATTTAAGCAAAGAATACTATTACAAAGTAAAGAAGCGACTATCCCACCCCCCATTAATTCATTCTCCGCAATAAAGCAGTAGGCCTGATAGTATTGCCGTGCCGCCGACGTCACTCGGTTGACACTGCTGCTGCTCGCTGTGTGTGTTGTTCAGAGATAACTTACAATCATTTAGTGTTTTCCTTGACCCGCTCGGTTAGCTTAGTTAAGCGAAATAGTGAATTGCCATACATACAAATCACGTGCGGACAGGGTGCTGTGCCTGTAGAAGTAATAGGTAATTAAATCAGTTTGTTCATCACTTCATACAATGAAGCGTCAGGTTGTTTCCGCACCGTCAACGTCAACGGAATTTTATTGCAACGATATTTTAATATCGTCAAATAAACCACGGGATTTATCACCTAACGTTTTATCAGTGTTTTGACCGACAATTTTTCGGTTCAATTTGTAAACCTTCATCAGGGTGAGTGCGACCCGCTCCGAATAACGTAGCCGTAGCCCTTTACGCGCGAGTAGACGGGCGCGGTGGTGGGGATTGCGTCAACGATCGCCCAACGTGTTGACAAGCTGCATCATCAGCATTATCATCACTGCTGCTCACTTCGGTAGTTCTCGGTACAGGCAAATACACAACACTATGTCTCTACCAGGTTCACTCACTCTTCTGTCGCTTGCATCATGAAGACATGGCCTCCAGGCTGGCGGTAGAACCCATCCTCTATCTCTGTTAAAGTTCGGCACACGACGAGGAATGAAAAACTTCTCTCTCGCTAAGACCCGGGTCTTGTCGAAACGTATGTATTGCGTCGAGTCAGAATCTAGAGCATATTCCGCCACTGCAAAACTGTTGGAGTCGCCATTCTTCATTGCACGTATGTGTTCAGTTACACTGGTAGATACGTTTCGCTTTGTTTCACCAATGTAACATTTACTGTAGTCACACGGTATCGTATATGCCGGGGATATGGGACGGCCTCTGTCCTTTGGCGAACGCAGTAGCTGCCTCAATTGTGTTTGAGGACGGAATATCGTATTGATGCTATTCTTATGGCGTAACAACTCTCCGATCTTATCCGTTATTCCTTTCACAAAGAGTAAGTACGCTACTACTCTATTTACCGTTGTTATGCGTGATCTTGTGGATGTATCCGCAATTGACAGCTCTGTCTCCATCCGTAGCCGTTATGGTCTAGCGCCCCTTTTATGTGTGAGAGCTCGGGGTTCACATACTGAGAATCACATAACCTTAGTGCTCTATTAATCAGAGTACGCGGTACCGAGGCTAGGTGAGCTGGATGGTGATGCGAGTCAGGTCTAAGATACCTGTTTCCCGTCTGTTCTCGTATAACCAACACGCCCAGGAACAGTAGGCATCCATATTTTTCCAGTTCTACCGTGAAGGAAATCTTAGGATGTTTACAATCACCATTGAACCTAAACATTGTCGGTCGAAACACTGATAAAACGGTACGTGATAAATCACGTATGTATAATAATAGGTAGTTCTTGATGCGTACAGCTAAGGTATGGAACACTTTGCCGTCGTCTGTTTTTCCTAAAGAATACAATCCGGCCTCTTTAAGGAAAGAGTAAATAGGTTTCTTCTTGATCTTCGTGTTTCATTTTAGACCACATCATCACTTACCATCAGGTAAGATTGTGGTCAAACGAAGTTCTAAACAACTTAAAAAAAAAAAGTTGTACGTTAACGCAGCGACCCAGCCCAAAGTAAATCAGGTTCTTGATGATTCCATGTTAACCTAATAGATGGTATTAAACTTAGCAACACCATTCCAACATTACTTGTAATGATTACAACCGGAAAATGTGATATTATATTTATTGCAATAACAGTTGATGAACTTAAAAATATGTTTTATTATGATTTGTTTGTTCGACCTCTCCAAAGTAAAAGGTTGTTCTCAAAATTAGTATAATTCGCTCAGCACCCGCTTATGTTGAAAATAAAACAAACCTAACTTTAATAATTACATTAAAATAAACCTTAATAATAAGATTACAGGCTTCATTGCCGACTAAATTCGTCAGTCACGAATTTGCATGAGCTGCTTTGGTAATTTGCTTTCTTAGAACTTCTGGTTGGTGATTTTTTCACATCAATACTGCTTCATATTGTTTAATACGAAAAGTATATACAGCCTAAGATGCTTTTGCATTAGTTAAACTAATAGTAAAAGGTGTATCACCAAGGCGGTCACCCGTGCCTTTTGTAACTAATCTAACTTTGCCTAACTATTAGTTTAGTTTAATATTTTATTATGTATGTTAGTCTGTAAGGTATTTTTAGTAATGGTATTGCTATATTATTTAATTTTGCTCGTTGCCTGAAATAAAATATAAAAAAATATATTTTTATTATTATTTCCTGAAAGTCTACCAAACGGAACAAACGTGAAACCAAAACAAAGGAATAATGTCACAATTTAAAAGGTGTTTTAATTTTTTTTTGACCTTTTGAACATATTACTATTAGCAATTTTGTTATTTCAGCTTGTGATTTTACAGTTGTAGTTTTCCTTTGGTATTTTTTAACTTTCTCTTAGTTTTTTGATTAGTTTCTCTTATTTCTTTATTATACTTAAAATAACTGATGTCATTTTAGAGAATGACACCGCTCTCGCTATTATTGTCGATTTGTTACACTGTGCGGAAATATCTCAACCCAAGAATTCTACGCCTCCACAACGTCTCAAATTTACTTACAGTAAAATGTTTTAAAATTATCCTTATGATTCCAATCAATAACAAGGTGGCTTAGTTTGGGGATAGATAACGCTGTTTGAAATGTCCATCATTATTTATTATTGTTCTAATTTATTTTATTGTATTTACTTTGACGTAATGAAGTAGTGTGTAATTTAGGACTGGAAGGTTCTAGACCCACGTTGAGACATATTTTTTGAATTTTTTAGATGGCCTAATTAATACATGCATGATATGCACCTGGTCCATACCAACTTACCTTTTATTACACATAAATACATTTTGAATTTTCTTTTAAATAACTGCTTTGTTTTGTGATGCACCAACCTACTTAGCATATTTAGTTGTCTTTTAATCCACCTTTACTTGTGGATTTGTGAAATAAACACAGTTCTCGACTACATTTACATCTGTCATTGGTTATGATAATTGTGTCTTGTAAGGTTTACAAGACACAATTATCATAATCGCGATTAGTAATGGCCGGTCTAAACTATTGCAAATAAATGCTTCATCTGCCAACAGACTTCAAAAGCTCGTAAAACTTAAAAAAAAGTTTATTACAGCAAAAAACAAGAATACAGAACTTTGAAATTATAGCCTTAATTCTATTATGCTACGATATACTATAAACTAGATAGATAAATAGATATTATTAAATTAGGAATGTTGTTAATATTATATACATTAATATGTAGATAATATATATATAGGTTATAATGACTATCCTGATTTGCTGTTGAGAATCACGATCCGGTGATACCCACACTAGATAAAGATCTGTATCGTAGCTATCTATACGATTATCTTAGGTTTTAGGGCCTCGGTTATTATTAATAATTATTAATATTATTTAGAGCTATTTTAAAATACAAACGAACGTAAATAGAACGTAAACAGTCGACACGCTTTGAGCAATGGATCTGAACCCAGAACCTGTATTGTTAAATTAATAGGGATAGAAAATATTAATTCATGACACATAAGTTTAGAGAAAATAATGAAGTAATGAAGGACGCTCACGCAGGAGGCTGTGTACAGGTTAAGAGTTGCACTGACTGTTAGATTGCTAGATCGAGTTCCAAACGTTGAGATCCGTAGACGAACGAAGGTTCATGCCGTTGGGATTCGAGTTATGGAACTCAAATGGGCGGGACATTTGGCTAGACGTGGTGATGACAGATGGAGCAGGGCAGCGACTGAATGGTGGCCGAGGAGCGGGTATAGAAGGGTAGCGAGATGGGTGGACGACATCGTAAAGGTCGCGGGCCGTCAGTGGATGGCACAAACTTGGGGAGGCCTATACCCATGATGATGAATGAAGTTGAATAACTACCTTCTCATATCATTATTATAAATACCTACGGTATTTATCACGTACCGTTTTATCGTCTTCCGTTTTATCCATTCCTCAATACATGTTAATTATTATAATTATATGAATTATAAAAGTCTAGAAATAGTAACTTATACAAACGGTTTTCTAGACTCCTATATTCACCTGATTACCCTAAACATATCAAATGCGGACAAAAATCGATGACACTAAAAATTAAGTGGCTCGCACCCCGCCCTAGAAAATAAGGATTACTATTTATGTTTTAGAGCAAAGAGAGAATTCATTTAATGGAGTAAAAAAAAATATTGCGGGCAGTTGACTATGTAAAACAGTTTAAAGAATAACGTATATGGCGATGGCAAGACACTCCGAAATCTATTTCTTTAATGGCTTTAAAAATCAAACCATATTTTACCCAAACAAAAAAATTTAATAGCTTACATATCGTTATGGTATTATAATTTTGGTAGCAAAAAATCCTTAAAAATATGTAGCAAAAAGCACGTGGCTTAACATTTAAAAATCACACGATAACCTGTTTGTGCAAATTTTTATTTCATTTGGGGCTCAGTTTTCTGAATTAATATCCCTAAAATTGAATTATTACATGAGCGTTGATTGGGGACAAATCTGTTGTGACATTCTGTTATATCAGCCAGAGGATGCCTACTGCTGAACATAGGCCTCTTCCATATATTTCCAGAGTGACCGATCTTGTGTGGAGTGCACCCAACGGCTCCCAGCAACCTATTATAATTTAATTTAGCAGCTTGTTTAGGTATGATAGCACAACAATTATTAGCATCCTTTTCTTTTCATGGACAGAGAGTGTATTTGGTAGTGTATTTTTAACCGGCTTCAAAAAAGGCGGAGGTTCTCATTTCAATGGATTTTTTTTTCAAATTTATTTTCAGCGATAATTCTTTACCATGTTATCAGATTTCAATGATTTTTTTGTTTTAGTAAGGAGCTAGCTCGATGTTGGATCCCAATATAAATTTGTCTTGACCAAATATAAATATAAATTTGCTCAAGATGTAATCATGGAATCAATAAGATCATCAAACTTCTTAATTTGCAAAGGCATTCTGCACATTTTCCCATTTGTTGTTTTTAAATTTTTATTAAACAGTTTCATGTCCACCAAACCCACATTAAGTTAGTATATGTTTATGTCATCAGAATTGCCTTCAATATATCCATAACTTATCCGCCCGCGACTTCGCACGCGTGGTTTGTCAATAAATAAATAAATAAATATTGCTGGACATTTCACACAGCGCTATCTAGCCCCAAACTAAGCAGAACTATGGAAACCAGATAACTGAGAGAATACTTATATACATTTTTTCTGTAAATATATACTTATAATATATAGAGAACCAGACACGGAACAAATATCTGTAGATTATGCAAACATTTGTTCCGTGGCGGGAATCGAACCCGCTACTTCCTGCGTCTCAGCTGGCTATTCGCCCACTGCACCACGGAGGTCGTCAATAAAAACATAGTCCTCCATCTGTACAATCGGGTAAAAAGTAGCCTATGTTGCAAACTCGGTCATAATCTATTTATACACCAAATTTTATAGAAATCGGTTCAGAAGTGTCGTGAAAAGTAACAAACAGAAAGAGAGACAGAGTTCCATTCGAATTTATAATATTAGTATGGGTTCAATGGTTTTTTCCTGCCGCGTTGACGTTCTATTCTTACTAGAAACTTCTTCCTAGTAGATGATGCTATTGAAACCACAGTGCTCGTGGTTAGGGGAACTGCATAGACTGCTTACCATGTAAACGTTAGTTATGCAGTCAGTTTACAATATTTATGCCCGTGGCGGTGATTGTCGCGGTTGTTTCTATACCTGCGGAATCGCTTCGTGAGTTGGAATTATTAAGAAAATTGTTCTTAAAATGACGAGTTAGTTTTACAAAATTTAAAATATCCTCGACTTCAAAATTCTAATTCGAATTCTGGGGGAATAAGATCTGCATTGACGTCCCGCATTGGGGTGTATTGTGCATTACCCCCCTTCTAACCTGACCTCAGTCATCCTAGCTACAAGAAGTAATTAAGCAAGACTTCGAGTTGATGTGTGCAGCTTTTCAAGATCCCCGTGGATCTTGCTGTGGTGGTAATGGATGAGGATTCGATGAGCTCCTGCAGACTCGTCTTCAGTCTAACATCGCTTGTGGCCGTACAGTGAAACATTACAGGCTCCACCGTCTCTTCTTACCTGAAGACATCAGCGATAAGGCCCACTATCCGTGGCCCCGAGGTCCGTGTGAACTTAACCATCACCTCTTTGTCGGGGCTAAAAACTGACATAGTTAAGAACCACCCAATAACCGCACCGAAATTGGTCCATCCGTTTAGGAGTTACGATGCCACAGACAGACAGACACACATACGAGGCATGCCTTTTAAGTTCTGTCGTTTCCATATTTTCCGGCAATTTTGAATTTGGAACTGTTCTATATTCGAATGTGTTTACATTTTGAATCTCAAAACAGTTGAAAGTATTAGGATTAATGCTATTGTTTAGTCACAGTTTCGATTTGAATCTGTCAGGTCACGTACGAAAATGAATCTTTCTAAGGAAAATGTTCGTGCAATAATTTTCTACAACTTTAGAAGAGGCCTGACACGGCTTCAGTGTTTAGAAGAGCTAACATCTGTGTTCAATGATGTAGCCCCATGTCTGCGGACTGTCGAACGCTGGTATTTAGAATTCCAGCGTGGACATACTAGTGTTAGTGACAGATTTCGCGAAGGACGCCCAAAATCCGCCTTCACTGAAGATAACATCATTGCTGTGAGAGAACTAATTCTCGAAGATCGTCATGTGACGTATCGAGAGATAGAGGCTCTATTAGGCATCTCAGGGACAACCATTCAGAAGATCTTGCATGAAGCACTTGGTGTGAGAAAGCTAGTTTGCCGTTGGATACCGCATCTGCTTTCCGACGATCACAAGGCGGCCCGCGTCAGATGGTGTAAGAAAACTCTGCAAAGGTTCAACCGAGGGGAGTCAAATCACGTCTACGACATCATAAGTGGTGACGAATCTTGGATCTATGCCTACGATCCTGATACCAAACAACAATCTACAATCTGGGTCTTTCAAGACGAGCCAAAGCCGACTAAAGTTGTTCGTTCTCGAAGCACTTCAAAGAAGATGGTGGCCACGTTCGTTGGAAAAACCGGCCATGTTGCGACTATTGCACTTGAAGATCGTAGAACGGTTAACGCAGAGTGGTATACTACAGTTTGTTTACCACAAGTCATCGCCGAACTTCGAAAATCTTAACTCAAAGCGACGCATCATCCTGCACCACGACAACGCAAGCTCACACAGCGCTCGTCAAACCATTGAGTATTTGAAGCAGGAAAAAGTAGAAATTCTTGACCATCCTCCATACAGTCCTGACCTAAGCCCTAACGATTTCTTTACATTTCCTAAAATTAAGAAAAGTCTTCGTGGTCAAAGGTTCCAGTCCGGTGAAGAAGCAGTCGACGCTTTCAAGACAACCATTTTGAACACCCCACTTTAGAGTGGAATAAATGTTATAATAACTGGTTTGAGCGAATGGAAAAGTGTTTTAAACTACGTTGTGAATACTTTGAAAAACAATAAAAAGTACTATAAGGTTCTAGATGTGTTTTTTTCTTCAAACGACAAAACTTAAAAGGCATGCCTCGTACGTATTTATTAGTCAAAGGTGGAACACCCCCTCTTTTTACATTGCTGTTAAAAAAAATAAAGAATGTAGAGAACCCTGTAACTAAAAGAAAGGACATTTCAGTCATAAAAAATAGCCGTTATCGTTAAAATTATTTAAATTCAGTTGCTTAGCGATTAAAATATGCAAAATTGTTGCGAAGCAAGTCATGCCACAGGTGGTCATTTATTTTTAAATAGGACTTCTATCCAAGATATTCAAATAATAATATAAAATAAAGCTTGACAAGTGCGAGTCTGACTCGTGGTGCACCTAGGGTTCCGTACAAATATTTTTATGTTAGTTTTTATGTATATATCCACAAATTATAATTGGTTTTCCTTTGCTTGTGTGATTATTATTATTATTATTAGCCCGTAGAGTTCCACTGCAGGGCAAAGGCCTCCCTTCCCTCCTTCCACGAACCTCGGTTACTGGCTAATTGAGGCCACTTTTTCTGGTATGCATCCAGTTCATCCCTCCATCTCCGCCTGTATCTACCACGAGGCCGCCGCCCGTTTGGAACCCATTCCGTAGTGGCTTTTGACCATAGTTCCTCTGGCATACGACAAACGTGTCCTGCCCAGTCCCACTTCAATTTTGCGGCTGTCATAGCCACGTTAGCTATCTGTGTTTTGGAGCGCAGTGTCGAGTTTCGTATGCGGTCTGTGAGCCTGACTCCGAGGATGCTGCGCTCCATAGCTCGTTGACAAACACCGAGGCGGGACTTTTGAATATTGGTGAGGGACCAAGTTTGTGCACCGTATGTGAGAATGGGGAGAATGCACATGTCCATTAGTTGTGATTGTCATGCGAAATTTCATGCTTCTAAGTAATTTGCGAGTTACAAATATGCAGCGTAAATGGCCGTATGTTTTGATTCCGTTGACTTATAAGCTTGTTTTTTTTACAGATTGGGTCGTAATAGTTTTTTATATTAATTTCAACTTGAACTTTGTCAGTAAACCTCCACGCATTTACTAAGAAAAAGGGTCTAGACAGACAGACAGACGGACAACTAAGTGATCCTATATGTGTTCCTTTTTTCCTTTTGAGGTACGGAACCCTAAAAATTCTTAATATTTGCCAGGGACACGTTGGTCCTTGAAAGTGATTTACTGGTCCTAAACCATGACGTGGAAGAGATATGTCAGGACCTTAGTTCAACTAAATTGAGAAATTCCTCAAGTAACTCTAACTCTTTTGCCAACTCTAGTTGGCTTCTAACTTTTTTATACAACCTGGAGAGGGAACAAGCATATGGTCCACCTGATGTTAATTGGTTATCGCCTATAGCAAAGTATTGCCTCGTAGGTCACGCACCTTAGAAACGTGCCCTAAGATGCACTGCTTTGCGTCCATCAACATAAGGCATACAGGTGAAAAGCCTGCCTGTAATTTCACCTTGTTTTGTGCGGCCTGCGCGTAACGGCCCTCAGTAACTTTATTAAATCGTTTTTCTGTCCAGTATTATGACGCTATTTACAGATTTTTTTTTAATATTGATAAAAATAGCTCCAAGGCCAAGCTCTTGACTACTACCTCACCTGGTGGTAAGTGATGGTGTGATCAAAAGTGGAGCACGCTTGCCTAGAAAGAACCTATTCACTCTGGACTTGAAGACTCCGAGATTATACTGGTTTGGAAAAACACACGCCGGTCTTGCATTGCATTGATTTAAGCCAGAAACTAGTTTCTTTTTTGCCACCCAGACCTCATTTGATCAATAAATAGTGAATCATTCTGTATATAATTAAAGCTTAAAGTGCATTAAAAGTAAAAGAGTAAAAAGTGTACCGACCACTTTAAAATATGCTATACTATTCGCTGTTGTAAATATCTTTAATCCTTTTATCAATCAAGAGAAGTTAACATTGAAATAGTCTTAGAACAAGTGCACTTAAACCTTCAATCACGTGTCACTGTACCTACACTTTTTAAGTGTTTGTTTATATCCCTAAAACTAAACTAATATTTTATTTACGTACACTTTAGCTCATGTCTATCACACTAATATTATAAATGCGAAAGTTTTGATGTTTGTTTATTTATTTATTTGTTTGTTACTCAATCACGTCGTAACGGCTGAAGAGATTTCGATGAAGTTTGGTATGTACATGTGATTATAACTTGACTTAACACATAGGCTACTTTGAACACCACGCGTGCGAAGCCACGGGTGGAAGCTATACGTATAATAAGTTGATTAGAAAAGGCAACTTTGCTCAATCTTTTTGCAATATATTTAAATGAAATCGAAAATAAGTGAAATGTAATTCTAATTTTCATCTCACTTGACACGTACACACCAAATAATTTGAGCCAACCAGTTTATTTTCCCTACATTTATACCTTTTAGTATGTTGCAAAGAAAAAAGGTAGCAAGACGAGTTTAAACGCATGCAAGTGACGTGACGTCACAAGCGTTTAGCATTCACATTTTCACACGCCTCATCAGAACGCACAGTCAGAGCAAAGAGCGCTTTCCGCAAAGCCTTCGACCCGCAAACTCGATCGGAAAATGTAATTGGAAGTAGGTAAACAATGGACAGGTAGGCGGCATTCGTGTACCGCACTCTGCGCAGGTCGCATGTGTCGCGCAGGACCAAGTTCCATATCATCGCGCGATCGCGGACCTTTTGTGCCTTATCAACCGTGCCCAACTATTTTTACATCCACGCATTGTTCCTGAGATGCACTTATCAATGCTCAGTGATATGGATATGCACTTGACATTGACGCGCTAAGTGTAAACGAGCTGTGATTTTCAGTGGCAGTGCGATTTGTTACACCGTCTCATAAATATTCATATTTTATTGTCTATCCGGAAAACTTGTGCGGATTCATTGTTATGGTGATACAGTCTGTAAGGACGAAATGGTAAAAGATTAGCGGAAATAACGATTCAATTGCCTTGTCATTAAAATAGGTTTGTATTTCTTTATCAGTATATCTAATTTGCGTGCGTACGGTTAGTTATTGTGTAGTGCTTAGATGTTTTTCTGTGGCTGGTTTTTTGCAAGATCAAGGATGAAGTTGACAGTGGTTGAGCGATTTTCTGCTGGTCACGTGCTGAGAGTCGACGATAAGGCGTGATGATCACGCTTACTTGTTACGGCGTTAAATAAGTACATTGCTTTGAGCTATGGAATATTTTATTATTGCAATTGCTAACGATATTATTGATGATATTAACTTCGACATTGAAACTAGTATCCAGTAATTAACCTTAGATATATCGAATACTTTTATAAGCTTCGATACTTGAACTAATTAAAATTACTTTTTAAAGGTTTTTGAAATGGTTATCTTAGAATTTTTCGTAAGTGTCGGATAACACTATAAAAATAAAATACTGTTCATTAAAATAACCAATAAAAAGGTTTAGGTAACATTCATTCCGCTAATTTAAGTTGAGCTTTACGACTAGTTAGCAATAATTTTGAATCACGAGTTCAAAGTGCCTCCTCACTCGTAAAATAACAATTAAAACTGAGATTTGCATCTTAAACTAATTTAGCGCAAAACTGCTAGATAATTCGCAAACTTCTTTTGTATTTAAAGTAAATGTCGTTTTCTGTGAATAATCCATTCGCAGACAAGTTATTTCTGAGATCCATTACTTCAATTCAGAAGTGGATATTTATAATTGGTAGATTGTGAAAATATGAAAATAATGATGATTAATCGGCTTGTTTATCCTAAAGCAGCATAAAAAACTTGTTTAGCAACGTCTTAGTATATAGCCCGCACCCTCAGAGCTGGTGCCAAAATAGGTACTTATGTAAGGTGACTAACAGCACGCGCGTAATTTGAAAAAATAGAAACATGGATTATATATCCCGTCCGAAGAAGTCTTGTTAAAGACTTAGAGGGAATAATACTTTGCTCGTTTTTCTAGGAAACTTCATCATAAATTGCATAGATAGAAACTGGAAAAACATTTACATTTGAGAAGTGATCCGGAAACCTATAGACAAGTGTTGGCTACAAACGAGTCAAAGAAAGTTCTTATCATGTATATCAGTTTGAGTGCGCTTGTCACAATGATAACATTGTTTTTTTTCATTATAAACTCAAAATTAGATACTCAACAAGTCAGTTAAAAAACCAAATAGTCCGAATGCTAGTTATATTTGTTCTATCAGACATTTTTTTAAATACTCATTATAGTTAAAGCAATGGCACGTCAAATGTATCTCGGAGAGGCAACCGGATAGCGAGTGGTAACCTGGGCCTTGGAGTGGTACAGAGTCCCCTCGTATCGGCCGAATTGACCCCCAGTGGACGGGGGCGGTGTTAAGGGAGTGTGGCAATTTTTTTTTAACTAAGCAACCGGATAAAAATGCGGTTGCTTGAAAGGTAATATAACATAATTGTATAATACATTTTTTCGGTCAGCTGAAACACATAGGCCGTTTTCGCTCTAGCGAATTAAATTCTACCAATTGTATAACATTGTAAAGAAGTTAATTATTTTTATTGGATTCTTTTTTATTATTATTGTACTGACATAACATGAACATGTCATTTGTCAAAAGATGAAATAAATGAAATTATAAATTACGAAAAAAACCCTTCTAAGTTGCCGAAAAACCCTTTTTTTTTTGTTTTTTAACAATAATTTAAAAAACACAGTAAAAGTTTTTTAAATCGGCGGGCAAAAAATTTATTACACAATTATTTAATTTATTACCTTTCAAGCAAAAAAATTTGCCCCACCCCCATATCACCGCCCCCGTCCAATTGGGCTGAATTCGGCCGATACGAGGGGACTTTGAACCACTCCAAGGATTACCACTCGCTATTCGGTAGCCTCTCCGACACACATTTGACATGCCATTGCCTTGAATACTATAATTTGATACATTTCCACTTTCGGGATAGATGTTAAGCATTCACGCGATAGGTTGCAAGGCCTCATATCAGAATACTAATCCAAGGCACATACCTTCGAATATTTGGTTCTAGGACATGCCAGTTTCTTCACGATGCTTTCATTATCCGTTTTAAGCATATGATATCGTGCACATAACTTTTTCGAGCAGTAACGATAAAGTGCACGGCCGGGATTATAACCCATAACCTCATCTTATAAACTGTTTATTTAAAACGAAATGCCTAAATAGTTTCTAATGAATGTAATAAAAACATAAGAAAAATACAATGTAGCAGAATTGGTAGTGCATGCTCGTATCAAAAGGAAGGTTACTGGTTCAAGTCCCGTCTAGGCTTGAAAATTTTTGACATGGTTTTAAAAATCTTGTATTTTTCGTAATAAAAATACTATAAGTAAAATAAGCCGTTTATTCAGATTTTACATTTTTCAAATTAAGTGCATAGGTTAGAGTATTAATTGTGCATCTGTGTGCCCTTTGGCATAGGCCTTCTCCGATTCCTTCCATTTCTCTCTAAATTTAGTTGTTCTTGTACACTGTTTACCTTTCGTAGTTTCGATATCGTCTTTCCAACAACAACTCAAAGACAACACAAAGTTGTCTTCCCTACTCCTTTTCACATTTCTTAGGTAGCAAACTGTAACAAAAAAATAGTAACGGCAACAATAACACTGTCGCTAGCAATGGTTTTTCCCCATCTCAAACAATTACGAGATACTTAAATACAGAGGTGTCGGTAACGGTAACAGTGTCGCGAGTTTTTGGTTTGGTTGTTCACCATCTCAAAAAATGTCCAACGCGCCTTATGAAGTTTTCACTTCAAAAATATAAGTACCTAAGTACGCGCGTAAAACATATCCTGTCATCTATACTATAATATATAATATCATAAACAGGAAAGATTTGTATGTTTGTAACATATAAACTCAAAAATTACTAGTCCGATTTCAAAAATTCTTTCACCATTAGGGAGCTACAGCTTTAATAATGTAACCCAAGTTGTATAAAAATTAGCCATAAAAAATGTTTAAATAATAAATATCTAACCGTGCAAAGCCGCGACGGGCCGCTAGTAATTAATACAAAGCCTAGCAAAAACAATTGTGTTTAAAAAGCATGTGACAAACACACGAGAACATGACGCGACAGATAAGACACTTTATAGGTTTACATTGAAGCATTTGTACTTCACTAATGTGTTGACTTAACTTATCACGATTTGTTCCACTAGGATTTTATGTCTAAGCCATGGGCATGGCCAATGTCAAAGTCAAAATTGCGATTAATTGCTACAGATGGATTGACATGATGCCTCAAGTTGATGGGCGTAGGGCTGTGTATAGGGCACGTTTCTAAGGTGCGTGACCTATGAGGAAATACTTTGTTATACCACATAACATCAGGTAGGCCATATGCTTGTGCCATCTCCAAGATGTATAAAAAAAGATCACCAATTTTTTATGCAAAAATTCGAAGGGATTGCCATCGGGGTCAAGTCCCGTCTGGCTCGTAAGTTTTTACGATGGTTTTAATAATCTTAGGATTGTCATAAATCCATACTAATACGAGGCATGCCTTTTAAGTTTTGTCGTTTGAAGAAAAAAACACAACTAGAACCTTATAGTACTTTTTATTGTTTTTCAAAGTATTCACCGCGTAACTTAATACACTTTTCCATTCGCTCAAACCAGTTATTATAACATTTATTCCACTCTAAAGTGGGGGTGTTCAAAATGGCTGACTTGAAAGCGTCGACTGCTTCTTCACCGGACTGGAACCTTTGACCACGAAGACTTTTCTTAATTTTAGGAAATGTAAAGAAATCGTTAGGGCTTAGGTCAGGACTGTATGGAGGATGGTCAAGAATTTCTACTTTTTCCTGCTTCAAATACTCAATCGTTTGACGAGCGCTGTGTGAGCTTGCGTTGTCGTGGTGCAGGATGATGCGTCGCTTTGAGTTAGATTTTCGAAGTTCGGCGATGACTTGTGGTAAACAAACTGTAGTATACCACTCTGCGTTAACCGTTCTACGATCTTCAAGTGCAATAGTCGCAACATGGCCGGTTTTTCCAACGAACGTGGCCACCATCTTCTTTGAAGTGCTTCGAGAACGAACAACTTTAGTCGGCTTTGGCTCGTCTTGAAAGACCCAGATTGTAGATTGTTGTTTGGAATCAGGATCGTAGGCATAGATCCAAGATTCGTCACCACTTATGATGTCGTAGACGTGATTTGACTCCCCTCGGTTGAACCTTTGCAGAGTTTTCTTACACCATCTGACGCGGGCCGCCTTGTGATCGTCGGAAAGCAGATGCGGTATCCAACGGCAAACTAGCTTTCTCACACCAAGCGCTTCATGCAAGATCTTCTGAATGGTTGTCCCTGAGATGCCTAATAGAGCCTCTATCTCTCGATACGTGACATGACGATCTTCGAGAATTAGTTGTCTCACAGCAATGATGTTATCTTCAGTGAAGGCGGATTTTGGGCGTCCTTCGCGAAATCTGTCACTAACACTAGTATGTCCACGCTGGAATTCTAAATACCAGCGTTCGACAGTCCGCAGACATGGGGCTACATCACTGAACACAGATGTTAGCTCTTCTAAACACTGAAGCCGTGTCAGGCCTCTTCTAAAGTTGTAGAAAATTATTGCACGAACATTTTCCTTAGAAAGATTCATTTTCGTACGTGACCTGACAGATTCAAATCGAAACTGTGACTAAACAATAGCATTAATCCTAATACTTTCAACTGTTTTGAGATTCAAAATGTAAACACATTCGAATATAGAACAGTTCCAAATTCAAAATTGCCGGAAAATATGGAAACGACAGAACTTAAAAGGCATGCCTCGTATTATAAATGCGAAAGTAACTCTGTTTGTTTGTTTGTTTGTTACCTTTTTACGACTAAAGGGCTGAACGGATCGTAATGCAATTTGGCAAGAAGATTATCCTGGAGAAGGAAATAGGCTATCTTTTGTTTTAAAACAATAATCTAGAAGGGGTTGAAAGTTCCATATAATTTAACCGTCGTTAATTGACGTGAAGTCATTTAAGTATAGGATAATGTAAAAAGTAGGATCAACACAATGTTTGGGCTCTGACAACCCTCTTGTGGGATATATTCACGGATCTTGTACTGAGTAAGAGATCCGAGAATGTCCTTCATGGGGATTGAAAGCCGTGAGCTATATTTACTATATTCAGCCAAACGATGTTTTTTAACAGAATAGAAGATCTTATGACGCAAAATAAATATTATTTCTACCGATTTAGAATGCAAGATATAAGCAGTTTTTAAAATAAATTGCTGGTTGAGAGAGCCATGAAAATCCTAATAGTGACATCGTTCACTGAAATAACGGTTATGGCAATATGGACGTTCATCTTAACCGGTCAACAACGAGTCCATGACTCACTATGATTTTAAACCAAGTGTTTGGAAGAAGTTCTATTTATAGTCCCTAAGGCTGATCGTCCACTAGACAGCCTGGCCGACAGTCAGAAAATCCTTAGTTTGAAGGACGAAAAAGTTGATTCCAACTAATTTTTTAAAATATAACGTTCCTAGTGATCTTATGACGACCTCCGTGGAGCAGTGGGCTAATAGCCGGCTGAGACGCAGGAGGTAGCGAGTTCGATTATGTTTGCATGATCTACATATATTTGTTTCGGGTCTGGTTGTTTTTCTATATATTATAAGTATGTATTTACAAAAATTCTATCAGTTATCTGGTTCCCATAGTACAAGCTCTGCTTAGTTTGGGGCTAGATAGCGCTGTGTGGAATGTCCAGCAATATTTATTTATTTAGTAGTGCTTGTCACACATAGTGCCTGACCTTATCTTACTTTTCGTTCTTAGTAAACAAAAATTGAAAATTGAGGAAAATTGTTTTGAAATGTCCTGTCTGAGTAGGTACTAAGTACACCTTGACCGTGATGCTATTTAGATGGAAGTACTGACAAAGTAAACTAAAAAATTATCCTTTTAAAATTTTACTGCCGCGTCAATTGCTATTCAGAATGCAGTGTCGAGGCAAACATTATAATGTTTATCCTTATTTTATAGTATTTGTTATTGATAATGCCTCATGCTTTGAAATAAGGTTTATGGTTTTGTGATTTACGATTAAACTGATAAAAAAATCACATACCTACTCGTATTTCTATTTATTTACATAACTTAATGTTTTTATTAGATGGTATTCGCCTTCGCCGGGATACTCACATCCTTCAGCATTTATATAACATCCTGTTCAACCCTTCCTCACCTTCCTATCTTAAAGAACGCTTCCATTTCCTCTATCAATCCAATCCTCGATCCTTGCGTTCATCTGACACACTCCAACTCAGGACACCTGTACACTCCTCCTCCTACTTTGATAAGTCTTTTACAGTGCAGGCTGTCCGGTTATGGAACGCGCTGCCGGTGGCTATCAGATGTGCCAGAGACCAGTAATACTGGTCTCTGGATGTGCCAAGTCACTTGCCATTTTTAAACGTATGCTCAGAGAACACTATCTGAGTATTTGTCGCTAAATATATATGTATTTATTATTAATTATTTGTTTCTTAAATAAGTCTAAGTATGTATCTATGAATTATTATGAGTAGTTATTATTTAGATTCATGTAGTTTTCATTTATGCAAGTTTTATATTTTTTTATTTTTATATAATTAGTATTAGTATGTAAGTACATGTAGTATGTCAGGTACACCCCAGGTAATGTCTACACAGTCTATTCCATCCAAAGGTTGTCTGGTAGAGATCGCTAATTAGCGATAAGACCGCCAATTGTATCCATAGATTTACGTAGTTGTTTTTTTTTATATGTATTTGTTTCGTGGTGTGCAATAAAGTATTATCTAATCTAATCTAATCTATTTTAGGTGGTCAAACGGTAGTTGTAAGTTGTGAAAGGAATGGAAACCATATTAAAATAAATTACGCTTAATTTACTTTAATCAATTTATTAGATACTTTTATGTACATTTAAACGCAAGCCTAGACAGAACTTCCTCAGCAACTCAGTATTTTTGTACTAAACAAATCAACTACAAAGGAATAAGGACGTTTACCTCAGCTACAGCAGCAAATCTCCACTTTAACAGCCCAATTTACAATATTATCCAAGTCTGATCAAAATCTGCAGTTCGTTTTCCGTTGTGAACAATATCCCAAGATGTCCCGTCACGACAAGATGGCCGCCCCTCCCTCACTCATCCAAAACGGGTAGACCGATTTTAATGAAATTTTGTTTGTATATTGCTAAGTATAAAAATAGGCCGTAAATTATTTTTCCCCCAACAATATCCATATAATTTAACCGTCGTTCATTGACGTGAAGTCATGAAGTTTCGCGTCACTTTGACAAGGGTGTTTTATATACTTTTTATTCCGAAGTTCCCACGGGAAATTACAAGTGTGCGAAGCCGCGAGAGGGTCAGCTAGTATTTTATAAATATGTGTTACTTTTTATTATCTTATATATCAGTTCATTCAAAAAACCAAGTTATTATGTATTTTTACTAAAAACAAAACAGATTATTGCTCTAGCCTATGAAAACCGTTATCCAAAAGTCGCTGGTTCTAAACCTATATACCTTATTATGTATGTAATTACTTACACACACGCAAATAAACAAAAACTTGTAATACATAATTTAATATCGTAATTATGGTTGTCGTAGATATATCGTCTGCAGCAAAGTAAGTTATTTTTAAATAAATAAAAACAGGTCAAACAAGTACAAAAATAAATAAATCTTCCTAAGAAACTGGTATAAGTGATAAAAAAATAGAGAATCTTCATTGGCTATAAGTAAGAATTATTATCAAAGGTGCGAAGCGAAACCTGCTTCTAGACTTCAGGCGTGACGCAAATATAAACAGCTCGTAGATTTTACATTTATGTATATATTCGGATGTATAGGTAAATAGAAAATAATTGAAAATACTAATGCACCACGTAAAACAAAATCAATTAGGTATTAACATTAAAATACTTACTTGTTTAAATCGTGAAGTACAATCGGTGAGATCACTTCTAAGTAGGTAACATATACAGAATGAATTTGAAAATACTTGACAAATTTAAGGAACGGCTCTGCAATCAAAATATTCCTACAGGGGGTAATAGTGCCTTCGTCGGTTGCCTTAAAATCTATGTCATCATCATCATCATTCTCAGCCCTTGTCGACCCACTGCTGGGCATAGGCCTCTCCTTGTTTCTGCCACTCTTCCCGATCCTGTGCCAGTCTGAGCCACGTACAACCCACGGTCTTATGGATGTCGTCGACCCATCTCGCTGGTGGACGTCCCCTATTTCGATGGCCAGTTCTCGGCCTCCACTCTCTCGTTTATCTTGGCCATGTTTTATCTTTTGGCAAAGAGTATCAAATAAAGGAAGTCACCAGGCGTATTCAACTTGGATGGGCAGCTTTCGGCAAACTAGATGATATACTAAAATCCACGCATATTCCACAATGTCTTAAAACACGTCTCTATAACCAATGTGTCCTGCCAACTATGACTTATGGTGCCGAGACATGGAGGCTCACGAAGGAGGCTGTGCACAAAATAAGTGTAGCACAGAGAGCCATGGAGCGCGCCATGCTCGGCATCACACTCTTAGATCGAGTTCCCAATACCGAAATTCGCAAGCAGACTAAAGTACAAGACGTCAGCAAGCGAATATTGGGGCTCAAGTGGAGTTGGGCAGGACACTTGGCCAGACGTAGTGACGACAGGTGGACTAAGGCACTAAAATCTATGTATTTTATTATAATTAATAACTCAACCAAGTAAACTTGAAAGAACAAACTAATCCTCGCCTTGGCTGTCGTAAGCTCAAAGCAAATAATTTTCTTTGCTAGATTTTTTTTTTATTCCAATTTATTATAAGGACCTTTATAAGGATACATGTCGGTCCTATCGTATGTACAAGTTAATTGAATCAAAGATACAAACAAAGCAAACAAAATAAAGTTCTTTGCTAGATGACCGATACATTTATTTGCACTGTAGTTCAATAGATAATTACAGATACTCATTGAGAAGAGTCAATGCACTCTGATGACTATTTAATTTGTAAGAGTTTTTGTCAACTTGTTCTATACACACAAAATGAGACAGTGTAACAAATGTCAGAGCCTTTGACATATAATAGCGTACCTAACCTCATAATATTAAACCTGAATTTTAAAGTCGCTGATTTTTATTCAATTAATATTATGAGGTGGCCTGTATATTTATAATATTAATGTTTATAAAGAATTGAAAAAATAAACAGAACGATCGACAAAAACGAAATTAAAAATAGTGAAGTTAGACTAAGATATTTTACTCGATAAAATATCTACAAGTTACTGTGACCCATTTAAGTGAAGTGACTATGTGATTGTCATTGTCACATAGACAAGCGGAGTGTTTGTTTGTGACAATACATACAGGAAGGAAAACTGGAGGACGACACGTATGATGTGTCAGTTGTCGTCGAGCTGACAACAGATGTCATCCCGCTCGAAGACGGTAAGTTAATTTTTTAAAACTACAGTGCCGTCGGTTTAAAACTGAAGAACCTTACAGCAGCTACAAAACTGGCACTAATGTATAATTGTAGTAAATCGTATAAAGGGCAGGTGTACGCTTTTATAACAAACTCCCAAGTGATGTATAAAAATTGACAGTTAACAAATTTAAAAACGTAATTAAACAAAATCTTTATAAAAAGCCTACTATAAGATATCGGATTATTTAGATGATAGGGAAGCTTAGGATTAAAATTGCTACAACTCGTTCACAATTTAGACGTAATTTATTTTCTGTATTGTTATGTATTCTAAAAGGATCATTAAAAAACAACCAGCCTTGTTTCTTGTCTTTCTTTCCTGGCTTGGTCGCGAAGGAATAGGCAATTAAATTGGCGTTTCAAAGTGATCCTTGTGATTGTAATGAATAAAAAGATTTAGATTTTCGATATTTAATGCACGTTACCACGTGGCGACGAGACGTGCTAGCGAGCCACTACTGGAGCCAATTAACGTATTGCAATTAGCGTGTTATTGTATTTTGTAGCGGACTGAATTAACAGTTATACTATCAATAGATCTAAAAAGACAAAATTTCAAAAAATAATCTGCAATAAATAAACTTCTACTAAATCGCTACTATATTCTTTGACAATACAACTATGACTAAGTTTCTCCGTAAAGTCTTCTCCATGACTATCGTTATTTGGAAGAAATTGCTTCAAATGATACACCCATTGTGCATTTCTATTGTGAGTTCTAAAAGTTTGTGTTGTGTATGTTTGTGCTTCTTCATTTATTAGATGCGTTATTTCAAATGAAGAATAATCATGTATTTCATCATCATCATCATTCTCAGCCCGTGTCGACCCACTGCTGGGCATAGGCCTCTTCTTGTTTCTGCCACTCTTCCCGATCCTGAGCCAGTCTGAACCACGTACGACCCACGGTTTTATGGATGTCGTCGACCCATCTCGCTGGTGGACGTCCCCTATTTCGATGGCCAGTTCTCGGCCTCCACTCTGTTAGTACCTTAGTCCACCTGTCGTCACTACGTCTGGCCAAGTGTCCTGCCCAACTCCACTTGAGCCCCAATATTCGCTTGCTGACGTCTTGTACTTTAGTCTGCTTGCGAATTTCGGTATTGGGAACTCGATCTAAGAGTGTGATGCCGAGAATGCTCCATGGCTCTCTGTGCTAGACTTATTTTGTGCACAGCCTCCTTCGTGAGCCCCCATGTCTCGGCACCATAAGTCATCGTTGGCAGGACACATTGGTTATAGAGATGTGTTTTAAGACATTGTGGAATACGCGTGGATTTCAGTATGTCATCTAGTTTGCCGAAAGCTGCCCATCCAAGTTGAACACGCCTGGTGACTTCCTTCACTTGATACTCCTTGCCAAAAGATAAAACATGGCCAAGATAAACGTATGAGTCGACCATTTCTAGTTTCTCGCTTCCAACAACGACGTTTGGGGCCGAAACTCCAGAAATGCTTGACATAACCTTCGTCTTGCCCATATTCTTCATAAGGCCAACCTTCACTTGATACTCCTTGCCAAAAGATAAAACATGGCCAAGATAAACGTATGAGTCGACCATTTCTAGTTTCTCGCTTCCAACAACGACGTTTGGGGCCGAAACTCCAGAAATGCTTGACATAACCTTCGTCTTGCCCATATTCTTCATAAGGCCAACTCTAAAAGATGCATTATAAAGCTCATTCAACATGGTCTGCAGGTCGTCCATCGTCTCGGCAAACAGAACAAGATCAAATGCAACAAATGCGACAGGTAGACACCATTAACATTTATACCACATTGGTCCAAAGAAAGCGTTTTTACGACGTCTTCTAAGACAGCCGTAAAAAGCTGTATTAGCTGTATCATGTATTTAGTTTTATATATAAAAAAAAGAAAAGTCTATTCGAAAAATCTTGTCCAAGTATATTCAACTAATCAGTTCCAAGAACTGGCCCCTTGCTCTTTGTTCTGGATAACAATATTTTACGATGATCCTAAATGGAGATGCCAATTTGTCACATACCATTATTTTAACACGTGATCTATCTGACAATTGGTAACGCTTTGGATAAGTGACTCATAAAACGGGCTAATAGCTTGCCAATATCACAATGAGCTTGGTTTTTCTTTGTTTATTTTGTGTTATCTTCATTTTGAACGGGGCTACGAAGTCACAATTTGTGATGATTAAAGGTTTTAATTCTTTAATGTCAGAAAATAAGGTTTGTTATGGCTTGCTCTCTTCCCGTAATCTTTAGAGTACTTGCATTAATGCACAAAATCATACACAGACCAGATACTACAGGTTTTTTGATAAATGTTACAAGGTGCCTAGTCTGACACTTGTATAGTCCATAACTATTACTCTACATGCCTAATTACCTGTGACTATCACATAAATACATATAATTACGTGTTTAAAGACGTTCTTAGTTTATAGCCTACGTCAAAATAAGAGACAACCTTCCAAGCAGGGCCCGTAGCCAAATGTCATTCGCCACGAATCTATTCGACTTCTACATACATTTGTTGTCGCTGAATGACGTAATATTTCTATAGCATGTGTCAAATCCCATACATTTTCGGACGTATCGACTAGCGTCATCGCTAATCGACTGTAACTTGGCTAAGCCCTCAGGTTACGTTTGGTCACGTTTGAAAATTGATAAAGCCTAAAATTTTCCGACGTCAACATACTTTGAATAGATTTGCTTGGGCACTCATCCGACCCAAATTCAACCAAGCAAAAAACTCATCAACAGAACCGTATTGACGATATTATCTAGAATTTAAGCAATTGGATGAAATAAAACATTATTGTTGGTTGTTAAAAAAATTGCACCGGAATAAACTTAGTGATAAGTATCTAGTAAACACGTGTAGTTAGTGTACTTACCTATTAAGTATAGTTTATTTTTAATCTCGTATCTTATTTTCTTTAATTAACCTTCAATAAGTGTGCAATCGAGCCATCCAGTGACCTTGTTATGACGTCTGAGCGATGATCATAAAGAGGACGAAACAATACGACTCGCAAGGATATAGCTTCTTATCAAGAAGTTGTGATAAACAAGTGATTTTTTGCAATCCACTTGATTGAATATTTCAATCAAATAACATATTTGAAGCTGATTTTTATTTCCTACCAAGTTATAGTTTTAATTTTTTTATATATATAATTAATTATTAAGAAGTATCGTTATTCAAAGTATAATATATATAGAAGTTTTTAAATAGATACGTAGTTCTTTATTGTACGCCATAAAACAATACAATTAAAAAGAACAACGTAAATTTATGTAATACAATTGGCGCTCTTATCGCTAAATAGCGATCTCTACTAAAATACAATAGAAATACGGTCTATTCTAGTTGTAATCATGATCATGGTTTTCATAAACATTGATTTATAAATAAATGCTAGTAAAACCATAACGTTTAGTAGCGAGATAACAAAAATCTAAATCATAAACATGATTTTTATAAGCATTGATTAACTAGTGGTTCGTCCCGACCGAACTGAGATCTCGCAAGTCTCCCATAAAAACATAAAAATATTATTTGTAATCTTTGACTATCAAAATAGTGCCACAAACTTGACCTACAGTTTCATTCAAATTACAGGTAACGGGAGTTCATGTTCATTAGTTTTTTTTTGGAGTAGAAATTAAAGTTATTCTGGATTGCAGACTTTTCCCTATATTTTTGTCACTAAAGCTACACGTATACCAAATTTCAGCACTGTAGGGTTACTTGTTTACCTTGTGAATTTTGTCAAAGTTTAGTTTTTTTTATGGCTAATAACTTAAAAACTACAAGATTTGAACTAAAACTAAAAGTAGAGTTAAAATGTACTTACAAATACCTTTTATTAGACGTGCCACTTGACCGGATAGGTTTTTTTTACCCCTCTTGAACCTCAATATCTCAACAGCCCCCCTCACATTTTTAGCTCATTTAGGCACACCAAAACTGTGTTATCACCACCTACCTATACACTATATTTCACGACGATAGGACAAACGCTTCGTAAGTTAACCTCGGACAAACAAACATTCATACATACATACAACGCCGATTTGCCTAGTTGATTTAGAGATCTCGCTTCACTCGATGAATTACCTAAACTGCTAGAAACATAATCTTTAGTAGCAGTATTTAAGTATCCATTATTTTAATCATGATTTTCACAAACATTTCGTTATATTCTGATGCTAGAAGAATGACCGGTAGCAGTATAGTAGTTTTAACATGATCATAGCTTTCATACTGTTACGCCGAGGCTGTTAAACAATGAGTAATAATCGAACTTTCTCGAACGCTTTTGTCTTGCTGTGTTATTGTTGCTATTGTGGTTTCGCAGAATGGGGAGTGGCCATTGTGTCGAGGGACTGACCCTTTCCTGGAAGGATCGACATCGTTCTCGAACAATCGAAATGTGTGCGATATAAATAGGCCGGAGAGATGGCCGGACAGTCAGTCTCAGTCTGAGTCAGTCTGAGTGAGTGAGTCTCAGCGAGGCCCTGGAGGACTGACGTGGGAAGGGTCTCGCGTGAACAGTAGTTGCTCCCGAGTCAGTCTGGATTTAGCTATACGTGTGAACATTTCGGTGACTTTAAGTGCTGCAACAGTGGTGTGAATTATTGTGTTGTGATACGTGTGACCAAGTTCGTGTATTCATCGTTTACTGCTGAATAAAAGTGTTATTTTGGTCAGATCGATTCCCATTATTTTATCCCGAACCCTCAGCTCGTAACAATACATACACTGATCACTACACCAAATGTATCATTTTATTATAAATTTTAGTAGTTATCATGATATACATGATCAAAATTTTCGTTAAAATTGATTTATCACAATGAGCGTTTGTTCTCGAAATCCCAAAATATTCATTTTTAGACAATCGATACGAAGAGCTCTTAAACTTTTCCTGCTACTTATCGTACACTACCTACAAAATATATTTTCTATATTACGTAAAGATTAACTGGAAGAAAATGCTTGTTAGCATTAAATTCGCCTATGTACAGATATATTAATTTTTGTGCAATAAAGAATTTTCAATCCATTCAATCAAGCTGAACTTTAAATCGCGGTCGGAAGGCAAATGCCAGGCCCACATTAAAAGCCTTAAATGCCAGCTCAGCTCACTAAACACTCATAAACTGAAACATTCCCCGCACCCAAAATAAAAAACTTGTTACGAGAAAGGTAGGTCTGACTGCCACTTAGTACGAAATTAACTTGATAAGGACGGAATTTACGAACGTATCGTAATTGATTCTTCTGACCCAGAAATTAATCAACCGACGTTTTGAGCTCGAGTACAAGTTTATTCTTTTAAAATAAATTTCTTGTATGTTTTTTGGGTTTCATTTATGAGCTACTAGCTGTTGTCTGCGACTTCGTATGCGTTACACTACTAAATTGATTGATTGAAAATAGCACTTATAAAACTAGTACGAAGGCGAACTTAATGCTAAAGATCATTCTTTTCCAGATAACCTCTTAATTAAATGTGTAGGTAACCTAGAAATAAAGCTAAACTCGCTGTTGCAACTTGACACCCCATTTTTATCCCATGTGACCTGATTTATGGGATAAAAAGTAGCCTATGTGTTAATCCAGGTATAATATTCTACGTACATACTAAATTTCATCAAAGGCGTGATTGAGTAACAAACAAACAAATAAATAAATAAACAAACATCCAAACTTTCGCTTTATAATATATTAGCTGTTGACAGCGGCTTCGCCCGCGTTGTTCTAGGGTGCAAAAATACATATATAAACTTTGACATCCCATTTTTCTCCCATGGGAACTGATTTTGGGATAAAAATTGATTTATAGCCTATGTGGTAATCCAGATTATAATCTACGTACATACCAAATTTAATTGAAATCGGTTTAGCCGTTTCGTCGTGATTGAGTAACAAACAAACAAATAAATAAACAAACATCCAAACTGTTGCATTTATAATATTAGTGTTAAGGATACGAGTGTGGGATATTTTTACCCGAAAACTCTAAAAGATGAAAAAGGGTTATGTTTTTTACGACTGAGTCTGGAATCGGTTTTCGGTGGTGGTATATGATTTTTATAATACCTACACAATTTTTTAAAAACATCCCAACGGCAATGGTTTTAGCCACAGCTGTTGCAGCTCCCGTGTCGACTTTAGAGGTCACGGATGTAAGTCTATCTAAACAACTGGCCAATAATGATGATGATGATGGTTGAAGTTACATTTGAACTATTAATCTCCGTTGGCGATATTATACAACAAGTTCTAAGTAAAACTATTGATTCATTCAATTTAGATACATGACATATACACTAAAGCTAAATTTCTACCCCATCATGGATTGATACTTTGACTAAAGTAAAATTTTGACAGTGGATTAATCTTTGTCTTCCTGCTCTTTTCCCACATTACGTGGCGTCGGCACAAAATTTATTTTTCTTCCATACCTCTCCATCAGCTGACATCTCCGTTGTCACTTCTTTCTTACCTATATCATTCTTCACACAGTCCATCCTCTTCTTGGGCCTTCCTCTACTTCTATATCCACATTCATATCTAAGCTAAATGGCTATCAATCTAACAGCGTTCAAGTCACATCGGGTGTGCCACAGGGCTCCATCCTTGGCCCGCTCCTATTTATCCTCTTCATAAACGATATTGACAAATGCTTTATCAACTCGAAATTTTTGCTATACGCTGATGACCTCAAAGCTTTTAGACCTATTACAACTATTGATGACTGCATCAGATTTCAACAAGATTTAAACAGACTCACAACTTACTGCAATATCAACAAACTCCACCTTAGCTTGCCAAAATGTAACTTCATTAACTTCACTAAAAATATTAATATCATCTCTTTTCCATATAACCTCTGTGATATTCCCATAAAAAGAGAGACACTAATACATGATCTTGGTATTTTACTTGAGAGTCACCTCAGTCTAAACCAGCACGTTGAAAACATCATTAACAAGGCTTTTAAAATGTATGGTTTCATCATGAGGTCTTCCGCAGACTTCAGGCGTGCCTCTACATTCCTCTATCTTTATAAGACACTAGTTTGCTCACAGCTGGAATATGCAGTGCCGGTTTGGAATCCTTTCTATAAAAAATACTCCACAGCGATTGAGAGAGTCCAGCGTAAGTATTTACGTACTATGAACTACAAATGCTTTCGCAGATACTACTCATATACCGACTTATTAGCCAAATATAAACTTCTTACTCTTGAGTCCAGACGAAAATACCTCGAAGCTGTTACCCTTTTTAAAATTGTACACAATAATTTCAATTGTATTGACTTGGTAGAAGGGCTGTGCTACGTCGTCCCGAGAACCTGCACTCCACGAGCAACTCGCTCTCGGTCTTTGTTTGCACTTAACACCTGCCACACTAACTCGGGTCTTCGTGCTCCCATTCGTCGTATGGTTGAGTCCTATAATACAAACTTTTCAAATATTGACATATTCGCTTGTACTCCCTATAAATTTAAAAAGATGTTAAATATCTCACTTGTTAGTGCAGATTTCAAATTAGATTTAGACAAATTAGATTAGATAGTAAGTGCCTATATTAGTTACCTTCACTCTTTGATTTTATATTGTTTATTCTTCTTCTTCTTTGAGGGTCTTTGTTTGTTTTTGTTATCACAACTTTAATAATCTATGTTACCCTCTAACAGACCCTGTAGCTGAAACATTTCTTTTTATGAAACGTAAATAACTAACCTGTGGATAACGTCGTGGACTACAGTATCAATAGCTCACACATGGTATACTATATACTAACACAGACTGTACCTTACATATATATTGTAGTTGTTTGTTATTCCTTAATAAATAAATAAATAAGCTCACGTTAATCACATGATTTTCTTCCTTCTGCATGACATGCCCATGCCACGCTAGCCTATTACTCCTCAACTTTTCTATCACTGGCGCTACTTTCAAACTTCCTCTAATATACTAATTCTTTATATTATCCATCCTCGTTACCACACACATCCATCTCGACATTCGCATTTTCGCCGCGTGCGCTCTTCTTTCACCCGTCTCTTACGTGGCCCAACACTCAGTGGATTGATACATTTAACTTTATATGTAGCATATCAGAAAATGAAGGCTAAATAGATACGGATGAGACCTGCCCACCCCAGTACAGTAACACCGCTGACCTTGCTGGCGATCCCACAAACCATTTCGCCGACCCCACCAAGGCCAATAAATCAGACACACGGCCCGAATGATTGGCAGACACGCAAAGGTCAGGTGCTTACGATTTACAGGATTTATAGGGATTTATTGTTCGTTTGTGATTTGAAATTAATTGAATTGTAATGCTATTTGTATCAGCTTTTATTGAATTAAATTAATTATTATTATTATTAATTAAATATTCGGTTGTTTACTTGTTGTAATTTAATAATTGGATTTACTAGTATAAATTTATAAAAACGTAGTAATCCTTCATTATAGACTTTATGATATTTTGTTTGAAAGAATAGTTTATTTTTGTTTTGACTTGTATTACTCAAAATAAACAATCATAGGTTTTTGTATAATGAATAATATCTTGATATTATTAATTACAACTACACAAACGTCTAATAGCAAGTAGGTCAAAACAATTACTACTAACATTGAGATAACGTGTGTCTAGCCTATAAGGTTTCTAAGGAATTTTCTTACTAGATAATCTAGTGGCCTAGGGAAACCTCATTGCGGTTTTGAGTTGCCCAAGATTTTAAATGCTTATTATAAAAACCACAATCTGGCTTAGTTTAATATTGATTTAGGTTATTTACTTGCAATATATTTTTGTTTTTGCAGAACCAATTATTTCAAACCCTTTATTTTATCAATTTAGGAGAACTTGATGAGACATCGTCATGCAACCCTTGTAGTATTCACTCACATTTTAATTTTCGCTATTGATTTCAGAATATGTTACTCTCTGCCTATTCATTTTTGATAAACAAAAAGCCTTATTTTACTTCCTTAATTGTTTAAAGAGTTTGTCCGTGTATCACGATAAGGCCTTACTGTCTAACTCCAGTCACATTTGGATCAGTAAATGAAACAGGTGTTTATTTGGCGCAAGGTCAACCTGACATTAGATTAGCTCTAGCGCTTTTTTATATAGTTTGAGACCGCAATAAATTTTGTAATTTGGCCATAATTCTTTATTTATGCAATGAATGTCCTTTATTATTTTGCAATATTATTAATGACATCATTAGTATAATATTTAATTTGGTATCTCGACATTATTTAAAAAAAATCCTTTTGTTCTCGATTAAATAATAATAATAATAATAAATATTACTGGACATTTCACACAACGCTATCTAGCCCCAAACTAAGCAGAACTTGTACTATGGGAACCAGATAACTGATAGAATACTTATATACTTTTTTTTTGTAAACACATACTTATAATATATAGAAAAACACCCAGACACGGAACAAATATCTGTAGAACGTGCAAACATTTGTTCCGCGTAATAATTAGATATACTTACTCAATTACAAAAATCACTGCAAATACTTTATGTAATTTAATCAGAGCTTGGTAAGATTTGTTGGTAAAGCACGATTTTAGCACTAAGCCAGATAAAATAATCTTAATTTCATCTGAATTCTAAATCAACTAGCCAAGATTTTTTTACTCAAACAGCCAACGTAACTCACTTATCGCACAATGAGTAGCAGACGGACAGCGTGTCATTGGCGAATTTGTTTAAAGTCAACAATGCGTGATGGATTGTTTACGCTGGTTTTGTTTGTGATCCTACCCGGCTGTGTGTCACATGAGAGGAAATTTCCAGATTTTGCAAAAAGTGATCACTTTTGTTGCTAATGTCAGGTGTAACTTTGTAAACAAAAACGTAAAACTAATATACCTCTGGAAAGAGAGTTAATTTGTACTGACAATCATAGTATGTTCGTATGGGCTAGTGCCAATTATATTGTCGAGGGTCTAGGACCTAACCTAATCCATTTTTACTAAGAAAACTGTTGTCCACCATCTTGAATCAGGTTCCACAGAGAACAAAATAAAAAAACTTATCGCTAAGTGTGATTTCTTCCAGACAATGTTATTGTTATATTTTCGGGGAAAGTAGAATAAAACTTTGCATTTTTACAAATTAATTAAACGCAGACCAGTTTAGCCAACTTAGCTTACTAGTAGAATACTGACCATTAAAGTAAGTTTTATTTTACTAAAGAAAACTTTCGTGATTTATTTCAATCATTATTATAAATCCCGTATTTATAATAATGATTAAAATGCGTAAGATTGTTTTCATAGGAAAATGTTGGTGATAAATCTAATTCTAGGAGATTATCTATTGTGATTCTAGCATCAATGTGTCTGTAGAAAAACTAATGAATACTCAGAATGACATAAATTATGAATTGCAGATTGGCATATTCCTAGAATTGTTTTTTCATTGCAACCGGCTATCATTTCATCTTCATCATCATCATAGTTAGAGACATAGATAATCATTTATTTGACATATAGCACATATAATACAACAAATAAAACATAAAAAAACGATTAAACATAAAAATAAAGTGGCACTCCGGGAGTGCTGACAGAAGTGAAAACTTGAATAAAAGCAGACTACACTACAGATTATACAAAGGTGTCGGTAACGATAACTGTCGCGATTTCTATGGTTTTTCCCATCTCAAAAAATGCCCGATGCGACTAAAGAGGTTTTCACTTCAAACAATTAAAAATGTATGTATTGTAACAGACATAAGACGTCCACTGAATAAAGACCTCCCTGATTGATGTCCAGAGCGAACGATCTTGTGAGGTCTGCCCCCAATGACTCCCAGCAATCTTTATAAGTCATCTTACTTTTGTCGACCTTCTTGGCGCTATGGGTGAATAGCTGGCTGACGCAGGAGGTACCGGAACAAATTCCGCAGCGGGAATCATGTTTGCATGATCTACAGATATTTGTTCCGGATCTGGTTCTCTATATTTACGAGTATAAGAAAGTATTTACAAAATTAAAGACGAAAATAACTATTATATCAGTTATCTGGTTCCCATAGTACAAGTTTTTTTTAGTTTAGGGTTAGATAGCCCTGTGTGAAATGTTTTATTTATTATTTATATTTAGTGGGGGGTAGTCCAATGCTGTCCTACGCTTTCCAGTACGTTGTCTCATCTGAAGAACCATTCTATCCCAACGACGGTCAATTATTCAAGCTAAACACCGTTTTTGTGCTGCAGAAGAGGGCTGTTCGTGCAATTCATAATATGGGCCCCAGAGAATCATTACGTAATAAGTTTAAAGAAATAAATATTATGACATTCCCTTGTCAATACATCTATGAAAATCTGATGTATGTTCACAAAAATATTAATTTGTTTAAGATTAAGCGATAATCATAATTTTAATACTAGAAATAAAGATAAACTCGCTATTGCCACTTGTAGACTCCATAAAGTTAGTAAATTGTTTAAAGGGCAAGGTGTACGCTTTTATAACAAACTCCCAAGGGATGTACAAATATTGACAATTAACAAATTTAAAAATGTAATTAAACAAAATCTTTATAAATAACCTACTATAAAATATCGGATTATTTAGATGATAGAGAAGCTTGGGATTGAATTGCTCCAACTCGTTCACAATTTAGACGTAATTTGTTTTCTGTATTGTTATGTATTTTAAAAGGATCATTAAAGAAAACAACCAGCCTTGTTTCTTGCCTTTTTTTCCTCGCTTGGTCGCGAAGAAACAGGCAGTAAAATTAACGTTTCAAAGTGATCCTTGTGATTTTAATGAATAAAAATATTTGACTTTGACTTTGACTTATGTACATATATATCCTGCCCACTGCCACTCCGACTGGCTAATCTTCCAAACTGAACAATCGATAAAAGACTGGACATTTTTATTACACCAGAAATGAACTCAGAAATTATTGGTTTGCAAGATAACAAGATTCCGCAGTCAGGGCCGCAAGTTGAGAATTTAATAAGAGGTAGAGAGCATAATAAACCATTAATTTCTTATGGAAGTGATTGATTCGTTATGATTGCCACAATTCCATACGTGTCTCGCATCTGAGCATGATCCTTATCATTACCACTACTCGAAACTGAACTTTCACGTGATATGAACTAGGTTGACTTTCCTATGAGGAGTTTCTTGTGACTAGTTTTGGTCCAAGTAAGGATAAACAGGAAGGTTCCTATTTATCAGGTCCTTGGTCCAATGAACCTGTCAAGTTCATGATTCAGATATCAAAGGTCGTTGGAATAATCTGAGAGAATTTAAGCTGATTATAAAACCTGAAACAATTGTTTATTATTCACTGTCTTTTGTGGTAATGAAATCAGTTGTATCTGTGTGAGTGCCAAATGAATTATTTTGATTGTATTATTTTATTTGAATAGTCTCTTTCATAAGTCTCTTCCTTAGTAAATGTCCTTATAGTAGAGGAGACGTGGAAGATCGACCTTCACCGATCTGATAACCGGATGAGACATATTTTTTATCAAATATAATGTATAAACAAATATGCCTATAACTACTTGCCTATCTAAAAGTGCTCATGGCTATTTTTAATTAAATTAACTTTAATCGATTTTTTTCATCACTTTCATTCTTTTGATAACCAAATGAATTTTGTTTCACTGTTAGTTTTTAACACACAGAATATGCCTCAATAGGCTTGCCTACTCATTTCTGTGTATAGCTACCTGGCAAGCCGATGTGAACAGGTAATTCAATATAGGTGACTCCATCGTTCTGCTAACTTATCGAAAGTTATATCAAATTTTAGATTATTTTATTACAAAATCAGTCATATATAGACTTGCCTGCAAAAAATCATACTTAAAGTACTGTGGCCTAGCTAAAACTTTTAGAGTTTTAGCCATCTGATAGGTGCGAGAGAGAAAGTAGAGCGTCCGAAGTCCGTGTGGTAGAACAGGACAAAACATAGCAGCTGCAAGCTACCTGACCGTTGAATGTATCCGAGTGCGCATGCTTGTGTATAGTCGAAAATCATTTATTAGTGACAACACGTGCTAAATAATATAAATTGTGATTTTAACAATGAATAAAAAGTGTTTTTTGTGTGGTACGAAAAAAGTAATTATTGACTTTAATGAACATTCATTTAAAACATGCCATTTAAAATTGGCTTTCCGTAAAAAGCAAAGCTTTAAGTATGGAGATATTCAATTAAGCAAAGAATCTTTGGAGTTTGTTGGTTATCATTACACGTGTTACAACAAAGTTACCGTTATAAAAAAAAATACAAAGAAGAGTTCGAAAATTTTGTAAAAAATTATGAAGTAAGTAAAAGTTTTTGTTTATACAAATTAAAAATTTACAATTAAGTAGTTATTTCTTTCATATCGATTATTGCTTGAAAAAAAAGCCGTACATTGAATAAATAAAAATAATAAAAATAACAACAAATCTTTGAATTTCATTTTTTTATGTATTTTTTGTGCATTGTAATAAACGGTTCTAACAACATAAATGTATTAAATTTTTTTCTATATTTATTAATTTTTTTTATTTTTTATACTAATATTTTAAAAGTAACACTTATTCTTTCCCGCTTTACGGCATTTATTTAATTCAAATAATAAATAAATTATTCTCTATTTAATCTTAAATAAAAAATATAGATTTTTTTATAATTTTTTAATTTTACAATTTAGCTTTAAAATGATAAAAAGTTTTGTTGAATTAGTTTTTTTTATTTATTTATTAATATATTAACTTATTTATTTTTGATTTTTGCATAGCTGTAAATACGTATAGTGTGAAATAATATAAAAATTGTGATCGAAATTAGTTATAATAAATGGGAGTTCAAAATTAATGACAAGTGTAAATAAATGCTGTCTCTGTCACTCACATGTACACGAGCATGCGCACTCGGATACATTCAACGGTCAGGTAGCTTGCAGCTGCTATGTTGTGTCCTGTTCTACCACACAGACTTCGGACGCTCTACTTTCTCTCTCGCGCCTATCAGATGGCTAAAACTCTAAAAGTTTTAGCTAGGCAACAGTACTTTAAGTATGATTTTTTGCAGGCAAGTCTATATATGACTGATTTTGTAATAAAATAATCTAAAATTTGATATAATATTCGATAAGTTAGCAGAACGATGGAGTCACCTATATTGACTTACCTGTTCACATCGGCTTGCCAGGTAGCTATACACAGAAATGAGTAGGCAAGCCTACTGAGGCATATTCTGTGTGTTAAAAACTAACAGTGAAATAAAATTCATTTGGTTATCAAAAGAATGAAAGTGATGAAAAAAATCGATTAAAGTTAATTTAATTAAAAATAGCCATGAGCACTTTTAGATAGGCAAGTAATTATAGGCATATTTGTTTATACATTATATTTGATAAAAAGTATGTCTCATCTGGTTATCAGATCGGTGAAGGTCGATCTTCACCGGCTCTTAGACCATTAAGTCTCACCGCCATTTCCAACATTTAAAGACTGTGAAAAAGGTGCCCCATTGAGGCGGATCCTTTAACTTCCTTTATAGTTTGTATTCTTGTTTTTGACGTAACTAAAAGTTTGATCCAATGCAACGAATAGAATAGGTAAAATTTCAATATTCATTTGAATCACAAGTCATCTTTAATTTAATTTAAAACGTCCAATCCAATATTGTGTGACGTAATGAATGGAATGGAATCACGGTAAACTTTTAACCTATGTTTTTTGGTACACCTGTTTGATAATATACGCACAAAAAAGAAAGGGGTCTTTTTGATAAGCTTAATAAATAAATTTGTGAAATGTTTACCATATAAATGTGAAATTTATTTTGGCATGTAAAAACAAACACGTTATTAAACTTATGTTGTGCTATTGCATAATGCTTGCCATCTAACCACAGATACTGTATTGGTGACGTCTCGAGATACCTCTTGTTATCCCTTTCTAACCCAAAACCCGCAGCCATTTCCGAAAGAGATATCAAATCGGCCTTTATTTTTTTATGTCGATTGCAAGAGTGGGCAGTAAGTTTTATATCGAATTAATCACCTAAACTTCGTCGATTTTCTTTAAAATTTGTTAATACATCTAGTAGTTTTTTTTTTCGAGCAGACTTTTTTATGTTTTGTGAAACCGTCACTTGAATATCGTCAGTATAATACCAAACAAACTGTATGTCAGCCATTTTTGCCGTTACATTAATTCCTAGACAGGAAAACGTCCTGATCACTAATCTCTATGGCAATAAAGGTGATGGTGATGACCTCATATTATTTTGACAAGGTAAAAAAAACTGGAATATTTAAATGATTTTCTTGAATTTCTTCAATAAATTACTGTACAGTTTTTTATTTAAAATTTGGTTGTTATCTTTTCTACCGTTAAATTAACGTCCATTTGTCTGCACTACGCGTGGGGTACGCGGATATGACTCGCGCACCGAGGGGTCCTAACCTAGATAGGTTTATATATGTTAATTAATCAGCACCATCTAGTTATGTGACAAGTAAACAATGAATAACTAAAACTAAACTAAAATTTAGACTACTTCAGTTGTGTTTTTTTTATTGTTATCATTACATGTACAAGCGTGATAAAATAAACCTGCATGAAGGACATAATTCTGACTGATTTATCGTTGTTAGGAATCCCACCTTTATAATCCACTTTTAGATCTGATATTCCGACGAGTGCTTAGGTATGCAGTGTCGCAACTGTGATGTTAGTACTAACTTGATCTTGCACGTGAATTCCTACATTATTTCTGCATGCATAACGGGTAGCCATGGTGTTTAAATGTTTTGAATACGTAAGTTAGGATACTGGTAGGTAACCAGATAGTTTATACTATGTCTCTGTCGTTGCCTAATAATAATAATATTTAAACTAATAATACTTAATACTAAATACTTATACTACTTAATATTTATACTTAATAATAATAATACTAATTAAAGGCATAAAGCCGGGAGTAGCGCTTAGTGAAACTGCAGCACACCTCTCAAAACCCTTTAACCGCCCACACCAACGTTGCCCCTTACGCTGTATTCTATTGGCGGCACTTATGGGGGGCCCGTTTAGTAGACGGCTAGTCACCACCTGCCTCAATCATTCTTAATATTACAGGATTGGCAGGTCCGTATCTCATTTCTCTGATAACCCATACTCTATTTCATAAGCATTACTCTAACAATAGCCCGAACTCTAATCCATGTGTTGCAATAGTACTACCATCTGTCTCACCTCCTACCTTATCATAGTGAATTTTATAAAAAAAACAGGCCTCTTACTCGTTGGCTTTGACCCCGGTAATGCCTTTGTAAAGGTCCAGGCCTAAAGCCTGTGTTAAGTAATAAATGTGTGGAATACTAATAATACTTTAAAACAATGGTAGGTATTTTTTTCTTCTTAAATGATATAAAACAAGCTTCTGCCTGCGTTGGTCCATGGTTGGTTTGCCAATAAAAAGTAACCTATGTGTTAATCCAGGTTATGATCTACGTACATACCAAATTTCATCGAAATCGGTTCAGCCGTTCTGACGTGAAAGATTAACAAACATCCATACATACATACAAACATTCGCGTTTATAATATAAGGATAGTGGGATTCCGGTGGGCGTGTGTTTGTAATTCTTCTCCTCCTAAACGGCTTGACCGATTTTGATGATTAAATTGTTTATGTACTTATTGGGTCACCTAGATAGTTCTTATCTAGTTGGACCCTTAGGTGGCGCTGTTGTCGAGATCCAGAAAATTGGTGGACGAAGTCGCGGGTATTCAACTAGTTTTTCTAGGAACCTATGGCTTGTTTTAAGCATACAAAATTAAAAAAAATCTAATGGACTCCTACCAGAACGCATGGATAGCAGAACATAGACTCTATTCAGTTCGTATTTAAATATAGATTGAGAGAACATTTATTTGAAACATCAAACACACTTTAAACACACACACAATAAATTATTACCAAAAGACACAATAGGTAGGTACATTATAGAAAATACATAAGATACGTTAGTTATACAATTTTTTTTTATTTATTATACTCGTAAGCCTAATAATAGAATAGTATTAAGTTGACGTTGACCGATGGGTGATCAGATAAAAGTGATTGACGACAGTGCCTAACTTAAAGAAATTGTTGATTGAAAATTTGGCTCCAAAACACGAGAACTCATTAAAAATGTACAAACTAAACAAAATACAGTATTAGGCAAAGTGTACAAACCTTGTGGTTACGATTATGTGCTAAGGTTGCGTTGGTAAGATGATTAATATGTAATAGTAGAATTCTTTGAATGGCGAGCCCGGGAAAGTACTACCATAATCATCTCTGCCACCAAACCGCATTGCTGTGTTTCGGCTTGAAAGGTATGGGTGCCGGTGAAATCACAGGCACATGAAGCTTTCCACTTGTATACCTCAAGTTGATTGATGTAAGGCGGCATCGTAAGGCACATTTCTAAGGTGAGAAAAAAGTAAATTAAAGACTTCAGATAATTTCTTATGGACCCTTGGGCCAGGTCTCGATAAGGGAGGGACTTTTTCCGTAGAATAATTAGACTTAGACATATAAGAATAGATGAGATATTCTTTAAACTATGTATATGTAAATGCCATGAATGGGAAATAGCGTGCCAAATGTGAATATGAAACGTGTCATGTAATATTGTTAATCGTACGACCTTAACCTTGGTTGTGATGACTGATCACGAACGCAGGTTGAATGTTTCTCTACATGTTATCGTACTTATCAATTATATCATACATCGGATGAATTATATCAACTATCGGTTAGCAACTAAATTCACTAACACAAAATTGGTGTGATTTAAGAGGAAATCTGGGATGCGTTTCGTTCATACAAACGTAATCCCCTGTTTCCTCTCTGGATGGTGATACTAGAGCAAATATTTTTTACCATACAATCTACAAGTATGTCCCTACGTTTAGTTTTTCTCCATAAATTAATTATTGTAAGAACTAGGAACCTTCTAAAGTCACAGAAATTGATAATTTTCACTGCCCCTTTTCAGACATCCAGCAAACAAATTTGACGAATATGAATAAAAAAAACGAAACGTACAAACATAACCAAAGCCCTTTTTATTACATATTTAAAAAAAACTTAAAATCGGTGCAGTTTTGGAGGAGGAAACTGGAAACTACGAAACAGTGATTTCGTCTATTTTAAATAGGTATAATCAGTTCGACCTGCAGTTGTCTCTATCGCACGCACATATGGCGTATATATGGCACAGCGCGACATCAATAGATTTTTAAATACCTATTTTCCAAATGTCTTGCTTCCCGGATTTCCTCTTAATGACAGTCTTCATGTCTAGAGTAAATAGACTTTTACTATAAAGGTGACGTTTTGGTCAAACAATAGTCAACACAAAATAACGGGACGTGTAGAAATGTTTCCAGTGACGTCATACGTTCACCGTGTCTGGTTTTTTCTTGGTTATTTTCTGGCAGAACATTGACCCGGTTAAGGACTAGTGGTTCAAGCTTTGTTGCCCCTAAATATAAGTAAATATCAAAAACAAGTGTTCCCTGTATTCATCAGATAAAAAAAATATATGATAATTTCTCGGGATCCTACATTATGCACGGTCCAACTCAGACTTTGCTGGTTTTATTCATTCATTAACACATGAACATAAATCTACAACTTGAAAAACATCGCTAATGGCATTGACTTGTGAGTTTTATGCAAATATTTAATGAGGAAAGATGATAATACTTAGATTTGTTCACAGCTTTAGTCTTTAAATCTCACAATAAAATGATGAAAACCTGGATCTGGTAGTTGAGTAATCTATGACCTTTATTTATACGATTTTCTTATTATAGTGCTTCTCCCTAAAATGCCCCCTATAAAGGTACTATTCAGCGCTTCACACTATGATTTTCTGCAGTTGCAATCGGCAGCGTAGCTCGGAATAGTACCTTAAATAGAGGCAATTAAAAAAAAGGATTGTGTGGTTTTATGAAACCACGGTAAAAGTGAAACTTTGTTTCACATTATAGACATTTAACTAAAAATTTTCGTTAGCACAAATGAGTAGTCTATACACTACACGGTCAGCTGATGCGAACTATAGGCGCCGCCATATTGGCCTCGGCTGCCCTGACGAACGCCTTTCACTTTATCCCTACTCCGCGGCCGACCGTCACGCGACATGCTTCACACAGACGAAAAAGTTTGAGACGATGTAATAAAAGTTTCACTTTAAAAACGGCTGTAGTTTATAAAACTGTGTCAAGATATAATCTTAATCCGATACAAATATGGGCCAAACCTCAAAACCATTTCCTTACAATTGACATCTGTTTACTTTTTCGTTTGCCTCTACAATATCAAGGTGCTTCCTTATCTTGCACAACAAGTATTTAGAGGAAAAGTAGAGGTTGTACGTAGAATACAAGTTGGCGTTTGAGTCATGTTTCCTCTTCTTCCTGTGCCCTCGATAACCATAATGGACTAGGTCGATGATCGGATGAAGGCCGAAAGACAAATTAATAAACTTAAAACTATCCCGTATTTTTAATATTGATTGAAATAATTCACGAAAGTTTTCTAAGTAGTAACCAGTGGTTCGCCCCGAACTGAGATCTCGCGAGTCTCCCATAAAAACAAAAAAATATTATTTGTACCTAATCTTTGACTATCAAAATAGTGCCACAAAATATATAACCAACTTCTTGACCTACAGTTTCATTCAGATTAGAGGTAACGGTAGTTCATGTTAATTGGATGTTTTTTGTGGTACAAATTGCAGTTATTTTTGATTTCAGACTTTTGCCTATATTTGTGTCATTTAAGCTACACGCATACCAAATAACAGCTTTGTGGGATCACTCGTGTATCCTGTAAATTTCGTCAAAGATCAGTTTTTATTATTAAATCAAAAACTACAAGGACTTTACTAAAAATAAAAACGGAGTCAAAATTTAATAATAAGGACCTTACATTTGACGCCCCACTTGACCGAATAGTCTCATTTTTTTTTTTACCCCTTTTGAACCTTAATATCTAAAAACCCCCCAACATTTTTAGCTCATTTAGTCAAATCAAAATTATGCCATCACGACTTACCTATGTATCAAATTTCACGTTGATCCGACCAACGCTTTGAAATGTATCGTCGGACAAATATACATATTATACATACATAGATACAACGCCGATTTGCCCAAGTTGATTTGGAGATCTCGCTTCGCTCGATCAAAAATCTCTTGGTAAATAAACAGCATCACGTAAAACGTTATTATACAAACTACACAATTTGCGGTAGAAATATTATGTCAGTTGACGTCAGGGTGGAAGAACAATGATATAAAATAATGTGGACAAAAACGTTTGATACATATTACGTACTTAGGTTTGCTGCGGGCGTAACAAAGACGCACAATGATAAATAATTAGGATGTACTTTACTACGTCATTGTACTTAAAAAGAATAACATCCGTATATTCAAATATAACTTCGTTAAAAAATAATCAAATATTTAGATAGATAGATAATTTCTTTATTGCACACCATTTAAATACAAACATTTATAAGAAAATACACTTAAATAATAGGTACAATGGGCGGCCTTATCGCTAAAAGCGATCTCTTCCAGATATTTATTTTATTTCAAGCAGAGTTTAATATAGTACCAATTTAAAGAGTACTTTATATCCCATATTAAACCCAAACAATCATAACTTAATTAATATTGACGAGCATTAATATGAACAAAATAACATACAAAACTTCCTTATGAATTTTATTGTTAAAATATTTCATACAAACATACAATGTAACTTTTATGTTTTTGTGTCTTCATTAGTAACTTATCGGACTTATCATAACCTTCTAATTTTTTCCCCGAATTATGAAAGAGCGTAGGGTTGAACTGCAGTGGACGTCCTGGCAATGGATTTCTAATGAGGTTTGACAATTAGTGGGTTTTCATTATTTTATTGTTATTTGAAAAAGTCAGGATGCATTTTTTACTTCGTCATTATCTGGGCCCCACTGCGGGATCAGTCGGGGAAATGCTGAAGGCCTGCGCCAGTTATGCTGCTTCTCATGGGATCTGCATCTGAAAAAGTGTGAATACATTGTCCTTAAGGCCGCAGGTAGTAACATGAAAAGTTTTCTGGATTTAACCCTTAACGGCATGAACATTAAAAGAATAACAACTTTCAAATATCTGGGACATAACATTACCGACGACCTTAAAGACAATGTTGACATAGAGAGGGAGCGTTCTACTACCTAACTAGCGGTTCGAGGGAACATGTTGATCCGTAGGTTTACACGCTGTACTGAAGAGGTTAAAGTAACACTCTTCAAGGCATATTGCCAAACTTCTACACGGGAAACCTATGGGTCAGCCACACCAAAAAGCCGCTAGAGACCCTGCGTGTTCTATATAATAAATAATACCTTCAGGATGATATATATGTTTGCAGAATATCAAACGGATTGTTTCGAAGCCATCCTACATACGAAAACTGCATCCCACATTCACAGAGTGCGGGGCAGTCAAAACAGCATCCTGAAAACCATATGGACAGAGTTACCTCTCCGATATGGAAGTGCTTCGTGTTGAGAGTGATCAAACCGACCTAGGTTGGTCACTCTCAACGCGAAGACCTTTTGTTTTGTGTGTTGTATTTTATTTTATTTTATTTTTTTATTGTGTGTGTACCTACTAATCTAGTCTTTAAGTAACAAACTAACAATGTATGGATTTGTGTTATCTGAAATAAAATATTTTTTTTATTTTTTACTATCATCATCCTTTTCAATCGGATATTCTTGTGATACAAAAATGTCTAATATAATATTAATTATTATAAATACGGGATTTATCACGTTTTATCGATGTTTCGACCGACAATGTTTCGGTTCGTGAACCATCATCAGGGTGAGTGCGATCCGCTCCGAACCACGTCTCTAATAATAATTAATTATTATTATTATTTATACAACTTCAAAGCTATATATAATAATTTTAATAAAGTCGATAAATAAAATAACAATTTTACTGTTTTATTTATGAATTAGTAAAATGAACAACTACCTTTGTAACCATTGAAACCATTTTATTAATTGTAAATGTGATATCTTAATTCTATAAAAAAATACATACCGGTCCAGACACAAATTACTCTTTCGAGTCTACAATGTCCATATTTAATGAATAAAATAATTGAAATTTAATTACACGTGCATAATCATAACCCGACACTGTGATTATAAAGGTAGAAAGTCTAGAATCTGGTGATCTAGAAAAAGGTACTTGACCCCAAGATAGTGACCAATAAACAACGAATGAAGCACAGATATTAAGACGATATACAAATTTAATTTCGGTGACGATTGGGCGGAGCATCCGGAAATGCAAAAAAGTGACAGTGCTATTTACTTGTTTAGGTGAAGAACGAGATAAACATACATTATGTTTGCCATAGCCGCGCCGCATTCTCGCAGGAGTAAATGACGTAAGCGACAAAAGATAAAATCTCGAATTTCATGAGAACTAACAAATGAAAAAAAAAAATGCTTTTCAAATCTGTTTGCAAGTAGGTATGTTCGTTCTGTATATGTTCTGTTTTCAATAGTCTGTCCTGTGTGTGTGTCAAATAAATGTATTTTCTTTCTTTCTTTCTTTCTTTCATTAACTTAGGTACCATAATTACCTACATAACTATGTAAAAAATACTTTATATCTTTTCTAGTGTCAGAGAATGAACGATATTAGTTTAGAAGTGCCTTTACTCATAATTGTATCTAGAAAAGTTTCACCAATTGCGTTTCTGACTTTCATTCATGTAGTTTAAATCCTCAAGTAAATATTGCTTAAATATGAAATCAGTACCATTTTTCGTTATTTAATACGACATGTACTTAGCGGCACAATTTTTTTTACATATCGTCTTAACTCCGAGATCATAACCATTATATAATATTAATCAAACATTCAGACCTCAACGTGAATTTTTTATATTTATAGTCTTTTATGTTAACACACTGGGGCATGATCATTATTGCTTTAATTTTATTTTAAAGCACGTAGATTATGAAGTCGTTGACCTCCATCAAAGTTGGTATATCATTAATTTAGAACCAACGTTCGTCAGATCAGAGCTCAATTTTTTTTTTGTCGTGGGTATAATTTTGTAAGCGAAAATTGAGAAATTTGAAATAAAATCCTTCGCGGTTGGATGTTTAAAAACAAAGATCCTTATATTATATGAATGGTATGAAGTACAATAAAACAAAATAATTTGATGTTACAAACAATGAAAATCCAAAAACTAAAGATAAAGAAGACGCGCACAAAGCAACCTTTAATGAATTCGAAAACGTAAATGAAGTCTCTTCAACGATCAAACCGGATACCGTCGTCAAACCACATTTTTGTTAACAAAAACTCAACTCGTCTTCACAAATCTTTGGAAGCAAAAATTGACCAATATTGACACAGAAGCTTTTTACTTGAGTGTAAATTATTGGATTTTCAATTAAAAATAATAAACGAAGATGAGCATTAGGAACAATGAATAAACACGACATGCTTCAAGCCGGTTAAAATCTGTCTAAAGAATTAGTTAATATACTGGAATACGTTAGTTCTCATAGCACATTAGTAGTTTAATAAATTTATTGACATTAAGAATAAATAAATAAATATTCCTGGATATTTCACACAGCGCTATCTCGCCCAAAACTAAGCAGAGCTTGTATAGTGGGAACAAGATAACTGATAGAATACTTATATACTTTTTTGTTGTAAATACATACTTATAATATATAGAAAAACAACCAGACCCGGAACAAATTTCTGTAGATCATGCAAACGTTTGTTCCGCGACGAGAACTCGCTACCTCCTGCGTCCCAGCCGGTTGTTCGCCCACTATGCCCCGGAGGAATATACAATTAATTACCAGAGCATATAGAACATAAGAAACAATTGAATCATCTATGATCCTGCGTCTTTGTTTGAAAACCCTAGGTGTACTCTAGTCAAAGGAAACTTGAAAGGATTTTTCTTGCTTATTCTACACCATCATCAGCCTGTATACACCCACTGCAGAGCCTTCTTTCGCTTCTGCCACTGCTCTCGAAGGTTCTTTAATTCATGTGGTTTCTGCGATTTTGTATATATGTATCATCCACCCAACGAGCTAATCATTACAATTTGCCATCAGCAATGTTTGAATCCTTTGCTCGATTAACATAGTTTTTGTCGGTTGCTGCGTGTGTTTTTATACAAACTAGAAACGAAACAAGCAAATGGCTCACCTGATGACAAGTGGTGACCATCGGCTATAACAAAGCATTGCCTCGTAGGTCACACACCTTATGATCTTGACTTACAATGCACTGCCTTGCGTCCATCAATTTAATATAAGTGTAAAGCCTCATGTGCCTATAATGTCACTGGCACCCACACACATACTGCTTGGTGGCTGCAATAGGTATGATGGTTGTACTTCCCCGACGAGCCCACTATTACTACTAACTTTTTTGTTTCATGAGCTATAATGTGAAGAGACCGAATATAAACTTTTAGTAAAGTAACCAAAACTACGCTCTGTCTTGCATTTTAACAATTCAAATTAATATAATGCAAAGTTCGTCTCTATCGCTAGTAAAGATCAAAGCATATCTACGAGCATGTAGCTATTTTAATGTATTTTCATATCTTGTTACGTCGTCCAGAATACAAAAACTCAGTTAGGTTCAGGCTGGGTGGGGCTTGCTAAAAACGATGTTTTGGCGGTACTTTGCATAGTGCATTATTACAATAGATTTTAAAAGTGAGCACATACCAAACATGTAAATTGTTAATTCTATTATGCAATTAGTTATAGCTGTCTTCTTATAATGTATAGTCATTTCCGAATTTAAATATTAAATTACTTAATTAACCCATAACAGACACCTTATGTTATAAACTACAATTTTATTTTAATATAAATTATTATATAAATATATTATAAATTATTATATTATAATATTATTATTTTTGATTTTGTTTTGTCCTGTCCATCCAAAGGTTGTCTGGAAGAGATCGCTTTTAGCGATAAGACCGCCCATTGTACTTACCTTAATTTTTGTGTATTTTTATTGTATTTTAATTTTGTTGGTGTGCAATAAAGAGTATTCTATTCTATTCTATTCTATAAATAATGAACCCTTACTCGTCACTCCAATGCGGCAGACCACCGTGAAGTTAGCGCAATGACTTGGAGGGATGGTGCACAGGTATTTGCTCTGCATTAGGACAATATACGGCTTACAGTTTAAGATTATTTATTTCTCAAATAAATAAATAAATATTGCCGGACATTTCACACAGCGCTATCTAGCCCCAAACTAAGCAGAGCTTGTCCTATGGGAACCAAATAACTGATAGAATACTTAAATACTTTTTTTTGTAAATACATACTTATAATATATAGAAAAACACCCATACACGGAACAAATATCTGTAGATCATGCAAACATTTGTTCCGTGGCGGGAATCGAACCCGCTACCTCTTGCGCCTCAGCCTGTTATACGCCCACTGCGCCACGGAGGTATATTATTATTATAGTAATATTGCATATCTCATAAATAACTACTAACACAAATGAACTTGTAAACCATTATCTGATTTGATAAATGAATTTCATTTCATTTAATAATTTTACATAATAAATCGCTTAATGAGAAAACATGCAATTCTATTGCACTTACATAAGTAGGTACATAATTTATAATACAATGAGCTAACTTAACAAAACATGAATACAGGTATATCTGCCAGAAACACAATATTCAAAAAATCAACAATTAACTATACAAGCTATGAATCAATTAAATAAATTATTTAGTCAGTTGACACAGACTAAGCCCAGTTTGCAAAATGATTCCTAAACGTAAGTAACAACTAAACATGTTCAATATTGACGTATTTACGACGATACGATCTGATCCCGCCATCTCCCTTCCATCAAAGGACAAGCAGGCGCACGGCTCAGTACCATCCGTACCTAGTCAATATACCTACCTACCACCCATTCGCACACACCGTTTTGGTTCTACGTTCTTGATGCGTACAGCTAAGGTATAAGAAATACCTAAAGAATACAACCCGGGCCACTTTAAGGTAAGAGTAAATAGGTTTCTTCTAGATCTTCGAAATTCATCTTAGACCATCAGGTGAGATTGTGGTCAAACGAAGTTCTATCCAATTAAAAAAAGAAAAGTATTTGTATGATTTGACAACGCCATTAAACATATTTAGGCACTAAATACGATTAGGCATTGTTGTGCAAGTTACCCTTAACATTCGACGCTTCTTTAGGCTTTAATTTCCAATCTAAACATAAAAAATGTGTAACCCTTTTCTGAAATAGTAGAAAATATACTTGTTTCAGCAAAAGCTAGGACAAATACCTACAAGTTACAATTATTACAATATAAATTAGTGGTTCGCCCCGAACTGCGATCTCGCGAGTATCCGATTAAAACAAAAAATATTATTTATAATCTTTGACTATCAAAATAGTGCCCCGAAATAACATTGAACCCCAAAATCTCAACAAACCCCCCCCCCCCCACATTTTTAGCTTATTTAGTCACACCAAAATTGTGCCATCACTACCTACCTATGTATGAAATTTCACGATGATCGGATCAACGCTTCGAAGTTATCCTCGGACAAACAAACATACATACATACATAGAACGCCAATTTGCCCAAGTTGATTTAGAGATCTCGCTTCGCTCGATCAATTACAAAAAAGGATAATTTGCAAATAACTTCATTTCAAAGTTTAGCACGTAGTAAAATTTAACATAAAACTGCCGGCACTAGCATCTATGAAGTGGGAAGGGGTTCGTTAGACTCAATTTGTTTTATGATCTGCTAATGCAACTTTACGTTACTATTTACCTGACTTGTATGTACTAGAAGGCGAAGTTGTACTCGTATCAAACATGTGTTACTTGAAACGGATGGGATCCTTACAAATGTCTTAATCTGGGATAGACTAGTGGTTCGCCCCGAGATCTCGCGAATCTCCCAAAATAAATATTATTCTTAGGGTGACTTGCACAACGATGCCTAAACGTATTCAGTGGCTAAATATGATTTGAGGAGTTGTCAAATCATACAAATACTTCAAATTTAAACATGTTAAGTCGCTAAATACGTTTAGTGATTTTTGTGAATGCCGGATTTAATTTTTGACTAATAAATTGGTGCCACGAAATGCATAACCGACCTACTTTACCTACAGTTTCATTCAAATTAGATGTAATGGGGGTTCTTGTTATTTGGTTAAAATTTTTGGGGTACAAATGGCAGTTATTCTGGATTTCAGACTTTTGCCTATATTTGTGTCACTAAAGTTACACGAATACCAAATTTCAGCATTGTGGGGTCACTGGTGTACCGTGTGAATTAAATAAATAAAATAAATAAATAAACAAATATTGCTGGACATTTCACACAGCGCTATCTAGCCCCAAATTAAGCAGAGCTTGTACTATGGGAACCAGATAACTGATAGAATACTTATATACATTTTTTTTGTAAATACATACTTATAATATATAGAGAAACAACCAGACCCGGAACAAATATCTGTAGATCATGCAAACATTTGTTCCGCGGCGGGAATCGAACCCGCTACCTCCTGCGTCTCAGCCGGCTATTCGCCCACTGCACCACGGAGGTCGTCAAATTTTGTCAAAGTTTTGTTTTTATTATAGCTAATAACTCAAATCTACAAAAATTAAACTAAAAATAAAAACAGAGTTCAAATGTACTAATAAAGACCTTTCAGTTGACGTCCGATTTGACCTAATAACCTCATTTTTTTACCTCTCTTGAACCCCAATATCTCAACAACCCCCCAATATTTTTAGCTCCATGAGTCACACCAAAATTGTGCCATCCCTACCTACCTATGTACCAAATTTCATAATGATCGGATAAACGCTACGAAAGTTATCCTCGGTCAAACAAACATACATACATACATACAACGCCGATTTGCCCAAGTTGATTTGGAGATCTCGCTTCGCTCGATCAATAAACGTATTATTTGTAAATCTTTTGCGGTTTTTAATCTCGATGAACATAGGCACCTTTTAACCATGTAATTTCCAATCATTATTATAAATACGGGATATATCACGTACCGTTTTATCATGTAATGTAATTACATGTAATCTATGCTAATCTTGCTTTTGTCTTGAGTGATTTTGCGAAAGCAGAGAATACGAGTAATCACTCAATAAGTTCAATAGGTTTAAAAGGTTTATTTTTAAAGAACGCCACATAAGTATAGTTCAACACAAACTGTCATTGCCCATGCTGGCACAGGCATAGGTAATCATTCAATATGAGTAAAACTTGCTGAAGGATTTATGATAGGAACAGATAAATTACTATGTTTTTTTATTTAGCCGTCTTATTATGCCTGGACTAATGCGCATTTTGCGTCAATTCAATGGAACATCAAAAACAAGTACATACATATCTCTAAGTACTTGCTTAGCCAACCTATTTTTTACAACCATTATTTACCCACGCTAACCTACCATGATTAATCGTTAGTTAGCCGGCCACGTGTAAGGTCAATGTTAAAATTTATCTGTACCGCATTCACCACACTGTAAGAATTTGAAACTACCTATATATAACTAAGGAGACTTACGAAACGAAGTCTAAACGTATTTAGTCGTTTAGGTATCGTTGTTTGATTATCGAATCGTTGTGCAGCCGAGCTAACTTAGCCTGGCTAAGTTTAGTCTCTGTCGATAGTTGTTTTGATTGACTTAATTAGATACCTATTAAAAGGGCCTAATTAAGAGTTTAATAAGATTTTAGCCTTTTTGCGTATATGCATATTCTGCGCATCGTAACCGTTCTGCTACTTACGGAAACTTGGAATACCGGCTCTGGAAGTCTCGTCTCTTACAATAGCTAAACGTGATTATAAATAGTTTTCGTTTATTTTTGTTCGTTTTTTGACGTTTCAAAGTGATCCTTGTGATTTTAATGAATAAAAATATTTGACTTTGACTTTGAAACAAAAATACAGTAACAAAGGAAATAAACAATAAATAACGGTACAACGGGCGGTCTTATAGCTAAAAGCGATCTCTTCCAGACAACGTTTGGATGGACAGGATAAACAAAAATCAAAAGACGGCGGTGTAGGAGTACCTTTAAACATAAACAGAACCCACAAAATAAAATATTGATTATACTCATAAATATAAACTTAAATACATACATTAACAATGTGTATTTATTTCATTTATTCCTCTGCTTCAATTTACTATCTAGGTTTGGTATATTATAATTTTCATATTTTTGATAATGAAAATATATTAACAATTTTTTTTTGTTTCAGGTAAGCTATTGAAATTCAAAATAACGTTGCGCTTAGCTAATAGTGTAAGTAAAACCTGTGGAAAATATTTTGAACATATTTCTAAATGTTTACTATTATTGTTTTTGTTTGGCCAAAAGCCACTACAGAATGGGTTCCAAACGGGCGGCGGCCTCGTGGTAGACCCAGGCGGAGATGGAGGGATGAACTGGATGCATACCAGAAAGAGTGGCCCCAATTAGCCAATAACCGGGATTCGTGGAAGGAGGGAAGGGAGGCCTTTGCCCTGCAGTGGGACTCTATAGGCTAATAATAATAATAATTGTTTTTGTTTAGGAACTACGATAGCACAGACAGTCACACAGACAGACATGTGCGTCAAACTTCTAACACCCATTTTTTGCAATAGGGGTTAAAAATGATTATAAGTAAGAGTAAAATCTGGTATGCTCCGGTGTATACTAGCCTAAAAACCTAGATCAGCGGAGGGTGGTGTCTATGTCGGTAATAACTTATCTAGGCAAATGGCCAATTTAGTTAAAAGGTTTTAGCGCTCGGGTAAACATTGTAGGGCAAAATATAATTTTTTCAGGGATAAGGTGAATTTATTAAAACTATTATATAAAAATTTTAACAGTCACTTTCAGCACATCTATAGGTTTATTACTAGCTCCCACCCGCGGCTTCGCATGCGTGGTTTAAAAAACATTACCCTCATAAAAAGAAGCATGTATCTTAATCCCTGTAATAATCTATCTATATACCAAATTACATCGAAATCGGGCCAGCCGTTTAGTATTGAAAACGGACAGACAGAGAGAGAGTTACTTTCGAATTTATAATATTAGTAGGATGAGGTGTATTGTGTTATGTTGTTGTTTGTATAATAATAATAATATAAAGTTTATTTCAGGGAACAATGTGAATAGGTATATAAAAAATGATTACAAGGTCCATGCCTCTAACATACGTAAAACAAGAGACTTAGAAACGAACACTTTTATTTATTTGATAACTAGTTGAGCCGCCGAACTTCGTACCGCCTTGACATGACATGCATATGACGTGGGCTGCCAATATGTACCTACGTCACCCCCGTTAATTTGTAAATTGGCCATCATTCTGTATGAGAAAATGAATTTTCTTAATTTTTTTTTTGTTTGGCCATGATTAAGTTTTACACCCTCTATGACACGGTGGATGAGTACTGAGACGTAAGTGGTTAAAGGTTCGATTCCCGCTGTAGATAAAATATGTTTGCATAATCTGCAAATAATTGTTCCGGGTAAGATGAGGTGATTATGGTACTCGTAGTTTCTGATACTCACAAAATAGGGAGATTTTTTGTACTTTGTAAGATGATTAATAATTACAAATGGGTAGAAAATATGACTAAAATAAAATATATGTCCTAACTAAAGGATAACCAAAACAAAATACGGAAAATAATTTTTACAATTTGATTTAGTTCAATGTGTGGTCTTATCTCTAAAAGCGATCTCTTCCAGACAAACGTTATATGGCCAGGATAATCACACGATTACGTGACCGTACCGTATTATACTGTTCTATTTCAACTGGACAGAATTGGTCTTTTCAAGTTATTTGTGTCACGCTTGACCTACCTAGAGTTCATTCGGGCGACTTCAAGTCGCCATAAACTCTAGGTTCATTGTTCATAAATAGCATTCGTGATTTCAAGTATTTTTGTAATAAACCACATCAAATTAAGCTACAGGGTGTCCGGTGGCTATTTTCATATTTCAAAGTGTTGTTACATACGAACGCGAGTAGCTAGAGGGGCGCGGGGCGGGGCGATAGCGTCGTCAGCGTTGACATTTTTTTAGTCGCCATGGCGCGCTGGTCGGGAGAGGAGCGTGCTTTCGTAGTCGAGGCATACTTAACAAGCAATTTTTCGCTGATAGCAGCGCAGCGTAAATTCCGAAAACATTTTAATCTTCATCGAATGAGTGAAGTGCCCTCAAAAACATTAATTCGATATTGGGTAGCAAGATTTCGTTCTTCAGGCTCCACTGTAAACATGCGTCGCCAAGGTCCAGTTGCATCTGTATCGACCGAAGAAAATATCCGACGTGTGAATGAATCAGTTTTGCAAAATCCACGGATGTCACTAAGAGTACGTTCGGCGGCTTTAAAGATCGCTAGATCAACATTGCACGAAATAATAAAAAAGAAACTCAAGTTACATCCGTACAAAATCCAAATAACGCAGAAACTTCACGAAAATGACTACTCAACAAGACTAACTTAAGCCGAACGGATGCTGACAACTTTTTCGACGGAAACACGACTGCGCAACGTTTTTTACAGTGACGAGGCACATTTTCATCTCGGAGGATACGTAAATAAACAAAATTTCCGTTATTGGAGTTCAGAGAATCCAAAAGAATTGCATCAACAACCATTGCATACGGATAAGGTAACAGTTTGGTGCGCTATTTCAGGGAATGGAATTATAGGCCCGTATTTTTTTGAAAATAATCATGGTCAGGCAATCACTGCTAATTCAAAAACATATACTGAGATGATCAACAGTTTTTTAAGATCCGAGCTACGTAACAGTTCTTTCGCCAACAGAAACACCTGGTTTCAGCAAGATGGCGCCACCGCACACACTGCTCAAGTGTCCATGAATGTTGTAAGGGAATTATTCCCACGAAAAATTATCTCCCGGTATGGTGACATCCCCTGGCCAGCTCGATCGCCCGATCTGAGTCCATGCGACTTTTTTTTGTGGGGCTACCTAAAGAGCATCGTTTATCAAAACCAGCCAACAACCACTGCTCAATTGAAAGAAAATATCCGGACCGAAGTTTCGAGGATTTCAAGCGACCTCTGCCAACGTCTTTTTGAAAACATGCGTGTCAGATGGGAAGAGTGCGTGCGTCAAGAAGGGCGACACTTAGAGATCGTTATTTAAAAAAAAAAAATCCTATTTAAATACTCAAGATTTCAATAAAAATTATTTAGTTAACTTTTGTATTTATTTTATTATGAAACTTTGATATGTAAAAATAGCCACCGGACACCCTGTACCTTAAAAATTATTATTCTAATTGATTAAGATCTATTTTAAGTTTTTTGAATTTTATATCTGAGAGTAGCTTTGTCTGATAAAGTGTTAGTTGTTACCGAACGAGGAAATAAACATGGCCTGATAAGGCACTTGTCTTACCGCTGGCGATGAGCGAAAAGCGTGTAGAGCTAGAAACTAGAAACAAGTTGGCGAGCTGCGAGAAGCGAGTGTGTAGGTCCTATAGTTGTCTCGCTGGGCGAGTGAGCGAGAGCGGCGGGCAATACTCGCGCCACTCGCTGAGCGCGTGGCGCGTGCGTTCCGTTCCGCTGGTTCATCTCACGGCGTGTGTTCCGACCGCCAAGCGAGCATCGCTGAGCGAGTGTTGTAGTTGCTGAGACAAAATAGTGGAGAGCGAGTTCTCGCCGACTGTGTGAACGACCAGCGATCAACTATTAATATACCTACGTGTCTCTTTTACTGACACGGAATCCATATATTTTGTTCGTTGCTTGAGCGAGAAAATAGTTGATAGTTAATCGCTTACTCGCCGGCGGTGAGACAAGTGCCTTAGACGGGTTAGGTTATTCACATTATTATTACTACCTCGTAGCACCTAAATGCTGGGTTGAGATAAATGGGATGTCAAAATAATCGTTTACTAATATTGTAAACATGATGACTGTCTTTCTGTCCGTCTGTTTGTTATGTTATGTGACTAAACACTGGACGGCTGGGCCGATCTCGATGAGATTTGGTATATGGGTAGATTGTGGCCGGGGATGCGACATGGGCTGCTTTTTCCTTGGTAGTGTGAGGGAAGGGTGATGTTTCTGTTGATTAAGTACCTGAAAGTAATGTTGGGTACAAGAATTGTCAAAAATTTAAATGACATCTGCCATATTACAAAATTTTCTTTTCAGTTTATTTTTCATCCAATAATATCAACATGATAACATATAAACAAAAAATACAAACAAAATGGAAAACACAAAGCAAATATATAGATCGCTTACAAGCTATCTCTTCCAGACAACCTTTAGATGAAGGGGATTTTGTTATAACAAAGATAATGGTCGGGGATGTACATTTATAATAAAGTTTTTGATGAGACCATTTCAAAAAACTAGTACCTATAAGAAGTTATAAAATTATACGATATAACTGCGGTGAAGGTTAAACTGATTATTTTTATAAATATTTTATCGAACCTCCATTACATAGACTACAAACTAAATGATCTGTAAGCAACTCAAGCAACTGATTAAACTGTCGGAAGATCAAAAGCAAGTAGTTTGCAAGAGCTCTAACATCAATAAAATCATCTAAAGGTCAGTACCGCTGTGGACGCTCAAGTAGTTTCATCGGCCCCTCACTCGATAGAGCGAACGATGACATCGACACTGCAGGTATGTCCAGTATTAGACATCAACTGATGATGAGGTTGATAGCAAACAAACCAACGACAACAAGTCGTGTGCAAAGAAAAAACAAATTGTGAAAACATTTTGAATCGCCCACAGCCATAAAGGGGGTGTGAATAATTGAAGGGTGACTCACCCTTCCAGACGTTAGCGAAACGTCAATAGGGAAATTACATACCTTTGGTGAGTACTTAACCACTGTAGAGTACCTGGACTTTTTGTTTATATTTTAATGCGAAATTATTTAGATGTGTAAGTATGACTCATCACCTAGTAGTTAAATTTAAAAATATGCTTAATTATGTTTTGAGCATTTAAGTTATGCATTTGAGCGAGTATGACAAACATGGTACATGTGTTATCCATTGTTATCCATGTTAACTTCCTACATAACTAGGTAAATGGAAAATCTTAATTATACCTAATTTTCACAGCAATACTATATAATTATGTGCCGTTTTGACATTGTTTACAATATCGCAGCAAAAAATTGGTAGTACCATACAATTATAACTTATGAGTTAAAACCATTTTATTTTTACCATTCATAAGATTAAATATACAGGGATATTTAAAAATATATTTAAAAAGTGGCTACTGGAGATAATTTTCTACAATTTAGATCAGTGGTGGGCAAACTAACGAAATGTTTAACCAAAGGACTTGACCTACAGTTTCATTCAAATTAGAAGTAACGGGAGTTCATGTTAGTTAGTTACTCTTTTTTGGGGTAGAAATTGCAGTTATTCTAGATTTCAGACTTTTGCCTATATTTGTGTCACTAAATCTATACTCATACCAAATTTCAGCACTGTGGGATCACTGGTGTACTCTGTGTTCAGTTTTTATTATGGCTAATAACTTAAAAACTACAAAGTTTAAACTAAAAATAAAAACGCAGTAGAAATGTACTCACAAATACCTTTTATTAGACGTGGCACTTGACCGGATAGTCCCATTTTGGTTTTATTTTACCCCTCTTGAACCCCAATATCTCAACAACCCCTCCACATTTTTAGCTCATTTGTTTACACCAAAATTGTGTCAACTACCTATATACCAATTTTAACGATGATCGGATAGTTATCCTCGGACAAACAAACATACATACATACAACGCCGATTTGCCCAAGTTGATTTAGAGATCTCGCTTCGCTCGATCAAATATAAAGATTATAACAATTTTTTCATCTTTCATCTCGTAAAATATAACCACCTAACTTATTTGTAAGAATAAAGAGTTATTTGCAAATAAATACACAAAGAAGATTCATTTGGACTTTTGAATTTGCTTTTTATGCGCTGACGTCCATTCCAAAGTCTGAAATGGTGATTTTGTACTCAATATAATTAGCCATCAAATCATTTTGTAAGTTGAGACGTAGATATAAGGATCATAGTTTGATAAAACATAGAGGAGGCAGTTGTTTCTCAGTGTATCTCAGTAGCGGTTTATTCTTGAGTATTGTGAAGTTTTTTGTCGAACATCAAGTTTTGTGTCTGACAAGTCGGAATATTGTATCCAATATCAAATTATTTTGTGTTAATTCAAAGTGTTGGCGAGACGTGTGATTCGACTTTGACAGTGCAACAACAACTTGAGGATGATTTTGGTCAAATCAGTAGCAGGTCATAACGAAAAATAGCGTTCTTCTAGCTCTTCGATTAAATGGTAAAACTCAGAACTCATAAAAATATAATCATTAACCTAATAAATAATTCATTTCGACTGAAAACAAGCTCTTGCAATTACCGAGTACAATTCAAGGCAAATAATGTTGGTCTATTGTCTTGTTATCACTGTGCGCTATCTCTTATCAATTGCATGACAACTGAAGCATCCATCTGAAGGTTGTTGGTGAGATTGAAAATAGGTAAATCTGTGAATCAAATAAACATGATTTAAGAAATAGTTTTTATCTTCATCATTGCTTTGCGACAACTTAAGTTGTGTGATTGATTTGCCTATTGATTTTATGTGTCGATAATCGTCGAAATGCCTAGTTAGCTTTAATATTGCTACACCCTTACTTACAGGGTACATATGACGTGCTGAACTCAATAAGATCTGACATGTAACATTTTAAACCACTTTGTAAGAACGCAATAAAATACTGAATACTGAAATCAGTTGATGTGGTAAAAAAATATTCGCCCGTGTGTCAAAGCCTTTGCAAATTGATGTGTTGCATGATTTCCGCCCGGGGTGGTAGCATATAAATATGGTTACAAAAATCTTTCTAACAAAAAGTAATTGAAATTGGAGAACTTGGTACAAAGGATCGATGACAAATCTTAAAAACAAGACGAATTGAAAACCTCCCCTTTATTTGAAGTCAGTTAAAAATTGAATTTTGAAGCCTATTTATGTTTGTGAGTCTACTCCAAGACTTTGTAACTCTGTAACAAATATATTGATTTTCTAGTGAATATTTTAATTAAAACCAGTTGATTGTGAGACGGGTCTTAGTTAGAGCGCTTAGTAGGTACTTAGCAATGTTCACACGCCTCATCAAAGGTAGAACATGTTAATACCAATTGAAACTATAAACTTTATACATAGATCAAATGTGTTCTTGCGATTAAATTAATTTGAATTAGGCGTCGCCATACACAAGCCTCACTCACAGCTACAAAACACCGCCACCTAAAGCTACTTAGTTGCAGAAGCGCGCAACAGCCACTTTTTTAACTTTTTTCCTTCACTTTTGGTCGGTGGCGGCCACACGAGCACACGAAGCGATAAGCGCCATATTGTTGCATGTAGCGACCACTGGCGTCAACCGTGTGCGTCGAGTTTATATAAAATGTATGAAAAATGCAGTCCGTAGCTCGGTGATGGCGCGTGGCATGACGCTAAGTTTAGTGATGATGGTAGTTTGTGGTTTGAAATTTTGCTTGGCCTACCTTAGAACAGAACGATATAATGCCCTACACTTTTGTATCTTTTAAGTTATAAAAACATAATACGTATCTTCACTTACTATGCACACTGCAAAGGAATGCAACGGTGCAACGACGGCTTTCCCGGCCATTTCAGCTTGGGTGTCTTCCAGTGCCCTGAATTAATAGTCTATTTAATATCCTGATCGCGCACTCACCAGAGAACGTGAATTCCAAAAGGCGGACCGGCATGTCCAGCGAAACGATGTATGGAACAATACATTCCATACCTCGACTCCTTCTTTTTAAATCGGGGATTAAAAACTGACATAGCTAAGAACCACCCCAGTTTAATTAGCTCGCTATTAAAAAAAAACCGCGTCCGATTCAGTCCATCCGTTTGGGAGTTACGCTACGATACCATAGACAGACAGGTACCGGCATAGGTGTCAAATTTATAACACCCCTCTTTTTGCGTCGGGGTAATAAACTAAAAGCAATAAGGCTAATCAATTGATGCATTTGATGGGTGACCAATAACTACCTGTGGTTCAAAGGGAAGCAGTAGGCTGCTGACTATCATACTCACACTAATATTATAAATGCGAAAGTTTGGATGTTTGTTTGTTTATTCATTTGTTTGTTTGTCACTCAATCACGTCGTAACGACTTAACCGATTTTGATGACATTTAGTATGTACCTAGAATAAAACCTGGATTAACACAGATACTTTTTATTCCATAATCCATGGGGTGTCAAATCAAGTTGCAACAGCGAGTTTATCTTTATTTCTAGGTTACGTACACATTTAGTAGTGTAACGCATACGAAGTCGCGGGCAACAGCTAGTATATCATAAGGGATGACAACGTCCGCGAGGTTGTTACCTAAAATTAGCAGTGACCACCGATAGTAACGCGACAGTAATCGGTCGCGAAACGTCAAAATAAATAGAATTACGTAAGCCTATCGCTCGCATAAGTGATGAAAACAAATAATTTTTTCATCCCCCAATCTCGGAATGAGTATATTTGCTCTTCGATATCTGAGTGCAAAAGCCGTTTTTATCTGCTAGAGGATAAAGTAAATTGAATTTAGAACATCGTGTGTACTATGTTTATGAATTCAAAACATTATTAAACCTATTTACTTCTACCTCCATGGTGCCGAATTTATCATACAACCTTTTTAAATTTGTTAAAAACTCAGACTCGGAATCTCGAGTGCAAAGATTTTTCACCTCACTTTTGATTCCCTCGCTAACGCTCAGGATTCTTACTTTTGAATTCTAAATTTTAGAATCAAAATTGAGCACGCGGTTAAAAAGTAACTTTGCACTCTTGTATAACAAATAACTATTTCTTCCGATAATAAATTCGCGCAGATTCTGTCGAATTGTGATTGAAAACATTGCAGACGCGGTAACCGACCCGCGCCGCCTAAAGCACGTTCGATGTGTGGAGCCTAACAATCCTAATCAGAAGCGAACAAAAGAGTTAGAAAATAAAACGTTTTAAAGAAAAGTGGAATAGATATAGTATCCTTGTACTTGTATTTTCGCGTGTCTTGTTATTTATTTTCTGTATTGTTTTTTTTTTAATTTAAGTATGACAATAAAGCGTTATCTATCTATCCTTTCGAGTTTACATATGTAGGTGCAAATAAATCATCAAACAAACAACTAATATCGTGTAAGGAATGCAATTGTTATAAGTTCTTACTGATAGCCAGTAGACTAGACTTAAGTATATATTATGGATCATTTATCAGCCCATCTAACGCCTACTTGATTTAATAATACCTACATAATGCAAAACGGCTGTACTAAAAGACGAATTTGCATAATTATAAGAAGACATAGGTAATATATTGTTATTACCGAGACAGGTCTATGGCAGGTTCATATAAATCTTGTATTCTTTGTTCTAAAGGCGAATCTAGACGATGCGTTGAAGTGTTGTAACCGTAGTATTATTTCCTCTACGGTTGTAGCATTTATGTAGTCACTTCTAACTTTATGGTCGGTATGAAATAATAATTACAATCGCTTCTTTTTAATCAACATAAGCTTTGTGTATTGTGAAGATACTATTGTTCTGTCGATTTAAAAGATTTTTTAAAAATACACAGAATGGTACATGATTAAGTAATGTCTAAGGCTCGGACTATATGGCATCCGGGCTTGTCAGGGACCCCTGACCAATCCGTCGCACAACCAAACATTTGAATTTTTCCTGCATCGACTACATACGATCCAGGGCTATCCGATTTTTAAATGGAAGCAACCGCGGCATGCTCCGGATTCGCAGGATCGGGGAGACCCGGATGACATATAGTCCGAGTATAAAAGTGTTAAAGTTTATGAAAAAAATATTACGATGTTTTTTATACTCCCAAAAGTCGACTAGTTAGTACTACACCCACATTAGATACACTGTAATAAGACCAGGAACTCCGCATATCAATGTAGGTACTACAATACCCAGGTATAAAAAGAAATCATACGAAAATTTGAACATTTATCCCGCAGCGGGAATCGAATTCTCTTGCGTCTTAGTCGATTACTTCCTCCGCACGTCGACAAAATTGCGGTTAGAAGCGCATGTTATGATGCGGCCTGCGGTCGATTACAGATTCTCTATCTACAATATTCTACAAACCTATCTCTAAGCAAAGTTCGATCATAGGATGTGGTTTGGGTTATGATATGATGCATTGTACCTTGCACGCAGTACTAATGAACACAGGAATAGGTTGGTGGTACTGTACAGTAAATGGAGGGGCAATGATCGTTAAGACATCACTTTTGTCATGACTTCTTTTATATAATATACTGTGGAAGGGAGAATTATTTGTATAGTTTATCTGTAAAGTTTAAAGCAGCTTTAAGGCTTGTATGTAATGAATATTTGATAGAAAACATATTTTTATACCTCTTAGTGAATTCTTGAGTTCTTATTATTCCTGCTTATATAGTTCTTTATTGAATAACCTTTCTAGCGATTGCGAACCTAGGTTTATTCTACTAGACAGACTGGTAGAGCTAAAGGCAAAAATAAAAAATAAACAAAAGTGGCACTCTGGGAGTGTCGACAGAAGTGAAAACTTGAACAATTACGAGATACTTATATACAGAGGTGTCGGTAACGGTAACAGTGTTGCGAGTTCAATGGTTTTTTCCCATCTCAAAAAATGCCCAACACGCCTAAAGAAGTTTTCATTTTATATACAGAGGTGTCGGTATCGATAATGGTAATAGTGTCGCGAGTTCAATGATTTTTTCCCATTTCAAAAAATGCCCAACGCGCCTAAAGAAATTTCACTTCATAAACGGAGGTGTCGGTAACGGTAACGGTAACAGTGTCGCGAGTTTAATGGCTTTTTTCCCATATCAAAAAATTCCCAACGCACCTAAAGAATGAATGAATGAATGAAACCATTTTATTGTATACATTGAAAAATAAAAATTACAGAAAAATAGAAGACACAATGCAAATAGTACAATGCCAATGGCATTGAAGCGATTTCTTCCAGATAACCTTTGGATGAAGAGGATTTTGGAAAGATGGAAAGAAGTTTTCACTTCAATAAAAACCGTGCCATGTTCATTTTTTTGGTAACTACCAAAGACTCGATTAGATACGAAACTAGTTAGAAATTCTTCTGAAGCGTATTCTAAGCGTATTCTAGTAGATAAGCGTAATCTTAAAATTCAACAAGCCTGTGTTATAATTCGTACCGTGTGACTGCGTTCTAAGACAAACAAACCAAAATTTAAACTCAAATCACGACCAAACCATTGGTAATCTAGCCTATCAGCTGCATTATTTAAATTACTAACTCTATATGTATATGCAGTTTATGTCGTGCTATGGGTTTCCCACATCATTTGTAGGCTTATCCTTGTTATTTTAAACAAGACAAAGCCTGATTTTCTTGTCAGTTTTAATAGTCTAGTAATTTAACTCAACAAATACCAGTATGCAAGTAAATTCTTTGTAAACACGTATCTGTTGTCCTTAAATCAGGAACATATTAAATTTCCACCGTCCTTGATATAAAAAAAGGTTTGGATGGTATTGAAAATTATTTATACTAAATTACATGGATATTTACCATGACTTTTTTTATTATTTATTTTTTGAGTATCCCGATATTTCGACGCAGTTGCATGCGCCATGATCACGGGTAAACTGAAGTCTTTGCGAGTGGATAGTTATTGGCAGATATAACGATCTACCCTCTTTCTTTCCATATTGTATAGTAAACATACAATCGATGCAATATTGTCGAGTTTGAACTCCAATGTTGTTTTTTCTCCAAATTGTTCCAAATTGCCAATACTTTGAAAATACCTATGTCGATTAAAATATATTTGGCGAAAGGTTATCTATCTTATTTTTCTTATATGATATATTTAGACACACAAGCTGACAGGCCTCCTGATGTTAAGAGGTCACGGTCGCCTATAAACTCCTGCAGGACTCGAGGTACTGCAATCGCGTTGCCTAAAACTTAATGCCTTATTTACAAGTCCCTTGAAGGCGTTCATGTTGAAGCCCACTGAAAAACATCCGCAGGAAGGTCATTCCACATCTTACAGGCGCTTGGAAGAAACGAGCGGGTGAAACGAACCGTATGAGACTTCCACGCATCTCCAATATGTGGGTGAGCTCGTCGTTCTATCTACGATGGCAATATATAATTTTCGTACTCAGCTTATGACTACTAGATGAAAACGTAGGGCCTTAAATTATAATCAAAATTCGATGAGGTATTGAATATTTATAAATTATATTTAGGTTTTCCTTGATCTAGAAACACCACAGCCATTGACCATGTCTATACATTACAATTACTTCACGATAAAGGGAACATGATTGACTTTCGAGATAACTGAATTGCAACATGACATGCTGATATCAAGAAAGTGTGTCAGATAATTTCCCATTTTACTTGTCACGTGATTAGATTATACTGAGTGCTCATATTTTGTAATAGATTAGTATTGTGTAATGTGCATCCATATATTTTTTTTACTAGTTATTTTAATGAATAAGGGAATAATTTTATGCATACTATAATAAATTTGAATTGAATAATTCTTTTACTTGTGTAGAATTTGTTATGAAATTATGAAATTAGGTTATCTTGTGCCGACTTATTTTATAAAAAAATATGGAGTTAACCACGTGGTAAACAAAATTACAAACCATTTAATAATTAAATTAGGCTTAGGTACTTATTAAATTATTATGAACTAGCTTCCGCCAGCGGCTTCGCACGCGTATTTGGCGATCTCTGTGGCGCAGTGGGCGAATAGCCGGCTGAGACGCACGAGGTAGTGGGTCCGATTCCCGCCGCGGAACAAATGTTTGTATGATCTACAGATATTTGTTCCGGGTCTGGATGTTTTTCTATATGTATATTACAAGTATGTATTTACAAAAAAAGTATATAAGTATTCTATCAGTTATCTGGTACCCATAGTACAAGCTCTGCTTAGTTTGGGGCTAGATAGCGCTGTGTGAAATGTCCAGCCATATTTATTTATTTATTATTTGTCAACAAAAAGTAGCCTATGTATTAATCCAGGTTATAATCTACGTACATACTAAAATTCATCGAAATCTGTTCAGCCGTTACTACGTGATTGAGTAACAAACAAACATAAACAAACATCCAAACTTTTGCATTTATAATATTAGTGTGATTAGTGTGACACTTCACGCAAGGTATTAAGTTTAACAACATATCTATCTGTGCTATAAAGCAAGCTTTACTTAGATCAACTTAAGTAGCAACATTACCTACGCAAGCAAAACGTTTACAACAATTACTTAGCGATGTAGACTTATGTCTTCATGCATAAAAAGCATTCCTCTGAAGCATAACCTAGCAATGAGGAAAACAAGATTTATTTGAAGATGGTGCTGGATAAACATGCCTTGATAAACTGATGCTTTTTATGATTCCTTGCGCCTCTAATCTATGACATAGGCTCTAGAGATGAATATGAAAATGGGACACTTATCTCCCTATTAGCGCAGCAGCGTCTCTTTTTCAAAGACATATATTAATTGCGGGTTCCTATATCCGTCGGTAAACGACAACGACTCGTAACGAGGACCTCCGTGGTGCAGTGGGCGAATAGCTGGCTGAGACGCAGGAGGTAGCGGGTTCGATTCCCACCGCGGAACAAAATGTTTGCATGATTTACAGATATTTGTTCCGGGTCTGGTTGTTTCTCTATATATTATAAGTATGTATTTACAAAAAAAAATGTATGTAAGTATTCTATCAGTTATTTGGTTCCCATAACACAAGCTCTGCTTAATTTGGGGCTAGATAGTGCTGTGTGAAATGTCCAGCAATATTTATTTATTTTATTTATTTATAACTCTTTGAAAAAGTGTTAAACTTGTTTCATACTTTTGACACGTTTTCAAGGAGAAACGAGTCGTAGCTGGTTACCGATGGATATAAGAACCCGCCAACAGCCAAACATTTATTCACTACATTAGCACACAATACACAATACAATTCACTCCCTGTCCGTCATTACCTACCTAGGTCACCTGGCTGTACCAGTGGCAAAGTTTCTTCCCGTGGTCCACCTCAAGATAATTGGATATACAGAGTTTTTATTTCCTTCCATGGTGCACCTGTGTCGTTATTTTGAAACAGAGAAAAGACAGAAAGGAGACGAAAACAAAAGAGAACTATGTAAATACTGTGCCTTGCTACAGCAGTAAATGGGCCTTGACTCTGAATTAAGTCCGCCATAATGGTAAGCGCTGATATTTTGCCGAGACTGCTCCAATAGGCCACTAGACCTTTTTCCGGACCATTATAATCTCAGTAATATATCGAAAGATACCTTTGCAAATCAAACAGTTTGGTGATTTTCTCCTAGATCCTATAATCCGATTTTGACTCAATTTATACCCTCTTTTAAACGAAAAAGTATTATTGAAAATGGACAACGTTGTAAAGATATAACACTGAACATACGTAAAAAAACCAACGAATTGTTAACCTCCTTCTTTTTTTAATTCGGTTAAAATGTATTTACCAACTGATTATGTCGTAAATCGTACGAATAGGCTTCGAAACACTACACTATAAATCTTACTAATGAACGTCAATTAGTAACTCCCTTACATAACTTTTTAATTTATGCTTTCACAGACGTATCAGTCGCTTATTTGTTTACAAAGGCCTAGTTTCTGACGAACAGTGATAGCTACTCTCTGATAGTTACTAGCACCATGAACATAAAGGCTATCCTTCACTATCCGATAGTTATTGACCCAGTGAATATAAACAGTATGCTAGTAGAGTTTACAATGAAAATACGTTAGACAAAATATGATAACCCGAAAGGGGTTGAATGAATATTATCTAGAAATACATTTAATCACAAAAATAAGGGCCCCGTTATCAGTGGGCTCATAATAATAATAATAATGTATTTTTTACAAACTGGTTTTAAAATAAACATGTGTGAATAATAATAATAACAAAAAATATACAATTACCTATTCACATACCTATTCATAAAATACAAAGCAACAGTTGAGCGGTATCCGCGTTCAGCCATACAGATTTGGTGGCTCAATTGCCCCAGAAAAAGATTATTATAATAAAAACATCAGTAAAATCCTGAAAAACAATATGAACTCTATAAAATATGTCACTCAAATCAGCTATGCCTAATCTTAAACGTACAAGATGTTTAATTCCGTGTTGTTTTTCTAAACAAGGTGGGTAACTGAATTCTGAAAGTTTAATAAAAAGTTTTTTCCATAAAAACAATGAATTTCAAAAAGTTGTGATATAATACTATTTACACATATAATACTTGTAGGCAGTGAACATACAGCTACTGTCGAACTGACCGGTCAGACGCTGGCCAATTGAAAACCAGGCCTTAAGATTATTGCTTGAGATAACATGAGCCAGCAACTGCATAGATATTTCCTGGTTTACCATATTCTTATGATTCAGTTTTAGCACGATAGATCATGCTGCTGTATAATTTTTATTGTTTATAGATTATAATTGCTTTGTTTTATCTCATTCTAAGGATCGAATGAACTGGAACACACTGTCATTAAATTAGATAAAGCGTTGTATAAATTATTCTAGACCTAATGAATTCGTGAGATCATAGATTTTATATTTACTGTTACGTATAGTATTCTAGTGAACTATTATTGAAAGTATCAGACAATAGACAATATAATTAACGTCATCAATGTACACGGGTTTATCGGGTCTCAAATATAAACGTTGTCTGGAAGAGATTGATTTTAGCAATAAGACTGCCGCTTGTCATTCCGCGTGTCTTGTTAAATGTATTATTTAACCTTTTAATATTTTAGAGTTTTCTATAAAATATATCTAAACGAATAGCATCCCGCGGTCAGTTTCAAGAATCATTTTTTCCCATTGCCTTCCCATTTTCACAAATTGCTGTCATCTTGCCCTCTCGTGCTATTAAAGGTTTTATAAAGGCTTCTTGACATGCGATAAGAGAGATCTTAAGAAAATGATACTTTTATAAGCGTTCTCATGATAAACCATAGTAAAATCCAACGAGGGAAAAATACATATTATCAAAAGAAATAACTAAGTGCTATTATGCCACTTCAATTACTTTTATATTAGTATGTAATTGAAGTAAGTTTATAAATAATATATAATCTTACTTGCTTCCGCTTCAGAGGCTTCGCACGCATGGTTTGTCGATAAAAAGTAGCCTGTGTCTTAAAACGTATCATAATCTATATAAATACTAAATTTCATCGAAATTGTATCCGCCGTCGAAAATATATCGACGGATAGAGTTACTATCGAATTTGTAATATTAATAAGGATTAAAATAGAACTTAAATGGAGTGCGCGTTGATGAAATCTTTTACAAGTAAAATTCGAATTGTATCAGACTGTTCGTAAGTAAGACTTTGATGTTGAATGGGTGACCGCTTATGGTATTTTTTCAACTGAGTGCTTAAAAAGTCAGTCTTGACTTTTAAAAGTCGTTGAGGTAAGTCACGACTGAACGAGTGTTGCCAACTTTTGTGTTTTCAACACGTGTTGGTGACTAGTTTCTATGATTACTATAAGTTGTCAACAAATGTTGGGAACCGTGTTTCTGTTTTTGGCGGTAAACAAGGAATATACGTGTTGCCGATATTTAAATGCTCTGTTTGTACGACCCCCCCCCCCCCCCCCCCGCATCCACTGGTAATATGTCGCGAGATTTGGTTCGACCCCTTCCCCCCTACCCTTATCTCGAGTGAAATTTTTTAAAATTTGTTTTCGTAAGGTATTGGTATTATTAAAAACAACACAACTGGGTTCATTGTTTTTATTTAAGAGTAGTATTCAAGATTCCTTCTCTCATAATATAGAATAAAAGAAAACGTGATATTTTGCCCCCCCCCCCTTCTCTCCTATGTGAGATTCGGCTCGTCCCTCTCCCGCCCCTGAACACCTCACGTAATTAATGGACGCCTCCCTATCATTACCATGAAATCGTAAAGATTCGTGAAACATTAAACATTGCCCAGGAAACAAAACAAGTGTCAAAAGTTACAACCTAGGCCAATCGGAAGTACCAAACAAAAACACAGAGGGTCAATTATGATAATTAGTATTCATATTGTGTAGTCAGTAAGACATTGTAACTAAACTTGAGAGCAAAAAAATCGCACATTCATGATTTTTTGACATAACTAAAAAAAAAACAAAAAATATTATGTTTCTGTAATGCAGATTCATAGTCTATTTTAATACCTATCCAGTGGTATCTGATTTGTCTTTCAATCATTACATAAAAATGCTTTTGTGGATCAATAACAAAAATGCATGTTTAGTAAAAAATTCTTTATTCAAGTATTGGTGTCAAAGTTATGAAATTAAAAGATAAAATTAATTAAAAGTTTGTTATTAATACCGAGTGTTCCCTCCCCTAGCCTGAATCACTGACTCCATCCGTGTTTTCATTGATGTTACTAGACTTTTGATAAAGTCTTGAGGAATAGCCTCCCATTCCTCTGCGATCGCCTGTTGCAGCTCCTGTAGAGTCGATGGAGGAGCATCTCGGCCTCGAACTCTTCTTTTCAGCTCGTCCCATAGATGTTCGATGGGATTGAGGTCTGGGCTTCGAGCTGGCCACTCCATAACGGTCACATCCACCTCTTGAAGGTACTCGATCACTATGCCAGCAGTATGCGGTCTTGCATTATCTTGCATAAACAGAAAGTTTTCGCCGATAAACCCAGCAAAAGGTACGACGTGGCTCTCGAGTACTTCCTCAATGTATCGTATGGAAGTCAATCCTCTTGATTGGCGACCAGTATTCGGTCCGGTGATGAAGGCAAGCTCGGTTTTTGCTTCCATAGACATGCCTCCCCAAAACATGATTGATCCACCGCCATAGGCGACACGTTCTGTTATGCAGCATTGGGCAAATCGCTCTCCCGATCTTCTATACACCTTCCCCCGTCCGTCGTTGCCATGCAAGCACATCCTGCACTCATCAGAGAACAGGACTGCACTCCACTGCTCTTCGGTCCAATTCAAATGGTCTCGAGCGAACTGAAGGCGGGCTTCTCGGTGGACTGGGGTCAATTTCGGCCCGTTTGCTGGCCTGTGTGCAGTCAGGCCACCTTCTCTCAATCGTCTTCTGACTGTCCACCGGCTAACTTCTACTTCACGAACTTCTTGAAGTCGTTGGCCCAGTTGAACTGCGTTCAAACGACGATTTCTTAAAGATGTCGTTATAAGAAAGCGGTTATCACGCTCTGTTGTAGCACGGGGACGGCCCGATCCTTGTCGCCGTTGGTAGCCACTAGTCTCTTGATACCTCTGGTATACACGCCGAACGGTAAATCGGCTCAAACTCAATTGTCGAGCCACTTGACTTTGCTTAAGCCCCGATTCAACAAGGGCAACCACTTGAGCGGCTACTTCTGGTGTAGTATCCATTTTCGTGTTCCGTTTGAAGCCAATATCAATAGAGAACCTTTCACACTGTACGTTGGTATGCAAATGATGACCTTTTTTTTTTTTTCGAATGGACTAATCTCGCTGTTGGCCTCTGAGGCCGTGACAGCTTAACCGAACTTTTGGCGAGCGCAGATGGCGCTCAGCCCAGAATGATGACCATTCCCTCAATATGCACTCTTTTATACATGCGATAAATCCCGCCGCCGGCCATACCTGGATCGAGCGACATAAGGGGGTCTATTGTTTTGTTTTGCTAATGAGTTGTTTTTAAAGGTAAATGTCAACCCTTTATCAGTTCTGCGAATGCCTAGATTATGCACTTTAATTTAATTTGATTTTAATTTGCTGTAAGCTCCAAATAAAAAAAAATTTAACTTTTAAGTAAAAATGTGCGGATGTGCGATTTTATTGCTCTCAAGTGTATTACTATACTAACACTCTGTGGTCTGACCACATTTAGTCCAACAATGATGCATCACCATAGACGCAAATCCATTGTTATTATTTAGGCACCTGTCAGTAACTTATGAATACTTGGATACTTGTGACGAACTGTTTTTGTAAGCAAATAATATTTTTTAATACGCTAATGGTAGATATCTATCACTATTATAAATACGGGATTTATCAGGTATCTACCGTTTTATCGATGTTACGACCGGCAATGTTTATGTTCAATTTATGAACCTTCATCAGGGTTTTTAAATCGGTACGTAATAAGCCCCGCATTTATAATAAATAATAATGATTGAAATCAATCACAAAAGTTTTCTAGGTAAGATAGATATCTAGCTAGTTTATTCATATGTTTTCCTGTATAAGTATATACACAACTAGCTGTTGCCCGCGACTTCGTACGCGTTATACTACTAAATGTGTAGGTAACCTAGAAATAAAGATAAACTCGTGTAAAGTGTAAACTGTGTGTAAAGTGGTAACGACGGGCAAAATAATTTTTCTATGGCAAATTAATAAAAAAAAATATTGTTGGACATTTCACTCAGCGCTATCTAGCCCGAAACTAAGCAGAGCTTGTGCTATGGGAACCATTATTGTCCCATGGGAACTGATTTATGAGACAAAAAGTAGCTTATGTGTTATTATAATCTACGTACATACTAAATTTCATCGAAATCGGTTGAGCCGTTGAGTGATTGAATAACAAACAAACAAATAAATAAACAAACATCCAAACTTTCACATTTATAATATTAGTGTGATTGTTGGGGTCCATACATTTGTTACGATAAAGATACTTTTTTGACTAAGTTATTTGTTAACTCGATATTATTTTAAAGCTTTTCGGCTGATGCTAAGCGATTGGTCGACGTAAAGTTCAAATTTTTGTCGGTGGCAACCTATAAAATACATTTGCATGCTCGCGCAAAACATGTGCTCCTCGCATAAATATAGGGTCTTTCAAATAGAGCGGGTCGATGATAATAATCTGTGGCGGCCATTTTGTTTTGGCGGCATCTGTCAAATCTGTTTTTTCTTATTCAGTCACTGATGCCAAATCACCATGGCAAGTTACACGGTTGAGCAGCATGTGCAAATGATAAAACTTTATTATCAAAATGAGTGTTCGTTAGTGCAAACGTTGCGCGCATTGCGCCCATTTTACGGCAGACGCGGTGGCCCTTCAAAGTCCACTCTCCAACGATTGGTGACTAAATTTAAAACGACCGGTTCGGTAAACAACCAACTAACACCTTTACGTCAAAGGAACGCCAGATCGGCCGAGAACATCGCCGCTGTACGTGAGAGTGTTCAGGAGACTCCGAGGCAGTCGATTTCTCGCCGTGCTCAAGAACTCGGCCTTTCGCAGACCTACAGATCAATGATAAACAATTTCTTTTGGCTTGAATTGAACAATATGGACGTGAACGACATGTGGTTCCAGCAAGATGGCGCTACTTGCCACACAGCGAACGACACAATCGACATTCTGCATGAACGGTTTGAGGGTAGAGTTATCTCTCGCAGAGGTGATGTGAATTGGCCACCAAGATCGTGTGATTTGACTCCGCTAGACTTTTTCTTGTGGGGTTTTCTGAAGTCGCAGGTCTATGCCAATAAACCACATTCGACCGTTGCCCTGAAAGCCAACATAACGCAGGCCATCGCTCGGATTCAGCCGGATCTATGCAGCAGAGTCATTAAAAATTGGACCTCTCGGATTCGCGCCACCATACGAAGCCGCGGCGGACATTTGAACGATGTCATATTCCATCCATAATGGAATAAATAGGCCTTTTAAATAAAAAATAAATTTCGTTAATATCTCACACACATCTTGTTTTATTCAATTTTAACATCGACCCGTCCTTGTTGAAAGACCCTATATAACTCTACAATGTTTCTACCGTGTTTTAGCAAATTAACTTATTTAATTTCATTTCAAGAGTTTGGAATCTTTTGTTTTTAATAGTTTCCCCACTCTTACTTCTTTTATTTTTTTTGTTAATAAACTTCTATGAGACATTAAATACTCCTTTCTTATAATTAACCAGCTGGCCGTCCTGGCTTCGAACGGGTGGACATTTATTTTTTAAACATTTTTTATGGCTAATGTACACCTTGGGTTACATTATTGAAGTGGTAGTAGGGATTCCTAATGTTTTCTAGTTATAAGCATAGCCTATGTTACTTAAGGCTAATGTAGCATTCTAATGATGAAAGAATTTTTAAAATAGGACTAGCAGTTTTTGAGTTTATTTATTACATACATACAAAAGTACAAATCTTTCTCTTTATAATATTAGAATAGATAACAAGTTTATCAATAAAATTTAATGAAGCTTAGAATAAAATTAAACATGAAATCTCTACATTTTATGTAAGTTTCATGGTATGTTTTATTTGCAACAATAATTAATAACCTTCAGTGACCGTGTGGGCCTTTTTGTGTCGAGTTCAAGGCCGTTATTGCGTAATTATTACAATTGTAACCATAGCTAATAGGTTTAATACCTAGTACCTATACATCATTAAATCGTCCTATACGTTGATATATTTTTCTTCGAGGTAAAAAAATATTTTAGATAATCTTTCTCCATCACTAAATACATAAAATAAATAAAACTGGACATTTCACACAACACTTTCTAGCCGCAAGCTAAGTCAAGCTTGTATTATGGGAACCAGATAACTGATACAATACTTTTTTTTTAATACATACTTTGTAGTATATAGTTACATAACCAGACCCGGAACAAATATCTGTAGATCATACAAACATTTGTTCCGCGATGGGAATCGAACCGGTATCTGCGTCTCAGCCGACTCTTCGTCCACGGCGCGATGGGGCACTACACCCTAACTACAGCAGCGGTTCGAAAATTTACCCAGAATAAGCTGCAACTTGTCATCTGGCTTTCTTTAACACATTGACTGCTGAAAACAAACAGGTCTGCAACGGCAGTGTGGTTTTACATGCCTAGCATTTACGAATTTTTATTCTCTAACTATGCAGATGAGGTGAGTGGTATATGTGTTAAGTGGTAATAATTGGTTATAACAAAGTGGGGGCCTGGCCTGCCATGTATTGCCTCGTGGGTCACGCACCTTAGAAAGGTAGCCTTCAATGCACTGTCCTGGGTCCATCAACTTGAGGCATAGTAGTAAAGCTTCATGTGCCTTTAATTCACCGAAAATCACACCCTTCAAACCGAAACACAGCAATGCTGCTTGGCGGCAGAAATAGGTAGTATTTCCCCAGGCGTGCCTTTTTACAAGGAACTCTACTATTCTTAAAAGCTCTTAAAGTGTGTCAAGTCCAAATTAGATGCAGCATCGGAGGTGATACAATTGTTTTGTCTCGGTTTTCCTTATCATACGTCAATTTTAAAACTTCTTTAACTCTTTTATTGCTCGTTTCTGATAACATGATATTTAACAACGTTAAATATTAATGATGTAGCGTTAAGTATGTTATCAGAAACTACATTATTTAGATATTATTGTCATCTCATAACAGACCGCAGATCGTTTGGTAATCAACATTAATGCCTGTCTCATAAATGTATCGGAAAATTTATAGGGCAATAAAACTTTATCTCAAGCATTGTATTTTAGTAGTCCCCGGTCTAGCTGTGAAGTAGAAATTACTTTTCTTCGTATGTTAGCAATTTTAGTAGATAATATTTTGAGAAGAAAAGAAGAAAATAAGTTACTCTTTACTAAATATAACCGATTTCAAATAAAAAAAAAATAAAAATAGAAAATCTAAAATTGTGCAGATGCCTTTAAAAATTGAAAAGTTTGATGATTTTCTTATAGTTCCCATCATCAAATCTTTACCAAATTTTTATGAGACCACCCCTGAAGGAGGTACCCTCGTTATAACAAAAACAAGAATCATTGAAATCGGACCACATGGTAAAGAGACGTTGGGTGAGGCCGCACCGTATGGGTCGCTCTGGAAGTCTATGGGGGAGGCCTATGTTCATTGATGGACATCCTGAGGCTGATATGATGATAATAATAGATTAAGCTCGAGTTAACATTAAAAAATCTAGTTTAATTTTAATTTAAATCTATCAAATCGTTCCTAAATCTATCAAAAAGTTTAAAATAAAAGGGTATTTTCTCGGTGAGTGCCATTTTTTGTCATAAACACCAGCAGTTCATCATCATCACCCACAGCGTATGAGTACTCACTGTCAGGTGAAGGCTTCCCTTTGTACGAAAACACCACCCTTCACGGTTCTGTGCTATGCGCAACCGCGATGGATGTTACAATCTTCTTTGGCTCGACCTTGGCAATTTGGTCAAATATTTACTCCACCTGTCATCCCCTCACCTAGCAAAGTATAATCATCAACATCAGTAGGTCAGTGGTGGTCGTAGGTCTCTCCCAGGGTGCGCCATTGAGCCTGATCTTCAGCGCTTCTCATCCAATCTTTGCCAGCTTCAATGCGCAAATCATCACTCTATCTAGCCGGAGGGCGTCCTACACTTCGCTTGCAAAGTATAATACTAATATTTAATCTGTAGCAATGAAAATGCTTAGGTTATGTCCTTTAGTTTCAAATACGTAGATATGATGGTTGATATACTTGTAAGTATTTTTGTATACACGTAGGTAATAGTAGAACGTATTTACGTACACGTGGTGAAATAAATATAGGTAGAAATTGTTTATCAGTCATAGCATTATAGGTAAACTATATACCTACATAATGTATGGTACTAACATAGTTAGAGTTATCAGTAAGTATAGAAGTCAGGTTTGGTTACTTCATTTTATTATTGGCAAAGGTATTGTTACATATAGTATTTGCAAGCAAGTCTTTGTCCAGTTTTATAAGATGGAGAAATCTTATAGATAAGGCTCTCTCTGTGATTAGATGTTAGTCTAGTGTTATATCTGCTTCATACTAAATTCATGCTTCATGTTAAAAAAGGTGTTTAATATAATAATAATGAAATTAAGTATAAAAGGTAATATTAAAAAGTAAAGGTTTTATTGGTTTTTGTTTGAGTTTACGGGTGTATTACTTGTTTTTGTGAGGTTTTTTACTTAACCATCACCTCCTGAAGACCGGAGCCAAGGACAGTGAACTTTGTCGCGGATGCCTTCGGGAGGAAGAGACTGTAGAGCACGTGATACTTCACTGCCACAAACGACGCCAGACTGAGAACTGGTCTGCAAAGGGTCATCGAATCCTCATCCTCCACCAACACCGCTACTACATTAACAACATCCACGGGACCCTGAAAAGCTGCTGCCATCAACCCAAAGTCCTACTCCTTCACTTCATGAAGTTAGGATGGCTGGGGTCAGGTTAGAAGGGGGTAATGCACAATACACCCCAATACGGGACGTCAGTGCAGATCTTTTATTCCCCCCACCCTAGAATAAGAATAAGAGGATTTTTTACCACTAAGATGGCAATCAACCTTACATCCCAACTGATGATAAGCGGTTACCGTAGCCTATGAACGTTTGTAACCAAGGTACAAGCGCGTTGCAGATCCTTTAATTTTTTTAAAGAGATTATTCAGAACAGAAATTTTCTATGAAACCTGACAGTGCGCATACAAACGCATAGGTAAAAGTATAAATACCTCTTTAGGGCATCGCGTAGACCGTGCTACGAGATTTCGTAGACGTTCGATAAATGTGATATTTGTAAGTTTTGTAACTGATGGAAATCCATGCTGTAAAATGTTCTATTCGTTATTATAAAATAATAAATAAAATAAAATACATTTATTTCAAGGATTTATGTAGCTCTTTCAAAAAAACAGGGGTTTTGAGAGCATGCCTGTGACAGCAATGTCTGGTGCGCATTTTACTCTGCCGGCTATCATTGCAATTATAAACATTAATAATGTTTTGAGTCGGTGAGTAAGATTGGTTCTGTATTGCCTCGTCCATTTAATAGTAAGAGTAAACCACGAATGTTTTCGTAGTAAAAATGTTTTATTAAGTTAAAGTTCTACGCATTGCTACGAAATCCATCATAATGTGTCACTGTGAAAACCCTGAAAATAGTTCACATAACATGTGAACCAGTCATCGCATGATTTCCTTCCAAAAACCTTCCGTTTTCGGTGTAAGGTCATTTCTAATAGTTGTCAGTGATTATTTGTATATCAAAGTGCAGTGATTATGGAAATCTATGATCTGTTGTGATGACAAATCCAGAAATCACGTTGGTTCAGCTACCGTGTCGCGTCACGCTTGGCCTGTCTCAGTCGGCCTTTAGATCATTACCAATGGATTATATAATTTTGTAAGCAATCTGGGTGATAGCCGTGCGTTTCAATCTGATACTTAGCATAGTCTGTTTATCTATGTGTGTATCTTTACCCGACTGCCGTAGAAAAGTTCTATTTATCACCCGTCTAGTTTTCTTAGTGTATTTTATACCATAAAGTAGTAAAATACTGCGTAATATTTTTTTTTATAAAGTGCTCTCACTTAATGTACACAAAGGTTAGCTGGAATAAAATTAGCATTAGGTTCGCCTATGTATATTAGTGCAATAAAGAATTTTCTAATCTAATACTATTTCTCACTTTAAAGCAATAAAACCTCAAAAGAATCCTAAGTCTTGAGAATTAATTTAATTTTCTTCAGAATATCGACAGAATTTAAAATTCATTAAAAAATGTATATGGAAACTATTATTTGATACGATACACAAACATGTAAATCACAAAATGGTGAAATAGATTAGGTAAACGTAATACTTCTCTGATTAAAATGAAAATATTGTGACACATTCAAAAAGGTGTAAAAAAATTGTAAAACAACAGTTGGGAAATGTTAACATGTTTAAATTTGATGTATGTAGGATTTGACAACTCCTTGAATCATGTTTAGCCACTAAATACGTTTAGGCATCGTTACGCAAGTCACCATTAGTTTTATTTAACTTGTTTGGTTAAGTTGTTGTTTATAGTAGTAGGTACCTATCTTCCTTTACAAAAACTAATTTGACTTTCATTTGTTTCAGCTATGTCGGCCGATGGGTCGACGACAGATATCAATGCCTTGCTTAACGACACTGGTAAGAACCATTTTTTATTATTATTGAATGATTCAGATGAAAAAAATAGGAAGCATCTCACGTGCTAATAAAAATGTTTAAAAAAATGCTACCAAAGCGCCAGCTAGTACGTTTTCGTAGAACTAACATGTAACCATAGTTATCAATCTGATTTTGTTCCAGTAAAACCTACTAGATGGCGCTGTAATTATGTTTGGATAAGCGCCATCTACCGTTTCTTGGTAGTCCTTTAAGGTGCATGAAACCTCTAACCAAACTACCTTACGTAGTAGTTTATGGAGTCGGCAACAGATGGCGTGGTTGAAATTGCTAAAATGCTTCAGAATACTGCCCTAAGATGGCTCTACCTGTCTTAAATAGCTAAGTAGAGGATAACTTTCTACTAGGTATGGATTCATCCAAAAGCGTTGAGCAAGTGCAATTTATTCGTATTTGTAGTAGAAATGTAAAATCTGTGAAACCAATTATTTTAATAGAAGAAAAGAACCTAAATAGCTTTACATTTAAACTCCTAGTATAGACACCTAATGGTAGATGTCTATTATATTTTAATTATCCTTACCTACTGAGTAATAAAGTTGAAAAGGATAAATTATGGAATAATCCTGGAGTTTTAGGGTACCTACTGACTTATTTTTGGACTTATTTACTTATGTAAAATAAGTTTTTTCAATTTGTTAACTTTTTTATACATCAGTTAGCGTTCGAGGATTTCCTATCGTCACAATGACGTCATACGCAGTTATGTAAAATCCAATTAGGAGGTTGTAATGCATAATGGTGTCCTCGGATTTATTCTATATTTTGAACCGTATCTCAAAAGCTTAAGGTCTTGTTTACAGTTTACAATCTCAGCTGACTCATAGTCAATGAATTGAGTGTTTCTTATTAGGTAGGTAGGTACCTACTCATCTTTTCTGTTGTACTAGGAATACATTCAAGTAGAGTCGTTTCGTAGTAAATCGCATAGTTATGTGATAATTCAAGTGTTGATTCGAAAATAACTCATTGTGTCATCGAGTTTATCAATAAGGCCTGGCTTACATTATTCCAGTAGTAGGTACACCAGCCCAGCGATTGAATCCAGAGCTGGATTGAAACTAGAACAACCTTAACCGGCATTGGAATCCACTGGATCCAGTGAGACTTCCAATCCAGTAATATGACTGGCAGCCTACTTTTACAATTTATTGCGCTTAATCCAGCGCTACTGGAACCATGTGAACGGCCAATCCAGTACCTAGATAACTACTTGACGCTTTTTTCGTGGACACTAAAACTCAACAAAAACCTTTTGGCGATTAAATAATTTCGATCGTTTTGAATGGTCAATTTACGCCATGACCATTCACCGGAACACCTATAATAAATATGCTATAAATAAATGAAGCGAAAACTTTCTACCCCTTTTGGAGCTTACTGCGGTGTGCATGGATAAGTGTGAGATTTGGCATAGTGAAAGTTTATATGGAGAAGAAGTGGGCTCGAAAAATAAAATTAATTGCGGTCGAATTTCGACCACTGTGCACTGACAATTAGTAACAATAATTTCTTAAAGCACATATACTGGTAGAAATCAATAGTGTTTTCAGTTCAAAAACTCTTATATGACTGGTATTGTAACGACGATTTCCAGTCCAGTCCAGCGCTGGAGTGACTCTCTAAATTACTGAACTGGACCAACGTAAGCCGGCCATACACCCTGTCAAGATTCTCTTTTCTAGGTAGGCAAGGTAATCCGGAACCATTATCTGCAATTACGGTCTAGCTAGGCCCCTAGCTGACTCAATCTAGTTTCCATAAGCTATGGAAAATGTTTATAAATGAGGCTGTTTATTTTCCTATTCAAGTTTCCGGAAGTTAGTTTTTCCAATGATGTTTTATTGAAGGTTCCACTTGTTACTTGGGTAAATTACCTTACGTATATAGAATGCCATATACATACGTACCTACATATATGTACGTATGTAGGAAAGGTAGTAATTTTTTTATTGAAAATATAAGATTCTTTCTTAGTATTGGTAGTATTAATACGATTTTAGATTTATATCTTACTAGCTGACCCGCACGCGGCTTCTCACGGGTGGTTGTTTAATAAAACATTACCTTCATTTTGCGCAGTTGGCTAAAAAGTAGCCTATGTCCTTTCCCAGGATATAATTGCAAAATTTTACGATCCGTTCAGCCGTTAGTCGTGTAATTCTGTTGTTTGTTAGTTTGTTTACAACTAACAAACAACAGAATTATGTATGTATTATACTTATAAACCTTCCTTATTGCTGAAAACTGCATTAAAATCCGTTGAGTAGTTAAAAAAAAAGCAAGACAGCGGAAGCGAATTCATTTTATACTATGTAAGGATATTATGTAGGTAAAGAAAAACGCAATTAATGGAAAGAAATGGGAGAGTCCTTCGTCCAGCTGTTGGACCGTAAAGGTAATACCAGTTCAGAGTTGGTAATTCTATTATACTGCTATCTAATTATGGATGTAGGTACCTACTGATATTCAAGGAAAATCAACCCAAATAAACTGTTGAACATTAAAATTAGCACATTCATATCATCAATTTATTCCCACAGTCTACTCGTAGGCACTGCGGTATACCTATTAATACTCTTTCGTCTTATAACCTATGGTTATTATATTTGTGTAATAAAGTACAGCTGACTAAGTGTAACTTAGTACACAAAACTAAGAAGGTAGAAACCTAAGTTAGAAGAAAATATATATAGATATAGAGCCCAAATACAACATGGTAACATCAATGTCGACCTCTCTTTGATCTAGTCATCCAATTACTCTTCTTACATATACATATATTTCTAAATCAATATATTTTAAATAGTTACCCATATTTATTTATATATAACCATTTACCTTCATAACCTAGTTATTATTATTTTAGAAAAGTATGTTTATAAAATTACTTCTACATTTTAATAAAACTGCACACCTTTTATTTATTCACTTCTTTATTTATTTTTATTTTGCTTCGTCGCTGCTGTACTACCTTTTGCTCCTGATTTCAGCTGAATATCAGCGTCGGATGCATAACATCCAACATTATGCTGAGCTGAACGCCATTTTGGTTCGCAGACGCATGAGTCGAACTGTCTTAATGGATTAAATTGTATCTACTGTTCCTTAATATTCTTTCATGTGTCATTTTGTGTGTACCAAATAAGTGATTATTCTATTCTATTTGATAAGAGTCGTCATTAATAGTTAATTTTTTTTCCAAATAAAGCAGGATTTCTTGTCGGCTTTTTATCACGACTCCCTTTCTATGACCTTTCATTTATATTTCAATCAAAATGAGACCAAAAGTTTCAAAATCCCACTTGAGGGCAATTCCCAAGGCAGATTATGGAACTTCCTCGCTCACAACTAAATTTACTCAGGTGATGATAGTCAAGATAAAAAACTTTTAAACATCTATATTTCAGCTCGAGTATAGGTAGATAGGTACATAGTTTCAAAATACGGTCTAGCTGTTCCATTTAAATCCTATATTGACTTTTGTATATTATGAATTTAAATACAACAGCTGGACCGCATTACTATGTATTTATATCGTTGGTAAAATAAAATCGTTCTGATAACATTAGAGCTCAGGTTTTAAATGCATGCAATGGAACTGATGTAATGAAGCATGCACCACAACGTGACAGTTCAAGCAATCCAGAGAACTAGTCAGTAACTCGATCCGAACTCGACGTCACAATTAAGATTTGATTCTCATACATACAGCCGACACCTGCGGTTTTAGAAACATGATATCGGCGCCGGTTCAGTCACATGGTCCGTTTGGTGACTTATAAAACCTACGGTGCAAGAGAGCAAATTTTGTAAGGAATAATAAACCTTATTTTGTAAGAAATAACCATCCTGCCTCGCTAATCTTCTCACGACATAGCAGATTGTGGAATTCTCAATTGAATATTTCTGTCCTATGAAGGATACTTTTCGGTCTGGGGTAAGAGTCGTCAAAGCTCCTTTGAGCGGCCAGTTTATATTAAAAACTTGCTTCTTTTCCAGCATTTCTTCTTGTACAATTCTTTTTGACTTGGTTGCAAAAAAAAGGTCTAAAATTAATTCAAAATGAATAGAGTCGTTTTGTATTTAAGTAACGCCCCTTTCAAGAAGTCTGAAGTTCTTCAGAATGCTGGATAAGAGATATTACAAAGTATCGACTTTCAGTAAATTTCATTATGTCACTGTACATTTACTAATTTAGAATAGGCCCTGTATATATTCTACTTTTTGCTTGTGTGCTTGTAGTCAAGATTGTTTTTTTTTTTAGAAAAAGTTTAATAATTGGTTGACAGTGGTAGATATAGTGGTATATTATTTAAAAAAATATAGTTTTCAACAAGGATAATATACAAAACATAACTAAAAAACTTTCCTGCATGCATTCATTATATTTTTTTCCGCTTTCAATGAATAAATAAAAGTCATCCTCATAAATGAAATTACCAAAATCAACTAAAATCAAATTAAACTAAACAAAATCAAATCAAATTAAATAAAATAAAAATAAAATAATATTATAAAATTTAATTATAATTAAAAACACACAGAGAGACATACACATACATTCATACACGTAAGCGGACACGAGGGACTATCAGAATATACTGTATGAATAGACTGGTAGACCTAATTTAAAATTATTCTTAGTATTGGGTACCTTACGTTCGCACCATGGTTTTCCGTTTATTTACCTAAGCATACGGAAATAACATATTTATATGAGTAGTTTAAGTTTCACTAATAGGTAACTTACCCAGGATGTCAGAGTCATTAAAATTGTAGACTATCAAGTTACCTATTTATAAACAAAGTGTTGAGCTGATAATCTCTGTATATGTTATCAGTTATACATAAGCATAATTTGTTTCGCGGAAAGCCCCTTTTGCACAAGTACACTGTCGGTTTTATAAATTGCATGATTAGTATTCTAGTTATATGGTCAGCAGCAGTGGAAATTGAGTAAATAATAACTATTCTTGTGAAGAAAATACCCAGCCTTGAAACAATGAAGGAAAATACATTTATTTATACCATCACACAAAAAAACAAAAAAATATAAAAACCCTAACAATTAAAGGAATCTTATTTTCATTAAATTTAAATTACAAAGATACTCGTTTAACACAATATGGTACAGCTTAGCTTAAGCTACTACATGTGGCCATGCTGCAGCGCTGGTCTTGTGCTGAGGCCAGTGTTGCCTTCACGGACGATCTGACCAACTAACTATTATTCTTGTAAACCATTTCTCTTCTTGGATAGGTGATCGCTTGTGCATTTCCAACTAGAATGCTTCAACACTTTGGAGGGCACTAAATAGAAAATGTTAACGACACCTATACAAAAACAGACAAAGACAAAAACAATGTGACAGCCCCGGTTTTCAGTAGCGCCACAGCAGTATGTAGCAACAAGGCTGCAAAACTCATTTATTACAAAACTGAATGGTTAAACACTTGTAAAACATGTATATAAAAATAAAACAAGAATCACAATCAAATAATAAGTAATTTGTCGTGTCTATTAATGTCTGAGGGTTTGGGCGGTCTACACTATCTACACCTCTGACACCAGGATTGGGATCTTTTTGTATTGCTAAGAACTATCTTTAATAATTTTTTCCTTAGATAGAAAAGAAGACAGGTTTTTATTTCTCATAGAAAATTACACTTATAATCAAACTCTAGGATAGGAACAGACAAAACGGTCCCAGGACGGTATTATAGAATTAGACACAAATTTAGTTCTAATGAAAGTTCTAGCATTATGCGTTTGTCTACTGAGGGTGGTAGGTACTACGTATATTGCGCATGTCAAATCATGACATTTCCCAAAGTAGTTATTTTCCTAAGACCAAAGTTCGTTGAATGCGATAGCATTTCTGACCGCATTTTGTATCGTAAAAGCAATTATCAAACTGATCAACAGATCTTCATTACTTCCGATAATCTATTGAAAATGTAGATTATCTTAAGTGGGTGGCAGTTTCCTGAAATGATATCTATGAGCCGATTAGAATAGAAATCAGGCTTTTGGCGCCCTTTATCGACGCTTATCATTATACGAGTAAAACCACGCTTTAGTGTAATTCTGTGCACGTATTCAGTAAAACTGTTATCAGCTGGCAGCTGGTGAACAGATAGACGTCCACCGCTGCAGGGCAATATATATTTTTTTAACTAGTCTACATTTTCCGACCGGCAAAGGCCTCCCCCAACTCCTTCCACCTATCACGATCCTTGGCAGATTACCACCATTCCTTCTCGAATCCACTGATGTCGTCGCGCCAACGCTTTCGCGGCCGACCCCGACATCGCTGTCCATCCTCCGATACCCAAGGTGTTACGATGTTGGCCCATTTCTCCAGAAGCATTCGACTTACGTGCCCGGCCAATATATAATAATATATATAATAAAAAATATGACAGAAAATATTTTGAGCCACTTGACCTAGCTTTGAGCATAAAGGTCGCGGAAAGTTGATGGATGGCCATCGACTTCTCGTTGGTCATTGAAGAAAGCAGAATGAAAAGAATAAAAGCACTTCTTACATTGTTTGTTTGTACTTAAAGGCCAGACCTACTTAAAAAACCTGTCAAAACCTAGAATTAGAGCTGTGTTTTGATGGAACTAGTCAAGAAATATAAGCATATAGGCTATTTAAATATAATCAACGATCTCTATAAACCTTCATGGAACCCAAAGTTGAAATTATGAGAATTTGTTTGGCAACGATAACTGGTTTCCAACATAAATTGAACTTAAACATTATTATCATTATCACAGAGAAGTAATATACTACGTCATTAATAAAAACAAAAACAGATTTGTACACTAAGATCCAGAATCAGTGTTTAAAACAACATTACAAACAAATGATGTAATAGCGTGATGTTTCTACAAAAACTATTTGTTATATATCACCATCCGCAGAACAAATGTTTGCATGATCAACAGTTATTTGTTCCGGGTCTGGTTGTTTCTCTTTATATTATAAGTATGTATTTACAAAAAAAAAATGTATATAAGTATTCTATCAGTTATCTGGTTCCCATAGTACAAGCTCTGCTTAGTTTGGGGCTAGATAGCGTTTTGTGAAATGTCCAGCAATATTTATTATTATTTATTACTATTTATCCAAAAAAATTTTTAAATAACAAACAGTAAGCTACAATCGAAATTGAGCTTGTTAGCCCTATGCATACTTATTATCTTATATAAATAACCTACTGATAGAAATAATTTTTATAACTTCCTTTCTCAAATTTGTTCTACGATATTACATATCAAAGCCATGGCGATAGAATTTATTGTTTATAGACCACGGTTCATTAAAGCTTCCAACTGCTTAACCCATACTCCTAAAACTGATATCCTCACTGACTCTACTCCTCCTGGAATCGTTATAGTCGTTAGTCTGTCCTTCACTGCCTCTTCAGGTTTATGTTCACTACACGTGTTCACTACACGGTCAATGATGATGTGGTGGAAGATGGAGCACGTATTTTTTTCCAGTTGTTAAATGCTCTTTATTGCGGTTAAAAGTTTGCTATTGTTATATGATGGGTAAGCATAGGTAGCTGCCGCGTGGCCACGCGATAGAACAAGATGGCAGGTCGAAGTTCCTGGTGGATAGAATCATGATGTTTGGAAAGGATAAAGAAAGGCCTGAGCCTTGAAGTACTGCTGAAGTAGGACACAAGTTATGGCTTTAAAAGAAAATAATAAAATGTTACTAAACTTATGTAGGATTATTATCGAACAGATAACCAAGGCAGCAGGTTAAGGGTGTGTCAGTTATTACCGCCTCATCGCACCCCCAACGGTTCACAATAACATTATCTTTTCCCACTTTAGCAACTGACGTCCACAGATAACTAATGGAAATATTTATAGCTTTGAGAAGCTTTTATGATAAGATATTTCTGGAAAAATCGTAACGTTCGATTCCAGCATGTCTAGATTTTGTCTAAATCAAATTCTTCAAGTCTAGAGTGAACCGGTGAACTGGTACAAGGATAGGGCTTAATAAACTTGCTAATATCCAACCCCACGTCCGGGTGGGAGGGGAGGACGTTGAATGTGTTGCTGAGGCTAAGAATCTAGGGTTGATCATCGATAAACATCTGCGCTTTGAAACCCACATTGCAGAATGTGTGTGCAATTGTTTTTACCGGTTAAAAACTTTATACAGAGTCCGTCCATATCTAAGTGAAGAAGTCCGCATCACATTATGTGAGTCTTTGATTTTATCAAAACTTAACTATTGTGATGTGGTATACGGACCTTGTATATTGACCAGAACTGAAAAATAAGTACAGCGGGTGCAGAATGCATGTGCACGGTTTTGTTTTCATATTCCCCCGCGCTCACATGTGACACTGTACCTTAACACATCCAGCCTACTAAAAATGAAAGCGCGTAGGAACCTACACCTTGCTACCCTTTTGTTTGGGATCATAAAAAATAAAAAACCTGAATACCTTTTCCAAAAATTAAAATGGGTACAAGAGTATTCACGATACATTAAAAGGGAATGCACTCACGTGTTCGTAACACCGAGACACAGGCTGGTAACTTTCCGTGGTTCTTTTAGATTTGCTGCGTCTCGGTGTTGGAACGACCTTCCCCCACCACTCCGTGCTCTAAAAATGATACATACTTTTAGAAAAACATATAGAAGACTACTTCTATCTTCCCAGCTTATAGTTCAGTAGGTACTTACCACAATGATGCGCACGAGCTACGAAGGGTGCTTCGGAACTTTTCCACTTTCTCCTCTCCATAAAGGTCCATTCTCCTCTCCTCTCTTTTTTAAGTTAATAATTTTTATATATGCATAATGAATTTCATGGTTTTACAATATAATTCTCACTTGTACATAACATAACCTCCGTTATTATTGCTTATTGTTATTAGTGTATTTTCATGTAGGTATGTGTTATTAGTATTGTTGTTATCGCTTATTCATTTTATTATTATTTTTAGTATTATATTTTTAAATTTGTGACGTCACCCTACATAAGGCCCTGCCTGAAAACCAGCGCTGCTTTGCACAAAGGAGCTTAAAGCTGAGGCAGGACCTGTTTGGGCATGCGTAGCACGGAGCGGGACTAGTTAGTACACTTACCTACTGGCTGGGTAGGTACTTGTGTTCTACCCATGTTATACTCGTAATATCTCATTCTACTGTATTTTTCCTGTCTATCTACTATTTTGTTTGTGATCCGTTCTGTGTTTCTTTGTGTGTGTCAAATAAAATTTATTCTATTCTATTCTATTCTTTTTGAGAAAACGTAATCTAATTTTGACCACACTTACGCTGAGGTGTGGTCAAGTTCTTGACTATTTTTAATAAAAATATAGGTAACTGTCTTGTTTTGGTTAGTACTTCTGGTACCACACTATCTACCACCACCAGGTGAAGTATTGACCTGGTGGTGAATATAATGACCACTTTCTATAATAAATAAACTATCTAATATGCTGAAGCGGGTATAATTAAGTTGTCAAACCCTTCAAAGGTTTTGGTTTGTTTGTTGGTCGTACATTTCATTAATACACTATAGTTAGGTCAAGCCATGTCGGATGACTAGGACGACATAAAAATTCAGACAGCAGAGTTAGCCACCAATAAGAATTTACTTTGTAAATAACGTTTATAACTCGAAGCAGTTTATAGCAATCTTGTCATTTTCCATACAAGTGGAAAAATAACAGAATAGAAGCAAACATCAAATTAAGTAGGTTATCAGTTTACGTAAAGGAAAAATTCGAGATATTTGCTATTGTAATTTTCCGAAGATTCAAGTGTGGTTTTAGTGTCATTCATTACATAATTTGTAGGTTTATAGACTATGGTCGTCTTAGAGTAAATATTTATTTGTAACGTTTCATCTTTAACTATTTGTTAATCGTTATAATTATTAGAGCTTTGCAACGATGCCTCCAATTAATTCTTACAAGCGGACTAGTTTTGACTGGTTTTCAATAAAACATTACCCTCATTTTGCGCAGTTGGCTAAAAAGCCTATGTCCTTTCCCAGGATATAATCTATCTCCTTGCAAAATTTCATTACGATCCGTTCAGCTGTTTAGTCGTGTAAAGGTAACAAACAAACAGAGTTATGTATTTATTATACATATAAACCTTCCTCTTGAATCACTCTATCTATTGCTGAAAACTACATTAAAATCCGTTGAGTAGTTTAACGGATCTAAGCGAACAGACAACGGAAGCGACTTTATTTTATACTATGTAAAGATAAAGGCGATCTCTTTTATCTAAGAGGTCATTTCTAATTATCTCATTTGTTGTATCTAGCTTTTGATTAATAAATATTACATTTTCAATGATTAATTAGTTTTAGTCATCAAGTTTCAGAGTTATTTCAGTATACGAGTATTATGTACGGTCAAGTTCCTAATGCGGTAGTATTTTGCAGACAAAAGTTTTATTAGCCATTTTTTTTTATTGTTGATAATTTAGACATATTCGGCGCTAACTATAATTATGTACCTGACCGTGCTGTAGATAAATATTTTTATTTTATTGTATGCATGACATGCACGCCTCATTTACATACTTTTCACATTATATGTTTTTTTCTTTCAGAATCAGATCTTACGGGTCTATCACATGTTGGTAAGTGAATATCATTTATGGTTTTTTTTATCATAGGATATTAACACGTTTTCATTATTAATATGGGTTGGATCCCTTCCAATCTCTGGAAGTCATTTTTCAATAATACTAATTAATAATTAACTAGTGGTTCGCCCCGAACTGAGATCTCGCGAGTCTACCATAAAAACAAAAAAAAATATTATTCGTTATCTTTGACTATCAAAATAGTGCCACGAAATAAAACCATTTAACTTGACCTACAGTTTTATTCAAATTACAGGTAACGGGAGTTCATGTTAATTGGTTATTCTTTTTTTGGGGTACAAATTGCAGTTATTCTAGATTTCAGACTTTTGCCTATATTTGTGATACATAAGCTACACACCGACCAAATCACAGCACTATGGGGTCACTGGTGTACCCTGTTAATTTTATATATGAATCGAACTAGGGTTCGATTCCCGCCGCGGAACAAATGTTTGCATGATCTACAGATATTTGCTCGTGTTCCGGGTCTGATTGTTTCTCTATATATTATAAGTATGTATTTACAAAAAAGGGGTATATAAGTATTCTATCAGTTATCTGGTTCCCATAGTACAAGCTCTGCTTAGTTTGGAGATAGATAGCGCTGTGTGAAATGTCCAGCAATATTTATTTATTTATTTCTTAAAAAAACAAGCAATTGATGCTTATTGTTATGCAAGTAATGGATAACAAATCTTCGTCAAGTCCTTGATATATTGCGCAGAGATTGAGTTATGAGTTTGATAGGATAGTGTTGATGGATTAGACGCTATTTACTGAACCTAGTGTTGGCACAATATGCTCAGACACGGTTAGACGGTTTACATTAGCTAGAACAAGATTGGTATTGTAGGAATTGGCATTGTAAATGAATTTCAGAAGTACCAAATAACAGATTACAATCAAACTGATCGTTATATTTATTGTTGTTAGATATAAAACACGATTGAATAAAAACAATTGTTCAGAGCTGACCATGTTTTAAATTATGTAACATGTTATGTATAAAGATCAGAATCTGAACGGCGCGGCGTCTTCCGTACTCATTCTTGATTCAATATGTCAATCACTTTGTTTAGACTAGACTTCCTAGTCAACAGGCACTTTGGATTCTTTATAAGCAAAAAGTGCCGTCAAATTGCTAATGCGAATTCCAATTAATGTATTAGCAAAATGATTAATTTTACTAGTAGTTCGCCCCGAACTGAGATCTGGCGAGTCTCACTTAAAAACAAAAAAAATATTTATTTATTAAAAAAATATATAATATCATCTTTGACTATCAAAATATTGCCACGAAATAAATAACCAAATAACTTGACCTACAGTTTTCTTAAAATTACAGGTAACGGGAGTTCATGTAATGTGGTCACACTTTTTTGGGGTACAAATTGCAGTTATTCTGGATTTCAGACTTTTGCCTATATTTGTGTCACTTAAGCTACACGTATACCAAATTACAGCACTGTGGGGTCACTGAGGTACCCTGTGAGTTTTGTCAAAGTTCAGTTTTTATTATGGCTAATAACTCAAAAACTATGAGAACTTTACTTAAAATAAAAACGGAGTCTAAATGTACTAATGAAGACCTTTCATTTGACATCCCACTTGACTTAATAGTCTCATTTTCATTTTGTTTACCCCTCTTGAACCCCAGTATCTCAACAACTCACCAACATTTTTAGCTCATTCAGTCACAACAAAATTGTGCCACCACTACTTACCCATGTATCAAATTTCACGATGATCGGATCAACGCTTCGAAAGTTATCCTCGGACAAACAAACATACATACATACAACGCCCATTTGTCCAAGTTGATTTGGAGCTCTCGCTTCGCTCGATCAAAAAGCATAGAATATCTGGTTTATTTAACTTGGTTCTAATCAAAATCGCCTCTTTTTTTCTCCCTTGCTTACCTGATGTTTAGCGATAGCATCTGCCTATAACAATTTCATTACCTCATTACGTCCAACAGACTTGGCCTTCATGGAATTGCATTGCGGCTGTCACCATGAGCCATACATGTGATAAGTCTCATGTGCCTGTAATTTCACCGGCACCTTTCAAACCGGAACACAGCAATGCGAACATTACTACTTGGCGGCAAAATAGTGGTACTTCCCCGGGCGAATTATTTTACAAGGAGCTCTACTAGTACTAAAGTATTCTACCTTCTAATTTATTTTTATAGTTACGTATGTTGTTAATAAGTAAAACACAAAAATGAGAAATTGAACTGTAAAATTCAGCATTCTGAAATCAGTAATCAGTAATTTGCGACAACGTTGTCGTTATTCGTAAATTTTAACAACCTTATTTACATTAGTTTAACGTCACCATGTAACACCTATTGAATTGACGCTATCGCTAGGCTCTTTTGTATGAACCAACTCTCGTACGCATTTACCAGAGTTGTTCGTTAGAAGCGTGAGAATACTGAATGTCAAATAATAACCAAAATGCATCAGTAGGTATACCATTCTTAGTAACCACGCGACGGAATTAAATAAAACACATAAATTGAGTAGCTGGGCAAAATACATGGTTTGCGTTAATTAAAATACAAATTACAAAATACTATCTCGCCCGTATTTAAAATACGAATTACAAAATATTTTTAAGTCGTGTATTTGAAATATAAAATACAAACTATAGTCAGGTATTATGTACTTGACAATTTGACGTAAAGTACAGGTGCAGTGTTGCCAACTTGTTGACATATTTAGCGGTCGCTATTTTGCTTACGAATGGTTACGAAAACTATCGAGCGTTATGAATGAATGAATGAATAAATGAAATACTCTTTATTGCACACCAAACATAAATACAGTAACAAAGGAAGTAAACAATAAATAACAGTACAATGGGCGGTCTTATCGCTAAAAACGATCTCTTGCAACCAACCTTTGGATGGACAGGATAAACAAAAATCAAAAGACGGCGGTGTAAAAGTACTTTTAAGCATAAACTTACATAAACAGAACCCATTAAAGAATATAGACCTACATATTGATTGTGTATAATAATAAACATAAACTTAAATACATACAAATAATATATAAATAAACTACGCTACATAATATGGAGGATAAATAACATAAACACTAGCAAGCAGTTACGAGACAACGAAAGAAAATGGTTGTATACCTTGACTTTGAAAATAGGAAGAGATTGGGACGACCTTATGGACAAAGGTAAGGCGTTCCACAGGCGCACAGCTTGTACTGTGAAGGAGTTACCATAAAATTGTGAACTATGGACGGGAGTACGAAGCTGTAGAGCTTCGGAAGAAATAGTGTTTCGAGAGTGTGCCTGATACAAAAACTCGAAACGCTCCTTTAGATAAGGTGAAGCTATTTTCTGTAGAACACACCATTAATAGGATCGCTGAATGTATTTATGTTTAGATGTATTGTGAAGCCATAAGTATTTGAAATACTAATTACAAAATACCTCAGCGTCAGGTATTTGAAATATCAATTACAAATTACATTTTTATGCAGTAATTGATTACAAATACCAAATACTTATTTGTATTTCAATTACGTATTTTAATTACAATAATTCAAATACTGCCCACTCTTGGTAGCAGGTGTATATCAGTACAAAATAAAAGACGTATATAACATTATTTACACAGAACCAGTCACTCAATAAAGATAACCATTCATTCTTCAATATGGAAAGTACCTCAATTACACAGAGATTCACTCACTCTGACTCTATTGACATCAATATCGTATTTTAATAAATACAAATTGTATATAGATGCAATATACTGTCTATTGTGCGAGCGTGTCTTTCAATTAAGGCCCATAAACAGTAATTGGTGTGTCGGCGGTCTAATTAATGAAATTGTTTATTTCTAGTAACGAGACAAAATTACTAGTACCTACAGAAACATTTTGTAAACAAACATTGTGTAAGTCTTATATTTTAAAATTAATCTTCCTGACCACACGTTACGTGTGGTCGGCACAACATGTATTTTTCTTCCATATTTCTCTATTAGCCTCTCTATTACTCTATCTGTAGTAGTCACTTCTTTTTACCCATAATCATCTTTTACACAATCCATCAATATATTCTTTGGCCTTCTCGAGGATGGGAAGAGAATGTGGATGGATATAGGAGTAGATTCCTATACCTATCCACAGTGATATCTAAAACATCTAGTTGCATTGTTTTCTTTCCTCCACATAACCGACCTCCGTGGCGCAGTGGGCGAACAGCCGGCTGAGACGCAGTGGGCTCGATTCCCACCGCGGAACAAATGTTTGCATGATTACAAATATTTGTTCCAGGTCTGGTTGTTTTTATATATATTATAAGTTCCCATAGTACAATCTCTGCTTAGTTTAGAGCTAGATAGCGCTGTGTAAAATGTCCAGCAATATTTATTTATAACATGGCCATAACATGCCTTATGTCTAATACCTGATCTGAATTTCTTTAGTCATAAATATGTATCTGAAAGTAATTTAAAAGGTCTATAATACTGAAATGTATCCGTGTATATAAACAATTGAACATGTTTCAGTCAAACTTCCTGAAAAAGAGCTCGAACCGAGTGCATCAAGCATGTACTTAAAAGTCATTAAAATTCTCAGACATTTTGGCATTTTACCAAAAACTGTCATGGATAAGTAAATATAAAGCCAGACGCAAGCTTTTTATGAAGTATGATTATTTGTTTTGACGGTAATCCATCAATTTTTGCGGTTATATAAAAATACTATTAATTTATCTTATCTGCAAAGTACGAGAGACATTTTGGCGCGTGTCCAAAGGGTTTACAGAATTAAGATTGAAGCGTATAATGGCTTTGTACAAAGATCCGCAAGCGGACAAAGGATACTTCCATAACAAGACAATATTTCGAGGTAAAGACGACGCACGAGCAAGCCCACTGACGTAGTCTGCCAAAACTTGTTTGTGCGAAAATTGGGTGTTTGTCTCGATTACTACGATTTCCAGAATCATCATTTTTTTATTTATCTACGTCACTGATGAGGTTTTTGCATTTTTAAATCGCTAATGAGATAGTTACATTTATACTACAGTTCAAAATATGTTGTTAAATTTTTTCTAGATTTATTTCAATGGTTTCCATGTTCAAAAACATGATCTACAGATACTAAAAAACAGTCTAATAAAATTATAACTTTGTTTTCTTGCTGTAAATATAAAGTAAATTTATAAGTCAATCATTGAAATTCTTATATGCAAGAACGTGCATTCTTTATAGGTACAAGAAACAAGTATTTTCCTTCCTGCCACATCACCCACATTGTAAATACAGACGCAAGTAAACAATCGCATTTTCTTTACCGTATTCCATTGTCTCTATTGCATTCTTCAATTTCTCTCAGTTCTTATAACGACTCTCATTTAAGTCTTAAATGGTCACATTGCAAGAAGCATGTCTTTAGGCATGTGTCTTTACATGCGCTGCTCATTATTACTGATAGAATACCAGAGTGAATAAAACAGCTATGAATGACTCTTAGATATAATTAACAGTTTGAGAATATCATACCATAGGAATTACAAAGAAATATTAAGATTGCAATTTCTGATCAAATTGGTACCTAACCTAATCTTGATATAATAACGTGACGTCTGAAATTTCCAAAAAGGTTCGTTCAAAGACAAATTTAAAATAAGAAAAATACAGCTAATTTTTAAAAGTTGCCGGATTTCCATTCACCATAATGCAGTAAAAGCCACATCACATTAACTCTTTAGCTTTTTTTCCTTGTGTATAACTTACTAATTGACCAATCCGTAAAACATTACTCTCCTCCTGCGCAGTGGGTAAAAGATAGCCTATGTCACCTGGGGATAGTGCAGCTTCCCAACAGTGACAATTTTTTTGAAATCGGTCCAGTAGTTTTGGGGCCTATTCAATGCAAACAAACAAACAATCAAATCTTTCCTCTTTATAATATTAGTGTAGATAATCACCTAGTTTTAACCAGGCAATGTATACAATTTGAATAGCCGTCAGAATGTATTGAGGCGTGGATGAAAGCATGTGCAGTTTATAGGTTTTGTTTGCGTCACTACATTTTCCTAGAGAAAGAGTATCGATGGTTCTTGAATCAATAGTTTGGTTCAATCTTAGATTTGCATTGGTTGGTGATTCATTAGTGGAATTTACGTAGGCCTTACCCAATTATCAGCTTGATATCGGCTACAAAGTTTGTATACCATTACTTACCATCAAGTGAGGTAGTAGCGTTTGATTTTAACGAATAAAAAAAACTTGGATCGTGGTGATTCTAGTATGAAATGACTGCGGTAATCACTAATCACTAATCGTGGTCAAACGTCAGACAAATTTATAAAAAAAAAACCCTATTTGGGGAACAAAGTCAGTGGCAAATGAACTCAGGTCTGATTTCAAAATCACCATGTTACTTTTTCATTTAAACCAACTCAAATTAATTCATATTTTCTTGACTCAAACAAACGAAAATCTGCGCAAAAGCCAATGAAAGTGTTTTGTTTGGCCACAGTCTATTTAAAACTTTACAGACAGGTCTGTTTTCGCCGTTGAAACTGTCCAGAAGATATCAAATCAACAATTAAACGGCGGTTTGATTGTTTTTGTAACACGAAAAAAGATCTGATGAACTGCGCAACTGGAATCAGCAAAACTACCAAATTATGTTTTGGAAAACGTTATCTTATAGATTGAAAATAACAAGCTATTTAGTTATCAAATATTATTAAAAACAAGTGTTTAATTTATCTCTAATATACCTAATAAAATGAGCCTAACAACTTTTGGAATTTTGTAAAAATTTACTATTTATCTTTTCATCTTCAATCTTCATCAGTATATATCATAACATATCAATTAAACTCTTTGGTATTGAAATTAATTTTGGCATAGGAACAATGCAAAACTCTAAACACAATATACAAAGAACAGTTATCGGAACAACATCGGTTGGTAAAACTACACCACAAGTAGGTATGTACTTACATGTATGTATGTATGTATGTACTTACATACATGCGGAAATTTACAATAAAATTTGTAAAAACAACGAATTTCTCAGTATTTTACCTCGGCCAGATCTTAGCACTGTTTTCTATCTAAATTACGGTTTGTTTTGGCATGTAAATACAAAAGCATAATTACGAAGCAAGCGTTTGATTTGTTATTTGCTTGTTTTCTTTGATCGCTGTGGAGTTTGTAGAACTACTACAGCCAAGGCTGACGTTTTTGTGTCTAGGGCATGCCATATCATGATAATGTCTTTTGTATCTTATCGGATGACCGAAGGTAACATGACATTTTGAAGGTATGGAATGTTTGTCAAGTAAGTTGTTTCTTAGAACTACTAGGAAAATCAATATATGAAAAAAAACAGAGAATGTATATCTTGCATCATCATCATCATATCAGTGAAATATACAGGGTGTTTGGTAATATACTGACGATATTCAAGTGACGGTTTCTTAAAACATAAACAAAGACTTCTCGAAAAAAAAACTACTAGTTATATTATCAAATTTTAAAGGAAATCAACTAAGTTTAGGTTATTCGACATAAAACTTACTGCCTACTCTTGCAATCGACATCCAAAAATAAAGGCCGATTTGATATCTCTTTCGGAAATGGCTGCGGGTTATGGGTTAGAAAAGGACAACAAGAAATATCTCGAGACATCACCAATGCAGTATCTGTGGTTAGATGGCAAGCATTATGCAATTAACACAAGATAAGTTTAATAAATTGTTTTACATGCCAAAATAAATTTCACATTTCTATGTTAAACATTTACAAATTTATTTATTATGCCCATAAAAATAACTCCTTTCTCGATCACTACATAATTATTGATTAAAACGGGTATTTATCGCGTATGTACCTTTTTTATTTGTTATCACGACGTTTCGGCTGTGTTGCAACAGGCGTGGTCACGGGTTGACTGGAGTACTTGAAGCTACCGTCGAGAAGTGCGGGAAGCTGCAGCAACTACCCTCACTTGGTGTTCAAACCAATTCAATCGGGAAGATGGCTTTAGACTCTCAGCATCCTGGAACCCGGTGATTGCTAGGTATGCGCGTCGTGATCGGTCGTCTCAGTGCGTAGATACGGTTAGTGTGGTGTGTCGTAATATGAACGAGGATATTTCTAATTCCGAAGACCAAGTGAGGGTAGTTGCTGCAGCTTCCCGCACTTCTCGACGGTAACTCCAAGTACTCCAGTCAACCCGTGACCACTACTATTGCAACACAGCCGAAACATCGGGATAACAAATAAAAAAGGTACATACGCGATAAATACCCGTTTTAATCAATAATTAAAACCCTTTCATTTTTGTGCATATATTATCAAACACTCTATGAATTTAATCATAAATTGTATGTATTCTACTAATCTTATTTGAATTAGGTGTCGGATATGGTTTTGCGTATCCATTACCTAGAGAAAATTTTAAACCGTAAATTCTTCGATTCAACATCATACAATGGTCATCTTTTATTCAACAAGCAACTACAAAACGTGATGTTATTTTGTGGTTCCGGTAATCTTTTGTTATTTTTAGCATGTTTTATTTACGGAAACCAATCGCTCGTTTTATCGGATAATAGTGGAATTATATTTTCCTCTTTTGAAAAAACATGCCCTAAATTGTTTTACTGACGTATAACCTACACATCAGTAATTGTTACAGACAGTGGTACTGCTTAACATCAAGGCAATGCTGCTAATTTATAAGAAATACGATTATGCAGCCATACCATTATTTACCAATTATGACCTGTCATAAGCTGCCAAATTTTCAAAGGTGTTGTCATAGCGGTTATTAAAAAAAGAATTCCAAACGGTATATATACAGGTCATTTTGCGACACTACCATTGTCACAGTGAAGCGATCGGTTTAGTAGAATTAGGCCCCTGGTGGATGAAAGGGTAGCATTGACGGCATCGTCAGCCCATCAAAAAAAAACCTTAACTAATGGTAAGCAGGTGTTCCTTCCTTTGCTGATTTTAATATATCAAACCTTTTCCTATAAACGTGATATTATTATTATTAGCATTCATTTTTTGCGTGGTTTTATTTTGCTAAACAACGTTATAACTTTTGAAACTATCATGGTTATTAACACTATTTGTACTAAAAACGGGATATTTACCATGATTTGTGAGTTCTTGAGTGTCCCGATATTTCGACGCAGTTGCATGCGCCATGATCACGGGTAAACTGAAGTCTTTGCGAGTGGATAGTTATTGGCAGATATAACGATCTACCCTCTTTCTTAGTCTCTTGCTAGGAACGAATTCAGTAATACTATCACTACTACCGGTTTCATTCTCGATCATAACTCTATTCCGACACACAACACTCACGGTATCAGGGCGCGTTATTGACACTACACTTCTTCGGTTCTTACACATTCTCACCACAGGATTCCAGGCTCCAGATAGTTGAAAACCATCTTCACGATTGAAATTCTTGTGTTTGGTAATCTCAATTGCCTCTTGAACCAGTCTTGGGATGTAATGTCGCTCAGTTGAGATTACTTGTGGGTTGTGTAGCTCGATCCAGTGGTTTGAGCCTGAGTCCAGCAGATGTTCCGCTATGGCAGACTTTTGTCTGTCAACATTCTTCACCGCCCTGATATGTTCCTTCACCCGACAAGCTATTGTGCGTTTGGTTTGACCAATATAAGAACTCCCACAGCTACAGTCTATCTTATACACTCCTGGTTTTTCTAGTGGAAAGCAATCTTTTGGTGAGCGCAGGTAGTGTGTAATTTTCTTTAAAGGAGTAAAGATGGTCTTCAGTGAAAATTTTTGTAGAATGTTTGCGATTTTATCTGTCACTCCTTTAATATATGGTAGAAAAGCAGGTTTTCGTTCCACCCTGCAACTGTGGGGTTTAGGTCTTGGTCGAAATGTCGAACAAAGTCCTTAATGATTCAGCTCTCAAAGTGTTTGAGAAGGGTCTCAATTATGTACCGACCACGAAGCGCATCCCATATGAAAAGGTGATCGGCAATGTAGAGGAAGTTATCCGGTATAATAATATTCCAAAAAGCGACGCGGAGTGTCTAAGACAAGACATTGCTTTTGTGTTACGTCATGCTAAACCTCCAGAACCGAACATCACGTATGAAGAGTTGGGTGCGTTAACAGACTTACGCCGAGACAAAGACCTGATAATCCTTAAGGCTGACAAAGGGAATGCCACAGTGGTGATGAACGTCACAGAATACGAGGATAGAATCCAAAGCTTGCTTAGTGACACCAACACCTACAAGCCAGTTAACTACAATCCGACAAGTCGAACGCAACGAAAAACCCAAAAGTTAATCAAGGAGTGTCATCATGCTATAGGTGAGGAAGTCACCAGTTTCCTCTTACGACCAAGAAACGTCCAGCCGCCTAAACTATATGGTCTGCCAAAGGTGCACAAGCAGAATGCTCCGCTACGACCTATTGTGAGTCAAATTGATTCTCCAACTTATGAATTAGCGAAACATGTAGCTAAAGTATTGCAACCGATGGTGGGACGTACATCGTCTTTTGTAAGGAACTCGCGGCATTTCATACAGATACTTAAGGAGACAGAGGTACAGGGTAATGAGATGATGGTCAGTTTTGACGTAGAATCTCTCTTTACGAACGTCCCCGTGGCTGACTGTATGAAGGTAGTTGAGGCGAAAATACAGCAAGACGGTATCCCGGCAGAGTATGTCAAGCTTCTGGAGCATGTTCTTTTCACCAATTTCTTCATATATAAGGGGCAATACTATCTTCAAATAGATGGAGTAGCTATGGGAAGTCCTGTTGCTCCCGTGGTGGCCAACATTTGGATGGAGTATTTCGAGAATATGGCCATCTCGTCTGCCCCTTTACCAATAAAGTTGTGGAAAAGATATGTAGATGACGTCTTCTGTATTTTGGAAGGAAACACGGCTGAAGTGGAACTCCTTTTGGCACACCTTAACGACGCACATAGTAAAATTAGGTTTACGTACGAGAAAGAATGTGATCGTCGTTTGGCATTCTTGGACGTTTTGGTTCAGGTTCGAGATAACGGTAGTTTGGGCCATTCAGTTTACAGAAAACCTACACATACGGACCAATACCTAACCCACACCCTAAACCCCACAGTTGCAGGGTGGAACGAAAACCTGCTTTTCTACCATATATTAAAGGAGTGACAGATAAAATCGCAAACATTCTACAAAAATTTTCACTGAAGACCATCTTTACTCCTTTAAAGAAAATTACACACTACCTGCGCTCACCAAAAGATTGCTTTCCACTAGAAAAACCAGGAGTGTATAAGATAGACTGTAGCTGTGGGAGTTCTTATATTGGCCAAACCAAACGCACAATAGCTTGTCGGGTGAAGGAACATATCAGGGCGGTGAAGAATGTTGACAGACAAAAGTCTGCCATAGCGGAACATCTGCTGGACTCAGGCTCAAACCACTGGATCGAGCTACACAACCCACAAGTAATCTCAACTGAGCGACATTACATCCCAAGACTGGTTCAAGAGGCAATTGAGATTACCAAACACAAGAATTTCAATCGTGAAGATGGTTTTCAACTATCTGGAGCCTGGAATCCTGTGGTGAGAATGTGTAAGAACCGAAGAAGTGTAGTGTCAATAACGCGCCCTGATACCGTGAGTGTTGTGTGTCGGAATAGAGTTATGATCGAGAATGAAACCGGTAGTAGTGATAGTATTACTGAATTCGTTCCTAGCAAGAAACAACGTTTTTATTGTAAAGTAAAACCTCCAAATTCTTTCTTTCTTTGTATCAATAAAACAGTCCGGTGTTTGGACATCTATAAACAACTAAGTATCATTTATATTTATAGTTCCTGTACGATAAATACTGTGTTTACCAGTTTTATCTAGGTTCATGTATCTGTTTTCCTTCAGCAGTTGTTTTTAGACCTAGAATCTAAAACCAGCCTTCTGTTTTGATAAGAGAACATAATATTGTGTAACGCAAGATCAGATAAGTACTTGTCACCGAGTACAAATACAGTTAGGTACGGTTTTGTAACCTTGCTTATATCATTGGAATAGAATTAAAAATCATTTAAAAAGTCTAATGGTGCATATCATCGCGTAGCTGTCCTTCAGATGTCCCACTAACCTATTTTTTATTAAAATACTTACGTTGTCACTATAAACGAGAGAATTCTATTACGTTTCTATGCATCACTGACTCGAGAAAGTGGAACATGTTACATGTGACGAGGAAAAATATTAGTTTTCCTCTGGTTTTGCTGCAAAATGTTTTTATGTTAATTGGTTTCAAGTTTCAATGTAAATACCTCTGTGGTCAGTGAAGATGTTGCAACTTTTCCTTATACCCACGATTTTATTGTAATCTTTTGGACATCCAAAAATCCCAGCAAATTAAAATTAAATTATTTGCTCCTTCAACGTTACGTTTAGGTACAAACAATATTACTATTATAATATTATAATAGCAAATACGAGTATTAGTGTTCCTATGTTTGTTTCATGTAATGGTTAAAGTGATAGGATATTAATAGAAAATTTGAACGTTGTAACATTATGGCTACTTTTTAAACCTAACAATGCATACCTACCTCAAGTGATGTGATAGAAATGTTTCAGAATGGTCAAGAACTACAAACTTTTATCAAGTTATTACATGCTGTGGAAAGCTGTTAGGTACAAAAATAAACAAGGAAAGGTGAGTTATATAATCATCCATTGTATTCTATTTTTTTTCTTGACGCTTTAATTATTTATATGATAATAATAGACCTACGAACTATTACGACTGTTATAATTCCTAGTTTTATTGAAGTTGAAACTCACCCAGGCTAAACATTCAAATACCAATTAATATAAATTATTGACGACTCAATGCTGAGTATATTTTGGATCATTCAAAACATGTATTAACAGAAAGAAAAAGAAACAAGTATTTACTCAAATAAAATACAAAAGAAGCAATTGAGCCATCTAAAGACCGTTTCAAACGATCTATACACTACTCTACTGTTTCAGATTACTACGAAGTGAAAGTGTCCAAGACACGGGCCGCCTTGTCTTACTGAAGACCATACACATTATAAATCAATTAAAATAGACATTTATAAATCGTAAGATACAGAATCTCGGTGAGGTTCTGGACATGATTTCTTGTTTTGATTCTTCATGGAGATGGAACAAGCTTATGGCACCTAATGTTAAGTGGTAACCATCGACTGTATATAACAGAGAATTGCCTTGTAGGTCACACACCTTAGAAATGCCCGACGATGCACTGCTCTGTGTCCTACCCTTCATACAGAACACAGCAATGCTGCTTGGCGGCGAGCCCTTTAACAAGGAACTCTAGTATCATAAGTTTCCCAAGGAAATAATTGTTTTTGTAAATCTCTATACGTACTTTGAAGAATCTCCTACGTTTTGACATCGGAGATTAAAGGTAATATTTAAATGTTATTACAAAATAAATATTAATATTACCTTCTTAGATAATTAATCCATTATTAGTATCATACTACTCATATTAATGACGCAAATTAATTGTGACTGAGTTTAGTTGGACACAGCTGGATTTTTAAAATTATCTTCAATTGTTATTTTTATTCTTGAAATAACTGACGTATGTTTAATTAATGGACATCATTGTTCCATTTTTCACACAAATTGTACCTATTGCTATGTTTCCTTGTCATTGAACAAAGGTTTCATTGCTATAACTAGTATTTTAACGAACGGTGCTTACCTAAAATAAATCTTTACAACTGAAAATACCAAGCTATCATTATCAGCTGCCGAGTTATCAGATGTTTACCGCAATGAGTTTACTCATCGCTCGCTCAACGCCAAGGCTGGCTTGTCAGCTGACCAGGAAGGCAGCAATGAATACAGTTTTATTTATAGTATCCGATGCTCTAAAGGGCGTGACTGTTACGTCGTTTTTGCGCAGGAGTGTCTAACCTACTATTATATAAACTGTGAGATATGTCAGTACTGCCACAGAATAATAAATATTTTATATTGATTTTGTGCAATGATGATCTGTCTGCTCGATATTTCTGACGCAAGCCATCGAAAGATTACAGGAAATGCAATTCAATAACTTGTTGTTTTCAGGCTATTGATAGATGTTTTCAATTATAGTTTTATCATATGCTTAGGGTATAGCATGTTTTGCAATATTATGTATTAATGCTGGTAATCTCAGTTGCGACAGAAAAGGTGATGAGTTTCCGCTGCGGATTTTATTGTTTGCTTTTCAGTATCTGCATGTTGTTGGCGGGTCTTATGTTGCTTTTGACTATTCAAATGCAACGATTTAACACAGGTTTCGGGGCCCAATTCTGCTAATATATAAGAAAAACTATTATGGAGCCATACCATTATTAAACGATTATGATTGTTATTCCTGTCATAAGCTGCCAAACGTTCAATGCGGTTGTCATAGCAACGGCGGTCATTGAAAAAAGATTGTGTGATTAGAATACCAAAAGGTATCTATAGTGGCGATTTTTCGACGATACCATAGTCATAGTGAAGCGATTGGTTTAGTAGAATTGGGGCCCGTTCAATGACTAGGCCGGACTATCCTCCTCCGCGTACAAAAACTCACTGTAGTCTCCGCGTACAAAAAGGTACTACATTTTCTCACTGCTTAATATTATTCGATCCCGGTGATTTATTGTTTTTTTATATTATAATTTACAATGAGTAATAATAAGTTTTTTTTTAATGCGGGATTCCAAACTTTTTTTATAAATATTTGGGTAAACAAACAGTGACAGTATAAAATTATATTTAAAGTATACAGTATAAGAAAGATGATTGCTACACGAGCACCGTTTACTTTGAGTCTATTACAAATTTAGAGTTTTCAAAAGATAGGAATAGGAGACACTTATGTGTTAACGGGATAATTAATAGGCTTAATGTAAAAAAATTAACAACCTTCAAATGTTTTTAAAGTCCCATAAAATTATCCGTGAGAGCCGTGGTGGCTGAGGGGTTCTAGTCGAAAACATTGCGAGGAAACCGGCATGATGTCCTAGAACCAAACATTCGAAGGAATTTGCCATCGAGTTAGTATTTTAATAGGCGGCGATGGGCTTGCAACAAAAAAAGTGGGCATGTATCAAACGTTTTGTTAGGACTTGCCTCTGACTACCCCTTTTTGGAATATTTTAACGGGGCTGCGTAAGAGTACTGAGTATGGGATCCGTATATGTCCAGCATGGGTATAGTCGTGAGCTACGAGTATGTTATATTATCATTAAATACAATCAAGCCCAGTGATTTTCCACCACCTACTGAAGAGGCCCAAAACAAAACGGGTGAAACTAATGAGTCTTTAGAACCGTCTGGGACTAATCGAGCTACGTCTTATTTACATCTTATTTACCACGTTAACGGTCACCGAAGCTAATTAACCAAAGGAAATTGACGTCAATCGAGTTTCTATAGCTTTGAGTTAGTGAAAAGCATAAAATATATATAGAAGTACATAATCTATGGACGCGAAATATGATGTACATAGGTTGCAGCCGATTTTCTGAGCTTATTTAAGTAATAGAATAAAGACAATAAAGAATTACGAAAGACAACCTCCAAAAAGAAAAAAAGTCTTCCTCAAGAAAGACGACCTCCGTGGTGCAGTGGGCGAATAGCCGGCTGAGACGCAGGAGGTAGCGGGTTCGATTCCCACAGCGGAACAAAATGTTTGCATGATTTACAGATATTTGTTCCAGGTCTGGTTGTTACTCTATATATTATAAGTATGTATTTACAAAAAAAATGTATATAAGTATTCTATCAGTTATTTGGTTCCCATAGTACAAGCTCTGCTTTATTTGGGGCTAGATAGCGCTGTGTGAATTGCCCAGCAATATTTATATTTATTATTTTATTTATTTAATTGACTACTTTATAACCCCAGAACCCCAGAGTGTTTTGATTAGAAACATCTATTTGTGCGCCTTGGGGGTAAGACCGACTCGACGTCGTGACGTCACGCCTCGCGTATCTATTGGCACAACTTGGAAGAAGATACGTATAAATAAGTACGGATAAAGAATTGTTTGCCGTCACGCATATTTATAATGCGTGTGATAATGTAAGATGATTATAAAAGATATTTTCCATTATTATAAATTCTTTAAATAACCATAAATTTAGATGTTTCACATCTGCCGGGTGTCCCGAGACGGTCACATTTTTTTTCACATGAACTCAGGCCTACTTGATAGAATAGAATAGAATAGGAAACGCTATATTGTGTACCACACTTAAATTAACATATTTAAAACATATAACTAGATACGCTATAGTACAATTGGCGGTGTTATCGCTAAAAGCGATGTCTTCCAGACAACCTTTGGATGGACTGGATTTTACGAGAACGTTAAAGGTTGATACTAAGCTGTTGCCACTATCTATACAAGTTGCTTTACCTCATACGTTACGTACTAGGATCCCCAGGCATTCCTACGCTGCGCTTTTCATTGTTTAGCCTCCCTCGAGAACCTTTTTGCTTCACGGCCATCAGTTCTTCGAGCTGTGTCCCGCCCACTGTCAATTCAGCTTGCTAATCCTCATATATAAAAATATGAAGATTATTATATTACCATTACGTATTCACTTTAAATAATTTATTTATACAATTCCTTAATTTATAATCAATTATTAATTTACTATTTGTGGGACTATTGTTTGTTTATGTATTACACTTTACTTAGATTTTGTGTTAATTTTAAGGATTATGTGCTGTGTAAATTTTTTCTGAAATAAATGAACTGTTAATAAATATTTGGGGTTTAAAATGTTCAAAATAAAACCGTAAAATTTTATAAAAACCATAGTTCATTGAACTTTGATTTGATATTTTTTATGTTAAAATCAGAGTTTTCCACGATTGTCTTTATCTGCGAGTATCGCAATATACGATAAACATGTTTGTAAGATATATTGACATTGTTTGTTGATCTTTAAAAAGCAGAATTTGCCTAAACTTCATAAAAATGAACCTCATAACATGACCAAACCTAATTTAGTATGTGAACTATTTTAAACCTTACGAGAATGTCGAATCAAGTTTTTTTTTGTACGACCTGGAGATGGAACTATCATATGGCGTACCATGTTGTTAAATAGTAACTATCGCCTGTAACAAAGTACTGCCTTGTAGATAATGTACCTTAAAAACGTTCCATACGATGCACTGATCCATCAACTTAAGGCGTACAGGTGAAAAGGTGCTGAAACGCTATTGATCTCGCCTCTCCGTTACCTTCTTAAAATTACCTAAAGTTTGACCATTAAAATGTTTATGTTTATGTTAACATATCTGTTCAGATGGACAAAATTAGAAGTCATCCCGACAAGTACAAATCTAGATACAAAGGCTGTTCAGTAGACACTAACGACGCTGTCAATTGAACATAAGATGGTGGTACTGTACCAACTGCTCAAAGTTAAGAACTGTCAAATGTTTTAAAAAATTGTCAAACATCACTGAATAATTTTCAAGGCAAGGAGTAGAGGGATTGGATCGTGACATTGATTTTCTCATAATAGAATTCTTAGTTTTTTTAGAACTTGGATTTTGAATACAATGAAGTGTTCTTACAATGTCTGTGAAGTGTTAAAGTGAATTTCATTGCAATTATTGTCACGGAATTACTTGGGTATTTATTTATAGAAACCACTTACACGTGGCAAGGTGATTTCACTTCAAGTATATAGTAGGTACGTACCACGTAGGTCAAATGTTTAATTTAAATTATTTATCTATTTAATTATAGATAACTCTTTATTGAATTACCACACAAACAGAAATAATACAAAAATAAGTAGAAGGTTAGAATAAATAAGGCAATACAATGGGCGGCCTTATCGCTGAAAGCGATCTCTTCCAGGCAACCTTTAGATGGAGCGAAATTTACAATACGGAGTGCGGTGTACTTTGTAGGATACATTTACACAAATATTCTTAGGTAATACCAAATACCTAATACTTAAAATACTTATAAAATAGACTAATATATAGGTATATGCAATAATATATAGGTTATTATATATTGTTTAGAAAAAAGTACATATGTTCAAAAGGTCTTAATGCTAAACATCCGCGACGGTGTGTAATTATCATATAGTTAAATACAGAAATTATGGAGTACCTACTCATGACTAAATCTGATACAGAATTATAAGTGGAATGTTTTATTACTGCGCGGTCAGGTCAGGTTTAAAGTATAAGTAACCGTAGATAATGTATCGTGGATCCATTGATGGGCATAATTCATTGGAATACATTCGCAGAATACTTTCTACGTAATCTGCCTCTGTGGCGCAGTGGGCGTGTAGCCGGCTGAGACGCAGGAGGTAGCGGGTTCGATTCCCGCTGCGGAACAAATGTTTGCATGATCTACAGATATTTGTTCCCTGTCTGGGTGTTTTTCCATATCTTATAACTATGTATTTACAAAAAAAAGTATATAAGTATTCTATCAGTTATCTGGTTTCCATAGTACCTATACAAGCTCTACTTAGTTTGGGGCTAGATAGCGCTGTGTGAATTGTTCAGCGATATTTATATATTTATTTATATTAATCTTTTTTCTAACATGAATTTAAGTATTAAATAGGCATAATGCAGTGCTCCAAATTATATTCTCCTAAAAGGGGGTAATTTTTGTTTTACGACTTTTACAAATTCGGTGTTTTACATTGAATAACCATTTGGTGATCAGAAATTTTTAGTGAATGACCAATAAATTAGAAAAAAATCCTTAAACAAAATAAAAAAATCATGAATTTTTTCGCAAGAAAAAATATATTAATATCTCTGAAAGCAGTATTTTTATTTTTATATTGTTATCCGAACACTTACAGGAAAATTACAAGATTATTAAAAGCATCTCAAATTTTATTGAAGTGAAAACTTCTTTAGGTGCGTTGGGCATTTGAAACCACTGAACACACGCGACACTGTTACCGTTACGTTATCGACACCTTTGTATATAAGTAGTTGTAGTGTAGTCTGCTTTTAAATTTTTAATACCCAAACATTGAGCGCTAAATTTTTCACTTCTGTCGGTAGTCCCTGAGTGCCACTTTTTTTCCCGGCTTGAAAATTTTTAAGATGGTTTTAAAAATTTCTGAAAGTATTTCATTTTTGCTCACTTGGATCACTTTCTTTTTCACGGGCTGGATCATTTCCTTTTGGGCTGACTTGTCATAAATAATTTAGAAGCACTCTGTATAACTCGAGCATAATTGAGGGTTCCGTACCCAACGGGTGACATCGGGCTTATTTATGATATCCATCCGTCTATCACAGGTGTATGTCTCAGCAACCGTGAACGGAAGCCAATTCAAACACAGATAGCCTGAGATGCAAAAAATATTGTAAAATTGGAAAACCAAATCGCCCATATGAAAATGGTAAAAAATTTTTTTTTACTTTTATAAAGTTTCGTCTTTCTTCAAAAATATAAAAATAAGTAGTTTAAGTTCATATAAGTACAAACACACACTATTATTTATTCTGTGACACAGTTTTAGCGCACACATATCAAGAGACCACTTAAGTTGATCTATCTACCGATACCAAAGTCAAAATCTTTTTGTCATTAAAATCACAAGGATCACTTTGAAACGTCCATTTTACCGTCTGTTCCTTTGCGACCAAGCCAGGAAGGAAAGGCAAGAAACAAGGCTGATTGTTTTTTTTAATGATCCTTTTAGAATACATAACAGTAAAGAAAATAAATTACATCTAAATTGTAATATTATTGAATGAGTTAGAGCAATTTCAATCCCATGCTTCTCTATCATCTAAATAATTCGATATGTTATAGTAGGTTTTTTTATAAGGATTTTGTTTAATTATGTTTCTAATTTTGTTAATTGTCATTTTTTGTATATCACTGGGGAGTTTGTCATAAAACTAACTTTATGGAGTCTACAAGGGGCAACAGCGAGTTTATCTTTATTTCTATTATTAAAATTAAGATTTTCGCTATTTTTCTAAAACAAATTAATATTTTTGTGAACATACTTACATCAGATTTTCATAGATGTATTGACAAGGGATCGTCAAAATATTTTGTTTTTAATACTTCATTATTTGTGTTTATTTTGCTAACCTACTTGAAATCACGCAACAGATTATTAGATAGACGTTATTTTTGCCAAAACTATTAAAACCGTTTCAAATCTGATGTCAACCCAACGTTTGTTTTCGCAAATGTGATAAAATTGTGACGCTCTAACCGTCATTGGTTGTAGCTGATATGATTCGTACTGTCAAGAACACGTCCTGAATTTAATTTGAACTCTGTTACAATTTGCATAAAGCAAAGATACCTATATAACGCGAAATTGCCTCCACATGTGTACAGCAATGTCGCATTTTCGGTCACGTGACGAAACGAAATTAGACGCGAGATGTTGATAATGTCATTGAAACTAAAGCTTATCAAAAATAGACCTTATTGTACTGGTATATGATTGATATTAATTTTTTTATAAGAAAGATACAAATTTTATTGGAAAACTGCGCAATTTGGACGTAGTGGAGTCACTTACGCATAAAATAAATATGTGTGACTTTTCTTTGTATAGTAGTCAGAACCATTATTGTTCCTTCCTAATGAACGACCTCCGTGGTGCAGTGGGCGAATAGCCGGCTGAGACGCAGGAGGTAGCGGGTTCGATTCCCGCCGCGGAACCAACGTTTGCATGATCTACAGATATTTGTTCCAGGTCTGGTTGTTTCTCTATATATTATAAGTAAGTATTTACAAAAAAAATGTATATAAGTATTCTATCAGTTATCTGATTCCCATAGTGCAAGCTCTGCTTGGTTTGGGGCTAGTTAGCACTGTGTGAAATGTCCAGCAATATTTATTTATTTATTTAATGTTTTATGAATGTAAAAAGATAAGTTAGAAATTGCAAAAAAAACATTGTAGACATGGTTATACTTCATGGAACTCTTCAATTTCCTTTCATAAATCTTTCTTTAACTAAATATGTTTTTAGAACAACTAATTTGAAAATACACTTAAAAATGAAATATGACGAACAATAACAACTAATTCTCACCTCATTTTCTATTTCTACTGACCCAAATAAAATTCCCGTGAAATTTCCGATGATAAATGGGTGTTCACTAATCGTCTCAAATGTGCCCCCGATCTATCTCCTATAATCAAACAAAGCTTTCTTAATTTAATGTAGAGTTAAATACTAACAACGTGATCATAAATAAAAGTTTTACCTTTGACCCACGTGATATATGAGATACTTCTGTTAATTACGTTAGCTAAGAGGCGAAACTAACATCCTGTACCATTACTCAAAAGCATTCTATTTTGACGACCAAAAGTATTTTGACGACCTCCGTGGCGCAGTGGGTGTATAGCCGGCTGAGACGCAGGAGGTAGCGGGTTCGATTTCCGCCGCGGAACAAATTTTTGCATGGTCTACAAATGTTTGTTCCGGGTCTGGATGTTTTTCTATATATTATAAGTATGTATTTACAAAAAATATATATATGTATTCTATCAGTGATCTGACAAGCTCTGCTTAGTTTGGGGCTAGGTAGCTCTGTGTGTAATGTCCACCAATATTTATTTATTTCTATTCATAACCAAGGCAATCTATATATATAAAACAAATACGGGTTAGTTACACCATTTATAAGTCAAGAACGGCTGGACCGATTTTGATGATCTTTGATTTGTTAATTTGTCTCCACCCCAACTAGCAGAATAACTATTAAAATATCATATACATTCAGGCAAAAAAAAAATATGAAGAAAATTCATTTTCTCATACATAAATGCAGCTAATGATGACCGATTGATAATTCTACCGGGGCGACGTACTTTGGCAGCCCGCGTCATATGATTATCAAGGCGGTACGAAGTTCGGCTTATATGATTTCAATTTAGAAGATTTTCTCTTCATTTTTTACCAAGAAAGAAAATGAAGAAAAACATCTGCTGGGTTGTTGTCCTTCTACGGTTTCTCAAGTTGCAGCCGGTCTACTCAATTCGACAGTTTATTGGAGACTCGTGCTTACACGGAGGAAAATATACCCCTGGTTTTAAGCGGGATTCTGAACTAATTATGAGGTAAAATCTTAAAAAACGACTAGGCGTCCAAACGCAAATATTAACAGGAAACTGATAAACCAGCATTACATACCCCATTACTTAAAAGATCGGAAGGTATTTTTAGGTAAAAAGCATGACAATTTATTGTTCGTAGCAATTTATTTTAACATGACAATACCTATAACGGTAAAAAATATCAGTTTATCGTTAAAGTGTGCGTAAAAACCCATATATTAACAAAAGTTCTATAAAAATATCATTTGTACTGTCATTTTTTCGTTCTCACAAAATTAATTTGTCTCCGTGTAAAAATAGACTTTTTCAAAACGCAGTCACTATAGTGACTCATAGAGGAGTCCCCGAAGAAATTACTGATTTAATTTGATAAATGTATTAATTACTTGATGCTCGGACACTATGTACTTACGCATAGCTAACGACTTAAAATCAACGAAATTTGTTTGCGCGACCTATGGCAGACAATTTGCGTCTGTAGTTTGCGAAGGTTCTAACTTGTTCAACCCAATGGCTGTCGCTTCAAAGAATATGACGCAAAACGAAGAGAAAAGAACATCAAAAGCGGCCCAAATTAGTAGGTCGTAAATATTACAGTAATCAATCCAATTACAATGACACAGAGCGACCTTATAAATCAGTAGGTGCGACGCGTGCGTCATTCATACGTAGACATATTCTAGACGATCAATATGGAATGAGTATAACTTGCAGTTATACGAGACCTTCACCTTGACCTTACTTGTCAGAGGATGTATGCTATTACTGTTACTGTTTTAGGGAGCTTCCGACAGAGGGCCCTTGGGTTTTAGTAGTAATTCGTTTGAGCGATGTTTACGGTTTTCACTATTGGCTGCTGATGAGGAGCTTCCTTATTCCTGTTTTAAAATAGACGAACGTTTCTTGTAGAATATTTGAAATAGCGCTAGTTGTCAGTAACGTGAAGAAAATAACTGTATATTATCAACTTCCCCTCTGAAAAACTAAGATCGGAATGGAAATCTTAACCTCTCTGAATGTAAAATAACTCTGCAATACAGTTACCCAAAATCTTAAAGAATAATTGGTAGATACTCTCGAACCCTTGGTAAATCATTTTTATTTACATACCGAGGATAATAATAGGTCTTTACCTATGAAAGTGCCGTTCTTCAGTACTGGTCATTTCAAATAGAAAATAAGTTTGGAATAGCTTTGTATTTTAAATTCAAATTAATTTTGTTTTAAAAACATGACATTCTTTTTACAAACTCAGTCTTTTGTTTATTGATTAGCGTTATATTTTCATTACATTTGAACATTTTTCGTCATAATGGATACTTGAAAAATTTCTATAATTATGGAATATGAGTTCCGTCTTGGCACCAACGCGACATAAACGGCACGTAACATCAAAAACGTTTACGGAGAGAACTGTACAAACGAACGCACAACCCGTTATTGGATTTCCCGGTTCCGTTCTGGAAATATTGACTTGAAAAATGAAGCTCGTGGTCGTCCGGAGACTTTGGTCAGCAATGATGAATTAAAGGCGATTGTGGAAGCTAACGAAACTCAATCTACAGCTGAGCTAGCAGCAGCTTTTGATGTTAGCATCAAAACCATTTTGATCCATTTGCGACAAATAGGCAAGGTAAAAAAACTTGTTATCTACCAAGTTTTTTTACCTTGCCTATTTGTCGCTATTATGTGTCGATATTATGTGTGCTATTTGTCGCCTATTTGTGGGGTGCCCCACGAACTTAACGATCGCCAGCGCAACGTACGCGTCGAGACCTGCCTCGCGCAGCTCAATAGGCAAAGAAATTAAGGAATTTTGAACCGAATTGTTACTTGCGATGAAAAATGGTTTCGGTTCAACAATCGAAAGTGCTCAGCAAGTTGGTTAGATACTGGTTCTGCACCAAAGCAATGCCCTAAACCAAAAATGACCCCTAAAAAGGTGATGGTCACTGTTTGGTGGTCTAGTGCGGGTGTGATTCACCACAGCTTTTTACAAAACGGCATGAGCATTACTGCAGATGTGTACTGTGAAGAACTGGAGACAATGATGGAGAAGCTTGCACATCGGCAACCAGCTTTGGTCAATCGGTCGTCCCCACTGCTCCTTCACGACAACGCGCGACCCCATACTGCACAACAGACAGCATCCAAGCTGCAAGAGCTGGGGTTGGAAGCTCTCCCTCATCCGCCATACTCACCAGACCTTGCACCTACCAACTATTACTTTTTACAAAATTTAGACAGCTTTTTAGTGGGTAGAAAGTTCAATTCCCGACAGGCAGTACAAAATGCCTTTGAAGAGTTTGTTGCCTTCCGTCCAGCTGATTTTTACAAGAAGGGCATCAATAAACTGCCAATGCGTTGACAAAGATGCGTCGATTGCATGGGTGATTACTTTGAATAACAGAAATAAAAAAGTTTAAAAAAATAAGTACTTTTACTTATTCCATACTAAACGGCAATTTCATAGGTAAAGACCTAATATTATAAACATGAATTATAGTCTTTTGTGTCTGCATAGGATTAAAATAAAACACCGAAATAGTTATCTTTCCCAATGCTACTACAGACATTCGCACCAGGTACAATCTGCTGATTGACATATAGACAATGTACCTATGTTATTCTTGTCCTGAGCTGACATATATTTAGCCCACGCTTGGATATAGTTGACGCAATTGGCAACCTTCACATAAAAACGGTTGGTTCATTTCATAATACTTATTTGGAGTAGTTTTCTTTGAGAAGACGTTTAAAGTTACCTTTTTAACTGTGTTGACAATCTATCAGGGTGAGTGCGATCCGTTCCATACTGCGTTTCCCAGTATCATTATTATCAAAAATAATGATTGAAATAAATCACGAAAGATTGCTAAGATGTAAATTATATCTTAGCTATAGTAGAGTTCTGAATGGCTTTACCATAACAACACTAATGTTATAAATGCGAAAGTTTGGATGTTTGTTTGTTTGTTACTTAATCACGTCATAATGACCGATTTCGATGAAATTGAGTATGTCGATAGATTATGTCCTGAATTCACAGATAAGCTACTTTTTATTGAAAAACCACGCTTGCGAAGCCACCGGCAGAAGCTAGTCTTTTATAAACAATTTCTCGAACCATTCCTATGGACATGGATGTTTATATTTTATAATCAGTGACATTGAAAAACATTTCCATTAAAACTGAGACAATTCCGTGTTTCTAAATAAACAAAAATATTTGTTTCAATACATAATGATGGTGTGAACACGTAAATAGATTTTTATTTTTTGTTCTATTGGCAAATCTTGTTTTGTAATTTTATTTTGGTAAATGCAGTTTTATATAATATAATAATTATGAATAAGATACATATATTATAAGTAGTTGTTTTGATGCAATTTTTATGTGAATAAGCATTTCGTTTACAATAAATACTTCGGAAATAATATTGTTTACAAGACGTGCTGTACAGCTTCAAAATTGTGTCACTATGATCAGATAAATTGCTTTCGGCGCATGTATGAATCTAACGGTGGAATCAAGTTAGCAGAAGATTTTTCATCGAAGGTTAAGTGATAAGCTACCACGGTTTTCATCTTTTAAAACAAAGCCGTTTAGCATCTTTGTGTTGGGTTTACCGTCATTACTTCCAAACAGCTCAAGATCGCCAAGCGTAGGAAATTAATCCGGCTAAATCCAGTCGCTACCAAACAACACGATTTAGCGCGCAATTATTGACTCAACCCTACCAACTTCATAATAACCTGTGTTTTATCTGTTGTACTTGTTTCTGTACTAACTCTGTTGGTTTCTGTGACTCATCCGCGCACAGACATTTTGCAGACATCGAACTCAGTTCTAAGGCGCAGTACACATAGAAGATACATATCATACCTATAAATGAAAGCTACGAAAGAAAATACTTATGTTTTGTTCTCATTGACAACATATTAAAATTTAAAACAAATACAAAACATCAACTAATAACAATGTCTGTAGTTCGGTAGCCCACACACCCGTGCATATTGCACACCTTATTCCATATTTGTATTGGAACGTTGGAGACAATACATGTTTCAAATGTTACCTCGTTCAAACATATAACAAGCATTCATCACTGTATACAAATCAATATTTAGCCGAACAGCTCGGAAAATCACCAATGAGGCCAATTGATTTCAGGGTTTGTGCATATTTTTCTGAGCAATGTAGCTTAAAAATACTTGCAAAAGAATATTATTATGCTGGTATATAAAAGATATTTGTTGACGTTAAGCTGACGTAATGAGTAAGCACGGGTTAGTGTCGCTGTGCCTGTCTTCTGTATGCTTTAAGATACCCGACCATATCTACTGATATTGTGCCAAAGTAAAACGTTTTAAGTTAAGATGGTAAATAACAACTGCAAGAGACAAATATCAACAGTAGCAACTTTTCGCCTGGTATCAAGTCGCAGCACAAGCTGAGTGAGGAATGCAGCTGCCGCTGTAATGCCTGGTACATTATTTTTAGGTGTAGGAGTTAGGCTTGCTCGGCATCTATACCATCCTTTTGGCTAAGTCAGCCTTAATCTTTAGGAAATACATAGTTAATAATTTCAGCTTACTAAGTAGCGGTTTTTCTCACGATGTTCCATTACTTCTGTGTGTTCTGCACCTAAGAATTACCCATAATATGTGAAGACAGCCACAATCGTTACTCTTCTTCGAGGCTTTGGTTAAGCTTCCGTGATACTCTTCAATACAATGTGGTTTCTACAATTATAGGCAAATCTATAAACATTCGCACACCTCTTCCTTACTTAGAAAACTTTCGTGATTGATTTCAATCATTATTATAAATACAGGATTTATCCTAATTATTCTTTTGATGGCAATAAAGTTTGTGATTTATTTTTATAAACATATAAGTAGTTCCTCCTACTTCCTATTCAGGAATACTCATATTCTCATTCTCTTGTACAGTATCATGTCTAACCCTTCTAGTCCTTCTTATCTCAGAGAGCGCTTTGAGTATCTCCATCACTCAAATGCTCGAGCCTTGCGCCTCTCTGAGACCTCGCAACTTAAAACTCCTGTACACTCTTCTAACTTTTATCATAACTCCTTCACTGTACAAGCTATCTGCCTGTGGAACTTTCTTCCTCCACACATTAGAACTGCCAAATCCCTTCCCATCTTTAAAACAGTTCTATTTAAACATCTGTCTGCGCTACAATGCTGATTTCTCATTTTTTCATCTATCGTTACGTTATCGCTACTCTTGGTTTTATTTCACCCTTCTATTATGCACCTATATGTATCTACTTATTGTATTTTATTTAATATACCTTTTTTTATTATTAGTATGGAATATTTATGTACTATACTATATTAATATGTATGTATGTACCAAATCGATTCATTAATCATCATTAATCATTGATGAATACTTATATATATATATTTTGCTTATGTAAGTACACTGTTTATTCAATATTTAATTATTTTTATTAAAAGCTACCGTCCTATAGCGTTCTCGTGAAATCCAGTCCATCCAAAGGTTGTCTGGAAGAGATCGCTTTTAGCGATAAGACCGCCACTTGTATTTCTGCGTGTATTGTTTGTTTTTTATATTGTTTTTTTTATTTTAAGTGTGATTTACAATAAAGCATTTTCTATTCTATTCTATTCTACTTACTTACTTATAAGTAAATACAATAAAAAACCTTAGACGGTTTGTCATAAGCGTAACACAAAGCATTCCTCTTTAGTAAACTATTTGCTTATAAGAAAGTGTCGTAAACATTTCACTGTTTCTTTTGCATTTTTGTAATGTATAATAATAATGTATGTTTTTGTAACTTATAACTACCGTTACTTATACATATTAAATGTCGTATTGGTGCGAGCACAAGAGTAGGTAGGTAATAGAAAATTGTGGCAATTATCCAAAACTCACAAAACCATCGCCTTTTCGGGATAAAATAGCAGAGGTCAATTGAGTCAAATGATTGTGGACTGAATTGGAAAATTAGCAGGCTTATTTTGTTGAATTGTTTACCCATCGTCCTCGTCCCACGGCTTCCACACATAATATCACCTGCTAATGCTATAACAATATTCCGAAAGAACTTGATCTTCATCATTATCATCATCCACAGCTTGGCTTCCCCAAGAATTTTTTGAACTTGATCTTACATAAAATAAATTAGTCAAGCGCGTGTCAAACCACGCCGTGTGATAGGTTAACTAGTGGCTGGGGACACACGACTATTACGAAACTGACAACTTCAAGGCTCTATATTATGTAAACAGGCTCTAATATCAGAAAAGTGTTGGGGAACGCACATAATTTTTTTGAAAAACCTATTTGGTGACACCCCACAAGATGGAACTTTGCTTCTTGCTAAATTTCATGATTCTAGGTCAACGGGAAGTACCATATAGGTTTTGATTTATATGCAAAATATGCGGCATAAATGGCCTTATTTTTAGATTGCGTTGAAGCTTGATTTTTTACAGCTCCAAGGGACCGTATCGTAGTATTTGATATTTACGCGATAAAAGGTAGCCTATGTGGTAATCCAGGTTAAACTCGTAATCTACGTATATACTAAATTTAATCGAAATCGGTGCAGCCTTTACGACGTGATTAAGTAACAAACAAATAAATAAAGAAACATCCAAACTTTCACATTTAAAATATTAGTGTCATTAATTTTTATTTGATACCTCTACGCGTTACTGAGAAAAAGGGTATTGTCAGACAGAAATACAGACTGACAAACAGACGGACAACGAAGTGATAAAAAATCCTTTTTTCCAGGAGAGAACTTTTTAGAATTAACACCTGCAAACTTTATTTATTTCTACAATTCGCGAAATTGTTTTGCGATACGAGTGTTAGCAGATTCATAAACATTGACTGACTTATCGTTGATTTAATTTGTTTTGGTTTACTTCAATTAGCTTAAAGATTTTTACATGCGTTTCTTGGAAAATTCTCTTATCTCCTCCTAATAGTAGAAATGGCTGAAACGACCGAAAACGAAAGCTAAGCTTACTATTTTACTGCTGGCTTAAGAAATGTTTGCTACTAGATAATTTTTAGTCGGTTTTGTAATTACTTTTAATTCTTAGGAAAACACTAAATAATTGTGGGGAAACCAATGATATTCATTAGATATGGAAAATTTTGGTCATACTATTGTAACTCGAATATAAATAATTAAAAAAATAAAACCTTTGTTTATGTCCATCTCGACCTCGATATAAATATCTCATATTTCAACACAATACAAAACAATCGCAATAACCAATTGCCACCAATTAGCTATCCCACAGACTATTAAAATGTTACTTCTTAGTACCATTAAATTGGAGTGTTACAAAAATTGGTATAGATGTTCAAGGCTTGAATATTCCGTAATAAAATTATATAGCACACACGTGTATTTAGTTTGGGAAGGGCCCACTGCGTGTTTGACGTCAGCGGTGTCCTACTTACAGGCCGATGTCTATTTCTGCTTTTTAAATGCATCGAGTATATCTGGATGCACCGTTATACTACTGGTTTAAGAGGGATCACTAAAATACTGCCGATCTTACTTCAATTTATTACTTTAAGAGGTCTTGAAAGGATTTTGGCAAAGGAGCAATGCTCTCGTAATAGTACTGTTAGGGCCATTTATAATGCTATGATCTGGTCAGGATTCTTGAAAAGCTTGAAGAAGTCTAATTAGTATAAGATCCCGAATAAAGAACATGTGATGATAAAAATATATGAAATAATACAATTGGTGAAAACATCATTTATATGTTTCTGTTGTTAAACTAACATAATAAAAACAAAATAATATTATTCGTAATCTTTGACTATCAGAATAGTGTCACCAAATAAATAACCAAATAACTTGACCTATAGTTTCATTCAAATATTACAGGTAACGGGAGTTCATGTAATTTGGTAATTTTTTTTGGGGTAGAAATTGCAGTTATTCTGGATTTCAGACTTTTGCCTATATTATTTGTGTTACTAAATCTACACGCATACCGAGTTTTAGGACTGTGGGGTCACTGGTGTACCATGTGAATTTAGTCAAAGTTCAGTTTATATTATGGCTAATAACTTAAAAACTACAAAGTTTAAACTAAAAATAAAAACGGGGTCGAAATGTACTCACAAATACCTTTTATTAGACGTGCCATTTGACCAGATAGTACTATTTTGGTTTTTTTACCCCCCTTGAACCCCAATATCTCAACAACCCCCAAACATTTTTAGCTCATTAAGTCACACCAAAATCGAGCCATCACTACCTACCTATATACCAAATTTCACGATGATCAGATAAACTCTTCGAAAGTTATCCTCGGACAAACATACATACATACATACAACGCCGATTTGCCGATTTCGATCGATTTCCATTGATATTTAGTTCACAAATCACTATCGGTTGACTAATCCTTGAATAACCCGTATGCAAATGTCACTTAAAGCCCACAACCGATGCGAAAGGTCAATCAGACGACCTTTCTACGCCAGTGAAAATTACACGTCGTGTGAGGTCGTCACACACCTACCAACTTATCGCTCCTATCAGTAAGTACAGTCTCCTGTGGAACGAGTGTGACAAAACACACATAATTATATGTATATCTTATGGCCGGTTCTTATAAACATTTATAATCGATAACGACTTGCCATTTTTTGATCATGTCGTTAGTGATGTGAGTAATAAATAATACAAGGATCTTTGAAACGTGGTTACATCTTTGCAACATTGCTGACGACAGTTTTTCGATAATCGCTTCAATCAATTACTAAGTACTTGGTCAGGGCGTTCTGTTAGCGATTGTGTTTATGTCTTTTGTATGTAATGGTATCAGTTGCGGTTTATTACTGACTAGCTGACCCGCCCGCAGCTTCGTACGCGTGGTTTGTCAATAAAACATTACCCAGGAGTGCAGTCGCGTAAAGTGTATCCTATGTCTCAAGTCCATTCATAATCTATCTTGGTATATAGGTACCAAATTCCATCGAAATCGTTCGAGCCGTTAAGTCGTGAAAAGGTAACAAACATACAGAGAGACGGAGTTACTTTCAAATCGGTATGTTAGATTATAACCTGGATTAACACATAGGCTACTTTTTGTTGACTTTTTGTTTGGCCGCTGGTGGAAGCTAGTTATACATATTAACCTTATTCTTGAATCACTCTATTTATTGCTGAAAACTACATTAAAATCCGTGCCAGGTGAGACGTTATTTGAAGCGGATCGCACTCACCCTGATGAAGGTTCACGAATTGAACCGAACCATTGTCGGTCAAAACACCGATAAGCCGGTACGTGATAAATCCCGTATTTATAATAATGATTGAAATGAATCACGAAAGTTTTCTAAGTAAAATTACATTAAAATCCGTTGAGTAGTTTAAAAGATCCAAGGTAACAGACAGCGGAAGCGACTTCATTTTATACTATGCTAAGATAAAGATGAGTTGACTGTACCCACACCTACCTACATAGGTGTACAGCGGGTTGTAGGTATATTTAGCGTAGTCCCGCCCCTGTGACGTCAATACTGGCATTTGGGCCTTGGGCCGAGCCGTGTGGCAACTCATGCAACTAAACCATGAGTTATCGTTATTACTAGTTTTATTACGCAAGCTTGCTTTTTGGATGAAAAACCAAGTTTAAGTAACTATTTTCAGGTGCCTCTATTGTTTTATAAGTTGTGCTATGTTTAAAGCCTTATTGATTGATTGATTGAAAATACTTTATTGCACTTATAAAACTAGTACAAAGGCGAACTTAATGCTAAAGAGCATTCTCTTCCAGATAACCTTTGTGTATTGTACGTGTATTGTATGTGTAACATCCTTCAAAATCCTCTGTCTCCATGCTATCTTAAAGAATGTTTTTCTCTTCTTTTTCCACTTGATCGTCCTTCACGTTTTTCTCAACATCTTTTACTCAAGACGCCTGAGCATAACACTTCTTTCTTCACTAACTCTTTCACTGTGACGGCTATCCGCTCGTGGAACTCTCTTACAGTGGAAATCCGCAGGGCAGCCTCTATGGGAGTCTTCAAATCCAAACTCTTTAAACACTTCATCTCTCTTCAAGATGCCCAACAAAATTGAGCACTTTATGTAGGTATATTTATGTATTTCGTTTATGTAAGTGTATTATTATTATTATTAATTTTTGTAAGTTTTTTTTTTGAAACCTAAACTAAAGGGTTTTTACCTCTTTATTTTCTATTCTATCTCTATTTTATGGCACTACCACGTTCTCCACACTACACAAAGGTTAGCTGGTAGAAAATGCTAATTTTAGCATTAAGTTCGCCTATGTATTATTTTTTTAGCGCAATAAAAAAAAATCTAATCTAATCGATTGTAGATAAAGATGTGTAGGTAGTGCACAGAAAAGGTAAAAAAAGAAAATTTGCACAGGCCTAATAAATATGGCATAATATAGTTACATACTACATAAATAAACCTACTTAAATACTTTATATGATAGACTAAACTATACCAATATCGAATAAAAATACCTACTTGTCTTAACAATAGAAGTGTTATGGAAATAAAAAGTTGTTCATTTTTGGTCTAATTGACTTTGTAGATTTTGATATCACCTTTATTTATTTGTAGACATTATATTAATAAGTTTTGCTCTGTACCTGATTTTCTTCTACCTTTTTACACGTTTATGTCTAATTGGAATATCTGTTATTTACAATTCTAATTAAGTTGTCTTTGTCACAAAGCTGCTTATTTCTATTCATCTATGTCATCTTAGTTTCTATTTATTTCATTCATTACGAATAATAATGAAAATATTCAACACAGCATCCTTTGTCATAAAATAACCGGTAAGTTTTCCTCTTGGAATTTACCTATATAGATTTTCCTCTACAGAATTTTTAACCAATTTATCTTACTTTTTGTGCGAGACTCTATTATTTGAAGAAGTCTTCCTCCTGAAATAGTAAGTATCTGTTTTAATTCTTATGAATTAATCTTCTCGGTTTCCTCAACTATTCAAACTTTACTAACACTTCAGAACTCAGCTTGCGTCAGGACACGGACCACGATCATTTAGGAAACCATCATATTTCAGGAGCGTTTTGTTTCAAGCTTGTAGCAACATTATTTCGATTTGAACCACAAACCTTTTATATATTACTGTTATAATCCTAATAATGTGGTATATTTAGTGCTTTCTAGTGATTACACCACGTTCAGTATAAAACATTGCGAAAATAAACACGATTTACTTACTTTGTAGGATAATTTTACGCTTAATTGAGTTCTAATGTGAAACGTTTTGAGTGAACGATTTATGGTGACGTCACCAAAACTGCTTCGGTTTTACAATAATACAGTAAGCTTAGTAATTGAGGGTCATGGTACGAAATGTCAGTGTAATATTATTTTAATATTGTTATAAGAGATTGAAGTTGGCCCCCGGGGCCCGTAGCCAAATTACATTCACTGCGAATCTATTCGATTTCTACATACATTTGTTGTCGCTGTATCACGTGGTATTTCTATGGCATATGTCAAATTCCATACATTTTCGGACTTATCGACTAGCGTCATCGCTAATCGACTGTAACTTGGCTAAGCCCTCAGGTCTTACTAAACTATTTAACAATAAACATTCGAGCAGATGCATTTGAATGTTCCATACAAAATAAGATTAAATAAACTCATTCCCCTCAATTGTGCAACTGTGAATGGAATCACTCAACATCATTTTCAGTTCAGATGGATCTTCCAATAACTCGTGATATTTTACGTACATACATAAACCGCACATTCATAAACCATACATACATCAACGTAATCATAATCAAAATAAACCACAGCAGACGCGCAGTCTGTGGATTTAAAATGTAACGGATTCGTCTTGAACAAAATTATTTTAGGGAGACTTCTTATTCCTGGGATTTATTCGGAAGTGACTTTCAGTTGTCATTGAACCCAAAGAAATTTTATTTAAATGTATTCGTGTATTTGAAATCGTGCCTCATCCGACAAAATACGTCTAAGTCTACGACCACATAACTTTTCATATATATCACATTTTTTTTAAGAGTTTATCATCATCATCATCATCATATATACCATAAGACTTTTTTTTTTTTTTTTTTTTTTTTTTTTTTTTTTTTTTATTTGCCAAAAACATGGGTAAAATTATACAGATGTTACAAAATTAAATGGTTTCACCATATTCAACCACAGTGGCGTGCAAATTACATGTCACCTAAAATTAACAAGAAAATAACTAAGAAATAGTACTTAATATAATACCAGCACATATTGATTAAATAATTTGATTCAATTTTAAACTATAAATGTCATTGTGTATCATTTAAATATTCATTTATTGTGTAATATGCTTTTTGGGTCAGGTAATTTTTTAGTTTTATCTTAAATAGATGTGAACTGTGTATAGATTTTATATAAATAGGAAGCTTATTATATATCTTCACTCCCATACAAAACACACTCTTATTAAACAAAGCTGTCTTAGACGTTATTGCTCGAAGGTGGCCTTTATGCCTGTTGCTGTTCAAGGTTTCGTAGTTTTTGATATTATTTCTAACATGTAAAGCCGATTCGTAGATGTAAAGTGAAGGTAGGGTAAGAATGTTTAACGTCTGGAAATGGAGCTTACACGAATCAGTTCTCCTCAAGTTACAAATAGACCTTATACACTTCTTCTGAGCTACAAACACGGTATCTTTATCTGTTGAATTTCCCCAGAAAATAATCCCATATTTAAGTATGGAACCTGCATACGCATGATAGGCATTTAAAAGAGCATTTTGGCTGACGATTTTTTTAAGCATGTATAGTGCATATGAGCATTGGCTGATTTTGGTAGAGATTTCAGCGATATGCTGTTTCCATGTCAGATTACAGTCTATGTAGATACCCAAGAATTTAGTACCTTGCACTTCTTTTAGTTGTTTATTCATGTAGCATATTTTCAGCTCATTTGCTCCAGCGTTTTTATTTTTGAATGTCATGATGAATGTTTTGTCAATGTTGATATTTAAATTATTTATTTGTAACCAGTCAATAATATTATAAAGAGAATTATTTATTATACTTTCATGATTATTATTAGAATTATTTGGACCAGTAAATACAGCAGTGCTGTCATCAGCATATAATACAATAGGATAATTTATGGCGTTAGGTAAGTCATTGATATAAATCAAGAATAACAATGGTCCAAGTATACTACCTTGAGGGACTCCATACTCAATAGTTCTACATTCTGAGTAGTACTTTTGTTGTGTTTTAGAGATTTTGTTTATCTTCGTTATTTCCGTTATTTGTTTTCTGTCTTTAAGGTAAGATTGTAATAAGTCAAACGCTTTTCCTCTAACGCCATAAATTTCTAGTTTTTTTAGTAATATGTTATGATCTACTCTATCAAATGCTTTTGTAGACTGTCGTCTACTGCACCCCCAATGGCCGTCAGTTCTTTACCTGCTCACTGCAACTTCAGTTTGCCATTTATCTTTTGGCTATGTCAGTTAGATTATAGTGTCATCACATCAACCAATCCAGCAAAGACACTACATAATTTTCGCCATCCACTTCTTTTGTTTCTTTGAGATATTTGAAACAATTCATAATTATGAGGGCACAGACCATCCCACGAATTTGGGTCGTATGCGATAGGTTCAATCGTGAATGGGGTGGTCGTAAAGCAGACCTGTATGGTAATCGAACTGTTGTTGCGACCGTTTGGCGAAAAGTCCGTGCGACCGTCGCAACGTGTATGGTCACATTGACCACTCCAACGTCTTGCTAAAGTGTCGCTGTACTGTCAAAGAAACGTTTTCTTCCATTGTATCTACTGGAATATAATATAACTTTAAATCATGTTAAGTAAAACAGTCTCTAAATATTAATCAAGTACATGAAATGTATTATTACAATGATTAACAATTATCTAAAATTCTATATTCTATTTTCCTCAACAGAATTATAAAATGTTGAAAAACATCTTACTCCGAACTCTCGACACATGGAAACAATATCATTAGATGATCAGATTAAAAGTATTTCCAACCGGGATATTTTGCTGGGCTTATTTCTAGATCGGATAAATGAGTACTCCAAGGCAATATGGTTAAATATAGATCTAATACGCATACTTTACTTTACGAGCAATAACCAGGTATAATCTTGAGTTTCGTAGTTATGAGGTTTTTATTACAGGAAGATTGCTCAACTTTGCCTGTTGAGTCTCACCATAAACTCGAAAGACAACATTTTTTTATGCTAGTGTAATAACTGACTTTTAAATAGGTAAGTGTTTTCAGACATTTTTATTACCAAACAAAATATAAGTACTGGACTTAAATGTACTTGAGTATAAATAAAACCTCAAGCAGGTCAATGAACGCTAGGAGGAATGAAAACAATCATGTAAAATTAACAAATAATATACAAATATAATTTCATTACTTTATTTACGTCATGTCAACAATGGGGTCTTGCGCACCACACTCTTCACGCGATCTTTTCTACCCCATACTTGCAAGATGTGGAATGAGCTACCATCTGAGGTTTTCCCGTAAGGCTACGACATGGCACGCTTCAAGAGAAATGTTAAAAGGTTTCTACAGGGTAGGGAACGCATCGACAATACCCTAGGTGTTGCCGGTGTCAATAGGCGACTGTAACCGCTTACCATCAGGTGGGCCGTAAGCCTGTTTCCCCACAATTAACATAAAAAAATGTTTATCAATTTGGCTTTCACAAAAATAATAATGATTTGTTGAAATAAATGTTTGCTTCTGAGAAATGTATTTGTAGGATGGTTTAATTTTATTACCCCATATTTTAAGCGAGATGGCATTTTTACGGATGATCTAAGAGGGCCTCCAAAATATTAACGATTCGCCAGACAGTCTGAGTTGACGAAGCTTTGAAATCAAAAGTCATCAAATACTGACTATATCTATTGAACATCTAGCTATTGAATTTAAATAGTTGGCTGAAGTTTATTTTTCAGTTTCGATAAATACTGGACATTTTTTGTCTCAGTTAGAACTTAAGAGTTGAAAAGAGATGGAAATGCAGACACAACGTAAACACCTCAATTTAAACTGGATCGCGTGCAAATTGGTGACATTCTAGAATTTTCAAAGAGGTCATAGGTGTCATTATTTCTTTTTGGTGCAGTAGATTTGGTCGTTATATTATTTGAATACTAGCTTCCACCAGCGGCTTTGCACGAGTGGTTTGTCAACAAAAAGTAACTTAAGTGTTAATCCAGGTTATAATCTACATACATACCAAATTTCATAAGCCGCGTACCCACCTAGCGCACAGGCTCGCGCGGCAGCCTCGCGAGCCAAACGCTCGGCTGGTGTGGACGTGCCTCGGCCTGCCTCGGGCGCGCGTTTGCTCGGCCGAGCACGGCTCGGCCCCGAGCCATGTGTTGTCGGTAAACTTGACGCGCTCAAAGTTGCCTCAGTGAGCGCTGTGCGTTAGGTGGGGACGGTTATGTTTTGGCTCGCGCGCGAAGTTACTACCAAGTTTTGTCTCTTGCCGTGTATTTCTTCTATAATTGTGATATTATGGGCAGTCAAGAGGAGTCCATTCGCTTAATACAACTGTACAGCAAGTACAATGCGCTTTGGGACCCCAAAGATCCAAAATATTTGAACAAAAATCAGCGGGAAGACAGTTGGCGGCAAATATCTGCTCAAATTAATATGGCTGTCAAGGAAGTGAAAAACAAAATGGTGTCCTTGTGTGGTTCCTATCGTCGAGAGAAAAGCAGGGAGAAAAAAAGTCGCATAACAGGTTCAGGTATGCATTTTTATACTTAAAAATATGAACTTACAAATTATTTGATAATATAATTACTCATTATATACTTATTATTACTTATTATATACTAATTAAATTGAAGAAAATTTATTTATACAATAAAATATTTAAAATTATGGAAATATTAATTTTATTTTTGTTCTGTTTTAGCCGCTGCAGATTTTTATAATTCGAAGTGGTTTGGATATCCTTATTTCCATTTTCTTAAGGATAAAAATGAAACTGGTGACACTCAGGAAACGATGCCGAATGTAAGATTTTTTAACTATGCATAATGATTTTGAAATGGTATAGAACCATTAGTTATAAAATGTTCTGCCAAGTGCAACCGTATTTCTTTTGCGTTATTAGAACTACGCCTTGGAAACGCTGCAATTGGTGCGAATGTAACTTCATTTATTTCATTTCTCCATTGGCCAGGAATCAGTGCGCCATCAAGTTCTCTGTCAAACAATTCCGGTGAAATAAGATTAGTTGAAGTATTTTTTCGGATGTAGTTGTACAAATATACAGCTGCTAAGACGACCTTTGTTGCTTTATTTGGCTCTAGTAAGATAGGTTTTCTAAAAACGCGAAATATGGCACTTAATATACCAAACGCATTCTCAACGACACGTCTAGCTCGGCTAAGGCGATAATTAAATATTCTTTCTTTAGAACCATTTTCTGGGTTGCCCTCAAATGGTTTCATGGTATATTCGTTGAGTGCAAAGGCTTTATCGGACAAAATAAAATAAGGAACTTTTGTTACATATGGTATTTCCAATATCTTCTCTTTAGGCACGTTCAATTCTTTCTTTTCTAGCTTTTTATACAACGTTGTGTTTTTAAAAACACCACCATCGCCCTTTGCTACCAACATTTACATACAAAAAATTGTAGCTAGCATCAACTAATCCAAAAAGCACGATGCTTGGAAATTGTTTGTAATTATCATAATCAGTGCCACTGTTCATCGGTGCCTGCAACATAACATGTTTTCCATCCATCGCTCCAATAGCGTGGGGAAAATTCCATTTACTTTCAAATTCTTTTGATATGGAAAGCCACTCTTCTTCTGTAGATGGGATCTGTAAAAAAATTATAGAGTACTGAGCATGACAGGACCCTCCGCTGTTTGAAAGTATTCAGACTAAACGTATTTATGAGCCCCTATGAGTGGTTGTATTAGGTACTATACACCACTCCATATTTGGCCCCTTTTAGTGGTAGTCCGAAGACGTTCAAGCAATGGAGAATCCTGCTAGAAAAATATTAAAGATATCGCTACTAAGGTACTTGAAGGTATTAAATACTACAAACGTTAAACTTTAGCTTCAACGTAATCAATCAGATTAAACGTAGGGTCCTGCCACATTATATACATATTCACACTGCACCACAATTGATCTATTAATTAAAATTATGTTTTCAGGAGGCAATACCGGAATCTTCACACACTTCTGACGTAGAGAGACACACAGAGACTGAAAACGCTCCGACAAAGACGCAATTGCCGGAGGCTAGCATCGAGAAAGCACCACCACAACAACAACAAGACCTAACCTCGGATGCTAGCATGCCTTCACCATCAGAACCTGCTCATAAAAAAAAACGACATAATCCGAAGAAAACGCAGCCACACGAAGATTCGGCAGATATCATGCTCGCAGAAGCCTTTGAATACTTGCAAAAGTCTTCGACCGACATCAATGATCCATACTCTTCATTTGGAAGACACATAGCCAACGAGCTAAGAAAATATGATCCGCACACATTAGCGTATGTTAAGAACGCTATCAATAATATAATTTTTGAAGCCGATATAGGGAAATACACACAACAACAAATTAATACAGAATACTATACACAGCAGTACACTAATTCCTCTACAATGGACTCATCTGGCACTTCATCATCAGCATCAAATACCGCTACGTCTTCTGCCATTACACAATCACCTAATGCCAATGTTGGATGCGAAACTATCACTGAATTGTAATTAAAATAAACAATTGATTTTTAAATTTGTCAAATTATTTGTATTTACCTTTACATAATCCCTTAAGGCTTCAATAATAGCGTCACAAACTTCTGGAACTATTATTGAGATACTCTGCTTCGATACTCGAAATAAATATTGCAAGCTGCTGTAAGAATCTCCGGTTGCTAAAAATCTTAAAGTTATTAACACTCGTTCATTCACAGTGATTGCTTCTCTATATTTTGTATCGCACTTTTTGATTTTATCAGACAACAATGAGCACAAATTTTCGAACTCTTGTACGGACATTCGTGTAAAATTATGTACAGTCTGATCATATACTAAATCTCCAAGTAATCTATTTCCATATTGGTGGCGATGCTCATAAATTTTTCTAATCCAGAAGCGTCTAGGTTTTTTCTTGAGACGTGACTGTTTTCGTTTCTTTAAACAATAAGCAGCTAGGAAAATAGCTGCAGCTGAAAATACACGACTGTCCATTACGAATACTCGTGGACTTATGATGGCTCAGCCTGCCTCGCGAGCCGGCCTCGTGTAAATTGAACAAAACTACTGAGGCTGCCGCGGGAGCCATCGCTCGCGATCCGGACACCGAGGCTGCCGCGCGAGCCTGTGCGCTAGGTGGGTACCCGGCTATAGAAATCGGTTCTGACATTACGACGTGAAAGAGTAACAAACATTCATACAAACCTTTGCGTTTATAATACTAGTGGGATAGTGGGATCAGTTTACTTCTTTACCTACCTTTTTACGCATTAAACATAATCCTTTGCATATTAATTACAAAAAGCAAGAGTTATTTTATTGGTCAGCAATGTAAGTTACATAAATAGAATATTTACCTATTTCAAAGTTAAACTATATAACATTGTAAACAAATACAAAGATTGTAAATAAATTACCATCGTAAATATACAAGGTAATAAACATTTTGATTTTCATAAAATATATGTATATCGACCAACTATATCTCATGCAAATGTTATTGTAAAGTCAAGTTCAAGGTGCCATCAATTTGAACGTTGGATTGAGTAGAAATGAGGTCGCTTGCTTCACTCCACCTCTACTGAGGAATGGGTTGGCGCGCCGCTTACTGCGTGTTTTATTATAATAATAATTAACGATGTTATAAAATAAATTCAAATTCAATAATGATTTATTGAACCTACTTACGATACCTTTATATTGTGGTTAAATCCCTCTTAATCTCAATGTGATCTACAAAGAGAAAAACTTCAATTTAGAAAAGGTTAAACAAAAGAGTTTGTAAAAATATAAGAGTAACTATTAATATAGGTAATGTATTATATTTTTTGATAAAACTATATCAAAAAATAACATATTTTAGGAATCAGTTCTGTCCCTTAATTATTTAAAAATTTAGTTTTAAAAATCCACCGTTCCCTGCAAGCTACATTTATTAAAGACCCCACAATATGTATGAGAAGAGGTGGTTTAATCTGTTTTACTTTATTGGATGGAAATAACCAATCTTTCATTATTGATATGGATTGAAGTGTGGACAGTTTCTAATATCTCGAGTGTTTATAAATTCATATATCCTATGATGATTAGGTCTCCGGTTGGATATGTTTTAAAAAAAATTGAAAATCTAACGAACACCAGGAAAAACTAAATACCGTGATGCGGTTGTATTAGTCCAGACCAGATGAAATGAAAACTGAAATAGACGTATGACGTATAATGTCTACAGAATAATGTGATTCTGAATCAGTGACCCGAGTTACACCAAAACTACACGTGAACAGAAAACGTGATCTAATGAAATTCGCATTTCAATAAGTTAAAAAGCATAGTGCCAACTGATACAATGTACGAAGTCGAAATGAGGAATAATTGTTCTCTTGTTCAATAGTTCTATATTACATTTATTGAACCAAATCATCGGATATAACTACAATTGATTTACGAAGGTTGAACCATATAAACGTTTAAGCAATGAATTGCTGGAGACTAAGATAGAGTATAAAAGACTCACTGGTATTTGTAATTTAACTCTAACTTAAATTTGGTTCATTTCAACATGATTAGACACCAACAGAGTATATAATGTCTATAATTTTTTTGGGTAACAACACATTACAATTTTTTTAATATAAATTATAGGCTTGCGTTTTACCACTATCTCGCCTGATGGTAAGCGATGATGCAGTTTACGATGGTACACGCTTGCCTAGAAGAAACCTATTCACTCGTGACTTGAAGATCCCTGGGTTGTAGTTATCAGGAAACACAGACTCAGGCAAGGTGTTCCACTCCTTGGCGGCGCGCATAATAAAGGTGGAAGAGTACCGCTTTGTGCGCTTTATGCGTGCGAACTGTTATAATATGTCCAACAACAAATGTTGTTATTATACACAACATAAAATAACAGGCGAATTTAGTTGTAACTGTTGTATTTAAAGTTGGTAGTAAAATACCAAATGTCTGAAAAGCCGGAAGGATACCATCGGTTTTGAATGCATAATTCCATAATATAAAAGACAATGAACTGGATGTTAATATATGTGACTTTTTGAGTTAATTTTATATTCACTAATCGTAAACAAAGGAGAGAGGTTCAGGATGAGTGATCGAGTCTGTACAACCTAGAATCTAAGAATTACTATCCTAAATTCCTAACTAGCACCATTTTTAGGACTTGTTGTCTTATACAATCATGACTTCAGTTCCATCATACTTTCTTATCTCTAGCTATAATAGAGGTCGTATTGACTTGCTCCAGTAACTATAAATTGATCGTTTAAATTGTTTACGGTTCGCCTTATTACTATTTTAAATTGGCCACGTGAAAGTTTATGCAACCACGAGGAAAATTTTGTAGCCTTATTAATATTGCTTTTACGATCGTCACATGCTCCTAGGTTGTTTTATATTACATATACATTGTAAGTATGTATGTTTATGAATGTAACAAGTAAACATGTTTCTAGTTTATGGTTCATTTGTATGTTTTTGAAACCAGCTTTGATTTTCTTGAAACAAGCTTTGATTCTTTTTGTACCAATTAGTTTCGTGTTTTGGTAATATGTATCACGTACAAAAAATATTAGGGTTACATATATCCTAAAATCATTGACCAGTCGTAGTTCTGAAGAAGCACCTTTTTTATGTTTTCGTTCATCACATTCAATATTATAAAATAAAATCATAATGTATGTATAAAACATTTTCGTTGTTATTAACCTTAACTAGTTCAACTGCTGGCCAAAGGTCTTTCCCATATCCATCCATAACTTTTTTGTGGTCGGCCTCATTGACGTTATCGTCCGTCCTGCAGGTTGTCCAACTTGCCAGTCATAATTAATGCACGCCTAATCATAATCTTCGCCACGTCATAATCTTACCCGCATCAACACCTTAGCCCCGTAGGCCTGCGGGACTGAGGTACCCGCGGATCTGCGGGATTTACGGGATAGCAAAAAATAATAAAACTATAATAATACTTTTCATACTAAATAACTAGTGGTTCGCCGCGAACTGAGATCTCGCGAATCTTCCAAAATAAATATTATTCTTAGGGCGACTTGCACAACGATGCCTAAACGTATTTAGTGGCTAAATCATACAAATACTTCAAATTTAAACATGTTTAGTCGCTAAATACGTTTAGTGATCTTTGTGCATGCCGGCTTTAATCTTTAACTAATAAATTGGTGCCACGAAATGCATAACCAACCTACTTGACCTACAGTTTCATTCAAATTAGATGTAACGGGGATTCTTGTTAATTGATTATATTCTTTTGGGGTACAAATGGCAGTTATTCTGGATTTCAGACTTTCCTCTTGAACCCCAATATCTCAACAACCCCCCAATATTTTTAGCTCATTGAGTCGCACCAAAATTGTGTCATTACTACCTACCTATATACTAAATTTCACGGTGATCGGATAAACGCTTCGAAAGTTATCCTCGGACAAACAAACATACATACATACATACAATGCCGATTTGCCCAAGTGAACTTAGAGATCTCGCTTCGATCGATCAATAATAATATTTATTTATAATTAACCATAAATATTTCAAATTACGTTTTTTCTAAAAACGTTTTTTTTTAGATATGTTAAATTTTTTTTAATGTTTCATGTCATAAATTTAATCGTATTTTGTTGCACATGACGTATCTAGCGGCCGAAAACGCGCGATTCTTTTCTACACTTGTTAGTCGAATGGACTTCACATACACAGCTTCTAAGTACGTTCTTCTATTGCCGCCGCATTCAATAAGTGTCATGTCACGTTAAGCTATCAGGTCAATTATACTCAGGTAAGGTAAGGAAAAGTAAGGGTTCATCATGACTTGTCACGTACGTACGACAATGCTTGGTTGATGACCTAATCGTAATTTTCAATAATCTTTGAGGTTATCGCCCAGAGAGAGAGATTTGGACATTTTTTCAATCCCAGAAATCCCGCAGATCTCGCATGTATAGACCCGCATCAACGATCCAGCAAAATTCATGCAGGTTCCCGCATAGATTGGATTCCCTAGGTGCGCCAAATACATAATGTGTTTGTTGCTGATTCCCTTTTTCATTATTAGTCTTCTCAATGTTTTAAGTGCATTACGATAAGCAACGAGCGTCAAGAAACTGCTATTGGTTCCGCTTTTAACCTTCACTGCTCTTTAACCATCTGTCCAAACAGAAGTCAATGAAACTCTTGATGTACAGACAATAATCATAATTTCATCAGACTCTGACGTTCGTATCTGAAACTCGAATGATAATGAAAAAGTAACTCTGAACCTACTTTAAAAGAGCAAAGATTGTCGCCATGCAAGCTTTTTAAATTGCTTTGTGGCGTAGAAAAAAAATGCTCTTAAAAATGCTTTATTTATTTATATTAGAAAATAGCATTCAAAATACCTAGAGACTAACTATCAAAGTGTTCGTTTAAACTGGTTTAAGAATATAATGATAAAATAAGTATGCGAGATTTTTTTTATTACGGATGTCTTTTAAATAAGAATATACCTACCACGATGAGAAGACAAGAATTTAAAGTAGTATTCTATCTATAAGAATATTATGTACCTACCTAAATAAATTAAAAAAGTATAGGTAGGTTTTATGTAATAATAATTAAAAGCACGTGTACGGAGCACATGCTATGTTTCACAAATTACACACTTGGATATAAAACAAAACTCTAAATAAACTCAGCACAGTAACAGTTAATATGGTACTGAGCTGAGGTACTACGTACCATTGACCTTCGAGTGCTATCGTCACTACGCATACGAGCATAGCAACAATAGTAAGATACCTACAGGATGAGATACTGGTTATGTAGTGACTGTTATGTATACTGTGATATGGGACCCACCACGTTCAAGTAATAAGAATGATTTGGCAACGCTTGACTTGTCTAATTTTATCATTGAATTCGGACTCTTTATTTATATAATCTGAAATTTTTTGCTCATTGGTATCGGCTCATAGTTTGATTTAAAACGTCTAATAAATCTACCAAAGCATAAAGATTATCATCCACAGTCCACCTTTACCCACTGGTGTGTTTTGGCTTTTTTAAACTTATGTACTTATTAATCGTTTTCAAAAAACATCACTATCTTTATTGCAAATATGCTACCGGCATTTTTAACCGATCTCTGCATTTTGTCGGTTATATTTTCAAATGCAACGATTAGTTTATTTTTAGCTTTGCATGATAAGAGAACAGTTTGCTATTTGGGTCATGTTTTATCGTAGAGTAAGCTATGTTGTTCCGGATAACTTCCTAGAGCTAGATTACTGACGTTGATAAATGGTTCTAGATATTGCAAAATCTTTGGTTATAAATTCACTTTGGCACATACTTATGATAGGTATTGACAAAATATTGTGGCCATTTCCATCTAGAAGTGATCTGCATCAGCATCATTATTATTGATCGAGCGAAGCTGGATCTCCAAATCAACTTGGGCAAATCGGCGTTGTATGTATGTATGTTTGTTTGTCCGAGGATAACTTTCGTAGCGTTTATCCGATCATCATGAAATTTGGTATATAGGTAGGTAGTGATGGCACAATTTTGTTGTGACTCATGGAGCTAAAAATGTTGGGGGGTTGTTGAGATATTGGGGTTCAAGAGGAGTAAAAAAAAAATGAAAATAAGACTATAAGGTCAAGTAGGACGTCAAATTAAAGGTCTTCATTAGTACATTTCAACCCTGTTTTTATTTTTAGTTTAATGTTTGTAGTTTTTGAGTTATTAGCCATAAAAAAAAACTTTGACAAAATTCACAGATTACACCAGTGACCCCATAATGCTGAAATTTGGTATTCATGTAGATTTAGTGACACAAATATAGGCAAAAGTCTGAAATCCATAATAACTGCATTGTGTACCCCAAAAACGAGTAACTAACCACTTAATATGAACTTCCGTTACCTTTAATTTGAATGAAACTGTAGGTCAAGTAAGTTGGTTGATTATTTCGTGGCATTATTTTGTTAGTCAAAGAATACGAATAATATATTTTTGTTTTTATGGGAGACTCGCGAGATCTCAGTTCGGGGTGAACCACTAGTTTATGACAAACAGAGAGTTAAGTGTTCTTTACCTTGGCTTAGGAACTATACACATAAATAAATTATCGCTAAACGTCTCACAATTATCGTGAGCACCCACAAGGTTTGCACGCTCTAGTTTGTGTCGGTCCAATGACATGAAAACCCTTTTATTTGGTACAATGCCATTTTCAATAAGTAGATCAAAACATCAATATACAAATTTTTAATTCTTGTAAGAGTTTTGTAATCAAGCTCATCTTACCAGCTTAGCCTCTTTTAGCTTACCAGCAGGCAAATGCAGGTGACCTGATAAACTAAATTTAATTTTACCGTCCCTTGTTAAATAATCAATTGTAATCTCATCGTTGGGTCAAACCTGAGTTTGGGTGGTTCCATAATCCTATTAGCTCAACCTACGTTTTCTGTTGACACGTTTATGATTTCAAAAACTCTTTTAAGAGTGTCCATAGTACTAAAATGAGCAATTTAAATGAAATATTTTCATAGTTCTAAGATACGAAAATATTGGGTTTAATCTTTGTAGTTGTATGACGTCATTACGAAAGTGGAAAGCTGACCCATTTCTTACAGAACAGAGATCCATGATGACGTCAATGTAATATTATATAACAAACTAAAAACGGTTACACACCCACCGTTAATGTTTTGTTATAAAATTATGTAATTTATGGGATTTATAATCGATTAATTTCGAATTGGATCGTGGCGGGCGTAATAAATAATAAATAGAATATTTATCGTGTACTATTTATATTGACCCTGATCCATTTTGAATTATATTTCATACGATTCAATGTTTTAATTGTGCAAACGTTCAATCTATTCAATCTATTCATCTGAAAAAAATAGTGTTAGGCACCTGTGTTCTACCAACCCTTACCTATGGATGCCAAACATGGAGCTACACTACGAGAAATAAATCCCAAATAACAACTTGCCAAAGGGCTATGGAAAGAAGCATCTTAAAAATTAAAAAAATACAAAAAATCAGAAGTGGAATTCACTTCTGATAAGAGAAAAAAACAAAAGTAACAGATGCACTCCACTACGCACTTTAGTTAAAATGGCGGTGGGCAGGACATATAGCCCGATATACGGATGATAGGTGGACCACAAGAGCGACGAGATGGGTTGGACCCAGCGGCAAAAGAAAACCAGGTCGACCTAGAAAAAGATGGGGTGACGACATCACTGAAATCACTGGGAATCAGTGGTGATAACCGCAAAAGATAGAGAGATATGGAGTAAACAGGAGGAGGCCTGTACCCAAAGAGGGATTCCTAAACTTAAGAAAAAAAGACAAGGAAATAAAGAAGGCTTAATAATAATAATAAAAAGAAATTATATTGACCCTGATCCATTTTGAATTATATTTCATACGGTTTTATGTTTTATGGTGCAAACGTACATACAGAAAAAGTTATCTGGAAGAGATTGCTTTATATCACTAAGTTCGCGTTTGTGCTGTTTTTATGTGATTTTCATTATTTTTAATTAATCAATCAAAATACAATTATACAAGAAATACCTACTTAATTCTAAGTTAAGTAAAGATATACCTACAATAAAATATTTCGTCTTTTGGTCTAGTCAAATAGTCTAGAACAACGCTTACAATGGTCAATACATTGTACAGCAATGCATTTTCTAATCGTTTCGTGATCGGTATCTTCTTTGGTATCTCTTTCACCAGCATGCAAACCACCTTGACAAACTTATAATGCAGTTCTATAAATAATTCGCTAAAGGATTTTCATCTCTACGGTATTCGTAATAAAATAGCGAAATATTTGTAGCCAGGGAAAATTAACGGTAAAAAGTTGGGCGTAAGAAAATATAGTCGCAGACTTTATGCGATATAAGTATGAATGAAGTAGGAAACCATAGTTTTGTCTGGGTTGTTATTTCATTTGGCAATGTGCATTTGGCGCCATTTCAAACGAAGAAATTTGTGAATAAGTGCCAAATAATAAATATCGTATTAAGTCCGAATGGTTAAACTGAAAACACGGATTGATATACGTAGATACCTACCAGAAACCTACGCTATTTTGGAGATTTACCTATTTTTTTAATTGATAATTATTTGATTTTATTTATACATTCATTAATAGAAATAATATACAATTATTTATAAGACTATAAAATACATAAGAAACCGTTGAATCACCTAAAGACCATTGCAAACGATCTACAGATAGCTCAACTAATATTTATTGTTATAAGTACTTAGATTCACAGGTACTATCTTCTATAAACTAATAAACATGACACTTAACCTAAACCAAGTTGAATCGACATTATGTTGTGCTAAACGTCTAGATAAATCTTTATCAAATGGTCCAAAACCCAATGCTAGGCTATAAATATTGGTGTAGTTACCCAAAACCTAGATACCTTAATAATCATAATAATATTTGTTAATATATATTAAAATGGATAAATCACGTATTTGAGTACCGATTTAGAATGCTTTCATACGGATACTGATATCTTAGAAGATTTGCACGTGTTTAACTCCAATAAAATTTAACGTACATATTTACTTACTTACTTTAATTCATCCCAAACGGGAAAAATCTTACTTATGCTACATTAATTTAATGTTTGCATACTTTAATTTAACTTAACCTACTTTAACTTAACTTAATTTTATTTAACTTTCATTCTTTCATTGGTCAATAGGTATTGATATTTATTTATCAATATCGATATTTACTCTTATTATATTCTCAATCGGAATAACCGAATTAACGGAAGAGCGAGACCCTCTAACACAGGTATTTTATACTTAAAAGAGGGTCCCAAACCCATGAAATGTAAATAGATTAAGTTTACTGAAATAAATATATTTGTATATTGTAATAAAATAAGTCTAGGCACATCAAGGAAGTAACGGGCGGGTAACGTTCTAGTAATGGTGGTAAAAAAAATAGCAAGCACGCGGGCCCCAGACATCGGGTCAAGAATCTACGGGTCTCCGACACGTGTCCTTGATGTTTTTATAAAGCCAACGGCCTTTATATCAGCTAGTTATGGCCTGTTGCTAATACCTTGAAATCTATGATTGTGCAGGCCTTGAGATGTTTTAAATGCTAAATGTGAAATTATTGTTTAACTGTCAATAGGTAACAATTCGTGACAGAAAGATGAGAGGTATAAGATGAATAAGAATAAGAATAAAGTATTCTTATACATATTTCACTATTAATATTTTGCAATAGTTACGTTGCTATTTATAAAGATATAAGTAAATTAAGAGAGTTTAAGGAGTAGTACAGTTTCTTGTGAAAGGCTTTGCCCAGGGAAGTATTACCACCATACCCATTTTTGCCGCCAAGCAGCATTGGCTGTGTTCCAGTTTGAAAGGTATGGTTGCCAAAATTACAGGCACATAACGCTTTACACCTAAATGCCTCAAGTTGATAAAACAGAGCAGTGCATCGTAGAGCACGTTTCTAAGGTGCGTGACCTAGGACGCAATACTTTGTTATAGGCGATAGTTACCACTTAAGATCAGGGCCATATGCTTGTTCCATCTCCAAGTCGTATAAAAAATGTATTAATAAGTGCAAGTACGTGCAATAACAGTGTCCATTTAAAGAACTTTCTACGAAGGATTCCTTTATCAAGGAATTCCTTTGCACACCTTCAGTCTTCATCATATCAGCTCGTTGTTACCTATATAGCTTTTTTTTTTTTTTTTTTTTACGTGGAGGAATCCTCATGGATACCGCTCTGAACCCAGGGAGCGGTATGTCGGACTCCTACCGGCTAAACCTCCACGGCGTTTATCCGCTCGCTGTATGCCGGGGACACGGGAACAGAGAACATTCTTCCGCGACCCCGGTGGCGTTGGTCCGCACTTACGGGCCCCATCTCTTAGGGTTTAAAGTCATCTCTACTAACTATATACAACAGTATATAGTTAGGCCACTGCTATAGGGGATGGAAGTCAGCATACGCTCTCGCATACGCCCTCCTCCTTCGCCCCGGTCTTGTGCGGCGGGTTGAGAGCGTGCTCTCAGATTCCCTGTTCCTCTCCGCTGCTTCCTTCTGCTGCACTACATTTTCGCAGAAGAACTTAGCAGCTTGCCACGACCTATTGCTCTCGACCATTGCGCAAACTACGGTCGGGAGAGAAAGGTCGTGACCTACAATGTCACCGAGAGCCTGGCGCTCTTCAACCCAGGCAGGGCAGAACTCGAGAGTGTGCTGAGCCGTGTCTTCGAGGCAATCGTCACAGTGGTGGCACGTTGGTAACTGTTCCCTCCCAATTTGGCACAGGTATTTCCCGAAACAGCCGTGTCCTGAGAGCACCTGCGCCAGCCGGAAGGAAACGGTACCATGCTCCCTGTCCATCCACTGCTGAAGCACTGGGCGGATTGCCTCGATGGTCCGGATACCGGCGCTTGGCCTTGCCAGCCTCTCCTGCCACTCCTCTAAGAGGATCTCACGGAGTTCAACCCTTTGCCGCTCCACTTCTCTCAGTGCCGGTGGCTCGCCCTGAGCCATAGCGTTCTCGCGCCAAAAATAAATTGACGCAAGGACGCTTGCATCCATGTCCCAAGGCGGTGACCCCGCCAGCACACATGCCGCCTCGAAGGAGATAGTACGGTATCCCCGTATCACCCTGATTGCCATCGCTCTTTGAGGCCTACGTAAAAGAGTGACGTTCCGGCTGTTCAGGGTGTCAGCCCACACCGGAGCTCCATACAGTGCCATGGAGCGTACGACGCCCATGTAAAGACGCCGGCAGCCTACGTGTGCTCCCCCAAGGTTCGGCAATAGTCTTCCGAGAGCGGCCGCCGTACCCATTAATTTTGGCGCTAGGCGCTGAAAGTGTGAGTTAAAGTTCCACCGGCTGTCAAGGACAAGTCCCAGATATTTCATCGTTGACTCGACACCGATGCGAACTCCACCCACCACAATGTGGGATCCTGCTGGTGGTGCTTTCCTTCGCCCATGGAAGCACAGGGCTTTTGATTTGTTCAGGGCCACTTCGAGTCCTAACTGCCTTATTTTTGTCACCACTTGAGCCACACCAGCTGTTGCAAGAAGGGCGGCGTCCCGATAGATTTTTCCGCTAGCCGTCACCAAGGTGTCGTCGGCGTAGCAAGTCAACTTGATGCCAGGAATAGTGTCTCCCCTCAGCACCCAGTCGTATCCAATGTTCCACAGAAGTGGTCCAAGGACCGATCCCTGTGGAACACCGCACGACATCCTGCGCCGGCACAAGCTGTACCGCCCCTGATATGCCACGTACCTATCTGCAAAATAGTCAGATACTATTTGGGAAAGGTAGCGAGGCACTTGGTGGTACCTGAGCGCCTCCATAATGCAGCTCCAGGGCAAGGTGTTAAAAGCGTTGGAGATATCAAGAGATACCGCCAAAACAACCTCGCCCCGAGAGACTGCCTCTTCCGTGAGGGCCTTTACCCGTAAGATCGCGCCAACCGTCGATCGCCCTCTCCGAAATCCGAACTGATTGTCATCCAGATCTGGACCGACTGAGTTCAGATGTCTGAGGAGGCGACCGGCGATGACACGCTCGAAGAGTTTTCCCACCTCATCCAGTAACACGATGGGCCGATACGCAGATGGAGAGTCTAGTGGCCGCCCTTCCTTACGAAGCAAGACTAAGCGGCCTATTTTCCATTGCGCTGGGAAACGACCCTGTTGCAAGCACGACTTGAAAAGCGCGCAGAGTCTAGGTCCTAGACCGGACTTTAGGGCCAGGACCCAGGCACGGCCGGGGATCCCATCAGGACCTGGGGCTGTATTCTTAGCTTGTAGCCGCAGAGTTGCCATCCTCAGCTCAACCTCGGCTACTTCCGGCACATCAGTGTCCGTGTCGCTCTCGTCCATAGTAGGGGACGCCATCGTCGGTGGCGTGTGCTCCTCCCTGGCAGGAAACAAAGTCGATACCACTTCCTCCAGTAGCTGGGGCTCGAGGCTTTGTGTCAGTGGGGGGGCCCAAGCTCGGAGTTTCCCTCGCACCATCTTATATGGCCGACCCCATGGGTCACGGTTCAGGGATTCCAAAAGCTCGTCTCTAGCCTGTGTTTTGGCCGTGGCGATCGCCAGCTGCAGAATCTCCTTGGCCTCTCTATACGCAGCGTACAGCTGAGCTTCACGGTCCTCGTCACGCATTCGGCGTCTTCTCTGCCTGGTATATTGGCGTCTGCTTACCACGCACGCATTGCGTAACTGCGCAATCTCTGGTGACCACCAATACACCTGACATTTGGGTGTGTGAGGTTTGACTCGGGGCATTGATGCATCGCAAATGTTGGTCATTGCACCCCGGAACCACTCCGCCTCTTCGTCAACGTTAACCTCTTCAGGTCTGCTCGGGGCGGTAATCCAAGCCTGCATGAGGGAAGCTTCCTCCAACGCATTCCTGTCCAAGTACTTTAACCCCCATCGCGGGATGTTCGCGCGGGTGGTACATCTCGCAGGGCCGTTCGGAACAATTGATGGGGCGGAGACACCAAATCGGATGTACCTGTGGTCAGACAGGGTTTCTACGTTGACCAGCACTTCCCAGCCCTGCACCCGATGCACCAACTCCAGACTGGCAAAAGATAGGTCCACAATAGACCCACCCTGCTGCCGCACACACGTGTTGGATGAGCCTCGATTGAGAACCGAGAGACCAGTCAACACGGCCCATTCCTCAAGCACGTCTCCGCGCGCGTCTGTAGCTGGTGAACCCCATGCTGTGGACTTGGCATTAAAGTCTCCAAGTAAAAGCACGGGGCTGGGGTGACTTCGTCCAATGAGAGCCCCAACTTCCACAAGAATAGTCTCGATTTCAGCAAGGGCTATGCTAGGTGGAAGATAAATACCCACAATAATGATACCACTAAACAGAGCCGCGACGTATCTCCGACCTTTCACGACATTATTAAGTGGCAGAGAACTGCCAGCGTGCTGAGAGGTAATGGCAACCAGCCCATCTTCGTCAGCAGCCCAGTTGTTCCCTGGAGGTACAAAATATGGGTCTGCGACCACAGTAATGTCTATCAACCACTCCGCCATGCTCTGGATTAAGAGATCCTGAGCCCTGGCGGAGTGGTTGATGTTTGCTTGAAGGAATCGTAGGGCCATACTAATTTTGTGTGACAATTAGTACATCCTCTTCCATGGCATTGGCCTGTGGGTGGACCTGCTGCGAAGGGTCTTTAGCCCTAACCACTACTTTCCCCTTCTTTTTGCTGTTGGATGGAGCAGTACACACTTTGCTGCCTACCCTATGCCCTGCAGGCTTCTTTGCTGCTACACATAGAGAGCAGTTAGCCGCAGCCGTGCACTCCCGGGCTTTGTGTCCTTGTTGGCCGCATCGATAGCACTCAGTGCTACGATCGACCTCTGAAGTACACTGGGCTCCTATGTGTCCACTCTCCAGACATCTGTAGCACCGGATGGATCTAGGCTGCATGACCCTGACTTGCGCTGCAACCCATCCTATCAGAATGCGACCGTTTTCGGACAGACTTTTGGCTGCTGTGACTGGGCAACGCACCCAAACAGTGCCAAGCCCCAGGTGGTCTTGGCGAATTTCACCTGGCTTCACAGCTTCTGTGGGACACTCACCTATCCGTGCTACTGAAGATACTACTTCTTCAATAGAGGTAGAATCATCCAGGCCTGAGATGCGCACTTCTACGCACTTAATAGGCCGAGAGACTCTTACATCCTCCGCCTTAAGGGATTCCCTTAATTTTTCAGCAAGTAAGTCTGCCTTGTCTCCACTTGTAACCCCAGGCAGCTCCCACATTCGCGCTCCAGTAGCTGTCCGTCGAAAATGCAAAGCCTTGATCCCGAGGCCCGAGGGATCTATTTTACTTTTGGCTTCAGCAAGCACCTTCTGGTACGTTACACCCCGCTCCTCGGCTCCAGGTTGCAATGTAATCACAACGGCCGCAGAGCGAGGCTGGCGCAGTTTGATCGTCTGCTTGGCTGGCCGTTTTTCCAGTCCGCGAGCCGGTTGCTTCGTCGGCTCTGGCAGCTTCCGTGAATTGCTGTTCTGCACTGAGGTAGCATTCTTTTTGCAGCCCTTAGCTCCAACTTCTGTCCAACCCTCGTCTATGGTTTTAGACGCCAGTGGTGGTGGCAGTGGCCAGGGCTCACTCTGAGAAAGCACTGTTGCAGCTTTCTTTTTTCTGCTCTTTCGGGGTTTTGGGGTTGTCTTCTTCTGAGATGCTGATAATGAGGTCACGGCAACAGGCTCTGACGTATTTCGGCTTTTGCTCTTGTCTGTGGCGAGTGGAGGACGTAGACGCTTTTCAGGTAGGAGGCGCTCCTCAAGTGCCTCCAGCCGCGCGCTCACCATATTACCAACCTGCACCATTATAGAGCGTGTAAGCTCATCTGCTAGCCCCCTTCCTTGTGAGAGCAAAGGTTCTGGTGCCACCCTCCTTTCAGGCGAGAATCTTCGAATAGATCCAGGTTCTTTTGGGGTGGCTCCATTGTGTGGCAATTCCACCTCCTCCTCCATGTTCTCATGAGGTAGTGTGAGGCTGACCTTTATATCCGCCACCTCTTTGCGGAGCGCCTCTAGCTCAGCCTGCATTCGGGCATTATCTGCCTGCAGCCTTGCCGTCTCTTCAGTTGAGGTTCTGCTGTGAAGAACCTCCACAGCAGATTTTATGGACGCTGCTGCCTCTTTTAGAGCCCGTACAAACGTACCCTTTAGATTCTTCGACTTTGCTGCCACCGTTGTTATGATGTTGACATCTTCTTGAACCCTCCGGTTCAAGGATTCAGCTGTTCTGGCATCGACATTGTCCATCATATCCAACTCTAGTGCAGCCCTGCTCGAGCTGGCTTTGCGTGAAAGCTTCTCCATCTCTTCCTCTGCTTCTATGCGGGTCTCCTTTTTTCTCAGTTTGTGGAACTCCCTACGGGTACCCACCGAAGCAGGTTTTTTAAATGTTCCTTCAGGTGTTGGGATTTCTCCATCGCTTGAGGACATTGAACCGTCAGGACGTCGTCTTTTAGAACTTGCCCTCCAAAGTCGGCCTTCAGTCTCAGAGGCCTGCACTGACGTGTTCGTTACTATACTTGCGTCCGAATCAGACGCAAGGCTCTCTACAACTAATGATTGATAGCGAGAGCCGAAGCTCTCAAGGCGATTGTCGCCCCCCCCAGAATACGAGGGGCTGAGTGCGGATGCACCGAGGGATTCTCCAACCTCTGAGAGGTTGGTACCCTCCTGGGGTAGTGTTTTTCTACAATTCGCCATTTCATGTTTTGTTCCTTTTTTAAGGGGTGAGGTCCCCTGTGTGTAGCGCCCTAACGGTTGAGTTCTTACTCGACCATACTGCGCGTGTAAGCCCGGATCTGCAACGCTGCTCTCCGCCCCCAACCGCACATTGCGGTTGAGCACGGGAACCAACAGAAACAGATTCGGACTCACACATGCAGTACTCCCTTCAGCAGGCGCCGGAACCTTGAGATTTTGCTCCTCTCACATCCTAAGATTTGTGATCTTCGGATCCACCATATAAACGGATCAATAAGCCCGTCTATGCTTCATCTATTGCGCCCTCTGCTGCTCAGAGGGACGCGCAGAGAAGCCATCCTCCAACCAACCACATCTTCTACCCCGTCATGCCTGGTGGAAGCGCGTGTTGGCGGATGGTTCGTCAGAGCCTCGTTCGTTGGTCAGCAGGGTGCACCACGTGCAGGTGAGGTTGACTTGGGGCCCGAGAGATGTTGGCTGGGCCCCCTTACACCCCTACCTATATAGCTGTATCAACTTTTACAACATGCTTCTGGCAAATAAATCATTTCCTAAATATCATTTCATTTCAATATTATTTTGCCACGAACTTTACTAGGCTTCTTTATGATTCTTGAACTTGTCTAGAGTTTGAGATGCACCCAGTAACCCAACATTAGACGAGTGGATGGATATTATCAATATGATCATTGTTTTTATAACTTCGTTGTTCAACAATCATTCGGTATATAAGAAGCATTTTAATCATACTTGCAAAGTGACTTGCGTAAGTTATTGAATAAGAATGTCTAAGTGGTATGTGTAGTGTAATAATGCATTCACATTGTTTCCTGGAATTGCTTAGTTATTAACAAGATATTCATAAAAAACAAACAATTAATAATTAAAATTTTACGTGCTAGATAGTTGAAAAAAAAGCCTAACTTGTTCAAGAGATTTTAGGATTTTTTACAACTTTCGCGAACACAATTGAATTGAATTGATTACAATTATGTTACTTTTATTAACAAGACCGTCCTTTGTACCCATGATTTAAATATTGTTAGATATTCCTTTTGTTTGTATTTTTTTAAAAGTGTGCAATAAAGATGTTCTTCTATGTATCTGTTTATCAATGTATTTAGTTAGAATGAATGAATGAAAACACTTTATTGTACTCATTAAAAAATGAAAATTACAGACAAAATAGAAGACACAAAGCAAATGGTACAATGGGCTGTCTTATCGCTTTGAAGCGATGTCTTCCAGACAACCTTTGGATGGAGAGGATTTCGTTGTGCCAAAGATATGGTCGGGGGTGCACTTTAAAGACGACTTTAAGATGTGGATGCAGAAAGTGCAACTAATACCTAAATACTTTATAAAATACAAATAGACGTAAATACATAAATTATGAACCTAAATATAATATGTATATATAATTATGATATATATAATATTTATCATACATAGGTACATTAATTTATGTGCGCTATTATGACGTTTCTGATAGATATAAGCTTTTCATCCTAGATTTAAATATAGCTAAGGATGAGGCTTGCCGCATTGTATGTCAAAAATTTAAGTCAGCCCTTTCTGTATTATTGATTTGCAGATATCCAAATATAAATAAACCTTCACATTTATATATAAGAAAGGGTACATACAAGCTTATAAAAAAAATATAAGTACTTTTTAAAAACCATTCTGAATGTTTATACCTACCAGTACCAGGCACATAAAATAAAATGTAATTTACTTTAAAAACGCGATAACCTTGCTTTTAGCGTGTTTTAATTGTCTTCTTCATTGACATTGAAAGTTCAAAGACTTACTTTGAGTTAGATGTTCTGATGCCTTTAATGGTTTTTAGGAAAATTTCCGATGTCATGTTCACAGTTAAACAATTAGTAAATAATAAGTCGCATGCTCTCAAATTGTTCATAGGAAGGCAACTACGCCATTATTAAAAGTTTTTTTCACAAACTACTTATCTGATTAAGATGAAATTTCTATGATACTAACATGAATGTATACCCTTTCAAATAAAAAAAGAATTTTCCAAATCAGTTAATAAATGACGGAGTTCTAAGGTAAAAATATAAAACCTAATTACGTCCCTATAAAATTTGAGGGTTGCCCTCGATTATTTTGGGATCCCATCTTCAGATCCTGACTTGGTGCCAATGGGACCACTTGGTGAGTATACTCTTTTAAATAAAAAAAATAATTTCTTGAATCGGTCCAGGCGGTCGAGTCTCCTCCTCCTTGTTTTGAAGTCGGTTCATAAAAAAAGTCTTCCAAAATCAAACAGACGTTATATTCTAATTAATTATAATTATAAGATTATTATTATATAATTATTAATACAATTTATGGAGCTGGGTAACAATATATTTGGTCTTAAAATAATCTCGATTTGCCGTCATTTAAATATCAATAGACACAGCTGTAAGAAATAGAATTGTTCCTTAGCTCTCTAGTGGTAATGAAACGAATTCAGCTGTAAAATCAATGTCGCTTGTTCGTGCGTGAAACACAGAATACTATTACTGTGGATTTAAAACTAATTATAATACCTGTCCGTAGTATATGGTACTCCTAGTTCCTGATATCCATGTCCATGATACATGGAATCAATGTATTGTCAGGGCTATACAGGCCAAACTGTATAGCCTTTACCAAACCTAACCTTAAGAAGAAGATAACCTTAATAAGAAGACCTCTAAAAGAAGCAAGACTGCATTCACAGATTTTTCAAAATACGATTGTCACACCGGGAAATCAAAGCATTTTCAAAAATCTTTGAACGAAGTTTTGCTTCTTTAAAAAAATAAAGGAATGTTTCTTTTAAGTAAAATTTGCTATATTCAGTATTCAGAGTTCTTTCCCTCCAGGTAAAATTCCATCCTTTATACTGTTTGTTTAACTATTTTTGTATCATGTCAACATTCTTAATGCTATCAGATTGAATTTCCATAAATATGGCGCGTTTTGCTCACGGAGGACAACAGCATTATCTTAGATCAGTTACTAGTATTTTTCCTATATCAAAATGAACTAGCAGATGTATAGATAGATAGGTAGTAGGAAGCCAAAGATTGTGTTGATAAAGAGATGACTGACGATCACGGGTCCAACTCATGGCAGAATACATTCGGTATTGTGATAAGTCTTGATACTTTAATGGTTATTATTGTCTGCAGACCTGTCGTTGCCACATTTATAATAATTACCCCCATATAATTCGTTATGAAATGATCTCATTAGTATTATAACTGTCAGTATTATCTTTTTCCTGTTTCATTGTATCTGTATAATGTTAGAGCAAAGCTCATTTAGTATTTAATTTACAAATTAAAATCAATGTCAATCATTTAATTACAAGTCCTCTAAAGATTATTAATATGATAATTAAATACTAAACTAAACATGAAAACTGAAGACTAACTAAAGACGTACCTATGTAATATATTTATACCTTCCTAAAAGATTCATGGGCATAATGGAATGGTCTCATAGAATAGGTTATAGATAGATCAGGGACTGATGATGGGGCAGGAAAGTGAAATGAAGATGAATTGGCGAGGTATTAAGCTGTTGCTTTTAATTCCCGATGCAAAAAGAGGGTTTCGGGTATTTTTAAATTTTGTAAAAATTGATTTGTAAGTAAAGCAAGAAGTTTTTTAGTTTTACAAAAAATATACACTTACAATCAACACTAGATATATGTATATATATAAGTAGGTATGAGGTTGTAAGCAGATATAGTGGTCGCAGGAAGTATCGTTCATCATCATCACTACAGTAGCTATTGAATGTTTTACCTCATTCAGGAGTCAAACTCCATATGATATACTGACAAGACACTCAACAACACTCTCAATAATTTTACCTACATTGAGTATTCATGAATTACAGTAAATAATGAATGAAGCTTATACATACAGTTAAGTATTATTATGTCATGTCTGTAATAATCAGATTAGGTACATGAATGAAGTGACAAACTCGATAAAACCCTGCCCTCCGAACTAGTTTGAGACTATCTCGTCGGTGAGTTGTGTGTTTGTATTATGTAATGAGATTTGTATCATGAATTTTATATAGATACCTACTTATATATTTCTAATGTTAATAAATGTTTATATGTAACATAATGGAACTATAATATGTGAAGTCATAAAGTAGAGGATAAATCTACGATGGCAACAAAAGAAACTATGCTGTTTGTAAAACTACTGCTAATACGCCCACAATTTCCGTTAATTTAATATCCTTTGTTTGGAATAGTATTAACAAAATATAAACATGAGTAAAAGTTAATTATGCGTTAGAGTCGGCATATACACGGGTATGTTTTATCGATTGTAGGTATTTAAACTTGTGACCACCTAAGATTTTGTCACAGTACAACAAAATCAGTCAAACCGCATTATTAGACCCTCTCGAAGAAGAGTGATATTAACTTTTGTTTGTTCATCCTTAAAGAAAGAAAGACGGAAAGAAAGAAAATACGTTTATTTCAAACATACACACAGGACAGACCAAGAAATAAATAAATATTGCTGGATATTTCACACAACCGCTATCTAGCCAAAAACTAAGCAGAGCTTGTGCTATAGGAACCAGATAACTGACATAATACGTTTTTTTTTGTAAATCCATATGTATAATATATCAAAAAACATCCAGACCCGGAACAAATATATGTAGATCATGCAAACATTTGTCCCGAAGCGGGAATCGAAATCGCTACCTCCTGCGTCTCAGCCGTCTATTCGCCCACTGCGCCATGGAAGTCCTCAAATACAATAGACAATACATAAAAACATAATGTTTTAAGTTTATATTATGAGTGTCTGTCTGTGACGTCTCAGCTTTTAATGGATGAACATTCAAATAAGAGTTTGTGAAATAGAAAATTTGACATAAATTGGTTACAAACACAGTTTCTGTAGGTCGGGGTTTTTATAATTTTGGACCTAACTTTTGGTATTTTAACTAATCTATATGTTTAAACTCCTTCATCATCATTCTCAGCCTGTGTCGACCCACTGCTGGGCATAGGCCTCTCTTTATTTCTGCCACTCTTCCCGATCCTGTGCCAGTCTGAACCACGTACGACCCACGGTCTTATGGATGTCGTCGACCCATCTCGCTGGTGGACGTCCCCTATTTCGATGGCCAGTTCTCGGCCTCCACTCTGTTAATGCCTTAGTCCACCTGTCGTCACTACGTCTGGCCAAGTGTCCTGCCCAACTCCACTTGAGCCCCAATATTCGCTTGCTGACGTCTTGCACTTTAGTCTGCTTGCGAATTTCGGTATTGGGAACTCGATCTAAGAGTGTGATGCCGAGCATGGCGCGCTCCATGGCTCTCTGTGCTACACTTATTTTGTGCACAACCTCCTTCGTGAGCCTCCATGTCTCGGCACCATAAGTCATAGTTGGCAGGACACATTGGTTATAGAGATGTGTTTTTAAGACATGAGTTTAATACAAAAGTCACTTTGGTATTTTTAGAACAAAATTGGTTAGTTTCTTTTGAGCTTTAAACAGTAACTGGACAAAGCAATCCAGGAGTGAAAATTTCCACACCTACCCATGCTGTTTCATCACATATTGTGGCCTATTGACACCAAGTTAACCTTCTGTTTTAATAACTCTATGGCGGCGTCACGTGTCGGATTGAATCACACGCAGTGCGCGTGAGTCGACTATATTACATGTTAAAACTAACGTGCAGTTTGATTAGTGTTTCCGTAACTTTCTTCTCGATTGCTGGTTCCACTTTTGAATTTTTTCTGTTTTTAGTATCTCAAAGTTTCTAATCCCTTTCCTGAGTTGTAAGATCTCCCTTTGGTACGTTTTATCGAACGTCTTATCGATACGTCTTATCGATGTAAAAAAACCAACACTAATACCAAATATTACATGTCCAATAGAATACAAATCAGGAACTCTAGGTGTAGTCTATGGTTACCATTAATCTAAATTGGACCACCTATTGCCTATTAGTCTAGAGAATAAGCTACAGTTTAAGGATATACCATTCTTAAGACTACGTTTCCCAACTCGACGTAAGACTGGTTTTACCTATACGGCTGCTTGCTACTAACGTTTGGATGTTTCTCATATCAAATTTTATTAATTTGTAGTTTTCATTCATCTGCGTGGTTGCTTTAACGTCGCATGATCACCAAGAAGATATTGAAGTGTCTACTTGAATTCCCACGCCGCCAGCGCGTTGCAAGTCATGCGAATAGTTTTGTATACTAAAGCCAGTTTTTAAATTCTGTAGTTTTTTCAAGCATACACCGATTGAATCAAATCGACTGGGCAACATTCAGGAAAATATGTCTTCTCATCCAAAATACCTGTGTCTGAGATGAAAATCTTTGATCAGTGTGTGTTACCAGTGATGATATAATGGCATAGAAACGTGGTCTCTCACTATGTGCCTCATAAGAAGGTTTAATGTCGTTCAGCGTGCATGGACAGGGCGACGCTTGGTATTTCTCTAGGAGATTGAATCAGAAATTAGGAGATACGTAGACAAACCAAAGTAACTTATATAGCCAAGAGGATTAGCAAGCTGTGGCAATGGGCGGGCATATAGCTTGAAGAACTAACAACCATTGGGGCAGAAATGTTTTTGAGTGGAGACTACGCACTGGAAAGCATAGGGTAAGACGGCCTCCCACTTGATGGTTGCGGGTTGATGGCATTTGAGACTTAACACTTGATGGTCCACGGTTGCGCTGAAGTCTATGAGGGATGCCTATGTTTAGCAGTGGATATGATAATGCTGATGATAATACTGATGATAATGCATCAATTGTATGACTTCAATTATCCTCCATGCTCAAATATTTCATCCAGTGCTTAGTTCGTTCATGTTAAAACAACGTGATAAACTTTGACTGAACCTAGAATACCAATTAAGTTTTGAAAGAGTTAATAAAATCGTGCGGTTACTAATTAAATCATACAGTCTATCCCACAAAAATGAATTTAGTGCAACAAAGCTCAAGATTCTCAAGGATGTCGCAGTAAAATTGATTTATACATAAACGAGTTCAACTAATATTCAACAATCAGTTGTAATCAGTTCCGGTAGAGTTGGTCCATATTTCATTATGCTACTTATCACAGAGTGCTACTTATCTGGGCAGGGGCAAACTGCGCAAATTTTTTTATTAAAAAAATCGCATTAATGGTGGAATTTTACTATACACTCCAGTCTAGCATTATGAATGTAATGTATTGTATTCATTATTATCTTTTATCATGGCTACTTTTTTATTTTGATTCCTATATGCTAATTATTACTTTTATCTGTATTAGATCTGTATCTGTCTTTATTTTCATTTAATTCAAAATTTAGACTACATAGTAGGACAGTAGGCTTTTAACCCCGTTACTTTCATAATATTTAATTTTATAGGATTTCTCTTTTTTTGATGAGATAGGTTTAATAAGTTCTTTAACATCTACATATTTCAGAGTCTGATGCAATATTATTGTATCGTTAACAGTTGCTAGTCGATTGAAGCAATACCAGTAACCAGCTAAATTACACTATGTACTATAGGTAAGCACTTATGACTATTAAATTGATTGCATATGGCAATATCAATTTAACAAACATTATCACTTTGCGGCATCTTTATTTAGTTCTAAGAATAGAAATAGTATGTTTTTCTTCCTATCTAAGAAGAGATGAGCGTGATCGAAAACTATCATTCACGATGAATAAGAACCATGTTCTGCGTATGATTCTTTCACATGATCTTACAAAAGATATTAATTATAATATGTGGGACGCAAACCTTACGTTATTTTAATGTTTAGTGCGAGAAATATTTATTTGATTATAGTTATTCCTACTGCAGAGTAGGCGAGTTGCAGTCTCGCCTTGGCATACATAAGGCTAGACATTTCACAGCTGTTCCTATCGCTTTACTTCCAAGATATTATTTACTTACCAGAATATAATTTATATACGGTCATATTAAACACAATTGTTCGAATTAGAAGTAGGTAAAGCAAGATAAATGTGCACAGTCGTATATATCTATAACTATAGAACAGGGGTTCCCAAACTTTTAGTATTTTGTCTCGGCGCTCTAGCTAGTTGAAATAAGGTACAATGATACTAAGTAGATAGGCACAAAAATCAAAACATCCACAATATGAAACTCAGTGTTTATATTTATATGCAAGAAAACATTTACTATTTAAGAAAAATAGGAAGTAAAATACAATGGCAACTTAATCAATGTGACGTGTGAGCTGGGCGTGAAACACATTTTTTCAAAGCCTAGTATAAGGCTTGCCACCGCTAGTCTCATTTCTTGCTCCACATTGATCTTTGATTGTTCATTTTGTAACCGCGAATGCCGAAGTTTAATTTCCGGAGAATAGTAAACAAGAGCGCCTCACGGCGCCCCTGTATACTTTCTACGGCGCATCAGGGCGCCGCAGCGCATACTTTGGGAACCCCTGATATAGAGTAATCCTAATTCAAAACAACCAGGTTAAAAGTAGTTAGACACTGTGCTAACTTATTTAGTATTTATAGGCCAATGACTTTATACGACATAATATCGATAAATAAACATTCAGGGGATTACCAACTAATGGATTGGTGTTGCAAGATTCACATGAGTAATTAACACTACCTACTCATAGTGGTTGTCAAAAATGTCTATATAAAATATATATACTAGTGACTGCGAAAAAATGCTCATATAATTGGTTTTTTAGGGAAACAACAATAGTAATTGTTGATTCAGTTAGGTAAAAAGTAGCAGTTCGCGTTAAATAAAAATTGATATTTCACTTCCACAGCCCAAAGTCCTTGGCAAACTTTGAGTGCGAGTTTTTTTTAATGAAATCATATACCTACTTGTTTACCTCTTTCAGCTTGTTTGGCAGCCGGGTTTTTTAGTTAACAATTTTTTATAATAAATAACAACCACATTGTCTTTTTACTAACCAAAAATTTACCTACTTTAGAATCTAAAAATATCTTAAAAACGAGAAGGCAATGATTTTAAAGTTCAAGAACCAAAGCAAAATGTCGTGTCCGACATGTTCTTGCTAGACTTCAATATTGTCCTCAATTCGACGTTACAAGGACCGAGTGAGCACGCTGTGGTATCGTGATATCAGTTTTGCGATAGACATATAAAACATCGTTACGTTGACGACAGTTAGACTACAAGTTAGATGAAATGATAAAGACGACGTAAAAACGTAGAAGTTTTAAATCATTCATGTAGATAGGCCTATTTTTATTGAGGATGTACATCTATTTTAACCTGTCAGCACTATCTTTATTTAAATTCATTATGTAAGTTTACATAACCAACGACCTAGAGACCTAGAGATTACATACATGTTCACCAATAAGCACAAAATTATGTGATTGATCAGTTCGTGTAGTAAAATATAATTTTAAATCCGAGAATGATTATGAAAATTGCGAAGAATCATTTCATTCTATGACATAAGATGTAGTTCAATGCTGAAATTCTGAACGCATTGAAATTGAATAGAACTTAACATACGAAATACCTAAATGAAACTGAAACTTTTCGATGTTGTTGTCAACATATTCTCAACCTCACTGTATTATGAATAAGGTTAATATTACTATAGCAAACAACTTTCGTAACGGCCTATCCATCGTGACTAATGCGCGTGATTGCAGCAACTCGTGCCCTCAATATGGCTGAACTTGACATCCATTGAATAGGTTTCATGTTAGCCCTTTAGCATGGATTAAAATTAAAATATTACTTATTATAATGTTAGTAGCTGCCTACTTAGTACAATTAGTTAGCTATTTAGCTAGTACACTACCCATATTGACAATATTGCACAAAACTGTTATTCACAGAAAAATTACTAGTTCTGACTCAATCCAAATATCACCAATTACAAAAATCTTTCTGGAATAATACTTACTTTCCTTTGTTTGTTCTGTCTATATTTTACATAAATATAGAAAAGAAAATCATGTGACTAAAAGAGTGTTAGATATGAGTGTGGATGGATATAGAAGTAGAGGAAGGCCAAAGAAGAGATGGATGGACTGTGTGAAGAATGATATGGGTAGGAGGGAAGTGACAACGGAGATGACGGCTGATAGAGAGATGTGGATGAGGAATACATGTTGTGCCGACCCCTCTTAATGTGGGAAAAAGGCAGGAAGAAGAAGAAGAGATAACATAGTCCCTAACTACCTACTCTTTGTAAGCTTAATGCGCGTACGGAGTAGCGATGACATTTGGCATAATTAAAGTTTAAATAGAGAAGGAGGAGAAGGAGATGGGAGGTTTAAAGTTAAGCATGAATTTCGACTACTGTGCACTGGCAACTGATTATCTTAAATCTTCCAAAATAACCTGCACAGTGGTCGAAAATCATGCTTAATTTTAAACCCTTCTCCATTTAAATTTTAACTATGGCAAATCTTATTGCTACTCCGTGCACTGCACATTAAACTTAAAAATGGGTACAAAGTGTTCTGTTCATGTTGAGATAAAAAGATATTCAAATAAATATCTTCGAAGGTGTAGCTTACCAAAATGATTTTATTATAAAACCCAGACGAATAACACATAAAAACGATCTCAGAACTGACTTATTATATTGCTACAAATCATCGTAGTGAAAAGCAAACCAAAGGATTGAGCAAATACAAACAGGACAAAAGCATGTGGTTGATTTAAACTGCATTGTGGAATAGATGTTTCATGAATACTGACTTAATAAAAACACAACATTGAAATATAATAGGTTATGATAGCACGCTGTGGATGGTTTCATAAAAAAAAACAATTATGGTATTTTTAGTACTCAACTGATACATTTGTAACATGTGGCGAATTAGGTCATCTATGATTCACTCCATGGAGAGAACTAAAGTTATCTGCTGAAGTTTCTGTGAAACATTTGAATCAGTTCTATATTTTCATCAGTTTTTAAAAATTGTGTAATAGTTCATTACTAACCTCTCGAGGAGTAACTATACTTTATTATATTTTTCATGTATTTATAATAGTAATACAAGCTGACACATCAGAAGCTTCACACGCAAGGTAAAAAAAATGGGTTTGAGACTCTAAAATGTTGTTGTAAAATAGTTAAAAAAAAAGGATCGGAAAATAAAAAATAAAAAGATAAAAGTGGCACTCCGGGAGTGCCGACAGAAGAGAAAGCTTGAACAATTACGTGTGTATTTGGGTATTCAAAATTTAAAAGCAGACTGCACTATAGATACTTTTATACAGAGGTGTCGGTAACGGTAACAGTGTCGCGAGTTCAATGGTTTTTTCCCATCTCAAAAAATGCCCAACGCGCCAAAAGAAGTTTTCACTTCAAAAACTTGAATATTGACAATAGCGCCACCTATCGGATACAACTATAGCTAAGTATATTCATATCCAGGTGACTTCATAAGTAAAAAAAAAACATCGAAATCGGTCAAGCCGTTTAGGAGGAGAATAATTACGAACACACGCACATTGCAATCCCACTAATATTATAAACGCGAAAGTTTGTGTGGATGTATGTTATTCTTTCACGTCGTAACGGCTCAACCAATTTTGATGAAATTTGGTATGTACATAGGCTACTTTTTGTTGACAAACCACGCGTGCGAAGCCGCTGGTGGAAGCTAGTTTTAGCTAATTCCCTTCTATTATTCATAGTAAGCTCGAATTACCTACACAAGTCAGCATTCAGGTTTGAATCATCTACCATTCTTGTGAATTTACTGTTCCTGTATCCAGTGACCTGATTGTAGAACATGGCGTCTTCGCGTGACAAGACCAACGGAAGTCCAACCAGACAGGTGTTCAGTCATCGCCGACGAGTTTGGCAATTATAACCCTTATTTTAAAACAGTTAGGTTTGCTTTTAAATATGAAATCAAACAGAAGGTATTAGCTATACCTACCTACTTACTGAAACGGTTTCGTGAACGCTTATTCGTCTTCAAGATTATTACATAGTTACCCTCATTGCATGATCCATAAATTATAAAATTAAAAAGAAAAAATGTTTTAATGTTTTAATGGGGTTTTTAAGGCTTACAAGACCAAATACAAAGAGAAAAGTCAAATAAGTTTCTTATTTTGGAAAAAAAACAGAAGCCATAATTGGTTTCCCATGCAATAACGTCTGTCATTTCAATGGTCAATTTTGTCTGAACGTACTGAATTTAGAGGTAGGCACTTTTGCTGGGGGTTTCCGTGCCCTTTTCCGAGATTCATTTCTACTGGTAGGAGTGCCCGTTCTGGTTGACGTAGGAGTATCTACTCTTGACGAGGTTGGTGTACCGGGATTTTTGATACTAGGACGCCCTCTTTTTTTTGAGATGATCGCCAGCCTTGCAATAATATTCAGCAATGGCGAGTTTGAAGTCAAATAGTGACATGCATAGGTCAGTCTTGCGTTGCCACAGTAACCAAGCATTAACTGCGCAGATATCAACTAACTATCACTGACGAAACTTTATTTGCATACGAAGCCAAAACTGGCTCCCATAGAAAATGGTGCTAATGAAGTATAAGGAACAAATATTTTGAATAAACTGTGATAGGGATCAAAAACAGAGGCTTGTAGAACATTATTTATATTTTTGAATATCAATTTTCTTAGTCTTTTATTTAGTTCTACTTACAAAGCCGCAAAACATTTTACTAAGAACGACTTTGCGTACGCACCGGAGAAAAGTGAGGTTATAAACTTCAGTCATTATCGGCAGTTATATTATGGTGCTTCATACGCCCACAAATATTTGTCACAATAGACTCATGGTATATCCTGTTATTTGATACTAAAATAAAAAAATAAACTTTATTTTGGAACAAAAATACGGTAGGTACCTATGTACAACAATACTGGAACACGGATAGCATTCGCAGAAGTTATGAACTGTGTTGCGAACTCGCGAACATTATCGACCCCTCAGAGTTTATTATTTTCAAAGTTCTAACAATTTTAAATTAAGTAACTATTCATGTGTAATTATGCGTGTGCATGTGTGTGGTGTGTTTATGTGTGTGGGGTTTGTGTAAATGTGTCATCTATAGTCTCAGCAATCTTCAAAAGGTCTTCAGTTTCTTCATAAGACAGATGAGAAGACATGTTATGAGCCACTCAACACATTTTTGTAGACCTCTATAAATATATACCTATATAGGGTAAGGGATATACCTAATAATCTGTTTACTGACTCTGTTATAGTGTGGGTTTAATTGAATACTTTCTCCTTTTTCTATAGAATTCTTCAGTGATTTTGCTTTTCCTCATTAGCAATTTAAAAAGGCCTACTGACTCAGTGTCTCTTTGTGCCAAAACTGCCTGTCCCACTTTTTAGTCTAGTCTCACTTTCGCTTCATTTGTCGTTGTACTTTCATTACTCATTCACATAACAGTTACGAAAACTGTTAATGATATTGTAAGCTAATTTCAACTATATTGCTTGGTTGTTAAGGTCGAGTAGTATCGTTCGGAACAATGTTTGTTTATTTATATTTTTTTTTGATTCCTTGATATTATTTTAAATTTTGATTGAGAATAATTTGATAATAACACAACTCTGTGTTTAATCAGTAATGCATCAGTTTTGCAATGTTCATTATTATTGTACAACAAAATTTACACAATAGTTTGCAATAGCATCCTATTTTTTCTATTGATCGTTTTTGTATCGTTTAAGTTAAATAAGCAAACCATGCAGGATGTTTTTACTACATTCGTCGCTATTATTAACTCAGAATCAGAACTAAGGGTTTATGCATGCACACGGCGTATTTTAAACGCCCAAACGACGCGCGTTTTGGCGCCATAGTGGCCCTAAAGCGTTTTTATCGATTAAAACTTATGTAGGTACAAACTTTGTACGCGCGTTTGAATCGATAAAAATTCTGCAATCTGCTTTTTGGGCCTCTACGTCGTCGTCTGCGCGTTTAAAATACACCGTGTGCATTGGCCCTAAGAGGTTTAATATGTATCATTCCAAAAGTCAACATACCCAGAGAAAATGGACCAAACAGAAAGCTTGCTCTGAGCTGATTCATTCTACTTTTGCGATTTGGTTTGTAAAGCGCAGAAATAAATAAGGATTTCTCTTGGTAGAAAAGGTTAATTATTACATTGACTTAGAAATGCACTTTATTATTTTAAAAAAACCCTCGATACCGATAAAAAATATATTAACTTATATTCTGAAAGTATTATATGCAATGATAGGTTCTAGCATTTAACTAAGACAGTAAATAGCTTTGTCCTTGAAAGTTCATGGTCTTGCTACAATATACTTAATAATTAAAGTACCAACGAATTGTAAAAACAAATGAGTCCCTGGCGTCCCACGACAAGCCGCGCCTAAGCAGCGTTATTATACATATTTGCAATTATAAAGCAACCTCGACCTTTGAGATAATGGTCGTATGTGAGGTATGATGATGTTATCTATTCTGGTTCATTTTCATAACGATAGGCGGTTGATATTAAATGAACCCGCCCAGAGACGTCATTCATGTAATTTTTCTTCAAAATAGGTACCTATAATATTTGTCCAAAATAACAAGATAAAGACGCAATATGACCTCTTATCATTTTTTTGGTCCAAACAAGCATCATCAAGTAAGGCTAAATTATTCCACATCCATAAACAATAAAGAGTTCAATGGCTGAGCTACCTGCCCATTTTAGAAAGAAATTGAGACAGGTGCCTCAACAGATTGCAGGATCGGATACATCTGCTATGCAGCTGCAGAACCACATCAACTTATTATAATGTTTTTTTTTGTTTTACTTCGATATCACTTATATTTTTTAAATAATTATTTTGTAGGTTTATTATTTTTGAAAATACAGGGCGTTTGGTAATATACTGACGATATTCAAGTGACGGTTTCTTAAAACATAAACAAGACTTCTCGAAAAAAACTACTACATAGTTATATTATCAAATTTTAAAGAAAATCGACTAAGTTTAGGTGTATTTGATATACAACTTACTGCCTACTTTTGCAATTTACATCCAAAAATAAAGGCCGATTTGATATCTCTTTCGGAAATGGCTGCGGGTTTTGGGTTAGAAAGGGTCAACACATACGTAACATATCTCGAGACGTCACCAATACAGTATCTGTGGTTAGATAGCAAGCATTATGCAATATATAGCACAACATAAATAAAGTATTTGTTTTTACATGCCAAAATAAATTTCACATTTCTATGGTAAACATTTCACAAATTTATTTATTATGCTCATCAATATAACCCCTTTCAATATAACCTCTTTATTGCACACCAACAAAATTAAAAATATTTTAAAAATACACAAAAATTAAGGTAAGTACAATGGGCGGTCTTATCGCTAAAAGCGATCTCTTCCAGACAACCTTTGGATGGACAGGACAAAAAAAAAACAAAAAGACGGCGGTGTATCTACGAGTATGTTCATAAACCTACATAAACTACTATTATATATTATCAAACACATAGGGTGTTTGATAATATATATATAATAAAGCTATTGATTTAACAGGTAGGTATCTGCGTATACTATGCCACTGTCATAATCTACGTATGTACATTCTTGTAATACAATACAAAAAAAATGAATTTATTTTTATTCCTAATACCACCACGTTTCTATGCCTATGAGATACGTTTGCGTATTTGCCAAAGTGAATAGACGATCAAATTAAATGTTATTTCTAATATTTCGTTTGATTTGCCATACTAATTTATAATCAAATAGAAGTTATCATAGACCTATTGTTTTAGCATACCTAACAACCATAATAATAATGATATGAAATGATACTCGTATATGATCAATGATCATGGATGTAGAAATTACAATAAAACGTGGATTATGACTATTTTGTAGCATTGCTTACAATCAATACAATGACTGTACTTATCAGGTATATAATTGATCGAGCGAAGCGAGATCTCCAAATTAACTTAGGCATCTATGTACGTTGTATGTATGTATTTTTGTTTGTCCAAGGATAACGTTTGAAGCGTTTTTCCGATCAAAGGGAAATTTAGTATATAGGTAGGTAGTGTTGACACAATCCTGGTGTGATTAAATGAGCTAAAAATGTGATGGGGTTTTTGAGATATTGGGGTTTAAGAGGGATGAAAAAAGCAAATTTAGGACTAGCCGGTCAAGTGGCACGACTAATGAAAGGTCTTTATTAGTGCATGTTTACATCGTTTTTATTTTTAGCTTAAACCTTGTAGTTTTTAAGTTATTAGCCGTAATATAAACTGAGCTTTGACTAAATTCACAGGTTATACCAGTGACCCCACAGTGCTGAAATTTGGTATTCATGTAGCGTAACCAATTCACATGAAACCCCGTTACCTGTAATTTGAAAGAAACTGTAGGTCAAGTTAATTGGTTATTTTGTTTCGAAGGGAGACTCGCGAGATGTCAGTTCGGGGCCAACTACTAGTTAAAATGCATTTTAATTAGACGATGAATCTCTAAGACAGATCTACAAATACGCTGCGGGTCGATATCCTTATGCAAATGAAAACAATTCAATGCTTCATTGTGAGGCAAGTCATCTGGCTGGTTGAGCTAAACATACTTTATAGAAACGTACGGTAATAGAACTGGATTGTTTGAGATTCGGTAACAAATTGCTTGAAAGTACAACAACACAAGATCTATTGAGCGAGCTATATAGTTGAGCCAAAGAATAATACACTAATAAGAATATATACATAAAAATTTTCTTTTATTTTTGTATTGAGAGCTCAGAAACTATTCATATTATATATTTAATTATTATATATTATAGCTTTCATTATTATAAATACGGGATTTCTCACGTACTGTTTTATCGGTGTTTCGACCGACAATGTGCGAGGCGAGACGCAGTGCGATGTAGATCGCGCTCACCCTGATGAAGGTTCACGAATTGAACCGAAACATTTGTTAGTCGAAACACAGATATAACGGTACGTGATAAATCCCGTATTTGTAATAACGATTGAAATAAATCACGAAAGCTTTATATATTTGCTTATAAAGAAATACTAGATGCTCATACGTAGTTTGGCGGATACATTGTGCAACTCTTGTTACCAATTGACAGTTGAATCGAGATAATTATTAAGAAGTCTTGAGCAACTATCGCTTGAAACTTTCACTGGGTAAAGTCCAAGTCAGATGCTACTGTCACAAAAGACATATTAGTAATACAGTTTAATATTCCACTCCAAAACGGACGACGCTAAGCCGTTGACGCTAATACATCAGAATGTATGAGTCTATACCACGCGAAGAATATTGAAACTTAAAGTTTTATTTTATACGCAACAGCAATTGCATTTTTTTAAGAGTTTTTATATACTTACCCCGAGCGTGTTAACTAAAGCCGACGCAATAAAGTTCATTTTACATTGATAGTTGATTTGAAGTGACAGTAGTGCTATTATGGAGGCGCCACGGAAGCGTGGTCCAGTTCCAGAGAAAGCTAAAGGAACCGGTGTATTACCGTTCACTGATTTATTTTGATCAAGAATTGTAGCCGATTTCTTGTTACTCGTTAGTGTTTTACAAGACGCCCGTTTTTAAAATGTTATAAATAACAGTTTTGTATGTACCTACTCATATGTACCTATTGCATATTAATGTACTGATTCATAACTTTGAAGATTTATGAACTTAAAAAATGTTTTGATTTCTTAGTAAGGGCCCGCTTATGCTGAGACGCGACGCAACGTAACGAGGCCCGCAAATGCTTGAAGAAGCTAGTTGGTTTCACGAGAACCCGCACTGCGTAAAGCAACGGTGCAAGGTACATAGCGAATTCGCGACGCCCGCCGTAGCAGCGCGTAGCGTCGCGTATCAAGGCTTGCGATGCAGCGCGGCGCAAGTTGACATAACGAGGCGTACTTCGACACGTATGTTTTGTTGTAGTAAACAAGTTCTATATTTTCGCTATCTTAGAAAATGCGCTCCTCATGACGTCGCGTCACGTATTAGTGTGAGCTGAGCCTAAGTATCCAATTCCATATCACAGATACAGTCAGATGTAGAAATAAGTGACCAGGCTAGAGAAGCTGTCCTTGTACAACCTGTAAAAAACACTTTACAGTATGATTTTAACTTAATATTTACAAAAAGATTTTCATCAAAATAGTGAGAGATCATTATTATAAATACGGGATTTATCACGTCCCGTCTTATCGGTGTTTCGACCGACCATGTTTCGGTTCAATTCGTGAACCTTCATCAGGGGGAGTGCGATCCGCTCCGAATAACGTTGAGTGCGAGGCGAGATGTTATTCGGAGCAGATCGCATCACCCTGATGAAGGTTCACGAAATGAACCGAAACATTGTTGGTCGAAACACCGATAAGACGGTACGTGATAAATTCCGTATTTATAATAATGATTGACATAAATCACGAAAGTTTTCTAAGTAAAATAGTGAGAAATCCTTGTAGATAATGTTTTACTGCATATCAAGTCAGCAACTAATCCTTAGGTGAATAGATGTTCAACCCAAAAAAATATAATTATATTGTGAAATGAATTCTGTGAAGCACAAAGCGCACAAAAACTCAAGATGAGCATCGGAGCTTGGTAATCCAAGTCTTCTATTTAAGTCTTGCTTCGCAACAGGGACAATAAAACGAGTAAGGATCGGTCGGGGAATGCGCCGTTGGTTCAAAGTCCTCACTGCTTTAAATTTTTAAACGAAAGAATTACAGTATTATTATTACTTATAGCAAGGGTAAAGGATATAATGACATTTTGGTGTTCTGTGAGCTGTAAAAACTTTGTTTTTGGATGAGAAATTACGATAAGTCTCAAGTATGAGTTTCAAGTTTGTCCAATGAGGTCGTCTTTTAATCACGTGAGGTTCGAACAGGCGGGGGTTAGAATAACATCACGATTTATCACGATGAGGGGGAGGGGAAATTGTGACAATCACGTGTATATTTTGCGTAAGACCACGTGAAATCTTGAGCTAATTTATGTCTACGAAGTAATTATAACAACAATATTTAGCTCTCGACAGACTGTCCTCCCATGCGCGCCCTTTTGCGGATTTGAATTTATGACACTTATGATTACGTATCACCAACGGAAAGGGAGGGTCGAGGGGGGGGGGAGGTAGAAAAGTAGCCTAAAAAAGCTCACGTGATTAAAAGACGACCCAAACCAGAAAGTTAAGTAAACCAATGCGTGCTCAGGGTAACTTGTCCAGCTGAATTCGAAGAAAAGTTTACGAGTAAATGCGACGGAAGCATCGGCCTTTTGTCTTTATGTTTTAACACGCGAGTGCAGACTTATTATTTTATCCCATGAGCCGCATGCCTCACGGCTGCGTGCATTATTACGAACGAGGTATAAACGCTTCGAAAGTTATCCTCGGACAAACAAACATACATACATACACACATACTTACATACATATGTACATACTATATGTATACATACAACGCCGATTTGCCCAAGTTGATTTGGAGATATCACTTCGCTCGATCAATTAACACTTGCTCTTTTTTAGTGACACATACAAGAACTTTCTAATCGGTTTTAAATTTCTTAAACACATGCTTTTCTTTACGTAACAATTTGATAAATAGATATTGTTATCACGATAAGCAATAACTCTTATGTCACAAACATTGTATTGCACTGGTTTGATTATCCGTTATACATAAATTCGTCACATAAGCGACTCTTAACGTAACTGTGATTATGTAAGTCAAAACTGCGTAAGCGATTTCAATAAATAGCTCTGACGTATTTTGAGAAATATATCAATCCAAAAGAGATATATTACATCGACATGCCATCATTTTAGTCAATTTACAAAATTTACTACACAATTTACTGCATTGACGTTCGCGTTTACTTAAGCACCATCAGTCATCATCAGAAGAAATTTAGCACTAAACATGTCGCCCTCTGATAGATTATTAGTTTATCTACATGGTGCCATTGACACAACTTCTTTGTATTGATTTCTAAAATACATGCTTGGGTAAAGATGCGTGTTATTGTTAGGAATAAATCACGTGTCCTGTAGCTTTTATCAAAACGTTGTATAATTGTGGGGTAATTCACGTGTGGCACAATACCTCTGTTTTGTAAATGCTTTAGTCTGGATTGTTACTCAATTCAACATGCGTGTGATTTGCATTGTTGGGCATAATATGGACAGGACTTACCTGTAGCTATTAAATTGTGTTGTACTTTCCAGGATAACAAACTAACGGAATCGAAAACGTATACTTAAATTAGTACTTTGCCTTTTGATGTTTATTCTCAGAAGTCCTCCATAAACCAAACTTTGCTACAATATATTGCAGCTGAAGTGCATAAAATCTACTTTGAATAATATTTTTTTCATGCACCTGTTATATTGTAGGAACAGGTTCTTTCGGTGTTTAATTATATGAGTAATACCTACTATTACTTATTAATATTACAGACAAATAGTGCAGACTGCTATATTTTCTCAGCATTATGCCTATCAATACATTTCTGAACAAGGCTACACGTGTAATGTAGACGTGATAATGATGAATTAGCTTAATCAAAGGTTGCTATATTGTCGTTTTAGGAAGTGCAAGGAAAAGACTTATACAGTATACCCGAGACAGTTGCTAGGTGACTTATAAATAGAAGTGAGCAACTTAAAAGTTTCGATGATATATATTTTTATTTACAATTTGTTGGCATCATCTGATATATCAGAGTTAAAGTAGGTAGAGTGAGAGGTAACTCTGCTTCCTTACCAGGCCTTAATGATACCAAGGTATGCGAGTCCACAAGTTCAGATATAAGGAGGTATATACATAGGTGTAATAAGATAAACTCGCTGTTGCCACTTGTAGACTCCATAAAGTTAGTAAATCGTTTAAAGGGCAAGGTGTACGCTTTTATAACAAAATCCCAGGGGATGTACAAAAATTGACAATTAACAAATTTAAAAACGTAATTAAACAAAATCTTTATAAAAGAGCCTACTATAAAATATCGGATTATTTAGATGATAGAGAAGTTTGGGATTGACATTGCTCCAACTCGTTCAAAATGTTACAATTTAGACGTAATCTATTTTCTGTATTATGTATTGTAAAAGGATCATTAAAAAAAACAACCAGCGTTGTTTCTTGCCTTTCTTTCCTGGCTTGGTCGCGAAGGAACAGGCAGTAAAATTGACGTTTCAAAGTGATTCTTGTGATTTTATTGAATAAAATATTTGACTTTGACTTTGACTTTAATGACTACATATAAGTCGTTGACTGTACATGTTCTCTAGTACTTACCCTCTCAAATACCAGAACAATGAATTGTACAGCTGTGCGTTGTAAAACAAGCTTTATGCTTGGCTCTATAACTATCAATTCTTTTACTCGTAACAGTTTTAACTTTTACGACCTTACATCAAACCGTTGGCTATTTAAAAGATATTACATCTCGGCTAATCCCGAAGAACATTGCCCCAGAAGCAAAAAGGCGAGGCGAGTGCATTAACCCTTTGACGAGTGCATTGCACTAACCACCTGATGCCACTACGGTAATAGTACCACAGATTAAAATCACTAATGAACTAATAGAACAAAGTTACTTAGAAAGCGGGTAAATTTCTAATCTGCTAACTAACTCAACTGTGATTTACTTAGGTATTGGTTACTCGTGACAAAGCTTCGCACATCGCACTCCAGATTCGCATCTGTGGTGTACATATGAATGAATAAGGTTAGTACAGGAAAACAGGCATCAACAACATGCAATCTACGTGAAAGCAGCCATATAATAGGTGTCAACTTTCCTGGTTTACGTTGCCGGGTGAACGACATCCTGACCTTTTTACAGGAAAATGCGACTTGAATTTATACAAAATGCAATAGAGTTTGAAGTCTGATCCTGCTACAAACCTAATAAAGTGTGAAACTGACTGAGGACACGTAAACCTTATGGTATTGAAACTTGGCATCTGGCCGATTCACATAAGTTTCAATGGATTTATTAAGATACCCGTAAATTGGACTTCGAATTGCATAGTTTTAAAAGACTTATTCATAATTAGGCAAATAAGATTACCCGTGTGGTCATACTGGTGACAATTACTCAACCTTACGGTTCAATTTAAACAGTACTTAGTCAATTTTGATTCTCTTTATGTAGGTATACAATTTGCCAGGACAATAAAACATTATTCCTGCGTACCTATTCAATACACTTCCTTCCCGCTAGAGTTATTCAAATAGACGATGTTATCATCCATTCTACTACGCCTGTTCTAACTCAAGGAAGCAATTATTTAAGTTGCAGTATTATTTGAACGTGAGTTTACCTAAGATGTGATGCAATGCAAAACATCATTGTCCCAGCATTACAATAAAATGATCATGTCGTGACGGTTATTATAACACCCAGCGCACTAAGAAATGCTTGCACAACGAAGTCACAGCTTCCGTTTCGAAGAATCATACCAACATTATGAAAGATAACTTAGGTATATATGTGCATAAAATATTAATTACCAAGCAGGATGTCATCGAAGCAAGTTTTGATAACGTCCGAACTTTAGCATATTGGCTTAATATTTTTTCTGTTTTATACGAATTCTTTCTTCTGCCTCATTCATCTCATTTAGTCAATCAAGCCGTCTCTGACTGGTGCGATGCCAATGTCGTCAAATTCAATGCTTCGAAAACGCAAGCGAGACATGCTTCTCGGCGAAAAAGAGTCAGTTTCCCCAAATTCCAACTTTCTGAAATGTACCGTTATCTATAAAAGATCACCTCGAGCTCCTAGGGGTCTCGCTCACGCCTACTCTCAATTTTAGTTCATACATCGAGTCTAAGGCTAAAACAGCTGCCATTAAGCTGGGAATTCTCAACAAGGTCAGGAGATACTTCACACCAGGACAGCTTCTTAGTCTTTACAAAGCTCAAGTCCGGTCTGGTATGGAGTACTGCTGCCACCTTTGGGATGGTTCGGCCAAATACCAGCTCGCTACCTTAGACTCGATAGAACGTAGGGTTTTTAGGTTTATAGGTGAGCAATATGTGGCGGAGACTAAGACCCAAAGTCTCGAACACCACCGTAAAGTTGCAAGCCTATCAATCTATTACAGAATACATTTTGGGGAATGTGCCCAGGAACTATACGATCTGATCCCGCCATCTCCCTTCCATCAAAGGACAAGCAGGCGCACGGGTCAGTACCATCCGTACCTAGTTGATATACCACCCATTCGCAGACACCGTTTTGGTCTACGTTCTTGATGCATACAGCTAAGGTATGGAACACTTTGCCGTCGTCTGTTTTTCCTAAAGAATACACTCCGGGCCTCTTTAAGGTAAATAGGGTTCTTCTAGATTTTCGTGCTTCATCTTAGACCACATCATCACTTACCATCAGGTGAGATTGTGGTCAAACGAAGTTCTATCAAATTAAAAAAAAAATCAGACGTTCCAATTTAATGGGCTGCTGGTACTATGTACCAATAGATTAATTTACTCAAAAAATATATCTACCATAAGGTAAAAACAGCTATAAAAAAATTATTCGAGGATATATTATTGAAAAGTGACTACAACAGGACAAGATGTCCTCACTGCACTTTATGGCTCATGTTGTGGACCTTAACCCTTTGACTCAATAATAGCTTTACCAGATCAGATGTAAGGACAAGGTCTCAATAATTTTACAAACATATATGTACTTACAGTCAAGGGCGGATCTAGAGAGGGGTCATGGGGGTCATGACCCCCCTGGGCTGGGTCCAGAACCTAGGTGAACCACTAATTTAAATTGTTAAACATAACACATGACATTGATCACGACTATGTGACCCCCCCCCCCCCCTGGCACCAAAGCTGGATCCGCTCTTTGCTGACAGTGAGGTAGAAAGCGCCAAGTGAGGTTGTGGTCAAGCGCCAAAAAAAAAGATGTCTGCAAAAACTTTTTAGGTTAGAAAGGGGTCTTTTTGTCTGCTCTAGCAAACCCTACTTGGACAAAAAGTACCAGATCAAAATTCCCAAGAGGACACTAGAAATTTAGTAATGGATAATTGTTAAGAGGATTTAAATAAGAATCAAAAAAGGCACCTTTTGAACAAATTAACTTTGTGGGCTAGAAAATTAAATCTACCCATCTAGGGAATGATACTTAAGAATAAAACAAAACAATATTTTATACTTGTTTTTGTCTGAAAATTATAATTGCGAACGCCATGAACCGTTCGCTCAACCACGTTTTGAAATATCAAAATGATTTCAGTAGGTAGCAATAATTTCAACGAATCGCTATGACAAGCTTCAAGGTTTCGACATTTGTTTATTATTTCATATCAAAGGACATTGCGGTTTCCTCATTGTACACTATACTTTTGCATTACTGGTACAGTACCTAATGTAGACCTAATGCTTCATTTTTCAAACTGGGAATACCTATATTTAATGGAATATAAACAATTTTAATTAGTATTTTACGCAGTTATATTTCCTATAATTTGCCTTTGGATAATTAAGTAGGTACTAAGTAAAACAAAGACAATTCTAATTCTAGGGTGGGGGGAATAAGATCTGTACTGACGTCCCGCATTGGGGTGTATTTTGCATTACCCCCCTTCTTACCTGACCTCAGCCATCCTAGCTCGTTGAAGTAACGGGGCAGGATTTTGGGTTGATGGATGCAGCTTTCCAAGATCCCCGTGGATGCCGTTGTGTTAGCGGATGAGGATTCGATGAGCTCTTGCAGACCCGTCCTCAGCCTGATATCGCTCGTGGCCGTACAGTGAAGCATCACGTGCTCCACCGTCTCTTCCTCCTGAAGACATGCGCGACAAAGCCCACTGTCCGTGGCCCCGGTCTTCAAGAGGTGATGGTTAAGTTCGCAGTGTCCTGTGATGATTCCCACCATCATCCTTAGATCCTCGCGTTTCATTTTTAACACGGTATTTATAAACAAAGACAATATCCGAAGTCAGTATTAATCGAAGCATAATGTTTTATTATTAGTTAACCAAGTTGTATTATTGTCGCATTGGATAACATTAAGTAAACAAAATATTTTTAGTTAACTTTAAAATTAAACTTATACTAATGGTTCGCCCCGATCTCGCGAGTCTCCGATTAAAAAAAATATATTTTTTGTTATCTTTGACTATCAAAATAGTGCCAGGAAATAAATAACCAACTTACTTGACCTACAGTTTCATTCAAATTACAGGTAACGTAAGTTTATGTTATGTGGTAAATTTTTTTGGGGTTCAAAATGCAGTTATTCTGAATTTCAGACTTTTGCCTATATTTGTGTCATTTAAGCTACACGCATACCAAATTACAGTACTGTGGGGTCACTAGTGTACCCTGTGAATGTTGTCAAAGTTCAGTTTTTATAGAACTATAGGGACTTCACTAAAAATAAAAACGGAGTATAATGTATCTTTTATTTGACGTCCCATTTGACCTAATAGTCATTTTCATTTTTTTTTACCCTGAACCCCTATATCAACAACCCCCCCAACATTTTTAGCTCATTTAGTCACACAAAAGTTGTGCCATCACCTACCTACGTATCAAATTTCACGATGATCGGATCAACGCTTCGAAAGTTATACTCGAACAAACAACCATACATACAATGCCGATTTGCCCAAGTTGATTTGGAGATCTCGCTTCGCTCGATGAATTACTTTGAAATTCATATATCATCTTAGTGTCAAGAACTTACCAATTTTCAAATAGTCTACACTACAATCATTTTAATTGTAAAATTACCAATTTACTAGTAAAATTACTGCTTGACTGGGTTGCGGTTTTCGGTCCGGAACATCATGTTAGTTCACCCTAAATATAAAGTGGAACGGTCTGGTTTTTCTACCGCGTCCATTTTGTTTATTCACCCTAAAAACACGTTGCGCGGTGTAGTGTAACGAACTCTCTTTGACTATTTTTGAGTGTCTAAGGGCTTTAAGTATAAAGCTTTTTTGTTTTTTGAGGAATATTTTTGTAGATCGATGTTATAAATAAACTTTGCCCTATTCTGCATGAGCGTCAGTTCGATTCGACAGAGGTTGAATCGTGAATTCTTTAGTGATTAATAATAGTATATTTAATATAATAATAGTATAGGTAGGCACTCTTTCTTTATTGTATCTATAATGTGAGATGTCGAATGGTTGTTCACATTTTTTATATTTCTATATTGTTGTTTAAACGTGAAAACCTCTGGCTTTCTGGTTAACAATCTGTCTTAATTATAAGTTTTAACAGCTGTTGGTTTTCCTACAAATAAATTAAATTAAATTAAAATTAAATTTAGGAAGAATCGTAAAAAGAGACTATTGTAAAGCAAGTAAAAACATGTGAAATAAAAAACAGGCAATTTCAAAACTTAAACAATCACTAACTCCAGTTCGTTCGTGCATAGACGTAACACACCAGACATGAATCCTTACAGGCATACATCGATTGGGTATTTTCCACCGTATATCGATTTGTACGGTATAAATTAAGGATGAAGCAAGAACCGTTCAATTGGTGCGAAGTGGCTCACCCGTTATCCAGAATAAGGCGGTAGTTGTACAATCTATCATCAATATCGAGATAATAAGTTACCTATCGATACGATAATAAGTGTACCTACGTGTACAATAAAATCAAGTTAGCTTTTTATTATTATTTTTTTTTATTTTATTCATTATAGAATCAACAGCACTTGATATCAATGTATACAAACTTACATATAGCTAATGCTTAATGCCAATAACAGATTCACATTTTATAAACCTTTAAGAAATTGTTACAATAATATGGAGGTCGTCAAACAATAAACTTTATAAACATAAGAGGTTACAAACCCATCGACGCTTGTTATTGATTGCATGAATACCAGCAGAGAAAGTCTAGAAATTTTAACATAAATAAACATATTATATTAAAATGTTTTAATCATTGATTTCTTTTTATTTCAGATGCCCCAAATGATGCGAATTACATGATATGTGGTGTCGTCATCGCAATGGCTCTTGTTGGGCTCATTATTATCCTGCTGGCCTTAACAATAAAGTAAGTTCTCGAAATTGTATATATTTCTCATCTATTCACTCTATTCTAGACATCATCAGCTGGTGATTTCTATAATGTTGGCTTTTTGGGACTGGAAATCTTAATTTTGGATGCACTTAAGCCAAAATTTCCCAGTATTATAATAGCAATCCAGTTCAATATAAGTAAGTGGTTGAATACTTAAATATATGCACAATAATGCTGTAAATATGAATTCACGGAGTGCTGAGTGAGGTTTACGACCAATCAATAAAATAAGATCGTACAGTAAACAGAGAACGTTTGAAAAATCATCATGTTTTATATCTATCAGATCTCTTCAGGCATGATTGATGGATGCCAGAAATAATAAAACAAACTTAAATCATATAGTACATTTTTATCTCCTGCAGGATTAAAAAGTTTATTTATGAGTTTGTATCTTTAATATGCAAACGGACATATTTTTTACGAACTACCGCCCGCGGATTCGCGCGTATGGTTTGTTAATAAAAAGTAGCCTATGTATTAATCCAGATTATATCTACATATACATATACCAAATTTCACTGAAATCGGTTCAGCCGTTGCGACGTGATTGAGTAACAAATAAATTAACAAACATCCAAACTTTCGCATTTATAATATTAGTGTGATTATGAACCCTGTCTTTTTATTTGATTATTTAAATTCTTTTGTTATTAAACCTGTAAATCACTTAGGTTTTCTGTCTGCAAACTAGTAAGAAAGAGAGGACTTGAGATATCTAAAGCCTCGAAGACTAAAGAAAATATAAGTAAGGTTTGCACAATATTTATAAGTAGGTACGTGTTATGGTGACGTCTTTATGATGTCAATGATCGATGGTAAGTTCACTTCAAGCTTATCATTCACAATTTAAATAGCCTTAGAAGTCCTGACTCAGTTTTTTAGACATGCTTACTATATCATCGTGACAGATTAGATATCCCTTATCGATAAGATGGATGATTCTTCAGAGATCTTCATTAGCATGACTTCATGATCACAAGATGATGACTAAGATTTAGATGGTTATAATTAACTATTGAAGAGAAATGATTTCACCTACTTGATGATAAGATTTAATTTCAGTAAAGATAAAACGATTATTAGTTCAAGGAAGATTAAGTGTTGGTGCATTCTCTTCATAATAACTCAGTGATCAACTCATTTGACAACTCTAAGGGCTGCTTGCGTTGTCAAATCATACAAATACGTCAAATTTAAACACGTTTTGTCGCTATATACGTTTAGGGATCTTTGTGCAAGCCGGTCTTAATATTTTACTATAATCATTTTAGGCAGTTGATACAGTTTTACTTGTCAAACTTACTGGCTGATTTGCAAGATTCAAAATGGGAAATTAATTATGTTTGTTAACAACTTATGCATTAACAATAGGGATGATGTGGCAGGATGAAAGTTATATTAAGAACTACCTGATCCAATAGCTGTGCACAGATTTTAAAATAAAATATAGCCTATAATGGTCTTGAGTTAATACAAAAATCGCATAAAAAGAATCACTTTCTGTTTTTCCTCAACTTTTCGGTAGACTTTTCAAATTTTTCTTTCCCTAAAAATTTGATTCGGAATATAACGAACATGAGTTTTTTAGTAAAATACAAATCGGTCCAGATTTAGCCGTTCTCAAGTGATGCGCTTACAAACGAATAGCATTGAATTTTTATTTATATATATCATACACTAACTAATTTAAAATATATACGTAAATGTTTTAAAAGATTGAATAAATTTTACTGCAATCAAATAATTCAAGCATCAATACATTTTTCGCCAGCAGCCAATCCAGTAAAATATCTGGCTGTTATCTGAACCATACGTTTTGAAGCGCCACATACATTTTGATTTATTTATCTCTTAAAATTGCAACACATAAGTAAACATAGTTATTTATAAGCATTTTAGTAAATGCATAGGATTTGGCAAATTGACAGAGCTTCTAGAATTCTCAGTCAATTTAGTCATTTCTATCACAATATTTCACAGTGAGATTGGCAGACGACATAATTATTTTGACTTTGGCTCAAAGTTACAGAAGCAGTTATTTTTTAAGGTTATTATCTGGGATAAGAGGCTACAATACCTACCTCATAAGCCTTATAATGTTTGGATACTGTGTTTTTGCTGAAATATATACCCTGTTATCTGAAGGAACGCTTCGAGTTCCTTCATTGCACAAATTCCCGAACACTCCGATCCTCTGAAAACCTCCTTCTCAAAACACCGATGCATAGGACCAGTTTTTATGCAAATTCCTTTTCCGTCCAAGCTGTCCGATTATGGAATGCCTTGCCGGTCTCCATTAGAAAATCCCCCTCACCTTCCGTATTTAAAGCTAGACTCAAAAACTTTTATCTCCATGAAGAGTCGTGATTATTCATCTGATCTATAATATTATTACTATATGTATATATTAATATATGTATGTATGTAAGTACATATTTATTTATTTTATATATGATATTTACTTATTTAAAATTATTTATGTACCTATTATTTATGTATTTAAGGTTAAGTAATTTTTCTTTTTCTATTATTTAGTTTATTCTTTTTACACCTCAGCCAATCTTCCATTATGCAATGATCCTCTTCATCCAAAGGTTGTCCGGAAGAGATCGCTTTGTTAAGCGATAAGACCGCCCATTATGCTTACATTTATTTGTTTTATTTTTATTTTTATATCTGTTGTGTTTAGCTTGTAAGGTATAATAAAGAATTTTCATTCATTCATTCTTATGTATTCAGATTTCCAGTCATGAATTTGTTGTTCAAAATAACTATTGATCACTGACTGGTCTAAAGCCAAGCCATATAAAAAATATTTATACTTACATCAAAATATATGGGTACTGCAATCACTAAATATTAATACTATGATGTGAGGGTCACAGAGTAAATTATAGATAAACCACACAACCAATCCAACATGAGTAGGTACTAAGTACCACGTAGGTACTAGGCTGTTCGAGTCTAATCATTCTCTCAAGGCAATAGAATGGTACAGGCCAGTCCAAGGCTTTTGCGAAATGCCTTTATTTTTGCTTCGTATCCTATTGATGAGTCATCATTAAACATTATAACTAAGCATCAAGATTATGATGACGTCATCAACTTGAAATTGTTGATGTTTAGTCTTGTACAAAATTTCTGTTCCTAAAATCTGGACTAGATACTTTCTCTATATCTTTTGCTTATATAATGAACACTCATTGATATGAACAAGGTAAGCCTATAGAACGAATGGAAGATTATATATTTTTTTCTAATTGAGGGTAGTTCTTAGTTTGTATGACAAAGCTTACCATACCAGTCCTTTTAGTACAACTTCTGCGCTCATTTTGTAAGGTTGATACAAACACACGAGTTTTTAAAATAATACAGATTTCAGTTAGATTGTCAGTGGTAGGTAACGAATAGTTTTGTTTCTGACCATACGAATAATATTTTGACAAAGTGATTATCAGTGAACACAATGACAAAACTATTGATTTTGACCGTCATCAAACGATCTTTCCAGAAAATCATAAAAAAAATGTGAGTAGAATCACTTATTTAATTTATTATCTTATTATTATTTGCAAAGTAATTTATAAGAATTAAATGATATTCTTCATACTTGAAACTTTCAAACGTAAAATATACGTATTTTTATTTTAAAAGCAAAAGTATAGAATTATACGTAGGTTTTTACTCGTTATAAAATCAAGATATACATTCCACTCTTCATAAGGTATGATTATTATTTCCATGTGAAACAAACTTGTGTCACCGAAAACTTGCGTTCAAAGTCCATGTCACATCCAAAGTTGTTGTATAGCAAATAGTGTAAATGGAAACCTTATGAGTACTGTGTCTTGTTCAAACTGGTAAATGTGACTATATCTGGAATAATTTAGTTTATATTCCATGTCCTCGGGTAGATTAAAGTTTCCGCAATGGGATACGTCAGTAAACAGTTTTAGTAATTAGCGCTGTGACATTTTTTTAATTGTTTCGCACATGTATCCTCTATCATCATTATTGTAATTAAGAGTAATTGGATGGAAGGTCAACATTGAACTAATACAATAATTCTCGAATATTCAATGCCCACGTCACTTCTAGTTTAGGCAGACTTGCTTTTATTATTATTCTTGATCTTATTCAAGACTTACAAACCATTTTGAATATCATTGTTATTATTGACGTCATGTATTTTTACTTGGTATATTCTTAAATTCATGTTTAATTCAGACTATGAATAGACATAATACTCACAAAAGGTACCTATCTTAAATGCTTTAATGACATAATGTATTTATTTACTACATCAAATGGTTTTATGTTCTTGATTGACATGTGATTCATTTAATAACGCATTTGTGTAGTGGCAAATAAAGTTGAAATATTGCTGGACTATATTATGAAAAGTACTTGCAAAAAATAAAAGTAAGGAAATTCAGATTGTTTTTCGTAAAGGCTGTTAATAGCTATTAAGTATTTAGTGGTTCAGATTGAGGTCTACTCTAAATAATTGGATTAGTCTCTGTCATCTTCAGTAAATGTTTTCATTTTCGCTTCAATAACTAGATATTAGTAATTTTTTTGCATTTACCAAGGTCTAATTTTCTAGTGGCAATTGGATACATGCCAGTTTTCACGGTCTGGACATAACGCCTCACAATAAACTGTTTATTTTTACTGACTGTTCGCAGTTTTAAAAATCACAAATCAACTGATGATATTTCAAACTATTCTTTTCAAACGCTTGTTTTAACTTTCGGTAACTACGCGTTGGTAGATAGTAATTTGATGCTCCTCGAGCACTATTGTATGTCACAGCAGCTTCAAGTACGTTTTGTTCCTGAAAAGATGATTCTGAAAGATTTTGCCATTGGGTATGAATTAGGAAAACAAGATAAATTAGATTAAAAAGATAAGAACACCTATTCGCGCGATCAACCATTAAATGTTTCTGGGTTGTGTTTGTGCTCTCATACCATTCTCGCACTGTCTAGGAAACCAGGCAATATGAATTTGTCGGTTTTTTCATGTACTCAATGGTCAGAAAAATATTTTATAATATATAGGTATATTTAGGTAAGATGGACTTTCATTTATACTGTTGGAGATGGAACAAGCATATGGCCCACCTGATGTTAAATGGTAACCATCGCCTATAACAAAGTATTGCCTCGTAGGTCATGTCCCTTAGAAACGTGCCCTACGATGCGGTACTTTGCGTCCATCAACTTGAGGTATACAGGTGTAATGCCTCATGTGCCTATAATTTCACCGGCAACCATAACCTCCAAACCGAAACACAGAAGTGCTGTTTGGCGGCAGAAATAGGTAGAATAGAAATAGGACTTGCTTCTGTTACGATATCTTCAAGTTTCTTTAACGAGAACTACTCTAATAGTATGAATTAATCATTCACAATCGTTACCATCATTGAGGTCCATCAATAGTTCAATAAATCATTCAACTTTCCATTGCTGACGTCATCACCTACTTAACCCGTTTTGTCCCATGATGGAACGACGAGGTCAGACATTGAGGGCCGCAGCGGACCATGGCTGAATCGTTATTCCATGGTGTTCCCACGATACTTGTAAATATATGCGATGTGCATATATACATAGACGAGCATTTTCACTACATATTCACAATATAGGTATACTATATAATATAATGCCTCCGTGGCGCAGTGGGCAAATACCCGGCTGAAACGCAGGAGGTAGCGGGTTCGATTCCCGCCGCGGAACAAATGTTTGCATGATCTACAGATATTTGTTCCGTGTCTGAGTGTTTTTCTATATATTATAAGTATGTATTTACAAAAAAAAAGTATATAAGTATTCTATCAGTTATCTGGTTCGCATAGTACAAACTCTGCTTAGTTTGGGGCTAGATAGCGCTGTGTGAAATGTCCAGCAATATTTATAATATTTATTTATTTATATTTATAGGTCACTCTGAAAAGCTGATTGTTATTATTCCACTATTTAATCAATGGAAAAACAAAAACAAATAACATTCACCTTGGCAGACTACCACTACAACTTTAAAAAATATTATTTGCCCAAATTAAACTTTATTTTAAGAAAGAGTTGAACATACACATCTACTTACATAATTATTTCAAACTACCCTGGATATATTCCAAGATTTTTTGTTATTTAGAAAGTATCATACATAATTTGTACGTTGATGGATGAGTCACGCATACAACAGATGCGACCAAGAAACATAGTATTTTGTTCATTAGTATTCTGCACTACAATTGTGTTTTCCAACGGCTTTACTTGCTTTGTCTCTTAGACAATAGATTCTATAAAAGTTTAAGTAGTTTCATTCTCTAGAAAATGGCTTCCAGCATTTTTATACTCATTCATTTACTTTATGTAAATCTAGTTTTATCAAAAATCCTAGGCCAATTTTACAAATAAACGATACGACTTTATTAATCCTACTATCATAGTTTTTAGTACCTAATAAGTTTTGTAATATATCATTATTAAGTGAATTATTTTTGAGAATAAAGTTTCTTTGACCGTACTCCTCATGATGGACATCCTCAGCTCTCAGTATGCAGACTCGTGAAAATTACTGACAAAGGGGTAATCAGAATCTAGCTTGATACATGCCCAGTTTTTACTTACTTGTAGTAAGCATTTCATACACATGACAGGTTGCAAACATATCGCCGCTCATTAGAAGACTAGCCGATGACACGTGTATTTCTTTCGGCGAAAAATAATAATTCTTGCAAGACCGGAATTCGTACTCACAATTCCTATTTAGACAATGAAACTGAATTTCTTGAGATTGAGTATAATAAGTTTATTGTTGAAAAATTATTTTATAAAATTTATAATCGGAACCGCAAGCAGATTCAAATGAACCCAAACACTAGTAGCCTACTATAATCCATTCAGAAGTTCAGTTGTCTAGCATCCGTCTCCATAGTGAGACCACCTCCATGATACCATATTATTGCATTGTCACCGAAGTTACATATGTATTCCAAATTTCAGCTCAACTCGTTGAAAGGTTTAAAATTCAGTTGCAAGATTCCACCCGGACAAACATACATACATTGCAAGTTAATAAAAAGCTTGTAAAAGTTAGTACAACATCCGGTTTTCATAGTTTTCGTTTATTCTTACTGTAAATTAAACATATAAATTACGTTAGACTGACAACAGCATTATTATCTAATCTTTATGAAGTAACAATAAACTTTAAACTTTGCATAAGGTGAAACCGTGATAGTTTGACGTCAATTTGATTAAAAAGACGACTTTTTCATAAATTATGCTGATAACTTCTCCTTATTATTTTTACTATTTAAGGCAAACACAAAACAAAAGTTCAAACTCGGGGTATGCCAACGAGCGATGGAGCGTAGCATTTTAGGTGTTAAGCGAACCGATAGAATCCGCAACACTACTCTACGCTCTATGACCGGAATCATCGACGTGGGGTACAAGGCTGCAAGACTCAAATGGGACTGGACGCGTCATGTCACTCGAATGCACCCTGAAAGGTGGACTAAGATCTCCACCGACTGGCAACCTACAGGACGACGGCAACGAGGCAGACCGCGAAAACGTTGGCGCGACGATCTGGATGGGTTCCATTCTGACTGGCAGGAGATTTCTGGAGAACGCAAGGAATGGAAGGAAATGGGGGAGACCTTTGCCCAGCAGTGGGACAGTATAGGTTATTAAAAAAAAAGGCAAACACAATTACTTATTAATTTAATTTGACTGCCTCCGTGGAGCAGTGGGCGTGTAGCCGGCTGAGACGCAGGAGGTAGCGGGTTCGCTTCCCGCCGCGGAACAAATGTTTGCATGATCTACAGATATTTGTTCCGTGTCTGGGTGTTTTTCTGTATATTATAAGTATGTATTTACAAAAAAAAAGTATATAAGTACTCTATCAGTTATCTGGTTCCCATAGTATAAGCTCTGCTTAGTTTGGGGCTAGATAGCGCTGTGTGAAATGTCCAGCGATATTTATATTTATATTATATTAATTACCAAAATATGTTAAACAAACGTATGCTTCTTAATTTTTCAAATTATTAGTCATAACTTCACAAGCTTCCACCCGCGGCTTCGCATGGTTTGTCAATAAAAAGTAGCATATGACTCAATCCAGGTTATACTCACACTTGACACTAATAATTGTGTCACTAATACGTGTTTGTTTGTTACTTAATCACGACGCTGAAACGATTGAGATGAAATTTTGTATATAAATATATTATGATCTAGATTGAAACATTGATACACTGTCAAATAAATATTCTTATATTCTTATACAAAAGCGCGTGCGGAAGCTAATCTATCTATTATATATAATAAATTTCATCAAATAGTGACCATGCCGAGACCGTGACGCCAAACCCTCAAATTAGTATAGAGTATGGATTAACTGCCAGTAAAGACAACGCTGTTACGAATAAATATGTAAAATGCCACAAACTTAACTTATCAGCTGACGGCGACGCTAGTGACCATTGAACAGCCACCTTTAGTTCGAGTTTGAACCTTTCTCTCATAATTGCAAATTTGTCTACTGGGCCACTTTAGTTGGTAGGTTAAAGGATAACCTAATATAAATAATTTACTGTCTCGTGTTAGTTTGAAAAAGTACATATGGTTTAAAAATCATGGCCTTACTTAAGGCTGTTTCCATAAATAAGGCTATGTCGAGTATAAGTTTTATAGGTATCTACAACGATAGTTTTTCCTTCGGGTTTCAATTGCATTAATGCGTATCGAGATCATACAATGCAAACATGGTCTTAAAATATTCAGCCGTGTTACATATACAATGGGTGTTCGATTGTCTTCAACAGACGGTGCTATTTGTTATGTATGAATGCGGCACACTGGGACCGACATCCGCTGACGTTCAACTGTTTTAAGTAAACCACGACCAGCGTTTAACAATGCCGGCCTCCGAGATGATTTGAATTCGAAAGAGGAATCAGATAATGTGATAATTAACGGACTGTTTAGTGCTTGCAATAAACGATCAATAGCTGTTTCCGTGTCGTGAATCGTGAGTGAACGCAAATTAACGTCGCGCATTAGCGAGGGCTTTTGCGGGGTCAGGTCCCCATCACATAGCAATGAGGTAACGGGAGAGGTGCGTACTCGGTTGCCACCCACCGCTGCGCGAACCGAGCTGGCGGTCGCCGCCGCCGCACCGCCAGTCAAATAGTCACCGCCGACTCGGCCGTATGTATACAAAACTCGCGAAGTTGCCATTCCAATTTGCCAGTCTGCGCCAAAACGCGCTTCAATGCGGCCCACGTCGCTGCAATTGTTATTTGAAACAGAAAAAGCAGCTGTGAAGTGCTCGTGCCGTTTCGATGCTCTTCGCTCCAATCGCCGTCGAGGCGATGAAGTGTAAAGAGGAAAACTGTGAGGTCGGCGTGGTCCTGGAGCACAACTCCCTGATCGTGCTATCAGTGGACAAGACCATCATCTGCCTCTGCGGGAGGGATCGGAACAATCCCTTCGAGCGCGGGTAATTTTCATCGTACTGAACATCTGGTACGACGCTTACTGATTAAGCCACTTACCATCACTAGCCAGACAATCGCATGACTCGTCAAAACCCCACAGGGGGTTAGCGGATGGATAGTTTTTTCAACACACGTGCATTGGGTTGGGTGGCGAAAATTCTCAAATATATTTTCTGAGGCGAAAAACCCGTTTCCTATGCCAATAAGCTACCAAGGTTGTCTTCTATATGGTCAAGGCAAATTCCTTGCGATTGGCCATACTCCAGTCGTGACATTTAATCTGTTTCATTTGCATGTGTCATTTAAAAACCATATAAATGAAAGTCACATTAATAGAACAGGTATTTAATTTTGTACTGTACTAAAATTTCCGTGTTCAGTGATTGGTTATTTTATCCAACGTTCTGTTCTATTTAAAACTTATTCTGTTGAATGAGTCAGAGACTGTGGCGATAGATAAAAACCCGATAATGGCCTAATATAGATATCTACTATGCCTAGTATAGATTTAAATCTATAGCAGGAACCGAAAAAATCAGGCAAGGTCGTGGCCGGTCGTACAATGCCTCTTAACGAATGGAACTGATAATTTATTGATCATTCATATTTATGAACACATAAGACTCATTTAGTAAATGCCATTTTTAAATGACACATGCCAAAAACACAGGCTGCACCTATTAAATATGCTGCCTAGAGCAGAAGCTTTATGATTTTTTAAACGTACCTATATTGATTGCCCACACATTGTCTAAAGATAATTTTTCAAGAACCATAAAATTTATTCAGAAACAAAAACTCTGGTAAAAACTGTTAAAGTTACGATAACAAAATTAACTTGAAAATGTAGATAAGGTCCAAAAGCTTAGTTAATGCTTGATATAGTTAATGCAATCGCGACTGTCTCATGGTTGCACCGACACAATATATCCGCGGAAGAAAACGACAAATGACTGCTACAGGAACTTCTCACTAGAAAACTGACTACCTACAACCACAAGGAACAAAAAAGGTTACTGCGAAGGTGTCTCAATGGCCTCGTCTATATAAGTATTATAGGTACCTACTGTCTCTAGAACCAGCTTTATATCTAGCAACTAAATAGGTACAGCAGCTAATGTCCACAATTTGCAATAAAAATGGATTGACTATCATAACGGTACTGCTGTCAAAAACACATTGACATTCAAAACTCTCATATTTGAAAGATCACAATAATTGTTATTATAAGTCCTTTGGCCTCCCCTCTTTCCACTCGTCTCTGTTGTTCGCGAGTAAGGGGTAGGAGTTTAACCCATCCCGCCACCTTCGACTGGGCCTTTCGACATCCGTTTGGGACCCATTTTATGGTGGTCTTCGCCCACATTTTGATAAATTCGTAATCTATTGATCATAATAAATTGTCTAGCTGTGTTTGCTGGCAATTGCACTATGTGGGTTGATAATATACATGCAGGTGTGGACTTTTCTCTAACCTTTATCTCAGTTGAAACATAAACGAGACACGTAAACAAAACTGCCAACGATTATATCGAAACAAACAAGACCGAGGTTGAAGACTGTACTCTTTAAGAGGCAACGTTTCAAGTTCAATGAACATATAAAAATGTCGCATTTCCGAAAAGAGTTAAAGGTCACTTTACTTTAGAATATTTAATGTAATTATTTTGTCATTCAATTATCCCAATACCAAAGCAGTAGATTAATTATTTACGATGGAGTTTATTGGTTCATAACCGTACCCATATTCACTTCGATCGATGTCGTTGACGTCAATGCGACAATCAAGCTTCTGCCAACTATTATCAATAGATCAAAATTAACTTAGTGAAATGAGTTATTGTCAGAAACTTAGTTGAACCGTATACTCCTTTAGGCCCATAAGATCAATAGCAGTGTTAACTGATATTCTAAGCTTAAACCATCACTGACAAAGAAAAGTTTTAGTTTATGCTTAGAATTTTTGTTTAAACTGCTATTGATTTAACGGGCCTTGATATGTTGTAAAGGTACGTTTTGAAGGATACACATATTACACATGCTTAAAGTTAGTTAATTTTATATAAATAAACTGAAAGAAACAATTATATTCAGGTTACTTTAAACCTAATTTAAACATGATTAAATGTAGCAATATTGATTTTTTTCATGTAGGTATTGTTGAATGAAGCGTAGTTTCGGTTCGCTTATAAGAACACTTATAAAGCTGGTAAAATTTTATCGACCGACGCTTCAAAAACCCCCCATGCTTTGTTTGAAAGAATACGGTAGTTCCCGTCCAATATGTTATCAAAAGCACTTTGTGTTATTGTATTATTTGAGAATAAAATACAAAGCAATTTTCAATTAATATTTCCTCGAATACCTGAAACCGATGATATACTACATACTATGATATACTTATGCGTGCTACCGAACAAAATAACAAAATAAAGGTCTAAATATTATTTGGATACCAAGATAAATAAATATATAAATAAACATTGCTGGACATTTCACACAGCGCTATCTAGCCCCAATCTAAGCTGAGCTTCTACTATTGGAACCAGAAAACTGATAGAATACTTGAGATGATTGTTTCTATCAGTTTGAGTATTTATTTCCTTCCTAATAATAACATCGAATTTGATGCCAATTCAATTTGCTAATCGTATAACTTTCAAGTTAAACTTTTTCTTCATTCTTATTGCCTTTCACTTACGTATCAATATTAATTTTATAAAATAGTGACTTAATCTGCCTGACAACAGAACTGATGCGAGTAGGTAGACTTGAAGATTACAAAACTAATCAAAAGATCATTTGCACTAAGTTTATAATAAAGGATTTCATGTCAGAGGGTCGAATGCCACACTTATAAGATAGCTAAGTAATAAATAAACCCGAGTCATGCCATACCTACAAACTGCTCATTAAAAAGTTACTTCTCTGTAGGTACTTGTAATAGTCAAGATAATATGTGACAATCGTGACTCTTCAGATTCAGATAAAATTGAAATATATTGATACAATACTGTCTACTATGTTGATAAATAGACAAATGTTTTGAAGAACGTGTCTTCTAGTTAACGTGAATTATCATCCTTTTTCCGACTATATCATTTTGTTTTCATTACAGAATGTGCTTTCTGTAGTTTTCAGTGCACGATTAGTAAGTACGTGTACGTGTTTTATTTACAATTACTTCCAATCTATTCGTTTCAACGTAAAGTTTCGCAATAAGAATATTATGTGAGAAGCTAGATAGAACTTGATACCTTTTTTATAATAACAATATCCTCTAGACGCTCTCAAGGGTAACGACTTATAATAGCTCACTACCTGTGGTTTTTTGTCCCAGGCAGCATTCGAGTCAAAAGCCCGAAGCTTGACTTATGTTAGTGGAAGCTAAGGGCATTGCACCTTCCCGCTCTCCCTTGCCCTGCAGCCCTACTTTGCCTTTCAGAGTCGAAAGCTTTTAAAACACGCCTCCCTTTGCAAACGTGTACATGTTTAGGTTTATTGAAAAGAGATGCAATATTACAGTCAGCTGCGTCTACTGTATCCGCAGACTCAGCTGTGCACAAACCATTATTACTATGGATGGATATTTTATGGACTTTGAACTCGGTTAATGGTGAAATGCAGAACTCCCTCGATGTTCGTATTATTTATGTGATCGATAAGAGTTTGAGTCGTGAAGTATATAGTATCTAGGACAGTTGTAGTGAAAGAGTATTCTCTGTTTACTTATCATTTTTACCTTATCGTTCAATTACATATTTTGTCGATTGGTGCTAAACAGGACGTGCCTCCTATTTTCTATTACACCTACTTATTTACTCAACCACTTATCTTGTTACTGTTTTATTTTTATGTCACATGTATAGAGAAAATGATAATGTTGAACTTGACTTTCTTGAGTTGGCAACTAAACAAAATGAAAGAAAGAGACAATGCGAACTGGTTCATACACGCAAGAATAATAATGAAACTTGATGATATTTAATTATTACTTCGTATTTACACTCACAGCCGCCATCAAATCGTAGAGATGCTTAACCTGAATTTTGTAATGCGGATTACTTTTAACGATATGGTTATACCGGATAATTCAACGGTCAGGCCTTCGGGTCTGCGTCACAAGCATCGATACGAGAGTAGCATCGCATCGCAGGCGCCGCCGCCATCATTTGTAGTTTTTCGCGGAAAACGGTCGGATCGTCAACCGTCGTCCCCACCCTCCCCTTCCACCCACTCAGGCGCCGCGTCATACTCACGTCTATAAAAGCCATGCACGCCCCTCCACTTCAACTCAGACGCATGGAGTACTCCGTAGAGGTCGTTTGGCACGAGCGAGCGCTTTGCTAGGCACCTGCCGGCCACACTTCTCGAAATATTCTAGTCACCTACCGCGCAGCTGGAGCTGTGTAACGCGTTCCTAAGAACAGTGATAGTGCAATAAGCTCTAAACAAAATAAAATTGTGATAATTAATTTAAATTTAGTAATTAGTTAACGTTGTTAGACCGCGATACGGCTGTGAGTGTAAACAGTGAAGTTGAAATGTTGTGACTGCCTGACTGGAACTTACCTGCGATCCAGTCCAGTGTGAACAGTTATTCTTGCGTGTACGGACCGTTCGAAACCATGGTTGGAAACAACGGTACTATGATGGCGATTCGCATCGTTCACAGCAAGCTGCGCAAGCGGGAGGAGCACTCAGCCTCAGTGCACCCGGCCGAGGTCCTGCAGGCGGCCACGGCGCCACCACCTGAGCCGCTTGCCTTCCGCCAGCAGCCGCTGTGGCAGTTTCCGCCGCCGCTGCCCCCGCCTTACGTCTATCCTCACGATCAGGTCAGTTTCCATTACAATCACTACCATCTTCAACCCAAACAAACTAAATTTGAACGTCTATTTCAAGAAACGAAACCAGTTCCAGCCGTTATACTTGACCCCAATACACTTTGAATAAGTACATCAGTTGCAGCCGTTCTTGCAAGTCTCAAGGGAGGTAACAATTGAAAGTTGTCTGGGAAAAGAAACGTTACATTATTATATGAAAGAAATCGTGACAGGCCCGACCCTCCCCGCCAGGCGAGAGAGAGTTACCTACTCGTAATCCGAGGCGGTACCATGGCAGCGATATCTAAGTGCAAAATTAAATTAAATGTCGGGACACGCTCGCCGAATAGAAAGCTGCACAAGGCAAGTGTGTTGTAACTCGACCTTCTTTTCTTGAGGTTGTCTGAGTAACAAAAGAGGCTAATGCAAACACTAGCCTCCATAAGTATTTCCATACTGCGACCTCAATAACATGCTCTGATAACCGTTCCGAGGCTCACTAAACGGTCATTTCATTGACAATCGAATGCTATACAATGTCTGCATGTTCACATATCGAAACGATACACCAGGAAGCAGATAATGCTAATGTGTCTTTGAATAGCGTATTCAAGGCTTGCCACGCTCTCAGTATGGCCTCACAGTTTACTCATTGCAAATATTAGCTTCCTACTCTTTTTTTTTAACTTTTTGAAAACGTTTATTCTCTACCTGATTTTATTGTTGTTTAAATCCCAAGAGAACAAAGCAAATGAACCTTCGAATAATGAATGACATCTTATTTCAAGAATTGATACAAAAAGTTCTCTTTGACCAAATGGCAACCATCTCAAAATGTTGAGGGTATTGTGTAACGGCCGGAACGTTTTTATACATGCAGTAAATGCATTTGTAACGGACCCTTTCAAAATCGCATTCTTTAGTTCAACAAACTCAACTTCATCGTTTTCTAGTTCATTCAACTTACCAAATTCCTTTCATTCTTTCCAGGACAACCTTATGCAGCCGCACGGTAATGAGCGTGCGAGTTTCCGCAGTCTTCGCAAGAACATCGGCGGTCGCTGGAAGCGACTAGTGAAAAAGAAGCCTGAACAGGAAGTTTACACAATCCCTCCTGAGCTCAAGCCGCAGCTCAAACAAATCTACGTGTATTAGCAGCTTACAACGCAACCTTTGCACTGAAGCAGGACTCTTTAGCGTTGTTGACCTCAACCAAAACTCAATGGTTGTAGATATCATAATTCATATCAACTCGAATATCAAAATTGTGAACATCAGCACAGCTTCGGCCTTGATCTATGAAACATATCTTTTTGACCAATTATTTGTAATGACCAATATAAACAATTTCTTCATTCAGCACTATTTTGTGATGTAAATGCCTAGAACTTGTATTAATAAGTATTAGTAGCTGGTGTTTGTTTCTGTTGTTTCGTTGCAGAAAACTTTGTTGTGTGAACGTGAGTGATAGTCGAATTTAGTATAATTATTAATTTAAAGATATGAATGAACTTAGGAAGATGCGGTCGCGCATAATAGTGACGAAAATCCAATAATTATGTTAAACAATGATGCCTTGTTGAATGTGAAATTGACTAGTTAGGGCATTTTGTAGTTCATTAAATTATTCTAGCTAGACATGATCGTATTCTTGGTGAACATCGATCAAAATTCTTTGTGACGCTACACTCGTACGTATGTACTACGTGTTTTGTGAGTTTCCTTGAACACAATTTTCTTTTATTCAGTATTTTCGTATAATTCATTTTGTGTTGTGAGCGAGACTGAATTATGGTACAATTTTAAATGTTTAATGTTACGCTGTGTGTTTCATTATCATTACCAAAATAAACAAATATTTTCTGATATTATTAACTGTATGTATCGAGTTGAATCAAAAAATGACCTAGTAGTTGAATGTTACGTTAAGTGCATGCAAAGATAGTGTAATTGCAGATTTTCGGCCGGTCCCTACTGTGATAAATAAAATAAAGGAAGGAATAAAGAATGATGGAAAATATAAAGCTGGAGTTTTAAATTTGCCTTATACCTTGTCAATTTAGAAATGTCAGGGACCGACGAAAATTAAAACATAGCTCATATTGAGCCAGATATTTTGAGTAAAGTAGCTTAGTTATAGGTTCAGCCATCATTTTTCGTTGAATATTAACCATTGCTGTAGATAAATTATGTTAATAAAGTAATATTAAAAATGTAATCTTTTGTTGAAACAATGAAGAATAAATTCCGTCATTATAGTGAGAATTTTTGTTTTCTTTTTATGTTTTCCTAAATTAATGTCTTAAAAACAGCTAGTGATTAAAACATCGCAGTATTTTGCTAGGTCAGGCTTAATTTGCAGAACAGTAGGTAGTTGTAGACAGACATCCTTGAAGATGATTTGGCAGCTCAAAAATACCGCTCTGTTTGTATACAAACATTATTCAATAATGTTTGTTTGGCGCTAGCAGCTGTTATGAAATTGTTACGTGAAGCCTCAGAAATAAAAAGCAGAAGATACTCTGAGCTATAACTACTACGTAGCTAGACCGTAGCCATCTGGCAAATATTTCGCACAGCGAGAAAGAGAATTAGCACCAGCGCTTCGCGCCTTATGCCTTTTCCAAACATAGGTTTTTAGTTTTTTTAGAAGGATTATGTCCTGCATAGACCTATTATTAGTTAATGGTTATCAATTTCCTCCATAGTATTTTTTGCTTACATACCATAATAAACACATCTATTTAGAGCTGAATTGGGTAAAATATTATATGTAGTTAGCAAATACATAGTTCTGATTAGGAGGACGTAAGTACACGCAAGTACGACATCTCTTGGCATGACCAAGAATTAATTTAGAAGTATTCTACAGTTAGGTTTTTAAAGCGACATCTAGTGTTCGTGTCCAGAACCAATGTTAGTTTGTTTCAGTATTTACTCGAGTGACCCCTAGTTATCGACCTAGTTCATGTTAAAACTCAGAGATGGCACTGTGCAAGCTTTTTTCCATGTAAAAATTCAGGTTGCACTCGCGCGATGCAGTAACACATAAGAGTTTGTAAGCTTGTTATTTGCCCTAACTCAAGTAAATAGAACTTGAATATTATTTCGTTTATTTTTTTTTTGTTAGAAAAGTTTATTTTTTAATAAACTATTTTACAAAACAGATAACGGCACCTACCTGACGGTAAACCCATAGATTAGATTAGATAATTCTTGATTGCACACCTAGTAACAATACAACTACAAAGAACACCGTAAAATTATGTGATATAAATAATAAATAAATAAATATTGCTGGACATTTCACACAGCGCTATCTAGCCCCAAACTAAGCAGAGCTTGTACTATGGGAACCAGATAACTGATAAAATACTTATATACTTTTTTTTTGTAAATACATACTTATAATATATAGAAAAACACCCAGAAACGGAACAAATATCTGTAGATCATGCAAACATTTGTTCCGCGGCGGGAATCGAACACGCTACCTTCTGCGTCTCAGCCGGCTATACGCCCACTGCGCCACGGAGGCAGTCAATGTGATACAATTTGCTGTCTTATCGCTGAATAACGATCTCTACCAGACAACCTTTGGATGGAATGGACTGTGTGGACATACCTGGGGTGTAATGGTGTACCTAACATACTACATATACATACTTATACTTCAGATATAAAAAATAAAAATGACATAAATGAATGTACCTAAATAATAACTACTTATTTAAGAAACATATTAATTAATAATAAATACATAGATATTTAACGACATATACTTAAATAGTGTTAACTGAGCATACGTTTAAAAGTGGCAAGTGACTTGGCACATCTGATAGCTACCGGCAGCCCGTTCCATAACCGGACAGCCTGCACTGTAAAAGACTTATCAAAGTAGGAGGAGGAGTGTACAGGTGTCCTGAGTTGGAGTGTGTCAGACAAACGCAAGGATCGAGGATTGGATTGATGGAGGAAATGGAATCGTTCTTTAAGATAGGAGGGCGAGGAAGGGTTAAACAGGGTGTTATTTAAATGGTGAAGGATGTGAGTATTCCGGCGAAGGCGTATGGGTAACCATTTGAGCTTACTGCGAAATTCGGACGGAACCGGATGTCAAAGTTTTGCAAGTGCTCAAGTTTACCCATACCCATGGCGCGAAAAAAGGAACAGTGGTAGTTGTACGGTGTACCATAGACCAACTCCTTAAAACCTTCTTTCGTTCCCCAAAAATCGCCAAATCCTTTTATCGACCCAAACAAATCAATTTGAAACCGCTTGAACGCCCGAGGCGGGCACGTGACGTGGTCCTTTGTTATTACATAAATAAGCTTCATTGTTCCTCCTCATTATACTCCGCTTCATTACTCCTCACTAAGGAGATAGACGTGTCAATCTACAAAGACTGGAATAAGGAAAGTGGAAAGTTTAGACTAGGAAAGCCGCTGGACCGAGTTACTCTAAATTAGTTTTTTTAATCCACAAAATGTTAACGGTGGTGACAGTTATTTCCACCTAAATTGGATAAAAACCATTCCGTGAACACCAGCCTTTAATCACTATAATAGATGTTACCTACTTATTTACCTCAGAGCACGTTACTTGTTCTAAGGGATTTACACACACTGACAGAGAAAAACTTCAACATAAGATTCATTTTCTTTGCGTCGCGTCTTGTAAATTATCGGAGCTGTACAGTATTTTCAAGAAGACAAAAGACATTAACTTTGTCTAGGATCATTAGGCGTATATTGGGTCGGTGTAAAAGTGACTTAGAGAGGCCAATGAAGAAAAAATGAAATGTGAGCACGAGGAGAGTGGATGGACCGAAATGTATGTACCTAAATGGGACTGTGCTACAAGTAAGTATTTGTAAAATACTTTCTAATCTATTTAATGTTAGATGAATAACTATTGCCGGGCGTCTGTCTAGTCATCTTCTGGCATCGCCTGAATAATAATAATAATGCTGGACATTTCAAATACCACCATCTAACAATACAAGATTTCTTATAGCAAGATTGTTATTCTCTCCTCAGGTTTATTTGACGTTTATTCTTAGGCTTTCTGTCGCACTCGTAAAGATTCTGTTTGTAACAGATTTCAAAAAATTCAGAGGTTTTCATTTTGACGCCTATGTATTTTATCTTATTTTTATATTTAAACTAGGTGACCCCGTAAACGTTGATCTACCATATAAATTATCAAAGAAATCAAATACATAACAGAACTAAATGTCAAAATGATGCGACACGTCATGAAAATGACTTCACGTCAATGAAAGATATTGGATATGGATATTGTTCATACAAAAATACTAAAATCGCGATTAAAAAATGGGGGGGGTGGGGGCAGGAGAGTGAAAAATAGTGTACGTCTTATTGTCAGACACCGAATATACTATATACCGAATACTCTGTGACACGAGAATTTTATTTATTAGAAAGATACAACAATGGTTACCTAGTTTTTCATAGATAATCATAGATATTTATAGTTTATTGTTTCATGTTTGTTAAACCTTAAATCATTAAATTACGAAGATACTGAGGACCTCCTAAAGATTCCCAAATAGTGCCTACACACAAAAACACACACTCCATTACTCACATACATACACATACACCCTCACACAAACACACATACACGCGCACACACACACACACACACACACACACACTCACAAATACATTCACCCACACAGATCCTTCTGGTCTGTTGGAAAATAACTAGAATTTTTAGTTTAGTTTTTTGAAAATGTACCATTTACCTGATTGGAACTCATAGATATATAGGAGGAGGGCGTTAGTGTCTGTAACACAGTTTTCATTCAAACTGTACACATGACTGTATATTTGTTGTTCCTCAATAAATGCTTTTTTATTTATTAATTTTATTATTACCTTCAATCTGGATACTTTTCAAGCCATTTACTCTATTTATGATTACAAGGTATAAATAAGTGTATGCCCTTCATGGGGAGTGAAGAGCTACCTCGCCGTAACACAGTTTGTAACTAGCACGGGAGGTATGTTCCGAAACCTTAGTGCTTACATTATTTTATACTGTTTATTATATTAATAATTATAATAAAAATTTTTGTTTGTACACAATGCAATACACTTTGTATTCCTAAGTTGTTAAATAAATTTATTCTTATTCTTCTTATTACTTTTCTTTTCTTATACACCATATTGACAGGTTGGTTCCATAAAAATTTGATGAAGATCTAATGTAGATCTAGACCTGAATAACATAAATAAATAGGATCTCTCTAATCTCTCGCCAAAAAGTCAGCTATTTTAAATATAATCTTATAATTTTCTGAAATGTTTATTTTAAGTTATTATATTTACTGTGAATTTAGACAGTGAGTTTATGAAAACAAACAAACTCCCACACTTTTGCACAAGTATTTAGTTTCTTACAAAGGCTTAATTAAATGTTAGATGATTAAATAAAGTGCGAAATTGGAGTAATTACAAGCACAAACAAATTATCAGCCTTTTAAACAATTACTGTGTCGTTTATAAACGTGAGTTTGGCTCTGTGTAATACGCTCACTCTTTTCTTTCACAAAGGTCAAAAGACGTGAAAAGGAATTTAGATTTTATACAGAGTGATTTTGTTTATAGTTATGACATTTTAAGGACTTGAATGTGATCAATATTTGGTGTATTAGATACAATTCAACTTGTACAATTGTAAAAAACCTGTAAAAAAAGCTGACCCGACAGACATTGTCCTGTCTTAACTATTGTTACGAGCTGAGGGTTCGGGATAAAATAATGGGAATCGATCTAACCAAAATAACACTTTTATTCAACACGAGAACGATGAATACACGAACTTGGTCACACGTATCACAACACACTAATTCACACCACTGTTGCACCACTTAAAGTCACCGAAATGATCGCACGTATAGCTTAATCCAGACTGACTCGGGAGCAACTACTGTTCACGCGAGACCCTTCCCACGTCAGTCCTCCAGGGCCTCGCTGAGACTCACTCACTCACTGACTCACGACTCGAGACTCAAGACTGACTCAGACTGACTGAGACTGACTCAGACTGACCGTCCGGCCATCTCTCCGGCCTATTTATATCGCACACATTTCGATTGTTCGAGAACGATGTCGATCCTTCCAGGAAAGGGTCGGTCCCTCGACACAATGGCCACTCCCCATTCTGCGAAACCACAAACAATAGAACAATAGCAACAATAACACAGCAAGACAAAAGCGTTCGAGAAGGTTCAATTATTACGCATTGTTTAACAGCCTCGGCGTAACACTATGAATATTAAATTTGGTATCATTAATTTAAAAAAATATATTATTCAAAAACATAGTCGGTCGGTAACCTTCATTTTCCGCCAACCACACACGGAGAAATAGGATTTAATAATCCAGAGTGACCATGAATCATATTGTTTGCTTACCGAGATCAATAAAGACTTCTCACAAACTCACTGTATAATTGAAATGAAATTACGCAAAATGATAAATTAATTATTTATCAACCAATCCATCTGTGTTAAATGATATCTGCAGCGTGCATTCTGTCAATCGCTGACAATTATTTCAAACAACTTACAGATATGTTATACAACTGACAGCTATGTAAAATTAGTATTGTCGATAAGTTTTCTTAAATTTACTAATGTTCCGCTCAATTTCCTTAATTCTTTCTTATAAAAGAACCTTCTACTGACAATAACAAGTACAACAAAAAAAGAATTAGCGAAATTAATCCCTCCGTTCACGCGTGATGCGATGACCAAGGGAAATAGAGATTCATTTTTCTATTTTTTATTTTTATATATATAGATATTAGGTAATACAAGCGACTCTACCTTTATTATGCCGCTAAAAATATTCCACAGAATGTCAGAGATTCAAATTTATCTATTCCAACTCTAATCAAAAACCAAAATACAGAACGGCATTGGGGCCCACCTGAGATGAAAAGCATAAATCCAGTGTAACGTGAGTTCAACTAGAAGGTATAATTATAGTACAGAATAAATAACAAATTCATCTGATTTTTCTCGTGATTCATTTATCTGATCTCTTCTTATATTAATATATGTATGTATGTAAGTACATATTTATTTATTTTCTAAATGATATTTATTTATTTACAATTATTTATGTACCTAATGTTTATGTATTTAAGGTTAAGTAATTTTTCTTTTTCTATTATTAAGTTTATTCTTTTTACACCTCGGCCAATCTTCCATTAAGCAATGATCCTCTCCATCCAAAGGTTGTCTGGAACAGATCGCGCTGTTAAGCGATAAGACCGGCTATTATGCTTACATTTATTTGTTTTATTTTTTTATTTTTATATCTGTTGTGTTTAGCTTGTAAGGAATAAAAAATTTAAGGCACTGTAAGGCTCGGACACATGGCATCGGATCTCCCCGATCCTGCGAATCCGGAGCATGTCCCGGTTGCTTCCAGGTAAAAATCGGAGTCGGATGGCCTCGGATGGTGTGTAGTCAATGCAGGAAAAATTTAAATGTTTGGTTGTGCGACGGATTGGTCAGACGCCGTTAAATAACGGCTCCTGATAAGCCCGGATGCCATATAGTCCAAATCTTATCTTATCTTATCTGGGACCGGCACATACAATTTTGAAACGAAATTCAGTTAGTTACATTTCGCATTAGATTTAGGTAAATTTTACTGTACCCAGCCGATACAATTATTCGCACTAGATTTTATTTATATTAAACAAATAAAGGAAAACTTAACTAATAAAACTGAGGTTTTAATGAATAAATGAATGAACATTCTTTATTGAACAACTGAATCAAACAAATAAGAAAATAGAACAAAGAAATGGGCAATGAGCAACTGAATTTTAACTTTAATTATAGTATCATAACGTTCATTTCACAACCAATGCTGAACAGGAGTGACACAGAATTTGAAAGGTCGTATAATTAAGGTGCTATTTGTAATTCACGGACGGTGAGGTCTCGTGTGTTCGCTATTACGTGGGTCCCCTGTACCGCAATGAGTACAAGTATTTGGTAACCATTGTAAAGATCTAAAATTATCTGGATGAGCTTTTAGAAATTCGAAGGACAATTTTGTCATATCAGACAAAGGACTCAGCTGAACAGAGACCTCATCCATAGATTTGCTGATTGAGCAATAGCTGCCTTTAATAATTTGTCTTTCCATATATTGGGCCTATAAGACGGACTATTTTATGCGCTTTCAAGGGTGTGAAGAAATTTCAAGAACGACCGTTCAATGTCGGCTTAGCATGACCACTCTAGACAAAAGTTTCGTCCACGAAACAGAAAAATCAATAACAATTGGTATATAAGTTGCAGCGTTACAACTCTCTCCTATATAAGAAGAGAGCTGTAAGTTAAGTTGATTTTAGACCTGCCTAACGGTTTGAAAAGAAAGAGGGATTTTACAATGAGTTATGATTTATTACAATGATTTATACAATGACTATGAATACGATACTTATCAAAAACACTTTATGTCCCACTATGGTGTGCACAATTGGTGTCCCGGAGTCTGCAGGACCGGTAGAATGCGCGCTGGTTCAGGGCTAGTGAAGCTTCTAGCCAACGTCGATGAGAGGCCGAGAGGACGAAGTAGCTCCACCGTGTTCTGGTTGGAGTAAGATCAAGATGTTAGTATAGTAGAAAATGCGGTGCGCGATTCCGAGGTTAGGCCACCAGATCTCGATCGATGTAGCAGGCTAGACCTCCAGTTCTGTATTGAGTAAAGGTCTCCGGCTTCGAGGGTCCAAGAGGGAGATGTGAGGACTCCAACCTCGAAGGGTTCAGGCTCCCAGGCTCAAGCCGGTAGGGCTTCGCCGTCAAGAACAAACTGTTAACGGACTGCGCTGACTGACTGATAAAATGAGACTGTTTAAAGCGTTTCTCTCTGAGATCTTTCTCCGGCTGTTCCCAAGTGCAGACTGTCTTTTTCCAAGAATCCCAATGTCATCCGGACTTGTTCCAAAGTTAAATATTTAGTATATTCTAGTTGGCGGCCAGTACAGCCATACATGAAATTCAGAGGTCCTATGTAAATTCCAAGTGAAACCTTATGGTTTTACCAAGAATTAAAAGTAAATATATATATATATCTAAAACGTCATGTTAGTACCCTTGTCATATATATTATGTTCATAATGTTTATTTTGCGTTTCTAGTCCCAAAAAGTTAAAATAAATATAGCATCATTTATACTCCTGTGACGAGAAAATTCTGCTCTTTCCACCCGTATAAAAATGTAATAATGGGCTTTTTAAGGTGTCGAGAATGAATTTAGAGTTTTCTGACTAAAATAATGGTGAAAATGTTAAAGTATGGTAAAAGGAAACAGAATCTATCTCCCCATGTAAGTATTTACATTAGATAAAGGGAAAATTACGATCAAAATCTAGATAAAAAGGTGAGTGATATTATCAAGTGTGCAATATCAAATAGTATTATGTTTAGATAGTAATCTAGCTTTGTCTATTCTTGGAAGATAATACATTATATACTTATTATCAGAATTGCCATAATAAGCCTGCTGACGGAACAATTAGAGAAAGTTAAAGATTTAATGCAAGATTTTTTGATTAAATCAAAATATAATGTTAAGCTATCTGAAGACCAATATTTAATATGCCATGTTCAATTATGTTTGACGACCTCCGTGGTGCAGTGGGCGAATAGCCGGCTGAGACGCAGGAGGTAGCGGGTTCGATTCCCGCCGCGGAACAATGTTTGCATGATCTACAGATATTTGTTCCGGGTCTGGTTGTTTCTCTATATATTATAAGTATGTATTTACAAAAAAAATGTATATACTCGTAAGTGTTCTATCAGTTATCTGGTTCCCATAGTACAAACTCTGATTAGTTTGGTTGTTTTATTTATTTATTTTATTAATCCAGATCAAAAATAGTCTTTGATCAGTACCTACCTGATAAGTTATCGCTTATTTTACAGATACCTCTTTCTGTAAAGAGATGTTGCTGCAATCATAAATTGTAGAATAATACTTATCCTAGTTAAAATACAAGGGATGTAAGTTTAAAAAAAAATGTGTGTATGTACTTATGTACACACGTAAGAAGTAATACTTCTTTGGCGTAACAGAAGAAAAATAGCTAAAGATTCATCCCGTATGCCACAACTCTTTGTTTATAAAAGGAATGATAAATTAATAAATACACTTATGAGTTTTCACGGACACTTAAGAGACAGTTATCAGCTAACTTCATCATGTTGCTTTTTGGCTGTTAGTGTGATTAAAAATCAATAATTATTAATTTGTTCCTTTATTCGAAGGTATGCCGCAACGCGTATAAAGATCAGTGTCCCATGATTAACATTTTTAAGCCGCCCATATCCATCAACTCCCTTTTCAAAGCCAAAGTCAAAGATTTTTGTTCATTAAAATCACAAGGATCACTTTGAAACGTCAATTTTACTGCCTGTTCCTTCGCGACCAAGCCAGGAAAGAAAGGCAAAAAACAAGGCTGGTTGTTTTTTTAATGATCCTTTTACAATAAATAACAATACAGAAAATAAATTACGTCTAAATTGTAGCATTTTGAATGAGTTGGAGCAATTTTTAATCCCAAGCTTCTCTATCATCTAAATAATCCGATATTTTATATTAGTCTTTTTTATAAAGATTTTGTTTGATTACGTTTTTAAATTTATTAATTGTAATTTTTTGTACATCCCTTGGGAGTTTGTTATAAAAGCGCACACCTTGCCCTTTAAACGATTTACTAACTTTATGCAGTCTACAAGTGGCAACAGCGAGTTTATCTTTATTTCTAGTATTAAAATTATGATTATCGCTATTTTTCTTAAACAAATTAATATTCTTGTGAACATACATCAGATTTTCATAGATGTATTGGCAAGGGAATGACGTAACATTTATTTCTTAAAACTTATTGCGTAATGATTCTCTGGGGCCCATATTATAAATTGAAAGAACAGCCCTCTTCTGCAGCACAAAAACGGTGTTTATATCTGCAGCACTCCTTTACTCACTTTGACCTTTATAAAGGGTTGATTTTGATTTTTGAAAAAAATACCATATGATAATATTTTGTATGAGATAATGGCCAGCTTTAGTATCAGAGTTTAATAGACAGCTTAAAGGCCTCTAACTTGTTTACTATATCGTGCCCTCTGAACCATGGAAATGCTCAGTTTACGACATTCCCACAAGCAGCGGAAAACTAGAAATAGGCAGCTGGTATGATGGTCATAAAAACACGATGAGCATCCAAAGCTGTAGCAACCTGAACTGAGTTTGTGCGCGCGTTTGGATGAACGCCGTACTGCCAGTCGGCCGATACTTCAGTTAGAAGGCAATCGTGTAGTCCATCAAACTTATTTTATCGGCCGATACCAAATTGTTATAATGTGCGCACTTCCATACATCTTCATACTGATTAAAAACCCGACTAAACTATCGGCCGATAGATTAAAGTGGGAGGTGTGCTCTTAATGTTTTTTTTAATTCTAAGGTAGCAAATAAATATATGGCCCACCTGAAGGTAATTGGTGATCTGAGTTTATTATTATTTGTGTTTCTTTTGTTATTTTAAGTATCATCATATTAATATTAAGTAAGCACGCAAACCTTTTTCGCTACCTTTGAACTTGTAATATCACTTACTTTTTTATTCAGATTTTGGTCGTGATATTCACGTTTTTTTTTCAACCTATATCACCCCACTTCTGGGCAAAGGTCTCCCCAACTGTCTTCCAGGACTTTTGCTCGCCACCAATCTGTCTCGAAGGCATCGATATCGTCACGCCAGCGTTTACTAGGCCTTCCTCGGCGCCGTCGCCCGTCTTCAGGCACCCACGATATTCACGTTATCTAATGTTAATACAGTAATAATGGGGAGATAGATTCTGTGTTTCCTTTTACCATACTGTGATATTTTCATCATTATTTTGGTCAGAATACTCTAAATTCATTCTCAAAACCTTCAAATACCCATTAATACATTTTTATATGGGTAAAAAGAGCAAAATTTTCTCGTCTCATGAGTAATGACGCTATAGTTATTTCTAACTTTTTAGGACTACGAGTAGAAACACAAAAATAAACAGATTTGACATGGTATGGTTTTGAGAATGAATTTAGAGTTTTCTGACCAAAATAATGATGAAAATGTCAAAGTATGGTAAAAGTACACACAGAATCTATCTCCCGATGTAAATATTTAGATTAGATAACATAAAAATTACGATCAAAATCTGAATAAAAAGTAAGAGACTAACACACTAAGCCCTACTTTTGTACGTACATGTATGTTTCGTGCAATTATTAAATAAAAAATAAATTAAACAAACAGTATTAAATAAATAAAAAAGTAGTGGTTTGGAAAATTGCATAACTTTGATAATAAATTCCAATTCTAATTCAAAATATATTTATTCAATTACATTTTACACATACACTTTACATATACATACCTACATTTTATTTTCCATTTTCATGGTACACTTATGAACGTCATTATACAGTTTTTACAATTATTAGAAACATAATAAAATATATTCATAATTTAATATCTAATTAAAATATAAATCTGTTCAGATCGCAAGCTACAATGTATTTATATGAGAGACTTCGATAACCTCAAATAATTATAAATTATTCTGCCTTCTACAATCTAAAACATTTGTCAGTAAGATAAGCTTTTCCAGAAGACATAACATCTGTGTCCAAAAGTCCGCGCGGCCAACAGTCGTTTTAAATGAACAAGGGAATTTCAGCAGCTCTTTAGTGCGAATTAAGTAGGTTTAGTGGTAGTTGGTTTAGTGCTGGGATAGTGCAAATGGAACGTGACTATTTTCCCTTTCAATGTGTTCCGTATTTCAACTTCATATTAATTTATTTACCATTACGAGGAGGTGCGTCGTGAAATATTTTGTAGGGCTGGAATGATGGATTAATCAACCTTTGGGACCATCCTCGTTACTCTTCTGTTTTTAATATTCATATTTTAGATCATATTACTTTTCATAATTTTAAGTTGTATTGCGATAAATGATTGAGTGTTTTTCTCTACCAAAAAGCATAACCATGCTTCTATTTTGAGTATAATTGATCGAGCGAAGCGAGATCTCCAAATCAACTTGGGCAAATCGGCGTTGTATGTATGTATGTTTGTTTGTCCGAGGATAACTTTCGAAGCGTTTATCCGATCATCGTGAAGTTTGGTATATAGGTACGTAATGATGGCACAATTTTGGTGTGACTCAATGAGCTAAAAGTTTTGTGGGGTTGTTGAGATATTGGGGTTCAAGTGGGGTAAAAAAAAAAAATGTGGCTATTAGGTCAAGTGGTACGTCAAATGAAAGGTAGGACCTAGTACATTTGAACCCCGTTTTTATTTTTAGTTTAATTTTTGTAGTTTTTGAGTTATTAATCATGATAAAAACTAAACTTTTACAAAATTCACAGGGTACACCAGTGACCCCACAGTGCTTTAATTTGGTATTCGTGTAGCTTATGTCTCACAAATATAGGCAAAAGTCTGAAATCTAGAATAACTGCTATTTGTACCCCAAAAAAGAGTAACCAATTAACATGAACTACCGTTACCTTTAATTTGAATGAAACTGTAGGTCAAGTTAGTTGGTATTTATTTCGTGGCACTATTTTGATAGTCAAAGATTACAAATAATTTTTTTTTGTTTTTATGGTAGACTCGCGAGATCTCAGTTCGGGGCGAACCACTAGTTATTATGTCGTACTATGAACGTGCCGTAAGTTATTTCAGAGCCTTTCTACAGGCTCTGAAATAACTTACGGCACGCAATTGTAGGTAAATCTTTCCTAAAAGATAAAAGCAGTTCATACCATGAGATACTTAATTGTTATTCATAAAAATTATATCACGTTAAAGTTAGAAATTCTTTTAAGACAAAGTTTTCATATGCGAATGATGTCCCATATATTTATACTCTCAATATGCGGTTTATAGGATCTTATCGGCTTTCGTACAGTATTTCAAGTTGTAAAAAGTTCAGCCCCTTTTCATGTTACATTTTCGTGCGTAAACCACTAAAGTTTTGCACACGTTATCAATTTTAATTCCTATTTTCAACCTTATTTCCTGCCGGATATGAACGACTTTTCTAAGGTATATTTTGAGGAAGGTTAGGTAAATTGGTAAGATGAAGTTCGTCTCATATCTCGTCATAACATTTTACTGTCGTCTTTAAGTATACCTATAGGTACATGCGTAAGTTAAAGTACGGAATGTTCACCGGAAATTGGCTTTTGCGTAATCTGTACCGAAGTTTATATTCTATAGATATTTCAATATGATTTCTGTACTATCCGAACAGATGTTAGATAAGCGTTTGCTTTTCAAGATTCGAAATAGAACTTTTGGATATGTTATATCCCAAGTTAAATGTTATAGCATAATCGGTTTTCAGCCGTAGAGAGTATATCCCAAGGTTTAGTATTAAACTGCAAATTTGTTCTGTATATCATATCACATGCCTAATGTAAAGTAACAAGGTTCCTCCTTACTCATTTTTTATACTAAATTGAGATGGAACAAGCTTATGGCCCACCTGATGTTAAGTGGTAACCATCGCCTATAACAGACAATTGCCTCGTAAGTCAAAACCTTGGAAATGTGCCCTACGATGCACTTCCCTGCGTCCATCAACTAATGCATATAGTTAAAGCCGTGTAAAGCCTCATATGCCTGTAATTTCACCAGTAACCATATCCTTCAAACCGAAACACAGCAATGCTGTTTGGCAGCAGAAATAGGTATGGTGGTTGTACTTCCTCGGGCAAACCCTTTTACTTTTAAATGACACTATTGTCTTTTAATGATTTAATATAAAAATTAACACTTAGTTTCAATAGTATTTTAGTAATCTTGGTAAACTTCGACTAAGATGATGATTGAAACATTTTCCTGTTTGCATCTGTGTTTGCATTTGATATTAAAAACAATATTTTTAAAAGCTGCCAGAAATTTTTATGCATACTCTTTTGCGAAGGTGACTTTGACTATGCAAAGTTTATGCATAAAACCTCTCAAACTAAATAACATTCTTCAAAGTCAGACGAAAAGTTTCATCTGACTTTGCATCACAGATGCTCCCCCAATTTTCTCAACAAACGAACCGAGAAAAATAATATTCTATCCAACATCATGGAGTAGGTAAGTACGAGATATGTTTAACTGCGGGATAACTTTCCGATTGACTTGACATCGTCAAAGGGAGCATTAACGCGATGAGGGATCTACATAAGAATGTAAATGTGAAATCTAGCTTCGAATTTTATTTTATACGCATGAAAAATATTTCATTTACATACAAAAATAAATAAAATAAATAAATGTTCCTGGACATTTCACACAGCGCTATCTAGCCCCAAACTAAGCAGAGCATGTTCTATGGGTACCAGATAACTGATAGAATACTTATATACTTTTTTTTGTAAATACATACTTATAATATATAGAAAAACAACCAGACCAGGAACAAATATCTGTAGATCATGCAAACATTCGTTCCGCGGCGGGAATCGAACCCACTACCTCCTGCGTCTTAGCCAGCTGTTCGCCCACTGCGCCACGGAGGTAAAAATAAAAGCCTTATTTGTAGTTTCACCCCCAAGATGAAGGTACTCGACGAATTGCAAACAGCCAATCAATTATCACCCAAATGAACAGCGAAATCAGTGTGACCATCAAATAAATTCTCAATAAATTCCTTTGTTCAAAATCTTAAAAACACTTTCGCTTGTTCAATTACTTAAAATATTCCCTATTGAGACTTTTCATTCGCGATGTTTAACCGAGGGATCGACTTTTCGATTGACTTGAGCAGTTCAAAGGCGCGCCGAATTAACGCGATGTAGGGTGTGCAATGAAGGAGCAATGCCTCAAAGGAAAAGTGATTTCCTTATTTTCTTTGGAAATTATTTTTGTTTAAAGCCACAGTGTGATAATTTGAGGAAACGAGTAATTATTTATTATTACGAACAATTTTGTGAGAGCGTTTAAATTATGAGGGAAAATTCTAATAATTTCAATTTTTCATCTACTAAATTTTTTAATTCTTATAAGTTATGAATAAATTATAGCTTTTTGAATTAACATTGGATACCGTTTAACGAAAATAAGGCTCACTCTGAGGTTCAAATGTTTAGTGGCTTAAAATTTGTTCAGATCGTTTAATAAACCGAGTATGTTTTTATTTGGTTAGATGGTAAATTAGATACATTTCTAATAAGAATTCAATATCAAGCCGTTTTTAGATGCACGTTAACGATAGACTTATGTTTACGATAAATTATGTTTATGTTTTTGACGACCTCCGTGGCGCATTGGGCGAATAGCCGGCTGAGACGCAGGAGGTAGCGGGTTCGATTCCTGCCGCGAAACAAATATTTGCATGATCTACAGATATTTGTTCCAGGTCTGGTTGTTTTTCTATATATTATAAGTATGTATTTACAAAAAATATATATAAGTATTCTATCAGTTATCTGGTTCCCATAATACAAGCTCTGCTTAGTTTGGGGCTAGATAGCGCTGTGTGGAAATGTCCAGCAATATTTATTATTATTCACACATATTTATTTTAAAACTCGTTTATGAAAAATACGGTTTTCACTACAAAGTTTCTTACAAAAAACAAACATTATAGTAAAAAATATATTTATAACAACGGTAAACCACCGACCACGAAGCAAGGCCCAAGCGATCGGTGGCTAGGGCTGCAGAGAGAGGAGCCTCCTGACTATGCGTGCCGAGTCCAGGAGTACCGCCTTCTGTATCTGACTCTTGATCCAACTTCCTAGCGAGAGCCTCTTAAGGTATTATTATTATTATTATTATAATCCGTGGTTCACGTATGTACGCATACACTACACAACTTCGCTAATAACATCTTTATTCAGATAATGGTTCACGATTATTTTTATCTATAAAAATGTAAATGTATGAGATACTAGCTAACAATGGTGTTAGAGTTATTAAGTCCCTCGAATATCTCCGACACGGCTCCACAGTTCTCACAGCTGAATACTCATCTTAACCTATCTCCGAAGCATAGTAGCACAACTAAAAACACCACCACGGTCATCCAACCAAGAAACAAAAATGCAGAACATTAAAGAACATCTTATCTTTATTAAAATGACTAGCTATATCAAAAGCATTCAATTTGTAAAATCCAAAATAATATTTCCCCTCTCGGGTCTTCCAATTAGTCCTGTAGTTCTTAACATTTAACAGCTCGTAATTGAGCGCATCACAATGCAATCCCGAGACGCATTTCCACTTCAACGCTCAGTTTACGATTCAATGAATAAATAAATAGCTTTTAGTGGAAGCAGACGATTGGGAGTAGCGTTTTGGTAGCGGGTAATTTTTGACTAGGAATAAAAAATTGCAGGGAGAGATCATAAAGACGAGAGAAAAGAGAGAAAACGAGTCCTGGGTTCATCTATCATACTAATACTCATGCTAATAGCTTACAGCTGTAGCTGGCCTTGGATAGTATTCATCAAAACATACGGGTTAGATACCGTAAAAAAAATATGTTGAACGTGTTTTTTTTCTAACTAAAGGTACCTTAAACCTTGCTTTTTTATTATTAAATTGTAAACATTTTTAACGAGTCTATTCAACTGTTTATGTGGCATTGCGAAAATATTAGTTCGTAAAAGTATTAATTTTTTGATTCACTATAACATTGTAAGTTCGAAAGTAACTTTGTCTTACTGTCTATCTGTATGTTTGATACGTGTCCACGGCTGAACCGGCTGAATCGATTTAGTTGGTGTAAATATGGTAAATAAATAAATATCGCTGGACATTTCATACATCACTATCTAGCCCCAAACTAAGCAGAGCTTGTACTATGAGAACTAGATAACTGATAAAAGACTTATATAGGTACATTTTTTTTGTAAATACATACTTATAATATATAGAAAAACACCCAGACACGAAACAAATATCTGTAGATCATGCAAACATTTATTCCGCGGCGGGAATCGAGGATCAGTCGATCGATCGATGGAGGCAGTCATAATAAACAAGAGTAAATAGTAAGGAGAAGGGTAAGGGTATATAGGATAAGTACATAGGTAGATTGTGTCCTGGATTCAGACAGGCTACGTTTTACTAACTAATTTTGTAATTATACTCTGTGCACCGCTGCCCATTATTACTGCTTCGGTCATTACTTTACATCCAAAAGTTGCCTGGAAGAAATCGCTTTCAGCGATAAGGCCGACTATTGTACTATATTAAGCATTAAATAGTTTTTTTAAGTATTCCTGGTGTACAATAAAGCATTATTTTATTCTGTACTTTGGCGCGAATCCGCGGGCGGAAACTAGTTTTGAATAAATGATAATTTATTGTAGTGAATCGCAATAAACTATCTATATCTAACAGTGTTTAAATGACTTTTAGATAGCTGGCAGTATAACTTATATAATATATTAAAGTATTAGTAATTTTAATGAGTAAATAATTACGAGTTTAGCGTCTCATAACTATTTGCTAATAAAAATAATCAATCATTATTGAAATTTATTATTGCGCTGTGTGAAATGTCCAGCAATATTTATTTATTTAGTTTTTGGCTCCAAAGGAAACGAGGATTAACAATTCATAATATTGTTATCTCGTTTAATCAGTTACCGGACTTATTCTATATAATATAAATAGAAATATATTTATACATTATTTATATTAATACATTATTATAAGTGAATTCCCAGATCGTTTTCATTATTAAAGAACCGAAAGTAGTATTTTCTGCCATTAGTCAATGCAAGCATTTCGTAAATAAAGATGGAAGCTTATTTATTACTTCCTGGGTTAATGATTGTTAGCCACGTTTAAGTGGGCATCGAATTTCTAACAAAGAATAAAATTATGTGATCGTACAAACAAATAATTTTAAATTACGCCACTAGCTTGTAAGTGAAGCACCCAAAGCGCTTTGGATGGACAGGATAAACGAAAATCAAAAGACGGCAGTGTAAGAGTACCTACTTTTAACATACACAAACATAACCTATGAAATACACACAACACATAAACACATATACAAATACATAAACTTAAATACATATAGATAATATAAATAAACTACACTATATGTGGAGGATAAATAACATAAACACTAACTAGCAGTTAAGAGACAATGAAAGGAAATGGTTGTATACCTTGACTTTGAAAATTGCTAGCAGTATATGTATTATAAGAAATCGAAAAATCTGTACAAAAGGAATTTTTTCAGTAATTTTTAATGGATTTATGAAGATTTTTGCCATTAAGGTGACGCAGTGATAAACAATAAATCTCAAATCGAGTACCCCCCCCCCCCCCCAATCCACCTTCACCCCGGTAATCACGCGGCCTGCGATCGTAGCGCGACTCGCGCGCTTCTCGGTCTCGCACTGGAACATAGACGTCATAGAGTCTTACTTCCTCTAATTTTTTTGTTGTTTTTTTGTAATATCAAATTGATTATTTATCTTTTTTATTTTATCTTATATATAATTGATATCTAATATTGATATTTTAGGACTTCTAATAATGTGAAAGATTACACAATATTGATGATGGTCAGGTATGAATGTACGTTGATAAATACCTAGATCGTAACTTTCTGTATGGAACAGATAAAATAAATACATAAATATTGATGGGCATTTCACACAGCGCTATCTAGCCCCAAACTAAGCAGAGCTTGTACTATGGGAACCAGATAACTGATAGAATACTTATATAGTTTTTTTTTGTAAATACATATTTATCATTTTTTTTTAATAACTTATACTGTCCCACTGCTGGGCAAAGGTCTCCCCCATTTCCTTCCATTCCTTGCGTTCTCCAGAAATCTCCTGCCAGTCAGAGTGGAACCCATCCAGATCGTCGCGCCAACGTTTTCGCGGTCTGCCTCGTTGCCGTCGTCCTGTAGGTTGCCAGTCGGTGGAGATCTTATTCCACCTTTCAGGGTGCATTCGAGTGACATGACCCGCCCAGTCCCATTTGAGTCTTGCAGCCTTGTACCCCACATCGATGATTCCGGTCATAGTGTTGCGGATTCTATCGGTTCGCTTAACACCTAAAATGCTACGCTCCATCGCTCATTGGCATACCCCGAGTTTGAACTTTTGTGAGTCCGTCAATGACCAAGTCTGAGCACCGTAGGTTAGGATAGGTAAGATACACATGTTTGTCATACTTATCATATATATAGAAAAACATCCAGACCCATGACAGATCTCGCGAGAAAGGTAAGCAGGAGGTAGGCAAGACATAATCATAACTATTATCATCTTATAATGTATGATGATGATATGCCTATTTCAAAAAACACAAATAACTTGGGAGGATATTGAAGTCAATATTCAGAAAAAGCCATAACATAATCTGAACTTCTTTCGATGCACATTCTAGTATGTTTAGAGTTTCATTATTTTCCTCTTAGTGGTTTTCTTCCGCCTGAAACATAAATAATATAATATGTACATATGATTGATCGAGCGAAGCGAGTTCTCCAAATCAACTAGGGCAAATCGGCGTTGTATGTATGTATGTATGTATGCCCGAGGATAACCTTCGAAGCGTTGATCCGATCATTGTGAAATTTGATACATAGGTAGGTAGTGATGGCACAATTTTGGTGTGATTAAATCAGCTAAAAATGTTGGGGGTTGTTGAGATATTGGGTTTCAAGAGGGGTAAAAAAAATGAAAATGGGACAATTAGGTCAAATGAGACGTCAAACGAAAGATCTTAATTAGTACATTTCGACCCCGTTTTTATTTTTAGTAAAGTTTTTGTAGTTTTTGTGTTATTAGCCATAATAAAAACTAAACTTTAACAAAATTCACAGGGTACACCAGTGATCCCACAGTTCTGTTATTTGGTATGCGTGTAGCTTAAGTATCACAAATATAGGCAAAAGCCTGAAATACAGAAAAACTGCAATTTGTACCCCAAAAAAGACTAACCAATTTACATGAACTTCCGTTACCTGTAATTTTAATGAAACTGTAGGTCAAGTAAGCTGGTCAAGTATTTTGTCGCACTATTTCATATATGTCGCATCCGGTCGTGAATAGCGACACAAAACGAAATAACAGCAGTCGGCTGTGTTGGAACGGAACGCAAGCGATCATACGATGTTATGCAGAGTCTACTATTTAAACGGCGGTTCTACCGAGCGAAACACAGTTGCTGGGCTGAGCGCCATCTGCGTTCGCCAAAAGTTCGGTTAAGCTGTCACGGCCTCAGAGGCCAACAGCGAGATTAGTCCATCCGAAAAAAAAAAAAAGCGAAACACAGTAAATCCTCCGTCGTCTGTGACACGTTCTCGGAGACCCGGATGACGAAATCACCTCCGCTAATGCGGAAGCGATATCTGAGTCATCTATATCAGACAGAGCAAACACTTCACAGAAACACCGACCTCGCCCAGGTCCCTTCAGTCGCCGCCTATACGAGGTACAGACATGTACCAGGGCGTTTCTCTCCTATCCCCACCCCGGCAACTGCCCAAGCCGAGGCTCGTACCTAAGTGGTGCCCTTGCGCTAGTTGCCTCTTCAAATAATTTACTGGGCTGAGCGCCATCTGCGCTCGCCAAAAGTTCGGTTAATCTGTCATAGCCTCAGAAGCCAACAGCGAGTTTAGTCCATTCGAAAAAAAAAGCGGAACACAGTCTTTGTTTGTCAGCCATACACTACAGTTGTAGGAACTGCCCGCGTTCCATGTCATACCTACTTGTAGCTCTAGCTATCCGTAATTAGTTATACAGTGTGATTAGTGAGGTGTTAATTTAATTTAGTAAAGTTTCGAATAGACGTTTTGAACTAACATTACCCACTACACGCCCACAAGGCTATCATGACTGATGAAGATGGTGCTGCCGTGCCTTCTGCCCAGCCGCTGCCGATATATATATATATATATATATATATATATATATATTTACTAAGCAGCCTCCGATCAAAAATCACAGTTTACAATTCCCGACCGTAAAGTTTTCAGAAAAGGGCTATACAGTTAGATAGTAAAAAAGATTTACACCATGGGCATTGCAGTAAAACCTTTTTTATTGGTTGTTACTATAAAAAAGTTATGATAGATCTTTGTTGTATAACAGCAAGGTTGACATCAGTAAAATTGGCAAGCTGTTCTTTATATCGAGTCGGGTCACGCTAAAGTATTTTTTAAAGGTACTTAAGGATAGTATAAGGGTTTTTTATATTATTAATGGGGAAACAGGTTTACGGCCCACCTGATGGTAAGCGGTCTATTGACACCGGCAACACCCGGGGTATGGCCGATGGGTTCCTGTAGAAACCACTCAATATTTTTTCTTGAAGTCATGAAAAAGCAAAGCGAGATCTCTAAATCAACTTGGGCAAATCGGCGTTGTATGTTTGTTTGTCCGAGGATAACTTTCGAATCGTTGATCCGATCATCGAGCATAATTCTGGTGTGACAAAATGAGCTAAATATGTGAAGGGGTTGTTGAGATATTGGGGTTCAAGGGGTTATTGGATAGTCAAAGATTACAAATAATTAATTTTTGTATTAATCAGACAATCGTGAGATCTCAGTTCGGGGCGAACAACTTCAACATACGAACAACATGTCGTAAGAAAACCTCAGTTGGTTCATTTCACAACTTGCAACTTTGTGTTTTTTATTTTTATTTTATTATTGTATTTTAAACCCAGAAATGAGGAAAACCTGCGTTAAAATCTATTAGGAAGCCTATTTTCAGCAATAATATCGTATGGCTGATAAGGATAGATTTTTTCAACAAAGATTACTACTTGATTACATCAATTTGAATAATAGATTCTGCTTGGGTTTCCGAGGTATTGCGTACACACCAAACCCTTCTGTCATACATTTGTAAGTCTAATGACAATCGGTTTGGTTGAAATCGATGGACGATATGAACGACTTGTAGCATTTTTTAGCAAATTGGTTGGCTAACCCTAGTTCGTAAAGTATTATGCAAACAAGTTCCAAGGCGAAACCAACTAGTTTATAATGATTTGGTGCTTCAAAAGGCCAGTAGATTAATAAAACTCAACTAGGTCCGATCTAAAGCCCAATCCACATAATGTAGAAACCCGTTTTACTCATCTAATTTGACTATCCTGTGCTTCCCACAAATTATTTCAATAGGTCGTTCGTAGACACACCGTAGATCCCGCTACGATCGTAGCTCCGTAGAGTTTCGTAGAGCTTTGTAGCGCTACGTATGTTAACTCAGATTAGATCAAGTGGAAGTACCTCATGCCTTATTTGTTTAATGCCCCTAAAGGTCGGGATCAAAATTAAGGTCGATTTAAACAACAAATTTAATTAAGGAGATTGATTTAACTTTTAAAGGAATTAAAACAACATTTTGAATTTTGACAAAGTTTTGTTTTTATTATGGTTAACTCAAAAACTATAATAATATTACTAAAAAAAAAACGAAATCTAAATGTACTAATAAAGACCTTTCATTTGACGTCCCATTTGACCTAATAGTCTCATTTTCATTTTTTTTTACCCCTCTTGAACCCCAATATCTCAACAACCTCCAAAAATTTTTAGCTCATAGAGTCACACCAAAATTGTGTCATCACTACCTACCTATATACCAAATTTCATGATGATTGGATAAACGCTACGAAAGTTATCCTCGGACAAACAAACATACATACATACCTAGTGTTAAGCTGTTACATTCTGTCGAAACACCGACCCATAGTGCGCGATATAAATAGGCCGGAGAGATGGCCGGACAGTCAGTCTGGGTTTGGCTATATGTGCGAACATTTCGGTGACTTTAAGTGGTTCAAATTAGTGTGTTGTGATTACGTGTGACCAAGTTCGTGTATTCATCGTTTTAGTGTTGAATAAAAGTGTTATTTGGGTAGATCGATTCTCATTATTTTATCCCGAACCCTCAGCTCGTAACAATACATACAACGCCGATTTGCCCAAGTTTATTTGGAGATCTTGCTTCGCTCGATCAATAATTATTGTAAACTATATTTCATTGCATTTGATTTTCATGTGCCAAGCTCCCAGGCCTTTTTATCAAGATAAATAATCAATAATCCTTTAATAAGCATTTTTCAAAGGATAGTTCTAACTATTTTCTTAAATTTATTTTCTCATATGTAGGTTAACAATATCGTAAAGTTACTGAAAGAGTTTACAATTATTTACAAAAAATACAGAAGAAACAGTTGAATCATCTAAAGACCATTGCAAACGATCTATTAGATAGCTTGACTGATCATTACCACTCCAGATTACTACCAGGCGGAAGTGTCCCCAAGACACTGGCTGCATTGCCCCGCTGAATTGCAATGCTTATGCGTTGACCCAGATAAGCGCTAGCTCTTGGATCACACGTCGCTTCGACCAGACACCCAGAAAGAATTTTGAAAACGCGATGGGCCCCGGTACCCCATGGTCTCGACCCCAAATGGCTCAAAAACGCCGTGTGTATTTACGCTGCTTGAAAACTTCGGATGAATTTGCCGCCGCACCGGCCCCAACTGCTATATAAGAGAGATGCGATGGCGCAAGGGTATCAATGCATGTGGCGTCCCACACCAAAGGTCCCACACAATCAACCCTTCTCTCAAGATACAAGAGTCATTCCGTCAGGCCTCTTAGACTCTTAGCCATGTAATTTGTATGAAAAAGATGCCACATCTTACATTTTATTCTGTTAACCCTGAGCCCAAAGATATTATTTAATACTTGGCAACTTCACTACTAACAGTTTTTCGTTGTAAAATTTTCTTAATAATTTTAAATTCATAAGACGTCCTGCTAGATTTCGCATATTTGTGAAACACGCCACATCTAACCACTTCCATATCTACCTATCTCTGGCTTCCGTAGCTTCGTACGGTTATAAATATTTCAGTACAGGAAATTATGCTTCCACAGATACTGTTCTGCAAGGCTTTGAATGGAAAAGAGCCTTCGAGTGTTAAAGTAGAAATAGGTTCCTGAATTATTTATTGCGGTTCTCTCTATTGATAATTCGCTATAAATATTTTAACATTTTCGATATAAGATTTGATTTCAGCGAACCTTTTCACTTTACTATTTGACTAATGAGTTATCGTCCAACAACTACTTATAGTAAATGCTTTTGATTGATTGATAGAAAATACTTTATTGTGCGTAAATAAAATAGTACGAAGGCGAATTTAATGGTAAAGAGCATTTCTTCCAGATAACCTTTATGTATTTTGACAACCTCCGTGGTGCAGTGGGTGAATAGCCAGCTGAGACGCAGGAGGTAGCGGGTTCGATTCCCGTCGCGGAACAAATGTTTGCATGATCTACAGATATATGTTCCGGGTCTGGATGTTTTTCTATATATGATATGTATGTATTTACAAAAAAAAGTATATAAGTATTCTATCAGTTATCTGGTTCCCATAGTATAAGCTCCAAACTAGCAGTTTGGGGCTAGAACGCGCTGTGTGAAATGTCCAGCAATATTTATTATTTATTTATTTATTAATTGAGGATAAAGATGTGTCCTCGCGTCTCCGGTGTCAAGTTGCAATTTTGGTGAAGCTATCCTGCCCTACACAGGACAAAATTTTAAAAGAGTATGTTTGCCTTTATGTATATTACAATTTCAACTATGCTTTTTTTAATACCACTAAGGTGGCTACCATACGAACCACCTAATGGCAAGCGGTTACCATTAGTCTTTGGAAATTTGTACGCAATGCTGAACATTCAAAAATTATAACCAATTGTCCCTGGGAAAAATTTCGGCATTCCACAAGCGAAGGGTTCTAGACTTAAGAGGAAATCTGGGCTGCGTTTCACCCATACAAATGTAGTCCCCTGTTTCCTCTTTGGATAGTGATATTAGAGCAAATATTTTTTTACCATACAATCTACAAGTACCACGGTCATGTCTCTACCTTTAGTTTTTCTTCATAAATTAATTATTATAAGAACTAGGAACCTTCTAAAGTCACAGAAATTGCTAATTTTTACTGCCCCTTTTCAGACATCCAGCAATCAAATTTGACGAATATAAATAAAAAAATGAGACGTACAGACATAGCCAAAGCCATTTTTATTACATAATTGAAAAAAAAATCGGTCCAGTTTTGGAGGAGGAAACAGGGGACTACGAAACAGTGATTTCGTCTATTTTAAATAGGTATAATCAGTCCGACCTGCAGTTGTCTCTATCGCACGCACATAGGGCATATAGGGCACAGCGCGACAGCAATAGATTTGTTAAATACCTATTTTCCAAATGTCTTGCTTCCCGGATTTCCTCTTGATCAGCAGGGAATACATGAGAAATACGTACAGAGCTAAGTCTCCGGGTTTCCTCACGATGCTTTCCTTCACCGTCAGAAGTTATAATACTATAATCTTAAGGTAACAGATTTATTTAGTTTAACTTATCCTAAATACTTTTTTGTTAAGAATTGTTGACCAAATTTTTCTGAACATAATTTTGGTTTAATATAATTACTTAACTTAAAGTGTACGTAATATTTTTATTGCGAAAAGGTTGCTCATTTTACTTAATAAATTTAAAACAGTATTTTATTTTAGTTGTCTATTCTTAATTACTGTATATAATCTAATCTATTTTTATTGTATCAATCTAAATTATTTTTGGCAAAGTAAACCAACTCAATATGTTTTTTAATTACACCTTTATATGTTGCATAACCGAATGAACTGATACATAAAGTAATATTTCCTTGCTAATGTTTTTTTCCTTTTAATTTATTAAATACTAGTTGACCCGCCTGCAGCTTCGCATTCGTGATTTGTCAGTAAAAACCTTACTTAATCTATCTAAATAGGTACCAAATTTCATCGAAATCGATTAAGACATTTTGTTGTGAAACGCAACACAAAAACAGACAGAGAGACAGACAGTGTTTAATATCGTGTGGATGTTTCTACTGTTACGAGCTGAGGGTTCGGGATAAAATAATGGAAATCGATCCAACCAAAATAACACTTTTATTCAGCACTAAACGATGAATACACGAACTTGGTCACGCGTAATCACAACACACTAATTCACACCACTGTTGCACCACTTAAAGTCACCGAAATGATCGCACGTATAGCTTAATCCAGACTGACTCGCGAGCAACTACTGTTCACGCGAGACCCTTCTCACGTCAGTCCTCCAGGGCCTCGCTGAGACTGACTCACTGACTGACTGTCCGGCCATCTCTCCGGCCTATTTATATCACGCACATTTCGATTGTTCGAGAACGATCTCGATCGCTCCAGGAAAGGGTCGGTCCCTCGACACAATGGCCACTCCCCATTCTGCGAAACCACAAACAATAACAAAGACAAAAGCGCTCGAGAAACCTCGATTACCACTCATTGTTTAACAGCCTCGGCGTAATTTCATAACATTGTCCAATCCCCTACCCGTCCGACAGACAGATACTTTTCAATTTATAATATTAGTATGGATTTAATATTATTTGTATTATTCATATAAACCTTCCTCTTGAATGACTCTATCTATTGCTGGAAACTGCATTAAAATCCGTTGAGTAGTTTAAAAGATCTAAGGGAATAGACAGCGCAAGCGACTTCATTTATACTACGAGTATTATGTATAAAGATAAAGATAGTGTTGTGTGGTACCAAGTACCTACCTTTTGTATGAAATAATAAATGAGAAACTGTCTACAATGTTACATAGGTGGTTACTACACCGAATGCGTGAATACTGAATACAGAGAGGTGATTATGAATTTATCACATACTGATACGGAAATTGCAGTTTTCTAATATTTATGAGAGATGCTGGATTAGCCACGAGATTTAAATTAAAAGAGGACGCGTATTAAAAAGAAAAGAATGAATGAAAAAATAAACGAAATATTTCTTTTCATAATTACTGATTTAAACGAGTATTTCTGCGTATGTACCTTTTTTATTTGTAATCCCGACGTTTCGATTGTGTTGCAACAGCCGTGGCAGACTTATAATTTATTTATGCGTACATGCGTGTGCAATGAAGGTATACTCCATCTACGTACATATAGGGCTACCTATAGTTATTTGCTACATCAGATTCGAAACGCTTTAAGTTTTCTTCTTATAACCAATTCTGAGCCGGTGCATCAAACATCAAACCCTGGGGAGAGTGTTAGCGAGTTCGTTTGAATTATTCGACACCTCTCTAGAGGATTCAACCCTTTCAACCATCATTGGGGGTGCAAAATTACATATCTTCACCCTTGAAATTGCATAAAAAGTATTTAAATTTAGAAACAGCGATGAAGTCTGGGTGTCTAAGTTGCAAATTGAAATTTTGAGGTGGGTATTTTATTATGAGACTAGCTGTTGCCCACGACTTCGTACGCGTTACACTGCTAAATGTGTAGGTAAACTAGAAATAAAGCTAAACTCGCTGTTGCAACTTGAATTGACACCCCATTTTATCTCATGGGAACTGATTTATTGGATAAAATGTAATCTATGTGGTAATTAAGGTTATAATCTACGTATATACCAAATTTCATCAAAATCGGTTTCGCCGTTACGACGTGATTAAGTGAGTACAAATAAACAAACATCCAAACTTTCACATCACACTAATATTATAAATGTAAAAGTTTGGATGTTTGTTTATTTATTAGTTATACCTGGATTACCATATAGGTTACATTTTATCCCATAAATCAGTTCCATTTAGTAGTGTAAGGTGTACGAAGTCACGGTCAACAGCTAGTTTATCATATTAGTGTAATGTAAAACAATTGCGAAAACTTCTAAGACAAACTAAAAGAAAACTATTTTCTTCTGATCAAAATGTTCTAGTCCTTACCATTTCACATTTCAAACTCTACGCCCCTAAGAGGCCGTGTCCTAAAATTGCATAACCTCTTTATGCTTAGAAACCTTCAAATGAGGTACTTATATAGTACGGTGACTTTCGAGACATTCCAATTTTAAAGAGCATTGCTAATATTTTAAGTGAGTTCAACCTTTTTTGAATAAAATCGGATTGAGTTTTCAAACATGTATAAAATAAAATGTAATTTAAATCAAAAGCACTAAGGATTATTGATATCAACTTCGAAGTAAATCACCGCCAAAATAACTTTCTACTCCTTTTTTACCCCGTTGGGGGATGAATTTCAATAAAATACGAAACACGTCTTCCATCAATTCTGTTAAAAAGGTTTATGCAAAATTTGAAATAGATTTGACCAATGGAATCACGTTGTCCCATATAAAGTTTGCCCCCCTTTTTCACCCCCTTAGGGGTTAGAATTTCGGAAAATCCTTTCTTATCGAATGCCTACGTCATACAAAGAACACACCCTCCAAGTTTTAGGTCACTACGATCAGCGGTTTAGGCTGTGCGTTGATCCGTCAATCAGTCATTCAGGACAAAGCATTTTATAGTATACTCTTAGATGTATCATTAAAAACTAGCCCCTTATCATAATAAAAAACATAATTAAAAAATTACTAAAATCGAGTACTGACAATTGGAGAAATCCAGTTCATATATGTTATTTTAAGCATAAGTATATAAATATATAAAAATACTTAGCAGGTGGATGGATGTAGGTTAAATAGAGAGAAAGATAGACGCGGACTAAGGCTAATTATAAATTTAATAAAAAACAAAGTGTTTGCTGCAACTTTTTTCTCCCAAAAAGCTCGCCAACTACCGAAACATTAAAGAAAGTGTCAAAAACTTGAGTGACTCTCCACTTTGAAAGGCGAAGGACGTGGGTAGTGTCAAAGACAACCTACCTCCAGGCAATGGCTCACACTATCCAAAGTTCAATCAAAAAGCCACCTTAAATATTAAAAGCTCGTTAGACTAATGAATCGTATCAGATTTTGCCGTCGTCTGCGCCCTCAATGCGTCTTTTGGCCTTCTTTGGCGCTGTCTTAAGAGCCGCTTTTGTTTAAGTTTTCTTATGGGAGATACGGTTTTGTTTAGGTGGGTAAAATATTCATTTCAAAACACTTCTGAATAAGCTACATAAAGCTACTGCCCATATTTTGCATGATCTTACTTTTGAGTAAAATCAGTTTAATACCATCAGATTTTTATAAACATATAATATTATATTAACATGCCCAGGTACATACTGTAATATTTTGGCGGGCAACTCAGAAAACCTTTCCCTTTTTAGGGTTCCGTACCCAAAGGATAAAACGTGACCCTATTACTAAGACTCCGCTGTCTGTCTGTCTGTTTGTCAGTTTGACACCAGGCTGTATCTTATGAACCGTGATAGTTAGACAGTTGAAATTTTCACAGAGGATGTAGGTATTTATGTTGCCTTTGTAACAACAAATACTAAAAATTTAATAAAATAAATATTTAAGGGGGTTCCCATACAACAAACGTGATTGTTTATCTCGTTTTTGCTGGATATTGATAACGGCAACAGGTAGACGATTGAAATACTCACAGAATATTTAGTTATATATTCACTTTAAAAATAAATAATTAAATTAAAATAAAAAAAATATTTAAGGGGGGCTCCCATACAACAAACGTGATTTTTTTGACGTTTTTATAGATAAATAAAATAAAATAAATAAATATTGCTGGACATTTCACACAGCGCTATCTAGCCCCAAACTAAACAGAACTTGTACTATGGGACCAAATAACTGATAGAATACTTATATACTTTTTTTGTTGTGTAAATTTTTTGTTTTGTAAATACATACTTATAATTATATAGAAAAACACCCAGACACAGAACAAATATCTGTAGATCATACAAACATTTGTTCCGTGGTGGGAATCGAACCCGCTACCTACTGCGTCTCAGCCGGCTATACGCCCACTGCGCCACGGAGGTCGTCAATAATAAAATAGGTAATGGTACGGAACCCTTCGTGCGCGAGTCCGACTCGCACTTGGCCGGTTTTTTTTATTTATCCTAACTAAGTTATATGTGTGTGTTAATATCCAAATAATATATATCCAATATACACCAAATTTCATCGAAATCGGTTAAACCGTTTTGACGTGATCGAGTGAGTAACAAACTAACAAACATCCAAACTTTCACATTTATAATATTAGTGTGATGTGATACTGTGATTACCTCCGTATTATTGACTGTCATATTGTGCTACAGTCACACCATCTCATCGGTTCAGTTGACAATATCGTTAGTGTCTACTGAATAGCCGAGTTTGTATTTAGATTTGTATTTGTCTGGATTAGTTCCAATTCTGTCCACCTGAACAGATACACTGTGGCACTGTACGGTTAAAACTTTTACAAAAATACGTAGCAGCTCGAACACCAAAACTTTACAATACCGTAGCAATATTTATACGTTTGATTTCGAATAAACGTAATAATAGATGGAGTCATCGTTGCGCAGCGTAAAATAAGCTGCGCGCATCGTTGCATCGTCTGGTAGCTACTGGACATGCATTGTCTTGTCTGTTAAGGTGGTGTTATACTGACGAGTGACTAGAGAGATGTCATGTATTTTATTGCCGACCTTTGTGGTCATGAAATACATACTACATGCTTTTGTCCTCTTATACTCTGGTCCTGCCTGAAAACCAGCGCTGCTACTCATCCATGCGTGTACAGCATTATGCTGAGACATTTAGTTCATGCACGTGGTGCTAAACCTACTACGAGTACTTCTTGTCTGCATGCACAGTGACGGAATGAAAAGGTGCGTCACCATAGAGTCGGTTTTCGCTTGCACCAATAATGCAAGAATCAATTAATTCTTTTTGACAAGATCAACAACTTTGATCTGAATTAGTTTGAACTTTAATAACGAACAGTTAAACATTATTTTCTCTAACTCAGTCTGTAACAAACTTTCAAAAGTTATATGTTTTCGCGATAGGTTGAACAAATCAATTTGAAAATTAATGAACCTTTTCATTCCGTCACTGTACCTTTCTTTGTATCTACTGGCAATAACCTTTGTATTTGTATTGTGGCTATCATCATCATCATCATCCACAGCTTGACTTCACCCACTGCTGGGTATAGGCCTCCCTAAGTTTGTGCCATCCACCACGATCCTGCGCTAGGCTCACTCATTGACAGGCCGCGACTTTAACGATGTCCATCCCATCTTGCTGCCGGACATCCTACCATTCTACAGCCATTCCTCGGCCACCATTCAGTTGCTATCTGCTCCACCTGTCATCACCAAGTCTTGTCAAGTGTCCCGCCTACTACCATTTTATTTATATTGTGTTATTATTATAGTATTTAGTAGTTTTTCTTTTTATTTAGTTATCTGTGTATGTCCAATATATTATTTTTCTTTATTTTCTTTCTTTCTTTCTTATGTACTGCTAGTACTGATAAAATTACGAAACGCTGAATTTAGTTGATGGTTGGAAAGGCACCTATGGAAATATTTTGATACTTGTTTTGTTTGTAGAGATGCGGATTGACGGATAAGATTGTTAAATACTGAAGAAGCTAAGCGTACGCTAAGCGACTAACGAGATAACGAGCGTGTACTAACTCGAGTAATGTTATTTGTTTTGCGAGGGAAATTCAGGGTTGAGTTACTGAGAACCCTTCTTCGCGTCAACTTGACATTTACTTATAAACAGACATTTTAAAATGATCCTTGTAATTAAATAAGTAAAGATTGTTTCGCTTTGAAGTAATGAAGCAGTAGAGTGCAATTTAACTGGTTAATCTCATTCAATTTCCGATATTCTGGGTTAAAAGTAGCTAGTTAAATAATGCATTGAAGCTTTGTTTTTAAATCTTTACTTACACTATAAAAAATTTAAACTAAAATAAACCATCAACTCAAGTAATTTTGCGTGGTTAGATACACTTAGATCTAAAACAAACAACTCAGATACAAACCATAAAACTGGACCTTAAAACGTGCAAAGATTTCTTTCGGAAATTGCAAACTTAGGTAGCCATAGCCACCCCTGTAAAGTTGTTTTCATTACATCAAGTCATTGGACGGATTCCAATATTTTCACGTCGTTGCGTTCGATTGCATAGTGCTGAGTGAGATTGCTTTTGTTGATGGTAATGTTTTCCGGTTCGATATGTCCGTAAATAATATGTTTCCGGAAAAATGCGTTCGGTTTTTTGTTCGGAAAGGCATTTTCCGGTTTGTGGTTATATGAGTTACTGGCAGTGATTCACTTATACGAGTTTATGATGACTAGATAAGATAGAAATAATGTTGTAGGCGTAACTATATTAAGAGTATTTATAGTTTCTAATTAAGTTTTTCAACATTTATGTTGATGACCTCTGCGGTGTGGTGGGTTGGGGGGGGGGGGGGGGGGGGGGGTTGCCCCTCTTTAGTTAAAAGATGAAATTTTATTAATAAGACCTTTGTTACATGTTAAACTAGCTGTTGTCCGCGACTTCGTACGCGTTACACTACTAAATGTGTAGGTAACCTAGAAATAAAGCTAAACTCGCTGTTGCAACTTGACTTGACACCCCATTTTTATCCCATGGGACCTGATTTATGGGATAAAAGGTTGTGTAACAAACAAACAAACATCCAAACTATCGCATTTATGATATTAGTGTAATAGATTCATATTTACTAATATTATTCGGTAATTAAAATTAGCGCAAAATTATCAAATAAATTAAATTAATTTATTAATCACATAAATAAATATTAAAGAGTAGAACAGGTAACTCGTAAAATTTATCTAAATTGTAGAAAACCACTTTAAGAAGTCATAGGTTGTAGACACGGGCCGAGTCTGTAGACAGAACTCCTAGAGTCTAACAAGAAATTTAATATTTTTTTACTACACGCGTTGTTCATTTTTTGTGGTTTTAGATGAAATCTGTATTTTGTACATATATTTTTTGGAAATGATCAACACGTTTTTTAACCCCTGTCACAAAAAGAGAGGTGTTATTAGATGTGTCTGTCTGTGTGTCTGTCTGATGTCTATGGCATCGTAGCACTCAAACGGGAGAATCGTTTTCAAAACTTTGTAAATATTAACTTTTATTATTCAAACTTCAAACATGCATTACCAAATGCTGTACGAAATCAGTGAAAAGAATTAATTTTAACAGTGTACAGAATAAACCAATTTTATTTCTTATTATATGTCCGCAAAAAACACATTTTTTTTACAGAAGGTGTACTGGCCTAAACAACTTCCTATATTATATCAACAAATAAAACTTTCTAGATGTAACTCATAAACTACAATCAAAAGTAATATCTCTCTTTGAGTAATAAAATATTTTATTAATAAAATTTAAGTATCTGTTATGCAGACCTTACTTGTTTATTAGTATTGCAGATTCAACACTTCGCTTATTCCAAAGTTGTTTACAACTCTTCATTGATTCGCAAAATAATAATTGGCGATGAAACTTGTTTATTTGTTTGTTGTATGGCATTTTTAATCTGTAGTAAATGTACTTTATTTTAAACCATAATACGCTGTGCTTTTAAGTGCGTAGTCACCAGAACCTTTATGCCCCAACGGCCGTCATTTGTCCACTGTCACTTTTATTACTAAGGACATAAGTTTTTCAAGCTATGTACACCTCTTTAGTTTTCTTATCTTAAATTATTAAAGTGAAAACTTCTTTAGGAGCGTTGAGCATTTTTTGAGATGGGGGAAAAACCGTTGAACTCGCGACACTGTTACCGACACCTGTCACTGACTACTGACACTGACTATTACTGACACCTCTGTATATAAGTATCTGTAGTGTAGTCTGCTTTTATTCAAGTTTTTTTAAATTGTTTAAGCTAACCTAGGCGCAAGTGCCCGGGCCCACTTCTACTAAATCAATCGCGGTATCGTCGCAAAATTGTCACTAAATCTTTTTTCAATAACTGCCGTTGCTATGACAACATTATATAAAATTCAGCAGCTGACAGAAACAACAATCATAATCGTTAAATATTGGTATGGCTACATTATTGTTTTTCGTATAAATAAACAAAATTGGGGGCCCCTGGTCGATCAGTATGTTTATCTTGGACATATTCCATCGTTTGGTAAAGAGCATCAGCAGAAGGAGTTCCATAAAAGGATCCAATTGGGATGCAGCCCATTCGGCAAGCTAGATGACATCCTTAAGTCACCTAAAACTCCAGTGTCTCAAGACTCGATTATTTGACGAATGTGTTCTGCCTACCATGACCTACGGTGCCGAGATATGGACGCTCATGGAGGAGGCTGTGTACAGGTTAAGAGTTGCACAGACAGCCATGGAGCGTATCATGCTCGGCATCAGACTGTTAGATCGAGTTCCAAACGTCGAGATCCGTAGACGAACGAAGGTTCATGACGTTGGGATTTGAGTTATGGAGCTCAAATGGTCTTTGGCGGGATACTTGGTTATACGTGGTGATGACAGATGGAGCAGGGCATTACGTCTGGCAGCGAGATGGGTGGACGACATCGTCAAGGTCGCGGGCCGTCAGTGGGTGAGACAAGATCGTGGTGGATGGCACAAACTGGGGAAGCCTATACCCAAAAATGGATGAAATCAGGCTGTGGATGATGATGATGGGGGTCCCTGGAAATATGTGAAGCTTATCATTTAGCTATACAAATGTTTACTACCAACAATTACAACATCTTGATCTTCTTGATTTAAAGCACATACCATTAAATAGGTATCAGAGAAAGAAAAGCCAAATACCGAAGTTCTGTAAGAGCGAGTTCAGCAGTGACCTAATGGGGGCTGATGATGATGATCCTTTTGCTTGTGCTTTTAAAATCCAAAGATTAAAAAACAGAAAAGAAAACAGAAATCGGATAAAGACATAACACCCTTTTCGTATGCATAAATTCATTTAATCCTTGAATTTAAACTGCGTTCGTACGAACAACATTTTCCGCACTTGCGACTTCAAAATTCTACCTTTGTTTAAGTTTACACCAAGTTCGTGCGAGGCATTATCTTACTAACGCAGGCGAGTAGGAATAACAAGTATTTGTATTAAAACTAGTTTTGCTGGGTCCTTAATTAATACTATGGAGCTAGATTAGTTTGAGAGATAAGTTTCAAACTACTTCATATACTTAGGAAAGTGCCTCAGAATAGATAAAACACCAGAAAAAGTGAACGCCGTTAGTTACTCTGTGACCATCGTCACGCGTGACGTGTTTTACAGTGTTCAATTTAATTAAGTTATGCCTTCTTCTGTCGTCTCAACGTGTAAAAAGTCAGCTGGGCTCATAAAAAAACAAGGTGGGATCACATTTTATACGTAAGTAACGCATTTAGATGTTGTGTTATTTATTTATTGAATAAATTGTTCGGTTTGTAATTGTCGTAAACAATGATCCTTCATTTTGCTGGTGTTGCCAAATATCGAGTGTTATTATTTTCCCTACTCTAGAACTCTGAGATTAAAAACTTTTATTAGTTATAGTTTTAAATTATACTTGTGGTTCGCCCCGCACTGAGATCTCGCAAATCTCACAAATAAAAATTATGTAGATTTGCACAACGATGCCTAAACGTCGTTAGTGACTAAATATGATTTAAGAAGTTCTTAAATCACACAAATATGTCAAATTCAAACATGTTTAGTCGCTAAATACGTTTAGGGATCGTTTTGCAAACCGGCCTTGATATTTGATTAATAAAATAGTGCCATAGTTCAAATTATACAAATATGTCAATTTTAGACGTATTTAGTCGCTAAATAGGTTTAGGGATCTTTTTGCAAACCGGCCTTGATATATATTTGATTAATAAAATAGTGCCATAGTTACATTAGTTGTATCCTATCAAAAACATTTACCCCAAAATGGGGCTAATAATGCTGGTTCTAATGACTAAGCTAGCAACATTACACGGGTGGGGGTGAGGTGGGTGCGGGACGCGGGTTTCGTTTTATGGACACAGTGCACGGCTTGCAATTACAGCTGAATGCCTCTTCTGGTATTTTATCTATTCTGAAGGAAGTACCTAAAATTCATTTCCATTTTCTAGTATTCTGAGTGATCAATACGGTGGGATGCTTAACAAATCCATGAGGGGAATTTCTTGGTACAATTTTTGTGTACTATACAAAGTCTGGAAACACGGAACTCTCCATTATTATCACCTCTCAAAGTTAAATTATAGATTTCCCTCTATTTAGAGGGAAAATAAGGTGTGGATTCAAAAAATGAGTGTTGGAGTTCTCTTATGTTTTTTTCTATCAGACGCAGATGCTAATCAAAATTTTATTTGTTTTTCTTATTCACCGAAATAGAACAACATCGTGACCTAAAATCGTTTATGATGATGTAAAAGAGTAAGATGTTCTGTGTAACTTTATGGTAATAGTTGCCCATAAATAACACATTATGGTATGGTGAAACTAACTGGATGAACTATGATGATGTTGTTTACATTCGATGCAGTTATGGTTGCGTAAGATTAATCAGCTTAACACTGTTGGTATCTATACAGGCTTGGAATATAATATGTTAATCTGAAAAGGAGTCACTGTCCTACTTCAGATTAGAGTTCCTTGTGTAAGGGCTCGCCCGGGGAAGAACTACCACAATACCTATTTCTGCCGCTGTGTTTCGATTAGAAGGATACTTATGGGAATTACAGGCGTATAAGGCTTTACACTAGTAAACCTCAAGTTGATGAACGCAGGGCGATGCACGTTTTTAAGTTACGTGATCTACGAGACAATATTTTGTTATCACTTATTACCTTCATTACACTTTCACCTTCATATCACTTATTGTTACCACTTACTATCAGGTGGGCCGTATACTTCTTCCATCTCCAGGGGGCCAACCTCAATCTCTTATAACAATATTAAAATAATATTACTCTGACATTTCGTACCATGACCCTCAATTACTAAGCTTACTTACTAATTATTGTCTATGCTGACCTCTCATTGTACGGAAAACCTACACAATGCGAGGTCAGCTTATACTGGAAATGTATAGATTGAGGTGTAGCCGTGTGTACAGGCGAAGCAGTTTTGGTGACGTCACCATAAATCGTTCACTCCAAACGTTATATCAAATAAGCGTAAAATTATCCTAAAAAGTATGTTAAACGTGTTTATTTTCGCAATGTTTTATACTGAACTTGGTTTAATCATTAGAAAGCACTAAATATACAATATTATTAGGATTATAACATCAATGTTTAAAAGTGTTGTGGTTAAAATCCAAGTAATGTTGCTACAAGCTTGAAACAAACCACTCCTGAAACATAATGGTATTGAAGGATTGTTGTCGGCGTTCAGTTCGTATAAGAAAAATAATAATAAATAAATATGGCTGGGCATACAGCGCTATCTAGCCTCAAACTAAGCAGAGATTGTAATATGGGAACCAGATAACTGATAGAATACTTATATACCGAGAACAGTGGTACGGAGTGGTGGTAGAAGTGGTTTACGAGGGATTCTAAAACGAATTTTATCCAACAACTGAGGACAATTAAGTTTATTATTTAAAATCTTAGTGTTCAAACATGATTATGACATACATAAAATAGCGTTTTTTATATTATGTATAGAAAATATTATCTGTTACGTACACGTATTCAGGTACAATACACGGCCGTGTCGATGACACAGCCACACCCCATTTTTTCCTTTAGGAACGTTTTCCTTTTAAGGAAGAAACTATAGAAACCTATTAAAATCATGTAAATCCGGAAACCGTCATGTGTATGTGTTAGAAGATGGCAGGATGTTAACTGAACCGTAATATTCTAGCTCTGTTTGTTATCGACAAGATGGCTAATGCGAGAACAAGGCTCTGCCCTATTAATTAAATCTGTTTGCTGTTTGACTGACTCTATTTGCTCCGAGTTAATTAGCATTCTCGAACATACGGCGCCAGTGACGCTGAATTGTGTTGGGCTTGAAGATGTAGAATCATGACACATCCTTTGCACTAATAAATCTCTATTACAATATTTAAAAGAATCCCAAACATACGGATAAAATGGGAACATAACTTTCTTATCTAAAATAGAACAGGATTGCAAAATCTTAAAATTTTCCCGTAAATGTATGTTAAAACTTTAAATACAAGCTGTATTCGTTCAAAAACTGAAACCCGGCCACGTAATACTTAAGTAAAAGTAATGTTTCACCGGACCATACTAACAAATCAGTTGACACCTAATTCATCAAAAAAAAATTTTTTTTTTAACTTTTTAGATCTTCGTTTGACCACAATCTCACCTGATGTTAAGCGATGATGTGGTCTAAGATGAAGCACGAAGATCTAGAAGAAACCTATTCACCCTTACCTTAAAGAGGCCCGGATTGTATTCTTTAGGAAAAACAGATGACGGCAAAGTATTCCACACCTTAGCTGTGCGCATCAAGAACGTAGAACCAAAACGGCGCGGCGTGTGCGAATGGGTGGTATATCACTAGGTACGGATGGTACTGAGCCGTGCGCCTGCTTGTCCTTTGGTAGAAAGGAGATGGCGGAATCAGATCGTAAAGTTCCTGGGCACATTCCCCGAAATGTATTCTGTAAAAGATCGATAGGCTTGCAACTTTACGGCGGTGTTCGAGACTTTGGGTTAATTGTTGATTGTATAGGCGCTGCGGTGAAACTTACCTACATATATACATAGACTGCTAAAAACATAAGCCTTCTTTTTGACTTTGCCGTGGTCGGGTAAATGTAGCTTATGTCACCCGGACCGTAATAACGAATCGATTGACAGCTCATTTATCAAAACCGGATGAGTAGTTTAGGCGCTACAGTGGAGCATAGGTAAATACAAACATACATACATATACTATTTGTACTAAAAACGGGATATTTACCATGATTTGTGCGTTCTTGAGTGTCCCGATATTTCGACGCAGTTGCATGCGAACCCGTGTTGTGCAAGTTACCCGTGACATGGCGCATGCAACTGCGTCGAAATATCGGGACACTCAAGAACTCACAAATCATGGTAAATATCCCGTTTTTAGTACAAATAGTGTTAATAACCATGATAGTTTCAATAGTTATACATACATATACTGCTAAAACATAACCCTTCCATTAGGCTTTGCCATAGTAGGGTAAAACATAACTATACTGTTATATTTCATACCCGTTCTAAAGAGAGATTATCAATACGGCTGCCATTATTTTTTAATAAACGCCTATTCGTATGTGATATAGGAATTGACGCATATATCTTTATCTAAAACGTATAAGTAAATAGTTTTTCGGCACTTTCTTTTGAAAATACGCACCTGCTTAATTTGTACAATTTATAAATATGTTCTATCTAGTTCTGAACCCTTGTGCCCGAAAGAATTCCTGCGTAAAAATTAATTAATTAATTGAAAACATTGTATATTCGAAGCAAAACTATAGGGTTAAAATACGTTTATACTTATTACATTATCCACTATCAAGCTTTTTCCAACTTTCCATCCATTCATTTGTTTCGAAGGATAATTAGTGACGTCATCTCGCTGCTAATTGAGTGCCGGGGAAGTCGAGACGGCGACATCTTAAAAATACATTTTCTTTAGCAATTCAGTTAGCAACACAGATAGGCAATAGTTACTTTGTAACGTCTCAGTGCAGACATTGTGGGGTTTATGAGTTTTAAATAACAGATCAGTATATTACTCCTTACCAAACAAAGTCTAAAAATGTAATGCAATAGGCGTCAATTATTAATTTAGTCTTCCTAAAAAGCAGTTTGTTACGAAGAACAAGGCTAAGTGTAAAATACATTGCCAATTCAAGCCAGTACGTTGAAATTGGCTTGATACCCAACAATAGCGCTTTGTTTTACCGCAGCCAGACGCTTTGACAGAATTAATTTAAAAATACACCACTAAATAGCGTTATTCAGAAAACTCTTTATTCCTGGCGTTGATGCACATTAATTAATGGCAAACTGGCAACACTGACTTTGTATGCGCTCATTCAAACCCATTGTGGCAACACTTTATTGTTGCAGATCATTGTGAGGATGAACTTGTACCAATTATGAACTCAGACAAGATTGTTGCTGTTGGTATTTTTTATTTATGTGAATTTGTGAAAATATTTTAATTAAAAATGGGATGAAAATTTGTTTACGTGGTTTATTTATAGTCATTCACATTTTCTTAATGGAATATATTCTTATGATTACAGAAATCAAGCCGAGCGAATTATTATGTTATTAGTCACACAGTGTTTTGGTATTTGTTTTCATGATGTAACTTATATAACTTTTGTATATGGGTATGAACACTATTTGCACTAAAAACGGGATATTTACCGTAATTCGTGAGGCCGAGGTCATAGCGTATGCAACTGCGTCGAAATATCGGGTTACTCAAAACTCACAAATCATGGTAAATATCCCGTTTTTACTGTATATAATGATGTAACTTACTGTAAAAATACTAACTTATTTGTAGGCTTCTTAGAGTTTTAGCCATAAATAATTTAAATTCAAAGGATAAGATAATGATTCTGCCCTCTGATCTGACTTCCCTGGCACAATGGGCGAATACTCGGCTAAGACGCAGGAGGTTGCGAGTTCGATTCCCGTCGCGGATCAAATGGTTGACAGATATCAGTATTGTGTTATAATATATGTTTGATGATCTACAGATAATGTTTCCGGTTCTGGGTGTTTCTCTTTACATTTTAAGTATGTGTAAAAACAAAGTATTTAAGTATTCTATCAGTTTTATAGTTCCCATAGTACAAGCTTTGCATAATTTGGGGTTAGATAGCGCTGTGTGAAATGTCCAGCATTATTTATTTATTTGTCAACCATTTTCCGTTGCATTGAGAGTTACTCGGCAATAGGAACTCTTTTTTTAAGTGAAAAGTTCTTTAGGCGCGTTGGGCATTTTTTGAGATGGCAAAAAATGATTGAACTCGCGACACTGTTACCGTTACCGTTACCGGAACCTATGTATATAAGTATCACGTGCTTGTTCAAGTTTTCACTTTTGTCGGCACTCCCGGAGTGCAACTTTTTTTTTGTTCATGTTTTGTAGGCTCGCGATTGACCACGATCTCGCTTGATGGTAAACGATGTAGCAGTCTACGATGGACCACGCATGCCGAGAAGAATACTGACCACAAGCAACTTAAAGATACCTATGTTGTATTTAGCACTAAACATAGTCTCGGGATGTTTCCTGATAAAATGACTCAGGATAGTTTAAAGTTTACTCCTTGAATGACCTGAAAAATAGAATTTCCTTGAAAATTAGTATTCGACAAATGTTTCATTCCGCTATATTTACCAAGAGCCTCCCAAATAAAGGCGTTGGCCGTGCCAAGGTTCCAGACAGGTGGTAGACGCTACCGTCCGGCAGCAAGCCAATAAATCACTCCGCTACTTGGTATTGCGGACTGGTCTATACCAGACCTGTGCCTCTTTCAAACGACTTGCGATCCAAAATGAGCTTTATTGCAACAGCTATAGAAAAGATTTAAAACCCTGTCAAAATATTAATTTTTCTATGTAACTGATATAAACAACTTTTACTTCATATCATATTTTAATTCAATTTTAGGAATCGATGCGTTTAGGTGGTCCGGAATAATAGAATACTAATCCTAGGGTTTTTATCTTAGGCGTGCCCGCCAAGACATCAATGTGCTGATCTTCACTTGCCAACAACAAGGACATTTGTCTGCAGAAAATGCAGTCGTAGCTGTCACTCCCTGTGAATTTCTCCATGATGATGGATTCTATTGCGAATTTTGTCATTTAGAATTGAGCTGTCAGGATCCGAGTTTAGTTTCAATATCGCTCGTTTGTATGTCCCAATAGGTATTGTTGAAGTAAAATTTTGTTACTACTATTATTTCATCTATGTCTAGTCCACAGAATAAGTGATATCTCTTGTTACGCTAGACCACCTCAGATTAATGGTATAGGTCTTGACCACTACGGTGATTGGTTTCGTGAATGTTTTCTTAAATTTTGAAGGACGTTGCTAGGTAATATAGAATGCGGGTCAGTTGCCCACTTAGTTGAAAATGTTGATCAAATAAACCTAAGAGCGCTGAACTGAAACAGTGCCTGCATAAGTAAAGTGTAGATTCTTAATAAATGTATTGGAATGTGTATTTGATATTTGAGTTAGAGAGAAACAGTTAATTTAAATTTTAGTGAATTTTAGTGGTCTGAAATGACCACTGTCTTAAACTACACAAAACGTTAGAAAGCCTCTCGAAAGACGATGACGGGACAAATGATTCTTACTAGACAACATAAGGCCGGAAAATTGGAAAAATATACGGGAGCCTTTTGCCTTCCAGAAGGATCCAGCAGCCTCATATTATTAATTATTCAGCTAGGTCAAACGTTGAATTATTTAAAGCCATTAAAATATTTGGTTATAAAGTGAATAAAAATAGTTAAATAAAAATAAACAGACTTAATTTTTTTAATGAATGCGCTTGGCACAACACCGGAGAGAGTGCCGTGGTAACTAGGAGACCTATACCCAGCAGTGTATGTGGACTGAGATGGATGGATGGAAACTGACTTTATTTCAAACCGATGTTTTTTTATACATTATAGGTTTGCTTTTGACCACGATCTCACCTGATGGTAAGCGATGATGCAGTACGATGTATCACGCTTACCTAGAAGAAACATCGTGACTTGAAGACACATAGGTTTGGCGACCTCCGCGGCGCAGTGGGCAAATAGCCGGCTGAGACGCAGGAGGTAGCGGGTTCGATCCCCGCCGCGGAACAAATGTTTGCATGATCTACAGATATTTGTTCTGGGTCTGGTTGTTTCTCTATATATTATAAGTATGTATTTACAAAAAAAATGTATATAAGTATTCTATCAGTTATCTGGTTCCCATAGTACAAGCTCTGCTTAGTTTGGGGCTAGATAGCGCTGTGTTAAATGTCCAGCTATATTTATATTTATTTATTTATTAGTTATCAGGAAACACAGACTCAGTCAAGGCGTTCCACTCTTTGGCGGTGCGCATAATAAAGGTCAGAGTTGTTAGTAAATGAACTTTTATAAAAACAGCGTTAGTAGTTCACTTTATTTTAGACACATTATGTGAATTGGCTATTACATAAAAAACTAAGTTTCATCAAAACCATTTCTGTTGAGCATATACTTACACACAAGCACCCTCACATACGCGTTTAACAACTTAAGAAAACTTCCAACATAAGCGTCTGAAAAATATTACCCAACTTGAGTTTAATCTCTTGAAAACGCTACAAAACTATTGTAAATAGAAACGAAACTGAGAGAAATAACGATTGTTGACTTCGGATACTATTAATAAAAATATTGTTAGTAAGTTATTTGAGAAGACTATTCAGTATGAATGAAACAATACGATTTTATAACATACTAGCTGACCCGCCGAATATATTATTATTAAGCTTATTTATTTTGACGTGTGAAAATCAATAGAGTGCGTACGAGATTGACTTCTGTACTTCAAGTACTGTGTATAAATTTTGCATATTTTTGTTTAAAATAAATCTCGATAACTTTGTGACAAGGGAATAATATAAAATACAGACAGCGCTTTTATAATTAGTAACTGCTCCTGCAGCTACTTACGTGAGAGTTTAGTTTTTTTTTCAACCAAAATTATTAAAAACACACACAAAGTAATGTGATATTTATTCATTTCAATGTACTGACCGCAATTGAAATCCCACATTTTGGTACTCAACCAATTAAAACCGACGCCATAATTTACACTCTATCGTTGTCACTCGCCCCAATTAAGAGCTATTAAACAATGTACCGACTGTTTGTTAGAGTATTAGAACACATACGCACCTATTAACTACCCTATTAAAGACTTTCTCGACGCCTCAAGTTAATTGAGGTAGCGCGGATCAGAAAAAGACTGGAAATGGCTCTGAATCTGCTCATCACATCAGGACGTCTACTGCTAAATATAGCCTACAAGCTTCCGCCCGCGACTTCGCATTCGTGGTTTGCCAATAAAAAGTAGCCTATGTGTTTATCTACGTACATACCAAATCTCATCGAAATCGGTTCAACCGTTTCGACGTGAAAGAGTAACAAACATCTACATACAAACATTCGCGCATAGTGGGATGTTATATAGCCATACTACATAGCCCAAAGAGTTTTAGAGTGATTGATCTTGTGTGGCCTACTCGTAACGACTTTCAGCAATTGTTATTAGGTTTTCCACCATCCAGCCATCCTACGCTGCACTTTCCATTTCGTAGTCTTCACTTCGTTTTCTGCACCAACGGGCATCAGATTTCGAGCTAAGTGCCACTGCCATTTCAGCTAGCTTAATGGTGTTTAAGGACGGTTAATGTAGTGTGTCGTAATATGAACGAGGACATTTCTAATTCTGAAGACCAAGTGAGGGTAGTTGCTGCAGCTGCCATCACTTCTCAACGGTAGCTCCAAGTACTCCAGTCCACCCGTGACCACGGCTGTTGCAACACAGCCGATACGTCGGGATAACAAATAAAAAAGGTACATACGCGATAAATACCCGTTTTAATCAGTAATTGTATACAGTGATCGCGAAAGTTTAAAATATATACTATATCAGTGACTTAGGATTGCCTACAGTTCCCTTTCTGATTCGATCTCAAAAGTAACCAAATAGACCTACGATTTTATGAATCCCTATGGATATCTCACTTAATATGCAAATATATCGACCGCACCTTACCAAAAATACGTGTACTTGTAAAGGCCCAGTGCTTCAGTGGTTGTAATACGGGGGATTCCTGTTTTTACACTGCCTATCCTTCGATTGGTTATCTGTACTCGGTTCGAGAGCAGCGTAAAGGAGCGGAGAGGACGATTTTGACGTGCTTCTATTGCCTGAATTTACACATCTCCCCTCCTCTTCTTTGGTGGAACCCGGCCTCTTGTTGCAAAAACTCTGCTTGACTTATCCAGTAATATTATACCTATGTGGCGTATCGTTTCGCTTTATTATTGAGACTTATCTTCCCTCGAAGGGTTCTTGACTTTCGATTAGCGGATTATTATTTCATTAGAGTCTTAGCAGTGTTGTTTCTAAAATTAAAAAGTAACATCAAATAATTGAATTTGATAACTTAATAACCCTTATCCATACTTCCAAACTAATATTACAAATTCGAAAGTAACTCTGTCTGTATGTCTCACTATCTACCAATCTGTCTGTTTGTTATGTTTTCATGACGAAACTGCTGGAACCATTTCGATTAAATTTGGTGAGTGGGATTTGGATATAGGCCACTTTTCACCCGACTGCGCAGAAGGATAATGTTTTTAATGACAAACCAACCGAGTGAAGCCGCGGGTGGTAGCTAGTTAATTATACGATATTTATACTTGCGGTAGGGAAGTCAATTTTGAAACAAACTTCTGTAGGCTATTATAATTATAGTGTCACTCAAAATGGACTATCAGAGTTTGAATTCGGGAAGGGAAGTCCTCCAATGTAACATAGTATTGGTTGGGTAAGTGTTTGGTTTACATAATCCCCTCGTCACAAGTTTACTTGGTTAACTTGGTTTCTGAGTCACATCACTAGTTAACAAATTAACATAAATATAGATAGGTACGGTACCCTCGGTGAAATACAAACTCCAAGACAAATCCTCATTTCTTTTAAATGAAATAGGCTCTAACATAGTCTCGTAGTGAAAAACATCTGGACACCGCGCGCTCATTGGTCAAAGCGCTTCTCCGGTTTCCTGTTACACATTTCCGTCCCTTTTGCCAAAAACACTCTCACAAACCGAGAGGAAAGATGTTACACATCAATACATAATATAAAATATATAAATGCTACAGGCCTCGAATTTTCTAGCTAGGCTAGGAATTTTCAGTAGTTTCTGAGATTACCCCTACAAACATGCAAACTTTACCTCATACTTAGTATAGATATGTACGTATACAAAAAACCGGCCAAGTGCGATCGGACTCGCGCACGAAGGGTTCTGTATCTGTAAAAACGAGCAAAAAAAATCACATTTGTTGTATGGGAAACCATTAAATATTTATTTTATTCTGTTTTTAGTATTTGTTGTTATAGCGGCAACAGAAAATATATATCATCTGTGAAAATTTCAACTGTCTAACTATCACGGTTCATGAGATACAGCCTGGTGACAGACGGACAAATAGACAGACAGACAGCGGAGTCTTAGTAATAGGTTTTACCCTTTGGATACGGAACCCTAATTATAAAAGAAAAAAACAGAACACAGGCTAGTTTAGCGCATTGAGTATCTCCATCACTAAAATCCTCGAGACCTTGCAACTTACACTCTTCTAACTTTTATCATAACTCCTTCACTGTACAAGCTATCTATCTATGGAACTCTCTTCCTCCACACATTAGAACTGCCAAATCCCTTCCCATCTTTAAAACAGTTCTATTTAAACATCTGTCTGCGCTACAATGCTGATTTCTCATTTTCTCATCAATCGTCACGTTATCGCTACTCTTGGTTTTATTTCACCCTTCTATTATGCACCTATATGTACCTACTTATTGTATTTTATTTAATATATCTTTTTTATTATTAGTATGGAATGTTTATGTACTATATTATATTAATATATACCTAATTCATTGATGAATACTTGTAATATATTTATTTATTTTTTGCTTGTGTAAGTACACTGATTATTCAATATTTAATTATTTTTATTGAAAGCTACCGTCCTATAACGTTCTCGTGAAATCCAGTCCATCCAAAGGTTGTCTGGAAGAGATCGTTTTTAGCGATAAGATCGCCACTTGTATTTCTGCGTGTATTGTTTGTTTTTTATATTGTTATTATATTTTAAGCGTGATTTACAATAAAGCGTTTTCTATTCTACTCGTATTCTATTCTAGTTAGTAAGTTTTTATATGAAAAATACCAATGACTACCACGCAGAGAAAAAATGTAGGTAGCACTTATCAAATTGCGTGCAAGTAATCACAGCGAGCAGCGAGACAGAAGATTAAAGTTTATACAAACAGAAATATTTGTGAGACACGACTGCAAAAGTTTCTTCTTTGTCATATAAGCCAGTACAGGATCGTTTGTCTTGGAAGGAAAGTTTGCATCTTAGAAATAAATGTTGCGAACGTTTGTACGGGTGATTAATCTTTGTTTTATGATTAAGGAGTTTTAGATGCCGTTGATTTTTGATCCGGAGCTTTTATGAATAATATAAATAAATATTGCTGGACACAGGGCTCTCTAGTACAAATTGTACTGTACTAGGGAACCAGATAACTGATAGCATACTTGTATTTTTTTTGTTAATACATACTTATAATATATAGAAAAACATCCAGGGACAAACATTTGTAGATTATGCAAACATTTGTTCCGCGGCTACCTCCTGCATCTCACCCGGCTATTCGCCCACTGCGCCACGGCGGTTTATTCAACGAGTACGTATAATATAGTGTATCATCATTATCATCATATCAGCCATAGTATGAACATGGGACCTATGTTCATCACTGCTGAACATAGGCCTCCCCCATAGATATCCAGAGCGATCGATCTTGTGCAGCCTGCACCCAACGGCTCCCAGCATCCCTGATGTCCTAAGCTTTAATAATTTACCTAAAACTAAGTAAATAAACCTTCAAACTTACTATTCTTTATTTTTTCATAGCTACGTAAATATTTTACTAAAAATAATTTTTACAAAAATCTAATATTACAAATTAAGGTTCTGTTATTATGAAGACAAAACAAACGTTATTAAAAAACTTGGCTACAAAGAAGTGGCATAATACAGACTTTTATAATTTCCTTTTTTTGTTCGGTGACACTTTTTAATAAGATTTTAATAAATTATGCAAAAGTTTGAGTGAAGTGACGTTGCTTCGACCACGGCTTGCAGCAATTTTATCATCAGAGGGTTTTATATTACTCAAGGAAATATCAACACAAAAATCTAATTATTTGATCATTTTATATTTTGTACTTATATTACTAACAACGTTCTTAAAAACAGTGTTATAAAGGACGCATTATGTACTATGAGAATCTTATTCATTATAATTAAAAATATCAATCCTAATCAGCCATAAAATAGTTAAGCGTTATCTAATTTCTGTTTTCTCAGTCATGATTATTCAATTATATATAAAAAAATCAAACTACTGACTAAAAATAAAAAAGAGAAAAACCATTCCACAAAAGTAGAGTGGTTTCATTAATTGAGGGTATTTCGTCTTGGACTTAAATACCGCCTTTGCCAAAATACACTTCTATAGTCCCTCGGTATAAATAAACTATAATTTCCTAAAATGTACTTGTTTCACGCAACATTAACCCTAAACTGCAATCCTGAATGATGGTTTATCCATCCGTAGTGCGGACCCACATCAGTATAGACTACGTAATAAGTTGGATCACATTCCACTTGACCTGGAGATACCCCGCATTTTGAGAGGACGCCGCGAAGGAACCAGCTTATTCTGTGATCTGATTGTAGAGTGCTGAGTGCAAGACCTCCACCACTGTCTCCGTTGCGAGGGTTAATAACTGTGAAGAATAATTATAAGAACTTTTAGGTATATCGTAATTCACCAAGCAACAAAAAAAAAAATCAAATATCATTAAAAAATCATAAAAATATCATAAAAAATCATTAAAATCACAAGGATCACTTTGAAACGTCAAACTGGCAACGAGGCGAAGACCTGACGCAAACTACTGAGAAGAAGGGACGCAGGCATGACACTTCATGTCTTTGTCTTATGTATATTTTTGTCTGGTCTCTGGTCTCTCTGCGCACCAATTTATAGCTACAGAAGAAAGCAGCAAACTCTTGTTACGTTTCTAAAAAAACACTTCTTTCGTGGGCAGCGCTATCGCCGCGAACTGCATTGTTATCCTGATTGAAAAATGCACATGCGCTACGTCTTCTTAAGTACATTAGCAGGAAGTTTTTTTGTTTGTATAAATTATAGTTATTAATTATATTAATAATATTATGTCTGTATAACCAATGTGTCCTGCCAACAATGACTTACGGTCCCGAAACATGGGTACTCACTAAGAAAACTCTGTACAAAGTACGAGTTGCACAGAGAGCCATGGAGCGCGCCATGCTTGGCATCAACCTGCTGGATCGAGTTCCCAATACCGAAATCCGACGCCAGACGAAAGTCCAAGACGTCAGAACAAGGGTGGTGGAACTCAAGTGGAACTGGGCAGGACACTTGGCTAGACGAGGTGATGGCAGGTGGAGTAAACCTTTGACCGAATGGTGGCCAAGAACAGACCTAAGAAGTCCAGGACGTCCGACAGCGCGGTGGGTCGACGATATAAAGAAAGTCGCGGGCAACTCCTGGATGCAGGCCCGGGAAGGGTGGCGTTTACAAAGGGAGGCCTACACCCAGCAGTGGGTACTTATGGGCTGTAGATGATGATGAAATTATAGGCCAGCGTTTGACCACGATCTCGCCTGATGGCGCGATGATGCAGTCTACGATGGTGCACGCTTGCCTATAAGAAACCTATTCACTCGCGACTTGAAGAACCCTAGGTTGTAGTTATCAGGAAACACAGACTCGGTAACGGCGTTCCACACCTTGTCCTGTCCAGTATTTTTTATAAATGATTTTACTTTCCATATTTCATCATTCAGATTAAATGGCAGGTATAAAAACGAGTACATAGGCATTAGGTTGATTTGTCATTCTTTCTTACCTGAAGTCGGTCCATACCCAGCACAGAAAGTGAACTCATTCATCAACGGCTTGTAGATTTGGGGACTGAATGCAACGCACGTTGAGTCATTCTGTATTTTCAAATACGTAGATCTGAGAATATCTGACTGTTTGTTATCTTCTTTAGCCCCAAAGCCTACCATCTGAAATTTGAATTGATATCATTAGATTGTTTATTTTTATTCGAGTGGCGAACAATTTAGGAATAGAAGTAGAGTATTCCTTATCGATAGATGGAAGGAAGATTTAGATTTACATAAAAAAGGTGAAAGTTGTAAAGGTGTGTCAACATATTAATGACTAGCTTCCGCCCGCGGCTTCTCACATGTTTTTTAGTCAATAAAAAGTAGCCTACGTGTTAATCCAGGTAATAATTTATGTGTATAAATAAATAAATAATAAATAAATAAATATCGCTGGACATTTCACACAGCGCTATCTAGCCCCAAACTAAGCAGAGCTTGTACTATGGGAACCAGATAACTGATAGAATACTTATATACTTTTTTTTTTGTAAATACATACTTATAATATATAGAAAAACTCCCAGACACGAAACAAATATCTGTAGATCATGCAAACATTTGTTCCGCGGCGGGAATCGAACCCGCTACCTCCTGCGTCTCAGCCGGCTATACGCCCACTGCGCCACGGAGGCAGTCAAGTATAAGGCGGGACAATTGGAAATAGATGGGACTCGCAAAGAGCCAACACCGTTGAAGCCATGGAAGAATGCAAAGCGTACCCACAGCATCGACCAAAGGTGTTCGGAAGAAACCCCGTGAGGTTTTAGTCAGTAAGAGTCTGACATAATCTTCCGCCACCACCTCCCAAGGCGGAAGATATCCATGACGGATTTCCTCACGTAAAAAAAAATTTAAACTTTCACATTTATAATACTAGCTTTTGCCCGCGACTTCGTACGCATTACACTACTAAATGTGTAGGTAACCTAGAAATAAAGCTAAACTCGCTGTTGCAACTTGACTTAACACCTCATTTTTATCCAGGTACGTATATACCAAATTTCATCGGAATCAGTTCAGCCGTTACGATGTGATCGAGTAACAAACAAATAAATAAATAAACATACATCCAAATTTTCACATATATAATATTAGTGTAATAATTGAGATTGTTATCTTCCGCATTTTTTCTTATTTTCCAGCCTCTAAGCACAAGGTTAGAAAGAGCAATCCATAAACTATATAGGGTGTTTGATAATATACGCACAAAAATGAAAGGTGTTATTTGATGAGAATAATAAATAAATTTGTGAAATGTTTACCATATTATAGAAACGTGAAATTTATTTTGGCACGTAAAAACAAACACTTTATTAAACTTATGTTGTGCTATTGCATAACGCTTGCCATCTAACCACAGATACTGTATTGGTGACGTCTCAAGATATCTCTTGTTGTCCCTTTCTAACCCAAAACCCGCAGCCATTTCCGAAAGAGATATCAAATGGCCTTTATTTTTGAATGTTGATTGAAAGAGTAGGCAGTAAGTTTTATATAGATTTAATCACCTAAACCTTAGTCGATTTTCTTTAAAATTTTATAATATAACTGGTAGTTTTTTTTGACAAGTCTTTTTTTATGTTTTGAGAAACCGTCACTTGAATATCGTCAGTATATTACTTAACAACAACTGTCTTACCGTCGCTTCTTTTTCAAATAGCATTGTCTTGTCATATGCTGGTCCCCATAAACAGATAGGCTGCACAAACTCTGTGTAGAAGAAACTGCTCACTTTGACAATACCTAGATCCGAGGTGGAATATTTGACACTGTATGATGGATGGAGTATCAACTCATTTGCCTGTGAACATTAGATATTTAATTTCAATTTATTTTTAACACCAGAAAAAACATTGTATCATCGTTATATTTTAAGTAGAGATCAGATAAACGAATGTATATTTACCTAAAGTTAAAAGTTGGCTAGTATGGATAGTACTTTTATATCGAAAAAAATCTGTGATTCCGGGATCAACAAATTTATCATGTGTTAATTTTTTTAAATTTATTTATTATCTTAAGCTAGACATCCCTTAAAGCTGCATAGGTTTCCATGGTATGTCATTCATCCCTCACAAAGTCTAAAGAAATTCACATTCTGTGAAAAAATGCACACTTTGGCACATAGGTATTTGGCATATTTGGTAAAAATAATGCATTGTTACAACGAAATATGGTTGCTTTTCCCTACTTTTACTGTCAGTAATTTTTGACGAAGTGAAAACAACCTTATAACAAATGTCATATCGGGCCTATTAGACCTCAGAGAATATAAGCATTTTGTAAGTGTGCGAGTGAGATGACAAATTTTACCTGCTTAATATTTAACGTAAAACTAATATGCATCCAATCCCGGGATTTTATTTAAAAAAAATCTAAGAATCCGCTTCCATCACTTGTTAGCCAAAAATCAACTTTATGTAAATATGCATCTGAATATTCGATCACGATAAGACATGTGATTAAAAATAGGTCTCTCATAAATTTGCAGAGCTACCGATCTTGTGCAAAAATGAAAACAAAAATAAAAGACAAAATGTCTACATTGTCTAGACATGGTGTAAAGTTGTTCTCAAGTTTGGTCTTAGTTACGTATCAGCAAAAAAGGTTAGTGACCAAGTAACCAAGATATAAAAGCTAGTGATGAAGCAAATACAGTCTTCATAATATTTGTGTTCCATAAATAGATTTTTCTTACAAATAGCGACTGTCTTCCTGCTTGATACAAATCCTTGTAGTTATTTGTTCCGGCTATGACGTTAACTCGATCTGTTTCCAATAATTTGCCCTTTTTGTAAATACAGTGGCCAGCTGGAACAGAAAAATAATAACTAAGACCAAATTTATTTTTTTAATATAAATAAAAGCATACGTTTTTTTAATAAATGGCACTACATATATTGTTTTTTAATTTAAATGTGATTTACAATAAAGTATTATCTATCTATCTACACCATTTCTCTTGTCAACACTTCTAAAAATTTCAAAATAGATTTTTTCAAATGGCAATTTTCAATGTTTATTGAAAAAATTCACGAAGCTAGTTCTGACGATGTTCCATCATTCTCAGTATTTCGATAATATTCGGGAAGATATTTATTTAATCTCGATTTTGATAATCAATTCTAGTAGATTGCCTACTGGGTTAGCATATTATTTGATTAATTCGTTTTTAATGAATTCTGTCTCTCATGTTGTCTAAGACAAAATCATTGCCAAATTCATTATAATATCGAATATATTTTATAACTAACCTGTCAGTACTGTAGTCCTCGATATAATACTGCCGCCGCAATCATACTTCGCTACATTTGTATTCGGCTCTCTGATAAGCAAAGCAACATGCCACGGCCAATCTCCCGCCCTTGCCTCAGTTCTGACAGACACCAGCTCGGTGTGATGAAGAGATCTTCTCCCACATACGTGAGCATACCAATTTCCGTAGCTACTACTAGTGACGTTCAGAGATTTTATAGTCTGTGAAGCCTTTAATTAAACAAGTAAATTTAAAAATTAGGACGAATCAGTTTTTTTGAATTAGTTACATATTATTATTTTTTTCTACCTGGAGATGGAACAAGCATTTGTAAAATGGTAACCATCGCCTATAAAAAAATATTTCCTCGTAGATCACGCTCCATAGAAACATGCCCTACGATGCACTACCCTGCGTCCATCAAATTGAAGCATACAGGAGTAAAGCCTAATATGCCTGTAATTTCATCGGCAACCAAACCCTTCAAACATGAGCAATGCTGCCTGGCGGCAGAAATAGGTATGGTGGTAGTACCTATTTCAGCTGTAAGCATTAAATAATAATAATAAAAAAAATATTTTCTCATAAAACAGTTCGTGGTTGCACTGATTCAATAGTTAATCGTAATTTTCATCTGATTACTATCTTCGTAAAACGAACCGTTTGATTGTTGTCCAAAATTCCTATATCTCTATTCCTTTCCCACGCACACCTATCCCTATACGTGTGAGCGAGGACGCGCTATACGCTCAACATAGTCGTATGCGCCTAGAAAGTGGCGCCATCTATCGAAAGTGTGACAAAAAACAGTTTGGAAGAAACAATGGCCGCATCGCCTACCTCTTCGAATTCGTCTCGCATAAAAAACTCAATTTTGTGATTGAACTATGGTGAAATTAAGTGCATCCTATTTTGAAACTGTCGCTGGAACACGCCATCAAAGGATATAAAGGTACTGTGCACCCTTCCTTATTGGACCTGTTTCTTTCTCATCCCATTCCTAAACAGTTTTCAAACTCCATCTTGCGCAAAAATCAAATTCATAATTTCGAATATTTTTCGTTATATTTCGCATTTCCCGCGTAAACAGTTCGCAACAGACGTCTTAAGAAGTCTCTTACCTCTGAGCTAGGTAAGTATCTAGTTGAAGACCTGTGTTACAAAAATCAATGGCTAGTGAAAATATTTAAAACTTAATGCACTTTTTATTACTTTTTACGCGCAAATTTCGTGTCATTTTTGTGCTGAATTAAAGGCACATAGCTGGCATAGTAGCAATTCAAGGCGTAGGGCGCCTTGTAAATCGCATCTAGCAACTAAATATGATTAAGAGAGTTGTCAAATCATACAAATACATCAATTTAAATATGTTTAGTCTCTAATTACGTTTAGGGATCGTTATGCAAACCAGCCTATGCCTCACTTGTTTTAGATGAATAGGAAAGAATTCATATCTAAAATTTTTATTACTTACCTTGATATCATTACTGCATAGAGTCACATTGTTCAATATAAACTTTGTTACAATTGGCACATCAATCTCGTTTCCATTCGCAACGAACACTTTAAAAACATACTCATTTGGCAAAGGAGCAATTTGTTTCACTATAAAATGAGTATTCAATGAAGTTGTTCTGTCGATAACAGAGTTGTTTTTATGTTGCTGCAAAAAAAAACATTGAAACTAATAATAATATTTAAAATTGGTGCTTTTAAATTCTTTATTGAACAAAATAAATCAAACTATATACATGCGGACTTAATTAGTAAACGCATTATGTTTATTTATCGATGGAAACATATCGGTGATTTCGATTTCAATATAAAAACTATTTTTTTTATGGCGTGCAAATGCTCAATAGACGTGATGATCTCGATACCTTCCAGACCAATTGATAGGATACAGCGAACGAAAGAAAATCCTATACGATAACGGAGAAGACTTTTACCAGCAGTGGGATAATAGAAATTAAAAATAAATCTCAGTCAGTATGAAATCACAGTAAAATAAGTATATATTATTATATTTGTAAGTATATATATTTAGTTTATTAGTAAGTATAGGTAGTTTATGTAGGTTTATGAACATACTCGTAGATACACCACCGTCTTTTTGATTTTGTTTTGTCCTGTCCATCCAATGGTTGTCTGGAAGAGATCGCTTTTAGCGATAAGACCGCCCATTGTACTTACCTTAATTTTTGTGTATTTTTATTGTATTTTTAATTTTGTTGGTGTGCAATAAAGAGTATTCTATTCTATTCTATTCTCATCATATTCTGATTGGTCAGGACTTGAATAGAAGACTTAGGTATTCAGACACATCCATTAACTTACCTTATATAATATAATCACAGGTTTCTCGAAGTAAATTTCAGTTTGAACCTCATCAAGACTGGAATACAATCCAGAATGTATAACACCACTCCAATATCTTTCTTTTATTTTATCAAAATGTATCGCTCCAAGACCACACGGATCATATCTGGTCAGCACTGGTCCTTTTAAAGCCATCGAATTTACGTTAACAAAACCGACATATAATAATAAAATATAAATATTTGGACGACACATCTTGCCTGCTCGAATACTGATAAAAATTAATGTTACAAAATTATCTACTGAGCAAAAACTACAATTTTTATCGATTTGATATACAGGATGTCCGAACTACGCAAACAGTAACTTGAAATTGAAATCTGAATGAAATATAACAGTCTTTTAAGTAAAAGTTTCAGTGACTCACTTATGTAACAATATCGATGTTACAGCAGGTACCCTTTGTTAAAACAACTGGAAATTGCATTTTTCGCATTGGGGTCAGTTTTGTTCAATTAGTCATTACGTTTATAAATTATAACAAATAAATGCAACGCACTGTTCGTTATGACAACTCCAGCAGGGCTAGCACAGCGATTTCCTTGTCTACTCTTCGAAGAGACGACAAGGCTCTGACCGCAACATGTACTTCTGCGTGTATTGTTATTTGTTTTTTTATATTGTTTTTTATATTTGAGTGTGATGTACAATAAAGCGTTATTCTATTCCATTCTCTGTCAATTCTTCCGAAATTGTCTTTGCCACGAGCAGCCTCAATAAGTTTTATTCCTAGACAAGAGAAAGATACTCTGCCTATAGCAACGTACGTAGTATATATAACTAATTAAATATCTAACCAAAATCTGTTGGCAAGCGCGTGATTGAAAAGAGTGCGAAAGAGACAACTTGAGAAGACTTGACTTGAGAACAACTTGAGAGAATGTAGTCTAGGCATCGTAAGACCTAGACAATTTCAGAAGAAAGTTGTCTATCCTTAAATGTCAAAGATAGAGAAAATGATGGCTATCGTGCTCGGCGTTGTAGATTACTGTCGAGGAAGTGTCGACAAACGTTTCTTCCCGTTCACTCTCGCAATCGCCGTGCTTTAGAGTTTTAGACGGTCGAAAAGTGTCTTCTTTGTTCCGATAAATGACTCATGACTAAATCCTTCTCTACAGTTACTGTGCTAGGCCTACACATCGGTGGTATTGTCTGAAAAATGGTTTAATGACAAAGGATTTTTTACGCCTTACGTAATTAATTTGCTTGTTTGTTTGTTTGACTCAAAATAATAGTTATAATTATAGCTTATTTATTAATAACAAAAAGTTACATGTTTTTTACATAGTTATGTAATTAACTTACATGGAATACATTTATTAACAGAAAAAATAATATATTACAAAATTATTTACAAGATTATAATATACAGAAGAAACAATTATAACATCTAAAATCTAATCATCATCATCATCAACTTACATTAGTTTAGGAGCTGGTTATTAAGACTAAAAAGTATATTATTTGTTAACTTTTTAGAATTTTAAAAATTATAGCGGTGAACAATCGATCATGCCGTATTTACCCCTTACCTTAAAAAACCGTGTGTTATTTTATTTCACTTAATAGTGAAAAAAACACACAAGGTTTATTTTGTTGGACTAATTTCTAAGTATTTTTATCCGATAAAAAAAGAATCGTTAAAATCGGACTTTCTAGAAAGCACTATGCTTCGTAATATATTTGCTTCGTGGAAAATTATTTTCTGAGACGATTTTCTTCACGAATACGATTTTAGTCTAATAAATTGTCCAAGGGCGGGTATTTTTTGACAATTAAACTACATTCTTAGACGTCTTAGACAAACAAATCAACAAAGACAAAATAATACAATCACGCATTACTGCATGAGTCAACAAATGTAATAACTAGTTAATAAAGAATTATCGACTAACTTACCTACTTATAACTGGGCCATTAACCTACGACAGATTTACAGGTGTTTTAAACATTGTTCTGTAATATTACGTCAAACTTATTACAACTAGCTGTTGACTAGCTGTTGAGTAGCAACTTGACTTGATAACCTATTTTTATTCCATGGGAACTGATTTATGGGATAAAAGGTAGCCTATGTGGTAATCCAAGTTAATCTACGAATATACCGAATTTCATCGAATTTTTTTAAGCCGTTACGACGTGATTGAGTAACAAACAAACGAATATTTAAAGAAACATCCAAACTTTAACATTTATAATATTAGTGTGATAAATTACTGAACTATTTATATAAAATAGTATCTTTGGCAGGACACTTGGCTAGATGTGGCGATGGCAGATGGAGCAGGGCAGTCAAAGTCAAAGTCAAATATTTTTATTAATTAACATCACAAGGATCACTTTGAAACGTCAATTGTTCCTTCGCGACCAAGCCAGGAAAGAAAGGCAAGAAACAAGGCTGGTTGTTTTTTTTAATGATCCTTTTACAATACATAATACAGAAAATAAATTACGTCTAGTGACTGACTGGTGGCCGAGGAGCGGGGTATAGAAGGGTAGGACGTCCGGCAGCGAGATGGGTGGACGACATCGTAAAGGTCGCGGGCCTTCAGTGGGTGAGAGGATGGCACAAACTTGAGAAGTCCTATACCCAACAATGAGTGAAGTCAGGATGTGGATGATGATGAAGACAAATGTTTGCATGATCTGAAAATAATATATTTTTGAGATACTGATACGCAATGTAAATAGATGTATGTAGTTTATAGAGAAATAAGACTATATGTGACTGGTAACAATTTAATAAAATCTATTAGCTCCCGCCCACGGGTTTGCACGCGTGGTATGTCAATAAAAGATAGCCTGTATCTCAATCCAGGTTAATCTATCTATAAATCAAATTTCATCAAAATCAGTTCAGAATTTTAGCCGTGAAACGTAACAAACAGGCCAAGAGACAAATTTATAATGTAAGTGTGGATTTTGAAAATATATATAACCAATTCTAATTCTATTTCTAGGGTGGGGGGCATGAAAGATCTGCACTGACTGCATTAGGGTGTATTGTGTATTACCCCCCTTCTAACCTAACCCCAGCCATTCTAACTCCTTGAAGTAACGGAATAGGACTTTGGGTTGGCGGCAGCAGCTTTCCAGGGTCCTAGTGGATGTTGATTTAGTAGCGGCGTTAGTGGAGGATGAGGATTCGATGACCCCTTGCAGACCCGTTCTCAGTCTGGCGTCGTTTGTTGCAGTGCAGTATATATACCTAGCGATAACACCGAATACTATTCATTTATTTGTTTATCTGTATGATGTATAATCATACATAGCTCGTAATAATTTTCATTCAAATTGAAACACCATTTATCAAATAGGTTAATGGCCAGATGACCTATTAATTCTTGTAAAGATAGAGAACGAACTTCTTTGAAATGTTTATTATTTAAATATTAAACAACGTTTTTCCCACCTCGATAATTTAAGATGACAAGAAAAAAACTTGGTTAAAGTTCATTATAATATTGCATTCTTCAACATTACAGGCAGTACATTTGATGTTTCACGACCGATTGTTGGTCGCACTGCTGTCGCTAATTTTACATAATTAGGTACTATTTGGTAAAGTTAGCTAAATTTTACACAAGGAAATGAAAATGAAAATTTTGTGCCTTTTGTGGCAAATAATGTTTTGCATTTTCATTTTCATTTCCTTGTGTAAAATTTAGATAGCTTTCCTAAACAGTTACACCTAATTACGTATATATATATTATATAATGATTATGTATGTAGATTTAAAGAACTTATATAAAAAAAACTATGGTCAACAATTTAGATAAGTAAAGAATATTAATACGAGTATGAATACAATCCAATAAAGTTAACACTCGAATATTGACTTGACGACCTCCGTGGTGCAGTGGGCGAATAGCCGGCTGAGACGCAGGAGATAGCGGGTTCGATTCCCGCCGCGGAACAAATGGTTGCATTATCTACAGATATTTGTTCCGGGTCTGGTTGTTTCTCTATATATTATAAGTATGTATTTACAAAAAAAATGTAAATAAGTATTCTATCAGTTATCTGGTTCCCATAGTACAAGCTCTGCTTAGTTTGGGGCTAGATAGCGCTGTGTGAAATGTCCAGCAATATTTATATTTATTTATTTATTAACATTATAAAGTCCTTGGTTTCTTGATAAGTTCTCTTTGATTACAGTCCAACATATTTCGAATTAATAAGTAAAACTGCAATAATTGTTAAGTAGGTTACCTTAGCTGGGGCCTGGGACTTAAACCTACGCTAGTACAAACAAAATCCTTATAACATTTACAGCATTGATCGACAATCATTTATATTACATTGCCCTACTAAACATCCGGGCAACCGGGGATCCGGGCAACGCAGATCTGTGTTTTTGCAACCTGCAACTTTTAAATGGGTTAATCAATTGCTATCATCAATTTTAAGTAGTAGATAACGCGATGAAAAATCCCGGTGTAGCAGTAATCAGAAAAACACTAACCCCGGCTTACACAATGTATGTAGCGACTAAACATGTTTAAACTTGACGTACTTGTATGATTTGACAACTTCTTAAATCATATTTAGCCACTAAATACGTATAAGCAACGTTGCGCAAGTCGCCCTAAAAGAATAAATCGTAGTTAGATTTTTTTGTACAACCCATAGATTTTTTGTCATGGTGGCTGAATCATTGGTGCTTTTAATTTAACTAGTTGCATTTTTCTTGCAGCTTTTTTATGTGTGAATTAATTGCTAGCGTCAATTTACAGTTAGTAGTTTCTGCTATAATAACTGGCAGAGCAGCAGGAATTAGAAAAACTTAAAATAATGAATTGTGATTTGATATTTAATGACAAACGTGTTTTTAACCTTCATTTTAAATCTCTTTAGATTGAGACAAATGTCAGTAACGAAATGAAGCCTAATGCTCTTCGATAGCCAATCTACCCTCACTCAATCATTCATTTTTATTGTTTCTATATAAACAAAAAACTACACGTGTGTTTTGTATCATATACTAGCTAACACGCCCGCGACTTAGCACGGGTGGTTTTTCAATAAAACATTACCCTCATTTTGTGCAGTTGGATAAAAAGTAGCCTATGCCCTTTCCTAGGATATAATTTATCTCCTTGCTAAATTTCAATACGATCCGTTCAGCCGTTTAGTCGTGTTAACAAACAAACAAACTAACAAACAAACAGAGTTATGTATGTATTATACATATAAACCTTTCTCTTGAATCATTCTATCTATTGCTGAAAACTGCATTAAAATCCATTTAGTAGTTTAAAAGATCTAAGCGGCAATCAATTTTTAAAATATGCTGGGACTTCAATCAAAGTTTTTGTAAGATTTAAGACTTTGGATTGAATGATGTGCAGGCATATTGCGAGTGGCCTCATGAATACGTAACGGCCGATAACAATGCGTATCTAATTAATGTCAATGTATCAGTGCTTAGCTTAGCCCAGTTTAAGCTGGCTGACGATTGGTAGGGTCTATTGTTTACCTGCTCATTAGCGTAATGAGGTTATGGTTACGTGCGATGCATTGGAGTGGGATGATTAGGTTGAAGAAGGCATATGTCATCAGTGGCTTAGCTATATAGGCTGCTCCAAAGAAGGTTTATTGTTATCCTGATAGGGTCACCTTACTCAGAGCATTTTTGTTCTACGACTTTTCGAAATTCAATGTTTTCATTGAAGGTAAAAATCAACTAAAAATGATTTTGGTGAAAAGTCACAACTATTTTAGGTAAAATACCTACACCTATCATTAAACAGTTTCTAAGTTTAAGTTCTAGGGAAGGCACAAATCCTAAAAAACAGTTGCTTGAAGGAAAATAAAAACTTCATGAAAGTTTTTCCTGTAAAAGTCGCAATTTCTATGAAAAGTCGTTCTATTTAATGTGCAGAATCACCCCCTATCAGTATATAGTTACTTAGTAAAGATAGTGGCTCATAAACTACCATGCGCCTCTATAGCAAGAAAGCTGAGTTAAACCTTTAAAGACGGGGTCCGTAAAAGTGGATCATAACCTCCGGGGTCTCGGAAGAGTGCTCTGCGTACTCATGTCCTGGGTTATAGAGCAAGAGGAAGAGCACCATGGTGGTTTAGCTAGTAGGAATTCGACATTGAAAATAGTATAGAAGCGATGCTACTGAGTTTGACATGAATTATATTAATCATATCATCTTTTCATTAATAAAATATTCATTATTATGGGTTTTTCATCCAGCCTGGAGGTCATGTCTTCATGATGCAAGCGGTAGAGGAGTGAGTGAACCAGTAGATACATAGTTACAAAGTACGCACAAAGCGGTACTCTTCCACCTTTATTATGCGCACCGCCAAGGAGTGGAACGCCTTGCCTGAGTCTGTGTTTCCTGATAACTACAACCTAGGGATCTTCAAGTCACGAGTGAATAGGTTTCTTCTAGCCAAGCGTGTACCATCGTAGACTGCATCATCGCTTACCATCAGGTGAAATAGTGGTCAAACGCTAGCCTATAATTTATAAAAAAAAAGTTAGTGTTGTATGTTTACCGGTACCGAGAACTACCAAAGAGAACAGCGGTGATGATAGTGATGATGATGCAGCCTGTCAACATGATGGGCCACTTTAACGCAATGCCCACCACCAATGCACCCGTCTACTCCGCGCAGAGGGCTGCGGCGCGTAGTGCGAGGCGAGACGTTGATTGGAGCGGATCGCAAGATGATGCATGATCACTTTGAGGAATAAAGAGTACATACCCTCTTTATTGTGTGTTCTCTTTAGTGAATGTATTCACTTATTCCGACTCCGCCATCAGATCTGATTCCTTTTAATGATTCCTCCATTCCTTTGATTATTACTCTTACTTTGACTCAGTAGTACTGAGTAAAAAAATCAAAGGAATAGATTAAATTTATACCTACTATAATTTAAATGAATTTATGAACATGAGAAAAAATTGAATTCCTTCTTTTCTCAATAAATAAATCTTAGCTAATTTTGATATCTATATTTATTATAGTGCTATATTATATTTTGTACAACAATTTTTGTTTATATTTTATATAATTAACATTATTATGTATTATTTTCTAACTCGGACATTTTTCTATATTGTATTGTATTGTATTTTACTTGTCTTGTTATATGCATTTCACTGTTATAACGTTACGTGGTTATTAGATAAATACATAAATTGAAATTTAAAAGACCCTTTGACATTACGATAAATAATAATGTCAAAAATCTTACATAATTTAATGAAAATAATTTTCGATGTCAATGAAAATGAAAATGATTTATAAATAGCATTAATGTCCACGCCTAGTGAGCTACTGAACGATCCCGAGCAACGATCGAACGGAGCCGACCGAATCGTGCCGAATCGAAGAAATAAATGATTCCTCGAAGTCAGCGATTCGAAAGAATAATTAATAATTCCGAAGTCGGAATCGTTAGCAATTGGGCGGAATCAATAAATCTATCAAATCCACGTGCGGAATCGACTCATTTAATTCACTTACTCCGGAGTTACTCATCTCTAGATCGCACTCACCCTGATGAAGGTTCACGAATTGTAGCGAAACATTGTCGGTCGAAACACCGATAAATTCCGTATTTATGATAATTATTATTATTGACTTATATATTCGCACACCATATCGGGTGAATAAGTGGAATGTGATATAATTTTCATTTAGCACCCACTTTCTGTAAATAAATCATTCATTCACTAAGATAGTGTAGAACGACGAACAAACAAAGTTTTGTTACAATCATTTTCAATGTAAGAAATATATAAAAATAATATATAATATTCTTTTGAATAAAATAAAATAAAAAAAAATAAAAAAATAATATATAATATTCTAAAAAAAATGTGTCTATGTAAAAAGACCATTGCAATTTTTTTATGTAGCAGTCCTTTGATGTATAAATATAAAATGTATACCTAGTCAGGTCATAAGTATTGTCACACAGTAAACACTTTTCTTTTAGAATGCTGGCCACAAAAAAGTTTATAGAATTCGAAATTTGAATTGTTCATGAAAATAAAAATGTATACTTTTTAGAATTTTACTAATTTTTAAATATGGAGTTATGGCGTTCTCAAAATCAATATCTCAAATACCGGATGAAATTACTAGTAATCATTAAATTTGTTTATTTATTTGAAAACTTTGATCTAGTAAACAGTTAGATGTCTTCAAAGTTCCTTTCGGAGGAATAAAGGCTCGACTAATCTATTTAATTGGAGGCGGAACAAAGGGCGCCCGCATCGGTTGGCCTCTAGCCACTGTCTCACCACAGACCTTAAAGTTCATGTAGCATAGATTAGAATAGATTAAAAAATTCTTTATTGCACTAAAAAAATAATACATAGGCGAACTTAATGTTAATTAGCATTTTCTTCCAGCTAACCTTTGTGTAGTGTAGAGAAAGTGGTAGTGTCAGAAAATAGAGAGGTAAAACCACTTTAGCTTAGGTTTCAAAAAAAAAATAATGTGTATGTATAATATTTTCCAATAGTTTTAATATGTATTTATTATTTATAATTCCACATATTGTAGATGCGTGGAAGTCTCACACGGTGCGTTTCACCCGCTCGTTTCTTCCACGCACATGCAAGATGTGGAATGACCTTCCTCCGGAGGTTTTCCAGTGGGCTTCAAAATGAACGCCTTCAAGAGAGGTGTAAATAGGGGTTTAAGTGCTAGGCAACGCGACTGCAGTACCTCGAGTGCTGCAAGAGTTTATAGGCGGCGGTGACCACTTAACATCAGGAGGCCCGCCAGCTTGTGTGTCTGCAAGTTTAATATAAAAAAAACTTACAAAAATTAATAATAATACAGTTACATAAACGAAATACATAAAATACCTACATAAAGTGCTCAATTTTGTTGGGTATCTTGAAGAGAGATGAAGTATTTAAAGAGTTTGGATTTGAAGACTCCCATAGAGGCAGCCCTGCGGATTTCCACTGGAAGAGAGTATACATAATACGTAATACATAATTCTTTAGCTTCAAATGAGTAAAACATTAAATTTAAAAAGAACTATTTAAAAATTCAAGCCCTAAATTTCTTAAGGCTTGTCCACATTAGAGTATTAGAAGAAGTATTAGATAATTATATCAGTCTTTTGTTTTATAATATCGTTTATTTTATTTGGTATAAAAATAATTCTTTAAAATATTGACCAGATATATATTCTATATTTCTTAGCCGGGAGGAGCTAACAGTTATCACCTCTTAAAATATTCTACAGTTTTTAGCAATTTTAGGGCGCAGTGATGAACTTTGAACACCCCCATAAACTAGGGGCGGACAAGTGGCGATCACAGTAGGTCTTGACCCGCAGTAAAACTAAAGTCACAAAAGCTACTAAAAACAAATATGTACGATAAATAAGATTTAGCAACAAAGTCTACTTTTTCACCATTTCCCTTTTCTGTGCACGTACCATGCACCCATCACTATAATCAGCTATTTCTATTCTCAAAGTTTTCTGGAAGAAAACTCTTATCGTTCGAGTAAGTATAAAATAAAAATATATTTTGATAGGCATTCAACTGCAAGCCTGTTGCTTATCCCGCATAATTCTTTAGCACTATTCAAGCTCTCAAAGCGGATACCAAGCGCAAAATCTCTTGTGAGCCGCGAAAACAATCGCTTTTAATTCTTTGTTTCTTTTAAAAATCTACGGGATGGAAAATGGAGGTGCTTTATGCATATAATTTTTTTCTGTATTTTGTTGTTTATGCAGGTTTTAATGTGAGCAAGAAATAATAATCTTTAAAGTTGCCGGCAGTTTCAGACGCGTTATTCTCTAAAGGGAACTAAATTTCAGGATAAAAAGTTATCTAGGCTTTGTTTGCCTGTGTTCTAACCAAAATCGATAGGCATCGGAAATATTTGTAGTGCCAGGAAGTATCGCGTATATACTGTTACGCCGAGGCTGTTAAACAATGAGTAATAATCGAACCTTCTCGAACGCTTTTGTCTTGCTGTGTTATTGCTGCTATTGTTTGTGGTTTCGCAGAATGGGGAGTGGCCATTGTGTCGAGGGACCGACCCTTTCCTGGAAGGATCGACATCGTTCTCGAACAATCGAAATGTGTGCGATATAAATAGGCCGGAGAGATGGCCGGACAGTCAGTTCAAATCCTCCGTCGTCCGAGACACGTTCTCGGAGACCCGGATGACGAAATCACCTCTGCTAATGCGGAAGGTGAGTCATCTATATCAGACAGAGCAAACACTTCACAGAAACACCGACCTCGCCGGCGAGGTCGACGAGTCCCTTCAGTCGCCGCCTATACGAGGTACAGACACGTACCCGGGCGTTTCTCTCCTATCCCCACCCCGGCAACAGCCCAAGCCGAGGCTCGTACCTTAGTGGTGCCCTTGCGCTAGTTGCCTAAAAAACTTACTGGGCTGAGCACCATCTGCGCTCGCCAAAAGTTCGGTTAAGCTGTCACGGCCTCAGAGGCCAACAGCGAGATTAATCCATTCCAAAAAAAAAAAAAAAACCGGACAGTCAGTCAGTCTGGGTCAGTCTGAGTGAGTTAGTCTCAGCGAGGCCCTGGAGGACTGACGTGGGAAGGGTCTCGCGTGAACAGTAGTTGCTCCCGAGTCAGTCTGGATTAAGCTATACGTGCGATCATTTCGGTGACTTTAAGTGGTGCAACAGTGGTGTGAATTAGTGTGTTGTGATACGTGTGACCAAGTTCGTGTATTCATCGTTATCGTGTTGAATAAACGTGTTATTTTGGTCAGATCGATTCCCATTATTTTATCCCGAACCCTCAGCTCGTAACAATTTGGTGTCAGAAGTGGGATAAAATAATGCCGGTTCTACCAAAGGATAACGTGGACTGTGTCAGGACGAGAGGTCAACGACAACAGGAAATGGATGAAAGGCGGTTTGGAGATTCTCCGGTTCAAGAAGCTCGGCAGAGTCGTCAGCCGATGGAGATGGAATCAGCCGCCGCCGAATCATTTGGAGCACCATCATCATCATCCGTGGGTCAAGCTCCTGTGACAGGCGATCTTGCTGCTATTAATGCCATGCTTTGTCGTCAACAGGAAGAGCAGGCTCGGTTGCAGGAGGAACAACGCCGTCAGCATTAAGAAGAGAAGCGTCGTCAGCAGGAAGAGCAGGCTCGGTTGCTGAAGGAACAGCGACATGAACAGGTGGAGCAGACTCGGTTGCAGGAGGAACAGCGACGTCAGGATAAAGAAGAGCAGCGTCGTCAACAGGAAGATCAGCGACGTTGGCCATAAGAGCGTGCTCGACTGATGAGGGAATCGTTCGGTTCATCTGGAAAGGAATTCCAGGAAGTGAAAGAACAGATAGAAATCATGGGAGCCGTGTTTTGGAGGCTGGAATTGGGGTCGCTGATGAGAAAGGGACTCTGGATGTCCTGAAGTACTGGAGACGGCAATGTGGCTCCTCTAGTTGCTACATCTTCAGCGCGAGGTGCGCCTAAAATTGTTCGTGTTGATCGGTTGCCGCGATATGGGGCTAAGAATGCTCGGGACGAGCATGTTTTAGGAGGGGGCAGTGTTACGCCGAGGCTGTTAAACAATGAGTAATAATCGAACCTTCTCGAACGCTTTTGTCTTGATGTGTTATTGCTGCTATTGTTTGTGGTTTCGCAGAATGGGGAGTGGCCATTGTGTCGAGGGACCGACCCTTTCCTGGAAGGATCGACATCGTTCTCGAACAATAGAAATGTGTGCGATATAAATAGGCCGGAGAGATGGCCGGACAGTCAGTCAGTCTGGGTCAGTCTGAGTGAGTTAGTCTCAGCGAGGCCCTGGAGGACTGACGTGGGAAGGGTCTCGCGTGAACAGTAGTTGCTCCCAAGTCAGTCTGGATTAAGCTATACGTGCGATCATTTCGGTGACTTTAAGTGGTGCAACAGTGGTGTGAATTAGTGTGTTGTGATACGTGTGACCAAGTTCGTGTATTCATCGTTATCGTGTTGAATAAACGTGTTATTTTGGTCAGATCGATTCCCATTATTTTATCCCGAACCCTCAGCTCGTAACAATACTAATATTTTTTTAGTTTTTATAGCAATCGATTTTGTAACAAGGTTTTTGATCACATTCATGTTCTTTATTTTACACAAATAAATGTACAGACAGAAACAGCTTACAAAATGGACATGTACATAGGCGCGCTTAACCCTAATAAGAGTTTTCTTCCAGCAAACCTTTGAAGATTGAGATAGTCGATTATAGTGGTGGGTACGTGCACAGAAAAGGGCATAGGAGTAATATACTAATACTAATTGTATACATAATATATACCATAATAAATAAAATACTTATACATATTAAAAATAATACCCAAAAATTATACTTACATTACAGATAAACATAACACATTATACAAAATATACGTAATATACATACTTATACATAATAACCTAAAAATTTACAAGGACAGGTAATGATCTTTGACTCTAAGCTTAAAAAAGCTTAGTGATGGACTTGCGCGGATAGAGTGTAGTAGTGAATTCAACAGTTTGACTCCATGGACAGTAAAGGAACCGCCATAGCGACCTCTAAAAGCGAAGAACTAATTTAATAACTGATTTAAACGGGTATTAATCACGTATGTACCTTTAAGTTACTTTACGTTGCGTATGTTTTTTTGTATTATGTACAGTGATCGCAAAAGTTTAAAAAATACTTATGACGCATTGTTCATAAACCGCCAGGGTACGTTATGATTCATGAAAAAGCCTGTTGCAGGAATTTGCGGGTTCGATTCCTACCGCGGACCAAATGTTTGCATTAATTCTAGAGATGTTTATTTTTTTATTTTTTGGAGCGTGCCATGTTAGTCTGTTGGACCATATACCCCACAATACGACGCAGAACCAAAGTCGTGGTGTGGGTAGAATGATTAACCAGCTGAAGTGGAGATAGGCTGGACACTTAGCAAGTAGGAAAGAAGGAAGATGGACGAGGGCAGCAACCGAGTGGTGGCCGCGCGAAGGGCGCAGACTAGTTGGCAGACCACCAGCCAGATGGTCGGACGACATCGCGCGAGTTGCGGGAAGACAATGGATGCGCTTGGTACAGGAGGAGAGAGTGGCGTGATAACGAGGATGCCTATACCCAGCAGTGGGTGGATGTAGGCTTGGATGATGAGGATTGGTTTAGAGTACATGGTATACATGGGAGTGATTCGTGCACCCCATGGGTCCCTCTATCGATGGTTTTAGTTTGGACCACATAAAGCCCGACACTCTGTATACTGTATATGTATGTATGTGTGTTTTTGCTATATGTATGTACTTACAACTAAAATTATATAGTTATTCTATCAGCTATCTAATTCCCATAGTAACAAGCTTTGCTTAGTTTGGGGCGAGATAGCGCTGTGTGACCAGCATTATTTATGTACCACGAGCTGACCCGCCCGCGGCTTCGCACACGTAGTTTGGCAATAAACACATTACCCTCCTTCTGCGCACTTGGTTAAAAAGTAGCCTATATCTCAATCCTGGTCATAATATATCTACCAAATTTCATTAAAATCGGTGTAGCTGTTTAGTCGTGAAAACGTAACAAACAGACGGACAAAGATATCGGCATAGGGACGTAAGAAAATAATAAAGCATGTGTGCAATTCACACGTGGTAGAAGTGAAACCTTCAAATACCACGCGCATGTGCTTGGGATCTACCTACTCACTCTTTCTCACTCCTACTTTCTACCTTTGTGTATCTTTCTTTCTCTCTCCCTCTTGCGTTGGAATATTGGATGCTACTCATTGCTAACGCTCGCGCTGGCCTGTAACAGGTATACTACGCGCATGTGTTCGAGTGCCACGCATTCACTCTCACTCTGTCTCTTTCTATTCCCCCTCCCCAGGAGCGTTGAACGTTTAACGCAACCTTGTTGAAGTCGCATTAGAAGTTTCACTTCAATAAAGATGACTACCGGCTTTAATCATATTTGCATTTTACTACACGAGTTGTGTCCAATCTGTACCTAGTTTCAAAAAAAAACTTGAAACCAAAGAACTATATATGAGGCATAAGAATGGATCGCTGGGTATTTTTCTCTTATTATATCTACCTTACTTTTATATTTTTTAATATTTTACCTTAAAATTTGCCACTTTCTTATTTCACAACAGTTTTGTAAATTCCTTCCATGTTTAAAGCGGCAGACATTTTGCTCCAGCTCGGGAGTTACATACCACATTACCCACATCATTTGGCTTTATGTCCCACCGCGGTCCTTAGATGCAATGCAAGCCCAGCCAAGCGGGAAGTAATTTTCCTTGGAGGCCTTTCATAAATTTGAATTTAAAGGAAATCGGGTATAGAAGTCTAGTTATTTTAAAATAAGTTTTGTGATTATAAAAAGATTATATATTTTAATAAGATTGGCACATTTACTATACTGAAAAAGACATTTTAACACAACATATCGAAAAAGTTAAAATAAAGTTCTGCTTACCTTTCGAGAAGGTATTTCGCTCATGCTAGAATTAAAAACTGTATATAAAATATTTTAATGTGCAACATAATATACAGGGTGTTTGGTAATATACTGACGATATTCAAGTAACGGTTGCTCAAAGCATAAAAAAAGACTTCTCAAAAAACTACTAGTTATAAATATTATCAAATTTTAAAGAAAATCGACTAAATTCAAGTGATTAATTTGATATAAAACTAACTGTCTACTCTTGCAATCGACATCCAAAAATTAAGGAATAACAAGAGATATCTCGAGACGTCACCAATGCAGTATCTGTGGTTCGATGGCGAGCATTATGCAATAGCACAACATAAGTTTATTAAATTGTTTGTTATTACATGCCAAAATAAATTTCACATTTCTATGGGAAACATTTCACAAATTTATTTAATATGCCCATCAAAATAACCCCTTTCATTTTTGTGCATATATTATCAAACACCCTATAATTATTATATTAAAGTGGACATATGCATACATAATGCTAAAATACCTTCACACTGCAGGTGATTTTTAAGTTCTTTTAAGACTTTTAATGTTCATGTGTTTTTGTTGCAATTATTAGTACCTACATCGTATACAAAATTACTAAGTTACAAAGTTGTATAATAACTTAATTGAGTGTCTAGTCTTCATATTTCCTTCAATTATCATTTGAAATTAAATTGATTTCATCACGAGTAAGAATAAACACAAGTTAATAGTTATTCCACTAGGAACACAAGCGGCCCCAGACCGCTTCCTTGCGTGACTCTACATGCTGCTTCATCAAATTATCCTGTGGCTAGACAAAAACGTATGAGCGAACTAGTGAAGCTTTGCGACTCAACCACCAGTGCATGATCTTGCATTAAATTAGCTTGTTCCTACCCTATCAAGATCTCTGTCATGCCTCTATCACTTTAAATCGGCGTTATTGTGCTGATGTACGATTTTACGTATATTCTTGAAATCCCTACCGCTACGTCCCCACCAGTGCTTAGATGCCTTGTAACTGGACTATTACTACAAATATACAGGCTTTAACACGGGCAATTTGATTAACCGGGCTTAATATCATTATAAATAATGACCAAGAGCGTCGGTCAAATTGATAAATTTATTACTTTTGCATATCAACATGCCCGATGGCCCGTGGTCCGTTTAATAAATCAGGGTTTCAGATAACTTGAATTTACCACATGGACCGGGCAGTATGAATATTTTCCTACTTCTAGCCGGGCAAAGGGACAGAATAAAAAAACCCTAATGACATACTGTATTAATAAACAAGTACACTACAGTTCATCTGTTTTATTATATTGCCCAAGATAAGCTAGTCATTATAAATAATGACCCACTAGATACGGGCGTTATGTATACAGACCGGTCATTTTTCATAGTGACTAGACTTCTCAAGTTGCCCATATCATATACATGCAAGATCTACAGATATTTGTTCTGTGTCTGGGTGTTTTTCTATATATTATAAGTATGTATTTACAAAAAAAAACTGTATATAAGTATTCTATCAGTTATCTGGTTCCAATAGTACAAGCTCTACTTAGTTTAGGGCTAGATAGCGATGTGTGAAATGTCCAGCGATATTTATTTATTTATTAACTACCTGAATACCAAATTTTAGGATGATGGGATAATTGCTTCGAAAGTTATCCTTGGATAAACAAATGTACATACTTACATACATACAACGCCGATTTGCCCAAGTTGATTTGGAGATCTCGCTTCGATCGATCAATAAGTCTCTTTAGAAGGTTTTCCGTCTCTTAAACTTCTGTCCTAAAAACAGAAAGTTCAAATGCAAGGTACTCGTAAAACGACGGCATTTAGAAATGCTAACATGACTTTTCACGCCTCGGCAGTTTCATCAGCACCTGCTTACTATAACCAGGTGTAATGTATTTGTCCTACTTTAAATTAATTACTTGGGGACGATAACAGCTGATGTCAAAAGTAGCTTTACAACTTATAGAGCAAAACCTGCTAACCACTTAATATCATCTAAATAGTATACAAAATTAAGAAGTTAAAAAGTTGTACATATTAAAACTTAATTGAATAAATACCTAGTCTTCATATTTTCTAACCAATGAACACAATGGAAGAAAATGCTAATTAGCTTTAAGTTCACATGATTATTATTTTGGAAATGCAATAAAGAATTTTCTAATCTAATCTAATCTACACAGTTCAACTCCCAGAATTTTATACTGTATATTTTATTTTGCAGTTATTCTATAGTTTCGTTTTTTGGTCTCATTCACATGTGCGGAAAAGTGGTAATTGTTTTTTCTATACAACATATAACTACAATAATTTTTTGTGACACATACAGTGAGTACAACAATGAGACACACACACTGAATAGAATAGAATAATAAAACGTTTATTTTGCATTACAAGTGTACATTACAGATTAATTTACAATTACAAATAATTAATGAGCAAATTTTGTGAGCAAAAACGGTCACCACTCAGTATTGTGCTATAGTAGCATATTTATACCACTATAGCGCTGGTCTTCCGAGGTGTCATTTTTGTGTGTGCAGGGCAGCAACTGTGTTTACAATTATCGATACATATTACTAGTAGATATAAACTTTCGGACGCGTTTAAGTACCTACTTATGAACTATTAAAACATACAAAACATGAAAATACACTGCAATATTTTTGAAGTTATACTTCTTTTGGCGCGATAGAGAAAAATGATGAGAGTGAATTTTTACGATGCGCGCGCACACCGACACCTAAATTTAACAGCATGAAGTTAGTTCTAGGTGGTATGAAAATTCATAACTATGTTCAAGTTGTATATTCTAGTATTTTTATATGTAGAACACGTGTTTCTTAAGGGTACAATTAAACAGTGTGAATAAATAAATATTATTTTGGTGTTTTTATTAAATCAATTTCATATACGACGGTGATACTAATAATTTATTTAAATAAAATCTTTTTGATTAATTTTAATATTTATCGTTAATCACTACTGCATTTTAGTTATTTTTTTTCCATACGCCAAAGAAGTATAACTTCTAACGCGTGTACATAAGTACACACACTCTTTTTATTTATATTTAATGTTTATTCTTTAAGCGATTGTTATTTTTTTCTTTTGTTATGTCTCCTGTGTGTTTTTGTTCTGTTCGTACCATTGGTGTTGTCCCAAATAAACGTTATTTGATTTGATTGAAATAATCATGACTGTCTATCTATTAATTACTATCTATGTTCAATTTATTTGAAACCATTTACCAAACTCATTATAATCTGACATCCGCATAATTCGAAAGAGAGAGATACAAAGGCAGTTGACCAGGTAATTTTGAGTGCATGTGATATTTAATCGTCTCGCATGTAAAACTACTTTTGTCGGCGGTACCATCCGCTCGGTGAAATTAAAACAGGCAATGAACTGTAAAAACAATTCGATAGTAAAGTTCAACTAGACCGTGACAACAATTTCGTGCGACTAAAATTAAATTCTCATCATCGTCCCTTCAAAGAGCATTATTATGAGTAAATTCTCTAGAATCTGGAACAAGTTGCTTGTTAAAAATGTTCATTTTAAGGTTTGATTAAAGTTTAAAAACAGAATTTATATTGTGTGAGTTTAATATTCTGATGACCTCCGTGGCGCAGTGGGCTGGCTGAGACGCAGGAGGTTGCAGATTCAATACCCGCCGCTGAACAAATGTTTGCATGATCCACATACATTTTTTCCGGGTCTGGGTGTTTTTCTTAATTCTATAATAATTTATATTTCCAAAAAAACTAGTATTTAAGTATTCTATCAGTTATGTGGTTCCCATAGTACAAGCTTTGCTTAGTTTTTTTAAGCTTCATGGAAATGTAACAAGTTTATGGCTCACCTGATGTTAGTGGTAACCATCGCCTATAACAGAAAATTGCATCGTAGGTCACGCACCTTTGAAATGTGCCCTACGATGCACTGCCCTGCCATCAATTTGAGACATACATAGACGTATAAAGCATCATGTGCCTCATGCCCTTCAAACCGAAGCACAGCAATGCTCCTTAGCGGCAGAAATAAGTACGGTGGTAGTACTTCCCCGGGCCAAAGTCAAAGTCAAATATTTTTATTCATTAAAATCACAAGGATCACTTTGAAAGTCAATTTTACTGCCTGTTCCTTTGCGACCAAGCCAGGAAAGAAAGGCAAGATACAAGGCTGGTCGTTTTTTTTAATAATCCGTTTAGAATACATAACCATACAGAAAATAAAATATGTACGTCTAAATTGTAACATTTTGAACGAGTTGGAGCAATTTCAATCCCAAGCTTCTCTATCATCTAACTAAATAATCCGATATTTTATAGTAGGCTTTTTATAAAGATTTTATTTAATTACGTTTTTAAATTTGTTAATTGTCAATTTTTGTACATCCCTTGGGAGTTTGTTATAAAAGCGTACACCTTGCTCTTTAAACGATTTACTAACTTTATGGAGTCTACAAGTGGCAAGAGTTTATCTTTACTTCTAGTATTAAAATTATGATTATCGCTATTTTTCTTAAACAAATTAATATTTTTGTGTATACATCAGATTTTCATACATGTATTGACAAGGGAATGTCATAGTATTTATTTCTTTAAACTTATTGCGTAATGATTCTCTGGGGCCCATATTATAAATTGCACGAACAGCCCTCTTCTGCAGCACAAAAACGGTGTGTATATCTGCAGTACTCCCCCACAGCAGTATACCGTATGACATAAGTAAGGGCGGTATATGCTGTCGAAGTATGGGCGGCCCCTTAGTCTAGATAGCGCTGTGTGAAATATCTAGCATTATTTATTTTGTTGTTATAATGTACCTACCTAAACTCTGTTAAGAAGAACTTAGACAAATTACATACCTATATCATCTTCAATTTAAGCTTGATATCCACTAACACAAAGAAGCAAAACCAATTATTTGAATCATGGACTCAGTAACCTTTAGTATTCTTAGCCCGGCTTAACAATTCATAAATGTAATTAACGACTAAACATGTTTAAATACAACAATTTTTTAATACACCTCAGTAACCAAATGTTTTCACCAAGGGCTATCCACCAGACTTCAGGATCACCACGAAATTCAATGGATCAAAACCCCACCACTCACCTCAGTCGCTTCGCCGCTCCAGATGAAATGAAGTGGCCGCAGGCGCCAACTGAGGTTGTGGTAGGCTCTCTAGATTTTTGTAGTGACAGTATAGGTCTGTTCTCCAAACAACTTCGTTAAATATTTTTATATATCCAAAATCCTTTGGCGGAGCTTTTCAACCTGATCCCACCATCCCCATTCTATCATCGGACAACCAGACGCTCTGCGATGCGCCACCGCTACATGGTAGACATACCTCTCATATGCACAAATCGGTACTCTTCCACCTTTATTATGCGCACCGCCAAGGAGTGGAACGCCTTGCCTGAGTCTGTGTTTCCGGATAACTACAACCTAGGGATCTTCAAGTCGCGAGTGAATAGGTTTCTTCTAGGCAAGCGTGTACCATCGTAGACTGCATCATCGCTTACCATCAACCGAGATAGTGGTCAAACGCAAGCCTATAATTTATAAAAAATTAAATCCAACCATTCACAAAAACTTTCCGCACCAGACGTCAACTTTTTTATATCTTAAAATAAAATAAAATAAATTTGACGTATTTATATGCTCTGACAACTCGCACTTATACAATTAGACATCGTTGCGCAAGTCGTCCTATGTATTTTCTCTCACTCTTTCTTCGTCTCTTAGTAAATAGCAGATAATCTTAACGTGTTTGTTGTATTTTCCTCTTCCATGCTTCAGAGATGTTGGTCCTGGCTATAACCACAACGTCGTCAAGCCACTACGGAGGCTTTTGGACGACTATTCTATTTTCTATTCTAAAAACTCTGATACTATCCTTAATTTGAAATTATTTGGGAAGATAGTATCATATCTGAAAGAAAGTTAAACATCATGTCATATTTATAACTATGAAATATTGTGTAAGCAATAAGGAAGCAATTTTAATTAAGCAATCAACATAGAAACGTCACAATGGCATGTATTTGCGTCGTTTTCTTTTATAAAAATAGCTCAAACTAATAAATAGAAAAATAATCCCAAAAAGCAATTAAATATGTAAGGCCCATTATTCAATTATTTAAATTAAAAACGCAATAATGGTCGGCAAAATACGCTTCCTTTATGCACTAAAACAAGCGTCAAATAATCCTCTGTTTTTCATTTAAAACCATTCCACACCTGGGATCTTTCGTGACGTAATGCAATAACGGCGTGCTACCATATTTCCTTTACCATTACAATGAACCTTAGGGATATAGAAATAAAAGTCAATTGAAGTGGGTCAAGTATTCGTAGCATGTGTTGAAACAAATAGGGTTAATAGTGCGAGAGGAATATGGATAGGTAGGTACTAATATAAAAATTGTAGAACACGCTAGTGCGTGATATCAAGGCATGGTGGGTAAGAATTTGATGACAAAATGGCTTCCTTGTAGCAAAATATGGAGCTACTAATTTGGTCATTTGAAATTAATAAAGTAGAAAGTAAATGAAAAAATATTTTCTTTAGAAAACATTCGTGATTGGTTTCAATCATTATTGATCGAGCGAAGCGAGATCTCCAAATCAACTTGGGCAAATCGGCGTCGTATGTATGTATGTTTGTTTGTCCGAAGATAACTTTGGAAGCGTTGATCCGATTATCGTGAAATTTAATAAACAGGTAAGTAATGATGGCACAATTTTGATGTGACTAAATGAGCTAAAAATGTTGGGGGGTTGTTGAGATATTGGGGTTCAAGAGGGGTAAAAAAAGAAGAAAATGAGACTATAAGCTCAAGTGGGACGTCAAATGAAAGGTCTTCATTAGTACATTTCAACCCTGTTTTTATTTTTAGTTTAATGCTTGTGATTTTTGAGTTATTAGCCATAATAAAAACAAAACTTTGACAAAATTCACAGGGTACACCAGTGACCCCACAATGCTGAAATTTGGTAACAAATATAGGCAAATGTCTGAAATCCAGAATAACTGCATCGTATACTCCAAAATAGAATAACCACTTAATATGAACTCCCGTTACCTATAATTTGAATGAAACCGTAGGTCAAGTAAGCTGGTGGTTTATTTCGTGGCACTATTTTGATAGTCAAAGATTATGAATAATATATTTTTGTTTTTATGGGAGACTCGCGAGATATCAGTTCGGGGCGAACCACTAGTTCTAAATACGGGATTTGTCACGTACCGTTTTATCAGTATTATCAGACTTACCGTCGTCGTCAGTGCGAGGCGAGACGTTATTTGGAGCGGATCGCACTCACCCTGATGAAGGTTCACGAATTGAACCGAAACACAGATAAGACGGTACGTGATAAATCCCGTAATTATAATAATGATTGAAGAAATATTAATAACATTGAAATTATAATCAAACAAGAATCCTGCAATGACAATGATGACGACCTCCGTGGTACAGTGGGCAAATAGCCGACTGAGACGCAGGAGGTAGCGGGTTCGATTACCATCGCGGAACAAATGTTTGCATGTATTACAGATATTTGTTCCGGGTCTGGTTGTTTCTCTATTTATTATAAGTATGTATTTACAAAAAAAAATGTATGTAAGTATTCTATCAGTTATCTGGTTCCCATAGTACAAGCTCCGCTTAATTTGGGGCTAGATAGCGCTGTATAAAATGTCTAGAAATATTTATTTATTTATTTATTTAATGCGGATAAATTTTCTGCTCATTTGTTCGTTCTTGCTACCGAAAACTTTAATATATAAAAATCTTATTTCTAAAGACATGCATATAATCTCAGGCATGATAATCAAAAGACACAAAAAAAGCTAAAACAGAAATAACAATCTATAACAGCGAAAAGTCAGTATAGATATAATATCCCCACACACTAGACAAAATGCTCAATTGCGCATATTTTATCCTATCTCATAGGAAGTGGTATAACGAACGTACAAAGAAAATTTATTCTGCAGATAACAAGAACACTTTTTTTATCAAAATCAAAGCGTTGTTCGATTCCTTTGATGTGCCACAGTTCTTTTCGACTAAGAATCGAATTCTGGGCACGTACACTTATAATCATGTTCAAGTCTCCTCCAATGTTTGATAAAGTCTTGTGTGTTCGAAAAATGCCTTGCAATTTGCCAGCGCGGAAAATAAAAGTTATCGTATGTGTGAATTTTTGATTATCTTCGCCCCTCTTGTTTGCTAAATATGACATTGTTTTGCGCCTGAATTTTCGCTACGTGTACGAATATGAAAAGGATACGTTGCTACCACTGTTTTTTCTGGTTTTCAGCATTCAATATCAATTTCGTTCAACCTATGTTGTTTTAGTCTGCAGAAGTAACATTGGTTTGCTTTGCATACAGGAATTCGGAGTTGGTTGGTCGATATTAATTGAAATTATTTTTTGATCGAGCGAAGCGAGATCTCTAAATCAACTTGGGCAAATCGGCGTTGTATGCATGTACATGTCATACCTGTCATAGATAATTCATGGGTTGCTGTTATGGTGCTTTTTACCCTTGAGATTAGAGAGAGAGGAGACCAGTATACGCGTTTGGACTAAGTATTATTGATCGAGCGAAGCGAGATCTCCAAATCAACTTGGGCAAATCGGCGTTTATGTCTGGATTTATGTATGTATGTATGCTTGTTTGTCCGAGGATAACTTTCGAAGCGTTGATCTGATCATCGTGAAATTTAACACGTAGGTAGGTAGTGATGGCACAATTTTGGTGTGACTATATGAGCTAAAAATGTTGGGGGTTATTGAGATATTGGGGTTCATGAGGGATTTAAAAAAAGAAAATGAGACTATTAGGTCAAATGAGACGTCAAATGAAAAGTCTTTATTAGTACATTTCGACCCTGTTTTTATTTTTATAAAATGTTTTGTACTTTTTGAGTTAATAGCCATAATAAAAACTAAATTTTGACAAAATTTACAGGGTATACCAGTGGCCTCACAGTGCTGTAATTTGGTACGCGTGTATCTTAAGTATCACAAATATAGGCAAAAGTCTGAAATTTAGAATAACTGCAATTTCTACCCAAAAAAAACCATATAACATGAACTACCGTTACCTGTAACTTGAATGAAACTGTGGCTGAATGAAAAAGTGCTGTAAACTTATAAATATTGTACAAACTGTAATACTTTAATTTAAAAACATAACCATAGTGCAATAGATACGAAGCCATCCGAGCTATTAAAAATAATTTCGCAATATGTATATCAACAAAATCACAACATTTTTAAGCAAAAAATGCCTGCATTCTAGTTTAAAGTGAGTCAAAGGCCAGTATTTATTCTAGCAAACGGGCCATAGTTAGAGCAGCGTCCGATTGGCCGGGATTTAGTCGAAAATTGCCCAAATGAAAGCTCAATGAACGTGTCACAGCGAGTCGCTGGGCACATTTGTCCAAGTCCCCGAATTGTCCGCATTGCCGCAGTGTAGTGATGTCAGTTGTCGATGCTTCGTAAAACGTACTCTGCCCTAAGTACGAGCTCTATAGTTTCGATAATCAGCTGTAGATAGAAATCAAAGTTTACCATCAAAATATGTCAATAGTTCGTTTGATTAATCTACTTAATTATACTTCTATCAAATGTGGCCGATAGATATTTTTAAATATGTTTTCACAATTTGATGTGCAAATCAGCAGAACTTTCCTACAAACATGTGACACATCGATACAACTTTCATTCAAAAGTATACCAAATACCGGTACTGTTAAAGCGTAATTAATATCTTGGAGCTTTGTAAAATTTAATTAGCTAACTAAAACTATGGTGCCTGAGAAAGGGTCTCCTTCTGGGTGGCCTTAAAACTTTTCCAATGAGGCTTCCTAACTAAATAAATATATTAAATTACCAAAAGACAAATCTATGAACTCGTTTTACTTAGAAAACTTTCGTGACTGATTTATCACGTACCGTCTTATCGGTGTTTTGACGGACAACGGTGGCGATTCTGTTGTTTACGCTGACTAAAATTGTGTAAAATACGAATGGTCTTATTTTGTTCACACTAAAGATCAAATTAAAATGACATTCAAAATGACATTTCTAAATTTAAGTATTTTTAAATAAGAAGGCGTGTTTGCGGGCTAGTTTTAATCAATACCAATTTTTTTGTTCACTAAAACTAGCCCGCAAACATGCCATCATAACAAAATTACTAATTTAGAAATATCACTTAAAATTTCATTCTAATTTGATCTTTAGTGTGAGCAAAATAAGACCGTTTGTATTTTACACAATTTTAGTTAGTCAGTGTAAACAACAGAATTGCCAGCAATGTTTCAGTTCAATTCGTGAACCTTCATCAGGTTGAGTGCGATCCGCTCCGAATAACGTAGATGAGACGTTATTCGGAGCGGATTGCACATTGTCGGTCGAAACACCGATAAGACGGTACGTGATAAATCCCGTATTTATAATAATGAATGAACTCGTTACTTGATAATTGTGTAAATAGCGGTCTAGAACAGTTTAACGACTGAACGATTTTTTTTTATTAACCTACACAGTCAATAAACGTAAACAAAGGTATTATAAACGATCAACTACAAAAACTCATGGCCTTTTCTTACTTCTAGGGCTCAAACAAATCTAACCAAATATTAAATACCAAATCTATTTCATAATAATCTAAATGTATGCATGCCATAGATTGTTTGTGTTTCGTTCGACTTTTTATTAGTATTAATTTTATGTCACGTCTTTAAATATATATTTTATTTTATAGTTTGCTAAAGTACGCAAATTCGATTCGGTCCTAACGGAAGACCAGCGTGGGTTGTTATACCCGCATTATGCTGAGTTAGAGTCCTTTTTTGCAATTTATGACAGTACATTGTTTTGTTTTCAGTTATCTTTTGTACCTTTCTCTTTTTTAGTGTATTTACTGTGATTTTGCAAATAATTTTTTATTCTATTCTATTCTATTCAATTACATATAAGTTATCAACAGCTGCCATAGGTTTTTATTTATTTATTTAGAGAAACCAACGGCGATACAATTTATTTGGACAACTTATTAGAACTCATTACGCAATAAGTTTAAAGAAATAAATATTATGACATTCCCTTGTCAATACATATATGAAAATCTAATGTATGTTCACAAAAATATTAATTTGTTTAAGAAAAATAGCGATAATCATAATTTTAATACTAGAAATAAAGATAAACTCGCTGTTGCCACTTGTAGACTCCATAAAGTTAGTAAATAGTTTAAAGGGCAAGGTGTACGCTTTTATAACAAACTCCCAAGGGATGTACAAAAATTGACAATTAACAAATTTAAAAACGTAATTAAACAAAATCTTAATAAAAGAGCCTACTATAAAATATCGGATTATTTACATGATAGAGAAGCTTGGGATTGAAATTGCTCCAACTCGTTCAAAATGTTACAATTTAGACGTAATTTATGTTCTGTATTATGTATTGTAAAAGGATCATAAAAAAAAACAACCAGCCTTGTTTCTTGCCTTTCTTTCATGGCTTGGTCGCGAAGGAACAGGCAATAAAATTGACGTTTCAAAGTGATCCTTGTGATTTTAATGAATAAAAATATTTGAATTTAAACTAAAACGCAAGGCTGATAATAGGTTTCTACGTTTGAACATTGTAAAGAAAGATGTCGGAAACAAAAACATAATTACAAATGTGTGTTGTGTGTGTAAGCAAGCATATCAAGTGATTGTGTATATGTAATTCTGTGAGTAAATAAAAACTATAAATTCGATAAATTAAAACTGAGTAAAGGAAAAAGAAAAAAGACTTCTATATTAGTTGAAACGTAGGTACCAAAAGCACGTTTCAATTGACCCAAGGTAGGTACCTAGGTGTTTTAGTGTAGAATTGAAAAATAAACGCATCAATTTCATAGGTACATGTTAATAAAAAAAGTAGGCAAATCCTCCCCTCTACCGCACCAGAAGCTCCCATCCACCACCACGCCTTAAGATTCAACACGTAATGCTTTCATAATCCTATCTCTATAGGTAAGCTATGAACAATCGAATAAATCAATATCTTTAAATTTCTTGTGGGTTGAAACAATACGAACAAAAACAGAATTCTGTAGTTGGTGCGACATGTAGCTATGTGGAATAAGCAAGAGTGTGGTCTATAACATGGAGTTGTGAGTCCTATCTGGCCAACTATTTCAGGGCAATCTATTGTGTACAATGTCACACAAAAATATCATTTCCATCACCATTCGACGGTCACTAAGAGTCATTAGTTTGTGGCAGATACAGCCATCCATCAGTTTGTTGAAGTAATTAGTCAAAGTCAAATATTAATAAAAAATATTAATAAATTAATAAATAATAATAAATTAATTAAAATCACAAGGACTTTGAAACGTCAATTTTACTGCCTGTTCCTTCGCGACCAAGCCAGGAAAGAAAGGCAAGAAACAAGGCTGGTTGTTTTTTTTAATGATCCTTTTACATAATACAGAAAATAAATTACGTCTAAATTGTAACATTTTGAACGAGTTGGAGCAATTTCAATCCCAAGCTTCTCTATCATCTAAATAATCCGATATTTTATAGTATGCTCATAGTAGTAGTTTATCGATATCGATAGTTAGAAATTATTTAGAATTCACTTCACTAGGCCATCACTACTACCCTAGGGGTCGGACGTCAGGTCATCAGAGGGAACGATCCGGACTACCCGTGCCTATGACACTGCACTGTCATTTGCCAAATCCCATAAAAATTACGATTGTTGACTTAGGACTGTGAAAAGTTATATGTTAACGTATTTATTTGGTTTTACTTGATCTGACTGAAGCACTTGGGTTGAAACGTTAGCTATTTTCTTAGCACATTATAAAGAACTTATTATATTGCAATAGAATTAATGCGTCCCATTAACAAAATTTAACCTATAAATATACTAAAAGTGTTGTTCATAAATTGGAAATCAAATTTCACTACAACTAAAAATATGTTTTTAAGAGGCAAGGGGGCCCCCTGCAGTAGGACTACGGACTGAAAATAATTATAATTTCTAAAATAACTGCCTTAAATTCCTTAAAATGGTCGATTCCGGATTGAATATTTTTTTATAATTTAATTTTCCGGATTAATAAATGAAAATAAGAATCAGTGTCATGAAAGGAAGGTGTTTAAGACGAATAAATAAAATGTTAGCTTGGAATAAATATGAATATAAGTCACAAAAATTACAAAGCTTCATAAAATTCATACTTACCGGTGGTGCCATTTTCATTTACCCTTGCACCTTACCTGGATTTTCTCTTAAGTGTCTATTAAATTAAATGTGGTGCTTTGGTAAAGTGACTTCTTATGACGTACCGGGGAGTGTCTTTGATCTCGCCTCGTGAGTTGGAATGAACGCAAAATTTCGTATAATTTCTGATTTAGTGTACAAAGTTTTCAGTAATTTATTTTTGAAGATTAGAACAGGGATTTCGGAAATAAATTAAATTAATTTTTAATTTATTTCTGTACTAGCTGTTGCCCGCGACTTCGTACACTACTAAATATGTAGGTAACCTAGAAATAGAGCTGAACTCGCTGTTGCAACTTGATTTGACACCCCATTTGTATGCCATGGGACCTGATTTATGGGATAAGAAGTATCCAGGTACATACCAAATTTCATAGAAACCTTTGTCTTAAGACATAGCAGAATTTTAAACCTGAAGACGGATTCAAGATTACCAAAGGCAGCACATCCTAACTGAACTCGCTTGGATATTTCTTTCACCTGAGCGTTCTAAATACAGAAACGTTAAGGTTTAATCTTTTATTTTATTTTTATTTTTTTTATATTGATTTTTATCAACATCAAGCATTAGTAGCACCATCACCATGGCACCTTTTTCTCAGTGATTTTTTTTTCTTTTTCTTTAGACAAGTTGACAAGTTAAGTAACTTTTTTAAATGTATTATAATGTAATAACAAATATTCTTTATATTTATGTTAATCATATACAATTAAAAATACTAAAGAAATTTGTTATTTACTATTTTTGTAACTAGATTGTCTATGAAAGAGTTGAGATAGCAATGTAAAATAATCATCTTTGTATAGCATCCAGAGACAGAGTCTACACAATGCTGATAGAAAATTGGCAGTATCCTAAATTGAAATACTTGAACCCTTTCAGGAAAATAAAATCAAAACCAGACTTTGATCTTCGACATAACCACACAACAGAAGCTAATAAACCACGAAAAGTGTAACCATAGTAAAAAATCAGTACCGCAACAAAATTTAATGTTTGACTAAATGTTTCTACAAATTATTATTACCTGGAGCATAAATCTTCGAATTAGTTAAAACATTTAATTATCACACTAATATTATAAATGCGAAAGTTTGGATGTTTGTTTATTTGTTACTCAATCACGCCGTAACGGCTTAACCAATTTCGATGAAATTTGGTACATAAGTAGATTATGACTGATTGACTTATTATGACTGCCTCCATGGCGCAGTGGGCGTATAGCCGGCTGAGACGCAGGAGGTAGCGGGTTCGATTCCCGCCGCGGAACAAATGTTTGCATGATCTACAGATATTTGTTCCGTGTCTGGGTGTTTTTCTATATATTATAAGTACGTATTTACAAAAAAAAGTATATAAGTATTTTATCAGTTATCTGGTTCCCATAGTACAAGCTCTGCTTAGTTTGGGGCTAGATAGCGCTGTGTGAAATGTCCAGCAACATTTATTTATTTATTTATTTATTTGTTTGTTATAGCCCCTATCACCACATAGGCTACTATTTATCCCATAAATCAGTTCCCATGGAATAAAAATGGGGTATCAAAGTTTCTATATGAAAATGATTTTGGTCTTCGTTACCACTTTACGCCAAAACTACTGAAAGGATTGCGCTCAAACATCACAAAAAATTAGTTCATGACCTAGAGTATTATATAAGCTACTTTTTATCTCATAAATCAGTTCCCATGAGGTAAGACTGAGTGGTTAAAGTTTCTATACAAAATATATTATGTTCTTTGTTATCCCTGCACGCCAAAACCACTGAAGGGATTGGGTACACACCTAACAGTTGTACAGTTTAGTTCTAGACCTAGAATAACATATAGGCTATTTTTTTTTCATAAATCAATGCCTATGAGAAAAGAAAATATATTTTGTTCTTTGTTACCCCTTCACGCCAAAACAACGTAGCGACAGCAGCCCACTCTTCATGTTAGATATAGGCGTAATGATGAGTCATAAAAAATCCAGATAAGATATTTTCAAAATTACTACTTTTACCAGTATCTGTCAATAAAATATTTATAACAATTGACATCAAACATCCCACGCTTTTTTACAATAAAATACATATTTTTTGTTAATCACTATTCTATTCATAATTTAAATTTATTGAAAATTATTTTCTACTTTTTAATTAAGTATCTACAAAAGCGTGTTTTTAGGGTTTTTAAACTATTATTTATCATCGATAAACTACGCGTGTTAAGCCGCGGGCGGAAGCTAGTCATTAATAATTTTCTTAAAGTTCGTGAATAAAAAAAAATGTATGTGGCGTGTCTCAAACAACTTTAAATTTGGCGTTTATTTTATGAAGCACGTAATACATAATAATCTGTTTTAAAACACATGTAAGTTAGTATGAGACTAGTTGGGGTTCAAAGATGAATCACTGAATATTGAATGGAGTTTACTGTGGCGAGACTATAAACCCGCGTCCTAGATGCCGAGCAAAAAAGCTTTCAGCCGTATGTTAGTACGAGAAATATGCACAAAGCGGTTGAAGGTCCAATTGACCCAAATGGACACACAAAATAGTTGAAAGGAAGGCCCGGACGAGGTCATTATTCGCTCTGTAACCCTGCTAAAGTGTCAGGACTCTGGAAGACGAGCATTTATCTACATCCTTACGGCGCCACTGATTTCACGAAGGATGTATTATGGGTGAAATAGGGTTTTTCAAGAAATCAACGGAGTAATAAATTATTTTACGTAAGGTTAGTGACATAATGAAGTTCCGAAGGACGGATAAATTGGATTTGAGTTCCTTGAGTGTTTCTGAGTGAGAATTAGACGGTAATGTGTGATGCAAGGCCGTGGTTTTCTTCCGAGAAAAGTAAAATTTTGGTTTTGGTAACGAAATTGTTTCGAGTTTCGAATTGGTTATAACAATTTGTTAACGTGCGGGTTTCTTGGAAAACTTATTTATGAATTATAGTGAGTTTGATTGCTACTTGTATTATTTAGGCATTGCCATTCAACGTGGCAATGCGGCCAGCATCCTGGGCACGCTACCCACTGGCAGCGGCTTGTTAGATTAGGGTTTTATACATAGTTTGCTTTATATATAGATTTAGTGGCTTTATGATTTGTCTCACTATTTTTGGAAAACTAAAGAACAACATCGTTATTACGTGTTCTTCAAGACTCTGTAAACTTCGTCATGCTACTTTTGCATGATGAACTCTTGGATTTGATGGATGGAAAACAGTTGTAAAGCGAATTTAAATAACGATTTATATGTCTTTTAAAGTATATCAAGGAAGACATCAAATAAGTCTATAAGTACAAAGCCCAGTATCTCCTATAGATACAAGGGTTTAAAAAACCTTTTTGGGCCGACTGAAGCAATCTTTTGGTCCATTAAATCGTTCACGCTCACCGACTATGGAAATAGGACGTAAAACGGAATAATGTACGGATGTAAAAAGGACATAGTTTAGAAGAATTGTTGGGAAGATGGATGGGCATTTTAGTTGTCGTTTGGAGAAATACTGGAGTAGCGAAATAAAGAACTGGCTATGGCCTTTTAGTCGACGTTACTTTGTGATTTAGCGTTTATGATAGTTCCTTCAGTATTTGTACTAAAAACGGGATATTTACCATGATTTGTGAGTTCTTGAGTGTCCCGATATTTCGACGCAGTTGCATGCGCCATGATCACGGGTAAACTGAAGTCTTTGCGAGTGGATAGTTATTGGCAGATATAACGATCTACCCTCTTTCTTAGTCTCTTGCTAGGAATGAATTCAGTAATACTATCACTACCTACTACCGGTTTCATTCTGGAATCCTGTGGTGAGAATGTGTAAGAACCGAAGAAGTGTAGTGTCAATTACGCGCCCTGATACCGTGAGTGTTGTGTGTCGGAATAGAGTTATGTTCGAGAATGAAACAGGTAGTAGTGATAGTATTACTGAATTCATTCCTAGCAAGAGACTAAGAAAGAGGGTAGATCGTTATATCTGCCAATAACTATCCACTCGCAAAGACTTCAGTTTACCCGTGATCATGGCGCATGCAACTGCGTCGAAATATCGGGACACTCAAGAACTCACAAATCATGGTAAATATCCCGTTTTTAGTACAAATAGTGTTAATAACCATGATAGTTTCAAAAGTTAGTTCCTTCAGTAATCTGCAGGCTCTGGTAGAAGTAGGATGTTTAAGGCTGGGGTAGGTAGACTCAAAATAATAATGTTGGAACTTATTTTGAACTATTAATAATGCTAAACATAATACCACAAACTAAGTACAGAACTATTATAACCAATAACTGATACAATACTCGTACAATACCCGTACAATACTGATACAATACAATACTCTATAATAGATCAACGACCTCCGTGGCGCAGTGGGCGTATAGCTGGCTGAGACGCAGGAGGTAGCGGGTTCGATTCCCACCGCGGAACAAATGTTTGCATGATCTACAGATATTTGTTCCGTGTCTGGGTGTTTTCTCTATACATTATAAGTATTTATTTACAAAAAAAGTATATAAGTATTCTATCAGTTATCTGGTTCCCATAGTACAAGCTCTGCTTAGTTTGGGGCTAGATAGCGCTGTGTGAAATGTCCAGCAATATTTATACTTATTTATTATTTACTAGTTGCTAGTATACAGTGGTTGAAATTCGAATTGAAAGTTTTTTTTAATTAGCATTCTCCTCATTTTATACAACTTTAGTGTAAATACATAGGTACTTAATTATGATTTAAAGAGAAACAACCCAACCCTAAAAATAATATCTATAGATCATGCAAAGTTTTTTTCCCGATCGGGAATCAAACCCGCAACCTACAACAACAAATCTGATAACTACAACCTAAGGGTCTTCAAGTCGCGGGTGAATAAGTTTCTTCTAGGCAAGCGTGTACCAGCATAGACTGCATCATCGCTGACCATCACGCGAGATCGTGGTCAAACGCTAGCCTATAATTGAGCAATCGAAGCGAGATCTCTAAATCAACTTGGGCAAATCGGCATTGTATGTATGTATGTATGTTTGTTTGTCCGAGGTAACTTTCGAAGCGTTGATCCGATCATCGTGAAATTTTATACATACGTAGGTAGTGATGGTACTATTTTGGTGTGACTAAATGAGTCAAAAATGTTGGGAATTGTTGAGATAGTGGGGTTCAAAGGAGTAAAAAAAAAATGAAAATGAGACTATTAGATCAAATGAGACATCAGATGAAAGGTCTAGTAAATTTCGACCTCGTTTTTATTTTTAATAAAGTTTTTGTAGTTTTAGAGTTATTAGCCATAATAAGAACAAAACTTTGACAAAATTCACGGAGTACACCAGTGACCCCACAGTGCTGAAATTTGGTATGCGTATAGCTTTAGTGACACAAATATAGCCAAAAGTCTGAAATCCAGAATAACTGTAATTTCTACCTAAAAAAACTTAAACCATTGAACATGAACTCCCGTTACCTATAATTTGAATGAAACTGTAGGTCAAGTATGATGGTTATGTATTTCGCGGCACTATTTTGATAGTTGAAGATTACGAATATTTTTTTTTTGTTTTTATTGGAGACTCGCGAGATCTCAGTTCGGGGCGAAACACTAGTTTATTAAAAAAAAAAAAATCTCCTGCATCTCAGCCGGCTATTTGCTCATTGCGCCGGTGAAGTCGTCAAAATATCGTATAACACCTGATTTTGGTTGCAATAGATTCGATCGTAAAAGGCAATTTAGAAACTGACTGTGACTCGAGAGTGAGAAACCATTTCATAGATAGCTTTATATAACATTAGGACAAACAAGCATTTACGAAATTGCATTTAAAATGGCTTTGCAATGCGATCATCCTGAGATAGTTTCAAGTCTGTAATTTCCTTGACCTAATCTTGGAACTGGAACGCAATAATGCAGGTATTGTAGGAAGCTGGGCGCACAGATCGCAGACTCCGCAAAGCTTGAGGTTGGGATGAAACTGGATTATTGTGAAACTATTAAATTTACTGAAGAATAAATCCGCTTTTATATTTTGGCTGACGTATATTTCACCGCTTTAAATAAATTCATTATAACTTTTGAAAACAGAATGATGTGGCTTTTAGATTTTACGAATATTTTGGCGCAAATGCCATGCGATACGTGGTAAAGGTGGGTTCAGATTATGTAACATGTAATAAAACTTTTGTTATTTAGTGTAGTTATATGTAATTAATTGTCCACATTATTTTATATTATTTAACAATGTTAGCACATTGCATGTTTTATAACATACTAGCTGGTAGAATTGTTACTCGGCCATCATTAGCTGCATCTATGTATAAGAAAAGGAATTTCCTTCATAAATTTTTTAAGCTTTTCTGATATTTTAATAGTTATTCTGCTATTCGGGGCGGAGACAAATCCAGTAAATCAAAGATCATCAAAATCGGTCACGCCGCTCTTGAGTAATTAACTAACTAATAAATGGTGTAACTAACCTGACTTTGTTTTATATATATAGATTTTGACGTTTGAACGTTCATAGGCTACGGTAACCTTTTACCATCATGTGGGCAGTATGCTTGTTGGCACCTTAGTGGTATAAAAAATATATAGGGTGTTTGATAATATACGCACAAAAATGAAAGGGATTATTTTAATAAGCATAATAAATAAATTTGTGAAATGTTTACCATAGAAATGTGAAATTTATTTTGGCATGTAAAAACAAACACTTTATTAAACTTATGTTGTGCTATTGCATAATGCTTGCCATCTAACCACAGATACTGTAATTGGTGACGTCTCGAAATATCTCTTGTTGTCCCTTTCTAACTCAAAACCCACAGCCATATCCGAAAGACATATCAAATCGGCCTTTATTTTATGGATGTCGATTGCAAGAGTAGACAGTGATTTTTTTATCGAATTAATCACCTAAACTTAGTCGATTTTCTTTAAAATTTGATAATTAACTAGGTACTAGTTTTTTTCGAGAAATCTTTTTTTATGTTTTGAGAAACCGTCACTTGCATATCGTCAGTATATTACTAAACACCCTGTGTATAGTTAGGACTTCATACTATATATATGTAGTTAGTAATAATAACCAATTTCAGCATGTCTAAGAAAATACACTTTCAGATTACACTTATATAGGTATACGTGTTTCATTTTGCTATATCTGGTACTTATTTTTAATGAGGTAAAAAAACAATTATTAAATGATATTGAATGAATGTATGTTTTGTCACCAAAAGAAACAACTACACATATTAAAACTTTTTAATAGTGGTAAATAAAAATTCCGGCATTTCTGCTTAATGAATAATATATGTGAATATCATTGGTTAGCAAAATCTAATTATTTATTAACGACGAATAACATGGTTTTATTCAATTAATGTTTCATAATAATATTAAATTCGTTTACTAAATTGTGTTCAATTACGCATACCTGTTGAATTTGCAAACCAATACCTGATTGCAATTAAATTCAATATTTTACAAAACTACTTAAAAAGCAATATCGGAGTGCACATTCTAACATAATTTCGCGGACCAGTTCTCTCGCTTTAAATCATAACTGGGGTAACATTTCTGGATGCGCCATCATTTCTTTTCTTCCTATAATAAAAGAAAGCAGACATTAATGTTGCCACCTTTTCATTTACTATATATATCAAATGCGATGTTCATGAGGCGAATCAGAAATGAGGAAATTCGTAGACGAACCAAAGTCACCGTCATAGGACAAAGGATATGCAAACTGAATTGGCAGTCGGCAGGGCACATAGCTCAAAGAACCAACGGCCGTTGGAGCAGAAAGGTTCTTAAATGGAGACCACGCACTGGAAAGCGCAGCGTAGGACGGCAGTTATGTATTTTTTACTCGATAAATGTTTGTGCGCATTTACACGTGCTCAAAACGGTGAAGGAAAACATCTTGAGGAAACCGGCATGTTCTAAAATCGAAGGATTGTGCCATCGAGTATTCTAATAAGTGGCGATGGGCTTTCAAACTGTTACGTGAATGTTTAACTTCTAATGCAAAATGTGGGCATATATAAAACGTATGTTTGGACTTGCCTCTGACTACCCACTTGTGGAATACCTTAATGGGTCTTCGTACTGAGTAAAGGATCCGAGGATATTAATCATGGGGATTAATATAGTCGTGAACTATATCATTATTATAATTTTGATGGTGAGTGCCTGGTGAGAAGTTACAATATTTTAGCTGAATGGAAAACGCAACTGCTGTAATAATCATCATCATTATCATCGTCAGCTCTTTTCATACCACTGCTGGGCATATGCCTCTCTTCGTTGTGGCCATTTGCCTCTGTCCTGCGCTGTTCTAACCCACATACGACCTGCGATTTTTATAATGTCGTAGACCCATCTTGCTGCGGACGACTTGCGTTCCTGGTTCCATCTTGGGGCCACCACTCAGTCAGCACCCTGCTCCACCAGTCATCACCGCGCCTGGCCACATGTCTTGCCTAACTCCATTTGAGGCTCAATATACGCTTGCTAACGTCTTGAACTTTAGTCCGCTTGTGAATTTCGGTATTGGGGACTCGGTCTAGAAGTGTGATGCCGAGCATGGCACGCTTCATGGCTCTCTGTGCGACTCTAATCCTGTGCACTGTCTCCTTCGTGAGCGTCCATGTCTCAGCACCGTAGCTTAATATTAGCAGGACACATTGGTTGTAGAGGCGAGGTTTTGGTAGTAATCATACAACGTAATTATATTATTTTATTATAATTATGTTTCACAGAAGGTGATCATCAAATTTGTAAGCTAGAAATAAGCTTCCTTCCCGCCTAACTCAGACACAGGAAAAAAAGAAATGAGGTCTTCGATCTGTCAATTCCACACTTTTATATCTTTGCGGTTAGTGCGCTGGAAACTGGGTTGTAATAATCTAGCCTATCTGCAGCCTTAGCGAATATTATGATGTTATCAATTTTTCATTATGTCTTGCTCTCTGATAAAATATTAAATTCCTCTGTCTGAGCTCTGAATATCATTCATCCGGTATTATACTGCTTGGTATACGTTAGAATATTCTTATTGGGAAGAGTGTAATAATAGTGTAGTGGCTAGCGTTGTTTTCTGATCTGAGTGGGTTAATTTTCCGTAAACTTCTGGATTTTCCTAAAGAGACCCGGTGTTTTAACTGAATAATAAAATAAATTATTATTTTATTAACAAGAACAAGAGAACAAGAACAAGAGATTGCAAGACGCACGGAAAACGCCTGGAAAAGCTATTAGTCCATGAAAGACCTAATGAAAGGACCGCTTCCACTTTCTCTAAAGCGGAAACTCATGGGCATATGCATTCTCTCCATCCTCACCTATGGTGCGCAAACCTGGTCGCTAACAAATCGTCAAAAGTCCCCCCTTGGGGTATGCCAACGTGCAATGGAGCGCAGTATCCTGGGCGTGAAACTCACGGACCGCATCAGGAACTCGGTTATACGCTCCCGAACACAGGTGGCCGACGTCGCTCAAAAAGCTGGAAGACTCAAGTGGGACTGGGCCGGACACATTTGCCGTATGCCAGACACAATGTGGGCGAAGAGCACCACTGAATGGCTCCCAAACTACGGACGACGCTCGCGTGGAAGGCCCAGGCGAAGGTGGCGGGATGAGCTAAACTCCTACCTCAAGGATTGGCCCCTACTTGCAGTCAACAGAGACGAGTGGAAAGAGGGAAGGGAGGCCTTTGCCCTGCAGTGGGAAACAACAGGCTTATAACAATAATAATAATAATTATTTTATTATTATTTAAATTATGATTTTATAGCCCTTATATAGCTATTTAGCCTTAAACTCCTAAATATCTGTATATATCTATGTCTAAAGTAAGCAAAGCTTTTGTATTTGCAAAGGTCATCGATTAATTTAATATACGTTAATTTATTATACGTTAACTTTGTCTTCAAAGTTGCACAGGTAGTTAATAAAATCAGTATGCAATATTTCACTCTGGACCGAACGACGACGCGACAGACAGGTGAAAATTGGGTCGAGGAACATTATATTGGGAAATTTATTACGTACCTCAATTTTCGTAATATATTTAAAACAGAATCAAGTCAATTTTTTAAAAGATTTTTTTGTCGGGTTAAAGTTAGCCGTCACGGATGAATGGTAGAAAATGTTTTTTATCATAAAATCCTCCTTTTGTACATTAAAATTAGCTTTTATTATTTCTAGAAACAAAATGTTCACGAAATCTATATCAATGCGAAGTTCTTGTTACTATTTGATTGATTGATTGATTGAAAACACTTTATTGCACTTATAAAACTAGTACAAAGGCGAACTTAATGCTAAATAGCATTCTCTTCCAGATAACCTTTGTGCATTGTAGATAAAGATGTGTAGGTAGTGCGCAAACAAGGAAAAAATTAAAATATGCACAGGACTAATAAAATAGCATAATACAGGTGCATACCTACTTAAATACTTTATATGATAGACTAAACTAAACCAATATCGAATAAAAAACATACTTAACAATAGAAGAAGTGTTATGGAAATATTAAGTTGCTCATTTTTGGTTGGTTTGATCGAGAAGGTGCCTATAGATTCTCAATCTGAATGCTTCCACTGAAGTAGCCTATTTACTATTTAGAAGGGGAACATATCTCTTCTGCCAGAAAGTATCACACTATTATAAAAAATGCGAAAGTTTGGATGTTTGTTTATTTGTTACTCAATCACGTCGTAACGGCTGAACCGATTTCGATAAAATTTTGTATGAACGTAGATTATAATCTGGATTAACACACACATATGCTACTTTTTATCCCATAAATCAGGTCCCATGGTATCCCATAGGGTGTCAAGTCAAGTAGCAACGGCGAGTTTAGCTTTATTTCTAGATTACCTGCACACTTAGTAGGGTTACGCGTACGAAGTCACGGGCAACAGCTAGTAAATAATATTGTAATCAGACTCATCAGCTCTCATCAGCTGTTTTATCCTTCCAAAGCTCTCCTCACTATATTAATAGTTATTATTATTACATTTACAATATCACTTCATCATCATCATTCTCAGCCCGTGTCGACCCACAGCTGGGCATAGGCCTCTCTTTGTTTCTGCCATTCTTCCCTATCCTGTGCCAGTCTGAACCACGTACAACCCACTGTCTTATGTATGTCGTCGACCCATCTCGCTGGTGGACGTCCCCTATTTCAATGGCCAGTTCTCTTTCTGCCATTCTTCCCGATCCTGTGCCAGTCTGAGCCACGTACGGCCCACGGTCTTATGGATGTCGTCGACCCATCTCGCTGGTGGACGTCCCCTATTTCGATGGCCAGTTCTCTTTCTGCCATTCTTCCCGATCCTGTACCAGTCCGAACCACGTATAACCCACTGTCTTATGGATGTCGTCGACCCATCTCGCTGGTGGACGTCCCCTATTTCGGTGGCCAGTTCTCTTTCTGCCATTCTTCCCGATCCTGTGCCAGTCTGAGCCACGTACGGCCCACGGTCTTATGGATGTCGTCGACCCATCTCGCTGGTGGACGTCCCCTATTTCGATGGCCAGTTCTCTTTCTGCCATTCTTCCCGATCCTGTGCCAGTCTGAACCACGTACGATCCACGGTCTTAAGGATGTCGTCGACCCATCTCGCTGGTGGACGTCCCCTATTTCCATGGCTAGTTCTCTTTCTGCCATTCTTCCCGATCCTGTGCCAGTCTGAGCCACGTACGACCCACGGTCTTATGGATGTCGTCGACCCATCTCGCTGGTGGACGTACCCTATTTCGATGGCCAGTTCTCTTTCTGCCATTCTTCCCAATCCTGTGCTAGTCTGAACCACGTACGACCCATGGTCTTATGGATGTCGTCGACCCATCTCACTGGTGGACGTACCCTATTTCGATGGCCAGTTCTCTTTCTGCAATTCTTCCCAATCCTGTGCCAGTCTGAACCACGTACGATCCACGGTCTTAAGGATGTCGTCGACCCATCTCGCTGGTGGACGTCCCCTATTTCCATGGCCAGTTCTCTTTCTGCCATTCTTCCCGATCCTGTGCCAGTCTGAGCCACGTACGACCCACGGTCTTATGGATGTCGTCGACCCATCTCGCTGGTGGACGTCCCCTATTTCAATGGCCAGTTCTCTTTCTGCCATTCTTTCCGATCCTGTGCCAGTCTGAGCCACGTACGGCCCACGGTCTTATGGATGTCGTCGACCCATCTCGCTGGTGGACGTCCCCTATTTCGATGGCCAATTCTCTTTCTGCCATTCTTCCCGATCCTGTGCCAGTCTGAAACACGTACGACCCATGGTCTTATGGATGTCGTCGACCCATCTCGCTGGTGGACGTCCCCTATTTCGATGGCCAGTCCTCTAATTATTATAATTTATTTTTTAATAATATTTATTAAGAAATGTTATTATTGTTTTTTTATTTCAATTGTTTTATTATAGGACATCCCATTGTTGGGCAATGGCCTCTCCCCTACTTCTTTATGTTACTTTGTACTTGTGAGGTTTCTTGGTTTTCGGGGTTGGGTTCATAAGCTCCCTCGGTGATCAGCCTTTTACTACTTATTTTTTAGCTACTACTTTTATCTCTTTTTACGTTGCCACGTTTTATTTATATGATTAAAATTTTTGCTAATCACCAGTCAATGGATTCGAAAAATGTTTTATAACAGCTTTGCATTGCATAACCAATACAAATACCAATACACTTTACAACATCATATGAAAACGTGATTTCGTATGGGAATTACCACTTACTGTTATACGATTTTACGACTGACAATCGATTGCTGATCAACATCGGTCGTAATATCGATATAGCACTGAGACCACTATTAAAGCAAAACAAAGCAAAGAGACAAAAAATGGTAATAGTAGTAGAAAAGGTAAGTAATCTTGTGAGCAATAAACAACCCGCATCAGTAAGCTTTATGCAAACTTGGATAAACAGTGCAGCGTGAGATAAAACAGGTTCAAGAACTTTAATGAATAACTTCTCGGCTGAACTCTCACCTACTTCACGTTTCGTGAGTAATTAGGGAGATACATCTAGGTAGGTAGAGAAGACCAAATGCCATACAGCTGAGGAGAAACTTGCCAGTCCGAAGGTTGAAGGGATAAATAAATAAAAAATATTGCTTGAGATTCCACACATCTAACACCAAACTAAGCAGAGCTATGGCAACCAGATTACTGATAAATACTTATATACCTACTTTTTTCTGTAAATACAAATATAAAATATATAGAAAAACATGCAGACCCGGAACAAATATCTTAATGATGAAATTATGTATGAGAATTTATTGTTGAATTTTTTGACGACCTCCGTGGCGCAGTGGGCTTATAGCCGGCTGAAACGCAAGAGGTAGCGGGATCGATTCCCGCCGCGGAACAAATGTTTGTATGATCTACAGGTATTTATTCCGTGTCTGAGTTTTTTTTCTATATATTATAAGTATGTATTCACAAAAAAAAGTTTATAAGTATTCTATCAGTTATCTGGTTCCCATAGCCATGGCTATGGCTGAGTTTGGGGCTAAAAAAAGAAAGATAGAAAAAACTAGATAGAAAAAAAGTAATGTAGACATTATCAATATAAGAGGCAATTGCCTTGTTAGTTGACTCTGAAATCCATGCATAAATCATTCATCAAAACAACCCCCACCCCTGTTGATTATTATATTGACTCTGATACTATTTTTTCAAATGAATCATCCTATGAATGAAAACATACTTAAGTGTTCGAAATTACAACAAATAAAAACACTTTAATGTTCAAAAGAAAGTTTAAAGGAATGGCTATTGACTAAAGACTATGCCGAAACTGAAGATAGAATTAAGTCTTAATATAGGGTGTTTGGTAATATACTGACGATATTCAAGTGACGGTTTCTCAAATAAAAAAAAGTCTTCATCAAAAAAACTACTAGTTATATTATCAAATTTTGCAGAAGATCGACTAAGTTTAGGTGATAAATTCGATATAAAACTTAATGCCTACTCTTGCAATCGACATCTAAAAATAAAGGCTGATTTGATATCTCTCGGAAATGGCTGCGGGTTTTGGGTTAAAGAGGGACAACAAGAAATATCTCGAGACGTCACCAATATAGTATCTGTGGTTAGATGCTTGCCGCATTATGCAATAGCACAACATAAGTTTAATAAAGTGTTTGTTTTTACATGTATTAATAAATTTCACATTTCTATGGTAAACATTTGACAAATTTATTTATTATGTTCATCAAAATAATCCCTTTCATTTCTGTGCGTAATATGTATTATCAAACACCCTATATATTAAACAAAGTCGGGTTTGTTCGAACACTTATAGCTCGAGAACGGCTGGACTGATTTTTATGGTTTTTGATTTGTTGGATTTGTCTACGCCCCGAATAGCAGAAAAACTTTTATAATATCGGAAAAATCATGCAAAAAGGAATAATGAAGATAATTCATTTTCTCATATAAAGATGCAACGGGTGACGTACATTGACAGCCGGCGTCATATACATGTCAAGACGGTACGAAGTTTGGCTGGTCAGCTAGTAAAACATAATTAAAAAATCGGTTTCGGTTTAAATCTATATATTAACTCTATTTACTAACCCAATACCAATACATGAATTATTTTAAATTTAGCTTATGTAATTTTTAAAATTTTATTAAAATAAATGAATTGCAGACCATTTATAATTAGTAAATTCGTGCACTTATTATTATTATGATGATAATTATATATCAATTTATATCATATAAAATATGCTTACTAATATTGTTGTGTACCTACCTACCTACTTTATGAGTATCTATTGACTTATGATGGCTCTCAAATAATTAACGTGTCTGGAAGAGATTCCTAAAGCACAAGTCCTAAACTTAGGGTCTTGTAAAACTCTTTTAAACACACTAACCAGTAGCCACATTATAGGCACCTAATATGTTCCACATCGTTCATGTCTGAGAAAGTAAGTATTTGTATATTACTGTATTGTTTATCAATAAGTAAGTTAAATTAAATGTATTACTGCTAGTATAAATATCAATAATGACTGCCATTTATACGAGGTGGAATGTAAACAATTATTCAACGTATCACGTGGTGAAGCGCGCACCTCTATTAAATGAAACGATTAAGCTACAAAATGTCAAAAAGCAAAAGCACGGAGGACTAGGGGCGGCGACCGCGGCTTATGGAGGGGAAAGGGGGCAAAGGGGAGCGTGGCCGTCAGTTTCTCGCCGACCACCGCGCCGCGAACACTCCTTGTGATGCTCCGCGCAGTTTGACGCGACATGGCCTCGTCCACGAGCGGCAACATCGTCGTCGAGTGGTTGCGATCGCTCCACCTGGGCCAATACGCGGAAAGTTTTATTGACAATGGATATGATGACTTAGAAATATGCAAACAAGTCGGAGAACCCGATCTGGACGCGATCGGTGTTCTCAACCCTGCACATCGTCAGCGTCTTCTGCACTCGATAAGAACTTTGAGAGAGGAAGGCGCCGCTGCCGTTTACTTCACATTGGAGGAGGCGGCAGCGGCCCGAGACTCTTGCCGATGCGAGGAGGAAGCTCGTAAGGAGCAAGCGACGGCGACCATCGAGCCGGCGAAGTATGCGGATGAGTACGAGGAAGGAAAAGCCGAGCTGGTGAAGATACCGCGGATGCAACTGAAGCGGTTGCTCCGGGAGCGGCTCGGCCAGGACGGGATCCGTCTGAGTTTGCAGCCTTACTCGACAACGGTCAGTGTTTTTATAAACCTCGGGCAGTGCGTCGTGACACGTGTTTGTGAAAGTGACGTATTGGAATATTGATGAATGAAACGTACGGTGTGTCTGGAGTGGGTCGTGTCGGGGTGACAGGATTTGTGTGCGAGGCACTGCCCGCGTCTTGTTTCTTTTGAGTTGGTCGGTGTGCGGGCCTTCGACCGCCCCGAGCGGATCGCTGGGACGTGTTGCCATAAAGTTTGTTGCGTGCGTGATTTCCCTCGAGATGAGGAGTTTGCGCCTTCCTGTCGTGAGAAGATTGTAATCGCGTGCCTCCCGGCTCTAAATTGGGTTTTACGATAAATCGCGAAACCTGTTTCAGCTCCCTGAGGCGTTGATTAGTAATACGACTTGTCTGACATGGAACAAAGATTTCGTTCCCATACAAACTGCACGATTATAGGTTTATCGTGAACTCATTATCTTAAAACTGCAGCTTGTCTGCTGCATTTTAATTCTGCAATTATAGATTGTATCTTTTTATAGTTAATTAGCAAACTCTTGTACCTAAAACACTATAGACAATGATGTAATCGCCAGGCAATATGTTAGTTAGGTACTTACTTACATATTAGGTACATTGGAATAACAAATACTTTTATGATAGGTACTTTATGAAATAGTAAACATACCTATATCAGCTAAAAAATAACTTTTACCAACTGTCAAACTATATTCGATTCGTCTAAAGCCTACTTTATTTTACGAAATAATGAGTAAAATTTACGATAGAAATGCTAAATTAGCCAACAAACCCTGTCTTCACATGGGCGGAAGCACATAGTTGATATTTTAATTGAGGTGTTATTAATTATTCCGCTGGGTAGTGATTAAGAGGGCGGAATATTACGAAGAGGGCACGCCTTTTGGTGTTCAATTAAATCATTTGTCAGCACTCTAGGCCTTGATACCTCTGACTCAACGTTATCGGGCGTTGATTTCTCACTTATCTGAATACACATAGGTACCACAATTATTTTATCATTCACCTTCATACATTGTATTGCTAATGCATGTGTAAACATTTTCTTCTATACGTGGAACAGTCATTCCACTAAACTGTTTTCTATTATTGCTTCCCGAGTACTGGGTATAAACCTCGGCATAAAATACTTACCTTTCCGCGTATTCCTTACTTTTTACTACTTGCAGAATTTCTTTGTTTCGAACGTCGCGCACAATGCACTGTTTCTAATAATTTCGCTAACAAGTGGTCGGAAAATGGCACGCCACAATGGATAGAACATTGTAAGCCGAGCGGGAATTCTGAAGAAAATAAATTTTACTTAGCAGCTGGAACTTTAACTACCTTCACCATCGAAATGAATTCTTGAAGTAACGAGTTGGTCGTGGTTGCTCACTCGTACCTTTTTGAATTTCATAGTACATTTCAACAACTTTTTCAATGATGTCCACAATTATATTTTATATTGAATTGTAAACGATGAACCTACCGTAATTATCTGTGATGTTTTTTCCGGTTTTTGGTCTCCATGGTAGAACCTGTTCGATCTCGAGAGCGCCAGGAATCCACATTGAGAGCGAGCATTGGATTGCCAGCAAAAAAACGATCTAAGAAAGCCACTGGCATTACAAACACCCAGACAAGTTGAGCGCCCTTGAATACGACAACTTCTGTCTTTTGTGCTCTAAAGATGGCGATTCGATCTGTTTTATTTATAACATTACTGTGGCTTTAGATCAAATTATGTATGAAATTTTCCCGGATTCAATCGAATAATTCAACAGTGGTGACACTGATTCCATTAATGTCCCCATTTGTATCAATTCGGCCATTATTAACGGAACGTGCTGTCACAGTTAAATGATTTCAATGCTCGCTATTACCAGGGCACATATTGTTATAGATACACCCCCATGTCTACCTGAGAACATTCCTTTATCCGTTAGCGGACCAAACAATGTTTTTTTTTTTATCTTTAGATTTTGTAAAGCGATTACCGCCGCCGGAACTGTGTACAAAAGCTCTGACAAAGTCAAGGTATCAATAACGTAGTTCCGACTAATAGGCCAATATTTTCGTTTTTATTAGACACCATTGTAATTGTAGCATCCGTTTGCTGAACCGTAACAGAATTGATTGAACTACCGTAAAACTATATGGTGATAACATTTTGCAGATAGGGGTTTGATGTTCTTCGGTAATTTTTCACACATTGTGTTATTAATTGTATTATTTCTAGTAAATTTAGTATTTGTATTGTATTGGAGATCGGAAGATGATCTATTAGATAGAAAGATATACTCTTTATTGCACACCAAATAAAAATACAGTAACAAAGGAAATATACAATTAATAACGATACAATGGGCGGTTTTATCAAAAGCGATCTCTTCCAGACAACCATTGGACCTATAAGGTAGCTAATACTCGTATAAAAGAAGCGTATCTTATTTTGGATATTACGTATTATATGGTATATTCTAGGCGAGTGTGTTTTATCGTAGACTGCCTCATCGATTAACATCAGGTGAGATCGCAGTCAAAGCCTACCTTATAATTTATAAAAAAAAACGAATGAATGAAAAAATATTTTTTGCACAAAATAAAAATAATTGTACCTGGGCGAACTTAATGCTAGATAGCAATCTCTTCCAGTTAACCTTTGTGTAATGCGGATAAACAGTTATTATAGGAAGAGAATTTGGTAGAGGGAGGTTAAAACTATATTGCATATTTTTTTTTATTAAAATAAATTTATATGTTAGCCTTCAAATTTAATTTGAGAACAATGTTGTGTCAATGTAATTGTGTACTCTTGAAAGTTATTTGGCAAATGAACAATATTCTTTTCTATTGTTTTTTTTTAATAAATATGTAATCATTTAAAATCCAGATTTTAGGTGACTGTAAAGTACAAAGGGTTACCTTAGGCATTATTTCGAAAAAGCAATAAAGATGTAAAGATCCATATTTAGTAGCGTCATTAAAATCGGCCTCTTTTATATCGTGTCCACTCGAGATATCAGAATAAATGCCACACGTATTTAAATGCCAGTAAGAGATATTAATGTCCCTCGATTAAACCTGACTTTTAAATGAATTTCTATCTATTCAATACGAAACGGTTCAGTAAACAGGCAGATAGAAAAACTAAATTAATGAACGGCTCGCTCTCGTAAGAATTAGTATATGTATGTTAATGGAAAGAGGTCCATAAAGGTCAATGTTTATAAACGAATTCAATCGGAGATGAGGCTAGTCACATTTTGATATGTTTTTCATTGCGTGGGCAATCAACACTGTTTAACCCTAGAGTGGTCGCGTGGATTACCTATGTAATCCACACTTACGGAATTGTAAAATTCTCAAAAACCGCTAACGTAAATTACGAGCGCTTCTAGGTACTTTAAGTTAAATAATTGATAAACGCACTCAGTGCTGCGCGCGAGATTTTTTTGTAATTATCCAGAAACCACAGCGACAACGTCAGCACAGACACCAACTCGATCCGTAGATCGCTGCCACAACTGCGGAAGAAGCCGCAATAAAAGCACTCGAAAACTATGCAACACGTGCAAAAAGTTTATTTGTGGCGATCATTCGAAGGTTGTTTGCCTGTCTTGTTTAGAAAACATTAATTAGTATTTTTGATTTTTTGTGCCATTTTAGAGGTTTTTTTGTTTTGTTGATTTTTTTTATATTCATAGGTTGTGATTCGTTTTTATTGATTGCTTTTAATACAACAATACTTAATAACACTATTACAATAAGAATTAAACATAGTTGAAGCTCAAATGTATTTTTATTTGAATTTATAAATGGCATACAATAGTACTCCACGCGACCAATCAGGTCAGGTTTTAGTACGCGACCACTGTAGGGTTAAACAACTCTGTAAATGAAAGCGTCCATGTTTTTGAATTTATATTTGACTATCCAAATAGCTTTGTTAATCATACCAGATTTTTTATGGTAAGCGCTTTGTTTATGTTCAATTACAAGTTTTAGGTTTCATCGACTCTAATTTCCGTTGGTTAAATGACGTAATTTCTAAAATATTGTCTAATTTTTGTATGTTACGTGTCTGTAGCTATATTTGCTTTAATTAAAATTGTGCTTTAAACGGAGCCATATTTGCTTTGAAACAGGGTTTAATATTAGTACGGGTGGGTTTGTCTACCTGTTCGGTGGCTTTGTTACAAATGAATGTGTGCGAAGTCACGCAGTGTCCCACCCGACTCCTTGGTATTTCTCTCCCGTTTTATGTGCGCCTGGTAATTTTACTTATACATGTTATAAAACTGTAGGTGCGTTTGTGGTACGCGTAACTTTTATATAAACCTCAAGACAAAAAGAGTAAGAACTTTTGCGGTCCTAATGAAGACTTACAGGCAAAAGTTACCTTCGGTCTTTTTTGAAGAAATAATTTTGACTCAGATTAAAAACAACAAAAAATAATCGAGCCTTTTAATAATTATGTGGCTAAACGATTAACCCGTCAAGGATCACGCAAATACATTTTTGTATGGTTGTGAGGCCTGAGCCATTACAGCCTTACAAAATACGTAAACGATTAATTTGTAAAGATGTAGCTTAAAATATTCGAGGTGTCCTCTTATCAATAAAAACATGAGAAGATCTTCAAACCTCAAGGTTGGAAAGGAAGCATCGACAGAGATTGGGTGCTCAACTTCGCCAGGTGAAATGCGAGTGCCTTGATGTTTGTTAGGTCTACACAGTTGAACTTGTGCAAATTTACATCGGTTCACTGGCGCTCTGAGATTAGCATCCGTTTTTCGTTAGGTCAAGAAAGTTTTACGTAACTTCTGATTTCTGAATCTTTTTCATTTCGTTTTCTTTGAAGTTTTCAAGGTTTTTATGAAATGTTGTTTCTTCCAGCCTTCTTACTTCAGGTATATTTCTAATTTAATTTTTACTTTATAATTCTAGGTATCTGAGTTCGAATACGTGTTTTTTAGAGAAATCTTATTATGAGTCATTTGTAATCAGCATTGCAAACCTCAAATTTTAGGTATTGTACCAATGTTAAAAGTGAGATAAATAAGGCGTGAATAACTTGTGTCAAAGATTCTGGTTCCTTCAATAATATTAACTTATTATAAAGTTAAAACAATGTTCAATAATGATTACTCTAAAAGTAACAAAAAAAAATGTATATCGTAATTTTTCTCATTGAATTTTTTTGGGTTCTTATTTATTCTATGGTGTGGCTACCGGATATTATTATTGTCTTTCCTTCAAAGATTTACCGGTAGAGCTTTCTCTCGTGTTGTAAGTAACACATAAGTACTACTTAAGTTTTATTATTATTGAAGAAAGCTGATAGCGTAGGCAGCAGCCTGATGACAGCTTGGCACGAAATATTTTAAGTATGTACTGAGTGTTAAAGTATTTTATTAGCCTATTAAAACTACTTGAAATGAGGAAGTTGTAACTGAGAAACAATATAAGTTTTCTATTAGAGGTTATGTCAAACTTATAATCAAACGAGTTTGTTCATTCATTTAATTTGAAAAGATTATAAAATTTAATATTATAATAAATTTGGCTTTTTTAATACTAATTTGTCACCTATCATCATCATCACAGCCCGATTACACCCACTGCTGGGTATAGGCCTCCCCAAGTTTGTGCCATCCGCCACGATCCTGCGCTAGTCTCACCCATTGACGGCCCGCGACTCTAACGCTGTCCAACCACCTCGCTTTCGGACGTCCTACCCTTCTACAGCTATTCCTTGGCCACCTTCAGTTGCTATCTTGCTCCACCTGTCTTCACCATGTCATTATCATACTGCTGAATATAAAAGAACTGATTTCCCCACTTTCCAGTTAATTAATAAACTTTTTATAAAACCAAATGTAATAATCAAAAGTTAAAATTCTCACAGCATTGATGTTGGTTGTACTCACATAATATAACAATAAATATCGCTGGACATTTCATACAGCGCTATCTAGCCCCAAACTAAGCAGAGCTTGTACTATGGGAACCAGATAACTGATAGAATACTTATATACTTTTATTTTTGTAAATACATACTTATAATATATAGAAAAACACCCAGCCACGGAACAAATATCTGTAGATCATGCAAACATTTGTTCCGCGGCGGGAATCGAACCCGCTACCTCCTGCGTCTCAGCCGGCTATACGCCCACTGCGCCACGGAGGCAGTCAAATATATGTATGTGTTTAAATTTAAATAAACAAAGGCGTTCTGAGAAAGCTTGAAAATAAACTGTTAAAACTTTGTTTTGGCTTCTTAGGTGGCGACTTTCTTCTTATCGATGTATTTGTTTGTACAGAACCAATATTACCTTTGATGTTCGTGGTTGAGTTAATTATTATATTCAAGTTGGACGACCTCAGTGGCACAGTGGGCGTATAGCCGGCTGAGACGCAGGAGGTAGTGGGTTCGAACAAATGTTTGCATGATCTACAGATATTTGTTCCGTGTCTGGGTGTTTTTCTAAATATTATAAGTATGTATTTACAAAAAAAAATTATATAAGTACTCTATCAGTTATCTGGTTCCCATAGTACAAGCATTACTTAGTCTGGGGCTAGTAGAAATGTCCAGCAATATTTATTTATTTAATTATACGGCAACTACAAGCCTTATACCTAACGATAATATTATACCTATCTAAAGGGTTATGATTTTACTCGTAGTTCAGTTTCCTGTTAGGATTTATATTTTTTTAGGATAATTAAAAAGCCTACTATAAAATATCGGATTATTTAGATGATAGAGAAGCTTGGGATTGAAATTGCTCCAACTCGTTCAAAATGTTACAATTTAGACGTAATCTATTTTCTGTATTCTTATGTATTCTAAAAGGATCATTAAAAAAACAACCAGCCTTGTTTCTTGCCTTTCTTTCCTGGCTTGGTCGCTAAGGAACAGGAAAATTGACGTTTCAAAGTAATCCTTGTGATTTTAATGAATAAAGATTTTGACTTTGACTCTATTTAGAGATTTTTTTGATAAAAATTGCGTGCTCCGTCACCGCATTTACGTGATATACACTTGCAGTATGACGATAAAATAATCTAGGTATAATATATGATTGCAATGAATAAATATTATTAAGCTTTGAAGGAGGTAGGCACACAATTTTACACTGGAAGATCTCAAATTTATATGAAACCAGCTTCCGCAAGCGGCTTCGCACGAGTGTATTTTTTAAAAAAGTAGCCTGTCTCACTCAATAAGGGTCATAATGAATCTATAAACCAAATTTGATCAAGATCAGTCCAGCCGTTTAGTTGTAACAAACAGACGGATAGACACAGTTACTTTTGAATTTATAGAGTACATATCCTTTGCGCCCATTAAAATTTTCGAATGGTTTACACAAGAAAGTTTTACAATCTATGAAGCAGAACAGACAATGAACTAATTAACTAAAATAAAAATAAGTGTATAATTTCCATAATACATATAAACAGCTGAAAAAAACTTATAAAGTTGACAATCAAACTTACATTCTAACATAATATTCCACCTTTGCCATGCTACCATTTTATATTGTTAATTTTAAAATTCAGTAACACTGAAATTTTCGACAATACTCCGGGTAGCGTAACAAATTGGTAACAATAGCAAAAATAAACGAAGCGGAAATTTTTCATTTGCACACCGTTTCACACTTTTGTGTTAGCTTTAAATTTGAACGGTGGTGGGCAATCAAACACGTTCAATGTTAGTGTGCTCAACAAATTTGTTCTATTCCTGCGTCACGGTTTTACTGTGTAAATGTTTAAATCATAACTAATTTTAAAACTCTATCACATTAATATTATAAATGCGAAAATTTGGATGTTTGTTTGTTACTTAATCACGTCGTAACGGCTGAACTGATTTCGATGAAATTTGGTATACAGATAGACTATAGCCTGGATTAAAACATGGCTACTTAATATTGACAAAACACGCGTGCGAAGCTAGTGATTTATATTTAAACTCTTAGCACTAAAAAGATAAACAACTGTTTAAGGCGTGTTTAAAAAATCCTTAGCATTTTTAGTTTTTTTAAACACTCGCTAAACAGTGTGTAATTTTTTTGAGGTAGACCATTTCAAATTATAGGATTATAGGATATTCGATATAAGGCTTACACAACAAATTCAACAATTCACAGGTAAACAATTTATTTTCATTTTGCCTATAACATTTGTTTTGGAAGAGGTACCTTAAATAAACCAGTTTTTTTCGTTATTAGTATACAACTTTACGAGGCGTCACCAAACCGTACTAGCATGTCGAATTTCAGCTTTATAGCATTAAAAGTGAGTAATTAGTCGTAGATTAATGGCTGTATCTAGTCGTACAGACAAACAGACAGAAAGTTATTTTTCGTTAGTTTAGTTATAACATCGTAATGGTGCATAAAAAATATTTGTAATTTGTAAGATACCAATGAATGCAATGAACACATTTTTTTTCTTTACCTATACTCTCCCACTGCTGAGCAAAGGTCTCCCACACGTTCCTCCATATCTTACGTTCGCACAATGAATAAACAACATGGCGAAATTATAAGATTTGAATACGGAATCCTAAAAAATGGTTCTTTTAATTTTGTTCTTCGACTCGTAACACGAAATATAATAACAAGCAAACCACTTAAAATATTAACAAAAGCAGTTAAAAAGTAAAACCAGAACATCTAAATAAGCTCTAAAGCCAATAACGAAAGTGAGAGATAAGAAACAAAAGACGGATTTATAGATAAGTTACTGAGAACAATGTTATCTTAAGTCTTCGTAGAAGCTATGAAGGCTATATTTATTAAGGGCCCCAAGCTAACTTCTAACTTCTTAGAACTTATTCAGAATAAACGTAAGCACTGAATTCGAGGAATAGGGTTTGATTCTGGGCGTCGTACTATTTAAGATTATTTGGCGCCTGAGCATACTTCGCTTTATGAAATAATTCATAATAAGTAATAATTTATCGCGAGTAACACGCGTACATTGACAAAGTCAAAGTCAAATATTTTTATTCATTAAAATCACAAGGATCACTTTGAAACGTCAATTTTACTGCCTGGTCCTTCGCGACCACGCCAGGAAAGAATGGCAAGAAACAAGGCTGGTTGTTTTTTTTAATGATCCTTGTACAATACATAATACAGAAAATAAATTACGTCTAAATTGTAACATTTTGAACGAGTTGGAGCAATTTCAATCCCAAGCTTCTCTATCATCTAAATAATCCGATATTTTATATTAGGCTCTTTTATAAAGATTTTGTTTAATTACGTTTTTAAATTTGTTAACTGTCAACTTTTGTTACATCCCTTGGGAGTTGTTATAAAAGCGTACACCTTGTCCTTTAAACGATTTACTAACTTTATGGAGTCTACAAGTGGCAACAGCGAGTTTATCTTTATTTCTATTATTAAAATTATGATTATTGCTATTTTTCTTAAACAAATTAATATTTTTGTGAACACACATTAGATTTTCATAGATGTATTGACAAGGGAATGTCATAATATTAAACTTACTGCGTAATGACGACTCAAAATGATCTAAAATTTAATTAAAAATATTTTTTTTTAGCTTTAAGAAATAAGACCGCCCATTGTACTAAACCTATTTGTAAAAATTATCTTCTGTATTTTATTTTCTCTCTGTTTGCCTATATTTGTGTTACTTAAGCTACACGCATTACAGTACTGTGGGGTCACTGGTGTTACCCTGTGAATTTTGACAAACTTCAGTTTTTATTATAGCTGATAACTCAAAAACTAGGACTTTACTAAAAATAAAAGCGGAGTCTAAATGTACTAATAAAGACCTTTCATTTGACGTCCTACTTGACCTAATAGTCTAATTTTAATTTTTTTACCCCTCTCGAACCTCAATCTCTTTACAACCCCTTCACATTTTTAACTCATTTAGTCACACCAAAATTGTGCCATCACTACCTATGTATGTATCAAATTTCACGATGATTGGATCAACGCTTCGAAAGTTATCCTCGGACAAACAAACATACATACATACAACGCCGATTTGTTCATGTTTCAATGAAACAATATCGTGACTGACAATCCAACCATTTACTACGTTATTTTTGTAATATTAAACGACTATCAAGCTTGGAAAGTCATCGAGTTTTAAGTAAATTTTAATAAACATGCTGTTTATAATCAAAAGTTAATTATATTAATATTTAGAGTTTTGTACGCACATTCTGAATTTCGGACCTGCCTCAATTTTTAAACTTTACGAACTACCAACCAATTACTCTCCACTCATAATTAGATACAAACGAATGCTATTATTTTCGTATTAACTCTTGATCGGTTTCAACCACCGAATCAAATTTTGATCCCTATACAAAATTGGTAAATAATGATAGCCCTACCACTATTGGTGCCTTCCAAACCGTTTTTTTATGCTTACGTTTCAGTAATTGTCAGCTTCCTTAATTTGAGCCCCAACCTTTTGTTTCGAAACAATATTTTTACACTAGAAACCTTTAAAACTTTTTGCCGTTTATCTACAATTAGTATTCGTAAAAATCTTGGGATTTTAATAACCTAATGTTGATTTTTGGCTAACAAATTATGGAAGCTTCTTAGAATGTTTTTATTAAAAATAAAATCCCGGGATCCCGGGATTGGATGCATATTAATTTAACGTTAATTATTAAGCAGTTAGAATTTGCCATCTCACTCGCACACTTACAAAATGCTTATATTCCCTGAGGACTAATAGGGCCGATCTGACACTTGTTACAATGTTGTTTTCGCTTCGTCAAAAATTACTGACAGTAAAAGTAGGGAAAAGCAAAAATACTACGTTGTAACAAGGCATTATGTGTACCTAATATACCTATGTGCCAAAGTGTGCATTTTTTTATAGAATGTGAATTTCTTTAGACTACGAGTATATGAGGGATGAATGACATACCATAAAACCTATGCAGCTTTAAGGGATGTCTAGGTTAAGTAGATAAATAAATAAAAAAAAATGAACACATGATAAAGTTGATCCCGGAATCGCGGTTTTTTTCGATAATAAAAGTGCTATCCATACTGTCCAACTTTTAACTTTAGGTAAATATGCATCCGTTTAACCGATTTCTGTTAATAACACAACGTCCAGGAGATATATCCTTACTACGAGTGGTTTATTTCTCACGTTACATTTGTACATGTCATTTAGCATAATTACATACCTCTACAGTATCCATCATCATCATCTACAGCCCATAACTACCCACTGCTGGGTGTAGGCCTCCCTTTGTAAACGCCACCCTTCCCGGTCTTGTGCTGCGCGCATCCAGGAGTTGCCCGCGACTTTCTTTATATCGTCGACCCACCGCGCCGTCGGACGTCCTGAACTTATTAGATCTGTTCTTGGCCACCATTCGGTCAAAGATTTACTCCACCTGCCATCACCTCGTCTAGCCAAGTGTCCTGCCCAGTTCCACCTGAGTTCCACCACCCTTGGTCCGATGTCTTGGACTTTCGTCTGGTGCCGGATTTCGGTATTGGGAACTCGATCCAGCAGGTTGATGCCAAGCATGGCGCGCTCCATAACTCTCTGTGCAACTCGTACTTTGTACATAGTTTACAGTGTAGTACAGTGCCCATACCTGTATTATTGTAAATACAGGATTTATCACGTACCGTCTTATCGGTGTTTCGACCGACAATGTTTCGGTTCAATTCGTGAACCTTCATCAGGGTGAGTGCGATCCGCTCCGAATAACGTCTCGCCTCGCACATACCTGTCCATACATGTCTAGAATTAAATATCCATAGTTTTCTTAGTACTCGTATTAAATTGTGCTTCAAATTCAACAGCAGTGTAACAGCCACGGAGGTCATCATAATCAACAACGTTGTCACGTCTAATTTGCTCGTAACATTATATTATGTTCAGTGCATGATCAGATTTACCTCCAATGGTTACCAGCTTAAGTTACCATGAATGGACAATAAAGTCTGAGTTAATGGCTGGCGCGTAGGAGACCACGTACCTACACAGAAACAGGTTTTTTTATATTTATATATCAAAAAAGCAAGTCGCCTCTGCTGGGGTAACGCAGCGGGAACGAGAGAGGTGTTCATGATTCACTATATTTATTGGTCTGTGACATCTATTGTCGCGGACTCCAATTGGTTTCAATACTTATGCTTTTACAAGAAGTAAATTTGTGAATTTAATAATAATTATCAACATCATTATATCAGCAAAATGACGTCCACTGAACATAGGCCTCAAAAGGCCTACATTTAATCACACTAATATAATAATTGCGAAAGTTTGGATGTTTGTCTGTTTGTTACTTAATCACGTCGTAACGGCTGAACAAATTTCGGTAAAATTTGGTATGAACGTTGATTATAACGCGTGCGAAGCCGCTGGCGGAAGCTATGATAGATAAATGAAAAAGTAACAAAAATTAGGTATATTAAAACAATAAATTTAAATAGTCAAATGGATTATTTATTAAATTAAAATGTCTACATAACCAAGTGGTCACTACATTTATTGTAGTTTTCAGTATTCATGATTATTTACTTATTTTTAAACTTGACACAAACGTTACTACAGTAAAGCAGTCGAAATAACCTTAAACATATTCAACTGCTTATATGCAGTCAATATGTTCATAGTAGATATTTCATATTCACGGCGAGTACTACAAAACATATAATATCAGAAGATATGCCGGGAATATTTAAATATTGAGTGCTATTAAAAATGTCATGCTAACTACTGACTATCTTGTCAAATATATTAATATTCCAATGTTACCAATCCTTGCCAGCAAAATATATAAAAAAACAATATTTTACAGTATTTTTAAGTTTAATAACTAATAAGTTTTTTAACTCTCAACTTTAGCTCATACATCGAGTCTAAGCTAAAACAGCTGCCATGAAGCTGGGCATCCTCAACAAGGTCAGAAGATACTTCACACCAGGACAGCTTCTTAGTCTTTACAAAGCTCAAGTCTGGTCTGGTATGGAGTACTGCTGCCACCTTTGGGATGTTTCGGCAAAACCTCGCTACCTTAGACTCGATAGAACGTAGGGCTTTTAGGCTTATAATGTTATGTATAATAATGTTATATATAAGGTGAGCAATATATGGCGGAGACTAAGACCCAAAGTCTCGAACACCGCCGTAAAGTTGCAAGCCTATCGATCTTTTACAGAATACATATGTTGGGGAATGTGCCCAGGAACTATACCATCTGATCCCGCCATCTCCCTTCCATCAAAGGACAAGCAGGCGCACGGCTCAGTACCATCCGTACCTAGTCAATATACCACCCAGTCGCACACACCGTTTTGGTTCTACGTTCTTGGTGCGTACAGCTAAGGTATGGAACACTGCCGTCGTCTGTTTTTCCTAAAGAATACAATCTGGGCCTCTTTAAGGTAAGAGTAAATAGGTTTCTTCTAGATCTTCGTGCTTCATCTTAGACCACATCATCACTTACCATCAGGTGAGATTGTGGTCAAACGAAGTTCTATACAATTAAAAAAAAAAAATTCAGTCGAAGTTTTGATTTAAATATTTGGTATTTTTGTTTTATGAAAAAAGGGAAAGAGAGTAAGAAATCTTGAATTTAATAAACTGAATAGTAAGTCTTCTCTATTGAATTTAATTAGCTGTAATACCTCGTACTAATTAGCACATCTTTCCTGGTTCTAGTCGACCACGGACAGTAGTGTTTATAATAATATAAGTAATTTAATTCATGCAACAGTAAAATAGTTACAGGATGTAATGAACTTATTCTACGGCCCATAAAGATGTACCTTAACCTCAAATACGCCATTTAATAATAAACACATATATAATATATTTACTACATAAATACTGAGTTCTCGGTATTCGGTTATAATGACGATCATTGAAACTTGTTTCTTCGATATTGATCAAAGCAAAATGCATGGTGTCATTATATCATAGGTACCTACTTTTTATTAACTGCAATGTATGTATGTTTGTCCGGGTGGAATCTAGCAACTGAATTTTGAACCCATTCCCCTCAACCTATTGAGTTGAAATTTGGAATACATATGTAACTTCGGTGACGATGCAATAATATGGTATGGAGGTGATCTCATGATGGAGACGGATGCTAGACAACGGAACTTCTGAATGGATAGTAGGCTACTAGTGTTTGGGCTCATTTGCATCTGCTTGCGGTTCCGATTATGAATTTAATAAAAGCTTGTTTTGAAAAGGTAATTTTTTAACTAAAAGCTTATATTAAATTAAAAATAAACAAAAGAACGAAGAGAGAAAGAAGTGTTCATAGAAACATTTGTCTGACACTTCTTCACATCTCGTCTTCACGTCTTACGATTTTTGTCTTATTTTATTCTAAACCTTTAATTTTAATTTAATAATTATGTTTACTCTGGTTCCTCCGTAAATATAAAAAAAAAGTTATACATTACGTACGCTATCTTCGTAGAAGCACTATCTTTTGTAATAATATACTTACATGAAGTTCCAATCTTATCTGCCGTGATTCAAACTGATGCTTGAACGAATTAACTGAGTCACCTAGAAAGAATATTTTCACATTTATCCTGACTCACAAAGTATAGAGTTATAAATATACGAGAATTCAGTAAAGGCCGGATATCTCCTAGAAGATATATTACAAAAAAGAATACCTATTATTTAAAGCAGTAAAGTTCTATAGGCAACAAGATTTAAAATCAAACTTTCCGATAATTGCTAAAAGCATTTATTTAACACATGCTTTATGAGATACGAACGCCCATTGTAGATTTGTCTTGTGTTTAGTTACATTGTTTTTGTATTTTGTCCTGATAATCTTGTTTATGTAACTACAATCAATCAATACAATACAAATGAACCTTTTCTTGGGCTTTGAAGCCCAAGAAAAGGTTCATTTGTCGTTCTAACTATCACAAAATATTCAAGGTCGAGGTACGTACGACCTTTTCAATATTGATTTTTAAAGTGAAACTTTTATTACATCGTCTCAAACTTTTTCATTTGTGTGTTGCATGTCGCGTGACGGTCGGCCGCGGAGTAGGGATAAAGTGAAAGGCGCTCGTCGGAGCAGCCGAGGCCAATATGGCGGCGCCTATAGTTAGCATCAGCTGACCGTGTAGTGTATAGACTATTACTCATTTGTGCCAACGAAATTTTTTAGTTAAATGTCTATAATGTGAAACAAGGTTTCACTTTTACCGTGGTTTCATAAAACCACACAATCCTTTTTTTTTAATTGCTGGAAATGCCAAAATATATGAATGGTGCTCCAAATCCTTGTTACTAGAATTTTGCTAATCAGGGGGAGAATCGCGTTAATTTTGAATGGTAATATCAAAACAAAACAAAAACCAAAAACGTTACGTTATGCACATTTCATATCGTGCTAATCTTTTGAACGGAAACGAATTGTCTTTTCTTCGGAAGATAATTGGGTGTAGCGAACGATGGAGCTTAAAAAATTGCAGTTTTGACAACGTTTAAAACAAAAACGTTTTGTTCGGAACGTATTAATCCGCCGCAAAAAAAACCGCGATACTATTTTTGACATCATCCAAACCAAAGCTATACTAAATATATATATCCTCTATAAATAAATATATATATACCTTTCTCTATTAGATCATCTAAATCTCTTCCTATCTTCAAAGCTAAGGTATACAACCATTTCCTTTCTTTGTCTACGCACTGCTAGTTTATCGTTATGATTATCTCCTTTATTGTAGTTTATATATAAGTATATATTATTATATTTGTAAGTATATATATTTAGTTTATTAGTAAGTATAGGTAGTTTATGTAAGTTTATGAACATACTCGTAGATACACCGCCGTCTTTTTGATTTTGTTTTGTCCTGTTCAGCCAAAGGTTGTCTGGAAGAGATCGCTTTTAGCGATAAGACCGCCCATTGTACTTACCTTAATTTTTGTGTATTTTTATTGTATTTTTAATTTTGTTGGTGTGCAATAAAGAGTATTCTATTCTATTCTATTCTATATGACGACCTCCGTGGTACAGTGGGCAAATAGCCGGCTGAGACGCAGTAGGTAGCGGGTTCGATTCCCGCCGCAGAACCAATGTTTGTATGATCTACAGATATTTGTTCCGGGTCTGGATGTTTTTCTATATATTATAAGTAAGCATTTACAAAACAAAAAGTATATAAGTATTCTATCAGTTATCTGGTTCCCATAGTACAAGCTCTGCTTAGTTTGGGGCTAGATAGCGCTGTGTGAAATGTCCACCAATATATATTATTATTCCGTTCCAACGTTTAAAACGTTGATCCCAGGTTTTTGTACCCGGATAATTAAGGTTAGTCCGGACAATGTTGACCGGACACCAACCAACCCTACTACTCCAGGGACTAGAGTAACGGGAACAATGCATTCCAGCGTTGTTACGTTCGGTCAACAAAAAGGCTCAACAAGAGCAAACGTTTTTTGTCGACGTCCCCCGCTAAATTAAACAGGGAAGCTGATTTTCGTTTTATTTTTACGACTGTTTTGTTTCATAGTAAACAACGCGATAGGCAAAGCCCAAAATACGGTAACAACAGCTATTGTAACAACAAACGGCCACAAAAAAGCGTCAAAATGTTCTGTACTTTTTTGGTAACACGGCTCAGGAATTTGTTGAACTATTCTGCAAATATAGCAACCATTTTTATCTTAGACACATAAAACTTTCAAATTAAAATACTTGCCTCAAATATTGCGAATGTTTATATATTTATATATACAGGGTTAAAAGATGGTAAGACGACAACAAATGGACAGTAGGAGGGTCAAGACAATACTGGCAACATCAAGAGAAAGGTGGCAGAGGTTGGAAGAGGCTTTTGTCAAATCTGGAGATACAGATACAGCTGCCGACATGTAAAACTTAATACTAAGAAACATATGTTATAATCTAAATACCTATCTGAGTAAAAGGCTTTTATAATATGATTTAATATTATAAACAGGCGGGATTTTTGAGACGGTGCAGCAAAGAAAGCTACCGTTATAGCTACAGGAGACGTTCTTAGGAGACTGTCAACTTTTGTAGATATATTGACCTGCATTCACAGATTTGGATGAAAATCTACAGTGAGCGTGAAAATGGGCAATATACACAAACACTTCTGTTTATGCCAATCGATTCTGTTCTATACCGGGTGTTTGGTAATAATATATTTGATATTCAAGTGACGGTTTCTCAAAACATAAAAAAAGCCTTCTCGAAATAAAAAGCTACTATTTATATTATAAAACTTTAAAGATAATCGACTAAGTTTAGGTAATTAATTCGATATAAAATTTACTGCCTACTCTTGCAATGACATCCAAAAATAAAGGCCGTAATCCACAAAAGCGTAGATTACCAAAAACCCTATACAACAATTAAAATTATCGATTGGACCAACTAACGTTAAATCACTAAAAACTTTTTCTAAGAAAGTTTTATCTGCCTTTACTGCCACGTCTCATAAATTCACCCTCTATAAGTTATCGTAAAATTAAAAGTTTTTACAGTTTTATACCCATTAGCGAAATAACATACACGTGGTATCTTCCTGTATCAAGATTTATCTTTTGGATCTCCAAAAGTAAATTAAAGTAAAATTGCAGTTAAATATCAATTAATATTATTACAACCATAAATTGAATAACGGCACATAAAAGGAACGAATGAATCGTTTACGAGAAGACATTCAATTTAACGATTACAAAACTTTCAAGTCAGTATTTCGATGATACGTATTTCAATGTAAATGAGGAGATTGCAACTTGGGAACTGCCCTGACTTTCATCGGTAAAAAACTAGCCTTATATTTGGGTTTGTTATAAGTACTACTTGGGTCAAGCAAGCGTCACCTAATTTTTAAACCTTACTAATTGCGCATTATAATAAATTGCATCTAAAGATACAAAAATAGATAGACTTTTGACTTTATTAATCCCAATGCCATCCTAAACCTGTTACCGTTTACGTTTTATCAACTAGATATATCTTAAGGGTTATTAGAGGAAAATCCGAACATAACGTTTGAAACCCTATTATAAATTAATAGTAGTTAGAATTGATCTGACAGCCTATTGCAGCAGCCATTGCGGTTATCGTGGATGGTGTCGTGAAGTTAACAGCAATGCCTAACAGAGGAGCAAATTTTGTCTCACACATTGACATGAACATATTGTAATATAGGTATAGCGTAAAAACGCGACAATATTTTGTCGCGTGCAGAATTCTGGAAGTAGGGAATACAAAACAAACATTTACGATTAATTTTATAGCTTTCAACCTGAACAGAGAAGTAAACATTGTATTATTAGCGTTGAAGGATGTTGTGGTATAAAAGGAAACGTTAAAGTCACTAAACGAGTTATTGCAAATAAAAACGGCGAAGATTTGTCGTTGGCTAAAATTATTGCTTCCTTTTTGAAAGACCAGATAGTTGTGGTTTATTTATTTGATTGGTTTATTTTGCTTATTTTCTTAAAGATGATTATCTAAAGCGTAGATATCAGAGAATTATTATTTGTCCTGACAGCTATATCGAAACCTTCCTGCGTGGGTTGAGAAAGTCACCCAAACACTTAGCCAATCATTCCAATTCTAACCTTTAGATCTCTTGAAATGGTTTTTCTTATCTCACCTATCTATATTTTAGTTTAGACAGTTGCAAAATAAGTAGGTTTGGTACCGTATTTGGACTATTTATTTGGCTATGTCCTTTGAGATACAAACTGTCCAGATTTAGTATATTAACGAATAAAACAGTGGAACCGGAACATATTCACTAATACCTACAAATCGTTCACATTATCAACCTAACGTGGTCCAGTTGCCAGTTTACCCTAAAAAGGCGAATGTGGTCCCTGGGGCTAGTTTCAGACGTGGACCAGCTTACCGTTGTGTCACCTAAAGTTACCGTTCTATAAACATTCGAAAAACATAATTTGATCATTACACACTCAAAGGGTGGAAGGAATAAACAATTTCATCCAAATCCGGTACGACGATCATGTCTGGAGTACTGTTCTCACCTCGGGGACGGATCAGCGAAATACCAGCTAGAGGCTCTAGATTCAATTGAGAGAAGAGCCAAGAAGCTCATTTGCAATGACGAGTTAGCAAATGCAAGGCTCCACAGCCTCGAGCATCGTCGAAAGCCTCTCGGTTTTTTATCGGATACATTTCGGAGAGCGTGCTGCGGAGCTTTTCAATCTGATCCCACCATCCCCATTCTATGATCGGACAACCAGACGCTCCGCAATGCGCCACCGCTACGTGGTAGACATACCTCCCATACGCACAAAGCGGTACTCTTCCACCTTTATTATGCGCACCGCCAAGGAGTGGAACGCCTTGCCTGAGTCTGTGTTTCCTGATAACTACAACCTAGGGATCTTCAAGTCGCGAGTGAATAGGTATTTTCTAGGCAAGCGTGTACCATCGTAGACTGCATCATCGCTTACCATCGGGCGAGATAGTGGTCAAATGCTAGCCTATAATTTATAAAAAAAAAGACGCCAAATACATTAATCATCACATCGAGTACACTATTCTTTATCTATAGCTTTCGAAGGCTTGTGATAAAATCATGTTCGCAAACAATACATTGTTTGTCCCGGGACGAGGAATGTTAATCGAAGACGGGGTCAGGGTATTCCATTTTGCCTGGACACACAGTTTAGATGGCCTTTGGATAACGTATAATTTTTAGGTTAAATTTAAACTTTGTGTTTGATTCATATCTGAATAACTTGGGAAGATAAACAATCATCACACTAATATTATAAATGCGAAAGTTTGCACGTAGGTTATCGTTTATTAAATTGTTTATTTATTTGTTTGTTTGTTACTCAATCACGTAATAAAGGCGAAACCGATTTCGATGAAATTAAGTAGGTACAGTCGACATCCTCTATATAGATAGATAGATAGATAATTCCTTTATTGCACACCATTTAAATACAAACATTTATAAGAAAATACACTCTTAAATAATAGGTACAATGGGCGGCCTTATCGCTAAAAGCGATCTCTTATCTCTATATACCCATCAAATTCCACAAGGCCGCCTGAAAAGTTGTAAGAGTTTTCAGCGTTCTACGCAGGCCACCAGCGACGACCCATCTGTTACTAGATGCGCACTGTGGATAGATAGTAACCCCCCACCACCTGTCTTCATTCCCTCAAGAACAGCTTCCACCAGGGCACGACCTGCCGTGGCCAGTGTGGAAGTCCTTAAATAGGCTTCGCACACAGGTTGGTCGCTGCAGAGTCGACATGTGCAAGTGGGGGTTCAGGGATCCCAGCCAGGCGCAATGCGACTGTGGTGATCCTGCACAGTCGATGAAACACTTGCTAATGCGCCCTTTGTGCCCGAATACCTGCACAATGGAAGACTTGAAAATGGCTTCTCCTGACGCCATCAATGTAGCCAGGTACCTATCTAACACAATATAAGTAGAGCTATTGACACGCCAAGAAGAAGAAGAAGTAGGGACATAGACTACTTTTTATCCTATAAATCAGGTTAATGAATTTTCTTTGTGTATTTGGTATGTATGATAAGGTCGTAAATTATTTTTCAAACTGCTAACCCCCCCGACCCCCGTCCCCGTCCCCCCATTTATTAATCGCGATTTCAGTATTTTTGTATGAACAATATCCACATAATGTAACCGTCGTTCATTGACGTGAAGTCATTACATGAAGTGTCGCATCACTTTGACAAGATTTATAAAGTTTTTATTCTGAAGTTCCCACGGGAACGGAAAATTTCAAGCGTCGCACGCGACCAGCCCCGGGCGGGTCAGTTGGTTATTTAGTATATTTTTTGCATCTACACTCCTAAAACATAGAGAAACAATGCTACGAACCCTAAAACTTCCCTTAATTAGTCTATCACTAAGGTAGATAAACTTCAGTTGGTTTCATTAGAGCAGCAGTTACACAGAAAAGTAATAGAACTGTTGTACAAAAGTTTCACTCGATGACAACTCACGAAATTGTGATAGTTAATTTTGAGATTTTGTTATTTAAATAACCTCTGTAGCGCGTTAGTAAATGCGAAACAAATGTTTGCATTATCTGGAAACCTTTATTCCGGGTGTTTTGGTACTATAATAAACACTAAATAAATAAATATTGCTGGGCATTTCACACAGCGCTATCTAGCCCCAAACTAAGCAGAGCTTGTACTATGGGAACCAGATAACTGATACTTAGATACATTTTTTTTGTAAATTCATACTTATAATATATAGAGAAACAACCAGACCCGGAACAAATATCTGTAGATCATGTAAACATTTGTTCCGCGGCGGAAATCGAACCCGCTACCTCCTGCGTCTCAGCCGGCTATTCGCCCAAAATGTTTGCATTATCTGCAAATCTTTATTCCGGGTGTTTTAGTTCTATGGTTCTTGTATTTCCTATGATCCAAAGAATTCGTGTGAAACCATTACCTAACTATTTTACTGTGGGGTGATATTTATATTATTGTTTTTGACAAAATAAAAACCTAGTACTTCTTATCCTTACTAGTATTATAAATTCGAAAGTAACTCTGTATCTGTCTGTTTGTTATGTTTTCACGACTAAACAGCTTGACCGATTTCGAAGAAATTTGGTATTTAGACGGATTATGACCAGGATTGAGACGTAGTTAAGAGTAATAGAGTTCCTTGTAAAAGGGCTTGCCCTGGGAAGTACTACCACCATACCTATTTCTACCGCTAAGGAGCATTGCTGTGTTTCGGTTTGACGGGTATGGTTGCCGGTGAAATTACAGGAACACCTGTATGCCTCAAGTTGATGGATGTAGGGCAGTGTATCGTAGGGCACGTTTTTAAGGAGCGTGACTTATGAGGCAATACTTTGTTATAGGCGATGGTTACCACTTAACATCACTCCAGTCGTATATAAAAAAATAAAATAAAATAGGCTTATTTTTATGATAAAAAAGACGTGTGAAGCCGCGGGTGAACAGTCAAAACTTTATTGACCTTTTGTACATCCCTGCAATGAAATACCTCGACTGTTCGGTGTAATTCCAACGTTAACATTTTTTAAATGGCACGCATCTTTTTTTAGCTTATTTTATGTTAGAGCAATAAGAAGTGAGACAGGCTATGATAAAAATGATGCGAATAATAAAAACCATTATCCCGCGCCGGTATTAAGAACTTTGAATTATTTTCTCGAGTCAATATTAATTCAAAAACTTTCGAGACGGAGCTCATTTAGCACCGAGTTTCGGAGTGATACAAGCCTGGTACCGTATGCAGTGTCCTTTAATCTAGTGATGCTGCTAAACAACAAAACTCATTACTCGGCATTCGTGAATGTACCTGGTTGTTCTGGCAAGCACTAACGTTGCTGTTGGTACAATTTAAAAGCTCTAGCGGTGCGATTTTGATCTTTAATTTTATTTTTTGCTACATGGAGATGGAACAAGCTTATGGCCCATCTGATGTTAAGTGGTAACCATCGCCTATACCAGAGAATTGCCTCGCAGGTCACGCACAGAAATGTGCCCTAAGATACACTGGTACGCGTCCGCGTCCATCAACTTGAGGCATACAGGTGTGCCTGTTATTTCACCGGCAACCATACCCTTCAAACAGAAACACAGCAATGCTGCTTGGTGGCAGAAATAGGTGCAGTGGTACTACTTTTCCCGGCGAGCCCTTTCACAAAGAGCTTCTACTTCTACTTCGAGTTCTTACGTGCATAATTAAATAAATAAATAGTACTGGACATTTCACTCAGCGCTATCTAGCCCCAAACTAAGTTAAGCTTGTGTTATTGGAACCAGATAACTGATACAATACTTATTATACTTTTTTTATAAAAACATACTTATAATAAATAGAAAAACACCAAGACCCGGAACAAATATATATGTATATCACACAAAAATGTTCCGCTACGGGAGTTGGCCCGCAACCTCTTTCGTCTCAACCGGTCGTCAAATGTTTCAAGATATGTGTGGATTTTTGATTAACAAAACGTGTTTACTTTTAAGACAAACCACGCAACTCCATACAAAAATTTAAGAACCGGTTCGTAACTCCTACCAATTTTGAACTACTGTAATTATCATAAAGCATTCCTCTTAGTATAAAAGAAACACTCTACTTAAAAAGTTGCGTAAGATAAACGAAACCGATATGAAAATGTTTTCTCCAATCACAGTTTAGTTTTGTCAGCGCCATAACAAAAACCCTCCCCACAATCCACGGTTAAGGTGGATTACACATAATCTAAAAAGTTTATCACTTGCGCCGCCCCATTTCTTGGCTTAGGAGATTAGTGAACGGGGCCAACTTGTTCGGTTTACTGTAAGGATAAGCTTCGTCCTAAACCCTGCAACTTCTACCTTGGCCCGGGGATTTTTAATTATGTCATTAACTGGCCAAAAGCGCGTGCGTGTAACTGATTAACTATTTCACCTCCGTAAGGGCGCACGCTTTGTAATTTATACAGCTTAGTGTTACTCGCCCGACGTAAATCACAAACTTACGTAATAAGCTTGTTTGCAGCTCAAAATAAGAAAATGTTGTAAAGCTACTTTTCTACATTCGCTTTAATCTGGGAACAACTTGTACTTACTGCCAGTACGTGAGCACTCGTTCACCTGAATTAAAATTTCAGTAGCTCACGTTGGAAATAATTAAGCAAACGTGCTTTAAACATATGCTGGCCAGGTGAAGTGAACACACCTGCTTGCATTTTATTCGTATTGCAACGAAACTTAATATGGAGAGCTAATTTTATTTTTTTAAGTGAGTTTGCAACCTGAGAACTCATGTGACCGCGGTCTGGAACGACAGGCAGCTACTTACCTCACAGTCTATTGAATTACTCCCGGATCGAACACTTAGTGTATCTCAAAGGACATAAAAATATAAAGACGTCTTTGTTTGAACAAAGAAAAGTTCCAGTACGAAAATCCGTCATCGATCACGCACTCAATGAACTACCGAAACTCACAGGCTTTGCGTAAAAGAAAAAATAGATGTCTCGAAATTTGCTCGAGTTGGTTCCAAAGCAATTATTTCTTTAAAACTGCTCTTTGCGAAACAAAAGTTTATTCGAAGTGCTATTAGAACAATACTTTGGCATCGGTTGACTCGCGATTTTTTCGAGCTTCTAACGATGTAAACTTTCAGTTACCTGTCACTCTTCCGAAATGGAAGTCATTTATATTGAACAACTCCAAAACTTATAAGTCTGAAACAATAGTTACGTAACGGATCCTCGGAGGGCATACACACAGAAGCGACGAGATACGGCCGTGACTGACGTGAACGTGATGTGGACGCTTCTCCCATTACATCTGTGTGCTTCTATGTAGATTTACGTGAAAAGCGGTTTTATCAAGTCCGCGTCACTTCTCCGACCGCGTCTCGGCTGTGTGCACTGCGCCTTAAAGGGACACACGGGACTTAACCTTTCCGTGCATAAAGGTTTACAGTTTACTACGCATAAAATTACATTAAGTTTTTATTGAGCTAACCCGAATTTATTAACTTTTACGAGCACTGTTTATTAGTAGAGGTTTCTCTGTTGACGAAACGTATTATTTTTCATCAAGATGGAGGATTATTTCACCGTTATTGTAAACCAAAGGCTCTTTTGTAAGAAAAGTCTGCTTTTGTAAAAATTATATTCTCTAGCAGGAAGTTTTCAAACTTCGCCCGACTTGATCGCTGTGTTGTATGCGTACATTTCCCGTATGTCACATAGTATTTTGTAAAGAAAAGAGAAAAACTTTCATTTTTACGCCTTCTAACGGATTCAATATCGACGTGGCTTGAATGAGTTTTGGGGAAGAAAAAAAATCGTTAATCATCCCTTTGTTGGAATTTTGTTACGGCCTAACTCGTTGCTCGCTTGTTTGGCCTTCTTTTTCCTTTTGAATGCTGAAAGTGGGGTTCTTGACGAATTGTTTTCAGGGAAACAAAGGGTGCAAAGATTAGGGTTGAAACGTAAGGAGCATTTGAGATGTATCCGGGAGAGGAAATGAATTCACACAACGTCGTTGCTTTCATTTATGTTTATTCTTTGATTAATCACAGTTGGATAAACGAATATATTACTAAACAGGGAAATACTATATTATTCATTTTTCTGCATAATTATTTTGTTTGTGTTTGATGTTGTTCTTAAATATTAACTACGAAGAGTTTGTCCGCTGTAATTATTCATACAACGTTTCTAGTATTATAAAAAAAAACCTAATGAAGTAACAAACCTCCGTAGCGCAGTGGGCGAGTAGCCGGCTGAGACGCAGGAGGTAGCGGATTCGATTCTCGCCGCGGAACTAATGTTTACATGATCTACAGATATATGTTTCGAGTCTAGATGGTTTTCTATATATTTGATCGAGCGAAGCGAGATCTCCAAATCAACTTGGGCAAATCGGCGTTGTATGTATGTATGTATGTTTGTTTGTCCAAGGATAACTTTCGAAGCGTTTATCCGATCATCGTGAAATTTGGTATACAGGTAGGTAATGATGGCACAATTTTGGTGTGACTCAATGAGCTAAAAATTTGGGGGGGTTGTTGAGATATTGGTGGTCAAGAGGGGTAAAAAAAATGAAAATTAGGCTAAAGAGGCGTCAAATGAAAGGTCTTCATTATTAAATTTCAACCCCGTTTTTATTTTTAGTAAAGTTTTTGTAGTTTTTGATTTATTAGCTATAATAACAACCAAGCTTTGACAAAATTCACAGGGTACACCAGTGACCCCACAGTGCTGTAATTTGGTATGCGTGTAGCTGAAGTATCACAAATATAGGCAAAAGTCTGACATCTAGAACAACTGCAATTTGTACCCCAAAAAAACGGAACCAATGAACATGAATTCCCGTTACCTGTAATTTGAATGAAACTGTAGGTCAAGTTATATGGTTTTATTTCGTGGCATTTTGATTGTCAAAGATTACGAATATTTTTTTTTTGTTTTTATGGTAGACTCGCGAGATCTCAGTTCGGGGCGGGCCACTAGTATAAGTATGTATTTAAAAAAAAACAGTACATAAGTATACTATCAGTTATCTGGTTCCCATAGTACAAGCTCTGCTTAGTTTGGGGCTAAATAGCGCTGTGTGAAATTTCAAGCAATATTTATTTATTATTTATTAAACACATAATTTACATTACAATACTATATTATAATACAATATACATATACAATGGACAAACAGACATACTATGTAAACAAAAAGAAATACAGCCTCAATGAGCCCAATGAGCATAAAAATGTATTAACTACATAAATATAATCTCAATTCTCAATATAACATCTTGAAAGTTTCTTGCGCAACTTTCTACCTTCATTTTAAAATATTTGTACATTTTTTAGTAAATAATTGCGACATATTATCATTGTCAAACAATAACATAATACCGAACGCCCGTATAAAATTACAGGCGGTTTCTCATCGAAGAGAATCCGGTCCCACTGGTGTCCGCAACCACAGATTCAAAATAAAACAGCTGGTTTAGTACTGAGACGAAGCCACGGTAAGGAATAATACGATTACAGTGTACGCTCTTACCCTTGGCTACCAACTTTTCACAGAGGCTGCGGTTGGTTAACTTCATTTGCACAACATGGGAATCCACAAGACAGAACTCATGTCTATGAGAGAACACTCAACACTTACATCTCTCGTTATTATAAATACGGGATTTATCACATACCGTTTTATCGGTGTTCGATCATTATGTATTGTAGATAGATAGATAACTCTTTATTGAATTACCACACAAACAGAAATAATACAATAATAAGTACTAGGCTAGAATAAATAAAGCAATACAATGGGCGGCCTTATCGCTAAAACCGATGTCTTCCAGGCAACCTTTGGATGGATTATAATACGTGATATAGAATAATATTCTGATATAATCATAAGGATCGACGTCACGTTATCACGTTATCCGGAGCGGATCGCACTAACCCTGATGAAGGTTCACGAATTGAACCAAAACATTGTCGGTCGAAACACCGATAAGACGGTACGTGATAAATCCCGTATTTATAATAATGATCGAAATCAATCACGAAAGTTTTCTAACTACTTCAATCTCTAAAAATTCCAATTTTTTTTTAATATTTTCTACTGTATCCATAATAATAGAATCTTTTACATTCACTGGCTGAAAGGCGGACGCAAAGAAAATATATGTTTTATACAACGTTGAGTTGGGACAAGCCAATGACCCACCTAGCGTTAAGTGGTAACTATCATCTATAACGAACCATTGCCTCGTAGTTCACGCACCTTAGGAACGTACCGCACTGGCCTGTTTCCATCAACTTCAGAAAATACTGGTGTAAAGCCTCATGTGCCATTTCATTAATGGTTACCTCAAATCTTTGATAGACATGCATATCTTTTATTTATGTAATCTTAATATGCCTATTTACAAACTGAACTTTCCCTTTGTCTAGTTATTTCTGAACACCAAGGACAAATATTGAACTCAGGACGAGTCTATCGTTTTTTGTAATTGAACTAGCCATCCTTACAGCTTCACTCGCCGTTCAATGGTCTTGGCTGCAATAACTGGTGTTATTAATAGCTGGTAATAAACCATAGACTGAACCGGCTAGCTCCGGATTGAAGGATGTCTGTAAAAACCGACTTGATGTGTTCTCATGCCAGTTAGATTATGGTCGGGGTTGGATTAGCATTGATGTTTTAATTTATGAGAAAACTTAATTTTTGCTAAACGATAGATGGATATGCTTTAAAATGTCATCATAGATCAAAGAAAAATATTGAACAGAGCATACATTTGCCGTCAAAATGAATATATGACTAGTGGTTCGCCCCGAACTGAGATCTCGCGAGTCTCTGATAAAAACAAAAAAATATTATTTGTAATCTTTGACTATCAAAATAGTGCCACGAAATAATTGACTATTAATGAAGCCCTTTCATTTGACATCCCAATTGACCTAATAGTCTAATTTTTTTTTACCCCTCTTGAACCCCAATATCTCAACAACCCCCCAACATTTTAGTTCATTTGGTCACACCAAAATTGTGTCATCCCTATGTATCTAATATCACGACGATCGGATCAACGTTTCGAAAGTTATCCTCGGACAAACAAACATACATACTTACTTACATACATACATACAACATCGATTTACCCAAGTTGATTTGGAGATCTCGCTTCGCTCGATCAGTTATTAGTATTAGTTGACCAGTCGTAGCGTTAGATTGTTGGCGCCAATTTACAATAAATAAAGCAAGAGGTCTTTGCCCTATTGTAAAATAGAATGGACTCAACTACGCGATCACAATAGCCCGTGGTAGATAGATAGGACTCTTGGATACATGCTGACAATCTTAGGTGCTGACTGAGGTTGCTTTGTCGAAAGCAGCCATAAGCAAGGCTGACACGCGGCGTGGCTTAGCCCTCGACCTTTTTAAATATTGAGTAGGTTAGGCTCCCCTGATTTTTAAAATCTTTCGTATAACATTTTTAATTACAAAATCACACTAATATTATACTTAAATGACAAGGTTTGGATGTTTGTTTTTTTTATTTGTTTGTTTGTTTGGTACTCAATCACGTCGTAACGGCTGACTATATACCTGAATAAACACATAGACTACTTTTTAGGGTTCCGTACCCAAAGGGTAAAACGTGACCATATTACTAAGACTCCGCTGTCTGTCTGTCGGTCGGTCTGTCCGTCTGTCACTAGCTGTATCTCAAGAACCGTGATAATTAAACAGTTGAAATTTTCACAAATGATGTATTTCTGTTGCTGCTATAACAAATACTAAAAACAGAATAAAATAAATATTAAAGGGGGCATACAACAGACATGATTTTTTTGTCTTTTTTATAGATAATGTACGGAACCCTTCGTGCGCGAGTCTGATTCGCACTTGGCCCGTTTTATTATTGATAAGCCACGCGTGCAAGCCGCGGGCGAAATGTAGTAATATTATAAACACGAAAGTTTATATATTTATTTATTTGTTTGTTTGTTTGTTACTCAAACACGTCGTAACGACTGAACCGATTTCGATGAAATTTGGTACGTACGTATATTATAAGCCTGAATAAGCTACTTTTTTCCCATAAATCAGGTCAAATGGATGAGAACAAGTTGCAACAGCGAGTTTAGCTATATTTCTAGGTTACCTACAAATTTAGTAGCAACAGCTAGTTAAAAAATAAAAACTCTCTTCTGTATCCAATTGTGGTAAATGATTAATACTTTTTTATTGTACCTATGTTTAAATAAACCTGTCCTAGTGCACGTAACTACAATAACCAAATTTTGGGCCTTCTTATTAACTTGCAAACAACTTTTCATATTTTCTTCATTAATACATTCGAGAAGTATTTTACCAATTGACGCATAAAAAATACTAATATCACACATTAATTGTGGCGGCCTTTTGGCCACAATGCCCTATTTCATTGGTCATTGAATACAAATCGCGTGCGTTTTGCGTGAAACCTCCGCTGTAATGGAACCTGTTACGTATGAAAATGTTCCGGGGATTTGGACATGCTTGTTTCACTTTAAAACTCTGATTGCATAAAGAATTCTATCGCTTTTCATGACAATTACCTCCTCTCTCAATAATATTGTTGTGCCCAACAGGGTCCTACTGATCATATACCTATAGATTACCACCCATTATTACATTGTGGCATACAATAAATAATTATGTATGAACAATTGAGTTTGGTTAGTTCAAATGCATCTTCTTTTGTCAAAAGAAAATAGAACTTTGAAAAGTTTGCTATTCAAAAAATGATGATGACGATGATGAAATTAGTTTGAATGCAATCTAGTTTTGTCAAACGAGAAATAAGCTTCGACAAGTTCGATTTGGAAATTAAGAATTGATCAGTATTCTTTTATTATCGAGTACGCGACATTTCACAGCTTCAGTTTGTAACTTGTAAAACATTGGAGAGCTTAGACTAGTATGTTAGCAACGGTCCGCGTGGTCAGCACTGGAATAGGTGACTGATAGTGGAATTTACAAATGAGCGCTTACGTGCTACCGAGGGTACTTTTAGATCACATATATGTACCTATTCAATAAAACAAAAAGATAGTAGTTTAATGTAGGAAAATAGTGACATATGTATATATGCAAGAAGATAAAAACCTAAGGGACCTAAACTAGACTAAAAGCCTATAAGATAGACATCTGCGCTCCCCTAGATTATTTTAACATGGATTACATTTGATTTTAATGGGCGTTGAAAACTGGACGAATAATATTAATACGTTACTAGGTTACTCAATTAATAAAAATATATTAAAAATAAATCGAGCGATGGAGCGCAGCATTTTGGGTGTAAAACGGATCGACAGGATTCCAAACTCCTGGCTGCGCTCGAAGACCCGCATCGCTGACGTGGGCATCAAGGCTCCAAAGCTGAAATTGGACTGGGTGGGTCATGTCTCTCGTATGTAACCCGATAAGTGGGCCAAGGTCACAAGCGTATGGATTTCTAAAGACGGAAAGCGACGCCGAGGGAGGCCTAAAAAGCGCTGGAGCGACGACTTGTACTTCTTTCAAAGAGATTGGCAGGATCTGACTTTAGGCTGCCTGTCCATTGAATAGAATTTCATGCAATCCTATTGGTTAATATTTCCTCGTTTCTCCGCTCCGCCGCCTATCTCCGCGTCAATGGACAGGCAGCCTTAGACCGTGATAAGTGGAAGGAAGAGGGATAGCACGGGCTAGTATAATATATATATATATATATATAATATATATAAATATTGGTCCCGGCTATTAAAGCTATACCAAAGTCTGCATATACTTTAAAAACACCATTTCTAGAGCTTTCTATTTACACAAACTGATTTTATTATTATTTTATAGTAATGGTGAAGTGAAATTTACTTGGGTACTATTATTTTTTATGTGATTCAGGTGACGCGTGCTACTGCGGCTCATTAGTCCGATTTATTGTGAGATTACATCGACCACAATGCGATTAATTTTCAATGTGGCTTTTTTACCATTGGAATTAATTTTGTTACGTAATACATTTGTATGAAAGTTCTTAACATTTATCAAATAAATATTCTAGTAGTACCTATTCATGTTACAGTCAATACTCTTAATCGGGCAAAACCGATTTTGATCGAGAAAATCAGACAAATCTAGTTGTGACTGTGGGCCCTTTGAACGCCGGACAGGGATAATTCCCTTAAGCATTTATAATTAAAAAAAACTAAATACCTACAACAACAGGATACACTGGATGCCAGTTGACCGAGGACCTCAGTCAAAATCGGTTTTGACCGGGCTATGTTATGATTTTTGACAATTTTAAATTATTTCTTTTTTATCTAACAGTCTACTAAAAATACTGGATTTTATCTTTAACAAATGTTTAAAAACAAAAAGTTAACACACAAACATTTTAGACCGAGTGGGTACTGAAAGAAACCCCACCTAAACAAGTCCCAGTATGATTACTGCTACTGCAATTAAGGCCTCGATATCTATTGAAGATGATATAAACAGGGCATTGTGGCTCGTAGGCATCTCTTGCTAGGTGTATGTAGTGCATAGATTTAAAGGTTCGAGAAGGCTTACCCAGTATCTGTACCGTCATACCAGCTTACTCGGCTTAGCACGTAGGAAAGACATTGTCTATAGATTTAAGCCGCGGTTCCCTCGCGATATTTGAATCTTTTACCGTTAGACGAGAAAATGTGAATGCACATTTTGTGAATAGAAAAATCCATTGCTGTATGGCTGAGATTCGAATTTAATCACTCTGGATTGGAAGTCGGAGTGTATCTCACTGGCCCGCACGGCTTCAACAGAATGCATGCATAAATCTATTACCAATTAGGTAAATATTTTCATTGATTAACCCATTTATTTTTATACCATTAAAATGGCAATATGGTCCACCCGATGGTAAGTGGTTACCGTAGCTTATGGACGTTTGTAGACACAGGTAAGTTTAATTTTCGTGTAATTTTACTGATACTCATACCCATGTCTTGAACTTGATGTTGTAAGGTTGTTACACTTCTCGCCTGCTCTATATTTGGTCACGACCTATAGAATCGTGCGTCGTAATAATTAGCAGTACAAATAGTTCGGTAGGTTATCGTCCCCGGTTTACTTAGCTCCGAAATCAGAGTTATATAAACACATGGGTTCGATATTCCGGCTTACGGAGTTACTGCTGCTTTATGGTTCATGTGACGAGATTATAGCGTTTTGAGTCCCAGAAGTCTACAATTGGCAAAGATTGAAATACGTATTATTATATGTCTGTAGCCACCAAACTTGTGTACTAGCACTATATCTTAAACATCATTGTAAGCTTTGTAAATCTTCCTGAAATAAAAATGATTTGATTTGATTTCTTTTCGTCTTAACCTTACACTCTCAGCTGAATCGATATCGATATTTAACAATTCTATTGTATTCTATGTTCTTAATTAATTATTATATTGATTCTAACAGTTTGAAAACTCTAGAAGAAGCGATTACTTATTCTTTAAATCACTACTAATGGCATTAAATGAAGACGAGCCATAAACAAAATCATATATTTAAAATCGCCATTAAAATCAAATCGCAGTTTTAAAACACTATCAACAGCTTGACAAACGGACACAATAATTAATAATTTAGTAGCGTTTCATTTACAATCATTGCTTGCCATCGGCCACTGTATAAATCATCATTATTTTAAATACGCGATTTATCATGTACCGTTTTCTCGTTGTTTAAGCGGTAGTACAAGCTTTGCTTAGTTAGGTGTTAGATAGCACTGTGTGAAATTTCCAGCATTATTTATTTATACATTTAAGATGATTGATGATTATAAATCATCTTCAAACGACAGGTGTGCCTATAGGCCACACATTTTTTTTTATATTCCAGTTTATACCGCTTTCTCCTTTGCTCTTGTACCATTCCAACTAAACTGACTAACGCAACTGTGTCAACACAGAGTAGATAATTTGAATATTCAATGAGGAATGTGTTTTCTTATCTCGAAGTTTGCGGCCATTCGGTCTCTTTGATAGACTTGTGCTAAGCACTTTCATCGTTGTTTCAGACTATAATTGACTTTCTGAGAATACAAATTAATTTCAAATTAGCTTGTATTTATTTGGGGATCTTGCATTCTACCAAAGCTTCAGTGATGATTGAAACAAAATCTTTAAGTAGATATTTAATAGGATTGGGGTAAGAAAAGCTAACTTTTCCTTGAGTGAGATGTATCAGGTTTCATAGAAAATGTTGCTTTGATTAAAGTTAAGTGGGTTTTGCGAAAGTGACTGGTTTAAATTTTTATTAAATTTACATACTTGAGCTTTTTTGAAGTCAAAGACGACCTATGTGGTGCAGTGAGCTGAGACGTTGCGGGTTCAATTCCTGCCGCGTAACAAATGTTTGCATAACCTATAAATATTTGTTCCAGGTCTTGATGTTCCTCTATATATTATAAGTATGTAGGTGTTTAACCTAACAAAAAATTAAAAAAAATAGGTGCCTATTCTATCAGTTATTGGTTCCATACTACAAACTTTGCTAAGTTTGGAACTAGATAGCGCTGTGTGAAATACCCAGATCATTTTTAATTGTTGTTATTATAATTTTGAATCGTCAATTTTACTGTACGACCAATACCAGAACCATTATATTCCAAATCACAAAATTATCAACTTTCATAACATTTTCTAGACCATTTCACTAAAGCATCATCATAATGGGTATTTTCTACGCGTAAAAGCCTTTAACCTGTCTGATCAAAGGGCAACGACCCTTGTATCACTCAGTCTCAGTACACCACCGGTGTAATAAGCAGTAAGAGATGCCTGTCTAAGGTTCCCCTTTCCTATACAAACTATTACTTTAGCTGTACTTTTGTTGCACTTACTATTAACTACAGCATTTAGCGACTGTTAGCTCAGCTGTGGTATTACGAGCTCTGTTCTAGCAGTGTGGAACATTTGATTCAAATTACGGCAAATGGCAGTAGCAGTGATGTTATCTAATGACTAGGACGGTCCAAGTTAAACATTGTCTAAAGATACGGTTTTGGCTCAGTTTATCTATTTTCATCTACCATCCCTCTCTGATACAAATATAAATAATCTGAGTCATAAAACGTCCATGTTTGAAAACCCGTCTGTATAACCAATGTGTCCTGCCAACAATGACTTACGGTGCCGAAACATGGGTGCTCACAAAAAATTATGTGTACAGAGTACGAGTTGCACAGAGAGCCATGGAGCGCGCCATGCTTGGCATCAACCTGCTGGATCGAGTTCCCAATACCGAAATCCGACACCATACGAAACGAGACGTCCAAGACGTCGTAACAAGGCTGGTGGAACTCAAGTGGATCTGGGCAGGACACTTGGCTAGACAAGGTTATGGCAAGTGGAGTAAATCTTTGACCGAATGGTGGCCAAGAACAGACCTAAGAAGTCCAGGACGTCCGACGTCGCGGTGGGTCGACGACATAAAGAAAGTTGCGGGCAACTCCTGTATACGCACAGCACAGGACCGGGAAGAGCAGTGGGTACTCATGGGTGATGATGATGAAGACGTCCACTGCTGAGCATAGGCCTTTCACATAGATATTCAGAGCAATCTGTCTTGTGTCACATCGGCTCCCAGCAAACCTTATCAGGTCGTCTTTCCATCTAGTGGGGGGCCGTCCTACTAAATAGTAAATAGTCCTAGTAAATAGGCAGATAAATATATTAATTTCGATCGATCTTCAATCCGAAACACACAAATGTTGATTTATTTAAATCGTTATTATTATTATCGTATTTATAATACGGGATTTATCACGTACCGTTCCACCCTGATGAAGGTTTACGAATGAACCGAAACATCGATAAAACGGTACGTGATAAATCCCGTATTTATAATAATGACAGAAATGCTGCTCGGTGGCAGAAATAGATACGGTGGTGGTACTTGGTAGTGCTTTTTCACAAGAAACTCTAATACTCCAACATTATGGTAGCCTTGTAAAATGAGTAGTGTTTCGGCCCGAAATGAGATCTCGCGAGTCTCCGCTTAAAAAAAAAATATTATTTGTATCTTTGACTAACAAAATAGTCCCACGAAATAAACAATCAACTTACTTGACCTACAATTTCATTCAAATTACAGGTAACGGGAGTTCATGTAAATTGGTTACTCTTTTTTGGGGTACAAAATGCAGTTATTCTGGATTTCAGACTTTTGCCTATATTTGTGTCACTAAAGCTACATGAATACCAAATTTCAGCATTGTGGGGTCACTGGTGTATCCTCTGAATTTTGTCAAAGTTTTGTTTTTAATATGGCTAATAACTCAAAACCTACAAAGATTAAACTAAAAATAAAAACATAGTTAAAATGTACTAATGAAGGCCTTTCATTTGACGTCCCACTTCACCTAATAGTCTCATTTTCATTTTTTTCACCCCTCTTGAACGACAATGTCTCAACAACCCCCCATTATTTTTAGCGCATTTAGTCACACCAAAATTGTATCAAATTACCTACCTATGTATCAAATTTCACGATGATCGGATCAACGCTTCGAAAGTTATCCTCGGGCAAACAAACAAACAAACATACATACATACATAAAACGCCGATTTGCTCAAGTTGATTTGGAGATCTCGCTTCGCTCGATCAATAATACTTAGTCCAAACGCGTATACTGGTCTCCTCTCTCTAATCTCAAGGGTAAAAAGCACCATAACAGCAACCCATGAATTATCTATGACAGGTATTACCTTAAACGGCAGCTTTTCAAAACTGAATTTTGTTTGCTCTTAACTTAAGTTTATTTTCGCAACACGCATGGTAAGAGTTTTAGAAATATAACACACGCGATGTGAATACGAGTATAAACATGCCACTATAGCAGTATAGTTGGCCAAAATATATATTCTAATAAAAGGAACATATTTCCTTGTAAGTAGTCAAACTTTTGCAATGTAACGCAAAGTTTGGGCGATTTGTAACTATTTAAAATATGGCGGAATTTTGTGCTGAAATACCTGATTTAGAGTCTTTATCAAGTTTTATATCTTTTTAAAGTAGCATAAACATAATTTGGTTTGGAAAATCGTTTGAAGTACGTATATTTGAACATTTTGAACTGTTCATAAAATCTGGTACTTATTTTATATCACACAAATATTATAAAAGTTTGGATGTTTGTTACTCAATCACGTCGTAGCGGCGGAACCGATTTTGATGAATCTTGGTATGTACGTAGATATAGCCTGGATTAACATAGGCTACTTTTTCTTGACAAACAACTGTGCGAAGCCGCTGGCGAAAGCTAGTTCTTTATAAAGGTTCGAATAACTCGATATTATTCGAAAATGTATTGTTGAATTACCTGTTACTGTAAGTTTTATCATTTTAACAATTAGTCATTTGTATTTCCATAAAACAGATTAATGGAAAAAATATCAAACACCCGTCTTTCGGAGGTCAAAAATACATCATTAGACGCCATCAAATACGACAAGATTGGACAATTTACCTACGTAAAATTGTGTCAATTGTATCTGACGGTCTTAACGCTAACGTACATTTTTATTCTATTCAAAACTCTTAACGAACCACGTGCAAACTCACAAGTTGTGCAATAATATGCACCCGGCTAACTTTGATATTGTCCGGTCACGTTAAGTCTGCAAAACGATAGGAATAGCAGCAACCTCGCATTTCTACTCTGTAGCCCATTTAAACTTGTGTTTTATTGGTGCCTACATTTTCTGTGTAACCTTTAGGAGAAATTAATTTAGTTAGTCTTGTTTGCTGTAACTGTCGTAGCAGTGGAGGAACAAATAGATCTAAGAACACGAATGTCTTGTGATTTCTGTATTATTTTGTGTTTGTTAATTTTAACTCTATTATTCAATCATTAACCACAGTAATATTATGAATTCTAAGGTTTGGATAGCACATAGGCTACTTTTTATCCCATAAATCAGGTCCCATGGGCGTAAAAATGGGGTGTCAAGTCACGTTCCAACAGCTATTTAGCTTTATTTTTAGGTTACCTTTTTTAAATTAAACTTGCAGACACAGAAGCTGGCGGGTCTCCTGATGTTAAGTGGTCACCGACAAACTCCTGCAGCACTCGAGGTACTGCAGTTGCGTTGTCTAGCACTTAAAACTCTATTTACATCTCCCTTGAAGGCGTTCGTTTTGAAGCCCACTGGAAAACCCTCTGGAGGAAGGTCATTCTACACATTTAGTAGTGTAACGCATATGAAGTTGCGGGCAACAGCTAGTTGTTAATAAATCAAGATAGTAAAACAGGCCGGGCTCAAGGCTATGCTACGAGTACATTAACGTTAAAGGTCCTGAATTCTTGCTTTCTATTATTCAGTTGTTGGAAACAGTGGATATTTTCAACCATATGATTTCTTCATCGTGTCCTTGGTTCCCATTAGAAGTTAAAAAAAACCATAATTGCCCTAATTCCCAGTAATTTATCTTCAGGAATGTAGGTACATTAGTATTTAGGTTAAATAAAAGACATATTCAAAAGCTCCTCTACATTCTGTCTCGGCAAGATTACGCAGGTAATGTTATGCTAGCGTTATGCAGACTTACCGTAGACGGCCCATTTCTTGTAAGCCATACATGCGGTGCCAAGACAGGTCGATACAAATACATCCCAAACATCGTTACAAGGCCGCCCGAACGATGTCCCAACTTCCAGGCAAACCCATTCGAAGTAACTCGCATCCAAAGAGCCCTTTGAATTGCAAAGTGGGTTACAAGAAATGGTAAAAGTTGATGTCAATGATATCATCAACATCATCATATCAGCCAAAAGACTTCCACTGCTGAACATACACCTTCCCCTTTGATTTCCAAAGCGGCCGATCTTGTGCACGATGATCGTGTTACTTTTGTGGTCTCCACTAAAGAACCATTCTGCCCCAACGGCCATCAGTTCTTCGAGCTATGTGCCCTGCCCACTGCCTCTTCAGCTTGCGAATCCTTTATGCTATGTTGGTGACTGGTTCGACTACGAATCGTCTCATTTCTGATTCGATTACGTGATATAGAGATATAATGATGTACCGACGTAGAATGTTTTTGCTATTTATGAATTTGATAAGAAATTGATGATATTACTATGAAGATGAAGGAACAATACAAGTGGCCAATTGCCACTTATTAATACTAACCCGCAGGCCTTGCCTTCATATCTTTGGTTCTAGGACATTCCGGTTTTCTCACCATGTTTTCCTTCACCGTTTTAAGCATGTGTTAATGCGCACATACATTTTCGAGAAAAACAATCCATTGGCACAACCGGGATTTGAACTCACAACCTTCAAATTGGAAGTAGGGCATCACAACAAAAATAAAACTCAATGAAACTCTAGAACAAAAGCTTCTACGCAAATCTATCGGCAAAGTGTCACATCCAGTAACCTAATTCTTTGTACCGATAATGCAACACCGATCGGGTGGAGAGATAAAGCTAATGCCACAAGTACGATATCTCACACATTTGAATAGTTATCCCGATGGTGAATTTGCCACCTTGCTTGTATAGGCCTTATTTTTTGTTGAATAAAAGTCTGTGAATCTTTCAGCTGAGTGTTTTCTAACGGTTTGGGAATTCTTAGCGAATTTGAGATCTAGATATGAAAAAGTAGCTTGGTGAATAGAAGTCTTTTAACTTTCTGCAACTGAGGTGACTTTGTGTAATTTATTATAACCTTGTTAATTAAAGAAACAAATTTTAAATGGCGATGCAAATCAATACCTCACACTTGCACATAATTGCGTAGTGTGCGAGTAATGATTTTCAGCGTTTTAGATTTGTTTCTTATATTAACCAGGGCCCCAATTCTACTAAACCTATTGTTTCACTATGACAATGGTATCGTCGAAAAATCGCCACTATAGATACCTTTTGGTATTCTACTAACACAATCTTTTTTCAATGACCGCCGTTGCTATGAGAACCCCATTGAACATTTGGTAGCTTATGACAGGAATAACAATCATAATCGTTTAACAATGGTATGGCTCCATAATAGTTTTTCTTAAAAATTAGCAGAATTGGGCCCCGGTTATAACAAATCACACACACAAATATATATAACAATCTATAGTTAGATAATGCTTATCGTACTGTACGTGTGGAATATCTACCTCCTCATTTTATAATTCGTAATTTTATATTCAATCTACATTTGATTAGTAATCAGCTTAAATTTTGAAAAATTTGTGTGAAACTTTGAAAACAACCTTAAACCGATAATAAAAGAGAGTAAAATGGTTATGTACATCTCCAAAAGTTTTAACAACTTTTAGCAACTTTAGAATGATATCAACTCTTGTACCTTGGCAGAAGGGTAGGCCTTTGGTGTAGAATGCCACGTGCGTCGATGCCCTTGCGCCATCTCATCTGTCTGGTACAGCGGTTGGGGCCGGTGCAGCGCCTTATTCAGCCGAAGATCTCAAGCTGCGCAAATATGAAAGTCTCGAAAGAGCTTAAGTATTTGAGCCATTTGGGGTCGAGACCCTGGGTCCAGTAGGTACCGGGGCCCATCGCGTTTTTAAAATTCTTTCCGGGCGTCTGGTCGAAGCAACGTGTGATCCGGGAGCTGGCGCTTATCTGCGTCAACGCATAAGCATTACAATTCAGCAGGGCAATGCAGCCAGTGTCTTGAGGACACTTCCGCCTGGTAGTGATCTAGAGCAGTTGAGCTATTTATAGATCGTTTGCAACGGTCTTTAGATGATTCAACTGTTTCTTCTGTATTTTATTGTAAATATTTCTTTAAATCGGTAAAAAAACTTTAGAATTAAATTACAGTTTAAAGCACCGTTTTTCTTTTCTTAAAGCTTTGTTTCGGTTTCTCAATCAAAGTTACTGAAAACGTGTGAATAAGAACTTTAGCAAACAATTTGTTACTAAAGAAACTTGCAGTGCAGTAGCGAGGGTGTGAAAGGAATTGTTTTAGTGAATTTTCTCTAGAGTTACTGAAATGCTAACTTTTCTAAGGATTTCTTATAATTGTATTTACTTTATCGTTATTTACAAACAAACAACAATATTCAGGCTTTCAGATACATTCCGGGCGGTCAACATTATGAATTAATTATTAAAAACACTATCAAAAATCATAAAAATAATAATTACAAACAAAATACAATACACATAGAAAATAGTACAATAGGATGGTATTATCGCTTTAAAATGTTTTTTTCCAGGCAACCTTTGGATGGAGATAATTTTTGTTATGACGAAGATAATGGTTGGGGCTGGATATTTAAGACTAAGCTATGGATGAAGAGAGATTTTGATAGGCGACAGAGGCGTTTGGTTGTTAGTTTTAGCTATAGGCTATAGTCTTATTTAATTTTTTTGTTAATGTATACGCCCTTCCATTATTGTTATTTTTAAAAAATCTTCTCATTCCAAAGTTTGTCGGAGAAATCACTTCTAAGCGATAAGACCGCTTATTGTACTTGTTGCTTTGAGATTTTTTTTTATTTGTATATCTGTTGTGGTGAACAATAAAGTGTTTTCATTCATTCATTCTTAAAGCCAGACTTTCTAGAAGCCTTTAATCCTGAGACCAGGGTTGGCTACAAGCACTTTGTAAAATTACTATACTTTTACGAATTGCTAAGCAAAGGCCTTCTCTTCCTTCTTTTACTTGGCTAAATCTTCTCAAAATCCTGCCAATGCTCCGTGGCGCAGTGGGCGTATAGCCGGCTGAGACGCAGGAGGTAGCGGGTTCGATTCCCGCCGCGGAACAAATGTTTGCATGATCTACAGATATGTGTTCTGTGTCTGGGTGTTTTTCTATATATTATAAGTATGTATTTACAAAAAAAAAGTATATAAGTATTCTATCAGTTATCTGGTTCCCATAGTACAAGCTCTGCTTAATTTGGGGCTAGATAGCGCTGTGTGAAATGTCCAGCGATATTTATTTATTTAATGCCTGTCCATACAAAGTTTGTCTGGAAGAGATCACTTTTAGTGACCAGTTTTACTAAATAATTTGGAAATTATTATTTTACAACTGTATTTTCTTTGGAAAGTGCAGCGTAAGACTGCCTCCCACTAGATGAAAAGACGACCTGACAAGGGTTTGCTGGGAGCCGTTGGATGCAGGCTGCATAAGATCGCTCGACCGTTCTATAGCTGATATGATGATGATTTTCTTTGGCGTCAATACAATAAGGAGAGTTTATCTATCTATTTATCTCTTACTAGCTGATCCGCCCGCGGCTTCGCACGTGTGTTTCAATAAAACATTACCCTCATTTTGCGCAGTTGGCTAAAAAGTAGCCCATGTCCTTTCCCAGAATATAATCTATCTCCTTGCAAAATGTCATTACGATTCGTTTAGCCGTTTAGTCGTGTAAAGGTAACAAACATATAAACCTTCACCTTGAATCACTCTTGAATCTATTGCTGAAAACTGCATTAAAATCAGTTAAGTAGTTTGAAAGATCTAAACGAACAGACAGCGGGAAGCGACTTCATTTTAAACTATGTAAATTTAAAGATGAAATACGGTAAATGTATCTATTTCTGCCGCCACGCAGCATTGCTGTGTTTCGGTTGGCACATGAGGTTTTACACCTGTATGCCTCAAGTTGATGGACGAAGGGCAGTGCATCAACCACTTAACATCAGGTGGGCCATAAGCTTGTTCCATATACAGGTAGTATGAAAAATAAAAAATTAAACATCAATTGCGTCAGCGCTTTAAACAATAAGTCCCTGTAACTTTTTCTTCCAATGTTAATATTAATTTTGTTTCTTTACAGGTAAGTCCAGAAAGTTATACTTCACTTAGTGTAAGTAATAAAACAATGATTAGAAACATCGAACCTACTATCAATCTTACGTATCTTAGTAATTAATGGTGTATTGTCTAAGGTTGAATTATGTCCTGAGTTGGGTATGTTTAGGCATCAGTGGCCAGTGTTAAATAGATTATCTTACAATTAAAGTTTTGTCAAATTATTATTATACATACGGAATTTATCACGTCATGTTACGGTTCAATTCGTCGTCAAAATAGCATAGTCAAAGCACTGATAAAACGGTACGTGATAAATCCCGTATTTATAATGATTGAAATAAATCACGAAAGTTTTCTAAGTAAAATTTAGTGAAATTATAGAACAGAAAAAATATTAAATTTATAGCTAACGCTTTAAATAAATCTTAAAATCAGTAAAAGCGAATAAAAAAATCTTCTTGATTTTTTGTTATTTTAATTGAGTAAATCAGTAATCATTTAAAATAAGTATGAATAAATTTATTTAAAATTAATAGAAAATCAGAGAATCAATGCTTTATAATCCAGTGAAAAAAATTAAAACGTAAAACTAGACCAATATGAAAAGAATCACACGCACAAAGATCAAGATAACTTTGTAGTTTTTGGAGGTCAAATTTAATTAGGCGTCAGAGATGATTTACCTTTATGAGTGATTATAAAAATAATTGTGTTAATAAGTCGTAAACGCCGAAAGATTTATTACCTCAGTATATCAAAGTACTACAAAATTCATAAAACCAAAATTTCAGAAGTACACAAAATCTCAAGATAATCGCAAGCCCTTCCATTTTCTTCCCTAAATATTTCCTCATTGCTGAAAATTGCATCGTAAATATACACTTCGGAACTTCCTTTCATTATAACACGGCTTCTAAAATAAAGGTCGAAACACATAAAGCCTCCGCCGGCCCTAAAAACATCGTCTTGTAGATACGTGACGGTGGATCACGAGTCTTTGAAATAGGGACGTAAATAAGTTTCCCTGGATACTTTTTTGACTGAAAATTTAGTGCTGATTGAGGTGGTCAAATTTGCTGATTTAGTTTTTTCGGCATTTTACGAAATAATTACATATTTAAACGTTCTCACTGAGAATAAATAACTAAACGTAACACTCATTTTAACTGCACGTATTAAAGCTAAGAGGATATTTTTTGGGTAAGCCTACTCCATCTTAAATCTCGACTCAAGCACAACTGTGCATTTGTTCTTCATACAACTAGTACGAACCAATCTCTGTATGAACTATATTCAAATTGGTAGCCGTTACTATTAAAGAAAAATAAGCTTTATTAAAAAAAAATCGAGGTGTATAGTATCGCTACTCTACCGTAATTTATTTTCGTGAAAACGTATCGTGGACCACAGCACAACTTTTCACCCAACAACTTTTGATGTTTATTTTCTTATGTAACCTTTTAGAGCACCTCAATATCAATACAACGCACAAATAACTCGTGTAACCCCTTCCGTTGCGGAGTCATGACTCATTCTTTGGTACACGCAGAGTGAATTTCGATGATGTGATCATTTTCAATCCCCTTGAGCGGGGGCTCAATGATGAGAGCCGAATGGCGTAAGTATACTAACAAGTAACTTAAAGTAGTTTTTTTTTCAGAGTCACGAGATATAGTTAAATTTTTATCGACTACAAGTGTTTCATCGTTAACTACGCTAAAGCTTAGCTTTAAAGCTTTAAAAACCGATTTAACGTTAAAAAATCAACGCGTACTCTATAGTTTTTTCAATTCGACACAAATCAACAACATTGTAAAACAAATCGATTTTTCTAATTAATTTCGGACTTTCCTATCCGTACATCCCTAGACAGGCCGAACCAAACATTCAGACCGATCGAAGCGGATTAGGTCTACCCGACGACCGGACTGAATAAACAATGTGACGAGGAAGCTTCACCCTTTTAACGAATCCCTCTGCAGTGCGCGTAAACCTCGCGAGTGTGTTTTTTCCTAAGCTTTGTATCGTATTTGCTAAGTGCGGGAATTTCATGTTATCGGGGCTTAGGTTTGCACCTACTGTACTCAAATGATTTACGTTTTCTTATATGTATTTAGTTTTGGATTTTATGAACTCGTGAAAAATAATTTTCGTTACTATTCAAGATTCATTATCTTATTATTTTTTTACTAATACTGTGTGTGTTATTTTAATTTTTGTATAAACTCAAATTTATTGTTCAATCTAATGTACCTATAGACTTGTTCCGAAAAAAAATAGTATACAGGCTGTTTGGTATTATACCAACGATATTCAAGTGACGGTTTCTCAAAACATAAAAAAAGACTTTTCGAAAAAACTACTAGGTATATTATCAAATTTTAAAGAAAACCGACTAAGTTTAGACGATTAATTAAAATATAAAACTTACTGCCTACTCTTGCAATCGACATCCAAAAAAAAGGCCGTTTTGACATCTATTTCGGAAATGGCTGAGGGTTTTGGCTTAGAAAGGGACAACAAGCAATATTTTGAGACGTCACCAATACAGTATCTGTGGTTAAATGGCAAGCATTATGCAATAGCAGAACATAAGTTTAATAAAGTGTTTGTTTTTACATGCCAAAACAAATTTCACATTTCTATTGTAAACAATTCACAAATTTATTTATTATGCTCATCAAAATAACCCCTTTCATATTATCAAATACCCTACATACTTCATGCTTTGTTATGGTACGACATTAATTTAAAACACACAACCGGTATCGTATTAACTGATTATAGAATTGGGTTTAAAAGCGGTAGCCCGAATATTTATCCAGTAATCTAAATTTCCAATAAACAATTTTTAATGTAAATCAGTTGCCATTAATCTAGCTACCGCATTTGCGACGATGCCACTTGGTCAGTTTAATAGGTACCCACTTATATTATGAATTAACATGATTAATTTACCTTTTGCATACAGGCTGTTTCATTGATATTTTAGGACTTGAAATTAAGATTGTTCGAAAATTTTCTATTTTAATTAATTTGAAAAAAAAAACACTTCACAAATATACTAGCTATTAGCACTACCCGTAATTTCATTTAACGTCGTACTTAACAAAACACGTATGTATAGTAGAAATTATTTATTTTTTGAATTGATTTAAATAATTACGATTAAATTCTTACGATTTTGAAACCTAATTTTCACGTTACCTAATCCAAATTTGATGAATTTCATTAAAGTAATGTTGTTAGTTCATTTTGTCGATTATAATTCGGTACAATAATCGATCCTTGTCGTGACCAATCATGATGATAATAACTATGCAAATTCGCCCATTTCAATATTCCGCTTGAACGAGGCTGATCATATAGCTTATTGTGATTGACTTTCTGGTATTTTTACATCAAAATTATGAAAATTTAGTTTAACGTGAAAACGTTGGGAAATCGATTACCGCAGGATTGGAAAGAATTGCGTACAAATAAGAAAGCCAGCAGTGAATAAAGAGGAAAGTCTGATTGAATTAATTAAAATCTTTTTTTTATACTACCTGGAGATATAACAAGGGTATGGCCCTGGTGTTAAGTGGATGTAACAAATTATTGCCATCTTAGAAACGTGCTCACTGCCCTGCGTCCATCTACTTGCGGCATACAGGTGTAAAGCCACGATGCCTGTAATTACACCGGCAACCATTTCTTTCAAACCAAAACAGCAATGCTGCTTGGCGGCAGAAATAGGTATGGTGGTAGTACTTACTCGGGCGACCCTGTTCACAAGGAACTGTACTCTTTAAAAGTCATATTAATTCATACCACTACAAAAGGCAAATAGACTATTACAAAATAATAGTTTATTTTTCATAGAGTTGTATATTATCAAACACCCTATGTGTTTGATAATATAGGCACAAAAATAAAAGGGGTTATTTTGATGAGCATAATAAATAACTTTGTAAAATGTTTACCATAGAAATGTGAAATTTATTTTGGCATGTAAAAACAAACACTTTAAACTTATGTTATGCTATTGCATAATGCTTGCCATCTAACCACAGTTACTGTATTGGTGACATCTCGAATTATCTCTTGTTGTCCCTTTCTAACCCAAAACCCGCAGCCATTTCCGAAATAGATGTCAAAACGGCCTTTTTTTGGATGTCGATTGCTAGAGTCAGTTAGTTTCATATCGAATTAACCACCTTAACTTAGTCGATTTTCTTTAAAATTTGATAATATAACTAGTATTTTTTTTTCGTGAAGTCTTTTTTATGTTTTGAGAAACCGTCACTTGAATACCGTCCGTATATTACGAAACATCCTGTGTACATCAGGCCAGATTTGATTTCATTACAAGATATTTGATAATATTTCATTACAAATATTATTTTTGTTAATCCGCCCTACCTCAAATTTTCATTAGTTTCCTTTTTTGTTCTGTTTCCATATTTATCTACAATACATAAAGGTTATCTGGAAGAGAATGCTCTTTAGCATTAGGTTCGCCTTTGTACTAGTTTTATAAGTGCAATAAAGTATTTTGAATCAATCAACCTCAAAGGAGTACCTACTTAGGAATACACAATAATTTATTCAAATATAAAACAAATTACGTCTAATGTAAACATTATGAATGATAATAATTCTGTTTAGAAACTGTTTTTGGTAAAGCCTACCTTAATATCATTAGGTTTATTGACAATCCGGAATTGGACTACAGCCTTAATGAAACAGCTGGTTTACATCTACATTGTAAACCATTGAAACAGGAAAACAACGCCTTGGAAGTTCCAGTTTTACTTATACTGTCAATCTTTCAATCATTGTATATTGAAACATACAATAAAACTTTTCTACATTTAAATATTTGCTATGTGTAATTATTATTATCAAGTGGCAATTACACTACACTTTCTGAAATACGTACCTAACTTTTATCTGCTAAAAGACAATGAAAACTACCCAAATAACCTTAACAGTCAGTAACTTGAAACTTGCATGAGTATGAACAACCTTCCAAAGCGATTGATCATGTGCGGTCTGCTCTCAACGGCTCCGAGTAACTTTTATTGGGGCATCTTGCCATCTCCCATCCCTGGGTCGTCCTACGCTGCGCTTTCCAGTGCATGGTCTGCACTTACATTATTTTCACTAAAAATATTTAAATTGACTTGATATTTGGGTGTACACAAATCTATCGTAAATAACCCTTTTTAGTTTGATAAACTCAATTGTGGTTTGCAAATTATTTTTATTACAATTATTATGTGTTTCTTTCTTTCGATATCGAATACAATTTTCTTTTAAAACTGCAGTTTATGATAGAAAAGATCAAACTGTTTCCCTTCGACTGTACCAATAGTTTATCGGCCAGTATCAGTGGTCCATTTATTATCTACAACAGTGCTATCAATTTCTCAATACATTGGCAATAATTTGCTGCTGGTTTTAATTGAACGCTTTCGTGTAAGCTTGAAATACAAATGAATTAACGTCTGTCACGTTGCTGCACTAAATACCGAAGTTGATTAACGGTGATAAATACCACTAATTTGTCTCATAAATCAGGTTTGGTTTTAGATCTAGTTTCAGAAACCGCGGCATGCTATGTGACTAGCCCGTTAACTAAAACCAGTGCGAGAGTTATGTGACTTGGTATCAAACACAATATAATTGTATCCTGCTTAAATGCTTTCACTTATCTATATGTATATATAAAACAAAGTCCGGTTAGTTACACCATTTATATCTCAAAAAAAACTAGATCGATTTTGATGACCTCCGTGGTGCAGTGGGTGAATAGCCGGCTGATACGCAGGAGGTAGCGGGTTCGATTCCCGCCTCGGAACAAATGTTTGCACAATCTACAGATATTTGTTCCGGGTATGGTTGTTTCTCTATATTATTATAAGTACGTATTTACAAAAAAAATGTATATAAGTATTATGTCAGTTATCTGGTTCCCATAGTACAAGCTCTGCTTAGTTTGGGGCTAGATAGCACTGTGTGAAATGCCCGGCAATATTTATTTATGATCTTTGATTTGTTGGATTAGCAGAATAACTATTAAAATATCTGAATAATTCAAACAAAAATAAATTATGAAGAAAATTCATTTTCTCATACATGGATGTTGCTAATGATGACAGATGTCAAGGTGGTACGAAGTTCGGCGGGTCAGCTAGTATGTAAATAAAATAAAAAAGTATATAATCCAAAGGTTGTCTGGAAGAGATCGCTTTTAGCGATAAGACCGCCCATTGTACCGTTATTTATGGTTTATTTCCTTTGTTACTGTATTTTTGTTTGGTGTGCAATAAAGAGTATTTCATTCATTCATTCATAATTCTTACTACATAAAACTAAGTGAATCTAATTAAAATAGCATAACGACTTATTACTAAAATTATATTACATATTTCTGTTCACTGTTTTTTTTTGTCACTAATATGTATTATTAGATAAATAATGTGGTATAAGATGTTGAAATACCATTTCTTGTTTATAATAATCTAACAACTTTAGAAAATCTGGCAGACTTTTTACGCAAAAGCCTACTTTCCCGAACGGCCTCACAACTATAATAATATTTCTAACAAGATAACAGCCCTTGGGAACTCAAACGCATGATTACATTAGCATCTTTTTACCGGTCACCCCTTGCAAGTTGTGAAAACATCCTTTATGTTATTGTTTGACCTGCCGAAATTTGGAGCACCCCTTTTATGAAGGTTTATTCAGAAAACTGTTAACCGTTACCGTTTTGTAAGGGAAGTGTAATAATATCCGTTAATATAGTCATTGAATAATTGAATAGGATCGGTTATAAAAAGTTGTGATAGCTTTTAAGCAAATATCACATTCATAGCAAACTTGTTAATAAATAATAAATAAATATTGCTGACATTTCACACAGCGCTATCTAGCCCCAAACTAAGCAGAGCTTGTACTATGGGAACCAGATAACTGATAGAATACTTATATACTTTTTTTTCGTAAATACATACTTATAATAAATAGAGAAACAACCATACCCGAAACAAATATCTGTAGAACGTGCAAACATTTGTTCCGCGGCGGGAATCGAACCCGCTACCTCCTGCGTCTCAGCCGGCTATTCGCCCACTGCACCACGGAGGTCGTCAAACAAAACGGAGGTGTTCTTTTCATATATATGTATGATACCGCGGAGAAATAATGATAGCACAGACCAGTAAAATGGCAGACATATGGAATAGAGTGCTGGCAAGAGATTAAAAGCGTCATATCTGTCTTCGCATACCATGTCTTGCATAATTTTTGCAACATGTGTTGCGAACAAAACTTGCATTGGATTTTAGATTTTGTTGTAACAGTCACATAATTTTGTGGAACGATTCTGTCCGTATAATTCTGAACAATTGTTATGCTTTTTATTTTATTATTTTCAGCATTTAATATAACTAAAAAATCCACGCTCTGATAAATTGTAGTATCTTTGGCAAGTACGATTTGTATTAGACGATTAATTTTCAACTTCACTATTGAATTGACATAAACACAGATTTATTGTTCAGAATCACGGGCAATGCGTGATCCGGAATAATACTCTTAAAGTTGTATGGTTGCTGGGCTGTCCCATTTGTTGGATCGTCGGAGACAAAACTTAAAAAAAAATGACCGGTTTCTTCCCAAAAAGATTAAGACAACTAATCGTATCCTCTGTCTCCTTCGACCCTCGCGATAAAGGGGAGCTTGTGGAAAGATAAGTACCCTTAGAAGGGTTCTCTTCAAAACTCAGCCGACTATTGTGAGATGCATAAAGGCGGGTCTTTCTTGCGAACTCTCTCCTTGATTGAAGTTCACGAGCCAATTCAAGAGTTAAATAATTTCAGCTAATTTTCGGTTTGTTATCTTGTAAAGGGTTTGTTTATTTGGAATTTGCTTTGGATGTAATAAACCCTTACTACAAAGTAAATTCCAGGAATTCAATTCTTTTTTAATATATTGTGGTTTCCTTAGTATCAGATGAACTAAGCATCAGTAACAAGTGAAGCATGAAAATTATGCCAGCTCGCTCGTAAATACTAATAATTCACGCACACATTTGTAATAGCAGTGCCGATCCCGCAGCCAGTCACCAGGAAATGGTTATTACGTTATAATAACATAATTTCGTTCAGATTTAGACACCAGTGTACCCATATTCATCATGGTATCTCATTCATCGATGTATTGTGTGTGTGTGGAATTTCTCTGATTTAAGTATTTATGCGATGGGTTTTCGGTAATTGTCAAGTTCTTTCTTCAATTACTACTAGTTAATTCAGTGCATAAAGCTGACAGTTCCCGAGAACCTTATCTGTGGCGGCGGCAGCAGCAGATATTTCAGCCAAGGCGAGGCTGAAAACCAGCGTAGCTGAGCCCTCGACCTATTTACCACCACCCTACCTTAGTGTTACCTACGATAATGTACTAATGTTACTTAGAATTAGGCCTACTATTAAACTTACCTACCTTTATTTAGTACTTATTGTACCTACCAACTTCTGTTAGCATAAGAGGTGTGCGTGTAAATAAATGCCCTTTTATTTATTTATTTTATTTATTTATCAATTATAGATAGCGAGCGGCCTCTGAAGAAGTTGTAATGACAAGGCTCTTTGTTTTTACGTCGAAGTTTTTACAGCCTCCTAAATATTTCACCTTCGTTTTCGTAACCGATTCAAACGGCATTTTATGACTATAGCTTCCTATAAATAAATGTAGTGATTATAGATAGATCGTATACAGGGTGACTGCCGATCATAGATACGAGCTTTTAGGATGATTATTGTATTACCTTTTCACTTGTTCTTCATGTATTTGGGTTGAGGATACGTAAAGTTTTTATGTCATTTGGTTAGCCCGCTTAAGTACCATAGGTAATATTTATAAGGAGTTGTAGAATAACAAGGTTTTTGAACAATAAATCTTAAAAAAACGACTATTTTTTAAACAAGACCCTAAACAATAAAATCTCTCATCAATAAAACTTATAATTAATAAATAAATAAATAAAAACTTTATTTTTTCTTCACAAAAGGTTCACAAATGGGTACAGGAGATTCAATTTTTCGGACTTATAATAACCTGTTTAGTGAGAGACTGGTGCCTGAGATAGGTTGAGAACCTGTGTTACAGGTCACCAGTACCTCCCTCCACAGATAATTACAGTACAGAATAGTAATGTACTTACTGCTGAGCATTTGAACGATGTTGCAACAAAGAATAAATAAATAAATAAATATTGCTGGACATTTCACACAGCGCTATCTACCCCCAAACTAAGCAGAGCTTGTACTATGAGAACCAGATAACTGATAGAATACTTATATCCTTTTTTTTGTAAATCCATACTAATAATGTATAGAAAAACAACCAGACAAGGAACAAATATCTGTAGATCATGCAAACATTTGTTCCGCGGCGGAAATCGAACCCACTACCTCCTGCGTCTCAGCCGGCTATTCGCCTACTGCGCCACGGAGGTCGTCAAGAATATATCTAAGAATTATTAACAAATATAAATAGGTGTCAAGCATACTATAATAAATATTGAAATATTGATTACAGTCATGTGCGAATAGTATGTGTGCATGTGTGTATGTGTGCGATTTGAGGGTCGGTGTTTTGAGTGAGTTTATGCACGTATGTGTATTTTTGTGTGTACGTATGTTTGAGTGTGTGCAGAATTCTGTGAGACGAAGGATGTCTTATGAAAAGGAACGATAGGGTTTAAGATACGGGGGTAAGTAAGACTTCAGTTTGTTCATAATTTAAAGTTTTTGCCATTTGGTTACGTCATATTTACATTTAAATCTGAGTAGGGGGTAGATGGAGAGGGCATTATTGCCCTTGTTGTAAATAAACGGACCAAGAAAACAGCTGAAGCGGTAAAACAGACTGGTATGGAAGGTATCTGTGGGCCATACTTTGCCCTTTCTGCGTTTACTGTTTGTCGACAGTAGATCATATGACAGTTGTGAGTGCTTTTGGAGGACTAATTGCAGCAGAAAGTATTGCCTGAGGACGTGATGCTGTAGGAGGTCGATAAGGGAGTCCCGCTCCGACCTTCAGTATGGCTCTTTGGGTTCTTTCAAGGACAATGACATGGGACTTCGTAGGATAGATTGGTATAGGGCTAGTTGATTAAAATATAATTAATTTCAGATTCTGCGTAGCCTGCTTTGTGTAAGCCGTTTTTATCCTAAGTTACTAGTAAAATTTAGCTTCACCATCAAAACTACACATGGAATGGAAATCAATAAACACGGGAACGATTCCAATGAATCATGTACATCTTGCTTGTCCACTACCATGTCTATCTCCATCCCCAGATGTTGAATCATCCTGTATATCATACTAGCAAACTCATTTAAAAACTGGACTAGTGCGATAAATCTTGCTCCACCGTTCAATGGGCAATCTTATATTCATGCGAGTAATAAGTCTAGCATAATAACTATCCTTTATTCTACGAGGAAGGATCTTTTATCGAGAACTTAATTATGCAAATGGTGATAATAGAGAAGCTGTGTTTTATACCTTTGCAATTAAATCGATTTTTTATTCAACGTTTTGCAGACGCTATCTTGCATATATTTTGAAGATTTATTTAATTAGATATTCTATAATTAGAAGTAAATTAATGCCAATATAGGATAGGTATCGGTTTTCGTTTAGCGTTATCGTATATTCTTTAGGTTGTGCGAATTTGCGATACTATACACCAGGGGTCGGCAACCGGCGGCCCGCGGGCCGCATGCGGCCCGTAGACTATCTCGGTGCGGCCCGCAACCCTGAGGTCCGTAAGAAAAAAATACCGAAGCAAAAGGCCATATAAATTCACTAGAATTTATACGGCCATGCTGCTGGGCCATGAGAGTATTCTTGAAAGCTCGCTCCCACGCGGGGTGATAAAAATGTACCTCTATTTCATTTCTTAAGAACTGTTTATCAAGACTGTGATGTTATGTATTGTTTCTACCGAAAATAAATATTTGCTGTACTTATTCAATTCTTGGCAATTTCTTTTGCGTTTATCCGCCGCACGTGCGGCGGCGGGCGGCTCCTTTGAGACAATAGGCGGGGCGGCAGTCTTTGATTAGACGCAGGTGTGCGGCGGCGAAAAAATTCAAAGCGACCGGTTTTAGTTAAAATCACAGCCGCGCGCAGCTCTCGCCACACTGCCCTCTAATCATCCGAACCCTTTGGTACACACCATTCCGGTTTACCCGTTGGATCCGCCCGCCAACAAAATCCTCCGTCGTCCGAGACACGTTCTCGGAGACCCGGATGACGAAATCACCTCTGCTAATGCGGAAGGTGAGTCATCTATATCAGACAGAGCAAACACTTCACAGAAACACCGACCTCGCCGGCGAGGTCGACGAGTCCCTTCAGTCGCCGCTTATACGAGGTACAGACATGTACCCGGGCGTTTCTCTCCTATCCCCATCCCGGCAACAGCCCAAGCCGAGGTTCGTACCTAAGTGGTGCCCTTGCGCTAGTTGCCTATAAAACTTACTGGGCTGAGCGCCATCTGCGCTCGCCAAAAGTTCGGTTAAGCTGTCACGGCCTCAGAGGCCAACAGCGAGATTAGTCCATCCGAAAAAAAAAAAAAAAAAAAAAAAAAAAGCTCTCGCCACATTCGGTTGTGGAAATTCGCCGGAAACTCACGTCTCATCTGGTTGCTAGCTACGCGTTTCGTTTCACCTTTCTTCCCTTCGCTGATAGCTTCTCACGCACGACGTATGAGGTAAGTTGTATGCACTCGCGAGCATTTTGTTTTATTTTATTTACTGCTTGTTAATGTGAACCTTCAGATTGATGGGTAAATGTTATAAGGACGGGGATAGTAGTTACATGACATGAAGTTAGTTACGAGTGTATCATGTTTTAATTATTATTTGAATGTGGAGTTGAATTTGTAGGTGCTAACTGGAACATATAATTTTACAACGAATTTAATTTTTTTCATTATTGTTACAGAATAATTATATAAACATGGCTTCAAGAAAAAGGAAGATAGAAGAAGAAAAAAGAGTTTTTAACGAATTATGGACAGAATTATACTTTTTTATCGAGTTTAAAGGAAAACCGTTATGCTTGATTTGTCAAAAGAGTATTTCTGTAGTAAAGGAATATAACCTGAAGCGACATTACGACACCGAGCACAAAGCTAAATTTGACTGTCTTGAAGGAGAAATACGGAAAAGGAAAATTTCCACTTTGAAATCGTCATTACAAAATCAACAAAACATATTTAAGGTTGTGGCAGACAACAGCGAATCGAATGTTCGGGCCAGTTACAGGGTAGCAGAGATTCTTGCAAAAAGTGGACGTCCGTTTACCGATAGTGAATTAGTAAAAGAGTGTGTCTTAGCTATCGCAGAAGAAATATGCCCAGAGCAGAAAAAAATGTTTGAAAGTCTTAGTCTCTCTGCAAGAACTTGCACCCGACGTACTGAAGACTTGGGTGCTAATTTGTGTGAACAACTCAGGGATAAGGCGCAGTCTTTCGACTGCTTCTCTTTAGCGATGGATGAAAGTACGGACGTGTCGGATACAGCACAGTTACTCATATTTGTACGCGGCATTGACGAAAACTTTACTGTTTACGAAGAGCTTGTGAAAATGTGCAGTTTGAAAGGTACAACTACGGGAGAAGATTTATTTCACCATGTGGAACAAGCTCTGGATTCATTGCAATTAAGCTGGGAAAAGTTAACAAGTGTCACTACCGATGGAGGCAAGAACATGAGCGGTCAAAACAAAGGTGTTGTTGGGAGAATCATCAGCAAAGTGAAAGATTCTGGATCTACTGTGCCATTGATTTTTCACTGTATTGTCCATCAAGAGGCATTGTGCTCCAAAGTTATATCCTGGAAAGAAATAATGGATACTGTAACATCCACTGTCAATTTTATAAGAAGAAATGGGCTCACACACCGTCAGTTCCAAAAGTTTTTGGAAGATCTGGAAGCTGAACATGGTGACGTGGTTTACTACTGTGAAGTGAGGTGGCTCAGTCGAGGTGCCGTTTTGGAACGGTTTTTTGATTTGAGGAAAGAAATTGGCAACTTCATGGAGATGAAAGGAAAGCCAGTAGAAGAGCTTACTAACAAACAGTGGATTATCGATCTTGGTTTTTTGACTGATTTGACTAAGGACCTGAATCAGCTCAACAAACGCTTGCAGGGAAAAAATAAATTGATTTGCGATATGTATACAGATGTAAAGTCATTTGAAATGAAACTGAAACTGTTTATCAAGCATATTGATGAAAAAAAGCTTGACCATTTTCCTAATTGCAAGAAAGCCGTGGAAGAAGCTGGAGATAATTTTGTGTGGCAAAATATTACAATGAGAAACGTGTTAACACAACTACAAACTGAGTTTGTAAATCGATTCACCGACTTTAAAAAGAGCTCCCTTAACATGGAAATATTCCAAAACCCTTTTGCAATTGATATTAGTGAGATACCAAGCAATTTGCAAATGAACATAGTAGATTTGCAAAGTAATAGCACACTTAAAACGGCATTTAAGGAAAGCACTGACTTGATACAGTTCTACGGAGGTTTGAGTTCTGAAAACTTCAAAGAATTGAAAAAGTTTGCTCAGCAGATAATAACTATGTTTGGTAGTACATATTTGTGTGAGCAGATTTTTTCAATTCTCAACTACCGCAAAAATAAGAATTGTTCGCGGTTAACGGATGAACATTTAGACGCGATACTGCGCGTGTCTACTACTAAAATGAAAGCAGACGTTAAAAAACTTGCAAGTCAAATGCAGCCTCAAAAATCTCACTAGTTCTTACTTTTATGTTAGTATAGTAGTTCAATTAAAAAAGAGATAATTGTATGAATATATATGCGTTTTATTTCAAATATTAAAAATACATGCCCGAACATATAAATATAAGTGCGGCCCGCACTGATACTCTGGCAACATATGTGGCCCGGCTATAGCATAAGGTTGCCGACCCCTGCTATACACCGATAGCCACCTACGTTGCGGCCGCCGAAGCGGATTGTTACTACTTTTTTATCCGCTCGAGTTTCGACAAAAAAGCAATCTATGAATCGACCGCCGCCGGCCACAATACTTTTACAAACAAATAACTTTATAACAACACCTATCACACTGATTTTAGGTCGATTATTGCACGTTCTCAAACTTAGATACAGCGACAGCCCGTCGTGTAATATGAGATTTGCGGCCATGAAAGGCAGTGTCGCTGAGCTTCGTGTATTAGATTACCACTCTTTGCGGTTTCCAGAAACGCCATGAGCATTGTGGTTACAAAGCTTCTCACGGTGAGACCAATTTCTAGCTTTTACGTGCCTAATTCAAATTCTTATGCTATTGTTTCAACTGTGTTTATATTGTTACCGTTCTGACTTTGAATTATTCTTGACCATTTAGTCCCGAGCTTTCGACTCTAGAGGCACATTATTCTGTATTCTTTGTAAAGATACCGTGGAACTCTGCATGCAGAGTTAGTCTTGAACGGACCGTCTCGGGTAATTTATTCGTTCCCTAAAGCAGTGCATCACCGAGGACTGCGCTGCTGTTGCCCGAAGCGTGGGCGGCACCCACTATTGTGACAAAATAATGTCTCTTCACTATATAACCTTCTTCTAACAATAGTGCACCCGAAAAAACACTATTCCGTGAACATAAAACTCCAAGCGCGGCGGCATAACCACCAGATGGTACGCCGCGATAGCGCTGAATAATCAACGCTTAAACGTCTTGAAAAGGAAGATACGGTAATGTAATATGAATAACAAAACGACAGAGATATATTCCTATTTAATTCTTATTACTCGGCCAACAATGCTATATAAATTATGCGAGTTTATTCTATGAATCATAAGGTGTGTAACTACCGGGGCGATAAATAAAGGGTGTATTCTTTGTGTTCGATGCGAACTCGATTGTATTTCGCGGTCGAATCGACGTAGCAGGTCCAATTTTCCAGGAGAGTGGGTCGTAAGAGGCAAGTGATGCGATGCGACGTGGCGACAGCCGCGAGCTGGGCTTGCGATTAATTACTTTCGCAAAGTCGAACGCCGTCAACGGGCCGGTAGGGCTTCGCTTCAACTGTCGTATGAGTTTTTGTTACATTGTTTTTGCATGCGAAAGTTGGTGCTAGTTAAATTAATACGTCGACGACGACGCCTTTGTCTTGAAATACTTTAAATTCATTTTAATTCAAAGTGATGTAGGCTATTGGTAAGTCTGGATACTTAGACTACGCCACGCCCTAGTTTGCGATAGGCATAGTGCTGGGGGAAGAGAAGTGCACGAGATCGATATAATATTAGATTTGACGACCTCCGTGGTCCAGTGGGCGAATACCCGGCTGAGACGCAGGAGGTAGCGGGTTCCATTCCCGCCGCGGAACAAATGTTTGCATGATCTACAGATATTTGTTCCGGGTCTGGTTGTTTCTTTATAAATTATAAGTATGTATTTACAAAAAAATGTATATAAGTATTCTATCAGTTATCTGGTTCCCATAGTACAAGCTCTGCTTAGTTTGGGGCTAGATAGCTCTGTGTGAAATGTCAAGCAATGTTTATTTATTTAATAAGATTTGACTTACCATAGAAGTATTCTATTCATTCTATTGCAAGTTCAAACGAATTTTTCTCAAAAGCGTTTTTAGTTCCATGTGTTCCATAGGAACACGTACATACGTTACATACCTACTTATCGTTACTATCAAATTACTTTTGAATTGCGTTATAGTTTGTGCTAAAAAACACAAACTAGCGATTGGGGCAAAAGGGTCACGGTCATTGGCACAGTTATTGTAGACACAATATTCATAACGTGTATAAAAAACCCTTTAAGATATTTTAGCAAAAGTATGTCCAAATAAACGGCTATTTTTTACCACTTCAAACAGAACACTGGTAAAGAACATTCCAAGTTTAGCTACCAAGTACTCCAGTCCGTCCGTGACCACGGCTGTTTAAACACAGCCGAAACGTCGGGATATCAAATAAAAAGGTACATACGCGATTAATACCCATTTTAATCTGTAATTTTGTGATCGCGAAAGTACGAAAAATACCATCCCAAGTTTATCTTGCGTAGATTAAGCCGATAAAGTACGCGTATCCAGATCTGCAATATATCTAAGTTTGGTATCACTTTAACAGAACCACGTTGCATAAAACAGCAGCTAGATATGTAGTCTACCAGTAAACACTGTATTCTTCATTTTGATTTGTAGATATAACTTTCTAGACATAACATGTTGATGGTTCGCAGAAACAATTCGTAACACAAAGAAAATATGCGTTTACGTAACATTGTTAAACGCTTTAAACACAGTGAATAATGTTTTTAAAGTGGCATGCCTCATTTTTTGTTCGTATACTTTTTAAAGCTACATTTCACTCGCATACAAGACTATTCACAAAGGAAAAAGATGTAATAAATAGTTTATGTAAGGCGACTTTGTAAATAATCGACAAAATTTGAGAAATGCCGCTACCTGTGATTCAAAACAATAATCTGTGATTGTTTTAATCCAAACATGATGTTAAAACCTACCTTCTCATACACTGCGGCGTCTTTAGACAGTGCGGTTTGTATAGAACGGTGGATTTTCAACTTCAATAATAGATTTAAATAAACACAGATTATACGGGCAGATCCGTTCCTCAAAATTTGTCGAGTTTTTACAAATTCATCCTGAAACCATATACCACCACAAACTTCAAAAACCTCGCCACATTTACACCGATTGAAATATAAACTCAGAGCTACATAAATTCGAGAAATTCCTTCACAAGACATCGCACATTGCAACATTTTCTCGGACTACCTTCGGCTGCCAAAGTTGAGGTTATAAATCAGTGCACACGTACACGGCAGGGGTGAGAACCGCTGGCTTGGCACCGCGCCACGCACCCTCGGTTGAATTAACCAGTGGATTTGGAATAAAGTAAGGCTGGTCGCATGCAGGACATGCTTTTGTCACGGACGAATAAAAAAGTTTGACGGCGCACCACTAAATTGAAATGTACTTTACGAACACATTTGCTTGATGTACTAAATTACTCGCTTTAAGCTTGCTCCATCTTCAACGACAAATGAGGTATTCTAAAAACGATACGACGGATACACACTGCGTATTGATGGCCATTCGCCCATTGGCTGCCAACCAGCACAGGTGATGCAAATGTGTGCGTGATGTGTTAGAAGACATTTTACTCAAAAATGTCTTTATCTCGGACAGGAACGCCCTTTGTATCATTTTATTTTTAATATTTACCGTATTATTGTTGCACGTGTTTATTTTCAAGACCGAGTGTTGTGATACGCAGTTCCATAATAATCCTAGTGTGGGGTCAGGACTGTCTGTGACAGTCGGGTGCTATTTACTCATTTACTAGCTTCCCTGCAGGGCTTTGCACGCGTGATTTGCCTATTAAAAGTACTTAGGCTACTTTTTATTAATAGATTATGATCTATCTATACATAAAATTTAATTGAAACCTGTTCTGCCGCTTAGTCATAAAAACGTAACAAACAGACAAATAGAGGGACAGAGATAGTAACTTTTGAATTTATCAATTATTGTGGATATTCCGTGCGTATTGTGTAGATCCAGTGTGCGGCTTTCCTTACACGCTGTCGCATTGTCACATCCCAAAGCATACGGTACGATAAAGCAAATAAAATTAGACAAAACTTTGCCTAAACATGTGGGAGGAATTAGCATCTATTCAAAAGTCACTGTACTCTCAGAATAGGTACCTAGGAAAAACAGAAACCTTGGGTTCATTCTATTTAACTTTGCGCACTTTTGCGTACAATTTTCCACTATAATATTATTTTACTTGTTCTTTTTTTATTGAGAAAGTAGAAATGACCATCAAAAATACAAAGCCTTTAGCGACCGCCCTACTAGTGTTTATCTAGTACTAGCTGACCCGCCCGCGCGGCTTCGTACGCATGGTTTGTCAATAAAACATTACTCTCCTTCTGTGCAGTCGCGTAAAGTGTATCCTATGTCTCAAGTCCATTCATAATCTATCTAGGTATATATATAGGTACCAAATTCATCGATATCGGTCGAGCCGTTAAGTCGTGAAAAGGACAGACAGAGAGACAGAGTTACTTTCAAATCGGTATGTACGTAGATTATAACCTGGATTAACACAGGCTACTTTTTTTGACAAACAACGCGTGTGAAGCCGCTGGCGGAAGCTAGTTATAAATATTAACCCTCCTCTTGAATCACTCTATCTATTTCTGAAAACTGCATTAAAATCCGATGAGTAGATAAAAGGTAACAGACAGCGGAAGCGACTTCATTTTATAGTACGAGTATGTAAAGATGTGAAATACTTGTCAGTTTCTAGCATTTCTCCAAAACTAAAACGCATTGAGCTACGATCTAAAAGATGAATTATGTAATTACATATGCTTAACTTTAATGACGTAACCAAGTTATCAACTGTGTCCCTATGTTTGAATAAATGAGTGTATGAAATGACGTAAAAAACGTTAAAAAAACGAGGTATAAGGTGTTCCAAACAACATCTCTCGGAACCCAAGCCAACCTCACCGGCCCGTGGTATACCCTGCCGACCAACAAACGAGGCTCTGGCGCTCCACCCACCAACCCGCGATTGGACCAGCGTGGTGGGTTGTGGTCCAAACCCCTTCCTTCATGAACCACACCAATATACAATGCCCCCAAGTGCTCGGCGACCCGGGGGTCGACGCTGAAGACAGTAGGCCGATGACCCCTACGGCCAGGAGCAAGATGAATCTCCGGGCGAAGGTCTTAAACTGTCAAACGACTCAGGCTATAAAAATGGACACAGACAAACTTAACGTTTTAACCTATAACGTCAAAACTCTACGAACCGAAGAAAGACTAGTAGAACTCGAGAATGCTCTCGAACATGTCAACTGGGACATTATGGGTTTAGCAGAAGTAAGACGAGAAGGCGAAAATACATTAAAACGCAATCAAAATATTTTCTATCACTACGGGAACAGAAGTCAGTACGGAGTGGGATTTTTAGTTGCCAAGCGATGGAAATCTAACATCAAAGAGTTTATTGGATACTCTTATAGAATAGCTGTTTTAAAGTTTCAAATTGACAGTAAAACAGCTCTAACATTAGTACAAATCTATGCGCCAACATCTGCGCATCCCGACGAAGAAGTCGAAGAGTTCTATGACATATTAAAAAAGGCATATGATGATAACAAAGGAACTTGGACAATTGTAATAAGGAAAAAAATGTTAAAACATTTAAATATAAAATACACAAACAACAACTTATTTTTAATTTCTAACAAGATTTCGAGTCATAAAACTATTTTGCTCGTAGCTCAGACAACTAAATACATTTATATTATAAATACATTCACAATAAATTATGATAAACTAAAAGAAATTGTTAAAAAACATCATCTCAAAGGTTTGAAAGCTCGTTAGTGCCCTTTACTGAGAAAGGAATGAATTAAACAGTGATTAACATATTCTGACCGCTACTTTACGTATGTAAATGAACATGATGGTTTGAAATTATGGTTTTTTGATACGAAATGCTTGCGTGTGTTGAATATTGTAAAGGTGAGAGTAATCTTTTATCTGAGAATGTTCTCTCTGGAACAGACATTGAGAAAGCTTTGTGGTATTCTTTGAACAAGAATATTAGAATGTGCTTGATCTTCACGCAAAAATGTATATTCCACTAATATTCCTTATAAACGCAAATATATGGATATATGTGTGGATGTTTGTTACTCTTTCACGCAAAAACTACTGAATGGATTTTAATGAAATTTGGTATGTATATAGATTATAAACTGGATTAACACATAGGCTACTTTTAATTGACAAGCCGCGTGCGGAAGAATGAATGAATGAATGAAATACTCTTTATTGCACACCAAACAAAAATACAGTAACAAAGGAAATAAACAATAAATAACGGTACAATGGGCGGTACCTAGTACAAAATAATCTATATTTTCTTCGACTAAAGCTTTTTCGCGCGTGTTTAAATATTTTTAGTTTTTTTTACCTTGAAGATTGGATTTCAAAAAAGGTGCCATTATAATCGTTGAGTCTTCGACAAGTCGAGTGTTCTTAGAATTTATCTTCGTTCACGTTTTCGTTACGTTTAACGCTTAATTTTGACATTTTGCGTCGAAATTTTTATCTTGATGTGATGATTTCAAAAAGGCATAACAAGCTTTAATATAAATAAAATAAATAAATATGGCTGAACATTTCACACAGCGCTATCTATCCGCAAACTAAGCAGAGCTTGTACTATGGGAAGCAGATAACTGATAGAATACTAATATACTTTTTTTTTGTAAATACATACTTATAATATATAATAAAACATCCAGACCCGGATCAAATATCTGTAGATCATACTGTTACGAGCTGAGGGTTCGGGATAAAATAATGAGAATCAATCTAACCAAAGTAACACTTTTATTCAACACTAAAACGATGAATACACGAACTTGGTCACACGTAATCACAACACACTAATTCACACCAATGTTGCACCACTTAAAGTCACCGAAATGTTCGCACGTATAGCCAAATCCAGACTGACTGTCCGGCCATCTCTCCGGCCTATTTATATCGCGCACAATTCACTACACTAGAACGATCTCGAACGTTCCAGGAAAGGGTCGGTGTTTCGACAGAATGACCACTCCCCATTCTGCGCAACTGCAGGTAAAAACGCAGCATGCAGGTATATATCATACCAAGTATTACGTATTCCGTGACACAGTACGTAAGCCGAGAGCCGTCGAGAAATTTCGACTATTACTTATTGTATACAGCCTCGGCGTAACACTACAAACATTTGTTCCGGCGGCAGGCATCGAACCCGCTACCTCCTGCGTCTCAGCCGGCTATTACTGTACCACGGAGGTCGTCAAATGTCGTATGATTCGATATAAGAGTATAGGGATTTCAGTTCTTAAATTGTTTTGTAAGAAACTAAACAGTAATGTTTTAATATCTTGCTTAGCCAATATCACCACAACTTGTAATTAAGGGTATCATGATGTTGGTTGTGCTAATGTGTGATGTAGGTACACGTATCTATGTAATTGAGAGTAACTCCAAGCTTTGATATGCAAATGTGTGGACGCAACATGTGGCGTTCAGTTCACGTCAGTCTGCGGTGAGGTACTTCAAGCGAGAAATTGACTTTGCTGCACCTTCTGGCTTATTAAAGTTGCATTTTCAATGTTTTCTTTATACGATACGGTTTTTTTTGTTTGTTTTTATGTGATGTGAATGCCTTGTCTGCGATCAAAGAGCGTTTCTGACGTTAATTTTTAACTGTGATTTAGATGATTAAATAAGTTCTATATTACCGTAGTATAATTTATTATAATTTCAATTGTTTTATTATTATTCATGTAAACATTTGCATTGCCTCGCTAGGATGGAACATAAATGTTCGTATTATGTATGTATTAAAAATAAATATTATATTATCTTATCCAGGTTATTTTTATTGTACACAAATAGATTACAGACAGAAACAGCTTACAAAATGGGCATGTACAAAGGCGAGCTTAACCCTAATAAGAGTTTTCTTCCAGCAAACCTTTGATGATGGAGATAGTTGATTATAGTGGTGGGTACGTGCACAGAAAAGGACATTGGAGTAAAATACTAATAAATGCCTATAGATATACATAATATATATACCCTAATAAATACAATACTTATGCATATTATAGATAAACAAAATACAATATAGAAAATATAGAGTAAAATACTAATAAATGCCTATAGATATACATAATATATATACCCTAATAAATACAATACTTATGCATATTATAGATAAACAAAATACGATATAGAAAATATACATAATAACCTAAAAGTTTACAAGGACAGGTACTCTTAATGCTCTATATAGCATAGCTGGTATCATATATAGCATAAGATCTACATTATTATCTGAGATACTTCACTTTCATTTGAAAGCTGTTTTTTATATTTTAGTTCTACGCTACCTTATTAATTATATAAATCTAGAAATGGTTGAGTATAAATTCATATTTAAGACTAAAAACGATCATAAGGGAATCTTAAAACCTTCTATTAGAGACGCCTAAATAAGTATGACTTTTACAACAAAATGCTATCTTGTGATTTTACCCAACGTTGCTAAGTAAAACGTCAATCCATATTCGCAAATACACTCACAAAAAGCTTGGCAGCTAAAGCCAGACAATGCTTTATCTAAACAGCCTTCACTTTGTCGTTTTCTATGTAAATTTATGACAGTGAATTAGATATCACAATCAATCGATATTTTTGGAAGCGGATTCACTCTTAATATTTTTGACATACGCACGCTACGCATTTCCGATTAAGCACCTTGTAGACCCCCTTTACCCGTATTGTGTCGCCCTCGTCACGATTTTTCATAGAACATCCCATCCGCTCTTCAACGCACTTGATTTGCGAAGCACGTATACTCCAAAGATATCTTTCAAACCATCAAATTGAACCTTATCTAGTCGTATTACGTGTCTTTAGAATAGCATTTTAAATGTGGCGACGCTCAGACGATCTCATCCAGGCTCTGAAGGGGGCGATGTTTTGCTTTGCGGTGACATCGTTCATACCTTATACGGAAAGTGAGATGAAGGTGAGTCGGTACATGTCTGGAAGCTAAATATAGCGAAGAATCGTTTTAATTAGCTTTGGAATAATGGTTTTAAATACCGTGACATTATATCTAGCACTTTATTGTTTATTTTATTTTATTTATTTATTTATTATTATTATTGCACACAAGAAAATACATTTAAAATACAGAAATAGAGGTCATGTACAAAGGCGAGCTTAACCCTAAGAAGAGTTTTCTTCCAGCAAACCTTTGAGGCTAGAGAGAGAAATGATTTTAAAGGTAGGTGAGTGTACAAAAACATAAATAAATATATATACCCAAAACTAATATGAACTATACTCAAAGTATGTTATAATATTATAATTATAATAAATAATTTATATGGAATAATAATATATACCTACCTAATATAAATATATACCTATGTATAATAATATAAAATTATAGAGAAAGATAGTGCTGTTTAACTTTCCGTTTGATAATGTTGTGCGATGGGCTACCGCGAACTTCATGAGGAAGAGCATTCCAAATTTTTACCACATAAACGTTGAAGGAGCCACCATAGCGGCTAGAAGTGTGTTGAGGTGTTTTGAGAAGAGACTTGGAGGCCCGGCATGGCACACTGCGAGGGACAAGAAATTCAAAACGCTCACGGAGGTAAAGAGGAGAGAGTGGACAATATAATACTTTGAAGAGGAGTAATACCACTATTTATGCAATAATTTATTCTTTGACAATAAAAGTTATAAATACTTTTCATTACCTTCGAAATGGGTAAACGATCTATTGCTATATAATTGCTTTTACTAATTGCTACTTTACGATAATTTAACCACATGAAAACGAACTTTTTCATGATTAATCGTGTTATTGTTATCATCGAGTTACAAATAACAACGCATGTGAGTTATACTTTTACATAAACAAAGAGGAAGAAACTTTCACACTTATTTGGGGTTAGGATTATTTATATAGCGTTGTCATGGTAACGGATTGCCTTTTTGCTCTTGGACCCTTTGTTAGAAAAAGTTCTGTAGTTAATTACTATGTGAGGTCGTGGCAGTTTCGAAGTTTTTGATGAGGTGGGTACAGCTAATGTGTTTATGTTAACTACTTAGAACTGACGTTTTTTTTATATAGTAATTGAAAATAAAATTACATAATTTGAATTTTAATGCACTAAATTATTTTTTAATAAATGTTTTATAAATATTTATTTATAAAAACTGATAATAAAACAGTTAATAAAATTTTACATTCAGGAAATTATCATCTTAATCATGATATCAATCATGGAACATCCACTGCTAAACATGCTAAACCGCAACCTCGGTCTTGATTCGATGCGATACCAATTTCGCCACGGGTCCACTACCCGTCAGTTACGAAATTAGTCAGAGTTTACCACTCAAGGGTTCACATCCCGTTCGGCTCGAACTTTTGCGATGATTAACTATTAAGATTTTCAAGTAAGTGTCGGATAAATAATTAGCCTCTCTCATAAATTTGCCCTCAAAATGCGGCTCCCGTGCTTCTGTAGTGCTTTAGGCATGTTCACCGAAGCACGCGCAGACACCTTTGACGCTATCTGGCGCAACAAAAAACCTCACTCCTGCGCACACTGCGCAAAAGCAGTAACACTATCCTGAACGTTATTTCCAACAAGCTCGATTGTCCTCTGATGTGGAAGCTCAGACTGAGGACTAAATCAAAACTATTAAGTACTAACACCTCTAGATTTAAGCAATTTACTAAGAAAATGGATCTACGAGTATGTTATCTAAATTAAATAAATTATTATTATTATACACTAGCTTCCGCCAGCAGCTTCAGATACGTGGTTTGTCGAAAAAAGTAGCCTATGTGTTAATCCAACTTATAATCTACGTACATACCAAATTTTATCGAAATCGGTTCAGCCTATACGACGTGAAAGAGTAACAAACATCCACACATACATACATCCATACAAACTTTCGCGTTTACAATATTAGTGGGACTCATATTCATTTATTCTGCTTACATGTACATATACCTTTTTTAGCTTAGATGGTAGGTTAGAAGTATGTACATATACCCTGTAAGGGTACTGCAAGTTGGATTTGCGCTTTTTCAAAAGTACATCAATTAAACATGGAATTAAACATGACAAATCAATTAAATTAAAATAGTTTATGCGGCATATGTCAAATAATACAGTAGAATAATAAAGGTATGTCAAGCTATCGATTTCCAGAGCGACCGAATTTATCCAGCCTGCACCCAACGGCTCCCAGCCACTTTTAATATGTCGTCTTTCCATCTAGCTGGGGTATTGTTACGCTGCGCTTTTCAATGCGTGGCTTTCACTAGCAAACCTAGATTATAATTTTTTATCTATCTTTCAAACGCAGGATCTCTAGTTTACTTATAAAACATTCTACAGTATTTTGGGTGCATGTCATTAATATCTATAAAAGTACTAGACTCTATAAACACAAAAATTGTGTGTCTCAAAAATAATAAACAACCCACAACAGTGGTAAGTCCCGCGGCCGGCGACCTCCACACAAAGTAAATAAATCAGTACTAACACTATGTTAGTATCTGTGCCTTTCTCAGGAATGTATCACTTATAATTGAAGCAAAAATTAAATGTGATCTTTAAAGCCATGTTACGAGCTGAGGGTTCGGGATGAAATAATGAAAATCAGTCTAACCAAAATAACACTTTTATTCAACACTAAAACGATAAATACACGAATTTAGTCACAAATAATCACAACACACTAATTCACAACACTGTTGCACAATAAACCACTAAAAGTCACCGAAATGTTCGCACGTATAGCCAAAACCAGACTGACACTCTGCGGCCTATTTATACCGCGCACAGTTCACAACACTCGAACGCTCTCGATCGTTCCAGGAAAGGGTAGGTATTTTGACAGAACAACCATTCCTTATTCTGTGCAACTGCAGGTAAAAACGTAGCATGTAGGTATATTCCATACCAAGTATTACCTATTATATACCCTTCAAACACAGCAATGCTGCTTGGCGGCAGTAATAGGTATGGTGGTAGCACTTCCCCGGGTGAGACCTTTCATGAATAACTCTAATACTAGTGGTTCGCTAGTGGTTCGTCCCGAACTGAGATCTCGCGAGTCTACCATAAAACAATAAAAATATTATTCGTAATTTTTTACGATCAAAATAGTGCCACGATGTAAATAACCAACTTACTTGACCTACAGTTTCATTCAAATTACAGGTAACGGGAGTTCATGTAAATTGGTTACTCTTTTTTGGGGTACTAATTTCAGTTATTCTGGATTTCAGACTTTTGCCTATATTTGTGATACTGAAGCTACACGCATACCAAATTACAGCACTGTGGGGTTACTGGTTTACCCTGTGAATTTTGTCAAAGTTTAGTTTTTATTATGGTTAATACCTCAAAAACTACAAAAACTTTACTAAAGATAGAAACACTGTCGAAATATACTAATGAAGACCTTTCATTTGACGTCTCACTTGACCTAATAGTCTTATTTTCATTTTATTTTTACCCCTCTTGAACCCCAATATCTCAACAACCCCCTAATATTTTTAGCTCATCTAGTCACACCGAAATTGTGCCATAACTACCTACCTATGTATAAAATTTTACGATGATCGGATAAACGCTTCGAAAGTTATCCTAGGATAAACAAACATACATACATACAACGCCGATTTGCCCAAGTTGATTTGGAGATCTCGCTTCGCTTTATCAACTACAATATCCTTGACTATTATTTTGAGTAAATCACAAGGGAAATAACCAAAAAACCATAATTATTATAAATACGGGATTTATCACGTTCTTTATTGGTGTTTCGACCGACAATGTTTCGCTTCAATTCGTGAACCTTCATCAGGGTTGAGTGCAATCCGCTCCGCACTGCGTCCCGCGTCGCTTTAATAAAATAATAAGATTTTTTCGAAGTAAAAAAGCATAGATTAAAGAAAAGACTAAAAGTGTTTGTCAAGTCCAGAGTGAAACGTGAAATGTTTGACTCATGTTTGTTCTGAACCGGCTACATACTACCTATTACTTATTCTGTGTCTTGGCGTCAAAACTATTGCTACAGCGAGATAAGCCGAGGTGTTCATTGTGGCTGAATAACTTTGCCCCCTGACAAATTACCAATGGAGTTACTGTGAGAAAATTCTGCCAATTTTGTTTGTAAAAGTGGCTTTATGAGGTTGAAAGTAGTGTGAATGAGGTTTAACTTTTAATATTGTAGAATTTAGATGTAGTTTAATATAGCAAGATTCAATTTGAGTATTTTGTTCGTTTGATTAAATAGATAAAGCTGGATATTTGCGAACATTTTTGATGAGTTTCAACAGTTTTTGTCCATGGTAAAAAATAACATCATAGCGAGTAAATTCATCAAATTCAAGTTAATTTAATTAAATCTAATAAAACAACTGACGCCTCTGTGCTTAATCAACAGATCGCATAGGGGAACTAAAACTTTGGCTTTTTAGTAGAAACTCACTGAATGAATTGAATCTTATAAGGTTATCTATCAAGTCTGCATCAATATCAAAAAACTATTGACTTAGCTGAAAGATGATACTGCCTATGCCTGAACAACGCGTCACATAGGGGAACTAAAATGTTAGGCAGTCTACAAGAAAGACGCCGAAGTGCTAAACAATATCCTTATTTTTTGTTATCAACTACATAGTTGACCCGCACCGGCTTCGCACGGATTTCGAAACAAAATATAGCATATTAGTGGTCAGGAGTACAAACAAAAATCCCATAGAATAGCATTTGATCCCCATTTTATTTTCTTTTAAACCACTCCTATATTAGAGGGGAAAAAACAAAAAAAATAATTAAATCAGTCAAGCCGTTCTTGAGTTTTAGCGAGACTAACGAACAGCAATTGATTTTATATATATGTATATGATTTGTGAGTTTTTGAGTATCTCAATATTTCATTGATGATTTACCCGTGGTAAACTCACAAATCATGGTAAATATCCCATTTTTAGTATAAACCGATTTTGATGAAATTTGTATCTGGATAGATAGAGCCTGTATTAAAACATAAGCTATTTAATATTGACAAAACAGGCATGCGAAGCCGCTGGCGGAAGCTAGTCTTTAATAAACCTAACTAATCAAATGCCGTATCTAATCACAAATACGTCTCGTATACAATTCACAATACAAATTGTATTGTGAAATTTATAAAACTTTAAGCTTCCCCAAACGAGGGTACTTTAAAAAAGTGTTACAACCCCAAAATTTGAGATATCCATTAAATAGTTTTTGACGTAGACTTTCATACTTGTCACCTTCCATGAGAACATCAGACATCTTCGCTCTTACCACGTGACTCACAGAGAGAGGTTGTCTTTCTCAATAATAAAAGGCATAATGCTTGCCATCTAACCACAGATACTGTATTGGGGACGTCTAGAGATATCTCTTGTTGTCCCTTTCCAACCCAAAACCCGCATCCATTTCGGAAAGAGATATCAAATCGGCCTTTATTTTTGGATGTCAATTGCAAGATTAGGCAGTAAGTTTTATATCGAATTAATCACCTAAACTTAGTCGATTTTCTTGAAAAGTTGATAATATAATTGAGTTTTTTTTCAGAAGTATTTTTTTATGTTTTGATAAATCGTCAGTATATTACCAAACAACCTGTATAACCAAATTTATAAATGGTATGTGACCAGAACAAAGTCTGATAAAATATTGCTTAGCGAAGAGATTTAATAATGTTAAATCTATTCGATAAGCAAAATTTTATCAAAAGGGGCATGGTGCACGTCAGTTTGGATTATGTCGATATGGGATCCGTGCAGGAAGGGGGTGTCGATATGTGTGGGAGCTCAGGAGACCCGCATGGGCGAGATGGTCAAGTTGCAGCGGACTGTGGAGCGGGGCGTGAAGAACAGACGGTGCAGAAAAACGTGGTGCAGCACTGAAGAAGAGATAAGGACGTGCAGAGGCACTTGTAACAGTTGCAACAACAAAGAGTAGAAAGTGAAGAAAGGAGAGTGCAGCGCGGACTGGTGCGCGTGGCTGCTTAGGATCTGGTTGTGGTGGAGATGCGGCATCAAGAGGCCTCCAGGCTGACCGTAGATTCCATGCTCGGCACGAGCGGATTCCTTGGCCGCGCTCCCACCGCTCAAGTTCAAGTAATGTGAACTCAACACGGTTCACGATCAAGATCAATAAACATTAAAACAAATGAACAGTAAATCAGATAAGCAGAAACCTATTAACCTACCAGCAAACCTAATCAATAACATTCAATAAACAGTTATTCAAACTGAAGACAACAATCGGAATTAATTAACAAATATGATGTACTGAAAGCGATATTTAGACTAGAAGCCAGTGGTGTTTTTTATTGCTACAATCTGAAAATACAATTGCTTTGGTTTGATTGATAAGAAGAAACTGTTATAAAATGATTTGGACGTCAACTCTTTGTTCGAAGGAAATGTGAACTTCCAGACATCAGTATAAGCGATTTTACACCACCATGTCTGCAAATCTTAGACCACATCATCGCTTACCAACAGGTGAGATTGTGGTTAAACGAAGGTCTATCAAAAAAATACAGATTCATTGATTTTATATTTAAAGAGAAAAGGCTATTAAACATTAAAAGACGCAAAAGATATGAACGACGGAATTATAGCTTTGGTTTCAAATTTAGCTTTAGTTGCCATAATATATAACAAAATACCAGAACAAATTAAAACACAAGAAAACGACCACATATTTGAACATAGATTAAAACATAACTAATGGAAAAGAGTTTATATTAGACGATTTTTTTAACGACAAGACAAGTAAATAATTTTCTACAATAATGATTTCAATAACCAATAAAATTCAAAACATAAAATCGTTCAACTTCGATTACACCAGACCTGCCTAGTTAACTTTAATATTGCTACACCCTTACTTGCATAAGAAGTCCTGGACACTTGACTAGTCACTAAGATCTGACATGTTACATTTTAATCCACTTTGTATGAACGCAATAAAATACTGAATAATAACTAACGTTGAGTACGTCAATTTTTTCTTTCGAATAAAGTTTACTGAACTTTGACACTTTCTAAGAATTGTTCCCGGAACTGAAGAGTATAAATATGATGCGCGTTATTGACCTCTACGAGTTGTTAATTTGCTATAAATGTCGTACTAAAATGATTACTGATTCCTATTCTATACTGAGAGCTACATTGATAAATATAACAAACGATCGTATTTCATACTGGGCTGATTGATTTACAGCGGTCGAGATGGTTCCCGCTTTCAAACCAATTTATTGTTCATGGTCAGCAAAGGAACTAAAACTCTGGAAATGACAGAACAGGTGCCCAATTCTGCTAATTCATAAGAAAAACGATTATGAAGCGATATTGTTGTTCCTGTCATAATCTGCCAAATTATCAATGATGTTGTCATAACAACGGCGGTCATTAAAAAAAGATTGTGTTTGTAGAATACCATAAAGTATCTATAGTGGCGACTTTGCGACGATACCATTATCATAGAGAAGCGATTAGTTTAGTAGAATTGGGCCCCAGTTGAGAACATTTTGGTAATATTGCTTAGGCTAGCAACCATAGACATAAATAATTAACTGAGAATAGCCTCACAGAATTAAACATCATAACCACACACATTTATTCAAACCGTAGAGACACAATAGAACACTTGGTTACGCAATAATAATACTTATATAAGTACATAGGCTTTATCTACCAGTAGCTCATTATACCATAATTTTGTAGGTGCTAGAAACAGAAACACTGATTAATAAGTACTTAAGATTATAGCTTTTGACAACCTCCGTAGTGCAGTGGGCGAATAGCCGGCTGAGACGCAGGAGGTAGCGGGTTCGATCCCCGCTGCGGAACAAATGTTTGCATGATCTACAGATATTTGTTCCGGGTCTGGTTGTTTCTCTATATATTATAACTATGTATTTACAAAAAAAAATATATAAGTATTCTATCAGTTATCTGGTTCCCATAGTACAAGCTCTGCTTAATTTGGGCTAGATAGCACTGTGTGAAATGTCCAGCAATATTTATTTATTTATAGCTGCTGTAGATGGGCATTGTCAAAGAATTTATAATATACATAATTTAAATACTAAATTGCTATGTATGTCAATAGATAACATGTATAAGCACTGCATTGATTTGTAATAAAACTTGAAATTTCAAAAATAACTCGGTTTTTCTGTTTGTTACGGTTTTACAACTAAACAGCTGAATATTAATATTAATGATATTAATATATTATTGAATATTAATATATTATTATTATATTGTAGTAAAGAAAAACTGAAACTTTGTCAAATAATTATTTTTCTTAATATTCTGGTTATTTGCATTCCAGATTCTCTATGTCGGTGGCAAATGTATTCAAATTGCTCTCGATAGTTCCACCAACATTGTGGTGGCTACACTTAAGTTAATGGTCCAATCCTTTTATGTATGCAATATTTTTACATTCAAACAATATATGTATTAGATAGGTACACAAATAAAGCTTTAGTGAAATAAAAAAAAGTATTCTTTCAGATTCATAGATTTTATTGGACACAAACTTACTTTTTAGATTTTGTATGAATAATAAATTAGTATATTTTTATACACCAACTAAATAAATTAACTCAAAAGTATATAAATAAAATAATCCTAAAAGAGGATAATTACCATGATTAGTGAGTGTTTGAGTGTCCAGATATTACGGCACAGTTTCATGCGCCATGATCACGGGTAAACCTGATGGCTTTGCGAGTTCTAGGGCAGATATATCGATCTACCCTCTTCTCAGTTCCTTTAAAATCATCTATCTCTCTCTATTAAAAGTTTGCAAGAAGGTTGTTTGGTAAGATAATTCTACTCACTACTACTCTTCTACATAAAACTCTGCTCGCCGTTGTACATATAATCCTCTATTTTTGTAATTTGTTAAACATTTTCTTGTGTACAATAAATAATAATTTAATATTATTATAAATACTGGATAATACTAATAATACTCTGACTGGCAGGAGATTTCTGGAGAACGCAAGGAATGGAAGGAAATGGGGAGACCTTTGCCCAGCAGTGGGACAGTATAGGTTATTGAAAAAAAAAAAATACGGGATTTATCACGAACCGTTTTATCGGTGTTTTGACCGACAATGTTTCGGTTCAATTCGTGAACCTTGATCAGGGTGAGTGCGATCCGCTCTGAATACGTCTCGCCTCGCACATTGTCAACATTGTCAGTCGAAACACTGACAAAACGGTAAAAATCGCGTATTTATAATAATGATTGAAATCAATCACGAACATTTTTAAGTAAAGTAATTTATTACCCACAAATAGTGTTCAAATTCATGATAGTTGCAAAAGTAATTGCCTAAAAGGTCTCCCAAGTATGCATAAAGGTCAAATATTTGATGAAGTCTAATCAAACATTCCACAATTTGAATCGCAATTAAGCGACAGGTAAGACAACCATCTGTGTCCATCCATCAACGAAATGACGTGAGGTCATTACTAATTTGGCAACGATCATCAACATTATACACAGTATCGTCATGCGATCAAGATTGTATGGTTTAAAATAAAACTACATAAATTTATAGGTTTCCCAATAATTATACAGGGTGGACATACATACTTTTAAAAAGAAAATATTCCGAAGAATAGAATCTTTCTCTAATTTTTTTGAAGACGGTTAAAAAAACGGAATGTTAGAATGAAGTTGTCTAAATTTGATATCTTTGATATCAAAAACCGCTGGGGAAAACCCAACGGTTTTTGATCGTATGCTAATAACGATAGGGAAAAATAGACGTCTTTTCATATGCTATCAAATTATTGTTATGTAATTTTTGTTCACAGTTGTTTTTTCTTCTTTATAGTAAAGATATCACTGGTTGCATTATATCCAGTGAAAATGCACTGATTTTAGTCATCAATAATATACTCGTAGGTATGTACATATTTTTTTAATGTTACCTGTTGATGAAGCAAGCATATGCCCCACCTGATGTTAAGTGGTAACCATTGTCTGTAACAAAGTAATGTCTCATAGGTCACGCACCTTAGAAACATGTCCTACGATGTACTGCACTGGGTCCATCAACTTGAGACATACAGGTGTAAATCCTCATGTGCCTGTAATTTCCCCGGCAACTACAACCTTAAAACCGATACACAGCTGCTTGGTGGCAGAAATAGGTATGGTGGCAGTGGAAAAATATTAAAAGTAAAAACCGTGGCTTATTTTCGTAAAGTCTATTCAGTTTAAATCATCAGCTGTAGCAAAATAAAATCATCCCTCAAACCGCTTAGCCATTACACCACACCAAGTGACTGTCCAATTACACAAATTGCGTTGTTCTCCGCTATAATTTGACTGAGATCACTGTAATTTCGTATATCCATTAAGAGAAGTCCGAATCAGCGCGCAAAAAAATTCCGCTACCTAATTTAGATGTAAAAAGTTTGTCATAAATTGTTTTGTGTCTGATCCAAAATGTTACAATTTTATGTCGAAACTTCTTGTGGTAAAATTTTGCGATAGGTAACAAGCGAATTCAAAATTATAGCGAGTTATACTGCTTTTTGAACTACCATGCCAGTAGTAATATGACGCCTGCCCTAGTGATAAAATACTAATCACACTATTATAAATGTAAAAGTTGGATGTTTGTTTGTTTGTTACTCAATCACGTCATAACGGCTGAACCAATTTCGATGAAATTTGGTGTATGTATAGATTATGACCTGGATCGGAACATAGGCTACTTTTTATTGGCAAACTACGCGTGCAAAGCCGCAGGCGGAAGCTAGTCACACTAATATTATAAATGTGAAAGTTCGAATGTTTGTTTATTTATTTATTTGTTTCTTTGTTACTCATTCACGTCGTATTGTCTGAACCGATTTCAATGAAATTTGGTATATACGTTGATTATAACTTGGATTACCACATGGGCTACCTTTTATTCTATAAATCCGTTCCCATGGGATAAAAATGTTGTGACAAGTCAAGTTGCAACAGCGAGTTTAGCTTTATTTCTAGGTTACCTACACATTTAGTAGTGTAACACGTACGAAGTCGCGGGCAACAGCTAGTAATTTATAAAGATTCCTATAATCTATTCCTACGCATTAATTCATACTCGATTTTTTTAGGTACGAGGCTTGAACGGTTTCTGTCGTTTCTGTCATTCTTACAGATGCCTTACAGTGATACTCGTATACAAGTTTATTAAAAAAATAAAAATCAGTCGACTCATAAAAAAACTTTTAATAAAATTTCTTATTACAGCTGCGATCTCTTCATCAAAAAATGTTCTGATATTCTTCCGATTGGCCGACCTGATATTCATAGCTAAGAACCACCCCAGTTAAACTAGATTTCTATTACTAGTGGTTCGCCCCGAACTGAGATCTCGCGAGTCTACCATAAAAACAAAAAAACTATTATTCGTAATCTTTGACTATCTACATCACAAAACTTTTTTATGTTCTGTGATCAAAATAGTGCCACGAAATAAATAACCAACTTGACCTACAGTTTCATTCAAATTACAGGTAACGGGAGTTCATGTTAATTTGTTACTCTTTTTTGGGTTACAAATTGCAGTTATTCTAGATTTCAGACTTTTGCCTATATTTGTGATACTTAAGCTACACGCATACCAAATTACAGTACTGTGGGGCCACTGGTGTACCCTGTAAATTTGTTCAAAGTTTAGTTTTATTATGGCTATACTCAAAAACTACAAAAACTTTACTAAAAGTAAAAACGGGGTCAATATGTACTAATAAAGACCTTTCATTTGACGTCTCCTTTGACGTAATAGTCTCATTTTCATTTTTTTTTACCCCTCGTGAACCTCAATATCTCAACAACCACACAAAATTTTCAGCCCATTGAGTCACACCAAAATTGTACCATCACTAACTACCTATATACCAAATTTCACGATGATCGGATAAACGCTACGAATGTTATCCTCGGACAAACAAACATACATACAACGCCGATTTGCCCAAGTTGATTTGGTGATCTCGCTTCGCTCGATCAAAAAAAACCGCATCAGAATCGGTCTACGATGCCACGGACAGACACACTTTTAACATCCCACTTTTTGCGTTTGGGGCCACAAAACAAATCATTTCAATTTTATATACTCTAATATATCTTTATTGTTGAATCAGCACTCTACCGTGTGTCGATATCAGAAACAATCTATTAGCTTTTTATTCATCGCATATTAGTTGAACCCATGTCAACACCCTAATAGAGATAATTACATTTAAACATAACACCGACCCCACAGTATATTATGAAACTGCATAGAGTTCATCACACGGAGGGCACGTCATAATCCAGCGAGTTCAGATTAACATTTAAACAACTTTTATGTAAATCTCTATAATACCAGTTTCATTTTTGTGTTCACTCAATGGAAGAGAATTCTTTGAAATTGCATTAGTCTTTTGATTTGATTGGTCTGTGATGCTAATTTGTGGTTCGGATTTAGAACTTGTGTTGTGATTTAAGATTTAGTTAAATTGATCCCACAATATATAAGTATAAGTATAAATAATAAGTTTAAATTGGTTTTAAAGCCGATATCTAAAATGTGCCGAGGTTATGTTTATGTGAGATGAGTTTAATCAAACTGTGTATTGCTTAAAATGTATTATTTAATTAGAGTTATCACTTACGCATTAATTCTGTTTGTTTTAAATACAAATAAACTTGTAAATTTGAATTACGTAAGTGTTCTCATAGTGTTGATTTGGTTGGTAAAATCGGGGGGTGAGTGGTATCCTTAAGACCCAATTATATAATTGCATATTATTTCTTATCGCTTATTTTAGCGCATACGGCTAGACCTTACATTAAGTTTGTTATGGAATTCACATGCCCCACATAAGAACAATAAACAATCGCATTTATTATACTGGGGTTCTCGATATTGGTTTTATTGCACCCAGATTTCGCAACCAATTAGCTCGCAAGGGTTAAAACCACCCCTTCTAACCCCGCCCTTTATGCCCTACCTTGAAATCTAAATAATGGAGGCACAACTATTGTTTTTATTCCTTGGGCTATTTTGCAACCCTTTTATCGATATTAAGGTCGGCAACGGTTCGAATCGCAATATTGCCCTCCTAAGAAATATAATTTAGGATTATTAACGTGCAATCATCATAAATAAAAAAATTAGCATTTACTAGCAGTGTGGAATAGAGTTTCGTACTAACATATTATAGGAAAGAGTCTCGGAACTTCAAAGGATTTCCTATTTTTGTATTTTATCACGTAGGTAATGAATCCCGAGCTCGTTGCGCGACTTAGTATTAAATATATCCTCTAAAACTTACGTTGAGCAACACCAATGTAAAATTGCTCAATGTTCTTTATAAAATACGGTTACATCAAAGCCAGCATCCACATTAACTCTACAACAGATTAACCGGCTCAAACGAGCACTAAAACGGCGCAAATTTCGATTTTCCATCCGAAAAACTTTCATTATTCTTTCATTAGCGGTAAGCTCATTTTTTCCGGCGCTGAAAAACTGAAACGGCCGTCCGGTGAACGCACGAAAAAATAAAAAATAGGACACGAAGGGAGAAATTGCTGGAAACAAACGGAGAATGGGACGCGTTTAATCCTGTCCGGCCGTCATTTCGACGGTTCGGGAAAGAGAAAATTGAATTTATTATCGTTTGTATTTGACTGACGTGTTATTTTCACACGACGGCAAAGGAAAGCGGCGAAGCGTTGGAATCCAATCAGTCAGTGGGATACGATATCGTCGATATAGTAGCGTAGACGAAATAACAGTATCGTATAAAAGTTTCACTTCACTATAACTGACTCAGAGTATGTAAAAGTCAAGTACCTTTTATACAACACTTTTTTTGACTCGTGGGTTGAAAAATGCCAGTGCGTGTGACAATATACTTTTATTTGTAAAAAAAATGCACATAAAGTAGTCTATCAGTTATCTGGTTCCCATAGTACAAGTTTTGCTTAGTTTGGGGCTAGATAGCGCTAATGTCCATCATTATTATTATATTCAAAATTTTAATGTTGTCTATAAATACTCCGTGTATTTTTTTGATCACGAATAGATCTTCGATAATCTCACCTGATGATGAGCGATGATGTTTCATTAATTCTAACCTTAATCAGGCACCACAACCATACAAAATACTATTGGCCTGATCCTTGACAGTCCCGGGTCTTCAGGAATAACAGACGATGGTAAATCCTTCAATAAACAATGTTCAAATTTATTTAAATCATATCAGTTCGATTATATTAAAAGTTACTATTCAAGTGACATAGGTTTGATAGGCAGTCCATCTACGAATGAACTGGCAAACTGAAATGCCGTTTTTCGTCCGATGTAGCTTGCGGTATAGCGTTTATTTTTTTCGCTGTAGGTACGGAGATTCGATTGTGATGCGTTAAATGGTTTGAGTGTTTCACTTTCCCTTTGGCGTCTATTCTGATGCATTACAGCTTTGGGGAATGAACTAGAAGTTTTTTTTGCTTTTAACTTTAGGATTCTTGTTGGTATATGATTCTTTATTAGTTCTGCTATAAAATTGTTCTAAATATGAAGATTGACTCAGTTGACTGAGAGTTCTAACTGATAAACAGAATGTTAACATTTTGAATCAAATACCTAATTAATTCAATAAAAGCAAATCAAATGCGACTCCTTTAAAGATATTTATCAAAATTGTCTAACAAATACAACATGCAATTATGTTGCAGCACACCATCCTACGCAGTCACAGCTAGGAAACAAACAGCTAACCATTCTAACTTTCAAGATTAACGTAGTCACGTAAAAAATTACATTTCTGTCGTTGATTAAGGGCTAGCTAAAATGTCAGCAGACACCGCTTGCTGTAGCTAATTGTTATAAATAATGTTGTGTGCACGTTTTTTTGGTCTGGTCAGCATAAAAAAACCCAATGTCTTCTTTGCTTTGTTACCTTACGCTTGATTCTCTCATCATCTGTAAGGAATCCTTTAGATCCCAATGCTGAAGGGAAGGTAGGCCTTTACCTCCTTCGATTCATCCCGGTCTAGGGCTTCGGACGGCCAGCTAGCGCTGTGCGCGTCGAGTTAGTCCCGCCATCTCCTCTTCGACCGGCCACGGGAATTACACCTTGAGGGTCCCATTGGATGGTAATCTTAGCCTACAAATCATCGCGTATTTAACATACCTATCTGTTAATATATCAAAAAGGAAGTCCTAGATAGCTTACGTACATATATAGTACGATTGATCCAGTTCTTCTTATTTGCCTGTGTTCAAAGTATTCTCAGAAGCTATGGTCATGTTCTCGGTGCTAGCCAATTAAATCGGTTTTCACTTCGCTTTATTTTCTTTGCACTTACGATACTCGATGACAATCCGTACACATACCGATGGAATAAAACAATTAAGGTATCGATTTGTAATATTTTATTTAAATCTTTGAGCTGTTAAATGGTAAGACGAGATTGATACGATTTTGGTTAGATTTCGGTAGAGACTGATAAAGGTGTTTGTAGAGATTTCGGTAGAGATCGATATTACTCATTAGAAATTAAGCTGAACCGCGATCGTCATTTACTACACCTAAGCCTCTATTACTAGCCTCTATTACTACACCTAAGTGTAGTCGAAAATGTGATACTATTGGTTTTAAAAAAATAGATACTTGTCAAAAGCAGCTACGCAAAATTTTTGGCACAATTTTACCTATTTAATTCGCCAGTCGCTACTAACCTCAGAATGCTGCTATCTTTTGATTTTCGATTATTCTGTCCATCCGGAGATTGTTTGGAAGAAATCGATTTTAGCGATAAAACATTGTACTATTATTTATTGTATATTTCCTTTGTCATTGTATTTTTATTTGGTGTGCAATAAAGAGAGATCTATTAATACTGGTACTGGGCTTCCGTAAATACTGTACTTAGTTTTTAGTAGAGCCTTACGCTAACACCCTATTATAATTTCAACAGTGTTTGCTTCTCTTATAAAAATTACTTTCAAAAAGCCATTTGCTCCATATTTCTCATTAAAAGCACGCAATGCTATCTTAGATTTAAACTTTAAAAATATCAGGTCCAATAACATAGTGCAGAAAATGTTGTGTTGCACTGTCGCCTCCTCTATACCAAAGAGCAAAGATTACTGTCAGGTGTAACGAACCTTTACTATTTCTTTATTTTGCATTGAATTGTTTTCGTTCTGAAACGATATCGGATTGAACGCACGCGTTGCGTGGAGAGTGGAACGCGAGGGTTTTACAACAGTTTTTGTAAAAGGAATTTGATTTTAATTGGAGAGGGTAAAAATGTATTTCGCAGCTGATTTTTTTTTCATGGATTACTCGATGTTTAAACTTCAAAAGCAAATAAGCGAAGCGGCTTTGATAATCTTGGCTTTTTATCACTTTTTATCTTACCTTTTTAAATGATAACGAATGATAATTTATAAATAAAATAAATATTACTGAACATTTCACACTGCGCTATCTAGCCCCAAACTAAACAGAGCTTGTACTATGGGAACCAGATAACTGATAGAATACTTATGTACTTTTTTTGTAAATACATACTTATAATATACAGAAAAACACCCAGACACGGAGCAAATATCTTTAGATCATGCAAACATTTATTCCGTGGCGGGAATCGAACCCGCTACCTCCTGCGTCTCAGCCGGCTATACGCCCACTGCGCCAAAGAGGTCGTCAAATAAAATATCGATTTATTTTTGAAAGCATTATTTAGTCCGATCTTTATGACATTAAAGCTCTTAATAATCACCATTTTGAATGTTCCGCTCAAATAAACGAATTACATTATCGAACCACAGTTCGATTGTATCCTAATAAAATAAATTGAAAAGTTTTATTCATGCAAGTCAGTAACGGTACCCAAAAAGGTCCAATAACGAAATTAAGGTTGAAAAAAGCGCGTCGTTCAACGAATCGCCAATTTGCAGGCGAAACGCGATCCAGTAAGTACCTCGATTTCGACATTATTATCCAAAGTAAGGTGTTATAAAAATTTTATTGGCTTGCTAGCTTTTTTACGCGGTTTCACTTTCGATTTTACTTCGAAAGCATTTCGATTACCATTAAACAAAAGAAAATGATTGTTTAATGGTAAACGTTTATTTTTTATGAAACAGAAATTCTAGAGGCCTTACTTATTGTTAAAATATTGTTCAGTACACAAAGCTTGTTTTTTCGCACACGCTTTATGTAATAAGTTAAAAAATACTCTGTAAGAATGAGCTAAGCAGTGTGCAGTTTTTGAGTAATATCGCAATAAGTAGGTCATAGTAAGAACTATGTATGTAATTGTTGAGTGTTACTGCAACGTGCTTCGTAGTCAATCTCTACCAGACAGCCTGCGAAAGCTCTCGAAATAAACGTTTGTTACAAGTACATTCCAGATCACAATTATATTCTGAAGATCTATTTTGCACCCAAGTTTTGTGTGCGCAGGTTGTTGTGGGTTCAATTCCCACCAAGGGACAAATGTTTGCATGGTCTACTGATATTTGTGCCAGGTCTGGATGTTTTTTAATATATGTAATGTATGTATTTACAAAAAAATAACATATGTAAGTTAATTGTTATAAATAAGTTATCTGGTTCCTCCTATACAACAAGCTTTGACCATACGGCTGTATGAAATGCCCATTATTTATTTATAAAAAAAAACCTTTTAATTTTTTTAATGAATGAATTAAAATTCTTTATTGCGCAAAATAAAAATAATCTGTGCATAGGCGAACTTAATAATAGATAGCACTCTCTTTTAGTTAACCTTTGTGTACCTACTGCAAATAAGATTTATGGAAAAGATGTTGAAAAATATTTGCTTTATAAATACGACTCTTGCCATTTAAAGTGTACAAGCTCTGAACGGCTTAAGGTTTCTTGGCGACATTTTTTATTTGCCAAGACCCTATTGATTTTAATAAATTCTCCGCCGAAGACCCGCTATAAAATGAAACGTGCTGTTTTAAATTTGAAGAATTTTGTAGTAATTACTGGCGGCTCCAAGAACATAACTTTTAGTTTTCATTTTCCTTATCAAAGTTCGGCCGGATTAGCACACTAAGACAAAGTTTCTCTCTACGGAAGAATAGAACAAGTATAAATTAAAAACTCGACTTTTGTGTTGCAGGTTAAAAACTGACGTAGCTAAGAACTAGAAATTAGTAGAAATTGCAGTTTTCTGGATTTCAGACTTTAACCTATATTTGGGTCACCAAACCTACACGCATACCAAATTTCAGGATTGTAATACCCTATGAATTTCGTTAAAGTTCCGGTTTTATTATGACCAATAATAAAAAAACTACAACGTTTAAACTAAAAATAAAAACGGTGGTAAGATGTAATGAATACCTTTCATTAGACGTGCCATTTGACCGGATAGTCCCATTTAGTGTTTTTTACCCCTCCTTATTTTTGTTTTTCACACAGCTCTATCTAGCCCCAAACTAAGCAGAGCTTGTACTATGGGAACCAGATAACTGATAGAATACTTATATACTTTTTTTTTTAAATACATACTTATAGTATATAGAAAAACACTCAGACACGGAACAAATATCGGTAGATCATACAAACATTTGTTCCGCGGCGGAAATTGAACCCGCTACCTCCTGCATCTCAGCCGGCTACACGCCCACTGCGCCACGGAGACAGTCTTTAACCCCAATATCTCAACAACCCCTAAATATTTTTAGCTCATTTAGTCACCACGATTATGCCATCCTGTTTTGTTATGTTCGACATTAACTTAAAACACATATCTGGGATCGTGTTTACTGATTTTAGAGATGGGTTTAATACCGGGTAGGGCTACCGTGTTTTCATTTAATGTTGTACATAACAAAACACGTAGTATACCTATATATGTTTTATTTTTTTTAACTATTATTAAACTAGGTACAGGTTATGATAATAAATGTCTTAAAACCTATGTAAGTAATAATAACGTTATGATAATTCGGCTGGGATAGATAGTAGAACTTTTACTATTAACTTAATAAAGAATTTTGTAAAGTAATCGATTACACATGTCCCTACTACTGTTCGCATAATCTATTATGCATCGAGTCTAAAATAATTTTACAATCGAAATGAGACTTGCACGTGACGTTTCTATAAGACATTGAGTTACTTAAACTTAGTACCAAGCGATTCAAGGACATAAAACTCTGTGGGGAGTCAAAATTGCGTTTTACACCATAATATCCTTTAGGTTATGAAGCTGTTTGTTTAAAATTTAGAGCTACCTGTGTGGGTTTTATAGCTTTGATAATAGTTGTTGATAGTAGTTGTTCCTTTTTATTTGTATTGATAGTAAATTATGTTGAGTGCAAAAATGTTTATATTATTGTTATTAATCCAAAAAAGGTAAGTAACCTCTATCATTCCATAATCTATCTGTGGCATCGTAGCTTATAAAAAGATTAATTTTAATTGAGAATTCGTAGAAATTCACTGAAATTTAGTAGTCAGTTGTTAACAGTCTTGCTAAAATTAGCCAGTGGTTTTTTCACGTCTGCTGGAAAAAAGAGTGTATAGTTTTTAAACGTTTTAAAATGCATGAGACATACCTCATTTTAAAATGTCTTAAAACTAAATGTGCAAAATAAATGGCGACAGTTCTATTTTTTTAAACAAACACTACGTATATTAAAATAGAACATACTGATGCTATAATGAGTTAGTTTTAATCAATGAACCGCAACGTTAACTTATGCTGTCTATAAATTAACAAAAAGTAAATAAAAACTAAGGTTGGCATACGCTACCAACTTTAGGTTGCGACTTAAAAAACTATGCCATATTCATGTAAAAATGGGCGTGTAAACTGCCTATAAAACCAATAAATTCTGTTCATGATTTGAATATATTAACATTACATAATTTTTGTTCCAGGTAATACATCCAACATCACGCACGGTAAACACTAATTATTTCTAAAGCGTGGAAGTGTTAACGCTTCAATGGTTTACTTTGATGGTATCGTAAAGAGAAGTACCGTTGGCCATAAACGTCATTCACTTCAACTAAAAATGTCAACCGAATAATTGTGACTTCATTCGGTGAAGCACTAAAACTGGACCTGTTAAAGACTGAAAGAGTAGCCAAAGAAATTGTAGTTTCACAGGAAGAGGCTCACACATTAACTAATCTTTCTTTATGAAGTCTTTGGTTTCTTCGTATTATATCGACTGCAACGCATATTGCACAGTGTTTTTTATACTACGTGTTTTCTTATGTACGACATTGAATGAAAACACGGGTAAGGCTTGTATTGATGTAAAAATAGGTTTTTTCTAATTAATTACATAGAAAATTTTTAATTTTCAAATAGCCGTAATATCTAATACTAAAATATTAATGAAACAACCTGTATAAAATAGGTAAACATCATATTCATTGATCATGTAGGTAGTTACCAGTTAAACTGACTAAGCGGTATCGTCGCAAAGGCGTCGCCGATATATATTAAAAATTGTTTATTGGAAATGTATCGATTACTGAATATTTCCATTCCAATAAACAATTTTTAACGTATATCGGCGGTGCCTTTGCGACGATGCCGCTTAGTCAGTTTAACAGGTACCTACCTACATGATCGATGCATATGATGTTTACCTATTTTATACAAACTGTTTCATTAATATTTCAGGACTTGAAGGTTATTTGAAAATTGTCTATGTAATGAATAAAAAAAACAATTTTACAACAATACAAACCATTAGCCCTAACCGAGTTTTTATTTAATGTCGTACTTATGAAAACACGTAGTATAACAAAAATAAATCTTACCCTATTTATATTGGACGCATTGCTTCACGGAATAACGGTATACAAGTCGTTCTTACCTCAATAGATGTTTCACATCAAAAAGATCGGTAAAATAACTAGATCTCAAAATGACAGACGCTGATAACTAAATCGCAAAACGGCTACGTAGCGGAATGTCTTCATCGCAAAATAACATACAGCTGCGATTTGTAGATACTTGTCTAGAAGTATTAGAGCTACCAGTCTTTTGATCCTTCCAGCATCACCGTATCCACGTTTGTCACGATGATTACAACCCTTTGAAGTCTCCGCCGGTGGTCCGCCAGTTACAGTTTCTTCGTTTTATTCAGTCGAAGCGACGTCTTGCATATGGCTTCCTATGTCCATTATAGGATCAGAGGACGACCATTATGCTAAACGATAGTGGTAATCGTAAATCGTCATTTATTTACGGACTCTTAAGAGTTGAAACTAGTTGGTGACATTTCTGGTACGCACGTGAGATGGTATCATGATATTTTTAGATGCGAGTTGCTATTTTTTATATTGAAGTTGTGCTATTTTATAAAAAACTTAAATGATTTTGACGACCTCCGTGGTGCAGTGGGCGAATAGCCGGCTGAGACGCAGGAGGTAGCGGGTTCGATTCCCGCCGCGGAACAAATGTTTGCATAATCTACGGATATTTTTTTCGGGTCTGGTTGTTTCTCTATATAATAAGTATGTATATTATTTACAAAAAATATATATACATATAAGTATTCTATCAGTTATCTGGTCCCCATAGTACAAGCTCTGCTTAGTTTGGGGGCTAGATAGCGCTATGTAAAATGTCCAGAAATATTTATTTATTTATTTATAAATGATTGTGCTGTTTTAAAGGGTTCTGTACAGTAAAGGAAAAAAGAAACCCTTATAGGATCACTTCGTTGTCCGTCTGTCTGTCTGCCTGTCAGTCTGTCAAGACCCTTTTTCCCAGGAACGCGTTGAGATATCAAGTTGAAATACGTAGGTCTGCGTTTCGTCGGAGCTGTAAAAAAATAAAGCTTCTAAGAAATCACGCTATCAAAAAATCCATCCATTTATGTCGCTTAATTTGTTCGCAAATAAATACAAACCTTATTCTACTTCCCATTGACCTAGAATTATTAAATTTGGTAAAAAGCAAGGTCTCACAGCATATGAGTAAAGGAATAAATCTGAAAATAGTTAATTTGTAGTTCTATCAAATGATTGATATAACTACAAATTAACGATTTTCATATAAAATATTTTACGGAATCCTCGGTTCGTGAGCCATCTCGTACTTGTCCGGATTTTCATAAGATACGGTGACGGCACAGGCCCATTGCCCACCTGATGATAAGCGGTTACCACTGCCTTTAACAATTGCATTAACTCAAAGGTTACGTCCAACTAAGATAAGACTTGGCCTAGTTTGCATTGCATTGCATGGAACAAGCCTATGTCCCACCTGATGTAACGTGCCCTACGATGCACTTCACTGCGTCCATAAACTTGATTCATACAGGTGTAAAACCTCATTTGCCTGTAACTTCACCGGCAAGCGTACCATTCAAACCAAAACGCAGCAATGCTGCTTGGCGGCAGAAATAAATATCGTGGTAGTATTACTTCGGACGAGCCCTTTCACAAGAAACTCTACTACTTTAAGTTGTTTTTTTTTTAATATAATATATATTTTATTAATCTTACATTAGTACAGCGATTTACAGTACAGAAAATATGTGACATAAATACTGAAACATTCAATAAAATAAACCAAGCTAAGTTGTCGATAAGGATTTTCTACCACATTTGTTTCATTCGCCGTGATTAAAATTTCAAAAACGTAACAGCTGTCAACCTGCTTGCCTTTTTCAAAGTTATCGTGTTCATTCAATCTCAAAAAGCTTTTTGCATGTAACACGTTCATAACGCCCACAGCGTATTACCATTGCTAATAACACCGATCGAATGGAATACGAATTGTATTAATTATTTTTATTTTTTCACGTTTTGTAGGTACTTTGCTTTGTATCTTTTGTACATGTTCAATTAAAACGTCTGTCTGTATCATATTTTATTCATATGGAATATATAATTGTGAATTTGTAGAATAAAATAGCGTAACTTCAATGCAATTTACAATGTTTTGTATAATCATCTGAAAAAAAGATAATAGTCGAAAGGTATGAGTAAATTCCATCACTTCTCTAGCGATGCAATCGTGTCGATAAGTTTATTCTGTTACATTCAAAGACTTCTATGGCAAACAAAATGAACTCACTATCCACATATTATGGTCTAGGCAAAGTTAATGGGCAAACTCTGCGCAGAGAACACAATTTCAAAATCCATTTTCATAGTTACGCTCCGTAGGCGCGGCTATAAGAGGATTTTGCATCGTCGAGACGTTTACAAGAGCACTAACAATGTTATTCTTCGTCTTGACAAGCAAGCGTGCGACGCTCGGTGATCAATCATAGGGTAGTGCTTCGCCTATAGAGTTCTATCGAATGTTATATCGATGGAAAATTGATAATGGGTAAACGGTTTGGTGTTACTAAGTTACTCTGCGATCTACCAAAGCTAGACCATCACTTGTGATTTTACCATTTAATTATATTTTATAATTATGTAGCCTAAAAGATGCAGGAATGTACTTCCTAATTTATATATTAAAATTAAAGTTAATCTAGTTCATGCTTAAAAATGAATAAATCAATATTATTGAAGTGAACATAACACTCAAAATAACTCAAACTTATAAACGATTATGACGCCTCGAACCGTACTCACATAACTTGTAGATTCTATTATTGTCACCAAAACCTTTTTCTCCATTTCGTATCGCTTATCGATAGAGGGATCGGATATCATCGAGGACCATCGCATAAAGACATCACTATATTATTTAAGCCCCTTTTCTGAGGGGATTTAATCGGGATAATACCATGTGTCGCATCTTATTACCAATCTCAGATTGTGGTGAGAGCAAACATGCTGTCCCTCCTACATTTCGAGTCAACATCATATCACTTACGAGACCTTTCGTAGCAAAGTGTATTTGTATTGACGAAATTCTTTTTATCTCTAGTGTATCCATTTACACAAAGAACGGATCATATTTTTGCTTTGTATCGATAATTTTATTTTATCGTTTTATTCAGGGACGGCACAAATATCCTGGTTTGCTAGGCTCAGCTTTGAAATCAGATTTTGCACTTATTTGAAACAAAAATGAGTAAGATAAATTGCTTATTTGTTTCACAACAGCCGTTGGGTGCAGGTCACACAAGATCAGTCTCATCGTAAATCTATAGGAGATCTGTTTTGCAGTGGACTTCCTGTTACGCTTAAAACACAACACCTAAAAATATTGAAGTAACATCGTTCCTGACACCCAAGCTTCAGGTAATCTAGTGTAGGCTCATGTCTATACTATAATGTCTGCACCGTATTAGTAAATTGCCGAGAGTTTGTCGTATTTGTTGTTGCTTCTAAATATGGTTTCTAAGTCGTAGTAATAAGCTGGTATTTTAACAGCTTACTTAAAATAAAGTATTTATGATTCCCAATTGGATAACTAATAAATAATCTTCAAAGCAATCGTAAACATATACAATTCCGATCACAGTGACATAAAATAAGACGTGTACCATTTTATTACGTCTCAGTGTGTGAGTGACAAAAGTAATAAATATCGTAGGAGGAATCGTAAAAAGCGTATCTTACACAGTTGTCAACGTGAAGGTGACTTAATGTGACAGTGAATTAGCCCCTCATAATATTCTAATAAACAAAATGATGAGACGTTATGTGGACGTAAAGTTTCCTAATAGAGATGATTCAGATTAATTTAATGATGCGGTGATGAACGAAGCCGGTAAAAGTTTCGGAATAGATATAAAAAGTTTGAATTAGTTCCTGATTGTAGATTATTAAGAATGCATTGGTTTAAAGAACCATCGGTTGGAAGAAGCGGAAATACGGCACAAGGTTTAAAACTATTCTACATAAACTAAATAAGTTTTTAATCTGACGTATAACGTTTCAAAATAAAAAGGTTTTTGTTACAGTTTTATTTAAAAAATGTTACGGCTAAATATAACTCCAAAATAAAACCCTCGACTGCTACACAGCACATCGCTATAACTGTAGCGTTAACCGTACGAGTGCCAAATTGAATGCAATTCTGTCGATTTCGATAGATAAAACGAGCTCACTTCAACAAGAATAAAATACAATAGACAGATACACCGACAAAAGAGTTGAAGTACTACAGTTATCTATTCATGCTTAAATCCCATGGGAAATTTTATGCTTCCGCTGCGAAGAGCACTTATTGCTTTAAGGTCACCTGCTCGGTTGAACATGAAAGTGCACGAATATGTGGTAAATCTAAAAATACGGAAGACGCCCGTAGAATATATCGAGGAAAAGTTATTTAATATATTGAAATGTTTAAATATGACTGCACTAAACTTATACCAGAAGTATCTATAGCGAGCTTCGTGGCATGTCTTCGTACCTAATTGCGACTTTTAAGATGTGGTAAAGATTAAAATAAATTATAATGTGAGGTACGAGAAATACTTTCACAGACGGGAAATGAGTCTTAAAGCAATAACGATTACTTTAATAACTGTGGCTAATACAAACAATGGTGAAGCATTCGTTGAAGCAATTCCTGACGTAGATATCATAAAAGAGCAATTAGAAAACAGTTTTGTTTCGAATAAATCTCTCAAACCTCAGCTTATCAGAGACGCCGAAACATTACGAAGTGTTATTTATTGTATCAATTAGAGAATTCTTCACACGAATAACAACAATCATTAAAATGATTAAACTATTAATTTGTTGTTTTTTATACATTTCAATTAAGGATTTGGTTGGCTTAGAAGGTTACTGAGTTGAGAAATGTATTTAAAGATCCTTGTTTTGATACAGATTGATATTTTTTTAGAATAAAGGAAACATGTTATAGAATTCCGCTGAAGTTAGTGACTTGTTAAACTAAAGATAATCCAATTTCATTATTGTATAGAGTTCTTTAACATAATTTGCAGCAGAAAAGATAATTTTTGAATATTGACAATGTTTTGTTTTGTAATCAGATTAAATTATAGTTATCTCGTTAAACTATTTAAAACTAATGGTCAATGTGATAATGAGCTCGTCAATACTCCAGTCTTCATAAAAATGGTTAGGAAGATATCTTCGGATGATGATGGGGATCTTTCCATGCTTGAGTTCCTTCATCCCAATCTACATGGTCGCAATAATGGTTATTTGTTTTTTTTGTATTTTGTTTATTAATAAGTAATTTTTCATACTTTAGACTAAAACGCGCTGTGTAAAATGTACAGCATTATTTATTATATTTTTTCTATTTATAATTATATTTAGTTTAGTAATGAGTAACTGTATACTTCATATGGTATTTACTTCATGTACAAATCTTTTAATTTATTTTCTAAGCGAGATATCACTAAAAATCTTAGCAGCTTTCTACAAATCCCTATCTCCAATAACGCAATGCAATCGCATTGAATCAAGATGTCAGCAATCTGACATTCCCGGGATTAGACAACCCCAAGACCAAAAGAGCGAAAAAGCTGCATTACAATTTCATCATACAATCACCCTAAATTTGATTTACGTAGATCTTGTCTGATGAAATAGGAGATAAAAGGAATAAATTGCACGTTAGACCTGATAAATAGATAGATATTGTTACGAGCTGAGGGTTCGGGATAAAATAATGGGAATCAGTCTGACCAAAATAACACTTTTATTCAACACGATGACGATGAATACACGAACTTGGTCACACGTATCACAACACACCACTGTTGCATCACTTAAAGTCACCGAAATGATCGCACGTATAGCTTAATCCAGACTGACTCGGGAGCAACTACTGTTCACGCGAGACCCTTCCCACGTCAGTCCTCCAGGGCCTCGCTGAGACTAACTCACTCACTCAGACTCAAGACTGACTGTCCGGCCATCTCTCCGGCCTATTTATATCGCACACATTTCGATTGTTCGAGAACGATGTCGATCCTTCCAGGAAAGGGTCGGTCCCTCGACACAATGGCCACTCCCCATTCTGCGAAACCACAAACAATAGCAACAATAACACAGCAAGACAAAAACGTTCGAGAAGGTTCGATTATTACTCATTGTTTAACAGCCTCGGCGTAACACTGCCCCCTCCTAAAACATGCTCGTCTCGAGCATTCTTAGCCCCATATCGCGGCAGCCGATCAACACGAACAATTTTAGGCGCACCTCGCGCTGTAGTTGTATGTAGCAACTAAAGGAGCCACATTGCCGTCTCCAGTACTTCAGGACACCCAGAGTCCCTTTCTCATCAGCGATCCCAATTCCAGCCTCCAAAACACGGCTCTCATGATTTCTATCTGTTCTTTCACTTCCTGGAATTCCTTTCCAGATGAACCGAACGATTCCCTCATCAGTCGAGCACGCTCTTATGGCCAACGTCGCTGATCTTCCTGTTGACGACGCTGCTCTTCTTTATCCTGACGTCGCTGTTCCTCTTGCAACCGAGTCTGCTCCACCTGTTCACGTCGCTGTTCCTTCTGCAACCGAGCCTGCTCTTCCTGCTGACGACGCTTCTCTTCTTTATGGTGACGGCGTTCTTCCTCCTGCAACCAAGCCTACTTTTCTTGCTGACGACGCTGCTCTTCCTTATCCTGACGTCACTGTTCTGCCTGCAACCGAGCCTGCTCTTCTTGCTGACGACGCTGCTCTTCCTTATCCTGACGTCGCTGTTCTTCCTGCAACCGAGCCTGCTCTTCTTCCTGACGTCGCCGTTCTTCCTGCCAACGTCGCTGCTCTTCTTGTTGACAACAAAGCATGGCCATAATAGCAGCAAGATCGCCTGTCACAGGAGCTTGCCCCACGGATGATGATGATGATGATGCTCCAAATGATTCGATGGCGGCTAATTCCATCTCCATCGGCTGACGACTCTGCCGAGCTTCTTGAACCGGAGAATCTCCAAACCGCCTTTCATCCATTTCCTGTTGTCGTTGACCTCTCGTCCTGACACCGTCCACGTTATCCATTGGTAGAACCGGCATTATTTTATCCCACTTCTGACACCAAATTGTTACGAGCTGAGGGTTCGGGATAAAATAATGGGAATCAGTCTGACCAAAATAACACTTTTATTCAACACGATGACGATGAATACACGAACTTGGTCACACGTATCACAACACACCACTGTTGCATCACTTAAAGTCACCGAAATGATCGCACGTATAGCTTAATCCAGACTGACTCGGGAGCAACTACTGTTCACGCGAGACCCTTCCCACGTCAGTCCTCCAGGGCCTCGCTGAGACTAACTCACTCACTCAGACTCAAGACTGACTGTCCGGCCATCTCTCCGGCCTATTTATATCGCACACATTTCGATTGTTCGAGAACGATGTCGATCCTTCCAGGAAAGGGTCGGTCCCTCGACACAATGGCCACTCCCCATTCTGCGAAACCACAAACAATAGCAACAATAACACAGCAAGACAAAAACGTTCGAGAAGGTTCGATTATTACTCATTGTTTAACAGCCTCGGCGTAACAATATCATTGCACACCATAAACAACAAAACAATTAAAATTAAATTATTTAAATGAATGTGTGTACAATTGTCGGTCTTATCGCCAAGTAGCAATCTCTAACAGACAACCTTTGGGTGAAATGAATCAAGTGTGTTTTACCTAGGGTAACCATCAATGGAGATATGAGGAAATACTCAATACTCAATCGTTTATTGTATTCCACAATGTAATAATAGGTGGTAACTGATAGGTACATGATCATTATGAACCCTGTTGGGCATTACAATATTTTGGAGAGAGGAGGACGACATTTTCATTATTAGGTTTTTTTTTAATTACCTATATTTTTCCAGCAGTGGGAAAATATAGGTCTCCCCCATGTTCCTCCATCTATTAGGTTATAGATAGATAGATAAGTACTTTGTTGCACACCATTAAATACAAACATTTATAAGAAAATACACTCTTAAATAATAGGTACAATGGGCGGCCTTATCGCTAAAAGTGATCTCTTCCAGGAAACCTTTGGATGGACAGCATCTATGTGAACAAATAAGGACGGCGGCGTAAATCAGATATTATTAGTTCACGTATATTTATAAAAAATATAGATAATATAAAATAAAATGCATAATTATAATGTATAATATAATCATAAAATTACATGAATATTAATATTATGATACATAAAATATATATTGTCATGCCTACATATATAAATTATAAAAATGTAAAAATGAATAAGTGGCCTAGTGAGCGATGGATGACAGATAGTGTTGTCTGACCAAGTTTTTAAAGATAGGGAGAGATTTAGCGTGACGAATTGAGACAGGTAGGGCATTCCAGAGCCTGGTAGCCTGAAAAGTAAAAGAGGAACTATAAAATACTGAGGTATGATGGGGAGTTTTGGGAAAAAAAAGAAAAAAAAAGATTTATTTTAGATTTATTTTTTAAAAAGATAAAGATCCTTATTTGGTCCATTTCGGTTTCAAAGCATGTCAAAGATATTTGTAGTTTGAAAATTTTTAAATAGCAAAAAGACTTCAAATGCTCAATCATCATTTTGTAAAGGTGTCCAGGAATTAAAGTCTCATTAAGGATAGCACCGAAATTACCTCAATTTGGGCAATTCTGTTAAAAGAACAATGGCAGCTGTCACCCTTGCATCACAAAAACAGGTCATTATTATGCTCTACAGTTGATAGTTATCTAAGTGGATTTTATCACAATAAAATAAAAGTTAATAAAAAATAAAAGGATTTCCTAATATAAAAAAAACAGAACTTCAGACTTTGTGAGATAATTTATCCTTACTAATATCATCATTCGAAAGTAGCTATGTCCTTATCTCTGTCTGTATGTGTCTCTGTTTGTTGGCTGGACCGATTTCGATTAAATTTGGTATATAGAAAGATTATGACCAAGATTCAGATATATACCTTATGGCGCAAAAGTAGGTTAATGTTTTTATTGCCAAACTACGCTTTTAGCGATAAGGCCGCCCATTGTACCTATTGTTTAAGAGTGCATTTTCTTATAATTGATTGTATTTAAATGGTGTGCAATAAAGGAATTGAGTGTGAAGGCGAAGCCACAGCAGATTAGCTAGTCACACTAAAATATTAAATGCGAAAGTTTGGATGTTTGTTTGTTTGTTACTCAATCACGTCAAAACGGTTGAACTGATTTCGATGAAATTTGATAAGAACGTAGATTATAACCTGGATACACATAGGGTACTTGTTATCCCATAAATCAGTTCCCATGGTATAAAAATGGGATGTCAAAGTTTCTATATATATTTTTGCTACCCCAGAACAACGCGGGCAAAGCCGCTGGCAACAGCTATTGATTTATAAATTTAAATTCACTTAGTTTAGCTTTTTCTAAAATCAATTTGTAGTTTATAGTTTTAGGCGTTTTTCCTAAAGTAATCTTCATTTAAAGGTGGTTTTGAACAAATAGTTTTACCAGCAATAATATTAAATATAATAGATATTAATAGCTACCATAGCCGCTCATTGTGATTTTCTTATTATTTATTTTTTTAAATTTCCTTTGTAATTGGCGACATTTGTACATTAAGAGTTCATCTATCTAAAGTAATTTATACAACAATACCTACAGTATTATTCGAAAAGAAATTGGATCATCAGACTATCGTCAACATAAAAACAATTTTAAGTAACCTCTTAGCTTACCAACTCTGCTCAGATCATAAAACAATCATATTAATGACCCACGTTTTAGTGCTTTGGCCGCTCGAGTAATCGCGGGGACGTAACATATTTTGACACAAAGATAAGGACAAAGGGGCCGCAGGTTTTTATCTTATCGGGTGTTGGGGCATTAATGAGGACTAACCGCCTCTGACTACATCATTATTGGTATTTTGAACATAATTAAATATTCTGTACAGAAATAACACGTTTCTTATATTTTAACGAATGACAGATGTGTCGTTTTTAAACATCACGGAAATAATTTTTTTTTTTTAAATAAAACAATGATCTATTATTTAATTCACATTCCTACGTTATGTTAATTTTCCTAATTAACAGCAATGTTTGATGTAATTAACAACTACGTAGCTATCTATTATGCAATTTGCAATAGCTGAAATCAGCAGGAATCAATTATATTCATTAGTAACCTAATAATACAATTACATGTCATAAATACACTATTATTGTTCTGATTATACGTCTAGCTTTTAATTATTGATCGAGCGAAGCGAGATCTCCAAATCAACTGGGGAAAATCGGCGTTGTATGTATGTATGTATATATGTTTGCTTGTCCGAGGATAACTTTCGAAGCGTTTATCCGATCATCGTGAAATTTGGTATATAGGTGGCACAATTTTGGTGTGACTCAATGAGCTAGAAATATTGGTGGTTTGTTGAGATATTGGGGTTCAAGAGGGGTAAAAAAAATGAAAATGAGACTATTAGGTCAAATGAAAGGTCTTTATTAGTACATTTCAACCCCGTTTTTACTTTTAGTAAAGTTTTTGTAGTTTTTGAGTTATTCGCCATCATAAAACTAAACTTTGACAAAATTCACAGGGTGTTCACCAGTGACCCCACAGTGCTGTAATTTTGTATGCGTATAGCTTATGTATCACAAATATAGGCAAATGTCTGAAATCCAGAATAACTGCAATTTGTACCCCAAAAAAGGGTAACCATTTAACATGAACTCCCGTTACCTGTAATTTGAATGAAACTGTAGGTCAAGTTGGTTTTATTTCGTGGAACTATTTTGATAGTCAAAGATTACGAACAATATTTTTTTGTCAGTTAGTAAATTACGTCAAGCTCTTTATCAAAGATATTCTAAATCTAGGGGGGGGGGATAAAAAATCTGCAATGACGTCCCGCATCGGGGTGTATTATGCATTACCCCCCTTCTAACTTAACCCCAGCCATCCTTACTCCTTGAAATAACGGAGTAGGACTTTGAGTTGGTGGCAGTAGCTTTCCAGGGTCTCCGTAGGTGTTGATGTAGTAGCGGTGTTGGTGGAGGATGAGGATTCGATGGCCCTTTGCAGACCCGTCTTCAGTCTGGCGTCGTTGTTCAAGTATATTATTATGATCATAATATTTTATCAGTAATTATATGTATTAACCTCTCTAAAGGAATCCAATATAGCATATTACCAATATGTTCTCCGTAAAATATTCATGATCTATTAATTGAGTCGGCTCAAAGTTCAGCATAGGCCTATGAATGTTACAAGCTGAATATTGGGAAAATTAACACGAGGTTGCCATACTGAGGTACTCAATACAGCGATACGCAAGTTCGTGTTGGATGTTGACAGAATAATCGTTTATTTAGGACCTCGTTCTATGAATATGAGTACGTGTATAGATGCTGTGTGACAATCCTGTTATTGTAATATATTGTGATTATGATATTATTATGCTGATAGTATCAATGCTTTGCAAGTGAAGGCATGGGCTGGTGGTATGGCTGGCAAGGAATATAAAAATTGTTACCAGGTGATTAGGTGAACGCGTAATATGGAGGTAAACAGTAAGGTATAAATCAATTGATTAAGACTAGTGGTTCGCCCTGAACGATCTCGCGAGTCTACCATAAAAACAAAAAAAATGTTATTTGTAATCTTTGACACCAAAGTAGTGCCACAAAATAAAAACCAACCATCTTGATCTACAGTTTCATTCAAATTACAGGTACCGGGAGTTCATGTAAATTGGTTATAATTTTTTGGGATACAAATTGCAGTTATTCTAGATTTCAGACTTCTGCCTATATTTGTGATACTTAATCTACAAGGATACCAAATTACAGCACTGTGGGGTCACTGGTGTACCCTGTGAATTTTGTCAAAGTTTAGTTTTTATTATGGCTAATAACTCAAAATAAAAAAAAATTTACTAAAAATAAAAACGGTGTCGAAATGTACAATTTGACGTGCCAGTTGACTTAATAGTCTCTTGTTCATATTTTTAACCCCTCTTGAACCCCAATATCTCAACACCCCCCCCCCCCCCCCAATTTTTAGCTCATTGAGTCACACCAAAATTGTGCCATCATTATCTACCTATATACCAAATTTCACGATGATCGGATAAAGGCTTCAAAAGTTATCCTCGGACAAACAAACATACGAGTACATAAATACATACATACATACAACGCCGATTTGCCGAAGTTGATTTGGAGATCTCGCTTGACTCGATCAATAATAATAAGAATTAATAAATTACGAACAAAAGGTACTAGAACTTTTGATTCTAGGATATGCCCGTTTGCTCATCATGTTTTTCTACAACGTAATTTTTTGAGTAGAAAATCCATTGGTGCAAAAATAGCCATGCCTAACTATTGCATCATTTTTTTTGTAAGTATCTACAGATGATTCAACTCTAATTAAACGTAATTTTAGCTGTGCAGTGACGTAAGTAAGCCCTTTTCTTCCATCCATCCATCACAGAACGCCAAGTAGTGATTGTTTAATAATGTACAGAAGACGCCAATTACGTTGCGTCCCCATTAACTAAAGGCCTTTGATCTTACAACGTAAGGGATAGTTCGTACATTCGGAGATCTGACACAAGTGATAGGGAGTTAGTACCCAAGAGCGTTTACCTTCCGGTTTCATTATAAAACATACTGTATTTACTCATTTCTAATCCATAAGTTAAATAATTTTATAGTTAAGTCCATAAGTTTGAAGGGAATGGTTGCAGGTGAAATTACAGGCACATGAGTCTTTACACCTGAGGGCTTAGCCAAGTTACAGTCGATTAGCGATGACGCTAGTCGATACGCCCGAAAATGTATGGGATTTGACACATGCTATAGAAATACCACGTGATTCAGCGGCAACAAATGTATGTAGAAATCGAATAGATTCGTGGCGAATGTCATTTGGCTACGGGCCCTGTACTTATGCCTCAACTTGATGGACGCAGGGAAATGCATCGTAGGGCACGTAATAATAATAAATATTGCTTGACATTTCACACAGCGCTATCTAGCCCCAAACTAAGCAGAGCTTGTACTTTGGGGACCAGATAACTGATATAATACTTATATACCTAATTTCTTTTTTGTAAATACATACTTATAATATATAAAGAAACAACCAGACCCGGAACAAATATCTATAAATCATGCAAACATTTGTTCCGCAGCGGCAATCGAACCCGCTACCTCCTGCGTCTCAGCCAGGTATTCGCCCACTGCCCCACGGAGGTCGTCAAATGTACATTTCTAAGGAGCGTGACCTACGAGGCAAACTTTGTTATAGGCGATGGTTACCACTTAACATCAGGTGGGCCATATGCTAGTTCCATCTCCATATTATAAAAAAAAGTACTAGTTGATGACACATACAATAGGCAAATATTTTGTTAGATATGGTTGCCTTCACAGAGTGAGCACAGGGAGCGCTTCTATTTTATTTTATTTCAATTTAAGTCTGTGCATTGGAAATACTAAATAAATAAAATAAAGATCTTTTATACTCTTTTGATAAAAATCTTACATTTTGTCTGTCTTGTGTCATTCGTACTTTATAATCACCTTGATCTGTTGTAATATTAATATAGATTCCAAAAAACCTTGTACAAGGTTTTAATTCCCATCTAAATTTCACCCCCACAGCATTCTCAATATTCATAATACAGTCTCACTTTCGAATAATCCCCAATACAGCGAATAAGCAGCGATTTTCCGCAAACTTGCCGAAAGCCGCTGAATTCCGAAAAGCCACCAAATTCGAAATATTCGAGCCGCAGTAATAAAACGCCTTAAGTTATAACTTGCAACGTACGTGACTACGCCGGGATCAATACAGCATCAAAGTAAACGACAATGAATGGGCAGGCAGGAAGCACGTTCGATACGCATCGTACGAGTACATACACAAGCTTGTATTTAGCTTGGTTAAGAGGATGGAACCTTGTTTAGCAGGAGTGTTGCCTAAATTGTAAATTGTGTACCTAATTCCTGAATTTCTTTATTCAGTGAAATCTTCAACATATAGTTTTATCGTTATTTTATATTATATGTGGAGTTTTCTGATCTAACTCGCCAAAAAGCCCCCTTTTTCCCGGTAAAAAAGCAACACTGCTCCATTTTTTTTACTTTGACGGCCAGTACTACTTGAAATTGATATACAGGGTGTTTGGTAATATACTGACGATATTCAAGTGACGGTTTCTCAAATCATAAAAAAAGACTCCTCACTCTATATATAGGGTGTTTGATAATATACGCACAAAAATAAAAAGGGTTATTTTGATGAGAATAATAAATAAATTTGTGATATGTTTACCATGGAAATGTGAAATTTATTTTGGCATGTAAAAACAAACACTTTATTTATTTATTTTTTAATACTTAGATTCGCAGTTACATTACCGTATATTATAAACTAATTATCATAGCGCTGGACTTAAACCAAATTGACTCTACATTATGTAATACTAAAAAATAAATTTGACACGGCAAAGTAGCTCGTTTGTTAACTTTAACATACTTACTTACCTATAATATATATTTAAATTAAATTATTACATGAAAAAATAATAACAAGAAATAGTTTACAAGAAAAAGTGAGTAGTAACATTTTTTAAGATATAAATTAATGAAAAAAGTGCTCCTTGAGCTACAATGTTTGCTTGATCGCATTTGGAGTGATTTATTAAATTTATGTTGTGCTATTGCATAATGCTTGCCATCTAACTACAGATACTGTATTGGTGACGTCTCGAGATATATCTTGTAGTCCCTTTCTAACCCAAAACCCGCTGCCATTTCCGAAAGAGATATGAAATCTGTCTTTATTTTTGGATGTCGATTGCAAGAGTAGACAGTAAGTTTTATTTCGAATTAATCTCCTAAACTTAGTCGATTTTGTTAAAATTTCGTAATATAACTAGTAGTTTTTTTTTTCGAGAAGTCTTTTTTTATGTTTTGAGAAACCGTCACTTGAATATCGTCAGTACATTACGAAACATCCTGTATAACGTGGGTATATGCCGATTGGCGACATACTCCCCCTTGGCACACCAGGGCCCAAAAATAGTTAAAAATTAAAATAGTAAAATAGTTTATGTTCAGAAATTGTAAAAAAATTGTTACATTTTGTTGATCGAGTCGATATGTAACAAGTATAAGCTTTTTTAATAGCTAAAAATATTGCATTTATCATGATTTTTGAACGGTTTTAGATTTACTTATGTATTAAGCCGGCTTGCACAACGATCCCTAAACTTATTTAACGACTAAACATGTTTATATTTGACGTATTTGTATGATTTGATAGCTCTCTATATCATATTTAGCCACTAAATACGTTTAGGGATCGTTGCGCAAGTCACTCCTAATTCGTGAACATATTAGTAATTTAGATTTAAAATTACGTTCTGGAAATTGTACAGTTGTTGAAATGTCCTACTGTAGCTTTCTGGCCGCGACTGTCAGTGTATTAGTATCTAAAAGCGTTTTCCGCTGCTTCGCTTGAAGGTTTATCCCCGAGGTAAAAATTCTAACTTAGGAAACACAGTCACAATAATATACAGTTGTATCGAAAGGGTATTGTTTTCTGCTAAAGAAAAAAGTACTGAACTTGCTTTAGTAGGTTTGTGTGTATTATTACACCCTGTATCCTTTTGTCACATAATTTCAAGAACGTTCAAAATTGTCATGCATTGTGCGTATCACAAAAGATAATTATCCAATTTGCAAATAAGAACGTGAACAAACAGGATGTGTACTGACACTAACGAGTGTTGAATTGACGACTCTGAGGGTCCTCAGAACAGAACAATACATACGGATCTGTGGAACTCTTTATGCAAATCTCAACTCAATTCTAATGAAAGCCAGGTTAATACATGTTTGACTAAGCTAGGAGGATGTTGTAGATGCTGGGTAAGACTATTCTATCTAAAACTCCCTACAGCGGTTCCTTTCTTTCATTTGACGACCTCCGTAGCGCAGTGCGAGTAGGTGAATAGCCGGTTGAGATGCAGGAGGTTACGGGTTCGATTCCCGCCGCAGAACAAATGATCGCAGATCAACAGATATTTTTTCCGGGTCTGGTTTTTTATCTATATTTTATAAGTATATGTTTTTACAAAAACAAGTGAGTGCGAGGCGAGACGTTATTCGGAGCGGATCGCACTCACCCTGATGAAGGTTCACGAATTGAACCGAAACATTGTCGATCGAAACACCGATAAGACGGTACGTGATAAATCCCGTATTTATAATAAGGATTGAAAACAAGTATATAAGTATTCTACTAGTTACCTGGTTCCCACAGTGTAAGCTTTGCTTAGATTAGATTTAGACTGCCTCCGTGGCGCAGTGATACTAATGTTTGCATGATCTACAGATATTTGTTCCGTGTCTGGGTGTTTTTCTATATATTATAAGTATGTATTTACAAAACAAAAAAAAAGTATATAAGTATTCTATCAGTTATTTGGTTCCCATAGTACAAGCTCTGCTTAGTTTGGGGCTAGATAGCGCTGTGTAAAATGTTCAGCAATATTTATTTTTTATTTATTTATTGGAACTACATGGCGCTGTGTGAAATATCCAGCATTATTATATTTATTTTACTTTTTATAACAGCCATAGGACGTCCACTGCTCCCCCATAGGCCTCCACCATATATTTCCAGTGTTTCCGATCTTGTGTGGCCTGCACCCAATGGCTCCCAGCCACCTTTATCAGGTCGTCTTTATATCTTAAGGGAGGCCGTCCGGCACTACGCTTTCCAATGCGTGGTCTCCATTCGAGAACCTTCTGCCCCAACAGCCATCAGTTCTTCGGGCTAGGTACCCCGCCCACTGCCACTTTAGCTTGCTTATCCTCTGGGTTATGTCATTATTATTATTTTTTTTGAATCGTCATTTCTGACTTGATCTCGTATATAAAATACCAAGCATAGCCTGCCTTCTCATGGCACGTGACGTGAAAGTGACCTTGAGCATTCTAATGAGGTTCTTTCCTTTAGCCAGCTAATATTGTAGCTTGCCACCAGGTACTGTGTCAATAAGGTGTTCCATGAACAGCACCAATTTGATTAGCACTTATCCTAATAGCATCAATGTTATTCCACGAACAGAACAGATTAATATTTTAGCCTAGTCAATGGTTATATTAAATTGATTAAATAAGTGTAGCGGCCTCAATAGCGTCAGATTATTACCCAATTTGACTACCTCTGTCTATACACCGTGATATATCTTTTTGAAAAAGGATATTCCTTCATCGAATTATTCAATAAAATCGCGTCACACAATTAAAATGTAATTTACCACCTGCTTCATCGAGTTATCTATCTTTGTCAGAAGCTTAGGGAGTGATAAAGAAGGAAGTAGTGGATCCGATAAATTCCTGGTAATGGTAGGAAGCGGCGTCAAAGCGCACATCCGGCCCATTGAAGTTAATACGACTCTTGGAATTATTTCGTAATTACCTTCTTTAGATCGGGTAACTACCGTAGACAACCCCACCTAACAGGGCTTCATGATGAGTTTACGTGGTGTGAAAGAGAACACAACAAAACACGGAAAAAAGTGTATGAGTTGCAACTTAGCACTTTTTTAACTGTACGGTGTCATGTTTCATCTCCGTCATCATTATCATCGTATCTGCTGTAGTTCTTGTTTAGCAAGTTCTGGTTCATGATGATCAATACTGGATAATACTTATACATGGGGTTCCTAAGTTGAACAACGTTTCTATAAATAAACACTATCTATAGTATTTTTGATCATCAAATATCGGAATAAATATAAATAAATAAATATTGCTGGACATTTCACACAGTGCTATCTAGCCATTTTTTTTGTAAATACATACTTATAATATATATAGAAACAACCAGATCCGGAACAAATATCTGTAGATCATGCAAACATTTGTTCCGCGGCGGGGATCGAACCCGCTACCTCCTGCGTCTCAGCTGGCTATTCGCCCACTGCGCCACGGAGGTCGTCGTGGAATAAAACAGTCATGGGGAAAAAGAGGATACGTAACATGATTTGGCATGTCGCACAATACGATTTTTTAAAGATTTAATTACATACTAGTGGTTCGCCCCGAACTGAGATCTCGCGAGTCTCCCATAACACAAAAACAAATATTCTTAGGGCGACATGCGCAACTATGCCTAAACGTATTTAGTGGCTAAATATGATTTAAAAAGTTGTCAAATCATACAAATACGTAAAATTTAAAAACGTTTAGTCGCTAAATACGTTTAGGGATTGTTGTGCAAGCCGGCCTTAATCTTTGACTAATAAAATAGTCCACAAAATAAATAACAAAATAACTTGACCTACATTTTCATTCAAATACAGGTAACGGGAGTTCATGTAAATTGGTACCTCTATTTTGGGGAACCAATTGCAGTTTTTCTGTATTTCAGACTTTTGCCTATATTTAACCCCCAACATTTTTAGCTCATTTAGTCACACCAAAATTGGGCCATCACTATGTATCAAATTTCATGATGATCGGATCAACACTTCGAAAGTTATCCTCGGACAAACAAACATACATACAACGCCGATTTGCCCAAGTTGATTTGGAGATCTCGCTTCGCTCGATCAATATATAAAATGTGGTTAAATTACAAGATGTCAATTTTGGTATAAGTCCAACACATTTCGTTTAAGCTAAGTATTTAAGCTAATTTAGTATCTTCTCTTTCCCCATGACCATGACAGACGCAACCTACTTTTTTACATTTAAAAAGCCTGTCGAGCTACAAGCAAGCCACATAAGTTTTTTTACATAGCTTGGGTTTAATTTTTTCGGCGTTTCACTCTATTCATGACCCCATTCTACCCATCCTGGTACTCGTCAGGTAGGATTGCCTAAGATCACCGCTGGGGTTAAACATCAGCGTAAACAATTACGATCGTGATTTATTGTATGTAAATGTTCATCTAATAAGTTCTTAATCATCGTTCATTACTTGTGATTAATCGACGAACTGTCTACGGTTTGTTAGCTTTCTTTTTGTCTGTGACATAAGTATATAGAGATCGTATTGTGTCAGTTACTTTAATTCATTAGCTACAACAATGGAACATTAGTTTTACTAATTTAAAAACTTTATGAAAAGGCTAACTACAACATATCGGAATATTTAGATGATAAAAAAGCTTGGGATTTAAATTGCTCTAATTCTATCAAAAATTATACAATGCAACTTATTTTCTTTATTGCACATATTACCATATAAATACCAGCCTTGTTTTTAACTTTATTTCCAGGCTTGGTCGCGGAGGAACAGGCATTTACTATGACGTTTCGAAAGTGATTCTTGTGATTTATATGAATAATAGAATTTTAACTTGACTAAAAATAGGATATTTAACATAATTTTCGTGTAGTATAATTATCAGATCAGTTTTTTTACTTTTATTCCGCTTTTTTGACTGTGTTTTTATCGTAAAAAGTTTGTTTATACGCGAGACAAAATTGTATCTAGTGACCACAATTTTAAATAAATATTTTTTTTGTACCATATGCCACTCTCCGGATCTAAGCGATTCTGAACTTTTAATCACATCAAACAGCTAAAACTAGTGACTAGCTCTTTAGCTAGTCACTAGTTTTAGCGGTTTGACTATTTACAAATAGTATACATAGTGTACCTACGAGCAGGTAAATTATGTAAATTTTCAACAAATTCTTGATAACTCAAATAAAACTACTGGTTCGCCCCGAACTGAGATCTCGCCAGTCTCCCATAAAAACAAAAAAAAATTGTAATCTTTGACTATCAAAATAGTGCGACGAAATAAATAACCAACTTACTTGACCTACAGTTTCATTCAAATTACAGGTAACGGGAGTTCATATAAAGTGGTTATTCTTTTTTGGGGAACCAATTGCAGTTTTTCTGGATTTCAGACTTTTGCCTATATTTGTGTCACTATAGCTACATGCATACCAAATAACAGCACTCCAAACACAGGTCACTGGTGTACCCTGTGAATTTTGTAAAAGTTTTGTTTTTAGTATGGCTAATAAATCGAAAACTACAAGGATTAAACTAAAAATAAACATGTATGTTATACTTTGTGAAATAAATTATTTGTGAAATAAAATTTGTGATTGTGGTCAGTTATTCATGTTACAAACGTTTTTGTTCAGAAATTCTCGAGTTTTTCAAAGGAATTATACGGGCATATTAATACGTCTTTGTGAACAATGTGTGTTTAAGCGCTTACAGTGTCGCTTAAAGTGCTGGACAGGTCATTAGGCGTTGTTATACTTTTTAGAATATAGGATTGGCGTGTGCTAAATGGTTGTTGATTTATAAATTGCTTATGGTTTTCAGTTTGAACCCAAATTATAAGACAAGTAGATATTAATGCATCTTCTTGTAGTGTGTTTTTATTTCTCTATTAGCAATTCAAAATTAACCAATTTCCAACATAATTGATAGAGCGTAGCGATATCTCCAAATCAACTTGAGCAAATCGGCGTTGTATGTATGTGTGTATGATTGTTTGTTGGAGGATAATTTAAGAAGCGTTTGATGCAATAATCGTGAAATTTGAATTATAGGTAGGTAGTTATAGCACAATTATGCAATTATGAGTATTTTGCTAATCAACCATATACACCAATATTCGATTGTCACAACTATACCCTCTTTTATAGAAAAAAATCAAGAACAAGCATTTTACTCGCACTGTCAAAATATGTCTATGCAAAACGCTGCGAGGCTAGCGACTAATTTTGGTTTTAAGAAACATTTTAGCTCTGTATTGTATTCACAATTCTGTAAATATAAGTTCAGTAAATATGTAGTATATGGAGTATTCATATTTCACCACCTTTCAGCGGTATGTATAAAAATATATCTTCCTAAGAATTTAGTGGGTAAGGTAAATGAAAGGGTGCATATCTTGCATAAAGTCCATTTACTTAAGTTCTTATGTGTGGGTATAGGGTGCGTATCTATAGCGGTCTTATACTATGAAACCTGGCCTAACACGGAATATTATCTACTTTTATCATTACAAAAAATATCAAGAGTGACCTTATATTTTGAAAATAGTAACCTACCTAGAACATACTGCGACTCATTTGTTTTTCTAAATAAATCATTATGGATTGTATTGATATAACTCAGGATCTGGATGACATTTGTATAGTACCAAGCTTTCAACTAGAATCGCCTCACCAATGCCTGCAGTGCCTGGGTGATGTAACAAAACAGTTAACTGTTGTTTCACAGAATATTAGAAGTGTAAATAAAAATCTTGATGATTTTATGATATTTGTTTCAAGACTAAATTTCATTCCCGATCTGATAATTTTAACGGAATGCCGACTAGATATTACTTTTACTTCTATCAACTTGAAAAACTATGAATGTCACCTGTCTAAATATTATTTGAACCAGAACGATGGCATCGTGGTGTTTTATAGACAAGGTTTACTTGTAAATATATCCGAGCCGCCGTTTCATCAGGCTAACTGTCTTGTTATTGACGTCGAAAATACGTTCACAATAATGGCTCTCTATAGATCTCCTTCGTACCATGATGTGAGTGTTTTTCTTGATTCACTAGAAAAAATAGTGGCAACATGCAAGAGAGAATGTTGTATAATCACCGGGGATATCAACATCAATATCAAAACAGGTTCCACGCATCCTCGTGCAGATGACTACTTGAACCTACTCTCCCACTACGGCTTTATTCCGGGACATACCTACCCGACTCGCGGTCCCAACTGCTTAGATCACTTTTTTATTAAATCCAGACTGGAAAGCAGAGCTATTGTTTGTAGGGCTGGCATAACGGACCACGACACCGTGCTCTTTTCGATTGACAAACTACAGCAAACTAGTACACCACGTCATAAGCTCGTTTCAAATATCAATTATGATAAACTTATAATAGACCTGTTGGAAGTGGACTGGAAATATCTATATGGACTTACTGATATAAATATGGCCACTAATGTTTTCACTAAACGAGTAAACTCACTTGTTTTGAAAAACACTAGAGTATCTAAACGTAAGCAGCGCTTTAAATGTATATTACCTTGGATGTCTACTGGACTCCTCAAATGTGTAGAGAAACGCGACATGATGCACCTAGAAGTGAGAAAAAATCCTAACAACACTGAATTACTAGCAAATTATAAAAACTACCGTAATACTTGCAATAATACCATTCAAAATATTAAAAATAACTATGATCGTAATGAACTTGTTGACAGTTTAGGTGATAGTAAGCAAACCTGGAAATCACTCAAGCGAATCTGTGGAATTAATTCAAGAAATACCTCTAATTCGGCACTAACTAAAACTGGAACCAGCCCACTACAATCCCTTAATACAGCTAATCAATACTTTTGCACAATAGGAAAAAACCTAGCGAATGAGATTTTTCATACAATAGAAACAACAGAATCTTTTTGGCATACAATCTAAAAAATAATTCATCTAAAATCGAAGCTGGCAATTCATTATTTCTTACTCCCACTAATGAAATAGAGATAATTAAAATAATTAGTTCCCTAAAACCCAAATCATCCGTAGGCCATGACAACATTAGCAACCTTATCTTGAGAAAAACTAAGCATAGCTTGGCTAGTCCCATCGCTTTCCTGTGTTACCTTAGCCTAGAAAGTGGCATTGTTCCTGACAGCTTTAAGCTAGCTAATGTAACTCCTATACTTAAGGACGGTGACCCCTCTATTGCATCAAACTATAGACCAATATCTCTCCTCAGCTGTCTATCCAAGATACTGGAAAAGGTAGTAAATTTCCGACTTCTAAACTACCTCGAAACACATAACCTTTTATCTTCGCAACAGTTTGGTTTTCGTTCAAACCGATCAACTGAGGACGCTGTCATACTACTTTGTGATCTCGTGGCTGGCAAGCTCGACGAAGGCCTCAATTGCACAGGTATCTTCCTCGACCTTGCCAAAGCCTTTGATACAGTCTCACGGCAGATCCTAATTAGGAAACTAGAATTCATGGGCATACGAGGGGTTCCATTGGACTGGTTCACCTCCTATCTTAGTGGTAGGAAACAGAGAGTCTGCGTTGGTGAAATCCATAGCGATTACTTAAATGTGAACTTTGGGGTGCCCCAGGGTAGTGTTTTGGGTCCAACGTTGTTCTTGGTTTACATAAACGACCTCTGCTCCCTTAACATTGCCCAGGGTCAAATTTTCACATTCGCGGACGACACTGCTCTTATCTTTTATGGTGGTAGCTGGGAGTCCGTTGAATCACACTGTCAAAAAGGAATGGACAAAGTTGGGTTATGGCTACAAGAAAACCTTCTAACTCTGAATGCCACTAAAACAAAAACCATATCCTTCAGAATTTCGAAGCTTTCAGAACCTCTTAACCCACATCGTATTGTAGTCCATAAGTGTAAATACCGAGACACTGCTAAATGTGACTGTCCCGTGTTAGAAAAAGTTAGTTCTCTTAAATACCTCGGTGTCATTCTTGATGAACATCTTACTTGGGGGAACCAGATAGATGCGCTCACAAGCAGAGTCAGGAAACTAATGTTCATTTTTAAAAGACTTAGATCGGTGGCTAGCGAAGAGGTAATTAGACTCGTCTACACAAGTCTCTGTCAGTCCATAGTTAATTACTGTATTGCTGCTTGGGGAGGGGCTTGTAAGACTCGCATGCTTACATTGGAACGTGCTCAGAGATCGGTTCTAAAAGTTGCTTACAAGAAATCGTTTTACTATCCAACAAATGAATTATACAAGGAATATAGCCATCTTACAATAAGACAGTTATTTATTACCTCCGTCATCTTGAGACATCACAAAATTGCACCAACCAAAGTTATCATTTCTTATCGCCACATCCGGTGGAAACCCCCTATTAGACGCACCCAATTCTTCTGTAGATTTTTTTCTTGGTTAGGGCCCTTCTTATATTCTAAAATAAATAAAATACTGAACTTCTATCCATTGACAAGGCGGGGATGTAAGATAATTCTACGAAAGTGGCTTCTTGAAAAGGACTATACTGAGACTGAGACAATGCTTCAGTATGACAGATAGAACAACAGTAGGATAACCAACCGCACATACATAATACTTATAGCACTAACCATAATAGATAAACACACATTATATACATACATAGACATACCAAAACAAATTTAACACTATAAACGTAATTAGATTACAATTAACTTTACTTTAAATTAACACATGATATTCATTTAAGTAGATAGGTACATCATTTTAAATTTAAATTCACTTGCCGAACACTGCACTACCATGATTAACCTTTTTTGTATTTGATCTCCACAATACAGGGAATCCTAGTGTGGAGGTCAAAGTTAATGCATAACATTGTTAAATAATTATTACTTAAGCTGATTTATATAATTTCCTAATGATTAAGCATACATCAAAATTATAATTATAATATGTAAACTAGCACCTATATTTAAAATTGTTTATGCCATTTTTTGTGGTTCCAATAAAAGTTTATTATTATTATTATTATTAATTCTGGTGTGATTAAATGAGCTATAAATGTGGGGGGTTGTCGAGATATTGGGGTTCAAGAGGAGTATAAAAAAACAAAATGGGACTATCTAGTCAAGTGGGACGTCTAATGAAAGGTATTTATCAGGACATTTCGATTCCGTTTTTATTTTTAGTTTAAACCTTGTAGTTTTTTAGTTATGAGCCATAATAAAAACTGAACTTATTCACTGACGAAATTCACAGGGTACACCACTGATCCCACAGTGCTGAAATTTGGTATGTGTGTAGCTTTAGTAGCACGAATATAGGGAAAAGATTACAAATAATGTTTTTTTTTGTTTTATGGGAAACTCGCGAGATCTCAGTTCAGGGCGAACCACTAGTATTTAACATAACAACTGTTAATTGCTATACTGGAGCGGTCACTATTAGCTTACAAAAGTCCAGTAGCTGACCGGACAGTTGGTCGGTAACTGGCCAGTAACAATACATAAATGTTCGATTGGGTTTCAACCTTTTGTTCTTATAACTGTTGGATAGTAGGTCTCTGAAGGTAACTATCCTTCACTGACAAGTCAGTTACTGGACCTTTCAAAACCAGGCTTCACCTCCTAAGTCCATCTACTAATGCCAGCTTATTTTTATAGACACAATTTCAGTCTACGTAGTATATCATATTATAAGGATATTTATTACTTTATGAGTTGTATTACTGATGTTTAAGTATTAGAAAGTAGGTTTATTGAAATACCATGTATTTTTTATACCAGTAAGGTAGCAAACAAGCATACGGCCCACCTGATGGTAAGTGGTTACCGTAGCCTATGGACGTTTGTAACACCAAAGGTATTACTCGCGCGTTGCCGACCCTTTAAAATTTTCGAAACGCCCTTTTTGAAGAACCCCATACTGTAGTCTCTAGGGAAAACCTCGGCAGGGAGACCATTCCACAAGCGAAGTGTTCGCGGTATTTGTCTAGGATTCGTTATATTGTTTATACGTTATATTGTTTATATTTATAATATGTGTCTTGGAATTTAAATTAAACCTCTCCCTCTACCATATATGCACTGGAAGAGAATGCTATCTAGCATTAACTTCGCCTATGTACAGATTATTTTGTGCAATAAAGAATTTTTCATTCATTCATTCAGTTCAAACACTACAAACCACAAACTGTGAAATGAATTTCAATTTCTTTACTAACCATATCTTTAAAAATTTCAGTGACATTATCAATATGAATACCCAGTAAAACAGCATTTTGTTCGTCTTCTCCGAGCTGGTGCCAAATTGCGCCGAGTTGCCTAGCACGCGTCATTTACTCTTCGGTAGTGCTGAGCTAAATGGTCTAAGCGAGAGACATGTACTTTGTTCTTGGAATAGACTTATATTAGTTAGAACTTTATATTTATGCAGGCATTGTTATGAAGTGCAAGCTTCTGCCCACGGCTTTACGCATGTGGTTTGTCAATAAAATGAATGTGTTTATATATCTATACATATATCTACTAAATTTAATCAATCGTGAATAAGTTTCAAACAGACAGACAGTTACTTCCGAATATATAGCAGTCGGGTAAAAACACAAGATTCATTATAGTTTTTTCATGTTTGCGTCAATAAAAGCCTAGTTTAGCTATAATTGTTTTTTTTATAAATACGGGATTTATCACGTACCGTTTTATCGGTGTTTCGACCGACAATGTTTCTGTTCAATTCGTCAACCTTCATCAGGGTGAGTACTTTCCGCTCCGAATAACGTCTCGCCTCGCACTCTATCCCGTATTTATAATAATGATTTAAATAAATCACGAAAGTTTTCTGAGTCAAATAATTAGTTTTTAGTTTTCTGATAAAGTGTAAAAACCGTAGCGAAATAAAACACTTATTTTTGGGGCAATAATTACTATGATTAAGCTCTTTATAAAAACAACTTAAATTATTAACTTTCCGCTCCGAATAACGTCTCGCCTCGCACTCTATCCCGTATTTATAATAACGATTGAAATAAATCACGAAAGTATTCTAAGTAAAATAATTAGTTTTTAGTTTTCTGATAAAGTGTAAAAACCGTAGGGAAATAAAACACTTTCTGTGCCAATAATTACTATGATTAAGCTCTTTATAAAAACAACTTAAATTATTAAGTTACAGTTTTGTTCCAGTATTTTTATTGTTTTATCATCTCAAATATTTCATACAAATCACGAGAATGTTCAAACAAACAGTGTTTATTGTTTTACAGCCTCCAAATACTGAGGTTCTAATAAATGATATTTTCTTTGAAAACAACTCCAGGAGATTTGGCAAGGCTCTCGCTGAGTTCGGATTTTCGAATTGAGAATGGAAAAAATATCGGAAAATGTCAGACTTTTCAATGTTAGAAAAGATTTGTGATCATACTTCGTACTTGAAATTTGTCACATTTCTTCGTGTCATAAATTCTCTAGAATAGGTATCTCTTACGTAACGTAGAGTTTAACTCAACTAAAAAAAAATATTTTATTTCAGACAATAATAAAGTCCATATAAGCACTAAAAGAAAAATACACACAGAAAATAAAACATGAACAATTTTTTAAACAAGAATAAAGTTGGGACTGGGTGAAAATAGAATCTGCCATTTTGTGCCAAGGTAATTGAGGAAATTACTTCCTTCATTAATCACCCTTCGCACAAGGCACCTCCAGAGCGGAGATGTGCAGCACTCAGCCACCGTCCTCAGGATGCTGTTGCGACTGTCCCGCTCTGCTCATCAGCGATGCCGTTTTTTGCGCATGATGGCGTGAAAGCCATCTGTGTGATAGTGGGCAAACATCCCCAATGCACTGCAGTATCGGGGCAACCGCAACATCATCCGGAAGATGTTATTATATTGGATGCGTAGGACATCCAATGATCTTTTGGCATGTCGGACCCACAGACTTCCCGCGTAAAAGCTCTGACAGTAGGCTTTAAAAAGCGTAACTTTAACTTGTTCAACTAAAAATGTTAAAGCTAACTAAACCTAAGATATTTACTTTTCCAGCAAAACGGTAAATAAATAAACACTCCTGTTAATGTAATTCACTCACTTTAATACCCTTAAAAAAGGAATGCTTGTCTGACTCACAAACGCTTTGTACATTTTATCCACATTTATTCTATTTCAGCATTCCAGAGTGTTATCCAGACTTAACTATCCCAGTCACGAAACTATTTCAGCTAGGAACACAATATAAACAGGTAAAGGTTGCCTTACACTCTCGCTGAGGCACCTCGAGGATGCTTGCAAAGTTTTACTAGAAAGGAGAAGGAAAGGAAAGGAGGTTTGTCCAAAAGATCGAGGCAAAACAAGCGATAGACTGAACAACGAATCTATGCCACGGTCTTTCTCGTGGAGAGTGCAAATACACATAACGATTAGTCAATAGGCTCGCCTTGCCTCGTCTATTAGTCTCAGTGAAAAACAAGTGAAATAGGAGCTTACGTCAGTACAATCACACTCTCGTAGGTCCAACGGCCTTTCGCTGAGAGTGTATTGGCAGCAAGGAAGGATTGTACTACAAGTACCACAGTACGAGACTGTCTTAGGTGTCTGCCAAGTTCAACCTGAATATTGCAGGTTTTCCGTCTCTTTCCCTCCCGTAGGCTTACATATTTCAATATTTAATGCGTCTAGCCGTTCCGGCCTCAGCTCACTTCCACCTCAAGCACTTTACTGTTAAGATATTGAACCGTCAATCGGTTTAACCTCTTTATTTTAATATTGAAGTTGCTCCACTTTGAGATTTTATCATCTCTTTGCATACTAATCGACGTTTTGATACAGATTTAAAAATTGGGAGAGAAGATGACTAATTTATTTAAAACGAAATGGGGTTATTTAAATCAAATCTGCCGATTGTAAATATCTTGGAGCAATTTATTTAATTAGCTTTCATTATAAAATGGAGTTAGGAACAGTAAATGAGATTGTTATACACTAAACTTTTATGACGTTAAATTCAGAAGACATTGCATTTTTCATTATGGTAATAAGTTTTATTATTTGAATAGTGTTGTGAAACTAATCCATCAAGGAATGTTGTGTTACCATCAATTCTAATTCTAGGTAGGAGTTGCCATAAAACAATTTACTTTGCTGTCACTAGATGGTAGCAGTCGATAGCATACCGTAATTATTAGCCGGACAATACCAACTATAATTTGTAACGTCGTCCGTCGATAAAATAGTCAATGGTATGTGTAGCTATGTTTGGAACTGCAAAGATGGGGTCAATGCTACCAGTTAACCTTACCTTGTTTGTTTGCGTTTTTTACAGATAATATTTTTATTTATGTCGCTCAGCATGCTCTTTATTTTGAGTTATCGAAGAGAAGACTCATTAATAGCAAATATGTATATATTCATTTGTGGAGATAAAACTTTGTTTAAAGTTATGTGAAAAAGGTGAATGCTAAAATTAAGCTTAAAAAACATATATATGAATTACGGTTGATTTTCCACCACTATGCACTTGCAACTAGTAAAAATGAAGTCTCAAATTGACGACTTCCATGGCGCAATAATAGCCGGCTGAGACGCAGGAGGTAACGGGTTCGATTCCCGCCGCGGAACGAATGTTTGTATGATCTACAGATATTTGTTCTGGGTCTGGATGTTTTTTTTATATATTATAAGTAGGTATTTACAAAAAAAAGTATATTAGTATTATCAGTTAGCTAGTTCCCGTAGTACAAGCTTTGCTTAGTTTGGGGTTAGATGGCGCGGTGTGAAATGTCCAGCGATATTTATTTAATTTTAATGTATCTATATAATCTTCTCTACTTTTAAAATATAAAAAACGATTAATAATTTATCTCAATAACAGTAGATATTTCTTGTTAATACCCTTCCAGTCTTTTTCAGCCAGTTCCAGTTTTTTTTAAAGTCGTTAATGTGTTTTGTGAATGTATATTAACAAATTCAAATAGCTTCTAAAACAACACTGCTCAATTTATTAATATTATTACCACAGATAAATAATATACTAAGTACAATTAGTACTAAATATATTTGTATTGAGTTTGAGGGGAACTACCACTCAATAAGTTTATCTCGAAATCCAAATTGCTTTTTATAGTGCATAATGGTTCAGATATGGTTCTAAACATTGCCGGAGCCACTTGAATATGCTCTATTCATCATATTCAAGTACCAGCTAAGCAAAACATTGGCCTACATCAAAGATGTTACAAATAGGTTTTGGTATTGCTAAGTAATTTTCGTAATGAACTTTGTTCTTTTTGAGTTATAGATCTATTTAAAAACATGTATTTTGAGTTGTTTTAAAAGTACCATGCAACGTAGAGCAGAACCCAAAGAAAAGGTTTTTTGAACTTTTTTGTGATACCGAACGAAGCCGGTTAAAATTTGTGTTATGTAGACAATTGTAATTTACGAGTTGTTTGAAATAATATGGACGAGATTAGTTGGTATTTCTTTGTGTACAAATATGATGTACGCAGGTATTCAAATTTGAATCAGAACCAATAATACAAAATAAAACCACTAACTTTAGCCCTATAGTGTGTGGGTATGCGGTTTGCGGGATCATGATCAAAGTAATCACAACATAATATGCGTAAAGGTACTTGTAAATATGAAACTTTATGCGAATACGACCTCCGTGGCGCACTGGGCGTATAGCTGGCTGAGACGCAGAAGGTAGCGGGTTCGATTTCCCGCCGCGGAACAAAGGTTTGCATTATCTACAGATATTTTTTCCGTATCTGGGTGTTTTTTTTTTCTTATAATAAGTAGTACGTATTTACAAAAATATATATATTTAAGTATTCTATCAGTTATCTGGTTCCCATAGCTCTGCTTAGTTTGGGGCTAGATAGTGCTATGTGAAATGTCCAGAAATATTTATTTAACTAGTTGACCCGCCGAACTTTGTTTCGAGATTCAAAAGTCTCTACTGGCTACTTGGTAGAAACTCAAAACTGTCAGTTGATAATAAATTACTTATATACATACACGACTGTACTGAAGCCATTTTGGACTTATGGGATCCAACTATGGGGATCAGCCTCTACCTCTAATTTGAACTGTATCCAGCGCTACCAGAACGGCCTCTTGAAAAATATTTTAAATTCACCCTGGTTCATCAGAGATACTGAGCTGCATGACATACTACGAATCAACACGGTCTCTGATGAAATCAAAGCTAATGCTCAAATCTACTAGAAAAAGCTGAAAATACACCCAAATAAGCTGGCACAACAACTCACAAAGCCTTCATATAAGAAGCGACTGAAAAGAAAAGATGTCATGCTACTTAGTGATTGAAAAGAATGAAGAGTGAGATATATGAGTGCACTCTGCCCGACATAAAACCCAGAAACAATTTGCACATAGTTGTAAAACTGATCGCAGATAATACTTAAAAAAATAAATAGTATTCTATCAGTTATCTGGTTCCCATAGTACAAGCTCTGCTTAGTTTGGGGCTGGATAGCTCTGTGTGAAATGTTCAGCAATATTTATTTATTTATAGGTAAATATTAGTAATATAAAACCTACTGTTACATGGTAAGCTAAATCGATAATGGAATCATTGTAACAAGAGCGAAACTCAAATCGATCCTTATAATTATTTTATCAATCATAATGGTATTCCTCGTTTGTCAAAAACAATTGAGCCCCCAAATAAACTCCCAAAACAAATTCCCTACGAAGAAAAAACAAACATCAGCGGGAATTTCACCCACAAAATAAGTTACGTTTGACATTTCTGTCCCAGCAGTTAAAACAGTAATTACGAAAGAACCCGTCTAACGTTTCCCTGGGGCATTCTACTAAAGCGTAATTTACGCTCTGAAATCCGAGGGGTATCTCCAAAAAAAAGTTCCGTCTAAAAAGTTCCCGTATCAACATCTTGCATTCGACGACACGACTCATTTCTGTGAAGACAAATTACGGAATCCATGGCAGTCGAGCGCGGAAAAATGCAGCAATTAACTACCTCACGATCCAGAATAACCGCAACTATTTCTGGAAACGATCATTTCGCTTGTTATTTTCGACTGTTTACGCTTTTTTGGTAAACGAGAATGAATATCTATTTACAAATTATAGCGCTCATCAACGACTTCAAAGAGTACTTTCTATTCGTTTGTTTGTTATGTAACGACTTCATTCATTCGCATTAATCTGTTTCCTTATTAAAGGCCGAGTGCGCATACAACTGGAGGCAATAACGAATGATCTCGACCGGTATTAATGCGGCAGCTACTTTAGCTCGGGGCTCGAGCCTTGCATTCATTCGACGCTCGCGGAATTTATAGTCATGAGAAAACGCTTCAAAAGTAAACCGTAAAAACGAGAGGCAGTTAACGCTTGCAACGCCAATAAAATAATAAAGTAATAAAAAATAAATCCAACTCCACAGGGTGCATGTTTCGAGCGTGGAGAGCTTTAAATTGCTTCCATTTCGTCCATTGCCCGCGATAATAATTATCCGATATTTCATAATGGACGGGGTATTATGAATTGTCAGGCTAAGGGCCGGTTTACATTCAAAGTTGGCCGTTGTTAATGTTGCTTAGATAACTCTTGTCAATTAATTATGAAAGCAAAATGTACTGTAACCCAATCAGTTATTTATCACTGATGTGACAGAACGGCTCGTTTGTCACCAGTTTCACCCGCGGCGCGATGCGGTGCTTCTTGGACATTTATCATCAGTGTTAATTTAAACCTTATCTTACCATTAATAAGGGATATATTTCTCCGAACTGTGCCTATTAGTCCACTCGATGACAACCTCAGATTATCTGATTTCATCGTCCACTTATTTTGGTCCGAATTCAGCAGCTAATCAAAACTCACATAAAAAACGGGAGCTAAAATTAAAATAATCAAGCTGTAAACGTTTCATTTGTGCCATAATTACTTCGGTTCGTATGATATAAAAGTCGGGGCGGTAATGGGCGAACATGAATGCAGGCCCCTGGAGCACGTTTATTCGGTTAAATCAAAAAGCTGGGATCAATGCGCCTGTCTTCTTGTGCGACGAACAGAATGCAATCCATGCAGCGTCGGCTCCTACAATCAAACCGGCAACCGCCCGGTTAAAGAGAAGAATTCGAACAACGGCTTTTTGAGCGGCCCTTCGCCATTCAAATTAGCTTAATGCATCGAGCAACAAAGCTTTGCGATAACCGAGGAAGGCGGGAAGCCGCTCGTACCGCTTTTCGAACGAAAATTAAACCAAAACATTTCGAAATTGGATCAACGACGTTCTAAATACGCTGACGATGTTTTCAAGTATCGATTGCGTGGTTCGCTTTCATAAACGTTGCTGGATAAAAAAGAGTTGTGTTGAGTTCCGCCGCAGACTACCGTCTCAGCAGTGACAACTCTGAAAATAGACACAGATGTAGGTAGCGTTCGCAAGCATTCATCGTCGCACAACACACGCGCTCAACCGTTGACAGATTGGACAATTTATTTATAGAATACTCATCCCTTATTTTGAGAATAAATCTTGAATGAATAATTGGCTGTCGAACTCAATATTTCTCTCTCTGACGCAAATGAATTCACACTCTAATTTAAAATGAAGTAGGAGTTATTTCATCGTCTCCGTGCTTTATCTTATTGCGGTTTTTATAGCACTAATCGCCTCGACACGAAATCAATAGCAACGGACTTCCGAAGGTAATAACATTAAATATCGAAATAGTATTTTACCAACGACGTAGGTAATCTGGTTTCATAGCATGAGTAGCTTGCGTAATCGAATCGACTATGCGTCAGATGTAACACTTCGTTTTAACAGATTTAACCCGCGTCTCAAAATTGTTTTCTTTTTTTGTGACTATTTATACTAAAACTTACAAGTGATGCATTACGTCACGTGCGTGATAAATAAAAATAAAATAAATAAATATTCCTGGACATTTCACACAGCGAACTAAGCAGAGCTTATACTATGGGAACCAGATACTGATATATACACTTTTGATGTATGTTGATACATACATACCTAAAATATACTACGAGTAGTTGACCAATCCGCAGCTTTGCACGCGTAGTTTTTCAATAAAAACATTACCCTCCTTCTACACAGTTGGGTAAAAAGTAGCCTATGTCACCCGGGGATAGTGTAGCTTCCCAACGGTGAAGTATTTTTTTAAATTGGTCCAGTAGTTTCGGAGCCTATTCAATGCAAACAAACAAACAACAAAATCTTTCATCTTTAAAATACTAGTGGTTCGCCCCGAACTGAGATCTCGCGAATCTTCGATTAAAATAAAAAAAAAATATTATTTGTAATCTTTCACTATCAAAATAATGCCACCAAATAAATAACCAAATTACTTGACCTACAATTTCATTCAAATTACAGGTAACGGGAGTTCATGTAAATTGGTTATATTTTTTGGGGTCCAAATTGCAGTTATTCTGAATTTCAGACTTTTGCCTATATTTGTGTCTCTTAAGCTACACGCATACCAAATTACAGCACTGTGGGGTCACTGGTGTACCCTGTGAATTTTGTCAAAGCTTTGTTTTTAACATGGCTAATAACTCAAAAACTACAAAAATTAAACTAAAAATAAAAACAGAGTTGAAATGTACTAATGAAGACCTTTCATTTGACCTAATAGTCTCATTTTCATTTTTTTTACCCCCCTTGAACCCCAATATCTCAACAACCCCCCAACATTTTTAGCTCATTTGGTCACACCAAAATTGTACCATCACTATCTACCTATATACCAAATTTCACGATGATCGGATAAACGCTTAGAAAGTTATCCTCGGACAAACAAACATACATACATACAACGCCGAATAGCCCAAGTTGACTTAGAGATCTCGCTTCACTCGATCAATTCAAATTTCAATTTTCAATATAGAAAAACACCCAGACCCGGAACAAATATCTGTAGATCATGCAAACATTTGTTCCGCGGCGGAATGGAACCCGCTACTTCTTGCTACGTGATAGAATCGGTGCTACACGAAAATGTTTTACAGCTATTCATGGTTGGCGTAGCTGTCAATCATAAAATACTGCATTACCACAACCGTAGGTAGAGTTAGGAATCCGTGTTAGGGTATTCGTAGAAACGAATATTTACGATACGACCGCATCGCTGTAAGTGTAGCACGCATCGCCAGTCGGTTGTCATGTCACTCGCTGCCCACGTCAGTTATTCAAAAGCCATTGTTTATGCATTTCGTAGTTTACGCTTTACAGAATACGCTTGTGGGTTTAGTTTTCAAAGAATGTTACATATTATTTCAATGTCCCCGAAGTTTATCGATCATAAAAGCGGAATATTGTTAAACTCCCAAACTCTTTTCATGTTGAAATTGTTATTGATATTTATGGCGATATTTTCCGATAGTTCATTTGCATATTGTAAAGTTTCCTTCGAAGTAGATCGGGTTTAAAGTTTGACCCTATTCGAACATGGTAGTTCTTAGAAGTATAAAACTCTGTAAACTGGTTTTGTGTGTAATGTTCTTTGTGTCCAATAACTACACACTATTTTAAACACGCATAAAAAGGGTGGTTACCGATCACAACATATTGTTGGGTTGTGTGAGCAAGAAACATTACAATATTTTATATCATTTTGAAGCTAATACTATCAGCTTTAAGATTTTACTAAGAAAAAAATATTTTCGCCTTCAGTTTTTTTGCCAGTGACTTGCAACTGCAGGTGTGTCGCCTGAGTCGATTTTTTTGCTCACGAGTGTATATCAAAAGCTGATGTATTATCGAATAATCATTATGCTAACTAAACAATTTCTCCAAATTAAAGATATTTTTTAAAACTATCATGCCTATCAGGTACAGGATACAAACCAAATATAATATTGTATTGATATTCCTTTTTTATTGGAATTATCCTATAATTACTCTTACGTATTATTTTCATGTATAATTAAGTAAAAAGCAAGACCAGACATAAACTCAAATTCAAATTCAAAATATTTTTATTCATTAAAATCACAAGGATCACTTTGAAACGTCATTTTTACTGCCTGTTCCTTCGCGACCCTAACAAAATCGAACTACAACCTAACAAAGTCGAAACACTATCTATAGCACAAAATGAAGGAATAAATCAATAATGAACATTTCACATAGCGTGAATGGAAACCATGGGAACCTGATGACTGATAAAATACTTACATAATTTTTTTTGTAAATACACCTTTATTGATCAAGGGAAACGAGATCTCCTAATCAACTTGAGAAAATCGGCGTTGTATGTAAGTATGTATGTATGTATGTTTGTTTGTCCGAGGATAACTTTCGAAGCGTTTATCTGATCATCGTGAAATTTAGTATATAGGTAGGTAGTGATGGCACAATTTTGGTGTACTCAATGAGCTAAAAATGTTGGGGGTTTGTTGAGATATTAGGGTTCAAGCGGGGTAAAAAAAAACAAAATGGAACTATCCGGTCAAGTGACAAATTTAATAGGTTTTTATTTTTAGTTTAAACTTTGTAGTTTTTAAGTTATTAGCCATAATATAAACTGATCTCTGACAAAATTCACAGAGTACACCAGTGACCTCACAATGCTGAAATTTGGTATGCGTGTAGCTTTAGTGACACAAATATAGGCACAAGTCTGAAATCCAGAATAACTGCAATTTCTATCCCAAAAAATGCAATTTCTACCCCAAAAAAGTATAACCAATTTACATGAACTCCCATTACCTGTAACTTGAATGAAACTGTAGGTCAAGTACTTGGTTATGCATTTCGTTACACTATTTTGATAGTCAAAGATCACGAATAATATTTTTTTATTTTTGTGGAGACTCACGAGATCTCAGTTCGGGGCGAATCACTAGTAACATAAGAGAAATAACTAGACCCTGAACCAATATCTGTAGATCATGCAAACATTTGTCTCGTGGTAGGAATCAACTCGCAACCACCTGAATCTCAGACGGCTATTATCCCACTGCGCCACTGTGTTAGTTATTTTATTTTATTAATCCATGTAGCAAACAGGCATGTTATAAGTTTAACGCCCATGTCTGTGTGTCTGTCTGTCTGTCTGTGGCATCGTAATTTTCAAACTGATGTTCATCGGACGCGGTTTTTGAAATAGAAAACTTGTATAGCTGAGTTAATTCTTAGTCTTTTTATACCACCTGGAGATGGAACCACCTAATGTTAAGTGGTAACCATCGCCTATAATAAAGTATTGCCTCATAGGTCACGTACCTTAGAAACGTGCCCTGCGATGCACTGCCCTGCGTTCATCAACTTGAGGTGTAATTTCACCGGCAACCGTACCCTTAAAATCGAAACACAGCAATACTGTGGCTGAAATAGGCATGGTGGTAGCACATCCTTGGGCGAGCCCTTTCACAAGAACTCTTCTGCTCCCTTAGTATGTCAGTTTTAACCCCCCAACGCAAAAAGAGGGGGGTGAGGGGTTTAATTTTTTTTGTTTTCTTGTTAGGTTACACTCATGAAAAACTTACCAAACAATAGTTTTACATTGAAAGTAATGTCTCTAACCATAAAATCCAGTGTCATGTTGTCTGTCCTATGACTCATAACATAGCAGCATGTTATTTCACAAGCATGTTATTACAGTGATACCATCGGTGTTGCACCCACGTTTGTATACAGTGCCGTATGCCATCTCGAGGAAATAATCCATCATTGTCAATCTTGGGTTACCCAATTATGTAAATCCGGTTTCAGCTTATGCTGTGAGATGATGATGGAGATGCTTTTGGGTGAGCCTAATCAATTAATTTGAATTGCATTTGGCAAGTTTTGTTTAGTTTTTGCTGTAAGATAATTTTGGCCAATGTCCTCTACCGTATCTTGAAAGGGCAGTTTATAGCCGTTTTAGATACAGAATATGGATAAAGCTAGATAAAGAATATGTAGAAAAGATTATTCTATTTATCATCATCATTATTCCATTTGGACTTCACGCACTGCCGAGTACTGAAGTTTGTTCATCCGGGATTGCGCCAATTTTATTGTATTTATTATGCATATGTAACTACTTCATCTATCTGCTTGTTTAATCAATCAATTTTATTGCTTGTTTAATACATTTTTGTTTCTCTTATATTAGGTTAACAAGCTAGTTATGGTATGTTTTTTCCAAAGAAAAAAACAATAAGGCAAACTAATGTAGTAATTTTTTTATCGTTTGAATTATCAGAAAATATTTGCTCTGAATCGATATAGTGTTGTTTCTCTCGTTACTCGTTTTCAATTAATAATCTAAGCAATAACTTTCTTATGCTACCTAAGTAAAAACAATCCATAAAAGTTCCGTGTCTCATCCGTATAAATGGGATCCAGGTACAAGAAATTACCCAATTTCAGTACGAGCAATATGAAAACAGTAAATCCCGAGCAAGTAAAAGTTTAATATTCGGTGTCGCATGTGTCTCTATCGAATCCAATATCAAGTGAACATAAAACATCACGGGTAGTGTATTATTTTATTATCTCGAGAATGCAGACATGACATCAAAACTCAATAAGTCTGCTACATTTTGTTGCAGACTCACATTTCTTCTTTAGCAACGATTTCTTGTATGAAATATCGCTCTCTCTTTCCATTAATGTTGTGTTTTACGAGAATGCGTTATAAGTGTTGTATTTCATCAGTTATTGTTTGGGTTATGGTTGCCACAGGCTTTTTAGTAGAGCTGTTTCACTATTGGCTGCTCCATGTAATAGGTACGGGATGTCCGCTGCTGAACACAGGCCTCTCCTGTAGATTTCAAAAGCGTCCAATTTTGTGAGACCAGCACCTAACATCTCTCATCAACTTTTGTTACGTAGTCTTTCCATCCTATGCTGCTGATTCCAGTGCGTAGTCTCCACTTCATAACTTTTTTATTCCAAGGGACGAAGGTATTGAATAAAAAAAAAATTAAAAGATTTCATCTTTCTTGGTTTAATTCTTACTAGCTTCCGCCAGTGGCTTTGCATGCGTTATTTGTCAACAAAAAGTAGCATTGTGTGTTATTCCAGATTATATATAATCTACATACATACCAAATTTAATCGAAATCGGTTCAGCCGTTATGTCGTAATTGAGTAACAAATAAAGAAACATCCAAACTTTTGCATTTATAATATTAGCGCAATTTTATCTTGATTAATTTGTCCGAGAAGGTTTTCAGCAACATTTTATTTTAACACCAATGTCATTAGTAAATTTTTAAAACAGAAGTAGCTATTTGTCTTGACGCTATTTCATTGGCTAATAGCATCGGGTTCTCTTATGTCCGCTATAAAGCGGTTTCGTATTGCTCGGATCGAGTAAATGTGTGGCTTAATTTGGTAGTGTAGACCTTTGGAGCATTGTTTTGTCTTTATTGGTAATTCATTAGCAGTTCATATTGTTTTGGCAAAAAGAATTTGATCATTTATTGTTTTGTTGCTTTTGACTTCATTCATTAGTAAGCTTTAGTATTAAATACACTAGATTCTAATTATAGTTAAAATCACAAAGGTTGCAAGAAAATCATTAATATTACAATCCAGCAATATCTGCCGTTCTTTTCATACTTTATCCTGCTGACTGCGGCAGACTTAATTATATAGTGAAATCACAGTTATATCAAATAAAAACCAGTGGAGAAAGGAATCAACTTAATAGAAAAGTAAATTAAAATAATATTTCTTCGTAATCTATCTTTTTAAGCTAAGAAGAATCTGCTATGCCTGAATGAAGGATAAAATAAGTGCAACCAGTGTTGTAGGACATAAATCGTATTCAGACTGTCGCCTCGTGGTGGCACGCGGAACTTCGTCTTATTGTCGGCCGTTCGTTTTGTTCTGCATATACTGACTGCGTTATTTTGAGATTGCTGATATGGGATTTGCATTCAGCTTCTTTAAAAATCTTCACATAATGTAAAAAGATAAACAATCCTTGAACTCATTTCAATTTAGAAAATTCGTTACTAGTTTTAGTAGGTATCTATATAAAGGAAATTCCAAATTATGCAAAGCTTGTGCTATGGGAACCAGACAAATGATAGAAAACTAATATACATATATTTGTTTGTAAACATGTATTTGTGTGTAAAGAAACAACCAGACCCGAATCAAATATCTGTAGATCATGCAAACATTTGTTCTGCGGTGGGAATCGAAGTCCTAGAATGCAAAGCATGCCTACTGTCTAGCCTAAAGTTAATGAAGAGGATAGTCTGCCCAAAAAAAAACAGTAACACTAATGGCGCCATTCTCAATACAGAATGATACCATTCGTTTCATTCAAAATAAGACGAGACAGTACTAATTTAGATCCGAGATCTCTAAGGACTGATAGGACAGTTGTTCAGAGGTAACTGCACTGAGTTTTAGTGCAGCTAATTTGTTACCTTTTTTCTTTAGATTGATAGAGCCACGGGGAATAGCACTACTGAACATTGCTGGTACGACTATGAACATGTTTTTTGAAGTGAAACTTCTAATGCGACATCCAACAAGGTTGCGTTAAACATTTAACGCTACCATGGAGAGGGTATGAAAGTACTTTTGCGTTAAACGTTCAACGCTCCTGGGGAGGGAGAATAGAAAGAGACAGAGCGAGAGTGAATGCGTGGCACTCGAAGGCATGCGCGTAGTATACCTGTTACAGGCCAGCGCGAGCGTTAGCAACGAGTAGCATCCAATATTCCAACGCAAGAGGGAGAGAGAAAAAAAGATACACAAAGGTAGAAAGTAGGAGTGAGAAAGAGTGAGTCGGTAGATCCCAAGCACATGCGCGTGGTATTTGAAGGTTTCACTTCTACCACGTGTGAATTGCACACATGCTTTTTTATTAAAATAGGTCCTTGTTACATTATTTTACTGGATAATTAAAACCTTGTATTTTCAGTGATGTAAACTTAAAATATTGAACCTGTATGAGGGTAGCACAGACTGTGAGAGGTCTATATCCAGGAGTGAGTGTAAGACTGTTGATGATAATGACAATCTTAAAAAATATGGTAAATTTACTTCAAACTAAAACCAGTCACTAAAGTTTGATAAGCATAATAAAGTGTAAACAGCATTTGAATTATTATTATTATTAGCCCTCTGTGTCCAACTGCTGGGCTAAAGCCTCCCCACATTCTTTCCAGTCATTTCTTTCCAGCGCCAAGATGGTCCAATCTGCTCAGGAGTTAGTGAGCTCGTACCTCAATCTTTTCCTTGATCTGCGGCAAGGCACCAATAATAAAATATGTCTGAAAAATTTTGCTTATAGCGATAACTCTATATGATGAATACTTAGTTAAATTATTGCGAAATACAATCGGCGGGAGTTATCGCTATGAGCAATATCTTCCAGACATCCTTTTAATATTAGTTTCTTGCAAATCCTACACTAAAACTTCTTTATGGCTCGCCGGCCGATACTACGGCACGCTTTGCTCGACACGTGCGTTGAATCTTCACTATTCCGAACCATGCCTGCTGCAGACTGAATCTATTCTATACCAACTTCCTTACAACTACTTATCCTTTACATCCATTGTTGCATTTCGTTTGTTCTTGCCTTGTGAAGCGTGCAAAGCTATTTTAGATTCTTGATCTCTTAATAGTATTCTATTCCAATGGTCCGATAGCTACTGAATAAACTTGCCACGAAAGGCAACAATCACAGAGAAAGCAGGTGGGTGTCGGTCGGCTACCTACTGGCTACTACCTTAGTTTTTTATAACATGTTACATCTTTAGTGACTCTGATTTGTAACAATTAAACTGGTAGAAAAATCATTAAACTGATGATTAAGTCTAAGAGAGTAGAGTTTTTTGTGCAAGGGTTCGCTCGGAGAAGAACTACTACCATACCTATTTCTGCCACCAAGCAGCATTGTTGTGTTTCGGTTTGAACGGTATGGTTGCCAGTGAAATTACAGGCACATGAGGCTTTACACCTGTATGCCTCAAGTTGATTGACGCAGGACAGTGAACCATAGGCCACGATTTTAAGGATCTACGAGGCAATACTTTATTATAGGCTTGTTCTATCTCCAGGAAGTAAAAAAAAAGTCTACAATGGTTTACTTTTTGCGCACGAACACGCACAATAGTTGGAACGAAGAGCAACGCTAACGGCTTTTGCGCTGGCAGGCAGTTGTTATCAACCTGTTTAATACTTAAATGCATCGGAAGGCTGAGATAAACTGCGCAAGTTCCACTCGATAATGTTAAGAACTGGTACATCTGAAGCCAGAAATCTTGTGGAAATCTCAAGAGCATATTTCATTAGGTAGCAGGAGACTGCGAAGTGAGAGTCGATTGCAAGAAAATTAAGTTTAACTTGATAGTGTTTGTTTGTTCACAGTTCATCTTATATGCCAATTTCTAATCACAGTTTGCATTTGTATGTATATTTTGATGATTTTGACTGCGTAGTGATAGAAAAGGTACTAGACGCGTACGAAACCGGAGTTTCGTAACCAGTTACGGTAATAGCAAAATTAACATTTGTACCTTTTTTTAAAATATTTTATCAAAATCAGTAATTAGCTGCTTAAAGCCCAACCTTTTCAATAAGTAGGTACTCTGATTGTATATACTAGTGGTTCGTCCCGAACTCGCTAATCTCGCGAGTCTCACATACTCGTAATAACAAAAAAAAATTGTAATCTTTGACTATCAAAATAGTGCTACGAAATAAATAACCAAATAACTGGACCTACAGTTTCATTCAAATTACAGGTAACGGGAGTTCATATAAAGTGGTTACTCTTTTTTGGGGTACAAAATGCAGTTATTCTGGATTTTAGACTTTTGCCTATATTTGTGTAACTAAAGCTACACAAATACCAAATTTCAGCATTGTGGGGTCACTGGTGTACCCTGTGAATTTTGTCAAAGTTTTGTTTTTATTATGGCTTATAACTCAAAAACTACAAGGATTAAACTAAACCTAAAAACAGGGTTGAAATGTACTAATGAAGACCTTTCATTTAGCGTCCCACTTGACCTTATAGTCTCATTTTTTTTACCCCTCTTGAACTCCAATATCTCAACAACCCCCCAACATTTTTAGCTCATTGAGTCACACCAAAATTGTGCTATCACTACCTACCTATATGCCAAATTTCACGATGATCGGATAAACGTTTCGAAAGTTATCCTCGGGCAAACAAACATACATACATACAACACCGATTTGCCCAAGTTGATTTGGAGATCTCGCTTCGCTCGTTCAATTATACTGGTCACAATAATATAAATTTAATTTAGGCAAAACAAGAAAGTTTCATACAATGTAACATAAGTAAGGCCCTAGAAATAGATACCTTAATATACATTACTAACTGACCCGTGTCGGCTTTGCACATATTTTTATCAAAATAAAATGTAACGAAAGAATTTTCAGAATCGATTCAGTAATATCTGAGATTACCCGCATACGACAATACAAACAACAAACTTTACCTCTTTAAATATTATTATAAATTATGAACAAAAACACACCTAAATACGAATGTTTATCACATTGTCACCGTGACGTGAGCATGTTTTGGATCGTATATTTTCTAAATTAGAGAAAGCTGAAATTCGAGTTTCCACTTTTCAAAAAATGCAATAACTTTTCATCATTTTCCGTTATAGCACAACTTCCGGCAAATAACTGTAAATAATATGCTAATTAAATATTAGATATAGCTAATGGCCGATATAAAAGCATTAATTATAACTGACACTTTTAATTGCCATTTATCAACATGTTTAATTTGATGAATTGCTTGTAAGTAAGGCGTTAATTTATTAGTAGATATTACAAAACTTGAGCTAGTATTTTAGAAATGAATTGTAATTTGATGGTAAAAGTTGTCTTGGCTACTTTATTTTAATAAGAAAGTTTCAACATACCCGTGATTGGACGTCCACTGCAGATCATAGGCCTCCCCTATATATTACTACGAATTTTTGACAACCTCCGTGGCGCAGTGGGCGAACAGCCGGCTGAGACGCAGGAGGTAGTGGGTTCGATTCCCGCTGCGGAACAAATGTTTGCATGATCTACAGGTATTTGTTCCGGGTCTGGTTGTTTTTCTATATATTATGAGTATGTATTTACAAAAAAAAAGTATATAAGTATTCCATCCGTTATCTAGTTCCCATAGTACAAGCTCTGCTTAGTTTGGGGCTAGATAGCGCTGTGTGAAATGTCCAGCAATATTTATTTTATTTTATTTATTTATAATTTCCAGAGTGATCGATCTATTGCGGCCTGCGCCCAACGCCTCCGGGCAAACTTCATCAGCTCCTATTTCCATCTGAATTTAATTTGAAACAAAAATCTAATTAGTATTCTCTTCTCCAAACTGAGGATCACGATTCTTTTTTGGACTAGCATACATAGTCCGAAGTACCCGGTAGGTATATCGCGTACTGGCAGTACTGTACTACTAAATACTTTCTTGGTCGTTGTACTAAATACTTCCTTGGACGTTGTACCTGCAATAGTAGGTAGGTAAGTACTGGTAGAACATCAAACAGACAAGCGGCTGTATCACAAAGGGCCTCGACTGTCACTTTCTGAGCAGCCTGCGGTGCGGTAAGTAGTAGGGATAAGCGGTTCAATGAACTACGTAAGTACGTAGTGCAATCTAAGATTAATAATATATGGAAGCTGTGAACATTTCAAACATACACAGAAATCTTAACTTACATTACATTTAATGTTGAAAATAAATGAATATAAATATGGGTGTAATTATATGATTCATATTTTGATTCGTAAATTATTGATCGAGCGAAGCGAGATCTCCAAATCAACTTAGGCAAATCGGCGTTGTATGTATGTATGCATGTATGTTTGTTTGTCCGAGGATAACTTTCGAAGCGTTTATCCGATCATCGTGAAATTTGGTACATAGGTAGGTAATGATGGCACAATTTTGGTGTGACTCAATGAGCTAAAAACTAGGGGGGTTGTTAAGATACTGGGGTTCAAGAGGGGTAAAAAAAAATGAAAATCGGACTATTAGGTCAAGTGAGACGTCAAATGAAAGGTCTTCATTAGTAGATTTCGACCCCGTTTTTACTTTTAGTAAAGTTTTTGTAGTTTTTGAGTTATTAGCCATAATAAAAACTAAACTTTGACAAAATTAACAGGGTACACCGGTGACCCCGTAGTGCTGTGATTTGGTCGGTGTGTAGCTTATGTATCACAAATATAGGCAAAAGTCTGAAATCTAGAATAACTGCAATTTGTATCCCAAAAAATTGTAACCAATTTACATGAACTCCCGGTACCTGTAATTTGAATGAAACTGTAGGTCAAGATGGTTGATTTTTATTTCGTGGCACTATTTTGATAGTCAAAGATTAGGAATACTATTTTTTATGTTTTTATGGTAAACTCGCGAGATCTCAGTTCGGGGCGAACCACTAGTTTAACTCTACAAATAAGAAAATATTATATATTAAGTCTTCAGATGAGATAAAAACATAAATATATAAATGCATCATTCGAAACAATTATTATTTATGAAGATAGTTTCCAAGAATTGTTTAAGTGTAACATGTTTGTATCGTAATTAAAAAAAAATACAGTCTCTTAAAATGGCGACACCAAATATACATAATATTTATGTTGCTTCCGTATAAACTCTTATAACTGATTATTAATATGGCTGTAAAAGTTTTATACCATTTTCCACTAACAAGTCTACATCAATACCTTGAATAATCATTATAATTTACAAAACTCACTCTGTGGACTATCATTACGCCCTGGTGCAATTACATAAATTAGTTTTCAATTAATACAACCGGTAAATGTCAATATTTCATCCACATACTTACCGTGGCGCGACCCGTACCTGTTTTATGACAGATCTTAGACTCGCTTGACTTTACCATACAAATGAAGCATAATATAAAACAAAGTCGGGTTTGTTACACCATTTATAACTCAAGAACAGCGGGACCGATTTTGATGATCATTGAGTTGTTGAATTTGTCTCCGCCACGAATAGCAGAATAACTATTAAAATATATGAAAAGGTCAGCAAACAAAAATTACGACTAAAATTTATTTTCTTATATATAGATGTAGCTAATGATGGCCGACTGACGATTCTACCGTCATATGCATGTCAAGGCGGTACGAAGTTCGGCGATTCAGCTAGTGAAGCATAATTTTAATTCATTTATTTTGCTAGAGCCAGAAAAGATTATTATTTTATAATAGTTATTAAAACCCCCGCCTTTTTTAAAAAAGAATATGACTATTTAACTTATAGAGTGTCCCTTTAATAGGTCACCCAAATGTGGTTTTATTTTGGTTTTATTTGACTTGAGGATTCAAATTTGAAATACTTGTTTAAAATGGTTTGAAAAGTAGACAGTAGAATAAACCATAGCCCTGTAAGGGTCTCAAACCATTAAGTTAATGGAAAATGATAAAAGGGTGAGTATTTAATGTAGATGAATGTAACTTTGCTAAAACCTATATTAAAATGCTTTGAAGAAGCACAGACCGCAGAGGTACTTACGACAGGACATACCCTTAACATTCACTATATACATTTTGTAACAATTTGGAGAGACATTGATTGATCTTTACCGGAGAACGTTGAAAAGTAATGAGGAGAAAAAACCATTTACCTTCCATAATCTTCTACCCAATCGGTTCTTTTAGGAAAATGGCTTTACTACGTTTAAATTTCCCAAATACAATATTCACAGAAAAACTGCTGGATTGCATCAGTGTATCAGAAAATCAATCTCGCTGTTCAGTGTACGAGGAGTAAATATTGTTGCTTCCTTTTCACCCGACCGCGCAGAAAGAGGGTGCGTAATATTTTAAGTATGTATGTTAAGTAACTAACTTTAACTAATCACAGTGATATCCTGCATATTTTAAAAACTTTTAGTCAGGTGTAGTTGCATAATAATGCAGAGAAAATACTAGAATTTTCCTTGATGCTATTGAAGTTATTAATGAATGCTGTTAAAGTTTAATATTACTCACCATGCACTATATTCATAATCAAAATGTTACTCTGCCATAAGTTAAATGCTGAGAAGAACCAAGAAGATATGGATCCTAATGGGTAGACCATTCAAACTGTAAACTCATTTATCCCATTACTGCGTAAACTGTTAACTACTTATAAGCAGACTAAAATGCATACCAAAAGTTTAAATTTATGTAACGGACGCGGTCTTCAATTAAACTTGTTAAATGAAACTCTGGAAAAACGGAGTAAATTGCCGTAGAAAAGACTCAAATAATTCACAAGTTTTGCAATTTATACTAAATTTTAATGGGACTTTCTCGCAGATGCCGTAAGACTGATATTGGTATCAATTATTTTGAAGCTAACAAGTTGTATAATGAAGACAATTTGATCGAGACGGACAAATGACTCGTACTCGTTATTGGATTTCCATTTATAGAATCTATAGAATGTCTCTTCAGGAAATGTTATAAGGTCCATAACGACAGTGCTTCAAAAGCATTCAAAGAACGCCAACCTCTATTTCACAAAGAATCTCAAACAACAGCATCAAGAATTCAATGTTTTGTTTCTATTACCTAACTTTTCGTTTGGTCGTTTTTCTCGAACATTCCGGCTGTCGTTGGCGAAACATTCAATGAACTCGTTTCTATGCTCTAAACGGGAGGACGCGGTCTAAATATACGATTTAAATTCAAGAGCAGTACAATCTTCTGCCGAAGTATCATGAGCTATTTATTGTTGTCTTTTATGGCGGTTCTCGGATGAACGAAGTCGGCCGTATAATCTAAACTTTTTTGAAACCCAAGCTTGCGATAGACTCGAGCACAAGTGCAGACGAGGCTTTAGGTTTCCGTGGGAGCCATTGATAAAATCACTCCAGACGATGTTAATGAGTTTCTTTAGTTGAGTATTCACAAAGGCGGACCGAGTTCAGGAAAAACTAAATAAAACGGCGCATCGAAGAGGGTGCGAGGAGTCTGGCACTTTCTCATGCAAAAGTCGAACGGTTACTTTAATTCTTAGCTGGAGCACTTGTCGGTTTTACGAGCGTGGAGCGATTTAATCCACTTAAAACGCAGAGCACAACTCGTAGCCGACAAAGCTCTCAGCCGCTCTCATTTAAAAATGGAAATAAACTCTCCACCATCTTTGACTCGATGCGACCGCTAGATGAATTCTGAGTGCGGTTCTCTGATGTACCCTCCGTTCGATCTATCTGAATTGTAATTGTGGGTGATTAGGCTGATCTGTTGATTTGAAATGATGTTGTAGATGTTGTGTTTCATGGTAATTATGAGACTGTGCTTTTATTTAACGTTTCTAGTTTCGATTATACCTATAGAGTCACACAAGTTAACGCTGCTTTGCCTGGAATCTATTAGAATTTTACTTTAAAGGTGTCTCGTAAAAAACATGGTCATGCTCGCTGATTTGAAATTAATCATTGTGAAACTAAATTAGACCGCTATTTTCGTTAGTGCCTAGAGCATAACTCTATAATTTTATTAAAAACTAACTTATTGGTGGTGTGGTTTATTGAAAAGAAGTAAATTTTTAACACGTTTTTATTAGTTTGGTATGTATGTAACCTTTGAACTTGATTTTCAACCACTTCAAAACGTTGAATTAAATTGAAATTATGCACACTTAGTAGGGACAGACCTCAATGCATAATTCAATAAAAGAAGGTTTTTATATTTAGCCGAACTAAAAAATAGAAAATAAATAACAGTTTAAAACAACACGCTTTTGTAGATAACCGAACTAAAAAGTAGAAAATAAATTGAAATTTAGTATACTTAGGATGATTTACAAAAAAAAATATTATAAAAAATCGTAGGGTGCTTTTTAAGATAATCTTGACTTTAAGTTATTTTAAGTGACTCTACCCTATCTTCCAATATCTGTCAATAAAATATTTATAACAATTGACATCAGCACCAGCTTTTTTACAGTAAAATACATTTCTTTGTTAACCACACGATTCTTTATTTAAACTTAATAAACAGACAGATTTACTTACATTCTAATGTATACTATTTTGTATTAATATTTTTTTCTTTTTGATTGAATTGAAATTACATTACAATGAATTATTTGTATAAAAGTAATTACCGACGGACACGACTAAATAACAGAAAAAAGAGTAATTATTCTACCTAGACCTTTCAGCTCAAGTGATCCCTTGCTTCCACGCAATTTCCGCTATATCCTTTATAGAGGAAAAAGGGGAAAAAATAGATGTGCCGAAGAACGGCAATTAAGATCAACGAACAAGAAAGATGGTCTGGATTTAAAATTGGGGTTGTTTGGATATTCTTAATTAGCTTCGCGTGCTTGGATTTAATGTTGTTTGAAAATAGCATTGACGGTTACGCAACCATGCCTAATTTGAAGTCTAAATCAAGATAAGCCTTATAGTTATGGGCCAATTCTATAAAATTCGCCCTTTGCATATAATTTTGAAAGTTTATTATCATTGGTATAAAAGTATATGTGACTTGAAACAAGGCTTCGAATGAATGATACTTAAATAAATAAATATTGCTGGACACCTCACACAGCGCTATATAGCCGCTATATCACCGTCTCTACCGCCAAATACTTAACTCCTCTCCCATAGTAGCAGAGTCATTGTTAAAAGAAAATTTAACGGAATGCAAAACACAATTCAAATTTGATTATGTAAATAGTGATGATATCATAAAAGCTTTCAAATTGATAAATGTTAAGAAAACCACGGACCTCTGGGGCATCTCTGTTAGCGTCGTGAAAATATTGATTGACATAATGGCTCTCGAACTAGCTTTAATATTCAATGAGTGTATTGACTGTGGTGTATTCCCTGATTTAAACATAGTAAAATAACTCCACTTTTCAAATCAGGCACTAATACTGATCCTGGTAATTTTAGACCAATCTGAGTACTTCCATGTCGGAAGTTAGTAAAATATTTGAAAAACTAATTTTAAATCAACTGCTTAGACATTTGAATTCACATAATTTACTGCATCATAAACAATTCGGATTTACCAGGGGTCGCTCAACCACTAATGCTTTGATGCCACTGATGTATTGAGTTAATATTGCACATATTTGATGCCTGGGAGAAGTCTCATGACGCTTTAGGTATTTTTTGTGATTTGTCCATGGCATTTGATTGCGTTGACAATGACACATTGACCAGGAAACTACACCATTATGGCATCAGGAGTGTTGCTCTAGACTTTCTCACTTCTTATTTAAGTGGCAGCGTGCAAAGTGTTGACGTGAATGGGAAGCGTTCTCCGGGGTCTCTGGTTAAAATGGTTGTACCACAGGGATCAATTCTGGAACCATTTGTGTTTTTCGTATATATTAATGATCTTCCCCATCTTGTAAGGGATGATCATGAGGTTGTATTGTTTGCAGATGACCATAAAATGGCTGCACCAGACAGATGCACATGGTGAAACTACAAGAGTTTCTAGTCGACTAGGGAACCCCAAATAATACAGGATAATCTCATCTAATTAAACGTTTCAATACACGAGATGGTCGTATTACAAACCACCATGTTTCTTTCACCACAATCTGTTCGGCATTACAAATTAAAACTGTTTCCCGTACGTGATAAATCCCGTATAACTTAATAATTATTGAAATAAATCACGAAAGTTTTCTAAGTAAAACTATTTTGTGTATTAAATGCCACACATTAACCTAAAATATACAGAACTGAAAATAATTCCACAACAGACAAACTTCAATTAAGAAAATCTAAAGAAATGGACCGTGGGGTACTAATTCCGCGCTTTTCTTGAATAACTGCAGAATTGCATACCAACAAACGCAGCATTTTTTACCTTATTACGTTCGATGTTGAGCTTACTTTGATATGATTGTGGTTTATCCACACAATCTTACTTCATGCTACATTATTAGTGTGTGAGATAAGTAAATGCGCTCGTTTGATCTGGGGACAATAAAATGAAGTCAGTGTTATGAAAATGGCATTCTTGGTATCTGAACTCACATGGTGGCCTTACATATTTACATTTAACACTTGGCACGTATCCTCATTTCGTAGTATTGAATCGTAGTAAAGGTGGAGCAAAGAGGCCATGCCTTGGCAATACCCACAACGCTCAATGCGTTGAGGGTTTCCATGGCACATGGCGTAGAGTAGTAGACTTCCGTGTGAAAGGGCTCGCCCGGGGAAGTAATACCACCACACTTATTTCTGCCACCAAGCAGCATTGTTGTGTTTCGGTTTGAAGGGTATGGTTGCCGGTAAAATTACAGGCACATGAGGCTTTACAACTGTATACCTCAAGTTGATTAACGCAGAGCAGTGCAGCGTAGTGCACATTTCTAAGGTGAGTGACCTACGAGGCAATTCTCTGTCATAGGCGATGGTTAGCACTTAACATAAGGTGGGCCATAAGTTTGTTCCACCTCCATGTAGGTAATTTCGTAATAAATAAGCTAGGTTTGTGCGGTAAGACATGGATGGAAGAACCGCTATTAAACTACAATCGAGTGCTTGAAAATTTGCTTTCATTCTTTAATTCATTCGTTTACTCTAAAGCCTTTGGGTGGCATACAAACTGCGCGATATTTTGCATTTTTGGTATCACAGCTTGCCAATACCTACTTTCTTTACCAAACCAATAGTTTTGTATGAAAATATGATTACCTTCCATTATATAACGCTCGTAGTATGACGGTACCATCATCTTAGTTAGCCTGGTTTTATGAGGTTTGTATGTAAAATTTTACTGGTAGCACCTTCAACATAAAGAACAATCTATGATTCACCACACCACGCTGTACCACCGTTGCAAATTGATGCAAATGACAAGTCTAATAAGTCCAAGTCAAGCTGTACAAATGCTCGTTAAAGCTAGTAAAGTTTTGCTTTGAGTTTTTTTTCTATCTGTCATTTGAAAAAGAAAAAGATAATTGGGGTGAAAAAAAAGAATAACCTACCCATGCAATATCATCGCCGTTCATGATCATCACCTGTTTTTAAACTGTCATAATTTCTAGAAAGTACTAAATCGTTTTTTTTTATACTACTGGAGATGGAACAAGCCTATGGCCCACCTGATGTCATACTACACTAAGTACACAAAGATTAGCTGGAAATTTGCCGTATTATTTTATTAAAATAATAAAGAATTTTCTATTTACATAATGTAAATTGACAGATGTAGTTTATTTTTATTGCATAAATGTAAATACTTATTTATAGAAGTAAGAAAATAATATAACATTATTAATAATATAACCTTTGGCTCACTTTCATTGGTCGTTAACTCAGTCGTTATACAGCATGCGGGGTGTCCCCGAATACGGGCTATCGACCAATGAAATTTATCGGTTGGTGTAAAGCAAGCGTGCTGCGTGCGTGGCGTGGAAACTCAGTTTACGAGTGTTATTGGACGCAACCTCTTCTGTTCTAACGCTCCATGCTCCTTTCTATTTTTCAGTAAACTTAGCACGCATTTTTTTTTATTTTTTTCAGAGAAGCTCTTAATATCTTTGCCAGGATATCACAAACAGATAAAATTTCTCCACACAACATTAATCGTTGATCCATAGTACCTACGTCTGCTCAGTTCCAACAAACAAATGCGCGGTGAAGATATCCAACAATCCGCAGGCCTTATAGACTAATGGAAACGGTTATCGCATGCTGGACCTATAGCATGCTTAACAGAAATCTCCCGTACCCGTACTATCGACTAATGAAAACGATTACAGCATGCGGTCCCTATGGCATGCGTGAACATAAATCTCCCACACCCCGAAAGCGAGCTCTAATGACCAATGAAAATGAACCTTCATAATGAAACGCCTCAATTAAAATAAAACGAAACGTAAAACTACGCAGTATACATATTTAAATACACAGTGTTATAACATTCACTAAGACTAACTTTACTATTTCGGTCCGTTTTTTTACATTATTTATTAGGTATGGTGTACTTAATATTGTGTGTAGGAATTATATTTTTTTCTAAGTCCCACGTTCACTAATCTCATTTGAAAAGGCCTATCGAGAATGAATAGGCAAATACTACATTTCGAAGTAGCTTAGTTGACTTATGTCGAGTGGTACTTGACTAAGCCCACGTCCGTACCAAGTAACTGAAGGTGGACAGAAACGAACCGCCTCAGAGATATTACAGTCCTGACAGCCTGATGAGAAATTGTGCGTCTACCAAGTTTGTGTTATATCTCATAAAACAAAATAAGTATTGGTGTAAAAGTGTTGTAAAATTTTGATGTTACATTACGCCAAAGTTGCGTAAAGGTCGTGTCAAACTTTATAACTGATCTGAACTTAGTACTCGAGAGTACCTTACATAGACACTTTCGGTATCTACTAACTTAGGTTTCTGTCTGAGCCAGCCATAACGAGATTTCAAAGATTTATCGATTGCCAAAGTTAAAAAGTACCTACTCAAAACAGAAACTCCTTTTATTGGCTAAATTAACAATAACCTTAAATTTTTTGTGCTTAGTGGAAGAATACGGAGAGTGGGGTAATAAAAAGAAAGCATATACGAGCAGTGGGAGCAGATGGGCTGAAATACATTACAAAGTACTACCGTGTTAAGCCAATACACTGTATCTTAAGTTACAGTGCTTTAACAGCTTTAACAGGGCTCAATCGTTTTCTTTTGATCTGTTTTATACAACTGTAAATTATTTTTTTTTGCTAACTATAACCTACACTGAGAAAATACGATTTAGAAAACACTGTATTCACGAAATCTATAAGGTTCAACATGCCAAAACACGGTAATCAAATATACCGTGGATTGCCAAAACAAATTGACGCGCGAAATAGATACAGTGTTCAAAAATCCAAACTTCCGAGACCCGTGCGCCGCGATTTAAATCGGCAGCGCGCGAGTCTGGCGGGGAGGTCAACTAATAGTGGCTATTCACCCGGATGACACGGGTGGAGTGCGGGGTGCGCGGGCCGGAAGGAAGGTCAAGGATATAATGACAGTTTGGATTAGTTAACGCTAACAAAATTAAATGGTTTAATTGTGATTAAAGTAAAAATATGCGCAGATTTTGCAATAAACACACAAGTACAGTGTTTTGCCATAACAATTCCATCATTACCAGAGGACTGTATTATGATAAAACACTTTTTTGACGATATTACGTTTTTTTTTTAAATATCGCATTAAAAGTCATATGACCCGGTAGGTAGATAATTACAATACCTGGAAAATAATACCGAACACCACATACTTTAGTAATGAAATGAAAGAATAATCAAATAAAACCAAATAAAGTTTATTTGCGCGTTTACTCAAATCGCACTTTTTTAACATAGTGTATTGGCTTTACACGGTAGAGTATCATTTCTAACAAATTGATTTATTACAATGGACGCTCTTATGGTTAAAAGCTATCTCTTCCAGACTACCTTTGGAAGATAATGATTAAAATAATTCGAAAGGTCGGACTAGTTTTCGGTATCAAATTATTTATTTTATGGTTTTACATTTTTAATAAGTATTTCACCTATAGAACAAAATAGTGTGCATTGTCATGATAAAAGGTTCCTGTCGACCAGATAATTTTCTAGTATCTTATACTCCATTCTATGGTACACAAAATAATGTAAACAGCTTCCTCGTGCATTATTGTGCACGATGCATTATGCATTTTGTGGATTAGTTTACACAATATTCGGAAGCATTAGCATGAAGTTAGTTTTACGTATTTCATGTAGAACTGAAACTCCGGTTCTAATTTGTTAATTTTGTCTGGACCACTGCCCATTTGGCGCTACACGTAAATAGTTTTAAGTTTGCGTCTGAACTAGTAAATACGATTGTTCTATAACTACAATGATTTGTTTGGTCTTTTGATATAATTATTTAACTACACTTTTTTACTACATTATTTCAGAATTATTAATAACTGATGACCTCCGTGGTGCAGTGGGCGAATTGCCGGCTGAGACGCAGGAGGTAGCGGGTTCGATTCCCGTCGCGGAACAAATGTTTGCATGATCTACATATATTTGTTCCGGGTCTGGTTGTTTATCTATCTTAATATATATAAATCTCGTATATTATAAGTATGTATTTACAAAAAAAATTATGTAAGTATTCTATCAGTTATCTGGTTCCCATAGTACAAGCTCTGCTTAGTTTGGGGCTAGATAGCGCTGTGCAAAATGTCCAGAAATATTTATTTAACTAGCTGACCCGTCGAACTTCGTACCGCTTTGACATGCATATGACACGGGCTGCCAATGTACTACGTCACCCGCCGGTAGAATTGTCAATTGGCTATCATTAGCTGCATCTATGTATAAGATAATAAATTTTTTCAATAACTTTTTTTTCGTGAAATTTTTCGATGTTTTAATAGTTATTCTGCTATTCGGGGCAGAGACAAATCCAACAAATCAAAGATCTAAAAAATCGGTCCAGTCGTTCTTCGGTTATAAATGGTGTAACTAAACCGACTTTGTTTTTTATATATATATAGATTAATGGTAATCGAGCTTTGTATAATATAATATTAAATTTCTAATTACGGAATCGTAAATGATGAAAGTCGCAGTTCGAAAGTATGCGACATCGAAACATACTTTATTTACTTGGTCTTCAAGGGGCCTATAGGGATGACAGAGTGTTGACAAAAAAACGCGTCACAAACAATTAAGGTGCTATAATCTATACGTATACATAAAAATCAGTTGCCGTTCGTTAGTTTTCCAAATCAATTTGGGCAAGTCGGCGTTGTATGTATGTATGTATGTTTGTTTGTCCGAGGATAACTTTCGAAGTGTTGATCCGATCATCGTGAAATTTGATACATAGGTAGGTTGTGATGGCACAGTTTTGGTGTGACTAAATGAGCAAAAAATGTGGGGGGGTTGTTGAGACATTGGGTTTAAGAGTGAGACATCACATTTTTGTGATTACAAATGTACTCACAAAAATCGTCGAAATCGATCCCGTTTTTGTTTTTAGTTTAAACTTTGTAATTTTGAAGTTATTAGCCATAATAAAAACTGAACTTTGACAAAATTCACAGGTTACACCAGTGACCCCACAGTGCTGAAATGTGGTATGCGTGTAGCTTTAGTGACACAAATATAGGCATAAGTCTGAAATCCAGAATAACTACAATTTCTACCCAAAAAAAACCAAAAACTGTAGGTCAAGTTATTTGGTTAATATTTCGTTGCACTATTTTATTAGTCAAAGATTAAGGCCGGCTTTCACAACAATCTTTTTGTCTTTAGCGACTAAACATGTTTAAATTTTACGTATTTTTATGATTTGACAACTCCTTAAATCATATTTAGCCCCTAAATACGTTTAGGCATCGTTGCGCGAGTCGCCCTAAGAATATTTTTTATGTGTTTTTGGATACTCGCGAGATCTCAGTTCGGGGCGGACCACTTGTGTTTTTTTATATAATTTTTCTTTTTAATCATTATACGAAATCTTTATGTAAGTAGGTATGTTTGTTCTGTTCTGAATGGTATGTGTATGTGTGTATGTGTGAAATAAATGTATCTTCTTTGATGGTCCATTGGATTGCATGGCGAGTGATATTTTACAATAGCATCTTCACTTTACTTTATAAATACAAACTTGTTCATTCTTTTATTTAACCAATTTGCGATTGAAAGTATGACATGTCATTATAACAGGCTGGAATGAAAAAAAATATGACGGCTACTGAAAAATGAAAATCGATTTTCAGAAACTTAATGAAGCTCGGTAAGATTAGGTCAGATAACTCAGAGATACGCAGTCTTGGACTTTGACTAAAATTTTAATAAAAACTCTGCGAAGAAACCTGCGCTCGTCATCTCGTTTAGATTATCTCTTGACAAAACTTTACCTGGATCCACCAGTAAAATTATTCACTTACCAACTAACAAACTATTTAATAACAATAGTAGTCAAGATATTCTGTTAATCTTTTCTTTTAAGAGTATTAAAAATGGTTTACTGTTTTGTCACCCACAATGTATGAAAATATTCTTAAAAAACTCAAGGTAACTTTCTCAATTAATTGACGATAACAATTACCTATGACTATTATAAATACGGGATTTATCACGTACCGTTTTAGCGGTGTTTCGACTGACAATATTTCGGTTCACAGAGGCAAGTCTGTGTGTCGGATCGCGCTCACCCTTATAAAGGTTTGCGAATTGAACCGAAACATTATCGGTCAAAACACTGATAAAACGGTACGTGATAAGTTCCGTATGATGACTGATAACAATGATTGAAATCAAACACGAAAGTTTTCTAAGTAAAACAATTACCACTTGGTACCTGAACCGGTTTTCTGTCTTTACTATTTAAATAGCTATAGTATATTGAAAAAAAATATGCTATAGAACGATTTCGATACCAAACTTAGATTACGATAGCTGGAGTATTAATCCTATACAACCAGTTTTATTACATTAATTTAAAACACACATCTAGAATCATATGAACTGATTTTATAGATGTGTTTGATACCGGTAGCTCGAATATTTATCCAGTAAGCGGTACATTTCCATTAAACGTTTTTTTAACTTAAATCGACGGTGCTTTTGTGACGATGCCGCTTAGTCAGTTTAACAGGTACCTACTTACATGATGAATTAATATGATTTGTTTACCTATTTTATACAGGCTGTTTCATTGTTATTTAAAGATTTGATACAAAATGTTATTAGAAAATTTAAAATGTTTTATGGTAATGAATTTGAAAAAAACAACAATGTGTGTGAATGAAAATTTTACAACAAAACTAGCCATTAGCCCTACCCGTGTTTTCATTTAATGTCGTACATAACAAGACTTAGTATATCCTCGTCGTATCGGTTGACATCCTTGGTGGCGCAGTGGGCGAATAGCCGGCTGAGATGCAAGAGGTAGCGGGTTCGATTCCCGCTGCGGAACAAATGTTTGCTTGATCTAGAGACATTTGGTCCGGGTCTGGATGTTTTTATATATATTCTAAGTATGTATTTACAAAAAAAATATAGAAGTACTACTTACTAGTTTAGGGCTAGACAGCGCTGTGTGAAATGTCCTGAAATATTCATTTATTTATCCATGTCTAACCTATATTCTCTTTGTTCTCAGGATGGCGACCGGGGCTATTTAGAAGGCTTAGCGTCTCGTTACGCAGACCTATTCTCAACCCACTACGGAGACGTGCTCGACCACCTTGAAGAACTGCGCCGTCACGAATGGGACGAGATGTCGCCCCGGATGCGAGTCCTGGGCGGACCTGGCACGCCGCAGACTCCCCCCTCAGCCAGTCCTGGGTCTCTGGCGTTGAATAATCTGACCACGTCGCATTCTCAGCCGATTTACGTACCTGGGAAATACTCGGTGAGTTGATTTCTATTCACTTTATTTTGAGTCAACTTCTATTCATTTTATTTTTTATTTTTATTTATTCGACAAAAAGTTACTAATACTATTACATAAACATTGTAAAACCTTAAAGGTTTGTCTCGCTGCTTAGTGACACTCGAGCCGCTATACATTGTTTAAATACTTAAAAAACCCGTTACCTTCACCTAAACATGATTTTATAGTTACACAATCACAGATAACCGAACTACCCACCCAAATAACCGCTAATAAATAATCTATTACCGAAAGTATGTACGCAAACATAGCAAGTAGGCGGCGGCAATTATAAATACAAGATTTATTTATGTATATGTACTTATTTATATTAATTCGAATGTTGAATGAGACATCATGTTCATTATCATTATTATCAGCCCACATTAGTCCACTGCTGGACATCCTCTCCCAATATGTGCCACTGAGCGGACTGAGCCCAATTTCTGTCCGCCATCTTTCTTATGTCATCGCTTTACCTAGCCGGGGGGCGCCCCACACTATTCATGTTGCACTCTTTAAAATTTGTTTAACCAAGCAATCGAGTGTATTGTTTATATTTCTCCTCTGATTTTCTTAACTTGCCCTAACGAAAAAACTCTTTGTTAAAAGTGTTATATTTTGACTATTTTGCAGGTAGTTGTAGATACATTTTAATAAGACCACTGATACAAATAACATTTTACACAATCTACAACTAATAGTAAAGAATATTAAAGTTTTTCTTTAAGCTTGTCGAGTTCTGAATTTCAAGCCGCCTCAATATGCAGATAAAAAAACTTGTTATAGAAAATATTCAAATCTAAACCTATAAATAGCGGGGCAGTAGCCAAAACCATTAAAATTATTCGTTTTCATGAATTCCGTGCCAATGATGTGACGTTCACTGATTTTATGTAAATTTAGGTCTAAATTTGTAACGCGACTTATTCTTTATTGTTTTGTATATATATATATGCAGGTATGGAACAGTGCAGCTCTGACATTTTTATGTACCTGTTTAATAATATTCGTTGTTTTTACCAACCTAAAGTATTATATTGTATTTATTCCTTATGTTTTTATTTTTTTGTGATCTTGATTTTTGATAACTCATAATGATAAATTCAATTTAATTAGGACGCTAAAAAACGTGGCATGTAAATAATTTTACCAATCAAGTACTTATGACCTAAACAATCAAAACACTTTCCAAACCAAAAGGACATACAATGACATTACAAATTCAATTATACTAAGCTAGCCTTACGAGAACAATGCCCATAGAGTAAATGCTAGACCAAAATACAAGATTTCAAGCCATCACATCCAACGTAGGCGACGAAACTCGACCCTCCGCGCAGTACGCTGGTTGTTATCTTGTATATTTGCTCTCCAAGCGTCATCTAATAATATTTATTGTGGAAATATACACCTTTGATACTGTCCTATTGTCACCCACGTAGGACTCAATGGCTCGGGCTTATTGGGTGGGAATAGTCAAGCTTACAAAAATGTCAAAATATTACGAGGTTCAAAATAAAGTTTTCAGAAAGTCGCTTCGATTGGTCGCGTCTGAAATTAAAATCCGGGTATATTTTAGATCCTAATCAGAATGTTAATAACATGCTATTTCGTTCCGTATTTGGTGATATTGGTTAGAAATTCCTATTCATGATTTACATTTACAATAGCGCAGTTTTGAATGACTGCTAATAATTTGATTGGATTTTGGCAATATTTCTACGTGTCTGTAATTTTAATTTTTATTTTGGCTATTGTTTACTAACACTTCTATTCACAAAATTATTATCATGATTATAGAAACAGAAAATTTGATTGCTGTCTATCATCGGCCATAAAGCCTCTTCTGGGTTATTTACGCTAGCCTGATCTCGCAAGGTAACCTCAAATGTTAAAGTTCTCGTGTGAACAATTCCTTTCAATATCATGATAATACTTTCGTACTACCCTCATCCACTAATCTCTAGTGCAAGTATAACATACCAACGCAGCTCTCTACCCTCCAGCCTTCCTCCTGCCTGACGGACAAAGAAGAGGATGAGATCTACGGTTTCGGGTACGGCGTCTTCGGCAAGCAAATGCTGGCGAGGCAACAGCAGCAGAAACAGCTGTTGTTGGCGCAGCCGACGCAGCCCCTGATGCATCACCAGCAGCATAACTATCAGAGGTAAGGAGACGAGGACAAGAAACAAAAATCATGTTTTTAAGGTGCTTGGCTCAAGATGCAATGTTGTAGGCGATGGTTACCACTTCACATCAGGTGGGCCATTTGCTTGTTCCATCTTCATGTTGGAAAACAATAGATATTAACATTAATTATTCAATAAATAAGCACTTACACAATTTATGAGTTGATGCATCCAATATTTAAGATCAAAAGTACTTTAAGTAAGGTGCGATCAACTCTCTACAAACAGAAAATGGTTGAGAAGAAACAGGTATTAAGAAATAAAGGGTGCAATGCAAGGGCAAATCTTAGTTGGAATCTGTAATTGTAACATCCAATGGATGCCTAAGCTTACCATGTCTGGAGTCTGGAGGCATGCGGAGTGTCATCTATTTAAAAAAATATTGATAAATAAGTGATCAAACCTTAACATATGGTTAAAATATTGCAAACTAGTTGTATTCCCGCGACTTTGTCCGTAACTTTCTGGATCTCGACAACAGTGCCAGTGGGTCCAATTGTGAATCTAAATCATCCAGAGACTCACGCAAACAGAAACAAAAAGAATCATCAAAATCGGTAAATATGTTATCAAGTTATGGCGTGACCAAGGGAAACAGGGATTCATTTTACAAGCTTTTTATTCCTCTTGCAATGTATGTGTATTTGTCCGGGTGGAATCTTGCAACTGAATTTTAAACCCGTTCCCCTCAACCGATTGAGTTGACATTTGGAATACATATTCGGTGACAATGCAATAATAGGTACCATGGAGGTGGTCTCATGATGGAGACGGATGCTAGACAACGGAACTTCTAAATGGATTATAGTAGGCTACTAGTGTTTGGGCTCATTTGAATCTACTTTCGGTTCCAATTATAAATGTTATTAAAGCTTATTTTTCAACAAAAAACTTATTTATATATATATAGATGCAGGTGATTAACTGCTCAAAAGCCGAACCGCATTCGACCACTTTTTGAAATGATTCAAGGCTTATTTACCTACAATATTTCTAAAAAGTAACTATTATTGAATCACCAGTATCTTTTTGCGATTAAGTTTCTGGCAAAGGAACAAAGGAACCTACTCTCTGAAAATAACCATTAAAAAGGTAAAATTGACGCAATTACAATGGCTAGCAATCAAATAGCCCATAGTTTCTCTCATAGATAGGCTTATCCCATAGAAATAGGAAAACCGCGCTTTATTCGTTAACGAGAATGGTAGTAGGCGGAACGCACTCAGGACTTAAGATGGGGGCTGTAGAAAATGTAAGAAGCGGTAGAAACACTTTTATAAAACGTTTTGCTTGGCGAATTTTATCAAATTTAGCTTGCTTGATTTGTCCCAAATTAATACACCATTTATGGTAACTTTAAAAATGCTTGGAATTAATTCAATGTGACTCACCAAAACTGTATCATAACTTAACTTTGTCAATACTTCGTGGCATTTCTTGATATAAACTGGGCAATCAATACACGTTTTAAGGACGACATCCGCAACGATGCCTAATCGTATTTAGTGCCTAAATATGACTAAATAAGTTGTCAAATCATACAAATACGTAAAAATTTTGAATAATATGTTAATAATTTATTTTTTTGTTTGAGACAAATTCATTGATTATTAACAATTTGTTCACTATATCAAGACGTTAGCAAGCGTATATTGGGACTCAAATGGAGTTGGGCAGGATACGTGGCCAGGCGTGGTGATGACAAGTGGAGCAGGGTGCTGACTGAGTTGTGGCCTCGAGATGGAACCAGGAACGCAGGTCGTCCACCGGCAAGATGGGTCGACGACATTATAGAAATCACAGGTCGTATGTGGGTTAGAACAGCGCAGGACAGAGGCGAATGGCGACAGCGAAAAGAGGCCTATGCTCAGCAGTGAGTTGAGAAGGGCTGACGATGATGATGATGGTTCACTATATATTAATTATATTACATAGGAATTCCATTCATAATAAAAATATATAAGTAATAAATTGATAAATCACTATAAATAGGCACTACATGTTTAGTTAATAGTTGGTTATTACAGGTACAAACATTGTACCTAAATACAGTATCATTTTTAAGTTAATAAACACTGGCTCTCGCGGTAGGATTCCCTGTGTTTACGAGAGCTAGTCCTCTTCCTGTTTTCTTTTGTTAATTAGTAGGTAATTTAAACATTATTAGTCGCTAATTACGTTTAGGGATCGTTGTGCAAGCCGGGCTAAATATCAAACATTGATCGGATGATTTTCAAAATACAGAAAGGGGCAGCCCCTATCCTTAGTACACACGGACTTAGTCATAAATTATTTGGACTTTAACAGGTGTACTCGTTAGATAAGCGTTTGCGCTGCATGTTTGTACAGCTAATCTAAATTGAAATCAGACGTTCGATTGGCGACAGGAGCGGTCTCGCGTTTGAGAATGTGCGATGCACGGACTTGCAATTTTGTAAACATTTTGTAGGATTCTAGATATTCTATTTTGATGACCTGGTTGAACGTGGGTGACTAGACTGAGATGCAAATAAATATTTGTCTTGCATCTCGATTTGTATTTTGTTGCATCTAGCTTCCCGATACCAATGATATAGAAAATTCTAAGACTTATGATCCCACTCTTTTTACAGTTAGTTTGGTTGTTTTGATCGATAAACTAGGTCAACACTCTAGCCGGTCTTAATTTTGATGACGCTTTCATGTTTCGGAGGGCATGTTATGATGTCGGTCTTGCTTATAACTAGTGATCGGATATTCGGATGCATATTTACCTAAAGTTCAAAGTTGGCTAGTATAGATAGCACTTTTTTATCGAAAAAATTCCGTGATTCCGGTATCAACAAATTTATCATGTGTTAAATTTGTTTATTTATATATCTACTAAACCTAAACATCCCTTAAAGCTGCATAGGTTTTTATGGTATGTCATTCATCCCTCATATAGTCTAAAGACATTCAAATTCTATGAAAAACACACACTTTGGCTCATATGTATATTAGGTATACATAATGCCTTGTTACAACGTAATATGGTTGCTTTTTCCTACTTTTACTGTCAGTAATTTTTGACGAAGCGAAAACAACCTTGTAACAAGGGCGAGTGAGATAGCAAATTATACCTGCTTAATATTTAACGTTAAATTAATTTTTAATAAAAATATTCTAAAAAGCCGCTTCCATAATTTGTTAGCCAAAAACCAACTTTAGATAAATACGTATCCGAATATCCAATCACTAGTTTTAGCAGACGTCTTGGGGCGACCTAGAAATTCTGACACCAGAAGAGTTAGCATGATCAAAATATAAACGTTTATATCTAGAATAGAATAATAATTTATTTGGTAGGGGAGGCTGGAAGTTCCAATTTTCAAATAACATGGAATTTTATGATGGAAATTAAAGGTTACATTTTTGATATTTGTATCTATTAAAAGATCTTTATCGGTCTTTGTTCCGAGTCTGGGTGTTTTTCTATACAGGGTTACAGGAAAAATCGTGCTAGATCCGTTAAGGGCGTGGAGTACCCATCATTTCTGACTTATTTCACTATGAAACACCCTACCCTAAACTTAACCCTTTTCGAGATATTCGACTTTTAATTTTTTTATTGAAAATTGCCGATTTTTAGGCTACTAAATTTATTTTTGTTTATTTTGTGTATCTTATTATTATTATTATTGCATTTTTACATGTGTAATAAGATGCTTTAGGACGTCTATCATTAAAATAGTGCATAAGTTAATTGAATAGACCGTAGTAGACAAGTGAAAGTTAAGAAATAAAAAAAAATATTAGAAAGTTTATTTTTCTCTAAGGGATATCTAAAAAAAATATTATGGCAATTGTTCGGCAGATGTTTTTTAAAATATCTACGTTTCATCAGCTATCTAACGAGGTATAATAATCTAGGGTTTTATTCAAATGCATTGAAAAAAATTTAGTTTTATAGGCGACAGTGGAGAAGAAAATTTATACTTAGCCCTAAAAAGTAAAATAAAATAATAGGTAAGCATGAAATGTCATTTATTAAAGATTTTCACACAACTTTTTCTTATTCTACAGTTCATGTTCAACATGGCCGCCTCTATTTCTGATACATTGTCGCATCCTTCTACGGAGACCAGTCTTTACTACTCCAGTGGTTAACGTGGTCCTCATTTTATTGGCTGCATCCACAATCCTTTCTCGTAAGTCTTCCACAGACGAAACTGGATTCGGCTCGCTGTACATAAGACTTTTCATGCACCCCCACACGTGAAAATCCATGGGGGTTAGGTCCGGACTTCTTGCTGGCCATGGCAACGGTCCACCTCGTCCTATCCATTTGTTTGGATAATTTGTGTCCAGCCAGTCTCTGACACTTCTCCTGAAATTGGCAGGGCAGCCATCGTGTTGGAACCACATGTCCCTGATCAGGTTGAGTGGCAGATCATCCAGCAAATCACTTAAGTCTGCTCTCAGGAAATTTTCGTAGCTTTCCCCATTTAGATTATCCGGGAGAAAGTAAGGTCCAATCAAATGATTGGAGATAATGCCCATCCACACATTCACGCTGAATCTTCGTTGGGACCCCTTCACTCTTTTCTTATTGGGATTCCTTAGCTCTTTTGGGGCCCAGTAATGGGCGTTGTGATAGTTAGTTATGCCATCTTTATCAAATTTGGACTCATCCGTCCACAAGATATTTCTTAGAAAATCTTAGAATTCTTAGAAAATGTAATACAAACCCTAGATTGTTATACCTCGTTAGATAGCTGATGAAACGTAGATATTTTAAAAAACATCTGCCGAACCATTACCATAATATTTTTTTTAGATATCCCTTAGAGAAAAATAAACTTTCTAATATTTTTTTTGTTTAAAAATGCAATAATAATAATAATAAGATACACAAAATAAACAAAAATAAATTTAGTAGCCTAAAAATCGGCAATTTTCAATAAAAAAATTAAAAGTCGAATATCTCGAAAAGGGTTAAGTTTAGGGTAGGGTGTTTCATAGTGAAATAAGTCAGAAATGATGGGTACTCCACGCCCTTAACGGATCTAGCACGATTTTTCCTGTAACCCTGTATATTATAAGTATGTATTTACAAAAAATAAAAAAAAAGTATATAAGTATTCTATCAGTTATCTGGTTCCCATAGTACAAGCTCTGCTTAGTTTGGGGCTAGATAGCGCTGTGTGAAATGTCCAGCGATATTATTTATATTTATTTATTCATATTTATTTGTAATAGTATAGTCATTTCCGCCAGCATCTCAATAGTTCTTTTTTTACAGGCAATTCTTTGCCAAATTTCGGAGGGGAACATTCAGCCCCACTTTGGGGCGAGTTGTTCCATGTGTGGGGTAAATTGTTCCGCTTGGATAATAGAAATAATATATAAGAATAACATAGGTTTTTTTAATTAAAACAATCATTTCTATAGTTCCATTTATTGTGTGTTAATGCAGTGCTATAAACTAAAAAAAAACAACAACAAAACACTGCTGGTTACCTCCAGATAAACTTTCTTTTGTATTGGAAAACTAAAATTGAGATCTATTAGCTTATAAATCTTACTATATGCTTAAATAAACTTTAAAATACAAAAAATATAACAGGAAAAGGTACTCGAGGCAGTTTTTCATCTGTTATTATTATTTTTAACTAAGAAATATTTTCATGTCCATAACAGAACTTTAAAAAAACAACAAAACATAACTGGTAACCTTCAGATAACCGTTTTTTATCATTTAAACTATAATAGAGATTCATCAAGTTAAAAATCTTATCAAATACATAACGGCACTTATAAAAACTACATAACATAACTGGTAACGTCCAGACAAACGCTTCATTAATATGTGTGATGACAAGTGAGATCATAACTTACAAATTTAATCAAATAACAAAACAAAACTGCTAACCTCTATATTCTTTTTCATTTGATGTAATGTCGAGGTTATCGAATTATTTTTAATTTAGTGGAATTACAATAAAGATCAGTCTTGTTTTAATCAGTCATAATTAACTTTGGCAACTTTCATTCTTATTCATCATTAAATTCTTCATCTGACTCACAATTGGGACACACATAAGTTATGTCGGCTTTATTTATACATTTAACATGTGCCCAATTTTTACACATGTGACATTATATCTACTGTTCTCTTGGAAGAGAATTAGAATATGAATCACAACAAACCATTCCAGATCGTTGTCACTATCACTCTCGCTTTCTTGTAACTTGTAATATATGTATAACTTACTCTTCGTTTAGCTTTTTCTTGAGCTTTTCCCTTTCCTTTCTTTTTGCTTTTACCTTTTTCTTTATTATTGTGGTTTTTCTTCATTCCCTTCTCTTCATTCTTTTTAGCCTTCTTCTTTGACTTTTCTCCTACTAATGCATTTTTTCTGGTGTGTCAGTTAAAACAGCTGTCTTTCCTAACGTCATTTTGTAGCCGTCTGCAATCTTGGTGGTGCCTTTGGTAAAGGTTTTACGATTTCAGGGTTAAACACAGCTGAATTTGTATTTGCTGGTGTTAATTGAAGTTCTTGTCCACAATGATCGAAGTGGCAGTCTGAGGGTCATCACCCTAATCTGTTGTCGAATGCTGAGGTTGTTCCTCATTTTGACCCGGAGGACCCGGAGGTTTTCCCTCTACTAGTTTTTAGTTTGTAGGTACGCATACTAAAAAAGTATAATGACTTTAAACATTTATGGTAAAAACGAAGGTCAATTGGGGTAAGTTGTTCCGGGGAACAACCAGCCCCTTCGGGAGGGAACTTGTAGCCCCAAATTCCATTTTTATATGAAGACTGTCTTGCTAGCAAATTAATGAAAATAATTTTAATAACACTCAAACAAAAGATACCTAACGAATGCCACTACAAAATAGGAAAGTTACACATGAATCGGTCAATAAAAAATAAAAATAGACCAAAAAGTTTAAATACGATAAAATTTACTAACGTGGTGTTTTAATAGCATGGTGCGCACCACCAGTCGTCCGCCGCCGTCATAGCAACTAAGATGACCACCAGTGCGGCGCGTCACCTGATGCTTAAGCGACGCACTTCGCGTGTATTGTTATCTCTTTTCTTTACAAAGTTATTACCGTCGGAACAACCTACCCCAGGAACTTTGAACCCCGGGCTCCCCTACACACAAAATGACACATGAAATAATATCTAAAGAATGCAATAAAATGACACGTTAGCGTAGAGTGCAGAAACGTTTAATTACGAGACTATATCAATGTTTTGCCTTTCTACGCTAAAATGTCATTTTACATACACTAATATTCCATACAGAGAAACTTTTTTAGGGCGGTGATGTTAGCTCTGCTGTAAGTCACTAACTCATACTACCTAGCACTTACGAAATTCTGTGTTGGGAGTAATTTTTCTGGTTGATAGTTTATAATGTGTAATTTTTTTCAAATGGCATAATTTATTATTGAGTTTTTGGCAGATCGAAAGAACGAAAATCAACCGAGAGCAGTTACATCATTTTCGTAGAAACATAGTTTTCCCCTTTTATAATAAATTAGACAAATCATTCAGAATATTTTACATCATAAAATTATCAGTGATACGAGTATAAAACAAAATCTGAATCCTTTGATGTACCAAAGTATACAAAATACTTGTCAAGCGCCATCATAAAGCTCAATTCTATGAATGGATTACGATACCCATGTTCAGCAAAAGTTAACTTCAACATCATTTTCAGCTATAAATCATGCGGTTTCCTAGAACGCAGTAATATATTCGTCAAACGTAATGGCCGTGTGTCACAAGAATGTAAAGGGGTGAAAAGCGACCGCCGTGTTATGGCGGTCGTAATAAAACAGACATTGTTTTTTTAAATTAACGTGGAATTTTATGTATACAAACAGAAAAACAATTAGAGTTGGCGTAATCCAACGTTAAATAGGTAAGTAGATGTACAAAATGCCAAATATACTGTAGCAATAGAGTCCTACTCAACTTACTCTACTAAACTATTTAATTTAAATATCGCGCCTAAAATAAATGGCGTCCGTTCAGCATGTGCTAAGGTGGTAGGGATATCTACTTATCACTGGTATTCTGCTGGCTCTAAACTAAACAACATTAACTGTAATTTACAGGCTACCCTCCAATAAACAATTAAAGTTTGAGTCACCAATGACATCAAACTTGCAAACGGCAAATTATTCGTGAAAAGTTATGGTCGTCATAGCGAAGACGTTTAAAAATACGTTCTAAATGCGTCTTTACTATCACAACCGAAGCATGACGTTAGCCGTGTCTAGAAAACCAGGGCTTAAACAAGTCGAGGTATCATTACTTGCATGCTCGCAGCAGAATAAATTCAAATTAACTATCTGATGGATATGTCCGGACTTTCAAAGAAATGCTCTGGGATTACAGAGTTAGAGCTAAGTGGGAACAGCTAGTGTACTCTCGCATAGAAAAATATATTAACTTTTATTAAAATATTACGTTATTTTTAATAAAGCTTAAGTTTCTTTATGTTAAGGTTGTCACTAGTAGAGTAACTAAGCATTGCCTCGAGTATTAAACCATGTATTCGACATCTATTAACTGGCTTATTTTTCCATTTAACTCGGCTTCCATAACGATCCCTAAACGTAGTCAGCGACCAAGCATGTTTAAGTTTAACGTATTTGTATGATTTGACAACTTATTTAATTATATTTAGGCACTAAATGCGATTCGATATCGTTGCACAACTCGCCCTAAGTTAGGTACTTTATTTGAAGATATCTCAGCTCATAGATTTTGCAATAATGTTTATTAACCAAGACTATATATATAGATATAGATATATAGCCTTAGATTTATAAATAAATAATGCTGGACATGGATGTGAGGTTATTAGGGCTAGCCCCAAACTATTAAATCCACTTTGTATGAGCGCAATAAAATACTGAATACTGAACTAAGCAACGTAAAGCTTCTATGGGAACCAGATAACTGATAGAATACTTATATGCATTTTTTTTTGTAAATCGTAATCATAATATATAGAAAAATACCCAAACCTGGAACAAATATCTGTAGAGCAAACGGGAATCGAATCTGTAACCTCTTGCGTCTCAGTCGGCTATTCGGACACTGCACCACAAAGGTCGTCGAGTGTATAAAACAATGATATACAAACAAAACATGATCATTCGTTATGAATTCACTTCACTTTTTATCATTCTTCGTAGGTTGGAATGTCTCCTTTTAAAATGTTACCGATTGTATGAATGTACCAGCTGTATACTATTTTCTGTGAAGCAAGTGCGGGTTTCAATACAGCTTGTTTTAGATACGGTGGACTAATTTACTTATGTCGTTTGATCAACTTTATGATCTGTTTTAAATGGAAGCGCAATAGTTTTTGATGAAAATATATGTTATCTTCTGAAGAAATTTAATGCTATAGCAATTTACATCATCGTATCAGCCATAAGATGACTGCTGAAAATCCCTCGTATATTTCCTAAGCAACAGATCTTGTGCGGCTTGTAGCTATGTGATCTCCTTTTATGATGTTGTATTTCCAACTTGTGGGAGCATATACTACACTTTCCAGTGCATGGTAGATTATAATAATCTTAAATAATAAAAATGTATAGGTTATTGAAAAAAAAACATCATATAATCCCCAACTGATGGGCAAAAGTCTCCTCCATTTTTAAGAACAAAGGAACTCTTATGGATCACTTCGTTGTCCGTCAAGTCCGCAAGCTGAAGTGGCAATGGGTGGGGCACATAGCTCGAAGAACCGACGGCCGTTGGGGCAGAAAGGTTCTCTTAAGATGCCTTCCACCTGTTATAGATTTCTAGCTGTGGGGGGGAGGGGCTATGTTCAGCAGTGGACGTCCTGTGGGTGATATAATGACGATGATGATGAGGGGCTAGGACAAAATAAACACAAAACAAATGTCCAGTATTAAAGTAAACACGTAGTCACTAAAGACTAGCGGCTATCGTAGACGATTCAAAATAGGTTATCGTTAGGTTTCAACAAAATAAGACCAACTTTAAACGAAATTAAGTTTTAACTGACTATTCACAAATACCAATTTGCCTAAACCGCTGCATTCTTATGTAAAATACATTGATGTTCCATAAATTCGCTTTATTCTCTAGGAAAGTGCGATTCAGTCGCATTTGGTCCCACGCAAGAATGTGGCCACAGAAGAAACAGATACTATGTAGCATGCTAATTAGATCTAGCAAGCACAAGTTGGGTAGAGCGGTGTACATACAAACGATCTCATTTCTTTTTATGTCGATGTGAGAGGCGGAGGTTCGAGAATGGGCAAAAAAAAATGAAACAACGAATAGAATGTCTAACATTATACAGAAAGCAGCGTTTAGTTAATAATTAGTTACCCCTCATATTAAGTTCTATTATTTTGTTTTTATTATAAATGATAATAGCTTTAATTATTTTTAAAACCTGTCGTGTTTTTACTAAATTAAACATTTTGGGAATAGCCCTTTTACACGTTTTTATTTTCTTCTTCAAAAGTTTTCTGTTAAAAGATTGTCTGAAAGAGATCGCTTTTAGCGATAAGACTGCCAATTGTACTATTGCGTATCTATTTACATGTTTTAAATATGATTTGTTAATTTAAGTGTGCTGTACAATAAAGCGTTTTCTGTTTTATTCTATTCTTCAATCATGCAAACATTTGTTCCGTGGCGGGAATTGAACCCGCTACCTCCTGCGTCTCAGCCGGCTATATGCCCACTGCTCCACGGAGGTCGTCATTTATAATTGTAAACATAACTTACGAATATACTTATATAAAAACTTATATTTGTTTACTATATAAACACTAGATTTAATGTTTTATTTAATAACAGAAAGAATATACAATTATTTATAATAAAATACAGAAGAAACGGTTGAATCATATAAAGACCGTTGCAAACGATCTATAGATAGCTCAACCGATCCCGATCACTACCAGGCGGAAGTGTCCCCAAGACACTGCATTGCTCCGCTGAATTACAATGCTTATGCGTTGAATCAAATAAGCGCCAGCACTCGGATCACTCGTCGCTTCGACCGATGACCCCGGTATGGGCCCCGGTATCCCATGGGCCCAGGGTCTCGACCCCAAATGGCTCAAATACGTAAGCTCTGTCGAGACTTCCATATTTGCGCCGCTTGAGATCTTCGGCTGAATTTGCCGCCGTATCGCCCCCAGCTGCTGTACCAGACAGATGAGATGGCGCAAGGTTATCGACGCACGCGGCGTCCCACATCAAAGGCCTACCCTTTTCCCAAGGTATAAGAGTCATACCGTCAGGCCTTTTACCATTGTCACGTATCAGACCGTTTGGTTCGAGAACAGCTGGAACGTTGGCGCTGCAAAAAGCTAGCGTGACGGAAAACTCTACATCCTTCGAATATACTTACAGAAGTTTTAATATTCTACACCCGTACGCAATGTTACACTAACATCTATTCATCTATTTATTTCAATGCCCGTTCGTAACCCACTAAGATTATAGACTATTGATTAAAATACGCTCCCGACCTCTCAAAAGTTGATTATTTTCAACAATATTGTTTTTTCCCTATCAACTTTCCAAAGAGGATCTTAGCCCCTTTGTTGTAGGTTTATAGGACAGTGTTTTCTTGGAAACTCATTTTATTTAGTGTTTGCTCTTGTATCCTCGCCTTACAAAGTACACTACTATACTCACCTTTCAAAGTACACTATGTAGGTGCAGCTAATGAATAAACAGGACCAAGTAAAAGTAGAGATTACGAAAAGAGATTTTAAGCAAACAGGCTGGTTCGTGTTAAAAAAATAAATGCACTGAATATAAAAGCCGTAACAAATAATTCGAATTACAAAAATATGGGGATCGCATTGAATAAATCCTATTTCGTGAAAATGAGAAAAGGTTCGAATTATAAAAAGTTTTCGTTCAACAATTTGAGTTCGTGTTTTATCCTTTCCGTTTCAGTTTATTTGTGAAAATATAATTTTCTTTATACTATTCGCCTTAAAACAGAATTGTTAGATTGGTTTCAGTGATACCAACTTGAACTTTTTTTCAGGGTTCATTGCGATACTACAAAATAAATTAACAGCCATTAATTTCTTTTATATTTAAGATTTCAAAAATACAGAGCTAAAAGTTTATTTTACTACGTAATAAAATACATTTTTTTAAAGACAAATATAATTAAAGTTACTAAGTTGAAGTAGGTTAGTCAATACTACGATTTTACTACAGTTATGGTATAAAATGTATTAGACATAAGTAATCTAGTTTTGTCATTATCTGAATAACAGTAATAACAATTCATTTAGCTGTTAACTTAGTAGTCTTGTTCGTAGAAACTTAATACACCGTTCGAAAATGTTTAGAAATTCGAAATATTGATATCAAAACCTACGCTTTATGGAAATTACGTCTGAATCATAGAAATTGTATTGAATTTGTGGAAATAAGCATTGACGTCTAACGATTATTTTATATTAGTTTATGGTAACGATGAAGTCGTTTTTCATAATTTTTAACAGCTTTTATTTGCGACGACCACCGTGGCGCAGTGGGCGAATAGCCGACTGAGACGCAGGAGGTAGCGGGTTCAATTCCCGCCGCGGAACAAATGTTTGCAGACAGATATTTGTTGTCATACATAATATAAGTATGCTTTTACAAAAAAAAATATTTTTAAGAATTCTATCAGTTATGTGGTTCCCATAGTACATAGCTTTGCTTAGTTTGGGGCTAGATAGCGTTGTGTGTAATGTCCAGCATTATTTATTTTATTTAGGGCAGTATTATTTCGTCTGTAGGTATATATGAGTGGTACAAGGAAAGTCCAGGACCACTTAACATCAGGAGACCCGTCAGCTTGTGTATCTAAAAAAAACTAAAAACAAGTTTAAAAAAAAAGAAAAAAAAGCGATTTAAACAGAACTTACAATTTAGGTATTGTAGTGGTTATTGAAAAGAAACTTCATGATCTTAATCCCCCTTCAAGTTCCAAAAGTTTTAGGTATATTTAAGTCACAAGATCTATCTCTATTGCTAGAGCGGACTAAAATTGAGCATGCTCAATTCAACGAGCGCGATTATTTTGACGAACTCCGTGGTGCAGTGGGCGAATAGCGACTGAGACGCAGGAGGTAGCGGGTTCGATTCCCGCCGCGGAACAAATAATGTTTGCATGTTCAACAGATATTTGTTCCGGGTCTGGTTGTTACTCTGTATATTATAAGTATGTATTTACAAAAAAAATGTATATAAGTATTCTATCAGTTATCTGGTTCCCATAGTACAAGCTCTGCTTAGTTTGGGGCTAGATAGTGCTGTGTGAAATGTCCAGCAATATTTATTTATTTATTAGTGCGAGACGAACCGAAACATTGTCAGTCGAAACCGATATAACGGTACGTGATAAATCCCGTATCTAAATACTGTCTAAATTCTAATTCAGTACAAAGGGGAATTCCTGTGATCCGTGCTCAGCACACAGGTTTCTTTACCGTCCCCCTTTTTACAGTTATTAACTTACTCTGTCCACCAAATAAATACCAGTGAAATGTGTAAACGCTTTTAGTAAAAGCAAGACAAGGATATTGTGGAATACATTGAAGCAAGACGAGATTTATCTAAGTGGCCAAATAAACGGGGTTCGTTACTCGGTCGAAGTAACTGTTTATTATTCTGTGCGTCAGTTGGGGTCCGGTTTGATACATAGTTGATTTTGATATCCATTCCTGCCATCTCAGTGGAGTACATTTCAAATGTGTTCAAGTCTTAAGTAGAAAGAGAAAAATCGATCTATAAACTAGATTGAATTTTGATTATATTTTGAAAGTGTGGTAGATGTTTTTGAAGTAAAAACTTCCTCACGCGAGTAACGCATTTTTTGAGATGGGAAAAAATCATTGAACTCGCGACACTGTTACCGTTACCGAGAACTCAGTGTATAAGTAAAGAAAACTTCTTTAGGCGCGTTGGGCATTTTTTGAGATGAGAAAAAACCATTGAACTCGCGACACTGTTACCATTACCGACACCTCTGTATATAAGTATCTCGTAATTGTTCAAGTTTTCCCTTCTGTTTGCACTCCCGGAGTGCCACTTTTTTACTATTTTATACTAACCGTCTGTTGTTTCGCTACAATAAGTTAATTATATTTTTATTTATAACACATAAGTTACGAACAAGTAAGACTTGGCCATCCATCAAAAATGAGGAGATTCGTAGACACGTCACTCGTAAACCAAAGTCACTGACATAACACAAAGGATCGAAGAACTGACAGCCGTTGTGGCAAAAATGTTTTCGAGTGGAGACCAAGCACTGGAAAGCGTAGCGTAGGACGGTCCCCCACTAGATGGAAAGACGACCTGATAAAGGTTGCTGGGAGCCGTTGGGTACAGGCCGCATACGATCGGTCGCTCTGGAAATCTATGGGGGAGGCCTATGTTCAGCATCAGACGTCTTGTGGCTGAAATGATACTTCGCCTACATGGCCTACATTGTGTCCAACACCCTAAGACATTCAAGTGAAAACAGTTTAAAAAAAGGTTTAAAACGTCTAATTTGCCTGTTAGGTATTTCACTGGCACTCATGCCTCCAAACCGGATATTAAACACAGCAATGTGAGCATTACTTCTTAGCGGCAGAAGGTAGTAGAAGGCACTTGTCAAAACTTTACAACGAGCAATTGTGATTTCATTTCGACCTTCAAAAGCACCTGTATTGTGTTGTAGTGTTCTGGAAACAATTAAAACTATCTTTAGTCAAATTATGAACGATTTTTTTATCCCTCTTGGTATTTATTACAGTTCTGTGGTACTATAGCATCACAATTATCACTATAATATTGTATTGTTATAGTGATAAACGATTTTATGGTTAACTGTCGCAAAGATAAATACAACGCATTATCAGCTGATTCATTTTAATTCCTATAGAGATAATGTTTGTATTGAAATGTACCGCACTTACGTAGAAAGCAGTCTATGACATTGCTTTCAACTGATGCTTATTTGTGTAAATACGCATAATATCAAATAGTGATCACTTTCGTAACATTAAACGCTTGACAGGAAGTCTGCGGTGTCCAGTATTCTATGTAAATGTGTTCATGAATTCACCTATAACTCAGAGCCATAAATCAGAATGGACTGTATCATATCTGCAACAACGGGGCGCAATGAATATTGATTTTCCCACAACGCTAGCTGAATAATAATAAATACACATTAGCTGTAGTTTTGGCATATTGGGAAAATATATGATCTATTTGTTTTACATATTATTTATAATTTCTCATGCCCCGAAAATGTTATTTTAGGCTCATGGACCGAAAGTAAATTTGGAAATAGAACGATGCCAATCGATAGTACCATATTTTTTCACAATATTTATCAAAAAATATGGTACAGTGGTAAATCAAACCGCTGATTGATTACTATTATTTTCGTTTGAAATAAGAAGCTTTAGTAAAAAAAGAGCATCAGTTTTCGGTGAACGGGAATAAATAAATAAATAAATATTGCTGGACATTTCACACAGCGCTATCTAGCCCCAAACTAAGCAGAGCTTGTACTATGGGAACCAGATAACTGATAGAATACTTATATAATTCTTTTTTTGTAAATACATACTTATAATATATAGAGACAACCAGACCCGGAACAAATATCTGTAGATCATGTAAACATTTGTTCCGCGGAGGGAATCGAACCCGCTATCTCCTGCGTCTCAGCCAGCTATGCGCCCACTTCACCACGGAGGTCGTCAGAACTGGAGCCATTGAATTGATAAGTCATTTTATAAGTCATCAATCCAGATAAGACATAAGGTCACGTGAAGTGACTCACGGTAACTTCTCGAATCAATAAACTGAACCCTTTACGAATTCATTTTCATCAGCATTCATTTCAGACAATCATTATCATTAGCGGGGTATTGTTAATGTCGAAGTCGATTAATTTCCCATTTTCTGAATACCGATAGTTTTCGTGCGTTTTTGCAGTTGTGGTTCACGGGTAATTAATTGTTTTTTTGATTGGGATTTTCCGGTGTTGACAGATTGTGTTGATTTCACTGGTTAATGGGCAATAATAGGACATTATAGTCTCGGATTTTTTTTAGATTAGGGTGATAAGTCTTTCTAGGCAAGCGAGTTTCAGCTCTGACCACACCATCAGTTAAGATAGTGCAAAAACGGTTGTCAATTGCAAATGTTTTGAATGAATGAATGAATGAAATGCTCTTTATTGCACACCAAACAAAAATACAGTAACAAAGGAAATAAACAATAAATAACGGTACAATGGGCGGTCTTATCACTAAAAGCGATCTCTTCCAGACCACCTTTGGATGGACAGGATAAACAAAAATCAAAAGACGGCGGTGTAAGAGTACCTTTAAGCATAAACATTCGTAAATAGAACCCATAAAATAATATATACCTATATATTGATTATGTATAATAATAAACATAAACTTAAATACATACAAATAATATATAAATAAACTTCACTACATAATATGGAGGATAAATAACATAAACACTAGCTAGCAGTTACGAGACAACGAAAGAAAATGGTTGTATACCTTGACTTTGAAGTTTTGATTTTTAATATTAGTAGGATAATTTCTATTGAATTTATACATCGTCAGTTGTCAAAGAATGTGATCTATGTGTTGATAAATATTGTAATTTGATATGTCTTGTTTCAGCTGCCTCAGTCCAAGATCAGCGTATTTCTACGAATTCCCACCCAGTGGTAAGTAAACCAATCAATTAAGACCGTGATGTTCGTTGCACAAATTATTTTTTATTTGCGATAGTCAAGCGCTTGACCACTACTAACCTGATAGTAAATGATGGTGTGATTAAAGATGGAGCACGCTTGCCTAAAAATAACCTTTTCACTCTGGACTTGAAGACTCAAGATTATACTGGCCCTGAAAAAAATATACGCCGGAAGTAAGTTCCACTCTTTACTCGTGCTAAATAAATAAATAAATAATAAATATCGCTGGACATTTCACACAGCGCTATCTAGCCCCAAACTAAGCAGAGCTTGTACTATGGGAACCAGATAACTGATAGAATACTTATATACTTTTTTTTTGTAAATACATACTTATAATATATAGAAAAACACCCAGACACGGAACAAATATCTGTAGATCATGCAAACATTTGTTTCGCGGCGGGAATTGAACCCGCTACCTCCTGCGTCTCAGCCGGCTACGAGTATACACCCACTGCGCCACGGAAAGCTAACAAGGAAAGTTGAAGCAAATCGTTTGATTTATTATATTATACCTATATACGAGTTTTCAACAATTACCAATACTCCAACTGCGCCACGGAGGCAGTCAAACCAATACTAGTTAGATTAGTTTTATAAAAAGAACACGAAAAAAATCTATGCTAATTCTATGGCTATATTCACAATTTAGATGAGTCATACAAAAAAATACATCAAATAGTTCAAACGCCTATTAGCAAACTGGAAATGAATCTCAAATGAAAGTAGAGCTTCGTTATCCGAAGATTGTCTACAAAAGCCGTTTCAGCGTAATTGCCAACTCCGAAGTCTATCAATTGTCTTCAAACTCTAACTAAAACTTTAAGTCAATTTAGATTTTAATTGAAATCGTGTAACAGGATGTAATGAAAGTAAACATACGAATACCAAACCGCAATGTTGAACTTACGTAAGTTAAGTAATTTGGAATTTAGGTAATCAAGTATTATTACACGCGTAATTAAACGAAGTTAATATAGTTTTTGAGATGAACGCAAACTTTCTAGTGAAGGTAATTATTAATCTGAAACTGGGGTAATTTTGTTTGAAAAATGTTTTCAAGATTGCTCTGACAATTGATAATATGGCGCTAATTCCTTAACATATGTACGTAGGTAGGTATCTAAACACAAGTGTTAATTTAATTATGTTTTCTAAGTCATCAATTTTTTATCTAAGAACTAGATAATCTATTGACTGTACTGGTTTTCAAATTTATTTCTGAATAATGGAAACCTGAACCCAGTATAATGTAATTTCGAACTTATACATTCAAACAAAAGTACACACCCATTCTGTCCCTGCGTTGAAGTTGTAACTGCTTGTTAATTTATCATAACCATTTTTATAGTTGAGTATTTTATTATACATAATTAAATTTGTGTTATTATTAGTATTTTAGGTTTATAGTACGTAGTATGTTTTTAATTTTGTATAGATGCGCCGCCGTCATGTGATAAATTATAATCTTGTCCATACAACGGTTGTCTGGAAGAGATCGCTTTTAGCAATAAGACCGCCCATTGTACTAAATCCATTTGTAAAAATTATGTTCTGTATTTTATTTTGGTGTACAATAAAGAGTTATCTTATCTTATACGATGATGATGATAATGATGATGCCATTAACGATTTGATGATGGCAGCTCTTCCTACCATATACTGTCTAATGACGCTAACTAATCGATTGATTTCACGTTGACCAATTTTGGCGCCGATAGCGCTGCTGGTATCAGATACTGGTGCTGGTCAATAGGTAATCAGAACCAACGTATAGAGAGGCTATTGGTCGCCAATTGTGACCTTAACAAACAGCTCGGCTGACACACATTGAAACTTCTAATATGTAATTTGGTCTTGAGGGTTTCAACTTTAAACGTGCGCCAGCTTATTAGCACACTGTACCTCTTATAAGGAATCATATGAATGTTTGTCTTCGATAGATAACTGCCTCGGCACAGCCAAGAAGAAAGTCACCACGTTCTCCAGACTACTTCGTGGCTTGAAGTCCCATAGAAAAGAAAAGCATGGCTCCTGTTCGCCGAAGCACACACACAGTCCTCGACAGGCGATGCCACCACAGAGGGTAAGTAGAATTCATTGATTTTACTAGTTTTGTAGTAGCTGCTTTTGTGTTTTTCTGGTGATGGTGAATTCGTATAATTTTTTTTTATTATAATCTTTCTAAAAGTATGCAACGTGGCATTTTCAGTTAGGTACTTTAAAAATTAATCAAAAAAGTTCACAACCTATTGAATATATATTATAAATTGAAGGATAACTGTTTCTTTATGACAAATATAATCATTATCAAGTCTAATTATAATAATATAATACATAATATCTTCTTTAACATATTCGATTTTGACAAGTAAATCTGTTCAAGAAATATTAATTATTAATCTACATAACCGAGTATAGTATAATTTGAGTCAACGTATTGTAAACATGTATGTGTAGTAATTTATAATGAACGCGAACATAAGAAGTGAAAATTCATAGATTTAGAATTTAAACTACCACGGCTCAAATCTTACAAGGCTTAGTTAACCCTAGAGTGGTCGCGTGGATTACCTATGTAATCCACACTTACGAAATTATTACAATTACGGTTGTGATTCGTTTTTATTGATTGCTTTTAATACAACAATACTTAATAACACTTTTACAATAAGAATTAAACATAGTTGAAGCTCAAATGTATTTTTATTTGAATTTATAAATGGTATACAATAGTACTCCACGCGACCAATCAGGTCCGGTTTTAGTACGCGACCACTGTAGGGTTAAAATATGTAGATAGATACCTATTTATTAAATTACCACTCAAACAGAAATAATATAAAAATAAATACTTACCTAGAATAAAAAAGGCAATACAACTGGCGGCCTTATTGTTCCAGGTATGGATGAATATCCTTTGGATGAATCTTAAACTTTTCAACATCTCATTTGTCTACGGACCTCTAGTTTCAATTTGGAAGTTTTGTTTGGCTCAGCAACTGTTTGCCTCGAATAGTTTTAAAATATATTCCAAGCGGCGCAGACCGAAAAAAAGTGCATTGTCTTGCTTTCTCGTTAGCAACTGTGTGTAACCGAATCTTAGTTCCAGCCTGGGGCGTCTGTCGCACTATTTTTTTTCATACATTCCCTTTTGCACCCCCATCCCTATTATGTAGATCCGGCGCGACGCCGGTCCGCCTTTGACATGCACTCGGAGCAATTAGTAAGCGTATGAGGGGGGAGTATGGGTGCACGCTTAACGTGGAATTTGAGAGTATTGTTTACATGCTGAGAAGTTGGGAAAAGCTTGTCAAAATTTGAGTTTTTAATTGGTTAAATGTTTGATGAAAGTTTTAATCCAAAACGGTAAACTAGTGATGTCGCACAATGTGTTGTTCGAGTTAATATGAAATTGATAATACAGATGTGTTATTTTTACATACAAAAAATGGTTTGGATAATTCTGTCAGAATAACTTGTGTTGTTAATATCATGCAACAAAATATAGCGCAAACGTTTAAAAATCCAAAATGAGCACGCAAACGTATCCTTCTATCATAAAAACAAGCCTCACAACATTTCAACTTAACAAAGGCAATATTTTGTAATATGACTGTAAGTCCGAAATATTCACCGAAACATAAATTCCGCCAGCATCACACAATAATTAATATCTCAGTTATCAACGAGAGCAATGCCAGCATGTTCGCATTAGACACGCAACTCATTCTCACCGAATTAAGTGCTACATTTTTCCACGTCCACCTATATATTTATTAATCTCCTGAAGGGGGGTACGTCACCGCATGCCTTTTGAGAAATGACGCCTGCCAAAGTTAAGTCGGTTGAGCCAAGACGGGGTTGAGTTATGAGCGTTTGTTGGGCCAGCGGATAAAGACCATTAGAGAGGCGGGTATAATCCTTATCGGCGAACTTGCACTTAGGATTAGTCCCGTCACAAGTTGCTTTTTTCGGTTATTGACCATGTCGAGTACAGCTGCGATTAAAGGATTTGTCAAGGATAAGTTTATGGCACGCGACTCTTCTCGTCTCTCCTAAACTCGCTATTTTTCTTTAGAAGAAAACATTCATTTATTTTAGTAAGCACCTGAGAACCAAGAAAACTTTTGTACCAATTTTACAGGATCAACAAATAAGACAGAAGTACTTAATTAAATAGGTAAGCACTTAGCAGGCCCTAGTAAAGTTGCAATCATCACATTATTTAAATATTGCAATGGAAAGGCCAAATTTTAAAGGTAGGGTTATAATTTTATTGCACAGTTCAAACGACCCGAAGTAATTTTTTCCGGAAATCCGCAATTCAATTTTTAATTACAAGAATTCTTAATAGGTTTCTTTGATAACATCAACTTACTCAATCTTTCTTCTGCGTTTCCCTTTCGTTAAACGACTTCCTTGAAAGTAACTTCGGTATTTTTTTATTTCGGTTTTAATTTTCGTTTCGTGCTATTTCATCACTTGGAGTGAGGAACCTGGTTTGAATTATTTTACGATTGATACGATGGCTCAAAACTGATTCTTTATGGTTAATTTCTCCGTTCAGCAAATGTCTGTTATTTTTTTTCTGTCTGTTTTAATATAGGTGCGTAAAAGCAGCGAATTATAGTCTTCAGCCATTTTTGTAAGAAATCAGTAAAACAATTTGTTAGCCCAAAAATTGGCATACAATTTCAAGCAAAGCAATTCTTTTGTATCGTCGTTGACGTATGCTAGTCTGCGGGTATTGGCACCTTGCCTTGGCTTCTTGTGGTGAATATTACTCGTGTTACGGCTTTTCAGGCTTTCGATATGAGCAATAAAATGTTATGGTTGTTTCGTTCGGTTGCGAACGTTCCAATGATCATAAATTCGGCCCATCTTGTATCGATAAACATATTAATGCACACTAGACTTGTGCTATTTAAACATTTTGTTGCCATTCAAATTTAAAACAAAGAACCAGTGACACGCGCACAAGTTTAAAGATTATTTTTAGGGTTTCGTACCTCAAAAGGAAAAGAAAGGATCACTTCGTCTGTCCCTCCATCTGTTAAGACTTTTTTTTTAGAAACGCGTGGAGGTATTAAGTTTAAATTAATATCAAACACTTAAATCTATAATCCCTTAGATCTGTGAAAAATCAAGTTTCTAAATCTACCCAATCAACAAATACGGCCAACAAGCCGTATATTTGCTCGCTAATAACTTTAAACCTATAGGGTACTTATTGTTTACCTAGAATTATGAAATTTGGCAAGAAGCAAGGACTCACAGTACACGTAAAGGGAAAAATCTGAAAATCGACAATTTGTGGTTATACTAGTGGTTCACCCCGAACTGAGATCTCGCGATTCTCCCAAACAACAAAATAAATATTATTCTTAGGGCGACTTGCACAACGATGATGCCTAAACGTATTTAGGGGCTAAATATTTATTTACTTTATTTTATTTATTAATACTTAGATTCACAGTTACATTTGTACCGTATATTATAAACTAATTAACATAGTGAATGATAAGATGATAGGAGTTATCAAATCATACAAATACGTCAAACTTAAACAAGTTTAGTCGCTAAATACGTTTAGTGATCTTTGTGCATGCTGGCCTTAATCTTTGACTCATAAATTAGTGCCACGAAATGCATAACCAACTTACTTGACCTACAGTTTCATTAAAATTAGAGGTAACGGGGGTTCATGTTAATTTGTTACTTTTTTAGGGGTAGAAATTGCAGTTATTCTAAGTTTCAGACTTTTCCCTATATTTGTGTCCGTAAAACTACACGCATACCAAATTTCAGCATTGTGGGGTCACTGGTGTACCCTGTGAATTTTGTCAAAGTTTTGTTTTTATTATGGCTAATAACTCAAAAACTACAATGATCAAACTAAATATAAAAACGAGGTAAACAAACGAAGACCTTTCATTTGACGTCCCATTTGATCTAATAGACTCATTTTCATTTTTTTACCCCTCTTGAACCCCAATATCTCAACGACCCCTCAACATTTTAGCTCATTTAGTCACACCAAAATTGTGCCATCACTACCTACCTATGTATCAAATTTCACGATGATCGGATCAACGTTTCGAAAGTTATCCTCGGACAAACAAACATACATACAACGCCGATTTGCCCAAGCTGATTAGGAGATCTCGCTTCGCTCGATCAATTATATCACACACTCTGTCTCAACACTTTTCTGATGCAAGGGCCGTTTAGGAAATGGAGAGCGACAAAGTTGATATTTACGTAATAGTCGTGTGACCCCGCCCCTACCAGTCAACATGCTATTCTAGTATGCCTAGAAAGTATAGAAAGAAACAAAGAAAGAAAGAAGACATTAATTCACATAAACTGTACACAAGAAACAGACGCAACACATAAACGAACATAATTATACACAATAAAAATGCATACACATAGGAGGAAAATAATACATATATTATATACTATAGTAGCACATATACTGCAGTTGTAAAGAAGAATTATGAATAAATATAATAAATATAAATATTGCTGGACATTTCACACAGCGCTATATAGCCTCAAATTAAGCAGAGCTTGTATTATGAGAACCAGATAATTGATAGAATACTTCTATACTTTATTTTTTTGTAAATACATACTTATAATATATAGAAAAACATCCAGACCCGGAACAAATATCTGTAAATCATACAAACGTTTGTTCCGCGGTGATAATCGAACCCGCTACCTCCTGCGTCTCAGCTGGCTATTCGCCCACTGCGCCACGGAGGTCGTCTAGTATAGTATATATATATATATATATAGTAGACTACTATGAAACCTAAGTAGACTTACTAGTTTACGAGCAGTAGTCGACCAACTATCTGCATTAAGGTTTATAAATAGCTCGTATAATGTTCATACAATATTACCAAAATCAATTGCAAACTTAACTTTGTATTTAAATATGACTGCGGTTCTGGCTATAGAACCCTTCACTATGCGTGGTTCGACACGCGCTTGACTAATTTATTTATGTGTAAAGGAACTTTATTCCAATTGGTCATTCCATTAAATTATTAGATTTTAGTCATTAAACTTGGTAAAAAATTCAACTTATCCAACTTATTCTCAGCTTCGTAACGGGTTAGGGTTCCCAGATTAAAAAATCGAAATTCCGGTGTAAATTCTTGACATTTGATGAAAATTCCTGACTTTCTTGTAAATAAAACGTTAATGTTAATTTATTTGATATAAAAATATTTGGTTTATGTTATGTTTTATTTTACTCGTTACCTATTTAAATTGCAGAAATTCCGAACGCTTTAGGATTCCCCCCGCATTCCTGACAAATACCTATATTACCGGACATGTCCGGAAAATTCCGGACGTATGGCAACCCTATGTGTGACCGACTTCAATAATAAATTTATTTGTAAAGCCTACAATAATATGCCCACCATGAATATTTTAGTGACTTACAACTTCAAGTTATCTGATTGAACAATTCTAATTCATTCGTTATAACCCGGCACGAAATATGCAAATGGAATCGGACAGAGATTTTTGTAAAAATAAATATAAAACCAGGATTATTAAAAGCGTTTATACACTGAAACCATATAAATAATAAATAAATATTGCTGGACATTTCACACAGTACTATCTAGCCCCAAACTAAGCAGAGCTTGTACTATGGGAACCAGATAACTGATAGAATACTTATATACATTTTTTTTGAAGTTATACTTCTTTTGGCGCGATGGAGAAAAATGATGAGAGTGAATTTTTACGTTGCGCGCGCACACCGACACCTAAATTTAACAGCATGAAGTTAGTTCTAGGTGGTATGAAAATTGATAACTATGTTCAAGTTGTATATTCTAGTATTTTTATATGTAGAACACGTGTTTCGTAAGGGTACAATTAAACAGTGTGAATAAATAAATATTATTTTGGTGTTTTTATTTGATTTAAATAAAATCTTTTTGATTAATTTTAATATTTATCGTTAATCACTACTGCATTTTAGTTATTTTTTTTTCCATACGCCAAAGAAGTATAACTTCTAACGCGTGTACATAAGTACACACAATCTTTTTTTGTAAATACATACTTATAATTTATAAAGAAACAACCAGACCCGGAACAAATATCTGTAGATCATGCAAACATTTGTTCCGCGGAGGGAATCGAACCCGCTATCTCCTGCGTCTCAGCCAGCTATGCGCCCACTACACCACGGAGGTCGTCAGAACTGGAGCCATTGAATTGATAAGTCATTTTATAAGTCATCAATCCAGATAAGACATAAGGTCACGTGAAGTGACTCACGGCAACTTCTCGAATCAATAAACTGAACCCTTTACGAATTCATTTTCATCAGCATTAATTTCAGACATTCATTTTCGAGCGGACATTCATGTTCGATTCCCGCCGCGGAACAAACCGCGGCGGGAATCGAACCAGCTACCTCCTGCGTCTCAGCCGGTTATTTGCCCACTGCACCACGGAGGTCGATGATATTTTTAGGTTTTAATTAAATAATACATTCGCGCGTCACCGTTCGTCAAAATGCTCACCTAAATGAACTAAAACGAGCGACCGTCTATATTGCTTTAACCAGAGAGTGTTTAGTTACACATAACTGCGTGGCTATCTTCGATCAACATTGATCGATGATCGGCTATTATCTTAATTTGAAGTCGTAAACAAGATGTCAAAATCATTATCAATACCTGGGTAATGATAAGGATTACAGACAAATTCTCACACAAAGTACGCAGACAATTTAAATTCATACACAATATTGTGATGAGCGCCCGAACCCCAGATCGGATCGGGTGCGATATCGATGATCTCGTCTTAGACTTGAAAAGGAGGTTGATTCTGCCATCTAGTATAAACTTAATGAAAAAAAAATCCAGTTCAGAGTCCTTTACAGTCAAAGCGATAATATTAAGTTTCACCCAGTTAGAGCTACAAAAGTTGTTTCTTGTGGTACATTTATCACGTTTTCTGGTATTCGTAGCAATGTTTTTGAAGCGAATTATTTTCTTTGCACGCTTGCTGCAAGTTTTATGTATGTTCCGTTGAATAATTTTGCATTTGTTCATATTTCACTTTTGTTGAGCAGTCTTTATTTATTCCTGTATGTCGTCCGTTTTGTTCGCTGTGATTTTGTAACTACGAATATATTGTAATGTTGCATTCTTTGAATTGTGAAAGTCATCTCAGACTGCTTTTCTCTTTTTTTCTTTGGGTTTCACCCCTTTTGGAGGATGGAAAAAATCATGACTTTCAGATTTTGAAGGTTTTTTATGCTACATGTCTACCACTTAGTCAGCGATGCGCAATCATGATAATAACAATCATTTTATATTTGATCAACCTGGTCTCTCTAACAATATAATCGGATGTTCAAATTAGTGTGTCAACTGCAATCGAATCTGATATCGGCATTGTCAATCAAATTAAATTGTCTGTCAATAATAAATTCAGGTTGCAAGCGATTCGTCATTGATTAATTTATGCGGATTACTCCCAACGCGCAAATTGTGTAATAAACAAAGACTGAAAATGACTCATGTTTCTTTAATGACTAGTAGGGTTCATAGATAAAAATGTATTTCAACAAAAGTAACATGCATACAGAAATCACGTACTATGGAAATACAAACACATTATCTTAGCCAGAAAAGCATAGTTTTTATGAGCCCCGTGCCGAAATGAAGTCGACCTCACCATTTGCTGAAAAATTCTTGGATCGGGTGGTTTTTACTAAAAAATAACTTAGAATAGGGAAATTAATAGAAAATATTCTACCTATTCTATACTAATTTTATAAAGAGGAAAGATTTGATTGTTGCTTTGTTTGTTTGCATTGAATAGGCTCCGAAAGTACTGGACCGATTAAAAAAATTCTTTCACCGTTGGGAAGTTACACTATCCCCGGGTGACATAGCTACTGTTTACCCAACTATGCAGAAGGAGGGTAATGTTTTTATTGAAAAACTACGCGTGCGAAGCTGTGGATTGGTCAGCTAATTAACGATAAACAATGAAATACACTCCCATAAATATTTTATGTGTTTTTTTCTCTTTCTTCAATTTCAAATACGTAGTAGCTAATCGAAGCAGTGCGCCTGTGGAGTGATTTGCCTGTGGAAATTAGACGGTGTCCTTCACAGCACTCTTTTAAGCTGAGATTAAACCAGCATTACCTTAATGCCTGACTGTCTTGTCATTTGAGTTACCTTGTTATTTATTTATAATTTATTTGAATTGTCCTCGTTTCAGAATATTTGTAAGATTTTGGTTATTAACACTACAAAACTTATCCAAATAATACTATTTTAGGTATTTATTTATGTATTAGGAGTATAAGTACAGTTTTTATTAGATATAATTTTTATATATTTTTATATCTTTAATTTGTAAATACATATACTTTATGCACAGCTGTCCATTACTGCTTCGCTCATTACTTTCCATCCAAATGTTGTCTGGAAGAAATCGATTTCAGCGATAAGGCCGCCCATTGTAATTTATTTAGCATTAATTCGTTTTTTTCGTTTTCCTGGTGTACAATAAAAAATTATTCTATTCTATTCTAATTTCGGGTAACAAAGTGCACATACAAAACATGATAACAAGGTCATATCTAGTATAGACAATACTCTGTATTTAACTTAAATAACACAGAACAACATGTTTGTTTATTGGAAAACGCATTTCAATATTCCTATTCGAATTGTGTTTACAAATAAACAGCGCGAAATAACAATACAATAATTATCATACGATAGATGAACAAACATACAATCTTTGAAAATACGACTTACAATACATGTCATTTATCATATTCACTTAGTACGGAAAAAGCTAAGGATTTTTGCATTACAATGAGGGGGGATCAATTAATCATAGAAGGCACAAAGCGCACCCATTAACTTCGCACTTGATAAGGGAATAATGCGAACGGTCGACAATGGCCCTATAATGCGACAAGCCTGAAAACGCCGTTGAATTTATCGGGCCCTTATCAAACGCATACGATGTTTTCTTCGTACAACATTGAAAATATTTCAACGGTAGAATTTCAATCTGATTAGTAAATTCTTGTGAAAGAGTTAATCCGAAGTACTACTACCGTATCTATTTTTGTCGTCAAGCAGTACTCACGTTGCTGTGTTCTGGGTGCCGAAAATGTTACAAGCACGTGAGACTTCATCTACATGTGACAGGATAACGCGCAAGTGATGCGATTTTTGTTACAAAACAAATCCTATAGGCTACGGTGACCGCCTACCATCAGGTGGGCTGTATAATTTTTTACCACTAGTGGAATAAAGAAAAATAAATTACGGCTGTAATAAACGTTTTTTTTCCACTGTCCCACCGCTGGGCAAAAGCCTCCCCTTTATCTCTCCATTTATCTCAATCTTGTAATACCAAATCCCGCCAGTCCCTATAAAAAGCGTCCAAATCATCGCGCCACCGCTTCTTAGGCCTTCCACGGTGTTGCTTTCCATCCACAGGGATCCATCCAGTTACGACCTTAGCCCACCTATTTGAATGCATGCGGGAGACATGACCCGCCCAATCCCACTTTAATTTGGCAGCCTTGATCCCGACGTCAGCGATGCCGATCCTTGAGCGCAGCGAGGTGTTCCGAATCCTGTCTATTCTCTTGACACCTGAAATGCTGCGCTCCATCGCTCTTTGGCAAACCCCGAGCCTGTACTTTTGAGATTTAGTCAAGACTGGACCGTAGGCTAGAACAAGCAGAATACATAATGTCGATGAGATGACGTTTTAATGATAATAATAATTAAAACTTTACTGAATAAAAATACCTATTGAATTGAGCTCTGAATAAACAAACCTCATTGGTTGACAAATTCAGATTCACGGATATTATTAAGGTTGTGTACCAGTAGATAGATGGCTTCTCTCTTCATGTATGACACGATAAGACATGCTCTAACATACTTTAAAAGTAGAGCAGCAAGAATTTGTTGAATATGCAAGTGTGTTTGTCTGTTTGTAATCTTTATGCAACTACAGAGCATAAATTAAAAAAAACATGTTATGATTGACAGTAGGTACTTAGAAAGAAATGTATTCTATTTTTGTTGCTTGCATGTTATTCTGAGGCACAGTATTTTATCTCCACTTCTGAAAATAACTGAGACTTTCACAAATCATTAACGAAACGAGATATGAAGACGAAGAAACTTTTAAAGTTCGAGCCGTCAAACTAAAAATAAGATTACTCAAAAGTTTCTGAGATAGAATATAATTTATCATACCACCGTGATTCGTAAAAAAGTTCGGGTTATCGCGAGAGTAGGTATATTTGCTTAGATGTTTATAAGAAAAATGACTCTTCAATGACTTGATAAATTATCTGAGTTCGAAAACGCGTGATTTTTGCCTTCGGGCATAATTAATTTTAAGTATAATTAAATAGGTTTAGGATAGAGAGTTCAAAATTAATTAAGTTCAATTCGATTATGTGAAAATTGAGATAAAATTCAAAACTCGAGTCATTAAATAGATAAAATTGTTTCACTCAAACGATCCGCTACCGGAACAAAAAAAAGGTTATAAACTTTTATCCCTCCACCATAAATTGTGAAACTTTCCTTCAGGTCGACACACCGGACAGCGTTCTACAGAGCGGGCTCGGCTTAGGCCCTGGGCCCGATACCGCCCTTAGGTCCATGGTTGACCCGAGGGACTATGATCGCCTCAGATTCTTACAAATGAATGCCGCCCATCCTAACACCTTTGAAGAAACTATCCATAGGGTGAGCCTAAAACCTCTCTGCTATAAGGCTTTGGTTCGTACGGTGATAACGGATTGATGACTATCTCTTGACGGTCCGATAAAAAGTCGTATAGCGGATAAGGTTTAGTCTGTTATTCTCTGAATGGCAAATATTATGGTTTTATTCTCGTGTAGTATTTATTTATTACTATGTATTGTAAGTCTGTAGATGTAGAACTATATTTTATGTTTATGTGTCTTTTTTTAATATTAAAGTTGAATTTATATCTATTTCAATTATAATATTTGTCATTATTTACTCAGTATATATTTATTTTATTTGCCAACAGAGTAGTAATGGATTATTTTCAAAATTCAAAATTGTATCCTAAATTTTTTGGCTTTAAATTTTACTCGGCATGCTCTAAAAATTGGAGGCGGATCTGAAATCTTATTATTTTTAAAACAGAAACTTAGGTGTATGGACAAGGTCTTACGGATGAGTTGTAATTTTCTAAACTAAGCACGTATTGTTCTGCACATTGCATGGAATGGAAAGCACATTTTTTATGCACATTTATCTAGAATGCATGAAACATTTTTGTTGATCAAAGAATAGGTATGAATAAAGGATAGGAAATCAAAATTGAGTGATAATATCAAAATATCAATAATACAAGATTATATATTTTAAGTTATTTTTATTGAAGGTGCACTTTATGTTTTGTAGTCTTGGTTATGGCATGACGTGACGGATGCAATTCACACTCATAATAGTTGGGTAAAATAAAATCCATGAATTCTAAGGAGATTTCAAATAAAAAATAAAAAATAACTATTGTTATATGCTTTGTTGCAGTTAAAAATCCAAGAAGCTATGAAGAAAAAAGATAAACTTGCGAGAGAACAAGAAGAGGTAAGATATAATTAATTTCAAAGATACATTTTGTGATTACGATTCTTTTTCATCTATTTTCCCGGTTACACCGAAATCGCAATTTGCACCACTCGCCCCCCCAATCCAAAAACACGAAAATCCCTTCCTTATCACTCACACACCGAAACTAATCTGATGTGAGAGTCACATTTACTTGTAATCTTTCCGAGCCTCCACCGTCGAGTCATGAGCTAATCGTGCCCTAATCTCAAGCTAAGCCTATTAAAGGCAGTCGTATTGCTTCCCAACGAAACTTCGGAAGCCCTGTGGCTCAGCACATTTCACTCGTAAAACTATGGCCCATACTTTGGTATATTGAACATTTAAATTTTAGCATACCAATAAACTGTTTGCCGCAGGAGTTTGGGTGACACCGTCTGGAACGAGACGAACCGAAGGCTTATTAAAAATTTGGGGTTGCTATCGATCTATATGGGTGAATTAATTTTGTATCGCTTGGATTCTGAACTTTTTTTACCCAGACGATGCATGAGCGACAGCTGATTATAAAAAAGATTTACACCAACGATTCGTTTCAGTGGAATTGTAAGTTATTATGTCATCTTAATTATAACAGTTTTGTCTTAATTAGGGAAATAATTAAATAGGCGGTGCTGCCACAATTTTCTAAACTTTGTCAAAAAATAATACACGAGATACAAGTTTAATTATAATTTGTTTAATGTGTGATAAACAGCAAAACAATATGTTATTAATTTCGCATTGTTAAGTAATTTGCGATAAAAAAATGTTTGCTTTTACTTATATACAAAGATTGTGTACTATTAAATGTAGTATCTCGATAGCTTTTATTACTAATTCTAGAGAACATTTTCGATAGAAATAAGCAAGCTTGCTCAAAACAAACAAACCACAGCTGCCGGCCCGCCAATCAGGCATTCACACAGACAGAAACTATAACTACCTACCACAGAACATAAATTATTATCGAATTCACCATAGTAAAGAAAAGAATTAAAGAATCTAGACAAAAATAGTAAATAATTCAGTTAATAATTCCCGTGTCTAGTAAATCCGAGTACAAAAAAAAACAAAAAAAAGTTTAATTGATTCGGGCAACTGATGCCGTAATAACACATAACTTTATTTAAAGAAAATAAATTTTCTCATTTCACATAATATTGCCACCCCTAAAAATAAACAGCCAAATGTATATTTTCAGTACACGCAAATCCTTTTCGTGTGCTAACCGTCTTGGTTACAAAGCGTGCATAAATTAAGTTAATGTTCAATACTTTCCTACTTGCGAGAAAGTGGTCGTTTTATTGCCCCTTCTGAATATTTATCGCCTTGTTCACGTGTTCAGGGAAATATTTTTACTTGATAAATATTATTTTAATATTTGTTTACTTGGTTCAAAGCTGAACCTGAATATAATTCTTGTTCTTAAAAAAAACAGAAGCTTGGTTACGGCAGCGAAACTATTTTTAGGGTTTCGAACCAAAATGGTAACAGAACACTTTTGATGCGATTTGTCACACACCTGATTAATTCAAAAGTATTTTCATTTTGTTTCCCAAAGAGCCAAAAAAGTGGAGGTCAAAACTTTAAAATAGGGTTGCGTTTTGTGTGTGTGTGTTTGTGTGTGTGTGTGTGTGTGTGTGTGTGTGTGTGTGTGTGCGCGCGTGTGTGTGTGAGTGAGTGTTCCTCTTATCACCGAGTGTGTGTGTGTGTGTGTCCCTCTTATCACCGAAGTTTGCAAAGCGAGATATCTGAAATTAATAGATGTGTATGCAAAGATTACGGAAAAACTCGAAACAGGTTTATAGAAATCTGCCTTAAAAGTCTACTTGGTTCCTGAGGCTCCTTCTTGAGCCTGCTTAATTAACATAAATGTAGGTACGGAATCCTCGGTGATCTAATTTTACTCGAACTTATCTGGTCTTATTCAGTATTTTATTGCGTTCATACAAAGTGCATTAAAATGTTACATGTCAGATCTTATTGACTAGTCAAGAGTCCAGCACTTCATATGTACCCTGCAAGTAAGGGTGTAACAATATTAAAGCTAAATAGACAGGTCTAATGGAATCAAAGATGACTGATTTTATATTTTGAATTTTATTGCTTAATTAAATCATTATTGTAGAAAATGATTTACAGGTCTTGTCATAAGACCTTATAAAGAGTTATAAGAGTAGTTTAATGTGAAGTAACTCTTTTCCAATAGTATATGTTTTAATCTATGTTTAAAGATGTTGTCATTTTCTTGAGCTTTCATTTGTTCTAGTGTTTTGTTGTATATTTTTACATCGTATCAAATATGGTACTTATTATATTTTCAATGTCCAATCTACAATTTTATTTTTGTATAGAGTCATATAATATAAGAATTTATTAGTTAATATGTGGTTATTATATCAGTTTAAAGTTATATCTTTGGCATGATGTAGGCACACGTCAACATTATGGCAAATAAAACATGCCCCATTTCCTTGTAAAAAACCGTAAACTTTTTATGCGATAAAAGCATCGGTATTTATGAACACGCATATTTTTTTAGTGGATATTTGGAAAGAAAACACGAACTTAGTAGATGAAGGAAATGAAACAGACAGACGAAAAACGCTTATTATTTTTTTAAATTAAAATTTCCTATCTGCGCTCACTCCCCTCCAAAATAGCAAGCCCAGTTTTCTCTCAAAATTAAAATAATGCTATCTTATTTAAGGGGTGCCGCGTTCTCTCCGTGTTTTGCGACTTGCATTATTTTTTTATAAAAATTGGTTTTGTTTCAGATGTTGAGAGATATAAGACACGGGCTGATGAATATGGGAAGAGATGGAGTAAGGGGCCCGTTTGGAGGTACATCTTCTTTAAATTCTCTGAAAATAATTTTCAACAATTTAAAAATCTTTGATTAAGAAGGTTTCGACTTTGTTTTTGTGTATTTAGACGCTTTTCGGTATTTTGATATAATTGTATTTCGCTTCTTTCTATGACCATTTGGCTTAGCTTCTGTAATTTTGTAAGTGTATAAATTTTTTTTAATTTGAATACCCCTACAAAAAAAATTTCAAAATTTATTATTATTTTATGATTTTAAATATCTGTCAAAATATCGAAGCGCCTTAAAATTATAACAAAAAAAAACAAGTTGTATACGGTGAAATAAACTTTTCGCATGTGGGCTGCACGATGTTTCGACGATATATTTTTGAGTATGTTTGATCATATGTTCTTGTACGGAATGTTTTACGTCATAAATATTGCTCGGTACGCTTTCAATGTGCATCATTCGCAGTATCATATTTTCTCGTGTTCAACATAAAAATCAATACAGTAAATAACTTACAAAAACGGGGATTATAACAAACAAAATGCATACAACGTTGGTGAACAAGCGGGATCATCTCCATTCATCTGTTCAATGTTTACTTTACGTCAAAATGCTGAATGCATGTTTTGGAAAAATATTTTGCAACGCACGGCTTTACGAAGTTCATACACAGCTTTAATCGCAGTGTTGTCAGTGTATTCGCCACTTTGTGGAAAGCATTGTTACGGTAAACTTTTTTCGCAATTTTGTTAGCACGTACTTTTTATTTGCATTGCTGAAGGCTCACTGCGCTGAAGTCTAATAAAGGGCTCGTTTACAGACGACACATACATGTACGACGATGAAGCGAGGTGTCTGTCCGGGCGAGGGCACTGGTACGACGAGCCGCCTTACGAGAGCGATCCTGAAGATTTCCTTATGGGTGGAGGTCAGCCTGCAGCCACCTTTCAGAACGGACGAGTTTGTTTCACGCTTAACCTCCGGAACGAGCCGCGAGGCGAAGGCGTGATATCTCTAAGAAGCGCGGGCGATATCAGTTTAGCGCGAACCCCTCGGAGAGGATTAATAATTCCACAAAGTGGCCCCTACCCGACTACCGTGATCCCTTTGCGAACAGCGAGAGATCGGGAGAGCGGGGATTACGCCGCATCTGACATCCAATCTATAGGATCGCGGCTATCTGGCATTTCGCTGGAATCCAGCAGATCCGAATGGGACTCGAGAAGGGGTTACAGACAAATGTCGGGGTATCGGATAGGAGCCGACCCTTTATCACCTGCCTCGTCAGATTACGAAGATCAAGAAAGCGAAACTGATTCACAGCACATAGCCACTGTACATCAGGTAATAAATTACTTAAGCTATGTAAAGTTTGATGCAATTAGTTGAATATATTACAATTAAAATGAATGCGGTGGCACAAAATTGCTTTTTAATTTTTTAGACCTTTGCCCTAGTAATAAATGATTTTGCATTTCAGCCCGCCGAGGACTGTGAAGGAGTATCCCATCTAGCGGGGAAAGTGCGGGGTCTAAGACAAGATGTCCAAAGAAAAATATCAAGATTAAGACAAGAAAGAGGCCCTGAAAGCAGCGATAGGAGAAGTGGAGAACAAGCCTTTCCATGTTCTAATAGCTCATTCGAAAGTCTTCCCAGCGGATCAGGCAGTAGTGAGTGGATTTATTAAATTACTCGTTATGTGTTAATATAAAAAAAAATGTGTAAATAAGTTTGTCTTTCCTTTCTCTGTGCCATAACCCCCTTGTTACTTACCGAACACTTTTGAACAATTCGATTATTTTGCACCCTTATCCTACTAATTTATTAACAAAATTAACAATCCTGTTCGCAGTCATGCAATGATGTATCCACAGGTATTTTTGTTTCTTATGTGCTGGTGGTAGATAAATCGGATGAGGGGATAATCTTACATATTTTATGTACAGGCACGCAAGCACTGGTTCGCGTCGGTAGTAATCACTCATCTCTCTCGGCAGAAGAAAACATAGAATTAAGTCCGGCCGGGCGGAGCCTGCTCGTGCCGCAACTGCTGTGTCGAGCCAGAGCACTCGTCGATTACATACCCAATATTTATGAGAAAGATGCCCTGAGATACAAGGTAAGACATCTTAATAACTAATCGCTGCCTCTACCGAGCAATCTGTGCAAATTGCTAACCTAGAACCATTTGTTAACAGAAAGGAGACATCATCGAGGTCATCAACATGAACGCTTCGGGTATTTGGCGAGGAGTTCTGAATAACAAAGTCGGAAACTTTAAATTTGCAACTGTCGAAGTTTTATCAGAAAGAGAAACCATGAGATCTAGAAACACTAAATGGTGCAAGAGCCGCGAAAGGCTGTGGGAGCAACGGCCGCGATCGGTAGAAGAGTTGCTCAGGAGGATAGATTTACCAGAGTACACAGTTGCCTTTGCTAGAAACGGATATGAAGATATAGAGTTGTTCAAAGAGATTGAGCCATCTGATCTCGATTACTTGGGGATTATGACTCCGGAGCATCGTACGCGAATCCTGGCTGCTGTGCAATTACTTCATCAGCTGGAATGTAAGTTATAACTATGTACTTTTTGTCTCATTATTTCTCAAACTTAATTCAAGTTGTACTGAAATACTGATGTTTTATAGGTGGAGAAGGAGACATAGAAAATGATGGCGGAGGTTCCAGTTCTGAAGGTGGTGACTCACCTTTTGGCCGTCGGCAGTTTCCTCGTGACTCTGGCTGCTATGAAGCAGGCGTGGTAGGTGTTGGAGGGGTTCGAGTTAGGACTTCACCGCTAGTCCACAGAGCGGACGAGCCTTCCCACAGGCCACCGGAACCCGCTCCACAAGCAAAACGTTCTATCCGTAGGCGAGCACCAGATGACGCGGAATGTGACAGAATCGAACGCTATCCAGGTACAGTACCTGAAAGAACAGCTACCAGAGGCGGAGGATTACCCGGTGGAGCTAGAGATGACACTTGCGAATCCGACCACAGGTTGAATGTCGTCAAGTTTGTGGCTGGCGGAGAGCCATGTGCGTCTGAGAAGAGCAGCGATTCAGGGGTAAGCAGTTCTTCTCTAAGTTCCGCTCATCCACATCGACCATGAGCTAGGGCCACCGCGTCAGCGCTCGCATAGACTCTGGCGCGGGCGCGAGTGCATTTGGCGCTATCGCCCTCACATTCCTCTAATACTAAAATGTCGCCCTCTGGTTGAGACAGTGAGACTATCATTGAAGTAACATTCTACATGAGCACACAGGTAACATAAGAGAGATGGAATAGATAACTCCATCTAGACTGCAGCCACTTTGTTTCGGATTTCTTTTATACTTACCTTTTGATACAAGGACTGATTTACCGCATACGTCCAACATTTCTATTTGAAATAAGACTGACTTGCATGATCATTCACTATCGCTTGTTGTCTCGACCAATTGGCCGGCCCTAAAGTATGGAGCAAATGTTTAGAAATAATAGTTAACAAAATGTCTTCAACCTTCTAGACCTTTCTTAATTGTTTGAGAGAAAGTAATATTAGCAAATCCGAATAGTTAATAACAAATAATAGGTATTCATAATTTTTGTCGAAGTAAATGTTTAAGCGTAGGTGTTAAAGACTGATATAAGTTTCTGACAAAATTAATGTTTGTTTACATACATTGCAATCGTTTCCCTCTTAAATTAGTGAAATATTGGTGTTAATAGATGATAGATTATGAGAAATAATGTCAAAACAATAAAACAAATTATTGTTTTTCGTTTATATTGCTTGTTAATGATTTCGAATTGAGATTATAATTATTGAAATCGCTTTATTATCATTCCGTTATAAAAAGCATATCATTGACGGTGGCAATTTATTATTGTAGGTTTAGTTGCTTGAATGGCAACTTATATCCTGTTCAAAATATTTTGAAATGTTCCCATTCTTTGTAAAAGAAGTTGTACGGAAGCAGTTAACGTTATGAAAACTGCATTTTCAATCGTCCACTAATCAAAAAAGTTTAGTCGGTCGTCCCCAAAATGAAAATGGTGAAATTTTGAACAGAATATGAATCTGTCAAAGCATTTATAAAATTGTATTTATTATTAGCGAAGGCAATAAGCCAGTTGTACAACTGGAGCGTTAAAAGCGCAACATTTGATAGCAATAATTGTAAATAGATAGATAGGTTTAACTACGTTGAAAACTTTTTGTAATTTTTGTAAGAGAGCTTTATGCTGTACAGGATAGTTTAGTGTGAAATTCAGAATTTCACTTTGAATCTCCAGAGTCATGTTATAACCGTTTGAGGGACTTTACGACTCTACCACTTGTGACTGGGCTCGTAAAAGTGGGGTCTGTCAACTTTACAGACATTTTAAAAATATGACGAACTGACAGGATAATTTTTTTTGACGAAAGATAAATAATATTGCTATTTAAAATATTTTTTTGTGTGTTGTCATGATTTAAAACGAAAGTATTGTAGCTATGATTTTGTGTCTATATTTTTATATAAATTATGCATTGAAAAATTAAATGTTTTATGGGTTATCTATAAATTTCTCTGTATTTGTTTGTACTTAAAATAATGTGTACGAGAAATAAGTAAAAGGGCTGTGTGTTATTTGGGAATGTAAAATACAAATAAATGATCAACATGTGTGTGTGTGTGATTATGGATGTATTATTGTATAAGTTTGTCCATAAAAAATAGCTTAAGTCTAGTTCCAGGTTTATTTTACTGTATACTTACCACATTACATCGAAATTGGCCAGCCAGTCATGAAAATGTAACAAACAGACACAGTTATCTTCAAATTTATAATTTTAAGTATTAATTATTCAAAAACAGCACTAATAATTGTAATATTACTTCGCACTATGCACTATGTTCAGTTTACTTTAACTTCTAGGAATAACAAATTTTTAATTAAATAAATAACATAACCTGAACCCCAGTACTATTCACTGTTTTGTGAGTATCAAGATGCCCAGTACAATGGTACAACAAGACCCAAATCAGGAAATCGAACCCACAACCTCTTAGATAGTTCAGTCATAAGTGGTTGTTTATTAAATAAGTGATTTAGAAAACTCCTGACTGCCTGCAGTGATCCTTACATGTAAATTTGTAAAAATTCTTCACACATTTTGACTACAATCGTGTACTAGTCCGACTATTAAATGTATATAGATAAATGTTTGTTACTTGTATATTGTAGATAGAATATATATTTCTTTTGACAATTATTGTATATTCAATAAATTTAATCTTTATAACAATAACGATGAAAATTAATTTATTAACAATTGACAAATTATTTCAAATGCTCAGGTAGTTTTCGATTTTCCATAGTTTCGTGGCTATAGTTTGTTTTAAGGTAATTAAGGATGTATATTTCAATTTCGTTGTATTGTTTTAGCCATAATTGCAGCAACTGTACTTTTCGTAGCCATATTTATATTTTTTTAAATGGACTCTACTTGTAAGTTTACAACATCTGTTTACAAACATGGATTCTAAATAAATAAATCCAAAATTCGTGCGTGTTTTATTTTGAAGATATTTATGAAACCATTTTGGTAACTCTAGGTGGAATTACTCGAAGTGAGTGTTTATAAATTTTAATTAACTTAAGCAAAAATAATAACACATTTATTTTAGCAATTAAAGTTTAGAAAGGTCTTTTTTATCGTTAATTTAATAACCAAACAAAGGCACTAAGTGCTGTTTAAATACGATAAAAAGTAATGACCCATATAGTAAAGTTTTAGAGATGGAAATTACTGGTGAAGCTTTTTTAAGTAGGGGTTAATTAATACTTAAAACGCCATCGCATGAAGCAGAGAGATACATGTATAATGTTACATGTTGCGTATGAAGTATGAATCCACATAAACTAGTGGTTCGCCCGCAACTGAGTTCTCGCAAGTCTCCGATTAAAACAAAAAAATATTATTTGTAATCTTTTACTATCAAAATAGTGTCACGAAATGCGAAACCAACGATCATGGCCTACAGTTTCATTAAAATTACAGGTAACGGCAGTTCATGTTAATTGGCTACCCTTTTTTGGGGTACAGATTACAGTTATTCTGGATTTCAGATTTTTGCCTATATTTGTAACACTTATGCTACACGCATACCAAATTACAGCACTGTGGGGTCACTGGTGTACCCTGTAAATGTTGTCTAAGTTCAGTTTTTATTATGGCTAATAACTCAAAAACTATAAAAACTTTACTAAAAATAAAAACGGAGTCTAAATGTACTAAAAAGGCCTTTCATTTAACGTCCCATTTGACCTAATAATCTCCTTTTTGATTTTTTTTGACCCCTCTTGAACCCCAATATCTCGACAATCCCCCAAACATTTTTAGCTCATTTAGTCACACCAAATTTGTGCCATCACTATGCATCAAATTTCACGATGATCGGATAAACGCTTCGGAAGTTATCCTCCGAGAAACAAGCAAACAGGTACATACATACATACAACGCTGAGTTGCCCAAGTTGATTTAAAGATCTCGCTTCGCCCAATCAATTAATTTATTAATATATTATTAACTAGCTGTTGCCAGTGGCTTCGCCCGCGTTGTTCTGGGAAGCAAATACACATATATGTACACTTTGACATCCCATTTTTAACCTATGGGAACTGATTTAAAGGATAAAAAGTAGCCTTTGTGGTAATCCAGGTTATTATCTACGAACATACCAAATTTCATAGAAATTACTTCAGCCGTTTCGACGTGATTGAGTAACAAACAAATATCCATACTTTCGCATTTATAATATTAGTGTGATTAATTAATATATGCATAGTATATAATGTATTTTACAATCATTTACGTAAGTATATTTAGGTATATTTTAGGCTAGGTATTTTTATCCTGCTTAAATAGGTGTTTATTGTATCACCGTCTCTTCTCACTTTTGTCAATCCAGTCCATCCAAAGGTTGCCTGGAAGAGATAGTTTTGAGCGATTAGGCCGCCCATTGTACCGCCACGTATTAGTCTTATATATAACAATAAAGAATTATCTATCTATCTATGAAAAACGACAGATTATAACCTGGTTTATTACCAGGTTATATAACTTAATTGTACCTGTATAACCCCAATTAATAGACAAAAAAAAAACTCAAATATATAAAACAAATAAAAATGCATAATAGGCGGTTTTATCGGTTAAAGTGATTTCTTCACGACACCTAGGATAGAGAACTTGAAAGATGGGTGTAATGTATCGTGATAATATTTTTTTCAAGGCATATTTATATCGAGAGTGAAATTATATAAATATCTATTATACAAGTGAAATATGAAATATTGATTACCTTCACGCTAAAACAATATAAGTTATCATGAATATAATAAAGTAATTTCAAAATGTTAAGTTATGTAATAACGAGCAGGTTCTCTGGCAGTAAATAAATCCCAGCGCCATCTCAAAATAAAGAACCGTTTAGTATAGGGACCACAATTTTCATCATCATCATTACTATCAGATTTTCAACTTCCAAAATATAATATAACAAGTGTGAAGCGTGTCTCATACGGTGAAGATGCTATAATATTTTATGTTACAATATCTTATTAATATATTATAGTATCTTAAGGTATCACGTACGGGTAAGATATGTCAAATTTCCAATATTATAAAATCCTTTTATTCTCTTGAAAGTCCGTAATAAACATGTATACTGAAAGGTAAAACAGCATTTTTTTTATACTATCTGGTGATGAAACAGGCATATGGCCTATCTGATGTTAACTGGTGACTATCGCCTATAACAAAGTATTGCCTCGTAGGTCACGCACCTTAGAAACGCGCCCTACGATGCACTGCCCTGCGTCCATCAACTTGTGGCATTCAGGTGCCTGCAAATTCATCGGAAACCATACCCTTCCAACCAACACAGCATTGCTGCTTGACGGCAGAAATAGCATATAAAATCATCTGTAGATGCGACTGTAAGATGACTGAACTTAAAATTACTAGAATGACTAGAAGGGCCTTAAATTCAAATGTGCACTCCCCATGCTTATAATTACAAGATGACTTATGGCTTCGCAGAGCTCTTTATCATCCACCTTCGTCCATTTTTCAATTCGTACTTGCATAAATCTTAGCACGAAGGACTCTTGAGAGAACCGCAATTTCTTCGCTGTAAAATTTTCTATTAGCCCAGCGTTTAATGAGTTTGGCGGTTATTTGTCGGCTATAATGAGTTTATGCAGGATTAATAATATTAGAAGGAAAATATACGTTTTTATTGCCTTATTTGCTAACGTTCCCAAAAGAAATTTAACTGATTTTTAGGTGTTTAATGACTTTTTAACTTCGACTCCTTTTTCTCAACTCGACTATATTTTTTTTTATGTTTGTTACCTCAGAACTTCGATTCGTTTTTTATTTAAAAGCTGTTGCTTCCGATTTGAAAGATTTGTTTTTTATTTGAAATGATATACTTTTAGATTGATCCCATGGAAAATTTATCAAAATTGGTAGAGCAGTTTGATTTTTACTGTCATCTGAAGTCGGTTATATTTTTGTTAGAAATTACTTGTGATATTTAAAGAATCTTTTTATCTAGTATATCAAATGTATACAGATTTGGATAAACCAAAAAAAATATTATATTTAGATGCTTCGAGTATTTGAAATTAATACTTTTCTGACATAAAATAGCTGTAAGGCTGTAAGGTGTTCATATTTTTGATTGAAACGCTTGCTCACCTTCAATACCGTTCCCGCAAAAAGTATGTAAAATATTGATATGTTTAAGCAATTTTGAAGTGAAAACTTCTTTAGGCGCGTTGGGCATTTTTTGAGATCGGAAAAAATTATTGAACTCGCGACATTGTTACCGTTACCGATACCTCTGTATATAAGTATCTGTAGTTTAGTCTGCTTTTAAATTTTGAATACCCAAACATTGAGCGCAAAATTTTTCAATTCTGTCGGCACTTCCGGAGTGCCACTTTTGAAGTGAAACTTCTTTAGCATCGTTGTGATTTTAAAGTCGATGAAACGGAAAAGCGACAGCAAAAAGAGACAGACACATACATTCATAAGTGAAGTGAAAACTTCTTTAGCATCGTTGTGATTTGAAAGTCGATGAAACGAAAAAGCGACCGTAAAAAGAGACAGACACATAAATTCATAAGATTTAACGTGGGAGAATATGAGATAGGAAGCATTATACAGTGTTTTTTATGTTCGTGGTCCTCTTTGTGTTTTGCTTCGTACTCCCTCCACTCGTGTAAATAATTATCTAACTTTGCATCACTGTGATCGTAACTAAAAACCTACAATTATCATCTTCCCGAAATTTTACATTCGTCGCATTATCTTGAAACCAAAATTTTGGTTCACTTCTACCACGTGTGAATTGCACATATGCTTTTTTTTAACCCATTCTCTGTCCCTTAACAGGAAATGGTTTGAAAAACATTACCTATTTATAAAGACTTGCAGTATCAGTACTGACCTAGGGTGCCTTTGTAATAAGGGTGTATGCGTAAACACAGCTAAAAGCTATTTCGAACTCGATGCGGGTGTCCAACGTGTTTACCTGTCTGCTGGAGCAATTAACTTTTATTTATAAAAACAGGACTTCCAGTGGCAGGATAATATGTTATTTTACAAAGTATTATGCGCCTAGTATGCATATATTTTAGCTGATCTTAAAAACAGGATTTTTATCTAAATTTTTTCTTTTGAAACCTTAAATATTAAACAGTTTCTCAATCTGTATCTTTATAAGTAGTGGTTCGCCCCGAACTGAGATCTCGCGAGTCTCCCATAAAAACAAAAATATATTATTCGTAATCTTTGACTATCAAAATAGTGCCACGAAGAAAACAACCACCTTAATTGACCTACAGTTTCTTTCAAATTACAGGCAACGGAAGTTCATGTAAAATGGTTATTCTACGTTGTGAAGTCACTGGTGTACCCTGTGAATTTTGTTAAAGTTTGGTTTCTATTACGGCTAATAACTCAAAAACTACAAGGATTAAAATTAAAATAAAAACAGGTTTGAAATGTGCTAATGAAGACCTTTCATTTGAAATCCCATTTGCTCTAATAATTTCTCATTTTAATTTTTTTTACCCCTTTTAAACCCCAATATCTAAACAACCCCCCAACATTTTTAGTTCATTTAGTCACCAAAATCGTGCCATCACTACCTACCTATGTATCAAATTTCACGATGATCGGATCAACGCTTCAAAAGTTATTCTCGGACAAATAAACATACATACATACATACTTATATACATACATACACTGTATAATGCTTTCTATCTCATTTTCTCCCACCTTAAGTCTTATGAATTTATGTGTCTGTCTCTTTTCACCGTCGCTTTTTCGTTTCATCGAGTTTCAAATCACAACGATGCTAAAGAAGTTTTCACTTCAAAACTTAGCTCTTTTCCTTCAAGCGACAGACATTCCTGTTTAATGACATGAACAATGTCAATCTAGCAAATACATACACGATTGAGCATCTCTGCTTATGGCCTACGTATTTGTACCCATTAAATGGGCATCACTGCCATGCAAATACCTGCCTTATTGCTCTGGGATAGGGTGTAAACAAACGGGTGGGTGTTGGTCGCTGCTGTTGTTTCATGGTAAACATTGTATACAAGCACTTAACATCACTCTTATGGTTTAGTTTACGGTTTTGGCGCTGTTCATACTATTCCATAAGTCATACTGGTTTTAATACAAATGGAGTGGTGTACCTGTGAGTTTTACGCTGCTCTATTTGGAGAGCTGTCCCATTCTCATAGTTGAAACGAGGAGTTAATAGTTTAAGTGGATTATTTTATTACATAGACGTACCTATTGATGGATAGGCTAGTCAGCTACTTTTTTACAAATCTACTGGATTGACAACTCGGTGGCGGTGTGAGCGAGTAGCGGACTGAAAGGCAAAATATATTCATATTCTTTATTGTACACAATTTAATGTACAGACAGAAACAGCTTACAAAATGGACATGTACAAAGGCGAGCTTAACCCTAATAAGAGTTTTCTTCCAGCAAACCTTTGGAGATAGAGGTAGTCGATTATATTGGTGAGTACGTGCATAGAAAAGGGCATAGGAGTAAAATACTTATACGTATTAAAAATACTTATAAGCTATACTTACATTACAGATAAACATAACACATACAAAATATACATAATAACCTAAAAATTTACAAGGACAGGTAATGCTCTTTGACTCTAAACTTAAAAGTGCTTAGTGATGGACTTGCGCGGATAGTGTGTGGTAGCAATTCCACAGTTTGACTCCATGGACAGTAAAGGAACCGCCATAGCGACTGAAGGAATGAGGAGGGATTTTGAGAAGGAGGGACATTGATGACCTACAAGGCATCTCACGTGGGACAAGAAAATCAAAGCGCTCACGGAGGTAAGGAGCTAGAGGATTGAAACGAGTGTAAATATAACTTTTACTTTACCACGATTTGTGAAATTTTGAGTATATTCTTACACTTATTGATTAGTAAGTTCATTCATGTTAAGAGACTGAGAAAAAGACGATATATCTGCCAATAATAACCAACTTGCAGACTTCATTATTTTATTATTAACCAGCTGACCCGCCGAACTTCGTACCGTGATTCACCTTCATACCTTCGTTCGTGGCATTGATATGACGGGGGCTGCCACGCCCAGGTAGAATTGTCAATCGGTCAATCATTAGCATGTATAAGAAAATTAATTTTCTTCATAGTATAGTTTTGCGTGAATTTTCCGATATTTTAGTAGTTATTCTGCTATTCGGGGCGGAGACCAATCCAACAAATCAAATATCACAAAATCGGTCGCGCCGTTCTTTAATTATAAATCGTGTAACTAACCCGACTTTGTTTTAGATATATAAGATACATATATATATACTGCAATGTTATTTGAGGAGTAATAAACGAATTTTGAATTTCTGTATATAGGCAGCATGGCACTTGCAACTGTGCCGAAATGTTGGGACACTTACAAATCATGATTTATGGAAAATAGTAAGACGTTAAAGGCTGTGGGTTTCATTCCCACTGAGGGACTAAATGTATGCATTATCATCATCATCATATCAGCCTTAGAACGTCAATTGATGAACATAGGTCTACCATTTAGACGTTTCGGCAGCAAACGTACGTTAAATTATTTATTTTCTAACTAAACTACTCAAAACAAAATAGGGCCCACTTGAAATATTTCGATATTTTGCCCGACAAATTTTTTTTTGCGAGTTGTTGGTATACTGCTGTATGGAAATGTTAAGTAGGCATATTTATTGATCATAAATTAACACTTAAACGCCAAGTTTAGGGTAGTTCTTAAGTGGGTAGACAAGAAACAAAAACTTACGATATACCGCAGAATCTGTGAGTGCCCTTACATTGTTGCTCAGTGGGGTTTGTTGTGTCTAACGAAGAAGTTATCGTAACCATACCTTTAATTATCGATTACATTACTGTTTGCATAAACAATGCCTGGTTCTCGACATCACATGGACACGGAATCCGCGACTAGAGCCATTGTTTTGCTTCAGCAGGGAAATTCGCAAAGATCGGTAGCTTCAAGCTTAGGTGTGTCAAGACGAGCTATTCGAAATGTATGGGAACGCTTTCAAGAGACAGGTAGTGTGAGTAGGAGGCGCGGTTCAGGTAGAACCCGAGCGACCACCTCCCAAGAAGACCGATACATCCGACTCTCTGCACGTCGCGAGCGAACTGTAACTGCACGCATATTGAGAAACCGCTTACGTGACGCCACTGGAACGCGAGTGAGTGACCAAACTGTTCGCAACAGACTTCATGAAGACCAACAACGCTCCAGAATGCCAGTTGTTCGGCTCAAATTGACCAGAGCCCACTGTGCAGCGCGATTAAGGTTTGCACGTGATCACCTCGAATGGACCATGAATAATTGGAGGACAGTGCTTTTTACAGATGAATCTAAAGTAAAATTTTTTAATGATGACAGACGCGTACGAGTTTGGCGACGACCTGGAGAACGTTTTACAGAACCATGTATTCGTGAAACTGACCGCTTTGGTGGACCCAGTATTATGGTATGGGGTGGGATTAGCATAATGGGCAAAACCGAGCTAGTGATTATGGATGAGGGCAATGTAACGGCCGCCAGCTATGTTCAGCATGTCATCCGACCTCATGTGATCCCATATTCACAGCGAGTAGGCCCTAACTTTATTCTGATACAAGACAACGCTCGCCCTCATACTGCCAGAGTGACCCAAAGTGCAATCTCCGAAGCTGGTATCGCAGTTCTACCCTGGCCTGCCATGAGTCCGGACCTGAATCCGATCGAGCATATCTGGGACCAGTTGAAAAGAAGCCTTAAGGACAACCACACTGAAATTCATAGCCGACAGGAGTTGATAACTGCTTTAAAAGTGTGTTGGGAGCAAATTCCAGATGAAAACGTCATCCACCTTATAGAGAGTGTTCCAAACTGACTCAGAGAGTGTGTGCGCAATAGGGGAGGACCTACGCGTTACTAAACATAAGGCATTGAAGCAACCCTAAGAACATGTTTATTAAAAAATGTGCTCGTGTCTTCAACGTGTTGTTTTGGAAAACCGTGTAATTTTAAGTTCATGTGTAAAACACGCATTTCTTGACGATTTTTTTGGCAAAAATAAGGCATCGTAATGTTTTATTTAATGATTCTGAATGTGTTAACCTATTTCTAAAATTAAACTTGAAATAAATGGTACGTATTTTTTTTTAATTTTAATTTAAATCGTATTTTATTGGGTGGGCCCTATTTTGTTTTGAGTAGTGTATAATAAATACAATTCGTTGAATAAACACATTTACAACTTTACATTGTGTTAATGATGATCCTGAGCGGATTTTTATATTGCTTAGATCCAGAACTCGACTGACATACTACCAAACTTTTGTATGTATATTATATTGGGGTATATTAATATATTTATTTAGAAGTCATATTTGTAAAAACCTATGTGTTATAAATTATATTTATTTATCTCTTTGACATCATTCTCATAACTTCGCAATATTTTCATTCACCCAACACACCTTGCAATAACTTTGTAAAAACGACAGGTGTCAAAGCAAACGTAATAATCTTCAAAGGAACCGCGACGTTTATTTGCAAGTAAATTCTTCTGCTGACGTTTATCACTTGAGCAAGTACAAACTTTAGTACTTTTCAGCTTGACAGTACTTCTGAGAATATTACTAATAATTTGGAAGTAATACGTACGAGTACATAACATGAATTAACTGTTTTTCAAAGGTATCTTACTCAATATTATAATGAGGAAAGATTTGTATTTTTGTATGTTTGTAACGAATAAACTCATAAGTTACTGGTCCGATTTCAAAAATTCTTTCACCATTAGAATGCTTTATTATCCCGGAGTAACATAGGCTATTTTTACCCAACTGCAGAATGCGGGTAATGTTTTTATTGAAAAACTACGCTTGCGAAGCTGCGGATTGGTCATCTAGTCTGTTATAATTATTATTATAAGCGGTCTTGCCCAGACCTCAAAATAGTATATTTATTCATATTTTGACGTTATTTGATTTAATTATTTTGTAATTAGTTTGAACATTTGCCTGCCTTACCAGGGTTGAACATAAATGTGCTTAACTTATAGACCGTTTGGTTTTTTTACTATGTTCTAGCAAATAAACGTTATCTTATCTTATCTTAAAAAATAGAACCTCAACAGCAATTCAAATAATGAAACATGGTCAAATAGATTTTTATTGTTTTCGATTTAAACTCAATACCCGTTAAAACAACGTTTGAGATAAGCTTCCGCCCGTGACTTTGCACGTGTGATAATTCAATAAAAAATAGCCTTTTAAATATTTATAATATTATGCCTTATAAAATGAGAATAAGGCCTGGATTGAAACAAAGGCTATTTTGCAATTTGGTACATCGCGGTCTGGGTAGCGTTCCTGATACCACTTCATTCGGCTTCGTCGGTTGAGGAAGTATACTTCAATTAAGTCTACTTTTTGCGTATTGTTTTGTGTATGTTTGTAACGAATAAACTCATAAGTTACTGGTCCGATTTCAAAAATTCTTTCACCATTAGAATGCTTTATTATCCCGGAGTAACATAGGCTATTTTTACCCAACTGCAGAATGAGGGTAATGTTTTTATTGAAAAACTACGCTTGCGAAGCTGCGGATTGGTCATCTAGTCTGTTATAATTATTATTATAAGCGGTCTTGCCCAGACCTCAAAATAGTATATTTATTCATATTTTGACGTTATTTGATTTAATTATTTTGTAATTAGTTTGAACATTTGCCTGTCTTACCAGGGTTGAACATAAATGTGCTTAACTTATAGACCGTTTGGTTTTTTTACTATGTTCTAGTAAATAAACGTTATCTTATCTTATCTTAAAAAATAGAACCTCAACAGCAATTCAAATAATTAAACATGGTCAAATAGATTTTTATTGTTTTCGATTTAAACTCAATACCCGTTAAAACAACGTTTGAGATAAGCTTCCGCCCGTGACTTTGCACGTGTGATAATTCAATAAAAAATAGCCTTTTAAATATTTATAATATTATGCCTTATAAAATTAGAATAAGGCCTGGATTGAAACAAAGGCTATTTTGCAATTTGGTAGATCGCGGTCTGGGTAGCGTTCCTGATACCACTTCATTCGGCTTCGTCGGTTGAGGAAGTATACTTCAATTAAGTCTACTTTTTGCGTATTTGACAATGCCATGATAGGACAAATAAGATGATGCAATGACTGATATAAAAGTCCGACAGATGCAAGAACCATGTTTGAAATTCAAAATTGTTCTGAAATACGAAATGTTTTTGAATTGCTCGTGAGAGCATGGAGTTCCTAAACTTCTTAATTGCTACTGTATTAATACTTCTTTAATGTGCAATTAGAATCTAATAAAATGTTTGTTGGCGGAATTTTGCTTTGTATGAGAATACATTTTATCAAATTTGACTAACTTCCGCGGCTCAGATTTTTTTCATTCGATACAATAAAATGATCCTTACAAAGGACTGAGTAGATTGGCATAAAAAAATTACCTACTTGATCCATTTTAAGACGCTACTCACGCTTGACCAAAAAAAATTTAATGCCAAAATATTTTTCTCCAAAAAGGAGCTGATGTTTCAAAAGAAACTGCACCTGTATCTCCACTGGTTATACCCATAACCAGTACGGGGTGCCCCCGTACTGTCCCAGTTAAAAAAAAACACTATTGTATGGATGAGTGTGGAGGTTCAATCGTGAAAACGAAATGTTTGTTTCGACAGCTTGACAGAGGAACAGAGAGACAGAGCTACTTTTGAATTTATAATAATGGTGTGGGTGGATATACGTTTTCGATAATATTTTGTTGACTTTTTCATCATAGACAAACTCGATGTTGAAAATCGATGGCGTATAATGGGAAACCATTCCAAATGCCTACCCAGCATTATGTCTTATCTTACGAATGCATTCAATTTTTTAATTCATCTAACTAGCTTTAATGTACTCCTGATTAAATCTTTAATACCCTTAATTAGCTATAATGAGATTTAATTAAACATGCAAACCACAGAAGCAGTTGAAATTACTAAGCAATTTTGCATTAGTTGTCACGAATAAGAAAACACAGGTTTAGCTAACCGGACACACACGGTTATGCTGTTTAGTTAGCATTGCATAAATGGTTAGGCCCGAAGCGATCGCATTTTTAGAAAAAAAAGAGAGAAAATATTTTATTCAAAAACCGCATAATAATAAAGAAAAATAAAACAAAACATAAATAAAATCTAACTTAAGCACTGACACACTTAAAAGCTCTGTGTGGGGATGAATTGGTACTCAGCTCAGCATGATGCTACGGCATGTTAATATGCCTCAGCGCTGGTCTTCCGCTGAGTCCAGTACAGATTACCTCACGTAAATCTTGATCAAGGGTAGCCTTCATAAGAAAAACACAACTATTGTTAGATTCAAACCAAACCATATTAAATAACAATTAAATACCTACTATTTTAATCCAATAAAACTATCACACAGAAAATTTCACTGGTATATTTTAGACAAGACATGGAGACCAGGAACACACATAAACAGGACATGGAGGCAGGTTTTTAGTAGCTTTATCACTTTCTATTGCATAAAAACGTTGCCCAAAATGGTAAAATTGTATCACGCGCCCGTCTTGCCATGCGCGTTGGTGACTGATCCTAAGAAATCCGGGTCATCTGGAGGTGAGACGAGTAGATGATGTCGTAAAGATCACGGCGAACCCAGGGAGGAAATCCAGGGTGATTTCGGGCTTAGATGATGAAGCGCCCGCCCGCACTCTTCTTTTTTTTTTTTTTTATTCATGTAAAAGGGCTTTGTCGCACATGCGATTATGCCGCCCTGGTAGGTAATCTAAATTAATGTAACCTTATGTAACTAGTTTGTAAAGTGTTCTAGCTGAGTCCGAAGCAGGTTCAGCTAGAACACTGTTACAGAAACCTATTTCTCTAAATCTTAAAGTTAGGGTATTTCTAATAGGTTCGTTACGGACACACTCCATTAATATGTGATATACATCGTCTATTGTACCCGCACTCTTCTGCGAAAGGACAACAGACGCGCAGAATAGGTTACATAATAAAACATACACCTAAAAATTCAACAACATTAAAGTAAAATGTACAAGGAGACTGCTTACACGTCTTATATACCTTTAGCAGAAACGTTGACTAAAGTCTGTATGCGGCTGTTGGGTGTTAAGATATGGGATAGCCACAATATGGCGCACCACTTTGTCATTATGGGTAAGATATGTATTTAGTGCGGATTCATAATTCATTTATTCATTAACGATATGATCAGCAGACAGACGACCTTCCCTAAAAACAAACAGTCTAAACACAATCATTGTCAGATATTAATTAGGTAAACTTGCTCAGTCTAAAGTTTTGCAAACTGATGTGCAGTGTTCCACGAGCCAACCAAGTAATTGCAGACACTACCTCCCAGGAGGTCTAGAAGGAATGTTAATGTACCTCAAGTGCCATAATTTCTACGCAAACTTAAACTTTTAACAATAAATAGAGGAATGTTCTTGGCTGAGGTTAGGTTGTAATGCGCCATTTTGCATCGCATTAGCTGAATATTAGATGTATACTGGACTTGTAATTTGTAACGAGTCCCTAAAGGGAATGCCCCGTAAATATTGGAACTAGCAGATTTGACTAGAATTGAATTGATTTTTTTTTAAAGGCGCCTGCCGCCGTCAGGAATTGCAAAAACCGATACGCATCACAAAAATAACAATCCCCCTTTATTTACTAATAAATAAATAAATAAATATTGCTGGGCATTTCACACAGCGCTATCTAGCCCCAAACTAAGCAGAGCTTGTACAATGGGAACCAGATAACTGATAGAATACTTACATACATTTTTTTTTGTAAATACATACTTATAATATATAGAGAAACAACCAGACCCGGAACAAATATCTGTAGATCATGAAAACATTTGTTCCGCGGCGGGAATCGAACCCGCTACCTCGTGCGTCTCAGCCGGCTATTCGCCCACTGCACCACGGAGGTCGTCAATCGATAGTGTTAATGATTGTAAGTCGAAGAACTGACAACAACGCACTGGAAAGCCCCACTAATCCATCCTCATACCTAGGAGACGATGTGGTTGCGCACTGTGAGGTACTATAGGAATTTTCTCCCGCAAACACTTAGGTTGTAGAATGGTCCCTACCGAGGTTTTACTGACAGACTACAGACTAGAGATAACTGTTTGGAATGGACATGACAAGTCCAGCAAAATGTTTGATCATTCGAGGACGATAGAAAGCACGCACTTGACAAAAAACGATGAAAATTATTTACAACTATGAGACAAATGCCAGTGAACGCTAACGCACGTTCACAACAAAAATTGGATACCAAAGTCATTAAGAGTGCATAAAAGTGGTCAAAATAGAAGAAAAGTTGCCGGGCTCGATATCGACCTGGATGCCTTCATGGCTCTTATGATCGTGATCATGAATATAATTCTATGTCTCAACACTTAGTACATAAGTATGTGTTTACAAAATTCGTTTTACAAGTTGACGTTATCATTTAGAACATGTTTATAACTTGCACGTCCACTCAGGTGGTCCGCAATGTCATAGCTTATAAAACAAACAGCTGGTCTTATTCTCAAATTTTAGCCTCAGACACCGATAAAAACTCTCTTCAAATTGATATAATTACTTAAAATATATAATACTTACTTTACTTAATTATTAATTAATTATTATACTTACTTTGACGACCTCCGTGGCGCAGTGGGCGAATAGCCGGCTGAGACGCAGGAGGTAGCGGGTTCGATTCCCGCCGCGGAACAAATGTTTGCATAATCTACAGATATTTGTTCCGGGTCTGGATGTTTTTCTATATATTATAAGTATGTATTTACAAAACAAAAAGTATATAAGTATTCTATCAGTTATCTGGTTCCCATAGTACAAGCTCTGCTTAGTTTGGGGCTAGATAGCGCTGTGTGAAATGTCCAGAAATATTTATTATTATTTATTTTTATAATAATTTGAGATGCACTGAAATTTGCCAAACAAATAAACTGATTAAAAATAATACAAAGGTAATTCTGAATTTGTGAGCTTCTGAAATTTCATTCCTTATGAAAAAGGGGGTAACGAGACTACGCCTGAAATCTATAAAGGGGTGAAAGTAATATTAGAGATATTGAAGAGTTCAATTAAAACATAGTAACTACAACTTATATAAATGTATACCGGGTATAAATAAGAGCCTAGATTTAGTTACAACTATTCGTATCAGAAATGAAAATTTAACTTCATCAAAACGATCCAATGGACCATTTGATTTCATATAAATATATATTTTTTTAAATCTTTATATGATCAGAATTGTAGCTCAGGAAAGTGATAGTAATTATCTTTTTGTAGAGAACCAGCAGCTCTTCTTATCAGCTATGGGAAGTCGCAAGGCTATAATTTCCGAGACCGTCCCGAGATCTCGCTAATCGATGTTTACTCCGATAAGTCACGAGTGGGTGCCAATTTAAGAAGATTCCACTTCCGCGAATAAATGGGACGTAAATGGTGGGATACTTTTTCTATAACATCCTCTTTTACGCTTTCCGCAGAATAGAAAAAGCGTGGTAGTCAATGTTTTTCTTCTTAACAAGATGAGGTGTTGCCATCAGCCTGTATTGCCATCAGCCTGTGTTCCACCAGACGTTAGGCAGTTACCACTATCTAAAAAAAATTAATTGCCTATAAAATTAGTCCAACTAAGAATGACCTACATGGCATTGCATTGTGCTCAATACACGTAAAAATACAGGTCTACAGAGAGAGGAAACTGGAATACACCATTGCGAGATGTTAGCTTTTTACAATAAAATAAAGCTCCAATATGCATACATCATAGGCCTCCCCCATAATAGATTTCCAGAGCGGCCGATCTTATGCGGCCTACACCCAACGGTTCCCACATACACATAACAGTCATAATACCGTGTAAGTGTCTCACGAGTGCCAATTTAAAAAAAAATCCTGTCTCAGTTTCTGCGAATAAAGCTGTCCGTGATACTTTTTATCGAATTACACGCATTTTGGCTGTCTTATTATGGGAGGTATTCAAATTATGTTTATTTTACGGCATTCTTATTTAAAGGGGCGAGTTGGCAGCTGTTTGTAGGATGCATGTAATTTGTGTTTAACGCGCTTCAGGTGGTACATACCATTGAATTTATGTATATCCGTTTGTTTTTAAAATGGGGGCTTCACTGAAATCGAAGAGATTGTTCAACAAGAGATTGATTGATAATAATGATCACTACCATTTCCGTCTTCTCCTACTGCTGGCTTTCTCTTTATTACGATTTCTCTCCAGTCTTTTGAAAATCTAGTTTCTTTCAGGTTGTTGATCATTTTAAAAACATTATAAAAATTATATTAATCGAGGAACTTGACGTTGGAGAATAATCGTTCTCAAGTTCAACGGAGACCAAGCACCGGAAACAGCAACGTAGAATTAAAAAAAAAAATCAAAATCAAATCATTTATTCCATCACGATTGACAGAGCTGACAATGCTGTTTATGATACAGTGCTAGTTCACAAGTTTGGTTGATTATAAACATTGCTTACAGAGAGCCTCAAGCTAAGCTTAAAGAATAAGCTTGTGTTTTGAGGCTCAGAGTACGAATTCAATTACAAAACCACAAACTACAGAATTGCTTGAACAGCAATATAATAGAGAAAAAAAATATATTAATAATATTATCATGAGCATGCATTACGTTATAATTACTTAATAAAATAAAACAAAATAGAATAATAATAAAAAATTTAGGTAAAATCTTACAGGGCTTAATTATGTTTATGATATTAGCGGTGAGTGGGTGAGTGTGTGTGTGTGTTTGAGGGTGCGTGTGCGTGTATATGTGTGTATTGTGTCGTGTGTTTGAGGGTGTGTGTGTGTGTGTGTGTGTGTGTGTATGTATGTGTGTGAACAAGATTGCGCAGAATGGGAAATATGGAATCAAAGGTGAAGTATACTTATATCAAATTAAATTCTCGGTATCACAGTAGGAGAGATTAAGTAACAGTTCTTTTACCATGCGCTTGCAAGTGTAAACACTACAGTGCTTAATTTCACATAGCCTGCAGACATTATAATATAATTCATAACTTAATATAGCTGAACATTTCACACAGCGCTAAGCAAAGCTTGTTGGAATCAGATAACTCATAGAATACATAAATGCGTTTTTAACGGCCTTAGTTATTTCGACTAAGGAACCATAAAAAAGGTTACTTTGAAACTTTGGGTGCAGTGCGCTCACAATCGGTTGCTCTGGCAGTCTATGAAGGAAACTTATATTTAGTAGTAAATATTATGTGGCTATTATAATAATAATAATAAGTTAGGTAGGTATTTTACTATGAAATATATACGGCTCAAAATGTTCAATTTGGTTACTCATTGTCTCAGCCTTTGTTTTGAATCTTCAAGTTTGCTAATTGGATTATGACCCCTTGTTAGAACAATGTCATTCTTTGTAAGTTTTCGATGTAACTTGAGCTTTCTTTCGCTGACTTTAGATTCAAATTCAAGCATTCTTACTGCTAGTATGGTCTGCTTTTTCTTAACGCTTTTTCCATCAGAGCTGTGCGAAGAAGCAAGCGGTGAGCGAGGAAAAATCCACCAATAGGATACCTGCGTTGTGCAAGATCACCGATACAGCTTATTAAATATAATTTCATAATGGACTAAGCAATCAAAGGCTTTCGTTTTTTTTTGTTTAAAGTATTGCAATTTAAACTTCTAATAATTACGAAGTAAACTTTTGAGACCATAATTATTAAATAAATAATGTTATAAATGCAAAAAACGTTATTTTTGCGTTTTTGTGTTTAACATGTACTCGTAGGTACTTACTGCCCTGCCGTACGCATCTTACGCGTTCTGTTGATCGGTTAGGTACATAAACCGGCTGGGTCATTGACTGAGCGATGGCATTGAACGAGCTCGTTGAACGGCTCTTAGTAACTTTACTAATCTTAGGCATCGTACAATACGCTAGTTCTCTAACATTTCGTCGAGCAGCATTTTATCGATTTTCTCGAGATTTTGACAATAAAACAAGAAAACTTTTTGTATACCTACATTTATTTTATATATATATATATATATAGATATAGAAATCGTATAGAAATCGTGGCTTCAATATAATTAGTTTACACTGCAAAACATTATATACTTACTAAAAAAAACGTAAAAACGTAAAACGAAAACCGAAAACGTAACCTTACTTATAAACGTTTTTCTATTCTATTCCGTTCTATTCCATTCTATTCCATTCTATTCCATTCTATTACATTCTATTCCATTCTATTCCATTCTATTCCATTCTATTCCATTCTATTACATTCTATTCCATTCTATTCCATTATATTCAATTCTATTCCATTCTATTCCATTCTATTCCATTCTATTCCATTCTATTCCATTCTATTCTATTCTATTTTATTCTATTCTAACATTGTGGTAGTCGCAGTCCTGTCTGCTGGATTACACCTACTTTGGGCTTATCACAAATACATTAATATCAAATAAAAATAATATCAAGCCACGATCTCGGCATCCTTTTCAGAATACTTTCGCCCTACAGGTATATAGTAATAATACGTCCTTTTATAATCCGATAGTCAGAATGTGTCGTCTTTACAATGATCTGTTAGTAAATAATAGTGCTAATAATAATGTTGAAATTTTCAATACTAACTTATTTAAATTTAAAAAAGATATCGAAGCCACTCTCATTAAAGAGATTGCTTCTGTACAATAATTTGCTAAACATTTCTGTTTTATTAATTTTTTTTATTTATCTCATTGTTTTAGGCTATTTTATTTTCTGTTGCTTTGTTTTGTCTATGTAAATAAATATTTCCCTTTAGCTGGTCTACACAGAACTGCGCTAGAGTTGTCATGCTGTGTACACATGCTTTGGGATACAATTTAGGTCTTAGAATTGATCACTATATTTTGTATTTGATTGGTTGTATTCTGTTTTATGTACCATAATAATAAAATAAAATAAATTACGTGAGCGTGACGTTAAGAAACTAAGCAAATGTTAAACAGGTCCGTTGTCTACTGAAACTAAGCAGAGAAAAAATGATTATATTAACTATCTCTAGAGGCTACGAGTATCTATTCATATGAGGAACAGACATATGCATAATTTCTATATAAGTAATTAGTTGGAGTATAACATTGTTATAATGTTACAAGCTAAGGGTTCGGGATAAATACTGAAGTCTAATTTAAACAAAATAACGAATTTATTAAACACTTGAATCACTAATACACGAACATAATCGCACAACACTTATAGAAGAATAGAATAGAATAGAAAAACGTTTATTTTGCATCACAAGTGTACAATGGCTTAGAAAAATGGGTATAAATTAATTAACAAATTTGTGAGCAAAAACGGTCACCACTCAGCATTGTGCTATAGTAGCATATTTATACTACTATAGCGCTGGTCTTCCGTGGTGCCATTTTTGTGTGTGCAGGGCAGCAACTGTGTTTACAATTACCTATCGATACACATTGCCAGTAGGTACATATAACCTTTCGGACTCGTTTAGGTACCTCCCTACTTACGAACTATTAAAACATACAAAACATGAAAATACACAATCATAAACAGTTAACACACTATGGTTTACAATGAAACATTTACAAACCACTAAAAGGTCTCTTGAATCCATCGAACTCTTATCTTAGGTTTGCTTATCTCCATTCTTCCAATACTTTTTCTCTCAGGTCATCGGAAAACTTATCCCTCAAAACACCCGTACACTTTAGTTCCATCAACGGGAAATCATTGACTGTCGAAGCAGTGCGCCTGTGAAATGCTTTGCCTGTGGAAATAAGACGGGCTCCTTCACAGCACTCTGTTAAGCTGAGATTAAACCAGCATTACCTTAATGCCTAGCTTTCTTGTCATTTGATTTACCTATTTATTATTTATTTTAATTGTCCCCGTTTCAGAAGATTTGTAAGAATAATGATTTAGGTTTTTAGTTGGGTATATATTAGTCTATCATAAAGTATTTATTTATGTATTAGGATTATAAGTAGTTTTTTATTAGATATAACTTTTTTAATTTCTTTCATTTGTAAATATACTCGGTGCACCGCTGACCTGCTTCGCTAAAGGTAAAGGCTAAAGGTTGCCTGGAAGAAATCGCTTTCAGCGATAAGGCCGCCCATTGTACTATATTTAGCATAAATTGGTTATTTAAGTATTCCTGGTGTTCAATAAAGAATTATTGTATTATATTCTTAGTAAGGTCCCACTCATAGCTGAGTAAGGACTGATTACTGAGTTTTTTTTTGAAGGACTAACACACTGTTGGCCTCTGAGGAGGATGCAGCTTAACTGAACGTTTGGCGAGCGCAGAGGTCGTCCAGTAAGTTTTTATGAGGCAACTAGCGCAAGGGCCCTACTTAGGTACAAGCCTCGACTTGGGTAATTGCTAGGGTGGGGGTAGGAGAGAAATGCCTAGGTACATTTTTGTACCTTGTGTAGGCGGCAACTGAAAGGACTCGTCGACCTCGCCGGCGAGGCGAAAAATATTTGCTCCGTCGAGAATAGATGACTCTGAAATCTCATCAGAGGTGATAATGTAGATTTTAAAACATAGTAACTGTTCCTTTGCAGTTTACAAGTTCAAGTAACATTAATTAACAATTAAGATTTACTAATGAACGCACTGTTGTCATTCAAATTTAGGAATTGATTTGAATAATGTTAAATTAGCACAAAATAAGTGAGTTTTATATTATTTAGTAAACCTTTTATTTTTAATCTAAACAAACTGTTTAGTATGCTGTTAATATGAAAATCCTAATTGGACTAACCACCACAAAGTAATCTTTGCACAAACATACTATAATTCAGATGAATTTATATGACCTCTTGAAACCACTTGTCGGCCATCTTTGACGCTGGAGACAGAGTGATAAATCTCAAGTGGAGTTAGCAGGACACCTGGCTAGACAGTAATAACTTTTGGAGTAGTCATGACCAAGTGACCGGAAATAGACCAAAAGTTCGGTATTTCAAGCGAAATCCGTATGATATATGATATATATGATATGATAATGATGATAAAGCAAGACAGGTAAACGAATTCTTAATGCAGGGAACACCTGGACACTAAACGCACGGAATGAGTTAAGTTTACAAAAATAGAAAGAAATATTTATGTGGGTACCGGTTTGAGATAATCATTTAGATAAAGCTGCATAAAACACACTTTATATAAAAAAAATCCTGACCTCATTTTGGGTCGCGATTAAAAACTGACATAGCTAAGAACTACGCCAGTTAAATTACTAGCCGATAAAAAAAACCGCGTTCGAATCGGTTTATCCGTTTTTAGGGTTCCGTACCCAAAGGGTAAAACGGGACCCTATTACTAAGAATCCGCTGTCTGTCTGTCTGTCTGTCACCAGGCTGTATCTCATGAACCGTGATAGTTAGACAGTTGAAATTTTCACAGATGATGTGTATGTTGCTGCTATAACAATACATACTAAAACCAGAATCAAATAAATATTTAAGGGGGGCTCCCATACAACAGACGATTTTTTTACCTTTTTTATAGATAATATTACGGAACCTTTCGTGCGCGAGTCCGACTCGCACTTGGCCGGTTTATTGAACTACGGTGATAGACAGAGACACAAACTAGCCGTTAAACTTATTATACCACTCTTTTTGCGTCGGCGTTTAAAAATTGCTGCTTTCCAAAGACTCGTTAGTACATAATATACTCACTTTAAGAACAAAAACCAAATACACAATTTACTCAGTAAGCACCAAAGTAAAACGTAAGCGAAAAAGAAACAACATTACAGGAATGTCATTAATATTACTTAGCGCCGCTTCGCCTTATTATCTTACTAAAAACATAACCCTCCTTTTATTTTGCCGTGGGCAGGTAATTACACGAACTCAAAGAACTAAGAGTCTTTTTACCTTTGTAGAGGGTCAAGTACGAGCTTTTCATAAATAATTGAAAGAGTTCCGTATATTATTTAAATGAATAAGTGTGTGTTAAATACGATTTAACTCTTTTTCTTACTAATGTAAAGGTTTGGTTTTGTAATGTATGGGATGTGATATACCCACAGAAATAAATATTTCCATAAATTTTTTTATCATCTTCATTATCGTCATCTTATCAGCCACAGTACATCCATTGCTGAACGGCCTCCCATATATTCCAGAGCGAATGCACCCAACGGCTCCCAGCAACCTTTTTTACCGCATTGAAATTGGATGGACGATATACAAGCGAGGGTAAGACCGGATGCGAATAGTGACAGAAGAGAGAGAGAGATAACGCTTTATTGTCTATCACACTTAAATTAAAAAAACAAATGCCCATAACACGCGGAAGTACGAGTGACGATCTTATCGCTAAGAGCGATCTCTTCCAGACAACCTTTAGATGTACTGGATTTCACTAGAACGTTATAGGACGGTAATTTCAAAAAACTAATTATAATAATAAATAAATATGTCTGGACATTTCACACAGCGCTCTCTAGCCCCAAACTAAGTAGAGCTTGTACTATGGGAACCAGATAACTGATAGAATAATTATATACTTTTTTTTGTAAATATGTACATACGAGTACTTATAATATATAGAAAAACATCCAGACCCGGAACAAATATCTATCAGATCATACAAACATTTGTTCCGCGGTGAGAATCGAACCCACTACCTCCTGCGTCTCAGCCGGCTATTCGCCCACTGCCCCACGGAGGACGGAGGAATTGAATATTGCATTAACAAACAGTGTACTTAAGTAAAATAAAAAAAACCTTTAATTCTACTGCGTATTCTTACATTACTTTCTTAATCACTTATATTTACATACTATCTCTATTTTGGTCTTACTTATCTATTTAATCCGCAATAATCGCCTCCACAGTGTAGGCCTCCCCTAAATCTCTCCATACATCCCTCTCTGTTTGCTGTTCTCATCCAAACCGGTCCACAACGTTGGGCAAAAATGGGATCCACTCTGTCACCAGTTTTGTTCACCTATCGTTTTCTAATCTACAGATGTGTCCTGCCCACTGCCATGTCTTAAAAAAAATTATCTGATCAAATAAAGAACACAGCTATAGGGGAAAAAACTAAGCTAATAGAAACAGTGTACTTACTTAAGCAAAATAAATAAATATATATTAAGCGCTCTGTGACCGGAATCATCCATGTGGAGTACAAGGCTGCAAGACTCAAATGGGACTGGACGGGTCATGTCACTCGAATGCACCCTGAAAGGTGGACTAAGATCTCCACCGACTGGCAACCTACAGGACGACGGCAACGAGGCAGACCACGGAAACGTTGGCGCGATGATCTGGATGGGTTCCACTCTGACTGGCAGGAGATTTCTGGAGAACGCAAGGAATGGAAGGAAATGGGGGAGACCTTTGCCCAGCAGGGGAACAGTATAGGTTATTGAAAGTACTCATCTATCAGGATCGGTTTGAGACTTGGAGTGGCGTTTAAAGGAGGAGGCTTAATTATATTACCAATTAAGCCACAAATAGCGACTGTTAGATCGCGATTTTGGTTTATACTGTCTAGCGCATTTCTATGTGCTATGCTGTTGTGATTTTGCTTCTGGACTGAAATCGGGATCATGCTCTAGTTACGGGAACCCTAAAATGAAAACTATTTATCTGTAAAAACTTCAAAAGTTCTGCAATATTTCATAAAGAGTTGGACTAGCGACCTACTGCTGGCACGTACCAGGCATTTGTAAACCCTTTTGGAATCCAACCTTTTTGCAAGAGCTCTTTATTTTATTGGCGCGCTGACGTTTTGTTTTTCTGCGTGCATTTATGTACGCTGTTTTCCTGTTTTGTGAAATTCCAGAAATGTTGTATAGTGTTTGGGCACATTTGTACGGGCGAAATCAAGGTCAAATGTTTATTATGTGTATATAATTTGCAATTACCATAAGTACTTAATTGCTTAGGAAGTAAGTAAAACGGGCGATACTCACTAACATTTTAATAATAAATAACTAGTCGTTCGCCCCGAACTGAGATCTCGCGAGTCTACCATAAAAACAAAAAAAAATATTATTCGTAATCTTTGACGATCAAAATAATGCCATGAAATAAAAACCACATAACTTGACCTACAGTTTCATTCAAATTACAGGTAACAGGAGTTCATGTTAATTGGTTGTTTTTTTTGGGGTACAAATTGCAGTTATTCTAGATTTCAGATTTTTCCCTATATTTGTGATACATAAGCTACACGCATACTAAATTACAGCACTGTGGGGTCACTGGTGTATCCTGTGAATTTTGTCAAAGTTTAGTTTTTATTATGGCTAATAACTCAAAAACTACAAAAACTTTACTAAAAGTAAAAACGGGGTCAAAATGTACTAATGAAGACCTTTCATTTGACGTCTCACTTGACCTAATAGTCTCATTTTCATTTTTTTATCCCTCTTGAACCCTAATATCTCAACAACCCCCCCAAAGTTTTTTGCTCATTGAGTCATACCAAAATTATGCCATCACTACCTACCTAAGTATCAAATTTCACGATTATCGGCTCAACACTTCGAAAGTTATCCTCGGACATACAAACATACATACATACATACAACGCCGATTTGCCCAAGTTGATTTGGAGATCTGACTTCGCTCGATCAAATAAGATTTGAATATGTTATAGATCCACCTATAGAATTGAGAATTTTATTTTTACCTTCTGCCTTAAGCAAAGTTTAGCTAGAATTGTATGTATCAGTTTACTAGTTCTATCCATATATTGTAGACTAGCTGACCAATCCGCAGCTTCGCACATGTAGTTTTTCTATAAAAACATTACCCACTTTCTGCGCAGTTGGGTAAAAGGTAGCCTATGCCACCCAGGGATAGTGTAGCTTCCCAACGGTGAAAGAATTTAAGCTCCGCTTAATTTGGGGCTAGATAGCGCTCTGCGACATTTCCAGTAATATTTATTTATTATTATTTTATTTTAATCAAATCTTTCCTCTTTATAATTTTAGTATAGATGAAATTTGAGCTCAAGTTGTTTAAAAGTAGGAGTTGTCAAATAGCTAACGTGAGCTTGCTGGAAATTGTGAGGATGCTGCAAGGAAAAGCTTATAATCTTCAAATATTCATATTAATTTTCATTTAGGAAAACGATTGACGTTTACGTATTTGACAACTCGTACTCAATGCCTAGGACTAATAAGTTTTGGTAAATGATAACAAGGAACATTTTCACGTGTGAACAAAGTAATAATATCGCAATGGTGACATGAGTTTACTTTCAACTCAAAAATGCAAAGTAAAATACCGACGGTCGTTCTCATAACCGAGGCAGGAAGACCATCATTACAAACACACACGAAACCTCTCTAAAAATTCAAAGCATCTGCTTTTTACTGAAACGCCTATTCTGTAAAACTGAAACGTTAACAATGCCGCTATTCCACACGAGTATCTCCCGCCGCGAAAAAAATACAAACAATAAAAGACTTGCAAAGGATACTGGCGGGTTTCCCACCGTCCTACCCATAAAATTAAATGGGAAACTTTGGCGTGAACACTGAACACATTGTTTGAAACTAGCTTTCGCTCACGGTTCTGTTTTAGCTACAATATATTTCAAGCTTTTGGCAAGATATTCGCAATCTGTCTGGTAGACTTAGGTTAGAGAAATATACGACACTCTGGCTGCTCATTGCACGCGAGTCATTAATGGGCGGCAGTACGGTGTGGTCTTCTGTACTGCCGCCATGGAGGGAGGTGTTGGTGGCTGGCGCAAGCTGGCCACACGGATGGGCCCTTTACGGGGCGTCACGCATGGGTGGGTTTTCCAGCGAGTTCCTTGCTGAGATCCCGGAGCGCACTTATCGCGCAGAGGATTGGCCACCGGGGATGGTTTTAGTGTCGAACCGCACATAGCCCGTTGTACCCTCATGCAGCGGGTATCTGGCTTGCAGATTTCCTCCCCGACAATAAAAAAGGGGAATATACGACAACGTTAAAACTAGAGACCAGAGCATACTTACACCTTTTTAAAATTGATAATGCTTAGCTGACTCTTCATAATTTTATTTGAAGTTTTTGGTAAGATATCCGCATCTGAAATATGTCTCGTAAATGTAAATTCAAAAACGTTCTAAACTTGAATCTTTTTAAAATTGAGTATTCTTAGCATCATCATTTTATTTAAAACTAAAAGCTTAGTATACAGGGTGTTTGGTAATATACTCATGTCATATTCAAGGTTTGGTCATATTCAAGGTTTCTCAAAACATAAAAAAAGACTTCTCGAAAAAAAACTAGTAGTTATCAAATTAAAGAAAATCGACTAACTTTAGGTGATTAATTCGATATGAAATTTACTGACTACTCTTGTAATCGACATCCAAAAATAAAGGCAGATTTGATATCTCCTTCGGAAATGGCTGCGGATTTTGGGTTAGAAAAGGACAACAAGAGGTATGACCAACGAGACGTACGAGAATACAGTATCTGTGGTTAGATGGTAAGCATTATGCAATAGCACGACATAAGTTTAATAAAGTGTTTGTTTTTACATGCCAAAATAAATTTCACATTTATAAAGTAAACAGTTTACAAATTTATTTATTATGCTCATCAAAATAACCCCTTTCATTTTTGTGCGTATATTATCAAACATCCTATATTAGATTTCCGGATCTTAAATCTCTCTATAGACTTCAGTTTAGAAGAAGAGTCCATAAGGTTCAAAACTGGGACCAATGCCTTTTCAAAATGAAATGATGTCTAGCTGGGTCTTCATCAGTTTTGCTTTTGAGATAAGCTCAGTATTATATCGGATGGAACCAATTCGTATCAATTTTCAGATTGCGATGCTTCTACGTATACCGCACAATTGATTTATTTGTGCAAGCAACAATAGGCCGGGTGACACAATCCCGTTTACATCCTCGGAATCGATTTACACTCGACAGGAGTGTCCATCGTCAAGGGACCCAATCGTGTTCTGACAGCGCCACGGATATTAACCACTCGATGGCTAATTGTTCCCAGTTCAATTATCGAACAGCTGTCAACGTATTCAACTGGATGGGCGGCCATGAAACAAGTTTAGCGGGGATTCGATTAACAATTCGTTAACTGAATGGTGCTATTGGCTCGTAGGATGTTATAGTTATTGGACTCTTTGGGATATTGTTAGATGGTTTTCAATACAGATATTGAAAACTGCTGTTTGGTTTCTATCCTTGATTTGGGGTATCAACTGACACTAGAGGATTTTCCATGGACATCGTGCGGTCACCAGACTTTACGCCTTGAGCTGGATTATATTCAAGTGAACACTTCTTTAGGCGCGTTGGGCATTTTTTGAGATGGGAAAGAACCATTGAACTCGTGACACTGTTACCGTTACCGACACCTCTGTATATAAAGTGAAAACTTCTTTAGACGCGTTGGGCATTTTTTGAGATGGGAAAAACCATTGAACTCGCGGCACTGTTACCGTTACCGACACCTCTGTATATGAAGTGAAAACTTCTTTAGGCGCGTTGGGCATTTTTTGAGATGCGAAAAACAATTGAACTCGCGACACTGTTACCGTTACCGACACCTCTGTATATGAAGTGAAAACTTCATCAAACGCATGAAGTTCGCGCTAGCCCATCACTCAACATTTTCCAACGGAAAGTTAAAGAGCACATGTTTCTCTGTAATTTTATATTATTATAGGTATATATATTAGAATAGAATAGAATAATATTTTATATTAAGGAACAGTAGATACAATTGAATCCATTATGACAGTTCGACTCATGTGTCCTCATGTTACCGTTACCGACGCCTCTATATATATATATAAGTATCTCGTAATTGTTCAAGTTTTCACTTCAGTCACCACTACCGGAGTGCCACTTTTTTATGACGTTCTAGCGCTTACATTTAAATATCTTTTGAACCACTGTTAGCTTTATTAGGAGGGCGGGACGGGATGGCGCCAACGGCAAGTCGCGCCTTGCTCACGCCGCGCCTGTTGTTATCTCTCCGACTGGAGTAGTAGCGACTGCTAAGGTCATGCCACAAACACGTCTGTTATGTGTATTTTTGATCGAGCGAAGCGAGATCACTAAATCAACTTGGGTAAATCGGTGTTGTATGTATGTATGTATGTTTGTTTGTCCGGGTATAACTTTCGAACCGTTGATCCGGTCATCGTGAAATTTGATACATAGGTACATTTGATACTAAATGAACTAAAAATGTTGGGGAGTAGTTGAGATATTGGGGTTCAAGAGGGGTAAAAAAAATGAGAATTCAAACGAGGTCAAGTGGGACGTCAAATAATAGGTATACTACCTTTTATTTGACGTCCCACTTATCAACGACACACTTCCACAATCACACAATCACTTACAAGGTATCGCTCGCCGCTTTTCGGCGGTGAGTTTGTTAGGGACAGTGATTCCTGAGATTATAATTTCTTTGACTTTTACCTATATTTGTGTCACTTAAGCTACACGCATACCAAATTACAGCACTGTCAACAACTTACTGTGAACAAATTAAATTACTGATGTACCCTGTGAATTTTGTCAAAGTTCAGTTTTTATTATGGCTGATAACTCAAAAACTATGAAATCTTTTCTAAAAATAAAAACGGTATCTATAGGTAGGTAGGGATAAATCATTTGTTAACCAAATTCAAATGTCGGATTTTTTAATAATCGGATAGTTTGATAAACTCTTTTATTTTTACAGGCTCCTATTCAGTTTAATGTGCCTCGTTGTCTTGTCTATCGTTTATAGGTAATAAAATATTGCGATATTAGACCTGCCCGGTTTCTGATTTGAGTTGAAATTTTGCATGCATATGCGACATGAAGCTGATCTCATGATGCAGTAAGATGGTGCATCATCAGATGCTTAAACTAAACTACACAACAACATCGACTTTAGGTTCATTTGATCTGTCTTAACTAGTATTCGGATCCTAAATGATATCCAGGTCAGGGTTTAATGACGGAGCCAGGCTTTGGGAACTCTGTAATAAAATGACATAGTTACATCGAGTGTGGGCTCGTTCGATTAGTGTTAAAGAGTATTCTTTACCTAGATGATATCCAGGGTCTGATGATGGAGCCAGAAGATGGCTATGGGAACTGTGATTAAACGATGCCACCTCATCGAGTTTTTGGGCTCGATTAATTTGTCTTGCCGACTACTCGGGTCCTAGATGAATTCTCTTCTCTACAATAATAAAATCGTAAATCTCCCTTCAATGTATGAGACCGAGGTCAATGATGCAAAAAGGAGGGTCATAACATTTTCATCCTCGCGTACGAAGTTCCCGGGCAACCTCTAGTTTTGAATAAATTCGAATTGTGTATTGTATATAATATTTCAGAACCATGTTTAGTACTAGAACTTTAACAGTATAGGCAGAAATCAGCAAAAAGTAAATATTCAAGAAGTAGGACAAAGATATAGAGTGCTGTAAGCCTAGCTAAGAGTTTCAATTTCTCTTTTGCTGTTAATTGTGTATTTTGTAATAGATAACGAGCAGTTGACATTAGGCTATTGTACTTCAGATAAAGGGGTTTGGTGGCGCTGGCGAAGCAATATAAAGAGAACTCCTCAGCAGTTAACGGTCCAGTATCGGGAAAATTTGTATTTTGTAATTGGTAACGAGTAGTTGCCATTGTAACTTTGATAAAGGTTATCTGGAACAGATCGCTTGCTTAAAGATTAATGAAACAATGTTTTTAGAGCTATTTTTTTACTTATGTCCCCTGGAATAAGTTCAATTTATTATAAACTTGTCTTTTCAATGTGTACTTTTTTTCAATGTTTTCTTTTTTGCAAATATAGTGTAGACGAATATCTACATATTTTTCAACCGCCGCCTTAGTTAAATCATAAAGGTGGTGGAACTCGTCATTCGTGTGGGCATCTGTGTTTGCAAATAACTTTGTATTTAGTAGTGACCGTAATATCTCCATAGTCAAGACTTTGCCGCTGAATTCCGATTTTGACAAATACATCACGTAAATATTTATACGCTGCTGAAGAGTAAAAGTGCAAAGTCAAAGCAAATTTTCTAAGCTCCGGGGGATACTTGGCAAGAGGCACCTTTTTTCTTGAAGTTAGTATATCTTTAACTTTATCCGATTCGTTTAGATTTGCAGTTAGATTTGTACGCAATGATTCGTCTACAAACCGGTTCTTCTTTAAATCCGTCACCATTTCTTTCAAACTTATGTTCCGTTTCATTAGTCTTTGGTTTTTCTTTTTTAAATTTTGTATCTGTTTATTCTTTAAATCGATCGTTTTCTGGCAAATCCTCAGATTTCTTTTTATATGACGATGTCTTTGGGGAGTCGAAGATTGAAGTTAAACCTGATGATGTCGGCGATGGAGTGTTTCGATTAGCTTTGGTTACAGTGTAGTTTCGTTCGATTGCTGTTGAGTTTAAAGTTGTACTTGTAATCGTTCCAGTACTGCTTTGAGTTGGTAATGATTCAGATATATCGATCTGAAAGTAAAACCAGATATATAAATAAAGAAAAAAATTACAAAATTGCAGTACCTACCGATAAATTTGTCTATTATGTTTATTAAAAATAAATGTGTTTTTTGTTATTAAATGTGTTGTATGCATATTGTATGCATAAGGTATACATATCCTTCCGAAACTAAGTTTTAGTTAAGAACTACGTTCGATACTCATTTAGGTGCTAAAAAATTGAGTTCAGTAATATTTAAATCAATACCTACTAAACTAGCTACTATTTGATACTTACTATTTTGATACTTGACTCGCATACTACATTTCACATTAGTTTTGGTGGTATTATGAAAAGGTTTTGTGAAATGTAAACTTACCTCTATACGTGGAATAACACATTTGTACAATTTTCTTAATCCTGCCTTTGTTAAAAACATGCCACTTTCCGTAAAGTGACAGGAACAAATCACGCTAGAATCATTTGGCTTAAAATATTCTTCGCCTCTTTCTCTAGCTATAATTTGCCTCCATTTGTCTCTTTCAATCTCGTTCTTTGGAAATCTGAAGTAATGTAAATGATTTTTATAAACACATTTGCTATAAATTAAACGTATACATTGTCGGTTCAATTTCAATTGTCTTATTTAGTAAACAAAATGCTAACTTAAATTGTGTCTTTTGTTAACAAAGGAATCAGCTACAAAATATCACCAAAGAAAAGCCCAGAACACTGACGAATTGACCTCTATAGTAAAAAAAATTAGGTTATTATTTTGTTAACTGAATAAGGCAACTAAGAATTAATAAACTTTACAAAATTGAATATAAAAATGACTGTATTTTTAGTACCGAAAATTTATCTCGTTGCCCAAAATTTAACGGTAGGGTAGGCTACCGCGTGTTTTTTTAATGATTTTGATAAAAATAAAACACGAGAGTTGTTTGTTTCATGAAGGTAGTTTTAGAATTGGCCGCATCTGATTAGTATATAATGCTTACTAATAAAATTGTTTTTTAAACTTGTTAAAATGTTTTTAGTATGCGACTCCATTCATTCGAAATTTAATGTAGTCCGGTTCATTGGTCTTCGGTCACGTACAGATAAATGAACGATGCAACGCGAGGGAAAGGGACAGTAGCGTAACGTAGTCGTGTGTCTGTAGTTACAAATATTTCCGTAAAATATTGTTTTAAAGCATATTATAAACTAATTCAAAATCAAATTCATCAAATTATCAAACTTTAAGGTAATACTCACCGGAAATACGAAATTCCATCTTTTTAATGTAGTTAAAGTGTTGTTTTTGCAACTTTTGACGGAGCACTTGGGCATGTTGTCACTTCGACGGCAAGCGCGCGACTAAGAGCCGAGAGTGCTTAAGCGGCGTTTAAGCACTCTCCAGCGTGGACGTCCTTGACGGGCCGATCGTATATCTAGTATTTTATTGATCGAAGGTAAAAGTCTGAAATCTAGAATAACTGCAATTCGTACCCCAAAAAAGTGTAACCACATTACATGAACTCTCGTTACCTGTAATTTGAATGAAACTGTAAGTCAAGTTATTTGGTTCGTTATGTTGTGGGACTAGTCAAAAATTACAATAATATTTTTTTGTTTTAATCGGAGATCTCATTCAAGGCGAACCACTAGTCTAATACAGTTTAGTACATAAATGTATTATAAACACGCCTTGGGACGCCCACGCCCCGCCAGTGCCATGCTGCAATTCCGTCACGACCACTGTGTGCTGCCAGCATAAAAGCTACAGGAACCACGTAGCAATTTAATACCCTACAAACATCGCCGAGTTTCAAATTCTGCTTAAACTCCATGAAACATGAACGCTTAAACTCAAAAACAATATTCACATGTCCCTTAGATCGTAAATTTAAAATGACTGCTTTAAGACGCGCTAAAGCCGCCAAAATGCTGCAAAGCTTGCAAAACTTTCGTTTACTCGTACACTCCCAAAGGAAGGGGTAGAAGGTACCTACTTACCCCTGCTTTCATAACCCGTTGCTTTACAGTTCAGTTTCACAGTGACCATAGCAACGTTGCGAGAATCTGCAAAAAGTTTGGACGCAAACAAGCAACGCGACGTGATGTAAAGTAAGTTGCTCTACTGACTTTTTAAATATAATTTCTTAAAGTAAAATGCACTCTATGATACAGCAATAAAAAGCTCCTCTGTATCTAAATCACAAACGTTGAGGTAGAAATGTTCACGAGTGGATGCCACGCACTGGAAAACGCAGCATGAAACGGCCCCCGGAAATGGCTGATAATATGACGATGATGAGATGAACCTTATAAACTAGTGGTTCGCCCAGAACTGAGATCTCGCGAGTCTCTCATAAAAACAAAAATATATGATTTGTAATCTTTGACTATCAAAATAGTGACACGATATGCATAACCAACTAACTTGACCTACAGTTTGATTCAAATTACAGGTAACGGGAGTTTATGTTAATTGCTTACTTATTTTTAAGGTACAAATTGCAGTTATTCTGGATTTCAGACCTTTTTGCCTATATTTGTGTTACTAAAGCTACACACACATACCAAATTTCAGCACTATGGGGTCACTGGTTTACCCTATGAATTTTGTCATAGTTCAGTTTTTGTTATGGCTCAAAAACAACAAAAACTAAAAAACTATAAAGACTTTACTAAAAATGAAAATTTAGTCAAAATATACTAACAAAGACCTTATATTTGACGTCCCATTTTACCTAATACTCTGTTTTTAATTTTTTTTACCCCTCTTGAACCCCAATATCCCAACAACCCCCCACATTTTTAGCTCATTTAGTCACACCAGAATTGTGCCATCACTACCTACCTATGTATCAAATTTCACGATGATCGGATCAACGCTTCGAAAGTTATCCTCGGACAAACAAACATACATACACTTACATACATACATACAACGCCGATTTGCCCAAGTTGATTTGGAGATCTCGCTTCGCTCGGTCAAAAATAGCATCATTGTTTTGATCTCTTTATCTTTATATCTACACCTGTCAACTCTAAAAAAGTTTCAGGTATACTCGTAAAACAATTTAAGACCTCAGTAATCCATCAGTCGTGACTCGTGACTCGTGATCCAAAGCGAATCCGCAAATTTTACGACCTAAAGTAATTTATTGAAGTCATAATAACCCGCCGGACAAAAAGTAAAAAAAAATGGGAACCTCATTATTTTTGTGGTTGATTAGCTGGCCCGATACCCAATCCACGAGAAAATAATCTGAATCAGAATTTTGACTTGCTTAATTAGGTGTGGAGGAAGCTTGGTTTGTACTGCGTGGTCACTTTCTTACCACAAAATCCTGCTACATTATTCCAGGTTTTAATAACACCTGTCTAAAGTTCAAAGTTGAGTGTATTTTATGGGAAAAGAATACCTTCATTTTGTTTGAATTAACGGGAGATTTGCATAAAAATTACGAGCACCGAGAATGTTGGGACATGTTTGCTATAGGCTGAATGTGGTAAACGAGCGGCCCACGCTTGCAGGTAATCAGATATTTGGGTGTTGTCACAGTATGGTTAATAGTTTGTTCTCTTGTTAAGAATTTATGCCATGCAATGTTATTTATTGCCGAAGTGACCAATTTAAAGAATACCTACCCACAGATCAAATGAAGTCCCGAGACTTACAATAAAACTCATTGAATTTATACGAGAGGAATTTCTTTGAATACAATTTATATTGTCTTATTTATTTACTCTGTTTATCATAAAAAATTTAAGTATTTTGTGAAAAGTTGTAAATTATATTTACGTATCGCAGAATAGTAGAGGAGACCGTAGAGATCGACCTTCACCGATCTGATAACCAGATGAGACGTATTTTTTATCAAATATAATTTATAAACAAATATGCCTATAATTACTTGCCTATCTAAAAGTGCGTATGGCTATTTTTAATTAAATTAACTTTAATAGATTTTTTTTTCATCACTTTAATTCTTTTGATAACCAAATGAATTTTATTTCACTGTTAGTTTTTAACACACAGAATATGCCTCAGTAGGCTTGCCTACTCATTTCTGTGTATAGCTACCTGGCAAGCCGATGTGAACAGGTAAGTCAATATAGGTGATTCCATCATTCTGCTAACTTATCGAAAGTTATATCAAATTTTAGATTATTTTATTACAAAATCAGTCATATTTCAAAATCATTGCTGCAAAAAATCATACTTATAGTACTGTTGCCTAGCTAAAAACTTTTAGAGAGCACTTTTAGATAGGCAAGTAATTATAGGCATATTTGTTTATAAATTATATTTGATAAAAAATATGTCTCATCTGGTTATCAGATCGGTGAAGGTCGATCTTCACCGGCTCTTAGACCAGAAATCCTCAAAGGCAAAATATCGAGAACTTGTTGACGATGTCATCAACATCATACGACTGTGGAGGTAAATCTGGCAGCGGCAAAAGCTACTCGGTGTTAAGATTTATAACCGAATAGTTTTATGGTCAATACCTTATACAACATGCTGAATAGCATTCTACTCATACCTGAAAGATATAGCCTGCCTGTGATTAAATCTTTCATTCTGATCGAACTGTCTTAATTGATTCAATTGTTCCTTAATATTGTTTCATGTGTCATTTTGTGTGTGCCAAATAAATGATTATTCTATTCTATTCTATTCTTGATCCTGATCTATGCCATATGACTAATTGGGTCGGGATACGAATGAAATTATTCACAAAAATGCATGCCATGGTACTGCCTACATATCACTAACCTAGATATTTAAGTTTATATACCTTCTTACATAAATAGACTTGTAAAATTATGTTGTCTGCAATTATTATTATTATTTATCCACATTATACCTGTAACTAGCAATTTAAGAACAACAATCTCTCTCTCTTGGACAAACCAACAGTAATATTCGCATTTGTTTGATTTAATATGCGGAAACTTGTTAATGACCGTATTTAAATTTAAGGTATTTAAATTTCGTGCTGTTTGTTTTCCAAATACATTTATATACATAAATAAATAAAATTTGTGTGATTCGGTTTGAATGGACGCCAGTGAAATTACACGCACAAGAGACTTTTCAACCTGTCACGTATATCTCTGACGAGCGCAATGCAATGCTATACCTATATACCAAATCTAAGTGGGACGTAACCAGGTTATGCAATTGTAATAGCAAAGAATACTAACTATGACAATGTAGTTATAGGCAGAGGAAACCTTATAGCATCAGGTAAGCATGGGATTGTGACGTCACTACATCTTATAAAAAACAAGACCGGTCAAGAACGAGGTGGACTCTCGCACCGAGGGTTCCAAACCCACCTAGATGTATGTTAATTTAGCAGCGCCATCTAGTTTTGCAAACTTCGGAGATAAAGGAAAGGAACGGTATTAATTTTGTCATTTTTCATCACAACTCCAAAACTATACTACACTAAAAAAAGTAAAATGCTTTTGGAATGTGTAAATTAATCTCTTTGACCAAGTAACTCGATATTGACATTTTGACCCCCAAGTTTTTGGCTCATTAGGCAATCAAGATTTAAATATGATTGGATTATTTTACTTGGAATAGAGGTGGGTCATTATTATTTATAACTACTCAAAATGTCTAGTGCTCACACGCACTAAAGGCGTCACGTACCAGCGCTACAGTAACTATATGTTACAGTGGCACACCGCTGAGTGACGACCTATTTTGTAGTCTTGTATTTGGTATAAGTATAACTGTTGTATTCATAGAATGTAAAAATGGACACAAAATAAATATTTTTCTATTTCTATTTCTATAAAATTTCAAGTCGATAGATGCTAAGATAATCAGCTGTAACAGACGGACGGTCAAAGCTAATCTTTTTTAAAATTAAATGTGGAAATTTGTAATTGGCCCTAAGCATACATGTTTGTTTTGCATGTATTTTAATATAATTAGTTTTTCTGTGTACCTAGCTGTAAGTTTCCTGAAAATAATAAAAATAAAATAAAAATAAAATAAAGTCGCACCATAATAGTTCCGTTTTTACCATTTTGGTCTGGAACCCTAAAAATGCCAATGTAGCACAAACTCACCTCTTGTACAACTTAAGTAACAAACTACTGAATTTTCATTTTAAAATTTTTATGTTATTATCTAGTTAAAAGCGGGTACAACCTACAGGTTGATGAACTGTTGAACACCATTTAACCATTTGGACCATTTAGATCTTATGGAATCAATAAACCTAAGCATAGCGATGAAAGAATATGAACGATGTCAATAAGGCCGTTCACTTCATAATATTCTTGTCTTTTGAAACTTAAGGCAAAGTAATACCTTTTTATTTATGAAGGAAAATAAGTATTGTATTTTATTCAAACCTTCTGAAGGGTATCTACCAATTTTGTGTACAAATTTGGTTGGCGAGGCCCAAATATTAAGCTATTCATAATCATACACAATCAAAATTAGTAGATGCAATTGTTTTTTTATTCAGGCATTTCACTTGCCCAGCTGGTCTGATCCAAATGGCGGCCGCTACCTTGATTATATCTTCTACTCAATAACCAAGATGTCTATCTGAAGATGATTGCTGAGAGACCTGAGTCTGCAGTGCTGGGGTGATTGGGGACTTTTTTCTGTGTTGAAAAAAAAAGAAGAAACAGAACGGAAAACCAAAATGGCGTAATCACGTACTCGTAGTAGTTGATATTTTTACTTGGTTTATTTATTTTTACTTGATTTTTACCAATTATATTAGTTGGTTAATTTAAACCTTTACGAAGATTGGAAAGGCATTGACATAATAAACATATTGTTTCTTTGTTTTCAGGTAGGAGTGTTGTCGAGTGAGATTTGTTGATTTGTTTTGTTATAAGATTTAAAATCCAGTAATAAACCTTTGTTTTCAGAGCAGCAGAGTTTTATTGAGTCTAACTTTTGTTAGGTATTTTAAGGCACAATATTATATTTGTGTCAAGTACATATATTTCTGTTTCCTGTCCACTCACCTACCTTTAAAACCATCTCTCTCTGTAGCTTCGGTTAAGCTCGGTTAAGGTTAAGTTAGGGTTAAGGTACATGTTCTTTGTTTCTGTACTTTGTCATGTGTTTAATAATGAATAGTGGTTTTGAGTCCGTCTTTCCGCATCAAGATTAAGATTCAAGTTATATTATATTTTTATGGATATACACGCATTGCAATGATTTGTAAATTACGGAAAATCACGTGATTCGTTATTCGATATACAACCTAAGTTATGATTTACTCGTATCCTGGGGCGATAAATCAACCATCAAATTAGCTTTCATCAAAATTGCGAATACCCAGAAAATGTTGGAGTTGGCTAGTTTATGATAATTCAAGAGTATTTGCATAATATATTCATCCCAAATTATCCCCTAAAGTGGAAAGTTTTTATGACTTTTTAAGTGAATTCTTGGCAAACAGGGAGTCCGTCGACACTAACAGTGGACCGTCTTTTGCTGTTTTACCAATGGTGATGTCTTATTATTTTGCTAGGTAAATGGTAATAATAGAGTCCTGAATTAAAGGCTATATTTTTGTATCCTATTCCTACTCTTGGGAAAATGCCTCTAAACTAAGCCAAATGCTTAATAATAACATTACTGCGTAACAAAAAGCTCGTAAGCACTCTAATACTAAGCTTGCACAACGATTCCTAAACGTAATTAGCGACTAAACATGTTTAAACTTGACGAATTTATGTATTTGACAAATCTCTTAAACCTATTTAGGCACTAAATACGACGAAGCATCGTTGCACAATTCACCATATTTCATTCGTTTTTTGTTTTTTTTTACTAGCCACATTCGAAAGAGTATGTTGATAAAGACAAAATTATGATATTTGCGATACCCTAACTTTTTTTGATGATGTTAGATCGGCCTTCTGTTTTAATGGTACCTACGTAAAAACTTGTAACAAAGGTTGTAGAAGGATGTTTTTTTGTTAATTCATTACATCCGAATGCGATTATATTGTGATATTCTTAAACAGCACATTACTTCCTTGTAATTTTGAGAAAGTCTTGAGAAAAAGCACAATAACCTTCGGGAGAAGGGTATAAAGCAACCGTCACGCAACCAGAATCAACTAACATATATTCTGTGGCTATAGGACACACGGTAGTTTTGTTTGATGAATAATATACGAGACGCGTAACCCTTTTGGCACGTTTATTATGCGCATTGCATAGGAATGGAATATTGTGGGTATTTGTGTTTCTAAGCCGCTGTTAATGTTAAGCCGCTTGTTGTAAAAGGGGATATAATTAAAAAGTCTTTATGAGAACCTATTAATTTATATGATTACGTAAAAGGGTTCATTGATCGACCGAAGCGAGATCTCTAAATCAATTTGGGCAAATCGGTGTTGTATGTATGTATGTATATTTGTTTGTCCGAGGATAACTTTCGAAGCGTTGATCCGATCATCAGGAAATTTGATACATAGGTAGGTAGTGATGGCACAATTTTGGTGTGCCTAAATGAGTTAAAAATGGGGGGGGGGGATGTTGTGATATTGGGGTTCAAGAGGGGTAAAAAATATGAAAATGAGACTATTAGGTCAAATTGGACGTCAAATAAATGGTCTTCATTAGTAAATTTAGACTCCGTTTTTATTATTAGTAAAATCCTTATAGTTTTTGAGTTCAGCCATAATAAAAACTGAACTTTGAGAAAACTCACAGGGTACACCAGTATTCCCACAGTGCTGTAATCTGGTATACGTGTAGCTTAAGTGACACAAATATGGACAAAAAAAAACTGACCACTTTACATAAACTCGTTACCTGTAATTTGAATGAAACTATAGGTCAAGTTATTTGGTAAATTATTCGTGGCACTATTTTGATAGTCTTTGACTATAAATAATATTTTTTTGTTTTTATGGGAGACTCGCGCGAGATCTCAGTTCGGAGTGAACCACTAGAATAAAAATAGTTTAGTTTTGCCATAAATTATTATTACATTATGATACTGATGCTTAGGTTGCCTGAAAGAGATCGCTTATAGCGATAAGGCCACTCATTGTACCTATGATTGAAAAGTGAATTTTGTTTTATATGTTTATATTTAATGGTGTGCAATAAAGAAATTATCGAATCTAATCTGATAACGAATTTGCACCAAACCATATGACGACCTCCGTAGTGCAGTCAGTGAATATGCGGCTGAAACACTTGACAGTGCAAGTTCAATTCCCGTCGCGGGACAAATGCTTGCATGATCTACAGATATTTGTTTTGGGTCTAGGTGTTTTCCCACGTATTATGAATGTATAAATTTACAAAAACATGTATATAAGTATTCTATCCACTTATCTGGTTCTTATAGTACAAGCTTTGCTTACTTTGGAGCTAAATAGCACTGAAATGTCTAGAATTATAATTATATTTAGCTAAAATAAAAACAGTAATTGTGACTATAAATGAACGGTCGCGTAAAAGCTTTTAAATAAAAAAAAACCTCATCGAAATCAGTTTGGCAGTTACGGCGACAAATACTTTAACGATAAACATGAATTCGTACAAATCAACAAATCCAGTCCATCCCAAAGTTGTCTGGAAGAGATCGATTAGGCTAAAATTTTAACTATACAAAAATTCCAGTGCGAGTTTTAATAATAAATCAAGTAATGACCTTATGACTTGCAATCAATCTTCACATACATAATTTACAAGCATGCAAATAAAACACGAAACAAAATTCATTAAAACGCAGTTGTTTGACGAACAGCCTGCCAGTGTGCAGAAAAATTAAAAATATAGTCACGCACCACACGATGCACCGTACACAGAATAATAAATAATTATTATGCCACTCATTATGACGTAATTACCATTAAGAGCGTCCAATGCATTATTTATCGCTTGGATGCTATGGAGGAGAGTATTTTCTGTAGTGAAGGTACCTTTTTTTATTAAGTAATGTTCTTGTTTATCATTTTCGTGACGCATGTGTTGAGTTTATATGTGTTTGTAATAGTGTATTTATACTTAACCAGTTGTATGCCCGCGACCCCGTCTGCAATTTTCTGGATCTCGATAAAAACAGTACCTACCGGGTCCAATTGTAAATCTAAACAATCCAAAGACCCACTCAAACACACACAAAAAAATTCATCAAAATCGGTAAAGTCGTTCTCAAGTTAAGGCGTGGCCAATGCAAACAGGGATTCATTTTTATATATAGGTACGTTTTGTTATGTACGACATTAGTTTAATACACGCACCCGGAATCGTATTAACTGATTTTAGAGATGGGTTTAATACCGATAGTTTGAATATTTATCCAGTAATCGATACATTTCCAATAAACAATTGTTTACGTAGGTAAATCGGTGGTGCCTTTGTGACGATGCCGCTTAGTTTAATAGGTACCTACTTACATGATGAATGAATATGATTTGTTTAATGATTGTATACAGGCTATTTCATTGATATTTTAGGATTTGATGTTAAGGTTGTTTGAAAATATTTTTTTTAGGGTATCGAATTTGAAAAAACCCTATTTTACAACAATACTAGCCATTAGCCTTACCCGTGTTTTCATTTAATGTCATGCATAACAAAACACGTAGTATAGTTAAACACATAGACGAAATTTACACGATAAAGTGATTAATTTTGGTATGTCTTGGGTATGACTTCCTGAAATTACTTACATGCAATTTCAATCATAGGTGAACCATTTAATATATCTTTACATAGTAATAGTTCGCCCCGAACTGAGATCTCGCGATTCTCCTAAATAACAAAATAAATATTATTCTTGGGGTGACTTGCAAAACGATGATGCCTAAACGTAAATATTTATTTATTTTATTTATTATTACTTAGATTCACAGTTACATACCTAATTAATTAACTATTTATTAATAATTATTACCTAATTAACATAGTGAATGTTAAGATGATAGGAGTAGTCAAATCATACAAATACGTCAAATTTAAACATGTTTAGTCGCTAAATACGTATAGTAATCCTTGTGCACGCTGGCCTTAATTTTTCACTAATAAATTAGTGCCACGAAATGCTTAACCAACTTACTTGAACTACAGTTTCATTCAAATTAGAGGTAACGGGGGTCATGTTAATTGGTTACTCTTTTTAGGGGTAGAAATTGCAGTTACTCTGGGTTTCAGACTTTTCCCTATATTTGTGTCATTAAAGCTACACGCATACCAAATTTCAGCATTATGGGGTCACTGGTGTAGATACTCTGTGAATTTTATTAATTTTTTTTTATGGCTAATAACTCAAAAACTACAAGGATCAAACTAAAAGTAAAACGGGGTTGAAATGTACAAACAAAGACCTTTCATTTGACGTCACATTTGATCTAATAGCTCTCATAATCTCATTTTCATATTTTTTTACCCCTCTTGAACCCCAATATCTCAACAACCCCTCAACATTTTTAGCTCATTTAGTCACACCAAAGTTGTGCCATCGCCTATATATCAAGTTTTGCTTCGAAAGTTGTCCTCGGACAAAAAAACATACATATATATACACATATATACATACATACCTACATACAACGCCGATTTGCCCAAGTTGATTTGGAGATCTCGCTTCGCTCGATCAATGAAATGAAGTCTTTCCGCTGTCTGTTCGCTTAGATTTTTTCAACTACTCAACGGATTTAATGTAGTTTTAGCAATAGATAGAGTGATTCAAGAGGAAAGTTTATATGTATAATACAAACATAACTCTGTTTTTTGTTCGATTATTTATTACCTTTACATGACTAAACGGCTGAACGGATTTTAATGAAATTTTGCAAGGAGATAGATCATATCCTGGGAAAGGGCATAGGCTACGTTTTAGCTAACTGCGCAAAATGAGGGTAATGTTTTATTGAAAACCCACCCGTGTGAAGCCGCGGGCGGGTCAGCTAGTAGTTTTATACACTAAAGTAAATTTAAGTCTGACAGCACTTAAATAACAACTCTCAGCTGTCTGTCCATATGAAAATGGATGGCAATCATTTTAGTGCTTTTTGTAGTATAGTTTGTGACAACACAATTGGCCCTATTATCAAACGAATACAGGTCCATTAGAGGTAAACTTTCTCACTTGTCCCACTTAGATAACTTTTCCAATTCAATGATTTTGAATTTTGTAAGGTTTGTGCTAACAGAATTGCTCCCTCGCTCCTCATAATGGGGACCAATAGCTAGGACTATCTTATCGATCCCCATCATATCATCACACTAATATTATAAATGCGAAAGTTTGGATGTTTGTTTATTTATTTATTTATTGTTACTCAATCACGTCGTAACGGCTGAACCGATTTCAATGAAATTTTGTATGTCCGTAGATTATAACTTGTATTAACACATAGAATGAATGAATGAATGAAATACTCTTTATTGCACACCAAACAAAAATACAGTAACAAAGGAAATAAACAATAAATAACGGTACAATGGGCGGTCTTATCGCTAAAAGCGATCTCTTCCAGACAACCTTTGGATGGATAGGATAAACAAAAATCAAAAGACGGCGGTGTAAGAGTACCCTTAAGCATAAATATACGTAAATAGAACCCATAAAATAATATATACCTATATATTGATTATGTATAATAATAAACCTAAGCTTAAATACATACAAATAATATATAAATAAACTACGCTACATAATGTGGAGGATAAATAACATAAACACTAGCTAGCAGTTACGAGACAAAGAAAGAAAATGGTTGTATACCTTGACTTTGAAAATAGGATGAGATTGGGACGACCTTATCAATCAATCAATTCATTTATTTCAGATGTCAAAAATCCATATTTGTTAGTAAAAACTTAATTATACATGTCAAATTGTTAGTACAAGTGTGACATAGCAACAGTTGAATAACAATATATGCCAGAAAATATAATAATATAATATAATGTGATATAATATAATATAATGTGAAAATATAATGTGAGCATCTAGTGTAGGTACTGCGCATGTAACATACAACAATGGTTTAGATGCTCACAGTCGAACCTGTTTGCGAACGTACTCAGTATACCGTTGGAGCTGGCCCGAATTCTGCGCCCCAGGGATGTGTACCGCTTGCGCATGGTACTGTAGAAGCAGTCCACTCGCGCCTCGGCGAACATCCCCGACGCGCTGCAGAAACGGGGCAGCCCAACCAGCACCCTGAACGCGTTGTTGTATTGTACGCGTAGAGCGCTGTACTGTTTTTGCGTATAATTAACCCACAGGCTGCTCGTGTATAAGCTAGTACAGTAGGCTCGGAATAGGCAGATTTTTACATCAGTGGAGCAACGAGCAAACCTACGGGCAATCATGTTTGCTCTTACAGATAACGCCCTCCTCTCCCTCTCAATGTCTACATCATCTTTCAGGTCAGAGGTTATCCAATGTCCAAGGTATTTAAATTGATCAACTCGCTTCAGCGGCGTACCATACAATTTGATGGTAGGTATTAGCGACGGACATTGGCGACCCCTGGCCTGAAAGACCATGCATTCACTCTTTTTTACATTGTATTGTAGACCATGCAATTGCGCATATTTTCACAAATGCCTAACATTCTCGTTAAGCCACAGACCGAGGCGCTCAGCAGCGCCATGTCATCAGCGTAGCTAATATTATTGACCACTACTCCGTCAATATGGCATCCGACACGCGCCCTGCTAAGCTCCTCTATCAGTGCGTTCACATACAGGTTGGGCAAAGGTAAGGCGTTCCACAGGCGCACAGCTTGTACTGTGAAGGAGTCACCATAAAATTGTGAACTATGGACGGGAGTACGAAGCTGTAGAGCTTCGGAAGAACGAAGGTTTCGAGAGTGTGCCTGATACAAAAACTCGAAACGCTCCTTTAGATAAGAAGGTGAAGTGGGATTAAAGAGAATGTTATAAAGAAGTGATAGAATATTTGCATTCCGGCGAAGACGGATAGGGAGCCATTTGAGTTTTACGCGGAATTCTGAGACATGGTCATACTTGCGCAAGCCGAATATGAACCGAATACAAAGGTTTTGAAGGCGCTCAAGTTTGCTCATTTGGACTTCGGAAATGTCGAGGTAACATAGGTTACTTTTTATTCCATAAATCAGGTCCCATGGGATAAAAATGGGTTATCAAGCCAAGTTGCAAAACGAGTTTAGTTTTATTTCTAGGTTACCTACACATTTAGTAGTGTAACGCGTATGAAATCGCAGGCAGCAGCTAGTGATACATATAGCATTCCCCGCAAGGAGAACGCGTACTTTATCAATCTTTTATCTTCCGGTCAAATGCAACAACAGACATTACTAATGTATCCATATTACCCATAAAATTAACGATTTATTTCCCCAAGCTATATCTATAGGCTACGTGCGTATAGCTATATGCTTTCAAACTCTAATGAGGTGGTGAGTGCGATTCCTTGTTATACTGAGTGCGTATCACATGACAGTTTCTTCGGACGGTGAACTTCACCGATATTTTTCAATTTAGCGTTATTAATATATTAGGTGTTTGTTATTTAAGGGCCTCTTTGCCTCAACACGTGGGTTTCTATGCTTCAGAAGAATTACTTACCAAAATTATTCTATTGCTTATATTTTGAGTGACTTAATGTAACTTAGCAGATGGCAAATGAATTAAAACAACTATTATTAAACAAAATAACGTAATGCTCGTTATGGATAAGTACGTAGTCAAAAAACATAATTAGTCTGTGTGTAACCAGTATCTAAATTACACTAATATTATAAATGTAAATGTTTGTTTGTTACTCAATCACGTCGTAACGGCTGAATCTATTTCGATTAAATTTAGTATGTACGTAGTTTATAACCTAGATTAACTCATAGGCTACTTTTTACTGATAAACAACGCGTGCGAAGCCGCTGGAGGAAGCTAGTTACAACTACTAAATGTGTAGGTAACCTAGATATAAAGCTAAACTCGCTGTACTTGACTTGAGACCCTATTTTTTCCCATGGAACCTGATTTATGGGATAAAAAGTAGCCTATACGTTATTTGTTTCTGCTCTGCATAGTTTGTGCCCAATCCGTTAAGTAGTTTTGCTGTGAAGACCAAAATCATTTTCGTATAGAATCTTTGATCCCATGGGCCCATGGGAACTTATTTATGGGATAAATGGTAGCCTATGTGGCGATCTAGCTTATAATAAATAATAAATAAATATTGCTGGACATTTCACACAGCGCTATCTAGCCCCAAACTAAGCAGAGCTTGTACTATGGGAACCAGATAACTGATAAAATACTTATATACTTTTTTTTGTAAATACATATTTATAATATATAGAAAAACAACTAGACCCGAAACAAATATATGTAGATCATGGAAACATTTGTTCCGCGGCGGGAGTCGAACCCGCTACCTCCTGCGTCTCAGCCGGCTATTAGCCCACTGCACCACGGAGGTCGTCATAATCTACGTATTAAATTTGATCGAAATCAGTTAAGCCGTTATGACGTGATTGAGTATCAAACAAAAAAATATATAAACAAACATCCAAACTTTCACATTTATAATATTAGTGTGATAAGGGTCAGCATATAATATAGGTTAGTGAAAATATAATAAAACAATAAATAACAAAAACAATTTAAAAAAATAAAACACTAATGTAGGTGCCCCGGCGGCATCACACATATTCAATACAAATATTTATTTTCATTCTAGCTTCCGCCAGCGGTTTTTCACACGCGTTTTGTCAATATTAAGTAACCTATGTTTTAACCCATATACCAAATTTCATCGAAATTGGTTCTGCCGTTACGACGGGATTGAGTAACAAACCTTTCACATTTATAATATTAGTGTGATCTTCAGAACTCTGCCTAGATATGAAAATCAAAATTCAATGAAATCCCTATTCGAGATACCTTTCAGACAAAAATTCTTAAAACGGTCATTTATGATAGGCATTATGATAGTCATTGTCACTAAAATGTTGTCATTTATTTCGAAATCACAGACATACATTTCAATTTTATTATTTATTGGGAGGTTTTATTATTGAATATAGAAGATATAGATGTACATTTTCTACAATAAATTGAAACGCAAAACCGTCCCTCCACCACAACATAACCATCAAACTTAGTTAATACTCAACAGAATAGAGTTTTAGCCAATGTAGTCCAATATAACGAGACATTGGGCCGTGACCAGGCTGTGACGTATCGGGTTGGCTTAGTGGGCCCTTGACTGATTTATGGTTACTGTAAATCTCCAATTTACACGACAATGTGTCTGCGGGCGCGATGTAATCGATGATAAGGAATATTGAAGGGCTTACTGACAGTTTTGTACCTGTAATTTTATAATGCTAGAAGAAACTGCGTGAATAATTAAGATACGAATATTACGAAAATAGCAACGTTGAGACGGTTTTTGTAAACGGACTCTTGTTTTAAAAACAGTGTTCAGGAAACCATATTATTTTTTGTAAGACCTATTCAATGTCACCATAACTTGGGGTGCGGGAATATAAAAAAATAACCCCCAAATTTACGAATTAACGATTTTCGAATTTTTTCTTTCGTTGTGAAACCTTGATTTTTGCTAAATTCATGATTCTAGATCATAGGCAGAATCCGAGAACAACGGGAAGATATTAATTTATTGAGTGTCAAAATATGCGGCCCTATTTTTTATTGCGTTAATGATTTTTTACAACTCCAGAGAACCGCAGGATCTGAGTATTTGATAGTAATTTCCACGCATTCCTAATAAAAAGGGTCTGGACAGACAGACGATCAACGAAGTGATCCTATAGGGATATTTTATTTTTGAGGCACGAAACCCTAAAATAAAATAAGCTAGATATGAACTAAAATAAAAATTCATGACCACGAATCTAGAGAACCATCAACACAACATATATATACACAGACATATGTAGGCAAAGCACCGCATAGACTGGTCGATAAGGATTAAGCCGAAAGGTCTGAACTGAATAAACAATGTGACAACAAGGCCTCCCTTGTATACATCGTGTTAATGTAAAATAGACTAATCATTACTTATTTTGGGGAATGTTTTATGCAGTAGCTGGCGACATTATTTCTTGTTTGGCATTGGTTTTATAACTTATATGAATGGGTGATATCATTAAGATGAAAACTGTATTTTGAGTTACTATTTCGAATGGATTTGCGTTGAATGATCATACTTATTATGGACTAGTTGACCCGCCCGACGCTTGAAATTTCCCGTTCCCGCGGAACTTCAGGATAAAAACTATATAAAACACTCTTTTCAAAGTGACGCGACACTTCATTTAAATGAATTCACGTCTATGAACGACGGTTAAATTATATGGATACATAAAAAGTTTCCACGCACTTCACGAATTCACAAACACAAATTATAAAGAAGATATCCAAGGATTCACCAATATTTGACAACAAACATATATGTCACGTTTGTCTGTGGTCAAATATTTATAGTGCGTTCAGAAATTAAATAATAAAAATAACGTTTTGATTACAAATGAAATAAACGCATCCAGTTTGACAGGTACGAACAAATTGTATGGGAAAATAAAATAGTTACTACTTTTTTTACTACTTTCATTGCAATTTATTTATTTTTTCTCAGCTTTTAAACCTTCTTTGGACTTCTACAAATATTTCACAACCAAAATTAGGCAAATCGGTTCAGCCGTTTATGAGTTTTAGTGAGACTAACGAACAGCAATTGATTTTTATATTGTATATAGATAATATTATTTGTTAATTCCAAAAATAAACCAAAAGAAAAATATAATCTAAGCAAACTTTTACTATCATTTAACGCACTTAAGTCATTGTCACTGGTTCAATTTAGAATCGGTTTTCCTTCGATTATTAAATAGCATCTGGTTATGAAATACAAAGCCTGAATATATTGTGTGATTATTCTATATGAGGCCTTTAATAACTCACGACCAGAATACAAGAGCCACCCCTCCCTTTGCAGGTGTTTGGATTACAACGGATAAAGGGGCGATTGAAAGCATTATCGCGGTTCTACTCAAATTGGACGTGTTTACCTGAAGTGTTGGGTGAAGCATCCTCATAGTCGAAGAAGTACGTAATGTGGAAGTGTTAGAAATAATTAATTGCGTTACGTCAGATTATACTGCGAATGTAAAAACTACCAATGACTTGACCTAGCGATAATCAATAGATTGTTCCCAGTGGTGTCGAAAAAATTACTTATTACGAGTACGATAAGTAATGTTTTATTTTTTCAATTTTTTAATACAATAACGAAACTGTCTGTAGGTACTCGTTATTAGCAGTCCATATTAAGATTATTTGGGTACACTTTAATAAAAACCATACTCTTAAACTTCATTTTATTTATTGGTAGCGGTTCTGTTGTCTACTGACAAATTTTTATGTAAATTTAGAAATGTCCCGTTTATTTGTTCTTTGTTTTGTTCGTTTACATATGAACTTTCACATTTTACGAAATTTTAATTAGCAAAGAACAGAATCTCCAGCCTTATAGAGCATAGCTGTCTGTTCTATAAGATCTTGTTCAAGCGCCACGCATTTGCATCCGAGAGACGGTAGCTGTCAGAGCACAGTTTATGCAGAACTGACCCATGTTTATAATAACTATGCAAATTATTCCGATACGTCCCCAATCGGCCCCACTCTGGGTAAATTGAATTTGTAACTCTGATTAAAGCCCCCTTTGGTATGCCAATTTCGTCAAGTAACGTTGGATGGTTTTTAATGAATTTTTTTGGTTGTGAAATTGAGTGGATTTCTTTTCAATTCAGTGTCCAACATACATACCAGCCATAACAATATTTGAGTATTGATTTAAATCAATTTGTAAAAATATATTTATCCTTAGAATCTTTTTTAATTAATATATGTTCGTAGAAATATATTTTTCTAGGAACAAATTAGGTATATAATATAGTTTTAAGTTACCTATATATAATGATTTAATTTTTGTTTTTGAACAGATATCAAAATTAGAACGACATCTAGATACCTAAATTATTTTCTAGTATTGCTCTGTAGTGATTTTTGTTTGTTGGACTTGTCAGAATAAAACTTAAATCTCAATTTAAAAATAAATCTGGCCTCTTTGTTATCGAAATAATCTCTTCTGTAATCAAATAAACAAATTTAATATTCAATTTATTAGTTTCGTGTTGTTTAAATCCATGGGCTTACGGTCCCCCTGCGAATGTTGTGGATATGATCGTCCGTGTGACGAGTCTAGCCATATTTGATACACACAGTCGGTTAAAAGCCGCAACGACTAGAACGAGCTAAAACGGGTTTAATACAAAGCGGTCTATATATATTTCGGTTTAGATTCGTAATACGAGTAGTCGTCTCCATGGATCAATTACGTATCTTGAAATGTTACAATTTAGACATAATTTATTAAGCTATTGCATAGCTTCCATCGCGGGCCTTGAGCGTGGAGACCGAATCCAGAAATTCCGTAACGAAAATAACCTAACACCCCCCACTCCGACCGGCACAGCGGTGATACATTTTAGTTTTGCCATCTATCGATGAATAGCAGAACTTTTAATGACTTTTTGAAATATCACGCTTATCTCTTTAGTTCAGCAACTCGCTTCTAGGTGGCATTGGTTGTATCGGCGTTACTGCGCATGCGTAATCCCCCTCGTATCGTATTTATAATTGCATAAGTTGATAAAAACAGCTATGCAATAGCTTTACCGCGGCAGTCTCCGAGTGCCACACGTCTTTTTTTTCTTTATTGTTATGTATTCTAATAGGATTATTAAAAAGAACAACAAGCATTGTTTCTTGCCTTTCTTTTCTGGCTTGGCCGCGAAGGAACAGGCAGTAAATTTGACGTTTCATAGTGATCCTTGTGAGTTTAATCTATAAAAGCACTCCGATTTGATTTGAACCTCAGAATAATATTCACTTATGCGAAAACACATGTTATGCGAATTTCCTGGAACTCTAAATTACTCTCTATAATGCTTTTTAGTTAAGTAACCAATAGTTAAGAAACAAGTAAATTTTTAACAAAGATATAACGGACTTCAGATTACAGAAAAAAGAATTGAGACTTATATGGTTTTTTCATGCATGCCACTGTCAGAACTGGACCAAATTGAAATGGGACCACACAGGAAGCACCAGCTTTCAAATAAAAAAGAATCATCAAAATCGATTCACCCAGTCGAAAGCTCTGAGGTAACAAACATAAAAAAAATACAGTCGAATTGAGAACCTCCTCCTTTTTTAAAGTCGGTAAAAATAAACTGATTTTATTTCTAAAGTTATTTTCGTTATCCTGCGTGTTGGGCACGGTAATCGGAGAAAAGAAAATCTTGTGAATAGAAGAATGTTGAATAGGTTATGGAAGGATATAGAAGAAGAGACAGGACAAGAAATGGAATGATCTTTTGAAAGAAGTGAGTACTGAAATGACGACTGATAGCGCAATATGGTATAAAGAAATAGGTTGTGTCAACGTCAAATAATGTGGAATAAGGGTAGTCAGGCGATGACTATACGTTGGCAGATAAATGCTAAAACAAACAAACCTAAAGGTAAAATAACTTATCTTATATGTGAAAACAAAATGATTAAAAAAAAATCTGGGCATTTCACACAATGCTATCTAGCTCCAAACTAAGCAAAGCTCGTATTATGGAAACCAAATAACTGATTGAATACTTTTTTGTAAATACCTTCTTATATAAAATATAGAGACACACCTAGACAAAGAATAAATATCTGTAGTTCATGCAAATATTTGTAACTTCCTGCGTTAACGGTGAACTTTGAATGCCCCCATGAACTAGGGGCGACATAAACACAAGTGGCGATCACAACAGGCCTTGTAGCCAACCACAAAAGCAAATAAAAAAACATCCTGCGTCTCAGCCTGCTGATCGCCCACTGCGCCACGCAGGGAGGTCGTCGTGCACTTACTTCTTGTTTGTTAAAATAAAACAGCAGTGTGTCAGGTTAAAGTCACGCACATTCCTGCCCGATTATACTAATGCTCTTTTGATTAAAATGCACTGCCTTTTCAATATTGAATTTTACGCTTTGTTTGACTGAAAGTAGAGAAAGAAATAGATTTTAGATTTTATTTTCGATAAGATATTATATTAAAATTTACAGTTTCTATATTATGTACTACAAGATATTTCATTAGTTGAGTATGACAAATAGACATTCCATTCAGATGTTGTGAGAAATCACTAATTCTAAGCGAAAAATACCGTTCGTTGTATATTTTATTTAATGTTTTATTTTATGATATAATAGCTGCCACCAGCGACTTGGCAAGCGTGGTTTGTAAAAATTTTACTCTACTTCTACTTAGATGGGTAAAGAGTAGCATATTTTGTCTCGATCACAACCTATCTGTATACCAAATTTAACACTGAAAATCGTATTTTAATTTTCGTAGTGTTATCCGAACGCATACTGAAAAATTCCAAGATTAAAACCATCTCAAATATTTAAATTTCCCGTCAAGGCTGAACATTTTCAAGATGGTTTTAAAAATCTTGCAACCTTAAGAAGTCGTGAAAAAGTAACAAACAGACAGATTTACTTTCGAATCTATAATAATTTTTAATATAAGTATGAATGCACGGGGTATTATTTTTTATTCATTCATGCATATAAATACGTCGTCACACAAGCCGCCAAATTAGTATTATGTGACTTAATAATGGGGCCTCATAGTACAATAACATTGTAGTCTATGATATTTACCCCATTTTATCACAAGTAATTTTTTTGCGAAAGACATTGCTTTTTTTTTAAAGATTACAAATTTTTTAACTTAAAACAAACTAAAACTTTGATTGTTTGCATTCTTCTTCAAATGACAGGGCGTGTGACATTTACTAGACAGCCGACCGGAACGAAATAATGAGTCTACAACCCACCGCACCTTGAGAATACACCCACCACTTTAAGCTGACCCATTGCCCCTCCCCAAACAAGTAATTAACGCAGGGAAGGCGTGGATGTCAATACAACGACACGTGTCAAGCTAATTTGGACAATGGCTGGGAAAATTATAGTCCCGCGCGCATTGGACCGAATGAATGTTTGTTTTATATTGGAACTATTCATTTTGTGTGATTGTGTTTAATTTATATGATGTGTTGTTTCAAAAGCTTGGTTATTTGCCTTTTTGTTATTTTAGCTGAATTGATAATCAGGTTTTAAAAGGAATACTTAGGTATATTTGTTTATAATATCCAATTTTACATTGAGACTATCAACCCTAATATAAATACAAAGTGACAGTTTGTAGGTAGGTATGTAAAGTGAAAAAAAAATATTTTATGCTATTCTAATCTTTGATCAAAATAGTGCCACGAAATGAGAAACCAAAAATGATGACCTACAGTTTCATTCAGATTACAGGTAACGGCAGTTCATGTAAATTGGTTAATATTTTTTGGGGTAGAAATTGCAGTTATCCTGGATTTCAAACTGTTGCCTATATTTGTGTCACTTAAGCTACACGCATACCAAATTACAGCACTCTGGGGTCACTGGTGTACCCTGTGAATTGTGTCAAAGTTCAGTTTTTATTATGGCTAATAACTTAAAAACTATAAAAACAGCTGAAATTCGGAATAAATATGTAACTTTGATAACAATGCAATAATATAATAATAATAATATATAATCTATTGAGGAGGTCTCATGATGGAGGCGGATGCTAGAGAACGAACTTCTGAATGGATTATATGCGGTTCCGATTGTAAAAGCATCTTTTGAAAAAGATATTGTTCAACAAAAAAAAACTTATATTAGCTTTAATTTTATTTTAAATTGAACAAAATGCACATTGTTCAAAACAAATAGATAATCAAAAAAAAGCCACAGGTCTTGTAATTTAAATAAATATTTCATCCTAAAACACTCTTCAATGTTCAAAAGAGTATAACCCTAAGAAGCTAAAATATGAATAACAAAACGCGAAAACATGTTGTACGAAAACGGCGAGAGCAAAATTTAATATTAAATTAAGGTGTTAGGTGGAAATCGAGAACGGTGCGAAGGTGGAAATAAATCCTCGTGATATACGAGTGCCGATCCTCTGGCGTTGACAATTTCGAAGCAACATTTTTATGTTTTCTTTGTATTAGGCAACCTTTTATAAATGGTTTATGTTATAATCTGACTTCTAAGGTAAATTTAGAATACATCAAACATACCTGTTTTTGTGAAGGCTGGAAAGTTGAATAAGTAATTATTTGTGAAAAATCTCATATCTCATCTCCTTTCATAACTTTGGAAAGATCCAGGGCCCGTTGAAAAATTACATTCGCCCCGAATCGATTCGATTTCTACATACATTCGTCGCTATATCACGTGATGTTTCTATAACATGTGTTTGACACTGGTTATAGAAACATCACGTGATATAGCGTCCCATACATTTTCGGACTTATCGACTAGCGTCATCGCTAATCGACTGTAACTTGGCTGAGCCCTCGGGTCAGTGAAGTTACTTCTACGAAAAATATTAATGTTTAGTGTATCTGAAAATTATCCTTACAGTCGGGTAGCAAGTCGCAGCAAGCTAAGCTGGCGAATAGTGTAATGCGAGGCTTATTGATGGAACAGACTTGACCAAAAACCTAAGCCTAGCCGAATGCAAAACATTATACTTACATTATAAGAACAAATGTTTGCATGCTCTACAGATATTTATTCCGTGTCTAGATGTTTTTCTATATACCTATTATAAGTACATAATTATGTATTTACAAAATAATAGTATATAAGTGCTCTATCAGTTATGTGGTTCCCATAGTACAAGCTATGCCTAGTTTGGGGCTAGATAACACTGTGTGAAATGTCCAGCCATATATATTTATTATTATTTATTTATTAATATATTCCAGAGAAAAAATCGTCATGTTCATCAAATAACGTCTAATTAAAAATTACGTCTTAACATTGAATTTTACACCCTTTCATAAAACAATATCACTTGACCGGCCAAAAAAATCTAAGCCTGAATTATAAATCTAAACACAACCATACAATATTCAGCCTGTCAAGTACAATTCACATCAGAATTCCAATTCGGTCGTAGTGCGAAATACAATTGCACCGATGCAATGGTATAGTGTCATGAATAACGCATACTAGGTAGAGTTCAATTTTCCACTGGGTTACACTGCACATCTAATATGATTTGACGGTGGCCTATATACTCAGCAATACCATATTTTTGATAACAGTACTATAAAACAAGGTTGTCACGTGATAATTTTTCGAAACTTTTACCTTAGCTTTGCCTGCCTCGAATTAGAATGAGGTGGTAAGATTTATATGATCAAGCATATAGCTCACCTGATGTTATGTGGTAACCAACGCCTATAAAAAGTATTAATAAAATAAAATAAAAATAAAAATTGTTTATGTCAAGCCATTGACTCATAAATAAAATTACGAAAATCAAACTAAACAAAATCAAATCAAATTAAATTAAAACAAATCAAATTAAATTAAATCAAATTAAATTAAATCAAATCAACTAAAATAAAACTAAATTATACAATAAAATTTAATTATAATTAAAAACACACAGAGACACATACACATACATACATACACGTTCGCGGACACGAGGGAATATCAATGACTGGGGCAAGGTCCCTTATAAGGGGGTTGCATGGAGGCTTAACTAGTGCCCCAGAAACGGAGAGTCCCACCTGCCCGCAAATGTGCTCAGAATGATGTTGGGGCTGCCACGCAGGCATTTCAAGAGCGACGCACACCGCTTCTTATAATGGCGTGGAAGCCATCCGTATTGCCTCGTAGGTCACCCTATTAGCCTGTAATGTGTAAAGCGGTTCAGACAATTTGACAAATAGATAAGTAATAAGGGCCCTCACATGCATCTTCCAAGTACACTTGTAAAGTAGAATGTAGTGCATTGATATACTCGTAACTATCACAGCTCTGTTTTAATTAAAAACGCAATTTCTTTGAACCAGCAATCATTTATAATCGCGCACGTTACATCTTTTCCCCAGGCGTAAAGTCTATAATAAGTAGCTTTCATAGTGCCAGATGTCTCAGTTTGATTCCCTACTGACTAAGTCATCACTACAATTATAGAACCGTATTTCATAGACAGTATAATTCAAAATCGTGTAACAATTCCTGACAAGTTGATCGTGCTAATTGAGTTTTGATCCCTTTGCTGCATTGAAATTGCATTTGGGTAATCTAGAGACTAATGATGTAACTCAAATTGCAGCATAATAGAAACAATTTGTTTCTCCTTTTTTACCCTTAGGTTTAGGCAGCTTTTATTAGATAAAGTTGATCTCAGCTCCGTAAAACTAATAAGAACTTACGAAAATCTTTGCATGCAACCTCTATATTTTAACCTGTTCATGAAAAATCTAAGACATCTTTACACCATATTGTCTATTCTAATATCAGTCATAAAGTTAAACTCTTGTAAGGGTTAAGCTCACCTGTTTACTTGTTCTTTGTGTAAGCTTTTTTTGTCTGAATTTATTTGTTTTATAAACATATTATGTCCTCATATAAACCACCATCATCAGAGTGAACCAAAATAAACCACATTGACAAAAGTAAACAAGCCTTCTTCAATCTTTATAGAAAAACCAAATAATCTTCTAGTCGTATTTCCTAGATCAGGCTATGAATGGTGCGACCTAAATTGCGGCTTCTGACGCGATATTGGGATCAGTTTTTGCGCTCTCCAATCAATCTATATCTAAATCTCCCATTCACAATCTTCAGCAAGGTCATTCACCATTTGAGCCTTATTACCCATGGCTTACTTTATTGTGTCATCTGGTTTGAACCTTTTTCGAGGAACCAATTGATGTATTTTGAGCTACGTTGACTTTCTGTATCATTTTGCTTTGAAATTTATAGATTGAAATAGATCTACACGACATTATCTACAGCAAAATGGAAATGCTGAGAGCAATTGCATCAAATACATTATCAGGTCTTGTTTACACTGCGGATGTAGATATATATAGAACAAACAATAGACTAGACTAGTTTTCGAAAGCCAACTAGATCAGCTCACATCACAATATTTATCGCCCTTTGTGGAAACAGACGTATTCAGCCCATTAGCGCACATGACTCGCGAACTATTCGAATTAATTAAATTTAATTGTGTAGAAACGCGCCGTTTAGACCGTCTGTCTCGTAAACTCGAAAATAAATTTATAGGGCACAGTTTATTCCCATTATAAATAATGCTGAGTTTTACAGGATTAAGATTCTTTGGAAATTTTAAACAGAAAAGATCTGGATTGCCAAGGAACTGAAGCATAACAATAATCTCGAGAGACTTTCGGGTCCTTAATATAGCAACATCAAATGTCACACGATATAAAATTCACATATTGCATACAATATGTGTTAAGTGTTGCTTCATCATGCCGCAACTTTTGATCCAATTTAGTATTATTAGAATAAAGTTTAAAGGCTGCTTAAATTTTATTTAGTTTATGCAGATATCCTGATTTAACTAAATCACAAAATTATCTCAAGGACATTTAGATACTCATAGCCTTGAATATCTTTGGACTAAAGATGTTGCGTCTTTTATCCATCTAATGCTGCATTGTGGGTTTTTTTTATAGCACCTTAAGAGGTAACCATCGCCTATTTGCTTCGTAGGTCATGCACATCTTAGGAACGTGCCCTACGATGCACTGCCTTATGTCGATCAACTTGAGGCATGCAGATGTTAAGCATCATGTGCCTGTAATAACACCGTCAACCATACCCTTCAAACCGAAACACAGCAATGCTGTTTGGCGGCAGAAATAGGTATGGTGGTAGTAATTCCCCGGGGCGATCCCTCTCACAAGGAACTCTACTACCCTTGAAAGTGACCTGTTTATGTCATTTCCAACTGATAGATATTAAGTTTTTAAACATCTTGAAACCATATCATTAAGTTTTACACCTAGGGACCTTATTGTTGTCTGTCTAAAGCATTATTAATTAAATAATATATTTCTTAGCAAAAATTAATAGCAACTATTTGATAACAACGATTAGTCGCCTACTCTTAGCTGGGCTACGTCCACCCGTGACCACGGCTGTTGTATCACAGCCGAAACGTCGGGATTACAAATAAAAAAGGTAAATACCCGTTTTAATCAGTAATTATGTACTCTTAGCTGGCTCAAACAGTGGTTCGAATTCTAATCATACCAGCTCTGGTTTCTGACGTAAAGCCAGGACAAACAGCCTGTGATGTACTTTTAAAATCTACGAGGTAGCAGGTGTACACTGCGATCAATATTTTTGCATAAATACCTATCGGATCATACTTATATTATCTGTAGTCAATTAATACCTACATGTTCATGCCCTCTATGTGTGTCCAGCCAGAGCAGAGATCCCTTGTGTATAAACAAAAAATTATATCCTAAATTAGAGCAAGGTATCAACGTATTTGACTGTACAATTTACATTATCAAGATTTAATCACAATACTAAAGACCTAGCATCTAGGTCTTAGAAATAGATGTACGTATGTGTGCACTATGGCTACCTTTTTTGAAAATAAATACTTTTTTATTTTAATGTCATATACTCGTAGATCATGAGGCAAACCACCCGCCCGATGGTCGAATGACATTGAAAGCATAGCTGGGTGTCAATGGATGAGACTCGCAAGGCCGGAAAGAATGGCGTAATAAAGAGGAGGCCTATACCCAACAGTGGGTGCAGATGGGCTGAGATGATAATGGTAATTACTATCAAATCATCAAATTACCACTGACTGAAGATCTATCCACGGACAGTTATTGGCTCAGTGCATGTGCAATCGAACTCATAAACTGATTTTACGTTAGTCTCGCAATTAAACTCGCTCGGTATTAAGAGCCTTGTCTACTAGGTGATGTAATATTTTATACTCATCATGCAGTTTCTGCTAAAACTATACAGATGCTAAAGTGATGGATATCAAATTAATTTTTACATTTTCTTAGCCACCATACATTTCGTCATCATCATTCAGCATTTCTTCGTCCAGTATTGGACATTAATGTCTCCCCCAACGACTCCCAATCTTATCTGTTCCGTGCTTCACGTCTTCATTGTTTACCAACTACTGTTTTTGTATCACCCGACCATCTCGTGACTTCGGATTTACCCGGTTATCGGCCTCCAGTCCGCGGTCTCCACTCGGTTATCCTGTAGCTGCATTTATTATTTGAACATCGCATGAAGTGCCCCACTGGTATATATTTCATATATTTGGTAAATTACAGTAAACAAACAAATTACTTGTTGTGCAGTTTTTTTTATTATAAAACCAGGTGTCAAGGCGCTTCTTAAATTGCCTCCATAAATAGGGGATCGAAACGTTTTCAGCAGCAAGATGGGCAAGTATCGTGGGTTGAATCAGGATGAGGCTAGCACAGGATGGTGGAATATGGCACAAGCCCAGCAGTGGGTGAAGTCGGGCTTTGGAGATGATAATTCAGGCTTTCTCTTTATAAACTTCCGGTGCGTTGCTTGCTAATTCAGTCTACATATCGAATAAAAGATAATTTTAACACAATCGATATTTTTGACGCGTTTCTCACTTAAAAGTTCATCGTCAGCCCGTTGGCACCCACTGCTAAGAACAGGCCTCTTTTCGCTTTTGAGACATTCACTACATACACTCTCAACCGCGTCCCGACTCGTACCAATCCAGCGTTGCATTGAATATGCAACGCATATTCTTATAATGAAATAGCATTTTTATAAAACCAATCGTGTGACCCTCGCAAGCGCGAGCTCTCGGTAGTGAACAATTCGGTCAGCTGCAATTTCTACCCCAAAAACGAGAAACCAATTAACATCAACTGTAGGTCAAGTAATTTGGTTATACATTTCGAGGCACTATTTTGATGGGCAAAGATTATAAATATTATTTTTTTTGTTTTTAACTCAGTTTGGGGTGAACCACTATTTAATATATCGTCTACCCAACGAGTTGATGGACGACTATAGTGTAAACTGAAAATGTGAAGGGAAACGTGAAATATTGAAAAGTCAAGCGTGAAATCACTGCTACTTTATTCCATATGTAGAAGCAAAGTTTGCTTCATATTTCGATGCACTAATGAACGTCGAGAAACTATAGATTAATTTTACAATTACCTCAAAGTTTTGATGCATTGAACTGCATACGCAAGTTACTAGTAGAAATATAATCAAATAAAAACGTTTAAACATAATTCTTAAAATAAAATTATGCTATGTTCAGAAATACTTAAAATATCTATGCCCTTCCCAAACTATTTTTTTTAATTAAAAGTTTTTAGATTAGAACAAGGGTTTAAAATTTATCAAAAGTGGATATTTTTGGAAATTAAAATAAAGTTTCTCTAATCCTAAATTGTAACAAAAGGCTGAATCAAATTATTATATTTTTGTCATATAACAGACAAAATAAGATTTTTATTCATTTTATATGAAGTCCAAAACACAGATAGCTGACGTGGCTCTGACAGCCGCAAAATTGAAGAGGGACTGGGCAGGACACGTTTGTCGTATGCCAGAGGAACTATGACCAAAAGCCACTACAGAATGGGTTCTAAACGGGCGGCGGCCTCGTGGTAGACCCAGGCGGAGATGGAGGGATGAACTGGATGCATACCAGAAAGAGTGGCCTCAATTAGCCAATAACCGGGATTCGTGGAAGGAGGGAAGGGAGGCTTTTGCCCTGCAGTGGGACTCTGCGGGCTTATAATAATATATGAAGTTGGACAATAATATATGAATTTTCATGCATTTTTTTTATTTAGATAATGTTTAGGCAAATACAAAATGTAATTTTGTGTACGCTACCGTTCTATATCATACATATCATACTGTACGTCAAGTCCTTCCCAAGGTTGTCTAGAAGAGATCATTCTTAGTGATAAGACCGGCAGTTATAATTTGTGATTTAATAACTTAGATATGCGGCAATGCAGCCAGTGTCTTGGGGACACTTCCGCCTGGTAGTGATGGAGCAGTTGAGCTATCTATAGATTGTTTGTAACGGTCTTTAGGTGATTCGTTCATGAACAAGGATGTGGCGTACATTAATGAGTAGTCTATTTTATTCAAGTATTATTTTAAAACTCTACTGAAAGGGGCCTTAAATGCCAAACCTCAGGGACTGTCCAGTTTGAATATTTTTAAAGCCTTCCATGTAATCTGTTCAAAGGGAGACACTAAGCTGAATGTTGTGGCTTGGATTTGTCGATCTTTTCTTTATTTGTTGCAAAAGTTTTATATAAAGCCTTTTCTCAGATAGGGTATTTCACTGCTTTCAACAGGGCTGTGCAAGTAATCCGTTTTCATTTGTGACAACTTTTTACCCTAGGTACTTTGTAGGTTTAGTAAGTCGTTCGTTCCATTTATGAATTACTAGTTGACCCGTTGAACTTCGTACCGCCTTGACATGCATACCAGTGGACGTCCCCAGTAGAATTGTCAATCGGCCATAATTAGCTGCATCCATGTATGAGAAAATGAATTTTGTTCATAATTTTTTTTTGCGTGAATGTTTTCGATATTTTAATAGTTATTCATAGTTTAACAAATCATAGATCATCAAAATCGGTTCAGCCGTTCTTGAGTTATAAATGGTGTAACTATCCTGACTTTGTTTTATACAGGGTGTTTGGTAATACTGACGATATTCAAGTAACGGTTTCTCAAAACATAAAAAAGTCGAAAAAAATACTAGTTATATTATCAAATTTTAAGGAAAATCGACTTAGTTTAGGTGATTAATTCGATATAAAACTTACTGCCTACTCTTGCAATCGACATCTAAAAATAAAGGCCGCTTTGATATCTCTTTCGGAAATGGCTAAGGGTTTTTGGTTAGAAAGGGATAACACGAGATATCATGAGACGTCACCAATAAAGTAACTGTGGTTAGATGGCAAGCATTATGCAATAGCACAACATAAGTTTAATAAAGTTTACACGCCAAAATAAATTTCACATTTATATGGTAAATATTTCACAAATTCATATAATATGCTCATTAAAATAACCCCTTTCATTTTTGTGCGTATATTATACAACACCCTATATATTTATAGACTATCCAAAGCATTTTCCTGTCATCTCACAGCGCCTACGAAAGAGTGAATTGTTATGGCTTTCAAAATATAGTTATTCATTGCAAAGTTGAGATACCTATTGTTAGTTTGCATAATTATATTATTTTCTAAGTCAAGACAAACAAATCTCTTAAATGTTGTTATCACGAGTAAAAATTCAACTTCTATCAAGTCAATGGGATAAAACAACGGTACAACCTCAAACAGTGCCAAGAAATCTCAAAAGGACTGTCAATAACAATGGCTGTACTTTGTCTAGCTACGTGTGCAATCTGAAATCGGCTCTTGTACTATAACACGCCAATTCTGCCGGCCAAACGAGCTGTGTGAACATGCTGTACACGTAACGCACGTCCGACTCTGGTCGAGGTTGAGACGCGACTGTGGTTGCGGATCCAATTTTAGTGGTGAGTAATTGATGCTATAATGACTTTAGAGTGGAAAGTGACTTAAGTGAGTATCGAGTAGGGAACGGTCGGAAAAAGTGAGATTGTTTTCAGGATGTTTTCAGGATTGTATAGACAGAAACATAATGTGAGGGTATATATTAGTAATTCAATTTACTTATTTTACCTTATAGACACTAGCTTACAATAAATATAAAAACGTATTAGTCTTGTAAGTTTTCTAGGACCTAACGCCTCACCTAATGCGGCGTTGTTGTTGTTTGTTTGTTGGTGCGGCCAACCATTTGTCCAACATAATATAAATGAAAACGTAGAACTCTTGACACGCTAAAAAGAAGACATTTTCTAGGTTAAGTAATTGTATTTAGTATAACAATAAAAAATATGTTATCATAAAAATTATCATTATAGAAATAGAAATAGAAAAATATTTATTTTGTGTCCATTTTTACATTCTCTGAATACAACAGTTATACTAAATACAAGACTACAAAATAGGTGCCACTGCAACAATGGCTACTGTAGCGCTGGTATTGTGTGAAGTCTTTAGTACTCGTACGTGTAATTGTTGTAAATAAAATTGTTATTATTAATATCTATCTAAAAATAAACATACGAGTGGTTCGCCCCGAACTCAGATCTCGCAAGTCTCCCATAAAAACAAAAATATATTATTCGTAATCTTTGACGATCAAAATAGTGCCACGAAATATACAACCACAAACTTGACCTACAGTTTCATTCAAATTACAGGTAACGGGAGTTCATGTAAATTGGTTACTCGTTTTTGGGGTACAAAATGCAGTTATTCTGGATTTAAGACTTTTGCCTATATTTGTGTCACTAAAGCTACACGATTACCAAATTTTTGTTTTTACTATGGCTAACAACTCAAAAACTATAAAAGATTCAACTAAAAAGAAACAGAGCTGAAAATTACTAATAAATACCTTTCATTTGACGTCTCATTTGACATAATAGTCTCATTTAAATTTTTTTTCTTGAACCCCAACATTTCAACAACCCCCCCATATTTTTAGCTCATTTAGTCACACCAAAATTGTGCCGTCACTACCTACCTAGGTATCAAATTTCACGATGATCGGATCAACGCTTCGAAAGTTATATTCGGACAAACAAACATACATACATACATACAACGCTGATTTGCCCAAGTTGATTTGGAGATCTCGCTTCGCTCGAACAAAAATGTAAGTATACTATACCTATAATATTGAACGGGTGGCTAAATAATATTTTCTTCCAGACAACCTTCCATCACCATCTTAATCATATCAGCCATAGGTCGTCCGCTGCTAAACAGAGCATCACCCATAGATTTCCAGAGTGACTGATCTTGTGCAGTGCAGAAACCTTTATCAGGTAGGTCGTCGTTCCATCTAGTGGGGGGCCGTCCTATGCTTTCCAGTGCGTAGTTTCCATTCTAGTACCTTCCTGCCCCAACAGCCGTTCTTCAGCTTGCTAATCCTCTTGGCTATATCTATGACCTTGTTTAGTCTGCAACTTTTGAATGGAGAGGAATGATATATAGCAAACGTTGTTCTGCTATATAAATTATCAAATAAATCAAATACAGAATGAAATGTCAAAGTGATGCGACACTTCATGTAAATGACTTCACGTCAATGAACGACGGTTAAATTATATGTATATTGTTCGTACAAAAATACTAAATACGCCATTAAAAATAGGGGGTGGGGGTAGAAGGGTGAAGAATACTTTACGACCTATGCTCATACCTACCGAATATACAAAAAAAAATTCATAAGAATCGGTCAAGCCGTTTCGGATGAGTTTTGTTACAAACACAGTGATACGAGCATTTTATATATTAGAAGATACTGTCTGACGTTTAATTTAAAGAATTTATTTTTCAATAGTATTAATCAAATTAATGCATGTCCTGCACCGCAAAGTTTTTTCTTGCTAAGCCCGATTAATATGATCCAATCCATTGACCAAATATTTTTAGTAACAGTTCAAGGTCTTAGCAAGCAGGCGACTTCTTCTGTTGCATTCTCCACCTAGTTAGTGCTGCAACCACCAGACTCTTTTTTTATATCACTTGGAGATGAATTAACACAAGGGTTTATACAGATTGCATATTTTAATCGCGCAGGAACGCGCCTTTTGACGCCTGTTAGATTCTCCATAAATCATAGATTAGTCAAAAATCGTGTTTGCAGTGCGTTAGCGTACGTTCTCTGCGCGTCTTTTGTACGTTTCAAATACGCCATGTGCATAGACCCTAACAAAGCAACTTAGAAACGTGCCTACGATACACAGCCCTGCGTTCATCAACTTAAGGTATCTAGGTGATGACGAATGACCTTCAATTATTGATGGATGTAAGTAACCTTAGTTTTTGTGGTTGGTCAAACTTTCGCAGATACTTAATGGCGTGCTAAAATTTCTCAACTTGAAATAAAAATCCACATCAAATAGCTCCAATCAAAGCCAGTGTTTCTAAATAAATAAAATCGCTATTTTACTAGCAGACGGTCACGAAGCTTGCCGTGTCCCAGACTTATCGCTTCGCCACAAGGCTGTCACTTGCCGTCACCGTAACACTCCTTGAGACATTGGAGAACCATGGGGAATGTTTGTAATGTCATTGTTATTTCTTGGTCGCCTTAAGTATAACTTACAAAATAATTATGAGGAAACCAATATTTCTTATATTTTTTTCTATAACAACCATATTATTAATTGAAAAATATTTATAAGTAACTAGTAGATATTTCAACAGTAATATTTGGACTTACCTCTGACTGCCCTCTAGAAGGAAATATTTACGGGTCTGAGAGATCTAAGGCTGTCCATCATGGGGATTAATAAAGACATTTACTACTTTTATTCATTTTGATGTTATTTGAAATGAATAACATGACATATCATCTTTCTATAAACTAGTGGTTCGCCCCGAACTGAGATCTCGCGAGTATCCAATAAAAACAAAAAAAAATATTCTTAATCTTTGACTATAAAAATAGTGCCACTAAATGAATAACCAAGTTACTTGACCTACAGTTTCATTCAAATTACAGGTAACGGGAGCTCATGTCAATTGGTGATTGTTTTTGGGGTAGAAATTGCTGTTATTCTGGATTTCAGACTTTTGCTTATATTTGTGTTACTAAAGGTACACGCATACCAAATTTCAGCAGTGTGGGGTCACTGGTGTACCCTGTGAGTTTTGTCGAAGTTCAGTTTTTATTATGGCTAATAACTTAAAAACTGCATAATTTAAACTAAAAATAAAAACGGGGTCGAAATGTACTTACAAAGACCTTTTAATAGACATGTGACTTGACCAGATAGTCCCATTTGAATATTTTTTACCCCTCTTGAACCCCAATATATCAACAACCCCCCAACATTTTTAGCTCATTGAGTCACACCAAAATTGTGCCATCACTACCTACCTATATATACCAAATTCGCGATGATCGGATAATTGCTTCGAAAGTTATCCTTGGACAAACAAACATACATACAAAGCCGATTTGCTCAAGTTGATTTGGAGATCTCGCTTCGCTCGAACAATTAATATAACTATAGACTGCTGAAAAGTATGCAAAAGGAATGCCTACACAACCCTATTTTATGTCCGAGTGGTAAGGCTTTGAAACTTCTCCTTGATAAGGTTTGGCCACACAGAGCATAGTAGGATTTGACTCAACCACTTTTACAAAGAACAGCAAGTCAGTTGATATCACTTCTTTTCTGGTCATAAATTTATTGCTAAAAAACTGTTCTGAACAAAGACAAGAAAGAAACAAGAAACACAGATAACTAGAAGTAGACTTGAATTCTATAACTCCTAGCGTAGGACTACATCCTGTAACTCCCTTAACCTTAAGTGTGGATTAGAAAATCCACACTTATAAAATGCTGTGTGGCAAAGCCTTTACAAACAAACGTACATTCATCGGGACAAAATATCTCCTTTGATATATCTAAAGTCTGTCTTAATTCGAGTAATGCTCCAAAGGGGTTGAAAGTTCTCGATAAAATGCTATTTATACTTTAACTTGGTTTCTCTATAAAGTTCATAACAACGTAGTAACTTCCTGTTTCCGTTGAAAGTTATTTGCTTATTTTCTTTGTAATTTAAAATTTTGCAACTTCATGTGCTGCGGTACCTATTTAGGTTGCGTCTTTTGTTTTATCTTTGATACAGGGTTATTTTGTTATCAGCAATTAAGTTTTTACAAGCTTTTTATTAACTTGCAATGTATGTTTGTTTGTCCGGGTGGAATCTTGCAACTGAATTTTAAACCCGTTCCCCTCAAGCGATTCAGCTGAAATTTGGAATACATATGTAACTTCAGTGACAATGCAATAATACGGTGCCATGGAGGTGGTCTCATGATAGAGACGGATGCTAGACAACGGAACTTCTGAATGGATTATAATAGGTTACTACGAGTAGTAGGCTCATTTGAATCTGCTTGTGGTTCCGATTATGAAATTTATAAAAGTAGGTTTTGAAAAAGTAATTTTTCAACATAAAACTTATGTTTCAACGGCGATTCAATACAATCAAATATTATATTTTCAAATCCCACGAACAGGATTGCATCTCCATTAAAAGACTCCGACTAAAATAACAAAAATCAAGCGATCAACCTCAATCGGGTCAGGAAGCGTCGTTATTTAAAAACGGATTTAAAATTTGGAGAGAACGGATTTTAAACGGGATCAGAGTGTTCGGAGTAAATCCTCTCCATAAATAACTGTTAGTGAAGTCATCAAAAGGGTGGGAGCTTCGAGGGCGAGCGATGTCATGTGAACCTACCATCAATCTTAGAGCGGGTCGCGAGCCGCACGCATAGAGTAACGGGAAGGCTAGAATATGGTGGTTAGGAGTAGCGTGAAGAATTGAAGATCGTTAAAAACAAAAAAAACAATGTAAGCCTCAGTCATCAGTTAACTAACCTGTGGTAAGTTTCTGTGAGGCTAGTTTTCATGTTCACGAATACCATCAATAATATTCGTACAGGTGGATAGGTGCCATTTGTACCTAACTAAATATGTCAGGTAAACAGCTAGTACCAAACCGTAGAAACTGATGACCGGGTCAGATAAATGAGCTGTAGCTAGTGAGTCCGTCTAAAATTAAATTTTGATCATAAATGACCCAATTTTTTTAATACGTCAGAAACAACCGTCAAGTCTATAAAAAGCCACCTTTCTCCCACAGACAACGCGTAACGGTAGAGCTACGCCTAGCCTACCCTAACCAGTCAAAAATACTCAGGATTTACTCCCAACAGAGCCAACTGGGTTTTAAGGCTCATTTAGTTACTTCAGTGTCTTATAAGTTTCTCCGCTACTCGCTCTGCTACTTGCTCCGCTCTACCACCATTGCCATACCTGCTCTAAGGGCTCGAAACGGCTTTGTCTCGCGTCTAGACTCGTAATCCATTATTACAGACGCCCGTCCCAGGAAACCGGGGAACGCGCGATTCTTTCTATACAACTCGCCATACTTAGCATATTTCGTAGAGTTGCAACGGTTCAGATTAGTTTCGGTTTTCGGCTAATCAACGAAGACCGAATATCACTTCCATGACTTATATTTTCTTTAAATAATTAATAAGTTTTTCGTTACCTTGCTGGGAACAGTTGATCCCAGGCCGCACAAGATCGATCGCTCTGGAAATCTATGGGCCTGTGTTCAGCAGAGAACGTTCTTTGGCAGATATACTGCGTGTCACCGCATTTACGACATTAATTTAAATCTCGGGTAGGGCTGATGGCTAGTATTGTTAATAATATATTGTCATAGGTAAAGTTTTTAAATCTCCCCACGTAAACAAAGTTACCACTGTGCTGTTTTTCGTTCGTATATGTTTTTGTTATTTTATTCTGTTATTAATAGTTAGTTATTATTAGTAGTTAGTTAATTAGTTAATTGTTGTATATATATATTAAGTATGTATATATGTTTATTTTTAATTATATGTAGCACGCTCGCGTATTATATTTGTCAATGTGTTTTTGTTATACCTAATAAGTTTTCATTTAAGTGAATTGTAAATTCTTATGAGAATAAATGTCTTAAACCTGAATAATATTTTTTTTATATACTTCATATTTTTTTTCAAATTATTTACCATTTATTTTTTATTTTTAATCTACCTTAATTTCAAGTCCTAAAATATCAATGAAACACCCTGTATAAAATAGGCAACCAAATCATATTCATTCATCATGTAAGTAGGTACCTACCTACCTGTTAAACTGACTAAGCGGCATCGGCGCAAAGGTGCCGCCAATTTACGTTAAAAATTGTTTATTGGAAATGTATCGATTACTGGTTAAATATTCAAGCTACTGGTATTAAACCAATTTCTAAAATCAGTTAATACGATTCTGCATATGTATGTGTTTTAAATTAATGTCGTGAATGCGGTGACAGGCTGTATATGATGAATTTTTCGTTGCTTGCTAATAATAATTTATAGCGACGAATTAATCGTTCAGGCCTTACTCACATCTATACTAAAATGTCATTAACACGTCAAGGGACGGGTTAATGTTGAGTCATAATACATAATAATGAGAGTTGAATTGATGATAAGTCACTTTTCTTCCTTCTTTCTTAATTAACAACAGCTAGTGGTATAACAAAAAAAATAGAAAGACTAAAGTTTACTTTACCTTGTTATACTGGGAGCATTAAATGTAAACATATCACTGTTGTGCAAAAATTCTAAATTTTGCCGAATATGAACGAAAAAGCTCTTAGTGACAATACTATTTTTTTCACTGCTGATAAATACGTGTCCTTTTTCTTCACTATCGTCCTTGGGAGGTGAATGGAGCTGTTGCATTTTTCTTTTTAAACTTTTTTTGGGGATGTAGAGGGAATTGGAACGGGGCAGTCGTCCATTCACAGGGATTTATAGGATTACTCTTTGGACCAACATTTGCAGCGTTTCAGTTTTTCTTTTAGAAATTCGTTGAATTTGTTTTAGTTATTCAGCGTTCTCAAATCAGATTTGTTTACTCGCATGTCAAAGCTTTGGTTAGGTTTGCTATTGATTTCCATCTAGAGTTATCGGAAATTAATCAAAATATTCTGCGCAAAAATTGATAAATTAATATTAATTTAATTTATATTTAACCAGTTGACCCATCGAACTTCGTACCACCTTGACATGCTTATGACGCGGGCTGCCAATGTACGTCGTCGGTAGAATTATCAATCGGCCATTACTAGTTGCATCTATGTATGAGAAAATGAATTTTCTTCATAATTTCTTCATAATTTTTCCGATATTTTAATAGTTATTGGGGCGGAGATAAATCCAACAAATAGAAGATCATAGAAATCGGTCCAGCCGTTCTTGAGTTATAAATGGTGTAAATAACCCGACTTTGTTTTGATATATTTAGATAGCTTACTTCATTTGTAGCTAACAAATAAAGTATAACTAGTAAATAGATAAACTTAAATCATAACTTTAAATTATTATTATAAATACGAGATTTGTACGGGTTTTATTGGTGTTTCGACCGACAATGTTTCGGTTCAATTCATGAACCTAAACTGATTAACTGATCCCATAAAACGGTACGTAATAAATCCCGTATTTCTAATAATGATTGAAATAAATCACGATAGTTTTCTAAGTAAACTTTAATTAAATATATTTTAACATCATTCTAGATTTCGATTGTAAATTCGATCTTTATCTTAACGTGTTTTAAAATCCATTTTATCCCAATTTTTCCCATCCTAAAATCTCCCTAGGTCTATTGTTTCTTGAGCGCTCAAATTGAGAACAACAAAAGAGTAATTTTAAATCGAAGGGTGGTATGCGTATGGGGTCCCATTTCAATAGAACTTTTTATGGTGCAATATATGCACTTGTTTTGTCAAAGCCGCCATTAGCTCGCCTAATAATCTTAAAAGAAGGGAGTCCCAGCACCTGATCAAATTATCATACACTGTTATTGTCGCCGGAATTGGTCATTAGAATGTAATTTAGTTTGTTTAAATATAGTCTTTCGGTGGTGTTGTACAGAGTTTTAAGAGGGGTCATATAATTTATCGTCCTCAATGATAAAACTTCCCTAATGGATATTGTTCACGAGACAGAAAGGTCTATTTTATGTCTATTATGGCTGGTACGCGGGGTGACCTTTTAGGGAACAAACAAAATGTGGATATAGTTTTATATTTATCTGATAAAAATAGGTACATACCTACTAAGTCCGATTGACATCATACAGGGAACAATACGTTTGCTAACTCAAAATATGAATCTGTCCACAAAAATAAAATATTTAAGTAATTTCAATCGCGAAGATGGCTATAGTCTCTCATTGCCGTGTATCGTGATCGTTCATATCAGTGCGTAGATATGGTTAGTGTTTAGTTATATGAACGTGGACATCTCTAATTCTGAAGATCAAGTGAGGGTAGTTGCTATATCAGCCATCACTTACTGACGGTAGTTTCGAATACCCGGATCATCTCTGATGGTATGTGTATACTCATAAGCGACTGTGTCAAGAACTTAGGTGTGCTTATAGATAAGGACTTGTCATGGGGACCATTAGGCCGATAGATATTCGCTTCAGCCGCCTCGTTGAGATGGCAACGAAATTTTCAGCCGACATCCACCAAGGTTACGCTTGCTCAATCCCCCTACTTCCTATTCTGGATTATGGTGACGCCTGCTATCCGGATCTTATCGAGAAACACCTCGATTAACTTGAGCGTCTTCAGAACGTCTGTATTAATTTTATTTTTGACTTGCGAAAATATGACCATGTCTCTGAATTTCGCAATAAGGTCAAGTGGTGACCCATTCGCTGCTGCAGGAATACTCATATTCTCTTTCTCTTACACAGTATCATGTTTAACCTTTCTAGTCCTTCTTATCTTAGGAAGCGCTTTGAGTATATCCATCTCTTAAATATTCGAGCCTTTCGCTCCTCTGCGACTTTGCATCTTAAAACTCCTGTACACTTTTCTAACTTCTACGATAACTCCTTCACTGTATGCACATCCGTCTATGGAACTCTCTTCCTCCTCACATTAGAACTGCTAAATTCCTTCCCATCTTTAAAGCCGTTCTAGCTAAACATCTGTCTGCATTACAATGCTGAGTTCTCATTTTCTCATCTATCGTTACGTTATCGCTGCTTATGGTTTTATTTCATCCTTCTATCATATATACCTACTTTTTGTATTTTTTATATATTGTACCTATTTATTATTAGTACGGAGTATTTATGTACTATGCTATATTATTATGTACCTAATCCATTGATGAGTACTTATATATATTTATATATTAATTTGTTTGCTTATGTAAGTACACTGTTTATTCAATTATTTTTAATTAAAAGCTACCGTCCTATAACGGTATCGTCAAATCCAGTGCATCCAAAGGTTGTCTGGAAGAGATCGCTGTTAGCGATAATACCTTGACTTGTATTTTTGCGTGTATGTTATTTGTTTTTTATATTGTTTTATAATTTAAGTGTGATGTACAAAAAACGTTATCTATCTATCTACTCCAGGCTGCCCGTGACCACGACTGTTACGTCGAAAAGTCGCAAATTTTTTAATTTTAAATTATTCAAACCATTATTTATAGGAATAAAATCATAACATTCTTTGAACTTTCATGACTTACGACGTCTAACTTATAAATATAATAAATGAAAAATACGTGTGTAAAATGGTAAAAATACGTTTCAAAACAGATTTTATACCAAATGCACCTCACGATTTCTTAAGAAAAATGATTTTATTTATTCAAAGGTAAAGGTAGGTACTCTAAGTTGCATCTCACGTTCTTCTTCTAATAAGCTGTATAGATGACACTCACGTACTGAACTAATTTAACACATTGTCAACTAGCACCCCCTGTTGTGCGTTTGTTTGAAAATGAAACGGTCTGAGGGGGTTTTTGCACTCAATACTTTAATTTGAAATATGTTGATTTGCAGATCTATTAAGAGGTTGAATTTTGAATTATTGTCCCTCGCAGTGTGCCATGCCGGTCCTCCAAGTCTCTTCTCCTCAAAACACCTCAACACACTTCTCGTCGCTATGGTGGCTCTTTCACCGTTTATGCGGTAAAAGTTTAGAATGCTCATGTAGTTCCTTCCTCATCAAGTTCGCGGTAGCCCATCATGCAACATTTTCAAACGGAAAGTTAAAGAGCACTATCTTTCTCTGTAATTTTATATTATTACTAGAGGTTGCGTAGTGCGCGAGTTGCACGCAACTCGCGTGTTATTGTTTTTGTCGAAGAAGCAATCAAAGAGGAGTTCGAGCTGTTAAAAGCGATCAAAAAGGATATCCATGTGTAAGAAGCAGTCAAAGACGATATCGAAATGGAAGAAGCAATCAAATCAAAGAAGATATCCAAATGGAAGCAGCAATCAAATATGATTTCGAAGTGCAAGAAGCAATCAAACAGGATATTGAAGTGAAAGCAGCAATCAAATAGGATATCGAATTAGCAGAAACTATTAAAGAGGAAATTGAAGTTGAGTAAGCAATCAAAGAGGATACCGAAGTGGTAGAAGCATTCTAAGATGACGAAGTGAAAAAAGCAATCAAAGACGATATCGAAGTGGAAGAAGCAATCAAAGAAGGTATCGAAGTGGAAGAAGCAATCTTAGAGGATATCGAAGTGGAAGAAGCAATCAAAGATGATATCGAAGTGGAAGAAGCAATCAAAGAGGATATTGAAGTGAAAGAAGCAATCAAATAGGATATCGAAGTAGCAGAAACAATCAAAGAGGAAATTAAAGTTGAGGAAGAAATCAAAGAGGATACCAAGGTGGTAGAAGCATTCTAAGAGGATGACGAAGTAAAAAAAGCAATCAAAGACGATATCGAAGTGGAAGAAGCAATCCAATGGATATTGAAGATGAAGAAGGAATAAAAGAGGATATCGAAGCGGAACAAGCAATCGTAGAGGATATCAAAGTTAAAGAAGCAATCAAAGAGAAAAAAATTGGATGTTCCAAAATGATCATGATAATGGTTGTATAAAAAAAATTGAACGTTGCAAAAAAGATCATGATGAACGTTGCATAAAAAAAAATCTGGACGTTCCAAAATGATCATGATTGACGTTGCATAATATAAATGTATGTTGCAAAATGATAATGATCAAAAATTTGTACTAATATTTTGTCAAAGTTTGCTAGTGCTATCTCTTCCCGTTTAGAAGATACGAGCGATTAAAGTTTTGTAAGAAAAATCATAAATTTGTTGATTGGATATCGAAGTGGAAGAAACTATCAAAGAGAATGTTGAAGTGGAAGAAGCAATCAAATAGGATATCGAAGTGGCAGAAACAATCAAAGAGGAAATTGAAGTTGAGTAAGCAATCAAAGAGGATACCGAGGCGGTAGAAGCATTCAAAGAAGATGACGAAGTGAAAAAAGCAATCAAAGACGATATCGAAATGGAAGAAGCAGTCAAAGACGATATCGAAGAGGGAGAAACAATCAAAGAGGAAATTGAAGTTGAGTAAGCAATCAAAGAGGATACCGAGGTGGTAGAAGCATTCAAAGAAGATGACGAAGTGAAAAAAGCAATCAAAGACGATATCGAAATGGAAGAAGCAGTCAAAGACGATATCGAAGTGGGAGAAGCAATCAAAGAGGATATCGAAGTTAAAGAAGCAGTCAAAGATGATGTCGAAGTGGAAAAAACATTCAAAGAAGATGACGAAGTGAGAGAAGCATTCAAAAAGGATGTCAAGGATGACAATAAAAAAACAGTTCCACCAAAAATTTACACCAATATTTTGTACAAGTTTGCTAGGGCTATCTCTTCCCGTTTAGAAGATACGAGTGATTGAAGTTTTGTATGAAAGACCACAATTTTGTAGAGAGCATAATGAAGTAACTGAAGCAATTAAAGAGGATATGAAAGTAGAAGAAGCATTTTAAAGGGATAACGAAGTGGAACATGCAAAAATAGAAGATGTCGAGGCGGAAGAAACAATCAAAGAGGATATCGAAGTGGAAGAAGCAATCAAAGAGGGTATAGAAGTGGAAGAAGCCATCACAGAGGATATCGAAGTGAAAATGCTATCAAAGACGATATCGAAGATGAAGACGCAATCAAAGAGAATAATGCAGTGCAAGAAGCAATCAAAAGGAAATCGAAGATGATATCGAAGTGGAAGGAGTAAACAAAGAGGATATTGAAGTGGGAGAAGCAATCAAATAGGATATCGAAGTAGCAAAAACAATCAAAGAGGAAATTGAAGTTGACTAAGGAATCAAAGAGGATACCGAGTTGGTAGAAGTATTCAAAGAGGATGACGAAGTCAAAAAAAGGAATCAAAGTCGATATCGAAGTGAAAGAAATAGTCAAAGACGATATCAAAATGGAACAAGCAATCAAAGCGGATATCGAAGTGGAAGAAGCAATCAAAGAGGATATCAAAGTGGAAGAAGCCATCACAGGATATCGAAGTAAAAATGCAATCAAAAACGATATCGAATATGAAGACGCAATCAAAGAAAATATTGCAGTGCAAGAAGCAATCAAACGGAAATCAAAGAGGAAGGAGCCCTTACAGAGGATACCGAAGTGAAAATGCCATCAAAGAGGATATCAAAGATGAAGAAGCAATCCAATGGATATTGAAGATGAAGAAGGAATAAAAGAGGATATCGAAGTGGAACAAGCAATCGTAGAGGATATCAAAGTTAAAGAAGCAATCAAAGAGGATACCAATGTGGAAGAAGCAATCAAAGAGGATATCGAAGTGGAACAAGCAATCAAAGAGAAAAAAATTGGATGTTCGAAAATGATCATGATAATAGTTGTATAAAAAAAATTGAACGTTGCAAAAAAGATCATGATGAACGTTGCATAAAAAAATCTGGACGTTCCAAAATGATCAGGATTGACGTTGCGTAATATAAATGTATGTTGTAAAATGATAATGATCAAAAATTTGTACTAATATTTTGTCAAAGTTTGCTAGTGCTATCTCTTCCCGTTTAGAAGATACGAGCGATTAAAGTTTTGTAAGAAAAATCATAAATTTGTTGATTGGATATCGAAGTGGAAGAAACTATCAAAGAGAATGTTGAAGTGGAAGAAGCAATCAAATAGGATATCGAAGTGGCAGAAACAATCAAAGAGGAAATTGAAGTTGAGTAAGCAATCAAAGAGGATACCAAGGTGGTAGAAGCATTCAAAGAAGATGACGAAGTGAAAAAGCAATCAAAGACGATATCGAAATGGAAGAAGCAGTCAAAGACGATATCGAAGTGGGAGAAGCAATCAAAGAGGATATCGAAGTTAAAGAAGCAGTCAAAGATGATGTCGAAGTGGAAAAAACATTCAAAGAAGATGACGAAGTGAGAGAAGCATTCAAAAAGGATGTCAAGGATGACAATAAAAAAACAGTTCCACCAAAAATTTATACCAATATTTTGTACAAGTTTGCTAGGGCTATCTCTTCCCGTTTAGAAGATGTGAGCGATTGAAGTTTTGTATGAAACACCACAATTTTGTAGAGCGCATAATGAAGTAACTGAAGCAATTAAAGAGGATATGAAGTTGAAGAAGCATTTTAAAAGGATAACGAAGTGGAACATGCAAAAATAGAAGATGTGGAGGCGGAAGAAACAATAAAAGAGGATGACGAAGTGTAACAAGCAATCAAAGAGAATATTCGAATAGTGGATGTCGCATAATAAAAAAAAAAATTGACGTTCCAAAATGATCATAGTGGATGAGGCATAAATAAAAAAAATTGATGTTCCAAAATGATCACAGTGGATGTTGCATAATAAAAAAAAATTGACGTTCCAAAAGTGATCATTGTGGATGAGCCATAATTTAAAAAAAAAATTGACGTTCCAAAATGATCATTGCGGATGAGGCATAATTAAAAAAAATTGATGTTCCAAAATTATCACAGTGGATGTTGCATAATAAAAAAAAAGAAATTGACGTTCCAAAATTATCATTGTGGATGAGGCATAACTAAAAAAAAATGATTTTCCAAAATGATCACAAAGGATTTTGCATAATAAAAAAAATGACGTTCCAAAAGTGATAATTGTGGATGAGGCATAATTAAAAAAAATTGATGTTCCAAAATGATCACAGTGGATTTTGCATAATAAAAAAAAAAAAAATTGACGTTCCAAAATGATCATTGTGGATGAGGCATAATTAAAAAAAAATTGATTTTCCAAAATGATCACAAAGGATTTTGCATAAAAAAAAAATGGACGTTCCAAAATGATCATTGTGGATGAGGCATAATTAAAAAAAATTGATTTTCCAAAATGATCACAAAGGATTTTGCATAATAAAAAAAAATTGACGTTCCAAAAGTGATCATTGTGGATGAGGCATAATTAAAAAAAATTGATGTTCCAAAATGATCACAGTGGATTTTGCATAATAAAAAAAAAAAAAAAATTGACGTTCCAAAATGATCATTGTGGATGAGGCATAATTTAAAAAAAATTGATTTTCCAAAATGATCACAAAGTATTTTGCATAATAAAAAAAAAAAGAATTGACGTTCCAAAGTGATCATTGTGGATGAGGCATAATTAAAAAAAATGATGTACCAAAATATCACAGTGGATGTTGCATAATAAAAAAAAAAAAATTGACGTTCCAAAGTGATCATAGTGGACGAGGCATAATTGAAAAAAAAATGATGTTCAAAAATGATCACAGTGGATGATGCATAATAAAAAAAAATTGACGTTCCAAAGTGATCATTGTGGATGAGGCATAATTAAAAAAAATGATTTACCAAAATGATCACAGTGGATGTTGCATAATAAAAAAAAAAAATTGACGTTCCAAAGTGATCATTGTGGATAATTAAAAAAATGTGGATGTTCCAAAATAAACATGATGAACGTTGCATACTAAAAAAAAAAAAAAAATGGATGTTCCAAAATGATGATGATGACCTTTGCAAAAACTATGAAAGTTACCTCATGTCCCTCCACCACCATTATATAGAATCAAGCAAATTTACAGTAATTTTATAGTACACACAAGCCGTGGGCTCCCTACAAAAACAGTATGAAAATTACGGCAAACGAAATATACGGTTTACGGTATTCATACAGAAATATTTTGTATGGGACAATTTTTTTTTTGTATGAAAGACAATTTTTTTTTCATGGAACCGGATATAAAAAAATGTCCTCTGCAACATTAGTTTTTGCACCAACGCTCTAAGACCTATACTTTCCGAGATACGAGGTCGATGGGAGCGAATGGGGGACAAAAGGGGTACTTTAGGATTTATTCCCAACTCATCGGAACTCCCTCTATACGATCCCACCAAACATTTTCACCCTACGAGGTGGCATCTGGGAGAACAAACATGTCAATGAGTCAGTCAGTCAGTGAGTGGTAATCGAGCTTTATATAATATAACTAGAGGTTGCGTAGTGCGCGAGTTGCACGCAACTCGCGTGTTATTGTTTTTGTCGAAGAAGCAATCAAAGAGGATTTCGAGCTGTTAAAAGCGATCAAAAAGGATATCCATGTGTAAGAAGCAGTCAAAGACGATATCGAAATGGAAGAAGCAATCAAATCAAAGAAGATATCCAAATGGAAGCAGCAATCAAATATGATTTCGAAGTGCAAGAAGCAATCAAACAGGATATTGAAGTGAAAGCAGCAATCAAATAGGATATCGAATTAGCAGAAACTATTAAAGAGGAAATTGAAGTTGAGTAAGCAATCAAAGAGGATACCGAGGTGGTAGAAGCATTCTAAGATGACGAAGTGAAAAAAGCAATCAAAGACGATATCGAAGTGGAAGAAGCAATCAAAGAAGGTATCGAAGTGGAAGAAGCAATCTTAGAGGATATCGAAGTGGAAGAAGCAATCAAAGATGATATCGAAGTGGAAGAAGCAATCAAAGAGGATATTGAAGTGAAAGAAGCAATCAAATAGGATATCGAAGTAGCAGAAACAATCAAAGAGGAAATTAAAGTTGAGGAAGAAATCAAAGAGGATACCAAGGTGGTAGAAGCATTCTAAGAGGATGACGAAGTAAAAAAAGCAATCAAAGACGATATCGAAGTGGAAGAAGCAATCCAATGGATATTGAAGATGAAGAAGGAATAAAAGAGGATATCGAAGCGGAACAAGCAATCGTAGAGGATATCAAAGTTAAAGAAGCAATCAAAGATAAACAAGCAATCAAAGAGAAAAAAATTGGATGTTCCAAAATGATCATGATAATGGTTGTATAAAAAAAAATTGAACGTTGCAAAAAAGATCATGATGAACGTTGCATAAAAAAAAATCTGGACGTTCCAAAATGATCATGATTGACGTTGCATAATATAAATGTATGTTGCAAAATGATAATGATCAAAAATTTGTACTAATATTTTGTCAAAGTTTGCTAGTGCTATCTCTTCCCGTTTAGAAGATACGAGCGATTAAAGTTTTGTAAGAAAAATCATAAATTTGTTGATTGGATATCGAAGTGGAAGAAACTATCAAAGAGAATGTTGAAGTGGAAGAAGCAATCAAATAGGATATCGAAGTGGCAGAAACAATCAAAGAGGAAATTGAAGTTGAGTAAGCAATCAAAGAGGATACCGAGGCGGTAGAAGCATTCAAAGAAGATGACGAAGTGAAAAAAGCAATCAAAGACGATATCGAAATGGAAGAAGCAGTCAAAGACGATATCGAAGAGGGAGAAACAATCAAAGAGGAAATTGAAGTTGAGTAAGCAATCAAAGAGGATACCGAGGTGGTAGAAGCATTCAAAGAAGATGACGAAGTGAAAAAAGCAATCAAAGACGATATCGAAATGGAAGAAGCAGTCAAAGACGATATCGAAGTGGGAGAAGCAATCAAAGAGGATATCGAAGTTAAAGAAGCAGTCAAAGATGATGTCGAAGTGGAAAAAACATTCAAAGAAGATGACGAAGTGAGAGAAGCATTCAAAAAGGATGTCAAGGATGACAATAAAAAAACAATTGCACCAAAAATTTATACCAATATTTTGTACAAGTTTGCTAGGGCTATCTCTTCCCGTTTAGAAGATACGAGCGATTGAAGTTTTGTATGAAAGACCACAATTTTGTAGAGAGCATAATGAAGTAACTGAAGCAATTAAAGAGGATATGAAAGTAGAAGAAGCATTTTAAAGGGATAACGAAGTGGAACATGCAAAAATAGAAGATGTCGAGGCGGAAGAAACAATCAAAGAGGATATCGAAGTGGAAGAAGCAATCAAAGAGGGTATCGAAGTGGAAGAAGCCATCACAGAGGATATCGAAGTGAAAATGCTATCAAAGACGATATCGAAGATGAAGACGCAATCAAAGAGAATAATGCAGTGCAAGAAGCAATCAAAAGGAAATCGAAGATGATATCGAAGTGGAAGGAGTAAACAAAGAGGATATTGAAGTGGGAGAAGCAATCAAATAGGATATCGAAGTAGCAAAAACAATCAAAGAGGAAATTGAAGTTGACTAAGGAATCAAAGAGGATACCGAGTTGGTAGAAGTATTCAAAGAGGATGACGAACTGAAAAAAACAATCAAAGACGATATCGAAGTGAAAGAAATAGTCAAAGACGATATCAAAATGGAACAAGCAATCAAAGCGGATATCGAAGTGGAAGAAGCAATCAAAGAGGATATCAAAGTGGAAGAAGCCATCACAGGATATCGAAGTAAAAATGCAATCAAAAACGATATCGAATATGAAGACGCAATCAAAGAAAATATTGCAGTGCAAGAAGCAATCAAACGGAAATCAAAGAGGAAGGAGCCCTTACAGAGGATACCGAAGTGAAAATGCCATCAAAGAGGATATCAAAGATGAAGAAGCAATCCAATGGATATTGAAGATGAAGAAGGAATAAAAGAGGATATCGAAGTGGAAGAAGCAATCGTAGAGGATACCAAAGTTAAAGAAGCAATCAAATAGGATATCAATGTGGAAGAAGCAATCAAAGAGGATATCGAAGTGGAACAAGCAATCAAAGAGAAAAAAATTGGATGTTCCAAAATGATCATGATAATAGTTGTATAAAAAAAATTGAACGTTGCAAAAAAGATCATGATGAACGTTGCATAAAAAAAATCTGGACGTTCCAAAATGATCAGGATTGACGTTGCATAATATAAATGTATGTTGTAAAATGATAATGATCAAAAATTTGTACTAATATTTTGTCAAAGTTTGCTAGTGCTATCTCTTCCCGTTTAGAAGATATGAGCGATTGAAGTTTTGTATGAAACACCACAATTTTGTAGAGCGCATAATGAAGTAACTGAAGCAATTAAAGAGGATATGAAGTAGAAGAAGCATTTTAAAAGGATAACGAAGTGGAACATGCAAAAATAGAAGATGTGGAGGCGGAAGAAACAATAAAAGAGGATGACGAAGTGTAACAAGCAATCAAAGAGAATGTTCGAATAGTGGATGTCGCATAATAAAAAAAAATTGACGTTCAAAAATGATCATAGTGGATGAGGCATAAATAAAAAAAAATTGATGTTCCAAAATGATCACAGTGGATGTTGCACAATAAAAAAAAAATTGACGTTCCAAAAGTGATCATTGTGGATGAGGCATAATTTAAAAAAAAATTGACGTTCCAAAATGATCATTGCTGATGAGGCATAATTAAAAAAAATGATGTACCAAAATGATCACAGTGGATGTTGCATAAAAAAAAAAAAATTGACGTTCCAAAGTGATCATTGTGGATGAGGCATAATTAAAAAAATGATGTACCAAAATGATCACAGTGGAAGTTGCATAATAAAAAAAAAATTGACGTTCCAAAGTGATCATTGTGGATGAGGCATAATTTAAAACAAAATGATGTTCCAAAATGATCACAAAGGATTTTGCATAGTAAAAAAAAAATTGACGTTCCAAAAGTGATCATTGTGGATGAGGCATAATTAAAAAAAATTGATTTTCCAAAAAGATCACAAAGGATTTTGCATAATAAAAAAAAATAATTGACGTTCCAAAGTGATCATTGTGGATGAGGCATAATAAAAAAAATGATGTACCAAAATGATCACAGTGGATGTTGCATAATACAAAAAAAAAAAAATAATTGACGTTCCAAAGTGATCATTGTGGATGAGGCATAATTAAAAAAAATGATGTTCCAAAATGATCACACTGGATGATGCATAATAAAAAAAAATAATTGACGTTCCAAAGTGATCATTGTGGATGAGGCATAATTAAAAAAAATTATGTGTTGCATAATAAAAAAAAAATTGACGTTCCAAAGTGATCATTGTGGATGAGGCGTAATTAAAAAAATGATGTACCAAAATGATCACAGTGGATGTTGCATAATAAAAAAAAAAATTGACGTTCCAAAGTGATCATTGTGGATGAGGCATAATTAAAAAAAATGATGTACCAAAATGATCACAGTGGATGTTGCATAATAAAAAAAAATAATTGACGTTCCAAAGTGATCATTGTGGATGAGGCATAATTAAAAAAAATGATGTACCAAAATATCACAGTGGATGTTGCATAATAAAAAAAAAAAAATTGACGTTCCAAAGTGATCATAGTGGATGAGGCATAATTGAAAAAAAATGATGTTCCAAAATGATCACAGTGGATGTTGCATAATAAAAAAAAATTGACGTTCCAAAGTGATCATTGTGGATGAGGCATAATTAAAAAAAATGTGGATGTTCCAAAATAAACATGATGAACGTTGCATAATAAAAAAAAAAAAAAAAATTGGATGTTCCAAAATGATGATGATGACCTTTGCAAAAACTATGAAAGTTATCTCATGTCCCTCCACCACCATTATATAGAATCAAGCAAATTTACAGTAATTTTATAGTACACACAAGCCGTGGGCTCCCTACAAAAACAGTATGAAAATTACGGCAAACGAAATATACGGTTTACGGTATTCATACAGAAATATTTTGTATGGGACAATTTTTTTTTTGTATGAAAGACAATTTTTTTTTCATGGAACCGGATATAAAAAAATGTCCTCTGCAACATTAGTTTTTGCACCAACGCTCTAAGACCTATACTTTCTGAGATACGATGTCGATGGGAGCGAATGGGGGACAAAAGGGGTACTTTAGGATTTATTCCCAACTCATCGGAACTCCCTCTATACGATCCCACCAAACATTTTCACCCTACGAGGTGGCATCTGGGAGAACAAACATGTCAATGAGTCAGTCAGTCAGTCAGTGGTAATCGAGCTTTATATAATATAACTAGAGGTTGCGTTGTGCGCGAGCTGCTCGCAGCTCGCGTGTTTTTCTTTTAGTCGAAGAAGTAATTAAAGAGGATATCGAGCTGTTAAAAGCCATCAAAGAGGATATCCATGTGTAAGAAGCAGTCAAAGACGATATCGAAATGGAAGAAGCAATCAAATCAAAGAGGATTTCCAAGTGGAAGCAGCAATCAAAGATGATATCGAAGTGGAAGAAGCAATCAAAGAGGATATTGAAGTGAAAGAAGCAATCAAATAGGATATCGAAGTAGCAGAAACAATCAAAGAGGAAATTATAGTTGAGGAAGAAATCAAAGAGGATACCAAGGTGGTAGAAGCATTCTAAGAGGATGACGAAGTAAAAAAAGCAATCAAAGACGATATCGAAGTGGAAGAAGCAATCCAATGGATATTGAAGATGAAGAAGGAATAAAAGAGGATATCGAAGCGGAACAAGCAATCGTAGAGGATATCAAAGTTAAAGAAGCAATCAAAGAGGATACCAATGTGGAAGAAGCAATCAAAGAGGATATCGAAGTGGAACAAGCAATCAAAGAGAAAAAAATTGGATGTTCCAAAATGATTATGATAATGGTTGTATAAAAAAAAATTAAACGTTGCAAAAAAGATCATGATGAACGTTGCATAAAAAAAAATCTGGACGTTCCAAAATGATCATGATTGACGTTGCATAATATAAATGTATGTTGCAAAATGATAATGATCAAAAATTTGTACTAATATTTTGTCAAAGTTTGCTAGTGCTATCTCTTCCCGTTTAGAAGATACGAGCGATTAAAGTTTTGTAAGAAAAATCATAAATTTGTTGATTGGATATCGAAGTGGAAGAAACTATCAAAGAGAATGTTGAAGTGGAAGAAGCAATCAAATAGGATATCGAAGTGGCAGAAACAATCAAAGAGGAAATTGAAGTTGAGTAAGCAATCAAAGAGGATACCGAGGCGGTAGAAGCATTCAAAGAAGATGACGAAGTGAAAAAAGCAATCAAAGACCATATCGAAATGGAAGAAGCAGTCAAAGACGATATCGAAGAGGGAGAAACAATCAAAGAGGAAATTGAAGTTGAGTAAGCAATCAAAGAGGATACCGAGGTGGTAGAAGCATTCAAAGAAGATGACGAAGTGAAAAAAAGTAATCAAAGACGATATCGAAGTGGAAGAAGCAGTCAAAGACGATATCGAAGTGGGAGAAGCAATCAAAGAGGATATCGAAGTTAAAGAAGCAGTCAAAGATGATGTCTAAGTGGAAAAAACATTTAAAGAAGATGACGAAGTGAGAGAAGCATTCAAAAAGGATGTCAAGGATGACAATAAAAAAACAGTTGCACCAAAAATTTATACCAATATTTTGTACAAGTTTGCTAGGGCTATCTCTTCCCGTTTAGAAGATACGAGCGATTGAAGTTTTGTATGAAAGACCACAATTTTGTAGAGAGCATAATGAAGTAACTGAAGCAATTAAAGAGGATATGAAAGTAGAAGAAGCATTTTAAAGGGATAACGAAGTGGAACATGCAAAAATAGAAGATGTCGAGGCGGAAGAAACAATCAAAGAGGATATCGAAGTGGAAGAAGCAATCAAAGAGGGTATCGAAGTGGAAGAAGCCATCACAGAGGATATCGAAGTGAAAATGCTATCAAAGACGATATCGAAGATGAAGACGCAACCAAAGAGAATAATGCAGTGCAAGAAGCAATCAAAAGGAAATCGAAGATGATATCGAAGTGGAAGGAGTAAACAAAGAGGATATTGAAGTGGGAGAAGCAATCAAATAGGATATCGAAGTAGCAAAAACAATCAAAGAGGAAATTGAAGTTGACTAAGGAATCAAAGAGGATACCGAGTTGGTAGAAGTATTCAAAGAGGATGACGAAGTGAAAAAAGCAATCAAAGTCGATATCGAAGTGAAAGAAATAGTCAAAGACGATATCAAAATGGAACAAGCAATCAAAGCGGATATCGAAGTGGAAGAAGCAATCAAAGAGGATATCAAAGTGGAAGAAGCCATCACAGGATATCGAAGTAAAAATGCAATCAAAAACGATATCGAATATGAAGACGCAATCAAAGAAAATATTGCAGTGCAAGAAGCAATCAAACGGAAATCAAAGAGGAAGGAGCCCTTACAGAGGATACCGAAGTGAAAATGCCATCAAAGAGGATATCAAAGATGAAGAAGCAATCCAATGGATATTGAAGATGAAGAAGGAATAAAAGAGGATATCGAAGTGGAACAAGCAATCGTAGAGGATATCAAAGTTAAAGAAGCAATCAAATAGGATATCAATGTGGAAGAAGCAATCAAAGAGGATATCGAAGTGGAACAAGCAATCAAAGAGAAAAAAATTGGATGTTCCAAAATGATCATGATAATAGTTGTATTAAAAAAATTTAACGTTGAAAAAAAGATCATGATGAACGTTGCATAAAAAAAATCTGGCCGTTCCAAAATGATCAGGATTGACGTTGCATGATATAAATGTATGTTGTAAAATGATAATGATCAAAAATTTGTACTAATATTTTGTCAAAGTTTGCTAGTGCTATCTCTTCCCGTTTAGAAGATACGAGCGATTAAAGTTTTGTAAGAAAAATCATAAATTTATATATACATAGATATCGAAGTGGAAGAAACTATCAAAGAGAATGTTGAAGTGGAAGAAGCAATCAAATAGGATATCGAAGTGGCAGAAACAATCAAAGAGGAAATTGAAGTTGAGTAAGCAATCAAAGAGGATACCAAGGTGGTAGAAGCATTCAAAGAAGATGACGAAGTGAAAAAGCAATCAAAGACGATATCGAAATGGAAGAAGCAGTCAAAGACGATATCGAAGTGGGAGAAGCAATCAAAGAGGATATCGAAGTTAAAGAAGCAGTCAAAGATGATGTCGAAGTAGAAAAAACATTCAAAGAAGATGACGAAGTGAGAGAAGCATTCAAAAAGGATGTCAAGGATGACAATAAAAAAACAGTTCCACCAAAAATGTATACCAATATTTTCTACAAGTTTGCTAGGGCTATCTCTTCCCGTTTAGAAGATATGAGCGATTGAAGTTTTGTATGAAACACCACAATTTTGTAGAGCGCATAATGAAGTAACTGAAGCAATTAAAGAGGATATGAAGTAGAAGAAGCATTTTAAAAGGATAACGAAGTGGAACATGCAAAAATAGAAGATGTGGAGGCGGAAGAAACAATAAAAGAGGATGACGAAGTGTAACAAGCAATCAAAGAGAATATTCGAATAGTGGATGTCGCATAATAAAAAAAAAATTGACGTTCCAAAATGATCATAGTGGATGAGACATAAATAAAAAAATTGATGTTCCAAAATGATCACAGTGGATGTTGCATAATAAAAAAAAATTGACGTTCCAAAAGTGATCATTGTGGATGAGGCATAATTTAAAAAAAAAATTGACGTTCCAAAATGATCATTGCGGATGAGGCATAATTAAAAAAAATTGATGTTCCAAAATTATCACAGTGGATGTTGCATAATAAAAAAAAAGAAATTGACGTTCCAAAATTATCATTGTGGATGAGGCATAATTTAAAAAAAATGATTTTCCAAAATGATCACAAAGGATTTTGCATAATAAAAAAAAATGACGTTCCAAAAGTGATCATTGTGGATGAGGCATAATTAAAAAAAATTGATGTTCCAAAATGATCACAGTGGATTTTGCATAATTAAAAAAAAAAAAATTTACGTTCCAAAATGATCATTGTGGATGAGGCATAATTAAAAAAAAATTGATTTTCCAAAATGATCACAAAGGATTTTGCATAAAAAAAAATGGACGTTCCAAAATGATCATTGTGGATGAGGCATAATTAAAAAAAAATTGATTTTCCAAAATGATCACAAAGGATTTTGCATAATAAAAAAAAATTGACGTTCCAAAAGTGATCATTGTGGATGAGGCATAATTAAAAAAAATTGATGTTCCAAAATGATCACAGTGGATTTTGCATAATAAAAAAAAAAAAAAATTGACGTTCCAAAATGATCATTGTGGATGAGGCATAATTTAAAAAAAATTGATTTTCCAAAATGATCACTAAGTATTTTGCATAATAAAAAAAAATTGACGTTCCAAAGTGATCATTGTGGATGAGGCATAATTTAAAAACAATTGATTTTCCAAAATGATCACAAAGTATTTTGCATAATAAAAAAAAAAAAAAATTGACGTTCCAAAGTGATCATTGTGGATGAGGCATAATTAAAAAAAATGATGTACCAAAATATCACAGTGGATGTTGCATAATAAAAAAAAAATTGACGTTCCAAAGTGATCATAGTGGATGAGGCATAATTGAAAAAAAAAATGATGTTCAAAAACGATCACAGTGGATGATGCATAATAAAAAAAAAATTGACGTTCCAAAGTGATCATTGTGGATGAGGCATAATTAAAAAAAATGATGTACCAAAATGATCACAGTAGATGTTGCATAATAAAAAAAAAAAAAAATTGACGTTCCAAAGTGATCATTGTGGATGAGGCATAATTAAAAAAAATGATGTACCAAAATATCACAGTGGATGTTGCATAATAAAAAAAAAATTGACGTTCCAAAGTGATCATAGTGGATGAGGCATAATTGAAAAAAAAAATGATGTTCAAAAACGATCACAGTGGATGATGCATAATAAAAAAAAAATTGACGTTCCAAAGTGATCATTGTGGATGAGGCATAATTAAAAAAAATGATGTACCAAAATGATCACAGTAGATGTTGCATAATAAAAAAAAAAAAAAATTGACGTTCCAAAGTGATCATTGTGGATGAGGCATAATTAAAAAAATGTGGATGTTCCAAAATAAACATGATGAACGTTGCATACTAAAAAAAAAAAAATTGGATGTTCCAAAATGATGATGATGACCTTTGCAAAAACTATGAAAGTTATCTCATGTCCCTCCACCACCATTATATAGAATCAAGCAAATTTACAGTAATTTTATAGTACACACAAGCCATGGGCTCCCTACAAAAACAGTATGAAAATTACGGCAAACGAAATATACGGTTTACGGTATTCATACAGAAATATTTTGTATGGGACAATTTTTTTTTTGTATGAAAGACAATTTTTTTTTCATTGATCCGGATATAAAAAAATGTCCTCAGCAACATTAGTTTTTGCACCAACGCTGTAAGACTTATACTTTCCGAGATACGAGGTGGATGGGAGCGAATGGGGGACAAAAGGGGTACTTTAGGATTTATTCCCAACTCACCGGAACTCCCTCTATACGATCCCACCAAACATTTCCCCCCTACGAGGTGGCATCTGGGAGAACAATGATGTCAATCAGTCAGTGAGTCAGTGGTAATCGAGCTTTATATAATATAATAACTAGAGGTTGCGTAGTGCGCGAGTTGCACGCAACTCGCGTGTTATTGTTTTTGTCGAAGAAGCAATCAAAGAGGATTTCGAGCTGTTAAAAGCGATCAAAAAGGATATCCATGTGTAAGAAGCAGTCAAAGACGATATCGAAATGGAAGAAGCAATCAAATCAAAGAAGATATCCAAATGGAAGCAGCAATCAAATATGATTTCGAAGTGCAAGAAGCAATCAAACAGGATATTGAAGTGAAAGCAGCAATCAAATAGGATATCGAATTAGCAGAAACTATTAAAGAGGAAATTGAAGTTGAGTAAGCAATCAAAGAGGATACCGAGGTGGTAGAAGCATTCTAAGATGACGAAGTGAAAAAAGCAATCAAAGACGATATCGAAGTGGAAGAAGCAATCAAAGAAGGTATCGAAGTGGAAGAAGCAATCTTAGAGGATATCGAAGTGGAAGAAGCAATCAAAGAAGATATCGAAGTGTAAGAAGCCATCACAGAGGATATTGAAGTGAAAATGCTATCAAAAACCATATCGAAGATAAAGACGCAATCAAAGAGAATATTGCAGTGCAAGAAGCAATCAAAAGGAAATCGAAGATGATATCGAATTGGTAGAAGCAATAAAAGAGGATATCAAAGTGGAAGAAGCAATCAAAGAGGATATCGAGCTGTTAAAAGCTATCGAAGAGGATATCCATGTGTAAGAAGAAGTCAAAGACGATATCTAAATGGAAGAAGCAATGAAATCATAGAGGATTTCCAAGTGGACGCAGCATTCAAAGATGATATCGAAGTGGAAGAAGCAATCAAATAGGATATCGAAGTAGCAGAAACAATCAAAGAGGAAATTGAAATTGAGTAAAAGACGTCGAGGACAATGATAAAAATAAAAAAACGGTTCCACCAAAAACTTATACCAATATTTTGTAAAAGTCTCCTCGAGCTATCTCTTCCCGTTTAAAAGATACGAGCGATTTAAGTTTTGTATGAAACCCCATAATTTTGTAGAGTGGAAATTGAAGTAAAAGAAGCAATTGAAGAAAACATATAAGTAGAAAAAGCAATTAAAAAGGATATCAAAGTGGAAGAAGCAAAAATAGAGGATATCGAGGTGAAAGAAGCATTCAAGGAGGAAGACCAAGTGAGAGAAGTATTTAAAAAGGATGTCAAGGGCAATGATGGTATTAAAAAAACTATTCCATCAAAAATTTGTACCAATATTTTGTAAAAGTTTGGTAGGCGTAACTCTTCCCGTTTAGAAGATACGAGCGATTTAAGATTTGTATTAAAACCCATAATTTTGTAGAGTGGAAATTGAAGTAAAAGAAGCAATTGAAGAAAATATATAAGTAGAAAAAGCAATTAAAAAGGATATCAAAGCGGAAGAAGCAAAAATAGAGGATATCATGGTGAAATAAGCATTTAAAGAGGAAGACGAAGTAAGAGAAGCATTCAGAAAGGATGTCAAGGGCAATGATGGTATTAAAAAAACTATTCCAACAAAAATTTGTACCAATATTTTGTAAAAGTTTGCTACACGTAACTCTTCCCGTTTAGAAGATACGAGCGATTTAAGATTTGTATTTTGTAGAGTGGAAATTGAAGTAACAGAAGCAATTGAAGAAAATATATAAGTAGAAAAAGCAATTAAAAAGGATATCAAAGTGGAAGAAGCAAAAATAGAGGATATCGAGTTGAAAGAATCATTCAAAGTGGAAGACGAAGTGAAAGAAGCATTTAAAAAGGATGTCAAGGGCAATGTGGTATTAAAAAAACTACTCCACCAAAAATTAGTACCAATATTTTGTAAAAGTTTGCTACGCGTAACTCTTCCCGTTTAGAAGATACGAGCGATTTAAGATTTGTATTAAAACCCATAATTTTGTAGAGTGGGAATTGAAGTAAAAGAAGCAATTGAAGAAAATATATAAGTAGAAAAAGCAATTAAAAAGGATATCAATGTGAAAGAAGCAAAAATAGAGGATATCGAGGTTAAAGAAGCATTCAAGGAGGAAGACCAAGTGAGAGAAGCATTCAAAAAGGATGTCAAGCGCAATGATGGTATTAAAAAAACCATTCCACCAAAAATTTGTACCAATATTTTGTAAAAGTTTGCTACGCGTAACTCTTCCCGTTTAGAAGATACGAGCGATTTAAGATTTGTATTAAAACCCATAATTTTGAAGAGTCGATATTGAAGTAAGAGAAGTAATTGAAGAAAATATAAAAATAGAAAAAACAATTCAAAAGTATATTGAAGTAAAAATGCCATCAAAGAGGATTTCGAAGTTATAGAAACAATTAAAGAGGATATCAATGTGGAAGAAACATTCGAAAACGAAAAGGAAGTGAGAGAAGAATTCAAAATAATGGCAAGGGCGATGATGACCGTAAAATAACGATTCCACCAAAAATTTGTGATACAAAAAAAAATAATTTTCCAAAATGATCACAGTGGATGTTGCATAATAAAAAAAAATTAACGTTCCAAAATGATCATGCGGATGAGGCAAAATTAAAAAAAAATTATGTTCCAAAATGATCACAGTGGATGATGCATAATAAAAAAAATTGACGTTCCAAAGTGATCATTGTGGATGAGGCGTAATTAAAAAAATGATGTACCAAAATGATCACAGTGGATGTTGCATAATACAAAAAAATAATAATAATTGACGTTCCAAAGTGATCATTGTGGATGAGGCATAATTAAAAAAAATGATGTTCCAAAATGATCACAGTGGATGATGCATAATAAAAAAAAAATTATGTTCCAAAGTGATCATTGTGGATGAGGCATAATTTAAAAAATGATGTACCAAAATGATTACAGTGGATGTTGCATAATAAAAAAAATAATTGACGTTCCAAAGTGATCATTGTGGATGAGGCATAATAAAAAAAATTATGTACCAAAATGATCACAGTGGATGTTGTATAATACAAAAAAAAAAATAATTGACGTTCCAAAGTGATCATTGTGGATGAGGCATAATTAAAAAATTGACGTTCCAAAATGATCATGTGGATGAGGCAAAATTAAAAAAAAATTATGTTCCAAAATGATCACAGTGGATGATGCATAATTAAAAAAAATTGACGTTCCAAAGTGATCATTGTGGATGAGGCGTAATTAAAAAAATGATGTACCAAAATGATCACAGTGGATGTTGCATAATACAAAAAAATAATAATAATTGACGTTCCAAAGTGATCATTGTGGATGAGGCATAATTAAAAAAAATGATGTTCCAAAATGATCACAGTGGATGATGCATAATAAAAAAAAATAATTGACGTTCCAAAGTGATCATTGTGGATGAGGCATAATTAAAAAAAATTATGTGTTGCATAATAAAAAAAAATAATTGACGTTCCAAAGTGATCATTGTGGATGAGGCGTAATTAAAAAAATGATGTACCAAAATGATTACAGTGGATGTTGCATGATAAAAAAAAATAATTGACGTTCCAAAGTGATCATTGTGGATGAGGCATAATAAAAAAAATTATGTACCATAATGATCACAGTGGATGTTGCATAATACAAAAAAAATAATAATAATTGACGTTCCAAAGTGATCATTGTGGATGAGGCATAATTAAAAAAAAATGATGTACCAAAATGATCACAGTGGATGTTGCATAATAAAAAAAAAATAATTGACGTTCCAAAGTGATCATTGTGGATGAGGCATAATAAAAAAAATTATGTACCAAAATGATCATAGTGGATGTTGCATAATACAAAAAAAATAATAATAATTGACGTTCCAAAGTGATCATTGTGGATGAGGCATAATTAAAAAAAATGATGTACCAAAATGATCACAGTGGATGTTGCATAATAAAAAAAAAATAATAATTGACGTTCCAAAGTGATCATTGTGGATGAGGCATAATTAAAAAAATGTGGATGTTCCAAAATAAACATGATGAACGTTGCATACTAAAAAAAAAAAAAATTGGATGTTCCAAAATGATGATGATGACCTTTGCAAAAAACTATGAAAGTTATCTCATGTCCCTCCACCACCATTATATAGAATCAAGCAAATTTACAGTAATTTTATAGTACACACAAGCCGTGGGCTCCCTACAAAAACAGTATGAAAATTACGGCAAACGAAATATACGGTTTACGGTATTCATACAGAAATATTTTGTATGGGACAATTTTTTTTTTGTATGAAAGACAATTTTTTTTTCATGGAACCGGATATAAAAAAATGTCCTCTGCAACATTAGTTTTTGCACCAACTCTCTAAGACCTATACTTTCCGAGATACGAGGTCGATGTGAGCGAATGGGGGACAAAAGGGGTACTTTAGGATTTATTCCCAACTCATCGGAACTCCCTCTATACGATCCCACCAAACATTTTCACCCTACGAGGTGGCATCTGGGAGAACAAACATGTCAATGAGTCAGTCAGTCAGTCAGTCAGTGAGTGGTAATCGAGCTTTATATAATATAATATATAGGTATATATTTGTCTATTTATATTAGGTAGGTATATATTATTATTCCATATAATTTATTTATACATACATACATATATATACATACTTTAAGTATAGTTCATATTAGTTTTGGGTATATATATTTTTTTATGTTTTTGTACACTCACCTACCTTTAAAATAATCCCTCTCTCTCTACCCTCAAAGGTTCCAAAAGGTTCCAAAAGGGTACAAAACGTGTAAAAAAAAACATAATGAGACTATCCGGTCAAATGGCACGTTTAATAAAAGGTCATTGTGAGTACATTTTGACCCCGTTTATATTTTTAGTTTAAACTTTGTAGTTTTTAAGTTATTAGCCATAATATAAACTGAACTTTGACAAAATTCACAGGGTACACCAGTGACCCCACAGTGCTGAAATTCGGTATGCGTGTAGCTTTAGTGACACAAATTTAGACAAAAGTCTGAAATCTAGAATAACTGCAATTTATATCCCAAAAAAGTATATTAAATAACATGAACTCCCGTTACCTGTAATTTGAATGAAACTGTAGGTCAAGTTAGTTGGTTAAATATTTCGTGGCACTATTCGTTAGTTAAAGATTACGAATAATATTTTTTTGTTTTTATGGGAGACTCGCGAAATCTTAGTACGGGGCGAACCACTAGTATATAATATATATAAAGTTTGTAACAAACACTAGAGATTTCAATCTATGGAGTGTGCGCTTTCTCTGTGTCTGTTTGTATTTCCTATTTCTAAAACTTACTCTTTCTCGTAGACAAAAGATTGAAAGTTTTCACACCCCAACTTCCATCAGCATTGTTTCCAGATAATGCATCCGATAGGCATTCGTCGGCTCTAATGAACTACTGCATCTCACCTCGGAGACTCATTCTTAGGCCGGCCACGTCTGAGGGAGGCATCACCCTTCAGTTTCGGAGGCGTAAAATTGCGCTTGATGACTTTGCTTTCTTACTTTCGTCTGCTTAATATTTGGTGTTATATTTTTATTTTATTTATTTTTTATTAAGGACAACAAAAAATATACAATTAGGTTACTTATTGCTAATATTAAATAAGGTTCTTTATGTATAATCAGCCCCGGTGTCCACAGATTGGATTGACAAATGAGGCATAAGGCATGAGGAGTGCTAATGCGTGCTTAAGAAAAAATCAAATAATATATGTAAGTTACATACTTATAGATCAAGGTTATAACTTTTACTTTAGGTCGGACAGAAAGAGTGTATCCGACATTATGACATCGGATACACTCTTTCTGAAAGAGCCGGATGAGGTTGCAAACAGTTCGATACCAGAAAATAAATCACTATGTTGTTTCATGATTCTGTTTAAGGGTGCGCGCTCACCCGTATATTTGAACACACGTGTATTTGAAAATAATGTAAAATATTATTTTATATATCTCGTGCAATTTTGCGATACAAGTGTCTATTTGATCACCTATGAGTTACGCTATGCAACGGATAAAGTATATATGTCTTTTGTTTTCACATGAAAACAGATTAGAGAATTATTCCCTATATACTATTTATATACATCCTTTTTAACCCTTCTTCTCCCTTCTATCTTAAGGAGCGTTTTGAGTTTCTCCACCAGGCTAATGATCGCAATTTACGTTCTTCAGATTCCCTTCAACTTAAAACTCCTGTCCATACGACAGAGTTTTATGGTCGATCCTTCACTGTAACAGCCGTACGATTGTGGAACGATTTGCCCTTCTCTATAAGAACATCCAAGTCTATTAGTAATTTTAAAACAAAAGTACACACGCATTATCTGTCCCTGCGTTGAAGTTGTCGCTGCTTGTTAATTCATCATAACCATTTTTATAGTTGCTTGTTTTATTATAATTAAATTTGAGTTATTATTAGTATTTTAGGTTTATAGTATGTAGGTATGTTTTTCATTTTATATAGATGCACCGCCGTCATGTGATATATTATAATCCTGTCCATACTAAGGTTGTCTGGAAGAGATCGCTTTTAGCGATAAGACCGCCCATTGTACTAAATTTGTTAGTAAAAATTATGTTCTGTATTTTACTTTGGTGTACAATAAAGAGTTATCTTATCTTATCTTATCTTATTTTTATCCGTCAATTAAAGTTACTCGGAGTTCGTGAAATAGGCACTGCAATGTAAATTAAGCTGAAAGGTTTTAAAAAAATTAGAAGTTTTTTGATTGCGTACAGTGCATGTTACAAGTTTAAGATTTACGAACGATTAAATGAGTTGAATAAAAAAGGTTACACAGTAATTGTTATTGATTGCGAGAAATAGGTGTGACGTTTCAAAATGATCTAAAAGATTTCATTTAATAAATAAATTGAAATATTTTGTTAGTTTCGAGGTTGGTTTTGAGGATTTATGCTATAAACTTACGCTCTCACACACACATCCACATACAAGCTCACACACACGCACACACACACTACCAGACATCTTTCCTCCCTATCCCCTACATACTCACTCCTGCCGCAACAAACATGCACGCTCTTGCTCGCAATTCATACAAGAAACATTAGAATTTGGGAACAATTAATTAATTGATGACTATGTACATTTTATTATTCTATTTTTTGATATAATTTATTTGATGAATGCACGTGAATAATATAATATAATATAATTATATATAATATAATATAATTATATATAATATAATATATATAATATAATATAATATAATTATATTAACTGTTTGATTTTTTTATGATCCAATACTTTATATATTAATTAATTAATAAAAATTTTATCACAGTTATTTACCACCTACAAATTAATTTATTATTTATCTTTTCTGTAATACCTCTATGAGCAATGTCGCAAATTTTGGTTATAAGTATGTAGAATGTCTTTAAAAATGTATAAAATTCATTCAAAAGAATTGTTTCTTCATTTTTTTTATAGAATTTTTTATGTAAATGAATGAATTAAAATTAGATATAAGTACACTGTAATATTAATTCGAATAAAATGGAAGGCACTATCTACCAATATACATACATGTTGGAAACAGCTTAGTTTGGTAAATGGGGCTCCAACTACCTAAGTGTAGTGTACTTTAAAGTAATAAAGAATTATGAATTTGAAGTTTGAATTTTAAAATCCTCTATGGTATTGAGATAAACACAAATTATCTATTTATCTATCAAGCGCAATCTTATCTACCCAGAACCCTGGCACAATTAACCATAAGTATTAATACTGCTTCCCCAATGTTTCCGCGCTATTTCTCGTCCGCTTATTGCGTAGGGTGTCCACAGTTTTATTAGCTCCGATTGTGTACTGTGTACTTTGCGACACTTTCCCTTTATGAATGTTATGGTTTACTGTCCCCTCCCCTTGTCTGTTGATGTTTCTGAGAGCTATACTGAGATATTTTCAACCGTATTTATTAAGGAGTTAAATTTGCGGCACAGAGCGGTAATTAAAAATAAAATAAAATAAATAAATATTGCTGGACATTTCACACAGCGCTATCTAGCCCCAAACTAAGCATAGCTTGTACTATGGGAACCAGATAACGGATAGAATACTTAAATGTTTTTTTTTTTGTAAATACATACTTATAATATATAGAGAAACAACTAGACCCCGGAACAAATATCTGTAGATCATGCAAACATTTGTTCCGTGGCGGGAATCGAACCCGCTACCTCCTGCGTCTCAGCCGGCTATACGCCCACTGCGCCACGGAGGCAGTCAATTGGCTTGTAGGGACTTCCGGTAGCGAGATGGACGGATATAGTCGAAGTTGCACGCCGTCGCGACGGTGGCCAGACTAATGTAGGATCGTGGTGGATGACATAAGCTTAGGGAAAACATATACCTATGTGTATAGACCCAGCAAGTATGTTGAAGTTGTGAATGGATGATGATGATGAAATTTGAAACAAAAACATGTCATGCGATAATACGGAATGATTCATCGTTGAGCAAATATTATTATAGAACAGTTGTACGCAATGAAAACAATTATTTATGATGACGTGCAGTGAGAAAGAGTCAGTTCGGGAGCATCGCAAAATCACCGTATATTTCAATTTCCATTATTTAGCCAGTTCTGTTGAAGTTCTGTTACAATTTGGAATGTCTCTAGCACGACTTCTTAGTGAATCTAAGGGATGGTATGACTTGCGGTTATAAACGGAATTGGTATATATTTTACAGCTATAAAATCAAGCCCCAGACATTTCCCCGTCCCATTTCTCTTGTGACGCTACTAGTTTGACGTTTCAAAGAAAGTCATCAGCTACTGTCTTGTTCTTTCTACTGAGAAAAGAGGAAGACAAGAAGTCCTCAGTTGCTAAACTCATGTGCGCTTATTCTAAATTCAAAGGATTTCATTTACTAATACCTTATTTGAACACTTAAATAAAAATAGCGAGTGATTCGCCCCAAACTGGGATCTCGTGAGAGTGCAACTCTAAACTTCAGATCTATGTGTTATTTTCAGGGCGTATTTTCCAAATTTTCAGCAACGCTCTGATAGTCTGGCAGTACAAAATTAATCATTAAGCTGTCAGGACAAGAAAGTACCCTAGTAAAATTGTAAACAAGTATACGAAATGCAAATAACAGATCTAAATCATTCACTACGACAGTTCAAGATTATCTTATTAACTAAGAAGACATTAAAGAAGTAAGATGAAAATGAAAACTGGGCTCTGTTTTGATATATAATAATCTATGAATACAGTTCTTCTTAACACTAAAAAAAACATTACGTTTTTTTTTAAATTTATATTTTCCCTACTGACACATGACTGACAATTATACAGCCTGAATTCTAATAAATTGAACAGTGTCTAGTATCTACTTACAACGCTTTCCCTTTTATTAATGTCTGAATGTAGTGGTTGATTCTCCCCTTGTGTTAACGTTAGCGTAACTGAGAGTAATTGGCTCCTGATGGGAATGCTTTGCAAATGAAATTGGAAAATATTTAATAGTTTTTCTCACACCCTTTATAGTGTGCGTTTTGTACGCGTTACACTTCTAAATGTGTAGGTGGGTAACCTAGAAATAAGGCTAAACTCGCTGTTGCAACTTGACTTGACACCCCATTTTTATCCAATGGGACCTGATTTATGGGATAAAAAGTAGCATATGTGTTAATCCTGGTTATAATCTATGTACATACTAAATTTCACTTAAATGGGTATAGCCGTTACGACGTGATTGAGTAACAAACAAACAAATGAACAAACATCCTTACCATTTCAAATTTCGAACTCTACGTCCCTATGAGGCCGTGTCCTAAAAGTGCATAACCTGTTTAAGCTTAGAAATCTTTAAATGAGGCACTAATACAGTACGGTGATTTTCGAGACATTCCTATTATAATGAGTATTTGCTTATGTTTTTAAGTGAGTTCAATCTTTTTTGAATAAAATCGGTTTGAGTTTTCAAACATGTATCAAAATAAAATGTAATTTAAATCAAAAGCAAGGAAGGAGGAGTATAATAGTGATATCAACTTCAAAGCAAATCATCGCCAAAATAACTTTCTACCCCTTTTTAACCCCGTTAGGGGATGAACTTCAATAAAGTATGAAACACGTCTTTCATCAATTCTGTTATAAAAGGTTTATGCAAAATTTGAAGTAGATTGGACCAAGGAATCACGTTGTCCCATATAAATTTTGCCCCCCTTTTTCACCGCCTTAGGGGTAGAATTTCGGAAAATCCTTTCTTATCGGATGCCTAGGTCATACAAAGAATACACCCACCAAGTTTCAGGTCTCTACGATCAGCGGTTTAGGTTGTGCGTTGATCCGTCAATCAGTCATTCAGGATAAAGCATTTTAGATGTATAGATAGGTTTTTGTGGGATGATAGAATTGCCGTTTTCATTGAATTCCAGTTTAATGACAATTTTCAATGTGTCCTGCCAACAATGACTTACGGTGCCGAAACATGGGCACTCACTAAGAAAACTGTGTACAAAGTACGAGTTGCACAGAGAGCCATGGAGCGCGCCATGCTTGGCATCAGCCTGCTGGATCGAGTTCCCAATACCGAAATCCGACGCCAGACGAAAGTCCAAGACGTCGGAACAAGGGTGGTGGAACTCAAGTGGAACTGGGCAGGACACTTGGCTAGACGAGGTGATGGCAGGTGGAGTAAATCTTTGACCGAATGGTGGCCAAGAACAGACCTAAGAAGTCCAGGACGTCCGACGGCGCGGTGGGTCGACGATATAAAGAAAGTCGCGGGCAACTCCTGGATGCGCAAAGCACAGGACCGGGAAGGGTGGCGTTTACAAAGGGAGGCCTACACCCTGCAGTGGGTACTTATAGGCTGTAGATGATGATGATGATGACAATTTTCTAAGACGTCTGCATTCAACACAAGGATTCATTCACAATCGGTCACTTGACTTTCTTCTAAGCCTCCAAATTTCAAGCTAGTCAAATTATAAATTTTTATTAAAGCCTTCTTTATTTCCTTGCCTTTTTTTGTTTATTTCTAAAGTTGTAAATATTAAGTATGATTAGAAACCCCTCTTTGGGTATAGGCCTCCTCCTGTTTGCTCCATGTCTCTATCTTTTGATGTTGTCGTCCACTGATTTCCATTGATTACAGTGATGACGTCAGCCCATCTTTCTCTTGATCGATCTGGTTTTCTTTTGTCACTGGATTCAACCCATCTCTCCCTGCCCCCTGCAATTTTAATTTAAGTGCGTAATGGAATGCATCTGTTACTTTTGTTTTCACATAAGGTACGAGTAAGCTACTCACATAAGTGTTCTAAGCAGTTAGATTGTAGTATTACTAAGCAGTTTGTTTTAATCAGCTCACCGCCCGTCATAACCTTTTTGTTTTACGAAACACCAGATACTCATAGATCTGGCTTAGACAAGTTCGCGGACAATTTGAAACCTACCTATATTTACCTTGACTCGCGCTGGCTGCACGCGGTTAGATGGCTGTCATGCAGACAAACGTTCTAAAGGCAGCCCCAGGCAAGATTTATAGGCTGCCTAGTACTTCAATGAGCTGGTATTTACATCGGCTTGACTGCGGCTGTTAAGTTGCAAGCAAAGTTGCCTATTGCGCAGATAAAGTACGTAATTTAAAATTTTGTGATACATACAATTGATTGATATTAAGCATATAAGATAAATGCCCGATTAATATCAATAATTAAGGTCTGCAGGCCAACCTTCTTGCCAATATTAACGTAAGCGCGACGAATAAATTAAGCCTTACGTAGACGTAATCGAGACAAAACGGCTTGAAGACAGCAAACGAATACCGGAATCACTAATTGTCGGGGGATTAATCGTAAGACGCTTAGAAGCAATCAACTAGGGCAAATGGCGAAAACGCAATGTTGTGATCAATTAACTAGTTAAAATGTCCTATGGGTTGAGACAGATCAACCCTTACTACCAATCCCATTCGCAGAAAGAGAGTTAGGGGTAGGAGGAGAAACCTCCACGATATCCGTCCCCCATAATAAAGGCTTGGGCGACGACATTGTGTAGTGTCCGTCGCCCACTAACTCAAAGCCTAGAGGTGGCATGCGTGGAGGTTCCGCGCACTTCTCACACTAGGGATAAGGCGGGACAATTGGAAACAGATGGGACTCGCAAGGAGCCAACACCGTTGAAGCTATGGAAGAATGCAAAGCGTACCCACAGCATCGACCAAAGGTGTTCACCTTTGGTCGATGCCGAGGGTACGCTTTGGATCGAAGAAACCCCGTGAGGTTTTAGGCAGTAAGAGTCTGACATAATTTTCCGCCACCACCTCCCAAGGCGGAAGATATCCATGACGGATTTCCTCACAAAAAGAAAAAAAAAGACCAACCCCCCCGCCTTATTTTCTATCTTGAATTTCAACCAACTTATTAGACAATATTTTCGTTTTGACTTAATAAGTTTAGTTTTATTATAAGATAGGAAAGTATAAATACTCGGTTGTGGTTTGTTCAATTTAATCGGTTAAAATATCTTGTGTAATTATGGGAATAGCAAATTCGTTTTGGCCAGTTATGAATATATTTTGTCTTAGTAATAAAAGTACCCTTCAAGCCAACGATAAAAAATCTAATACGATAAAGGAATTCACTATAATTCATGGAGTACTTGCGTATGTTTGGTACTTACGTACATCGGGTAAATAAAGTGAATCATGATATGAAAACAAATTAATGTCATTAAGATTATAGAAGTCAGCACTACACACTAGCACCATTCTATTTTATAATAATTTTTAAGCCAAAAGAAATAAATAGATTATATTAGATAATTCTTTGTTGCACACCCTGAAACAAATACATATAAAAAAAACTACGTAAATCTATGGATACAATTGGCGGTCTTATCGCTAAATAGAAATTACTACCAGACAACCTTTGGATGGAATGAACTGTGTGGACATTACCTGGGGTGTAATGGTGTACCTAACATACTATATATACATACTTATACTTAAGATATAAAAAGTAAAATGGCATAAATGAATGAACCTAAATAATAACTACTTCTTTAAGAAACATATTAATTAATAATAAATACGTAATATATATTTCACGACAAATACTCAGATAGTGTTCTCTGAGCATACATTTAAAAATGGCAAGTGACTTGGCACATCTGATAGCTACCGGCAGCGCGTTCCATAACCGGACAGCCTGCACAGTAAAAGACTTATCAAAGTAGGAGGAGGAGTGTACAGGTGTCCTGAGTTGGAGTGTCTCAGATGAACGCAAGGATCGAGGATTGGATTAATGGAGGAAATGGAAGAGTTCTTTAAGATAGAAAGGTGAGGAAGGGTTGAACAAGGTGTCATATAAATGGTGAAGGATGTGAGTATCCCGGTGAAGGCGTATGGGTAACCACCTGAGCTTACTGCGAAATTGTTATTTATAACACATTTGCTCGTAAAGAGACTCTTATTTCACCAATTTCAATATCGTAATGTATGCCATTACGTACTTGTGCGTTATTGTAATGTAAACGCACGAGTTTCTTTTTAATATGGTAAAACGTACGGTTTATCAAGATGCTCCGTCTAAAACGAACGGTACTTTTTTAAATTTTAGCAAAGAGTTTTTATGTCAGAAAAGTGGTCAACATTTTATGAATAAAATTAATTTTGGGAGATAAAATATAAAAAATAAACATTTCATTCTTTAATTTAATTAATTTTGACAATAAATTACAACCATTTATCTGTAACAAAAACAAAAAATATTAATTTACTTTCTTAGTAATACTGGCTGTTTTTGTGCCTTTGCCTTAAAAAAAAGCGCTAATGCGCGCGCATCGCTAATTGTTCAAATTTTTCTAAGTGTTTTAACAAGTGATTAAAGATTTATTGACGACCTCCGTGGCGCAGTGGGCGTATAGCCGGCTGAGACGCAGGAGGTAGCGGGTTCGATTCCCGCCACGGAACAAATTTTTGCATGATCTACAGGATATTTGTTCCGGGTCTGGTTGTTTTTCTATATATTATAACTATGTATTCACAAAAAAAAAGTATATAAGTATTCTATCAGTTATCTGGTTCCCATAGTACAAGCTCTGCTTAGTTTGGGGCTAGTTAGCGCTGTGTGAAATGTGCAGCAATATTTATTTATTTATTATTTTATTTATTCATTTAAGAAAGTCCACGTTTTATTTGTTTCCTCGCAAATATGTTATAAAACGTCGTATGACATACGTGCGCTTTGATAATTACAGCCTCTGCTTTCTTGTAGCAATATCGCCTCGGCTGTAATTTTCAACTTACCGCACTTATATCATAATGTAATATTATCAAAAACATGTTCTGATAAATAGCTAGTGTACAATGTTTACATAACTTGTATTAGAGGCATTATATTAGGTTGGGGAAAAAGTTTCTTCGCATTTTTTAAGAAAATTCAAAACATCTTTTAATATAGTTTATTTACATTTAACTAAAGTATGTAGGTACCATTTTGTTCGATAACTTTTTGCCATCTTGTAGGTAGGGACATGATCCCATTGCTATAGAAATTTTGGGGCTTCTGATCAAAATACCGCGACAAGTGGTTTTGACAGTCCTCTCGTCATGTTAAGCTGACACTGCCTAAAGAATTCTGAAGAGACCGAAACAGGTGGAAATCTGAAGGTGCAAGTTCAGGACTATACGGCAGATGCATTAACACCTCCCAGCCAAACTCTCTTAATTTTTGCTGAGTGGCTAAAGATGTGTGAGGTCTAGCGTTATCATGATGAAAAACCACACCCCTTCTGTTGATTAATTCCGGCCGCTTTCTCTCAACTTCTTGCTTTAACTCATTAATTGTTCGCAGTAGAGTTCAGAATCGATGGTCCTGCCTGATGGTAACAGCTCATAATGAATAATGCCCTTCCAATCCCACCACACACACATCATCACCTTGTTGCGAGCTAACCTGGGTTTCGCCACAGTCTGTGAAGCCTGACCGGCCTTTGACCACGACCTTTTTCGCACGTTCTTGTCGTACGTGATCCACTTTTCATCACCAGTTATCAGCTTCTTCAAAAATGGTTCGGTTTCATTACGTCGTGATAAATAATCACAAATGAGTACACGGTTCATTAGGTTTCTTTCAGTGAGCTCGTGGGGTACCCAAATATCAAGCTTTTTTGTGTACCCAGTTTTTTTCAAATGCGCCAAAACTGTTTTGTGGTCAATTCCCAGTTCTTCAGTTACGTCGTAACTACTGACATGCCGATCTTGCTCCACTTTTTCAAAAATGACATCAATTTTATCCGTAATAGGGCGACCAGAGCGACGTGCATCTTTGACATCAAAATATCCGGATTGAAAACGCTTAAAGCAAATTTGTGCTACTTTCACAGACACTGCACTAGGTCCATAAACATCGCAAATTTTTTTCGCGGCTTGCGTTGCATTTTTACCTTTTTTGTAGTAAAATTTAAAAATGTATCGAATTTCTTCATTAGATTCACTCATCTTTACAGTACGAAAAACATATAAAAATCACACATTTTCCTAATTTGAATTTGGAATTATCTTCTTTAAAATTTAAACTTTGAATGATACCAAAACCAGCCAGATACAAATAGCCAAAGAAATTTTATTACAAGTTCATACTCGTACATACTATAATGCGAAAAGACTTTTTCCCCAACCTATTATAATAAAAGGAACACAATAAAACCCGTTCATTGTCGAACAACAGAATAATAAACACGAAACTAACAAAACAAATGTTATTCACACAACGATAAATAATTTATCCGACCCAAAAACAAGCTAACGACACCACTTGCTCAATTCACGAGCCCTCGTACTATCTACAACTCCCATCTTCCATTAGGCTTATCAGTTATATCTGTTACAGAACTTAATAGGTCATATTAATAACACTACTGCTACAATATTATAGTCCCCCAAACAAAAACGCTGTAAGTGTACTGCACTTTAGGAGGACATACGACGTTTTAGCAGTTTAAATTGTTATACATTCGCAGTAGCCGTGGGGCAGTTTCTGCCGCTTGTTACTCGTCCAACAAGTCCGCTTACAATGCGCAAATACTTGTACGGTAAATATTTAGTTTGAGTGTTAACTCACTAAATGGACAGCAAAAGTTTCAGATAGTTGTCTTGGTTATCAAGTGGCTTACAGTTAGTTAGATATCTGATTAATTCAGACTATACGTGTTAATGGCTATTAGTGGAGCCAAATATGGATTGTTCGTTATTGTCTAACGGAATGCAGTATACGCTTTTAGGAAATACTCAATAATCATGCCCAAATCAACATGCCAACCAATAATGTTAATTTAATTTTAAAATGTTTAAGGGCCTTACATAATGAAATAGATTTAATGAAATATCCATAATGGAAAAGTGAGTTTTTACTTCATTAGAGGCTTCATGTTTCGTAATGGCATATTGCAGTTAATTTCAATCGAAATTACGGTTTTAAATAATAATTATAATGAACCTTTATGAACAAAAGGCTAATGACAAAATTTACGTTTTATATATAAAAACACCAATACATACATAAAATTACTTAAATAATGGATACGCCAACGTTAAGGTACAGCTACACATGCTCATAAAATGTCATACTTATTTGCATACGAGCAACGAGCGTGCTCTTCAAACTGACACTTTGCTTTTGTTTAGCATGTTTCTTTTAAGCATACTTTTAAATAGGCGTGTTTAAAGCAAACAATTGAACGCACATGCTGTTTAAGCGCGGGCTAGAAGCTTCGGTATTCCCTCTCCACAGAACTGAATAAAATCATCATTTTGGTTGCAATACAATGTGTCCCAAAACTTTTGTCAAGAAAGAAAAAGAGAAGGAATAAGACGATTTGGGTTCGTGATTGGCTAAGTAGAAGAGAAAAACTTGTATGATAGTAGAAACGCGAGAAGAAGATATTGATGGTTACAAAAATTGATCGATACGATATGCTCAATAAGCAAACCTGTTCGTATAATTCGTTCGTGAATAAGCAAAAATCGCATGACTGTCGATTTTTGAGCAAACTCAAAATGAGCATTCTCATTATTAGCAATGTTTCGAGACACATGCTACTAAGTAGCAACTGCTCAATAACTGTGTAACTGTACCTTTATACTTGTCCATATTGACAGCTTGCTCATTGACTGTATCTGTTCATAAACTTATACTACAGCGTAACAGGTATGACATTTTTTTTTTAATTTCGTTTCCTTTCTATTGATACTATAATATTTTTTTCCATCAATAAATTCTTCTTCAATCAAGAAAAACAGGGCGAATAACGGTTCTTGTTAATTTTTGTAGAATGATTTTGATTTTGGGAGCTGATCAAGGACGCTATATGATCATGTTAAACCACATAATATCAGTATAGTTTTTCAGTTCTTTTCAAAAGTTTATTATTTTGTTTTAGATGGATTTTTTCAGCCGTCCATAAAATACCAGCGCCTCAATCACTTTTATTTTGGCTTTAATCAGTCGCCTTCCAATGATATACAGGGTGTTCGGTAGATCTTTACTAATTTATTCTACTAAGCAACAACAAAAAAAAATCGTATGTTTTGTTACGGGTAGATAATAATATAATAGTACCAAACATGCATGATATACCTAATTAGAAAGAAGAAAGAAAGAAAGAAAACATTTTAATCAAAAACCAACAGTAAAGAAAAATAAACACAACAACAATACAATCCAACCTAAGCACTAACAAACTAAATAGCTCTGTGTGGGGATGAATTGGTACTCAACTCAGCATGATGCTACGGCATGTTAATATGCCGCAGCGCTGGTCTTCCGCTGAGTTCAGTTTAGATTACCTCACGTACATCTTGATCAACTTAAAGTAGCGCTCATTGTTATAAATATTATGTACGTAGTTAGGTTGGATAGAATTACTTATACGTTTTTTCATCCTGTATTGCACCTCATCCCGCGACTTATCACAAACAGCTGAAAAGTGTAATTTGTCTTGTCTGTTTTCACGGTGAAACGTCAAAATACGGGCTTATTCCCAGCCAATGGCAAATTTTTTCCTAGCAATGTCAAGCAAGAACAGTCAACAACAACATCGTACTAATATCGGTTCATATTTTATTACACTACCTGTATAAGTAATTTAATTGCGACACTGTGTTTTTTTAGAAAAGTATAATAGTAAGGTTGATTACTATAAAAATCTGTAAAAATATAATCAAATAGTTTTTCCGAGAAACAGTATAATGTTAAAATTGATTAAACGTTTATTTTTTTTTCATTTATTAAACATTGGTATCTTCCAATAATATGTCGCTGCAATTAAAAGCAGGTACCTACATGGACAGGTAACTTTTGTGTTAACTGTACTTGCCTAAATTGTCGTATTGCTTGGAAATCAATGTTTGAAATTTTATATTCAGAGAACAATAGATTTGCCATTGGTAGAAATCAGCAATCTAATTGTACATCTTTTAGAAAATAATCTTGTACTGTATTTTGCGATGCTACGTTCCGTGTCCGTCCCGTGTTCAATGAATTGCTAAAATAGGAATGGCTGACAAATGGCACTACGCCTCTGATATATTGACGTGTTGATATGAGAAGGGGAGGGAGTTTCAACTTCATTGACATAAATCTGTTGAAAGACCATTAATATCGAGTTTCGACGAATCGAAGGCTTTGTGTGAAATATCATCGTGATTCCACATTGATACGCTCAAAATAGTTTTTTTTAAATGTCTTAAAGTTATGATAGAGGTACTTTCTGGTATATGAATATTTTATGTTTTAAAAATCTTACAACTCATATTTATTTCATTAATCCAAGATTTTTAAAGCCATTTCAAAAACTTTCAAGCCCAAACGGGTCTTCAATCCGCAACCTTCCTCTTGATACGAGGATGCACTACCAATTGTGCTACAGGCTCTTGTCACGTCAGGGTCGAAATTAGTGAGATGATTCAGATTACAACTAAAGCGCCGTTAGCTCCATCTACAGAAAAACTAAGACAGTTTTTTTGAAAAGTTCAAGCCTAGACGGGACTTGGACCCGCAACCTTCTTCTTGATACGAGGATGCACTACCAATTGTACAATATTGTAATTGTATTAATTGTACAATTGATAGTGCATCCTCGTGTTCGATAACACTATAAAAATAAAATACTATATGAATTTTTGTTTAGTTTAAAACAGGGTGTAAATTCGATGAGCCCAAAGTAAAAGTAAAATAGATTATTTGGTTGGATCCGCTAATAACATAAAATAACTTTCAAGGAACTTTAACCATAACATTAAAAAGATCTCTATTTCGTGCGAGGTTGGCTGCGTTCATGGTGATAAGACTGCCGACTGTACTTCGCGATGAATCTGTTTCCAATAATATTAATTTTGTTTTTATTATGGGGCGTAATATTGGTACTTATAAGATTGTTTGATGGCAAGATACTAGTCTCAGGCGTAATGAGTTGTGTCAATACAATATAATAACTATGTGCTATGTTATGACTAATTTTGTAATCCTTAATATAACTAGTGGTTCGCCCCGAACTGAGATCTCGCGAGTCTACCATAAAAACAAAAAAAAATATTATTCGTAATCTTTGACTATCAAAATAGTACCACGAAATAAATACCCAACTAACTTGACCTACAGTTCATTCAAATTACAGGTAACGGGAGTTCACGTGAATTGGTTACACTTTTTTGGGGTACAATTTGCAGTTATTCTAGATTTCAGACTTTTGCCTATATTTGTGATACATAAGCTACATGCATACTAAGTTACAGCACTGTGTGGTCACTGGTGTTCCCAGTGAATTTTGTCAAAGTTTATCATGGCTAATAACTCAAAAACTACAAAAACTTTTCTAAAAATAAAAACGGGGTCGAAATGTACTAATGAAGATTTCATTTGACGTCTCACTTGACCTAATAGTCTCATTTTAATTTTTTTTACCCCTCTTGCACCCCAATATCTCAACAACCCCCCAAAATTTTTAGTTCATTGAGTCACACCAAAATTGTGCCATCTCTACCTCGCTTCGCTCGCTCAAAAAAAAATTATATAAGTACATTAAACAAATAAATCCAGATAACATAAATTCAATTAATTAATTATGCTGAGGTATGCGCTCACACCAAAGTGTGATCTTTTAATTTTGCAAAAGTTTAAATAATGTTTGCGTGCAAATAAACTCAATATTGCCACTGAAAAGCAGTAACTGCAGTATCATACGCATTGCAAGCAATTGCACTGTCACTACGCCAACAGAGCTGTCACTTCATAACGGTTAAAAAATCGCACAAACATTTAAAACACGTAACATTTATTTATTTGCACACGATATTTATACGGATCGCGTCGGCATACCAATTTCCATGTATAAGTTAACCTCTATTTGCATACATTTTGGAAAAAAACGAAACGCAAAATAAAAGGAGGTTTGCGTTTCGATGCTTACGGCAACTGAATTATTATTTACGGCGTAAACAGTCAAAATGTGGGGCTTTCGAGTTGAGTATAAACAACGCGATAAGCCGAGGGTGGCGTGTGACCACCAAAAATTATATTTCCCTAAAAGATGTCGTAATACATTTTATTTTATGTACGAAGTTATGAAATTAGGACGCCCCCCCAATAGATCGAATAACGACTTTATAAAAGTTGCTGGGAGTGGTTGGGTGCTGGCTGCACAAGATCGGTCGCTCAAGAAAACTATGGGGGCGGCCTATGTTCGGCCTATGTAAACGGCTCCCAGAAAATTTTATCAGGTCTTTTTTCCATCTCGTGGGGGGTGTCCTACGCTGCGCCTTCCAGTGTGCGGTCTCCAGTCGAGAACCTTTCGGCCCGACCGATGGCCGTCAGTTCTTCGAGCTATGCGCCTTGCCCACTGGGACTGCCACATTTTAAATATATATAACTAGCTGTTGCCCGCGACTTCCTACGCTTTATACTACTAAATGTGTAGGTAACCTAGAAATAAAGCTAAACTCGCTGTTGCAACTTGACACTCCATTTTTATCCCAAGGGACCTGTTTTATGGGATAAAAAGTAACCTATGTGTTAATCCAGGTCATAATCTACGAACATACTAAATTTCATTAAAATTGGTTAAGCCGTTACGACATGTTTGAGTAACAAACAAATAAATAAACAAACATCCAAACGTTCGCATTTATTATATTAGTGTGATTGATATTGGTTCGACAAAGCCAGAGTTTTTATGTGTCATCTGTTATAAAACTAAGCGCAAAAAATATCCCTCAGTTTTTGTATAGTTCAGGCTACATCTTTATGATTTTTATTTTCATAATATTTATGAATTTGTATATATACTGTGCCCATAAAGTATAATCACGTCGATGGTCACTGACAAGTGGGCGCACGTGCTGTATTTTATTTGATTATTCGATCGCACATTGAAATAAGGGCGATTGATATTTGCTTTACACGAATATTTTTGGTAAACCGACAGTTATCGCTAATAAACTAGTGGTTATTAGCGATAACTGTCGGTTGCCCCGAACTGAGATCTCGCGAGTCTCCCATAAAAACAAAACAATTCGTAATCTTTGACTATCAAAATAGTGCACGAAATGTCCAACCACTTAACTTGACCCACAGTGTCATTCAAATTACAGGTAACGGGAGTTCATGTACATTGGTTATACTTTTTTGGGGTAGAAATTGCAGTTATTCTGGATTTCAGACTTTTGCCTATATTAGTGTCAATAAAACTATACGCATACCAAATATCAGCATTGTGGGTACCCTGTGAAATTTATCAAAGTTGAGGTTTAATCATGGCCAATAACGGGGTCCAAATTTACTCACATAGACCTTTTATTACACGTGCTATTTGAACGGATAGTCCGATATTGTTTTTTTACCCGTCTTGAACCCATTATCGCAACAAGTCCCCTACATTTTTAGCTCATTTAATCACACCAAAATTGTGCCATCACTACCTACCTATATACCAACTTTCATGATGATAAGATAAACGCTTCTTAAGTTATCCTCGGACAAACAAACATACATACATACATACATACTTACATACAAATATACTTACATACATATGTACATACAACGCCGATTTGCCCAACTTGATTTGGAGATTTCGCTTCGCTCGATCAATAATACATTAGATAATAGATTCTGATATCTACATAAGGTGGTTCGTACAAATGTGCAGTGGCAATTCACTAATTATCTGAACAACAGAAATGTCTAATCATATGCGTATCGGATTACTTAGGAACGTCTTATTACGTCGAAAATCAATAAAATTGCACACATTTATAAATAACTAAGTATACATTATGTCATCAATGTTATTAAAAAAGTTTTTGATTGATTGCTTAAAAATTCTTTATTGCAAAAAAATCAACATGTTTATCTGCGTAGGCGAAAATAATGCTAGCAAACATTCTCTTCTAGTTAACATTTTTTTAAAGTGTTTTTTTTCGAATTATTGTCTTTTTTGAATGAAAGTGTGCAATTTAATTAATTTTGAGACAATATTATGATGTAACTAATTCGATACGCATTATGTTTAGACATTTCTGCTGTTCAATTTTTCATTTAACTTTTTTATTGGCTGTTTTAAAATGTGGTTAAAGATAAAGCTTGTTTACCTAGAAAGTGTAACTATGCTAGTTTCTACTGTATTTTATCTAACAAACAGTATATTTTCTGCTGTTTATTGCTTTTTTTATTTAATTGAGACAAGAAACAATTGTGCCTAAATATTACTAGACTTTATAATTTATACAAGATGTCTTACTACATGCATGACCAGTACCGTTGTCCACAGATTACATTAGACAAATGGTGGGCATGAGTTTATGCAATATTAAATACATATAAAAATATAAATATGTGATTGGACCTATATTATGCAGGCAAGCAAGTGCCTAGGTACCTACCTACCTACACAACGTACCTGTCGGTCATTGTTACATTTAGTTCTATATTAATCTAAAGATAATTATATTTTTTTATAGTTACCAAACAACAAGGGTCTGACCATAAAAAAACACTTTAAGCACGTCTTTAAGTGTTTAAAAAAAATCCTATACAAAAATTTGTAAAGAATTTTTTAACCAAGCGTTAAACAGTTGTTTAACTTTCTCGTGGTAACAGGGCAAATGGTATAAAAATGTATATTAAATCAATCAAACAGAAGCAGAATTTATGATGTTGAGTCCATATTAAACAACTCCAAAATTAATCACCTGGGCGCCCCATGGTGCCAGTCCCGTGTGTGCTTTTTATTTTTTACGACACATCAAAAGAAAGTGATATCACGTAATTTTATGATAATGGAGGTTTCACCCCGCAAACCCGCAAACAAAGGCCCTACACACTGCAACGATAACATTGTGTCGTATATTTCTGCAATGGAACATATTATGTTTTAATACTGTGTCTCTGTGTGTGTCTTGTTTGTGTCGGAGTTAGTACTATCTTGTGTAATGTGTAAAATTTACGTATAATATTGACGAATGTGAGTACCCAGATAAACCTTGCACGGGTTTTAGGGTATAATATTAAGGTTATAGTTACCTAACATTGTTATAAATAAATAAAAAAATCCATTGCAGAAATATACGACACAATGTTTGAATGTTGAATAGCCATAACTTTCTTTCATACTACTCGGACATAATAAAGGTATGACGTAGAAATAGCCTATGAGTAATAAAAATATGTTTACCTCTGAATATTTATGGACATTTTATAAAATCAATATTTAAAAAGAGACTACCACTTCACCCCATGTGAACATAAATCACGATACATTCGAATGAAGATTCCGGGATTACAATATCATCATCGAGAAACGGTGCGATATTGTATTACGACAAGACGTCGTGTCGTGGATTCTTCCGTTGCGTTGTGTTTATTAAGGACATTTTCGGATGCCAACTGCACTATTTTTACTGTCCATGACGCGTTTCACGAAGACAAAGACATGTCGTTGTTATGTGATTCGGCCCTTACTGCATATAAGCGACGATTTGTTTTCATATTTCTGGATTAGAAAAGCCGGGAGCTAGACTGAGCGCCTTCTACCGTCGCGTCGGTCGTCGGTCGCCAAAAGTTCGGAAGCAACGAGTCGTCCATTTAAAAAAGGTAGATACGGTTGATTATTAAGACGTCAGTTTATTGTGTAAGATCCCTAAGGTAGGCTTTTAAATTTACTGCGGAACCCGCTGATGAGAAGTTTATGTTAGCAACATTTGAACTTATAATGCAGGGTAATGTAGGTCGCGAGTTTTACTGGAACTCCTTTTTTGTACCTTGGGAAATATGATGCTATAAAGTGTTATTTAGAGCCGTTGATAACTTTTCCTGTACACTGTAGCTTTTGAACTATGGTCACTCAGTTATTCTGCGAACGGACCCGAGAAGTAATCCGGCTTTGGACGCTGTAAGTCTAATAATAAAATATATAATATAATAATGAATAATAATATATATATTAAACTATTTTGGTATTCTGAATTTAATATTGGAATAGTTTTAAACGATAGTTGTATTGATGCGTAGACCAGTCAGATTTTTGCAGTAGAACAGGCAGTAAAATTAACGTTTCAAAGTGGTCAAGTCCTAAACCATAAGAGATAGAACATGCTCAAAGAATAATTTCGTAAGTTTTAGGATGTTGTATTCGAAGAACTTTGAAGAATATTTAAAAGTTGAAATCAAAATTACTTTATTCAATGAAAACTTTTAGATAATTTTGAAAACCCAATTCACTACTGTTCGTCGCTATCAATTACCGGGTAAAAATACAAAATCAAAGTATATTTATTTATTAAAATCACAAGGATCCCTTTGAAACGTCAATTTTACAGCCTGTTCCTCCACGACCAAGCCAGGAAAGAATCAGGCAAGAAACAAGGCTGGTTATTTTTTTAAGACCCTTTCCATATATTATAATTAGTGATTAATAGGAATAATAGTAAAATAAAACTAAGTATCTAAAATCAATTGTAAAACAAAAGAAAATGTGTACTGATATTTCAAAATTGAGATATTATCCGCTATCGAGAGGCTGAGCAACATCGGCCCACGGGATTTTATCATCAATATAGCCAGCTATAGTGTAAGAACAATCCTTTAATCAGGCACTTTATTTAAAAAAAGGGATTTCCTTTATATTTGTGGAATTAAATGTAATACGATTTATTATTTTAGTTTTATTATTTGTTTTTTCTATAATTTTATTAATTATTAAGGTTTCTTTATAAGATTGTTTTTTTATATTTGATTTAAATATACGAATTGGAAGCTCAGAAGCGCTTACAGTAACTCTGTTTGGTCGCTTTCATACTTCTCGCTTGTACTGAAAACTACTGACTACATTTTCATTCACAATTACATTCTACCTATAATTAGTTACGATGTACTATGCCATCAAAAATAGGTTTGCATAATGTATATCCAAAATCCATCTGAAAACCAAATAAAATTGCTCATTACCCTATGAAAGAGGGACTGCAGGTAATAACTTTTCAATATCGAATGTGGTTTGTCAGCTCCTCATCAAAGCCTAAGAGGAAACCTTCGTCAAGTAAGGACTCACTTGACGTTGGTTCTTTTCAATTCAAACCTCCGTCCCCGTGATCTATATTGAGTCCTTGATTTGCATAAAACTTATTAAAAAATATAGCTTCAGAACCCAGCCCGTTATGAACGGCATAAATTAAAAATACTATTGATTTTAATTTACTACGTTGATATTGATACTTTTCTGATATTGCGTTTCATTAAGTATTATAATGTATGTTATATTTTTGAAAAACTAATATTTTATAAACTGGTATTAATTGCTTTTGTAAAAGGTTACAAAAAAACTGACAAAAAACTAAAGCTTTCAATAAAACTTGAATAACATAAAGAATATACAATTATTTACATGAGAAAAAAATACCTTTTAAATAATTGAAATACCTTTTTTCCTGTGTCAGGCCTTACCGGCTTTTAGCACGACTGGATAACTGGTAGATAATGCTATTAGCATTAAGTCCTCCTAGCACTATTATGTTTTGTGTGAAAGTATTAAATATATAAATAATAAAAAAACTGTTAAATCATCTAAAGATCGTTCAAACAATCGATCTATAAATCTAAAGACCAATCGATCTATAGATAGCTCAACAGCTCCAGATTACTACCAGGTGAAAGTTGTCCCCAAGACACTTGCTGCATTACCCCGCTGAATTGCAATGCTTATGCGTTGACCCAGATAAGCGCCAGCTCTTGGATCACACGTCGCTTCAACCAGACGCCCAGAAAGAATATTGAAAACGCGACGGGCCCTGGTACCCCACCAGGTGGACCCAAGGTCTTGACCCCAAATAGCTCAAATACGTAAGCTTTGTTGAGACTTCCATATTTGCGCCGCTTGAGATCGTCGGCTAGATTTGCCGCTGCACCGGCCCCAACTGCTGTACCAGATAGATGAGATGGCGCAAGGGTATCGGATCACGTGTTGTCCCATACCAAAGGCTTACCCTTCTCCCAAGGTACAAGAGTCATACCGTCAGGCCTCTTACCATCGTCACGTATCAGACCGTTCGGTTCGAGAACGGCTGGAACGTTGACGCTGCAAAGTGTATACTGAAACTATATTTCTTACTGGTGTCAATTAAAACACTTACTCGAGACATTGCAGTTACTTTTACGATAGCTTTTCTTACCAAAAAATAAACCAAGAAAATAATTCTAAAAATCAAGTTGCTAGATTGTCTCGCGAGTCGCGACGTAACGAGGCAACGATTGATCTTGCCGTGACAGCGATACTCATGATAAGCCCTACAGCCTTATCCGTAGGCAAAGATAGCATCGCCAATTCAATTAACGTAATGATGTAGCCCCTCTGTATCGTGCGTTTTCGGAATACGCACTTTTTCCTGCGTAGTAAATTTTTTGTGAGTGTAGCTGACTTTTTATGGGAAGCTGTTTTGCAATGTTTTGGAAATTAAATGAAAAAGTGACATCTCAAGTTGTAACCCAAGCGTTATAAAAAATGTTTAAGATTTATATAGACACTATTTATATTGGTAGGTAATATATATTTTTAATAATAACATTTATGTACGTTTTCCTACTAACAAAACATCTTAATTATCGTAAAACGAAACGTTAAATCTAATTATAGGATATACATTTTTATTTTCATTTAAGTTTAGTCTTAGAATTATTATTTTTTGTATTGTGGAGATTAATTTTTAGTCATTGTTGAGTCCTTCATTCTTGTATATTCGCCAATCCCCTTTTATTTGATGTAGTTAGAGAAAATACAACATTTGTGTATGTTTTTAACAATATTTTAACTTTAAAGACACTATTTAAAAGAGATAATTACGTACCTTCAATAAATTTTCACTTGTTAAAAGCATTGTATAATGCAAGACAAATACCTATCTCTAAACCACATTATCCGAACTGTTCTTCTAGCCACCGGTACTCCTTAAGACCAGTTACCAGTACTTAATAGTGGTTATAGTTTATTGAAGGTTGTTATTGAGAGAAACAGTAGACCAATAGTTTACTTCTACTACATTATCAGCAAACATTGTAGATCAATATCTCCTCAATAGGATACTGTTATGTCCTACACATTGTCTTTTAGTTGACGAACCATTTGAATGTGATAGTTGGAAGAACTGTGTGGAGATCATCGATATATATGTACTACGCACTAGATATCGCGATCCGAATACTCACTCTGTTCCACTGAACTGTACTGCAATCCGTACACCTTACTTTAGTGCGGCTTCGATATTCACGCAGTTTGGACGCGTACGGAGCGGCACTATTAATACGAGAATTCGAATCAAAGTATGAAATACATAAAGTATGACATAAATAACAATTCAGTAGTCAAGTAAGTAAAATTATTGGTTGTTCAAGTGAATAAATAGGTAATAATATCGTAATACCACATTAGAAAAAATAAATTGTTTATTTTAATGCTACGCCATCTAAAATCATAGACTAAAATATGCAGATATTTCATTACAAAACCGGTTGTACGTAAAAATATGTGACTGAACACGGACTTGACGTGGTGTTTTTAGAAAGTGTTTTAATTTGTGTACATAAATGTTTTCTAGCAAGTTTGATATTTTTTAATATTTATTTTATGTTCTTTCTTTTTAGTAGATAATATCTGTCAAAGGTCAGAAAATATGACGACGTGCGTAATTCAATACTGCAAAAACACATCAAGAAGTGTCAGTGAATCATTAGGTCACAGTTTGATTTCAAACTATTGGTAACGGACTTGAGCTGAAATAAACGAATAACAATTCATTTTATTTTACTTTTCCATGTTTTCAATTATTACATTACTATTATACATTTTGAAATATAGTATGGATTCTAATGAAGTTTTGTAGGTACAAAAGCTGTGTCACGTCTGTGGTGTAAAATCTATAGGGACGACAGTTTGTTATACTATGTTGAACGGAACGCGTAAGCGCCATGAAATTCATGGCGCTTACAACGTTTTAGTCGCGAGTAAACTAAACTCTATAAGCGATCTAGCGCTGCATGTTTTAATAGTTTGGTTAGATCACATAAATAATGTTTTAGCGCTGCAGCGAACTTTAGTACTAACTAAAGTTCGTCGCATTTGAACAAACTTTTTTCAAGAATGTTCTTGTCTATCGGTAGAATGTATGTCTATTTACTGTTCATTTACATTTATATGTTCATTTACTGAAGTCACTAAGGCGGACGTGAGTGCAATGACTAAGATAGACGTTGACCACATATGTATACATCCTACAGTCGCATAGAACCAAATTTTTTAAACTACACAGTCCGTTTGAGAATCAAACAATGCTTTAAAATAAATAATATATTAACAAATATTGCTGGGCATTTCACACAGCGCTATCTAGCCCCAAACTAAGCAGAGCTTGTACTATGGGAACCAGATAACTGATAGAATACTTATATACTTTTTTTTTGTAAATACATACTTATAATATATAGAAAAACCTCCAGACCCGGAACAAATATCTGTAGGTCATGCAAACATTTGTTTCACGGATTCCGCTACCTCCTGCGTCTCAGTTGGCTATTCACCCACTGTGCCACGGAGGTCGTCGTCCATACATATATCCGTTTTTTTATTTTTGAACTGAATAGTTCTTTAGCCGCGTTGGGCATTTTTTTTTCACTCTGGACTTGAAGACTCCGAGTATATGGTTCGGAAAAACATACGCCGGAAGTTACACTCCTTACTTGTGCCAACAAGAAAAGTTAAAGTTTAATTTTTCATCCTAATAGTCTTTATAAAATGGAACAGGTTTTGGTTCAGTAATTTTTCAAGCAGTGTGTCCCGAATATTGGTAGTCTACTCGTAGCCCTAAGGGCCTGTTTACAAAACTCAGAATTTTCGCAGAATTTGATAATTCGACTTTGTTTCATAGACCGTAATGTACAATTTTGCCTTGGGCCTCAATGGCTCATTCCTATCCTAGATCCGTAAAATTTACGTTGCTCAGTATTGTTCAGTCTTTCTTTATTTTCCGCTTTGATAGACTATACATTCTTGATTACAAACCTAATATTTGGTTTATTCTCGTTTCTGTTATAATTAAACATTGAATCAGAATTACAAACCAAAAGATGTTCTATTTGCAAAATGAATACTTTACGTTACATTGTGCAAGTTACTGCCTCTTAAGAATATTCATAAAGGCAGTAAGTACATACCTACTTAAGATTTGATGAACCGTGTGGCTGGAACTCTTGTACTAATAAAGTCGGTATATTTTTGTTCGTTTTTACCCGTGACAATGCTTTACAGGGCCTAGTCACACTAACATTATACGTAAACGCGAAAGTTTGGATGTTTGTTTATTTATTTGTTTGTTTGTTACTCAATCGCGTCGAAACGGCTAAATCGGTTTCGATGAAATTTGGCATGAACGTGGATTATAACATGAATTACTACTTTTTATCCCATAAATCAGTTCCCATGGGATAAAAATGGGATGTCAAATTTTAGATATGTATTTTGCAACCTAGAACAACGCAGGCGAAGCCGCTGGCAACAGCTAGTATAAAATATATTTATTTCGTATCATCGGTATTGCTTCGATTATAAAAAAATACTATTCCCTAGACCCTGAATTAAGAAATTGTGCCCATCTGTGTATTTCCTGTACGGTTGGGAACAGCGATCCAGAATCAACATCACATCTGACCCCATTTTAACCTAATATTACAATTTAGAACTATATGCCTACTAATGACATTGAGGTAGTATTTTTTTTTAATATAAAAATAGGTTAGGAGAGATCGGCTTCAAAAAAAGTCGGGCTCATGAGGTGCTCGTAAAATTACGGGTATCCAGTCGTAAAACAGTTTTGTCAAGACATTTAAGTACTAATAACATGATTAAAAAAAACATACTTTACCAAGACCGAAATATCGGGAACCCGGTGTCTGGACAAAACTATAGTTGGTTACCTAATAAATACGCCACCTATGTAGGTCATAAGATATTATTCTTCCACTATATAACCTAAGTTTCTACCTATATAAGTTTTATGTAAGTTTATTTTTTTCACCCCACTTCTGGGCAAAGGTCCCAAGTCTTTCCACATGTCCCTGTCTTTGTTGGTATCCCACCAGTATTACTCGTTAGCCCTGATGATCCCGCGAACGTATATATTCATATAAATATATGAATTAGAAAAAAATATACCTATTAGGATAAAATGAAATGGCAAAGCGAGGCCGTAGCCCCCAACCAAACAGAATAGAATAGATAACTCTTTATTGAATCACCACAGAAATAATACAAAAGTTAATTCTAGGCTAGAATAAATAAAGCAATTCAGAGGGCAGCCTTGATCGCTATCGCAGAAAGCGATCTCTTCGAGGAAACCTTTGGATGGAGCGAAATTTACGAAGATATGGAGTGCTGTGTACTTTGGAGGATACATTTACATATTCTTAGGTATAATCAAAATTAAGATAATTTTTAATCCTAAAACTTAAAATACTTATATAGACTAATATAATACGAATACCATCATGATCCCACCATCCCCATTCTATCATCGGACAACCAGACGCTCTGCGATGCGCCACCGCTACATGGTAGACATACCTCCCATACGCACAAAGCGGTACTCTTCCACCTTTATTATGCGCACCGCCAAGGAGTGGAACGCCTTGCCTGAGTCTGTGTTTCCTGATAACTACAACCTAGGGATATTCAAGTCGCGAGTGAACAGGTTTCTTCTAGGCAAGCGTGTACCATCGTAGACTGCATCGTCGCTTACCATCAGGCGAGATAGTGGTCAAATGCTAGCCTATAATTTATATAAAAAAAATATCACGCCCTTGCGACAAGAACGTGTTATCTCCGAAAACAACTTTTTTCAGAAATCGACTATGAAGGAATTCCTTCATACATAATATACATGTAGCAAGCTATAGTGACAGATAAAATACTTAAATAGTAAATAAATAACGCTTGGAAGATGGCATCGTCAGGTAATGTTGTTTCATTTCAACTTGAAGGTGTGTAAGTAGGATGACCGTCTTATAGTACGTAATTAAGAGAGTAATCGTAACCTCGTCATTAATTGAAGCTGTCACCCCCGACCTGCGCCCTCGCGGGACAAACGTGATAACGTCCCTTTTCGAAAGCGCTAGACGAACTCCGACGTAAGGTTATAAAAAACGCGAAAGTATTTTTAATACGGTTAGTAAAGTTTGTATAAATAAATAATAATATAATAAATATTTCTGGACATTTCACACCGCACTATCTAGCCCCAAACTAAGCAGATCTAGTACTATGGGAACCAGATAACTGATAGAATACTTATATACTTTTTTTTGTAAATACATACTTATAATATATAGAAAAACACCCAGACACGGAACAAATATCTGTAGATCATGCAAACATTTGTTCAGTTCATCAGTTATCTGGTTCCCATAGTACAAGCTCTGCTTAGTTTGGGGCTAGATAGCGCTGTGTGAAATGTTCAGCGATATTTATTTATTGTTCTACGTTATTTTTTAATTAATCACAGATCCTGATTAACACAACATTTTATTTTGATTCTCTCAAACAGACAACTTTTATTCATTTAGCATTTTAGATTATTTGTTATTCGATCTATTTCTTATACATCCCTTTATGCCACTGCATAGTTGTGAACACCTAACTATAAAAAAAAGTTCTACAAGTGTCAGTGTTATTTTCAAAACGCTTATTCTGTATCCAAACATCGATTAACCATTGAAAGATCTGGATAGTGCAATTGGGCGTTGGGCGTTAATGATTGAGACGAATCGAAAGATAAATCGTATCATATCGTCTTTCTTTTATTTACGAAACGAAAGTAAAAGTAAAGCGTTCATTTCTCAAATGACAATAAGGATTTTAGCCAATAACGGTTTATGAACGCTACGAGTACAAACATTGGCTAATACTTTATTACCGTCTCGCAAGCGTCTAACGCTTACATACGACGCAGAAGGTAGCGGGTTCGATTCCCGCCGCGGAACAAATGTTTGTATGATCTACAGATATTTGTTCTGGGTCTGGATGTTTTTCTATATAAGTATGTATTTACAAAAAAAAAAATGTATATAAGTATTTTATCAGTTATTTGGTTCCCATAGTACAAGCACTGCTTAGTTTGGGGCTAGATAGCACTGTGTGAAAAGTCCAGCAACATTTATTTATTTATTTATTCTATGTATTATAAGTATGTATTTACAAAAAAAGTATATATAATTATATCAGTTATATAGTTTCAAACAAGCTCAGATTAGTTTGGGGCTAGATAACGCTGTCCAGCAATATTTATTTATTTATTTTATTGTATGCATGCATCCTCCCCGTTCTTACTTATGGTGCGCAGACCTGGTCTTTGACCAACATCCAAAAGTATAAACTCTAGGTTTGGCAACGTACCGTACGATGAAGCGCAGCATTCTCGGAGTCAAGCGTATTGACCGCATCATACGCAATATCGCGCTGCGCTCCCGAACCCAAAGCGCCGATGTGGCTACGAAAGCCGCCAAGCTCAAGTGGGACTGGGCTGGTCATGTTTGCCGTATGATGGATGACCAGTGGGCCAAGCTGACCACCGAGTGGAACCCTGACACAACCCGAAGACGTTGCGGCAGACCAAGGAACGACGAGCTCACTAACTTACGAGCAGATTGGAACATCTTGGCGCTGGAAAGAATGTGGGGAGGCCTTTGCCCAGCAGTGGGCTACAGACGGCTAAAAATATATAAATAAATTTTATTTATCGTACATAAACATAAACATTTGTTCTCGATTCTTATGTTCTTAATGCCATATTCTAATCAAAACCTTAATTTATGTAAATTATTTCTAAAATGTTTGTATCTAGCCCAGTTAATTTCTTTACACTGTTTGACAACAGCACTTTCAGCTAACAAAATAAATAAATACCACTTAAATACCCACTAAAGCTTTTTCGTAATTAAACACGGAATATCTCATTGATTCTGGGCCCAGAGCAATAAATCAGACCACTCGAGGCGTAAAAATAATTTCGCTTTAATATTTACCGATTATTTCATTCCGCTGTGAAATACTGCCTTAGCAATCAGATGCACCAGTATATGCTGACCGTTGATCATCAATGAAATTTGTTTTAAATTAATTATAGTGAACTTCTAACAACGTACGATTGGTTCATAAAAATCACACGTTCATTAAACATTCACATTCATTCATTAAACATTAAACGTTCATTACCATTAAAAAAATATATTTGTGAGACTAACGTCGTAAAGTAGGTCCAAAAAATGTTTTCGCACAAAGTATTGTTTACTACGTAGGTATGTTTATACCACTAAGGCCATGTTCAACTTTGACGTTTCGTATGATTTGAACTTCTTAGATTATATTTAGTCACTAAATACATATAGGCATCATTGCGCAAGACGTCTTAATTGCGTTTTCTTCCTTTGAAAGTGACGGACTGGATGAAATGAGGTGTGAGGTGCGTCACACACAATGGAGATGCTATATGTTAAGATAAAATATCGGTCGCTATGCAATCCAACGTAGCATTACACATGGCGAAGATCGAGCGAAGCGAGATCTCCAAACTTGGCTTGGCTCAACTTGGACAAATCGGCGTTGTATGTATGTACGTATGTATATCTGTTTGTTCGAGGATAACTTTCGAAGTGTTGATCCGATCATCGTCAAATTTGATACATAGTGATGGCACAATTTTGGTGTGACTAAATGAGCTAAAAATGTTGGTGGGTTGTTGAGATATTGGGGTTCAAGAAGGGTAAAAAAAAAACAAAAGGGGACTATCTGGTCAAGTGGCACGTTTAAGAAAAGGTTTTTGTGAGTACATTTGGGCCCCCTTTTTATTTTTACTTTAAACTTTGTAGTTTTTAAGTTATTAGCCATAATAAAAACTGAATTTTGACAAAATTCACAGGGTACACCAGTGACCCCAGTGCTGAAATTTGGTTTGCGTGTAGCTTTAGTGACACAAATATAGGCAAAAGTCTGAAATCCAGAATAACTTCAATTTCTACCCCCAAAAACTTAAACCAATTTACATGAACTCCCGTTACCTGTAATTTGAATGAAACTGTAGGTCAAGTTAAGTGCTTATATATTTCGTGGCACTATTTTAATAGTCGAAGATTACAAATAATATTTATTTGTTTATATTGGAGACTCGTGAGATCTCAGTTCGGGGCGAACCACTAGTAATATATATTCTCACCTTACATTAGATTCCTCCCACTCTAGAATCGTTAAGGGTGTCGTTAGGTATCGTTTAAGGGACGACCTTCACCGGGACCTCAACATAGAGTTCATTGATAGAGTAATACAAAATAAGCAGAAACTCACGAACAAAGACTTCACCATCATGTGAAAGTCGCGGCAATCCAGCTCCTCGACAACAACGATATAGTGAGAAGACTGAAAAGGACAAAAGCTTTTGACTTATTTTGTAAAATAGTGTCAGTGTTAGTACTGTTACGAGCTGAGGGTTCGGGATAAAATAATGGGAATCAGTCCAACCAAAATAACACTTTTATTTAACACTAAACGATGAATACACGAACTTGGTCACACGTATCACAACACAATAATTCACACCACTGTTGCAGCACTTAAAGTCACCGAAATGTTCACACGTATAGCTAAATCCAGACTGACTCGGGAGCAACTACTATTCACGCGAGACCCTTCCCACGTCAGCCCTCCAGGGCCTCGCTGAGACTCACTCACTCAGACTGACTCAGACTGACTGTCCGGCCATCTCTCCGGCCTATTTATATCGCACACATTTCGATTGTTCGAGAACGATGTCGATCCTTCCAGGAAAGGGTCGGTCCCTCGACACAATGGCCACTCCCCATTCTGCGAAACCACAAACAATAGCAACAATAACACAGCAAGACAAAAGCGTTCGAGAAGGTTCGATTATTACTCATTGTTTAACAGCCTCGGCGTAACACTGCCCCCTCCTAAAACATGCTCGTCCCGAGCATTCTTAGCCCCATATCGCGGCAGCCGATCAACATGAACAATTTTAGGCGCACCTCGCGCTGAAGATGTAGCAACTAGAGGAGCCACATTGCCGTCTCCAGTACTTCAGGACACCCAGAGTCCCTTTCTCATCAGCGATCCCAATTCCAGCCTCCAAAACACGGCTCTCATGATTTCTATCTGTTCTTTCACTTCCTGGAATTACTTTCCAGGAGAACCGAACAATTCCCTCATCAGTCGAGCCCAATTCCAGCCTCCAAAACACGGCTCTCTTGATTTCTATCTGTTCTTTCACTTCCTGGAATTCCTTTCCAGGTGAACCGAACGATTCCCTCATCAGTCGAGCACGCTCTTATGGCCAACGTCGCTGATCTTCCTGTTGACGACGCTGCTCTTCTTTATCCTGACGTCGCTGTTCCTCTTGCAACCGAGTCTGCTCCACCTGTTCACGTCGCTGTTCCTTTTGCAACCGAGCCTGCTCTTCCTGCTGACGATGCTTCTCTTCTTAATGCTGACGGCGTTGTTCCTCCTGCAACCAAGCCTGCTCTTCCTGTTGACGCCGCTTCTCTTCCTAATGCTGACGGCGTTATTCCTCTTGCAACTGAGCCTGCTCTTCCTGTTGACGACGCTGCTCTTCTTTATCCTGACGACGCTGTTCTTCTTGACGACAAAGCATTGCCATAATAGCAGCAAGATCGTCTGTCACAGGAGCTTGGCCCACGGATGATGATGATGATGATGGTGCTCCAAATGATTCGGTGGCGGCTGATTCCATCTCCATTGGCTGACGACTCTGCCGAGCTTCTTGAACCGGAGACTCCCCAAACCGCCTTTCATCCATTTCCTGTTGTCGTTGACCTCTCGTCCTGACACCGTCCACGTTATCCTTTGGCAGAACCGGCATTATTTTATCCCACTTCTGACACCAAATTGTTACGAGCTGAGGGTTCGGGATAAAATAATGGGAATCAGTCCAACCAAAATAACACTTTTATTTAACACTAAACGATGAATACACGAACTTGGTCACACGTATCACAACACAATAATTCACACCACTGTTGCAGCACTTAAAGTCACCGAAATGTTCACACGTATAGCTAAATCCAGACTGACTCGGGAGCAACTACTGTTCACGCGAGACCCTTCCCACGTCAGCCCTCCAGGGCCTCGCTGAGACTCACTCACTCAGACTGACTCAGACTGACTGTCCGGCCATCTCTCCGGCCTATTTATATCGCACACATTTCGATTGTTCGAGAACGATGTCGATCCTTCCAGGAAAGGGTCGGTCCCTCGACACAATGGCCACTCCCCATTCTGCGAAACCACAAACAATAGCAACAATAACACAGCAAGACAAAAGCGTTCGAGAAGGTTCGATTATTACTCATTGTTTAACAGCCTCGGCGTAACAGTACTATTCCTAAAGAGCACAAGAACAAAGTGTCTTCCTCTTATATTCAGTGCATAAAGCTGACAGTTCCCGAGAACCTTATCTGTGGTGGCGGCAGCAGCAGATGTTTCTGCCAAGGTGAGGCTGAAAACCAGCGTAGCTGAGCCCTCGACCTATTTACCACCACCCTCTACCTTAGTGCTACCTACGATAATGTACTAATGTTTCCTAGAATTAGGCCTACTGTTAAACTTACCTAGCTTTATTTAGTACTTATTGTATCTACCAACTTCTGTTAGCATAATAGGTGTGTGTGTAAATAAATGCCCTTTTATTTATTTATTTATTATATAGAGGCATAAGAAATGTGTCAATAGACACATTTTAATCACAATTCTATTATAAAACTAAGTTCGCATAAAATTGCTCATTAGCTTACTTGGCTAGATTGTAATAAAACTAGAGGTACGATACCTACCTTACGATGTAGGTACCTAATATAAAAAAAAAACGTTTAGGGTTCCGCTTTTTGACATTTTGCTACTGAATCCAAAAAAGATACGTTTTGTAATAAAATGTTCACAGTTTTTGACGAAATGAAGGTAATGAATATACGGCCGGGCTTGGAGTTCAAGAAGTTACGAATGGGTCTTTCTTAAATGGACCTTCTCCGGAATATTGACTGTTAACATTCTTTTCTAATGGTTCATTAAAGAAATATCTCGAGGCTGTTGATAAAGCAAGTTTTTTAATTATAACTTAAAAAATGCCGTGTTTTTAAGAATTATCGGCACATAAACATATTTTATAAAAGTATTTTGGCTAGGTGATTATCAAAGGTAAAATATTTTAGTTTGGCGTCAAATAATAATAAAAAGTTTGTGGGTAGACAAAAGTTTATACAGCTTCGTAAATATTTGTAGCTACTTTGACATCAGAGTTGGGTCACTGCCTCATACGAACATACCACAAAGCTAAAAAAACTTTCCTAAGTGTTACGAAGTGTTTATTCACTAAAAATATCGAATGTCGAAAATTTGTTGAAAAAACATCGTTCTCGAAGAGAACAGTAATCTTTTTTTCGAATTAACATACATTCCCGAAGCACCATATATTACTAATGTAGGTATGTAAAATATAGCTGATAACACAGCTATAAATAAATGGATAGATAACACTTTTATTAAACACTATATTAAAATTAGCAGACCCTAATTTTAAAAAATAACACCAATGACACCAGAGACGCGGAAATACGAGTACAAGCGGCGGACTTATGCTAAAACTGATTTTCTCCAGAAAACCTTTTGGTGAACTATAAATCACAATTTTGATCTATACATTGAATTCATACAACACCCAAACAATCAAAATCAATATTCGTGAAATTCAATGTTTTTGTAATATTAAAAAAAGTATAATGCTGTTTATGAAATGCTACAGTATAACAATCTATAACATACGTTTAGAAACTGAAACCCGACTACATAATATCTAGTCGATGATAGCCTTTTTTTTTTTTTTTTTTCGAGGCGGAAATCTGCATCCAGATACCCGTATTGCATGCAGGGTACAATACGGGTTACGTGAGGTTGTCGGACTCAACGACCCACTAAAACCTCCCCGGTGGCCGGCCTCAATGCATGTCAAAGGGTTCTGGGATCTCGCAAGAAACGTACCAGAGCCCCCCTCATGCATATCGCCCATAAAGAGCACGTCCCAGGGGCTGTCGCCCCCAGCACCCTCGCGGTGGGTGCACAGAAGCACATGCCACATTGTGCGGCTGCCCTCCCTAAGTCCGCTATCCAGGTTGGCCAGAGCCCTCCCTCTGACTACCCACGGACACGAAAGGTCCCCTGTTTGGCAGGGGAAACCATTACTCTGCCCCTTCACGGGGCGGGCGGCGCGGGGTGGCCGTTGCCTGCACCCCGCCGCCGCCTTCTCCGAGCGGGATCGGCCCTCTCCCGATCTCGCTCAGCGGCCTCTTTCTGAATCAATACGGTCTCACAGAAAGAGGCCACGGCCTTCCAGCCATCCTCGTCTGTCAACATAGCCGCTACTACGTTTGGCAGATGGTGGTCCTGCCCGATCCTGGTGATCAGGTTCTGCCTTTCCACGCACCACGCTGAGCATTCCTCGAGCGTATACTGGGCAGAATCCCGGTCCCACCCACAATGGTGACATTGCGGTGTCCGTTCGCGTCCAATCCTATTCAGGTACTCACCGAAGCACGCAAGCCCGGTGAGTACCTGGGTAAGTCGATAGGTGACATTTTCCCATTCCCTCCCTAGCCAGCCTTCGAAGCTCGGCAGAATTGCGCCAACGATGCGCTGGCGCAAGTACCGCGGTTCATCGAACCGCTCGCGCCATTCTACGAGCGCACGTTCTCGCTCCTCATGCCTCACCTCCGCCGGCGCTGCTCCGCCCTCGTCATCCTGTCGAAGACGAACGTACACACGTGCGTCCATCGCTGCCAAGATGTCAAAGGGCGGAAACCGCGCCAAGAGAGTTGCCGCCTCAAACAATATCGTCCGGTATCCTCGCGCGATACGAATAGCTATAGTGCGCTGCAGACTATTATACATAGTCCTGCAGCGCCTAACACCCATCAGTCTACTTGACCACACAGGTGCTCCGTAGAGAGCCATCGATCGCACGACCCCCGCGTAGAGTCGGCGAACCCCCTCCCTTGGCCCCCCAAGATTGGGCAACAGTCTGTGCAGAGCACCCACCACCTTCTGGATCCGAAGAACCGCACAGCTGAAGTGCTCCTCAAAACCCCAGCGACTGTCCAAGGTGAAGCCCAGGTACTTGAGGTACCGCCCCACCTGGACATCAACGTCACCCACGCGAACGGACATGCTGGGTGGTTCCTTTCCCCTCGGGAACTTGTGGAATCACAGCGCTTCAGTCTTCTGAGGCGCTATCCGCAGACCCAGCTCGTGGATCTTGTTGACGACGCAAGCCACCCCAAGCTCGGCGAGCTCTCTGGTCCTGTCGAAGGAGTCCCCGTCAGCTAACACTAAAGTGTCATCCGCGTAGCAGACAACGTGTATGCCGACGGGGAGATCGACGCGCAAGACCACATCGTATGCAAGGTTCCACAAGAGCGGGCCCAAAACGGACCCTTGCGGAACCCCACAAAACACCTCCCTCTGGTGCAATGCACCGTCCCGGCCCACATACTGCACACATCTGTCGCGCAGATAGGCGCCAACTATGCGCTGCAGGTAGAGGGGCACTCCATGAAAAACGAGCGCCTCTCTGATCGCCCTCCAGGGCAAGGAATTAAACGCGTTGACGATATCCAAAGACACCGCCAACATCTTCCCGCCCCGGGACACGGCCTGCTTCGACAGTGACTGGACGCAAAGAATCGCGTCAACTGTCGACCGCGCCTGTCGGAAACCAAACTGGTTATCTGACAGGTCGGGACCTTCCTGCTGCAGATGAGTGCATAGACGAGCGGCAATTATTCTTTCGAACAATTTGCCAGCCTCATTCAGCAGGCATATGTGACGATACGCAGACGGAGAATCCATGGCCCTGCCGTCCTTCTTCAAGAGGACCACCCTTGCCTCCTTCCAATCCTTGGAAAAAGTTCCAGAGCAGAAGCAACTATCAAATAGTCGCCTCAGCCTGTCCCCCAATCCGGCGGAAAGAGCCAGCACCCACGCCCGACTAGGAATCCCATCCGGGCCTGGCGCGGTGTTACGTACCCCGAGGCGCTTCACAGCTCGGTGCAGCTCCTCTTCAGTCACCCCCAGTTCATCAGACCAGATGTTCGGGTCCAAAGGTAACCCGGGGGATGAGGGACTGTCCTGAACCCTGGGAAAGAGGGTGTCTACCACTCTCCTGACAAAAGCAGGGTCCAGGGTTCCCGTCAGCGATGGAATCCAGGGCCGGAGTTTACCCAGTACAATTTTGTACGGGCGCCCCCACGGATCCCTGTCCAGCCCCTCGAGGAGTTCACTCCAACACCGAGACTTGGCATCGGCAATAGCGCCTTGGAGTGCCTTGGTAGCGCATCGGTAAACTACGTAAACTCTCTCCGTCTCTTCGGCAAGGGCTCGCCGTCTCCTCCGGGCTCTGGTGTACTGGCGTCGAGCACGCAGGCACGCCTCGCGCAGCCTCGCAATCTCGTTCGACCACCAGTACACCGCCCTACGCTTGGTTAGCCCGGTTCAGGGCATCGATACATCACAAATGGACGTCATCGTTGTCCGGAACCAGGCTGCCTCCCTCTCAGGATCAGGCAGTTGCTCCTCGACCTCCGGCCAGGCCGCGATGATGGCTGCGGCTTTCAACACATCGCTTTCTAGCCGGTTGAGGGCCCATTGTCGCGGCAGGTCGCTACTGCGGCGGGACACATGGTCGGGAGGGCGAAGAGCTACATCGAAAACGATGTGGCGATGGTCGCTTAGTGTGACCATCTCCTTCGCTACCCTCCATCCCGACACCATGTGTGTGGCAGAAGGAGTCGCCCAGAATAAATCCACGATTGACTCTCCCTGCCACCGCACACACGTGCTTACGGACCCCCGGTTTAAAAGCCGGAGGTCAAATCCCGCCGCCCAGTCAACAACCTTTACTCCCCTTGGGTTGTTTCGGGGACTCCCCCACTCGCGAGAGTGAGCGTTGAAGTCACCCAAGACAAGCACAGGACGGGGCAGGCATCTGCAAATGCAGCTACCCACCTCGTCCAGGTACACCTCGTAAGCGGCGAGAGTACAGTTGGGGGAGACGTAACAGGCCACAACGGCTATCTGACCCCACTATACAGCTACGAAACCCTCGCCCTTTTCAATAAGGGCGCAGGGGGGATCACCTTCACCACCGCCCCAATAGATAGCAACAGAGCCCCCGTCGTCCCCAAACCAGCGAGGATGAATCGGGGTACAATAGGGCTCTGATATTACGGCAAGTGTAATTGACCACTGCGCGAGCGTTTGCAGGAGGAGATCCTGCGCAGCTCGGCAGTGGTTGAGATTGCACTGGAGGACCCTAATGGTGTGATCCATTAAGAGGCCTCCATGGCCTCCTGGGGCGGCGGGGCTTTGCCCGACTCAACGGTCTCCTTTGGTGGGGCCGTTTTGCTTTCCGGTGCTGGGGCTGCAGGAGGTTTCCTTTTAGCCTTAGGAGGGGTGCAACGCTTGCTACCCATCCTATGGTCTGCCTTACAGCCCTTGTCGGAACACAGCGGAGACCTAAGTGGACGCGTGCATTGGCTCGCCCGATGATCGGGCTCGCCACACGCATAGCACAAGTTTGTGCGGTCCACCGTACTGCGACACATGCTGCGTACGTGCCCGTACTCCAGGCACCGGAAGCATTGCAGCGGCCGCGAGGTCAAATAATCGACCCGAGCCGAAACCCACCCGACGGTGACGTGCTTTGCCGCGACTAGCTTGCGAATGCAGGCCAGTGGACAACGGACCCATACCGTGCCCAGGGCAGTGGGAGAGCGACGTATGTCGCCTACCCGCACATCATCGGCCGGGCAGTCTCTGGCCCTAGCCACGGCGGCGGCCACCTCCTGCGAAGTAACACTGTCGTCCAGGTATTTAAGCCGCAGGTCACCCGTCTTGACGGGGCGCGAAATGCGCACACTCATCTCGACGAGGGCCTCACGCAACCGACCAGCCAGCGCGTCTGCCTTGGATGTGCAGTCAGGACCTGGCAGCTCCATGATTAGCCGCCCCGTTATAGCCCGCTTGAAGCCAACTGTGTCCAACCCGACTTCGGACAGCCGAATCCGGGCCTTTGCGGCCACCATCACTGCTTCGTAGGTGATATCCGAGCCCTCCGGAATTGTCACCGCAATCGCCGCAGATGTCGGCAGCCGCATCGCCTTCGGCGAACGTCCCGCCTTAGAGCCAGCCTTAGGGCCAGCTTTCTGGCCAGCCTCATTTGGGGCAGGCCTCATTGGGGGTACCGCCAATGTAGCAGGCGAAGGTTTTTTCGCCTTCTTCCTCGTCACGGTCGCCCACGTGTACTCCGGCGCCAGCGGTGCCCGCGCCTCGGAAAGCTGCAACTGCACTGCAGACTCAGGGACATCCGGTGCCGGCTGCGACTGCTTCCCCTTGCCGTCTTTCTTGCCCTTGGCTTTGCCCTTCTTGGTAGGGCCTGGAGCCACGGGAACTTCACTGACCTGAGAGGTCGAAGGCTGGACTTTAAAAGCTGCAGCCAACTTCCTGTCCATAAGAGCGCCAATGCGGTCCATGAACTGGCCCTCCCAACCTTTCCCACCGGTGGCAGGTGGTAATGCCGTCGGCTTGGCCACACTCACTGCGCTAGCCTGGGAAGTGGTCTGCTCACGGATTGCATCCGTCAGCTGGTCCACCTTTTTAGAAAGGGCCGCCATTTGCGCACGTAGGTCAGCGTTCTCCTTTTCTAGGCGCTCCACGTTGGCGTCCAAGGACGTTCTCTGCGTCAACTCAAGGACGCCAGCCATCGCCTTCCTCACCGCTACACGCAGACCGTGAACGTAGTCGCCTTTCAGATTCTTGGACTTGTCGGCGATCTTCTCGACCGTGTCCAAGTTGACCTTGATTGTGGCGACCACATCCTCAGTCGGCTGCCCCTTCATCTCTCTCTCAAGGTCAGCTGGCTTTGGCAGCTTCCCTTTCAACCTCAAGTTCGAGGGGAGGACAGATGGGTCGAAGACATCGTCCGCATCCAGCCTCTCCTTGTCCTTGAAGAACATGGCGCGCTTAGACCCTTGAGGATCTGAAACTCCATCAGCCTTCCTGCCACGCTTTCGAACAGCACGGGACATGTCCGACGCTGTCGAGGCAAACGAGGAGACGGACATAATAGAGCAGTCCGACTCCTCCCCTCTATCGCTCAATGCAGTCGCCACGCTCACCGCGCTCGACCGAATCCTTGGTTTCACGAAGGAACCCATCTTCTCCAAAGACAGCTCTTCCGATCCACCCACACTACCCACACCTTTCGAAACTGAAGCACCCCTCTCCCGCACCGAAGCGCGGGAGGTGACTGCTTCCGTCTCCCTATCCATATCACACGTCAACCGAGCCGAAGCATCGGAAGACCCACGTTTTTCAGCAACTATAAGGCGATCGGCTCCCCCCTCAGAATACGAACTGGGCAACAACGACGTAGCTAGCGCTACGCCGCTACGGGATTCTCCAACTGCGGAGCAGCTGGTACCCGCCTGAGGTAGTTTTTTGCGATTCGTCATTTCCATAGTTTTTTTCCTTTTTGAAGGGGTAAGGTCTCCTGTGATGGGCGCCCTAGCGGCCGAGTTCCCCCCGACCATACTCCACGTGTGAGGCCGGATCCATGCCGCATCCCCACACCCACAACCGCAGACGCAGTTGTGCACGAGCAGCAGCAACACAAGTACAGACTCACACGCGCAATACTCCCATCGGCAGGTGCCGAAACCTTGAGATGTGGTCTTTCCTGCCCACACTCTGATCCTTAGAAGAATCCTCGGATCCTCTCTCTCCACCAGACTGCTCCCCCAGCACGTCCTTGCCTTCACCATGGCTGTCGATCTGCTAGACAGATGGACACCAGGTGTGTCTATCCCTCCTACCCCACCGACAAAGTGCCGGCGCTTGGTGGTTTCAGTTACGTCTATTTCTGATGGAAATAGACCAATAGCGGGCAGCAACCGCGAGAAGGAACGACCCCACCAGACTTGCCTTGAGGATCTACACGACCTGCGCTCTCCCTCAAGACCAAACGCCTCCCTACTCGCTCCCAGAGCCGAGTAAGGAAGGCCTGGATTTATCCAATACAAGCGGCCGAAGCCGCAAGCTAGGCATAGTAACTACTAATGGATACACCCAGACCCGCCCATGTCAATGATATCCTATGTCAACCCGGACCATAATAATGAACCGATTGATACCTCATTCATCAAAATCGGATGAGTAGTTTAAGCGCTACGGTGGAACAACATACAATCATAACTACTCCGTTTGTCTTTGCCATAGTCGGGCAAAAATGTTGCCTTATTCATTAATATGAACAAGGCAACAATCGTTATATGAATAACATTATTATTATGTTTATATATTATATTATTATATATTATTATACAACATTATTATGAATAAGCAATCGATTGACATCATAATAGGAAAAGTATTTTAAGCGCTACAGTAGAACATAGTAAATACAACCAATGACACCGCTGTCATATGATCAAAATTATCCTGTCCATACAAAGGTTGCCTGGAAGAGAACACTTTTATCGCTAAGACCGCCCATTGTACTAAGTCTATGCGTAAAATCATGTTCTATGTTTTAATTTGATGCACAATAAAGAGTTCTCTTATCTTATACATAGACTGTTAAAAACATAATCTTTTTTGGCTTAGTAGTTGGGTAAAAATAACAAACTACCAAAAATTTATTATAGTACGGATCATTTACCTCTCATTCAAACTTTTCCAACTTCAAAGTTGAGAAAATTCGAGCTCTAGGTGGCATTTCGGAGCGGTTCTAACCTCGTTTGTGGATGAACCAATTTAGAGTAAAGTACTGGCTTAGCCTAGTTGCAGTTGGCATAGCTATAGAGTAGACCAAGTGTATTTATTTTAGTACACTTGTTTGTTCTTCAGAACAAAATAGTTTCCCACTTTTCGTTAGAGTATGGTCATTTTCCTTTCAGAGGATTTGTAATGAGGACTTTTCGTTTTCGATTTTAGATCTAACTAGCGTAATAGATGGCGCTGTCTGGAGATATGATATTTATTACGCAACGGTATACGAGATATACCTGTTCTCCTCGTAAATACCTAAGAGATTTATCATTTACTTAGTTAGGCAGAATACGATCAATCATTTTAAACAAAAACTGAAACTTGAACATCGTAATTGGTTAAACATTCTTAATTCAAACACGAACAAAATTGCTACTCAGCAAAGTTATTCTTAGATTAACTGCAGCAGATTTATAATTCCATTAGCTTTTGAAAGTAGCTTGAGAAAACGACTTCAAGCACAATGCCCGTTGAAACTTCCAATATACTATTATACCTTCTGTGGTCTCGCAGAGGTTTCTTTCAAAGATTTACTGCTTTGTTTCAAATTTTAATTTAATTCACCTCATGCAGTTCTTTTTACGATGACTTGCTTCAACTTGTTTTATACTTTTATTAAATTTTCTTTGAATGTGGGTTTGTACACGATTTGCAACGGCTTAGAATGGTCAGACAGGGCAACTGATATGCTTCAAGGCAACTTTTTTTAGTTTGTCATCGTATTGTCAGAATAGTTAAAGTGCCTATAAGCTTTGGGCAACTTGCTTATATATAAAATATCAAGAAACAAACTGTCAAACATCTGTCAAGCGCAAATAAATAAATTTATATTTCTGGGCATACAGCATCATCTAACCCCAAACTAAGCCGAGCATGTTCTATGGGAACCAGATAACTGATAGAATATGTTATACTTAGAAAAACAACTTAGAAATTGAAACAAAGAGATATTGCTTCTATTTTAGTCTGAGTTGAACATAAAATAAAAGCCCTTCTTAAAGTATGTGTAGAATGATTTCCAACTTCCACAATAAGTAAGATAAATTCTAAAAGAATCAAAGTTCTTCAGAAAAAGTACACTCTGCGGTTCACGTTTCCCTTTATACTTTTAAACCGCTAAAATATTGTTTCTGGCGGGCGCGATACCGCCGACTCGGCGCACCGCGTCATACAAACTTGCATGTGCAAGTTTGCTACAGTATCTGGAAGAGACAAGAATATTTACAAGATAATTGACGACCTCCGTGGCGCAGTGGGCGTATAGCCGGCTGTGACGCAGGAGGTAGGAATCCTGCCGCGGGACAAATGTTTGCATGATCTACAAATATTTGTTCCGGGTCTGGATGTTTTACTATATATTATAAGTATGTATTTACAAAAAAAAGTATATAAATATTCTATCAGTTATCTGGTTCCCATAGTACAAGCTCTGCTTAGTCTGGGGCTAGATAGCGCTGTGTGAAATGTCCACCAATATTTATTTATTTATTATAATTATTATTATAAATACTGGATGTATCACGTAACGTTTTATCGGTGTTTCGACTGACAATGTTTCGGTTCAATTCGTGATCCGTCATCAGGGTGAGTGCGCTCCGCTCCGAACTACGTCTCGCCTTGCACTACGCGCCGCAGCCTTCTGCGCGCGAGTTGACGGGCGCGGTGGCGGTGGTAGATAAAACGGTACGTGATAAATCCTGTATTTATAATAATTATTAAAATAAATCACGATAGTTTTCTAAGTAAAACGATAATTATTATAGATGATGAATAAAAAATGTAATTAATCTAACGAACGAAAAGAATTGAGCACATGGGAGAAAGTTTGAAAGGGTATGGTTTCCGGTAAAATTACAGATACATGACGCTTTACACCTGTATGTTTAGAATTGATGGACGCAGGGCAGTACATCGAAGGGTACGTTTTTAAGATGCGTGACCTACGAGGAAATACTTTGGCGATGGTGAGTATTTAACATCAGGTCACACGCTTGTTCCATTTATATAAATAATAATTAAGACGTAGAAAAAACAGATGAATTTATTGTGCGAAAGCTGATTATAGAGATAAGAAAGGAGTGAATATTAAGATGACAGCTGATTGTAAGAATTAACATGTATCAAACAGGATGCTTGCCTTGCATTTTTGTTATTATCTCAGCCTACACACCTTCGATATTTTTTTCCATCCTCTTTGGTTTTGCGCCTTATCCAAGTTTAGTATATTTGAGTTCAATTAAATTGTTCAGTATAAAGAGCCGACCTGATGCTGGTGCTGCTGAACTAGGCTAAATTCAACAGACGTATTTATATCAGCTTACGTCTCCGATAGCTGATCGAGCGAAGCGAACTTCAACTTCAACTTGTCAACTTGGGCAGGATAACCGAGGATAACTTTCGAAGCGTTTATCCGATCATCGTGAAATTTGGTATATAGGTAGGTAATGATGGCACAATTTTGGTGTGACTCAATGAGTTAAAAATTTTGGGGGGTTGTTGAGATATTGGGGTTCAAGAGGGGTAAAAAAAAATGAAAATGAGTCTATTAGGTCAAATGAGACGTCAAATTAAAGGTATATTATAATTAGTATATTTCGACCCCGTTTTTTCTTTTAGTAACATTTTCGTGGTTTCTGAGTTATTAGCTATTATAAAAACTAAACTTTGACAAAATTCACAGGGTACACCAGTAACCCCACAGTGCTATAATTTGGTATGCGTGTAGCTTATGTATCACACATATAGGCCAAAGTCTGAAATCTAAAATAATTGCAATTTGTACACCAAAAAAGAGTAACCAATTTACATGAAATCCCGTTACCTGTAATTTGAATGAAACTGTAGGTCAAGTTAGTTGGTTATCGTTCGTGGCACTATTTTGATAATCAAAGATTACAAATATATTTTTTTTTATTTTATGGTAGACTCGCGAGATCTCAGTTCGGGGCGAACCACTCATAAAAACCTGCTTTACTATTTTAATTTTTCAACAATTAGTAAATAAGTTAGCTTTTGCCCAGTAGTGAGAAACTGTAGGCTAGCAAAAAAGTAAATATGTTGTACACGCTACTCGTAGTTGCTGCGTCGATCCTCCAATTTATAGCGTTAAAACTATTCCTTATTAATTACATACAGTCACCGCATTCACGACATTAATTTAAAACACGTGCAGAATCGTATTAGTTTATTTTAGTGATTGGTTTAATACCGGTAGCTTGAATCCAGTAATCGATACATTTCCAATAAACAATTTCTAACGTAAATATAAATAGTCAGTTTAACAGGTACATCATGCATGAATATGATTGGTTTACCTATTTTATACAGGCTGTTTAATTGATATTTAAGTAGTTGAATTTAAAGAAGATCGAAAATTAAAAAAATAACATAGTAACCAATGAAAAAACACCTATTTTATAGCAATACTAGCCATCAGCCTTACCCGTGATTTAAATGAATGTCGTAAATGCGGTGACACACAGTATATTCTTCAAATAAAACTAGGTATCGATATATATTTCTTCCATGCGGTAGATTTCTCTTTTGCATCACTATCGTCTAATTCCTTAGGATAAGTAACTCCGCACCATTACTTGCACGCACCGCCAATACCCATTTATATACTTCTCCACATTTATCACATCCAGGAAAACTATACATCCGCCAACTAATTCCGTATTTTCCCACGCGGCATATAATCCCAGGCAGTATATTGGACTAGCCAATATCTAGTTAGTGTTGCGATTTTGAGATGAATATTACAGTGGTATTTTTCTATGTAAATAAAAACCTTACGGGAAACCTGTTAAATGGAGTTCATAAGATGCTGTTTGGAAAAGATTGCTTTGTATGTATATCGATAAGATCGCCCATTGTACATTTTACAATTTTGGGGCATAATGCATTCTATAACAGATATAATTATACAATTATTTACATAAAATACAGAAGAAACAGTTGAATCGCCTAAAGACCGTTCCAAACGATCTATAAATTCCTCAATTGCTCCAGGCATCACTATTAGGCGGAAGTGTCCTCAAGACACTGGCTGCATTGCCCCGCTGAATTGCAATGCTTATGCGTTGGTTGACCCAAATAAGCGCAGCTGGCGCTCGGGTAATTAATTATTCAATTAATATTGTTATTATTATTTTATTACTTTCTCTGCACATTGTATGTAGCTGTATGGCAAAATAAATAATGTACTAAAAGTTCTAGATTTTTATATATTCAAGATAAATGAATCGTTTTTAACTAGCTCTCGGGTCCCTGTAGAATAAAAGTTGGTAATTGTATTACTTAGAAAACACCTGAGTTTTCTAAGTAAGAGTAGAACGGCAAGAGGTGCCAAGAAGAAAAATAATTGGTTTGCACCAGGAATAAGCCATACCCGCAGCATTGAAAATCGCGTTAGTTAAATCCATACAAATAAGACAAGATTACTCATATTTGGCCGTTTTTGAATTTTACCTTAGAACGAGGGTTTTTTTAATATATATATATTACATAAACAGATTCAGGAGATTTTTTTCTGATGTTCGTTACTGGACATTTAACACTATCTATCTATTTAGCGCTATCTAGCCCCAAACTAAGCAGAGCTTGTACTGTGGGAACCATATTACTGATAGAATACTTTTTTTTAAATACTTCTAGTATTCCTTACTTATAAGTAATAGGTACTTATATAGTCTATTCCATCCATAGGTTGTCTAGTAGAGATCACCCATTGTACTAAATCTATTTGTAAAAAATATGTTCTGTGTTATACTTTGATAGATAGATAGATAATTCCTTTATTGCACACCATTAAATACAAACATTTATAAGAAAATACACTCTTAAATAATAGGTACAATTAATAAAAAACTAAATATAAAAAAAATAAGTAAAAAACAGACAACCTTTGGATGGACAGGATCTATGTGAACAAATAAGGACGGCGGCGTAAACTGTATTGTACTTTGGTGTACAATAAAGAGTTATCTTATCTTATCTCTATTCAGCGATAAGACCGCCAATTGTATCACATAGTTTAACGGTGTTCTTATTAGCTGTATTATTTTCTTGGTGTGCAATAAAGAATTATCTAATCTAATCTATCTAATCTAATGTATAGAAAATAACCAGACCCGGAACACATATCTGTAGATTATGCAAATATTTGTTCCGGGACGGAATTCGAACCCGCTACCTCCTGCGTATCAGCCACTTATTCGCCTACTGCGCCCCGGAGGTCGTTTTATTTATGATTTAACTAGCTGGTGCCCGCAACTCCGTACGTGTTACACTACTAAATGTGTATGTAACCTAGAAATAAAGCTAAAGACGCTATTGCAACTTGACTTGACACCCCATTTTTATCTCATGGTATAAAAATTATAATAATTTATAGGTTGAAAAGCCTATGTGGTAACCTAGGTAGTCTACGTCAGTACATACTAAATTTCATTGAAATCGGTTCTGCCGTTACGACGTGATTGAGTAACAAAAAAATATCAAACAAATAAGTAAACAAATATCCAAACTTTTGCATTTATAATATTAGTGTGATAAATGTTCCAACTGGATAAATCAATTAAAGTAATCCTTGTAAGAATAGTAATACAAGGGCTGAAAGCGATCAATTGCACCCAATATATTTTGGCGTACGAGCGATAAAATGCAAGCGAGGAATTCAAGATTTTTTAACAATCTCAAAAATGTCAAGCCTAGACGGAACTTGAACCCGCAACCTTCCTATTGATACGAGGACGCACTATCCAATTGTGCCACCAGGCCATGTTACTTCAGGGTCGAAATTAGTTAAATGATTCAGATTACGACTAAAGCGCAGCTAGAATCAAATTTTTGGGATGGTTTCATAAATCTTGGAATTTTCCGTATGTGTTCGGATAACACTATAAAAATTAAAATACTTCTTATATCCTTGTTTAATATAAAGCTTTTCATCACGAATGCGAGAAAATTAAACATAAACAAAAAACCTAAGACTTATTATTATTCCTGGCGGTCGCAATACAGCTACGTTTAATGCAATTGCATATTCAAGTCAGAGTACCAATAAGCATGACAACAGTAAGAATAAATTAGTCGCAATTCCGCATAGGAACAACAGGTGTAGTGACCTAATTTTCAGCATGGGAGTACGCACAAGGTAATCAATCAAGCGTTGTCCAAACCCAGAATACAATTATGAACTTAGTTCATGTCACCGGTACAGAGACCAGAGCGACGTGATAAATTAGACTGGGTTGTGGTACTGTATTAGTTTACTATAATTAACATAGATCTATTTGAAATTATGTTTTGTTTTGTATTTGAGTTCTGGATAGAACTCCAGTAGTTACAATAAACTTGTTCAGTAGATTTTCGCTTAGTTGTTTCATAAAAATGTTTCATGAAACATCAGAAAAAAATCTCATTAAATCTGTTAAAACATCCTATTGAATTACCGAGAAAAGTCCTACATTATTTTTACTAAAGTGATATTTACCGTAAATTGTGAGTTTTTGGGTGACCCGATTTTCCAGCACAGTTGAATGCTTTGATCATGGGTAATCAAAAACTCACAAATCCTTTCCATCCAAAGGTAGTCTATAAAAAAATGTTCACTTTGCATACTTCGGAGATAACGGGGGCGGTATTTTTTCGATATTTTTTATCATAACTCCAAAACTGTACAAAAGAAAAAATGCAAAAAATTCTGAAATTATTATTCTAAACAAGCTGATAGGTTTAGAAGTTGCTGAGCTATGTGACAGATGGACGGACAAAACTATAAGGCTCGGACTATATGGCATCCAGGCTTGTCAGTCAGGTGTATAGTAGGTGTAGGTGTATAGTAGATGCAGGAAAAATTCAAATGTTTGGTTGTGCGACGGATTGGTCAGGGGCCATTAAAAAACGGTCCCTGACAAGCCCGGATGCCATATAGTCCGAGCCTAAGGGTTCCGTTTAAACCATTTTGACCCGGAACCCTCAAAAGTCTAACTCAATAAGCAAACGTTAACCATAACAGTATCAACGTTAACTAGTGACCCTCTGCGCTTTTTAATAAAAGAGGAAGTTATTAATTCACTGTCTACGTATTTTTTGTGTACTTTGTTTGTACAAATCTTTCATATCAAAAAAATCCTATCTGGATGAATCAGATAACCACATAATTTTGGAATTCCTAAGTTTATTTTAAGTTTAATCTTTTTAACATAAGCAACAAGAATTTGCTTTAGATGCGCTATGTCTCATAGTCTCTGAGAAAATCGATGAAAAAGTATGAAAAAATATATTTATTACATTTGCTGGTTCTGATATCAGCCAATATGATTTTACGTTTGGATTATGCCTTCGATCGTAAAAAGGTTTATGATTCTATAAATACGAGTTCAAGTATGAAATCTTTTCGGAAGCTCAGTTCGATCAAATTATAACTATGACCCACTCTTGATATTCATTTTGATTTATATATTTTTTAAGTATAATAACTAGTGGTTCGCCCCGAACTGAGATCTCGCGAGTCTACCATAAAAACAAAAAAAAATATGATTCGTAATCTTTGACTATCAAAATAGTGCTACGAAAAAACACCAACTAACTTGACCTACAGTTTCATTTAAATTACAGGTAACGGGAGTAGTTAATCGCGTGTTAATTGTTTACCCTTTTTTGGGGTAAAAATTGCAGTTATTCTAGATTTCAGACTTTTGCCTATATTTGTGATACTTATGCCACACGCACACCAAATTACAGCACTGTGGGGTCACTGGTGTACCCTGTGAATTTTGTCAAAGTTTAGTTTTTATTATGGCTAATAACTCAAAAACTACAAAAACTTTTTTACTAAAAGTAAAAACGGGGTCGAAATGTACTAATGAAGAACTTTCATTTGTCGTCTTACTTGACCTGATAGTCTCATTTTAATTTTTTTTACCCTTCTTGAACCCCAATATCTCAACAACCCCGCAATATTTATAGCTCATGAGTCACACCAAAATTGTGCCATCATTACCTACCTATATACCAAATTTCACGATGATCGGATAAACGCTTCGAAAGTTATCCTCGGACAAACAAACAGACATACATACATACAACGCCGATTTGCCCAAGTTGATTTGGAGATCTCGCTTCGCTCGATCAATAAATATACGTCCACAAATTATATATTAGGTACTTATTCTCAAAATCTAAGCCGACTTAGTAGCTAAATGTTATTATTAAGACATTACACTAATACTCCTCTTCACCCAAAGGTATGATAGAGATCGCTTTTTAGTGATAAGACTGCCCATTATATATATATAATAAATAAATGTGTATTTGTATTATTGTATCATAGGGGTAGGTACACAATATAGGGCATCCAATCTCGGTATTCCGAGATCTCGAAATATCGAGATCCCACATCATTTTCCAGTCCTGCAAGGAGCGGGATTACCTGTGTGGGGTCCGCGAGATTTCCGGATTTCCGGGATTAGCGAGTTGCATACAAACTCTGTCTGAATCGGGGGGTTCGATGGGCAAGTATTTGTCTTTTGCATATGCTCTTAAATCTATTCCACCTACTAGTATGGAAGCTGAAAGGGCTTTCTCTGCTACAGGCTATCTAGCGTCGCAAATTCGAAGCAGTCTGGCAGACGAGTCATTAGTCATTTTATGTTTCCTTCGTAAACATTTTCAACAACATAAACAGATTTAGAATAGAAGTAAACTGAACTGGATATTGATTGTTTATTAATATACTTTAATTTATTAAATATTAAGTAATTATTCTAATTAAAAGTACTAAATGCATACCTTATGATTTTTATTTTAACATCTAAATACACAATACTTAATAGGGAATTAATCTAAAACTTGCGGGATCCCGCAAATTCCGAGATCCCGTGGGATCGTAAATCATCGTTCCCGCAAATACCAAGATCACAAATAACATGCGGAATTGGATGTCTTAGTTACAGTAGATCTTGAAATTACCCTAAAATAGTAAACATTATGGCTTATTAAATATTATGCATTATACATTTACTTGTTTTGTATCTAGTTTGTATGATACATTGAAGAATGATCATTCATTCATTTAACACATTCATTCATTTAAACTGTCATCAGTGAGGCGTAGATATCTGAATCAACATACCGAACCAGTGAGACAATTACGTAACTTAGTTAGCAACCAGTTTCAATTTGAAACTACTAAATATTCGGTTGATAAAAATTGGCAAGTATTTTTAAAGACGGTTCTTACTAAAATAATACTTTGATAATCTGTCGGATTGTCTGCCAGGAATAATCGATTGTTTGATTAACGCAACCCCATAGCAGACAATGTCTGATTCAATTTCAATACTATAAATTTACCTCTCTCATACTTATCTACGGATTGAAGTATCCAACAAACTAATCCTAATCTATTCCTTGATGAAATATATACTCGAATCACTACAAAGTTTTCCCGATAGAGGGATTTAAACTTATCATTCACCTATAAATAATGAGTCAATTATCACTAGCAACCTATCTTTCTTCTTATCAAATACTTAAGCCTGTATAATCAAAAAACACTTCCAGGGATTGTGAACCCTGATGTAATGACAACAGGGTAAAGTTTTGCATGTTTGAAAAGAAAAGGTAAAGAATCGAAGTACATTTTCACCTTAGTTTGGTATCGATCGACGCAAAACTTTATAACTCGGGTATTGAGATTTATTGTAATGAAATTACAAGGATATCGTTTTCCTGCGTGAGTGATTACGGTATAAGTCGTAAATATATAAATAGTCCAAATTCTCAGTAAATGCAAGGGATTCTATGTCGTAAAGTGCGGTCGAGACATATGTAGTATCTGCTTGTAAGTCTTTTTGCGGTTTTATAGATCGTTCGGTTTTGGCCTCTATAGCCTTATGGCTGAAGGATGATGCATACATATAGCGCGTTTATTAGGTAGTGTCTTGATCTTATCCGGCTCCATTCCCATGCTTACTCATAATAGTGTCATAAAATTGATGACAGACAAATTAAAGCTGGGATGAATCATTATAGTTGATGCAGTTGACCAGATCCCACACGTACGACGACGTAAACAAAGATATTTCTTGGGGCATAAAAATGAGATGAGGTTAAATATCTAGAAGTATTTTAGTGGCTACTCTTCTACAAGGCTCAATAATGGTAGAGAGTTTGCTGTCAATTGCGAAACTAAGTTATGGATAGAAGAGATATTAATTTTCCAGACGTTACTTAACTTCGTTTTAAAAGCACTATCCAGGAAGAAAAGTTTTGTATAAAGGTTTTCAATAAAAGTCACTTGCTGCCTTATTCAAGCTGTCAATTTGAATCTGAGCCGATTGTACAGAGACGGTCAAAGGCCAGTTTCTGTAAATATATAATATATTTTACTAGCTGACCAATCCGCAGCTTCGCACGCGTAGTTTTTCAATACTTTCCTTCTGCGCAGATGGGTAAAAAGTAACCGAAGCTACTCAGGAATAATGTAGCATTGTAATGGTAAAATATTTTTTGAAATCGGACCCGCAGTTTTTGAGTTTATTCGTTACAAACATACAAAAATACAAATATTTCCTCTTTTTTATATGTATATAAAAAATATATATATAATATAGATAAAAAAAATTGTCTTCATTTAATTACTAATATTAAACGGGTATCTTATATTATGTTTTTTATTTATCATCCCGACGTTATAACTGTGTTGGAACAGTCGTGATCGCGGGCAGACTGAAGTACTTGGATGGAGCTACCTTCGAGAAGTGATGGCAGCTGCAGGGACCACCCACACTCGGTCTTCCACGTTCCACGTTTATATTGCAACACACTACAGTATCTACGCACTGAGATGAACGATCACGATGCGCATATCACCAGATTCCAGGATGCTGCTCAGAATTCCCAATTTCAGAAATTTGGAATCGTACAGTGATCGTGAAGTTTATTAAGTACTAATTTTAATTTATTCACTCAATTACATGGATCATTTTGAAACGTCAATTTTACCAGCTGCAGATACCCGCGCAACCAAGCCAGGAAAGAAATATGATATTTTTAATTTATTTTGCCGAGTATAAGTAGTTTAGGTTAAATGGTAGTAATTGACGACCTCCGTGGTACAGTGGGCGAATAGCCGGTTGAGACGCAGGAGGTAGCGGGTTCGATTCCTGCCGCTGGAGCAAATGTTTGCATGATCTACAGATATTTGTTCAGGGTCTGGATGTTTTTCTATATATTATAAGTATGCATTTACAAAAAAAGTATATAAGTATTCTATCAGTTATCTGGTTCCCATAGTACAAGCTCTGCTTAGTTTGGGACAAGATAGCGCTGTGTGAAATGTTCAGCCATATTTATATTTGATCGAGCGAAGCGAGATCTCCAAATCAACTTGGGCAAATCGGCGTTGTATTTATGTATGTTTGTTTGTCCGAGGATAACTTTCGAAGCGTTATCCGATCATCATGAAATTTAGTGTATAGGTAGTTAGTGGTGGCACAATTTTGGTGTGACTCAATGAAGTAAAAATGATGGGGGGTTGTTGAGATATTAGGGTTCAAGAGGGGTAAAAAAAATTAGATTATAAGATCAAATGGGACATCAAATGAAAGGTCTTCATTAGTACATTTCAACCCTGTTTTTATGTTGAGTTTAATCCTTGTAGTTTTTGAGTTATTAGCCATAATAAAAAAAAATTTGACAAAATTCACAGGGTACACCAGTGACTCCACAATGCTGAAATTTGGTATTCGTGTAGCTTTAGTGACACAAACATAGGCAAAAGTCTGACATCCAGAATAAGTGCATTTTGTACCCCAAAAAAAAGTAACCACTTTATATGAACTCCCGTTAGCTGTCATTTAAATGAAACTATAGGTCAAGTTAGTTGGTTATATATTACGTGGCACTATTTTGATAGGCAAAGATTACTTTTTTTTTGTTTTTATCGGAGACTCGCAAGATCTCAGTTCGGGGCGAACCACTAGTTATTTATTTATTAATTGTAATAAAACACCTAAAATGTACTTTTCTAATATTAAAAATAGGAATAAAAAAATAAAGTGTTTTCACTTTCGACTAGCCTGTATTTTTTTCGGTCATCATTTTATCCATATCAGCCACAGGACGTATACTTTTGAAAATGTGATTTCCAGAGCGACCAATCTTATGCGACCTGCGCCCAACGGCTCCCAGCAACCTTTATTAGATCATCTTTTGCTATTCGGTAGCAAAAGACGAGCAGAACTTCCCCGGATGAACCATTTCACGTTCTTTCACTACTAAACGCCTAGATCAAAAATGAGACCTAACCACAGAAATTTTACCGAAAGTAGAAGTTAAAACTAGGAGAGTTGGGTTTGATGAGAGGTAGTAAGACCCAAGCGATTAAGTATCATTTGCGAAGCCCCCTTTAATGTGAACCTGGATACAGAATGCATCGAGCCCGCTCCGATGCACAAATCACTAGTTTATTAGATTCTAGGAAAGTCGCAGCGCTGAATCTAAGATGTCCGAGATGAAAGCCGTTTTATTTACTCTACTAAGTTTATGTTTTTGATTGTATTCATGTTTGCTTCGGTATAAATTATTAATAAAAACCTTTGTTATTAAATTTTAAACAAAGATTTGTATAAAATACTATTTTAGTAGTTGACATAAAGTTAATTAACATATTACTTCAGACCTCCGTGGCGCAGTGGGCGTATAGCCGGCTGAGACGCAGGAGGTAGCGGGTTCGAATCCCGCCGCGGAACTAATGTTTGCATGATCTACAGATATTTGTTCCGTGTCTGGGTGTTTTTCTATATATTATGAGTATGTATTTATAAAAAAAGTATGAGTATTCTATCAGTTGTATGGTTCCCATAGTACAAGCTCTGCTTAGTTTGAGGCTAGGTAGCGCTGTGTGAAATATGTAAATGGATGTATGTATGTTTGTTTGTCCGAGGATAACTTTCGAAGCGTTTATCCGATCATCGTGAAATTTGATACGTAGGTAGGTAGTGATGATACAATTTTAGTGTGACTAAATAAGCTATAAATGTGGGGGGGTTGTTGAGATATTGAGGTTCAATAGGGGTAAAAAAAATGAAAATTAGACTATTAAGTTAAGTGGGACGTCAAATAAAAGGTCTTGATTAGTACATTCCAACCCTATTTTTATTTTTAGTTTAATTTTTGTAGTTTTTGAGTTATTAGCCATAATAAAAACTAAACTTTGACAAAATTCACAGGGTACACCAGTGACCCCACAATGCTGAAATTTGGTATTCGTATAGCTTTAGTAACATAAATATAGGCAAAAGTCTGAAATCCAGAATAACTGCAATTTGTACCCCAAAAAAGAGTAACCAATTGACATGAACTCCCGTTACCTATAATTTGAATGAAACTGTTGGTCAAGTTAGTTGGTTATGTATTTCTTGGCACTATTTAGATAGTTAAAGATTACGAATAATATTTTTTTGGTTTTTATGGTAGACTCGCGAGATTTCAGTTCGGGGCGAACCACTAATAAATGAGCATTACATATTTACGGCGTCACACGTAGGACCTTAGCATTTATGGTTATAAATTTATTAGTGCCCCAATTGAATTTATCGTCAAAACTAAAAGTTTTATTCCATTTACATGTGCCTGCTTCAAATAACGACTCATTAAAACGTCTGAAAATAATTTTTTATTTAAAAATAAGTTTTATCGTATCAAAATATATACTCATCATCATTCGCAACGCGACTTCAGCCACTGCTAATTCGTTTATGGAATTCTGATAGAACAAGCAAATGTCCCATCTGATGTTAAGTTGTAACCATCGCCTATACCAAAGCATTGCCTCGTAAATTATGTACCTTAAGAACATGCCATACGAAGCACTGTCCTGCGTCCATAAACTTGAGACATATATGCCTCCCTTTACCTGTACCTTTCTTCAAGGTTCTGTTCCAGCCTTATCTAGGATGCTTCCAGCAGCAGCAGGATTTGACCCGTGATGCTTTCTACATCGTCTGCCGATGTCGCTGCTGGACAACCAATGTTTGAATCCAGAGTTTGTCGACGCCATTCAGTTGCCAAAGATTTCATAGTTTCTTAATATGCTTTATCTGTAGTAGAGTACAGGGTAAAATTGTATGCTTGTGGTCTAATTTACTCTTAAAATATTTATCTCTATTTTTTCAGAGCCACAAGGTACTTTGTAACTCATTAGTTATCTGTGCCGCGAATAAACTTGTGAGGAATACCTGGTTGTCTTAAAAAATGTTGGCTCGTTGACCGCTTTGTCATAGGTATTTATCTCATTCTCGCGCAGAAAACAAAACAAAACGAAGTTTAAGTTTATTCTTATACAAGCTTTTTGACATTTTTATGGTTACCTTGTTTGTTAATGATTACCAGTCCAATCAGATTTGTTTTATTGTTTGTGGCATGTAGAGGACTATTTTTATGTTCTTTTTATACAGAACACCTATTTTTAATCAAAACAACAAAATTAAATATTTATTGTGTTGAACGCTTATGAATAAAGTGGAACAGCCAGTAAAATTGCCGATTCAAAGTGATCGTTGCGAAAAATATCAATAAATGATGATAAAACCATGCATGTCATCATACATCGGTCAGGCACCATTCAAAAATGTATTGGCGTGATCTTACAGAAAGAATTAACAAGTATTTACATAACTCCTTAAAATGTACAAAAAAAATCAGACCAATCATCTAAAGACTAAATTAAGTTTAAATTTGTATCGACGCAAGCAAAGTTGTGACCAAATGCTAGTTATTCTTAAATTAACAAACACGGCAGTTCTCAGTGAGCTTATTTATTTCACCTCGGCTGAGCATCTGTTGAGCAAAGGTATATGAAAACACGCAGTGAGAATGCAAGCGCATTATTTGGACTGGCTGCTTTGGAACAAGTAGAAAAACACTAAATGGGTGTACATTTTTAAAATTGTGTGTGAGTTATTTACCTAATATTATTACTTAAGCACTCTATGACCCACTGCTGGACAAAGGCTTCCCCTCGTTCTTTTCAGTGACTTCTTTCCAGCGTCAAGACGGTCCAATTTGCTCGGAAATAAGAGAGAATGTCTCGTCATCTTTTCCATCTTCTTTTCATTAACCTATAGGTAACAGTCAGAAACTAAAATTTTCTCTCAATGATCTTAAAATCTCATGAATTAATCAATATATTAAAATATTCTTTACTAGATACAATATGCGACCTTATGACAAAAGGAAGCGATCTCTTCAGACACATTTGGTAGTAATATTATTTTTTTTTATAATAAAATTCACAAAACTATGTCAAAAGCATAGAATATGTGTATTTGTAGAAAGGTACTTAAGGAACGAGTTACACTTTACACAGTCAACAAACAGAACAGGTTAAACCAAACAGTAGTCCAGTTGGCTTTAACGAACATGCAGCGAATTAAGGAATTACATTCCTCTCCGCTCTAGCTTTCGAGGTATTTTACTTGTGCTGTTTGTTCGCTTTGTAAATTGGTAGTAGGTATTTGAATGTAGCAGCTATGTGCCCATTGATGGAAACAGGGATTGTGTTTTAAGTAGTGTCGGATATTCGGATGCATATTCACCTAAAGTTGATTTTTGGCTAACAATTTATGAAAGCGGCTTCTTAGAATATATTTATGAACATAAAATCCCGGGTTCCCGGTATTGGAATTTAATGTTAAATATTAAGCAGGTAGAATTTGCCATCTCACTCGCACACTTACAAAATGCTTATGTTGAGGTCTAATAGGCCCGATCTGACACTTGTTACAAGGTTGTTTTCGCTTCATCAAATTACTGAAAAAATCAATCAAATAATTACTGACAGTAAAAGTAGGGAAAAGCAACCATATTATGTTGTAACAAGGCATTATGTAGTATATCTATGTGCCAAAGTGTGTGGTTTTTCATAGAATGTGAATTTCTTTAGACTATATGAGGGATGAATGACAAACCATAAAAATCTATGCAACTTTATGGGATGTTTATGTTTAGTAGATAAATAAATTAAAAAAAAAAATAGCACGTGATAAATTTGTTAATCCCGGAATCGCGGAATTTTTTCGATAAAAAATGCGATTTATAACCTAACCAACTTTGAAGTGTAGGTAAATATGCATCCGAATATCCGATCACTAGCTAAGATTACAGAGCCACCAGACCTACGCCATTTTAGCAAAAATGGTGTTATGAGAATAGATAGTGTATTTTATATTTTATTTTATAGTGTACTAGCTGTTGCCCGCGACTTGGTACGTATTACACTACTAAATGAACTCGTGTACCTAGAAATGAATTCGCTGTTGCAACTTGACACCCAATTTTTATCCCATAGGGACTGATTTATGACATAAAAGGTAGCCTGTGTGGTAATCCAGGTTATAATCTACGTATATACCAAAGTTCATCGAAATCGGTTGAGCCGTTACGACGTGATTGAGTAACAAACAAAAAAATAAATAAACAAACATTCAAACTTTCACATTTATAACATTAGTGTGATTTTGTAATGTGTGTCATAGAGAGAGGAGATTCTTTGAACTTCATTGCCGATAAACTCGATCGTCCGCTGATATAGAAGCTTAGAAAGAGGAATAAATCGCAATAAGTAGGTAATTAAGTACTAACAGCCCTAGATAAGCTTTTTAATAAATTGCGATTATTTTCTTGGCTAACATGGCTAAAATAGGTTCAATAAGTACCTGGTTTTAGTGGGTCGTTGAGTCCGACAACCTCACATAACCCGTATTGTACCCTGCATGCAATACGGGTATCTGGATGCAGATTTCCGCCTCAAAAAAAAAAATAAAGGTTCAATAAGCACCACTCTGGAGCTTCTTTTCGTAAAAGGATCAGGAAAAAACAAATAGACTTAACTGATTATTTCCTGGCTTGGTCGCAGAAGACAGGCGACGATTTAGGATGATCTGTTATTTTGCATTTGTAAGTTACCGAGATCGATATTTGTAAGATCTCCAAATCAACTTGGACAAATCGGCGTTATATGTATGTATGTATGTATGTTTGTTTGACCGAGAATAACTTTCGTAGCGTTTATCCGATCATCATGAAATTTGGTATATAGGTAGGTAGTAATGCCACAATTTTGGTATGACTCAATGAGCTAGAAATATGGGGGGGGGGTTTGAGATATTGGGGTTCAAGTGGGGTAAAAAAAATGAAAATGAGACTATTAGACCAAATGGAACGTCAAATAAAAGGTCTTCATTGGTACATTTAAACACCGTATTTATTTTTGTTCAATTTTTGTAGTTTTTGAGTTATTAGCCATAATAAAAACAAAACTTTGACAAAATTCACACGATACACCAGTGACCCCACAATGCTGAAATTTGGTATTCGTGTAGCTTTACTGACACAAATATAGGCAAAAGTCTGAAATCCAGAATATGTAACTCCCATTTGTACCCCAAAAAAATAACCAACTTACAAGAACCCCCGTTACATCTAATTTGAATGAATCTGTAGGTCAAGTAGGTTGGTTAACCATTTCGTGGCACCAATTTATTAGTCAAAGATTAAAGCCGGCATGCACAAAGATCACTAAACGTATTTAGCGACTAAACGTGTTTAAATTTGAAGTATTTGTATGATTTGACAACTCCTTAAATCATATTTAGCAACTATACACGTTTAGGCATCGTTGTGCAAGTTGCCCTAAGAATAATATTTATTTTGGGAGATTCGCGAGATAAGTATGTCTTAATGACCAAAATATTATTTAACATTATTTTATATAAATCTTTTACAAAAATTTAATCTATTACATACCTTAGTAAAATAAAGTATAACTATTAGCAACTAAACCTTTAAACAAAGCAAACTATATATAAAACCCTAATCTAACAAGCCGCTGCCAGCGGGTAGCGTGCCCAGGATGCTGGCCGCATTGCCACGTTGAATGGCAATGCTTAAACGTTGGCTTTATAATTATTTAGTTTGAGTAAGTATATAAGAGGGCAATTCTGTTGGCACTAACTAAAATATATGTAGGTTTGACAGCACTAAAATTACAGCTCTCACTTCCTGTCCGTATGAAACAACTAAAAATGACAATAAAGCCCATCACAGACGTAGCTAAAATATATAGAAATATACCGTGTTATACTGTGCTATAATGTATATTATAAATAAATAAATAAATAAATATTACTGGACATTTCACACAGCGCTATCTAGCCCCAAACTTAGCAGAGCTTGTACTATGGGAACCAGATAACTGTTAGAATACTTATATACTTTTTTTTTGTAAATACGTAGTTATAATATAAAGACGTATACATATATACTTATATATTATAGCAAGCTGAAACGATGTATTACATCGTTTCAGCTTATATAGTTGTCATATATAGTTTGTCTTCATTTCACGATGGTCGGCCTTGTTTCTATGCTATGCAATAATATTGTTACGCTGTTACACAATAAGAAATAGCCGAAATTTCTCGAACGCTTTTGTCTTACCTGTTGTGTTATTGTCTACGGTTGCGCAGGATGGGGAGTGGTCATTCTGTCGAAACACCGACCCTTTCCTGGAATGTTCGAGATCGTTCTAGTGTAGTGAATTGTGTGCGATATAAATAGGCCAGAGAGATGGCCGGACAGTCAGTCTGGATTTTGCTATACGTGCGAACATTTCGGTGACTTTAAGTGGTGCAACAGTGGTGTGAATTTGTGTGTTGTGATTACGTGTGACCAAGTTCGTGTATTCATCGTTTAGTGCTGAATAAAAGTGTTGTTTTGGTTAGATCGATTCCCATTATTTTATCCCGAACCCTCAGCTCGTAACAATATAAATTAAAGTATAGCTTGGTGACTTCATAGAAATATAAATTATAGCTGCGTGTGTGGTCACTCGAAATTTTGTACCGAAGATATATCACGCTATGCCTTGCTATGATTCATATTGTTATATATTATAGCTACGTCTGTGATGGGCTTAATGTTAGTGCTGCCTTGTTTACTTTGTGTCGACAGAATTGCCTACAATATTTTCTGTTCCAAAGCCTTAACTGGTACAGTAACGAGAACGTTTTACTTTTATATATATTTTGGCATTTATAGTTTCTCCGATTCTTTGATCTTGCTACACTCTAACAGACTACACAGTCAGTATCATCATAAGATTTTATTACAGGAAAGTAGTTATATAAAAACAAGAGTGTGCTTGATACCTTTGTGACATCCGCTTTAAGCCCTAGATGTTTTAAAACCCGCATCATACTCCTATTTGAGAAGTAGACTGAGTTCCGGGTGGTCTAGATAATAAGTAAGTACCTACTTGTAATATTTACATAAATGTAAAGCTAAGTAGTTGTTGGTTTACTCGACTACATTGAATGCGAAACCGGCAGTGGACATTGCAATAGACAGTTAAATCTGACAGTGTTGCTTCTGATTAACGATTACAATTACATATTCAATAGTTGCATTTAAATTGAATGCATTGGTTAATCAATAGAAGTGTCATTAGTAAGCTTATTTAAAACAAATAGTTTCCTGTAGCCCATGATTCTTATTAAAACTTTATGTAATTTGAATAACCAAATTAAGTATAACAATACAAAAAAGCATTATGAATCCTACATTTACTTACTAATGAGAGACACTCCGGACCAAACTAAAACCATGCGCTTCTCTACCTTGTTAACTTGGAATTTACTAAGTACATTTAAATTTAATCCGTAGGATATCAAAGAATATAAATTGATTATATTCGTGATAATAATAGGTCCTTATCTATGAAATTGCCGTTCTTCAGTACTGGTCATTTCAAATAGAAAAAAAGTTTGGAATGGCTTTGTATTCTAAATTCCAATTAATTTTGTTTTAAAAACATGACATTCTTTTTACAAACTCAGTCTTTTGTTTATTGATTAGCGTTGTATTTTCATTACATTTGAACATTTTTCGTCATACTGGATACTTTAAAAATTCGTGTCATTATGGAATATGAGTTCCGTCGTGGCACCAACGCGACACAAACGGAACGTAACATCAAAAACGTTGAACTGTACAAACGAACGCACAACCCGTTATTGGTTTTCCCGGTTCCGTTCTGGAAATTTTGACTTGAAAAATGAAGCTCGTGGTCGTCCGGAGACTTTGGTCAACAATGATGAATTAAAGGCGATTGTGGAAGCTGACGAAACTCAATCTACAGCTGAGCTAGCAGCAGCTTTTGATGTTAGCATCAAAATAATTTTGATCCATTTGCGACAAATAGGCAAGGTAAAAAAACTTGATAGATGGCTGCCCCACGAACTTAACGATCTCCAGCGCAACGTACGCGTCGAGACCTGCCTCGCGCTGCTCAATATGCCAAGAAATGAAGGAATTTTGAACCGAATTGTTACGTGCGATGAAAAATGGATTCTGTTCGACAATCGAAAGTGCTCAGCAAGTTGGTTAGATTCTTGTTCAGCGCCAACGCAATGTCCTAAACCACAAATGACCCCTAAAAAGGTGATGGTCACTGTTTGGAGGTCTAGTGCGGGTGTGATTCACCACAGCTTTTTACAAAACGGCATGAGCATTACTGCAGATGTGTACTGTAAGAACTGGAGACAATGATGGAGAAGCTAGCACATCGGCAACCAGCTTTGGTCAATCGGTCGTCCCTACTGCTCCTTCACGACAACGCGCGACCCCATACTGCACAAGTACAAGACAGTCTCCAAGCTGCAAGAGCTGGGTTTGGAAGCTCTCCCTCATCCGCCATACTCACCAAACCTTGCACCTACCGACTATTACTTTTTCCAAAATTTGGACAACTTTTTAGTGGGTAAAAAATTCAATTCCCGAGAGGCAGTACAAAATGCCTTTGAAGAGTTTGTTGCCTCCCGTCCAGCTGATTTTTACAAGAAGGGCATCAATAAACTGCCAATGCGTTGGCAAAGATGCGTCGATTGCATGGGTGATTACTTTGAATAACAGAAATAAAAAAGTTTAATAAAATAAGTACTTATTCCATACAAAACGGCAATTTCATAGGTAAAGAGACCTTATATTTATCCTAAGTATTTACAGTACTATTTAATATATTATTACATTTTTATTATACGTTGTATATTTATTTATGAATCATACATAAATTTAGGTTATATAAGTTTTCAATTGTTATTTTAAACAGTTTTCATATGTATTTCAAAAAGAACTAAGTGTAAACTTTGTTAATTCATTAGTCCGAGGTATAAACAACTGCATAATCCATACAAGAATTTCGAGGTCTTCACGACACAGGCTTGGTGTGTTAAGACCACCGAATAAACCATTTAGTTATTAAGGCTCTCTCAACGTTAAGTTCACTTATAAATTCTGTTGTTAAATCTGTTTTACATTAGGTGTGCTTTTTGTTGCTAAATAAAATATTGTATTTTTTTTTTCATTTAGCGATATTGTAATTTTTTATGGCATGCAATAAAGAATTATCTATCTATCTAACAGAACCACATGACACAATATTGGAATATTTTCTTGTCGAAATATTGATCCAGGATTAAGCTAGTGTTTTTGAGTGTAATTTTACAATATATAGTAAAACTTAGTGTTTATAAATCGTATTCTTATAGTGTATGGATAATATAATACTTATTTAGCATTAGGTATATTTACATACTATTAATTTTATGATTTCTTTTGTAGACGTTCGTACAAATTTATCACAGCATGCAAAATGATAGACATTAAATCGGACGTATTGGATTTCTTCTAGTGTTTTTAGCTAAGTCAATATAGGTTTAAAGAACTTTATTTCTCATAAGAACTACATGGTTCACTTAAAATGAGATATATAGAAATTTTATACTGATAATCTTACACTCTGGGGCCTTATAACTATAATTATTATTTAAGTAGTGATATATTGTGTTATTTCTATAAGTGATATATTCTATAACGTTTGTACATATTTTTTAAGCTTATTTTTATATATATTTATATTAACACACTCTTTAATGTTGTTAGGTAATTTGTTGTACAGCTGTGCTCCCTCAAACAAAATTGTTTTCTTTCCGTAATTAGTTCGAGAATTAGATATATGTAATTTAATTTTGTTTCTTAGATTGTGTATATTTGATTTATGTTGTAGCTGTATATTGGATTGGATGGAATTAGTAGTGATATTTTTTATAAGAATGCAGGTGTAATAGATATAAAGTTGCTGTATATTAAATATTTTGCTTTTTTCGTATAACTCCTTTGTTGGCATTAGGTAGGGATAATGGAAAAGTACTTTAATTATTTTATTTTGTATTCTTTGCAGAGGATTTAAGTTTGTAGCGGCAGCTGCACCCCATATTTCAATTAAGTACTCCAGGTGTGACTTTACTAAAGAGTTATAAATGATTGTGCGTGCCTTAATTGGAATACAGTTTGCAGCTTTGCGCAGTGCACCGAGCAGTGAAGTTAATTTTGTTTTTACATGATTGATGTGTGATTTCCAATTTAGTTTATCATCTATCCACAGACCGAGATATTTTTCTAGCTTAGATTGTTGCATTATTTCCTCATTAATTGTAAGAGGCGAATACTCAGGTATGTGTTTATTTTTAGCAGAGAAAACCATAAATGATGTTTTTGATGTATTTATTGTGAGTAGATTGTATTTTAGCCATTCATTTAGTATATTAAGGTCCTTTTGAGCATCAGCAATAATTTCATGAATTGATTTGTCAAAGTAGAAGAGGCAGGTGTCATCTGCATATAATGTGAGGTGACCGGTCTGTCCTATCATATTTATATTATTAATATATATTAAAAACAGCAACGGACCAATTATTGAGCCCTGTGGAATGCCGTAAGTGACATCATGGACAGAGCTGGTGAAGTTGTCTATTTTTACGACTTGACGCCTGTTACTTAGGTATGATGTAAACATTTCCAGGGCAATACCTGTGACACCTATGTTGTTTAGTTTTTGAAGAAGTTTTTGGTGGCTAACCGTGTCAAATGCTTTTTTTAGATCAATAAAGATACCCAGTGCAAAGTTTTTCTGATCAACGTGAGTTTTAATTTTTGTAACCAGGTCTATTGCTGCTGTTAGAGTGCTTGATTTTGGACGAAAGCCGTACTGTTGTTCGATAAGTATTTTTTTTTCAGAAAGATATGCGTTTAACCTGTTGTACAGTACCTTCTCAAAAATTTTTGAAATTACGGGCAGGACTGACACTGGCCTATAATTACTTGGATCGGTTCTACTTCCAGATTTATATATGGGACTAACCTTTGCCACCTTGAGTGTCTCAGGAAAGACACCTTGAGTAAGACTCATGTTTATACAGCTCGTTATCCTTTCAATAATTAAACTTTTTAGGCATTTTATTGCTTTGGTACTAATTCCATCCAGACCAGTGCTAGTGTTACTATCTAGTGCGTCAATAATTTTAGAATATCAACTTATTAAAAGGATTTAAAAGGAATCCTAACATATTGCGGGGAATCAATAATTGTATCCAATAAACCCTTGGAAATCTTCGAAGGACAACCATTTTTCAACTAAACACATCTGCTCTTTGCAACTATATATGACGTTTGGTAATATCCGCACAAAAATGAAAGGGGTTATTTTGATGAGCATAATAAATAAATTTGTGCAATGCTTACCACAGAAATATGAAATTTATTTTGGCATGTAAAAACAAACACTAATAAACTTATGTTATTGCATAATGCTTGCCATCTAACCACAGGATACTGTATTGGTGGCGTCTCGAGATATCTCTTGTTGTCCCTTTCTAACCCAAAACCCGCAGCCATTTCCGAAAGAGATATCTAAAATGCATGCCTGCCTAGATCTAAAGTAGGTAGGTACTAGTAGCCAATCTACGCTTTTGTGGATTAAGGCCTTTAATTTTGGATGTCGATTGCAAGAGTTAGGCAGTAAGTCTTATATCGAGTTAATCACATAAACTTAGTCGATTTTCTTTAAAATTTTATAATATAAGTAACTAGTAGTTTTTTTTGAAAAGTCTTTTTTTATGTTTTGAGAAACTGTCACTTGAATATCGTCAGTATATTACCAAACACCCTATATATCACGGATCGTCAGATCGTATTTGCAGAACGTGATCTATTTCTCATTGCCGGCATTAAAATATCACACTTATTGGTGAGTGGGCGGTGAATACCCTTCGAAGTATTGTTCACAACACGCGCTCATGTATCAAACTTGACGGCATACATCTGCTTGGAGTTAATACTAATGTCACAGAGAAATAGTATACTGCTTATGTATTGGCTAACCAAGTAATATCTCGACACGCTAAGAAGAAGCTAAGCATTAGAACGTTTGCGCGATTGAGATGGTCGACGATGAGCTGCTGTTAATTCATACAACTTTATAATATATATTTAGTAGCGTAATAGGTGCTAATAAGCATAGCAGGTGTCACAAGCGGTTTGAGTACTGAGGGTTTAGCCAAGTTACATTCGACTAACGATGACGCTAGTCGTCCGAAAATGTATGGGATTTGACACATGCTATGGAAATATTACGTGATATATCGACAACAAACCTCGAAGACCTAGAAATCGAATCGATTCGAAGTGAATGTAACTTGGCTACGGTATTGTTTTTGTGAGTTAGTACTATCTTGTATAATGTGTAAAATGTATACGTATAATATCGACGAATGTGAGTACCCAGCCAAACCTTGCACGGTTTCTAGGTTATATTATTAAGGTCATATGTACTTACTTTGTAGTAAATAAATTAAAAAAAAGAAGAGACCAATGTGCTCTAAACCTATATGCAAATGGTGGTGGTAATATGGTGGTAACCATTTGAGGCTGAGGTGTCTGCGCGGTATCGGAGCTTCTAAACCTAATAACAAACGATTTCATTTTTTTTATCAAAGCTAGCTTATTAAATCTTTGAGTAATTTCACTGTCTAACTGGTCCAAATATTAGACTTCGGCAACTTGGTTGATCAAAACAACTACTTTTAATTGTTACTTTTAAAAAACCAATGTACAAACCAAACTACCAGTATTTTGATGGGGCTATTCAGTATTCAAAATCTTAACTCTTTTCTATATATTTTCTATTTGAATAGGAAAAGGAATTAAAGCCTTGATTACAACAAATAACCGAATACCATCAAGTCCTTGATTTCTCAGCCTGTTTACCTTAATTTAACATGTCCTCACGCCGTCCTCAAGCTCAGTTAATGACCTGTGTACGTAGACAAACTTTCCATGAATAAATTTAAAGAAATTATAATGAAAAATGCTACCAAAATCACCGTTTCTCTTTTAACTAGTTAAAGCAGCGCTTGTACTTAGTACGGAGCAAAACTTATTCGTAAAGAGTCCTTTCCTTTCTATAAAATGTCTAAGTCCTCGTTTCCTGCAATCGGTGACCGTTATTCAGCGGTGTCCAGAAACACATCAACTTTATTACTTCGGAATAAGGTTGAAAATTCACGCGTAGGGTACGCGTGAATTTTCAATTCATAGCAAGACAAATTCGCGGTGAAAACGACATTTACGAATGCTGAGTACGGTAGATACAATTGATCAAAAAAGGCTCAAGAATAAAGAAATACGTGTTTGAAGAATTATGATATATGTTACTTGCGCTTATGCCAGACAAAACGATACTTCTGTAGAAGAAACAAATGTGTCAACGCTGTTTGTAGAAAAAAAGCACGCAAAGTATTTCGAGCATCAAATGAAAATCTGTAGCAGTAAATTTGTCGTCATTTAAACAGATTAAAAGAGAATGTAGCGTGAGATTGAATGGCGAATTCGTTTGAGAGTTTGCCGCTTCGGAGAATTTATAGGGAGTTTGACGCGCTCCGGCTTGTGTGAGGTTTTCTCGCAACTTTGTGCGCTTAGTATATATAAACCATCGCTTATATCACTATCTAAATAAACACTTACTTTGCATGTAATATAATAACTTTGCCAGCATTTTAAAATATTTAGTAACTAGTGGTTCGCCCTGAACTAAGATCTCGCGAGGCTCACATAAAACCCAAAAAAAAAAAATTTGGAATCTTTGACCATAAAAATAGTGCCCTTAAACAAATAACCAACTAACTTGACCTACAGTTTGATTTAAATTTTAGGTAACAGGAGTTCATGTTAATTCTTTTTTGTGGTAGAAATTGCAGTTATTCTAGATTTCAGACTTTTGCCTATATGTGTGTCACTAAAGCTACACGCACACCAAATTTCAGCACTGTTGGGTCACTGGTGTATCCTGTGAATTTTGTCAAAGTTCAGTTTTTATAATGGCTAATAACTTAAAAACTACAAGTTTTAAATTAAAAATAAAAACGAGGTCGAAATGTACGCTTATCAAGTGTGCCACTTTCCAGATAATCCCATTTTGGTTGTTTTACCCCTCTTGAACTCTAATATCTCAAAAACCCCCCACATTTTTAGCTTATTTAGTCACACCAAAATTGTGATATCACTACCTACCTATGTACCAAATTTCATGATGATCGGATAAACGCTTCGAAAGTTACACTTCAAAGGGTTAAACTGAGTCACTGGCATGCAATATTAAAATATTAAGTTAAACAACATTTATACAAAGTGACACATTAACAAGTTCTAATGAGATATTAAACGAACAGGCCCCTATGATTTCTAGTTGTGTCAATACCGGACAATGCTGTCACAAACCTATAACACTGTACGACAAGCCCGCATATAAGTAATTGGTAGTGATCCATATTACTTGTTACTCACCTAATTACGTAAATAATTAAACGTTATTCGAACTTGTGCCTGGTCTAAGTGAAATTATATCACGGTGTCAACTCATACTAACAGTTGTTTTGGGTAAAGTTTGGCCTAAAGGTAACGCAACTGTTCTATCATTGCAAGAATTATTAAAACCGCTTCTGTAGTTTCTAATATTACCCTCTACAAACATACAAGCTCACAAACATAGAAACTCACAAACAAACTTAGCCTTTTTATAATATTAGTTAAGATTTTCAATTACATTTTGTGGAGAAACTAGAGCTGGTGTTTTTATTTGCCTTTAATTTTTAACCCCTTACAATCTAATTACTTGCATGGACAAAGTTTCAAAAGTTAGCGTTGAACTTTTTTTTCTTATAAATAAATAAATATATGGTTTGTTGAAAGTCATGGTATATTCAGTTATTTATTATTCTTTTTATTAAGAGCCTGTAGTGTCCCACTGCAGGGCAAAGGCCTCCCTTCCTTTTCTCCAGTCTTCTCTATTTTGGGCTATAGTGGACCAATCCTGTACATGGGCATCAATTTAATTCCCCTATCTTTGCCGCGGTCTGCCACGAGGTCGTTCCGACATCCGCGATTTGCGTTGATATATTCAGTTGACAAAAAAAAATAGAACCTTATAACATCTCTCAAGAGAAGAGCAGTGGCAAGTTTTCTGACAATACTGGATGAAGAACGAAGTTACTGCAACAAAAAAAAGTGTATGTAGTTCCTAGTACGGAACTTTGAAGTTGGCCGTAAGCAGTGTAACTTTTTACTTAACGTCAAAAAAATAAGGTTTGTAATTCCACTTTCCAGTAATGACGAATCAAAAACTGCATCAGATTCAGAACAGGTCTTTGTCCTGACAATCACAAGTCCAGATAGATCGGAGCGGCACGAAAGTATGAAAATGAACAAGGCTGCCATCAATCATTACCAAACAAAATTAAACGTCACACGCGCGTTGCCCTTTGCTGGACGACGGTGTGTTCGGAGTAGTTTTGATACAGAGAAAACATTTATTTACCTTAAAATAAATAAAGCGGTACTCTTCCACCTTTATTATGCGCACTGCCAAGGAGTGGAATGCCTTGCCTGAGTCTGTGTTTCCTGATAACTACAACCTAGGGATATTCAAGTCGCGAGTGAATAGGTTTCTTCTAGGCAAGCGTGTACCATCGTAGACTGCATCATCGCGCCATCAGGCAAGATCGTGGTCATATGCTAGCCTACAATTTATAAAAAAAGCGTGTGCCATGTTTCTGGTAGGAAACAGTCTACTTCTTCTTTGACTACTTCTTCGGAAAGGTAATAGTACAATTCGCCTGCACTAATATTCATATTACATATCCTATTTTTTCTATTTTACAGAATTCAATCATAAAATTGATTATTTTCTTAATTATGAGATAATTAAAAATACTGTATTTTAGATCAAGCGACTTTACAGTTACAAACACTAATTTTCGTGAACCTTTTTCAGGGTGAGTGCGATCCGCTCCACCACCGCGCCCGTCAACTTGTGCGCAGGCTGCGGCGCGCAGTGCGAGGCGAGACGTTATTCGGAGCGGATCGCAATCACCCTGATGAAGGTTCACGAATTGAACCGAAACCTTGATGGTCGAATCACCGATAAGACGGTACGTGATAAAACCAGTATTTATAATAATGATTGAAATCAATCACAAAAGTTTTCTAAGTAAAACACTAATTAAAGGTTTTTTTAGTAAACTCAGCCTAGACAATATACTGTATGAATACTTCTGACTATTTACCTAATACAGGTAAAACACGTACATCTTCCTCCTTGAAGTAAAGAACAAACATTTTCCACTCTCCACTAAAATTAATTTCATCTCTCTAAAATCTTCACCATCTTCACCATTTCACATAATTCTCCTAATAAATCTTGTAAAAACCGGCCAGAAATTAAAAAAAAGTAACATTCTCTGAACTCCCCTACTCTATATGTCAAAACGACGCACTCATTAATAGAACATTTGTCTCGGCAAGAGACAGAATTTCTTCCTCATTCACCGTTATTAATATTGTATCGTCGTTACTTCCATCCTTTTCACGATCAGACAGGATCGTAATTAGATTTATTGCCAGTAAAATTATTGAAATGATTTGTCATAGGATTTCTGCAAAATGACACTATTGAATTCGAAATCAATTCGTAAGCTCCTGTTGAAATGATAAAGCCTATTAGATGAGTGTTGTTTAAAATTAGATCTGCTGTATTTCTCACCTACTTTATGAATCGGATTTAGTTAAACGATTTAGAAACGAATAGAGTAGAATACCTGCGTGGTGCAGTGGGCGAATAACCGGCTGAGACGCAGGAGGTAGCGGGTTCGATTCCCGCCGCGGAACAAATGTTTGCATGATCTACAGATATTTGTTTCAGGTCTGGATGCTTTTCTGTGTATTATAAGTATGTATTTACAAAAAAAAATATTTAAGTATTCTATCAGTTATCTGGTTCCCATAGTGCAAGCTCTGCTTAGTTTGGGGCTAGATAGCATTGTGTGAAATGTCCAGCAATATTTATATTTATTTATTATTATTATTATATTTCTTTTGACAAATTAGGTAGGTACCTATATGTAACAAAAATTAAGATGATTATGTGACAACAATTATGTATGAGCCTTAGTTGCCGAAACTAAACTGAAAAGCCTGTATGATAGGCAGCTGTACTCCCCTTGCTTAATATCAAGTAGAATAATATATATATATTTTCAACTGCCTTTATTGTTTTTTCAATATCAAAAATTGTTTCTCCACATACTCTTTTTCAAAATTATTCAAAAATATGGTTTATATGCCAAAATCCCAAAGAAACAATTTCAAAACAAAACAATCTCACTTCATCAGATAACTAACTTAAAACACTTTTCACAAGCTTTTTATTAACTTGCAATGTATGTATGTTTGTCCGGGTGGAATCTTGCAACTGAATTTTAAACCCGTTCCCCTCAACCGATTGAGTTGACATTTGGAATACATATGTAATTTCGGTGACTATGCAATAATATGGTACCATGGAGGTGGTCTCATGATGAAGACGGATGCTAGACAACGGAACTTCTGAATAGATTATAGTGGCTACTAGTGTTTGGGCCCATTTGCATCTGCTTGCGGTTTCGATTTTAAATTTTATAAAAGCTTGTTTTGAAAAAGTAATTTTTCAACAAAAGCTTATTTTATATCAAGTTCGGCGGAAAATAATGTTGACACGGCAATTGACATTGACAATTCACTTTCCTTTAGTAATCAGTTTATGACCAAACAACGGCCCTTATTGCAATGTGACGGAGTAATGCAGCGAGAGACAATTGCGTATGGTAGTGATCTAGACTGAGCATTGAGCTATCTATAGGCAACGATTTCTATTTGCAAGGATTTTATATTAGCTCAACTATTTTTTGTACTTATAAATATTTTCTATAAATTAATAATGCCAAATGTAATGTAATATAAACAAAGTAGACAACCATCCGCACATTCCAAAGATGAAAACAAAACACCTTGATGACAAACACGTGCATACATGTGGAGAGAATAAATTACGCGATAAATTCTGTTAAGCCGCAATAATGGTGCCAGATATAAAATAATACAGGTTAAAATTATACACAGCTGAGCCAGAGGAAGGAATCGATAGAAGGGTTATTTCAGGTCATGCAGAGACAATATTAGTACAAATTTAGAGAAAAACAATTACGATTTGTGTTTTACTCTAACCAAAATTGACAAATAAGTTTTCGTCTCATTCAAGAATTGGAAAACTAACCTATCTACTCTAGGTACCTACCAAGGATGCGGTTGCAGATTTTTTGACATCCGCGGATGCGGATGCGAATTTTTGAAGGCTCACATCCGCGGATGCAGATGCGGATGCGGATCTTAAGGTTTTTTAAGAAACTTCGTTTTGATGCAGAAATAAAACAAAATTATAAACTATTAACTGCAGAAAACTCGCTTAGCGTACAATACTCACTGTATATTCACAATAACACTCAAACACTGCAATGTTAATACGATAAGCGCAAGTAAACACGTTATGATTGATTTACGAGATGCGAATGATAAACAATATCAAATGCATCGGATCTTGTTACCGAAGTCTTCGCTCCTGTTGGTCAATCAGCACTTCCCCACGGCACGCGCCATTTGGAAACCTCACGAAATTTCTTTCTTGTCGCGACCTGCGTTGCATCTGCATCCGCATGAACATCCGTATCTATTGATGCGGGTGCAGATGCAGTCGCAGATGTCCACATCTATGCGAAGACTCGGCATTTGCGGATGCGGATACGAATGTTTGCAATGCCCCTGGTACATACCAAATTATACAAACCTGTGTTAAATTAATAAATGTTATTTTATTTTAATTATTTAGTTTCGTTGAATTTTGACTAACAGGACAGAGCTGAGGTGATTTTAAGATAAAATCTCATAGAAAAATGAATCATTTTAATAATGAGTCTTTTCTATACAGTTAATTTTCTGTGGCATATACCTATGAGCAGGTTTAACAGAAATCCGTTGACATACTGTAATACCATATTGGTTTATTAAGTACCTATCCTCATACCAAATACCTTTGTATTTAAGCTACGTTAATAACACTTTCGTTGGTGTACTCAATGTATTTATTACTTAATTTTAACTTACTTAACTTACTGAGTAAATTTTAATGGACCTAAACTAGTGGTTCTGTGAGGGCAGTAGACCTCGCGAGTCTTATAACCACGCAATAACCAACACCCCTCTCCCCCTTTTGAATTTTGTTCGCAACATCTTGTGTAGAACGAAGTCCTTAGTGTGCCTCTCAAATTTGATTGAAATCCGTCGATAAATAACGCTACAGCAAACTTCTCCATTTTCCCCCCAATCAAAAATCGCGATCGACTAAAAAAATTAAATAAATTAAGGAACTCGTGTGCCAATTTTGTCAAAATCGGTTGAATAATGCGACCTGTACGCGAGAACAGACAGACTAATGTTATACAGATATTTTAGCTATCTCGAAACTGAGACGCTTCGCTCGCTTCGCTTGCTCGGTCGATAAAAGAAAACGTTTATAGCGCAATCAAAACGAATAAGTCTATATTTTTGGTCATGTATAGTATAAAAACTTAAAAAAATAAATCTACATACACGAGCTGAACTCCAACAAGAGTTTTCTTCCCGCGAACCTTTCAAATAGTGAACTTTCGAACTTCAAACTTGATAAAAGTGATCGGTACGTTGCACACATCCACACTAATGTTATAAATCTGAAAGTAACTCTCTGTCTGACTGTTTATTACGTTTACACGACTAAACGGCTGGATCGATTTCGATGAAATTTGGCAGGTATGTAGAAAATTATCACGGGATACATAGGCTACTTTTTATTGACCATAAACGCGTTTGAAGCTGCGGGCTGAAGCTTGTCCTTTATAAGTAACTTAAAACACTTTAGAATCGAAATGTTAGACGCTTTGATAAAGAAGCACAAAAAATAGATCCATCCTAAATAATTACACTTACCATAAACTAGCTGACCAATCCGCAATCCGCAGCTTCGCACGCGTAGTTATACAATAAAAACATTATCCTCCTGCGCAGTTGGGTAAATAGTAGCCTATGTTACTCGGGGATAATGTAAAATTCTTAAGGCGAAAGAATTTTTGAAATCGGACTCGTAATTTTTCAGTTTATTCGTTACATACATACATACAAAAATACAAATCTTTCCTAATTATAATATAACTAACTGACCAATCCGCAGCTTCGCACGCGTGGTTTTTCAGTAAAAACACTACCCTCCTTCTGCGCAGTTGGGTAAAAAGTAGATTTATGTTACTCAGAGATAATGTAGCAGTCTAATGGTGAAAGAATTTTAGAAATCGGAACAGATGTTTTTGAATTTATTCGTTACAAACATACAAAAACACAAATCTTTCCTCATTATAATATTACTTTAGATTATTAGTATTAGTAGATATAATTAAATGAAATGAAGAATGACACAAATAATTCCTGTATTATTAATAAACAAATAGGCAGTGTTCACGCCGATCAAGAGTGGGACCGATGATGTATTTGTATGGCCCGAGCAAGCACTAAATGGGGTAGATAAATCAATGAGAGAGCAAAGATAAGTTAGATTAGATAATACTTATCACTCACTGAAATGACTTTTTGTGAATGCAGCTTACATTACATACGAATATTAAAAATGCGAAAGTGAGTTTTTTCATTTTTACGGATTCACGTCGTCACGACGGTGAATTGATTTCGATGAAGCTTGGTACATTGAGACATAGGCTAATTTTTATTGACAAACCACGCGCTCAAAACCGCTGGCGGTAGTTAGTGTAATATAAGAAGTAATGCTTAACCTTCTCTTGCTCTATAGGTACTTATTTTTCGTGCCGTAATACAACAACCCCATTAAATTTTGGAACAAACATCTTAAATTGTTATTTACTAACATATATATATATATATATATATATAAATGTTTTGTTAGGAACGACATAGTTTCAGATGTTTGGGGACAAACCTCATTAGTACAACTCGTAAAAAGAATTTCATTATAATAAAAATAAAATAAAACTAAAGTAATGCACTGTAGACCATCAGGTAGAGCGGCCCCCAACTAGATGGATATACGACCTAATAAAGTTTGCTGGGAGCCGTTGGGTGTAGGCCGCACAAAATCAGTCGCACTAGAAATCTACGGGGAGGCCTATGTTCAACAGTGGACGTCCTATGGCTGATATAATGAAAGTAGTCCACTATACAACCTGTTTTATTATGTACAACATTAATTGAAAACACACCTCCGGAATCGTATTAACTGATTTCAGAGATGGGTTTTAATACTTGTAGCTTGAATATTTAACCAATAAACAATTTTTTACGTAAATCGGTAGCGCCTTTGCGACGTGGCCGCTTAGTAAGTTTATCAGGTACCTACTTAAATGAAGAATAAATATTATTTGTTTACCTATTTTATACAGGCTGTTTCATTGATATTTTAGGACTTGATATAAAGATTGTTTGAAAATTTTAAATTTGAAATAAACCTATTTTACAACAATACTAGCCATTATCCCTGCCCGTGTTTTCATTTAATGTCGTATATAACAAAACACGCAGTATAAGAGTTGCTCCATCTCTTCTCTTCTTCTTTGACAAATTCGAGCATAAGTTGCGCACGCGCCGAGGGGCGTTATTCACGCTCGTGATTTACGAACCGTAGCGAAATCAATTCATATTCACGTTTTATCTTTACTTTATCTCAACGGAATAAAGCATAAAATACCTATTTAAATTATTCACCACATCGATAAATGTGTTCGCTGCATATAGCTTGTTAAGTTTTGTGTCCGAGAATTTGCGTCTAAATAAAGAAAGCGCGATGTATCCCTTTTGGTGAAAGTGTTTTTATAAATTGTCTAGTAACGGACATTGTTGCATTACAATACAGTCTAAACCTATTTTGTGGCACATGTTGTACTGTGAGACCTAGCAGTAGGGTTGCCAACCGTACTATAATAGTGTACTATATTTTAAGTACTATATTGTACTATATTTCGAGTCTGCGTACTATATTCTGTTGAAGAAATATATAGTACGCAAAAATACTATATTTTCTATACCGAAATCCAACAAACAAATCCTTTATATTAAACATTTATGAACGCTCCTTTACATTAACCTAAAACTAATGAAAAAGCATGCAGGTAAAATTTCCGCGTTCCGAACCTGTCCATAATGTCAAATTGACGACGTCAAATTAACTTTTGTTTTGCTTTATTTTTATTTTGAGATTTCAATAATTATTTTCAATTTGATGTTGTTTTTTCTTTTGAAAGATTGAAGTCTTAAATAAATTATTTAAGCAAAATAATTAAGTAACAAATAATATCTTTGTTTATTTTCTGTATTTTCCATAAAATACTTTATTTTTATGCAGTGTACTATATTTTATAAAGCTTTTTTAAAAATACTATATTTCCCCGAAAAAATGTAAGCAACCCTACCTACACAAGGCTAATTCAACATAATACACTTTTTTTATACATTATATGCTTTCGTTTGACTACGAAAATAATCAAATTTTAATTTTACCTATGTACACTATTATAATAATTTTAATGCATAATTAAAAGTTTTGGGTTATACTAATAAATTAAAAATAAATAAATATCAGCTTATTGATGTTCGCACAATATGTATACAAACTGACCAGGCTGCTTAAAGTGAATTAAAATAGCTTCTATTTTGTTCAGTACTTTTTTATTTATCTTTTGGTAACCGGGACGGGACCGTTGGGTGAAGGCCGCACAAGATCTGGAAATCAATGGGCCTATGTTCAACAGTAGACGTCCTATGGCTGGTATGAAAAAGAAAAAAGAAAACACTCGTCACATTTCGTTGAAAATTCAGTTTCGCGATACATAATGATGGCGTTCTTCATCTCAAAGATTACGTTTTACAACGTGTCAGAGTAACAGCCAGTAACTGTAAATAAATCCCACGGCTGTCAATGCTCACCCAAATGGGGTGGATCCAACTTTTATTGCCTTTCAAACAGATGGCTTTTGTCAAAAGTAGGGAATTAGCTGTGAATTAGTGAGTGACATTTTAGAGCACGCTTACCAGATATCGTCACCTGGTGTTTATTTACTTACAGGGAGCTTCAACTCAAACGCGAGCCTATAATTTATTAAAACTGATTATATTGGAAGGTTATTAAGGTAATTGCCTTTACCACAATCACCATAGATAAAATAGAACATAATTAACAAAATTATCTATTTATTTATGACCTTTATAATAATAACATTAAGTTCATGCAAATAAATCTACCTTTATATTTACCATTTATGACTGAAACTAAACCTAACTGTTGTTTCAGTCGATAGTTAGTTTGATTAATTTATTTAATTAAATACCTGTCTGTCAAAAGTGACTAATCAAAATTATTATAAGATTTTAACCACGTTCTTTTCTTGTTTCGAATTTTCGATGTGCAAAAACCAACAATTTTGTCTAATTAGATGTGATCATTCAGCGCGTCATCACCATTCCGTAAGTAAGTTATAACTCGGGATACCGGCTCTGAGAAGATAATATTGTATAACTAATTTACAGTTATAAACCTAGAATTTTTTTCTATAAAAAGCCATTTTAGGTCCTAGGTCTGGGCATACCAGATTACCTCTGGAACACAACTGAAAATTTTAACCTGGATATTTATGCTAAGAGTGAATTAGTTTTTTCTAGATCTTCGAGGTGAGATTATAATCAAGCAAATTTATATTTAGGAGAAATTAGTGCGAGTCTGACTCGCGCACCTTTATCATACCTTTTTTCTTTTAATTTTTTTACTATATAGGATGTTTGATAATATACGCACAAAAATGAAAGGGGTTAATTTGATGAGCATAATAAATGAATTTGTGAAATGTTTACCATAGAAATGTAAAATTTATTTTGGCATGTAAATACAAACACTTTATTAAACTTATGTTGTGCTATTGCATAATGCTTGCCAGCTAACCACAGATACTGTAGGTATTGGTAACGTCTCGAGATATCTCTTGTTGTCCCTTTTTAACCCAAAACCCGCAGCCATTTCCGAAAGAGATATTAAAAATACAGGCCTGCCTAGATACTACTGGTACTAGTAGCAAATCTACGCTTTTGTGGATTACGGCCTTTAATTTTGGATGTCGATTGCAAAAGTAGGCAGTAAGTTTTATATCGAATTAATCACCTAAATTTAGTTGATTTTCTTTAAAATTTGATAATATAACGAGTAGTTTTTTTTCGAGAAGTCTTTTTTTGTCTTGGGAAACCGTCACTTAAATATCGGCGGCATATTATCAAACACCCTGTATATTAACGATTTTCAAAGCCAACAAGAACAACTTACAGATTTAGATTTATTTCCGAGTGTCAAAATATGCGACATTACTTTTATTTTCTATTAATAGGAGTCATCAACATGGCATACACTGACAATATTTAGCGGTAACATGTACCTACAAATGTTAATGCTTCTATTATTAAAGATGACAGATATTTTCTGATTGCGTTCACTATGAAGCTTGATTTTTTTACCCTCCAAGGGACCGTAGTTGTCATCATCGTCGTAATTTTTAGTCCGTGTCGACCCACTGCTGGGCATCGGCCTTTCTTCGTTTCTGCCATTCTTCCTGATCCTGGTCTAAACCACGTATCCGTACTTGATATTAATTTCATACATCCACGCATTCCTGAGAAAAGGATCTTGACAGACAGTGGGACAATGACGTGATCATATAAGGGTTATTTTTTCTTTTTGAATTAAGGGATCCCTAAAAAGGATTGGTTGACAATTCATAAGATAAGTTTAAACTCTTTGAACTTTAGTTTATTGAGACTTCATAGAAAAATCTCGATAGTTCTATCCGGAGCACTTCACAACATCGATATTTTGTTTATGCATGAACGCTTTTCCTTTGGCGTGCTGTATTGGAATATATAAATTCTATGCGCATAGTCTACGTGACTTGTGCTAGATAAATCTCGATATAACTATCTTCTATTTACTTAACATTGCTTTCAACAGAAAATAATCAGTTTGCTCCTCTTTATAATGTTTACAAAGAAACTAAAAATATTTTCTGCATCTCTGGGGTCTGGATATAATGGTAGCATCAGTCAAATCGATTAATGAAATCATATTTCATGGTTATAGACATTTTTAGCATGACCCATGTTCTGGATGACACGTTGTTAGACAAAACATGTTCTGTCATGTTCTCTGCTACGCTGTTTCTGCTGTATATCAATGATCTGCTTATGCCCGGTATCATTGGGTATGCAGACGACAGTACAGTTGTGGAGAGATACGCTTCTAATGCTCGAGCCAGTAGAACTGAAATTCAAAGAGAGATGAGATGCTGCAGCGTCTGAATTTGAAACTCAAGACCGTCTCTGACTGAGGCGATGCCAATCTCTTTCTCAACTATTACATTTTAAAAAGATGTAATACCTAGATACTTGTTCATGTAATTTTTTTTAAAACAAGCCTCCGTATCTACATCCCTATAAATATATTTTTTTAAAGTGGGATATGGCTCACTCAATCTAGGTCATAATCTATCTGTATCTAAGTATACTTAATTTCATCAAGATCGGCCAAGTAAATGGCTTCGCGAAAACGTAACAAACAGACAACATTGGTCTTCCAACCATAACAGAACACGCTATAGCCCTACGTACAAAATTCATATCAGAAAGTTCCTATCAAATATTTCATAGCAAAGGTGCACCCGCGCGTGTATAGACGAAGACATCTGGCGGGACAAGCGGACAAAATTCAATTATATATAGATAACGATAACATAGCGCCGGTGTTCCCATTAAAACAAACAGCGCACCTACGAGGTTTTTACGAAAGTTATTGACTGTGATGAATAAGGAACGAGTATTATAAAGGTATTTTTAAAATAAAGCCCTACGTAGTAAACTGAATTGGATAATTTGCCGATAGGCTGGGCGGACGAGGCACAAGATCGCGGTATTTGGAAGAAAGGGGGGGAGACCTTTGCCCAGCAGTGACGCACCAATGGCTGAAAATAGTAATCACACTAATATTATAAATGTGAAAGTTTAAATGTTTGTTTGTTACTCAATCATGTCGTAACTGCTGAACCGATTTCAATGAAATTTGGTATATAGATAGATTATAACCTGCATTACCAAATAGGCTACCTTTTATCCCATAAGTCAGTTCCTGTGGGATAAAATGGTGTGTCAAGTCAAGTTGCAACTGCGAGTTTAGATTTATTTCTAGGTTACCTAAACATTTACTAGTGTACGCGTACGAAGTCGCGGGCAACAGTTAGTAGAATATAAACTTTCAAGCAGTGGACGAAGATTATTTAGCTTTGATGTAGAATATAATATAATAGAATAATACTTGATTGTACACTAGGAGTACTTAAAAAAACGAATTAATGCAAAATATAGTGCAATGGAAGGCCTTATCGCTGAAAGCGATTTCTTCCAGGCAACCTTTAGATAGAAAGTAACGAGCGAAGCAGTAATAAACAGTGGTGCACAGAGTATAATTACATGTACATATATAAATATTTGGGCGCCTAATTTATGACGTGAAGACCTCACCTTTGCTGCATGTGTACAGCATTATGCTGAGACAGGACCATTTGGTGCATGCACGCGGTGACTACCGATAAACCTACATCTCCTATATTCTATATGTATATTATTGCCTACGTGTAACTTTCTTTGTATCCATTATATTTAATATACCTTTGTATTTATATTGTGTTGTGTGTTTTATATTGTGTTTTTTGTAAGTAGTGATAAATGTCAGAACCTGTGTATGTCCAATAAATTATTTTTCTTTCTTTCTTTCAATATGTATTGCTTGTGACTGAGTAACTTTGTACTTATAGAGAAATAAAATCAAAGTTGGTGGGTTGGTGCTTACCAAAATGTCTTGCCCTTTTGATAATAAAACTTTGATCGCATGATTCAAATTACATCCCAGTTGAAACGACTTTACCTTTACTTTCCGGTAGATGGCACTTGCCTTTATAGGTATCGTTCGGAAATGGATCGAAACATCTTTCGAAAGGTTTAAGTGTCGATGTAACTCAAAACTCATGGTAAGGGCTGAACCTCGCAATAACACCCGGTTTATGCTCTTTGCATTTACATTGTACGGGTGCACATATACGTTATTTTCTTTATACCATTCTGAAACGGGCCTTGTTAAGGTTTTATGTTTGTATTGTATCATTCTATTGCTGAAATGTCTCTACTTTATTAGGTATTAGACGGTCTTATTTAACTAATGCTTTGATCTCTTCCAATTTGATGTTTCCAATTGATTACTCCACAACATAACACGGCTACTTACTCTGACTCTTACACCATAACCGCTACTCGTCTCTGGAATAATATGCCACCAAACTATTTCGAGGCTACTTCAGTGGAAGCATTCAGATTGAGAATCTATAGGCACCTTCTCGGTCAAACCGACCAAAAATGAGCAACTTAATCTTTCCTTATCACTATTATTATTTGATATTGGTATAGTTTAGTCTATAATATAAAGTATTTAAGTAGGATTATTTATTTAGTTTAGTTTATTAGTTTATTTAACAACTTAGGAATACAAAGTGTTTTGCATTGTGTACAAACAAAACAATGGCTTATTAATATAATAAACAGTATAAATAATGTAAGCACTAAGGTTTCGGAACATACCTCCCGTGCTAGTTAAAAACTGTGTTATTTATGTAGTATGTACAAATATTATGCTATTTTTATTAGTCCTATGCAAATTTTCATTTGTTCCCTTTTCTGTGCACTACCTTCTTTATCTATATACACAAAGATTATCTGGAAGAGAATGCTCTTTAGCATTAAGTTCACCTTTGTACTAGTTTTATAAGTGCAATAAAGTATTTTCAATCAATCAATCAATTTCTACAACTATACAAATGAAAGGTTATGTGTTATATATAACATTCTAAAGACTTATTAATTACAATTTGATTCAAGTGAGGCTAAATCGGGATCATGTTTACTACTAACTCCTGAAGGTAGGTAAAATAGAAGTAAGTTAGAGTTAAGAAGTTATTCTCAAAAGAATATACAAATATTTTGGTAAAATATCTTTATGATATACAAAAGAAACAATAGACCCATCTAATCACTGCTGCAAACAATATTTATGTTGCTCAACTTCTTCAGATTCTACTACCAGTTGAAAGTGTCCTGAAGACACTGGCTGTATTAACTGCTGTAAACTGATTCGGACAAGTTAAAATAAAATTGCATGAAATGTCCTAAATTCAAAAGTCACTTTTTCAATAGAAGCTATTTTTCGTCGCTACAATATTGAACTATCGAACTTAGCTTTTTGTCCATCAGCCAGAGGTTATTTGACACCTATCTCGACATTGCAAATCGGCTGTAGATATTCAAAACACAGGCACCAAACGTTTTATCCTTTCAAATCTCCAGCTTTTAAATCCAAACAATCGAGCATCCCTATCTCCTATTCCTTTTATTCCAGTTTACACTACACAAATAAAAACGGAGCGTAATGTGGTGTACGTCTCAAGAAGAATGTGTGCTTCTATTGTGAAGACTTCAGCTACCAGGGACTACATTGTGCGGGCTAAGATTGAATTTCTTGAGGCACTCCGCGGGAAGCGATCTCTCTGCAATCTGCTTGGTAAATAGGTTTCATTATACATATGTTTAATAATATGATTTAGGTTTTAAGAGGTTTTGGATAGAATAGAGAGATGGTTTCTGCCAAATGACATTTTCAATTTAATATGACCTGTGTAAGAACATACTGACTTGACTGAACCTAATATTTGATCGAGCGAAGTGAGATCTCTAAATCAACTTGGGCAAACCGGCGTTGTAAGTATGTATGTATGTATGTATGTTTGTTTGTCCAAGGATAACTTTCGAAGCGTTGATCTGAACAACGTGAAATTTGATACATAGGTAAGTAACGATGGCACATTTTTGATGTGACTAAATGATTTAAAAATGTTAGGGGGTTGTTGAGATATTAGGGTTCAAGAGGGGTAAAAAATAATGAGACTATTAGGTCAAGTGGGACGTCAAATTAAAGGTCTTTATTAGTTAATTTAGACACTGTTTGTATTTTTAGTAAAGTTTTTATAGTTTTTGAGTTGTTAGCCATAAAAAACAGAACTTTGCCAAAATTCACAGGGTACACCAGTGACCACAGTGCTGTAATTTGGTATGCGTGTAACTTATATATCACAAATATAGGCAAAAGTTTGAAATCCAGAATCACTGCAATTTGTACCCTAAAAAAGATTAACCAATTTACATGAACTGCCGTTACCAGTAATTTGAATGAAACTGTACGCCAAGTTAGCTGGTTATGAATTTCGTGCAAATCAAAGATTACAAATAATATTTTTTTGTTTTAATCGGAGACTCGCGAGATTTCAGTTCGGGGCGAACCACTAGATAATTAGTGGTGTAATACATACTTTTTAGTTTATATTTAATTGTAATAGGAGAGCTCATAAACATGAATGCCCAAAAAATGCAGCATTATTTTTATACAATATTTCCCAAAGATATTAAAAGCCATCAAGATTGCTTCCAAGTTGCAGTTAAACTTTGCACTTTATTTCCTAAAACAAACCCTACCTCAGAAATGTAACATCATCTTAGATGAGCCAGTAAAGGCTGTATAGGGGTAATCGTTCGAGAGCCATCTATAAACGAAGCGATTTAAGTTTCCCCCCACAGTGACTCGAGACGACCCAACTTTAAATTGCTACCAAGGAATTTTACTTTGAAGGACTCGACGATGTCAGCAGAGTTGCGAACTGTTTATTTTGCTTTTAGTGTTGATATTGGGATAAGAAAATATCCAAGTTTATATCTTATAAGCGCTGGTTCTAGGCTATTTAATTGATTAAGTGAATATTTTTATCTAGTTTTATATTACGCCTAGAATGTTTGATCCTGCTTCCAAGTCTTGTTTTTCGAAGGATTGTTCCAAAAGCGAACCGGTGTATTGGCGGTAAAAACAAGAGTCACCATATCACCGTATGGTAATATGGTAATGGAAACCGGAACGCCCCGGAACGGCTACCGGAACGAGAACGTAAACAGAAACGAGCTGGTCCGGTCCACGGTCCGTCATTTAACGGGATATTATTACAGAAGCCGAGTGTGAAATTTTGAATCGTTTTTTCCTCAGTGCAAACGGTTTGCTGGTTAGGAATTTGGTTATAAAAACAAGCTTTATCAGTTCGATGGAAAGTTGAATTATTTTATCCATATTTTATTTTATTTGTTACTTAGTATATTTCTTGTTTACTTTCAAAAAATAATCAATGTTCATGATTTAGATTATTTTTTCTTAAGTTTTGTGTATTCCATTTCCATTGCTACATTGTATTAACTAGTGGTTCGCCCTGAACTGAGATCTTGCGAGTCTACCATAAAAACAAAAAAAAAATATTATTCGTAATCTTTGACTATCAAAATAGTGCCCCGAAATAAATAACCACCTTATTGAACAGAGTTCAATCTACAGTTTAATTCAAATTACGGGTAACGCTTTGAAGGTTATCCTCGGACAAACAAACATACATACAGAGTCGACTACATACATACATACAACACCAATTTGCCCAAGTTGATTAGGAGATCTCGCTTCGCTCGATCAATAAAATAACTATTTTGATTTTTTAGCTTCTTGTTTAGACGTTCATACAAAGTCATCACGGCATGCAAAATGATAGACGACAAATCGGACCTATTAAGATTTCGTTTAGTAGTAACACATTTTGGCAACAAACATGGTTGAAGTTTTAGGCTGAAGAAACTAACCTGAAGGCTAACCTACGATCACAGTTTATGCATCGATCTTAACACTGGGGAAGCCAATGTGAAGACCAGTTATGTGAATTTACATTTTTGGTTATTGACTTGGTCAAACATAACAAATTTTTTTAATATTCACTGTTGAGTATAAAACCTTAGCTTGTTTTTGTGTGCGTGGCTTAAGTGGCCCAGTTATCTGATTGTATTTACCTATTAAATCCCGATAAAAATACATTATTATGTTGTTTTATATCACGCAGTCGTCTAGATGGTAAGTGCTTACCGTAGGCCATAATCGTTTGCAACAACATTGGCATCACTCGCGCGTGGACAGCCATTGGTGGTGTGTGTAAAATATGAACGGTCTTATTTTGTGTACGCTAAAGATCAAATTAGAATGACATTTAAAGTGACATTTCTAAAATTAAGTAATTTTTACTAAGATGGCGTGTTTGCCGGCTAGTTTTAATTAGCACCAATTTGACTGCTGACTAAAACTAGCCGGCAAACACGCCATCTTAGTAAAAATTACTTAATTTTAGAAATGTCACTTTAAATGTCATTCTACTTTGATCTTTAGCGTTAATAAAATAAGACTGTTCGTATTTTACACAATTTTAGTTAGTCAGCGTAAACAACAGAATCGCCACCATTGACCGAATGTTTGTTTAACCTGCATCGACCTCAGAGGCAAACAGCCAGTAGTCTTGCAGAAAAAAGGACAACCCTTGACCATGAATTTCAGAAACTGAAAGGAGAAAATTCTACAAACACGAATTTAGTCTCTAGGTTAGCAATCACTATGGCTAGCTGAGAATCTTTTTACACCACGTATACCACCACCAATACGCCCATGTCGAACAAGGCATGGCGAAACGCTATTTCGTTATGAGTTACAAGGCTACCCGCGCCAAAACTGTACACATCGAATCGACGTACTTCTAGTATCCCAAGCGGATTTATGCTCGGATCTATAAGCTCCTGGTGTACGGACGTACAGTCTGATGAACTCTCTGTTTTAGTCCAGACAGATAGTTATCACTTTATTCTTCTACTACGGCGACTAGACAACGTGAAAATAAATAAAGAGGGCCGGCCTTACCGCTGAAAGAGATATCTTATAAGCCGCCTTTGCGGTCAAAGTCAAAGTCAAATATCTTTATTCATTAAAATCACAACGATCACTTTGAAACGTCAATTTTACTGCCTGTTCCTTCGTGACCAAGCCAGGAAAGAAAAGCACGAAACAAGGCTGGTTGTTTTTTTAATGATCCTTTTACAATACATAATACAGGAAATAAATTACGTCTAAATTGTAACATTTTGAAGGAGTTGGCGCAATTTCAATCCCAAGCTTCTCTATCATCTAAATAATCCGATATTTTATACAGGCTCTTTTATAAAGATTTTGTTTAATTACGTTTTTAGATTTGTTAATTGTCAATTTTTGTACATCCCTTTTTTGATGATTGGGAGTTTGTTATAAAAGCGTACACCTTGCCCTTTAAACGATTTACTAACTTTATGGAGTCTACAAGTGGCAACAGCGAGTTTATCTTTATTTCTAGTACTAAAATTATGAATATCGCTATTTTTCTTAAGCAAATTAATATTTTTGTGAACATACATCAGATTTTCATAGATGTATTGACAAGGGAATGTCATAATATTTATTTATTTCCGTGCCGGTCTTAACGCTGAAAGAGATATCATAAAAGCCTCCTTTGCGGTGCAGCGGTGCTTGTGGCATGCAAATACTCCTTCCGTGCATTCGTCAAGTTTAAGGCTTCAGTATTGCCGGTTTCCCTAATACAATTTAATAATTTACCGTTTGAGAGCACAGCTATGACAAATTAGTTCTTGTCTGAGATTCGATATTGATCGCAAGTCAAATGAGTCCAAAGTGGTAGAATTTAATTAAGCGAAACATCATGTTTTATTAATCAAGCGAAGCGAGATCTCCAAATTAACTTGGGCAAATCGGCGTTGTATGTATATGTAAGTATGTATGTATGTATGTATGTTTGTTTGTTCGAGGATAGCTTTCGAAGCGTTTGTCCGATCATCGTGAAATTTAATATTAGGTAAGGAGAGATGGCACAATTTTGGTGTAACTAAAACAGCTTAAAACGTGGAGGTTTGTTCAGATATTGGGGTTCAAGAGGGGTTAAAAATAACAAAATGGGACTATCTGGTCAATTTGTAAGTAAATTTCGACCCTGTTTTTATTTTTACTTTAAATCTTGTAGTTTTTACGTTATTAGTCATGATCAAAACTGAACTTTGACAAAATTCACAGGGTACACCAGTGACCCCACAGTGCTGAAACTTGGCATGTGTATAGCTTTAGTGACACAAATATAGGCAAAAGTCTGAAATCCAGAATAACTTCAATTTCTACCCCAAAAAAGTATAACCAATTTACATGAACTCCCGTTACCGTTACCGAACCTGTAATTTGAATGAAACTGTTCAAGTTAGATGATTATGCATTTCGTTGCACTATTTTGAACGTCAAAGATTACGAATAATTGTTTTTATGGGAGACTCGCGAAATCTCAGTTCGGGTGAACCACTAGTTATATGTATAACATTAAAAATTCTAAGAATCTACAAGTTATTGCATGCAGCTCTACAAATATTGCTTCGTAGAATATCTGAAACCTATTTCCCATCGGAAACTTATTGAAAATCTCGAAACTAGTATATCGTACATGTTCAGTAGAAAAGAAACACATTTCATGACTATCTCGGTCAAAATGGATAAACGCTACATTCAGTTTTTCTAATAAGTAAAATAAATTTATGTTCAAAAGTAAGTTCGTAACCTGCTTAAGTTTGTGGTAACGATGTTATGCATAGTCAAGACGTGATAACCCTCTTTACCTACTAGTATGTACTGTATAACGGCAGGGCGTCGTTGCTCTTTCATAAGAAATTATTTTTTAGTATAACATTATTTAATTCTTCACTTAGATGGGTGACGGCTGGTGGAAATTATGATCACACGCTTTCAGACTTTAGAAAGCACGTTTAAGCCGGTTCTGACTCTAAGGATCAATATCCACCGAAGCTGAGTGGAGAGGTGTATAAAATCACGTCAAATTCCAATTCAAATTCGTTTATTTACACTTAAATATAACTTTACAGAATCAATCTAATACGCTATATCTAAAACATCTACAAGAAAAAAAATACAAATTATAATATACTTACCTACATTCATTATTAACTTATTTTAGATTAAAATGATATTAAGTTATCTACGTGGCGTTATGTTACTTATTGGTTTGCACGTAAGTTAATCATTCAGTTTTGATGGATCCCGGACCTATAGCAAAGCTATAGACTTCTGGGTGACCAAAATACTTCGACATCATAGCTAAAGTTATTTGGTTACCCGGAAGCCTATAGCTTTGCAACTATAACATTTAATACTATGACAATAAGACTTAGGTACTATAAAACCTTTTACCATGAAGATTAAGAAAATTCGAATTAGCTAGTTCTTGAAGTTGCAAGAACTAGCTAATTCGAACTTGCTTAAAATGTTGTGATTATTACTTTCTGTTTTCTCTGTCCCTGTGTCCCAGAGTAGACAGGTCTGGCAGGAAGCCACGAGACCCGTTTATATATCACCATGTTTTGATGCAGCCATCCCGACTCGCCGGTGAAATTGTAAAAGAAATGCACAAATTGATTATCTTCTGATCGTACCTTTGATTGTCTTACAAATGAACAAAAGACGTAAGTAATTAGTATCTCTGGTAAGAAAACTCGTATGAGCTAGTTGCTTATTTTTCAATCTTGTAGTTCTTCCATTTTTACCTTCTTCTCTTCTGGCAGCCTGGTTACTTACTAGATTGGTCTTTGCTCAGCAGTGGGACTGATTAATGAACATTCTTGCCTAGTTTTCCCCAATCACCAAAAATTTGTTTATGCATAATATAGCTTTATTATAACTACGGGATTTATAACGTACTGTCTTATCGGTTAATCATGAAAGTTCTCTACATAATATAGCAATTATTTTTTACTTATTTTTTTCTTAGTGTGTTAACTTTTATTTATCTATATATTCATATTTTTTGTAATTGTAGTACTGTGCAGGTTCGTGATATCTTTTTTTTTCATGGTTCCAACGGAAGATCAGCGTTGTGAAAGCACAACAAATGCTGAGTTGGACGTCTCTTTGTGACGTTGGTCGTTTGGATATAGGTAATTATGAGACACACATTTGTTGGGTATTGCTGTTTTTTTTTGTGTGTATGCATATGTTTTCTTGTATGTACCTAATTTGTGAGCTGTGTATGTTTTGTTCCGTCAGAAATAAATGTTTATTCTTTCTTTCTTTCCATTTCTACCGTCATTTTTTATACTACTTACGAGACTAAGGTACGAGGGTTAAAGTCCGTACCTGGTTGATACCAGTTCAAGGTCGTGGTGGATAACACAAAGTAATTGAAGTACCTAGCAGTGTGAGAAGTCAGGCTGTGATGATTATGATGGTGAAGAAACTTTCAGGGAATAAAGGTTCTCGAATGGTGAACACAAACTGGAAAAAGTAGTACCTATAGGTTAGTCACCACTAAATAAACTGATCACATTGTAGCATTCGCTGAAGATCGGTGGATGTAAGCCACAAAGTATGTATATACAACAAATGTCTCATACGGTGCGTTTCACCTGCTCGTTTCTTCCACGGACCTGTAAGATGTGGAATGACCTTCCTCCGAAGGTTTTCCCGGTGGGCTTCAACATGAACACCTTCAAGAGAGGTGTAAACAAGGCATTCAGTTTTAGGCAACGCGACTGCAGTACTACGAGTTCTACAGGAGTTTATAGGCGACGGTTACCACTTAACATCTGGAGGCCTATCAGCTTGGGTTATATAAAAAAATAGTAAATCATTATTCTACATATTATCTAGGTCCCATACTACAAGCTTTGCTTAGTTTCTGGCTAGATAGCGCTGTGTGAAATGTCCCTTATTATTAATTTTAGAGGCTGACGTCTGTGATGATAAATGAATTATTAACATAGCTATAATATAGACATGAACAATTCCTTAACTTGCCTTCAATAACCAGGTTAGCGACGCCACGCGCACTGCGCGTTTTCATATACAGTAATTTATAAGACGATAAAACTGTCCCTGTACACTATAGAGTTTGATTTAAGACTGTCAATCTATTGTAGCCAGAATTATGACTAACCTATTTAATTCAGATTTCTTGTCAAAGATAAAAATGAATAACGCGTAAAACTAACGAATCTCTATTATTATACCAATTTATTTGGATAAGTCACGATGTCTAGATATTCTTTATATTGCTAGACTTGTTAAGTCGGTGACGTCATCTACACTTCAGCTTCAATTTCAGCCTTTATGGCAGTAATATCGCCTAGGCCATAAAATATGATATAAGCTACTTGGCATTGTGGTGATATCATAGTACGAGCTATGTACTGTTTTATTTTATCAGTTCTATTTGACGTACATACCGACACAGAAAAACTGTATTTCCACAGCATATTTTTGTTTATAAATAGACGACAAGAAGTTGAAGGGTTGTCTAGTAAGTAGTTCATGTATCATAATTCATAACACTAAAATACGCGTTTTCTCATTCAACAGAAATAATTCATGACCGTAAAACGCTAAACTTGGTGACAATAACTCTAAATAAAAATTTGAATCGTATGGAACTTGGCTTAGTCTTTTTTCTCTAGTGTCAAAATTCATATAAATAAATAAATAAAATAAATATTGCTGGACATTTAACACAGAGCTATCTAACCCCAAACTAAGCAGAGCTTGTACTATGGGAACCAGTTGTCTGATAGAATACTTATATACTTTTTTTTTGTAAATCCATACTTATAATACATAGAAAAACAACCAAACCCGGAACAAATATCTGTAGATCATGCAAACATTTGTTCCGGGGCGGGAATCGAACCCGCTACTTCCTGCGTCGCAGCTGGCTATTCGCCCACTGCACCACGGAGGTCGTCAAAAATGCCAAAAATAATCACGTCAAAATATCAATGTAAAAAGAAGCTTAATCCTGTTTAAGGTTTAGTTTATAGACTTATTCAATTAACTCACATCAAAACAACAAAACACGTACAAAATGAGGCGTCACATAAACGAGACAAATGGACAATGAGCGATACTAAAATAAAGAACAAAATCCCCTCACTGAAACTATGGTTGCCATCTGGAAGTTTTTTTAGTCCCAACTAAGAGAAATATGCAAAAAGTCTGAAGATCCGAAATTATATTCTCAAATGAGTTGGATGTCCGAGTGATTTTTAAGATAGAGACTAAGGGAAGAGGGGTCGGGGGAGGGGGAGGGGGAGGGTGTTAGTATGTTGAGTGGTGTTTAGTTGTAATGAGGTCAACTTAACCTCTAGTATTCTAGAAAACAGACACAAAAATAAGTTGCAGCGAACAGAAAATATTCTTGTCTTTTTGTAGAAAGACTAGACATATTATAATTACGCAATTTTACGGTTTACGGTTTAAGATTCTTTATTCTCATACGATTTACAAAATAAATCACTTACTGAGGAATATAATTATTTTTTACTTTCGTGATTGGTTTCAGTCATTATTATAAATACGGGATTTATCACGTACCGTCTTATCGGTGTTTTCGGTATTGTCGGTAGAAACACGGATAAGACGGTCCAAAATCCCGTATATTGGTGTAATAATGAATATAATTTTTTTTGGAATTAAAAATATTATTTCGCTACAGTGAGCATTTGCATTTATCTAACTTTATACACTCATAAACAAAATGGTAAGTATTATGCGGTACATACTTTAATCAATATAAAGCAAAAAAAAAATAGTCTTTAACATAGATTTAGCCACGAAAATGTGGGTAGTTTAGGATAAATATCGCACAGAGCGACTGCGCACCTAATCAAAAACCTACTTGTTTTGGTCGGTATTTTGAATCTTTTGTCTATACATATTATGTAGATAGATACAAACTTTATTATTAAACAACTAAAAACAGTAGAAAATCACAATAGGCAGTCTTATCGCTTAAAGCGATTTCATGCAGATAACCTTGGGGTAAAGAGTAATTCATGAACGTTTTAGACTATGACTCCATCAGCGAGAGTTACTACCTAAGAACCCACACCGACACCAACCTTAAAAACTCTCCACCACAAATACTTATCAAGTATCGTTTTATTGGTGTTACGACAAAAAGTGTGAGGCGAGATCCGGCTCAGAGCGGATTGCACTCTTACTGATGAATTGAACTGAAACCTTGTCGGTCGAACGCAACACCGATAAAGTTGTACGTATTTACATACAATTAATACATCCTATACATCCCGTATTTATAAATATATATAAGATCCTAATTAACTGTATGATATAATTGCAAAATAATCATCGACTAATATTATAAATGTGAAAGTTTGGATGTTTGTTTGTTTGTTTGTTACTCAATCACGTCGGCTTAACCGTTTTCGATGAAATTTAGTGTGTTGATAGATTATGACTTGGATTCAAACATAGGCTACTTTTTGTTGACAAACAACGCGTGCGAAGCCGCTGACGGAAGTTAGTCTGAAATAAATGAATTTATATTACATAACAAATGCTTAAACCTAGGAAGCATACGTGGTGTTACAAAGGGTGGCCTTATCGCTGAAAACGATCTCTTCATGGCAACTTTTGGATGGACTGGATTGAAAAGAACATGAGAGTATAATAATGATTGAAATAAATCACGAATGTTTCCTAAGAAAAATTACATATGGAAAATTAGGTACATATAAGAAAAATGAATTCGCCAACCCTCGTAAAATCTACAGCAAAGTACATTACAGTGATATTCACTTTCACCTTCGACCCCGGGGAGCAGTGTTTGCAATTAGTTACTTTCCAGGTCACAGGTGAACACGTTTCATTAGCATTTAGCTTTCAGCGAGCGCGATAGATGAACTTTGATACACTTTGCAACTTGGATGAAGATGATCCCGTTTTATAGAGTTTTATTAGTTTATTAACTGTCTAGTTTTATGATTTTCTTTTGCTTTTACGTTTTTTTTACATCTAGAAAATAGATTAGTTTTCCTCTGATATTTTCTCAGCACTTTTTGTAAAAATTTTAAAAATGGTTTCAAGTCATGCTAGTTTTGGGTAATTTTTTTTTGACATTTTTGGGTATCATTTGTATTTGTATTTTATAAAGTATTTAGGTATTAGTTGCACTCTCTACATCCACATATTAGTCTTTAAAATGCACCCCTGACCATGTCTTTGACATAACGAAATCCTCTCCATCCAAAGGTTGTCTGGAAGAAATCGCTTCAAACCGATAAGACCACCCATTGTACTATTTGCTTTGTGTCTTCTATGTTGTCTGTAATTTTTATTTTTTAATGTGTACAATAAAGTGTTTTCAATAATTTATTTTAAAATTGTGTTTCTTTATCGGATTTAACCTAAACTTAACTTATCTTAACGATACTTAGACGATCATCTCACTAATTTCGACCCGGACGTGGATTGGCCTGGTAGCACAGTTGGTTTGTGCATCCTCGTATCAAGAGGAAGGTTGTGGGTTCAAATCCAGTCTAGGCTTGACATTTTGTGATGTTTTTAAAATTCTTGAAATCCTTATTTCTAATTAAAAATTAAAGAAGCCTTGTTAATATGTTAAAATGAAACACAATCACCATGACAAAACTTTATTTATATTTAAGAATGAACAAGGTCACCTTCATAATAATCTATGATGAAATACAATCTCCTTGACGAATCTTTCTTTCTTTTATTTGAAAGAGACCATAGTCTAGTAGAAGAAAATAAAAGAACCGGAACGCCAACTTTTTTTTAACAACAAACTGTTAAAAAATACTTTTATAATTTCCTCGTGATGAAAAGTTATGTGTCATATTAATGATGATGATGATTATAATACAAAAAGTAACCTGCTATGAACACGCAAAAACAAAAATTGAGCCACAAAAAGCAGACGTGCAAAGGCCTCAAAAATAATGCACCGCAGGAAAACTTATTCAATTTTACTGCGACAACTGTTCTTGGGTTTGAAAGGCATTGTGGCCCCTTCACCCGGTGTTCGTTTTTTCATTTATCTGTTTAACAATACGACAGTTCTCGGCTGTTGCAGTGACACATCGCGGGTACGAGAGAGAAGAGAAAGTTTCTTCTTTCACCCGGTGTTTGTTTTTAATTTATTTTTATAATAGCTTTCACACGCGGCTTCGCACGCCTTGTTTGTCAATACAAAGTGGCCTGTAAAAAAAAGGTTTTCAATAAAAAGAAATGTTTCAATACAGGGAGTGATCTATTTATACCAAATTTTATTATAATAGGTTCTGCCGTTACGGCGTTATTGAGGGACAAACAAACTTTCGCATGTATATTATTAGTGTGATGTTATTTTGTTTAATAATAACAACCTGTTATTGGCTGTTGCAGAAGTACATCGTGGATACAAGGAAGAGAGGAAAGGATTTCCAGGACCATCCGATACCGATAAATTTAAATGTTTTCTTGTGCGACAGATTGAATCCGGGTTTGTCCGGTGCCATTCGTAAGATTGCGGATGCTTTTAAGTTCGAGTCATAACGCCTTAAATACGATTTGTATAACCTTGACCGACATTTGACCGTACCGAATGACGAGAGCCCTCAATTTAAAATTCCACTGACTGTCACTGATGACCGCGCGGAAGATTACTGTGTTTTACGGCGTTCATCGCGCCACTCACGTCATTGCTCGTCAAAATGTTCACAATGCGTTCGCGCTTGCTACTCGCGCGCGGAACGACTCAAGAACGTACAGTTTACACATGTGCTAGGTATTCAGCTTGTCACGCACCTTGTTGTTCGCGCAGCGTTAGCGTGGTAAAAAACGACTATAAGACTTATTATAAATAGATTGTAAGAGTAAGCCTATATAGGCGTTGGCAATACGCTGCGTCGTCTCACCGCTATGATTTCGACGCACTGAGTGCCTCACGGACAAAGCGGTTTCGGAAGACGCAGCGTCTCGGTGTTGGGAGTATCTGAACAACAATGGAGTACAAATAACACTGCGCTGCGCTGCAATGCCGCCGTTCTGCATCATCTCTCGCAGCTTCGTCTCTCTGCTACCCTTGGGCCTTGTCAGTTGCCCGTTCGTTGCGTCGCCGCACGACGTCATAACAACGCATCGTGTGGCCTCCCTCTAAAAAAGCAACCACTGCGAGCGCTTTGGTCCTAACAATGGCCAAGAACTGTATATTCCTATTCAATCCGCTCCAGAATTAGGCATGCAAGACACGCGGTGTCGCGACTCCTCCGTGTCGGGGGGCGGGCGTAAAGGATTCCTGGATTCTGGAAAAAATATTAAACGTAAAATTGAAAAACAAAAAGTAAAGTAGGTATTCCTTTCGATTGAAACACAAAAGTAAGATATATTAATAACTAGCTGTTTCCCGCGACTTCGTACGCGTTACACTACTACATGTGTAGCCAGGTAATCTAGAAACAAAGCTAAAGTCGCTGTTGCAACTTGACTTGACATCCCATTTTTATCCCATGGGGACCAGATTTATGGGATAAAAAGTAGCCTATGTGTTAATCCAGATTATAATATACGTGCATACCTACTAAATTTCATCAAAATCGGTTCAGCCGTTACGACGTGATTGAGTAACAAACAAACATCCAAACTTTCGCATTTATAATATTAGTGTGATTATTATAATTAAAAAAGTAGAAATAATTGAATTTCACGGTATTTCGTTTACTACAAAATAAATTTAATTTATACTTTAGCCTCAATAACACGTGGTAATCATGCTATTGAATTGTAGCTTATATGACACGTTTGTCGGTTTACCATAGCAGTGCCATCTATTGATTACTTACTCAATCCAGTCAACAGATACCGCCATCTGTTAGAATCGTTTGGAGCTAACAGATAATTGTGACTGTCAAAACAAATAATTTGCAATAAAATAATATTGCGAGTGTAAATTGTGATGTAAGCTATCTTATCTCTCAAGTTGGAGCAGACTGGTCACGGTGTGCCAATTTAATTTAAAATCGGTTATGTAGTTTAGGAATCCATCGCGGACAAACATCGTGACAGGAGATTTATATATATTAAGATATGTGTTTAAAAGTCAATACTAGCTGCCGTCGCCGACTTCGCACGCGTAGACTGTCGATAAAAAGTACCCTATATCCTCAATCTATCCTCAATATAACTATGTACTAAATTTCATCTAAATTAGTTCAGCCATTACCATTACAAAACACAAAATTGAAAGGTACAAAGACTCAATAACCCAAGAAAGACAGGTAGGGCACGCGTCTAATCTTACCAAAATACATAAATATATAATGCTAACAATTCACACAGCTCTATCTAGCCCCAAATTAAGAAATAGCTTGTTTTGATAATTAAAAGTTTTTATTTTTAATTTAATAAATACATTATATTCCCATCTTCGACCACACCATCACTTACCATCAGATAAGGTAGTGGTCAAGCGCTTGACTATCATATATATAATAAAAAATCAATAAATAGAATACACACCCAGACCCGCAACAAATATAATGTAGATCCTGTAAACATTGTTGTGTGGTGGGAATCAAACCCGCAACCGCGGTGGTCGGGCAAAACTAAAGAATCAACTAATCATCCTGATTAGCAATAAAGTGAGCGAAGTGAGAAACAATTTTCACATCACTTGGCATACACACATACTATTGGCTCGTGCAAATGAACCTCGCCTGTTTGTTCATACTTTGTCGCTTGAAACTCATACATTATTGATGACTGAATGTTCTAAACACGGACAAATCAATGACTAGACTCTGCCACCGACGAACAGTCGGTGTAAGTATGCATTGGATAAAGCGTAAATTATTTATTTTATATTATTTTAGAAATAAACCAATATACTGTACGTAAAAGTAAAAACAACTATAAATAATGCAATTTTTTTTGAGTTTTTTAGATATTCATATTTACGCTACAGCATTTGGCAGAAACTGATAAAAACGGCAAAGCATAAAGCTTTGCACTCGGGGATTGTCAATACATAAAAAGTATAAATGTCTCAATCCAGGTCATTATTTATTTATATACCAAATTTCATCAAAATTGGTCCAGCCCAGTTATGAAAATGTAACGAACAGACAGGCTTGTAATAATACTAGCTTCTGCCAGTGGCTCTGCACGCGTTGGTTGTCAACAAAAAGTTGCCAATGTGTTAATCCAGGTTAATTTTCGTACATACCAAATTTCATCGAAATCGGTTCAGCCGTTACGACGTGATTGATTAACAAACAAACAAACATCTAAACTTTCACATTTATAATTTTAGTGTGATATAATAATATTATTATTATAAGCCTGTTGTGTCCCACTGTAGGGCAAAGGCCTCAGAAATAATATTTAATATCTACAATATCACACTATTATAGTATCTAATATAATACTTATATTATATATATAGTATTATAATATAATACTTGGCCACTCGTGGCTCACAATTTAATTTTGGAGTCCATAGGTTGAGTACATCAATGGTTCTGAAGCCCGCCTACAAGTTTGATTATTTCATAGGCCGAAGTTTCAGAATTACGATCACATACGAATAGAAATCTGAGCGTATTTCCAATGACGCCTTTGTCAGTGATTTATTTTCATTTTAGTGGATTTTCTTTGATCGAAACATTGTTGGCTCAGTCTGGTGAAATGGGCAAGATTTTATTCTTATAATATACATTTTATAGTTTAGTATTCAAAATTTACATAACTATCTTTGTAACCCCCACGCAAAATGTATATAATAACCATTTATTTCAATCAACTTACTAGGATCATGGGTAGAATTGTGTTACTATAATTAAAATTCCTTTATTAAACTAATGTTAGTAGGTATATCTTAAAACTAAAACTAAGCTAAGTGTTTTTGTTTACCAGTTTATGTACCATGCAGCAATGATTCATAAACTGGCAATCAAACCTATTTGCAAACACGCATAGGGTGCCGCTGGAGCTAACTCGAATCCTGCGCAACAGGGATGTGCAAAAAGTGGAGTGTTAAACGTTAGACGCCTTATAGATAAGCCTTAACACACCGCAGCTTTTCGTGGCAGCTTTAGCTATTGGGCTACGAAGTGTTGGAACAACATCCCTCCACCTCTATGTAATGTTAGCACAGTTAATTTGTTTAGATTAAGACTCAAAGCTGATATTCTGTCATCGCAGCTAAATCAACCGTATTGGCAGTAGCTGACGCTCTCTATTTCTCTCTTTTACTGGTCTCCATGTCTAGTCTAAAATATACCAGTGAAATGTTCTTGAGTGTAATCGTTAGTAGTGATAGGTTTATTGGATTAAAATAGTAGGTATTTAATTGTGTTATGTATGTATTTAATATGATTTGTAGTATTTAATGGAAGTAAGTATTTAATGTAAGTATTTAATAACAATACTTGTGTTTTCTTATGAAAACTACCCTTGATTAAGATGAACGTGAGGTAATCTAAACTGGACTCAGCGGAAGACCAGCGCTGAAGCATATTAACATGCCGTAGCATCATGCTGAGCTGAGTACCAATTCATCCCCACACAGAGCTTTTTAGTTTGTTAGTTTGTTTGTGCTTAGTTTCGATTTTATTGTTGTTGTGTTTATTTTTCTTTATTACTGTGTGGTTTTTTGAATAAAATGTTTTTTTTTCTTTCTTTCTTTAAGGTAATAAGCACACATATCAACTCGGAAAGGGATCGCCTCGCCTCGGGACAAGCTCACAACAGCGGTGCGGTGCGTTTACGTCTCTCCGTACCCGAGCGGTGAAACTGGTGCCTCCTAGCCGTCAACCAGCGGGCGGCGAGCCGTAAGCGCGGCATCGCGTAGTTGCAGCCAAGGAGCTGCTGATCCGCTTTGATTACGTGCTTACGTTAGGTTGACGCCTGGTTGACGAGGCGAAAGGAGATACGGTGCCGATCCCTTTCCGAGTTGATATGTCTACAATGACCTGTTATAAGTTGAGTTAGGTCTGCCTGTGTGTGTCTCTTTTTCTGTGGCATCATATTTCTCAAAGATGTATCGTACTGTGGACCGATTCGGACGTGGTTTTTTAATTAAAAAGCTAGTATGTTTGGGGTGGTTCTTAACTTTGTCAGTTTATAACCCCACACAAAAAGAGTTGGTCGGGGTATTTAAAATTTTGTATGAATTAACTTGTTCTTTATTTGATTTATAGATGAGATTGATCCAGCTATGCGTGAGTCTCATCTAGCGCTAGTGCCACGCAACCAGTCCAGTCACGTCTGCTCTGTACCCCCATACCAATCATAGAGATCATTTGAAACGTCTTACTGTTTGTAAACTTCAAGAAATGTGGTTGGAGGAGCGCTCAGTTTTTTTCACCTCATTTGAACATTTTATTCTAATATAATCATCTAAATTATTCGAAGCAAAATGAACTAATCTTTTACATTCCTTTATTACACCTAGAAACGAAATACAAGTAATTAATCACAGCAGTTAATTCTATTACGGTAAACGCGGTTGTTTGTCTAACGTGTCGGCCATTTGTCAATTGTGTGGGGAATTTCGTCCTCACGCTATTACTACCCTAGATTTGTTTGTGTCACCTTGTTGTGTATCCAATTTACAAGTTATTAGTTGATCGAGCTAAGCGAGATCTCCAAATCAACTTGGGCAAATCGGGGAAAAATGTCTGTATGTTTGTTTGACCGATGATAACTTTCGAAACGTTGATCCGATCATCGTGAAATTTGATACATAGATACAATGATGCCACAATTTTGGTGTGACTAAATGAGCTAAAAATGTGGGAGGGTTGTTGAGATATTGGGATTCAAGGGGGGTAAAAAAAAAGAAAATGAGACTATTAGGTCAAATGGGACGTCAAATAAAAGGTCTTTATGGGTACATTTAGACTCCTTCTTTATTTTTGGTAAATTCTTTATAGTTTTTGAGTTATTTGCTATAATAAAAACTAAACTTTGATTAAATTCACAGGGTACACCAGTGATCCCACAGTGCTATAATTTAGTAAGCTTAAGTGACACAAATATAGGCAAAAGTCAGAAATCCAGAATAACTGCAATTTATACCCCAAAAAAACGTAACCAAATAACATGAACTCTGTAATTTGAATGAAACCGTAGGTCAAGTTAGTTGGTTATTTTTGTTGCACTATTTTGATAGTGAAAGATTACTAATAATATTTTTTTGTTTGAATCGGAGACTCGCAAGATCTCAGTTCGCGGCAAACCACTAGTTTAATAAAATAAACAAAGAATGATTGAAAGATTGATGGGAGCCGTTAGATATAGGACGCACAAGATTGGTTACGAAGGAAAGAATGGGAAACCTGAAGAACAAGTCTTGCATTTAGCGTTGATGCCCTTTAACATGCCACTCTCCCCGGACTCTCACGAGTCTATTCCACTGTTTCCCAGCCATGTTAACAATAATTGTGAACGTGGGTATGCGGATAGCAAGACTGAAGTGGAGATGGGCAGGAACTTGGGTAGAAGGGATGACCGTCGTCGGACGAAAGTGATACACGGAATCGTGGCCAAGGGATGCTCGTAGAACAAGAGGCAAACCATTTGCCCGATGGTCAAAGGTACAAGACAATAAAATGAATAGAGAAATAACATAATGTAATTTGTGTACTGTAAAGCAGCACAATTTACACACAAAAGGCATTTTCAGGAAGGAAATAGGTCTGTACTCATTTTCTTGATTTGTTTTCACCGCTGCATAAGTGAAAAGTAAACAGGGTTGGCCTCTGTCCAAGTCTAAGCTAGCCAACTGCAATCTAGGAAGTGTCGTCCACTGTCATATTTTAAACTGTCTCGGGGAAAAATAAGCCAAATTGTTGAGGCTTTTACCAATTTGCTTCCATTTACGCTATCATTTGTCTTTTAACAGAGTTTATAGTACATTGTGATACAAGGGGCGTAAGCGATGGTATTGCTCAGTTACACACGAGTATAACATAACTTTTCATCACAAATGCGGAGAAATTAAAAAGTCTTTGTAACTTTTTAAAAATGTTGGTTCCATTTATCCATTGTTTATTTTCCCCTTGTTATTTTATTTAATAAAAATAAGGATTTGTTCTAGAGGTTGTATTTTATTAAAGCGTACTTGAATGTGGTCTCCTTCATTTTTAAATAGAAATAAAAATTTGTCATGGAGGTTGTATTTAATTTCAGCATTTATGAATGTAACCTCTTTTATTTTAAATAGAAACATGGATTTGTCTTGTGGGCTGTATTTCATTTTAGTCTTTTATGAATGCAATGAGCCTCATTCTATTTTCAAATTCACACCTTAAGGGTGTAAATTGCATTTACACATCAGGTATCGAGCGAACACTGAAAAACATTCAGAGCATGAGTGAAGGAAAAAATATGAAGACGTTCTATATTCGTTATTAGGTGGTTAGTGCGAGTTGAATGTGTCGATGATGTGCTGTATAATCCGTGAGATAGTGTATAATTTATTTGACATAGCATAAACATTGTCATTCAGTGGAGCAAGGCTGTTAGTGTTGAGTTATCTATAAATTGATTGCAATAGTTTTAAGATGGCTTCTTTTCAAGTTTTTTTAACATATAGTTTAAATACTAATAGGTTAAATTTATATTGTTTCTATACAGGCTGATTTTTTTTTAGCCAGTATGAGATTCTAACCGATAGATCATACAGAAAAACGCTGAAATATACCATGGGCACAACTTTACAGAAAAAATACAATTTTCGGAGATTTGATAATTTATCTCTCTGAATATTTTGAATTTACATAACATTACGAACTAAATATATGATAACCATAGGTCTAAAGTTGCAAAAAGATATCTAAATTGAATGAGTTTGTAAATAAAAAAGATATTCAAACTTTCACGTATAGATAAAATCGTTTCAAATTGTTTAAAACGGAATATTTTTAAAACAAAACATCGCCGTGTCGCTATGTCGCTAAACGACAGCTGTCTCTACATCGGAGCGAATTCAAATTATGGAGATAACATCTGTGAAATTCACTATTTTAAAACCTAGGTTTTATCGAGAATAGTTTCAAATAAAGGTTAACACAACTAATATAATTATTTCTAGTGCATACTATGTTGATAGAGTCATAGTGTCAGTCAGGTCAGGTCTTATTTATATATTACTAGCTGACCCGCCAAACTTCGTACCGCCTTGACATGTATATAACGCGGGCTGCCAATGTACGTCGCCGGTAGAATTGCCAATCGGCCATCATTAGTTGCATCTATGTATGAGAAAATAATTTTTCTTCATAATATTTTATGCTCGAGTTTTTCCGATTTTTTAATAGTTATTCTGCTATTTGGGGTGGAGACAAATCCAACAAATCAAAGATCATCAAAATTGGTCAAGCCGTTCTTGAGTTGAAAGGAGTGTGAAATGTCCAGCAATATTTATTTAATATTTATTTAATTCTAGCTGACCCGCCGAACTTCGTACCGCATTGACATGCATATGACACGGGCTGTCAATGTACGTTAACCCGGTAAAATTCATCATTAGCTACTGATGTATGAATTAGATGTATGAAAAATTGAATTTTCTTCATAATTTCATTTTTCGTGAATTTTTACAATATTTAAATAGTTATTCTGCTATTCGGGACTGAGACATATAACAAATCAAAAACCATGAAAATCGGTCCAGCCGTTCTTGAGTTAAAAGTGTTCGAACAAACCCGACTTTGTTTTATATATTAGAATTATTAATAGATCATTGTAACCCACTGCAGGGCAAAGGCCTCCCTTCCTCGGGTCATTGGTTTTACCAAATATTGAGTACTTAAGTACTAGTTGTCAGTGCACTGTGCTTGAAATTCGAACGTAATAGATTTTTTTTAGAAATAATGTTATGATTCTTCCCCATTTCTCCATATAAACTTTAACTATGTCAAATCTCACGCTCCTCCGTGCGCATAATAAGCTTTAAGCGGAGTTCTCTAAGTTTTCTCTTCACGTAGTCCATCAGATTAAGTCGTAAAAACGGAAAAACTCGTAGTTTCAACGTAGAACGGTACGGTAAACGGTTTTAGATATTTATTTCTAAAAAGCGGTTCTGAATAGAGATTATAAGATATTTGAAATAAGGGCAGTTGAACGATCTGGATTTTAAACACAAACTCATCATCATCATCATCATTTATGTCATATGGCTTCCACTGCGAAGCATAGCTCTTCCCAATAAAGATTATTAGCTGAATTTTATACTAAAAAAAGTTACTATTGTATATATATATTTATTTTATTATATTATTAAGGCACATAAAACAGAATACCACCAATCAGATACCATATACAACCCTTAGACCTAGATTGTATCCCAAAGCATGTGTACACAGCATGACAACTCTAGCGCAGTTGTGTGTGGACCAGCTGAAGGGAAATATTTGCTTACATAGACAAAACAAAGTAAAAACTAAAAAATAGAATAGCCTAAAATAATGAGATAAATAAATAATAATTAATAAATAAAAATGTTTAGATAATGGTTGTTTCTCTATATATTATAAGTATGTATTTACAAAAAAAAATGTAAATAAGTATTCTATCAGTTATCTGCTTCCCATAGTACAAGCTCTGCTTAGTTTGGGGCTAGATAGCGCTGTGTGAAATGTCCAGCAATATTTATTATTATTTATTTTTTATTTTAATTATTCCATAGAAGCATTCTCTTTAATAAGAGTGGCTTCGATATCTTTTTTATATTTGTATAATATTTTTTGAAAATTTCAATATTATTTAATAATGGATCATTGTGAATACGACAATAATTATTAAATATTTTGGTAAGAACATTCGAGAACGCTCCTCCACTGGTCACGACTAATCGGAATTTTACTTTATTTCAAGCCTTTTTCAAACTGAAAGCGATGCGGGCATGTTTTAAAGCGACATCCTGCTATATTATACAAACGCACAGTCTTTCCTTTACACATCACAGCCTGAGTTTGTTTACTAAGTTACTATTAAAATAAATAAATAATGGTATTTCATCATCATCATATTTTTTTTGTAAATACACACTTATAAATCGGTAAATACCCAAACCAAACAAATATCTGCAGGACATGCAAACATTTGTCCTGTACCGGGGATCAGAGCCTCCTGCGTCTCAGCTGACTATTGGCCCACTGCGTCTCGGAGGACATCAAATTATTCTAACGACACAGTCAGATACATAATTACTAAATACAGGTATTATCGAGATAATATTAGTAATTTTGTGTAGTGATCCGTGTTGTTGTGTTTGTGTGAAAGTTTGAAAAATACTATTTTGAATACATTTATGTAGGTACAGACGGCTAGAATCACGAAAAATTTTAATTGGCTGGATTTGTTGCCTATCAACGACCAACGAACCAAGGATTTAAATCATGTCTCATCTTGCATTTGGTTTAATTCGCCAAATTATCGGTTACCCTATACTAACTCATCACCCTAAATATTATGTTAATCATTACGATAGATACGTAAAGATGGTCCATCCTCAAAACTACTCTCTCTCTGTTTGATGTTCAAGAACAAGACAAAATAACATCTCTTTTTGAACATACAATTTTTAAAAGCCGCGGTCTAAAGACCAATAACCCGATATTTATGAACACTTTGTATTTTTGTATGATTATTAACACTTTATACAATAATTACTACCATAAATTTGTGAGTTTTAGAGTATCCTGATGTAATATCGATACATGAATCCCTGTTCCGAAATATCGGGACACTAAGAATCTCGCAAGACATTGTAAATATCCCGTTTTTAGTGAGAATAGACCCCGTAATTTTGTCTACTTCTTGCGTAGCTTTCCATGTGACTAAATCCTGAGTGCAACTTCTTACCATGAATGCATAATACAACCTTTCTAAGACCGGCACTTTACTCCAACGGTCCATCTCCATTAAACAAGAAATATGTTAACCAGAATCGAATGCGGCGAATCTAAGTAAGCAAATGTTTTATTCATAGTCCTGCAAATGGCAATTACAGTAACAGTACAGGATGCCAGAATTTAAAACTTCTATTTAGCAAGTTTGTCTCTAGTTTTTAACACAACTTATTGGTATAAAAAAGGCAAGGATAGTAAGCGGTTACCGTAGCCTATTAACGTTTGTAGCACCAAAGGTATCAGTCGCTCGTTGTCACCCACTTAAAAGGTGCAAAATCTCGAATTCGGTTATCTGCATTCAAAGCGTTTAAGCAACAACGTGGACGTTAAATGCGTGTTAAGTGTGTTTTTACTGATACAATTATCTTTCTTTTGTGACGGGCTACTTGCTGTTAGCCTCTGCGGCCTATGCAGCTTAAGTTTTGGCAAGCACAAAGGAGGCCTTGTAAGTTTAACACTATTAAGTATCAACAAACACGTACATAAGTTAAGATCATACTTCTAGCCGCTATAGTGGCTCCTTCACCATTTATGCGGTAAAAATTTGGAATGCCCTTTCTCATGAATTTCCCGCTAGCCCATCACTCAACATTTTCAAACGGAAAGTTAAAGAGCACTATCTTTCTCTGTAATTTTATATTATTATAGGTATATATTTGTATTAGGTTCGTATATAATATTCCATTTATTTTATTTATAATAATTATATTATTATAACATACTTTAAGTATAGTTTATATCAGTTTTGGGTATATATATTTATTTAGGTTTTTGTACACTCACCTACCTTTAAAATCATCTCTCTCTCTAGCCTCAAAGGTTTGCTGGAATAAAACTCATCTTGGGGTTAAGCTCGCCTTTGTACATTACCTCTATTTCTATTTTTTTTGATGTATTTTCTTGTGTGCAATAAAGAATAAAGAACAAATTTTATAAAATGTGGCAGTACTCATAACGATAAGGAACATTATTATATGGAGTTTACCACGTACCTTTTTATCGGTAACAACCGAAAATGTTTCGGTTCAATTCGTCAATCTTCATCAGGGTGAGTGCGATCCGCTCCGCACTGCGTCTCGCCTCGCACTACGCGCCGCAGCCCCCTGTAACACCGATAAAACGGTACGTGACATAGTATTCATAATAATTGATTGAATTCAACAAAAACACTTAAATGTGTGGCTCAAATCATAAGCGCACCATTAAGCCATATTATCAACCTAAGTTTATGTTCGGGTATATTTCCAGAAGCATTGAAGGTGTCTATAATAAGGCCTCTATACAAAAAACAGAGTAAGGAAAATATGGAAAATTATCGGCCTATTTCCTTGATACCTGTAATATCTAAAATATTTGAAAAACATATATACATACATATATAAAACTTTTAGTAATTATTTCGAAACAAACAATATCCTATGTACTGAGCAAAAAGGGTTCAGAAGAAACAAAACGATAAATTTGGCTCTATATGACTTTCTTCATCGTGTTTCGAGTAATTTAGATACAACAAATCCCGTATGCTCTATTTTTTGCGACATGACTCAAGCGTTTGACTATATAGAGCACAGTATTTTATTAAGAAAACTTGAAACCTACGGGGTTAGAGGTAACCCACTACAACTGATAGAATCATATCTAGAAAATAGAAAACAATTCACTGAAATAACAAATATCAATCTTAAAACAAGACACGAGGAATCTCATATGTCTAATGAGCGTATTGTAAAATATGGGGTTCCCCAAGGGAGTGTGTTAGGACCACTGCTTTTCCTTATTTATATTAATGACATACCAAAAGCCACCATGCAACCCATGACGTTGTTTGCAGACGACAGCACTGTAACTATATCATGTAATAATATTGACACATATAAATATGACATAAATTTGGCTTTGAAATTGATTATAGAATGGCTAGATAATAATAACTTAAAAATTAATATAAACAAAACCAAAATAATTCATTTCAGACAACGCGATAATGCCGCAACAAATTTTGACATACAATACAACAATAACACAATAGAGGAAGTTAACACTACAAAATTTTTAGGACTTAATGTTGATAAAAAACTAAATTGGAAATCACACGTAGAATACTCGTACATATGCAAAAAATTAAATAGTTTTGTATACATGTTATATAAACTGTCACCAATAGTTAATGTGGAAACTCAACTTATAGCTTACCATGGCTTGATAGCCCCACATGCCAGATATGGAATAATATTTTGGGGAAACTCTACTGACGTTGACAAGATATTTAAGTGTCAAAAACTATGTATACGCGCCATGTTTAAACTAAATGTTACAGATTCGTGTCAGCCATATTTTACTGAGCACAATATTTTAACAATTCCTTCACTGTATATCTTTGAAAAAGCTATGTTTGTTAAAATGAACCCTCAGCTATTTTGTCAGCTGTCTGATGTCGTTCTCCGGAATCGACGCGATAAAAATAAAGTATGTGTCCGTAACTGTAAGACCGCCTTAATGCGCAAAAGCATCTTCTGTATGGCTCCGTTCATTTACAACAAGCTCCCGGAGTCACTGAGAGAGCTACCATGTTCAATGTTTCGGAAAAAGTTAAAAACTGTACTGTTAAATAAATCTTATTATACTATAAATGAATATATAAATGAAAAATAATTGCTAAAATAATGCCAAATTTAATTTTATATTTTTATTAATTCTATTTTATTTTATATAATTATGACAATGAATTTTTATTTAGGTGTTATTATTAATATGACTTTGTAGACTATAATATTGCATGCCTTGAAAGGCAGAAATGTATTGATTCTGTATTTACTACTGACATCTTTGTAACCTGACATATATTTAAAGCAATAAATACATTTGATTTGATTTGATTTGAAATAAATCGCGGAAGTTTTCTGAGAAGTATCATGTGATATTTTGACGTTTGCTTATTTTATCATCAGCAAAAAAAACGCACATTCAAAATATCTCACGATTTAGCGCCATTAAACGTGTTTATATTGTTGTAAATGAGCGCAATGTTGGTGGAGCCTCTGTGTTACGGTACACTGCAAGGATAGGAAGGAAACATTGAACAAAAAAAAGCTTTGGTACCAGTTAACCGGACAGGACATTGTTCGTGGTTAAATTATGCCCCTGAATGTTACGGCTTGCTATATCTCGCTGACCTAATATTACGTTCCGTTGATGTCTCTGTGAGTTTTCATTTCAGTTTATTGTTTTTTGTAGGCTTTGTCTTGTAAAGGATTTTTTCTATAAACGTGTGTTTTTTCCTTGTTTTGGATAATGTTTACAAATCACCTTCAGCTTTATTAGGATTAAGCGACTGTAATTTGAACTTTTCCTGTTCTTGTGTAAAATATGTATAAATAAATAAAATATATAAATTGCTGGATATTTCACACAGCGCTATCTAGCCCCAAACTAAGTAGAGCTTGTACTATGGGAACCAGATAACTGTTAAAATACTTAGATACTTTTTTTTGTAAATACATACTTATAATATATAGAAAAACTCCCAGACACTGAACAAATGTCTCTAGATCATGCAAACATTTGTTCCGCGGCGGGAATCGAACCCGCTACCTTCTGCGTCTCAGCCGGCTGTACACCCACTGCACCACGGAGGCAGTCAATTGTACCTACAATGTTATTATAAAATTGTGTACAATGTTGTAAAATGATTATAATATAAATTATTATAAAATTATGTTTGGGTAAAGATGACGGGGTTTATAAGTACCTACCTATTTAAATAATGTTAAATCAAATCTCAAATCGTTATTAGTTAAAACTAAATTTGTGTGGTACCAAATCATGTCAGTATGGACGAATTATTATACTTTGGATTATTGATCGAGCGAAGCCAGATCTCCAAATCAACTTGGGCAAATCGGCGTTGTATGTATATATTTATGTATGTTTGTTTGTTTGTCCGAGGATAACTTTCGAAGCGTTTATCCGATAATCGTGAAATTTGGTACAAAGGTAGGTAGTAATAGCACAATTTTGGTGTGACTCAATGAGCTAAAAATTTGGAGGGGTTGTTGAGATATTTGGGGTTCAAGAGGGGTAAAAAAAAATGAAAATGAGACTATTAGGTCAAATGGGACGTCAAATGAAAGGTCTTCATTAGTAAATTTTGACCCCGTTTTTATTTTTAGTAAAATTTTTGTAGTTTTTGAGTTATTTGCCATAATAAAAACTAAACTTTGACAAAATTCACAGGGTACACCACTGACCCTACAGTGCTGTAATTTGTTATGCGTGTAGTTTAAGTATCACAAATATAGACAAAAGTCTGAAATCTAGAATAACTGCAATTTGTACCCCAAAAAAGGATAACCACTTAACATGAACTCCCGTTACCTGTAATTTTAATGAAACTGTAGGTCAAGTCGGTTGATTATGCATTTTGTGGCACTGACTTATTAGATTAAGGCCGACATGCACATAGATAACTAAACGTACTTAGCGACTAAACGTGTTTAAATTTGACGTATTAGTATGATTTGAGAACTCCTTAAATCATATTTAGCAACAAAATACGTTTAGGCATCGTTGTGCAAATCGCCCTACGAACAATTCTTATTTTGTGAGATTCGCGAGATCTCAGTTCGGGGCGAACCACTAGTTTACGTATTAATTTCAATAGATTTATGGTATCAAGAAACATTTTTGTATGATTTTATTAAGAATTATTTAAATTGTAAAACCTACAGTTGACTTTACGCAGGATATTACATTGCATAGTGTTTTGTTTTCGATGTATTGATTGTATTATTTTTAATTAATTAATTACAATCACAGAATATAATATATTACTGTAAAAATAAGTTGAATTAGTTTTAAAGTATGTTTTAAAGAATTACAAAGTTCAGCTGATTTATCGGAAGTGAAGTCGAACGTACGTTAGTAAAACTGTTAATAGGTTTAATTTAAATATTGATGTTGTAAAATCCAAACTAATATAAAAATCATGTTATAAATTGCTTAGTTTTTATAATGAAGAAATAATTTACTTTAATAAGTAAAGAAGGTAGTTAACGGATTTGTCGCAACTTCGATTGCACGAAGTTGCTTGGTGGGCAAGGTCACGTGATAGGGAAGCCATCTTGATGAACAAGGGCAATGGCGTGCTCAATTTCGGTTGGACTGTTGAACAGGAAGGTGGTGCGGTGCGAGTTTATAAAGTTAAGTACTTGAAATGTGATGTTGTAACCTCATTTAGTTTTAGTGATGTTTGGTGGGGCTTAAATTGGAATGTACTTTTATCTGGATTATTTCTGGGTTTTACAGTGCTTTATGTATGTTTATGTATGTAACTTTTTGTTAAAAAATAAAAAAGAAAAAAATAGGATAATAGCATCACTCGTGTCATAATTTATGTGAGTGTGATTTTTTTTTATATAATTTTTTTGTGTGTTTATGAAAACTTTGTACCCCTTTTAAGCTTATTGTTCGCACGCAGTATGAGATTTGGCATAGTTAAAGTTTATATGGAGAAGAAGGAAATAATGCTAAATTATATTATAATTATATAGTAGTTATCAGATATATATAGTAGTAGTAGATATCAGCTGGTGTCCCTCAGGGTGGCGTTTTATCACCTCTTCTATTTGCAATTTTCATAAACTCAATATCCCAACAATTAACTTCATCCTACCACCTCTATGCAGACGATCTTCAAATTTACACACAAGATACAGTAGAGCGGCTGCCTGAAGCTATATATAGAATAAACCTTGACCTAGACCGTATTCTGGACTGGAGCAAGGCACATGGTCTTAGAGTTAACCCACTCAAAACTCAAGTAATCGTCGTTGGGGGTTCTAGGATGATATCGAGGATAGACTGGTCTTGCCTTCCACAAATTATATTTGATGGCACCTACGTTAAGCAGAGTGAGACGGTGAAAAATTTAGGCGTTCTCATAGACAGGCAACTGTCATGGGGACCTCAGATATCTGAAGTCAGCCGTAAGATGTTTGCCTCAGCGGGTTCTCTTAGGAGATTGCGTAACTTCCTTCCGACTGCCACTAAAATTTCGCTCGCGCAGTCGCTTCTTCTCCCGATACTAGACTATGCTGATGCTTCTTATCTAGATCTCACTGAACAGCAACTAGATAAACTTGAGCGCTTGCAAAACTTTGGCATCCGGTTCATCTTCGGCTTGCGGAAGTATGACCATGTGTCCGAATTTCGTAGTAAGCTCAAGTGGTTACCCATACGCCTTCGCCGGGATACTCACATCCTTCAGCATTTATATAACATCCTGTTCAACCCTTCCTCACCTTCCTATCTTAAAGAACGCTTCCATTTCCTCTATCAATCCAATCCTCGATCCTTGCGTTCATCTGACACACTCCAACTCAGGACACCTGTACACTCCTCCTCCTACTTTGATAAGTCTTTTACAGTGCAGGCTGTCCGGTTATGGAACGCGCTGCCGGTGGCTATCAGATGTGCCAAGTCACTTGCCATTTTTAAACGTATGCTCAGAGAACACTATCTGAGTATTTGTCGCTAAATATATATGTATTTATTATTAATTATTTGTTTCTTAAATAAGTCTAAGTATGTATCTATAAATTATTATGAGTAGTTATTATTTAGATTCATGTAGTTTTCATTTATGTAAGTTTTATATTTTTTATTTTTATATAATTAGTATTAGTATGTATGTACATGTAGTATGTTAGGTACACTCCAGGTAATGTCTATCTACACAGTCCATTCAATCCAAAGGTTGTCTGGTAGAGATCGCTAATTAGCGATAAGACCGCCAATTGTATCCATAGATTTACGTAGTTTTTTTTATATGTATTTGTTTCGTAGTGTGCAATAAAGTATTATCTAATCTAATCTAATCTAATCTAGTTTCTGTATACAATAAAAGTAGGTATTTGTTTACAAAAATATTTATCTATGTATCATATCAGTTATATGGTTCCCATAGTACGAGCTTTGCTTGGCTTGGGGCTAGATAGCGCTGTGTTAAATGTCCAGCAGTATTCCAGCATTGTTTATTTCAGTACGAACTATTTTTAATCATAATTATAGGACCCAGTGCGTGACCCCAAGTGATCCAGTTGGTCGTATTAGGCACTTTATTATGCTATTTGGTAATATAACAAATGGCAACAGAACATGCGACTCCAAGCCGGTGATTGCGGAACATGTTTTCGAATGTGTGTAAAGTGAAATACTACTCAATTAGTAGGTATGTACGTATTTGGTTTTTTCGTGTAAACTCGTAGAAAATTTACGTTTATTAACGTACAACTATATTTATTCATACTTCCTATGTTTCTTAATTGACATGAAATTATTATTTTGATGTACTATATAGAGTAATAGAGAAACTTACTTATTTTAATTTTAACATGTCGTCTGGTAGAGACCACTGCTTAGCGATAACACTGCCAATTGTATACATTCTTTAAATTAGGCTTATTTAAATTGTTTTATCGTTCATTAGCTGACCCGCCCGCGGCTTCGCATGCGTGGTATTTCAATAAAAATATTACCCTTTCGTGCGGTTGGGTAAAAAGTAGCCTTTGTCCTTCCCCAAAATATAACCTATCTCCGTGTCAAATTTCATTACGATCCGTTCAGCCGTTTAGTTATGAAAAGGTAACATTGTTTTTGTGCTGCAGAAGAGTGCTGTTTGTGCAATTTATAATATGGGCCACAGAGAAACATTACGCAATAAGTTTAAAGAAATAAATATTATGACATTCCCTTGTCAATACATCTATGTATTATGTTCACAAAAATATTAATTTGTTAAGAAAAATAGCGATAATCATAATTTTAATACTAGAAATAAAGATAAACTCGCTGTTGCCTCTTGTAGACTCCATAAAGTTAGTAAATCGTTTAAAGGGCAAGGTGTACGCTTTTATAACAAATTCCCAAGGGATGTACAAAAATTGACAATTAACAAATTTAAAAACGTAATGTAACAAAACCTGACCTCCCTATATAAAATACAAGTCTACCTGAGCCTATGGTCTAGAGCTTAAAGCTATCTTGAATCGAAAATAAACCTATCTGTGATTTTGGCCATCCTAAGTGTGATCGTCTAGAATTGAATTTATTCTACGTTGTGTAAATGGTTTGGAGAAATAAATGAAATGGTAATACTGATATAATTTGGCTTTAATAAATGACACAAATAAAATAACACGAATTAAATGTTATTTGTGAATTGAATTTAAATATCACAAGAGTGCTAATATTCATTTAAAATATAATGGATTTAATTATGACAAGACTTCAATGGATTAATAATTCTAAATTAGTACTGTTCTTAATATTATCTTAAAGCTAAGCCCGGGAATAAGGTCTCGAAATAGCTGAAAAGAAACAAAAGGTTCATGTTAGCTTTGTGTAAGTAGTAATTATAATATTTTGATTTATTTTGTGAAGAGCCCCTACCCACATACACCCTGCATGCGATGTATGGCTAGAAATGTCTTGTTCTAGGAGAGAACTTAGGGATGGGGAAAATTTCTAGTCTTGCGAAGCAGGAGGGATCAGGTAAGGAAAATGAGAAAGGCGCCTATTTACCCTCAAACCCCAATATGTTGAAATCCTATTGATTTCAGACATATTTCTAACATAGTGTATTAAATTTAAAGGAATACTCAAGATAAATCTAGAATATTACAATGAATTAAATAGATCTCTAGCTAAGCTACCCCATGATAACTAAACTAGCTAAGCTACGTGATTTAATAAAAAGCAGTATCAAACATCCAGGACAGAGGTCGAGCGTACGGGTTGGAAGGGGTCAGACACAGGCCTCGTCTTACAGAACCTGATAGACAATTTATGGCGGGGCTTCGCCCTCCCGCGGACGGCAACCACTGACACAGGAGAAGCTACTGAATTTTATTAGATCGATTGATTTCAGAATATAAAGTAGATGAATTGAAAATGTGTTCGTAGTATAGTCCTTTGTTGAATAAAATAATAGAACTATCTCGAAATAATTATAGGAACATTGAAAGGAAGTTTGATTGGTTATGACGGCAAAAGCGACTCCTTCTCGGCTAAACTGTGAATGACTATAAAAAATACCATGCATAAATTGTTTAGACAAGTTTCACGTTCAAACCGCTTTCCTCGTACAATCTATTTGGGAGAATTCGATAATTATCGCAATACTTAGTACTAAACATAGATTACATTTTTATCATTATAATAAGTCTGTATGAACCTGTGAATGCTGAAAAATAAGGTTAGAACTACATCTCCTAGTTTAATAGAGAATGAATTAATTATATCTAACGTGTTCATCAACAGCACTTCTGCATAAATACGCCTCGCATATAAATATCTATTCTCTGCTTATTTCACGAATTTCAAAATCGTAAATACCTAAGTACTGTTACGCGGAGGCTGTTAAACAATGAGTAATAATCGAACCTTCTCGAACGCTTTTGTCTTGCTGTGTTATTGTTGCTATTGTTTGTGGTTTCACAGAATGGGGAGTGGCCATTGTGTCGAGGGACCGACCCTTTCCTGGAAGGATCGACATCGTTCTCGAACGATCGAAATGTGTGCGATATAAATAGGCCGGAGAGATCGCCGGACAGTCAGTCTCAGTCAGTCTCGAGTCTCAGTCAGTGAGTGAGTCTCAGCGAGGCCCTGGAGGACTGACGTGGGAAGGGTCTCGCGTGAACAGTAGTTGCTCCCGAGTCAGTCTGGATTAAGCTATACGTGCGATCATTTCGGTGACTTTAAGTGGTGCAACAGAGGTGTGAATTAGTGTGTTGTGATACGTGTGACCAAGTTCGTGTATTCATCGTTTAGTGTTGAATAAAAGTGTTATTTTGGTCAGACCGATTCCCATTATTTTATCCCGAACCCTCAGCTCGTAACAGTACCTAAAATATTGTGATCCTATACCTCTATAACTAGATACGTTACCAATATACACACTGAATTTAATGTAAATAATGACAGTAAGTCTAACTTGATACAATTAACTCTAATTCAACACTGATTCTACTAGGATTATCAAATCTCACGATATCCGATCCCCTTGAACACCTTCCCCTGACTCAACCCACGACCGTCTGTCAGAGTGATTTCGCATTTCCCATCATCTTACGAAAAATCCCTTCTCACAATTTAAGGTGGTCACGCCTCTATTTCTACAAACAACCAATAAATATTCAATATTTTGAAATTCGTTAAAAGGTGTGTCTTTCCCACGTTAGCACAGACGTACAAAAAAGTTAAGTGTTAGAATTTCTAGAAGAGAGGCGCCCACTTGTTTCAAACCCATTTTAGCTAAAATTTATTGACTGACATCATAAAAAAAAATACTAATTTATTGCGTTGAGAATTTTAAAAGCATTGTCTAATTTCTATCTTCAAGTGTTTTCGTTTTAAAATAAAAAACACGTAAATCTCAGCCTTTCAGCGAGTACAGAAAGAACTATATTCTCAACTTGTATTTTTAATCATTCTAAACTAAAGAATTAAGTTCACAAGTCCTCTCTCAAGTGTAATACTTAATCGTTATCAGATGTTACTTTAAAATATTAGCAAGCCAATAATTTACCGCGTATTAAATCAGGCCTCAAATAAAAGTTCGTTACAGTAATTAAACAAAATCTTTATAAAAGAGCCTACTATAAAATATCGGATTATTTAGATGATAGAGAAGCTTGGAATTGAAATTGCGCCAACTCGTTCAAAAGGTTACAATTTAGACGTACCTAATTTATTTTTTGTATTATGTATTGTAAAAGGATCATTAAAAAAACAACCAGCCTTGTTTCTTGCCTTTCTTTCCTGGCTTGGTCGCGAAGGAACAGGCAGTAAAATTGACGTTTCAAAGTGATCCTTGTGATTTTAATGAATAAAAATATTTAACTTTGACTTTGACTTTGAAAACAAACTAACAAACATACAGTTACTTTCGTATTTACTATGTATGTTTTATACATATAAACCTTTCTCTTGAATCACTCTATCTATTAATGAAAACTATATTAAAATCAGTTAAGTTGTTTTAAATATCTAAGCGAACAGACAGCGGAAGCGACTTCATTTTATTATACGATGGTGTGCACTAAAGTATTTTCTATCTATTATATTCGTGGAGATTTTTTAAGACGAGTCAAATAAAGCCAACTTTTTTCTCAAAACCTTCGAACCTTCATCGCAAATTCGCAATATTTCTCTCAAATCAAAGCGAAACGACGTCGAACGTTAACGTTGCGTAGATACGTAAAGTCGACGCGTTGTAATTCAAACGGGGCTCAAAGTAAGAGGCTATAAAAGTGATAAAATATCTATTTAGCTTTTTCTCCAGCCATTTCTTCCTTAAGCGCTCTTACAAAGGACTGAGGTATGCTGCTGTAATCGTAAATTGTAGGATACTACGGTTTACGGTTTAAGATTATTTATTACTCAAAAGATTTACAAAATATATCGCTTACTGAGTAAACTTATACACAATATATTTTTCAATGAGCGTTACTTTAAATGAAATGCAAGTTTAGGGAGGTTTACTAATTTTATAAATTATCATTTAAAAATCATTCTTTAGTGACAAAACAAAATTTGTCGAAGATTAATTTGTGGAAAGGTATATATGTAATAAAATAAAGTGATAAAACAGACAGCACAAAGCAAACTCGTTCGAAGCTTACAAATCAAATATGAAGAATCTATATTAGAATTCCTTTATCAAACGTCTACAGACTGATAAGTGTATGTAGTGTATTGTGAATTCGTAATACTCATAATAAGCCACAGGCCAGAAAAATATCAGCATAAAATAAAATGTAAATTAAGAAGTACTTTTTCATAATAATAGGTTATTTTTTGTTTTTGAAATGAGAACTTCTTTAGGCGAATTGGGCATTTTTTGAGATGGAAAAAACCATTGAACTCGCGCCACTGTTACCGTTACTGACACCTCAGTATATAAGTATCTGTAGTGTAGTCTGAATTTAAATTTTGAATACCCAAATATTGAGCCCTAAATTTTTCACTTCTGTCGGCACGGAGTGCCACTTTTTTTTTTAAACCCCGTTTTTATAATATTGAGTCTTGTCCAAGTGGTCTTATATATTATTACTGTTTATCAAAACATCTGTGAAATAATAGAATAGCTGCATCACGGGTAGCACAATGGCAAGTTTTTTTTCATATATAACCTAAAGTTTGACCCATCGGATGGTAAGCGGTTACCGTAACCTATGAACGTTGGTACGCTACATGTCGCGAGTGACCACAAATATAACTCGCGACATGTAGCGTCCCTTTTGTCACCGTGTGAAAGCCTCTTATAGCCCAAGAGTCAGTTTCCTTCTGTAGAACGTTTGGCGACTGGTAATTGCAGTTTATTTTAACTGAGATAAACGAAGTCGCTTCATCGTTTTTAGATGCTTTCGTTTCAGACGAATGGCTGATAATGCCTTGATCGTTGATTGAATGGGACAATGTAGAAAATGAGAATACTCGTATACAAAGCTAACTACTTACTTGGAAGATTTTCCTTTTTAAGTTTTTTTATTAAAGTACGTCCCACCGCTGTGTAAAGATCTCGCCAACAATAAATATGAACTATTGAGTTTACTGTTTGAGTTTTTTTTTCTCTAACCTATCTCGTCCCACTGCTGGGCAAAGGTCTCACCCAAGTCCCTCCAAGTATCACTATCCGTCGCTATCTCCCACCAACTTCTTTGGAAGGTAACAAAATTGTCCCGCCAACGCTTTGTCCGGCCGACCCTGACGTCGCCCTCCGTCTTCATGCGTTCATGGTGTCACAATACGGGCCCAATTCTCCAGCCCACTTAAGTCCAGCCGATCTCCTCCATACATCTGCAATGCCGGTAAGTGAGCACAGCATGGTGTTACGCACTCGGTCGACACGTTTAAAGCCGAGAATGCTGCGCTCCATTGCCCTTTGACAAATCTTGAGCTTTGATTTCTTAAGTTGTATGCTTGTAAAATATTATTTGATTTATCTACACAGCCTACAGCACCCACGTTTGAATACTCTCTATTACGCCAATTTATTCGGTCTTGAGCAAGTCTGATCCATACTCATATTTGATAACCAAATAAGTTATAATTTATATTGTTTTTAACCATCAATGCAAAAAGAGAGATTTAGTAGTTTGTTTAAATATTGCAATGTTTGATGAAAGTTGATGCATCATTTTTTAACGGTCAGGGTGTAAACCTTTTGCTAAAAGCAACTTGTCATAAAACATATATGTTACCGGTAAAATCCTGGTGTCGGCTGGTCAGAAAGGCTGCCACAACCTGCGATATGGGTAACACTATTACGCCATATTGAAGGTTTTGCTCGTATATTCGTCTTTTTATATTGTTCATACACACACAGTCTCCCTAAAATACCTTCAATGTCAATGAAAATGGTTATTGCTTAGCTATTATCATTTTTAACATTGTACCATTGACATTTTCCTTTTCAGATTATCTAGAACTAAGCTTACTCTTGCGAAACTGGACATATCTAGCTTAAATCCAAGCTAAGAGGGTAAAAAGTCTAATCCCAAAAACTTCGGGAAGTAATAAATAATAATAAATCTTTATTTCAACAATAGAAATGTACAAGAAATTAAAACTTAATTATACGACCCATATAAATGTATACCTAAGTGACTAACATGCATATTACAATACTTAAAACTATTTTCTGACGCATAAAGTCGTGACGTGTGATGCAATTGCGCTATGTCGTATAGTCGTTCATGAAAACGACGAAACAACACACTTTTCGGCCAAAACTCTCTTTCACAAGTTCGAAAGATCTGCAGTTGGAACACGCAACACAAAAGATTTAAAATCAGACGTGAATACAAAGATACTATAATCATCGATCAATAAAAACAACTTTTATAATGGAACCAACACTTGACTGTAGGCGAGATAAAGCATTCTTACAACCATAGCTACGATCGATACAATGAGAATTGTCGAATGCAAACAAATTAAATAATATTGCTTCACAAACAATTTCGCTAAATGAAAAATTCTCGAGTGCGGTCGACGCAGGGCATAAAACGTCCGAAGCCCGCCACGGCTGTCTATCAAAAAGCAGTTTGTGGCGCGAACGCCACGTGGCGCGGATTTACCGCCCGCGGCATTTTCATGTCGACCACATTGCAGGGTACAAGGAAGTCACAAAATGGAATAAACATCCTAAAATGGTATATTCTCGATATCCCTACCACTACGTCCCAACCGATTCGTAGAGGCCTCGTAACCGGACAATTACTACAAACATACATTATATAACACGGGAAATCTCTTTTTTTAAATAGTTTATTTATTTTAAGATTCTGAAATTAATAAATAAATAATGCTGGATAATTCACACAACTCTACATAGCGAAGTTTGTAAGGGAACCAGATAACTGATAGAATATTTGTATAACTTTTTTCCCGAAACGAATATAATGCAAATATTTGTTCTGTGGCGGGAATTCAACCCGCAACCTCCTACGTCTCAGTCGACCCACTGCGCCACGGAAGTCATCATTAGTGATAAATGAAAAAAGCCTCATCAATTTCGTTTTTTTATTTGTTCTTTTACAAGTTTGTCCCATCTAGTAACTCTATCCCACGCACGTAGCGTAGTCGAGCTGACAAACGGAGGTTACAATTAATTTCAGAAATACAGTGATGTTGACTCCATTCTGGTAGAGAAATTAAATATAAACAAGCCAGTCTGGCTTTAATGTGGTCCTTGATAGAGAATCCTTATGCTCTTTGATTTATTTCTTGATTTGATTTTGGTTTTATTAAGACATACGCTTATTTGTACCGACAAATTTGTGCCAAATTTGTGCCTCTAACTGTTCCATACAAAAATCCAAGCAGTTTTTTGTATGGAACAGTTAGAGGCAATGATCTTTCGTATCATTATAAAATCTGAGTTAATATCATAATATGGAATTCCCCTCAAGGGGGATTTTGAAACTTTTGGTCTAAATGTGACGACCTCCGTGGCGCAGGGGGCTGAGACGCAGGAGGTAGCGGGTTCGATTCCCACCGCGGGACAAATGTTTGCATGAACTACAGATATTTGTTCCGTGTCTGGGTGTTTTTCTATATATTATAAGTATGTATTTACAACAAAAAAACGTATATAAGTATTCTATCAGTTATCTGGTTTCCATAGTACAAGCTCTGCTTAGTTTGGGGCTAGATAGCGCTGTGTGAAATGTCCAGCAATATTTATTTATTTAAATATCTACCTTGCAGCCGAAAATGTGGCATGGGATTTTGAATCGAATACTCCCAAAATACCTCCGTTTCGAAAACAGTACTGTAATACCCGGGTGTTTTTATTTTGTTAACCAAAAACAGAAAAAATAACTTCAACATATTCTGGTATATTAACCGGCCGTTTTGTGTACCTAAATACTAATAGTAACTATAACTCAGTGAAGTTACTTTTATGCTCCTCCATCTAAAACTCAGTGAAGTTACTTTTATGCTCCTCCATCTAAAACTCAGTGAAGTTACTTTTATGCTCCTCCATCTAAAACTCAGTGAAGTTACATTTATGCTCCTCCATCTAAAACTCAGTGAAGTTACTTTTATGCTCCTCCATCTAAAACTCAGTGAAGTTACTTTTATGCTCCTCTATCTAAAACTCAGTGAAGTTACTTTTATGCTCCTCCATCTAAAACTCAGTGAAGTTACTTTTATGCTCCTCCATCTAAAACTCAGTGAAGTTACTTTTATGCTCCTCCATCTAAAACTCAGTGAAGTTGCTTTTATGCTCCTCCATCTAAAACTCAGTGAAGTTACTTTTATGCTCCTCCATCTTAAAATTGTCAAAAAGAAATCTTATTTAGCGATAAGAAAGATGAAAATAAAGATTTATTTATTTGCCAAAACATGGGTAAAATTATACAGATGTAACAAAATTAAATGGTTTCACAGTATTCAGCAACAGTGGCGTGCAAATTACATGTCACATAAAATAAAGTTATATACGGATAACTAAGAAATAATATAAGTACTTAATATAATGCCAGCACATACTAATGAAATAATTAGATTAAATTTGAAACTAGAAATGTCATTGTGTATCAATTAAATATTCATTGATTGTATTATATGCTTTTTGGATCAGGTATTTTTTTTAGTATTATCTTAAATAAATGGAAACTGTGTGATAGATAGATATATAAATACTTCTTTATTGATTTACCACACAAACAGAAATAATACCAAAATAAGCACCTACTAAGCTAGAATAAATAAGGCAATACAATGGGCGGCCTTATCACTGAAAGCGATCTCTTCCAGGTAACCTTTGGATGGAGCTGACTATTAAGACTGCTTATTGTGCACACTTTCTTTTCATTATCAGAGTCAAGTGCTTAAAGCCGCCTGAATAATTATTATATACTAATTCACTGACGCCAGGAATAAAGACTATAAATAATGCTGAACATTTCACACACCGCTATCGACTATATGACGACCTCCGTGGTGCAGTGGGCGAATAGCCGGCTGAGACGCAGGAGGTAGCGGGTTCGATTCCCACCGCGGAACAAATGTTTGCATTTTATACAGATATTTGTTCCGGGTCTGGATGTTTTTATATATATCATAAATATTTATTTACAAAAAAAAAGTATTCTATCAGCTATCTGGTTCCCATAGTACAAGCTCTGCTTAGTTTGGGGCTAGATAGCGCTGTGTGAAATGTCCAGCAATATTTATTATTATTATCTAACCTAAAACTACGCAAAGCTTGTACAATGGAAACCAGATATCTGATTGAATACTTGTCTTATACAGTCCTACCGTAAAAAATATCGAGTAAATAAGAGAAAAAAAACACAGGTAGGTTTTCGCATTTTCTTTTTATGAAATAAGTTAATAATTGGTATAAAATATCGCCAGGTTTCGGTCAATAGGTACAATTTTAATTGGATAAACTCTGAATGGAAATAATTGGATAATCCACTGCGTTTAATGACTCGATCAGCGAATAACTCATGATTGCATTTATTTCAGTAAGTATTTAATATTATTTTAGCCTACGTAAACCTTTTAATTCATTTTCAATTAAATCATTAATAAATTAAATTATAAATTATCAGAGAATTTGTGTAGTTTTCTGAACGAAGAGATGCTAACGGTGGATTGAGTGCCTACCAATTAATTGAATTACTTAGGTACATAACTTATTCGAAAATGTAAATAAAATTATAGTTTAATTGCATGTATTTGTTTATGATCTGTCACTGAACATCTACAAAATGCCTAATAATAGTAGGTTTAATGTTATACAAGGGCTGAAAGCGATCATCACACCCGAGATATTTTGGCGTGCGAGCGAGCGAACGCGAACGAGGACGCTAAAAGTTCGAGAGTGTTATTGATCGCTTACACCCGAGTATAACACATAACTTTCATCACAGATGCGAGGAAATTTAGTCTATAATTACTGATTAAAACGGGTATTTATCACGTACCTGTTTTTTTTTGTTATCCGACGCGACGTTTCAACTGTGTTCCAACAGCCGTGGTCAAGGTGGACTGCAGTACTTTGAGCTACCGTTGAGAAGTGATGGCAGCTGCAGCGACTACCCTCACTTGGTCTTCAGAATTAGATTTGTCCCCGGACACGGTCGGAAACGAAAGGTAACAAATAAAAAATAAACAAAAAGTACAGACGCGATAAATACCCGTTTTAATCAGTAATTATGTACAGTGATCGCGAAAGCTTGAAAAATTTAGTATAGTTTATTTTGGTTTGATTCGGCATAGCGGTTCGGTTCGGTTTGGTTTAACATTTATAAATATTTGTAATGGAGATTGTATTTAATTATAGCATAATATTATAAATTTGGCCTATTCCATTTTTAAATAGAAATATGGATTTGTCATAGAGATTGTATTTCACTAAAACATATTATTAGTAATATTATTAGCCTCATTCTATTTTCAAATTTAATTTCGGCCTAAGAGCTGGAAATTGAGTTTTCAAATCAGTTTTCGGGTTATTAATAACCTACTTTCAGAGCATGAATGGTGATTTTTTTTTTGTATTGGACTTCATCTAAAAGTAGCTAGATGTTACTGACTTAGCGCGTATTGACCAAGTGATTCTTTCAAACTAAGTTGCTTGGAGAGTATAGTTACTGGACAAGCTTACTCCATCTTAAATCTGAGTCCAGGTACTGGCAGCTGCGTCCTTTGTCTACTCAATAGGATTTACTTCAATCTCATTTAAATCAAATCAACTTTTACTGAACCATTTTCCTTAGCAACATATTCTGAATTAAAACATGCTATGTAACATACTGAAGACTGTTTTATTAAACTTAGAAATTACTGTTTAACTTTCAGCCAATTTATCAAAATCGGAGCGTACAAACAACGTAGAACAACATTTTTGTTCGTGTTTTTCTTCTGACATGTTATTGTGCTTACCTCAATAGGAGAGGGGGTGCGCCTTATCCCTTACCGCCATAGACGTATAGTAGGAGCCCTCATAAAGTATTGACGCAATTATGGAAAATATGGAAATAGCGAGAGCAATCCAACTCAGCTGGGCAGCGTTCGGGAAACTTCGTGAGATCTTCTCGTCCAAAATACCTCAGTGTCTTAAGACGAAAGTCTTTGATCTTACTAGTGATGACATATGGTACAAAAACGTGGTCTTTCACTATATGTCTCATAAATCGCTTGGTGTTTCTCTACGAGAAAATGAAATGAGGAGATCTGTAGACGAACCAAAGTCAGGGCAGGGCACATAGCTCGAAGAACCGGCGGCCGTCAGGGCAGAAAGGTTCTTGAGTGGAGACCACGCACTGGAAAGAGCAGCGTAGGCGTAGGTCTCTAAGAGCCGTTGAGTACATGCCGCATAAGATCAACCGCTCTGGAAATCTATGAAGAAGACCTATATTCAGCCGTGGACATCCTGTGGCTGATATTATGATAATTATGAAGAGAGAGCAGGCGCAGAGCTGGCAGAACACCTACTAGATGGGCTGACGACTTTTAAAGCACAATATGGAGAAGGCGTTAATGCAGCAGTGAGTGGATGCAGGCTGACGTTGATTATAGAAAATATTCCGGGTGCCAAGAGTACTAACTGTAAATCTGCAAATTTATATTCTTTTTCGTTGTGTTTTCCTGATTTTTTTTAAGATTTGAAGGTATTTCAATGTTGCTACCAAGTGATTTTGTCTTCCCGTTAAAAACTTGGCTTTGTAACACCAGCGTTAGCGGCGAGATGATCGACCGCGAGGTTTTTTCTTCAGGTTAATCCACGTTACTTTGGACTTGTTGGTCATTGAAACTAGTTTTGTAGCTCAGATGAATTCAGAACTGGTAAAGTTTTTTTTTTTTGCTTTTGCGGCTTTCATATCACTGCAGCCACGAAGCCTATTGTGATCGCCACTGGTCGTCACATGTCGTCACATGTCGTCCCCTAGTTCATGGGGATTCATCAAACTGTAGAATATTCTTAGGATTATTATAAATTTCATCGATATCGGTTCCGCCGTTACGACGTGATTGAGTAAAAAACAAAAAAATAAATAAACATCCAAACTTTTGCATTTATAATATCAGTGTGATGGTTCTTATAATCTAGTTCTTCGGACCTAAGAATTAGACTTAGAATCACGTAAAGTATTCGATCAATGAAACCTATAGTAATCTATTGTCCTTAATTTTTTTGTCCTCGAAATAACGACATCATGGCTATTTCTGGTGATTATATATTAGATTATATATAACCTAAGATGTTAAACCTAATTACACTAATATTATAAATGCGAAAGGTTGGATGTTTGTTTGTTTGTTACTCAATCACGTCATAACGTCTGAACCAATTTCAATGAGGTATGTCGATAGATTATGACCTAGATTGAATGATATGCTACATTCCATTGACAAAATATGCGTGCGAAGCCGCGGACGGAAGCTAGTAAGCTAATAAATAAAATAACCTGCTGTACAAACTCAAAAAGTTTGCATTATTTTGAACTTAGTAAGTTCGTATAAGATAGTGAAGGCTTTTCCAGAGCGACCCAAAACCTTAATAGAGACTTGACGACCATTAAAAGTACAGAAGCTCTCAGTGAAATGTGTCACTACAGGTACCCATTTAAGCGACCGCGTGAAATGTTGCTCAACTTACCTGATATAATAAGTACGAATGAGACTTTATTTTTATCCTTACGTCGTCAGGATATTTTCTACCCCAAGCGCCTGCTCTAGAAGTATTGTACAAGGTAATTTAGATTGTATCCGTGCGCGCGAGATCAGGATCGCTGGGGTATCTAATAACGCCGTGTAAACAAACAAGAGGCAAGTGCCGTGATTGCTAACAAATTATTCAAAACTGCGCTCCTAGTGAACGCTTTTGGATTTTTCGTATACAATATGGATTGGGAGGTGTTTTAGGGATGCGTTGTGGGTATAAAGGCTAGGGTAGTGTTAGGCTCTGCGCTAGTATACGCTAGAATATGTTTTGCTCAGTTTTTTTTTCGTTTAGGTATAAGAACAATTATGTGAATTATTGAATAATTGAATTTGTATGTTTGGTTATTGTGATTTTTTTATATTGTATCTAGCTTGTAAAGTATAATAAATAATTTTTATTCATTTATTGAATTTGTATTTGTAATTTAACATGTAATCTATGAACACTGCACTATCTGAAATAAAATGTTACATTTTATACTATTATGGATCATCTCACTAATTTCGACCCTGACGTGACAAGAGCCAGTAGCACAATTGGTAATGCATCCTCGTATCAAGAGGAAGGTTTCGGGTTCAAGTCCCGTCTAGGCTTAAAAAAATAAAAATTAATAAAAAATAAAAAAAAGTGTTCGGATAACACTATATAAATAATAAAAAAGTGGCACTTCGGGAGTGCCAAAAGAAGTGAAAACTTGAATAAAAGCAGACTACACTACAGATACTATACATACAGAGGTGTCAGTAGTCAGTGACAGGTGTCGGTAACAGTGTCGCGAGTTCAATGGTTTTACCCATCTCAAAAAATGCTTAAGGCGCCTAAAGAAGTTTTCACTTAAAAAATAGTACTATTAAGGATTATTTATAGGTCGTTTTTAGGTTTTCGATTTTGAGGCGTATATTCAAGAATTACGCTCAATTATCAATTCAGACTTAAGTGAAGATTTTTTTAACACTTTTTTTAATAAATAATGGTCAAAAATATATTATTGATTTAGTTTTTACTTACATTCCCTGAAAGCTTTAGTATATAATAATAGATTGCATGGAAGTTTAGGGATATATTGTGGGTTAATAAAATTATGTTGAAGTTTCTATGTTCTAAACTACATAGAATGTGTTTTTAGATTATGATGAAGAGTCATTTGATGTTGGCAAAGTTTACTTAAATTTTTTTATGATGCAAAATGGATTATTTCATGTTGCAGGATTATAATACCGAATTTTTTTACAGTACCGAACAAAGCGTTCATTTTATCCGTAAAATTGAGAGATTAAAATCTGAAAAGCTATCCACTTTACTCAAAACAAACAAACAAAAAACTCAGTAACACAATATGGACAATATAGAATCTGCCTGCAGTTTTAACAAAATTGTGACACCTTTTTAATCCCAACAAAGAATAAAACAACGTTATTTTGAACTAGATCGATGCGTTATTTATGATCGCACGCTATTATTTCGAACTCATCAATACTTGCTTCCAAGTAGATAGAAACAACAAATAGTTCACTAAACGAATGAATAGCATACTGAACGGGAAAATTGTGTATCTTTTTTTAATATGAGGTGATTGAACTAGTTGCTGGCCAACCTGATTTTCCTTTACCAATTGCTTTACCTCTTAGGTTACATCCAACCAAGCTTCGCCTGCATGGCCATGCATTGCGCCCGTCACCGTGCACTGAAAGAAATAATAATAATAATAATAATAATAATAAATTTTTATTCAGACAACTTGGTTACATTTAACATTGATAACAATGATCTTCTTGTAGGTGGTAAAACAGTGTAAATGTAATTATCACTAAGTATTCTCTGGCTGCTTAAACTAGGTTGATCCTGTGCTATAAGCGCCAAATAATAAGTTGTTTTAACCTTTTTTTCAACCTATATTTTAGGTTGATTTTTGCACCTACCGACATGATTTGTCGAATTAACAAAATAAAAATAGTTGAACTATAAAGGTAAATTTGACCTGATTATATATATTTAACTTAGATATTTTGTTGACTCAACTTCGTTAACATGTTGACTTTTACTAAATTATCAGTTAGACTTACTTAGATTCGAATATACCAAAAATGTTGTGTTGTAATAACCTCTTTTAGTGGTTGGTTTAACCAATTAATTTTTAACAATTTAATTTTTATAGAAATAAATGTACTAGTTGATTAAACATAACATTAAGTTAACGCAACTTAAATGGAATCAACATTATGGAATTCAACCTATTCGTTTTTTCAGTGTGAGACATAACATATCTACCAATTAAAGGTCCGTTAACCTATAGGGAGGTTTATCTTTACTAATTGTCTGTGTAAAATCTTTACCGATCCTTGTTTGTAAACTCGATCACTACACTTCGCTGGTACTGAAATGTTATCGCAGAACGTAATGGTGTGATTTTGTTAGTGTAATACAAAACTACCTACTCTATACAAATATTGAAGGAAACAAACACAAATAATGTACCTACATAATTTTATTGTTAATTTAATGCGCTCGCATACTGTCATAGTTTTAAGCACCCATTTGGTTTCTTTAAGTTCTTTTTTTTTAACTTTATAGATCTTCGTTTGACCACAATCTCACCTGATGGGATAGATGATAGGAAAAACCTGATGGTAGGCAAACAGATGACGGCAAAGTATTCCACACCTTAGCTGTGCGCATCAAGAACGTAGAACCAAAACGGTCTGTGCGAATGGGTATATCAACTAGGTACGGATGGTACTGAGCCGTGCGCCTGCTTGTCCTTTGGTGGCAAGGAGATGGCGGAATCAGATCGTAAAGTTCCTGGGCACATTCCCCGAAATGTATTCTGTAAAAGATCGATAGGCTTGCAACTTTACGGTGGTGTTCGAGACTTTGGGTCTTAGTCTCCGCCATGTATTGCTCACCTATTGGCCTACGTTCTAACGAGTCTAAGGTAGCAAGTTGGTATTTTGCCGAACCATCCTAAAGGCTGCTCCATACCAGACCGGACTTGAGCTTTGTAAAGACTAAGAATACCTATTATGAATTACCAACCTATTATGAATTATGATAAGTCACTTCAAAGTAATTTGGACAAATGGGGTATTATCGCCCTAACTGCCACACATGCTCAGATCACATGCAGAATGCATTTAGTGCCCCTTTACTTGCATTGAAACACTGCTTAATGAGGCAATTGATGAGCTGTGGAAGTGGTGGCCACGTACTGGTCCAATATGATTTAGTTTCATAGACTTAATTGACACGAGAACGAAATTATTATTTTTTCAAATTCTGCAAACTAGTTTTATAATATAGTGACCTAGCTACCCTGCTTACTGTATTTATTCTACCGGGGAATTGAGATAAACGACCATCCGAATAGTGTTGAGGATCAAATCCAATTTTCCGTTCGCAAATTGAGTAGGGAACGATGTTTCGCGTGTGAACGAATGTGAGACGTAGTGTTGCTTCAGGATAAGATGTTGTAACTCTACTATGAAAGACTTTGAAGGTTTTTGGATGCTTTTCTATTTGGATATGGACGAAAACAATGTATAAATTAAATACACAGTAGGCACTGTTTCTAAATCATGACTTGCTGGAAGTGACTTTACTGAGGAAACCCCCGGTCTTTTTTTTGTGATTTATAGTTGAAAATTATTAAACAGTATATTTTTTAGCATTTGATTAAATCAAACTAGATATAATTACAAAATGTTGTTTATTTTTGGTTGTTTACATTTAAATCTCAAGTAATACAGCAATAATTTTAAACAGAGTATTTTTACGATCTTCTGTGCAATAAAATCCAAACATGTGCTTACTGGGTCTACCCCCAAGCTTTCTTCAATTCGTTCCCCATATCCAAGCGTGTTGTACTTTTGTAAAATGCTTCATAAAACATGAAATAAAAAGAAAACATGTCGCAACATGGTAATTGAATTGAGCCCCTTGAATTGCTGCCATGAATTGTAATTGGATGGGGCAGGTAGTTTATCCAATATGCAGCAAGCATGAATACATAGTATCTAGTACTAACTGTTTTTAACGAAAAAGGCGTTTAACAAAAAGGGGCCGAGTAACTTTGGAATTTTTTAATCACATTGTTTGAACATTCATAGGATAAAAAGAAAAACTTCCGATTTGGAGGTGGTTTTGGCCGTTCACGTTTACATACTTACACGAAAAGGGTATGTGCTCATTAAAACTTCTTTAAACCTAAATGATGAAGAGAAACTGTCTGCGTACATACTTTTGGTAAGGGGTTGTAGACGATAATTTGGGTGGATAGATAGAATAAGTCCATTGTAATTGTGTCAGTATAACTATAAAATTATGTTTAGGTAAGGGTGACGGGTTTTTAAGTATCTAAATAATGTGTAGCGGCTTGAGTGTCTCTAAGCACCGAGACAAATCTCGAGGGGCTTACAGTGATTTATGTATTTAGTTTGCAACTTTTTGTCGAATAAATAAATACAATACAATACAAATATTGAGAACTAGCTGTTGCCCGCAACTTCGTACGCGTTACACTACTAAATGTGTGGGTAACCTAGAAATAAAGCTAAACTCGCTGTTGCAACTTGACTTGATACCCCATTTTTATCCCATGGGACCTGACTTATAGAATAAAAAGTAGCCTATGTGTTAATCCAGGTTATAATCTACGTACATACTAAATTTCATTGAAATTGGTTCAGCTGTTACGAAGGGATTGAGTAACAAATAAATAAATACACAAACATCCAAACTTTCGCATTTATAACATTAGAGTGATAAACAAGTATGTTCTCTTGAGAATGCTTGTTTTTAATGCTTTCATGTCATTAACCGATGACACGCTTTTGACTTTTAGATAGACCTAAATTCTTAAGCATGTGCCATCGGTATACTAATGAGTGGCGATGACCTTGCAACTTGTCACGTAAGGAATGCCAAAAGTGAGCATGTATCAAATGTAATGTTTGGATTTTTTTTTATAAATTACTAGCGGCCCGTCCCAGCTTCGCACTGGAGGACATTTATTTTTTATAGATTTTAAGGCAAAAATTTTCCCCCTTGGGTTAAATTATTAAAGTTTTAGTAGGGATCCCTAGTTTTTTCTAGTAATAAATATAGCCTATGTTACTCAGGGACAACGTCGCATTCTAAAGGCGGAATAATTTTTGAAATGCGAGCAATAGTTTTTGAGTTTATTTGTTACAAACATACAAAAATGTTTCCTCTTTATAACATTAAATAAATAAATATTGCTGGACATTTCACACAGCGCTATCTAGCCCCAAACTAAGCTTATACTATGGGAACCAGATAATTGATAGAATACTTATGTAAGTACATTTGGTTTTTGGAAATAAATGCTTATAATATATAGAGAAACAACCAGACCCGGAACAACTATCTGTAGATCATGCAAACGTTTATTCCGAGGCGGGAATCGAACCCTGCGTCCTGCGTCTCAGCCAGCTATTCGCCCCACGGAGGTTATCAAAGATAGAACCTATATAAAGATAGCATCTATACATTATTATAGATTATTAGTTTTATTATAGATTGGCTAGCGTTTGACCACTATCTCACCGTAAACGATGATGCAGTGTATGATGGTACACGCTTGCGTAGACTTGCTTTTGACTACCCCAGAGGGATAAGTTCAAGGGCCTACGTACTAATATGCAGTAAGATAGTTTGTGGCTAGATGGTGTTGTGTGAAATGTCGAGCATTCAATAAGTTTATTTTCATGGAACGTAAGCGAATTCAAAACAAATTGGCATTGTCTACACTGACATAGGCACCATGGTTTGCCTATGCGCCAACAGCGCAACCGGCCTCCGCTTGGTAAATAGCAAATCTTGGATTATTAATTTATTTATGTATTTAAGATATTATAAGATCTTCGAGATTAATAAATTCTAGAGCAAATCTGTTTTTTTTAGAATACATTTAAAATAAGTGCTTAACCTCCCGTGAACCTACGACATAAACATATAATTTAATATCTAGACCATAAAAGCGAAACAGCATTCATAAGGAGATATTAAGAACTTGAGTTGATAAACGGGCTCTCTCACACGGTGTTAACACATTGATATATTACACAATTTTCTGTGAGAGCTAAACGGATTTACAGCTAGGGCTTTGAGCACGCATTTCAACCGGTGTGCTGGTAATGTTTAGTTTATTTTTATCACTCATGATCAGAAAGTTAGTATTTGTAAACTCTGTTTAACACCCAAGTGATTTCGTATTTATGTACTGTTTTGACGTGAATACGGTTTTAAAATTGCTTCCATATTGGGAGGCAATTCAAAAAACTAATGGTAACAAAATTCGGGGATACAGTTTGGTGTTGCATCATCTCTATCCAAAGTTTAATTACACCACTGGATAGCTAAAGGATCAAAGAATTCGTTACGTTAAGTAAGGACTGTGATGCATAGCGTGCGGTGGAGGGGGAAGCACCGCCATTTTGAGGTCATTTTGCAGTGTTTCGAAATTTCCATTTAGTTATAACCCGAAGTAATTCTTAGTGGTCAAACCTGATTATAACATACATAAAATAGCGTATTTTATATTTTGTATATAACATATTACCTGTTACGTACACGTATTCATGTACAATACATTGCCATTTCCATGACACAGTCACACCCTATTTTGTATTAAAAAATACTGGTCTCTACCTGTTTACGCACGTACTGCTCCCATGGTACTAACAATTAAAGTTTAACTATATATATCGACGGCAGAAAGCGGAAATGGCGTATCTCAAAATATCTAATTGTACACCAGAGCCAAAAAACTATTTAAAAAAATCATAACTCGTACATTAATAAAGATAGAACGTTGAAATTTGGAAAATATTTGTTTTATACAGTTAATTGGAATATCCTAAAGTTACTGCTTCATTGATTTTTAACTAGTTACAGCAATTGATGTTTCAATATCGAACAGCGGAAATTTTTGAGATACGCCATTTCCGCTTTCTGCCGTCGATATATTAATGATTAATATTATACTCGTACAATGTTTATGTATTACATTTATATTACTTTTATCTACCCTGGTATCTATTTATTTTATTTTAAGTATTTTTGCCCTTATGTAAGTACACAGTCATTTCCTCTTTTTTATTTATAAAGCTACCGTCCTTTAACGTTCTCGTAACATTCAGTCCATTCAAAGGTTGTCTGGAAGAGATCGCTTTTAGCGATAAGACCGCCAATTGTACATATTTCAAAAAATGTTTTAAATATGATTTGTTAATGTAAGTGTTATGTACAATATAGCGTTTTTTTATTCTATTCTAAGTTTTCCTAAACATCAATTTTAATTTTATTTTAATGTTACTGATCTTTTTGGCCTGCATCCAACGGGTCCCAGCAACCAATATTATAGAACAAGATTTCTAAATACTTGTATACTTCGTTTCCTTTACAAATTTAAGAAAGATATAGAGGAACTGTTTGTAAAAAAAATCTAGAAAAAACATAATAGAACAAAATAGAAGTACAGAATTGAAGTTTCTATGGCGGACTACAAATTTGCAACTCAGTCCGCATACCATACCCCAATAAAATACCATAAAAAGTCCCAAAATAAATTGACCCCATCGCAAAATGCATCAGGATCACTAAACATATTTGAAGGTTTCACGTCCTGTAATTCTGCAGACAATCATAAAATGAAACATCATAAGGGAAATAAAAACTGAAAAGAGGTCGTAACGACCCAGGACCGGGTCTTAACAAATCGGTGGTCATCACTCAAGGTTATAGCTAGAGGGCGTTAGGGTCGGGTGGGGTCATTCAGACCCTGTGTTCGTAGATAAGTCGGATTTTCATTGTGTGCTGTGAGACGATAACGGTGTAGTTCGATTTATTATAAATTGAGGTCTGGTCAAGCCTTGTTTTCTCAGGAAGCGGTGACCGTTTATTGACGGTTAGATACAGGGAATCCCAGGCTCAGGATTGTGGTGAGTTCTCCTTCCTTTTTGAATCGCGGGGTTCGTTTTAGGCAGATATTCACTGACTTGACAGGTTCACAGGTTCTCTTTGAATTTAATTCAAAGAGAACCTGTGAACCTGTCAAGTGCTAGTACAGTCTCATTTCACTGATGAATGAAGGAATATCGATGGGATTTTCGTTGGTATGCCGATAGTTGTTAGCCTACAAAGAGTCTTACAGACCCCATCAGCTCTTATCGAGCTGGAGGACATGCGTAAAGCATTTTCCCATCGTAAAAAAAGGTATTAAGTTGGATGGCACAAACTAAAGCAAGCCGGCATTCGGTTAAGTCTGACTGCGGATGATGATGATGATGATACCCGCCTAAAACTATATTTTTTAAACGTTAATGAATAGTCCTTGGGTTAGTACAAAATATAAAGAACAAATCTGAAAAATAAATCTTTGAAAAATTAGTTCATGGGTACCATAATTTGAGAAACATAATATATAATACAATGTTCCAAAACACCTAACGTTCAAATGTTCAAAACTTGCTTATTTATTTTCTTTGACGCAAAGTTGATAACCTCCGTTTACCGCTACATCACAGCTTACGGCGGTTATCGTTTCTCAGGAAACCAGAGTTTAAGCCCCGGTCTTATTAGCGGACATAATGGCGGCGGACGGATGTGTTTGAAAAGGATACACATATTGTTATCGGTCAAATGTATTTTTTTGGGGGAAATATGGGAAATATTTCTGTGCATTTGCTTTACTTTCACTATTTTGTAGGTCGTTTCCTTGTGAGTACTCGGACGGTACTTTAGCCCAAGTTTACTGGTGCATAAAATAAATAAATAAATAAATATTGCTGGACACTTCACACAGCACTATCTAGCCCCAAACCAAGCAGAGCTTGTACTATGGCAACCAGTTAACTTACATACTTTTTTCTTGTAAATACATACTTATAATACATAGAAAATCAACCAGACCCGGAACAGAAATCTGTAGATCATGCAAACTTTTGTTCCGTGGTGGGAATCGTACCCCTCCTGGGTCTCAGCCGGCTGTTCGCCCATTGCGCCACGGAGGTCGTCGCATTAATGCGTTGTTGCACTAAACATTCGTTAGTGTAGTTTAACCATATTTTTTAATACATGTGAATAAACCTGCGACTCTTGTCACACGAATCGAATATTGAGTTGTAATTGTAAATTAATTCTATAAGCAATAACAACTATTTTCTTATTAGCTAAAATTTACTACAGTTATGTAATTTCAGACCATTGAACAGTGAGTCATTGGTACTCGTAGTATATAAGCTATGTGTTTGTAGCGTTGCTTTTTTATATTTAAGTATATCTCTATAAAAATACAAAAGAAACAGTGGAATCATATAAATACTGTTGCAAACGATTTATAGATAACTCAACTGCTCAAAATCACTACCAGGTGGAAATGCCCCCCCAGACACTGGCTGCATTGCCCCGTTGCATAGCAATGCTTAAGTGCTGACCCGGATGAGCAGATAAGCGCCAGCTTTTGGATCATACATTACTTCAACCAGATGCCCAGAAAGAATTTAAAAACACAAAGGGTCCCGTTTCTTCAAATGGGTAAATGGCTCAAAAACGTAAGCTCTGTCAAGACTTCCATATTTGCGCCGCTTGAGATCTTCATAGATCAGACATTCTACTTGGGCATTGGTGTTTCCGAAGTTGTAAAATGTCGTCAAGATACGTCAAAAGTATTCCGGGCATTTCTAAAAACTTCAACGCAAGCCTGGTTACCAGCTTATACGGACTTTCTTACCTTTAAGTAGTGAACTTTTGGTATAAAACATCATCACATGATTGTGATGATGATTATCCACAGCCTGATTTCATCCACTTTTGGGTGTAGGCCTCCCCAAGTTTGTGCCATCCACTACGATCTTGCGCTAATCTCACCCATTGACCGCCTGCGACTTTAATGTCGTCCACCGATCTTGCTGCTAGACATCCTACCCTTCTATACCTACTCTTCGGCCACCATTCAGTCGCTGTCCTGCTCCATCTGTCATCATAGTCAAGTGTCCCGTCCAAGACCATTTGAGAACATCCATTTCCCCAACATCTACTTCATAGAAATATTTCTTCAAGCAATATTAATCTAATTTTTAAGTATTCAGTAGTTCCACGTTTCGACTATAATTAATATGAAAAATATTTCGTAGAAGCAAACAAAAAACAACGAATGAAAAAAAAAATCCTTTACAATAATGCAATTATCACCAGTCGGATTGATGGGGATTTATTTTGAAATCCATATTGAAGTGAAAGTATGAATTGCTATTTTAATTAACATTACAAAAGGAAACACTTGAATGGAAATTCATACACCGATACAGTTTTAAAAAGCTTGATATTTTATTTTGTACAATCCTGTTATTAATTTAAAATCTAGCTAATCATCATCATTATATCAGCCATGGACGTCCACTGGTGAACATAGGCCTCCCTGTTATACGGCATGCAGGCAACAGATTTATCAGGCCGTTTTTTCACTCAAGTCCTTTCTGTCGCAACGGCCGTCAGTTATACGAGCTTTGTATCCCATCCACTACCAATTCAGCTTGCTAACGGCCTGGGCTACGTCATTAACTTTGGTTTGTCTACGAATCTTTTAATTTCTAATTCGATCTCGTAAAGAAATACCAGCTTATCCCTCTCCATTGCACGCTGAGTTACTTTCAGCCTTCATACGAGTATTAGTTAAAAAGTTAACTTTATTAGATTAAAATAGTTTTAATAAAACTAGTTGTTACAAAAAAGTGGCGAATAGCACAATTAAATGTATCAGAAAAGAAGACAGATTTTTTTTAATATGCCAATCACTAATATTACAAATATATATTTACGTTACAACAAAATATTAAATAGATATAAGTTATAAGTTTTTTTTTTAAGTAGCCGCCACAAAAATGTTCCAACTCAGCATTTTGCTCTGTCACAGCAAGGTAACACAGCGCTGGTCTTCCGTTGGAACCTTTGTGAGTACACGAAGGTCTGCTAACATATCAAAATAAACAAGTAGGTGACCCAGCTAGCGAAATATATATGAAGAAAAATATATATGTAACATAATTAAAATCAATCAGTGCTTTTAGTGTCAAAGCTTACAAGTCATCCAATATAAATCGAATAGTATTTTTATATATTATCATATATATTATATTATGTCTATCTATATACATAAATCAAAGTCAGGTTAGTTACACCATTTATAACTCAAGAACGGCTGGACCGAGTTTGTTGATCTTTGACTTGCTGGATTTGTCTTCGCCCCGAATAGCAGAATAACTATCAAAATATCGGAAAAATCACGCAAAAAAATATGAAGAAATTTCATTTTCTCATACATCGATGCATTTAATGATGGCCGATTGACAATTCTACCGGTGACATACATTGGCAGCACGCATCATATGCATGTCAAGGCGGTACGAAGTTTGCCAGGTAAACTAGTATCATACATATTTTTATATATATTATCACTATATTAGTTATTCAATAACAAGTATTTTGAAACTAACAGGTATTAATAACTAAGTGTTCTTTATATACCTATGGTTTAAAAATAAATGAATGAATGAATAAAATAAAATTTAAGTGCATATTCTATGAAAGTTTAATGTGTAAATGTACTTAAATTTTAACTTGGATAATATATGTACTTCATCTAAGTGGCTACCGCGACTTAAATAAATTTCATTGTTGCAAATGTACCAAGTTGTGTAAATAAAATCTATTGAACAATGACGTTCATTTCCAACCAAAGTGCGTATCTGTCAAATAGTGCTAAAACGAAACACGTAGGTATTAAACTAGGTATATAGTTTCCTCTGTAGGAGAAACGGCCGGCGCTTTGAGCCATAAAAGAAACATAGCGGGTTCGATTCCCGCCGCGGAACAAATATTTGCATGATCTACAGATATTTGTTCCGTGTCTGGGTGTTTGTCTATATATTATAAGTATGTATTTACAAAAAAAAAGTATTTAAGTATTCTATCAGTTATCTGGTTCCCATAGTACAAGCTCTGCTTAGTTTGGGGCTAGATAGCGCTGTGCAAAATGTCCAGCGGTATTTATTATTATTATTTCGTGCTTGACAAGCAGTCAACCTGTGGCGAAATTGGTACCGGATGCAACCTCGTATCAAGAAGGTGGTGGATTCAAGTCAGCCGTGGCTCGTAATTTTTGCAATGATTTTAAGAAACTTAAATCTATTTTTATACAGTTTAGGCCTGTGGTTGAATCAGAATATGAGGTTTAACATTATTTAATCTGTGGTGAACTTATCTTAATATAACTCTCACTGCTATCTTTACTGATTAATTCCATCATTATTCCAATTCAAAACTTTGTGAATAGGAAACTTTTTAAAACAATTTATCTAATGGAGAGGAAATCTGTCTTCGAGAAACAAAGGAAAAGTTTACATCAAAAGGAATGTTTTTGGCTCTTTCGACAGTGTCCGTGTTGATAAATCTACTGTGCACCTCGGCTTTGAAGGTGGAATTTGACTATATTATGTTCATTTTGTTATTGTACATGGGAAAATGTATAGAAAAAAAGAAAGAAAAGAGAGGGAAAATTATTCAATTCGATAGTTGTGATGTAAGCCTTTTTGAAAAGAATAATGACGAATTAAAGTAATTATGTAGTTTGGTCCTGAGCAGATTGTGGCCAATCCGTTAGGAATTTATCCAGCTCGTTCCGCCATCTACGTTTCGGTCTGCCGCGTCGCCTTCTCGCTGGGTCAGGACGCCACTCGGTGGCTATCCTTGCCCACAGCTCACTTGACATGCGGCAGACATCCCCAGCCCAGTTGCACTTTAGCTGAGCGGCTTTGATGGCTACGTCAATAATTTTGGTCTTTGAGCGCTGTGCAGTGTTCCGGACTCTGTCCATTCGCTTGACACCCAAGATGCTGCGTTCCATCGCACGCTGACAAACTTTGAGCTTGGACTTTAAAATGTTTGTCTGTGACCAGTTCTGCGCACCATATGTCAAAACGGGGAGGATGCATACGTCCATTAGCTTTCTCTTGAGCGCTAAAGGAAGATCTCCTTTCATCATATCTCCCATGGCCCAATAGCTCCTCCAGGCATTTTCGGTTCGCCGAGCGATTTCCTTAACCTGCCTGTCCTCGAAGGAGACTATTTGGCCTAGGTAGATATACTCTTGGACGTATGCTAGGAAAGAATCTGCTTAAATGCTGCTGAAAAATGCTAGGAAGAAAGGAAGGAGGCTTTTGCCCAGCAGTGGGACACGAATGGCTGATAATAATAATATAATGTAGTTTGGCCATGATCAACTCTGCCTGACCGGCTTGTTATTGACAGACGGTGACTGTTGACAGTTGAGATAGTTGCCTAAAAAGTCTGAGAACGCACTGTATTTATATCATCATCTATGTAGTACTAGCTGACCCGCCGAACTTCGTACCGCCTTGACATGCATATGACGCGGGCGTCCAATGTCACCCCGGTAGAATTGTCAAACGGCCATCATTAGTTGCATGAGATAGCTATGTATGAGAAAAAGAATTTTCTTTATAATTTCTTATTGCGTGGATTTTTCCGATATTTTAATAGTTATTCTGCTGTTCGGGGCAAAGACAAATCTAACAAAACAAAAATCATCAAAATCGGTCAGCCGTTCTTGAGTTATAAATAGTATAACTAACCTGTCTTTGTTATATATATATATATCAATCTATCTAGTTCCAAACTAAGCAGAGCTTGTACTATGGGAACCAGATAACTGATAGAATACTTAAATACTTTTTTTTGTAAATACATTCTTATAATATATAGAAAAACACCCAGACACGGAACAAATATCTGCAGATCATGCAAACATTTGTTCCGCGGCGGGAATCGAACCCGCTAATTCTTATGTCTCAGCCGGCTATATGCCCACTGCGCCACGGAGGCAGTAAAATATATATAGATAGATATATATTGATATCACTCAATAATTACGTAACATTTGAAGACTGCGCCCGCAGCGCGTCGATAGCGATACAAACGCGTTCTTTTACGGGTATTAGGTAAAATAAACTTGTTCAAAATTACATAGGCTCCCGTTTACAGCTAGTTTAAAGCACACAGAAAAGTATTTGTTTGTATAGGCTGCTAATTAGTGTGATGTCGACTCGCACAATTGAAAATCAATAACATCACTATATTTCAGTCCTATTTGTTAATGTCATCGCCATGCTTAAAATCAGCGCTAACTGATCATACATTTCAGAAATTCTGACTACACAGTCAAATCAGTTCATTCATATCCACTTCGATATTTTTCGAACTACGAACCATAAATTCCTTCAGACAGTATTTCCATCACTGTTAAATCCATCGTCTATTTGTCCTGTTTAAACATGTTTTTTTAACAAATATTTACGGTCCGAGTGCACCACAGCCGTAATCGTATGTCAGGTTTAAGCTTATGTTTAAATAAACCAGGAAAATCCACCGATGTGTAGGGGACGGATGTATGTAGGTAAAGGGCAACGTATAAAGGGCCAAGTCAGATGGTGTATGGAAGGTTTTTATTTGGTGTGTTTGAGGATTATAAAAAATTATATTTTTTAAATGATTTTTGACCGCATTGTGTATTAAGTTTTTTTTTTTATTTTTCAAACTCTAGGGTAGGTTGAATAAGGTCTGCACTGACATCCTTCATTACAGTGTAGTATGGTCATTAGGATGTCCTTTGTTGAGGTCAATTTAATAAAGTAGTATTTGGATTATCACACTAATATTATAAAAGCGAAAGTTTGGATGTTTGTTTGTTTGTTTGTTACTCAATAACGTCGTAACAGCTGAACCGATTTCGATGAAATTTGTTATATACGTAGATTATAACCTGGATCACCACATATGCTATCTTTTATCTCATAAATCAGTTCCGATGGGATAAAAATGGGGTGTCAAGTCAAGTTGCAACAGCGAGTTTAACTTTATTTCTAGGTTACCTACACATTTAGTAGTGCAACGCGTATGAAGTCGCGGCAACAGCTAGTTACAAATAAGGTCGTTTTCATCATTTATTACCCTTTTGTAAATCTGAATCAGGCCATGTACACTGGTTCGTTCGTACGATTCATACGATTATGTCCGTTTCAACTGATGTATGTGTTTACGTTGTAAGGTTGTTTAAAATATTCGGTTTGCTATCAGCACACCCACCAGTGTACACAGGCATTATACGTTTAACTGCCATTTGGCGGTATTTACAAGTGATAATTATTTACTTTAACATTAATTATCACAATCAACCATAGGGCGTCCAGTGATGATCCTAGGCACCCATTCCCAGTAACCTTTATTATCCAACAGGAAGAGACCAGCCACCCACAACACCTCCTAGGGTATCCTAGTATTGATTTATGTATCCGAATACCTACTTAAAATGTTGTAACCTAACTATATTTTCTTTAAAATGCACGCTTGTTAAGTACAGTAATCATTCATCATTTGACTGCCTCCGTGGCGCAGTGGGCGTATAGCCGGCTGAGACGCAGGAGTTAGCGGGTTCGATTCCCGCTGCGGAACAAATGTGTGCATGATCTACAGATATTTGTTCCGTGTCTGGGTGTTTTTCTATTTATTATAAGGATGTATTTACAAAAAAAAAGTATATAAGTATTCTATCAGTTATCTGATTCCCATATTACAAGCTCTGCTTAGTTTGGGGCTAGATAGCGCTGTGTGAAATGTCCAGCAATATTTATTTTATTTATTTATCACCATAATTCTCAGCCCATGTTGATCCACTGCTGGGTATAGGCCTCTCTTTGTTTCTTCCATTCATCCCGATCCTGTGCCAGTCCGAACCACGTACGACCCACGGTCTTATTTATGTCGTCGACCCATCTCGCTGGTGGACGTCCCGTATTATATAAGTACATTATTACTTATATAAAATATGTATGATGTAATTTTGATGCAAAATAAATGAATTTTGATTTATATTTTACTAGCTGTTTCCCGCGACTTCGTACGTGTTATACTACTAAATGTGTAGGTAACCTAGAAATAAAGCTATACTCGCAGTTGCAACTTGACTTAACACCCCATTTTTATCCCATGGGAACTGATTTATGGGATAAAAGGTAGACTATGTGCTAATCCAAGCTACAATTTACGTATACACCAAATTTCATCGAAATCAGTTCAGCCGTTACGACGTGATTGAGTAACAAACAAACAAACAATCAAACAAACGGAAGTAGCTTGTTCGATTCCCGCCGCGGAACAAAATGTTTGCATGATTTACAGATATTTGTGGCGGGTCTGGTTGTTTCTCTATATAGGTATCATAAGTACGTATTTACAAAAAAATATATATAAGCATTATATCAAATATTTGATTGCCATAGTACAAGCTCTGCTTAGTTTGGGGCTAGATAGCTCTATGTAAAATGTACAGCAATATTTATTTATTATTTGTTAATCAAACTAACATCCAAACTTTCGTATTTATAATATTTGTGATTTACTACGCTTTCTGCTCAGAATACAGAAAGAACTTCCGGTGCATCTTTAGTCTAAGCTACTTTTCTGTTCCAACGGCATTTAATTCTTTTGAGCTATGGGCCCACCCTTCTATTGCAGATGCTCGTACAATTGCAATTTTTTGGTTAAACTATACACCATAATGGTACACATTAGTAGAGTTATCAGGTTTTGAATGTATAATTAACCAATTAGATTAGGTTAACCAGATAAAAACTTTATGTCTCAATATAACACATCTTAGATTGTCCAATTTCTTTTAAGCTGTGTCAACATTTAACAGTGTGTTTTTGCACCCCTTTTTAACAGTAAGTTATTTCCCTCCGTATCAACCCTATCAAACCTTCTGTACCACAACGTACATACCCCTTGGCAGCAATAAAAGCCGTCATCAAATTATAACCAGACGCAAATGCAATAAATCCCGACGCAAGGCTATAATCTAACAAACTAAGAGAAAGTGCACCTAAAATGGGGCATTTAAAATTTATGGTCGGAAAATATTACCACTTTTGGAAGAAACGCGCTAACTCCGCGAACTAATGTTGCAAGCAACTTGGTGTAAAAAGAAACGAGCTTGCGTATACCGTGAACTAGACTTCTTACGATAGCGATACCGTCATAAGACGGCGGTTTAAACATAATAAAGTCATCGTATGGCAACCACGTATGAAGGCGTAGTTGTAAGACCGTTTTCTGTTGTGTCCTACGAGGCAAGCCTTTCAGTTGAGATTGATAAGTCACTTCATTTTGACATATATATTATTATAATTAAGAAAATGTTTGAGGAAGTTTTTCTTGCTATTTCCAAGTAAACCTGTGGAGGGTTATGATTTGCGTTAGGTTCAGAACATTCAGCTCTAATACGTCCATTACTGAATATAGGTCTCCCTTATAGATTTTAATACAACGGCTCCAGCAAGCTTTATAAGTTCATCGTTTCAGCTAATGGGGGGTCGTCCTACGCGGCGCTTTCTACTTTATAACGGCCGAACAAGATGTGTCACTTGTCGCTATTTAAGGCCGAATCGCGGCGTCGTTATTTTAAAAATCCTCGGCGTAACACCCTTGGGGTAATGTAATTTCCCGGTGAATAATATTTTTTTAAGTGCCGCCTCTATGTTGCTCTAATTTTGTAGGAGATTAGCGCCTGCGGTTGTTATCAGCAGAAATATGCCCGAAATGTGCGGGTTCGTTTGCTTGTATTGGTTTAATTTTGGTGACATTGCAATTTTTAAAGTGCAGTATTTAAGTAATATGATCTCTGTGGCGTGGTAGGAAAATAGGCGACTAAGTTGCTATAGAATGCGGGTTCGATTTGCGTCGTATGAAAAATGTGTGTAAAATAGAGTAGAAAGTGTTTTATTGTACACTACATATTAACAATAAAATAAATACTTAATTGTATCGTAAATTACAATCGGTAGTCTTATTGCTATGAGCGATCTCTTTCAGACAACCTTGAGATGGTAACTGATTTAAGGTATGATAAAGAAGGTCAGAGAAAGGTAGTTTCAGAAACCATATATATTATATAATATATTATACATTATAGATTTTCATTATGGATAGATTATATAATATCAGCCACCACCAAAACTTTTTATATACAGGCTTGCTCAGACAGACGTTCTATGATCCAAAATTATTTACTTTCATTCATTCATTAGTCTTTACCTTTACTAAAAGTGTTTCATATATAAGTTACAGTGACTAAAAACCAACCAGTACCACAACAGACGCAAGTAAAATACTTCAAAAGTCTCAGTTCAATATCGGAACTCGAAACCCTAGAATAACTTCGTTGGAAGTTGCAGGTCTCACGTGCCGACTCTGGGGAAGTCCGGCAGTAAGTGAATTGTACTGAGTAGGTGCGGGTAGACAGTACGTGATGTGGAGCATTTGGAGTACCGGTAAACTGGGCTGGGATTACATGCGACCGAGTGGCTAAATGTTGCTAGGTGTAGTACTAATTGGCAAACGGTCGTGAGCATCATTGGATGCGATGAAATGCGTGCGAATTTTACACATGGTGGCCATATTGCGACATATTTTTCCATTTTCTTATTTTAATCATTTTTGTTTATGAAATTACCAACCTTTATCAACCAATTATCAACCTAGTATATCTTATTTATGTTGGCAAAGTTGGAATGACAATACATACCATAGACCTACAGGTTTTGACTGTAGGTGAGTTTGGACTGGTATAATATGGGTTCAAGTGGTTGCTAGGTATATTGCTAGGTGTAGTGGCGTCCTAATTAGTAATCGGTCTTCTATTGCTCAAAGAGGGAAAATTCTTAAACAATTTTCTAATTGTCTATTATTATCTATACATATAAAATGCTTTGTCCTGAATGACTGATTGACGGATCAACGCACAGCCTAAACCGCTGATCGTAGAGACCTGAAACTTGTGTGTTCTTTGTACGACGTAGGCATCCGATAAGAAAGGATTTTCCAAAATTCTACCCTAAAGGGGTAAAAAAGGGGGGCAAAGTTTGTATAGGACAACGTGATTCCTTGGTCCAATCTACTTCAAATTTTGCATAAACCTTTTTTAATAGAACTGATGAAAGACGTGTTTCGTATTTTATTGAATTCAAAATTATTTTGGCGGTGATTTGCTTTGCAGTTGATATCAATACTCCTTAGTGCTTTTGTTTTATTTTTTTTTTATTTTATTTTGACACATGTTTGAAAACTCAATCCAATTTTATTCAAAAAAGGTTGAACTCACTTAAAAACATAAGAAAATACTCTTTAAAATTGGAATGTCTCGAAAGTCACTGTACCGTATTAGTACCTCATTTGAAGGCCATCATTTGAAGCTTATAGAGGTTATGCACTTTTAGGACACGACCTCATAGGGACGTAGAGTTCGAAATTTCAAATGGACTAGAACATTTTGGTCAGAAGAAAATAGTTTTCTTTTTGTTTGTCTTAGAAGTTTAATTTAGTGTGTATTGTTTTTCGCATTTTTTTTTATATTACACTAATATTATAAATGTGAAAGTTTGGATGTTTGTTTGTTTGTTACTCAATCACGTCATAACGGCGAAACCGATTTAGATAAAATTTGGTATATACGTAGATTATAACATGGATTACGACATAGGCTACATTTTATCCCATAAATCAGTTCCCATGGGATAAAAATGGGGGGTCAATTCAAGTTGAAACAGCGAGTTTAGCTTTATTTTTAGGTTACCTACACATTTAGAAGTGTTACACGTACGAAGTCGCGGGCAACAGCTAGTTTAAATATAATTCAAATTTTTCTTCCGTTAACAAAACGTCAAAAGAGTTGATGATCATGTTATTCTAAAACCCAAAAGGGAAAACTTCTTAACGCACTTCAAATTATACGACACGTATAGCTCTCTCTGTAGTATGCAATTTTGTATAGAGTTGTAGGTAATACGCTGGAACTAATTTTTAATTTTTTTTTTTAATATTAATTTTCCATTCCATTTCTAGCGAAGCTCCAACTTAGAGTCATTGAAATATACTTAGTTTGAAAAGCGCTGCGCCATATTTTATTTGACACCTCACTAAGAAATATATTTTATCTTTGCAAGAATTTTTCAACCTTCATTTTTGCTTTCATTTCCATCTCATTGTCCACTTTCTTGTTTTACGACTACAAGTTTGTGAGCCACGTAGACAAGGGAATGTTTATTAGCGCATAAAGTTAAGCGCATAAAGCTCTGTTAATCCTTATTCACACAGAGCGGGGCGGTAGCGTGACGGGAGAGTTGCAAATCGGACGCTTCACTGAAAGAAAGAAAGAAATACATTTATTCGCATCACAACAGAATCATAAGAATATAATCTTAAACAATTAAAACTAAACATATTACATTAGATATAAAATAAACAATAACAAAGGCACGTTTTTTTTATATAATTCAGTGTGATGGCGAAAAGGCCTGCAGCTCAGCATATGCTGCTGCATATTACCATGCTGAAGCGCTGGTCTTCTGCTGAGGCTAGAAGTGATTTCACGGACGACTTCACTAATCAACTAATAACAGAACCTGACTATTAGCAATATGTATTATTAACTAAATGTAACATTAATTTTATATACATACCCCTAACCAACTACACTAAACACATCCACAGTAGCCATATAAGCACACTAAAGGAAACACAAATCATGACTGACCAATAAAAAGCAAAGGGACGCAAAGATAGAGTGAAGAGTGAGCAAAAACTGATGCACTGATGAAACTTTTGCATGTTACCGATTTTCCTACCTAAAATTGACCTCTACAGTATCTATTTGCAGTTTACTCACACTATATCAACCGGGACTTCCACTGCTGAACATAGGTTCCTCACAAGGAGTTGCTATAGAGATGCTGATTAATTGCTTGGTAGCCTTAATATCAGTGTAAACGTTAGCGTTCTCTATTAACATAGGAAGTACGTTACGACGTAGTGGCATAGTTGATCTACTCAATTTAGATACCTATTAAATAAATAAATAATAAATAAATATTGCTGGACATTTCACTCAGCGCTATCTAGCCCCAAACTAAACAAAACTTGTACTATGAGAACCAGACAACTTATAGAATACTTATATACGGTTTTTGTTTGTACATTACTCTTATTATTATTCTTATTTGTTCCGCGGCGGGAATAGAACGCGCTACCTCTGAACCAGCTATTCGCCCACTGCGCCACGGGGGTCGTCAAATAAAATATTAAAAGAATTAATAAATTTATTAAAAGTTTTTAGGATTTAAGCCCCGCCCATTATGCACAAATAACCAAGATTTTTTTCGTAAATGTGACTTGTGTCATGTGTGTACGCATCAAAAAAAATTTCATACATTATTTTGCGTTAGTAAACTTTGAGTACGGTTACCTACTGTTATATAAAATTTATCCGCCCATACGCCCAGCGGTTATTTTGCGTTTTGTTTAGCTAAGGCCTAAAATTGTACTTCCATAGTAGTAAAAAGCGCAAGTGTTTATCGTCGACGTCTAGGAGTAAGTTTCTTCAAGGTTTAGGTTCTGAATGGTGTTCCAAAGTTTAGGATATAGTTAACCGACACTTATTGGACGTTGTCGAGCTTTATTTTAGTAGTAACGGTCATCACACATACTTGAAAGTTTTCGTGTAATACCCGCGCATTGGCTTATAAAATCTCTTAAAGCGACAATGTAAAATACTCTGTTTTGTTTAAAAAATCTGAAGGCAAATTATTGTAAATAAATGTTTTCGAATCCAGATATCGATTTTTTAGTATTTTGTGTTACCATTACATAAAACTAGTGGTTCGCCCCGAACTGAAATCTCGCAAGTCTACCATAAAAACAAAAAAAATATTATTCGTAATCTTTGACTATGAAAATAGTGACCACGAAATAAAAACCAACCTACTTGACCTACAGTTGCATTCAAATTACAGGTAACGGGAGTTCATGTAAATTGGTTATCGTGTTTTGGAGTACAAATTGCAGTTATTCTGGATTTCAGACTTTTGCCTACATTTGTAATGCTTAAGCTACACGTACATATACCAAATTACAGGACTGTGAGGTTACTGATGTACACGGTGAATTTTGTCAAAGTTTAGTTTTTATCATGGCTAATAACTCAAAAACTACAAATAAATTTACAATAAATAAATCGGGGTCAAAATGTACTAATCACGACATTTCATTTGACGTCTCAGCCGGTTATTCATCCCGGCTAATATTCTAAAAGTTTTTTCGATGCACGTCGATTTGCCAAATAAACGTGGCTCCTTGTAATTTTTGATGATGAGAGCTAGATATAACTAACCCCTTTATCTGTTAATGCATGTTACATACATAACTACGCAAATGAAAAGTGCAGTGATGCTGTCTCACATACCTAGATCGTGTATGACTGAAAGTTGACTAAAGTTAAATGAGGATTGGGGTAAATGTTTTGCAAATACTTGTATGTTAAGGCGTGTTTACACTCCGTTAAATAAATCCTCGTAGGCCGAATAAAACTCCCCGCAACTTTACTATTCCCGATTCCACTAAACATTTTTATCCGATAGTTCCGTAAGTCATGCCTAGAATTCGAAGCTAGGATAAATTTTCGCGCCAAACGGAATAGAGTCAGAATTTTAAATTCTACGTGCCCAAACTCCTCTTGAGCGTTCATTTCTAACGACGATCGGCAGTTTTGGAATTTCACCGGCAATCTGGAATCGATTTAATCACGAATCATGCAAAGTTCCAATACAAAGTTTGCTTAAACTTCGGAATTGGTACAAATTGGAGCAATGTGGCCTGCGGCTAGGTATTAATGGCAGATTCATGACGCCTACATTCGGTTATGATTTTTCGATGCGATAAAAAATACTAGAAGTGACACATAATTATTCTTACCAGTTCAACGCCATCCCACCACTTTTCTGGAAACATTAGCGGTCTTTTTACATTTTAACTTAATTTGTAATATTTTTTTTTATAAATTATAGGCTAGCGTTTGACCACTATCTCGCCTGATGGTAAGCGATGATGCAGTCTACGATGGTACACGCTTGCCTAGAAGAAACCTATTAACTCGTGACTTGAAGATCCCTAGGTTGCTTTTACATATCCAATTTATGCTTATCTAAATCAAATTTGTATCTTTGTGTTTTTATTTATGTTTGTTTCTTTTGTGGTAAAGTGTTTTCATGTGCTCATTCGTTTAAAGTTATAAATTCATTCATAAAGTAAAAACTTACTTAAGAACTTGTATTCACTTCTAGTTCCAAACCTTTAGGCACCTCACTGCCTTTCCAGTTCCTTCCCAAACTGTCCCAAAATCGAGGACAGAAACCCCCGTGCCTTTCCACAGAGCTCTCTAATCACCCCGTTACAAACCAAAGAGATGTTAGCGATCGACAGGTGGATGGCACACTGGATTTATCGAGCCACGTTCCGGGACGTGGCCTTTATTGCTGATTCCTTGCAAAGTTTCATATCGTATTCGCTGATTCAGAAATTCCAATTGTAACAGAAACCACTTGTGTGACTAATTGTACAATTGGAGGTTGAAATTTCGTTCGGTGGTTTTGTGGTAATTTGAGTTTGAAGAGTCCGGTTAAGATTTATGTTGCGACCATTTATCTTCTTAAAAATGACAATGTAACGATGCTGAATTGTATTTTTCAATGTCTTGGTGCAATGAAATGAAATAACAACTTTATAGAAAAGTGTTATGCTGTTATACAGGGTATTGAAACATGCATGTTCACTGAATATTTTTTTAAAAATCAGTAGGTTTTCAGTAAAAAGTAATAAACCCGTTTTGGATTCAGATGTTAAACATACCATATTTTTGACTACTAGCTTATTTTTGGCGATTTTACAGATTATTCAATAAAAAAATCTATTTTTTAAAAGACGTACTCGTAGCACGAACATTTATCTCATCAAGGAAGTCAAAGACAAATACTCTGTATTATAAATATATGAGTATAAAGAGCCGATAACACAGTCAACATAAATAAAAAAGCGTTAACAGTAACCAAACCTTACACACCAGACATTTGAAAGAAAAAGATACCCAGATAGATTCGTCTTCAGAAATTTCATCGTAAAATTCATTGTGATTCGTGTTGCGTTCGCAATACGAGATCGATAAACGAAACCCTTGGTTCTCGAAAAAAGTGAGATTCACTGCTTTGCTATTCAGCCGGCGAAATTTTGTCATTGAAACAGAATAGTATTGTGCATTCAGCAGTGATAAAAAGGGATAAAATATGATAAGTGCCTTTACTGTGAGTCGGAAGGACGGTGATGGTAATGTTGAAAATAGTTATGGACTTTGATTTTTCCGGAAGACAATACAAAAATGTAGTTTTGTTTACTTGGAAATTGGAAGTTCGTTTTCCACTAAAAAAATCTGTCAAAAATCTTCTATTTTGATCTGAGATCGTGGTTCAGGTTGCATTTTTGTCCTAAGAACAAAAGGTATAATATAATTGATTTAAGAAATAATCATCATCATCATACGAACCAAAAGATATCCGCAGCTAAACAAAAGCCATCCTGTGTGGCCCGTACCCAATCTGTCCCAGCAATAAAATATATGAAATGTTCTGCTTTGAATTCCTCTAAAATATATGTCTGCTTTACGAATCAAAGAGGAACACAATATGATCTACATACAAACTTGTTTTTCATCTTAGATTTTCTGGTTTTAAAAGGCTTAATTGATTGATTGATTGATTGAAAATACTTTATTGCACTTATAAAACTAGTACAAAGGCGAACTTAATGCTAAAGAGCATTCTCTTCCAGATAACCTTTGTGTATTGTAGACAAAGATGTGTAGGTAGTGCACAGAAAAGGTAAAAAAGAAAATTTGCACAGGACTAATAAATATAGCATAATATAGGTACATACTACATAAATAAACCTACTTAAATTATATGATAGACTAAACTATACCAATATCGAATAAAAATACATATATAACAATAGAAGTGTTATGGAAATATTAAGTTGCTCATTTTTGGTCGGTTTGACCGAGAAGGTGCCTATAGATTCTCAATCTGAATGCTTCTACTGAAGTAGCCTCGAAATAGTTTGGTGGCATATTATTCCAGATACGAGTAGCGGTTAAGGTGTAAGAGTCAGAGTAAGTAGCCGTGTTATGCTGTGGAATAGTATGGTGTCGGCCTTAACAATGTTGTCAGTTTTAAACGGAACAACTGAAAAATGGTTGTTGAGAGCATTGATATCGACCGTTGGGTTGACAGCAGCCTTACTCTCCCCAAATCCTAAGTTGTTGAGCACTTTCCAGATGTTATTTGGAGTACAGTACTTAATAGCTTACAATTTGACCGATCAAATATAAGTTCTTTGAAAACCAGTCATTAGGTACGATAAGGTAGTTCGTATTCTATTTATCGGTTGCTTAAGCTCAATTTATTTTCGACTTTAATATCTAAAGCACTAAATTTAATTTGTGTTTTTCATAATATTGAAGAACAGATCATTAGTAAACATTTAGACGCCAGCCATTGAGTGAAAAGAGTGTAGAATTTGCATTTAATGAAGGATACCAAGTGAGGCTTGCAGACGATGCGTAGTACTGGCGCCAGTACTGAACGGACCATTCAGTTATTACGAACACGAAGTCACATTAAAAGAACTATGCCCCTTCTCATAATTTGATGACAGCTTTTGATAAACATAAGTACCGAGACAAGTATTATCCTATGGCTGCCCGTTAATAACAAACTTCATCCGTCTCTGTGCTAAACTCACGCTAATTTTTAAATTATAAGAACTTTGATTAAATAAATCATAAGATATTCAATATTACCGTAAGACTTCGGTAACTTACTGTGCGATACTTGGGTTTGTAAGCAATTTAACATCATGTGATTTAACATTATAAATACGTGAAGGGATAATGTTGTGCCCTTTTTTATTAATTGAGCGAAGCGAGATCTCCAAATCAACGTGGGCAAATCGGCGTTGTATATACATGTGAATGTTTGTTTGTCCGAGGATAACTTTCGAAGCGTTTATCAGATTATCATGAAATTTTTTATATAGGTAGGTAGTGATGGCACCATTCTGGTGTGACTAAATGAGCTAAAACTGTAGTGTGTGTCGAGGTATTTGCGTTCAAGAGGATTAAAAAAAATGGGTTAAAAAAGTCTGAAGTCCAGGATAACTGTAATTTCTACCCCAAAAAAATGTAAACATTTAACATGAACTCCCATTACCGGTAATTTGAATAAAATTGTAGGTCAAATAATTTGGTTAATCATTTCATGACACTATTTTGATAATCAAAAATTACAAATAATATTTTTTGGTTTTTATGGGAGACTAGTGAGATCTCAGTTCGGGCCGAACCACTAGTCATATTGTGCGCACTGAGGAGTGTTAGATTTGGCATAGTTAAAGTTAGGGAGAATGCTAAAATATATGAATTACGAATTTTGACCCTTGCGTACTGGCAACTAGTTCTAATTATTTTTCCCACATTTTACTGTCTCAATTGCTGCCCATTAACGGATAGTTGTGTCTTACTAGTACTTTTGCTAGTAGCTAAGCATCATTTGCAACAGGCTTTAGCAGAAAACCATGTCTGCTTGCCGCAATACGTTGCAAAATTTGCATTTTTATGAAAATATTCACGCCATCCCTGTTCGACCGTTCCAAACAGGAAGAAATTCCACTTTGCATCTGACAAAGATTCTCTTTATGATAATATAGATACCGTTTTTAGGGTTGTGTGGGTATAAACTGGACAGTTCCGATAGTTATGACCGGTTGTATGGGTGGTATAGTTTTTTCCATAACATAAAAGACAATGACATCAGATAAAAAATAGAGGCATTTACATCCATCAAGCCATTGAAAATAATTAATCCAGAGCCTGGTATTGTATTTATTGACATAACAAAATGGTTAGATATTAAATTTATTTTATCTTTATATATATATAATTCTAATGTGCGTGTGTATGTCACTGAACTCCTCCTAAACGGCTGGACCGATTTGAATGAGTTTTTTTATATGCGTTTGGGTGGCGCCCTAGATGGTTTAGATTCAAAATCACCCTTGTTAAATTGTTTCCAAATAAAGATGATTATGATTATGAAAAAAAAAATAGCCCGACAGATGGCGCTGTAGTCGGTATCTAGGTTATTTAACTACACTGCCACTAAACGGCTGGATCGACTTGAAACCAAATTGAATCTACATTATATAATGCTAAAATGTTTATAATCTGATGCAGCCCATCTGTTTCCTATTTAAAAATAAATAAATTATTAAAATAAATAGTTAGATATATAAATTTTCCTGGACATTTCACACAGCGCTATCTAGTGCCAAACTAGGCAGAGCTTTTACAATGGAAACCAGATAACTGATAGAATACTTATATACTTTTTTGTTTGTAAATACATACTTATTATAAATCTAAAAATCAATTTGAATCTACATTATGTAATTTTAAAACAATTATAATATGATAAGCCTATAAGTTAACTATATAATTAATAAAATATTAAAAAAAATAGTGGCACTAAGTATTACAGATTTAGAAAAGCACTGTACTAAGCTTGATTTGTCTCAGTGCCCAGAGACACTGTTGTTCTGGGAGGTAAGTTGAAGTATGCAACTGCCGTAGTGCCTGGAACACGATTATTAGATGTTGTAAGCTTGTTTATTACTTGTACATCAGAGTACGTAAAAATTGGTATATGATAAGAAATAGCTGCCACCCGCAACTTCGCACGCGTGATTTGCCAAGAAAAACTTTACCTTCATTCTGCGTAGTTTGAGAAAAGTAGTCTTTGTCTTGAATCCGGTTATAATCTATCTTTATACCCAATTTAATCAAAATCGATCAAGCTGTTTAGTCGTAAGATGGAAACAAATAGACAGACAGAGAGACTTTTGAATTTAAAATATTGGTATGGATAACAACTACATGAAAAAAATGGATAAGTCCGTTGATTCATAATATTCAGAAATCAAAATATTACTATTAGAAACAGCAGCAAAATCTGCACCAAACACCTTACTGTGATGTCCCAACACACTCTTTCCTGGTTTTATTCGAAAATTCGTACGTACGATATACGATTATACATTTAGTTCGACGTTTTATGTACGTTTTGAAAGTCAGAAAGGGTAGTGCTACTTGGCTGATGGCCAGAACTAACTGTCAGCTTAAGTTAGGTGAAAAGATTTACCAATTTTATTGGATTTTTATTTTCGAGCAAATTGAATGGAATATGCTAAGATTATTGGAATTTGAAAAACAACAAATTTAAAATGAATGAAATGTTTCGATTAGAATAAAAGAAGGGAGTGCAACACGCGTTTGTGGTTTTATGTAGGTACTACGTGTTTTGTTATGTACGACATTAAATGAAAACACGGGTACGGTTAATGGCTAGTCAAAGTCATATATTTGTATTCATTAAAATCACAATCACAAGGATCACTTAAAAACGTCAATTTTACTGCCTGTTCCTTCGCAACTTATATTTCTACAACAATAATTTATTCCGGATTTGTCTTTGAAATCAATGTCGTATATAACAAAACAGGTTGTATACTCTTATTTGTAATGCCGCCTCCTTTTGTCGTTGTCTTCAATCAAGTTCATCAAAAGGTTGCCTGAAAGAAATCGATTTGAGCTTTATGTACCAGGGTGTAGTCTTTGTTTTATAAATTAACCCAAATCAAAAAACATGAAAAGTATTTTTTTGAAAAATATATTTAGTACTTAATTGACTTTATGCTACGAGAGAGTGTAGCAGTGCTACACAATGTCTACGAAAATATAGCATTGCTACGCTCGCGTATTGGTGCCTACGATTGCGTAGCTCTTCCGTACGACCTGTTTTTGTTTATTTTTCAGACGGCGTTATTAACAATTTACCAAGTTAGTTAAATAAGATCTTAGTTTCATATGCCTTTATAAAAAGCAAAGACCTAAAACAACAAAAATAAAGTATTCCAAAATTAAATGAGAGTCTATCAAATTAGCTACCGAAACACGTTTCTTAGACCGAGTGCACACTGTTATTTGCAAGCCACCTGGACCCGTGTAATTGGCGGGCACGTTAACTGGATTTAAGTTGGCAATCTGGTTACGTAACATTTAACGAATTCAGTCCCCCTTAGTCTCCTTAGTTAGGACTCGCACGTGGAAGACTGACTTTACAACGGACCTTGTTAGAAATTAAAAGAATGACGAGACTTGTTTGTGTAGCATTTGCAATGTTTTATTTATAGTAAATTAGATTTATTGATTGTTCAAGATGGACCTTTACCATATTTCATATTTAGCCTTCCCCCATTTCCAGTGTGACTGATCATCTGCAGCTTAGACCCAGAGAGCAACGGGTACTTACATAAAAGCAATAAGCATTCTCTTATTTTATTTTTTATATTGAATACGATCACAACTACAGGTTTCATAAGAACACATAAAGTGGAAAAAATGTGTTTTTAATGATTCATATTAATTTTTAGTGCAACAGCTACCAGTTAGTCAGGGTTTGGTTTCGTTCACCACATCCCACCAAACTGCTGGAAGATATCAAGATCTTCACGTTATCCTTAGAGTTGAATATGGTATTCAAAATTTCATGACATATAACCTCAAACTTCTGTTAGTTCACCATAAACTTGATTAAACTATCTCCAAATTGAATAAACAACGAGAAATCAAAATAAATTTGATAGAGTGGTCGTTATAATTCAACGAATGCAGGTAGGAGACATTTAACTCGTAAAAATGAACGCATAATTTTAATCCAACTAAACTTTATGACGGATGGCGGATTATGCGATGCTTCCTTTGCATCAATAAAACTTGTTAGTCCAGGAGCCACCGCCTGTTTTTTTTTTGTGAGTAATAACAGGCTGAAATTTTGTGAGCAGGTTCGGTTCGACGAGACGCCCAAGTTAATCCTCTGAAAATTCTCGATAGAGGTAACTAATGTAGAGCAGGTATAAAACATGTCGATTCGGTGGGATGTCGAAATTGTCTGAATAACAGTAAGTTTTTTTTAATATTGAGGTAATTGGACGATAAACTGGGAAAAACAATTGTCCTACAAAACGGATGGTTTGACTGGAGCGTCCTACACTCCGAATTTGTCCAAATAACGATGTGATCAAAGTTGTTGATAACAAGCTGATTTTTTGTATGCAGCTTAATAAATATTTGTACAATCAAATGGACACATAGTTCTACAAATGTAGTGGTACGGTTTTCCAGTCCTGCGTTTAAAAGTTGTCCATTCCACGGTAATACTTTTTTCATTAATAACAACTGAATTTTATTTGTTTCCTATCCGGAATGAACACAATTTTAACACTATCCTACACAAAAAATGGTATGTATTTCCTGGAATAGATGTAATTCAATACTCATTCAACGCATTTCTTATAGTTTGGAGTAAATTGCTAACATGAGACACGTTTTATGACAATTCTATTATATACACACATATAAAGTTTGGGACAACGACAAAATCAGTTTCCCTTGGTTTCCTTTCCCAGCAGTGCGACCAAACTACAAACTTTCATACAAAAAATCAGCATGTTATCAATAATTCGTTATTTGGACATATTTGGAGTGTAGAACGCTCCAGTCAAACCATACATTTTGTAGGACAATTGTTTTTCTGAGTTTATCGACAAAAAACTTAATGTTTTTTAGACAATTTCGATACCTCACCGAATCGACATGTTTTATACCTGCTCTCTACATTAGCTACCTCTATTGAGAATTTTCAGAGGAAAACCTTGAGTGTTTCGTCGAACCGAACCTGCTCACGAAGATTCAGCCTGTTATTTGTCACTAAAAAAAAACATGCGGTAGCTGCTGGACTACATAGTTTTGCTACCAGGCTATCTGTTGCAATAGTTTTTGCAATATGACTAACTTAAGTGAGGAGGGGCGCGCGTTTTTACCTATCCTGGGCCACTTGTACAGCCGCTTCTTATTTTTGTGATAACAATTGAACTCAATGTCATTATTCAATTGTACATGTACATATTAAAAACACACACATCTTTTCAAAAATAAGCCAGGAAATAATTAGGTAAGAACCATAGATCTTGTAATGATCCTTTCAAGAAAGAAATATGCATAAAGAAAGATTAATACTTATAACTACGGCTAACGCTAACGGCTGCCGCAGGAAATACGTCAACTATTTCATTCTAAAATGTCCTCGAGTAGCATTGTTCTGTCCTAACGTGCCGTTATAAATAAAAACTATCCTTGTTACCACAAAAAAGTTAAACAACTGTTTAGAGCGTGTTTAAAAAAAACCATACCATCATTTTTACATAACTGTTTAAAACATGCGCTAAACAGTGTATATTTTTTTTGTGTGGTATGACCCTATATTATCTTTCTCTTTTCTCTAACGTAAGGAATCTCTTATCCCGCTTGTCAAATTTCGGTATCCGTTAGTAAACCAAGTTAAGAAATTCTTTAACCCGGGATACATATACAGATGATATAGAATATAATAGAATCATTTAATTTAGACAACGTCCATAGGATACACAAAACATAAAAGTAAATAAATACAAATTAAAAATACAAGTTAGGCTCATGCTAGATCAAAATATACAAAATAATAATAAAAATTTAATATATTAAAATTCAAGAGAAAAATGTCATTAATAAAAAATTAGATGGAATGGAAAATTTAAAATGAATTACATTCGTGAAACATTGATTACAGATAATATTAATTAAATATAAGTAAATCACGCGCGCGCGGGCGCCCGAACCTCCGCTGGCGAGACGACATAGTCGATGTCGCCGGCTCTACCTGGACGCGACTTGCCGCAGACAGGGGTCTGTGGGGACGGATGGAGGAGGCCTTTACCCAAAGATGGGTACCCAAAATAAATAAATAAAATAAAATAATCACTAATAATGTGGAATAATGAATATTGTGAGATAATTAATGTGAATTATTTGTGTAAAATGTATTAACTATTGTATATGTAATTTTGGGAATAAATGGCTTATGATAAGTAAATCAATAAATTACCTACGTGCTTTAAATTGCCAGTAATCATCCCTAGCCAGTGCTTCTGAATATGGCTTTACTATTCCATTACGAAGTTAGTGTCGTGTACTAATTGCATCAAAATGTTATTGTGTGTGGTTAATTACCCGGTGATTATATCATCATTAGACTATCTTGCATAGATCAATAAGTCACAGACTATAAGTAACTGGATTTATATCGGTCAAGTTTTTTCATGCTGCGATAAGATTCAGGCTGCCGAGAATGTAAATAATCTGTGTGATTTTTTTCACGTGATAATTTTAATGCATCGTTTTGTTTAATAAAAATCGCAACAACGTTGCTACAAGCATTCAGTACTGCTTTATTTTGTATAATATGTTTAGTATTATATTTTATGGGTATCTAATTTTTGAAATATGGTCACGAACATTTTAATCAACAAAAATAGTATATTTAGACGACCTCCGTGGTGCAGTGGGTGAATAGCTGGCTGAGACGCGGTGAGAGCTGGCGGTGGCGGGTTTGATTCCCGCCGCGGAACAAATATTTGCATGATCTACAGATATTTGTTCCGGGTCTGGTTGTTTCTCTATTTATTATAAGTATGTATTTACAAACAAAATGTATAAGTATTCTATCTATCAGTTATCTGGTTCCCATAGTACAAGCTCTACTTAGTTTGGGGCTAGATAGCTATGCGTGAAATGTCCAGCAATATTTATTTATTTTATATTTATTTATTTATATTTACCATGGTCACTACAAAACTCACAAATCATGGTAAATATACAGTTTTAAGTGGAAATAAAATGAAGTGGTCTACCGTTGGCATGGATGCTCTAAATTAAGAGCCGTATTATGCTTAATGAAAAACGGGTGTTTATAGCCCTAGACAATCCATTTATCAGGTCGTGTCACGCGTCATGGCGCCTGATTTGATGTCAATCGGCAGTACTCAAGTACTCGCTTTTACACGTACACTTCATCAGACGCCTCAAAATAATAAAATTAAATAAAAACAACAAATACAACAAAACTCTCATAATCTATATAAGGGTTTAATTTATTTGGGTTCATGAAAAACGTTTATTAAAACCGTTATTGGTTAAAAACAACCATTACAGTTGAAATTTCACGTTAAATTTAACTAACCAGGAACAGAGACTGCTATTAAATCCACCAGATTAGAGTTGACCCAAAATCCAATCGCCCCAATTAGTCGATTATTCCCCAAAATTGGTGCGTGAATTGAACCTAATTAACGTTATGCTGTGCTATTACAGCATGATTATAGGACACGGTCCAGATAAGGCATATTTTACGTAGGAAGCGGATGTCTATTAGTGATTAGTACTTGTAAACTTAAAGGGCCGGATCTGATTGAGGGGTTGAACAATCCTCTAGGTACTATGAATATTCAGCGTTGGCAAAGCACATCGGTAGATAACACCTTATTCTTGACAATTTAAAATTCCACGCTTACAACTCTATGAAGTATAGCTGAGCTTAAAGCAGCATTACCTTAATGCCTAGCTTTCTTGTCATTTGAGTTACCTTTTTATTTATTTATTATATATGACGACCTCCGTGGCACAGTGAGCAAATAGCCGGCTAGCGGAACAAATGTTTGCATGATCTACAAATATTTGTTCCGGGTCTGGTTGTTTTTCTATATATTATAAGTATGTATTTACAAAAAAAAAGTATATAAGTATTATATCAGTTATCTGGTTCCCATAGTACAAGCTCTGCTTAGTTTGGGGCTAGATAGCGCTGTGTGAAATGTCCAGCAATATTTATTTATTCATTTTAATTGTTCCCGTTTTAGAAAATTTGTAAAAATAATTATTTAGGTTGTTAGTTGGGTTAATATTAGCCTTTATATTTAGTATCTTTAGGTATTTATATATACGTAAATAAATAGGATTACATATATGTACAGTTTTTTATTAGATATTATTTTTTTTCTCTTCATTTGTAAATATACTCTGTGCACCGCTGTGCATTGCTTCGCTCATTACTTTCTATCCAAAGGTTGCCTGGAAAAAATCGCTTTCAGTGATAAGGCCGCCCATTGTACTATACTTAGCATAAATTAGTATTTTTAAGTATTCCTGGTGTACAATTCCTGGGTCCTGGTTTCTGTATAGTACGATTATTGTATAGTGAAATTTCCAGTGTTGTTCAAAGAACGTAAAGTGCCTACATATTTAGCCCTCGAATATGTCAGCGCCCGTTGTAACCGGGTTTTTACGTGATTGTGCCATAACTGATGGAGCGTGTACAGTAATGCAGTGGACGTATTACACGTGACTATAATTTAAGAGCAAAGCCCGTTCTGGTGCAATTGTCAGAGATAGAGATGAATGGATTGTGGAATTGCGAAATGGGATGTTTGTAAACTGATGATTCCTACGCGATCAGACGAAAAAGAACCGCATCCTTGGTGAGCTGCATACGTGGAAGCACCAACTACTTCCTGACCGTTGTTGCCGGGAACCTGAGCTCATCTATCATGAGGCGCTGGATGGCTTTGCTTGAGCCGATCACATGCCAGAGGGCTTAGCCAAGTTACATTCGATTAGCGATGACGCTAGTCAATAAGTTCGAAAATGTATGGCATTTGACACATGCTATGGAAATATCACGTGATATAACGTCAACAAACCTATGTAAAAATCGAATCGATTCGAAGCGAATGTAACTTGGCTACGGGCCCTGGTGTCTCAATACATGCGCTCATCCTCCAATATTACCTCTTTAATTTGTTTATTGCTTCTATAATTTATCTTTTTGTGTATCTACTAACAATATTTTTTAAGTTTGATTTTCCTGTGTTTACTAACAACAATTATAGATCCCTGTCTGGTCTGAAATAAACGTTTTTTATTAGATTATTTATAACATGCATTTTATAATTTTAATGTCTTTATAAAATTAAACCAATAAAATATAATAGAAAACATTTACAAGTATTTATTATCTATCTATATATATATAAAACAAAGTCGAGTTAGTTACACCATTTATAACTCAAGAACGGCGTGGCCGATTTTAATGATCTTTGATTTGTTGGATTTTTCTCCACCCCGAATAGCAGAATAACTATTAAAATATCGGAAAAATTCACGCAAAAATAAATTATGAAGAAAATTTATTTTCTCATACATAGATGCAGATAATGATGGCCGATTGACAATTCTATCAGGGCGACGTAATTGACAGCCCGCGTCATATGCAGGTCAAGGCGGTACGGAGTTCGGCGGGTCAGCTAGTATTTAATTTTTAGTTTATTTTTTATCACATACAAAAAGCTGGTTACACATTGATTCTATGTTGTCTTAAAACTAAGCTTATCCAGACACCAGGGCCCGTAGCCAAATTACATTCGCTACGAATCTATTCAATTTCTACATACATTTGTTGTCGCTGTATCACGTGGTATTGCTATAGCATGTGTCAAATCCCATACATTTTCGGACTTATCGACTAGCGTCATCGCTAATCGACTGTTACTTGTCTAATCCCTCAGGTTCTCGATAACGTGGTTTCTGGTCAAAAGTATGTTAATCTTAAAAATAAAAATAATAAAATAGGTAGTTGAGTTAAAAAAGATCGTTTCTACTGATCTAGATAAATGAAATGTCAACTGCTGCAAATCACAACCAGGAAAAAGTACCTATTATTATAAAACTGATTTCTGGTATTGATTTAACTTTATCGTATTTGCAACTTGTAGTGAAGATAACATTCCGAATCCGCACGTTAGAGTAGATAGCACGAGTAGCACTGTAGTCACGAAACAGGCAACTAACTCAAGGGTCGCCGTCGTGTAATTGTTCGAATACGGATAGATGGACTTAACCGGAACAATTACGAGACAGTTAACGTGATACGGGAATTACGGTCAGGATCATTATCTGATTTAAGTAGTCTCTATTTACTTTTCACAGTCAGTTACTTGCCAAAGATTTCGTTTTGTTCTCTAAGACGTGTTTAAGTACCGTAAAACTTCATTGTCTATCGAAAATAATACATTGCTGTGTTCAAACAAGGTTAAATGTCTGGTGCGTTGATTTTAAACTACTATTTGGGCTTAAACTTTCAATTCACATTTATTATCACAAGATGGCATTACTCAATGTTGGTCTTGCTTAGTTTATGCTGTTGTCTTGCTTATCGATCACGATCCTTGGCCAGTCTTTTTCAGGCCCTCGACTTACATTGTATACCCATCTTGCCGCTAGATGTCTTTTGTTTCCTGTCATCATTCATTCGTTGTATTTATTATAATTCATTTTAGAGGAAGGCTTAGGCGGCGATAGTGGGATGAACTGGACTTCTTCAATAAGTACTGGCCAAAAATAGCATAAAGTAAGAGAGGAAAGGGGGGAGGGATGCCTTTGCCATGAAGTGGAAAACATCGGGCTTATAAATAAATATAAATGTTAGACTGCATCGTCCCACCAATCATGTTGGCTGATTTAAACTATTGCAATGATACTTCATTAGTCAAAATCCATAAAGGCGTTTAGGATGTTCAATGAACAGGCAAACATACACTGTCAAAACATTACCGCGCAATCGCATAAGTCAGGCATCGGTCGTTTCGCTAAGATTGATTCAATTTACAGATGACATTTTATAAATAGTTGATAGAGTGCTTACACTTCGTTTACATACTTTAATCTACTTTAAGAAACTTTGTACTGCAAGGTTATCTTTATTCAAACTGTTTAAATAAATTGTCACACTGGAAAACGCAATTTAAGTTTGCACGTAAAATTATCCTTGTGCTGTGAAAAATTTCACGACTACGGTTCATAGCGCAGTATAAACTTTAGTTTTGATTAGGTCACGTTTACTTGGTGAAATTTTATTAAGCCCCTATGAAAATATTATTTATTTGTTAAAATGAACAACAATTGAACAGAATGTATTTTAGTTCTTAATGTTGGCTTGTAAAGGTACCTATAAATAAATAAATAAATATTGCTGGACATTTCACACAGCGCTATCTAGCCCCTAACTAAGCAGAGCTTGTACTATGGGAACCAGATAACTGATAAAATACTTATATATACATATATATATATATATTTTTTATAAATACATACTTATAATATATAGAGAAACAACCAGACCCGGAATAAATATCTGTAGATCATATGCAAACATTTGTTCCGCGGCGGGAATCGAACCCGCTACCTCCTGCGTCTCAGCCGGCTATTCGCCCACTGCACCACGGAGGTCGTCAAACCTATGTATATTTGTGAACTTAATAATGCCATTGTAAGATCTCTAAAATTTTCAAGCCTAGGACTTGAACCCGCAACCTTCCTCTCGATACGAGGATGCACTACCAATTGTGCTACAGGCTCTTGTCACGTCAGGGTCGAAATTAGTGAGATGATTCTGATTACTACTAAAGCGCCGTTAGCTCCATCTACAGGAAAACTTAAAGAGTTTTTTGACCTGCTCAATTCCAAACGTTGCAGTTTAGTACATTGACAAGAGATGTCGCGTTGCTTATTTCAAATAGTATTCTTATTTTTATAGTGTTATCCGAACACTTACGAAAAATTCCAAAAATTTTAAAACAACCTCAAAATAAATTATTTTCCAGCATAGATGAGACTATTTTTGAGGAAATTTTTGAGATCGTTTTAAAAATCTTGGAATTTTCCGTAGGTCCAACCACTGCTAACAGTGCTAACAGTGGCTAATAGTGGCTCAACTAATTGCATATAGGTGGAAATAATTGTAAAACCATATTTTAATACATATTTTTTTCTAATTGTCTATCTCGCTGTTGACGTCTGAGGCTAACGCAGCTTAACTGAACTATATATCCGATAAAGATGATTTGTGTAGCGCTTATTGGCAAGTTGGCAGCAGTAGCTGGGAAATGATGTAATGTGGGACAGGATTTTAGATAGGATAGGCTTATCTAGCACCATAACCATCCTTTACGACCTCCGTGGCGCAGTGGGCGAATAACCGGCGGAGCCGAAGAAGGTAGTGGGTTGGATTCCCGCCACGGAACAAATGTTTTCATAATCTACAGATATTTGTTCAGGGTCTGTTTTTTTTTATAAATTATAAGTATTGTATTTACAAAAAGAAGTATCTAAGTATTCTATCAGTTATTTGGTTCCCATAGTACAAGCTCTGCTTAGTTTGGCGCTAGATAGCGCTGTGTGTAATGTCCAGCTATATTTATTTATTTATTGTATACCATCCTCTCAGTTTTACAAATTTAACTTATTTTATTCTATTCACTATCTATTCATAATCAACTTTTTAATCTGTAGTCTCATTTATTTATTAGTAACCTAGTACGTTGAAAAGATATTCGTGAATCTTAAACCACTTACGTTCGGTTACGAAAGCTGAGTATCCTAGATATTTGATTTTCTTGGTAAATTCCTACCGAATAAGGCAACCTCAATGTACCCACTTGTCTCGTACGAAGAAGTATAAGTGCTGGATAACCTACACGTAGAGTTTCTATATATTCAGCGTTTTCCGGCTTTGGAATTAAGGAAAATTCGTGTAAAAATAAAGTGAGTCCGATTTTATGATCGTTTAAAAAGTTAAATAAAAGCTTGTCCGCATTAGGGCACATTTGCACATTTGTTTCGGAACATGGTTTTGTTTGAACAATATATCGCAACAATCAAAGGTTGTCTGCAAGAAATCGCTGTTGAGCGATAAGACCGCCCATTGTATTTGTTGCTTTGTGAATTTTTATTTTTATGTTTGGTTCTTGTGTGGTGTACAATAAAGTATTTTCATTCATTCATTTATCATTATTATAAACAAGGGATTTATCACGTACCGTCTTATCGGTGTTTCTATAGTCACAATGTTTCGGTTCTTTACTTTTATTTTAAACCATTATTTTGATAAAACTACTCATCTAAGAAAAATAAGCTTTTGTGCCCGTCTATTTCCAATCCTCTGCAAACTCTAGCAACTCTCGATCTCAAGTCTCTACAAAGTTACAGCGAATGGGGCTTATCTCCACTTTGTTGCACTGTTGCAGGCGAACTTATAATTTCTATTTTGTATTCTAATAGATAAGCGACCGTGTATCGAAGCTATAAGGATCATACTCTAACGATAAGTTAGAATACATTATAGTTTAAAAGTTCTTCAAAATCAACGATGTGAACTCGATTGATTTTTTTCATTTTCAAAGTGGTCAGGATTTTCAATAATATACTATCTACTCGGATCACCGAGGCGGTTTTATTTTACCAGATGTTAATATACCTCTTTGATAACACGCCGTTTTCTTTGGACCTGTTTTAATTACAAGAGCCGAGTTGGTCCAGTAGAAAATACCTCGTAGGATATAATTTAGATCCGGAGGTTGTGCGTAAGAATCAATATTTTTTTCTGCTTTAAAAATGTATTTATTTATTTTCACATCCTCAAAGTGGTAAATACACACCATAAGGAATACACGTTGACTAAGCTCAGAAAATCTTGTCAGTTGATGGATTTAATTAAGATTTATAAAATCATCCCGAAAATTACAAACCACATATGATTTGAACCCGCAATATTTTATTTCAATAACGATTGAATTCATATTTTTCACTGAGCGTATTCGAATAAGACCATTTTTATTATAATAACATTTTTTTATATATATTTAAAAAAAGTTAAATAAATATTCGGTGCTTAGGACACTTGAGCCGCTACACATCGAGCGAAACGAGATTTCCAAATCAACTTCGGCAAATCGGCGTTGTATGTATGTTTGTTTGTCCAAGAATAACTTTCGAAACGTTTATCCGATCATCCTGAAATTTAGTATATAGGTAGTTGATGATAGCACAATTTAGGTGTGACTCAATGAGCTAAAAATGTAGGGGGGTTGTTAAGATATTGGGGTTCAAGAGAGGTAAAAAATAATGAAAATGAGACTATTAGGTTCAAGTGAGACGTCAAATGAAAGGTCTTTATTAGTAAATTTCGACCCCATTTTTACTTTTAGTAAAATTTAAGTAGTTTTAAAGTTATAAGCCATAATAAAAACTAAACTTTGACAAAATTCACAGGGTACACCAGTGACCCCATAGTGCTGTAACTTAGTATGTGTGTAGCATAAGTATCACACATACATATAGGTTAAAGTCTGAAATCTAGAATAAATGCAATTTGTACCCCAAAAAAGTATAACTAATTAACATGAAATCCCGTTACCTATAATTTGAATGAGACTGTAGGTCAAGTAATTTGGTTTTTATTTCGGGGCACTATTTTGATAGTCAAAGATTACGAATAATATTTTTTTTTGTTTTTATGGTAGACTCGCGAGATCTCAGTTGGGGGCGAACCACTAGTTTAAATAGGTACTTATAAACCCCCTCACCCTAAAAGTATGTAGGTACGCAAACATAGTAAGTCGGCGGCGGCGATTATAATTACAAGAGTTATAATTTTTATACTTACTTATAATAAGTTAGTTCTTAAAGAAAAAACGGCACAATAATCCTGAATGCTTACAGAACGCAAAGACAATGCACATTGCACGTGTCATACTCGTATAGCTAGGTATCAACTATCTTGTTTACTTCATTCTCGCTCGGTCCGGTCGAAATCGACAAAACATCGAAGCAAAGCTTATCTTCTATACAGGGTATGCGTCAGTTATTTAATTAATTAGTTAGTTAATTGCTTCCATAATATTCCACTAATATTATTCGAATGAGACATTCAAAATAATCAAATATCTATATAATAAAATAATAAATAAATTAAAGAAAACGACCGTAATAACCAAATACCTAGGTATCACCTCGGAAAACATTTAACTCCAATAAAATTAAATCGTCAAATTGAGTATTTAACCCTTGCTAATTAGCTGTGGAGGTTCTCGGGTGCTTCGGAGCGTGATATTGATATTAAATTTAATAAACCAAGTCCTTAACCGAATTCCTGCTTGAGATATTATATATATCTCTTAATAAGAATTTGATAAATTTGTTGTTTAATTATTTTGAAATGGCTGAGTTGGTTGTTATTTGATCCATATTTGCTTGATAAGATTCAAATTAACGTTATCACAAAAAAATATTCATTCTAGTATCCGAAGCTGTCGTATTTACATGTTATTGTGTTAAAAACTTATACCTTATACTCTACCTACAGCTACTAAGAACTACTGTGAGATAAATAAATATAGGGTGTTTGATAATATATGTACAAAAATGAAAGGGGTAATTTTGATGAACATAATAAATAAATTTGTGAAATGTTTACCATAGAAATGTGAAATTTATTTTGGCATGAAAAACAACCATTTTATTAAACTTATGGTGTGCTATTGCAAAACTCTTGCCATCTAACCACAGATACTGTATTAGTGATATCTCTTGTTGTCCCTTTCTAACCGAAAACCCGCAGCCATTTCCGAAAGAGATATCAAATCGGCCTTTATTTTTGGATGTCGGTTGCACGAGTAGGCAGTAAGTTTTATATCGAATTAATCACCTAAACTTAGTCGATTTTCTTTAAAATTTAATAATATATAGGTTTTTTTACGAGAAGTCTTTTTTTATGTTTTGAGAAACCGTCACTTGAATATCGTCAGTATATTACCAAACACCCTGTTTAACCAATTACCTGTAACAATTAATAATATAAAAACAGGATCTTTCAATTCAAACTATGTAATTACATTAAAGGGGTCGTTTCTACACAAGAAATAAAAAACAAAGGTAGGTACGTACAATGCTGCTCGACGAAATATTAGAAAACTAGTTAATTGTGTGATGCCACAAATTAACATAAAAATACCAAGAGCCGTTCAACAACCCCCGCTCATTCAATACCACCACCCAGTCAATAACCTCGACCGGCCAAGAGGGCATGTACGGCGCGTACAGCAGGGCGGTAAGTACCTACATGTTAAGCATAAAAACTAAAACTAAAGTATAACCAGTAATTACAAAAAATAATTTTTTGTATAATAAGGTAAAATTATGGTCTCAAAAATATACTCTGAGATATATAAAAACAAACTTAACTAAAAATAAATTTTTACAAACATTATAGAAATAAGTACTATAGTTATAAGCCACCCAGAGGTTAAGATTTTTACTAAGAAATCTTTGGTAAGCCATGTAGTTCTTATACGAAATAAAGTGACAAAAGGTTGGCCTCAAACAGTATTTTTCTTTGTCGATTCAGGTTTATCACCCAAACCAATTCAAACAATCAGTTAGTTTGTACACTACTGGCCGGGGTTATAAATAATAATACAATTAGGCCTCTACTGGTACCCCGGGGACATGATTTATTGCGGAATGAGAATAATTTGTGACTGGCTAAGGTCAGCGGGGTAATTTACTACAAATTTGCTTATAAATTTGGGCATGCGAGTTTTGTTGGGTTAATTTTTATTATGCAGATTTATTATAAAACTCGATGAGACTAAAAAAATAATTATAATCAAGTATTTTGAAAGAGTGAGACTAAAGTGGAGACCTCGCACTGGAAAGCGCAACGTAAGACGGCCCCCCGCTAGATGGAAAGATGACCTGACGAAGGTTGCTGGGAGCCGATGGGTGCACAAGATTAGTTGCTCTGGAAATCTATCCTATGGCTGATATGATAATATAAAAAAATATATAATTAATTTGTGTTCGTCATACTGCGGGTTTTTTAGTTATTTTTGTTTGGAAAAGCGTAGTTTAGGAATTAAAGATGATTATAAACAATGCTGCGCTGTGTCAAAGTTGTGCAACTGTTCTAGTGTGTAGGACAGGGTTAGCAGAAAAATAGCCTTATCTATACTATTACTGACTAACCCGCCCATGGCTTCGCATGCTTAAAATTTCCCGTTCCCGTGGGAACTTCGGGATAAAATACTATATACATTTGTCAAAGTAACGCGACACTTTAAATCGCGACACGACGGTTAAATTATATGGATATTGTTCATACATAAATACTAAAATCACGATTAAAATATGGGGGGTGGATGTAAGAGGGTGAAAAGTAATTTACAACCTACTTCCATACCTACCAAATATACAAAAAAAAAATCATGAAAATCGGTCCATTCGTTTAGGAGGAGTGCGACCACTAAAACCGTGACACGAGATTTTTATATGTTAGAAAGAAGAAGATTATTATAATAGAGGTAAAGTTTGTGTGTTTGTTTGTTTGGATGTAATGGGTAATCTTCGTAATTTATTTAACTGATAGGAATCTACATTATGCCTGAGTGCTGGAAGCTACATTTATATTTTGATTAAAATCCGAGGCGTGTCAGATATTTGTAGATAATACCTAAGTGATCTAGATTTGTGAACTTTCAAACCGATGCTTTAGACTAATGAACATTTTTAACAACCTTTAACATAGATACCTCATTTTCTAATTAATAGTTATCATAAAAATATATTACAATAATATAACATGGCTGATACAAGCACTTCATTAATAATAGGTATTATTCCATTAGCATTGTTTCTATTGGTCCAACAATCCGAATTATACAAGGGACCGTGTGAAAGGGACTCGTATATCGCACCGTGAATTGCCAACGATAAAATTGTATGTCAAAGATGTAGAAACATCTAGATGAGTACCTTTCTATCGTTAAACAACAAATGAATAAGCTACAATTGTAATTTAGATATATTGCAGCAAATCTTTAGATGATGATTATTGGTACGCCGAGGCTGTTAAACAATGAGTAATAATCGAAACTTCTCGAACGCTTTTGTCTTGCTGTGTTATTGTTGTTATTTTCTGCGGTTGCGCACAATGGGGATTGGTCGTTCTGTCGAAACACCGACCCCTTTCCTGGAACGATCGAGATCGTTCTTGAACAATCGAAATGTGCGCGATATAAATAGGCCGGAGAGATGGCCGGACAGTCAGCTATCCTTCCCGACGAGCAGTTTGGCTTCCGTGCCCAACACTCATGCCCACAACAGGTGCTCCGCATAACGGAGCATGTCCTCTCCAATTGGCAAAGTACCTGGCCTTCAGATACTGGTGCCGTCTTCCTCGACGTAGCGAAAGCTTTCGACAAAGTCTGGCACAACGGCTTGATCTACAAGCTTTTCAAACTCGGAGTCCCAGACAGACTCGTGCTCATCATACGAGACTACCTACAAGGTCGCAGCTTTCGCTACACCGTGGAAGGCACTCTCTCTAGTCCTAGACCAGTCAGAGCAGGAGTCCCTCAAGGCTCCGTTCTCGGCCCCCTCCTGTTCACGCTGTACACCAGCGATATCCCCCGCACTCCTCAAGTGGAAATAGCCCTATACGCAGACGACACAGCCTTGTACACATCCAATCGGAATCCTGATGGGGTGGGTATAAGGCTGCAGGCTGCCCTTCATTCATTAGCCATTTGGTTCCGCAAGTGGCGGATCGAGGTAAACCCGTCGAAAAGTACAGCAGTGTACTTCTCACGGAGAAACCTCACTCCCAAACCGATCTCTCTATTCGGCCAGCCCATTCGCTGGGCCCCATCAGCCAAATATCTGGGTGTCATCCTCGATAGGCGTCTTTCCTTTAGGTTGCACATCACTAAGAGGTGCAACCAAGCAAAGTTCACCCTAGCACGATTGTCCTCACTTCTAGGCGCGAAAAGTAAAATGTCCCTTAAAAATAAGGTGACCCTTTACAAAGCGTGCATTCGTCCCATTATGACATACTCATCTGTAGTATTTGCCCACTCTCCTAAAGTTGGTGCCATTCAGGTTATTCAAAATCGCTTCTTGCGAAAAGCCTCAGGCTCGCCCTGGTACTTTCGCAATAACGACCTACATCGCGATATGAAATTAGAATCAATAGCCAGGTTCATGAAGCTCGCTTCCAAGCGGTTTTATGAACTTGCCTCTAATCATCCGAACCCTTTGGTACATACTGTTACGCCGAGGCTGTTAAACAATGAGTAATAATCGTAACTTCTCGAACGCTTTTGTCTTGCTGCGTTATTGTTGTTATTGTCTGCGGTTGCGCACAATGGAGTGGCCATTGTGTCGAGGGACCGACCCTTTTCCTGGAACGATCGAGATCCTTCTCGAACAATCGAAATGTGTGGATATAAATAGGCCGGAGAGATGGCCGGACAGTCAGTTGTGAGTAAGTCGGAGTTAGTCTCAGTTAGTGAGTTTCAGCGAGGCCCTGGAGGACTGACGTGGAGCATGGTCTCGCGTGAACAGTAGTTGCTCGCGAGTCAGTCTGGATTAAGCTATACGTGCGATCATTTCGGTGACTTTAAGTGGTGCAACAGTGGTGTGAATTAGTGTGTTGTGATTACGTGTGACCAAGTTCGTGTATTCATCGTTTAGTGCTGAATAAAAGTGCTATTTTGGTTAAATCGATTCCCATTATTTTATCCCGAACCCTCAGCTCGTAACAATTTGGTGTCAGAAGTGGGATAAAATAATGCCGGTTCTACCAAAGGATAACGTGGACGGTGTCAGGACGAGAGGTCAACGACAACAGGTAATGGATGAAAGGCGGTTTGGGGAGTCTCCGGTTCAAGAAGCTCGGCAGAGTCGTCAGCCGATGGAGATGGAATCAGCCGCCACCGAACCATTTGGAGCTTCATCATCATCACCCGTGGGCCAAGCTCCTGTGACAGGCGATCTTGCTGCTATTATGGCAATGCTTTGTCGTCAAGAAGAACAGCGTCGTCAGGATAAAGAAGAGCAGCGTCGTCAGCAAGAAGAGCAGGCTCGGTTGCAGGAGGAGGAACGCCGTCAGCATAAAGAAGAGAAGCGTCGTCAACAGGATGAGCCGGCTCGGTTGCAGGAGGAACAACGCCGTCAGCATTAAGAAGAGAAGCGTCGTCAACAGGAAGAGCAGGCTCGGTTGCAGAAGGAACAGCGACATGAACAGGTAGAGCAGACTCGGTTGCAAGAGGAACAGCGACGTCAGGATAAAGAAGAGCAGCGTCGTCAACAGGATGATCAGCGACGTTGGCCATAAGAGCGTGCTCGACTGATGAGGGAATCGTTCGGTTCATCTGGAAAGGAATTCCAGGAAGTGAAAGAACAGATAGAAATCAAGAGAGCCGTGTTTTGGAGGCTGGAATTGGGCTCGACTGATGAGGGAATCGTTCGATTTATCTGGAAAGTAATTCCAGGAAGTGAAAGAACAGATAGAAGTCATGAGAGCCGTGTTTTGGAGGCTGGAATTGGGATCGCTGATGAGAAAGGGACTCTGGGTGTCCTGAAGTACTGGAGACGGCAATGTGGCTCCTCTAGTTGCTACATCTTCAGCGCGAGGTGCGCCTAAAATTGTTCGTGTTGATCGGCTGCCGCGATATGAGGCTAAGAATGCTCGGGACGAGCATGTTTTAGGAGGGGGCAGTGTTACGCCGAGGCTGTTAAACAATGAGTAATAATCGTAACTTCTCGAACGCTTTTGTCTTGCTGCGTTATTGTTGTTATTGTCTGCGGTTGCGCACAATGGAGTGGCCATTGTGTCGAAGGACCGACCCTTTTCCTGGAACGATCGAGATCCTTCTCGAACAATCGAAATGTGTGGATATAAATAGGCCGGAGAGATGGCCGGACAGTCAGTTGTAAGTAAGTCGGAGTTAGTCTCAGTTAGTGAGTTTCAGCGAGGCCCTGGAGGACTGACGTGGAGCAGGGTCTCGCGTGAACAGTAGTTGCTCGCGAGTCAGTCTGGATTAAGCTATACGTGCGATTATTTCGGTGACTTTAAGTGGTGCAACAGTGGTGTGAATTAGTGTGTTGTGATTACGTGTGACCAAGTTCGTGTATTCATCGTTTAGTGCTGAATAAAAGTGCTATTTTGGTTAAATCGATTCCCATTATTTTATCCCGAACCCTCAGCTCGTAACAATACCATTCCGGTCTACCCGTTGGATCCGCCCGCCAACAAAATCCTCCGTCGTCCGAGACACGTTCTCGGAGACCCGGATGACGAAATCACCTCCGCTAATGCGGAAGGTGAGTCATCTATTTCAGACAGAGCAAACACTTCACAGACACACCGACCTCGCCGGCGAGGTCGACGAGTCCCTTCAGTCGCCGCCTATACGAGGTACAGACATGTACCCGAGCGTTTCTCTCCTATCCCCACCCCGGCAACAGCCCAAGCCGAGGCTCGTACCTAAGTGGTGCCCTTGCGCTAGTTGCCTAAAAAACTTACTGGGCTGAGCGCCATCTGCGCTCTCCAAAAGTTCGGTTAAGCTGTCACGGCCTCAGAGGCCAACAGCGAGATTAGTCCATTCGAAAAAAAAAAAAGGCCGGACAGTCAGTGAGTCTCAGCGAGGCCCTCGAGGACTGACGTGAAGAAGGGTCTCCCGTGAACAGTAGTTGCTCGCGAGTCAGTCTGGATTTTGCTATACATGCGAACATTTCGGTGACTTTAAGTGCTGCAACAGTGGTGTGATTTAGTGTGTTGTGATACGTGTGACCAAGTTTGTGTATTCATCGTTTAGTGCTGAATAAAAGTGTTATTTTGGTTAGATCGATTCCCATTATTTTATCCCGAACCCTCAGCTCGTAACATTATTTTTGTCTGTAATCAAGCAAAAACTGGGTCTTCAATAGACTACGACTCAAATGCCACGGCCACATTGTCGGGATTTGGTGAGTGTTCATATAGTGTGTTTTTTTTTTATATGAAAATTGATACATGTAGACAGAGACAAAACACAAACCAGCGCCAAATACCGGTAATGTGACCGCGGTATAACGCCTATCGACTTTGATGACATTATCCCAAACCTCTATAACCAAGAGTACTTAGCGGGCATACCATGTCGGCAACCAGACGCTCCGCCGTGCGCCAGCGCTACATGGTAAACCTGCTTCCCATACGAACAATGTGGTTCTCTTACTTAATGTGGAATGCCTTACCTGAGTCTGTGTTTCCTGATAACTACAACCTATTCATTGCTTACCATCAGGCGAGAATATGGTCAGCCTATAACTTATATAAAAAAACGTATAATGACAGAACAATGAAAGATCGAAAAATATGTAGGCAAGTGAATTATGCCCGTCTAAATAATAATTGTTCCTTCCAGTACATTCGCAATAAAAGGTACCTATTGTAACAATATCTCCCGCTGAATAAGCAAAAGGGAAATAAAGCGAAACGAGGGAGGTCCATGTAATTAATGCTTACGTTTAATTGTAGGCTTGCAAATTGGTTGAGACGGGCCCTTAACCGTGAAACATGACAATGAAAAATGTGATCACTTATAAAAAATATTACTTGATGTAATTACTTGGAATTCATCTGTATTTGTCCGAGATTTTTAATTTCTATACTTACTTATATCTATTAATTTGTTTTTTTTATGTGTAACTCTTTTAAATAAATAAATAATAAATATTGCTGGATATTTCACACAGCGCTATCTAGCCCCAAACTAAGCAGAGCTTGTACTATGGGAACCAGATAACTGATAGAGTACTTAAATACATTTTTTTTTGGTAAATACATGCTTTCAATATATAGAGAAACCACCAAACCTGGAACAAATATCTGTAGATCATGCAAACATTTGTTCTGCGACAGGAATCGAACCCTCTACCTCCTCCGTCTCAGCCGGCAACTGAATTTTTAAATAATTCATTAATTCTTACTGCACTTTTACAAAAATACGATGACATTATATGAGACCCAGGAGGTAAGTGGATGGAGACGAATCAGAGGGCTTAGCCAAGTTACAATCGATTAGCGATGACGCTAGTCGATAAGTCCGAAAATGTATGGGATTTGACCAACCCTATAGAAATACCTGACCCCCAGCCCTTCCAACTTCTTATAGTAGCGGAGTAGGACTTTGGGTTGATGTCAGCATTTTTTTAGTGTCCAGGTCGATATGCTGGTATCGAAGATGATAAGTTGACGCAGTCTCAACTTCTAGCTTTGGCTAGTGTGTGGCACTGCTGTACGTACAGTACGTACCTATAATAACTGTTTGTCCGCATTACACAAAGGTTAACTAGAAGAGAATGCTATCTAGCATTAAGTTCGCCTATGTACCGATTATTTTTATTATGCGAAATAAAGAATTTTTAATTAATTCATTCATTCTACAGTACAGCAACACGCGCTCTCAGTCTCTTTATAATGTAGCCATCCCCGATATAGCTCTCTATTTGTAGACCTTGTTTTTCAGAGATGGTTATTAAGTTCGAAGTGTCCTGTGATGGTTTCTATCTTCATCAGCAACTCCTTAATCCTAAAGTAGATCCAGCAGTGAACGTCTATTGATTGAGATATAATGATGGTCAATAATGGTTGAGGATATAGAATGCACAATTTGTATCAATGAAGAACATTACATTTTTCAAAATTTGTTAAATGGTAGGTATTTGTAAAAATATAGTTTGTAGTCATGACTTTTGTTTAACCCAATAAAACTTAATTCTAAGTAAAAACTATTTATTCAGTTTGCACCAAACCTAAGTAAGTTAATGATTAAAATGCAAAACTTCCTGGCATTCTGAGACAGTAAAGTGAATGCTAAGCAACGATAAGTAACTTTTACCTCGAAATCTGAATATAAATGCTAATTCCACCTGATCCATACTTTCAATTCCGTTCTTTTAAGAGATTATTATAATTTCGTTGGAATCCTTTCAAAAGTTGAGGTTTTGCAACTTGCAAATACAGATCACGATTATTATACTTTTTTAAATAAACAATAAAAAATAGTCAAATTGAAAAGAAAAATGGAGACCTCCGTGGCGCAGTGGGCGTATAGCCGGCTTAGACGCAAGAGGTAGCGGGTTCGATTCCCGCCACGGAGTAAATGTTTGCATGATCTACAGATACAGTTCCGTGTCTGGGTGTTTTTCTATATAATAAGTATGTATTTACAAAAAAAAAATGTATGGTATTCTATCAGTTATCTGGTTCCCATAGTACAAGCTCTGCTTAGTTTGGGGCTAGATAGCGCTGTGTGAAATGTCCAGCAATATTTATTTATTTATTAAAACCGGTCGCTTTGACATATAAATGTAGAGACACCTTCATATTTGGCTATGCCAGTGATTGGGTTGGCAACGAATTTCCTCATTTCTGATACGATCTCGTAGAGAAATACCAAGTTATAACCCTTAGCTGCTGAGTAACCTTGAGTCTTCTTATACGCACGTACTTACTTATTATTCATATAGACAAAATTAAAATGTACCAGCGTATGTTTTTCATAATTTTCCTTATTAATACTAATATTTTTATTTATTAAAAACGATGGCAATTTATAAAAGAGGTAGTAAATCTGAACTTCGAAGAAACTTGACACGTTACCAGCTACCTACGCCTTGAGAATTTCTATTTGCAGTACGTTATTGTTTTCTCCACTATTTTATTGTTACCGTTATAATGGAATGTATTATTCACTCTTTAGAACGATTCTTTGGTACAGGGGTGGGTCTAGGAATGATCAAACAAAGTACTTTCCATAAAAAAATACCTTAAAATAGGAATAGTTTTTACAAAAATGTCTCTATTTAATGTATTTTTAGTAATTATAAAACAACAGTGCTTTAGATCAACGTTTTGAATTATTTTTACAGACTTTGGTGGTGATTTCTATTTCAAAACAATCGGTAAAACGAAATAAAAGGTTCTAATCGGTTAAAGATTTTATTCTCAAAAGAATATAATATTAGATACAGTTCACATATATGAGATATAGTTTTATAATACCTAGGTAAAACCTAAGTATATTTATGGTACATATGAATAGATGCTGTTGACAATCTATGCGTTTTATTGAGCTATAGGTACCTGTTACTTATACCTAGTATAGTTAAAGATAATACAAATCTAAGAATGCAATGTCTGTGGGTAAATTTTAATAAATAATTACCCACTTCACTGGCGTTGTTTTAATCGAAAGGAGTAAGAGTGTGTGCGAGTTCGGTCTATGTGTGAGTGAAGGAGCCTAGAACACTGTCCACTGTTGTGTAGTTACATTGTGGCGCAGTGGGCGAATAGCCAGCTGAGACGCAAGAGGTAGCGGGTTCAATTCCCGCCGCGGAGCAAATGTTTGCATGATATACAGATATTTGTTTCGGGTCTGGATGTTTTTCTATATATTATAAGTATGTATTTACAAAAAAAGTATATAAGTATTCTATCAGTTATCTGGTTCCCATATTACAAGCTCTGCTTAGTTTGGGGCTGGTTAGCGCTGTGTGAAATGTTTTGAATATTTATTTATTAATTTCAGGGTTCGATTCCCGCCGCGGAACAAATGTTTGCATGATCTACAGATATTTGTTCCTGGTCTGGTTGTTTCTCTACATATTATAAGTATGTATTTACAAAAAAAAGTATATAAGTATTCTATCAGTTATCTGGTTCCCATAGTACAGGCTCTGCTTAGTTTGGGCTAGAAAGCGCTGTGTGAAATGTCCACCAATATTTATTTATTATTTATTTATTTATATAAGTAAAAGTGATAGTTACGATCAGACTTCTAATTTCCTTAATCCGATCTAACCTCCATGCTCACACGAGTATTATGTCAGTTAAGTCAAATTCAAATTAATATAATCACGATGCTGCATTTCAAAGTTGGTAGAAGTTAAAATTGTGAGAATGGGGGCATTGTGTGAGCCGACCCTGTCTTAAATTCTCCTGCAATATTCCCTCTCACTTGACAAATAGCTCTTTTTCGCAGTCAAGACAACGAGGCGATAACGTTTTAAAGGAGACGCGAGAGAAATGCCCCAACATGTGATCGAACTGAGAAAGGATAAGAAAAAAATAAATGAACCAAGTGTCACCTACGGAGATTCGAAAAACCTCGTTATACTGATAAATTGCGTTCCGCAGTTTGTTTGTAGCAGTTGAGAAGAAATGTACGTTTGCGAGACAAATCGATGTGATTGTGACGTGTTCTGTCGTCCTGTGATGTAAATTGTTTCTACATACAGAAATGTAAAGTGTAAGTTGTTATTAAACAGAGAAATGTTAATGGCTTTTTATATTTTTCTTTTGTTCGTATATTGATTTGTTTTTAGTTTGATCAGATTTTAAGTACACTTATTTTGTTTCAAATAAGTGAGAGAATCGAATGACGCGACAAAATTATCATGTTTACCATGTAAGGTGAGGTCTTTTGCCCACAGATTGTATTGAATTCAATATAGATCTGTGCATCACGTGCCTGTAATTTCTTCGTACCCTTACCTTTCAAAAAGAAACACAGAAACGCGAGCATTGACAAGTAAGCGACAGAAATAGCTATGTATAGAAGCTTCTAGTGTAATAAAAACTAGAGTAGGTACATAAATAAGGAAAGAGATCAATACGCAGCAGTAGCTGTAGTCTGTAGTCCATCCAAAGTACATAAGTAATTAAAAGCAGCGTTCGGTCTCAGACAATTAAACGCAGGCGCCATTACGCAGGACGTTTATTTTGTACGACTAATTAATTGCTGGGACTGACTCATCTATCCATATTTCAATGCTAGCTGCGAATTCTACGAATACATTACGAATTAAGGATTTACTGAGATAAATGTTACTTAGCATGGACTAATGCTAAGCACTATTTATGTTGCTCGGTACCATGCATTTTATATTTGTGATTTGTGCCGAGATAAATAGGTATTATTCAGCACTTAATGGTGATATTATCACAAATTTTCATGCATTTTGGCTAGTGCGATTCAGGCTGAGATATTATTTAGCACGCACTGCCAAAGTTGTATCAATCCGTATTGATTTTTAAGTCAACATAACAAAGATGCAAATCCCAGTCAAGTCAATTAACAGTGCAGGGTTCAATAAAAAGTACCGACAGTGACTCAAGTTTAATCATCCTCAAATTCCCCACTGCTTCATTCCCACTAGGGGGATGGGTCGTTTTTGTGATTGAAGAAATTAATATATCTCCAGTTACTCTATTTACTGAATTTGTCGATTCCGTGCAGTGAGATTGTATCATTGCAGAGGGAATGCTTACGAATAATGACGGCATCTGTTCAGGTAAATAGAATACCAACTGTATCCATCCGGGATTCACAGTACACCTCTTTCTACAAACCTCACACTGTTTTACCAGTACACAAAATGACTTATCAACAAAACTTGTGCACTGTATTCTTAACCATATTACTAAGTCAATAAGGGTTTAATTAGGTTGAAATATTGAAGGTACGTGTGTATATAAAAGTGGGACGTATATGTTACTCTAGAGCTTTATTACAATTTAAGCGATGTAACAAATTGTAAAATGCGCTAACGTGAATTCTGCGCACGTCTGTACTTTGTTTAGGACCTTCTTTCATCCTTTTTGAAAGTAATTTTCTGATGTGCCCCTTATACTAGGACGTTGACAAAATTAATAAATTTTACCTTGGTCTTGAACTTGAACTTGCAATGAAAATGTTTTACAAAATGTTTATTAAACTAAAGTTAAATATGTGTTTTTTATGAAACTTTTCAAAAATGTTTAAAATAAGGTATCATCCCAAATAAACTGTTTCAATCGTCCCTCTCAATTCTGGATCTCCCAAAACATATATTTACCTTAATATAGAAGGCAGTAATTTTGAATACTTGCAGGATTGCAAGAAAGTTCTTGCCCTATCAACCGAATTGTCACCTGCGCTACCATGTCATGGCTTAGGCTCGACACTAGACTTAGGCTCGTGCACCTCAGTTATTTCCCGGCTTTTCTGAGCCGAGTTGATTAAAACCATAAATAAAAATAATAATAATAATAATGCTGGACATTTCACACAGCGCTATCTAGCCCCAAACTACGCAGAGCTTGTACTATGGGAACCAGATAACTTATAATATAAATATATCCTTATTATATATAGAAAAATATCTAGACCCGGAACAAATATCTTTAAATCATGCAAAAATTTCTTCCGCGGTGGGAATCAAACCCGCTACTTCCTTCGTCTCAGCCGGCTATTCACCCACTGCGCCACAGAAGTCGTTTAATTTTATAGTTGAAGTCATCTCCGCAAATTAGATTCGGTCCTAACAGCATGGGTTGCTGTATACCCGCATCATGCTGAGTTGGGGTCCATTTTGACCATCGTTATTTATACAGTGGTTTCCCCGAATATTGTATTCGTTACATGAAATGGGGTCCACACTTAAACTTTCACAAACTCTATGTAAAAATCTGCATTTTTGAGAAAAAACAGTCTATCAGCTGTACTAAAGACAAAATGAATTAAAATTTAAGAAACATATACATAATTAGTCAAGTTTTCCAGGCTTAGATTAGATTAGATTAGGTAATTATTTTATTGCACACCATTAAATATAAACATATAAAAGAAAATACACTTTTAAATCATACGTACAATGGGTGGCTTTATCGCTTAAAGCGATGTCTTCTAGGCAACGTTTGGATGGACAGGATCTATGTGAACAAATAAGGACGGCGGCGTTAGTCCGATATTATTAGAACAAGTAAATAGGATCTTTGATAATATACGCACAAAAATGAACGGGGTTATTTTGATGAGCATAATAAATATATATGTGAAATATTTACCATACAAATGTGAAATTTATTTTGGCATGTAAAAACAAACATTTTATTAAACTTATGTTGTGATATTGCATAATGCTTGCCACCTAACCACAGATACTGTATTAGTGACATCTCGAGATATCTTTTGTTGTCCCTTTCTAACCCAAAACCCGCAGCCATTTCCGAAAGAGATATCAAATCGGGCTTTATTTTTGGATGTCGATTGCAAGAGTAGGCAGTAAGTTTTATATCAAATTAATCATCTAAACTTAGTCAATTTTCTTTAAAATTTTATAATATAACCAGTATTTTTTTTTTCGAGAAGTTTTTTTATGTTTTGAGAAAATGTCACTTGAATATCGTTAGTATAACCAAACACCCTGTATAAGTGTAGGTTTAAGATTTTGTTGTTATTTTGGTGTTACAATAAAGAGTTATCTATTTATCTAAATTTTAGGAACAAAAAGTATTAAAATTTCAGGCAGAAAAAAGTAGATTTATACGTTATTTTAAGTAAAAATTGTTTAGTTTCACGGATAGAATCACCCCCTTTTGAATTAATATATATATTCGCTTGTATCTTTCATTATCCATTTTTTATACTACCTTCAAGCTTCTAAGATTACATAAAGATTTTGCTAAGAAGGTAAAGCAACCTCTAGCTGTCCCGAGGGGCGTATTATTTCAATATTACATTTCCTAACGAAACTCGTTGAACCAGCATACGCGATGCAAAATCCCCTTAGGTAAGTATTAGAAAAATATAAAGGCGACTTAGATGTAAAGGGGATGTTGCGAAGACTGTATCAAATGAACTTCGTAATACAATTAAATGTGCTGTCAATTAAAAACTTGATATACCTACTGAAAAATGAATATCTTATTATTTACAAATATTACAATTTTAATGCAAAACTTAAGTTCTGAATCAAGGTTTTATCTACTTGATAGATATACCACAGTCTGTTGGTGAAATGTGTAGAAAATTAATACATTGAATTAACTTGATATCAGTACCATTATATAAATTACTAGCTGACCCGCCCACGGCTGCGCATGCGTGGTTTGTCAATAAAAACATAACCCTCCTTCTGCGTAGTTGAGTAAAACGTATCATATGTCCCAATCCTGGTCACAATCTATTTATAATATATACCCACGGTACATAGGAAGTACATCTAAAGAATGCCTCATCATTTTAACACCTTACTATATCCACCCCCCTCCCTTTTAGGGATGATTTTGCAAAAAAGTTGAAACACGTATTTCTTTATTTTTTACGAAAAGCCTACATATGAATTTTCAGATCCCTAACTTAAGGAATTATGGATTGCCCATACAAACTTTCAACCCCTATATTACCCCTTTCAAGATTATATTTTGAGACAAAAGAAAGTCTATGTCCTTCTCGAGGATACAATCTATCTCCTTGTTAAATTTCATTACGTTCAGCCAGTTGCTCGTAAAAAGGTAACAAACAAATAAACGGAGCTACTTTCGTATTTTGAAGACTTTGTAATGTCTGTAATTATGTCTTATTTTAGGATATTATGGTAGTGTTATTCCAGAGATTTTTTTAGACTATTTCGTTCACTGTTAATTAAAACCTAGGGCCTTCTAGTCGCAAATGAATAGGTATTCACAAGCATGCTCCATTGTAGACTGCACCATCGCTTACCATCAGGCGAGATCGTGGATATAAGCGACGAAAGTTTTTTTATAAATTAAAAATTGTCTATGCAAAGTTTCTATAAAACATTCCACTCATTCCTGTCTTTCAGTTCACTGTCTCGAAAGAAGCAAAAAAATAACAGTTTCGTATATTTTTTTTATGTTCAATAATTAACACTTTATAAACTGTTTTTGGGAGCTCTTGGGCAGACTGTCACTCTAAATATCGACGGGAGAAGCCTTTATTTAGTAGTAAACGTCCTGCGGTTGATATAAAGATGGCTTTACTTATCATGCTTATTGTTAAAAACGCGAAAAAAATATTGTAATCTTTAGGCCGGCTCGATGGCACATTTATACTCGTAGCCTGGAAACGCCACCTTAAGTGGCTTACAGCTCCGGTACAGCCTAACGGTATCTTCCCAAGAGTGTCCGACGTTGCACGATATTTTCACGGTATTTTAACAATTTTAACGAGCTACCATATTTACTTCAATGCTCTTCTTCTGAGAATCTTGCATCTGGTCTGCGGCACAGTATTTCAGCTTTTACTGTGAGTTAAACCTTAAAACGTTGTGTTTAGGCTTAATATGATTTGAATGTGTGCATATTGACGTCAGGGAAATGAGTGTCAGTTAGTCCGGAGCATGTACAAGTTTATTTTAAGTTACAATTTAAATAGGTTAAATAAGTAGTACATACGATTTTTGAAGTGAAAACTTCTTTAGGCGCGTTGGGCATTTTTTGAGATGGGAAAAAATCATTGTACTCGCGTGTCGCGAGTAGAATGATTTGATGTTACCGTTACTTTTACCAACACCTCTTTGTATAAGTATCTCGTAATTGTTAATTGTAAAGTTTTTAATTCTGTCGGCACTCCTGGAGAGCCACGTTTTTTTTTGTTTTAGATATTAAAAAGACTTGCAACATATTATATAAAAAGACTTGCAACATTTCATCCCCATGTTGGACATCTTTAGAGCTCTAACTCAAACCAAACCATTGAAGATATAGCACAATATATAAATAATAAATAAAATCATCATTCATTTATATATGTTGTTTTGGCCAACAGCTATCCACCAGACTTCAAAATCACCACTAAAGTACAATGGATCAAAACCCCACCACTCACCTCAGTCGCTTCGCCATTCCAGATGAAGGGAAGTAGCCGCAGGCGCCTACTGAGATTGCTGTAGGCTCTCTAGATTTTTGTAGTCACAGTAAAGGTATGTTCTCCAAACAACTTCGTTAAATATTTTTATATATCAAAAATCCAGCCATTCGCAAAAACTATCTGCACCGGACATCCATTTTTAAAATCTGTATTCCTTTCTTTTTTGTACTGCGCGTACCGAGGAGGTTTCATGGCTCCTGCATGAAGGCCCATTGGAAACGGCTTTACTCCCAAGGTTCGCGACAGTGTTCTATCCATTACAAAAGTAGTAAACCCAAAATCTGGCTCAAACACAAGTAATCGCATTTAATAACTTATATTTATATTACATAATATTCATATATATTAGAATCTATATTTATCTAAATGTAAGTATTTATTTTTATTTTGGTATTGGACGCTTTCTCTTCATAAATAGTTTAGCCATAAATGTACATCCCCGACCATTATCTTTGTTATAACAAAATTCTCTCCATCCAATGGTTGTCTGGAAGATATCGTTCCTAAGCGATAATACCACCCTGTACCTGTACTATTTGCTTTGTGTGTTCTATTTTCTTTGTATTTTTTTGTTTACATTGTGGACAATAAAGTGTTTTCATTCATTCATTCATCATCCATAGTCTCAGTTGTAGGTTAAGAAAAGTAACTTAACATGTAAATATCCGGTCCACACGACACAAACCAAAGCTTGCACAACGTGTTTGTACAAACAAATGTTGGTGCAAACGGAAAGTGTGTTTCGTTTGCGCAATTTTATTTGTGCAAAAACTTTTCGCCAGCTTAGTTTGTGTCGTGAGGACCGGTTAAAAGGCAGCCTCTATGTCAGAATACGAGTACAGACACACAAATGGTAACCCCATTAGTTTGGTTCATGTTCAAAGTGAAACTTTCCTGCGCTAGTACTGTTATTTCTTCTTTCCGTTCGTTTAATCGTACATGTTGCAGTTAGATATATCTCTTAGGAAGATATTTATCTTATATCTGCCACGGTTCCAAAGTTAAAATGGGATAAAATATGTCAAGAATCAGCAGATTCTTAGGAAATGCTGAATGAAAATGAAATGTTTTAGTGATACGGTTTCATGTGCAGCTGAGCGGAGGATTTGATTTGAAATGCAGAGTTGCCATTAGGTTACAGATTTATTGCATTTTCTCCTTAGGACTAGCGTTTGCTCTCAGCTTTGCCTATGTTATAATTAAATAAATAAATATAAAGCTCTAGATATCGCTATGTTAAATGTCCAACAATATTTAGCTGGACATTTGACACAGCGCTATCTAGCCCCAAACTAAGCACAACTTGTACTATGGGAATCAGATAACTGATAGAATACTTATATCCTTTTTGTTAATACATACTTATTATAGAAAAACAACCAGACCCGGAACAAATATCTATAGATCATGCAAACATTTGTTCCGGGGCGAGAATCAAACCCGCTACCTCCTGCATCTCAGCCGGCTATTCGCCTACTGTGCCAAGAAGGTCGTCACTATATTAACTAATTATAACTAAAGATGTCCTAATAGAAAGGTATACTACTCAAATGGTCTTGTTCTTGTATGGTATTTCCATAGGTTCCGAAGAAAAGGTTAGGGTCAGGATATTTCACACCTGCATAGGTTTTTATCACTCATTTTGGTAGGTTATTTACAAAATAAAAAACGCACACCCTTTTACTTTTTATATTTTTCGAATTGTGGGCGCGGATAGGCAGAAATGTATTGATTCTGTATTTACTGCTGACATCTTTGTCACATGACATATATTTCAAGCAATAAATACATTTGATTTGATTTGAAATAATATCTGGGTACGTAGTGAAGTGGCCTCCTATGTAGGATGAAGTCGTGAGTTCAATTCCCACCCGATTCGTAATATTTCGCTTTTACTTACAATTTTACACTAACTATATAATTACAATACAATATAAATACAAACATTTGATTGCTGATTGCAAATACTTGAATACCATAATTGGCATACCAAAGCATGGCTTCGAGACCACCTTTTAAGTATCTAATAAAACTTAATTAACAACGCAAACTACCTTAATAGTATGATCGTGTTATAAATTAATTAATTATAAATTCTAAGAATACCTCATTGTCTAAAATAACTAGTTCTAAGATAAAGGTTTATTGTTCAACATTTAGCACGAATCCATTTTCATTAAGTTTTAGTAGAGAAGAAAATAGGGGTTGTATAGACAGTGGTTGAACCTTGGTTTAGGACTTTGAACTTCTGCTAGTATAAAATAACTTACGGAATGTATACGATACACACCGTAACTAGAATATATTATATTATAGATATATTATATTCTAGTTGAGCCGGTGGACTTCGTACCACCTTGACATGCATATGACGTGGGTTGTCAATATACGTCTGCCATCATTATCTGCATCAATGTATGAGAAAATGATTTTTATTCATAATATCTTTTTACTTGATTTTTCCGATATTTTAGTATTCTGCTATTCGGGACGGAGACAAACACAACTAACCAAAAACGATGAAAATCGGTCCCGTCGTTCTCGAGTTAAAAAGATTCGAACAAACCCAACTTTGTTTTATATATTAAGATATATGATATATATGTTCGGTTTCTGCAGTTGAATTGAGGGTAGTTGGTAAACCACCACCAATCTTTATCAACGTTGGACGGCGCGCGCGCCCGTCCCCCTAGCGACAGCGCCTCGCGGTAAAGCAGGAAGCTTTTACGCGTTGAGGTGAACAGACGTTCTGTTTGATATCAATTTGGACGTATCAATCCTCACGCTAGACGTTCTGGCACCGTGTGTGTGGACTCATTGCTTTGCAGTGTAACCTAGAATCCCTGAAATTCACCTGAACTGTCTGTGGCGTGCCGTGCACGCCAGCAACTTCTCTTCGGTCCCTGCAACGTCCATCAAAGGTAGGTAGTGTTCAGTTGCCCTCTTAGATACTTCAGGAACGAACTTTGCCATCCACACTCGACTTTACATTCACCCCTTTGTTAAACTCAAAACCCTGGCAGCAATCAATTTCAAAAAGATTGTGTATAAATCGCACAATATTGTATAAATCGCACAATATATGTATATATAGGGTGTTTGATAATATACGCACAAAAATGAAAGGGGTTATTTTGATGAGCATAATAAATAAATTAGTGAAATGTTTACTATAGAAATGTGAAATTTATTTTGGCATGTCAAAACAAACACTTTAATAAACTTATGTTGTGCTATTGCATAACGTTTACCATCTAACCATAGCTACTATATTGGTGACGTCTCGAGATATCTCTTGTTGTCCCTTTCTAATCCAAAGCCCACAGTCATTTCCGAAAGAGATATCAAATCAGCCTTTACTTTTGGATGTCGATTGCAAGAGTAGGCAGTAAGTTTTATCTCGAATTAATCACCTAAACTTAGTCGATTTTCTTTAAAATTTAATAATATTCAGTTTTTTTTACGAACAACTTTTTTATGTTTTGAGAAACCGTCACTTCAATATCGTCGGTACATTACCAAACACCCATGGTATGCTTGAAGTCACGTAGCTAATATCTTAGAAACTGAACGGTCTTTAATTTGTTATCTAGTGTCAAAAAATGAGTCGTTTAAGTTTCACGTATGTATCTTTCGTGATTTATTTCAATCATCATTTGAAATAATATTTGTAAAAAATATAAAGCGTTTGTAGTATCCCTATAAAATTTTCATCTCAAAGATTGAGCACTACAAAAGCCCCTGTATCTGACCTGACGATAATATTTCCTAACAGCGGTCGTAAAGCAAAAAGCCTGGTTCCTGGCAATTTATACGGGGATCACCTGCGGCATGGGGTCATCAATCTGAGCCCCACGGGGCTAGTTGGACTCAGTCTTCACCGTTTATTGCGCAGGTGGCTAATGTTCATGGGGTTATGACTTATTTAACCGACATCAAAAATCGAGGAGGTGTTGATACATTTTTGTAGTTATCAGACAAAAAGCAGCACAATTATTACACATATATTATGGTATATTTGAAGATTAAACAATTCTTTATACGTAAGTCCTCCGTGGTGCAGTGGGCTAATAGCCGGCTGAGACACTGGAGGTAGCGGGTTCGATTCCCGCCGTGGAACAAATGTTTGCATGATCTACATATATTTGTTTCGGGTCTGGTTGTTTTTCTATATATTATAACTATGTATTTACAAAAAAAAGTATATAAGTATTCTATCAGTTATCTGGTTCCCATAGTACAAGCTCTGCTTAGTTTGGGGCTAGATAGCGGTGTGTGAAATGTCCAGCAATATTTATTTATTTATTTATAAGTATATCGCATAAACTCTCTCTGTTTTAATTTACATTTTATCTCGAAAAATGCACTCGCTAAAACAAAACTCTTTTCGTGAGTATTAAAATAAATGTAAAGTATTATTTGTGCAAACAATGACCCACAATTAACCCAGAAACGACAAAAAAGGTCGACAAAAAACTTTCAACCGATAACCATTATTACGTGAAACTGACACCGACAACCTGAAAAATTTCACGTTGAAGTGTGAGCGAGCCCATCAACTTATGATTTTCATTAAATATAAAGATCACAATACAGCCAAACGACTTTCCTCTCTAGCAACATAAGTTTAAAGGTGAAATTGTAAAGCTGAAATTTAAAATTTTATTTTAATGCTCTGCTAGTGACGGACGGGCTGTGAAAAAATAATGGTTGGGATAACACCGGAACATTCTGTCAACTGCACGCATCGATCTATGGCTCAGATTATAGCATGAACAGATAGCTCTGTCCTATATACTTGGTAGTGAAGTAATGCATAATGATGCAGTTCAGGTATAATTTAAAAACCCTTTGTAATGCACAATATTACAAAAGTTTGAGTGTTTGTTTGTTACTTACGATCTTTTTTCCATTTATCGTAATCTCCAGCGTGACGGATCACGTTGTGTAATGGTGTATCGAGAGCGGCGCGGAACTGATCACTGAATATTGCTGGACAATTCACACAGCGCTGATAACCAGATAACTGATAGTATACTTATATACTTTTTTTTTGTAAGTTCTTACTTATAATATATAGACAAACACCCAGACACGGAACAAATATCTGTAGATCATGCAAACATTTGTTCCGCGGCGGGAATCCAACCCGCTACCTCCTGCGTCTCAGCCGGCTATACGCCCACTGCGCCACGGAGGCAGTCAAATATCGGAGTTTTTCATCAATAAGTCTAAATAATCAAAACTTTAAGTATATGAGCAGAGTGAGTGAAGTGAGTGTGCTTGCTGTCCTACACTCTGCGTAGCAACTGCTGAACACAGGCGAAATTGTTTCCGGTCAAATTGTGAATTTGTAAAGTGGAATGGTATCCTGAAAATTAACTTTTGTGGCGATGAATATAAACAAAGTGATTTTGTTTCAACTATTCAAGCACCTATTTGTTTATGTTATATAATCATTTTACTAGTAGATACATAGACAGATCACTCCTTTTGTACATCACACTTAAATAAATAACTGTAATAAGTATACATTTATAATAAACAATATTAAAATAAACAACTAGACACGTGGAAATACAAGTGACGATCTTATTAAAAGCGATCTCTGCCAGACAACCTTTGGACTGGATTTCACGAGGACATTATAGGACGGTAGCTTTGTTACTACTGTTACTATGATATATCGCTTTTAGCGTTAAAACCGTAACTTGTATTTCCGTGTGTCTTGTTACTTGTTTGTTATCTATCGTAAGATAGACATCGTTTTAAGCGTTAGACATATATATATCTATCTAACGCCTAAAGTCTCTAGTCGTCACTATAGATTGGGAATTTTATTCGTTCAAGGCAATTTCTTCATATTTAAGCGTTTCCTAGGGTTAGTGAAAACGGGTGTTAGAAATCTATACCTACGAGCTTTTGTTTTTATCACACTATCACATTAATATTATAAATGTGAAAGTTTGGATGTATGTTTATTTATTTGTTTGTTTACTCAATCACGTCGTAACCGCTGAACCGATTTCGATGAAATTTGGTATATACGTAGATTTTAACGGATTATCACATAGGCTACCTTTTATCCCATAAATCAGTTCCCATGGGATAAAAACGGGGTGTCAAGTTAAGTTGCAACAGCGAGTTTAGCCTTATTTCTAACTTACCTATACATTTAGTAGTGTAACGCGTACGAAGTCACGGGCAAAAGCTAGTATAAAAATAGTTGTATTAAAAGGGCATTGCAAATCATAAAAATATATTGACCCTTCATCTTCTACCCGATAAAGAATTCCCTAAAGAAAAACAACATAAATCAAGCTATGATCCAACAAAAATAATGTCTGAACAATAGAATTTCTCATGTAGAGTTGCAATGCACGGGCAATTAAAATTGGGCAATGTTCTGTCGATGATGACTACCCGGCCAAATAAAGCAATTAATGGACGTAATTCAGATTTTTATTGAGCAATTCTAAAATTAGTAAACTATGTGAGTATACAATTGATAGGTAATCTTAGGAGCAATATTTTCACGGCAAGTATTCCTCCAATATTACGGCATTATAGGACAGCAATTGATTAACACCAATAAATTAAGCTACGTATTTTTGGAATTGTGATTCCAGACAATAGTGCTAGGCGTTGCTGACTACACATTGCGCTGAAAAGATTACTCGAAAAAATGTACCACAAATCTTGACCAGTCTGCAACATTTTAAATTACGTAGTTACTTATGTTAATGTACGTTTTTAATAACAGGAAAGTAGATGAAAATACACATAACTATAACATACAATACCATCCAAAGGTTGTCTGAAAGATACCGCTTTTAGCGATAAGACCATTATACCGTTGTTTATTGTTTATTTCCTTTGTTACTGTATTTTTGTTTGGAGTGCAATAAAGATTATTTCATTCATTCACTCATTCATAACTAAATTAAAAAGAATTGCTCGTCTAAAATCTTTAGCTAAAACAATAAAATATTTTATCCCATAAAACACCGTTTACCGTCCAATGCCTGTCGTATACGGCTTCATACAATATTTATACGGTATAAGGCATTGCATTCGAGGACCCAGGACTTTTTTACAACTATCATATTATTTATATATGAAAGTAAATATGGCCTGTATTAATTCAAGACTTATTTATTTAAACCAAAATATCTTAAAATGTTATTTTAAGTGATTTTTGTCAAGTAAAATAAGCAAGGTGCTATTACGGGTTATTTTCTTCACAGTAAAAAAAAATTGACTATTCTCTTAATAGAACAGTGCTTTTCTTGTGTTTATTTTGTTGATTTTCATTAAACATACATAATAAATTTAAGCATCTTATTATAGTTTATATTTATCATCATCATCCACATCCCATACGTACCTACTGCTGGGTGTAGGCCTCCCTTTGTAAACGCCACCCTTCCCGGGCCTGTGCTGCGCCCATCCAGGAGTTGCCCGCGACTATTTTTATGTCGTCGACCCACTGCGCCGTCGGACGTCCTGGACTTCTTAGGTCTGTTCTTGGCTACCATTCGGTCAAATATTTACTCCACCTGCCATCACCTCTAGCTAAGTGTCCTGCCCAGTTCCACTTGAGTTCCACCATCCTTGTTCCGACGTCTTGGACTTTCGTCTGGCGTCGGATTTCGGTATTAGGAACTCGATCCAGCAGGTTGATGGCAAGCATAGCGCGCTCCATGGCTCTCTGTGCAACTCGTACTCTGTACACAGTTTTTTTAGCGAGCGCCCATACTTTGGCAGTTTATATTAACCTAATTTATTTATTTTAATGTATGCCTAAAGTTCGAAAAACAGCTGACATAAGCGCTCTATAAAGCTTATAAGACTGAAACAACAAGTTGAAATTCGAATTTATTACTTTAATAATAATAAATATTGCTAGACATTGCACACAGCGCTATCTAGCCCCAAACTAAGCAGAGCTTGTACTATGGGAACCAGATAACTGAAAGAATACTTATGTACATATTTTTTTTGTAAATACGTACTTATAATGTATACAGAAACAACCAGACCCGGAACAAATATCTGTAGATCATGCAAACATTTGTTCCGCGGTGAGAATTGAACCCGCTACCTCCTGCGTCTCAGCCGGTTATTCGCCCACTGCACCACGGAGCTCATTACATGTTTCAAAGGAGCATGATTTAATATACAGAGAAAACTTTTAACAAAGTATCTAAAAATGTAACCCACTCTATTCAAGTTCTAACTTTCCATAAACTGCTTTTAAATCAAACTTTACGACTTTAGAATTGCATTATACTGTAAGATGAGCAAAACTGAATTAATATAAAAGCAAAAATTTAGTACTCATAAAATTGAGGCTTTCTCAGTGATTGTAGAGAAATTGGAAAGTTTTTATAAAAGATTTGTATGCGAACACACCCCGAAAATCCATTAAATATTATGTTCTAAAACTTTGTAAGAGTTTACCTACGCAATCCGTTTTTATTGGAAAGTAATTTTTTGAACTTTTCATTTATTCAAACTTAAAAAACTTAACTTTTTTTTACTTTGGTAACTACTTCTAACTTATACCTGTCTTTGAGTGCGAAATGCATTTGATATAAAAAATCATCTTGTGTTATTTCTTCGCAAAGGCCGAGTTGATTCCGGTTTTTAGATATTATTATTATTAAACATTAACACAAACACATAAACATGGGAATTAATCACGAAATATTTCTAAGTAAAATTATTATTATTATTTAATCGACAAAAAGTTACATACTAATAGTAATATAAAAAGCACTGTAAAACCTTAAGAGGAAATCTGGGCTGCGTTTCGCCCATACAAACGTAGTCCCCTGTTTCCTCTCTGGATAGTGATACTAGAGCAAATATTTTGTTACCATACAATCTACAAGTACCACGGTCATGTCCCTACGTTTAGTTTTTCTCCATAAATTTCTTATTATAAGAACGGTTCCTAACCTTCTAAAGTCACAGAAATTGCTAATTTTTGCTGCCCCTTTTCAGACATCCAGCAAACAAATTTGACGAATATAAATATAATATAGCCTAAGCCCTTCTTACTCGTATTACATATTTGAAAAAAAAATCGTTCTAGTTTTGGAGGAGGAAACAGGGGACTACGACACAATGATTTCGTCTATTTTAAATAAGTATAATCAGTCCGACCTGCAGTTGTCTCTATCGCACGCACATAGGGCATATAGGGCACAGCGCGACAACAATAGATTTGTTAAATACCTATTTTCCAAATGTCTTGCTTCCCGGATTTCCTCTTAAAGTTTTGTCTTGGTGCTGAGAGATACTCGAGCCGCTACACATTATTGAAATACCTACTTAAAAATATATTTTTGGTTTCCTAAAAATTCGTTATTTATAACATTCCAGAAAAAAAATCTGCATTGCAATTCAATTTCCAGTCATTACTAACATTGAAAACATTCCGAAACTATCCGATCAATCAGCAAACCCGTTTACAAGATTCGATCTAGGTAGTTAGAAAACTGATTACGTAGTCCAAACTCAAAGGAAATTGACATCACTTGGTTCCAAATCAAATTTTTGCGCGCTATTTCCGAAAGATGAGATTCTCGCTTTAATTCAAAATACTTGGCTGTATTTTCTTGAGTTAGCGGCACAACAATTTATTTGTTTATCTTAACCCTTTGTTGCGAAATGAAAATAAAACAGTTACGATTGAGCCGAATGGACCATAACCACTTCTGAAGGAAGGAATGGTAATTAAGTTTATTTCAGTTGTTTATAGTTAAGAGTAAAAAAGTATTTGTTCACAAAAATGAAATTGTTGAAATTACACAAAGAATATACAACTAGTACATGTATATATAGGGTGTTTGATAGTATACGCACAAAAATGAAAGGGGTTATTTTGATGAGCATAATAAATAAATTAGTGAAATGTTTACCATAGAAATGTGAAATTTATTTTAGCATGTAAAAACAAACACTATTAAACTTATGAATGCTTGCCATCTAACCACACATACTGTATGTGTATGTGTAACCCAAAACCCGCAGCCATTTCCGAAAGAGAATCCTTTATTTTTGGATGTCGACTGCAAGAGTAGGCAGTAAGTTATATATTGCATTAATCACCTAAACTTAGTCGATTTTCTTTAAAATTTTATAATATAACTAGTAGTTTTTTTTTCGACAAGTCTTTTTTATGTTTTGAGAAACCGTCACTTGAATATCGTCCGTATATTACCAAACACCCTGTAAAAAGATGACATTAATACTAATAGCGAGATTGTGGTTTAATTCTCATTTAAGAAAAAATATATATATTATATTTTTTTCAAATAAATGCATAGTACTCATCACGAGCCACATGAGCCATCGCGAGAATAGTGTTTCCATTGCAAAGTTAATAATATACACTCTATGTATGCAGCAACACGGGTCAATATTACACAAACAAATATTCAATCGAAGATGCGCTAGAAGAGATTTTTTTTTATACAATTCTCAATGCACTCAAATCCAATACACCTCGAAAAGCATCCGGCCGTTGCAAGTGATCTATGTGTAGACAGCTCAATTAAAAAAAACAATGTTCGTAATTATCCAATATATTATTCTAATTTGAACTATACTAGTGTTCGGCCTAATACCATTATATAATGTGCTAGAAATATCCCAGAAATTCTGATACCTAATAAACATTTAGCTGAAACTTTGGGACTTGTCTAACCTTATTTTCTTTTTTATTCGCTTAGGACAAACTATCCGAAAACACTCTCGCTAAAATTGCACGGAATGGTTATAGGCGGCGAACCCTTTATAAGAATGCAAATTGTATTTGTTCTTGGACTCTAAGGTGCATTTTTATCAGAATTTGATACTTTCATTTCCTTCGGAACTATATTAGTTTGGATACTGTTATAAGATTTTTATGGGCATTGTAAACCTCCTGTTTTTTTATTTAACGCACTACGTCCAACCACCTAACATAGCAAAGCAGATTAAAGGCAGAGTAAAACAAAATGATATGGCACTGTATACTTTATTTTAGACAGAGACGAGAGTCTGTTACACTATTGAAATCTAACATATAAAATCTCAAGTCAAGGTGTTTTGACGACCTCTGTGGTGCAGTGGGCGAATAGTCGGCTGTGACGCAGGAGGTTCCGGGTTCGATTCCCGCCATAGAACAAATGTTTGCATGATCTACAGATATTTGTTTCGGGTCTGGATGTTTTTCTATGTATTATAAGAACGTATTTACAAAAAAAAATTATATAAGTATTCTATCATTTATCTGGTTCTCATAGTACAAGCTCTGCTTAATTTGAGGCTAGATAGCGCTGTGTGAAATGTCCAGCAATATTTATTGATTTATTTATTTTGTTTTGTGGTCACACTCCGCCGAAACGGGTGGACCGATTTTAATGATTTTTTTTTATTTGGTAGGTATGAAAATAGGTTGTAAAATATTTTTCACCCTCTTACCTCCAACCCCCATTTTTCAATAGTGATTTTAATATTTTTGTATGAACAATATCCATATAATTTTACCGTTGTTCATTGACGTTGAAGTCATTTACATGAAGTGTCGTGTCACTTTGACAAGAGTGTTTTATATAGTTTTTATCCTGAAGTTCCCATGGGAACGGGAAATTTCAGGCATGCGAAGCCGCGGGCGGGTCAGCTAGTAGTCTATAAAATATATCCTTCACCGACACTTTGCATACACAATTTTTCCAGGATGAATGAATAAATGAAAACACTTTATTGTACAACATAAAACATAAAAATTACAGACAAAATGGAAGCCACAAAGCAAAAAGTACAATGGGTGGTCTTATCGCTTTAAAGCGATTTCTTCCAGACAACCATTAGATGGAGAGGATTTATTTATGTCAAAGATATGGTTGGGGCCTCGGGAGTGCATATTCAAGACTTAGATACGGATGAAAGGAGTGCGACTAATACCCTAAATACAGGATATTTTAAAATAAAATTTTATTCATTTGGGGCCGAAAGATTCATATATGTGGAGACCACGCATTGGAAAGCGCACCGTAGGATGTCCGTAACTAGTTAGAAAGACGTCCTGATTAAGATTTCTGGGAGCCGTTGGGCGCAGGCCGCACAAGATTGGTCGCTCTGGAAGGCTATGGCGGAGGCCTATGTTCAGCAGTAACATCCTAGTTCTGATAAGATAATGATATTGATGAAGTTGGAGCAATTGAGTTCTGATCACTTTCAACGGGTTTTAAATAACTACTCTGAAAATAACTTTTTTTACAGATAAAGTCGACAATATTCACATGCGATTGTTGAGGTGTTTTTTTATATTTTACGAGTATAGTGAGTTAAGTCAATACTTCTGGAAAACTGCTACACAGTATTTTACTAATGCATTTTCCAGTGATCACATTTTTTTTTATATATAGGCTAGCGTTTGCCCACGATCTCGCCTGATGGTAAGCGATGATGCAATCTACGATGGTACACGTTTGCCTAAAAGAACTTGCGACTTGTAGATTGCTAAGTTGTAGTTATTAGGAAACACAGACGCAGGTAAGGCGTTCCACTCCTTGGCGGTGCGCATAATAAAGGTGAAAGAGTACCGCTTTGTGCGTATGGAAGGTATGTCTACCATGTAGCGGTGTCGCACCACGGAGCGTCTGGTTGTCCGATAATAGACTGGGGATAGTGGTAATTTTATATTATTTAATAGCTTCCGCCCGCGGCTTCGCACGCATTGTTGTTAATAAAAAGTAATCGAAATCGGTTCAGCTGTTACGACGTGAGTAACAAACAAACAAACATCCAAACTTTCGCATATATATTATTGATGTGATTTTAATAAATATATTGAGTCTTTAAAATACTTATATGGATAAACTAGTTACCATCAGTAAGCCGCAACCACGTATCCAAATTACATAAAAACAAACAAGGTTCAAAGTGAACTTGGAACTAATGATTAGTCCCATCGATAACATCGTTATTGGAAAGCCGCTGATAACAACCCGAAACATTCATAACCAAATTCATCCATACATTATTCAACTCAAATATGCGTCCGTGCGATAACTTAGAGAAGGCACAAGTAACATTGTTTGCTTAGGACCACGCGTTTAAATTATTCACAACGTTTATACCAACACATTTTATAGCCTGTCTGCGGCCACACTATAATTCTTTGTATTTTTCCCAACATTTAAAATTCCTGTGTCTCTTAAAACATAAAAAATAAGTGCTATGGTTTTGGTATACGTAAGGTCTTTAGCTCAGGTAGGTGACGTGCTGAAAGTACGAGAAAAGTAGGTATATTTTTACCCAACTGCGCAGAAGGAGGGAAGTTTTTAGGGTGCATATCATCATCATCATTACCGCGTCGACGGCATACTCGTAAAAGGCACGGGCCGTACATGGTTGAGAATAGCTCAGTATCATCATCATCATGGATGTCCACTTCTGAATATGGCCTTTTGCGCACTTGTGCGGGCATGGACCAACTAAAGCACCGCCTTCTCGAGCGAGTGAATCTCGACAATTTTATCGTTGTGCCACTTAATTCTATAATAGGTCGATGGGAGTGTCTCCACACGGCAATAGTATCGCGGCGTAACGCCGAGTGGCTATGACGAGCAAAACGTTAAAGACTCTCCGTGCGCTCGTCGCGAGACGCGGCGTACTCACAGTAAATAAATGTAGGTGTAATAAATGATGACTTTTGCCACTACTTATTTCATTCTTACCTGTCACCGGACTTGCTTTTTTCAACAAAACAAGAGTGCAACTCGTGACAATACATGGGCGGAATAATCGACAGCTCATAGAAATTACCCGACGATAACGTACCCGTCGCTATTCACTAGGTGGTGGTTTCCAAACAAACAATAAAATAAATGTATCTACAAAATATTCTTGTTTGTTTAAAAATCTCGAGAAAATCGATAAAATGCTGCTCGATGGAATATTAGATAACTAGCGTATTGTACGATGCCACAGATTACTAAAACGTTACTACGAGTGGTTCAACGACCCCGCTCGTTCAATGTCAATAACCCGGTCCGGTCAATGTATAAGTTAATGAGCGCGTACGGTGCATACAGGCTGTATTGAGCTTATTATTTATGGTCTCAAAAGAATAATCCGTCATTATTTATTGTTTAACCCTAGAGTGGTCACGTGGATTACGTATGTAATCCACACTTACGGAATTGTAAAATTCTCAAAAACCGCTAACGTTAACTACGAGCGCTTCTAGGTACTTTAAGTTAAATAATTGACAAACGCACTCAGTGCTGCGCGTGAGATTTTCTTGTAATTATCCAGAAATCACAGCGACAACGTCAGCACAGACACCAACTCGATCCATAGATCGCTGCCACGACTGCGGAAGAAGCCGCAATAAAAGCACTCGAAAACTATGCAACACGTGCAAAAAGTTAATTTGTGGCGATCATTCGAATGTTGTATGTCTGTCTTGTTTAGAAAACATTAATTAGTATTTTTGATTTTTTGTGCTATTCTAGAGGTTTTTTTTGTTTTGTTGATTTTTTTTATACTCAGAGGTTGTGATTCGTTTTTATTGATTGCTTTTAATACAACAATACTTAATAACACTATTACAACAAGAATTAAACATAGTTGAAGCTCAAATGTATTTTTATTTGAATTTATAAATGGTATACAATAGTACTCCACGCGACCAATCAGGTCAGGTTTTAGTACGCGACCACTGTAGGGTTAAATTGCAACGCCTTATATAGTAATAGTGAAGTTAGCTGCAAGGCGTTCACTGTTGGGGTTTAATCTGTTTTAAAGTTACTGAAAGTCTCATGTGTTACTGTAACTCAATTGACGCTCTCAGTCGAGTTGAGTGTTGTGCGGGTAGCTGTTGGTACGAAAAGCTGAAACAATTGCTTACATGTTTATAAAGTACAAGCTTCCACCGGTTAATCAATAAAAATATTACCCTCCTTCTGCATGGTCGGTTAAAAAATTGCCTGGTCTCAATCTAAACAATCTAATCAATCTAACCACGCTAAACAAGATTTTTAATGATCTACAGATATTTGTTCCGAGTTTGGGTGTTTCTCTTTATTTGTATGTATTTACAAAAAAATATGTAAATATTAACTGCGCTGCTGCCCGCAGCTTCGCACGCTTGAAATTTTCCGTTCCCGTGGGAACTTTGGGATAAAAACTATATAAAACATTCTTGTCAAAGTGACACGACACTTCATGTAAATGACTTCACGTCAATGAACAACGATTTAAATTATATGGATATTGTTCACACAAAAATTCTGAAATCACGTTTAAAAAATGGGGGTGGGTAGAAGGATGAAAAATACTTTTCAACTTGTTGTCACACCTACCAAATATACAAAAAAAAATCATTAAAATTGACCCGTTTCGGAGGAGTGCGACCACTAAAACCGTGATACGAGATTTTTATATATGTAAATATGTATTGATTCCCATAATACAAGCTTTGCTTTGTTTGGGGCTAGGTAATTCTGTGTGAAATGTTGAACATTACTTATTTATTTATTTTTATTTAAATTGTTACATCGCTATCTACATAGTATAGCAAGACATTGTTTAAAACAGTAGCTATCCCAAGGTATAAAATCACCGGACGTCATTGTTCCTGCAATTTCAGTAGCACGGTGAGGTGATTACAGTTCATTCTGTCTTTGCATTACTGCTGGAAAACTTAATTTCCTTCAAGTTTTCCATTGTACAAGTATTGTGGCTGCCATTTTGTTTCGCTGTTTATTTTCTTGTGGCGCGAACCAGGTAATATGATTGAATGTTGTTTGTTTTTTTATGAAGTTAACTAGATTTTTATTTGATTATTATTATTTTATTTATTATATTTACCATGATTTGTGAGCTAGTGTAAATATTGTTTGCAATGATAGTTTCAAAAGTGATTATTATTCCACACATTTTGGGGTAGTGTATTTTTAAGTGGACTGTATTTTAATTTGAAATCAACCTAAGGGCCGACAGGAAACGGAATCTAAAACTTTTAGAGGAATGGGCTACCCAATCAAAAACAGGGATAAAGGGATAAGATAGGTTTGCACTCCACTGACCTGTATCTTCCCGTGTTCTTCCGTCACCGCAATCCAGAGGCACTAGAGAATCTTGGTTACACAGTATGATTTCACAATTTTTTTTTACCGTGGCCACTTTCACTATTATTTTGTGTAAAAGATTATAAGACCGCTGTTGTTTTGTGTGTGTTGCAAGATGCGTATTAGCGATGACTGTTGTACTCTTCTTTCTTCGTTGTGAGTGCAATTATTGCAGGTAGGGAATGGATTTTGATAGGTAGAAAATATATTTGAAAGGCATTGGCCAATTTAAATACGGTAGGCGCCACCACATTTAGGCATTACCGGGGCCGAAGCTAACGAGTACGAGTAGGCTTCTTAAATTTTTATAAATCCATACCTTATATTATAAATGCGAAAGTAGCTCTGTTTGTTTGTTTGTTACCTTTTCACGACTAAACAGCTAAACAGATCGTAATGCAATTTGGCAAGGAAATAGATTATATCCTCGAGAAGGACATAGGCTATCTTTTGTTTCAAAAAATAATCTTAAAAGGGTGAAATAATGTTTGTATGGGCAATCCATAATTCCTTAAGGATCTGAAAATAAAGAAATACCTGTTTTAACTTTTTTCCAAAATCATCCCTAAAGGGGGGGGGATAAAGAGGTATTCCTTAGATACACTCCCTATGTACCGTTGGTATATAGATAGACTGTGACCGGGATTGGGACAAAGGCTACTTTTTACTCGACTGCGCAGAAGGAGGGTACTGTTTTGTTTGCACCACGTGTGCGCAGCCGCGGGCGGGTCAGCTAGTTCACTATAAATATTGCAAAATGGAGGTGAGATAGTTATTACGAGTATGAGTGTTATTCAATTTGTAACATAATATTTATTTACATTTTAATCCAGTCCATCCAAAGGATGCCTGCAAGAAATGGTTTTTAAAGTTGCCCTTAGCTAGAAGGTCACCCATAAAATCGTGTGTAAGCTTTTACAGTTTTATGTTTATTCTTGATTTGATAAATCAATAAAGAGCTATCTACCTTAAGAGTTATCTACCTTTGATCAGAAAAAAAAAATTATTGAGTAACTAGGTGCACTGAAAACACACATTTTTTTTGCAAACGATTTATTGTTGTTTTCTCAACTATTCTATTTCACTTTACCTCAGTCACAGAATAATTATTGATACAGGTAGTTAGTAAAGAAATACAGGCTGATTAAAAACAATAAATAACACGACGAACAATAATTTAGTAAATTATTATAATATGTTAGTTAGATGTCTGTGATTTCACCAATTTGCTGGATTTTGATAACATTACCACCTATCGGATCCAAAACCATCCAGGTATTTTGTGTATGTCATAAGTATAATAAAACTCATCAAATTCGGTTCAGCGTTTAGGAGGAGAAGAATTACGAACACACGTACACCGAAAGGTCATATACAAAGACTAGACGTAACTAGAATGAGAATGGCATTTTTGCTGCAACATTTAAAATAAAAATAAAAACAACTCGCAATAAACACTTCCTTTCTGTCCACAGGTTCCATCCTGTTTGAACGGGCTTTGCGTGAAAATCGTGGGAACTTTCCCGTTGGAACAACAACCCAACATCCTGTCTGTGGCAACTGACCGCGTAGAACTTTAAACAATTCCTTGATAATTACTTTAATCAAATGATAAACTGCTCGACCATAATTGGTTTGTAGCTTGAGCATTGAGGCCAATGTTTCAAAAGTTGAAGTTATTGAACGGGCAAGCACAATTGCCTGGACAGGAAACTCTCCTACCTCAATTTACCTCATTTTGAATTAGCAAATGCGAAAGTCCAAAGAAATATAGACGAAAGTAGGGTACATTAAAAAATAATAACACTTTATAACACATGTGCTCGTAAAGGGTCTCTTATTTCACCAATTTCAATATCGTAATGTATGTCGTTACGTACTTGTGCGTTATTGTAATGTAAACCGCACGAGTTTCTTTTTAATAAGGTAAAACGTACGGTTTATCAAGGTGCTCCGTCTAAAACAAACGGTACTTTTTTAAATCTTAGCAAAGAGTATTTATGTCAGAAAAGTGGTCAACATTTTATGAATAAAATTAACTTTGGGAGATAAAATATAAAAATAAACATTTAATTCATTAATTTATTTAATTTTGACCCTAAATTACAACCATTTATCTGTAACAAAAACAAAAAAAAAATTTGTTAACTTTATTAGTAATACTGGCTGTTAATGTTGGATAAAAACGCTGATGCGCGCGCATCGCTAATTTGTGAACAAGTAAAAATTATTCCGCGCGCTTTTTCTTTCCGAGAAAGACCGAGTTTTATTTATTTCCTCGCAAATATGTTATAAAACGTCGTCTGACATACGTGCGCTTTGATAATTACAGCCTCTACTTTCTTGTAGCAATATCGCCTCGGCTGTAATTTTCAACTTACCGTACTTATATCATAATTTACTATTATTTTGCACTAGGAATACTTATATAACTAGTATATGCCAAATATTTAACTATGGGCGGCTTTATTGCTAAGAGGGATAACACGCAGTAACGGACGGCGGTGCACTGAGTAAAATTATCAAAAGAAATATAAATATCTAGCTTCCGCCTGCGGCTCTACACGCGTGGTTTGTCAATAAAAAGTAGCCTATGTGTTAATCCAGGTTATCATCTACGTACATACCAAATTTCATCGAAATCGGTTCAGCCGTTACGACGTGATTGAGTTATAACAAACAAATAAATAAACAAACATCTAAACTTTTGCATTTATAATAGTAATGAATTAATATAAAACTGTACTTAGAATCCTAATATATAAAGATAAAAAAAAATTACATTAATATTAAAATTTACGTCTTTATAGTGCGGGTTCGGTTCCTGCTACGAGATAAAGTGTTTTTTCATGTGATGCAGATGTTTGTTTCAGTTCAAGTGTTGTGGTACCGGGTTACCCACCTATGTCCATTAATCTGCTTACATTGCAATTTACTATGGACTATTCCTGGAAGAGACTAGCCGCCCGCAACGCAGGGTATTCTAGTAGTGTGGGGGCAAGTGCCTACCTAGCTTGGGCATGCACAAGTAAGAAGATCCACTTTATTTACTTTACGTAAAATTTAGTAACTAATTACCTACTTACTTGTGTACGTACTTACCCACCTACCTAGGTGAGTGTGTCTACCCAATAATGTAATCCTAATTGATTATTATACCTACTTACTTGGCATCTTGCGAGGGAAAGCCGTATCTGACACAAGATGAATCATTAATATGTATTAATAATTTATTTCATTAATTTATTTTATTCATGAAATTTGACCTATGACGTGTAAATATTATTTTTATTAATAAATTCTTGTATTCAAACTACTCTACAGAATTATATAATACTTAAAACCTACAAATATTAAGGCTCGGACTATATGGCATCCGGGTCTCCCCGATTCTGCGAATCCGGACTATGTCGCGGTTGCTTCCAGGTAAAAATATGATAAAATATCGGGTCATTCAAAATATTACAATTAATATGATAAATATCGTGTTTTTATAATAAGTTATTATCGATACCTCATAACTCAAACTTTTGTAACGTTGACGCAATTGAATAAAGCGCACTTTTTATGTCTATGATCACCATCTATATCTAGATATAGTCCATACTAATATTATACATGCGAAAGTAACTCTGTTTATCTCTAACCTTTTCACGACTAAACAGCTGAACGAAACGTAATGAAATTTGGCAAGGAGATAAATTATATCCTCGAGAAAGACGTAGGCTATATTTTGTCTCAAGAAATAATCTTGAAGGGGTGAAATTTTGTATGGGCAATCCAGAATTCCGTAAGTTAGGGATCTGAAAATTCATATTGAGGCTTTTGTTAAGAAATAAAGAAATACGTGTTTCAACTTTTTTGCAAAATCATCCCTAAAGGGGGGGGGGGGGAATAAAGTAAGGGGTTAAAATTATGAGGTATTATTACACAGAGTATTACACTCCCTATGTACCGTTGGTATATAGATAGATTGTGACCGGGATCGGGACATAGGCTACTTTTTACCCAACTGCGTAGGAGGGTAATGTTTTTACTAACAAACCACGCGTTCGAAGCCAGGGTATGTCAGTTATTATTATTATAAAGGGGAAAGATTTGTATTTTTGTATGTTTGTAACGAATGAATTCATAATGTACGGGTCCGATTTCAAAAATTCTTTCACCATTTGAATGCTACTCAGGGATAACCTGAGTAAGATAGGCTACTTTTTACCTGCCTACGCAGAAGGAAGGTAATGTTTTTATTCACCAACCATGCGTGCGAAGCCGCAGGCAGGTCAGCTAGTTATTTATAAATTGGTAACCTACCTGCTTAGTTTAAAGATTTTCCCAATAAAGCTTAATTCCATTTTTAGGGTTCCAGACCAAAATGGTAAAAACGGAACCGTTATGATGCGAGTTTGTCCGTCTGTCATAGCTGATTATATCAGTAACTATTTTCTTGAAATTTGTAACAATTGAAAATAATAATAATACTAGCCCACCTCTGTTGCAAGTACAAAAATTCGAAAATATTTTCATTTTGATTGCCAAAAAGGTCTAAAAAGACGGGGTCAAAATTTCAAAATAGAGTAAAAAGTTCCTTATATATTTTAAAAACAGTAAGTGAAAACTTCTTTAGGCACGTTGGGCATTTTTTGAGATGGAAAAAAAACATTGCACTCGCGACACTGTTACCGTTACCGTATGTAAGTATCAGTAGTGCAGTCTGCTTTTATTCAAGTTTTCACTTCTGTCGGCACTCCCGGAGTGCCACTTTTTTATTTTGTTTTATGTCGTATAGTTATGAGTTTATGATGAAACATTTAAAAAAAATACCATAGATATAGGTATGGACGGAACCCTTGGTGCGCGAGTCCCATTCGTACGTGAACTTGGTCTTGTTTCTCGATTCAAAGCAACAGATTCATCTTCAACGATCAAGTTTAGTCAAATAATTATACCCAACTGAATTATACAGTGCGCTCTTATTTAGTCGGCCAATAATGATGATGAAAAATGGTACAAGCTAGATAATACTAGAACGATAATTGAAACTCTTTATAAAATTAACTTTCAGTTACAGAGATGTGAAATTACAGATACGCAGAGTAAAACTAAGTAAATACGTATAATTTTTATTTATTATTTTTAGCAGATGACCTAGTTATTTTCCCTGAGGAACTAGATGATTTCCAACTGATGCTAACAGATCTCCACGAAGCATCACTAAAAGTTGGCTTGAGGATGAGCATGACTAAAATAAAAGTGATGTCGAGCGTCTCCAGGGATTCGATTCCAAACATTTCTATTGGAAACGAGTACCTGGAGATGGTCGAATCTTATGTGTACCTTGTTCATGTTTTATCTTTCGGAAAAGATTTGCAGGCCAAGGAGATATCTAGGAGAATTCAGTTGGCATGGGCGGCGTTCAGCAAGCTGGACGATATTTTGAAATCTACCACCGTTCCACAATGTCTGAAGACCTGCCTCTACAACCAATGTGTCCTGCCAACATTAACCTACGGTGCTGAGACATGGACGCTCACGAAGGAGACTGTGCACAGGATTAGAATCACACAGAGAGCCATGGAGCGCGCCATGCTCGGCATCACACTGCTAGACCGAGTCCCCAATACCGAAATTCGCAAGCGGACTAAAGTTCAAGACGTTAGCAAGTGTATATTGGGACTCAAATGGAGTTGGGCAGGACATGTGGCCAGGCGCGGTGATGACAGGTGGAGCAGGGTGCTGACTGAGTGGTGGCCCCGAGATGGAACCAGGAACGCAGGTCGTCCACCGGCAAGATGGGTCGACGACATTATAAAAATCGCAGGTCGTATGTGGGTTAGCACAGCGCATGACAGAGGCGAATGGCGACAGCGAAAAGAGGCCTATGCCCAGTAGTGGGATGAGAAGGGCTGACGATGATGATGATTATTATTATTTTTAGATACTTTAAGATGGTAAAAGTTTATGGCAAACCTGACCTGACCAGACAAACAGGTAACCATAGCAGAGAAACGATTATGCTTTGTAGGTCACGCACCTTAGAAATGTGTCCTAGGATGCACCGCCCTGCGTCCGTCACCTTGAGACATCAGTTACTATTTATTAACATGTACCTGTGTGATTTGTAGGGACCAAAGCCATAACAAATCTAGGATTAGTAGCACACAGATAAATAGACTCGAGAAAATTTATATATGCAATTCAATTATACTAAACTTCACAGTACTGTTAGTATAAGACTGAAACATACGAGCTGGAATTACTAGTGGTGTTCTTAAATTTTTTGGGATAAATTAGGAAAAGGATACAAACTATGGACCATAATTGGAACATATCTACCAGAAACTGTTGTTTCTGCTATTTCAATAAACTCGTTTAAAAATAAACTCAATAACTATCTACGAACTAATAAGACATTACTAGAAAAGTAAGCACTAAGAAACTCGTCACTGGACTGCTCATCAAGACCAATAAATATCACCCTAAAGCCACGTAAATAAGACCTATTCTTACTCTAGGATACCTATAGTATCAGATGTAAAAAAAAAAAAAAATATTTGGTGACTTACAAGGCTCAGACTATATGGCATCCGGGCTTGTCAGGGATCGTTTTTTAATGGCCCCTGACCAATCCGTCGCACAATCAAACATTTGAATTTTTCCTGCATCGACTACTGACAGACGGAGGCTATCTGACTAGTTGCATGCGCCACGATTACAGGATTTTAGTCAAAATATTATTAATAAGAAGTTGTTAAGCGAATGCTTGTTCAATTACATATCAAAATGGAATAGATCCCAGATATTCAGGATGCTCGAAATCTGCAAACAGTTTCAAGTTGAAGCTAAGACGAACAGTTGGAGTCAGGAGTTTGTTCAATCAATCGAGAGATGCAATGGATTGTCTGTTCCGTTTCGAACCCCTTTGTGGCGATGCTAATTCTGGATTACCTTCGTCTTAGGCAATTGGACTTGAACTTTGGATTTCAAACAGTTCCTATTTCTATTCACACAATTGGACGTACTTAACTTATTTTGTATACTCTCTCGTATTCTTAAACAATTTATTTTTTGAAAGTTTGCAATGGGAAAACATTTAAATGTATCCTTACGTCTCAATTTAGTTTTAGCTTTGAACTTTAAGCAGTTTTGAGCTTTAATTCAAAGTGAAGTGAGTGAATTTTACACGAGTTTTTAATAAAAACCAGCCGAAATTCGCACTGCCTTGACATGCATATGACGCGGGCTGCCAATGTATTGTCAATCGGCCATCATTAGCTACATCTATGTATGAGAAAATTATTTTACTTCCTAATTTTTTTACTTGAATTTGTCCGATATTTTATTAGTTATTCTGCTATATGGGGCGGAGACAAATCCAACAAATCAAAGATCATCAAAATCGGTCTCACCGTTCTTGAGTTATCAATGGTGTAAACCCCGACTTTGTTTTATATATACTAGGGGTGATCCCCTAGTAGTCCATAGTGCACACAAAAATACAAAAAATATCAGTCACTTGCTCAGTTACCCACTAGTTCAGGAAAAAAAATCATATAAATAGGCCACGATTCCCGGGAGCTACATTCATTTGAATACGGACTTTTTTGAGAGTCAAGATAAAGATTTTTTTTCTAAGGGAATTTTAGGTTTAGAAAAGAGATGGACTAAATGTATAGACTTGCTAGGAGACTATGTTGAGAAATAAATTTATTTTTTTATTTTGTTCATTGTGTTTATTATTGATTATCGTTACTTTTGGATCACCCCTCGTAAAGAAGATATTTAAGAGCATAAAAAGAAGTGCACCCAATGAAATGTAGGTATAGCAATTTACTCGTGATACCGCTCAAAGGCGAAGATATATATTATAAAAGCTTGCCACATAGTTAGATAGATAAGAAGAACTATAGATTAACTTGTTGTTGCTGCAACCAGTTAAAATTGACGAAAACTTTGTTAATTGTTAAGGTATATTCCCTAGCAAAAAAGCTCCTGGGCCCGTAGCCAAATTACATTCGCTACGAATCTATTCGATTTCTACATACATTTGTTGTCGCTTTATCACGTGGTATTTCTATAGCATGTGTCAAATCCCATACATTTTCTGACTTATTGCCTGGCGTCATCGCTAATCGACTGTAACTTGGCTAAGCCCTCTGGTCTTCACAAAACCCACGAATATTACAGCCTTTTATATAAACACTCGTTTTCACATAAGTCAGTCACCTTAGAACCAAACAAAACATAAAGACACGGTCACCGTCTAAAGTCCACAGAGTTCCTGGCAGCCGGAGTCATAAATATGTATAGCGGGAATCAAGCATGCGTCTCGTATAAAACGACGCCGAAAATGCGATCTCTAGAGACGAAGGTGGTTTGTCTTGCTGTAGAGCGCTGGATGTGGCAAGTAGGGGGTTTGATGTACTTATGCCCGTATTCTAAAACTGTGCTCAAGTGTGAATGTCAATATTGGCAGAAGGGTAGGTCTTTGGATGCGCCATCTCATCTGTCTGGTACAGGAGTTACGGCCGGTGCGGCAGCAAACTCAGTCAAAGATCTCAAGCCGCGCAAATTTTTTGCGGAAACATTTTTAGCTATAAGTAATGACTCATAGTAATTTATCCCAAAAAAATAACTTGCGGAAATAGTGTTTGTTACTTCCATTTGTTCGCAGATCTACGTCACACTGACTCGCACCCGGTTTATTTGCCCCTATTTGCATAGAAACGTTTTTTGTGGGCGTCCTTGTTTGTATAGTGGATAGGTGAAAAAGCTTCGTAGAACCCACTACGAATGCTACGAAACCCGTAGCGTCTACGACAGATTTGTTTGAATTGAATGAAATGTGGCAAGCTTTCATATATCTTCGCCTTTGAGTGGTGTCACGAGTAAATTGCTATACATTTCATTTGATGCACTTCTTTTTATGCTCTTTCTATGGGAATTTAATATGAGAATTCCGTTTTTGATGAATTTGAATTTATTTCAGAGATACTAAGATAATGTTTAAGAGATGCATGATATAAATTAACGACGATAACGTTGCCCAGTTCTACTCCACCTCTGCTTGCCAAAACATCAATAATAAATTTGAAAAAGTTGAAAAAAGACCCACGCATTATAAAAAGCACTTAAAAGTGTACTTTGATGTGAATCAGAAAAAAAAACTAATAACATTTCTAGAACATTTTCCAGGGAAGTCTGCGGGGGCTCTAAAAGTCACCTCATAGAGTGGAATGCTTCTAAGGATAATGACAACCTAATGGTTTTGTTACACACTTGTAGAGAGCTAACGACAAATGCGCAATGATACAATCGTAGGCCTTATCGCGAGAGGATGGATCCCAGGCACAACAAAATTTACGTCTTTCGCCGAGCTAACGCTGTAACTTGCTAACAAGCACTGTAAATTTAAACATATCTAGGTATACGAAGACTTAAGATCCTCTTATCAAAACGTTTCAAACATAAAATTATTTCTATATGCTTTGTATTTCAACGTGACGGTCAGACAGACCCTTCCTTATCCTTATTTGTACAGTAATCCCTTGAAAATTAATTACCTACGCCCTTGGTGCCTTAAGCGTAAATAACTCAACATTCCTTAAGCTGGTTTCCTTAAGGTGGTTATTAAGTTGGTTTCTCGATTAAGTAGGCCTTAATGCGATTTGGTGAAAGTTTAATTAAATATTTGTAGCTGCGTTTGATAAATAGGAATATATACAAGCTATGTGGCACAATATTTACAAACGACGTATTTGATACTTGACAAACAATTTTAGAAATTCTTTGCGACTGATTTTTACTAGTTTTTAGGGTTCCGTACCTCAAAAGGTAAAAAAAGAAACCCTTATAAGATCTTTCTTTTGTCTGTCTGTCCGTCAGTCTGTACGTGTGTCACCGTCACCGCCGATTTTCTCAGGAACGGGTAAACCTAGCAAGTTGAAATTTATATCAAATACTGAAGTTTATAGTCACTATTAAGTGTATAAAAATCAAGGTCCTGAGGCAACACCATAAAAAGATATGGGCAAATTTAGATTTTCGCGAAAACCATAAAATTTACCTTAATTTTCATTATTTTTTTATTAATCGAAATTTTCCCTTTACTTTGTAATTTGTACCTTGCTTTAACAAAAATTGACAATTCTAGATCAACCGGAAGTACCCCATAGGTTTTGGTTCGAAATCCTATATGGTCGTTCCCGTTGACCTAGAATCACGAAATTTGGCAAAAAGCAACGTATGTACATCACAAATAAAGGAAAAATTCCACAAATTAAACAAAGTAGAAAATTAAAGAGTCTCCTCATACATACATAGTTGACGCCAATTAAGATAGTCCTCTGAGTTGTATGGGCGCTCAAACAATTTAGAGGACTAGCTTAATCGGCACCTTTGGATGGAAAGTAATGAGCGAAGCATTCACGGACAGCGGTGAAAAGAGTGAAAATATGAAAGAAAAAAATTAAATGAGACTCTACTTAAAGTCCTAATACATAAATAGATACTTATAAATAGATTAATGGTGCTCCCATGCAGGTGTAATATTCTAATATATAAAATTCTCGTGTCACAGTGTTTGTAACAAAACTCCTCCGAAACGGCTTGACCGATTCTTATGAATTTTTGTTTTATGTATATTCAGTAGGTGTGAGAATAGGCAGTAAAGTATTTTTCACCCTCCTACCCCCACCCCCCATTTTTTATTGCGATTTTTGTATGAACAATATCCATATAATTTAACCGTCGTTAATTGACGTGAAGTCATTTACATGAAGTATCGCGTCACTTTGACATTTCATTCTGAATTTGATTTCTTTGTTGATTTATATGGATTTATATGGCAGAACAACGTTTGCGGGGTCAGCTAGTAACGTCTCACTCACACACACAATCACACAATCATTTTGGATATGTCGATAACATTTTAAACATTTGTTTAAATATAAGGGATATGTGTGTATTAACGTAAAACACACCTTATATAACTACTGTGTGATATAATACCATAATATAAGGTGTTGAAATTATAAATAAACTAATTATATTGCAGAGACGGTTTCTACACAAAAAATGTAAATGTAATAGTGTTCTTGTTTTATAATCAAAATATTGAGAAAATCGATAAAACGCTCAGTATATTCTACCGCCTGTATAATGGAGAATGTTTTGAGGAGCTATTCGTTCTCATCCCGCCGTCGAGATTTTACCACCGCACTTCTCGACAACGTAATAAAGCTCATCCACATTTCGTCGACAATTGGGTATCGCGCACCACATCTTTTCTACATCATACTTACAAGATGTGGAATGAGCTACCATCTGAGATTTTCCAGTTAGGCTACGACATTGCACGCTTCAAGAAAAATTCCAGTTTTCCCACAAATAACTTAAAAAAAAACAATATCAATGCTGCAAAAATCAATGCGCTGTAAATTATAATCACTAGCACCAAATAAAACATCCTTAACGGATATGCACTCAACCGTTAGGTCTCTACGGAACCCGTTTACTACTCAGGAGCTTCTGTTGTTAAGGGCGTGTGGTCAGATTGAACCCTAAACTTGCCTTAGTACCAATTTGTTTAATTATTTAACATCCCAAAGGATCTTGAATTTTTGATACCATGAGATGCTTTTGTTGTTTCTGTCGGTATAATTTTCTTGGGCGGTTTGCGAGTGTAATGTATTTGGACCATTATTAGTTTTATTGGAACTAAGAGATACAATTATAGTAAAATCTGTATTATCTTCACCATCATCAGCTATAGAAGGTCCACTGCTGAACATACATATATCTCCCTATATTCATTTTCAGAGCGACCGATCTCGTACGGCTTGCACGCAACGGCTCCCAGCAACCTTTATCAGGTCATCTTTCGATCTAGTGGAGGGGCCGTCCTACGCTGCGCTTTCCAGTGCGTAGTATCCACTCTAGAACTTTTCTGCGTCAACGGCCTTCAATTTGAGACTATTATTTTTTTACGGATCTCCTCATTTCTGATTCGATCTCGTAGAGCAGGGTTTCTCAAACTTTCGGCTCTACGAACCCCTATTAAAGTTTCCAGGTGACAGCGAACCCCTTAACTACCTAAGAAATTAAATCCCCCCCCATGCGATGGGTGTGCTTGTTTCTTGTCGCAAATGGAGTTAATTTTAGCAGTAATTTTGGACACTTTCAACCTTAGTTCTGACTCGGTATCAAGTCGAGAGAGAGTCGAGAGAGAGCAAGCGACGAATTCAGTAGCGTGCGCGCCACCATGTGTGCCGCACGTGCCTGCCAGTCATCAAGCCACCATTACATAAACCTTGTCGCGAACCCCCTGCCGTCGAATGGCGAACCCCTAGGGATTCGCGTACCCCACTTTGAGAAATCCTGTCGTAGAGAAACACTGAGTATTACCCTCTCGATCGCACGCTGAGCGACCTTGAGCCTCAGCATTCATTCTTTTATTTTATGTCACTATACTATTTTGTGATGATGTTTCCTAGACAAGGAAGCCGGCGCTCCCCAGCACATCACAGTCATTAGAGAATACAATCCACAGTGTGGCAATGATTTAATCACGAAGACTACGTGCCTCGTCCAATCTCATTATCTTTTCGGCCCGCGCTCGTCTCGTTGCGACTTTTTCAGCTTTTTCGTCAATTTGCATACGTAATTAATTAACTTTTTTAGGGAATGTTTTTTTGGACGGCAGGTGTTCTGAGATAAAATTGTGCTTGTATTGTGTTTAGTTTTAATTATATTTTGGGTAACGTTCATTAAAATTGTTTGGAGATGAAATTGGTAGTTCGGTTCACTGTGTTTGTTGTCTGTTTCGAGTTCTATTTAGAGACGAGATGGAAAAATAACCCTCGATTTCAATGACTTTTCATACGGACTACACAAAGCAAAGAAGAGTTGTTTATTTGAGAATAATTATGTACGTGCTTTTATTTAATCAGCATTACACTTTTATTATATCTCTGTGCTTTTATTAATCAAAGTTGTATTTTAATAATAGCTGTGGTAGTTAAGTGTTTGTTACGCAAATATATAAAATTTCATGGGAAATATGGTTACATGATCCTTTTTTTGTTAATGTAGCCTCTATACGATGGACCATGATGGACAATCATAGACGATCACCATCGTGTAGAGGGCATAATTCCCTGTAATCGCTCATGATTGGTGGCGATCGAGCGTAATTGCCGCTATGTCAATTTTTCGGACAAACATCAAAGGAGTTTGCGGTCCACACGATCGCCGATCACTCAGTTCGTATTTGTTTACGGTACGGTGCGGACAAGTGCGTTATACATATATAATGTGTTATCTAATAGTTATATACACTAAATAAATAAATAGCGGCAGCTGCTACTGTTTCGATGTCCATAATCAACAAATGTAGCTGCGCAATCATGGTGGCAATCATTGCGTATTCTGTGATTGTCCATCATGGTCCATCGTGTAGAGGCGCTATTAAGGTGTACTCTGACTTTCGTTATTTTTATGTATCGTATTTCACAATAACTCTGAACCGCCCCAAAAAGCATTTCAAAGCAATTCTGACGCTGGAAACGGAAGATCAAAATGCTCGTTTATTAGTCGTATTTATCTTTACGTCCAGCTGCATATCAATGATCACTCACGGGTACCCGCTAGGTATTCTGGCACACAGTCAAATTTGTACAGATGGCAAACTTAATAAACTGGAGCGGTTGTTAAACCTCTGCATTAGGTATCTATACGGGCTACGCAAGTACGACCACATCCCGCAGTTAAATTGGCTGAAAATGTGGTTTCGTCGAGATACTCATATACTCTCTCTTCTTTATAACATCCTATAAAATCCTCTGTCATCCATCCATCTTAAAAAATATTTTTCTCTTCTCTTTCCACCTGCTCGTCCTTCTCGTTCTTCTCAATATCTTTTACTCAAGACACCTGAGCATAAAACTTCTTTCTTCACTAACTCTTTCACTGTGACTGCTATCCGCTTATGGAACTCTCTTCCAGTGGTAATCCGCAGGGCCGCCTCTATGGGAATCTTCAAATCCAAACTCTTTAAACACTTCATCTCTCTTCAAGATACCCAACAAAATTGAGCACTTTCTGTAGGTATTTATGTATTTCGTTTATGTATATGTATTATTATTACTAATTTTTGTATTATTTTATTAGTGCAATAAAGAATTTTCTAATCTAATCTAAACTTCATATGAAGTAATAAAAAATGTGACTTAATTGTTTTTGTACGGCATGCAAAATGGTAGGTATACGTCAAATCGGACCAGAGGGTTTGGCCAAGTTACAGTCGATTAGCGATGACGCTGATGACGCTAGTCGATAAGTCCGAAAATGTATGGGATTTGATATATGCTATAGAAATACCACGTGATTTAGCGACAACCAATGTATGTAGAAATCGAATAGATTCGCAGCAAATGTAATACGGGCCCTGGTCTCCTTGAGTATAATTCTTGTAAATACTACATCAGTGTCGTCAAACGTCAGTCGTGGTCTACACGCACAGAGGCCACCGACCCGCCATCTTAGATCGATACTCAAAGTTGAATTGATTATTACACGATATCTAAGTTACTACCTCCGTGGTGCAGTGGGCGAATAGCCAGCTGAGACGCAGGAGGTAGCGGGTTCGATTCCCGCCGCGGATCAAATGTTTGCATAATCTACAGTTTCGTTCCGGGTCTGGTTTGTTTCTCTATAATATATTATAAGTATGTATTTACAAAAAAAAATGTGTATAAGTATTCTATCAGTTATCTGGTTCCCATCGTACAAGCTCTGCTTAGTTTGGGGCTAGATAGCGCTGTGTGTAATGTCCTGCAATATTTATTTATTTATTATTTTAAGTTAAATCTTTATTTTAGTTTAGAAAATTCCCTAACTTCACTCGGATTAAATAAGGTTGCTTTCTTCAGATAATATTCTTGGACGTACTTGGTTTTCTCTCGATTTCTTTCTTTCATCATTATAATAAAAACATCTTAATGCACACATATTTATTAAATGTTACTTCGTGAAATATATGCATATAATTATTTCAGGATGGGATCTGTTCTTTTTTTCTGTGGCTGGGCATACCCGGAATACGGGGCCATAACGGGACACAGTACATTTACATTTTCACGGTCGGACGACATTTGGTCCGCAAATAACCATTTCGGATAACCGCCGCAGTATCGATTCGCGAAACCGTCCACAAGTTGCGATTAACATTCGCATTGCTAACAAATTGCAGTGTCAAGTCTTTTACTTTGTAGAATACCTATTTTGTGAGCACATAACAAAAAAAAAATGGCACTCCAGGAGTGCCGACAGAAGTGAAGACTTGAACAATTACGAGGTATTTATATACAGAGACGTCGGTAACGGTAACAGTGTCTCGAGTTCAATGGTTTTTTTGCCATCTCAAAAAATGCCCAACGCGCCTAAAGAAGTTTTCACTTCATATACAGAGGTGTCGGTAACGGTAACGGTAACAGTGTCTCGAGTTCAATGGTTTTTTCCCATCTCAAAAAACGCCCAACGCGCCTAAAGAAGTTTTCACTTCATATACAGAGGTGTCGGTAACGGTAACAGTGTCGCAAGTTCAATGGTTTTTTCCCAACTCAAAAAATGCCCAAAACGCATTAAGAAGTTTTCACTTTAAAAAAAATAGAACTTTGTATGACTCTTATTCCATATCATTCACTAAAAACGCCACGCCTTTTCTCGTGATCATGACGTCACACTGATCAAAAATATTGGAAAACTCACAAACTGATAATTTAATAACCCAACCCTTTGTTATTAGTGAAAATGACTAACATTTAAATTCCGAATACCCATACAAACGTTATAAAAATAGTTTTCCAGACATCAAGGTTTTTTGAGATCCTTAATGCTGTAATGATTTCAGACAAAATAGCTAATGAAAATGAATAATCTACGCAAAGAAGCACCTTGGAGAACACTGATCTAATTTCGGGTTAATCAGTCGAACGTGACAAAATTGACAAATTTCGTCGTCAAAACTGGTCGAAACAATACATCAGTCATAGAATAAATGCACAGCCGCGGAAAGTATCGTCGCAGCTTTTTTCATACGCGAATGCAAGAGACCACGCTCGTTACACGTCATTAAGCGATACTTTACAGCAGACGGCCCTTGAGACTGCTTCCCTGCATACCAGCATTATAGTTGTACTGGATGTACTTTGCAGGCTTTGATGTCGAATTGTTGGATTTAATGGACTGGATTCAGAGGTGGTTTTTAATGTGGAATTAGAAACAGGAACATTAAAACGTTTAAAAAAAGAAATATCTTTTTTGGTTCTTTGGTTGAGAGTTCATTGAAAACCTATGAATTTGCCAATTTAAATACAAATTATTAAAGTGTAACTTTTATTACATCGTCTAAAACTTTTTCGTCTGTGTGTTGCATGTTGCGTGACGGTCGGCCACGGAGTAGGGATAAGTGAAAGGCGCTCTTCAGAGCAGCCGAGACCAATATGGCGGCGCCTATAGTTCGCATCAGCTGACCGTGTAGTGTATAGACTATTACTCATTTGTGCCGACGAAAATTTTTAGTTAAATGTCTATAATGTGAAACACAGTTTCACTTTTACCGTGGTTTCATAAAACCACACAATCCTTTTTTTAATTATATTAGATATTTATAATTTTAGTGGGGACAATAAAAAATCACAAAACCTAATTTAATTTTTAGTTACCAAAAGCTTACTACAATATATTGTAATTTTTCGTTTCAATGAAACTAATCGATATTATTTTAAAAATTCAACTCATAATTAAATTTCGCAGTTTTATTAGCAAATTTCGCACTGCGAAATGTGTTTATATTTGCTGTTACATCCATTTTCACTAATCTAGGAGACACCTAAATCGGATACCCAAAAATTAAGGAGTTGCTTAGAGCAAAAAAACGTTTCACCAATCTTTAGGTGATGACTAGAGACGTTAGGCGTTGCCTAATGTTACGACACCGATTTGGTGGTGCGTAATTCTAGGCAACTCTCTAAATAGACAGATGTGTTTGGTGGCAGTCACAGTCAGCACTGGTAAGTTGAGTATTAAAATGCCGACGATTTCGTCCATAGTTTATTTGCGCAAGCCTTTCGTAAGCATTGCACAAGCATACAAATTTGAACAAATTTATCCCACAAATGCTTACCCAAAGAAATAGTTACGTGTCTGGGCGTCATGAAAATCATAGACAAGTCTCAAAAATGTGGGTAACTCTTAGTTCAGGATTCACCTATTGAAAATCGAGGGATGCTATGGATTGGCTTACATAAGACGTTACTTAGTTATGTGTCTCTTTCTTAGCAGTTAGTGAAAACGGGTGTGAGTATTAGTTTGGTCTCATATCTAAATTAAATACCGTATCCAGTATCTCTATACATCTGCCACCCACTAACGTGATTTTATCAGACCAACGCATGCTACATTTAATAAAATTTCACTCGGGGCGTAATTCCAACGAATGTGACGTCACGTACTAGCGAGTATTAATTAATAAGCCCAACTTAATATATTAAGTGGACGATGAGGGCCAAAAGTTTAAATTTTAAGCTAAAATGTTGTAACTTGCCAAGCCGTGTTGAAAAATGTAAAATGCCAGATTAAATCATTTGCACTACATCATTTTGAATGTGGATATTTTTTATTGTTTGTTCTTTGCTAGCTGTTGCCCGTGATTGCGTACGCGTTACACTCCTAAATGTGTAGATAACCCAGAAATAAAGCTGAACTCACTGTTGCAACTTGACTTGACACCCCATTTTTATCCTGTAGGAACTGATTTAATTGATTATATAACAGGTAGCCGATGTGGTAATCCAGGTATATCTACATATATACGAAATTTCATCGAAATCGGTTCAGCCGTTACGACGTGATTGAGTAAAAAACAAACATCCAAACTTTCACATTTATAATATTAGTGTGACTAGCTGCTACCAGCGGCTTCACACGCGTTGTTATGGGATGTAAAAATACATACAGTGAATTTTAAGAGACTCTTAGTGAGACTCTACCTAGAAAGAGTAGGCTGAAGAACTCTGCGGTAGCCGAAAATTTTAAATTACTCATCATTGCGACCCTGTATAACTTGAATAGATGGAGCTGGGGGATGCTGCGCTTGTTGCAATTTTTTTGCCTAATCAACTCAACCCTATCTAACTTGTTTTGATTTGGTTACAGCAGTTGCTACAACTTTTGATGGTTCATCCCATGAGAATTGCTTTATGGAATAATAAGTAGCTTATGTGTTAATCCAGGTTATAATCTACGTACATACCGAATTTCATCGAAATCGGTCTAGCCGTTACGACGTGATTGAGTAACAAACAAACAAATAAACAAACATCCAAACTTTCACATTTATAATATTAGTGTAATGTAAAAAAATTGAGAAAAACAATACACTCTAAATTAAACTTCTAAGACAAACTATAAGAAAACCTTCTGACCAAAATGTTAATAAGCACTATGTTTTTAGTTTTAAGCTTGCTATGCTTACTTACTTACTTGTATTTTCTTGTGTGCCAAACTTTCACATGTATACTAATGGTTCGCCCCGAACTGAGATCTCGCGAGTCTACCATATAAACAAAAAAATATTGTTCGTAATCTTTGACTATCAAAATAGTGCCACGAAATAAAAACCAAATTACTTGACCTACAGTTTCATTCAAATTACAGGTAACGGGAGTTCATGTTATTTGGTTACACTTTTTTGGGGTACAAATTGCAGTTATTCTAGATTTCACACTTTTGTCTATATTTGTGATATATACCGTGAACCGTTATTTATTCTATATTTTATTTGTTACTGTATTTTCATTTGGCAATACAGAGTATAATAATTATTACAAACAAATATATTCACGGAACCCTTGGCATGTGATTCTTTTTTGTATGTTATACTTATGGTCGTGTTATTTTTGTAACTGTGTATGTCTTTGTTTTGTTATGTCTACAAATAAATGTATTTTCTTTCTTTCTGATTCAGACTCGCACTTGTCCAGTTTTTTAATATAAAATGTATGCAGTAAAGCTTGAAACATGTCAGTGTAAACATTTCGTATATTCTTATTGTTTCTTCCTATTATTCAGCAGGAGTTATACAACAATATCTTCGTGTTTCTACTTAATAATTTACCAGACCTTTCTACAGAAAGTTTTTTGCAGGTGCTTTAGTCCGAGTTGTCAAATACACTAACATCAATAGTTTTTGTGAGCGTTTCCCTTGCTGCGTCAATATACGAGCTTTCGTTCAAGTAATGCTGCAACTTGCCACCCGGCACTTTCACCATCTTTAATTGATATATATTTTTTTCCGCAGTAGATTTTAAATTTAGATAGAATAAACAATCGAGCAAATTGTACCACAACTCCCTAGTATACTAACTCTAAAGAACAATATTCAAGTTTGGAACAAAATCAAAACAAGCCCAACAGAGTCAGTAATCTGCATTGATATGCTGCAGAGCGCCTTATTTGTTATTCCGAGCAGATTTACGAAATAAGTCATATTCCTGGAGTGCCCACTAATAACGCGACGATTGTATATTTTAAGCAAATTTGAGGAGAAAATTCAGTTTATTAACACTTTTATTGAAGATTTTGCAACAGTATTTTCAGAATTTAATGATTAATCCTAATCATTTGAGGTAAAGGAAACTAATTAACATCTTAGTTATGTTGCGTTTTAATGAGAATTCAATAATAAAGTTTTTTCTATGTGACTTACTATGTTCAATTCAAAAATATATCATTGAGTATATCTGGAGCAGTTGCTTGAGCTATTTATAGATCGTTTGCAAAGAAACAGTTGCATCATCTAAGGACCGTTGGTCCTTAGATGATGCAACTGTTTCTTTTGTATTTTTTAAGCGAGTAAGTACCTTCTTTTAATATATACCTGTACATTATTTCCGATAACGTCTATTGAGTTGGACACTATTCGAGAAGTATACAGCCTTCCTCACATATTAAAGTTAACTAAAATTATAACTTTTTACTCAGAAAAATACCGCATAATACCGCACTAACCCAAGCACGTAGGTAAAGTGTTGGAAATTCAATGAAAGTTTGCCCAGCGTCTTACGGTCTTACCAAGCGCCGCAAAGCGCTGTCACAGTAAACCTTAAATTAATATGAATCTCTAATTTGGCGTCACACGTGTTGCGAGCTCGCAACTTTGCAGACTACGCCAAATTGGATAAACATGTGCGAGGAACGGAGGCGGTGGAAACACGGGGTGGTTTTGTGAGAGAACACGATGCATCTATTCAACATCTATGCTGATCTAGCATCGGCACTTAACCAAATTCCACGATCATATAAGTCCAAACCTTGCTGACTAGAGGCAAGTTTAAGTGGGTTTGAGTCTCGCTGGACAGGAATATTTGGGATACATTTAAAGTGAATGTTAAATTTGAGTGTGGCTTACAAATATGAATAAAATCGGGCAGACCTTTAAAAGAAGCCGTCTTTTTCTTATATGTATATTCAGCTGTGGTTTGAATGATTCAAGTCAAATTAAGTTTAGTTTAGCAATTACTTAACACTTGCGCGTTCTTATCAAGCAGTCGTTCCCGTCTCTAAAAGTCGTCACGTCATATCGGAGGCCTTTTATGGTCTAACTAAAACAATGACCAGAGTAGGTTACCAACTAGCCCATACGTACTTAGGACTGAATATAATTAAAGAAAAAAATATATAAGTCACCCAGAAAAGAACACAATTGTACATTTCTAAATTGTATTCGATTGTACAATTGTACATACCTAAAATCAAAATAAAAGAAAACACAACATACAGGAACCTCGCGTTATAAGTGTCGCCTGCTTGTACAACATTATCGCTGAATGCTGCCACTGCTGTCACTACGAGTATAAGCAAGCTTTACGTAGATAAATAAATAAATGAAATAAATAAAAACTTTATTTTCTGTTCACAAAAGGTTCACAAATAGATACAGGAGATTCAATTATTCGGACTTATAATAACCTGTTTTGTGAGCGACTGGTGCCTGAGATAGGTTGAGAACCTGTGTTACAGGTCACCAGTGATAGATAGTAGATAGTGAGTAGTAGATACTCCAAAGACTTAAGTCGTCACCGTACACAACAAATGCCCATGTGTTCCACCCTTCTGCGTGCGTTCAAAGTTTATGGTAATGATAATGATTGCGTTTACTTCCACAATTACTCCTGATTTGAGCATCAATGATGCCGAGTAATTGCGTTTATGTACCTAAATAAATTGCAAATGGAAATTAGAAACAGAGCTTGTAATATCTGCTAACTTTAACGGGTAAATTCATCATTGTGTATGCAATTTATTTGTCTGTTTAGATTCAATTCAGTCTATTGGCCTCTGTAATTTTATACCTGATTATACCTCAGAAGTACGCGATAAATGGTTAGTTAATAGCAAAATCTCTAGGCTTCACATTAGAAGAAAATGTTATGCTTTGTTGTGATCTGGTTCAAGTATCATGTCGGGTAATTACAGGCACATGAGACTTTTCACTCGTATGTATGTGGGTGACGGACGCAATGCAATGCCATGTAGGCCAAGTGCTAGTTGGACGGAAACTGTGAGGAATATTATAGTCAGCGGTAACCGCTTATCACCACATGGGCCATGGACTTGTGCCATCATCTTGTATCACACTAATATTATAAATGCGAAAGTTTGGATGTTTGTTTGTGTTTACGCGGGGAATGCAAAATATAGCGAAAATGTTCGAAAATATGAGTTTGATTGTTGCGAAAGATGGAGGCTGAAAACTGTTTAGGTATTGGATTAGAAAGAAAACAGTTTCCATAAGGAAGGGTGCACAATACCTTTATATCCTTTGACGGCGAGTTGAAGCGACAATTCCACAACAGGATGCACTAATTTTCACCATACCTAGTTCAATCACAAAATTGAGTTATTTTTGCGAGACGAATTCGAAGCGGTACCAGCGCGGCCATTGTCTTTTCCCAAACTGTTTGTCGTCACGCCTTCGGTGGATGGCGTCACTTTCTAGGCGCATACGGTTATGTCGAGCGTATAGCGCGTACTCGCTCACACGTATAGGGATAGTTGTGCGTGGGAAAGGAACCGAGATATAGGAGTTTTGACAACAATCAAACGGTTCGTTTTACGAAGAAAGTAATGAGGTAAAAATTACGATTACAATTGAATCAGCGCAACCATTCCCCCGGGCTTGAAGGGATACCTTCAAAAATGTATAACAAACTATTATGCCCATCTGTTACAAGAACTAACACGAACTATAATGCTAATCTATTGTAATAATTACAAATAACGTACCTTAAACTAGCTACTAATAACCTAACCTAATCTAGACGAACAAAGCTATTTGAGCTACTGGTTAGGTAACGGGCAGAGACGTACAACCGGACGCAAGTACGATCCAGTTGCTGTTCTAATACGTACCACTCGGGTAACACCATTTGAACCGGGGAAAACTTCCTCCACAACACCCATAGGCCAGTGAAGGGGAGGCGCGTTTTCTGTCAAAAGGATCACAACAGTCCCGACAGCGATTGGATTGGACGGAGTGTTCCATTTGCGACGCGACTGCAGAGTATGGAGGTAGTCCGTTCTCCAGCGCTTCCAGAAAGACTGGACTAATTTGTCAAGCAAATCATGTCGCGATAGAGTATGCAAATTATCGTCTATTTCTCTAGAGGGTAAATATTTCAATGGCGTGAGATTCAAAAAGTGCGCTGGAGTCAGCGCCAGAGCCTCAGAAGGGTCACTGGAGAGCGTTCTACATAGAGGTCGAGTATTCATGACCGATTCAATCTGAGCGAGTACAGTACTTAACTCCTCAAACGATAGGATTTGCTCACCTATCACTCGATACAGGTGAGTTTTCAAAGTCTTGATATTAGCCTCCCAATTTCCCCCAAAATGACTTGCAGCTGGGACATTAAGAGACCAATCTATCCGATTATCAGCTAATATTTTACCAAATTCAGTTTTATGGTTTGAAGTCAAAAATTCGTGAAGCTCCGAAAGTAAACGTTTAGCACCGATGTAATTAGTTCCATTATCAGAATAAATTCTACTGATTGGACCGCGGCGCGATAAAAACCGTTTAAAAGCACCCATAAAGCTTGACGTGCTTAAATCACCAGCAAGCTCTATGTGTACTGCGCGAGTCGTCATACAGACGAAAAGGCACACGTAAGCCTTTGTGGACCGAATACCACGACCACGAGTTAAAGTAACCTTAAACGGGCCTGCGTAGTCCGTACCCGTGTGAACGAACGGTTTTGCAGATTGAACGACACGACATGAGCGATGATCCGCCATTTCAGGAAACGTTGGTTTTGGTCGAAGTCTAAAGCAAGGGAGACATTTGTGTATCCTATTCCTAATCAAGCTACGAGCTGAGAGTATCCAATACTTCTGACGTAAGAGTGACATCAACAGGTCAGGACCTGCGTGACAATTTACCTTGTGGTGGTAATCTATCAACAAATCCAAAATGGGATCCTTTCGAGGCAGCACAATAGGGTGCTTTTGATGATAATCTAAGTTGGAATTAGACAAACGACCTCCGACTCTAATAACCCCACCATCGAGAAATGGTTTGAGGTGTTGAAAGGAACGGCTACAAGCTTTGCCTGATCTCAGATTAGCGATCTCATCCGGAAAATAATAACGTTGAAGTTCACGAAGTGTCAGTATCTCAGCGAAGTCGAGATCTGACGCCGATATTTGGTCATGAGATAGTAAAAGTTTTACAAATCTGCACACATAAACGACGCAGCGCAACAATTTTGACCACGACGAAAGACGATATGCCAACGAAATAATTGGAGACTCAACACGTGGCGTAGCGGTAAGCAAAGAATGTTTCTTTTCTTCCGGTGCCTCTGTCACCGTGGAAGGATTGAAGGGAACAATAGGCCACTGAGAGATATCTAAACGGGCCCATGTGGGGCCATTAAACCAAAGCGGGTGGTCAATAATTTGCGCAGGTGTAAGTCCGCGTGACAAGCAATCCGCAGGATTTTCAGTACCGGCGACATGATACAAATTTTGCGGTAATAAGTCACTTTGTATTTTCGATACTCTGTTGGCCACAAATGTGTCCCATCGATGGGGCGACGAATGTACCCAGCACAGAGCGACTGTCGAATCCGAAAATGCGAAAACGTTTCGAAGATTGATACGGTTTTGACAAGCGACGACGATGTTCTTTATGAGCTGGGCAAGAATGAGAATACCACAAAGCTCAAGTCTCGCGAGCGAAACGACTTTACGAGGGGAAACCTTTGATTTAGCGCTTACCAAGCTAAATGTATTAGCATTGCTATTCTGAACGTGGAAGTAAACCACTCCCCCGTACGCCTTCTCACTGGCATCTGCGAAGCCAATAATCGTAACGACACTATCAGAGATGATACCCACGTGGCGTGGAACCTTTATATTAGAGAGCAAAGGAAGTTCTTCCCTAAATCGAGACCACAATTGAACGATACCTTCAGGTGGCATGTCATCCCAATCACACTCGCACAACCAAAGCTGCTTAATTAAGAGTTTGGCATACAACACAACGGGCGCAACGAATCCCATTACGTCCCATATTTTTGCGACACATGACAATATGATGCGTTTTGTGCAAGTATTAGCGGGTGTACTAATCTTTAGACCGAACAGATCGGTTTCAGGTGACCAACATAAGCCGAGTACTTTATGTTGATCCGACTCATCAAATTCTTTGACTGAAGAGAGACGATGCGATGGCGGAATCGAATCAAGAACGGCTTGCGAGTTGCTCGTCCATTTGACGAGTTCAAACTGACCAGACTTCATAAGACCTATCATTTCAGAAGCGGTAGATATGCCGTCTTCTTCATCTTGGACGGAATGCACAAAATCATCCATGTACAGCCCAGATCCAATAATATCTTTAGCCTTAGTGTAAGAATCTCCTTCATCAGTCGCGAGCTGTCTAATCGTACGTAGTGCATGGAATGGACTTGATTTAAGTCCAAAAACGACTCTATTGAATTCGTAAACCTTTAAAGGTTCTTGCGGGGAGAAACGATATAAGATGCGTTGAAATCTTCGATCGCTATCCCGAATGCCTATACTGAGAAACATTTGACGAATGTCGGCAGAGAGGGCGATCGAAAACAAACGAAAGTTAACGATTATATTAAACAAATTTCCCTGGAGATTTTGACCATTATACAGAAGGTCATTGAGAGAAACATTAGTAGTTGTCTTGCAACTACCGTCTAGTACGACACGTAATTTAGACGTGACCTTATCTTCCCTAATCACTCCGTGATGCGGTATTATATACGATTGTGCATCCGATTGATCTATGTTTGCCGAAGCAGGCGAAATGTAACCCTTTTCTAAATATTCATGAATGACGGCATCATAGGCTTCCTTTAATTTCGGAGATGCCAGCATCCTTTTTTCTAAGCAAAGGAAGCGTCGTTCGCTCGCTTGACGAGAGTTACCAAGCGAATGAATATCACCCTTGAATGGGAGCGCTACTACGTAACGTCCATCATCATCGCGAGAGGTCGTGCGGGTATAAAATTCCTCACAGATTTTGTCATCTGGACTGAGTATAGGTGGAACGTTCACCTCCTCCAATTCCCAGAATTTACGGACGGCGGAGTTCAGGGGGTCCGTGGCACAACAATAGGAAACGGTCTCGGAACTACCAACGTAGACCGGAGCATCACCTACAATCACATAGCCAAGGACGGTTTCTATAGCGAGCGGGGACGGATGCAAAGATTGTCCGTAAACCTTGTGAGACAAAAGCAGATGCGGGAAAATCGAAGCTCCAACTAACGCTTCTATAGGACCAGAAACGCAGTACGTATCGTCCGCCAGTGGTAGGTCTTTGAAGTTCGATAAATGCGAAACATCAACCGAGACAGTGGGCAAGCGTTCCGTTATTTTATCTACCACCAGCGATTCCATGTCGTAATTAACGTTTCGATCAAAGCGAGATGAAAATTTAATTTTTACCGACCCTTGAATCGTTTTAGACGAGCCCCCTATTCCCTTAACTACGGAACAAGCTGGTCTACGGTTTACATTCAAGCCTAAACGTTGACAACAATCACTAGTGATAAAGTTGCTTTGAGAAGCGCTGTCCAATAAAGCGCGTACGCTATGTTCATAACCACGAGAATCAACAATAATAATACGAGCGGTTGCAATTAGTACCGTGGTAGGACCGCGAACAAGTTTGTTTACGTTATCTGATAACGCACAGAGTGTGACGTCATTAATACGAGCGGAGCGAGCGGGTGCAACCGACGCGTCACTGGGACCCGCAGAGAGTACCGGCGGCGGCGGCGGTGCGGGCGCGGAAGTAGCGGCAGACACGCGTGGCGCGGGCGCACTACTATCCACGGATACATTTCCGAAACACAACAAAGTGTGGTGTTTTGAATTGCATTTTTTACACAAAGAATTCGACCCACACGCGGAAACGCGATGTCCTCCACTTAAGCAATTGATGCACAAATTATTCGCTTTAACGAATTTAAAACGTTCATTAGGTTTATAATTGTGAAACACTGAACATTTATATAAATGGTCATGTTGACTATTGCACAAGGAGCACGAAGATTCGTGAGAACTGGATGTGGCATTTACGTAGGCATGCGTAGTAGACGATTTCGGAAACTTGGATGCCGCATCCGTTTTACGTTCAATGTATTTCTTCGGCACTTCGTGTTTCGCGGACGAGGTGCGTTGCAATATTTTTATGTGATCGCGCACAAACAACGTTAGATCATCGAAAGATGGCATATCGCATTTACGGTTGTCTGACTCGAACGAACGTGCGGTGTCTGGGTCTAACTTCTTAAGTGCGATATACAGAAATAAGAAATCCGAGAGGTCCTTGACCTTCAGATTTTTCAAAGCGGCGACAGACGATGCGAATTTATCTAAAAATTGTTCTAGATTACTAGGGGTTGCGGATACGATAGCTTTGAAATCAAACATTTGATCTAAATACGAAGTAGCTACCAACCGTTTGTCTTCGTACTTATTTTTAAGCAAGTCGAAAATAATCGAATAATTTTCGGCGCATGGAGTTATGCCGGCGCAGACGGACTTAGCCCTTCCGGTCAATTTTCCTATCAAATAGTACAATCTTTCCGAGTCTGTTAACGATGCATTATTGTGTACGGCGTTTTGGAAACTAGCGAAAAATAGCGGCCAATTTTTGATCTCGCCATTAAATTCGGGGATCTCCATCGGTGGTAATTTAGGTGACCTAGGTTGGCTTCCTACCTTGACATCGCCCGTTAACGAACATAATTTCTTAGCAGCTCGCTTGACGCAACCTAATAGATCTTCGAACGCTGAGAGCGACTGATAACTGATAACGAAATCGGGATCTAATTTTAGCTCCAGATTGACTATTTGGTCCAGCACACTTTCGAAATCCTCATGCAATGTATCTACAGTTTCCATTTCACACAAAAATGATTCTTTAGACGCTGTGGAGTCAAGATCCTTTACGCGATTACAAATACCTTGCATGCGAGAAAATATCCTATCTCTTTTAACGTATAACACCTTCAATTGAACGTTACAATCTACCTTACTGGCTGCGGTAGTAGGTGCCATTTTAAAATAGATAGGCTATCTTTATGATAAACGACACGAATAGGTTTCCAATCAGCGGAAAACGGAATACCTTCGTAGGCAGTCGGTTAAATCACGATACACGAGTTCCAATTTTAGCAACTAGATAAATAATACCTACGTACAGCTATACGTCTCTGTATCGAAATATTAGAACCTAAATACCTATCTGCACCTAATTATATGTAGGTAGATATTTAAATAAAGACAAAATCACGGCACTGATCTACGGCGATCTCCGTAGGTACCGATCGACGCGACGCGGGTAGGTAGGTACCTATACAATAAGCTTACCTACTTCCTAGCAACAACGATAGGTAGGTATACGACAAGTGATGCGCGTGCGCTAACCTATTGCAAGTACATAATTACCTATAATTACTACGAATATGAATAAATACGAGTTGTAAGTAAATAATTATAATTTATTTTACGCGGGGTGAACGAACTACTTTGTAGATGTAACTAAGTAGGTACCTGCTTTATTTTTACGAATGGATGGATGATAAAACGACGACGAAAGTTAACTTATACCTAATGCGGGATGAACGACAATATAATACGGTATGTACGTATGCGAGTTATTCAAGTTACTAAATGCGAGTAAAACGAACGAAATTTGATTGAAGATTTTTCAATGTGAGTGAACGAATTGTATGTAGACAGGCGTGCCGGCCGATGCGATGATAAGCGAATGGTTTTTACGAACAATCTAGAATACCTAGGTTAATAGCTAACACTGATTCAATATCCGGGATGAAGGACCATAATGTTTACGCGGGGAATGCAAAATATAGCGAAAATGTTCGAAAATATGAGTTTGATTGTTGCGAAAGATGGAGGCTGAAAACTGTTTAGGTATTGGATTAGAAAGAAAACAGTTTCCATAAGGAAGGGTGCACAATACCTTTATATCCTTTGACGGCGAGTTGAAGCGACAATTCCACAACAGGATGCACTAATTTTCACCATACCTAGTTCAATCACAAAATTGAGTTATTTTTGCGAGACGAATTCGAAGCGGTACCAGCGCGGCCATTGTCTTTTCCCAAACTGTTTGTCGTCACGCCTTCGGTGGATGGCGTCACTTTCTAGGCGCATACGGTTATGTCGAGCGTATAGCGCGTACTCGCTCACACGTATAGGGATAGTTGTGCGTGGGAAAGGAACCGAGATATAGGAGTTTTGACAACAATCAAACGGTTCGTTTTACGAAGAAAGTAATGAGGTAAAAATTACGATTACAATTGAATCAGCGCAACCAGTTTGTTTATTTGTTACTCAATCATGTCGTAACGGCTATGACTTTGATTAAAACATAGGCAAATTTTTAGTGACAAACTGCCGCGTGCGAAGCCGCGGGTGTAAGCTAGTTATAAATAAAAAAGGGTCCAATGTTTGTGCTCTCTCTGAAAGCTACGAGTGATTTTGAACATGGAGATTTTTAAGAAATATATTTTTTTTTAATATAACTTTCACAGCACTTGTAATACCTATTAAGTTCTAAAAATATAACCTTAGAATTTTATATAGTTGGCATGTCACTGCCGTTTTTTGGCGGTCGCTGTATCTTAGGCAACCGAGCTTTATAGCATCTAATCTGGCTTAAGTTTTTCCATAGCCCGCACTGCGGTTAAGAATAACTCTGTCCTGAAAGTAGGCTTACGAGGGCCGTCGATTTACGCTACCACCTTAATTAGTCGTATAGACCTTCTTGCACCTGCGTGAGATTTACGGCTTTAGCCGAGGACTTAGGACATTCTGTGGTATTGGGACTTATCTTTTTTTACTTAAAATAAGATTTATTTTGCGTTCTAATAAGACCAAATAAAAAACAGATTAAAGAAATAAAAACAAAAATACGTTTAAAATACACCCAATAGTCACATACATAGTTCTTCCTCATACCGTGATGCAATACCACGCTACCAAGCCACCCAGATCCAAAACAAATATTTACTGATCTTGCAAACAATGAAACCCGCAATCACATGCGTCACAGACTCGGAATAAATTAGACTGGTTTCATTACAACTTGATTTCTGTAATAAACTTTGTTTTACTGGCATCTTGGAGATTCAAAATGAATTGCTCTTTCAGAAAAAGCTTGATTGATGCAAAATTAAAGTGCAGGCGAGGAGCAAAAGAAGCTTCTTTACGTATACACCACAATCAAGAAAATTCAACAGAATGCTCGTCCGTGAAGAGTTGTATGACCCGATGCAAAAGTGGAAAAGACTCGCCAACAGAAAGCATTGTCCAGTGTGATGTTTTCATGAAATGTCGCAAAGAATGTAGCTTTTTTTAAATTGGTTCTATTTAATAACTGATTTAAACGGGTATTTATCGCGTATGTACCATATTTTTTTTTAGTCTTCTGCGACCGTGGTTGCAACACAGTCGAAAGGTCGGGATAATAAATAAAAAAGGTACATACGCGATAAATACCCGTATAAATTAGTAATTATGTTCAGTGATCGCGAAAGTTTGAAAAATAGTGGTTCTTTTTATTAGCTACGCCTGTTTTGACAATTTAATGCGTAAATAATCACATATTTTGCACTAAAAAAAAATACTATTCAAGGCTACACAAACAACAAACTATACAATTTGGTTATTTTCGCAAATGATTAGTACTTACGTGCGTACAAGTACATACACGACGTTTTTACGTCCAATCGAACAAGATCGAACGTATAGACCAATACAACTAAGTCCCAGCCTGTGCTTATCAAAATATGCAGTCTTGTTAATCTCATTTCAAATTGTTTTGCAGTCATGTTTTTTAAATAATTTTTCAAATAATATTTTACTTAAGCCAGTTGCTGTTGCACTCCTGTCTCGGCCAGGCCGTCTCCTTCACAACGACAGTGTGTACCTTTACGTGTGTACGCCGACAGCGATAGTGACTGGCTTACATAACAAGAGTCTCTGGTCTGGTCTCTGGTAAGAATGATTAGATGTCTTCTAGATTTTCGTGCTCAATCTTAGACCGCATCATCACTTACCATTAGGTGCGATTTTGGTCAAAGAAAAGAACTGTACCGCACCAAATCTAATTCGCGTTAAAATAATCTCATCTCTCAAGGTGTCTGCATCTATTGAACCGTACAACCACTCTCGTGATCCAATGTTATGAGAAAGGCCCCGGCAACTAATGAGAATGAATTGCACCGCTACAGCGCTACTTTAGAATTAGTGCATTTTTCACCCGACCTCTTCAAGTGATTCATCTTAGTTTAAACTTGGATTTATTCTCCTTAAATTGATTTAATCTGATTACTTTTTTTAACTTTTAATAGATTAAAGCGAAAACTGGCCTTTGTTGAAATAGAGACAAGCGTCAATAATATAATAATTATTGGGGTGTGATGATAATGAACGGTTTTTAGGGTTCCGGACAAAATGGTAAAAAGGAACCCTTGTGGAAACTTTGTCTCTTACTCAGCAACTACTGAAGCTCAGATATTATCTTAGCAATTACTGAAGCTCGACTTAAATTTTGGAATGATTGGAAATTTAAATGATACCGGCCCACCTATTTTGTAAGTAAAAATATTTCAAAATAGGGTAAATAAGTAATATGGGATATCATAAAAGGGTTACTACACATTCCAAAAACTGTTTTTCATTATGATTTATTTCATAATAGTATTTAAATTATAATGAAAACAAGTAACTTTTTAACGAAAGTATTCGACTTCAGATAACAGAAAAAACCAAATTACATACAAGTACTCTCAAATAAAAAAAGAGTTTTTCAAATTATTTGATAAATGACGTAGTTCTGAGGTAAAAAGCACAAAGAAATACAATCAAATTGAGAACCTCCTAATTTTTTTAAGGTCGGTTATATACCTTTCCCTCGTATTCTCTATTCTGTGGTTCCCCCGTATCTTCGAAGTTTGTAAAGATAACAATCTGAAATTAATATGATTGATAGAAATATATGAAATATCTAGAACAGTCTTTTTAGAAATCTGCCTTTAAAGTTTTCTTGGTCTCTGAGCCAAATAACTAGATGGCGATTTACATAAATATAGGTAACTACAGAATCCTCTGTGCGCGAGTCTCACTCGCCCTTAACCAGCCTTGCTTATATTGCTTGAGTTGAATCTCACGAATCTGTTTTAAATCATGGCGTTAAGCTATCTAGTTTCAGTGTCAATTCCACTTTATTCAATAGACCTTTGTTGAACTGAACTGAAGAACTTCTAAATCCAAGTACTAACTGTGATGAATCGGTTAATAACGTTTTCAACGCGTTAGTTCCATGAGTTCTATGATGGATGACATGCGGGCCATTAGCTACTTTGTAATTTGTAATGCAATTTGTTAACTCAGACCAAATACTAGTACTAGCTTCCACCCGCAGCTTTATACGCGTGATTTATCAATAATAAGAGTTATAAGAGCAGTAGAGTTCTTTTTCAAAGGGCTCGACCGGGTAATTACTACCTCCATACCTATTTTTGCCGCCAAGCAGCATTGCTGTGTTTCGATTTGAAAGGCATGGTTGCCGGTGAAATTACAGGCACATGAGGTTTTACACCTGTATGCCTCAAGTTGATGGACGCAGGGCTGTGAAACGTAGGGCACATTTCTAAGGTGTGTGACGAGGCAGTTCTCTGTTCAATGGTTACCACTTAACATCTGGTGGGCCATAAGCTTGCTACATCTCCAAGTAGCTTAAAAGAATAAGTAGCCTAAGTCTCAATCAATGTAAATCTATTTATAGTACGTATTCTGTTATGTATGACATTAAATTAAAACACGAGTAGTGCTAATGGCTAGTATAGATGTAAAATATTTTTTTCAATTTCATAACCATCGAAAATTTTAAAATTCTTACTATCTTAATATATGGTTCTAAAATACCGATGAAACAACCTGTATCAAATAGGTTAGTAAATCATATTCATTCATCATTAGTTCGCTTAGTTATTTTAAACTGATTAAGCGGCATCGTCGGAAAAGCGTCGTTGATTTACGTTAAAAATTGTTGATAGGAAATGTATCGATTACTGGATAAATATTCGAGCTACCCGGTATTAAACCCACCTCTACAAGTAACTATTTAACAAAAACCGACTTAACCAAACTACTTAACTGATTTTGATGAAATTTCTATGAGATCAATATAAAATTGTACCCTTTCAAATAAAAAAAGAATTTTCCAAATCGGTTCATTAATGACGGAGTTCTGAAGTAAAAACATAAATCAATTAAGCGTCCTTACAAAATTTGAGGGTAGCCCTCGATGATTTTTTTTGGATCCCATTATCAGATCCTGACTTGGTGCCAATGGGCCCACCGGGAAAATATACGCTAATAAAAATAAAAAAATTCTCGAATCAGTCCAGGCGTCTTCGAGTTAGGAGGAACATTAAAAAACCGTACAAGTGCGAGTCGGAATGGCCCAGCGAGGATTCCATACAATTATGACCGCGCATACTGTTGCTTAACCTCGATGATTGATTACGTACTTTAAATAAAGACTATATTTTTTGATCAAGCGAAGCGAGATCTCTTAATCAACTTGGGCAAATCGGTATTGTATGTATGTTTGTTTGTTTGTTTGTCCGAGGATAACTTTCGAAGCGTTTATCCGATCATCGTGAATTTTGGTATATAGATAGGTAGTGATGGCATAATTTTGATTCGATTAAATGAGCAAAAAAAAAAATGTGGTGGGGTTGTTGAGATATTGGGGTTCAAGAGGGGTAAAAAAACCAAACTGGGACTATCTGTTCAAATTGCATGTCACATGAGTTATGATTTAATACAATAACTGACTACGAATACGTTACTTATCAAAACACTTATTGTCACACTATGGTGCGCACAATCGATAAATCCGGGAGTCTGCACGACCGGCAGAATACGCGCTTCCCTTGCTGTTGAGGGCTAGGGAGGTCCCTAGCCAACGTTGACGAGAGACCGACAGAAAGAACGAAGTAGCTCCACCGTTATGCGGTGGGCGATTCCAATGATTGAATGAGACTGATTAAAGGTTACTCACCGAGATCTTTCTCCGGCTGTTCCCAAGGACAGACTGTTTTTTCTCAATGTCATCCGGACCTGTTCAAAAGTTATAGTAGAATATTCTAGTTAGAGGCCAGTACCTACACATCGCATTCAGAGGTCCTATATAAATTCCAAGTAAAACCTTACGGTTATACCAAGATTTAAAAGTAAATAAATATGTCTAAAATGTCATGTTAGTGTCCTTGTCAGATCTGTTTACTTTTGTGTTTCTAGTCCTAAAAAGTTAAAATAAATAAAGCATCATTTATACTCTTGTGACGAGAAAATTCTACTCGTTCCAGCCATATAAAAATGCAATAATGGGTATTTTAAGGGTTTGAGAAGTAGAGTTTTCTGACCAAAATAATGACGAAAATGTTAAAGTATGGTAGAAGAAAACACAGAATCTATCTACCCATGTAAGTCTTTACATTAGATAACGTGAATATCACGATTAAAATCTAGATAAAAAAGTGAGTGATATTACAACCTATAGGGTACTTCCGGTTGACCTAGAATTATGAATTTTGGTTAAAAGAAAGGCATATAACACAAATAAAGGGATAATTCCGAAACATAAAAAAGTTGAAAATTAAGGTAAATTTTGGTACATTCAAGTTTTCGCGAAAATCTAAATTTGCCCATATCTTTTTATTGACTCAGGACCTTGATTTTTATACACCTAATAGAGACTATATACCTCAGTATCTGGTATAAATTTCAACTTACTAAGTCCACCCGTTCCTGAGAAATCGGTGGTGACACACAGACAGACAGACAGACAAGAGAGTGATCTTGGCCCGTAGCCAAATTACATTCGCTGCGACTCTATTCGATTTCTACATACATTTGTTGTCACTGTATCACGTGGTATTTCTATAGCATGTGTCAAATCCCATACATTTTCGGACTTATCAACTAGCGTCATCGCTAATCGACTGTAACTTGGCTAAGCCCTCTTATAAGGGTTCCATTTTATACATGACAAAAGCACTTGTTAGAGTAGATCATAATATATAACTAAATAAACTAGAAATTTATGGCGTTAGAGGAAAAGTGTTAGACTTATTACAATCTTACCTTAAGGACAGAAAACAAATAACAGAAATAACGAAGATAAACAAAATCTCTATTACACTGCAGGCTTTATTCTCGATATATGTACAACCGTGCAGCTTCTGTTTGAAGCTGTCAACCTTACGCGCTTTATGATCGGACCTAGTCTCAAAAAAAAAACTTTAACACACCTTTATGAACTGTCACTGTCAAATATCATCCTTTTTGTTTGCGTGGCAACTGTAATGTTGTATAAATTTTTTCTAGGGGAAAAAAGTGAAAAACTGTGAATTTACTATGATTAAGGTGTATAATTAATCATTACTATCAGTGTTTACTCGTGCAAATGATTATTTAGTGTTACCTAGTGATACTGTGGAAAATTGAAAGCAAATCCACCGGCCGGCGTAGCGCGGCGATGGCGGCGGCGGCGGTGGCGGCAACGGTGTCACCGGTATATAAATGATATTGTGAATATTGAACTTATTATATGAACAATATCGATGTGGCACTCGTCTTTACGACGAGTTACAACTGTGAGAGTTTCATAACTTCTAATTGATAGACGCGGGTAATGTACGAGATACATTGACGTGCTCTTTTGTTCCGGGGCATACACGCGATGTATGCACGAGCTCTTTACTCGTAGGTTCGGTTCGCGAGGCCCTACCTGTGCAGTTTCATGTTCAACAGTTGTCTTTTTCAAACAACGACGCACAGTGGAACCAACTTTATCTCAGCCGAGATAACTTCCATCTGAACGCATTTCAGTACACGCTCTTGCTACGGAAGAGCCTAGTGGAAAAGCCTTTCCAGTGGTAGAGTTTCCAACAACATGGGAACCTTTTATTAGACTTTGGGAGCTTTACGCTAAAGGGGGATTATGGTTATCTATCATACAAACAATGATTAACACTCGAAAATTAAATAAGACTTGGTGATCTACTAAGGTCAATGACCTTATAAAAGCACACAATCAAACCTAGGATTTGGAACTAGTTATGGATGCTTTGTGAACAAAGGGTAGAATATTTTGTAATATTAAGGGAGTTAATGCTACTTAAGTAGTAAAACTGAAAGGAGTTTACATTAAAATTACTTGTATTTATTTTAGCTCTTACATTTTTTGCTGAAAAGGAAAATATTGACATTTTTCTATAACACATTTATACCATTCATCTGCCAATAAAATGGGTGGCTACATCTACTATGGCATCATCATACTATGGCAGATAGTGGTAATTGTTTTTTACTGGGTTAATTTAATTAAAATTAATGGTGTGTGGCACACAAAACGTATCTATTTATTCACCCTTTAATTAAAGTCAAGGGATTATAAAGAGGCAGATGAAGACTCCTGAAGTATCTGCCCAAATATTTGAGATAGAATTGAGCAATATTGCATGTACAAAATTCTTAGAATGTTGGGACTTACAGACTTACTTTATTTGCATCAAGAAGGAATGCAAAATACATACTATCTTCTATAAATACATGCTTATATGCAAAATACATAAATATATGTTTCAGAAACAAAATCCAGATTCTTGGAATAGTATTGATGCTTTTACAGCGGTCCGGACTGGTTTAATTACTTCTTTTAAGCATTCAGTTTTTTTTTCAGACTACGTCTGATCCTAAAGCGCGTAAGGTTGCCAGCTTCAAACCGAAGCTGCATGGTTGTACATACGAATAAAGCTCATCGTGTAATAATGATTGAACTGCACAGGTAAGCTTGTTTGATCACTTAAAATACAACAAAAGTACTACTCAGAATGTAGACCTATTGAGTATGGAGTCCCTCAAGGTAGTATACTTGGCCCATTGCTATTCTTGATTTATATCAATGACTTGCCTAACGCCATAAATTATCCTATTGTCTTATGTGCTGACGATAGGACTACTGTATTTACTGATCCAAATAATTATAATAATGATTATGAAAGTATAATAAATAATTCTCTTTATAATATAATTGACTGGTTACAAATAATAAATTTAAATATCAACATTGACAATACATTCATGACATTTAAAAATAAAAACCCTGTAGAAACTGAGCTGAAAGTAGGCTTCATGAATAAAGAACTTATAGAAGTGGAAGGTAAACGATTCTTGGGTATCTACACAGACTGTAATCTGCCATGGAAACAGCATATCGCTGAAATCTCTACAAAGTCGCACTCCGGTAGAAGCCGACAGAAGTGAAAACTTGAATAAAAGCAGACTACACTACAAATACTTACCTACAGAGAAGTCAGTAACAGTCAGTGTCAGTGACAGGTATCGGTAACAGTGTAGCGTTCAATGGTTTTTTCCCATCTCAAAAAATGCTCAACGCGCCTAAAGAAGTTTTCACTTCAAAAATTGTTAATCAAAATGCTCTTTTAAATGCCTATCATAAGTAAATTATGCAGGTTCCATAGTTAAATATGGGATTATTTTCTGGGGAAATTCAACAGATAAAGATACCGTGTTTAAAGCTCAGAAGAAGTGTATAAGATTTATTTGTAGTAGTAGAGAACTAATTCGTGTAAGTTCCATTTCCAGACGTTAAACATTCTTACCCTACCTTTACTTTACATCTACGAATCGGCTTTACATGTTAGAAACAATATCACAAACTACGAAACCTTGAACAGTCATAAAGGCCATCTTCGAGCAATAATGTCTAAGACAGCTTTGTTTAATAAGAGTGTGTTTTGTATGGGAGTCACACACAATCAATGAATATTTGAATGATACACAATGCCATTTCTAGTTTAAAATTTAATCTAATTATTTAATTTGTATCTGCAGGCATTATATTACTAATATTATTTCTTAGTTATCCGTGTATAATTTAATTTTATGTGACACGTAATTTGCACGCCACTGTCGCTGAATATGGCGAAACCATTTAATTTTGTAACATCTGTATAATTTTACCCATGTTTTGCAAATAAATAAATCTTTTATCTTTGTCTTTACCTTTTGAGGTGCGGAATCCTAAAAAACACACTGACCTCCTCCTTTTTTGAAATTGATTAAAAATCAGTTAATGATAACGTTTCCAAATTTGTGTTTTAAATGAATGTCGTGCATAACAAAACAGGTTGTATATAAAATTTCATAGAAAAATGTAGTTGTTGGGACTTAGAGAAAAATTAGATTAAAGCAACATGAATACGGAACGTCTGCAGCATGGATACGGATCGTTTGCAACATGGATACGGAACGTCTGCAACATGGATACTGAACGTCTGCAACATGTATAGTTACTACTCTTACGGAAATATTTTTTACATTCTTTTGTTACAAAAGATAGGCATGGCCACTAATAAAACGATGCGAAGTATACTGTGGTACTTATGCTGGTACTTATACCAAGTTTATAAAATCGACATATATCATAATCACCATATTAAGTATGTGACAGTTGAATGTAAAAAAATATGAAATATTTTGTTCTCCTGCTCTATAATAGTCTCATTATTAAACAATGTTATATAGTAACCTGCTCCTGCTTCTGCTCTATAGCTTCTCCTATCCTGCCGTAATATGTATTTACTAAATAAATATATACTCTAAGGATCAGGAGTAGATTAAAGATAAAAAACAGAAGAACACAATCAAACAGAAAATTAACCCAAATGGAACAAATCAACTTTAACACATATATACACAAAATAGCACTGAACACTTAGAACACGAATAAACAGAAAAATGGCTCACGTACACAATACGTAACGAGTCTAAGGTGTTTTTCCATCGAGCGCCAGCGAGCAAATGCAACCGCCCTTTTTTTTTCGAATGGACTAAACTCGCTGTTGGCCTCTGAGGCCGTTACAGCTTAACCGAACTTTTGGCGAGCGCAGATGGCGCTCAGCCCAGTAAGTTATTTAGGCAACTAGCGCAAGGGCACCACTTAGGTACGAGCCTCGGCTTGGGCAGTTGCCGGGTTGGGGATAGGAGAGAAACGCCCGAGTACATGTCTGTACCTCGTATAGGCGGCGACTGAAGGGACTCGTCAACCTCGCCGGCGAGGTCGGTGTTTCTGTGAAGTGTTTGCTCTGTCTGATGTAGATGACTCAGCTTCCGCATTAGCGGAGGTGATTTCGTCATCCGGGTCTCCGAGACCGTGTCTCGGACGACGGAGGATAAATGCGACCGCCCGTGGGGCGCGCCTGTTTTTATAGAAGTGATGGCTTCTATTCCGTATCGCTGCAGGATTTGGCTAATAATACCTTTATTTTTTTTTTACTTTTAACTGTCACATACATAATATGGTAATTACGATAGATGTCGATTAGGAATTACGGCTTAAAACAAACAATTGCAGATTGTCCAAATATTTCTCCCGCAGCGGGAACGCCCACAGCGGCACAGTTATTATAAAACACGGGTAATTTACACTCCATGCGTCATAAAAAACAATCCACGCGAAAGAAAAATACATTTTGCAAATTAAACTCACATGAATGCAACCTGCGCGAAACGAACAAGAAAAATAAAGACTTATTCAAAGTTCTGTAAACGTATGAAATTGTTTTAAAACCCCATTTAGATAAGATAAACATGTCAGGAGCAGAACTCTCAATCAAAATATAATGAAGTGGGGTCTCTAAGAAAATAACCGTTGGCCCCAGGCAAATAAGATAGACAGTCAACTTTCTAACAGAAAATTATAACCCCTGTGTATTTTCTTTTAAATGTGTTTAAGTAATGCTAAGAATACGATCTAAAATTTAAACGGATTTGCGATCCGCTCTTGGAGATTCAAACGATATAATTGGGACCTTTTTATCATTATCTAGTCCATGGAACCGTTAATTTAATTATGACATTTCTTATCGGTAAGCTTGTCGAAATTTTGTTTGGCATTATCCTAAATATATTTAATCAGCTGTTCGAAAAAGCCTAGTAAACTTCGCGATGTCTTGTTTGTTTTCAAAGGTCTTTATTAACAGAAACACATTAGTCACAAAAGATCGCTAAACACCGTCTAGGTGTTTTAAACAACTAATAATCCACTGACCCGACAGGCTGAAGTGCCTCTAAAAGTGTTTTGACAAAACTGTTGTATATAACCTATTTCACGATTTGCATCTAGTATTTATTTCTAATGCTTTTTATGCACTAAGGCTGACATAATTTTAGCGCACATTGTTGAACACAACATTTTGAATTATCACACACACATTGTAGCACACATTTTAAATTTCTAAAATAAAGTTAGCAATACATTCGGTAAGATGATGGTCAAATACATTTTTATCCTGTTTCGATACGAACTGTCTTCTTATATTTTTTTTTTTAATTGAGAAAGTATATCGATCGGACTAACTTACCAAGTGATATCCAATTCTCAATGTATTTATCTTTTAACGATTACGCCAGCTAAAAGAGCTAACTACAAAGTTTTTAATGAGCACGATATTGTTTCCAAATGTTCGAGAATGGATAAGATAGGGAATGAGTATATTAGAGGAAGTTTAAAAGTGGCGCCAGTGATAGAAAAAATGAGGAGTAAGAGGCTAGCGTGGCATAGGCATGTTATGCGTAGGGAAGAAAATCATGTGACTACGAGGGGAGTTCAATGTATTCTCGGTATAGGCATGAAAGAATAAGCAGTCAATGTAGTCCCCTGTCCTAGAATCTGAACACACTTATTTTTCCTGGAAAATAACTTTTCAATTCACTCCAAAAAATAATTTTCAGTCTGAAAAGTGATCGTTAATTGCTGCCTTTAACTCTTCATCGTCGGAAAAATGCTTGCCTCGAAGTTCTTTTTTGAGATTTGGGAACAGAAAGTAATCACTAGGGTCTAGGTCCGGGCTGTAGGGTGGATGATTGAATTCTTCAAATCCGCAATCCCGCACAGCAGCATTGGCAATGCGCGCCTTGTGAACAGGCGCGTTGTCATGCAGAAGCAATGCCTTACTGCCTCCTTTAAATTGCACAGGGTGCTAGCGTAAGTTGCGCCGGTAATATTCTCGACTCTCACCTTTTTTTGTGTACTCAGTTAATAAGATTCCCTTGGAATCCCAAAACACTGTAGCCATGAGCTTTCCGGCAGATGGGCTGACTTTGAACTTCTTCGGTGGAGCTGTTCCTTTTTTATGCCACTGCATAGACTCCTGCTTGCTCTCAGGATCATAGTGATAAACCCACGTTTCATCACCAGTAACAATCCGATCATAAATACTTTGCGGATTATCACCACAGAGCTCCAAAAACTCCTTGCAACAATCAACTAGCACTTGTTTCTGAAGCGCTGTGAGCATTCGCGGCACCCATCTTGCACTGACCTTTGACAAACTCAGATGGTCATGAAGGATAGTGGGAATGGTACCCACGGATAGCTTGGTTCTTTCTGCTAATATTTTCACTCTCACACGGGCATCTTCGAGTACAAGTTTCTCAACAACTTTTACGTTTTCTTCAGTAGCGGCACTAACCGGCCCACCGGCACGAGTGCCGTCTTCAATACTCTCTCTACCCCGTTTAAATCCACTTGACTACTTCTGAATTGAAGATAATGAAGGGGCAGAATCTTGGTAAACAGTCATCATTTCTTCTTGAATTACTTTTTGAGTCTTTCCTTGTTTTGTGAGGAAAGTTATCACAGCGCGATGCTCGAGTTTTTTCAACATTGTCGTATCAGTCATCGTAGTTGCCTTTCCGAAATGATATTTTGAATACTAATGGCGACAATCAAATAAAATTTTGTATTCATACCCTCAATGAGTGTCATAAACTAATGAGATAATTTAATTACCCTCATCATTAGTATATTACCCCGATACCGAGAATACATTGTACGCCACTCGTAAAAGCGTGTTAGATGTGTGTGTGGATAAATATAGAAGTAGAAGAAGGCCGAAAAAGAAATGATGGGCTGTGTGAGGGATGATATGGGTAGGAAGGAAGTGAAAAAGCAGATGATGGCTGATAGAGAGATGTGGAGGAGGAATACATGTTGTGCCGACCCCGAGTAGTGTGGGAAAAGGGCAGGAAGAAGCAGAGAAGATTATTTCAAAATGTAATAAATCTATATGTTATGATATGGCTACATATTGCAGCGACACAATCCTTAAATACGTAGTACCTAGTGAATTTACGATAAAAATAATATAGTATTTTTTTAACTTCTCTATATTTATCAAAATCCCAAAATCCAGCAGGGTCCAATTAAAATAAATCTAGGACATTTTGTAAGTAGCTGTATTATATAAAATTCTCACTTTACTGCACTAAAAATCCTCTTCTGCTTTAAAAAGGCGCGTTTATCTAGATACGCCTCCCGGGGGACGTCATACAATATTCAAACACCAACATGTAGAAGAGACTGCACACTTACTTAGTCTTTGTACATTGTAACTAGACTAGTATTAAAGTGAGATCAAGTTTACAAATTGTCGGTTTTCTTAAGCCGTCAAAGTACCTCCAGCATAGCCGAGGTCGACAGACCGAAACACAGAGGTACTCAGATGTTAATGTCCACAGCGATTACTTTATTACCTAAGTAGATTTTTTCACTACCCTTTTTTGACTTCAGGGCAGATCTTTTTCCCCCACTCTAGAATTAAAGTAAGAATAAGTTGATTCTTTAAAAAACTACATAACTAGTGGTTTGCCTCGAACTGAGATCTCGCGAGTGTTCGATTAAAATAAAAATATTTATTTGTAATCTTTGAATATCAAAATAATTACATGAAATAAACAACCAACCAACTTGGCCTACAGTTTCAATAAAATTACCGGTAACGCGAGTTCATGTAAATAGGTACTCTTTTTTGGGGTAGAAACAGCAGTTATTCTGGATATCAAACTTTTCCATATATTTGTGTCACTAAACCAACACGCATACCAAACTTCAGCAATGTGGGGTCACCGGTGTACCCTGTAAATTTGGTCAAACTTCAGTTTTTATTATGGCTAATAACTTAAATACTAAAAACAGAACTAAAGAATAAAAACGAGGTCGAAATGTACTAATAAAGACCTTTCATAAGACGTGACATTTGACCGGATAGTCCCATTTTGTTATTTTAACCCTCTTGAACTCCAATATCTCAAGAATCCCTGCACATTTTTAGTTCATTTAGTCACACCAGGATTGTGCCATCACTAACTACCTCATCATCATCATCATCATCATCATCAACCTATAGCAGTCCACTGCTGGACGTAGGTCTCTCCCAGGGTGCGCCATTGAGCCCGATCCTCAGCTCTTTTCATCCAATCCTTGCCAGCCACAGCGCGCAAATCGTCACTCCATCTAGCCGGAGGGCGTCCTACACTTCGCTTGCCTAGACGTGGTCTCCACTCCAGAACACGTTTACCCCAACGGTTATCGGTTCTGCGGCAGATATGACCGGCCCACTGCCACTTCAGCTTGCTGACCCTCTGAGCTATGTCGATCACCTTGGTTCTCTGTCGGATAACCTCGTTTCTGATTCTATCCTTCAGAGAAATTCCGAGCATAGCCCTTTCCATAGCTCGCTGAGCGACTTTCAGTTTGTGGACCAGTCCCACCCTAAGTGTCCACGTTTCGGCTGCGTAAGTCATCACAGGTAGGACGCACTGGTTAAATACTTTTGTTTTTAGGCATTGTGGGATGGGTCTAACTACCTATATACCAAATTTCAGATGATTGGATCAACGCTTCGAAAGTTATCTTTGGACAAGCAAATAAACATACATACAGACAGACATACATACAACGCCGATTTTCCCAAGTTGATTTGGAGATCTCGCTTCGCTCGATCAATTACGCTACTCACAGTATACCCAGCTCTTCTAGTAATATTTTCTGTCCTAAGTCACTGCAAAATCATCCTGTTTATAATTATTCAGTGACTTAATATACCTCAGTTCTGTTCAACTTCTAAGCTCTTTCTAAGCTATAGATTTCCAGAGCGACCGATCTTGTACGACCTGTACCCAACGGCTCCCAGCAACCTTTATCAGGTCATCTTTCCATCTAGTGGGAGGCCGTCCTACTCTGCGCTTTCCAGTACCTAGAAAGATACTGTACCTTGAAATTTTATCATAGAGTTTCTGTATCAAATAATTTTTAGTAGCGATATACCGCCATTCTTTTGTAAAAAAAACTCGCTCGTACTCGATTTCGCAACCTGACAAGTGTGAAACCTCGCTACTGGAAAGGTTTCGTGCTGACAAATACCCTGTTATGTTTCCTTTTGCATGTCAAAAAGCGTTCACAATTCATGGAAATCGATCCGACAGGAACTGATACAATGCGGAACGAATTCAATACGAGGATTTTCCTACATTTTTATTATGCGTATTGTTGGACGTTTCATGGCTAACGCTAGATACGTTTTGTTGATTTATCATATTGTCTTCGAATGTCGCGTTGGTACTATGAAAGACTATTACACACCATCCCCCTACATTTTTATTATAATGCTGGACAATTGACACAGCGCCATCTAGCCCCAAAATAAGCAAAGTTTGTGTTATGGGAACCAGATAACTGATAGAATACTTATATACTTTTTTTTGTTAATACATACTTTAAACAACCATACCCGAAACAAATATATATGTAAATTATGCAAACATTTGTTCCGCGGTGGGAATCGAACCCATAACCTTTTGTGTCTCAGACAGCTATTTGCCCACTGTGCCACGGAGGTCGTCAAGGAGGTCAGAGGATTTATATCACTGACAGCTTTTCCTAATAGTATATTATATTTATACCTTACATTACATACATTTATACATTTATACCTCTTGGGCCAAGACTTTCTAGATATTTTGAATATTGACATACAGAAAAAATCCAGATACCTCTAAATGTAATTCTTCCCTGTTGTATATTAAATCAAAGGGATTATTTTTATCTCTTAAATAAATTACATACGTAGATGTAAACACACGCGTACAAGAGCTTACTCCATAATAAAACGCCTGATTATAAAATCGTTACAGACAAAGCCTAAATAAAATATTGTTATACCTTTTCGCAAAACATAAACCCTAGACCCGAACCTAAATAAAACATGAATACGTATTTACAACCTTAATCACTGTAAAGTCCCTTTTATCTCAGTACAAACTTGCCTAATTTATTTCGTTCAATGAATTAACAACGCAAAATTTAACTTTTGCTTTCAAAAACAAAGGATTCGTGATATTGTTTTAATACAGCATTTTTAATATACAAACTGGCTAGGCGGTTTATTATACAATGGTGTGTGGTTCCGTAGCCACAACATTTTTTTTTATTTATTTATTTATTCAGACAACATAGGTCCAATACATTCACTTACATAATCACAGTGCATTAACGAAATAAATAAACAAATATAAATACATTTTACATGAACTAAATAAATAAAGATTGAAGAAGCTGTTGGGTGCAAGCTGCAAAAGATCGCTTTCTCTAGAAACCTATGAGAGAAGCTTATGTTCAGCAGTGGACGTCATATAGTGTATTTAAAGATGATAAGTACATGAAAAGCCCTAGCGGAAACTCTATCCAGGTTCTTAAATGGTAAATACAAGTCAATAGCATCGACGTAGCATGAAATTATTTTTATTTAGTTTAGTTAATATTTGACATTTGCAATGGGCTCGATTATGTCAGAATGTTGTGCTAAAATAATATCTTTCAACTTGATATCTCCACGCGTTCCTAAGAAAAAGGGTATTGACAGATGGACAGACAAACAGACAGATAGACGGACAATGAAATGATCCCATAAAGGTTCTTTTTTTGCTTTTGATGTACGGAAACCTAAAAATACTAAAATATACGCCTGTTATGATGAGGACAAAAAACATAAAAATGTTAACCTACTTTAAAAATAATAATAAAATAATAACAAATTGTTTGTATAATATTTAGAAGTATGTATTCGAATAAAAAAAAATTGAAAACATGTTACTCAGACTTTATCAGCCCGAAAAATCTTAGGATTTAAATGTTCCTTTTCTGTGCACTTACCCACCACTATAATCAACTATCTTTATCTTCAAAGGTTTTCTGGAAGAAAACTCTTATTAGGGTCAAGCTCGTCTTTGCACATGCCCATTTTGTAAGCTTTTTTGTCTTTAATTTATTTGTTTGCAATAATGAATAATTAATCAAGAATTTTCTCGTTGACTGTTGAACCCTAAGATTTGGATTCAGCACCACACGGCTTTTAACGGTTGTCTGAATTAATTTTGTTTATTTTGCTATTCGTCCTGATTTATAAACTAAGCTTTCATTAACACCAGTTTTAAGCTGGAAATGTGCAGAAGCTTTATCCATTTAAATTAAAACATGAGTGGGATAATTAGCTTTATGTTTCAGAAAATTTCGTTGTTTGTGAAATAATGGTCTTACAAATCGTAGTTTATATACATCTACTTACCTACATTAGTTATTTTATGCATAATATCAGATCTTTTGTTACACCGAAAATTGGGCGTTGGTCGAAAGTAATTATAGATAAAAAGATAACGAAACCGTTGTAACAATTTTACTATTGTCTACTGATAAGCGACCTATAAATTGGAGATTTAGCACCTTTAAATTGATTTATAAAGTGCCTGGTCGTAATTTTTAGCACTATCAATGCAAAGAACTCAGCCACTGTAATTCATGGGATATGATTTTCAATGGAGTAGGCTTTCCCAGTAACTATAGCTTCCTCTTAACTGAGCCTCATTTCACAGAAGAGACATGGACAATATGTATTGTTCTTTCAGGTGAAAACAATTTTTACTGATTTTTAGTAAGTTGAGGGGTTTTTAGGGTTCCTCAAAAGTACCGTACCTCAAAAGGTAAAAAAAGAAACCTTTATAAGATAACCCACTTGTTCGTCTGTCCGTCAGTCCATGTGTCACCACCGATTTCCTCAGGAACGGGTGAACCTAGCAAGTTGAAATTTAAACCAGATACTTAAGTATATAGTCCCTATTAGGTGTATAAAAATCAAGGGGCTGAGTCGACACGATAAAAAGATATGGGCAAATTTAGATTTTCACGAAAACTTATAAGTACCAAAATTTACATTAATATTCAACTTTTTTATTTTTCGGAATGTTCCCTTTACTTGTGCTGCTTTTTACCTTGCTTTTAACCAAAATTGTTAATTCTAGGTCAACCGGAAGTACCCGGCTTTGGGTCGAAAACCTATATGGTAGTTCCCGTTGACCTAGAATCACGAAGTTTGGCAAAAAGTAAGGTCTTATAGCACAAATAAAGGAAAAATTCTACAAAATAATAAAAGTCGAACATTAAATGGTGTCCCCATACATACATAGTTGACGCCAATTAAGATAGTCCACTGAGTTGTATGGGCGCTCATACAATTTAGAGGACAAGGGGTAAGTACGGAACCCTCGGCGGACGAGTTTGACTTGCACTTGACTGCTTTTTTTTTGCGCGTAACTCGCCATCGGATAGGTTTTTAAAAACACTACGAAGTTTCATGAACACTTTTTATAAAGAAATTCCAAAATTTCTATGTGGCTATTTTCGTAATAGTTGTATCCCCGTCTATACATGATCATGATCTAATATATAATGATGAATAATTACATATTAAATTGTCATAAGCGAGTTTCTAGAAGATAATTGATTAAAAGCTAGCGACACAAACTTAGTTATAACGTGCGTGAAGCCGTCAAACTGAAATGCTAGAATATAATGCTATCTAAATTCAGCAGTGTCAGTGAAACTAGCAAACTTCGATATTTGATAGAATACATCAGCACAAATACAGTAGCGCAGCTTGATAATTTTTAGCGGACTAGTTCTTTTACCATCGACGACGACCTCCGTGGCGCAGTGGGCAAATGGCCGGCTGAGACGCAGGAGTTCGTGGGTTCGATTCCCGACGCAGAACAAATGTTTACATGATCTACAAATATTTGTTCCGGGTCTGGATGTTTTTCTTTATATTATAAGTATGTATTTACAAAAAAAGTATATACTTATTCTATCAGTTATCTGGTTCTCTACGACAATCTCTGCTTAGTTTTGGGCTAGACAGCCCTGTGTTAAATGTCCAGCAATATTTATTTATTTTACTATAGGTCTTCATATCTTAAAACCACCGACACGTTGAGAACATATCGACTTTTTTATATCACGAATAGATCTTAGATTGACCATAATCTCATCTAATGATAAGATATGATCTGGTCTAAGCTGAATTATGAAGATCTAGAAGACAGCTATTCACTCTTAGTTTTAAAGAGAGCTGGAATTTAGTCTTCAGAAAAATCAGACGACGGTAATGTGTATAATACCTCAGCTGGAAGCATTAAGAACGATAGTCAGTCAATCTAAAAGTCGTACTTTAAGCGTTGGGTCTTGTTTGTTTATTTCTTATGTGATGTACAATAATACCTACATCGCGTGTGTTCTTGCTAATATGAATTTCCATTTATTTCAATAAAGAGTTAGTTCTTGAGTAGAACAAGCAAACAAACTTACTTGGACTTACACTATGCGGTATTGCGTCGTCATTTCATCTTGAAATAAATCAAGACAACAAACGCTGCATTAAAAGTACACGTTCTTGGCAAGTTGCTGTACTGCTAAAAAGTTGCTCTGTCGTAATAAGTCAGGGTACCGTTCGAAGTCACAAACTTCTCATGCCCTCTTGAACTCTTAACTGCGTCTTGAAGCAATTACAGCCAACATGAAGTCCACTTTACTGAAAAACTTTGTGTTTTAATGTTACGGTCCTTGTATGGTTTCTCCAGTTTTTATAATATTATTTTGCAAAATTATTAATGTTATGTGATTATTTCGTATCCTGAAAAATGGTTACCTTAGTACTTTGGTAGTCGCCTTCGTAACGTTTTCGTACAAGTGAGTTTCACATAAAATAGGTTAACAAAATCCGTTAGACTCGAAGACATAAACCCCATGTCTCATGTCCCATGTCCCCATGTCTCATAAACACATAAAAAAATAAACATTTATATTGCATCAAAATTACATCGGTCACAATATTTTATTGAAGTAACTAGCTGTTGCCCGCGACTTCGTACGCGTTACACTACTAAATGTGTAGGTAACCTAGAAATAAAGCTAAACTCGCTGTTGCAACTTGACTTGACACCCCATTTTTATCGCATGGGAACTGATTTATGGGATAAATGGTAGCCTATGTAGTAATCCAGGTTATAATCTACGTATATACCAGATTTCATCGAAATCGGTAATCTATTCAAATTTATTCAGGAAGAGTTCCAGGTGTATATATTACATGTTTTATTATGTACGACATTAAATGAAAACACAGGTAGAACTAATGGCTAGTATTGTTGTAAAATAGGTTTTTTTTTTTTAATTCATTACCATAGAAAATTTTAAATTTGCAAACAACCTTAATTTCAAGTCCTAAAATATTAATGAAACAGACCGCATAAAATAGGTAAACAAATCATATTAATTAATAAATAAATAATGTAAGTAGGCACCTGTTAACTGACTAAGCTGCATCGTTGCAAAGACGCCGCCTATGTGTGTTAAAAATTGTTAATTGGAAATGTATCGATTACTGGATAAATATTCAAGCTACTGGTTTTAAACCGACTTCTGTTATCATTTGATACGATTCCAGGTGTGTGTTTTAAATGTCGTACATAACAAAACACGGGACAGAAATGTGTACGTGTCTTTCGAAGCACAGAAGCACTCAGTTATGAAATGCCACTTACTAATAGTGCAACAGAACCTAGTATAATCGGGGTGACAGGCGCAATGTTACGCAATGTGTATATTATGTTGGCAGACCCCCTTTACACATTCAATTTGACTGCCTCCGTGGCGCAGTGGGCGTATAGCCGGCTGAGACACAGGAGGTAGCGGGTTCGATCCCCGCCGTGGAACAAATGTTTGCATGATCTACAGATATTTGTTCCGGGTCTGGTTGTTTCTCTATATATTATAAAAATGTATTTACAAAAAAAAATGTATATAAGTATTCTATCAGTTATCTGGTTCCCATAGTACAAGCTCTGCTTAGTTTGGGGCTAGATAGCGCTGTGTGAAATGTCTAGCAATATTTATATTTATTTATTTATATTATAATTTATGCGTGAGAGAGTTAACTGCATGTAGAGCAAGTTAGACTCCAATCAGATACAATGAAGGCCAAGTCTACCATAGAAATTTAAATATGGGATTTATCACGTACCGTCTTATCGGTGTTTCGACCGACAATGTTTTGGTTCAATTTGTGAACCTTCAGAGTGAGTGCAATCCGCTCCGAATGACGTCTCACCTAGCACTGCGCGCTGCAGCCCTCTGCGCGCGAGTCGACGGACGCGGTGATGGGAATTGCGTCATGGCCCAGCGTGTTGACTGATTGAGAGTGATTATCATCACTGCTGCACTCTTCGGTAGTTCTCGGTATAGGCAAACACACAACACTAACTATGTTCTCAGACGAGATGTTATTGTGAGCGGATCGCAATCACCCTGATGAAGGTTCACGAATTGAACCGAAACATTGTCGGTCGAAACACCGATAAGACAGTACGTGATAAATCCCGTATTTATAGTAATCATAGCAATGTAATAGATGTTTTAAATAATCTATTATATAAAAATCTCGTGTCACGGTTTTAGTGGTCGCACTCCTCCGAAATGGGTCGACCGATTTTAATTAAATATTTTGTGTATATTTGGTAGGTATGAGAATAGTTCGTAAAGTATTTTTCACCCTCCTACCCCCACCCCAATTTTAGTATTTTTGTATGAACAATATCCATTAAATTTAACCGTCGTTCATTGACATGAAATCATTTACATGAAGTGTCGCGTCACTTTTAAATTTCATTCTGCATTTGATTTCTTTGATAATTTATATGCAAGGACAACGTTTACGACTTCGGTGATATGGGTGTTCGTTGTTTTTTATTTTTTATTTTTATATAAATTCCTAGTATATTCCTATAATTAGTATTGTGACGTGTATACATAAAATAAAGTCTTAGCTGGATGTGTTGAGGTATGAGATAAGGCAATTGTTAGACAGTGGTAACCGCTTAACATCAGGACGGCTATATGTTTGTACATGTTGCAAAAATAAGAAAATAATGACTTCCTATGTTTGAGCAAGCTTGAAGCTTGTACAGTATTACAAGCATCTCACGTCAACATGCCGATATAGGTAACCCTCCTTAGTCGAGTAAAAATAAGAAACAACGAACACCCATATCACCGAAGTCTTGAGTACACGCTGCGGGCCCCAGACACCATTTCATCTCAGAAGTACCATCACATAGTAATTTAGATCCTATCTGCAGCACCATTGAATCTTTAGCTAGATAACGGGTAAGTGTCGAAAAAGTGTAAAAACTGCAAGTCAAAGTCTGGTCTGAAGAAGCCACTTTGATGTACTGGTTTGACCTTCTAAATGTGTTGAGATCAAAGAAATGTAGTGTACATAAAGACTAATTTATAATGTATCCCATTTAAATTAGGAGAGGCGGATTGAAAAGTATAACGGTAATCTGTTGTCAAACACAAAATTTGTATTCATATTTTTTTAATTAACAAGCTGACCAATCTGCAGCTTCGCAGGCTTAGTTATTCAATAAAAATATTACCCTCCTTCGGCGCAGTACAGTAAAAAGTAGCCTATATCTCAATCCCGGTCATAACCTATATATATACCAAATTTAATCGAAATTGGTTCAGCCGTTTAGTCGTGAAAACGTAACAAACAGACAAAGAGACAGAGTTGCTTTCGAATTTATATTATTAAATAGTTTCGGCAGCGCATCCACAGCGCATGCGATGAAAGACATTTTATGGCAAAAAAAATTACACCTTGGGTTGCATTATTGAAGTTTTAGTAGAGATCCCTAATTTTTTCTACTAATATACACGGTGTCCTTTAAATCACTGTTTTCCTAGAACAAACGTTGTTCAGACCATCATATACAACCGGTTTATAGCAATAAATACGTTATTAAAAAAAAATTCTAGGTGTTTTCAAATAAGAAGCTGCTCAAACATTAACCATGACATAGCACACAGCAACATAGCAACTAGCGACGTACGCGCACACCACTAACTCAAATCGGCTCCGGACAGCGGGGCACTGACCAGGGGCGCGGGTCGGGAGGTCCCGCAGAGCGCATTCGACGGCCGACCAGCCAGTGCCATGCTTACCGTTTTCTGCGCCGAACGTATGCCGCTCTGCATGGCACGGCTCCACGCGCATCGAAGTGAAAATGAGTGCTACAAACTATTCAAATGTCGAGTGGTTAGATATGGTGCGTTTTTACGCAATTGCTGGAGACAATCTGGCGGAAGCTAGGCACCTGTACGCTGAACCAAGTCATTTAGCGGCGCTGCGAAGGCAAGGGATTTTGAACCCGCAAATTCCCAGGGCTGCTACAATACTAGCAGCTACACAGCGACTGTTAGATTACGGCCAGTTCACAGTGCCGAATCATGCCCAAGGACGCGGTATTCGTCCACAATACACAGCTGCATTCGAAGAACGAATACTTGAGTATTTCAAACGCAAGCCACGGAATAGTATCAGAGATGCAGCAAGGCGATTAAATGTCAGTAAATCCTACGTATGGCGCCTGCTGAATTGATTGAAAAAACACCCATTCCATTGCAAGCACTCCTTGACGCTGACCCTCAAGAACGTATTTCTCTTTGTATGTGGTTATTAAATAATCCTGAAGTGAACATTCTGTGGACGGACGAGTCTACCTTTACGCGCGTAGGCATGTTTAACATTCACAATGAACATTATTGGGCGTTTAACAACCCACATCTGATTAAGGAACACTCCCACCAAATTAGATTCAGTGTAAATGTATGGGCCGGCATTATCAATGAAGTGATAATCGGGCCAGTGTTCATCGAAGAAAATTTAAATGGTGCTACCTACTTGGACATGCTGATAACAACAAGAACAGAGCTACTGGAAGGCGTTCCCCTAGCTTATTTACGTGAACTTTACTACCAGCATGATAGTTGCCCTGCGCACTACGCGGTTCAAGTACGTGCGTACTTTTATGATGAATTTAGTGAAAGGTGAATTGGGAGAGGTGGTCCAGTAGCATGGCCAGCCAGAAGTCCCGATTTAACTCCACTAGACTTTTTTGTGGTCGGAGGTAAAACGGCTGGTTTACACTCATGAAGCCACAAGTAGAGACCAACTTAAACAAAAAATGTTGAGTGCGTTTGATAAAATAAGACGCGAAACAAACATTCTACGAAAACTGAAATACAATTTGCAAAAACGTGCTCGCCTATGTATCGAAGTCAATGGACGACATTTTGAGCATTTGCTTCAATACATGTAGGCAGTGACTGACAGGTAACTGTATTTTAATCGTGTAAATACCTACTTAGTTGATTCCAACTAATCATTGTAAATAATCTGATTCCAATTTTTTAAATACGCCTGAAATCCTTACTATCAATTTTGTACTTACGTTCTTAGCTAAGGTAATAAGGTAACTAAGTACGTACCTACTTCATTAACTTCGACAGCTAGAATTTCTGACGGTCCTAAGCCCGGCTAAGTATGAAGGGAAAATTGGAGTCAACGGCACACGGAGCTAATCTTTTGTTAGATACCTGGGGCCCAATTCTGCTAATTTTTAAGAAAAACTATTATGGAGCCATACCATTGTTAAACGATTATGATTGTTATTCTTGTCATAAGCTACCAAATGTTCAATGGGGTTGTCATAGCAACGGCGGTCATTGAAAAAAGATTGTTTTAGTAGAATACCAAAAGGTATCTAGTGGCGATTTTAACGGTACCATTGTCATAGTGAAACAATAGGATTAGCAGAATTGGGGCCCTGGTACCTACCTATTACACAATGATTTATCTTGAGCGTGCGGGGGTAATAGGTATCTACACCGCCGCGCCACTGCACGGCGGGCGTCCGCTGTGTCTGTGTTGCAGAGAGTTACGTTCGTTCAGACGTTTTATATTCATAAAGTTTTCGTGTTTTTAAAAAACCAAACATGTATTTTTTTTATTTGATGATATAAACCGGTAGTAAACCATGGTCTGAACAACGTTTGTTCTGGGAAAACAGTGATTTAAAGGACACCGTGTATATAGCCAATGTTACTCAGACATAATGTACCATTCTAATGGTGAAAGAGTTTTTGAAATCGGTCCAGTAGTTTTTAAGTGTATTCGTTACAAACATACATACAAAAATAAGAATCTTTCTTCTTTGTTATATTATTATTTGTATAGAAGTCGGGTTAGTTACTCCCTTTATAACTCAAGAACGGCTGGACCGACTTTGATGATCTTTGCTTTGTTGGATTTGTCCCCGAGACGACGAGATTTGACCCCGAATAGCAGATTAACTAAAAAAATATCGGAAAAATATAAAAAAAATATATGAAGAAAATTCATTTTCTCATACATAGATGCTGCTAATGATGACCGATTGACAATTCTACCGGTGACGTATATTGGCAGCCCGCGTCATATGCATGTCAAGGCGGTACGAAGTTCACCGGGTCAACTAGTCTATACTAATATTATAAAGAGGAAAGATTTGTATGTTTGTAACGAATAAACTCAAAAACTACTGGTCCGACTTCAAAAATTCTTTCACCATTAGAATGCTACATTATCTTGGAGTAACATAGTCTACTTTTTTTCAACTGCGCAGGAAGAGGGTAACGTTTTTATTGAAAAACTACGCGTGTGACGCTGCGGATTGGTCAGCTAGAATAAAAATTTGTTAATTAAAAAATAATATGCTAGACAAAACAGTAACTTGTGGCCGTCATTTTTTTGACACTTTGACACCTCGTATAGTTTGATCCATTCAGTCGTTTAAGTATTACGATGACCAACACTAACAACCTCTTACTTAACCTAAACGAGTTTATCTCGTCACGGTAAAAATACTCATTAAAAACGTATATAGTAAAATGTAAAACGTTTGCATAAAATGGTGTAAGGTCTTTTAATAACATAGCAAAAGCTCTGTCGAAAAGACGACGGGAGTCGAATTTCATTGACATCGGCACAATGTCACTGTAAAAATGTGACGCTCTGAATTGCAGCTCAAAAGTTTCGTGAAGCTAGCATAAGATTCTGATGTTATCGACTCATTAGTATAAGTAAGGTAGATACTACATTTTAACCTTAAGGATAAAGGCTATATTGAACTTGAATCTGACGGGGGTTATTAGGACTTCATGACCTGAGCCACGCCATCTGATTTCTGTAACTTATACAGGGTTACAGGAAAAATCATGCTAGATCCGTTAAGGGCATGGAGTACCCATCATTTCTGACTTATTTCACTATGAAACACCCTACCCTAAACTTAACCCTTTTCGAGATATTCGACTTTTAATTTTTTTATTGAAAATTGCCGATTTTTAGGCTACTAAATTTATTTTTGTTTATTTTGTGTATCTTATTATTATTATTATTGCATTTTTACATGTGTAATAAGATGCTTTAGGACGTCAATCATTAAAATAGTGCATAAGTTAATTGAATAGACCGTAGTAGACAAGTGAAAGTTAAGAAATAAAAAAAATATTAGAAAGTTTATTTTTCTCTAAGGGATATCTAAAAAAAATATTATGGCAATGGTTCGGCAGATGTTTTTTAAATATCTACGTTTCATTAGCTATCTAACGAGGTATAACAATCTAGGGTTTATATTACATTTTCTAAGAATTCTAAGATTTTCTAAGAAATATCTTGTGGACGGATGAGTCCAAATTTGATAAAGATGGCTGGTGGATATTCATCCAGTTATTTTGTATTACTCGCCAAGATGCATTTGTAACGACTTATCCTATCCCTTTTCTCCTTTCCGCATGCACGCGCACCTTATAGGCCGTCCCACTCTGACGTCCGACCGCCAACGCCACTCTTCAAATTCATTGGCCGCTGCCAATGAGAGACGCCTTTGAACCTCCGTGAGAATCGCAACGATGCGCGCGCGTGCGACTCATTTTCTTATATTTTGGTGGAATCCTACAAATTTCCACTAGAACTCGCTATTTATGTGTTATTGAACTAAACGTGTGAACTTTCCGTGAAAAACAAGTGCTGGAAGTGTCGATACGACCTTCGCGGCTGCACGTGGCGCTAGGGTCACCCCGTTGACCTTGGCGTGGTGTCCCCAGGACACTGGCTCCTGGTATCCAGAGATCTACAGGTACGTGCATGTTCCGTTCCCCTACCGCTGCTGTATTCTATTCCTGTGATTCTTCCATTTGCAGCAGTGTGGTCGTCCTATCATTAGAAGAACGTTACAAATGCTATTGGTTTTGAGTATTCTAGGCATACGTAAATTTCGGTCTAATTCGCAAACATACAGTCCACTTAAATCCAACCCTTGTCAGCTATCGACTCTCTAAAACAAACCCCGACGTGGAGTGAAAGATTTGAACCAGCTAGTAATTTCCTCCATAGTTTGGTCCTACGAGCCAGGATATTCCAAAAATATCCGTCTATTTTTACGCTAAGTTTAATATACTGCCGGACAATTGAGCTCATCTCAGTCCGTCTTACGACACGATCCATTAGTACTTGTATTCACAACTTATTTAATTATTTCCGCCTATATATTTTACGTTAAATCCTACTGATAAAAAGAATAAGTTGATCATAGTCTCTTGTTATTCGCACCCCGCAGGATCAACTTGTTCAATTCGCTATTTCTCGCCCCACTTTAATCAGTTTAGGACCTACGTAAAATCATCGCATTCCGCTATCACACGTTTTACAAACATATAACTAAGTTTCTATAACCGCACCGCTAACATTGTATTACTTACATTTAATACGAGTCAAAGCATAGAAGTATTCGCTCGCTCTTTATACATCTACCCGCATTTTTCATTATTTGAACGTTCTCCGCTCGCTCCAACTCGTATTTAACTTATCGCTGCACGCCGCCATACTAACTACTAGTCAAACTGACTACCACAAAATAATATTTCATCAGTTTGTACTCAAACGCTAAACTCACGCCTACTATTTAATTAACTGTGTCATACTGGTCAATACAGAATATTGAATAGTTTGTACTGTCTCAACATACTTTCATAGTAACTATTTCGCGCTCGCTTCTATTCTGTGGTAGGCTTATTTATTTTTTAACTTACCCAACTGCGCACCGCTAGGAAGATAGGTATTGTTTTCAACTTCGGTTCTATTATACTTTTTGAAGTTTTTTCTTTTGATTTCGCATTTATACCTTTTGTTGGTTGATATTCACAATGAGTAAGAGAGATAAGGGACCGAGTTCTTCTCACTCAGAAGAAGGCTACAACGAGGATGAATGTCAGCAAGCCATGCTTGAATCTAAACGCGAGATTCTATTTGCCCGCATGCAAGGAATTTATGATCTTGCTAAGAAGGTGGATGCCGATTCTACCAACTTTAAGGCTTTGCTTCACAGTGCATATAATATTGATAATTTGCATAGAGACTTCGAAAAGGTATTAGATTCATATAACGCTATTTCGCTAAAAATTAACCCAAAACACGCTATCAGGTACCAAGAATGGACGAATTTTGATATTATGTATTGTCTTGTTAAACACGTCTTAGAAACAAATTCGCCATCTAAAACATCAGTTTCGCCCCCGTATTTAGAGAAATCACAACCTAAGCTTCCTCGAATAGAACTATTGTCATTCAATGGTGATGTCCGCTCATGGCCGCTATTCTACCAACAGTTTAAATGCACTGTCCATGAAAATACATCTTTGTCAGATAGTGACAAGGTGTATTATTTGGTCGGTAAGTTGTCTGGTTCCGCCGCGTCAGTTTGCGCCCGGCTGCCCCCGACCGCAGAGAATTACCCTATTATTTGGGAGGCACTTGTGCAAAAATATGACGACCCCAGACTACTCGCTAGCTCATACCTTAATCAGTTGTTGAGTTTTAAACCGCTAGCCGCTAATGTTGCTTCCGGTCTAGAATCATTTTTAAATAATTTCGACACGTCTGTGGAAGCCTTAAGACAACTGAGTCTTGGCGACTTGACTGACTTTATGCTGTTACACCTCGCCCTCCAGAGACTAGACTCGGAGACTGTCAAGTTATTCGAAATTACGCATCGCAAAGATAAGCTTCCAACCTATTCTAATCTAATTGAATTTGTAAAGGAACAGAATAAAGTGTTATCTAGATCAGCTGTGCCTATCGTAAACCCGCAAACTCAGCACAAAGCTCGCAATGCGCACGCGCCCGTGCCTAGTACTAGACCAGGGCAAACCAAGTCATTTGTAAACACTGACCGCGTGTGTGGTGCAAGTAATGAGAATAAATGTATTTTGTGTGATCGCGATAAACACGATCACTTTTATCGCTGTTCAGCTTTTATGAAACTGACGCCACCTGATAGGTATAAATTCATTAAAGGCAATTTTTCTTGTAACAACTGTTTGAGTGTGAGACATAAAACAAAGGAATGTGCTTCTAAGCACACTTGTTCTCATTGTTCGGCCAGACACCATTCGCTACTCCATTTTAATCCGCCCGTTATCTACAACAAATCAGTCGAGAAACAACTCGTTAATAAAAAATCGCACGCTAACTCGCCCGCTACCGCTCATGACCAAAGCCACACTGCGCCTAGGCATGCAATTTCTTCAGAGTCTCATACTCGAATTCACGCTAAAGACCTTGCGCCCCATGCGTATAAGGTCGATAATTCACTATCCGCACCCGATATCGATCCGAACAGTAACACATCTGTCTGTACTGTATCATATGATCACGCGTCGCAAACAATAACAACTGCGTTATTGGCAACTGCTAAAATAAAGGTTTTAGATAATTTTAATCGCCCTCACTTTTTGAGATGCTTGGTCGATCCCGGCTCTCAAAGTGAGTATATTTCCGCTGCATGTAGTAAGCGCTTATCGCTTCCTATTTCCACGCAAAGCCGCTTTTCTAAAGTCCAAGGTATAGGAGGGGCCTCTCAGAAAATTCTGGGAGTAACCTCACTTCGCTTCACTTCTCGCTTTGAGGACGGACATGAGTACCACATCCAGCCCAGGGTGGTAGATAGTATCACGTCGCAGCTGCCCGACTCGCGCGTCGACGTCAGCTCTCTTCACCACATACGTAATCTACCCATGGCTGATGATGACTTTTCCGAGCCTGGTCCTATTGACCTACTTTTAGGTGTGAACTTGTATTGTCAAATTCTCCTATTTAATAAAATTACCGCTGATAATAATTTACCCGCTGCCTTGGAAACAACTTTAGGTTACATCGTTATGGGAAACGCACCCGTTCTATCCCCGCGCTCCATTTCACATACCTTTTGTGCATTTACGAATGACCCGCTACACCAACTCGTGGAAAGGTTCTGGTCCACTGAGGAACCACCTTCCCAGTTGTTCTTAAGTCCTGACGATCAACGCTGTGAAGAAATTTACACTTCGACTACTACTCGAAATGACGATGGTAGTTATGTAGTCCAGCTTCCATTTAAAGATGACCCGCAAAAGCTAGGTAACTCCTACATTATCGCTAAGAAGAGGTTTTTATGCCTCGAGAGAAAGTTTTTACGATCACCGGACTTAAATAAAAAATATAATGAAATAATTTATGATTATCTAGACAAAGGTATTTTAACGCGCGTTTCTGTTGACGATTGTACTTCTCCAGGTTATTACCTACCGCACCATCCTGTAGTTCGGGACGACAAGTCTACGACTAAGGTTCGCATCGTCTTGGACGGCAGCGCCTCGACTGATTCAGGGCTGTCTCTTAACGATATTTTATATAAGGGCTGCAACTTGCAAGCCGATATATTTAACATTTTATTAAATGTTCGCATACATCGTATCGCCTTTTTCGCTGACGTGAAGATGATGTATTTATGTATTTATACGCACCCCTCGCACCGCTGTTATCAACGGATCTTATACCGGTTCTCACCGGACGTTCCGCTGGAAACGTTTCAATTCGAACGTGTTACTTTTGGCCTCCGGTCTTCTCCTATGTTGGCGCTGCGCACTTTACGTCAACTGGCTCAAGATGAAAGACAAAGATGGCCTCTTGCCGCTGACGTCATAACTCGTGACGTCTATATGGACGACTTAGCGTCTTCTGCTTCTTCTGTGAATCAAGCAGCCAAGATTGCACAAGAGTTGATTCAGATGTTTAAAGCTGGTGGATTCGACTTAGTAAAGTGGACTAGCAACTCATCTGAGCTGCTACAACACATACCCGTTTCTCACAGACAGTCTGAATCCATTTCGTTCGATGAAGATGACACGTTCAAGATATTAGGGCTACGTTGGCTCCCCGCATCCGATAATTTTATCTTTTTGACCTCGGTCCCGCCATCTGTTTTTACAAAACGCGCTATTTTATCTATGACCGCTCGTCTGTACGATGTCTTAGGACTCGTCGGACCCGTAATTCTTTACGCTAAACTGATAATCAGGGAACTATGGCTTTTGAACATCAATTGGGATGACAAGCTACCCTGTGATATCATCGCTCTATGGCAAAGATATTTATCTGAGCTACCACTAATCTCGCACCTCAAATTCCCTCGCCACGTAGGAATTGAGGAAACCGGTTCTAAAATCACGCTTATCGCATTTTCGGACGCAAGTGAAAAGGCTTACGGCTGTGTATTATACCTACATGTCTCTAATGGTCACCAGCCACCTTTAATCTCGCTTTTGTGCTCGAAGTCCCGCGTCGCATCAGCCAAACCAACAATCACGCTGGCTAGGCTTGAGTTAAACGGCCTAGTGCTTCTCGCTAAGGTATTACGCGCTGTTTATGGTTCGCTATCCGCTCGTTGTCATATAGATAACGTTTTTATATTTTCTGACTCGACCGTCGCTTTATGTTGGGTAACTTCCTCTCCGCATAAGTTTCAAACTTACGTCGCAAATCGCATATCAGACTTCCAATCTACTTCGCCATCGCAAAATGTATATCACGTCGCAGGCGTTGAGAACCCTGCTGATTTAGTTTCTCGCGGGCTCCTGCCCTCGCAGATTTCAAATAATGAACTCGCTAAACACAACATCATTTGGAAAAGGTCACCGCCCCTAGGAAGCCATTTTGGTGGAATTTGGGAAGCGAATATAAAGAGTATCAAGTCTCTTCTCTTTCGTGTGATCGGAAAGCAGATCCTCACCTATGAGGAAATGCTTACGGTGCTTAACCAGGTCGAAGCTGTACTAAACAGCCGACCTTTGTACGTTCTAAGCTCCGACCCTTCGGAGCCGACGGCATTAACACCGTCGCACTTTCTCTCAACTAAACCGCTAGCTTTTCTACCCGCAGCTGATATGAGTGGAGAACGAACAAATCTTTTGTCTCGACATTCTTTGATGGACTCTTTAGTCCAAACATTTTTGAAACGATTCAAGAATGAATACCTCCATAATTTGCAAATGCGCGAAAAGTGGAACACCGCTAGTAATCCACTCACAGTAGGAACTATTGTTCTTTTAAATAACGAAAACGCACCTCCATTATCTTGGAAAATCGGAAGAGTTTCAGAGGTTTTTCCCGGTAAGGACGGACGAATTCGTTGTGCGCGAGTAGAAACGTGTGATAGCGCGTATGTCAGGCCGACGACAAAATTGTCGCCGCTCCCTATACAGTAGGGTGACCATGCGCTTTCAACATTTTCGGATATTCTTATCCAACCCCGCTATTTTTTAATTTGTTTTTCCGCTATATATTTAAACCGCAAACCGCTATTCACATCGCTATTTTATATTTATCCCGCTACGCTATTTTATAATTCTTTCGCTTTCGAAGGAATCCTTCAAGGAGGGGGAGATGGTGGATATTCATCCAGTTATTTTGTATTACTCGCCAAGATGCATTTGTAACGACTTATCCTATCCCTTTTCTCCTTTCCGCATGCACGCGCACCTTATAGGCCGTCCCACTCTGACGTCCGACCGCCAACGCCACTCTTCAAATTCATTGGCCGCTGCCAATGAGAGACGCCTTTGAACCTCCGTGAGAATCGCAACGATGCGCGCGCGTGCGACTCATTTTCTTATATTTTGGTGGAATCCTACAAATTTCCACTAGAACTCGCTATTTATGTGTTATTGAACTAAACGTGTGAACTTTCCGTGAAAAACAAGTGCTGGAAGTGTCGATACGACCTTCGCGGCTGCACGTGGCGCTAGGGTCACCCCGTTGACCTTGGCGTGGTGTCCCCAGGACACTGGCTCCTGGTATCCAGAGATCTACAGGTACGTGCATGTTCCGTTCCCCTACCGCTGCTGTATTCTATTCCTGTGATTCTTCCATTTGCAGCAGTGTGGTCGTCCTATCATTAGAAGAACGTTACAAATGCTATTGGTTTTGAGTATTCTAGGCATACGTAAATTTCGGTCTAATTCGCAAACATACAGTCCACTTAAATCCAACCCTTGTCAGCTATCGACTCTCTAAAACAAACCCCGACGTGGAGTGAAAGATTTGAACCAGCTAGTAATTTCCTCCAATGGCATAACTAACTATCACAACGCCCATTACTGGGCCCCAAAAGAGCTAAGGAATCCCAATAAGAAAAGAGTGAAGGGGTCCCAACGAAGATTCAGCGTGAATGTGTGGATGGGCATTATCTCCAATCATTTGATTGGACCTTACTTTCTCCCGGATAATCTAAATGGGGAAAGCTACGAAAATTTCCTGAGAGCAGACTTAAGTAATTTGCTGGATGATCTGCCACTCAACCTGATCAGGGACATGTGGTTCCAACACGATGGCTGCCCTGCCCATTTCAGGAGAAGTGTCAGAGACTGGCTGGACACAAATTATCCAAACAAATGGATAGGACGAGGTGGACCGTTGCCATGGCCAGCAAGAAGTCCGGACCTAACCCCCATGGATTTTCACGTGTGGGGGTGCATGAAAAGTCTTGTGTACAGCGAGCCGAATCCAGTTTCGTCTGTGGAAGACTTACGAGAAAGGATTGTGGATGCAGCCAATAAAATGAGGACCACGTTAACCACTGGAGTAGTAAAGACTGGTCTCCGTAGAAGGATGCGACAATGTATCAGAAATAGAGGCGGCCATGTTGAACATGAACTGTAGAATAAGAAAAAGTTGTGTGAAAATCTTTAATAAATGACATTTCATGCTTACCTATTATTTTATTTTACTTTTTAGGGCTAAGTATAAATTTTCTTCTCCACTGTCGCCTATAAAACTAAATTTTTTTCAATGCATTTGAACAAAACCCTAGATTATTATACCTCGTTAGATAGCTGATGAAACGTAGATATTTTAAAAAACATCTGCCGAACAATTGCCAAAATATTTTTTTTTAGATATCCCTTAGAGAAAAATAAACTTTCTAATATTTTTTTTTATTTCTTAACTTTCACTTGTCTACTACGGTCTATTCAATTAACTTATGCACTATTTTAATGATAGACGTCCTAAAGCATCTTATTACACATGTAAAAATGCAATAATAATAATAATAAGATACACAAAATAAACAAAAATAAATTTAGTGGCCTAAAAATCAGCAATTTTCAATAAAAAAATAGGTACAATGGGCGGCCTTATCGCTTAAAGCGATCTCTTCCAGGCAACCTTTGGATGGACAGGATCTATGTGAACAAAATAAGGACGGCGGCATAAATCCGATATTAATAGTACACGTATATTTATAAAAAATATAGATAATATAAAATAAAATGCATAATTACAATGTATAATATAATCATAAAATTACATAAATATTAATATTATAATACATAAAATATACGTTGTCATACCTACATATATAAATTATAAAAATGTAAAATTAATAAGTGGCCTAGTGAGCGATGGACGATATATAGTGTTGTCTGACCAAGTTTTTAAAGATAGGGAGAGATTTAGCGTGACGAATTGAGACAGGTAGGGCATTCTTATGTGTCGTGAATCTGAATATGTCACCATCTGAAGCTGGTACAAGACTAACTGGTTATGTACGAGTATGGATGTGAACGCATGTCTGTAGCAAAAGGATCAGGGATCATGCTACAAACGCTTTCAATTCCATGCAAAATTTACCACCGTCCTACGTCACAATCCAAAACTGGTGCTAGGACTTGCTGGCCAAGTGTGCATGCAATAACTCAGAAGTTCGACGCGATCGCTTCCTTCTGGCCCGGAAACACGTCATCGGGTTTTGTGCTCTCCTCACATGCAGTATGTCTCGCAAGCAATATGTCGTAGCTGTCTGTAGCGCAGCTAAAAATATTTATTCGTTATTTTTGTGATATTCAAAAATGAAAACAGTATCTCAGTGCTTGTAAATTTTACTTCATTCAACTTTCAGTCGCATTGCGATGATGTAGAAAGGCGGTATATCATTCAGTCGCGTCAGACGTTGCATTTATTGAGTTACGGGAATTGTCCTTTATATCTAAAAATATTGTGATTGTGATAGATTATTTGTCTTTACATAATCTTAAAGTTTACTTATTGAGGATCAGTAATAGATTTTTCTCTAAAACAAAAATACTACTTGTTATTTAGAATATAAATTATAAACATATATAGATGTCGCTTATTTAGGCTAATTTAACTTTAAATGCTTCTAACACTTTTTGTCTTTAAGCCATTTTTGTTTGCTGGCAACAATTCTTCCTATGGCGATTGAAAAGCTAAGATTGTTCGTGTACGATAAAACCGAATAAAATTCAAATAACAAAGTTTCCACGCATTTTTATTGTCTTTACCGCGTTAGTTCGAGTTCGTCACAACCACGGTTCTCCTGTGACTAACAGACGTAGATTAGAACGACCCCTTCTTGGCTGCCTGTTAAAAAAGGCAGAAGAAACTAGATAAAAGTAGCCTAAGACTTTTTATGGCGGGTTTATATAATATGCAGGAGATTTCTACAGTTTAAAGAAGACAAATCGGCACAATGTTTTGCTCTTTTTCCTCGTGCCTTTCTGACAGTCTCGTGCTAACGTGGCATTTGTTGGAAAATAAATAAAACCTGCCTTGAAGCTGTATCTAGGCCGCTATATCAATGCAATCGCTCACAACTCACATCATTATTTCACCCGTGCGTGGCGTTTCCGTCCCGGGCCCGTCACGTCCCGTCATTTCGGACCCTCTTCAATCGTCAGCTCGCAAATTGAATTTGATCCGTAACAGCGTCGCTCGGTCGTTTGTCTCTCCATTGACGGATTATATTTTTGCAAAAACTCTCATGTTCTGATTAACAGGAATAATAGTTTTTTACAGTTTTTCCGATTGCGATAAGGTAAGCAAAAGTTCTGCGTCTTTCCTCTTAACGACAGTGACGACCTCCTTGGTGCAGCGGGCGAATAACTGAGACGCAGGTAGTTGTGGGTTTGATTGTTTCTCTATGTATTATATAAATAATAAATAAATAAAATAAATAAATATCGCTGGACATTTCACACAGCGCTATCTAGCCCCAAACTAAGCAGAGCTTGTACTATGGGAACCAGATAACTGATAGAATACTTATATACTTTTTTTTTGTAAATACATACTTATAATATATAGAAAAACACCCAGACACGGAACAAATATCTGTAGATCATGCAAACATTTGTTCTGCGGCGGGAATCGAACCCGCTACCTCCTGCGTCCCAGCCGGCTATTCGCCCACTGCGCCACGGAGGCAGTCATATGTATGTATTTATAAAAAAATGTATATATAATTATAAAATTATAGAACCGATTGTATAAAGCTTTAAAAAAAATTAAGAATTATTTATAGAACCCATGAAAGTTTGACATTTTTTAGTAGTAGAATCTCAGACTTTCAAAAAAAATCTGTATATCAAACTAAACATGCGATTACACAGTGACCAAATTATTCTAGAATTTGACGTTCAAACTGGTTTACGGGCATAGGGTTTTCCACGCCTAGTTCTTTTCATTACAAAGAGTCCTTTGTCAAAATTCTTTACAAAATTGTAGGAAAAACTACTCCTTTATTCGCATAAATTCTTCGCCACAAAAACGATAACCAGGACAGCAGGTAGCGTACATTATAAATTCACCCGACGTCATCCGCTTACTCGGGAAGAAAGAATTTTTAATCTACCAAGTTTCTGCAGTATGTGTAGTTGTGTGGGTATTGTTATGGACATCTTTCTCATAGTTCTGGCGCGTTATGTTGGTAATTTGGTATTTTTAAGGAAAACTAGACTTGCTTTGTACTCGTGAGAAAAAGAGACATCTAATTTGGTAGAAGGTATATAGCACTGTATAGTTGATGAACAAATGAAATTACTACTTTCTGTGACTTATCCGTACGGCTACCTTAGTCAAAAGACATAAATTTAATAATACCGCCCATTATACTTCTATTCCGTCTAGGTTGTTAAGTATAATTTTTTTTTAATTAATTTATAATAAACTAGCTGACCCGCCCGCGGCTTCGTACGCGTGGTTTGTCAATAAAACATTACCCTCCTGTGCAGTCGCGTAAAGTGTATCCTATATCTCAAGTCCATTCATAATCTATTACGCAATAAGTTTAAAGAAATAAATATTATGACATTCCCTTGTCAATACATCTATGAAAATCTAATGTATGTTCACAAAAATATTAATTTGTTTAAGAAAAATAGCGATAATCATAATTTTAATACTAGAAATAAAGATAAACTCGCTGTTGCCACTTGTAGACTCCATAAAGTTAGTAAATCGTTTAAAGTGCAAGGTGTACGCTTTTATAACAAACTCCCAAGGGATGTACAAAAATTGACAATTAACAAATTTAAAAACGTAATTAAACAGAATCTTTATAAAAGAGCCTACTATAAAATATCGGATTATTTAGAAGATAGAGAAGCTTGGAATTGAAATTGCTCCAACTCGTTCAAAATGTTACAATTTAGACCTAATTTATTTTCTGAATTATGTATTGTAAAAGGATCATTAAAAAAACAACCAGCCTTGTTTCTTGCCTTTCTTTCCTGGCTTGGTCGCGAAGGAACAGGCAGTAAAATTGACGTTTCAAAGTGATCCTTGTGATTTTAATGAATAAAAATATTTGACTTTGACTATCTAGGTATATAGATACCAAATTCCATCGAAAGCGAGCCATTAAGTCTTGAAAAGGTAACAAACAGACAGAGTTACTTTCAAATCGGTATGCACGTAGATTATAACCTGGATTAACACATAGGCTACTTTTTTGTTGACAAACAACGCGTGCAAAGCCGCTGGCGAAAGCTAATTATACATATTAACCTTCCTCTTGAATCACTCTATCTATTGCTGAAAACTGCATTAAAATTCGTCGAATAGTTTAAAAGATCTAAGGTAACAGACAGCGGAAGCGACTTAATTTTATACTATGTAAAGAAGAAGAATCGCAGCCATTGTCAACCGAAGATCGAGTATATTGTAATTCCTAAAGTTCTGCGGGTTAGGTAAAAAGTCAATATAATTCAATATAGTTCTCATTAGATTTCGTTTGTCGTTTACTCTTTTCAATATGTATTCGGTTGTCACCTCTGTCCAGCTTATTCTTTCCATTCTTCTCCAGCACCACATCTCAAATGCCTTTATCAGTCTCTCTACGTCAATTACATTCCTGAATCGTCATAATTGCAATTTACAAACTCGATTTAGATAGTGCGATCTAAAAAATAACGCCATTTCAGATTCACGACATCGACAATATTGTTTAGTTATTCCATTCACAGTGAAACAACACTTGGTTGGTCAATTATCGCTGATTAAAACAGCGCTTTTTGCTACCGGCAACAATTTCGAATGCACTCAAGCCGTAATAGTTTAGCTAAGAACATTTCCTCGCAAGTGCGGGAGAGACTAATTAAGTTAACTGGCTACACTGCCCCTTCTAAGACATTGACTAAAAAGAATAGCTGTTTCACTCACTTCATTGGTTTATGAATAATAAGCTCCTGACTTTAATATTGAATATCATCGATCTTTTACGCAATGCGCAGGATCGCAAAGATATTCCAGTAAAATCCAGTAAATTCCTGTTTCTATTCAAGTAAATTCTATAACGCCTTTGTTAGCAACTCTTACTTTTAGATAGGTATCTGTAAATCTGATAACTTTAAAATTTATGATAAATATGTTTACGAACTTTAATAAATAAATAAATTTAATAAAATAAATTAAAAATAAATTTAATAAATAAATTTGATATCATAAATATTTAGTAACATTATGAAATACAAAAAAAACTACGAGCTTTACAGTAGTCGCATATGATGTGTAACATCTGACCACCGCGCGCGCTCATTGGTCAAATCAGATAGCGCGCGCTTCCCCGGTTTCCTGTTACACATTTTCATCCCTTTTGCCAAAATCACTGTCACATGCCGAAAGGAAAGATGTTACACATCAATAACAAAGCCACAACTGGACACTTTAATCTTGAGCCACGTCTTCTGGTGCCGCACGACCTACCACTAGCCATAGAACTGTCATGAGGAGGTTGCGCACGCATCTCACCCATATACCACATTTCGTAAAAAAAATATTCAATAGGATAGGTTATGTATAATTTTGTAAAAATTAAATAAACAATACATCGAAAAACATTCTTCTACTTGTTATATTAAAATTCATTATTTACAATACGATACATAATTATTAAGATAGTAGAATATTATTTCAGATCAAGCGCGAATTAAATAGTTAGCGTTATTTATTACAAACCACAAGTTCGCATGGAGAAAAACAGCTGTTCTTACATTGAGCTGTGTTGCACTTGCCCCATGAAGTCCAAGATGCGCATCGCAAGTGAATTTGCTTTGCATTAAGTTTTAATCCATTTTCCTTTTGTTTTCTTTCAGCTTTTGTGCTTATAATAAACTAAACGTATCCGTCGCGACTTCTTACGCGTAGAACTACTAACCCATACATACATACATGCTACCTATACAGTAGCCGTAGTTGTTGACTAACTGAGAAAAAGTGGTGACCTGTGTTGTGTGCGTAGCTTTCTACATTTTGAACATGGAACAAAGAACCTAAACAAGATCCTCTTACTGTTACCCTGAACTATCGATCTCTCCCATCTTTAGATCTTTTAAAATGGACTACTAGATGATGGTGACTTATTATACCAACTATTTAAAAAACAGTTTTTATTTATGCTTGTTACAGCAATAGATTATGACCCTGGATTAATTTTCATTTCGGAACACATACAAAGCGACGGCTGAATGTTAGCCGTAGAAGAAGAACGACTTCTTGAGCAACTAACGGATAACTTTGGATTTGACTGCCTCCGTGGCGCAGTGAGCGTATAGCCGGCTGAGACGCAGGAGATAGCGGGTTCGATTCCCGCCGCGGAACAAATGTTTACATGATCTACAGATATTTGTTCCGTGTCTGGCTGTTTTTCTATATATTATAAGTATGCATTTAAAAAATAAGTATATAAGTATTCTATAAGTTATCTGGTTCCCATAGTACAAGCTCTGCTTAGTTTGGGGCTCGATAGCGCTTTGTGAAATGTCCAGAAATATTTATTATTATTTGTTATTATTATTATTATTAACAGATAACAATAATGCTATATATCATTATTTTTAAACTTATACTTAATCAAATGTAACTTTTCACACTAATGTTCCAGTTATTGGACTTTCGTAAAACGAACTTTAGTTTTAAATACACAAGTGCCAAATAGACGAACACCTACTAGATTTTATTACGCCAATTCGAGAATACGAGGTCGTAAAGATAATTAACTGCGATGAAACCTCCTCTACATTATGTGTTTGCACACGACTCTTTATCGTTTGATTGCGCAGTTAAATATTTATTAGTTTTTTATTTTATTTTTATTTTTTAACTAACTTATCTCGTCCCACTTCTGTGCAAGGGTCTCCCCCAAGTCCTACAAACCAACCATCGTTTTTAATAATGTAGGTATTTACGAAGAGCTTTTTAAATGAGCCTATGCTAACCTATCTCGTCCCACTGCTGGGCAAAGGTCTCCCCCAAGTCCCTCCAAGCATCCCTATTCGTTGATATTTCCCACCATTATCTTTCTAAGATGTCAAGATCATCTCGCCAACGCTTTCTCGGCCGACCCCGACGTCGCTCCCCGTCTTCTGGTGTCCATGGTGTTAGTACAATATGGGTCCCTTTCTCGGAGTGCATCCGACCATCGTGGCCTGCTCAGTACCACTTAAGTCCAGCCAATCTCTTCCCTAAATGAACCTATGAATAAATTAAAATAATTTAAAGCATTCCTCATAACAACTAAAGTACCTCGAGTGGAGGCCAGGCGTTGGAAAGGGCAGCGCTGCGTAAAACGATTCCCACTAGTTATAAAGACGAGGAGTCGTTGCGTGCAGGCTGCAAAATATTGGTCGCTCAGAAAATCTATGGGATGTCCACTGATATATAGATTATATAGACTTAAGATGACGGAAGAAAATGTAATTTTTGTCTGTGCCGTTTCATAATTGCCTATTACGGTCTTGGTTGTTTTCAAATCAAATTAAATGTATTTATTGCTTGAATTAAATGTCAGTTTACAAAGATGTCAGAAGGAAATAATAGAATCAATATATTTCTGCTTTTCAAGGCATGCAATCTAATTTTGATTAGAGTTTCGGTGGATAAATAAAATAAGTAAGTACATACGATTTATTACAAAACTAGCTGACCCGCCGAACTTCGTACCGCCTTGACATGCATTAGACGCGGGGTGTCAATGTACGTCACTCCGGTATCATTAGCTGCATGTATGTGTGAGAAAATTAATTTTCTTCATAATTTCTTTTTGCGTGAATTTTTCCGATATTTTAATAATTATTCTGCTATTCGGGACGGAGATAAATACAACAAATCAAAAACCATGAAAATCGATCCCGCAGTTTTCTAGTTATAAGTGTTCGAACAAACCCGACTTTGTTTTAATATATTACATACTAACTGATTAACTATACTGTGGTCGGCACCCTAACTTTTGGTACCTTATAAAATTCTGGTCGAGACATGAATAACTCAAGCCTCTAACTAAAGTATCTTAGGGACCGATAGTAACCGTTCCCTCCAAAGCCTAAAAGCGCTCAGTTGTAAATGCCACTAATAGTCACCCACCAACTATTACCATGCTACGAATATTGCCTATTATATCTGTTAAGCCCAGATTCGTCACTAGCGTTTAATATTCTTAGGTTTAAGAAGGTTCTTAGGTTCTTTGAAATTGTGTAGGCTACTCCCGTTAAATGCTTTTACAATGTAATTAAAAACATAAAACTGTAGTTAACAGCTTTGGGAAATTGAATCGTAACTTTCCGTAGTCGAAACATTCAATGCTTTAATAAAATTGTTGTAGATTGTAGAGCCTTAATGGTCTAGTGGGAGGAAACCTGACTTCCGATTTGGTCGTAGGTTCACCGTGGATTTTAGGTTTGCAATGTAAATTCTGTAATTTTTAACTTATTTATGTGTTTTATATAAGTTGCCTGTATGTATATATTATTATTATGTTCTTACTTCATTATTCAGAGTGTTTTATTATTATGACGACCTCCGTGGCGCAGTGGGCGAATAGCCGGCTGAGACGCAGGAGGTAGTGGGTTTGATTCCCGCCGCGGAACAATTGTTTGCATAATCTACAGATATTAGTTCCGGGGCTGGATGTTTTTCTATATATCATAAGTATGTATTTACAAAAAAAAAGTATATAAGTATTCTATCAGTTATCTGGTTCCCATAGTACAAGCTCTGCTTAGTTTGGGGCTAGATAGCGCTGTGTGAAATGTCCAGCAATACTTTTTTTTATATTATTAGCTCTGAAATACCTTTTTTCCTCTGTCCCTTAAATATCTGTCTTTGTCTATGTCCCGCCTTACCTTTTTTTAGTACGGCCAGGATGACTGGTAGATAATGCTATGACCATCAAGTCCTCCTAGCACTATTCTGCTTTGTGTGAAAGTAATAAATAAATAAACAAGAATATTTATTAATTAACGTATTAATATGGCTCATAATCTAATAAACAATGCGTGAATCGTGACTTATGCGAAGATTTATTGACAACTTCCAATGAAATAAATGCCAGCAATCTATGTATAAGTTGTAGAGATGGGCAGTAGTAAGCCTTACGGATTGAACCTGGATGAGGTATATGATACCCAGCAGTGGGCAAAGTCAGGCGTGAATGATAATAAAGGGGTGTACAAGTTTAGTTACGATAATACTGTCAAAATAATCACCATTGTTTCTCCATCCATTTCCATCTTACCCTCGCAGTTCAGAGACGGAAAACGATTTCAGTGCTCCACTGACCTTCCCAGTGTTTTCTTAGGATCGTACCATTAAGTCGTAAATTCCGATGACTATTGGATAAATTCTTTCTTTCTAAGAATTTCTTTGAATATCATAAGGAAATGGTGAAACTTTGAGGCATTGTGATTGATTGGTACCTACGGGCTATTTCGGAGAATTCATTTTCGATCTTGTTATTAATGTGGGCTTTCCTGTACTCCAGTGCTGCGGAAAATTACTTTTGTTTCGGAATAAAGTTATTTTTTACCCATTGGTATTAAATAAGTTGTATTAAAGTAGTACTATGTTTTACCATTTTATTTATTTTATTATTTATATGCATGTCAAGGCGATACGAAGTTCGGCAGCTCAACTAGTGTTGAATAAAAGAACGATTGCTACATTTTTTTGCCAGGTTACATCATTCTCTTCCTATTTTCAAAGTCAAGGTATACAACCATTTTCTTTCTTTGTCTCGTAACTGCTAGCTAGTGTTTATGTTATTTATCCTCCATATTATGTAGTGTAGTTTATTTATATATTATTTGTATGTATTTTTGTTTATGTCTATTATTATACACAATCAATATGTAGGTAGGATACATTGTTTTATGGGTCTGTTTATGTATGTTTTATGTATGCTTAAAGGTACTCTTACACCGCCGTCTTTTGATTTTTGTTTATCCTGTTCATTCAAAGGTTATCTGGAAGAGATCGCTTTTAGCGATAAGACCGCCCATAGTACCGTTATTTATTGTTTATTTCCTTTGTTACTGTATTTTTGTTTGGTGTGCAATAAAGAGTATTTCATTCATTCATTCATCATTCGTTAATTCACTGGTTCAAGGTTTGCTAGGTTAATTGTATTGTTACGCCTGAGCATGTCACAGAAAAGATTATACCTTCGTTGAGCCGTACTATAAAATAAACAATAGTCTGACATGACACGTTAAACAATAGCAACAATGGCCGGGCGGCGCGCCGCGAGCATGCGTGTAAAAGCTTCGAGGTATTTCTGGATATAACATTCACGCGTTTATTAGTTTAATCGGACCGAGAGATACAGCGATTGCTATTTTGGAAGGCGTTAGCCTGAACATCATTAGTGGTAATCAACATCTGTGGCGTGGTGGTCGCTAAAGGTACGCAAACGAAGAGTTTGTAGGTTCGATTCCTGCTACAGCACAATTTTTTTCTGAATCTGCTAATATTTGTTCCAGGTCTGGATTTGGTTCAATGATATTCATAGTTGCCAACGTCACAGGCAGTTGTAGTGGGGCCAGGAGTAAGTATGTGACAGCATAGTTTTAGTAGAAGTAAAAAATACGTGTTTTATTACTGATAGTAAAAGAAAGTGGCGTGATAAAAGGATTTAGTGCCTCTTATCTTAAGTGTGTATAAACTTATATTTAAACTTTATTAAAAGTATATAAAATTAACCGATTCTTATAGAACCAAAACTAATAACGATTTACCAATGTTTATTATTATCAAACTCTTTTATTAAAGTAAACTTAGCTATTAGCGTCCATGAAAATATGACTGGGAAAACAAAATAAAGTTGCCCAAACTGCCAAAATAGAATTCTTAAAAGTTTCTATCATCAATCATGGACTTATAGGATTTTCAAGAAATTAGCCAAAAACACGCTGAGTAATATAATAAGTCAGGTAAAGGTAAGGTAAATTTATACATAAAGTAGGTTTTTCTATATACTTATAAGAGAAGTCCACTCACTCATCACGAAATCTCCGAAACTACAAAGTTTGAAATTTGGTATGTGGGTGGATTTTTCTTAGTTCATAGCTTACTTAGAACTGATTGTTTAAACACCAACCTTTAAATGGTTTAATGGGGGTTACAAAATATATATATATATATAAATTTGTTTTACCTTTTCACTTTCATTATGTACTAGCTCCCGCCAGCGGCTTCGCACGAATTGTTTGCCAATAAAGAGTAGCCTATCTGGTAATCCAGGTTATATTCTACGTACATACCAGATTTCATCGAAATCGGTTCAGCTGTTACGACGTGATTGAGTAAAAAACAAACAAACTTTCGCATTATACAATATTAGTGTGATAACTAGTGATCGGATATTCGGATACATATTTACCTAAAGTTGATTTTTGGGTAACAAATTATGGAAGCGGCTTTTTAGAATATTTTATTAAAAATAAATCCCCGGATCCCGGGATTGGATGCATATTAATTGAACGTTAAATATTAAGCAGGTAGAATTTGCCATCTCACTCGAACACTTACAAAATGTTTATATTCCTTGAGGTCTAGTAGGGCCGATCTGACACTTGTTACAAGGTTGTTTTCTCTTCGTCAAATAATACTGACAGTAAAAGTAGGGAAACGCAACCATATTACGTTGTAACAAGGCATTATGTATACTTATGTGCTAAAGTGTGCGTTTTTTCATAGAATGTGAATTTCCTTAGACTATATGAGGGATGAATGACATACTATAAAAAACCTATGCAAGTTTAAGGGATGTTTAGGTTTAGTAGATAAAAAAAATAACACGTGATAAATTTGTTAATCCCGGAATAACGGAATTTTTTCGATAAAAAAGTGCTATCCATACTAGCCAACTTTGAAGTTTAGGTAAATATGCATCCGAATATCCGATCACTAGTGATAACAGTACTATAGCGAACAACTCCTACGCCTATGAATTTCGGCACAGGGTGCCTACGAGCTCATAAAAACACATTTTACTTTTCAGCATTGCTGCAAGATCTGCTCCCTAGGCTATCGTGAATAATCGCTGCTAACATAAGAAATTAAATAGCGTTCGAATTAAATCCCTAAAGACCGCTTTTGAAAATAAGAGCGAGCAATATTTTACCTGGTAAACCGTGGAACCTGGGCCTAGTGACCTTTTCCTTCCGATCGAAAGGTCGTTAAGTTTAATTCTAAATGCGTGCATCAATAAATTTTAATAGGATAAGAAAAATGGTGTATTAACTTTAAGTGACATATATAGTAACATATAAATTTTATTACGTCATCGAGCTCGATTGATAGAAAAATATTACCGTAGATCTCGAAAATAATGTGTTTTAGCATAAGTTCTGCTCAGCAAAAACTGTCAGTCCTAGGACCCCAAACCAAAGGTCGCTTCTTAGATCTTCCCGTTTCATAAACTAATACCTACCTATCATCTGCCAAAGTCTGCATGTCATGCATGCATGCAAAGTCTGATGTAAAGGCTAATCTAATCTGTTGATGAAAAAAACAAATCCAGACGTATCAAAATAATGTCTCTGCAGTGATTGGAGTCCAGTAGGGCTAATAACTTAAAGTCCTACACTTCAGATTCTTGCGAAGCATAAGGATGTGCTACTTGATCCGGATTTTGGCCAGTCGGCATCGCTTACTACTACTGGGACTGCTTCCTTAAGAAGCAAAATCCCCCAAATAAATAAAATGTTCATTTTTAAGTTTATTGTTTTATGTATGGTCTTTAAGATATTTATAGGTAGCGGTCATCTAAGCCTTTTTTTATGTGCACATAAATGTGCCTGAAATAAACGTTTTATTATAATTATTATATCTTCTCTGCATTTTGTATCACCAACATTTTTAGATCAATCCTTCAAAACTACAGTGGTTTGCAGACGCAACTAATCCATTATTTCGCCAGGATGTCCACTACTAAACATAGGTCTACATCTTTTATTTGTAACGTTTAATACAAAACCTTTATAGAACGGATCTGTTAAATATGCATTAAAATTAATCTAATAAATAGTAGATAGTGACTTTTGTCGATACGGTTTGTATTGGACGGTGGATTTTTTTTAATCGCTCTGACACCTAAATGCACTGATCCTTTAAATCAAATATGTTGTACTAGAATGCGAATAGAATCATTTCAATTATTTTTGTACTACATATATCAAAATACTAGCTGACCAATCCGCAGCTTTGCACGCGTAGTTTTTCAATAAAAACATCACCCTCCTTCTGCGCAATTGGGTAAAAAGTAGACTATGTCACCCGGGGATAGTGTAGCTTTCCAACGGTGAAAGATTTTTTAAATCGGTCCAGTAGTTTCAGAGCCTATTCAATGCAAACAAACAAACAATCAAATCTTTCCTCTTTATAATATTAGTATAGATAATATCATTGCACCATTCTTTATGTACCTATAAACAGTTTTTAACACCCCAATGTTTAAATATTTATGTTTTGACAACATCTTGCAACCATTTTTTACTCGAAAGAACAAGAGAATCCCAGATAAAATACGGCTGTAGGTAAAGCTCGCGACGTGCTGTTATACACGACAGCCAGTTTATTTATGCCCTCAATATTTCACAAACCATAAAACTTCTTCATCTTGAAAATAGGACCGTTTTATGTTAATAGGTTTTTTGGATTCCGTTCTGGGAAAAATTTAATTGGCAAAGTTTAGGAGTGAATTATTGAAGAACGTTTTGGACAAATTGATAAATTACAATGATGAGACGTGGGTTTCGTGTCGTGTTCTATTAACAAAAACCTGATATATTTTGCTAGTACAAAGGGCAGAACGTCATTTGCGGTAAACAACATTATTTCATTTTGGACGAATTTTTACTGGTTATTTTTACAAGAATATTACCTAATACTGACACTAACCATATATTTATTGAATGCCGTAAATTTGAGGTTTGTCTTGGTTGTGTGAGTTAATACTGTCTTGTGTAATCTGTAAAATTTATACCTATAATATCGACGAATGTGATCAACCAGAAAACCTTGGATGGTTTTTAGGGTATAATATTAAGATTATAAGTACTTACATTGTAGTTAATAAATTTAAAAAAAATATATAAATTTTTTAATCATCTAAGTACTCATTATTATGAAAACTTATAATCCTTTTGTTTATTTTGTTTCGAAAAAACGTGTCTATTTCTTCGAATAAAACATAATATAAATTTGTTGTTGACCACAATGTATGTAGATATCGAAAAAATATAATACCGAAGTATACCATTTTAATTTTGATCACTCCACATAATTGGATCATGGAAGACGAAGTCTTTCTGATAGGCAATTTTGCTACGAATTCTACAGACATTCGTCCACAAGACACAATCCATACAAATATTATAAATACGATAGTAACACCGTATATTTGTTACATTTTCACGACTGAATCGAATACAATTAAATTTGGATATGTATATAAATATTTGGATAAATTTGGACCAGGAATTGAGAGACAGGCTACTTTGTATTGATAAACCGTGCCAAGCCACGCGCGTAAGTAGGATGTATTTTACTGCATCAAGACCTAAATATTTCCCCCGAGCGATTCACAAACTAACTTTTTACGTATTATTTCTATTTTATTTTTGACAAATAAATACATCTTCCCATTGAGTTACACTGTTACTCGTTGCTACTGTATATTTATAAATTATTCCCAACGAGTCACACCCCACTGTAACAGTATAACTCGTTGAGAAAAAAATCTCAACGAGTAACACTGTGACTCGTTTCGGTATAGCTCGTTGGGAACCCACCTTAAAAAATAGTCCTTGTTCCATTCTTTTCACAACCACTATGTCGCACGTTCTTTCAACAATGAATATTGTATTTTCACAGAATGGACGTCATGTGAAAATTAGGACTCTCGGGTTTTCGAAGTGGCACTTGATGAATATGTATGAGTTTCAAATTTTAGCACTATTTACGTACGAGAGCGTCTATTAAAATGTTGTATTTGCATAAAAATGGCTTTTGGAATATTTATTGCAAAATTATAACTTTTTATCCTAAATATCATCACTATAAGCTACACTAATGAGTATTAATGGGTTTTAAACTCTCGGTTCCGGAAAAGCGCATCAGAGTACTGAAATCTCTGCGATCAAATGAGAAGACCACTATAGACCATAATTATATTCCTGTTGTCGATTTATATTGGAGCTTCTGCGTAAACTGCCTCCGTGGCGCAGTGGGCGTATAGCCGGCTGAGACGCAGGAGGTAGCGGGTTCGATTCCCGCCGCGGAACAAATGTTTGCATGATCTACAGATGTTTGTTCCGTGTCTGGATGCTTTTCTATATATTATAAGTATGCATTTACAAAAAAAAGTATAGAAGTATTCTATCAGCTATCTGGTTTCCATAGTACAAGCTCTGCTTAGTTTGGGGCTAGATAGCGCTGTGTGAAATGTCCAGCGATATTTATTATTATTTATTTATTATACAAAAACGCATATTAATATTTTGTATTTTTTTTATTGCGTGGTCTACACTCAAGAACCTTTCTGCCCACGTACCAGAAAGTGCAGCGAAGGACGGCCTCCCACCTGATGGAAAGACGACATGTTGCTGAGAGCCGTTGGATGCAGACCACACACCGACCGACAGAAACTAAAAGTTTGTGTTTTACCCAAACACAATCTTTTTGCGTGTGTCATGGCGATAATATCCTCTGACACAGTTTTTTAAGCATGCATTTTTCAAATAAAATTTTAGTAGTTCATCAACACGTTACAAACTCAACACATATTTTTAACCGAGTAAATATTAATCAAAACTACCTTTGAGCATCACGTTCAATAACTCAATTCAATATGCGTCATCAAACAACTGCCTGACTGAAAAACACGAATAACATACTCAAACAATTCTATTACACTCCATATTTTCGAGGACATAATGCCTATAACCCTATAACACAGTCCTTTCAATAAAAGTTTCGCCTTTTTGTATCCCTTAAATAGATATTCCACCTTTTACTCAAATTAAATTATGGACTATATTTTTTGGGTTTCCTTCCGTGTTGCACCTTTAACGCCAATGGGCTTGTTCATATTCCAACGTTACGAAACTATTACATATCCATTACATAGCTTTACGTGCCATATCATATTGCGGTCTCGTTGTTTAGGAAAAGTATCGCAAACACTCAAACATTACCCTATATTTGTTTGTTGATTTTTTTATCTAGCCTATGCTGTCGCACTGCTGGGCAAAGGCCTCCCACTTATCTCTTCACTTATCACTTATCTTGATCCTGTACCAAATCCCGCCAGTTCCTACAAAAAGCGTCCAAATCATCGCGCCAACGCTTCTTAGGCCTTCCACGGTGTCATTTTCCATCCACAGGGATCCATCCAGTTCCGCTTTGCTATTTGCTTGCATGCGGGAGCCATGACCCACCCAATCTTATTTTTACTTGTCAGCCTTGATACCGACGTCAGCGTTGCCGGTCTTTGAGCGCAGCGAGGTGTTCCGTTTTGTTATTTATTATTAATTATTAAATTATTAAGCACACTACATCATCTTCTCAGCTCAGTCCTGCAAATTTAACTAAACTGTGGCTTTCCTCACAAGAAGCATAAAAGCGAAATTATTTAGCCCGTGACTTTCCCATCCCTGTTTAATAACGATAGACTTTTTAACGGTAATACCTTTTACCTGAGATTCGTTGGACCCTTTCAAAGAGATAAGAAAAGAAGTGCCCAGCTGAAATCCTGCGTGATTAAAGGAAAATTGAGAGGTTATTGGAGGTTGGATGAAAGACGGAAAATATGTTGCTTTACGAAACATTTTGAGCGTGTGGGAAATAATTGCTTACACAAGTAACAAAGTATACGCGTTGTTATCTTTATTGATTTTTCTTAGAATTTTCAAGTGTACGATACAATAATTCGCATGAATATTAAGCTAGGCCTGAATGTCCTCCGACTTCCGATCCAGAGATTGTGGGTTTGAATCCCGATAAATCAATGATTTATCGAAAAAATTATGTGTGTTTAAAAATTTTATTTTTAAAACACTTACGTATAAAATAAATACACTTAAAAACCTTAGAAGGTTTGTCCTAAGCGTAACACAAAGCATTCCTCTTTAGTATCCATTTGCATGTACGAAGTTCTCGTAAACATTCCACTGTTTCTTTTGCATTTTTATAATGTGCTTACTAATAACTATCGTCTTACTTCCGTCTGAGATAACATTAATATTTACACATGCTCAATACATCATCATCATCCTTATCCCACTGCTGGGCATAGGCCACTCTTCGTTCTCAACATTCGACTCTGTCCTGCGCTGTTCTAACCCACATACGACCTGCGATTTTCATAATGTCGTCAACCCATCTTGCCAGTGGACGACCTGCGTTCCTGGTTCCATCTTGGGGCCACTCAATCAGCACCCTGCTCCACCTGTTATCACCGCGCCTAGCCACATGTCCTGCCCAACTCCATTTGAGTCCTAATATACGCTTGCTAACGTCTTGAACTTTAGTCCGCTTTAGGCAGGCCCTAGAGCTTACAATTTTGAAGGCATCGGTTTGTATCTTATAAGCGGCGCCGCAGTGCACTTTGCAACCCGTCTCGTAAATACTAACAGCTATGAAAAAAGTGGGCATATATTAAACGTAATGTTTGGTCTTGCCTCTGACCACCCCCTTGTGGTATATCTACACGGGTCTGCGTTCTGAATAAAGAGATCCGAGGATGTCCATCACGGGAATATTAATTGTAAGCCTGTTTTATTAATCTTGCGAAAACGTGGTTACATAATTAAAAAGGTTGAAATCGGAACTTCATCTACCACTGTCCACGTAGAACTAAATCAACTTGGGCAAATCGGCGTTGTATGTATGTATGTATGTTTGTTTGTCCGAGGATAATTTTCGAAGCGGTTATCCGATCATCGTGAAATTTGGTATATAGTGATGACACAATTTTGGTGTGATTAAATTAGTTAAAAATGTGGGGGGGGGGGGGTTGAGATATTAGGGTTCAAGAGGGGTAAAAAAAACAAAACGGGACAATCCGGTCAAATGACACCTCTAATAAAATGTCTTTGTTCGGTCTAAACGGGGTTAATGTTATTAAACATTTCGACCCCGTTTTTTTTAGTTTATAAGTTAGTAGCCATAATAAAAACTGAAATTTGACAAAATTCACAGGGTACACCAGTGACCCTAGAATGCTGAAATTTAGTATGCGTGTAGCTTTAGCATAAATATAGGTAAAAGTCTGAAATCCAGAATAACTATAATTTCTACCCCAAAAAAGAGTAACCAATGTACATGAACTCCCGTTATATGTAATTTGAATGAAACTGTAGGTCACGTTATTTCGTGGTACTATTTTATTAGTCAAAGATTAAGGCCGGCTTACACAATAATCCCTAAACGTATTTAGCGACTAATCATGTTTAAATTTTACGTATTTGTATGATTTTACAACTCTAAATCATATTTATAGCCACTAAATACGTTTAGGCATCGTTGCGCGAGTCGCCCTAAGAATATCTTTTTATGTTTTGGGACACTCGCGAGATCTCAGTTCGCGGCGAACCACTAGTTTAAATAATACGAAAATGCTTATAATAAATTGAGAAATATTTAAAGATAAGCTTTGTGCCTATCAATATACCTAGTCAATTATTTACGACCTATCTTGGAGAGAGTTCTATTTCTCGCACCTCACTATACTAGTATCTTACATGGAGACTCGAGATATATACTAGGTCTTCTAGAAGTGGCAGTTATCTTTGATCGTATTTTTTTTAATGTTCTTTGTAGGGAAACAGGCGTACAGCCCACTTGATGGTAAGCGGTCACTGTTACCTATTGACACCGGCAACACCCGGGGTATTATCGATGCGTAGAAACCTCTTTGCATTTTACTTTAAGCGTACCATATCGTAGTCTAACGGAAAAACCACAGATGCTCATTCCACAACTTGCAAATATAAGGTAGAAAAGATCGCGTGAAGCGTGTGTTGCGCGATGCCCACTTGTCGACGATAAGCTTTGTTCCGTTGTTGAGAAGTGCGGTGGTAAAATCTCTACTCCGGGATTATGCGCAGTTCTCCAAGATAAGTGACAATCGGATGACGAATCTTGCACTTATTTAATTATTGCCATTCGTGTGGTAATTATTAGACTTTGTAAGGATTATTATTACTAGTTGAGCCAATATGCCCAGATCTGATTCAACCAGTCAATTCGAATTAATTCAATGAAATTTAAAAATAAAAAAATATTAAAATAAAAAAAATATTGCTGGCCATACTATGGAACCCAGCCAACTGATATAATACTATATACATTTTTTTATAGTAAATAGTACATACTTATAATATTTAGAGAAACAACCAGACCCAGAACAAATATCTGTAGATCATGCAAACATTTGTTCCGCGGCGGGAATCGAACCCGCTACCTCCTGCGTCTCAGCCGGCTATTAGCCCACTGCACCACGGAGGTCGTCTAAATTAAAAAACTTATTTCTCATTGAAAATAAATTTTATTTTAAATGTGAAATAAGTTTTTGAATCTGGTTATTATGAATACAAACCTTCACACCTAGGTATAGCTAAGTTTTACTTTGCTATAAGAATGAATGAATGAATTTATTGTTTTGAACTCTTTATTGTTTTTCTATTTTATTCTATACTACCTGGAGATGGAACAAGCTTAAGGCCCACCTGATGTTAAGAGGTAACCATCGCCTATGACAAAGAATTGCTTTTTTATGTACAACATAAAAATACACAAACTGAATACAAGACACAAAGCAAATAGTATAATGGGCAGTCTTATCGCAGATATACCGCTTTATTTGTATAGTGTTATCAAAATTTTCTAGGTATTTTTTAGAGATTATTTTAAAAATTTCGTAATAACATTGCTGTATTTATGTGACGCAAATAAACATCTTGATTTGATTTGACATATTCATACCATAAAACTCAATAATCAAGCTTTGATTTCTTCAGTTAGTTCTCACAACTCGAATGGTATAATTTTGGCTGAATGTAGGCAGGAGGTATCTAGGCTGAATTTAAACGAAGATTCGTTGTTCCATTCCCGATTTATCCTGGTTGTTGCTCAGTAAACGAGTAGTGACTTATTAATGAACACCGTCCGTAAAAGGTCAGCTTTAGCTCAGTTTACGATTTTAGTGCCTATATATTCTAAGGTGCTAATTGGTGCAGGCTAATAAAGTTTAGCATTACCGGATAGAACCCAATAACCACATAATCTTTTTTTTACAGTTCTGTACCTCAAAAGGAAATAACGGAAACCTTAAAGAATCACTTTGTTGTCCGTCTGTCTGTCTATCAAGATCCAAGAGGTATCGTATTGAAATTAAAATCATGTACTCAGGTCTACAGTCTCTTGAAGCTGTGAAAAAATAAAATTTCTAAGTTAACGTAAAAAAAAAGATACGGCCGTTTATGCCACAAATAACGTATAAATTCGAGAGTCTCCAGGGAATCAAAATGTATGGGTACTTTCCTTTGACCTAGAACTATGAAATTTGGTAATATCGTCTTATCCTACAAGTATAGGAAAAAATCAGAAAACTATACATTTGTAATTAAATCATAATAATATAGTCTTTATTTAAAGTACGTAATCAATCATGGAAACTGTTGGTACAAATTCGGTATTATTACGTACCATTTATCGGTGCCTCGAATGACAATGTTTCGGTTCAATTGGTAAACCTTCATCACTAATTGAACCAAAACATTGTCGGTCGAAACACCGATAAAATGGTACGTTTTAAATCCCGTATTTATAATAATGATTAAACATAATATGTAAAAAAGTCGGGTTTGTTCGAACACTTATAACTGGAGAAAGGCGGGACCGATATTCATGGTTTTTGATTTGTTGTATTTATCTCCGTCCCAAATAGCAGAATAACTATTAAAATATCGGATAAATCCATCGGCCATCCTACCGGGGAAACGTACATTGGCAGCCCGCGTCATATGCATGATTATCTATGTATATGATCTATATTTCCTATATCTATTTTTTTTCCTCTCAATTTAAGTGTCGGCTATCTTGCCTGTTTATATATTGCCTATACATCTTCTACCTTACTTGCGGAAACTTTTAATTGGCCTTCTTGTAATAAGTAGCATTTACTGTTGTTTATTTCCTACTCAAATACATTTTCTGTAACCTAGCTGTAAGTTTTCCAAAAATTCAAAAAATAAAATAAAATTAAATTAAATAAAACAAATTCCTAATAAACTTGAAACTCAAAATATGTCTAAACTAAACTTAAATTTGACTAAACTAAAACCCTAACCCTGTGGTCCAGACTAACGTATCAATAGTTAAGTTTCTAATTTAACTTTTACAAGCCTTGGAATACCTTGAAACTTTAGAACCTGTAGATAATTTTGTTCTTGTATTTCTTTCTAGAATGTTCGGGCACGTTTCGTATAGCAAATCTAATTTTAGTAGCGGAACTCCTTTTTAGATCTATCGACTTCGCAAAGGTATTGCCGACTGCGCTGAACATGTCCATCTGTTTGACTTTTTATTACGAAAAGTATATCGTTCTGTTTTGATATATTATAAACTAACATCCGCCCGCGGCTTCGCACGCGTGGTTTATCAATCAAAAGTAGCCTATGTGTCAACCCAGGTCATAATCTATCGATATACCAAATTTGATAGAATTTGTTCAGCAATTATGACGTGATTGAGTAACAAACAACATTTATAATATTAGTGTCTATATGATTTTTTCTCAAAGGTTTGTTTTTTGTATGGATCAAGCGGCGTTCTATAGATATTGCTTGTTTCTTAGTTTTAAATATGTAGTTGACCCGGCCATCTTCGTACCGCCTTGGCATGCATATGACGTGGGCTGCCAATATATGTCACCGTTAGAATTTTGTCAATCGGCCATCATTAGCTGCATCTATGTATGAGGAAATGAATTTACATCATATTTTTTTTTGCGTGATATTTTCGATATTTGAATAAGGTTTGCTATTCGGGGCGGAGACAAATCCAATAAATCAAAGATCACCAAAATTCGTCCAGCCATTCTTGAGTTATAAATGGTGTAACTAACCCGACTTTGTTTTATATATATAGATGATGAAAGTTCTTCTTTGAAGATTTGTTTAATAGAAAGTACCACTGTGGTAATTTGAATAAAAATGTGTGATTTACAAATAACATAAGATATGTAAATTAGTGCGTAATAAATTTTAGAATATAAACTAGATTTATAACACTATTTGTACTAAAAACGGGATATTTACCATGATTTGTGAGTTCTTGAGTGTCCCGTTATTTCGACGCATTTGCATGCGCCATGATCACAGGTAAACTGAAAATCAAATCAATCAATCAATGAATCATGGTAAATATCCCGTTTTTAGTACAAATAGTGTAAATAACCATGATAGTTTCAAAAGTTAGATTTATATCGTTAATGACCTCCGTGTTGCAGTGGGCGAATAGCCGGCTGAGACGCAGGAGGTAGCGGGTTCGATCCCCGCCACGGAACAAATAAAATAATAAATAATAAATATTACCGGTCATTTCACACAGCGCTATCTAGCCCCAAATTAAGCAGAGCTTGTAGCATGGGAACCAGATAACTGATAGAATACGTATATACTTTTTTTTTTGTAAATTCATACTTATAATATATAGAAAAACACCCAGACACAGAACACATATCTGTAGATCATGCAAACATTTGTTCCGCGGCGGGAATCGAACCCGCTACCTCCTGCGTCTCAGCCGGCTATACGCCCACTGCACCACGGAGGCAGTGTACAGTTTGTAATACAGTAATGTTTGCATAATCTACAGATATTTGTTCCGGGTCTGGTTGTTTTTCTATATATTATAAGTATGTATTTACAAAAAAAATGTATATAAGTATTCTATCAGTTATCTAGTTCCCATAGTACAAGCTCTGCTTAGTTTAGGACTAGATAGCGCTGTGTGAAATGTCCAGCAATATTTATTTATTATTATTTATTTATTTATACCCTGTTTTAGTCATACCTATTTAATTTATACATAACTATTGATTGTAATTACCACACAGAAACAATTTAACACTAGACTAAAACTAAAAACGCAATACAATGGGCGGCCTTATCGCTGAGAGAGATCTCTTTCAAATAAATTTTAAATAACCCCCCTGATTGTGGTATAAGAGTAGCATTAAAGTGCGTAGTTGCCAATGTGTAGAAGAAACTTTTTATTCATAAAATCAACGGTTGATTTTAAATCGCAAATTGTTCCGAGGGGTAATATAAATTCACCTTTTGAAGAACTCGTTTAATGGGAATTTCAAGCAACCGCTTGGAAACTCTTTTGATTTGCAGAATTTTGATACGCTGCATAACTTGCCTAGAGCTTTGTTTATGCATCGCTGATATAGTTTCGATAATTCGTACGCGTTTCTAGAAATTAACTAATTTATAAAGTTAATTATGTTTCTAGTAGGTGAGTTTTTAAAGAATCGCCAAATTTTGTCTAACGGCTCGACACCTAAACCAAAAATTTTAGATGATAAATAAATTCACCCTGACTAGGATAAATACGGGTTTCTATTTTTTATTGATTTAAACTGTCAGCTATTTTCTAAATTCATCTTTGCAAAATCATTCAGCAACTGAAAATCTAATTTAAAAAGTTTTGAAAATGTTTCCCTCAATCCTGCAAATCTTCAGCCTTAAAAAGTAAAAAAGAAGTTGGTTTGATTGTCGAAAAAAGTACGGGTTCCATCAAAGAGTTGAATTCATAAAAGATCTACATGGCTTTAAGCCATGGCTTACAGTCGATCTTAATTACGGAGGGCTTAGCCCAAATTTTTACGTTGCATGCGTGACTGACTATAGAAAAATTTTAATCAAGGACCAATGTCTTTACATGATAAATAATCGCTGCTGTCGTTAGGAGAAATCGTCACTTGAATATCGTCCGTATATTAACAAACACCCACTATTAAATGTACATTAAATATATTTTTTTCCATATGAACAATAAGAATCTATAAACAACGGCATGAAATACTCGTAGTTTGTAAAAATGCCGTTAACCCTGCGACCACCATTGTCGGGACTCGGCGAAGGTTTGCAATGTAGTCTCTGTCTACTCATATCATCATCAAATAAAACGCAGAGACACACAGCACGAATATTTGCCATAGTCCAATAATGTGTAATAATAATGTATTTAACGCAATACGTGATAGATACAAAAACATTATCACAAAAAGCTTTGAGATGCATAACTTGTATAACAATCTACTACTTAGAGTGACCTAAATATATAGATTCATACTAAATATATAGGATTTAAAAGTGGTCTAGATTGGAGATCGATTGTAACCCACAGAAGAAACCAAGTAGGAATTCCTTAAAGTGCAGAGTCGGTTGCGGTGCGGTCGGAAATTCACAACTCTGAAAGGGTATTCACTAAATGCAAGCTCTTTCTTTACCTTTTATAACTCGAAAAGACGCTCATTTTTTCTAAGATTCCGTTTTTCTCTTCCACAATCATTAATTTTTTTGGCGAGCGTTTCTTAACGCTGCCAACTGTACTCTGTATAATGACACAATTTAAGATTTTGAAAGGTCTGATAAATATGGCTTTGAATTGAAAGGGTTTTTTGAATTTTTATTTTAACTGGAAACAACTCTTTTAAATTTTAGAGGGAAAGCGTAATGAAAGAAGAAAGTTGAATGGGCAAAAAAACACGATGTTTGCATGAAGTGTTGAATGAAAAGTTTTCGAAAGTTTGAGATCCACACATTATCATCATCAGCCATAAGATGTACACTGCTGAGGCGTATTTCCATTTGGTGGGCGTCCTACGCTGCGCTACGCATATTCTGTTATGAAAATGAACTTTTCATAAAAATACTCCGCAAGGCTTGTTATTGTTTTTTTTTATTGATATAACCCGTATTCATATAGGTGTCTTTAAAGTCTGTTTCAGTTAGTGGTGTTGAAGTTAGTGTCGTTAAAAGTTCTGCGAATTGCTAAAGGATATTTGCACGATAGATTTCATAATGATAGATAAATAAAGACATAATGTTTCTATATGAATGACGCTTGAATGATGTATCAATCATAGCATAGAATTGGTTTAAGTGGCCTAAGAGGATAGAGGATTAGTTTATATCCAACAGTGGACTATTAACTGCCAATAAATCGACGAAAACACGCAAAAAAATATTTTATATATAAATAAATATATATTGCAGGACATTTCACACAGCGCTATTTAGCCCCAAACTAAGCAGTGCTTGTACTATGGGATACAGATAACTGATAGAATTCGTATATACTTTTTTGTAAATATATACTTATAATAATATAGAAAAACATCCAGACCAAAAACAAATATCTGTAGATCATGCAAACATTTGTTCCGCGGCGGGAATCGAACCCGCTACCTCCTGCGTCTCAACTGGCGCACTGCGCCACGGAGGTAAATATATATATATATATATAGGCTCGCGTTTGACTACAATCGTACCTAATACAAAATGATGCAGTCTACGATGGAACACACTGATCTAGAAGAAACTTGTTCACTGGCGATATGAAACTTCGTAGGTAGTAATTATTGGGAAATACACACTCGTACAAGTTTTCTTAGAAATAGTATTTTATTATTATTTATTTTATGGTCACAATAAATATATTTCTATTTCTATTATCTTGAGGCACAAACAATATAGGTACAATAACTTTCATTCAAATATTTCTAGCACAGTTTTCTTTGGATGTGAAAAGTATTGACTTTCTTGCAATCTCAGTAGACCGTTGTATTCACCCTAGTTTCAAACTGGGCTCTGAAAGCACAATAAAGTATTGATTACTTCATTCACGGATTCGCTCTCTATCAAACTTTAACAATAAAGGTTTAACTTGTGTTGTTTTGTTACATGAACTAAAATCGTTTGGTGGTTGTTTCATGAGCAAAACCTTTTTGTTTAATTTGAGATTGAGCACAATTACTATAAAACAAGATTAACCTAATGTTGTTTTAAAAATCCTTTTTTAATGGGCATGCTTTTAACTGTTTTACCTACTAATTATACCCATTTTTAAGGTTCCATACCTCAAAAGGTAAAAAAAGGAACTCTTATAAGATCCCTTTCTTATCCGTCTGTCCGTCTGTCCGTGTGTCATCACCGATTTTCTCAGGAACAAGTGGACCTAACACGTTGAAATTGATACCAGATACTGAGGCCTATAATCCCTATTAGGTGTATGAAAATCAAGGTCCTGAGTCAACACGATAAAAAGATATGGGCAAATTTAGATTTTCGCGAAAATTTGTAAGTTCCAAAATTTACGAATTATCGCCAAAATGTGTTTGTGTATCGTGCAAGTAAAATATTCAATCTATTGAGCAATGAGCATGACCTTGACCTGTTCAACTGCAGTATTTCATCTCTTAAAAACAGAATTAATAATATCTTCTTTGATCGATTTAGGACATGTGTGAGTGAGTGAGGATGAGTTTTTGATAACTAGTTTTGTAATATATCTACTTGTAAATTGAGTGAATGGCACCTGATTTGGTATCGTGAACGTGAATGACCCGTACAGTGTTCGGGTAGATTTTGTCTTTTGTTATTTTGTTGTTGCTTGCTAGTATAATGGGATTCTATCAGTGGAGACCTTTAAATGGCCTGTTTATTACTATTCACTGTAACTATTGTGTTTAATATGTGCTGATGGTTTTCCTAAAATAAATAAATAAATAAATAAAATAAAAAATAAAATTTACCTTAATTTTCAACTTTTTTATTTTTTTTAAATTTTCTTTTATTTGTGCTGTAAGACCTTGCTTTTAACCAAAATTGACAATTCTAGGTCAAGCGGAAGTACCCTATAGGTTTTGGGTCGAAAACCTATATGGTAGTTCCCGTTGACCTGCTTTGTAGGTCACGTATCTTAGAAATGTGTCCTACGATGCACTACCCTGCGTCCATCAACTAAAGCGGTTATTTAAAAACTTCTGATCTCTCAGCGTCACGCTCCAGACAAACGTACACAAATAACCTCCCATTCTTATGATGAGCGCGAATGTATGGCGGACCAAGATAAAGAAATTATACCATGTGGGGGGAAGTGTTTTATTGCTGCTCGTTACCAAGCCACGAGACCGTTGGAGATATCCTTGTGACAGAAATTACTCTATTTATTATTATTAAAATACCGAAATTGGATGTGGAAGTACTTACTTCGTTAGGTGTTAGATATTTTTAACAGCCTGGGGGCCTAGTAATTATATTAACTGTCTTTTGTACTAGTACAAAACATCAATAAACATTTTAAACATACTAAATGTGCTATTTGTACTAAAAACGGGATATTTACCATGATTTGTGAGTTTTGAGTATCCCGCTATTTCGATGCAGTTGCATGCACCATGGTCACGGGTAAACTGAAGTATTTGCGAGTGGATAGTTATTGGCTATAGATAAAACGACCTCTTTCTCACTCTCTTGCTAGGTTTTCGGTTTCATTCTCGATCATAACTCGATTCCGATACACAACACTCACGGTATCAGGACGCATAATTGGCACTTCACTTCTTCGGTTCTTACACATTCTCACCACAGGATTTCAGGCTCCAGATAGATGAAAACCATCTTCACGATTGAAATTCTTGTGTTTGGTAATCTCAATTGCTTCTTGAACTAGTCTTGGCATGCAATGTCGTTTAGTTGAGATTACTTGTGGGTTGTGTAGCTCGATCCAGTGGTTTGAGCCTGAGTCCAGCAAATGTTCCGCTATGGCAGACTTTTGTCTGTCCACATTCTTCACCGCCCTGTGTTCCTTCACCTCAATGTGTTATATACATTTTTTTGTAATTTGGAAATGGTTACGGTTTAAGATTATATATTTATCACAAAATTGACAAAATAAATCACTTCCTGAGAAAAACAAGCATATGGCCCACTTGACGTGAAGTGATAAACATCGCAAAACAAAGCATTGCCTCGCAAGTTACATACACTAAGCACGTGTCCAACGATGCATCGATTGCGATTACAATAAATGAGGCATATAATAGTATATTATGAAGTGAGCTAAGTTGCTTATTATACACGAGACTGTGAGTTACAGTCCGAGCCGTAGGCGAGGGCGTAAATCAGCCGAGTGTCTAGTGAGCAAGTTGCTCACGAGTTTCATACGCACTTTTTCAACACACGAGGAAAAAACAAACATACATCGTTAAGCATAAAACTATTAAAACAATTGGTGAATGTACAATTTTCATAACGATATTGTTGCACGCGCCAAATGTAAGGTTACATATAGCCATACAGCCTACTTCAAAATTATAATTTTAGTGATAAAATGCAAATATTTTATAACAAATTATTGTGAATTATAAATAATTTGATAATAATAAATGTTTTTTCGTCCTAATTAGGGACACATTTATTTATTCCAAAAATGTGAATGGATTTTCAGCGGCAATAAACCTCTTTGTTGATACAAAACTGTATTACCCGGTTAAATTGAAAATGCTCTGTTTACTCGCATATAATTTGCAGTTACGTACTACTTAACTTTGTAGGGATAATTCTATTATGCACTAGTGCGTAATATTATTATGCACGTGTGTGTTATAGGTCGGTTTATGGCACTAAGAACGATGTAATAAGACTCCCTTTACGAGTAAGTGTGTTGAAAAAAATAATATCAAACGAGAAGGAAGTTAAGACTCATTCTGATTATTTAATGATTATGGTTTTATGGATTTTATGGTTGATGATTATGATAATAAAAACATGCATCAGTATTAATACAGAAAAATCCCGTATGCCAAATACACAGAAATGTTGTAATTACTAAATAAACTAGTGGTTCGCCCCGAACTGAGATCTCGCGAGACTCCCATAAAATAAAATAAAAAATGTTTGTAATCTTTGACTATCAAAATAGTGCTACGAAATAAATACAACTAACTTAACCTACAGTTTAATTCAAATTACAGGTAACGGGAGTTCATATAAAGTTTTTTTTTTCTTTTTTGGGGTACAAAATGCAGTTATTCTGGATTTTAGACTTTTGCCTATATTTGTGTCACTAATATATTTGTGGGGGCACTGGTGTACCCTGTGAATTTTGTCAAAGTTTTGTTTTTATTATGGCTAATAACTCAAAAACCACAAAGTTTAGACTAAAAATAAAAACAGGGCTGAAAGGTACTAATAAAAACCTTTAATTTGACGTCCCATTTGATCTTATAGTCTCATTTTTTTTTACCCTATATGCTCGGACAAACAAATATATATACATACATACTTACATACATACACAACGCCGATTTACCCAAGTTTTGAAATTTGAAGATCTCGCTTCGCTCGATCAATCAGCTGCACGAGCAGTTACAAAAATAAAAGCGCAGGATTTTATATTACTTGTCACAAAGTTATCGTGGCTTGTTTTTAACCAAATATACGCACAAATTTATGGTTTCAGTACTTGAAATAATACAGAAATCAATCTCGTACGCACTCCATTGCTTGTCGCACGCACATCTAGTCGTGTTATCTCGCTCACACAAACGTACGGAGGGCGTGGCTTGAAAATAATTTTATTTGAAATTAATTCCAACTTATATTCATATTATTCGTACGGGCTTATGACCGGCAAAATTACTTTCAATTGCCCTAGTAAGGTAGACTTAAATAATTTACGTATTTTAAATATCAAAATGTATCGTGCATACCCCTCATCGTTGCGCATGCATGCGGCTGACAGACGACGGCACGTAAAAAAGAAAAATTGTCCAATATTTGCTGGTAAATGAATATCGTTGAGTAATTTGATTGTCAATCATTTGGGTACAGTTTGCGATACATCCATAAGGCTACACTCAAGTTTTGACCGGCCAAAAAAAGCCATCCAAAATACGTTCGCAGCATGAGCGCTTATTGTCTGTTATTGAATTAATAGTTAGTATGAAGCAAACTTGGTAGGAATTTATGAATGAAGGTGAAAGAATGATTGCTCGTACGGATAAATAATAATAATAAATAATAAAAAGCATTTATTGAGGAACAACAAATATACAGTCATGTGTACAGTTTGAAACGATGATGCCTGTATTAGTATGAAAACTGTGTTACAGACACCAACGCCCTCCTCCTATACATCAATGAGTTCCAATCAGGTAAAATTATCAAAAACTAAACTAAAAATTCTAGTTATTTCCAACAGACCAGAAGGATCTGTGTGGGTGTATGTGTTTGTGAGTGTGTGTGTGTGTGTGCGTGTGTGTGTGTAAATGATTATCTTGTGTTGACTAATTAGAATATTTTTTGATGATTATCTTTAAATTAGGTTATTTAAAGTTTTAACTACTTAGATGTCATCAGTAACAAACACTTAACAGGTGTTTTTTTTTGGTTATTAGGTACCATTTATGGACGATCAGATGTAAAGTTTTGTACTACGAGCAGAAACAGCCACACGCACACATAGACGCGCAATTCATCTTGGATCGAGTCAGTCGAACGTTCGCAACTTGATCGTGCGCTCGTTATACTACTTGTTTAATAAAGGATTTACTGGCATGGTTTCGAGTTAATCTGGCAACTGTTATGTGAAATTATATTTCCAAAGTTTTAAAACTTTTCTAAGTATTAATAAATGAAGATACAACTTTCGCGCCACGGAGGAGTGTGAGATTTGGCATAGTTTAATTTTAAAGTTTAATTGGAGAAGGAAAGGCGAATGCTAAAATTAATTTAAAAAACATATATAAAGATCGAATTTTGACCACAGTATATGCCTATGATATCATATCAACTCAAAATAAGCTTTTTGTTCTTTTGTTAAGGTTGTGACTGGTAGATGTGACTATTAGCATTAAGTTTTTCTAGCACTATTCTATTTTGTGTGAAAGTTTTAAATAAATAAATAAGGTTATATCTGAGTTATAATGCAATACCATTTGCTGTAAGCTAGAGTTCCTTCGCAGTAAAGATTACACAAGGAACTGACAATATTTTTCTACAATTAGACTCTAAACGTCTCCCCAGCTGCGCAATTTGAGCCCTTGCCAACACAGATGTCTTACACATCTGCTATTTCTTATTTTTAATTCATAAACATGAATTAATGTGAGTAAAAAAACAGCATCTGTAGGGGGAAACGTCGTCAAAAACGTTTCTTGCGAGAGATTTCTTGCCCATGATTTAATGTATTTTTGGTATTCAAACCCTCTAAATCGAAAGAAATGGTCTCCCATTTTCTCATCCTCTTGAAGGAGAAGGCCTGCAGCCGTTTCATTTTTATACAAAAATTAGAATGAGACGGAAAATTTCACGGTCAGTCTGGCGTCTGAGTTAACCAATCTTGGAATAGGAAACGTAATCCTATCACATACGTTGGTCCCATAAGTCGTATTGTGGTTGGGGATTATGCAGATGTAAGTGACAGTGACATCTGCATTATTATCTAAGCTAGCTGTCAGTCCAACGAATATTCTACTTGATATTAATTTATAATTCAGGTACAATCCCCGTTTTTTTGCTAAAAGGTAGTGGGTTAAGGAAATATTGTTAAAAATGACGTTGTAGAGTAGTTCTTTTTAGGGTTCCGGTACAAATTGGTAAAATCGGAACCCTTTTGGTGTGAATTTCTCCCTCCGTCCGTCCATCTGTATGCTGAATAACACAGCTATATGAAATTTGAAAGAGTTATAAACAATACCGACCTTCCTCAATTACAAGTAAGAAAATTCAAGAATATTTTTATTTTGACTACTAAATAAAAATAAATAAAGTTTAAAATAGGGTTACTAGGTCAAGATTCCAAAACAATTTTTTATTTTTATTTAGTATCGTTTTAGTACTGAAAAAATTACCGTTTCCGGCCCCTTATCTCCAAAGTTTGCGAAGTGAAAAATCTGAAATTATTATGCAAGGGTTTTATTTTAATATTGGTTCCATCTACTTATTACGAGCGGAATAAAGCAGTATATGTTACAAATTAAAAATAATAGCAATATTAAGCATTTTTAACGTGCAAATAATGTTATAACAAGTACATAAGTTATCACATCTTAGGTTGAAAGTAATTAGCCCTCCTAAAACAGTGAGCACAGTTTATACTAGAAACAGTATCCGATGATATTACGAGAAACCGAGTCAGGACCTCATAACAAGAAGCAAACGACAGTTTTCTTTAAATTATTTTAATTCGATGAAAGAAGTTTCGAGAACGTCTCTACGGCAATACGTCGTCGCGCGATTTGCATTTTTATGAAAACGTTTTACAGCGAAACTAGAACGATTTTGTATGTCCGACACGATGGAAGTGAGTGTCAAACTAGTAGGAAATTATCAACCTATTATGATCTGAATTCTCCTGTTAGGATTCTGTTGAGAGCTTTTTAAAACAAAGATATTCGAGTACCAAAATTCAACATGTGACTTTAATATCACTCAACGTTAACATTCTGTTTTTCTTTCTTCCGTAACTGAGATTTTTCGCCGGGTTCGATTCCCGCCGCGGAACAAATGTTTACATGATCTACAGATATTTGTTCCGTGTCTGGGTGTTTTTCTATGTATTATAAGTATGTATTGACAAAAAAAAAGTAATATACGTATTCTATCAGTTATCTGGTTCCCATAGTACAAGCTATGCTTAGTTTGGGGCTAGATAGCGCTGTGTGAAATGTCCAGCGATATTTTTTTTTAGAATACATATATGTTATTATGTAATTGTCACATGCATAGACCTGACCCCACAATAGGGCTATACCCATGTGCCCATATTGAGTGTATCAGACACTACACTACGGTACTGAAACGATAAAAGGTTAAGCGGAAGAGAATGCTTTCGATTGTTAATTTTCCCTATGTACCTTCATATTAATTTATTTATTTTCCATCATCTTTAACATCAATTTACCGTATGACCACGATCTCGCCTGATGGTAATCGATGCAGTCTACGATGGTACACGCTTGTCTAGAAGAAACCTATTCACTCGCGCCTTGAAGATCCCTAGGTTGCCTAGGAAGTACGAGTATGTCCAAATTAAGTCGCATGCTACTTAAAAAACTACTATTACTAATTATATTTTCGATAGTGGATGATAAAAGAAACTAGTAGTACAAACTTTCACTGAACATTCGGTTTTATTGAAACAAACCAAAATTGGGCAAGATGTCGTACGTATTTTCAGTTACGTTGTTTTTTGACAACGAAACAGACTTATCCCACTACCTGATGGTAACCGATCACCGTCACCTATTGACACCGACAACACCCGGGGTATTTTTGATGTTATAATAACAAAAAGTTTGCAATCTATGTGGTTTTATAGTTTACCAACCTCCCGATTTCCATTCCAATTGAGTAGTGAGAAATCGGGAGAGAGAAACGTAGAGCCGATAAGATAAAAATCAAAAGAGTTATCAAGCCTGACATTGCGCCAAAAGATACTAATAAATGCATAGTACTTATTTGATTGCAAACGCGGGTATGACATAATCACATGCAAAATACGCAATAGTGTCCTCTTTTTTATCACTAATCTAGGATTCATTATTTAAATTCCGGATATGAGGCTGATAATCCACACTAATAGTATAAATTCAAAAATATCTGTTTATTGCGTTTTCACGACCAAACAATAATTTCGATGAAATTTATTTAAAGAGATTATGCCCTTGAGAATTGGAGAGATAGGCATTTTTTTACTGACTAATCACGCGTTCAAAGCCGCGAGCGGAAGCTAGTATTTATTATAAACAGGGCAATGCACTGTAACCACCGATCTTTGCGTGCGGAGTAAGCCCTAAAAGAGGGCTCAGAGCTCATTTTAACAATTATAAACTTAAGCATTTTTATCAATCAATTTGTAGATTTATTCAGCGTCTTGCGGTGCGTTGCAACATTAGCTGGGCATAAAGGGCGTCGCTGCTAAGACACAGTGTTTAATATGTATGTAAGTTAGTAATAAGGACAATTATTCATATCAGCTGTAAAGGTCTTATACAACATTTAGTTCCAAAATTCAAACTAGATGTCGCGACTAAAAAGTGTCAATTCCTGAATCGCGCTGACGAAAACCGCACGCAATGTTATATAAGGCCTCAGAGTAAAATGTATGTTGAGCTAGTTCGGGTGACTTGTTACTTGCAATAAAGCAAATTTGGAAGTACAGTGCCTAGTGATTTGGGAGGACCCTTTACATGGTCCTACGAGCGGATTTCACTAGCTCCTTTGGTGTTGCTAGCACAACGATTTTTGTGTATTTTGGCATAGAAACCAATGGTGGATCGCCATTGAAGTGCCATACCCACACTGAGGTGGGAAGTGTGTTCAGTGTACGCCGCCGCCACTGGATCGCTGGCTGGCTGGCCAGCACGGCTGACGCATAGACAACCAAGGTGCACTGTGGATGCGCTAGAGGGCGCCACCGCAGTTGAAAAATCGTTGGAGTATCGAGGCTATTACTGGATGGATGGATCATGCATTGTAAAGTTTGTGAAGTGCAATCGTGAGTATGTACAATTTCGTTTATTTATATTTCAAAGTGTGGTGAATATTTTTGCGAAGCAAAGAAGATTTTGGACTTTTTATCTTTAAAATTTTTACTGATTCTTGGACTTACAAAAATTGAACAATTTTAGGACTTCTAGTATCTTATTTTGTGTGCATGTTAGTTAAGTTTACCAAACTCTGTTGAGACGGGGAATCCATGCCCGAATTTTAAAAATTTGGTTAGTTTCTCAAACACTTGTAAAATTTTTGGAAAAAATTACTTATTTTGGACTTAGAAAAATTTCGATTAAATTCATCTTTACAAAATGGAACCATTATATAGATTGCAAAATGACGCTAAATTGCGCATTGAAAAAGCGAGAAGTAATATGAAAAAGTCTCCTAAAGCGCGTATTACTCGTTCGTACGTAGATGCAAGATTAGAGTCTTTAGAAAGTAGTTGGAAAAGTTTTGTAAAGATACATGAAGAAATTATTCAGAAAGTAACAGAAATAAATGTAAACGATAATTATATTAAAAATGAGATTTATGAAAATACAGAGGAACTGTACATAGAATATAAAAGTGAATTGAGAGAAATTATGGTCGAGTTTGGTAATGTAGCTACACATGTAACAAGATCCGATCAAAATTATAAAATTAATCCTAAAAATGATGGTATTAAATTACCTAAAATTACAATTCCCACATTTACGGGCAATTATGCTCAGTGGCCAACTTTCAAAGATTTGTTTGTATCTTTAATTCATCAGAATGAAAGTTTGGACGATGTACAAAGGATGCACTATTTAAAAGGCTTGTTGTCGGGCGAAGCTGAGCAGTTGGTTAGGAATATTCCAATTACGTCTGATAATTACACTGAATGTTGGAAAATGCTTAGCAGTAGATTTGATAATAAAAGATTCACATCTAATTGTTTGTTAAAACGTTTGATGAGCCAAACTATTGTGGCAGAGAAATCTAGTGCCATTAAAGATCTATTAGACACTACAATGGAGTGTTTAAATGGTCTAAAGAATCTTGGTGTTGATGTTCAGTCGTGGGATATTATAGTGATCTACATTGTGAGCTCTAAATTAGATATCGAATCCCGAAAACTATGGGAGACAAAGATAAGCTCACATGATAAACTACCCACGATTGTAGAATTTAGAGAATTTTTAGAATCCAGATCACGTGCATTAGAATTTTTAGATTCAAAATCTACTAGACCTAGACTGCCTTTAAGTAAACCAAAGATTTGTCATATAGTCAGTGCCGACAACAATGCCAATGTAAACATTACATGCCCATATTGTAAAGAGAACCACAAGATTGCAAATTGTAAGCAGTTTGCAAAAAAGAGTTATGAATCGCGTCATGACTTTGTTCAAACCAAAGGCTTATGCTTTAACTGTTTAGGTTCCAACCACTCCATCAGGTATTGCCGTCAGAATTCATCATGTCACATATGCAAGCGAAGACACCATTCGCTGTTGCATCCCAATAATCCCAAATCAAGCTCCAGTTCAGTCGTATCTAATGCGGTCTCTAATTCAACGGCTGAAGTCAAATCAACGGTGTCTGCTGTTCAGACAGCGTTATCAGAGGGCGAATTATCTTCGTCAAATAATATAGCGTCACATTTTTCTCAAAGGTCAGTGCCTACACGAGTTTTGTTGGCCACAGCTCTTGTCGAAGCACAGACAGGATATGGGTCTACACAACTGTTGAGGGTGTTATTGGATCAAGGATCCCAGGCATCATTCATAACCGAGTCGGCAGTTCAGCTGCTTGGACTAAAGTAGAAGTCGGCCAGAACGGTCATTTCAGGGATAGGTGGCGAGAAAAGCAGTTTTGCTTCTAGGTTTACAGTCACAGTGACTATTCACTCGCGCATTGATTCCACTTTTAGCGTCCAAGTAGAAGCATACGTGTTAAGTACCATTACATCGCTCTTACCTTCTGAGAAACTTGCGAAATTCAACTGGCCTGAATTACAGCTAACTTTAGCTGACCCAGAATATCACACACCAAATAGGATTGACATCTTGCTTGGCGCTGAAGTCTATGGCCAGGTATTAAGAGAGGGTTTGACACAAGGTCCTCCAGGCCTTCCAGTAGCTCAAAATACAGCCCTGGGTTGGATTTTGTTTGGTCAAATCCCATCGAGTTTAGACTCGAATATTCATTGTCATCATGCCACAATTAGCGTAGTAGATCAGGTTGATGACAACGCACTCCTAAAGCAGTTTTGGGAGATAGAATCCATAGTTCCCGGATCACCGAAGATCCTTTCAATAGATGAGCAGCGTTGCGAAGAAATCTACTCTCAAACCACTTCAAGAGATGACAGTGGTAGATACGTTGTTCATCTTCCATTTCGTGATGATGACCCGTTAAGCCAGTATGGTAGTTCCAGAGACCACGCTGTAAAGAGATTTCAGCTTCTTGAAAACAAGTTCAAGAAGCACCCAGAATTAAAGAAGCGGTACTCCGAGGTGTTTCACGAATACCTTGATCTTGGTCACATGGAGCGCGTACAATGTGATGATCCTAGAAGAACTTCAGCGGTTTACTTACCACATCACGCTGTTGTACGCGAAGACAAGTCGACAACCAAGGTTCGAATTGTGTTCGACGCCTCAATGAAGGGGTTTAATGGCGTGTCTCTGAATGACGATCTTATGGTTGGCACAACATTGCAACCGCCATTGCGTCAAATCATTATGAAGTGGAGAATGCATCCTATAAGCATATGCGCAGACATTATTAAAATGTACAGACAAGTTAAAATCTTACCTGAACACGTAGATTATCAGCGAGTGGTATGGCGTGATGATCCTAAGAATGAAATTGAAGATTTTCGCATGCTGAGAGTTACCTTTGGCACGTCAGCAGCTCCTTACCTCGCTGTAAAGACACTGCAGCAGGTAGCAGTCGATGAGTGCGTACATTGTCCTGAAGTATCTGAAAAAATAAAGAATGAATTTTACGTAGATGATCTGATGACAGGGTGTCAGACAATTCAAGAAGGATTAATGTTAAAAAAGGAAATAACAGAGCTACTTGCCAGAGGTGGTTTTCAGCTGCAAAAATGGGTAAGTAGCTGCAAGAAATTAAATTTATTGATTGCGGATAGTGGAAAGAATCAGAAGGAAGGAAATGATCAGGGAACAAAGGAAAAGGATATAAAAATAGATGAGGTTATGAAGATCTTAGGAATTTCATGGGATCGAGAGTGCGATGTGTTTAGATACTCGGTAAAGCTATCTTCACAGCAGACTCCAATCACAAAGCGGCAAGTCATATCTGACATCTCCCGCCTATTTGACCCGTTGGGATGGGCAGCACCGTGTGTTGTCACATCAAAAATATTTATTCAAAAGCTTTGGCTTTCGGGAATGGGCTGGGACGAGGAGTTGCCGTCAGAGTTGTTGGTAGAATGGCAAACTTACCGAGAAAATCTTGCAGAGACGCGGAGGTTCAGCATTCCAAGATGGGTGGATATGTCAGCTGATAACTTTAGTGTAGAGTTGCACGGCTTCTCTGACGCTTCTGTTGCTGCTTATGCTGCGGTCGTATATGTTAGAGTAGTACGCGCCGACAAATCCATCACAACGGGATTAATCACTGCTCGAACGAAGGTTTCCCCAGTAAAGCAGCAATCGATTCCAAGGCTTGAATTGATGGGAGCGGCTCTGCTGGCTGAGTTGATCTCAGAAGTGTCCGTAGTTATGAAAATACCACAAACTTGTGTCCATGCTTGGACCGATTCATCCGTCGTTTTAGCTTGGCTTAGCAGCCATCCTAGCCGATGGACCACTTTTGTTGCAAACAGAGTTTCTACTATTCTCTCTCTGTTTGACAATTCGCACTGGGCTCATGTCCAGTCCTCTCAAAACCCAGCAGATATTGCTTCAAGGGGGTTAACTCCACAAGAACTTTCTTGCAGTGTTTTGTGAACTCAAGGACCACAGTGGCTACGAGATGAAAACATCAAATATACAAGAGCGAAAGCCATATCCACAAACATGGAACAGAGATCGGTTAAAGCTCATGTTGTTACTGAAAATACAGAAGATCCAATGTGGATAAAATATTCAACACTGCAGAAATTAGTGAGAGTTATTGCATACTGCCGGAGGGTTTTAAGATGGAGGAAATTGGGAGATGATAGTAGAAGGTATGAAGAATACTTAACGAAGGAAGAGATAGAAGAAGCAACAAAAGTGTGTATTAGACAGGTTCAAAAGCAAGTGTTTAGTAAAGAGATTGAGGATATAGGAAAGACAGGAATGGTAAGGGCATCAAGCAAACTTAAATCTCTTTGTCCCATGTTGGATAGTGATGGGATCTTGCGCGTTAGTGGTCGTATTCAGAACGCCAAGTTGGATGTGGACACAAAACATCCTATCATTATACCACAAAATACTCACTTCACAAATCTTGTGGTTGGTGAAGCCCACAAAAGGACCCTTCACGGAGGACCTACGTTGGTCTTAAATCATTTGCGTACCAAGTATTGGGTAATTTCAGCCAAAACTTTAGTTAAGGCATTTGTTCGCAATTGTGTCACATGTAAACGGTACTCTATAGCTGCTCAAACACAGTTGATGGGTCAGTTACCGTCAAGTAGAGTGACACCAGCTAGGCCATTCCGACACAGCGGAGTTGTCTTCGCAGGTCCCGTCAACATCCGAATATCAAAGGGTCGTGGTCATCAGTCCTATAAGGGATACATTTGCCTGTTCGTTTGTATGGTTAGTAAGGCCATACACTTAGAAGCTGTAAGCGATTTGTCGTCTCAAGGCTTTATCGCGGCTTTTAAAAGATTTGTTGGACGTAGAGGCGTAGTCAGTGACGTTTGGAGCGACAACGGCACAAATTTTGTTGGCGCCTCCAAAGAACTGCGTCATCTGGTCGCCGCAGAAAAGTCATCTGTGGCTGTAGATATTAGAGAGTGGTTAGGCAATAACGGTACTGCGTGGCACTTCATTCCCCCTCATGCGCCAAATTTTGGAGGGCTTTGGGAGGCGGGAGTGAAGTCCACCAAGTTCCACTTGAAACGGGTGATAGGTAATTCAACTCTCATCTATGAAGAGATGTCCACTGTGCTAATTCAAGTGGAAGCATGTCTCAACTCGCGACCGTTGTCTATGATGCCTGACAATCCCAACGACCCTGCCCCGTTAACACCAGGCCATTTTTTGATAGGCGAGCCTCTGATAACGGTGCCTGATCGCAATTACGAGGATAGCAACATGAGTAGTTTGAAGCGTTGACAGCTTTCTCAGCGTATATTGCAGGAATTCTGGCGACGATGGTCTGAAGAATATTTGGTTCATTTATTGCAGCGTTATAAATGGAACAAGCATGTTCTAGAACCAAATATTGGAGATGTTGTCTTAGTAAAAGAGGATAATCTACCTCCTGCTCGTTGGTTGTTAGGTAGAATAGTAGAAAAACACTCTGGTTTGGACAATGTCACACGTGTGGTCACTCTCAAGTGTAACGGTTCGTTATGTAAACGTCCCGTATCTAGGCTATGTGTTTTGCCTGTATGTGATTAGAGTTAAGTAGTGTTAATTTATAAGTCATCTGTAATCACTAGATTGTTTAAGTTTTGTTTCGGAGTTGTCATTTAAGTGAAAATTTTGTTGAGTTTAAGGTTATAATACAGTCCACATTATTGAATACTATTTTTTGAGCTATTAGTACATTTGGAATGTTTAATTCTGTGTTTACACCTCACCTCATAGTGGGCGGTGTCTTTAGTTAAGAACATACACAGATGTTCATGGTGGGCGGTATGTTTAATATGTATGTAAGTTAGTAATAAGGACAATTATTCATATCAGCTGTAAAGGTCTTATACAACATTTAGTTCCAAAATTCAAACTAGATGTCGCGACTAAAAAGTGTCAATTCCTGAATCGCGCTGACGAAAACCGCACGCAATGTTATATAAGGCCTCAGAGTAAAATGTATGTTGAGCTAGTTCGGGTGACTTGCTACTTGCAATAAAGCAAATTTGGAAGTACAGTGCCTAGTGATTTGGGAGGACCCTTTACACACAGTGTTTTAGTCATCCGCTCTGTTTAGTCTTCCTTATCCACAGGAAATACATGATTTAGTTATCTCTGCACATATTGCAGACCTGCATTTATTTCTAAATTTTTCAAACTGTTCTATTCACAAGACAATCTGATCGTCTCTGTAGATTGTATTAAAAAATTGGGTAGTCTGTAGCTTTTTAGATAACTAGAAGCAAAATATAATGAAACAAAAACAGAGAATGATAACGTCCCCAGTAATTAGCTTCCTATCGCGCATGTTGGTTTTATGATAATTAAATTTCGTTAAAAATGTTAAACTTCATTTTACTTTGAATTTAAATTGGTTGATTCTATTGTTATCAAGTGTACGATTCTCAGAATCTACAAAGAACATCAATTGAAAGGTGGTTACCAGTATAACCAGCCGTAAATAACCTAAAACTTTAATGAAATTAAGTGTCTAATTGAATAGTTATAACTACAACCCGGTGTCAGAATATCTGTCAAATTCTCATGCTTTAGAAGTCAAAGTTTTGTTATCTTGGTGTGGCCTAAACGCTAGTAGTCAACACTAGGCCACTACAAGCGTGCGCTGTGCGCATATACACTTTGATGATATACACTTTCTTGCTCAGTAGGTACAAACGGAATCGTATCGCTAAAAAGCATCTCGGCCGTGTGAATGATCTTCAAACTAGTGTAGTGAAGGAAGAACCGCATAAAATGTTAAACATCTGGACCGCTCTAGGACGACTCCTATTCATTCGCGACCCAGTTCCAACTTACTCTTTCTTGTTTTCGTGAAATACTGAAGCGACTTGGTTTTTGATGAGTTTTGTCTCAATTGAATGAAACGTTCAAATGAATTGCTTGCAGACAGTTGATTTGATGTTTTTGTCGGTTCTTTGAGCTGGGAAACTTGATTGGTTTTTTATTCATATATTTTTATGGAATGATGTTATTTTTAATATTTACTAGGAAAACTTTAATTATTTACTTTCACCATGCTATTCAGAGTGTCCTAGAGTTAGTATTTACGGCCTGAACGGGGTAATTTCATCCATGACAATTAACATGATTAAATTAAGATTAACACGTTCAACGTCCAGTGCCACATATATGGGTCACTATGAACTGGCTCTACACGTCCGTGTCCCACATATGGGTCACTACGGAACGACCAGGTACGCACTAAGGGTAACTTAAGGAGTAAGGGGTACTAAGGTGGTTTGGTGAAATGGTTTGCAAAACATTTCTTGTTCTTGATAGACAGGTTTCGAAATATTTTATTCAAAATGCTTGCGGTCACTTTTAACTTTTAACCCTATCTGTATGATTAATAAAACATATTTATATGTGTTTATATTATATTTTATTTCTTTATATCATCAAAAATATCGGTTAAGCCAAGGCCATACTTGGCTTGGACGTATGCCATACAATTGCAACCGTAGTGTCCACATTTAATGAAACATTCACCTATACAAGATTTACAATAAACATCTTGTAGTTGTATGGTATAATTGAGGTATTTGCATGGCTTCATACAATTAGTGCATTTGGCTGTTAAAATAATTTCTTCGTCATCAATCATTACTTCGCAGTCCGGTAAAATTTTGAAAAATATATCACAGATACGATTACACGGTACATGTAACTGTTTCAATTTTCTCTTCACAGATTCAATCTATAACATAATACTTAAAATATATTTCATTTAAAAAAAAAGATTAATACTAATAACCATACATTCACACTATTTTTACTATTACCTCGAAAAGAGAAACAATTTCGTCATCCGGTAAATATTCCTCCAATTTTTTTTTCAGAATAGTTAGTACTTTATCAATACTTAAATCGTATAATTTCTGAGAATTAAGTAACATATTGATATTTTTATGTATAATATTTTGTTTCTTTACTTTTGACTTTCCCGCAACGTCAAAGATAATAGATATTGGACCATATTATTGTCATTGGAGTTGACACCAAAAAGTTGGTAATATTAAAATTAAATACTTTTTAGAACGGTGTAAGAGACTGAATGTAATATTCTTATTTATGTAAATCATTAAAACATGGCAAGCATAACGCTTTCTCACATTTTTTGCATTCCGACATGACTTTTTTCGCCTTTTTTCTGGCATAAGGTACGGATTTGCCTTCTTGAAATAATTTCTTATAACAGGAGGCACATCGTCGGCGTACATCCCGGTTGCGTACTTTAGTTATATGTTCTAATCTATGTGCGGAACCTTGACCAGAAAGGTGTTGTTCCCGAGCTGAATTTGTATCTATTGAAGACGATGTGTGGAGGGCTAGATCACTACGTATAATAGATCTAACTATTTCCTCTTGGGCTTTTAAAATCGTCATTTTTTTGTTGCCGCTTGGATGTAGCTCATTATAAAGTATAGTCGAATTTACCACCGCAATGGTGATAAGATCTATGGCAATTTTTTTATACCATCTTATACTTTTGCGAATGGGTCCATGGTATGACGACAATTGGTCCGCAATGTCTATACCTTTTTTTCGTAAATTATAGTCAATTACCATTTTTGGCTTAATTTTTGGTACTCTTCCTCCAGACAAAGACATCTCATGACCATGACAGGTTGATAACATTGTAACAGCTCTTTTATCTTTCCATTTTAATACCGTCATCTCATTCTGTTTTTGCATCGCAGCTATTTGTCCTAGATCTAAATTTGCATTTACAATGTCACGAGGTACATATTTTCTATTCAATTTTAAAGTGCCTAACAAATCTGTATTTCTTGATAGCAGATATTCCGCTAAGGGGATACTTGTGTAATAGTTATCCGTTACTATACATCGTCCTTCATCCAGCAAGTCTTCTGCTAACTCCACGACAATGCTTCCAGGTTTGTCTAATCCATGTAAATTATTACTTTGACCACAGTAAATCTTGTATCCCCAAGTATAACCATCGACTGTGCATATTTTGTATATTTTTATGCCATATTTATGTGCTTTAGATGGTAAATACTGTCTAAATAAAAGTCGACCTCTAAAATGGACCATAGACTCGTCCACAACTATCACCTCTCCTGGTGTGTAAATAGATCGACAATTTCGTATAATGAGATTTATTAATGGACTAATCTTGTACAATCTATCATCTTCGTCTCTTGGAGTGTCGTTGTCGCAAAAATGCCAACATTTCATTAACAAAACAAATCTATTATAGGACATGCCTATCTTATGGAGTAATGGGTGATAATATATTTCGTCCATTTTCCAATATGATTCAACTGTTGGAAACTTTATCAATCCAGTCAGTATTATCACTCCAATAAATTTGAGCATTTCGGACGCGTCAACATCTTTCCAACGTTTAATTCGAGCAGACGGTAGATCATTTGCTACTTTCATACGAGAACCATATATATTTGTGTATTCTACCATTAAACACAGTACCTCGTCATTTATAATGTGACGGAATATCATAGAAATTTGTTCATCATTACCAAATAATCTTGTGTGTCGTGTAGGCTCCATACGACCCGTAAAAAGTTTCCTTGATAAGTTGGAAACATTTGATTGCCATGCGAAAGGGCTTGCAGATCGATTACGTGTACGTCGTCGTACCTGTTCACGATGGAGACTGCGGCTTCGTCGATTTCTAGGAAGACTGTTTTGAATTTCAGCTTGTATGGCTTCGATACTTTCTACTATGTCATCCATTGCCAAAAAACAAGCTGCATCTTCGTTTTCCTCGTCAGAATCCAACAAATCGTCGTCGAAATCAGAATCTTCTAATATTCTTTGTAAACGTTCAACCATTTTCAACTTCGTGAAGTGAACAAATGTGGTAAAATAAACAAAAGAATTACCTACATTGACTTGAGTTGACGTTCTATTACCTGACACTTCAAAATCTACTAATAACAAAAAGTATTTATATATCGATAAAGTGCCAGTCCTGAGTACGGCTCTTGAAAGTTCTGTTTTTTCATGATACTAAAAGATATGGTTTACTTCCTATTGCACTCACTAAGTATTTAGAAGTGTTTCGATTACATGTCTTATTATTTACGTCTTTAACAAGACGCATTTTAAGACTGAGGTAATATGCGGGACTTACAATGAAATTCAAACATTTTGTATGGGGACTGTTATCGTGTTAAGGAGCTAGGTGTATTTTTACTGATTATTATAAGTATTCACAAAATAAATGGTTCCCATAGTACAAGCTCTGCTTAGTTTAGGACTAGATAGCGCTGAGTGAAATGGCCAGCTATATTTATTTATTGATTAAATGTTCATAGAAAAAATATAATTTAAACTTTTTATTTCTTGAACTTTTTAGTTTGACTTTAAATCAGCTGTTTTTAAACTTTGCACCTTCCCTAGAACTTACCTTATACAAACATAATGTTTGGCTGATAAACATTAGTAGCGTAAATCAGCTGATTTTTACCAAGTGATTCTTCAATGAAAATATGCGAGGCAAGATGTAGCCTAATACCGAATAAATACTGCTGGCAAGTAAGGCCGGTAAGGCTTAGGAGACTTTACGTTACGCCTCAGTGACGGACGCTCACCCGCCGTCTGCTCATCTTATAAAAAAAGTGTTTCTTTCTTATCATTTGCGGTGTATTTCGAAACTTTTTCACATATTCGAGGTTTCAAAACTTCGACCGCATCTGAAAATTATGAAGCAACGGAAGTTCATAACGGTCTTAAGAAATTTTTACTTTAATAGTAGTCGACCACTTAGAGTGAGGAGCGAAGAGATCCCAGAAGTTAAGCAATTAGTGAGCTCCAATACAGTGCTACGAGAATAGATCACTTACTCCGTACAATAGTAATAAGATCAAATGGTAAAGGTTCAAATGTAAAGATCGCTTTATTTGTTTTTTAAATAAACACGGTTAAAAATACACTGCAATACTTAGCCTGGCTTGCACAACGATCCCTTAACGTATTTAGCGAATAAACATGTTTAAGTTTCACGTATTTGTATGTTTTAACAACTCCTTAAATCATATTTAGCCAATAAATACGTTTAAGCATCGTTGCTCAAGTCGCTGAGAAAGAAATCCCGCGGCTGTTTGAAGATTTAACAGTTAAATATAAATTATGAGTTGATAATGCATATAATTGTAATAAGTGTTTCTACGTGATAAATGCAGTTTTCATGCAGTAGGCGGAAAAATACGATTTTATCGAGCCCTTTAGGTTGACCCTGATTCCATTCGGCTTGATTTTATAGCATCCGTAAAGTGAAGAAGCTGCAATTCTCAAAGCTGTGGCCTCAGTCAGACAGCAATTAAGGAGAAATGCTATTTGAAAGCAGAAAAGGTAGAAATAATTCAGCCAATAACAAGGCGAGTTCACTCGTTAGCTAAATTATTCATTAACTGCTAATGGCCGAAATATATCAAGGACTTGTGATTGCAACTGTGACGTCACGAGTGCAAGAGAACTACCTCGTTATTTCGAGACTTGCAACATTGCTAAGTAAGGATTCGAAACAGGAAAATTTAACTTAGACCGATATGTAGAAACAGTATAGCTGTCTTTCTCCTTATCTATTCGGATATATAATCTTTTCAGATTACCAGTGGGTATATAGTTAATAAATGAATGAATTAAAAAAATATATTCCATACCGTACAATAACGATCAAAACACTGTTTTTTTTATAAGTCTGATGATTTCCTGTTTATACTAATCTAATCTTTGTATATAAAATTCCGATGTATGTGTGTTGGTAATTCTTCTCCTCCTAAACGTATTGACCGATTTTGATGTTGTTTTTTTTGTACTTATGGGGTCACATGGATAGTTCCTTGATAAAGTTGGACACGGTAGGTGGTGCTGTTGTCAAGATTCAGAAAATTGGCGGATGAAGTAGTCGCGGGTATTTAGCTTGTAATATTATAAAGATTTCAATTTACGCACAGCCTAAACCACTGACCCTATACCTGTAATATAGAGGGTGCAGGATTTTTCGAAATTCATCCCCAAGAGGGTGAAAGGGGTGTTTACGTTTGTATAAAAATCGTAGTCCCTGGGTTTATAAACTTGACTATCGACAAAAATATTTTTTTATGGTAACTAATGAAACATGTCAAAATATTTTTATGGAAATCCCTCCCTGGGCGGGTGAAAAGAGGTGTTGCATTCCGTATGGACATTATTCCTTAGCTCAACCTTTATTTATCTAAATGTTGGTATGTAGGTAAAAAGTAGTAAAAACCGACTAGAATGGGAAAGTATACATATGGGGACGATGTCACTGGCGTTCGTCTTTTTGGGTCTTTCAAATCTTTCAAAAGTTCATAGTTTCTAACATAAAATATGTGATATAGGTACTTCGTACCATATAAACTTTAAATTCGATCTTACGACTTTAAAAATATAACAAATGAGAAACATTGAAAAGCATCTTATTCCGTTTCGTTTCTCGAAAGGAAAGTTGGAGTAATGAGACTATCATTACCCCAACTTCTCGTCTTTGGAACATAGAGTTAAGCCTTAACCAGGGGTCACCGCGATTTCCGCTTACTCCTCAATTTAATTTGATCCGCCCCCTATCCGATCTCAATCCTACCGCAACATGCTATGAGCTTCTTATAAACTCCTTTCAATCCCTCCTGCTGCTCGTGGGAAATATAGCTAAGTATAGAAATAGACTTTTTAAAACGTTAAATTCATCATGCCTGATTCTTGCCCTTTTCTCACATTACGTGGGGTCGGCATAACATGGCATGTATTCCTCTTCCAAATCCCTCTATCAGCCGACATCTCAGCACTCACCTCTATCATTATCATATCATTTACAGCCTGATTTCATCTACTGTGTATAATAAACTAAAGCTAGCTAGTCTCAATCAGGTAGAGCCACTTTTGACTTGTATTTAGTGTGGTTTATAGTATGTTCTAAAAAATAAATTGACGAAATGAAAAGGTTCACAATTGGTGTGTTTATGAACAGTACTACGAGTTAAGTTAGATGGCTCGGCAAATTTCGTTTGCCATCGGAAATATACTCTATATACTTAAAAATACTTGAACCGCACGTGTGCCTTTGAAGCTCTCTGTTGACTGACGAGCCGTCACGAGCTGCGGCACGGCCGGACATTGGTTGCATAATCGTCTTAATTACACGAACGTTGCCGAGACGTACTCGTACTAACTTAAATCGTAGTGTTACTTAGAAAACTTTCGTGATTTATTTCAATCATCATCATTATTATAGATACGAGATTTATCACGTACGGTTTTATCGGTGTTTCGAGCGACAATGTTTCGGTTCCATTCAGATAAAAATGGTACATGATAAATCCCGTGTAATATTGATTAAATCGTGTACATTATTGTTGAGAGATGTTGAGTTGCTTAGTTTTGAGAAATATTCAGCTTGATCTGAATCAAAATACAAATGAAAAAGTAGAGAAATACCGACTAAAAGTTCCTTTCCACACTAACCATGCATCAGTTTAAAGAGTCTCGCTTAGCAGAATCCCTGGCATTAAAAATAAGATTCTATTTTCCGTTGAATCAGCAAAGATGAAAAACTATTTACAGAACTTGATAAATATGCTTTTGTTATTGATGGAATATCTTCTAGTTATATTGTAGCGCCTTTTATAGTAGTAGTCATTATTCAGATGTTTCAAGCTCGTTTATTCAAAAAGAAATTGCGCTGAAGTGTAAAATGAAAGCGTTATACCAAATTATCAATGATTCCATCGTCTTTCATCACTTTTTTTCAGCCCCCGTTAATCTACTGCTAAGCATACGCTTCTCTTTGTTTATGCCACTCATCGGAATCCTGTCCTAGTCTGAACCACAGTCCCAACAATTAACGTCATCGACGTGAGAAAATATTTTGTTCACCAAAACATATTCAAAATGCAGCCCATGATCGTGACTTTTGATCTTTCCATTACAGTTTTTAGCGAGTTCTTACCGAATCGAGGGGGAAACTTTATTACACAAATTGAAATTAAAACTACGCAGACTTTGCTTTCTACTTTAGACCTACGTTTCTGTAATTAGCTTACTTAAATAAATTTTAAATGAATTCTACTTTTATTGGTAATCGCAAATAAGTCTGCTATAGTCAAATTTCAATTTTAAACCAATATTGAAACTAAGTTGAAAGTTCTATGAGTACTAGATTTGTTACGCAGTTACTCCAAATATTTTTCTGGCTATTCTGAAAAGAAACAGGCGTGATATCCCTCTTCTTCTTATAACTCTTATGCCGGATGTGGACTGATGTGTACTGAACCACATCGCCGAACACTGTTCAGATGAACCTCCCATTAGAGTAAAAAGTCTTCCTAAACTTTTCTATGCCAAGGTGGACGAGTATACGGCTGAGATGCTTGAAAGAGACAAATCCTTACATGATCTGCTCTCTCATAGTCTCTGCGGGTCAAGGTGTTGAGGTACCCTGATACCCATAGATCCTGGCACCCAATTCAGGGAACCCTATTGATCAGGACTATATTGGGTTGGGTTACATCTATATGAAATTACACACAACGGCAGATAAGTGAAAAACTGTAGCGTTATTGTGCGAATATCTGACTTTCCTACATTTCCCATTATAATTCAATAACTTTTGAATACATTAATAAACGTTCAATAACAAAACACGGAAATGGCTCCATCTAGCATCGAGAGGAGGTACAGGGAAACAGTTATTCCCAAACGGCCGCCGTAACTGCGTATCCATCCTTTGTTTCTTTAAACGGCACCAATAAAAATGCAAATGGCCTGTCTGTGCGTCCAAATACAAAACTACTTTATTTAGTTCGCCGCTTTTATTTATTGTCACCTGGAATTTGTTTCAGCGGAGCGTTTGTGAGCTAACATTCTGAAATGTAAGTAAGCAAATGTTATGTAGTTAACAGATGACCTAGTTTGGTTGGACCCATTCACTCGACGTGACATCACGACACAGACCATCCAACCCAGTAAAATGTACAAATATCGTCGTCTCGTCTACCAATGCTCTTGGTCTACTAAAATTGAATTTCTGCATTTTATGTTTGTTGCCTGAGACTTCTCGGCGATCTCGAGGAACAAGCGAAACTAAAGAATAAAAAAAAATTAAGAATTTGATCTTTGACTGAAAGTTGGAGTGATGGAATTTTAGTAATACACACGTTAACTGATGCTAGGACCGTTTGTTATGAACTTGTCTGTTGGAGAAGCCTATGTCCAGCTGTGGATGTCTTTTGACTGATATGATGACGGAGTTATTCTAACATGTGGACGACTTAAACTTATGATTTGATCTTTGAAATTCGTCGAAACACGAACCTTTTACGCACCTACTTAAGCATCCATGGATTATACAGACCGCACACCTTTATGTACATTAGAAATGAAGAGCCATATTCAAATCTTTTAGTAGCAATTTCAATAATTCAGAAGACTCCTTAATCCTGATAAAAACTATCATTTTACTTTCGAATTTTAAACCTAAAAACTTGGTATCTTCCAGCTGTCTCCTAATACCAAAAGCTGCTCAAAGGTGCTCAAAGTTCCTTAAAGTTTTAATCACGTACGAGAGTAAGGTAAAACAAGTACATATACTTCTTTGTAAGCCTCCGACAAGCAAGGAATAGTTTCGCGTGCATACCGTTACAAGCATCCTTTACGTTTGGATGCACCCATCCTAAATTTGAGAGGTTATTCTGGACCTTCATAATAATAAGAAACTAGCTTTCTTCTTTGTCTATTGACGATCAAATACATATTGGTACTGCACTTTCCGATGTTTGGTGGAATTGATATTATTTTCCAAATACTAAGTACCTCTAAATAAATTACAGTACTTCTAACATGAACAAATATGCAACAATAAGTGGATAATAAGCTGATAATGCAGCGTAGGACGGCCCCCATATTAGATGGAAAGATGACCTGAAAAGGTTTCTAGGAGCTGCTGGGTGCAGGCCGTACAAGATCAGACGCTCTGAAATGGGTCACGTCCATGTTCAGCAGTGTATACGACACTGATGATAAAGCTGATAATGATGATGTGGGATGGATGGTAACGGAACGTATCGATGGTCTAAACGTTTTTGGGCTCATTTTGACCTCTAATTTCATCAATCAGATTCAATCAATCTTCGCCGATCAGAAACTAGCCCTCGAAAGAATCAATACGAATATAATTCGAAAGAAGAATACTTTTCCTAAATATTTTTCCAAACTTCCAGAATACCCCTCGCCTTTGTTCTTCCGAGTTCGCTAATGTCACGAGAAATAAGACTAAAACAGGCATATTAAGATGAGAGCTGCCTTTGAAGGGCTGCGCCAAAAAGAGTGGTAGACGATGGTACTCCACGGTGCCTACCATTGTTGAGCCGGGCTTTCATAGGCTGCGTTTGAGTTTGAAGGTGCTCTTCAGTTGGTATTTCGTTGGTACTTGGGTAATAGTCTTTCGAATAGAAATAACACACATGCAGAACATTGTTCCCTAAACGTATTTATTGACTAAACATGTTTAAAATTGACGTATTTGTATGATTTGACAACTTCTTAAATTATTTATAGCCACTAAATATTTACTTTTAGGGATCGTAGTGCAAGCCAGGCTTGGTGTAATAAATCTAGCTTAAGTATGGTTTCTTGTTATGTACTACAGTGAGATGTTTAGATGTAAGCTAGGTAGTAACCTTCCTATTTCTCTTTTATTTTTGTATGCCGAATTTTTTTATAATTGTCACTAGCTGTATCCAGCGGCTTCGCCCGCGTTGTTCTGGGGTGCATAATTACGTATTATGGGATAAAAAGTATTTGTGTTAATCCAGATTATAATCCTACATACATACCAAATTTCATCGAAATTGGTTCAGCTGTTTCGACGTGATTGAGTAACAAACAAACAAATATATAAATAAACATCCAAACTTTCGCATTTATAATATTAGTGTGATAATGTACTGATATTAACATTCTCATTTTATTTGTGATATACCTTTATAAAAATAATTTTAGTTGTGGTAGTGATCTGGAACAGTTGAGTTATCTATAGATCGTTTGCAACGATCTTAAGATGATTTAAATGTTTCTTTTGTATTTTTGAAAGAGATGTGTAAACAATTGTTACTATTGTTATTCTTTCTCTTACCTAATAAACGTTAATAAGTATATTTTAAAGAAAATTAATTAACTTTTTTGGTTTGTCTAGCTTAGTACATCCATACTTTTTTAAGCTTGATATTAGATACGTTTAAGTTACAACTTAATAATTCAAATAGGTGGTAAGCAGAAACCACAATTAGACTTTAAACCGACAAACAAATATTTGCTCGACAACTTACCATTTATATACAGCACCAACAATTGCGTTAATAATTTACGAACAAATCTAATCCGGTTATTTTGGGTACGGTTAATTATTTAGTTTATGCAAATCGAATCTCTAATTTTGGTTTGTTTTAGAGATTTGAGGGAGCGGGGAGTGGAAGTACCTACCGCAATTGTGACAGTTAAATTCAATACAACTTTGAATTTATAATAGAACTCCTCGTGACGTTTCCTATTAAACTTTAGAGTTACAGAGAGTTTCCTATAAATTGAATAGATTTAGAATAAATATGTAAACTTAATTTAGTATGTTTTCCTGTGTTCTCTTTCACATCTCATACTCCTTAAGTAAATTTAGTAGTTGTTACTCTTTTTTATTACTATCATTGATTTATTATTATTACTAGCTGTTGCCCGCGACTTCGTACGTGTTACATTACTAAATGTGTAGGTAACCTAGAAATAAAGCTAAAGGAGATAAAAGGTAGTCCATGTGGTAATCCAGATTATAATCTACGTATATACCAAATTTCATTGGAATCGGTTCAGCCGTCACGACGTGATTGAGTAACAAACAAACAAATAAATAAATAAACAAACATCCAAACTTTCACATTTATAATATTTGTGTGATGTGATTATTTTTTATCTAGTCTATGCTGCCCCACTGCTGGGCAAAGGCCTCCCCCTCATCTCTCTACTTATCTCGATCCTGTACCGAATCCCGCCAGTCCCTATAAAAATCGTCCAAATCATCGCGCCCACGCTAAAATCGGCCTAAGAGGCCTTCCACGATGTCGCTTTCCATCCACAGGGATCCATCCAGTTCCGACCTTAGCCCACCTATTTTCTTGCATGCGGGAGACGTGACGCGCCCAATACCATTTTAACTTGGCAGCCTTAATACCGACGCGACGTCAGCGATGCCGGTCTTTGAGCGCAGCCAGGTGTTCCGAATCCTGTCTATTCTCTTAACACCTAAAATGCTTGACCTACATCGCTCTTTTTTTATAATTAAGGACTATGATATGCCGTACTACGCATTACGAAAAAGTTGCATGATGCTAGATTACAAAGTAATTACTTCTTTTGCTTATGGCTATTCAAAGAAATATACAAAAGGTCAAGGCATTTTTTTTTACGTACACTTTGTCATGTTGACATCTCGACAGCTATAGAGTGACAGATGCACCGACGCGATTTGGAGAGTTTTAGGTAAGACGCGGCCGGGCGGTAGGTGCGAAGTCCATTGTTATAATAATTCAATGGATAATATAGTTATTTATAGAACTGTGAAATTGCCAGTATGTACTTAGACTAGTGTCCCGAACTGAGATCTCGCGAGTCTACCATAAAAACAAAAAAAATATTATTCGTAATCTTTTACTGTCAAAATAGTGCCACGAAATAAAAACCAACTCACTTGACCTACAGTTTCATCCAAATTACAGGTAATGGGAGTTCATATTAATTGGTTACACTTTTTTGGGGTACAAATGGCAGTTATTCTAGATTTCAGACTTTTGCCTATATTTGTGATACATAAGCTACACGCATACCAAATTACAGCACTATGGGGTCACCTGTGAATTTTGTGAAGTTTAGTTTTTATCATGGCTGATAACTCAAAAATTACAAAAATTTGACTAAAAGTAAAAACGGGGTCAAAATGTACTAATGAAGACCTTTCATTTGACGTCTCACTTGACCTAATAGTCTCTTTTTCATTTTTTTAATCCCTCTTGAACCCCAATATCTCAACAACACCCTAAAATTTTTAGCTCATTGAGTCACACCAAAATTGTGCTACTTATGTACCAAATTTCACGATGATCCGATAAACGTTTTGAAAGTTATCCTCGGACAAACAAACATACATACATACAACCCCGATTTCCCCAAGTTGATTCGGAGATCTCGCTCCGCTCGATCAATTAATCTTAAGCCTGGTTTCCTAGTGCGATGTTCCCCAACTGCCGATTTGGAGGTAGTGGGTCCGAATCCCGGCCGTACAATGGTTTTTTTCAAAATTATAAATGGATGTGTCCATTTACACGTGCTGAAACACTGAAAGAAAATATCGTGAAGAATCCGGCATGTTCAAGAACCAAAAATTCGAAGGTGTACCGTGTGCCATCGCGCTAGTATTCTATTAAACGGCGATGGGCTTGCAACCTGTCACGTGAATGCAAAAACAGGTGTTTTTATGCAAAAAGTGGGCGTGTATCAAACGTAATGTTTGGACTTACCCTTACAAGATCTGCGTTCAGAGGAATTATTATTCAGTCAAAAGAAGACACATTGCGGTCTTGGTCTCTCGTCTCCAGCCCCTGTCTCCGTTCTCGGTCTTCGGGCTCGGTCTCCCGATTTCGAGTCTCCGGTTTCAGTCTCATCTCAACCCAAACCGCTGGTTTTAGCGAATCACTTACGAACTCCGTATATTTAGTTGAGAAACAACTTATAAGATTGTTGTATTCTCTCAGCATGCAATTTTCTCCAAATGATACAATTTTATGTGTAAGGATATACAAGCGCAAGCAAAAACTAAACAAAAACGGGCAAAGCAGTAAACAGTCAGCAAAACATCGACCCTCATAAACGAGATGGCTTTTAGAAATGGTCATCACGCTGTGGCTGACTAAACAAATAATTAATTGAAATTACTTTCGTTAATGGGATATGGATTTAGCATTAATGGATTATGCTGAAATTGAACGGGTTGAGTTTCTATCTTGTAATGAATTAAAAATAGTGAAGAGTATAGAATATTCTAGATTAAGGCTTAAATTAATTAGAGACAAACAGTTTGTATAAGATTTGCAAAAATATTTTTTATCCCTTTTTAATGAGGTGTGGGCGAACTGATAGGTTTCGCAATATACACACAATTTTACGATCTCATATTTTAGAAAATAAAATTAATGTAGGCAAACCCCTCACAAAACAAAACCATCTAATTAGCGTAGGGCCAACGCCGTAGGCAAATGCCATTAAGATACGAGTACAGCCTGCAGTCTGTAGACGACTGTAGGCAGCATGCGGCGACACATCGCTCAATGTTTCACTATGAAATACCTTCCATAGCTAGCGACACGTCATATACATAGTGAAACATATAAACCAGGGGCATCTTTTGTAATCTAGACTTAACTCACCAGATTTTTTAGTATTTAAATAATTGCTGGAAATTTCACACAGCGTTATCTAGCCCCAAACTAAGCAGAGCTTGTACTGTGGGAACCAGATAACTGATAGAATTTTTATGTACATTTTTTTTGTAAATACATACCTACTTATAATATATAGAAACAACCAGACCCGGAACAAATATCTATAAATCTTGCAAACATTTGTTCCGCGGCGGGAATCGAACCCGCTACCTCCAGCGTCTCAGCCGGGTGTTCGACCACTGCACCACGGAGGTCGTCAAAACGACAATAAAATAGTTAAACAATAATTTATCCATAAAAAAACACAGTACAGTACAATGAAAGATTATTCTGGTAGACGTAACCATAAAAAAGATGAGTCTAATAACAGGTTTCGCTTGTAATATTAATTAATACTTTTCTACATGTTTTGTGCACTAGACTTAACTCATCCTATTTTTTAGTGCATATAACAATACGCTTATTTATCCATAAAATAAAATCTGATAAACATGACCATAAACTCATCAGTCGTTCAGAGGGCTTAGCCAAGTTACAGTCGATTAGCGATGACGCTAGTCGATAAGTCCAAAAATGTGTGGGATTTGACACATGCTATAGAAATACCACGTGATACAGCGACAACAAATGTATGTAGAAATCGAATAGATTCGTAGCGAATGTAATTTGGATACAGGCCCTGGTAATTTAGTAGATTTCTTTCACTCCGTACAATTCTACTAAGCCAATCGCTTCACTATGACAATGGTATCGTCGCAAAGGGGCCACTATTGGTACCTTTTGATATTCTATTAACACAATCTTTTATTGCTATGACAACACCATTGAACATTGAAGACCTCCGTGGTGTAGTAGGCGCATAGCCGGCTGAGACGCAGGAGGTTCGATTCCCACCGCCGGGTCTGATTATTTCCCTATATATTATAAGTATGTATTTACAAAAAAAAATTATTTATGTGTTCTATCAGTTATCTGTGTAGGAATCGCGGCTAGCTCTTCCCGGGATGCTGATAGAAAAGTCGAGTTTACTGTACAAAAGCTATATTGTATATATAAAACTACGACTATTTATGAGTGCGGTATGGATGGTTGCTGCTGGTGCACTGACTTCTGTAGGCGCCCCGGCCGCGCTCGCGGCACGAGTAACCTACTTAGGTCAAACTGCTGATGATACTAATATACCTACTCGTATCTGTGTGATCGATGCATCGAACATACTCCCGAGGGCGAGGTACGAGATGAGAATGAGATGAGGCGCTACAATCGAGGGGTTAGTATTACATAGATGATCAATATTTTCTTAGACTAGGTGATTGTTAGGACAATGCTTTAATGCTTTAATCTAAGTGATTGCTTCATTACAAAACTAATCCCTATTTTATACTAAAAACTGATTGTCCGCTGGTTGGCTGCTTGCTGATGGGTGAAGTTATTGTGTCTATATCACGTAAACTGGACCACCGCACGATCCCACTGGCACCATGCCCTAGCTCGGGCACGGGCTGCCGACGCGCACTAACACTATCTCCGCTGGAGGACGCCTCTCTCAGCGGGTGAGACGCGGGGGGTGGCACCGGCGGCGCCACCGGCTCCTTGGCGCGCGCGGAGGACGCACTGACGGCTCGTCTGCTTCGTCTCCACAGGAACACCAGGAACGCTGCTACGATCGCTGCTAATGCGCTGTACGATATTGCGTATTGGTGAATATCGTGCGTTGTTAAGGTCACCTCCTGTTGTGCCGCTTCCTTCATCGCGCTGATTTGCTCGCTGAGCTGCTGTAGCGAGGAGTTAAGGTGATAATCTAGACTTGGTTTGATAAACGGTAACGTAACGTTGAAAGTGTGGTGCTGTATCGGAGCTATGTTGGTAAGTACTAGGTCCGATTTGAGATTAAGTGAGCTTTGTTGTTGATAGGAATATAGTGTGACGTCACGCCCCTTTGCTGTGCATTGTTCTGTTAGGTGAATGAGCCCGGCCTTGCTGACTTGGCGGACTCGGGTTTCACGGTCACATATGATTGTAAGCGTGTAGGTATCACATGCGAAATATAAATAGAACGACGGGTCGTGTAATTGAACCCATTTATTCTGGCAGCTTTCTCTTTTAAAGGTAAACAATAGCGGCTGATTGTTATTGTTTTGTTCGACTTCTTCTAATAACTGTTTGTCATTTGAGGACCATTTTCTTAATGAAAAGCCTCCGCTCTTGAGGCACTCGTTCATTTCCGCTATCCTCTCTTTCCCTTCTTCAATGCTGTGGGCCCCTGATACCCAATCATCCATGTAAAGCTGCTCTTGGATGCACTTAGCTGCATTAGGGAAATTATTTTGCTCGACTTCTGCTAACCTTCGGAGAGTCATCATGGTAAGGAACGGTGCTGATTTTGTTCCATAAGTTATCGTGCTTAAGGTGTAAGCTCTGATAGGTTGATTCTCGTGATCTCTCCACAAAATTTGCTGCAGATATTGGTCCTGCTGATTGACCAATATCATGCGGAAGCATTTTTCGATATCTGCTGTGTATACAAAACGATATTGCCTCCACTTGAGAATAATCTCTAGTAGATCCTGCTGTAGGCTCGGACCCTTGTACATCAGGTCGTTGAGACTGTTTCCTGATGAAGTTTTTGTGGATGCATTAAAGACCACTCGTAGTTTTGTTGTACTCGAGTCTTCTCTTAGCACCGCATGATGAGGTAAGAAGCATTCTAGTTCCACGTTCACCTGGCTGCTTGAAGTCGCTAACTTCATGTGATTAAGCTTCTCATATTCACTTATAAAGTGCTTATATTGCTTTGCTAAATTTTCTTCTTTTCCTAACTTACGCTCTAAGTTTTTAAATTGTGCCATCGCTATCTCCTTAGACGATCCCAATTTCTCCTTTACATCCGGTTTCATTGGTAATCGAACCTCATATCGCACGCTGTCTAAGCGTTTAGTGGTGGCGTTGAAGTAATCTAGGCAGGTTTGATCTTCTACCGACATTTCGTTTTGTTCTTGAATGTCTTCAATCTTCCAGAACTGATGTATACTCGTATCCTCAATGTTGTTAAGGATAACATTGCAATGAAAAGAAGTCTTTACACTGCCGCATAGAAGCCACCCTAGCTGAGTATGCTGCGCTAGGGGTTCAGATTGTGTGTGTCCGCGGATTAATCCCTCCATCAGGATGTTGGAGTACACCTCTGCACCAAGAAGGTCAACCGGACGGCTGATATTAAAATCCGGGTCTGCAAGGCTGATATGTGCTATATGTTTCCATGACGGTTTTGCGAATGTCCTATTTGGCAAATGTTTAATTAGATTGTTCATTATTAAAGCGTCCGTAGTAAACATAAAATCAGTGTAAGTTGATCGAAAAGTAATTTTAAGTTTACCCTTGCAGCTATTTTCTCGCTCTCCTACCCCAAAAATAGCTCCTTTGCAACTCTCGCGCTTTAACCCTAGCTGCTGTGCTGCTCTCTCAGTAATTACCGAGACCTGTGAGCCCTGGTCGATCAGTGCTCGCAAAACGTGTTGGTTGTTATCTGCTGCGGTAACTTTAACCAAAGCAGTCGCTAATAAAATTTCAGAAGTTTCCTCTCGCTGAGATGTCTGAATATTGTAGTTACCATGCTGCTGCTGTTGTTTACTATGCTTTAAGTTTAAGCTCTTAGTTGACGAACTAGATCTAGGTTGACTTGCGAAATAATCATGCAAAATTGTGTGATGCTTTTCGTTGCATTTGTGGCATCTTTTTGCTGAATAGCACTTGGCCCCTTCGTGATCATAAATGCAATTCGTACAAAAATCTAATTCATTTAGTAATTTAATTTTTTGTTCGTTTGCTAATTCCAAGAATCTGTTGCAATTTATTAACCTATGACCAGAATCGCATCGAGGACAATTATTTGCTGACGCCGACATGTGTAATGATTTCGCAATTTCATGCGCTTTGTTACTTTTACCATCACTAATAAAAGGTTTATTTTTATGGTTTTGATAGTGAGACGTTTGCTGATGAGATGATGGGCTTTTAGGTGTCCCATCTTGTCGTCGCCGAGATGACTCTAGAGTGGTAAACTTGTTCTCTAGGAAGTCCATAAAGTCTTGTAGAACCGGTAGTTCTCGCGAATTCTTCAAGGATTCTATGTACTCGGCAAAGGACTCACCATCTAACTTCTGGGACAATATGTACACAAGAAGAGGGTCCCATGACTTTGTGTCGATACCTAGATTCTTAATGGCGTGGAGACTCTCTAAAGTAACGTCATGAAGTCGTTTGATGGCTGCATACGACTGCTGCTGTATGTTGGCTAGATTGTAGAAGGTGCTAACGTACGACGTGAAGATGTGTCTCTTGTTGTTGAACCGATGGTTCAAGATTTCCCAACAGGTTGCATAGTTGTCCGCGCTGATTGGAAGATGCTGTATCAAACGCTCCGCTTCTCCCTTGAGCTTACTCTTAAGAAACTGCATCTTCTGAGCCTTTGACAACGATGAATTTTTGTGGATAGCCTCATCAAACAGATCCTTGAACGATACCCACTGCTGAAAGCTACCTGTGAAAACGGGTATATCCATCTGATGTGTGGTCTTGTCGCGATACGATGTCGAACACACCCTTGAGCTTAAAGCTTTCCTCAGGCCGTTGTAGGTACGCTCGTGCTTGTTGAAGTTGTACTCGTACGCTTCGTCTTCTCCCAACTCCAACATGATCTCCCAATGGTAGTTGTCCACAACTGTCCAGCGAGTTTGTAAGGCTCGCAGGGCGTCTTCGTATTCCCATTTTTCTTGGTATGACTCTATATCTATGGTATCTACCGTTTTTGAAAAGGCTTTAAAATTAATTACTTGCTTACGTAGCATAATATCTAGCTGGCTATTGGTACCTAAATCCTCGTCTCGCTGTACACGGGGGTTTGGCGGTGGTGGTGCCGGGGTCTGCGGCCGCTGCTGTCTGCCGCTGGATGGACCTACTTCCGGCTGGCTTTCTCCGGGTTTAGAGACTCCTAATTGCTGCTCTAGATCTAAGTAATACCTATCGATCGTCGTTTTCGCTGCTAGGTACGACTTGTTAGTTTGCTCAAACTCAGAATCGGCAAAGTACTTATGACTTTTACTTTTGAAAGGCAAAAGCTTTTCGTGGTTTTGCTCATACTCTCTCCAATACGCTTCCAGAATGTCTATTTTGCGTATACCGTACTCCAAAGTCTTACGCTCGCTGCTATCCTTTATAAAATTAATAAGGACTTTCCTAATATTCTCCGCTAAATCTTTTTGTTGAGAATAAAGGGCCTCCATAACGTCGGTGAAAGTTCGAGCACGTTCGTTCGAATGAATGAAAAGGAACGCTCTTACTTGTAAGCCGTTTGTCCTACGGCTTTTGCCAGACTTTGTGTAGGTTGCTCCCCACCGCAGTGCTGGCTGAAGATGCTGAGGGCGCGAGCGGTTCGCTCACTGCTGCTGCTGGCCGGAATGGGTAGCTCCCCACCACAGTGCTGGCTGAAGATGCTGAGGGCGCGAGCGGTTCGCTCACTGCTGCTGCTGGCCTGAATGGGTAGCTCCCCACGTCAGGTGCCGATGATAGCCTTCCAATAATCTCACTGGTAAAGCTAAGATCACTGAATCTAATGGCTGCTGGTACGTCCGAAGCACTCACGGTACGACTTGTTACGATCGCGCTATGAATCCTCGAACGATATCTCGAAGGACCATGTAGGAATCGCGGCTAGCTCTTCCCGGGATGCTGATAGAAAAGTCGAGTTTACTGTACAAAAGCTATATTGTATATATAAAACTACGACTATTTATGAGTGCGGTATGGATGGTTGCTGCTGGTGCACTGACTTCTGTAGGCGCCCCGGCCGCGCTCGCGGCACGAGTAACCTACTTAGGTCAAACTGCTGATGATACTAATATACCTACTCGTATCTGTGTGATCGATGCATCGAACAATCTGGTTCCCATAGTACAAGCTCTGCTTAGTTTGGGGCTAGATAGCGCTGTGTAAAACGTCCAGCAATATTTATTTATATTATTTATTTATTGAAAATTTTGCAGCTTATGACAGGAACAACAACCATAATCGTTAAATAATGGTATGGCTCCATAATCGTTTTTCTTATACATTAGCAGAATTGGGTCCATTTCGCCTGATGCTGCTGCCTGCAGTCGGCTACGGAATTGTACCTTTACTCTTCCCAGGCTTATAACGTACATTTGAAAAATATATGATCGTATATACGCACGTATATCAGTAAATTTGAGAGTAATGACACGCATTGCTAAATAATTCGCCTCAATCTTTGACGTGCTAATGAAGGGCGGTAAATCCAGCTAAAACAGTTTCATTCACGTAAACTTAGATTTCAATTTACGTGTTTTAAGCTTACTATCGTGAATTTTACGTGAAAATATATTTTGTTGATACCCTGGATCTATACTAAAGTAATAAATTCAAAAGTAACCCTGTATGTCTGTTAGTTTGTTACGTTTTCACTACTAAATGACTGAACTGATTTTGATGAAATTTGGTATGCATATTATGACTAGGATTAAGACAGGTTTCTTTGTATTGACAACGCGTGCGAAGCCGCGGGTGGAAGGAAGCTTATAATAATGTGTTGTGTGTGCACGGCGGTACTGTGAATACGCGTCGTCGTTTGCTCCGTATATTTAACCCAAAAAATATTATTAAAAGTGACTTTTAAGTGTAGTGCTATACGAAATCATTGAGATCATACTCTAAACTATGGTTTATGTGCATTGGACGTGTCTGAACTTTGATTTATGGTGAATTAACAGAAAAATAAAGTTTTTTCAATCTACGGTGACGCTTGCGCTTACTAACAAAAACCAGAGATTCGCGCGCGTTGGCAAACTGCTAGATAATCTGTCAGCGCTTTGTGGCTGTACCGCAGCGCGCTGACTGTCGTATGAAACGTCTCGCTTCGCGCTCGCATCGCTTTATTGCCATTTGCTAGGCAACAGTTTGCAGTGTGTTTTCGGGTCAGTTTCGCGTCTAAAACTGAAGATGGCGCCACCGGTACACAAAAGCTGCGGGAAGTGCAAATTACCTATAAAAGATAGAGCAATCTTGTCCTGTGTATGCTGCAAGCTGCATTTTCACATAGACTGTAAGGGTTATGAGAAAAGGTACTATCTGTTAAGCGCCGAGCGCAAAGCTCAATGGCAATGTGACGTTTGTCTCAGGAAAAATTACAAGGTCAAAATAGCATCCGCGCAGAGTTCCGCGTCAAAGCAAGTATTAGTAAAATCCTTGGTAGGAACTACTGAGAGCCCTGCTAAATCCACCACCCTCCAAGAGATGCCAGCTGTGGACGCCAATGAGAGCGATGAGGTCATTGACCTCTTCCAAAACGTAACTCTGCGAAGAAAATCTAAACGCGCCGCTAGTGTTAGTTCCGATGATACATATTTATCCCAAGGTGATACGGCTCTTGAAATAACATCTGCTCTGAAAGAGTACATCGCGGTGCAAATGTCATCGTTTACGCAGAAACTTTTTACAAAAATAGACACACTGGCTTCTTCCTTGCAAACTTTTAATTCCCGCTGTAATAACATCGAACAGAGAATTACTTCAATCGAAAAGAGACTAGACGAAAAAGTCGACGAAAAGTTCAATGACCTTGCCGATACCGTCGATCGACTGAAATGTGAACTTAACGAAAGAGAGCAGGAGCTGTTATTGAACGAAGTAGAGTTCTCCGGAATACCTGAAGCGAGTGGGGAAAATCCCGTCCATATTGTGACTATTATCGGCAACAAGCTCGGAGTCAAAATCGTGGAAAACGATGTGGTGTGTGCAGTGCGAGTCGGCGCTCGCCGTGAACCCACGACCACCGCCGCTGCTGCCGAAGCCCGCGCTCCTGCGCGCCCCGCTCCTCGAGCCTCCGCTCCCTACACTGGGCCTGCGGCCGCAGCGGCCACCGGGGACGAAACCGGGCCGCGCCTGCTTGTGGTACGCTTGCTGCGCCGAACCCAGCGTGACGAGCTGCTGCGGGCGGCGCGCGTACGCCGCGGTGCTGATACCACGGGGCTCGGCCTACCCGGCCCCACGCGCCGCTTTTATGTCAACGAGCGACTCACCCGCGCGAACAGACAACTCTTCCGCCGCGCCCGCGAGGAGGTGCGCCGACTGGAATGGAAATTCGCGTGGACCAGGGACGGAGCGATACTTGTTCGCCGCGAACATGGGGAATCGGTGAAGCGAATTCGGATGGAGGACGATTTCTTGCGGGTTTTGGGCGCGCAACCCGTTGGTGGTTTATAACTACAACTCAATCTTATGCAACTTGTCACTTTTAGTTTTATGTGTGTTTATTTATCCAAAGATATTTTTTTCTGATCTCATAAAAAACTTTGATAACGAGATTTTAAAGTGCAATAATAATTTATCTTTCGTTGAATACTTTCCTAAAAAACACATATTAGTGACGAACTTACATATTTATAAAGGTTTAATTTTTTTGCTTTTTTGTGTGGTTACCTCTACGTGTGTACTTCGTGAAACGTTGCTCCATTGTGAGCATCATATAATAATAACTAAGAAAGGTCGCTTTGGCTGCCTTACGACAAAACATGCTAATGAGATGATGTTGATGGTTTTGTTAAAATGTTCCAATGATCGTCATGTCTCGTGCCTTAGACTGTTTTGATTAATTGCAAGTACGACCAAATGATTTATTCCTTTGTAATACAGTTCCATAAGAATAAGTATTTGTCGATTGGGTTGCTTAATAAGGGGTCCCTTGGTACGAGGCATGATGAACTGATAGTGGCCATGATAAGGTATCCTGTAGATATAATGGCAATCAACGAGACGTGGTTGCGGGAGGGTGAGGAGGCGCGAGCGCCTACATTGCTCGGCTACCAGCTGCGGCACGCGCAGCGGCACTACGGCAGCGCTGTAGGCGGCCGCCAGCGCGGGGGGGGGGGGGGGGGCGTCGGCTTCTATATCAAGTGCGGTGTGGGCGCGCGCCTACTCACCCACCCTGAAACTCCGGGTGTCGATCAGATGTGGCTTCGACTTACTGTCAACGGCCTCAAGATTGCAATAGGTACCGCCTATCGCCCTCCGTGGCAAAATGTTGAGGTATTTTTGGATGCGCTCACGGATTCTGTATCTTCGCTTTCTGCTTACGATCATATTTTACTAACGGGAGATTTTAACATAGATATCTTAGAGTGTGGCGCGGATAAAACAAAACTTCAAGACTTCCTAACATGTTTCAGTCTTAAGCACTATGTTACCGTGCCAACGCATTTTACCGATCACAGCGCAACATTAATTGATGTAATGTGCTCAAATTTGCCACTTATCGATGTTGTCGTAGATTATATACCGGATCTAAGTAGTCACTCCTTTGTATCGTGCAAGCTTAGCGTAAAAAAAGAAAAATCTCAACCTAAATGGGTCATCTACCGGCCGCTAAAAGATTTCGATCTTGAGAAATTTTATAATGACCTTAACACTGTAAACTGGGATAATCTGATTTCTAATGATGTCAATGTAATGGTGGAAAGGTTTAGATCTAGTGTAATTTATTTATTTGATAAACATGCCCCATTCAAAAGATCATTGTTAAAAACCCAGTCCTATCCATGGATAACTTATAATATTAAGGAGATGATGAAAACACGAGACAAGGCGCATGCACGGAGTCTTCTTTCGAATGTAGACACCCACAAGAAATATTATAAAGATCTGAAAAATGTGGTTAACATTGCCCTCTACACTGAAAAAACCTCATATTTTGAACATAATATTAATTGCAATTCCAAAAACCCACGTGTTTTATGGAAAAATATCAAACAGAATGTTGCTAATTTTAAACAAAAGTCTTCTCATCTTCCATCCAATTTTCATGATCCGAATACTATAAACAATCACTTTCTCTCTGTTCCTGGTAATAATGATGTCAATATATCTGATTTAACGTATTATGAGTTTCATAGGCATGGGCCATCTATCTTTAAATTGAAAACAGTTACTGAACATGAAATCAGTAAAATCATTATATCATTCTCGACAAATGCCACAGGTGTAGATGGTATGTCCATGGATATGATTTTATTGACCCTTCCACAAACACTTGGTATTATCACGGCTATAGTTAACGCATCTATTAGAACCGAAACATTTCCTTCATCTTGGAAAACGGCCATTGTTAAACCAATACCCAAAAATAACCATCCATCAAATCTCAAAGATCTAAGGCCGATTAGTATATTACCATTTCTGTCAAAAATAGTTGAAAAGGCAGTTTGCCTGCAACTTAATAGATATTTAGAAGACTACTTTATTTTACCCAAAAAACAATCAGGCTTCAGGAAAGACGTGACATTCTGTCAGCTCAAGATGTTGGCGAAGGAACCATTTTAACACTCCTTGATTTTTCACGAGCATTTGATACGTTAAATACCTCGCTTTTACTGTCTAAACTGTCGTATTATGGCTTTGACAGTACTGCAATCAGATGGTTCTCCAGTTACCTTACAGAGCGCTCCCAATTAGTAGAGCTTAGGAATTCAGTTGGTTTAAGTTCTTTTTCAGCAACTTTGCCCGTGAACCGTGGAGTTCCGCAGGGATCCATTCTCGGCCCTATACTCTTTGTACTATACTGCGCTGATTTAATTTCAAAAGTTATAAATTGTAAATACCATCTTTATGCTGATGACCTTCAGCTATATATATCCTCCAAACCTTCTAAAATTAATGTTGCTATTGGTAGGTTAAATCAGGATCTTGAGCGTATAATCGATTGGTGTAAATCAAACAGCTTGGTCTTAAACCCTAACAAGTCCAAATATCTGATTCTTGGGTCTAAAAGTCAGATTAAAACTATCAATGCCGAATATCCCAGAGTTTTAGTGGGTGGAGTTTCTATAGATCGAGTTGCTGAAGCCAGAAATTTAGGTCTCATTATGGACGGTTCTTTGCATTTCGAAAAACATGTTCTACAAATAGTTCAAAATTGTTTTTACCGGCTGTCCGTTTTGTATAGGATGCGCGAACATCTTAGCATCGATTTACGAATCCAGTTATGCGATTCACTTATTTTATCTAAACTTAGCTACGCTGATAACGTTTTTGGAGAATGTTTGCTAGGTCGTACAAAAAAACTTATTCAGCGCCTACAGAACGCTTGTGTGCGTTTCTGTTTTCCCATTCCGCGACGAGCTCACATTTCTCCGTACATAAATGCCAATGGACTAATGAATATGTCATCGCGTCGAATTCTCCATTTTGCAACTTTACTCTTTGGCATTATTGGAAATCAGAAACTATTATATTTATACGAAAAGCTTCACTTTTTGGACCGTCTTAAGCGTCTTGCTGTCCGTTTACTTTGTCCCAGACACAGAACAGCTGCATTTCGTGGCAGCTTCAGATATGCTGCCACGAAATGTTGGAACAATCTGCCTCCTCCTATAAGGAACTCGAATACTGTTTGGTCTTTCAAAAAATCTTTAAAAAAGTACTTGTTGAGTTTTCAAAAGTTTTCACACGTAGGTGGTTGTTCTGGGCCTGGTTTCTAGCAATATAATTCTAATGATTTAATTTTCAAAGCTCTCTTTATTATGCCTGTTTACTGTATTATATATATATATATATTTTTTTTTTTAACTGTAATTTTTCAAAACTATTTTAATTATGTCTGTTAACTGTTTATGATTGTGTATTTTCATGTTTTGTATGTTTTAATAGTTCGTAAGTAGGGAGGTACCTAAACGAGTCCGAAAGGTTATATGTACCTACTGGCAATGTGTATCGATAGGTAATTGTAAACACAGTTGCTGCCCTGCACACACAAAAATGGCACTACGGAAGACCAGCGCTATAGTAGTATAAATATGCTACTATAGCACAATGCTGAGTGGTGACCGTTTTTGCTCACAAATTTGTTCATTAATTTATACCCATTTTTTTAAGCCATTGTACACTTGTGATGCAAAATAAACGTTTTTCTATTCTATTCTATTCTATTCTAATAAATATTTAATTTGAATTACTTGCCGTTCACATCTCATAATATAGCAAAACTGATAAAACTGATGAGACAAAGAACCAGATAACGGATGGAATAAATTATGTACTTTTTTTGTAAATATATATTATACTTACAATATCATCATCATCTTCATATCAGCCATAGGACTTCTCCCCCATAGATCTCCAGAGTGACCGATCTTGTTCGGCCTGCAACCAACAACTCCCATCAATACATACTTCCGTACAAGCCTTTCGATCGGTATGATAAAAATACAGGGTAATTATTTTTTCTCGTGTAGCGGGTTGGGTTTCCGGTTAAACCATGTAATTATTTAAAAATCTATGAATTCAGTTTAAATTGTTTTTTAAATTAAAATAATGTCTTCTTTCAGTAAAATGTTCAATCTACAATATTCAAGGTACTTTCCCTCCATGTAGCATAGCCGTGGGACGCCTGTATACAGAAACAATCAGACCCGGAACAAATATACATAATTACATAATTCCAAAGATGCAAATTTTATTTGTAAAATTCACTCATCGCAACTAAAAGGCACAGATACGATTTGGAAGCCATCGCAGAATCCACGACGAGAAATCCGACGGGGCAAGTACCACTAATTTGGCTCCGGCATCGAGCAACCGGGTAGAGATGGCGTAGGTTGTGCCAAAACCGATGCGATTCCGGCATTCAGCAAGCCAGGAATGCGCCCTCTCTCCTGTAATTACAATAACATTATGCTAATGTGTATCTGTATTGTGGCGATATTGGCATAATGGGTCGCTTTAAAACATAATCTACTCGGTTATGATTCAAACAAAAAATATATTTACGATTTTAAATGAGAGCATGAAAATGAAGATCAGTGTTATCATTATTTCTTGAAAAATATACCAATTACAAAAACGACTTTAATCCAAAAGAAGCAAGTTTTTCAATATTATTAAAATTTATATTAATTTTGTTCAAGTTGACAATGGTGGCGATTCTGCTGTTGTTTACGCTAACTAAAATTGTGTAAAATACGAACAGCCTTATTTTGTTTAAATAAATAAATAAATAAATAAATATTGCTGGACATTTCACACACCGCTATCTAGCCCCAAACTAAGCAGAGCTTGTACTATGGGAACCAGATAACTGATAGAATACTTATATACTTTTTTTTTTGTAAATACATACATATAATATATAGAAAAACACCCAGACAGGGAACAAATATCTGTAGATCATGCAAACATTTGTTCCGCGGCGGGAATCGAACCCGCTACCTTCTGCGTCTCAGCCGGATTATACACCCACTGCGCCACGGAGGCAGTCAAAGTTTACGCTAAAGATCAAATTAGAATGACATTTAAAGTGACATTTCTAAATTTAAGTATTTTTCACTAAGATGGCGTGTTTTTAGGTTAGTTTTAGTCAGCAGTGAAATTGGTAAAATGATTAAAACTAGCCCGCAAACACGCCATCTTAATAAAAATTACTTAATTTTAGAAATGTCACTTTAAATGTCATTCTAATTTGATCTTTAGCGTAAACCAAATAAGATCCTTCATATTACTAGAATGTAAAGAGGCACTAACGAAAAAAAAATTTAATCGTACTTTTAAAACTATTCAGTGTTTACAAATTATACGAACAGGTGTTTTGTGGAGAACAATAAATGAAATTGCTTAAATTGTATTTCAATTCTTATTATTGCTTATTCATGTTGTTTATTTTTTGAAGTGAAAACTTCTTTAAGCGCGTTGGGCATTTTTTGAGATGGAATAAGACCGTTGAACTTGTGACACTGTTATCGTTACCGTTAGCGACACCTCTGTATATAAGTACCTATCTCGTAATTGTTCAGGTTTTCACTTCCGTCGGCACTCCCGGAGTGCCAGTTTTTTTTATTGGTAATGTCACCCTACATAAGGCCCTGCTTGAAAACCCGCGTTGCTTGCATGATTTATTGCAAAGGAGAATAAAGCTGAGGCAGAACCTGTTTGGCCACGCGTGCCACGGATCGTTACTGGTTGGTACCTACCTACTGGTTGGGCATGTTGTACACACGGCTACACCTCAAGCTATACATTTCCAGTATAAGCTGACCTCGCACTGTGTAGGTTTTCCGTACAATGAGAGGTCAGCATAGACTGGAAATGTATAGCTTGATGTGTAGCCGTGTATACCTATGTTGTATTCTAACTATATATATATCTCATTCCATTGTTATTTTTCCTGTTTGTTTACCTATATTGTTATAATCCGTTCTGCATTTCTTTGTTCCGGGTCTGGTTGTTCCTCTATATATTATAAGTATGTATTTACAAAAAAAATGTATATAAGTATTCTATCAGTAATTTGGTTCCCATAGTACAAGCTCTGCTTAGTTTGGGGCTAGATAGCGCTGTGTGAAATGTCCAGCAATCTTTATTTATTTATTGACTGTCAAAATCAAAATAAAAAAAATCTTTTTATTCATTAAAACCAGAAGGATCACTTTGAAACGTCAATTTTACTGCCTGTTCCTTCGCGACCAAGCCAGGAAAGAAAAACAAGAAAACAAGGCTAGTTGTTCTTTTTAATGATCCTTTTAGAATACATACAATAAAAAAAATTACGTCTAAATTGTAACATTTTTGAACGAGTTAGAGCAATTTCAATCCCAAGCTTTTCTATCGTCTAGAATAATCTAGATAATCCGATATGTTATAGTAGGCTTTTTATAAAGATCGTGACAACGATAAAACGGTACGTGATAAATCCCGTATTTATAATAATAATTAACAAAGGTGTTTAATTTGCGCAACTGTTTCCTCCGAACGACCTGGTTTATTATTACAGGAAGCATTTAAATACAGAAAGGATCAACATTAACCCAGGGCGACACCTTCCTACAGTTCAGAGCCTTCTTGCAAATTACGAGTACCCATCACGGGATACTTTGGTGACTTTAATTATTTTAATTATTAAAATAGTAAAGTTAATTTATTTCAAACTAGCTGACCCTCCCGCGGCGTCGTACGCGTGCTTTGTCAATAAAGAATTACCCTCCTTCTGTGCAGTCGCGTAAAGTGTATCCTATGTCTCAAGTCCATTCATAATCTATCTAGGTATATAGGTACCAAATTCCATCGAAATCGGTCGAGCCGTTAAGTCGTGAAAAGGTAACAAACAGACACAGACAGAGTTACTTTCAAATCGGTATGTACGTAGATTATAACCTGGATTAACACATAGGCTAGTTTTGTTGACAAACAACGCGTGCGAAGCCGATAGCCGAAGCTAGTTATATATATTAACCTTCCTATTGAATCAAACTATCTATTGCTGAAAACTGCATTAAAATCTTACTTAGAAAACTTTCGTGATTTATTTAAATCATTATTAGTATTAGTATCATAACCTCAGCATCAGACTGGCTGTCCTTCCTTCTTACTTTAAAATTAATTCCCCCTATGTATTCAGTGCATACAGTGCATACCACATTATTGTAATTCTCGAGTAGTTGTTATGGCTATCATCTTTCCAGAATAACTTATAACATCTAGATACAAGTGAGCGTAAAGAATTAGATCTAAATTTTGTATAGTTGTGAAGTAAACTAAACTACATCGGCCTTATTCCAAAAAAGTACATTAGTCTAGGTTTAAACCAGAACTAAGAAGTCTAGGTTTGTTTCAGTATTAAAGTTGGTACCAGGATTAAAATGCGTCCTTATTACAAAACGTAGATCAACCAAAGATCACTTAGTACCAGAAATAGTCCATGGTTTAACTAAATCCATAGATTATATTATAAATATTGATAATGCATCATTCATTCATTCTGCAACCATTCGATGCAACGTTCCGTTTCGATAAATGTGATATTTTCTTTAAGATGTAAAAGGATTAGAAATATGTTTAATGATAGATTATTAATCTATTTGTTACTAAAATATGTTTTAATCTCTCAAACATGGGCGATTTATTGTTCAAAAGGTTTTTTTTTAAAGAGTTGTTATCATTTCTTGAATAACTCATGCGTGTAATGGAGTGAAGTTTCATCATGCACGCAAAATTCGAGACCATCAGTCAAGCCATGTCAATCAAAACAATGTTTGTGATGGAGCTTTGTTGAGAAACCACTTGAAAGTTTTGAAGACTTTTTTAACACTCGGGGGAATCCTAGGCGATTCACCTTGAGCTTGAACAAATACACCAATATATCCATTTGTACATTTTGTACATAATTGACCTAAGTTGAGATCGTGTTGGGGTAAAAAAATGGAACAAATGAAGAAGAAAAAGGGGTGAAAACTGGAGTTTTGAAGAGAAAGTAAGTCTTGTGAGCACCATTAGTTAACTAATAAGTACCTATATTACTTTGTTTCCCTTCATACGTTTTTAACTAGATAATGCAATTTTCTATAATGTTTTTTATTGTTTTACAGAACTGAAGAAATGCGCCAGTACAAAGGGACTTAAAAAAACAGAATTGCTGGAAATGAAAAACATTTGAACTAGAAATAGCTTTATTAGAATGTAAGAAAAACACGTTATAATTTTTATTATTATGAATAAATGACTATTATTATGACACCATCATTAAAAAATTTACCATACATAGAATAAAAATAAAATACATATTTATTTAAGACATTATATTAAAAATGAGTTTCAATAAACTGGATTCTCCTAGTATTCCCCTGTACTGTGTTATGAATATACCTTGGTATCGGTACGGGTTCCCCTTGAAAAAGTCAGCTCACTGCTATCCTCACCAGGAAACAGGTCTTCTTTCATGTCAGTGGCAATATTGTGAAGGACAACGGAACTGTTGCTTCGATAGACCAAAACTTTCCACTGTGTTCCGGGTACGGATATGCCACCTATTGTAGTTTTCATCTTTGGGACTTCCGGGATTCAGCAATGGTAAATAAATACACACAATGGTAAATAAGTACATGGATAACCGCTGTATCCCTGTAATATTTCAAAGAATGCACCAGCCTCTTGATTTAATCTGCATTCCCGGAATATTCTTGAGTCATGCACACTGCCACGCTACCTGGTCACCATTTTCATAGTTTTCAGATCAGCATCACAAACTACCTGGAAAGTTAACACTTTTTAGTACTTACCTACTTATAATCTTTCCATAATGTTTTGTTTTATACCATAGTTGTAAAATTTTTAAGATTTATCTTGTCCCCTATATTCTATAGATTTGTCTAGATTAGTTTAATCCCCCTTCATGAAATAGATGTGATTGTATGTATGTTTTATTAGACAGTAACAAACTAAAATCAAAATTACCTGTACATTAATTGAAGAACATCACAATTCACTATTGTGCGGAATTTTCTTATGCTCTCCTCTTGATGGCCTAAAGTTGCAGGCATTTTTATAAATCATGTTTTGCTGACAGCTGGTTGAGATACATCATGTAAATCAGCAGTATCGTCTTGAATCTAGGATGAAAAATAATAATGTATTAGTAGGTAAATTAATTAAATTCGTTTTTATAAAACTTTGTATTACAAGGTTATAAGCACTTACTTCATGGCGAACCCAATTGTGAAGCGCGCAAATCACTTGGATTTCGGGGCTCAAGATCGTGAGACAAATCTTCACGCAATAAATCTACTAAAATCTTCATCACATAGGTTCACATAGGTAAAGGATTCACTCGGAGACGATGTCTATCAGATCACCGGAACGTCTCCAGCATGTCTATATCTTCTAAATCAATCAAGCCGATCATGTGAATACCCATTTCGGAAAATTTTTTATCAAAATGTAACACAAAAATCAAAGTAAACATCAAAGTTAACCTCAAAGCAAGAAAAACCAAAGATAAACTAGGGGTCTCGGGAGTTTATCTTTAGACCATAGATGATCCATGGTTTTAGTGCTAAACTTCGTTTTGTAATAAAGTTTATTTTAGTCTCTGGTCTAAACCTGATTTAAACCTAGTCTATTTATAGTCTGCGTTTTGGAATAAGGCCGCATATGTATAAAATATAACTTTTGAAACTATGATAATTTCAATTGAAAAGGTTATGAAGAATTAGTTTTCTTCACAACTGGACAAAATAGAGATCAAAAAATGGGATATTTACCATGATTTGTGAGTGGGAGTTTACCCGTGACCATTGACTATGGCGCACGCAACTGCGCCGAAATATCGAGGTACTCAAAAACTCACAAATCATGGAAGAAATAGCTTTCAACGATATGTACAATAAAGCAGTATTCTATTCTATTCTATTCATGGTAAATATATCTATATTAGTGAAAATTACACTAATATTATCAATGCGAAAGTTTAAATGTTTGTTTGTTTGTTACTCAATCACGTCGTAACGGCAGTACCGACGTGGATTGAAATATATACCATTTTTGATTGACAAACCAGGTGGGTGAATCCGCAGGCAGAAGCTTGTTATGTATAAATTTTGATCGTTTCTTTTAAATACCAACTTACGTCAGAACTTCTTTTATAAAAGTCTTTTTCAACATCCACTTTTAACTCGGCAAGATGCACAGCTTTCAGCAGCGAATAAACCAACTCAGTTGGTGCAAATTTTAATTCGTTGCTATCTGTCAGAACTACTCCTTGAAACTGATTCTCAACAAGTTGACTATCAGAAATCATTATCTTTCTGTTCTTGCCAACTGGACTATAGTAATATTCTATTAGATCGGAGTTTGAGTAAAACACGAGCCTGTATAACTAACACATTTTGAAAATATACGAGATTTTTATATTGGTTCGTGTCGTGTACAACATCTTTTGTGTTACGTACGACATTAATTTATAACACACATTTTTTTTTTAATAATAATAAATCTTTATTCAGACAACTTGGTTACATATAACATTGATAACAATGATCTTCTTGTAGGTGGTAAAACAGTGTAAATGTAATTATCACTAAGTATTCTCTGGCTGCTTAAACTAGGTTGATCCTGTGCTAAAAGCGCCAGTTGCATTCGCGGTTGGTCAATTTAGTTTCAACTATTTCGGCCTTATTCCAAAAAAGTACATTAGTCTAGGTTTAAACCAGAACTAAGAAGTCTAGGTTTGTTTCGGTATTAAAGTTGGTACCAGGATTAAAATGCGATCTTATTACAAAACGTAGATCAACCAAAGATCACTTAGTACCAGAAATAGTCCATGGTTTAACTAAATCCATAGATTATATTATAAATATTGATAATGCATCATTCATGCATTCTGCAACCATTCGATGCAACGTTCCGTTTCGATAAATGTGATATCTTTAAGATATAAAAGGATAAGAAATATGTTTAATGATAGATTATTATTCTATTTGTTACTAAAATATGTTTTAATCTCTCAAACATGGTAGATTTATTGTTTGAAAGTTTTTTTTTAATGAGTTGTTATCATTTCTTGAATAACTCATGCGTGTAATGAGTGAAGTTTCATCATGCACGCAAAATTCGAGACCATCAGTCAGGCCATGTCAATCAAAACAAACAATATTTGTGATGGAGCTTTGTTGAGAAACCACTTGAAAGTTTTGAAGACTTTTTTAACACTCGGGGGAATCCTAGGCGATTCACCTTGAGCTTGAACAAATACACCAATAATATCCATTTGTACATAATTGACCTAAGTTGAGATCGTGTTGGGGTAAAAAAATGGAACAAATGAAGAAGAAATAGGGGTGAAAACTAGAGTTTTGAAGAGAAAGTAAGTCTTGTGAGCACCATTAGATAACTAATAAGTACCTATATTACTTTGTTTCCCTTCATACGTTTTTAACTAGATAATGAAATTTCCTACAATGTTTTTTATTGTTTTACAGAACTGAAGAAATGCGCCAGTACAAAGGGACTTAAAAAACAGAATTGCTGGAAATGAAAAACAATTGAACTAGAAATAGCTTTGTTAGAATGTAAGAAAAACACGTTATAATTTTTATTATTATGAATAAATTACTATTATTATGACACCATCATTAAAAAATTTACCTAAAATTTACCATACATAGAATAAAAATAAAATACATATTTATTTAAGACATTACATTAAAAATGAGTTTCAATAAACTGGATTCTCCTAGTATTCCCGTGTACTGTGTTATGAATATACCTCGGTATCGGCATGGGTTCCCTTGAAAAAGTCAGCTCACTGCTATCCTCATCAGGAAACAGGTCTTCTTTCATGTCAGTGGCAATATTGTGAAGGACAACGGAACTGTTGCTTCGATAGACCAAAACACCTTTCCACTGTGTTCCGGGTACGGATATGGCACCTATTGTAGTTTTCATCTTTGGGACTTCCGGGATTCAGCAATGGTAAATAAATACACACAATGGTAAATAAGTACATGGATAACCACTGTATCCCTAAAATATTTCAAAGAATGCACCAGCCTCTTGATTTAATCTGCATTCCCGGAATATTCTTGAGTCATGCACACTGCCACGCTACCTGGTCACCATTTTCAGTTTTCAGATCAGCATCACAAACTACCTGAAAAGTTAACACTTTTTAGTACTTACCTACTTATAATCTTACCATAATGTTTTGTTTTATACCATAGTTGTAAAATTTTTAAGATTTATCTAGTCCCCTATATTCTATAGATTAGTCTAGATTAGTTGAATCCCCCTTCATGAAATAGGTGTGATTGTATGTATGTTTTATTAGACAGTAACAAACTAAAATCAAAATTACCTGTACATTAATTGAAGAACATCACAATTCACTATTGTGCGGAATTTTCTTATGCTCTCCTCTTGATGGCCTAAAGTTGCTGGCATTTTTATAAATCATGTTTTGCTGACAGCTGGTTGAGATACACCATGTAAATCAGCAGTATCGTCTTGAATCTAGGATGAAAAATAATAATGTATTATTAGGTAAATTAATTAAATTCGTTTTTATAAAACTTTGTATTACAAGGTTATAAGCACTTACTTCATGGCGAACCCAATTGTGAAGCGCGCAAATCACTTGGATTTCGGGGCTCAAGATCGTGAGACAAATCTTCACGCAATAAATCCACTAAAATTTTCATCACATAGGTAATTAGAAAGGATTCACTCGGAGACGATGTCTATCAGATCACCGGAACGTCTCCAGCATGTCTATATCTTCTAAATCAATCAAGCCGATCATGTGAATACCCATTTCGGTAAATTATTTATCAAAGTAAACAACAAAGTTAACCTCAAAGAAAGAAAAACCAAAGATAAACTAGGGGTCTCGGGAGTTTATCTTTAGACCATAGATGATCCATGGTTTTAGTGCTAAACTTCGTTTTGTAATAAAGTTTATTTTAGTCTCTGGTCTAAGCCTGATTTAAACCTAGTACTATTTTTAGTCTGCGTTTTGGAATAAGGCCGTGGGTTTTAATGTGGAATAAGTACATATGTATATGAGGGTTAACAAAATTGTGTTTCTTACATATAGACAAGGATGTATATTTTTAACATAAGATGCTAACATAAATATATATATATGTATATATTTATATACATATATATGAATATTAGATATTAAAAATAATTAAATATTATAATTAAGATAAATATTAGATAAATGTGATATAATTAAAAGTTTGTACGAGTTACAACTTTGGTTTGAGAGTGTGTATGTAAGTGTATGTGTGTGTGTGTGTGTGTGTGTGTATTGTATCCATAGGTTTACTTGCAACGGTTTACATTCGGAATCGTGTTAACTGATTCAAGAATTGTATTTAATACTACCTGTACCTGTATTAAATACAATTCTTGAATACTGGTATTTATCCAGCAATCGATACATTTACAATAAACAATTTTTAACGTAATTCGGCGGCGCAGTTACGACGACGCCGCTTATTCAGTTTAACAGGTACTAATTACATGATTAATGAATATGATTTGTTTATCTATTTTATACAGGCTGTTTCATTGATATTTTAGGACATGATATTAAATTTGTTTGAAAATTCAAAATTTTATAGGGTAACAAATTTGAACAAAACTATTTTACAACACAAGTAGCCATTATCCCCATCCGTGTTTTCATTTAATGTTGTACATAATAAAACAGGTAGTATAATATGCATATTCACCTACTTAAAAATTTACACTGTTTACGTTGCCACCATATATTATCTTCTATAGGTACATATAAAATACTTTGTTCTGAATGACTGACTGCCGGATCAACGCACAGCCTAAACTGCTGATCGTAGAGACCTGAAACTTGGAGAGGGTGTTCTATGTATGACGTAGGCATCCGATAAGAAAGGATTTTCCGAAATTCTACCCCTAAGGGGTAAAAGGGGGGCAAAGGTCCAATCTACTTACAATTTTGCATAAACCTTTTTTAACAGAATTGATGGAAGACGTGTTTCGTATTTTATTGAAATGCATTTAACGGGGTTAAAAAGGGGTAGAAAGTTATTTTGGCGTGGTTGGGAAAGTGCTTTTGATTAAAATTACATTTTATTTTGACACATGTTTGAAAACTCAAACCGATTTTAATCAAAAAAGGTCGAACTTACTTAAAAACACAAGCAAATACTCTATAAAATAGGAATGTCTCGAAAGTCACCGTACTATATTAGTACCTCAATTGAAGGTTTCTAAACTTAAAGAGGATATACACTTTTAGGACACGGCCTCATAGGGACGTAGAGTTCGAAATTTGAAGTGGTAAAGATGTTTGTATATTTATTTGGTTGTTTGTTACTCAATCACGTCGTAACGGCTTAACCGATTTAAATGTAATTTAGTATGTACATAGATTATAACCTGGATTAACACATATGCTACTTTTTATCCCATAAATCAGGTCCCATTGGATAAAAATGGGGTTGCAACAGCGAGTTTAGCTTTATTTCTAGGTTACCTACCTACACATTTAGTAGTGTAACGCGTACGAAGTCGCGGGCCTTCAGCGAATTATGTTATAAGTACCAAAAAACCTTTTATATCAATTCGTCCACGGAGGTCTAGTCTTGAACATAGGCATCCTGAATAGATTTTCAAATAAAATAAATAAAAATAAATATGGCTGGAAATTTCACACAGCACTATCTAGCCCCAAACTAAGCAGAGCTTGTACTATGGGAACCAAATAACTGATAGAATACTTATATACATTTTTTTTGTAAATACATACTTATAATATATAGAGAAACAACCAGACCCGGAACAAATATCTGTAAATCATGCAAACATTTTTACGCGGTGGGAATCGAACCCGCAACCTCCTGCGTCTCAGCCGGCTATTCGCCCACTGCGCCACGGAGGTCGTCAAACCATGAACATTTTCAAAGTAACCGATCTTCCATCTAATAACCTTTATTAATCTTTCATTAAGCGTAAATTATATTTCGTGGTCCATTAATTACCTCATAGCATTTTTGTATGCAAGAATAATAATGCTCATTAAATATTCCATTTCCAACGTCCAGAATTATTTCATTCGAAATCTGTAATTGATTTATTTTCACATCAAGGCTAATTTATACAGATCTTTCATCAAAGCGAATGCCTTATTAACCTTAATTAATTCATTGGTAGCCTCCATTTCTAATTTTCCAATCGAAAGCAAAATTGATATTGATTCGTTTTCCTGACTTAGTTTTCTGAATTCTATAATTTGGCTGGATTCTGTTACATCTTTTATAATTATGAAGTCTGTCTGAAAGAACTTATATTAATTCAAATTAATTGGAGCTAAATAATAACATAATTATTGATCGAGCGAAGCAAGATCTTCAAATCAACTTGGGCAAATCGGCGTTGTAAGTATGTATGTATGTTTGTTTGTCCGAGGATAACTTTCGAAGAGTAGATCCGATCATCGTGAAATTTGATACATAGAAATAGCACAATTTTGGTTAGCTAAAAGCTAAAAATGTGAGGGGGTTGTTGAGATATAGGAATCCAAGAGGGGTAAAAAATAATGAAAATGAGACTATTAGGTCAAATAGGACGTCAAATAAAAGATCTTCATTTGTATATTTCGACCCCGTTTTATATATAATTTAATCTGCAATTTTTCGAGTTATTAGCCATACAAAAACGGAACTTTCATTAAATTCACAGGGTACACCAGTGACGTCACACAGCTGAAGTTTGGTATGCGTGTAGCTTTAGTGACACAAATATAGGCAAAAGTCTGAAATCCAGAATAACTGCAATTTGTACCCCAAAAAAGAGTTACCAATTAACACGAACCCCGTTACCTGGATCACCTTAGTTGATTAATCATTTCGTGGAACAATTTTTATAGTCAAAGATTACGCGAGATCTCAGTTCGGGGCGAACCACTAGTTATTTTTTTTTTTTAAAGTTTATTGAAAGTTTATTGAAACATTAACAATCAATACAATAAAATGTTACATACAGTTAACAGATATCTTAACGAATGAATACCTACAATACAAGATCACTAGCTCCCACCCTAGGTAAAACCTGTGTTGTGGGAGAAGTATTTATACACCATATATAAAAACTTTTATCTTCACATATACAAAATATCTATAAATATTACTAATAATAAGATTGAAGACAGTTCAAAACCAATTCCAAAATTTAAGAGTTCACTATACCTCAGATAGCTTCATATGATCCTATTTTTTTATCACTAACACTGCATCATTTACTTTGTGATTATTATATGTAAAAGTTGAGGATATTAAGCTAAAGACTATGTGTATCTAAAACAGGATTTCTTAAAATGTTCTCTATAGAAAATAATTCCAAAGTCACGTCCTAAACTTAAAATAAACGCGTAGTATTCAATAGATGCCATAAATGAGTTCGTGAAACTTACATACTTATCGATATTGTTTCGATTTTTCACATTTCCCAAAAGTTTTAGTTATTAATCATTATTTTATGTAGTTTTATTTTTGATTGAAACAGGATTGTTTACTTAAATTTTCGTGTATGTTCCATTTCAATATGTTGCAGGATTCAGAAGATATGTAAAGAAATATTTAAAAAACCACTTGTGTGCAGCTGCGGGCGGGTGAGTTAGTTTAAAATAAGTGTAAACCTTACAAAATTAAAATCCTGTATGCTATTACTATACACTTTACTCTCTTTTATTAAAAAGAAAAAAGGAAGATAAACAAATATATATAAATGCTGAAATACCCTCTCACTTATTTTTGTCATGCCTCACCTTTATTTGCCCGCTCAGGATGACTGGTAACATGAAGGCTCGGACTATATGGCATCCGGGCTTGACAGGGACCGTTTTTAACGGCCCCTAACCAATCCGTCGCACAACCAAACATTTGAATTTTTCTTGCATCGACTACACACGATCCGAGGCCATCCGACTCCGATTTTTACCTGGAAGCATGCATTTTAACCCGGGTATGCTCCGGATTCGCAGAATCGGGGAGAACCGAATGCCTGTTTTTTGAGGTTTTAAATCATACTAATATTATAAACGTGAAAGTTTGGATGTTTGTTTGTTTGTTACTCAATCACGTCGTAACGGTTGAACCGATTTCGATGAAATTTGGTATATACGTAGATTATAACCTGGATCACCACATAGGCTACCCTTTGTCCCATCAATCAGATTCTATGGGATGAAAATGGGGTGTCAAGTCAAATTGCAACAGCGAGTTTAGCTTTATTTCTAGGTTACCTACACATTTAGTAGTGTAACGCGTACGAAGTCTCGGGCATCAGCTAGTAAATAAATAAATGAAATAAGCACAAAGCGACACACGTTAAATCCTCCGTCGTCCGAGACACGTTCTCGGAGACCCGGATGACGAAATCACCTCCGCTAAAGCGGAAGCGATATCTGAGTCATCTACATCAGACAGAGCAAACACTTCACAGAAACACCGACCTCGCCGGCGAGGTCGACGAGTCCCTTCAGTCGCCGCCTACACGAGGTACAGACATGTACCCGGGCGTTTCTCTCCTATCCCCACCCCGGCAACTGCCCAAGCCGAGGCTCGTACCTAAGTGTTGCCCTTGCGCTAGTTGCCTAAATAACTTACTGGGCTGAGCGCCATCTGTGTCACGGCCTCAGAAGCCAACAGCGAGTTTAGTCCATTCGAAAAAAAAAGCGACACACGGGCCAACTATTGAAAAACATAATTTACCTATAGCTGTACTATCTTGGAACCAGATAACTGATAGAATGGGTATGTCTTTATCTTCATAAAATCACACTAATATTATAAATCCGAAACTTTGGATATTTGTTTGTTACTCAATCACGTGGAAACGTCTGAATCGATTTCGATGAAATTTGGTATGTACGTATATTATAACCGGGCTTAACAAATAACCTACTTTTTATTTCATATATCATTTCACATGGGATAAAAATGGGATGTCAAAGTTTCTATACGTATTTTGCACCCCAAAACAACGCGGCCGAAGCTACTGGCAACAGCTAGTAGGTAAAATAAAAGTTACTCTTTTAGTAACAAGTACAGGATTAATAATAGACATTGTCACTGAGATGTCGATGGGTTTATAATAAATTTCAGGGAACATTCACTATAATACTCCAGCGGATATCAAGGAGTTTATTTCGTAAGTAGAATATGATTTTTCACCTGAAAGAAAAACAATATGACGCTATTATGGCGAGGTGGAGGAATACCTGGGGCCAAATTCTGCTAATATACAATAAAAACTATTATGAAGCCTTGCCGTTATTTCCACTGTCATAGTGAAGTTCAGTAGATTTGAACCCTGGATTCAGAGGAAAATGGTGACGTACTTGATTCCCGCTACGGGACTATTATTTGCATAAACTGCAAATATTAGGTAGGTACTCGTAGTTCCTGAAGGAAATCTTGGATTTTCTACTCGAAAAATGTATGATCGCAATTACACGTGCTGAACTCTTAGCCTGGCTTACACAAATTCAAATTTTTCAAATGCAAATATTTTTTAATCATTAAAATCACAAGGATCACTTTGAAACGTCAATTTTACTGCCTGTTCCTTCGCGACCAAGCCAGGAAAGAAAGGCAAGAAACAAGCCTGGTTGTTTTTTTTAATGATCCTTTTACAATACATAATACAGAAAATAATTTAATACAGAACATAAATTACGTCTAAATTGTAACATTTTGAACGAGTTGGAGCAATTTCAATCCCAAGCTTCTCTATCATCTAAATAATCCGATATTTTATAGTAGGCTCTTTTATAAAGGTTTTGTTTAATTACGTTTTCAACTTTGTTAAATGTCAATTTTTGTACATCCCTTGGGAGTTTGTTATAAAATCGTACACCTTGCCCTTTACACGATTTACTAACTTTATGGAGTCTACAAGCGGCAACAGCGAGTTTATCTTTATTTCTAGTATTAAAATTATGCTTATCGCTATTTTTCTTAAACAAACTAATATTTTTGTGAACATAAATTAGATTTTCATAGTATGTATAGTGTGTATACGAGTAGTAGTAGATTTTCATGTATTGACAAGGGAATGTCATAATATTTATTTCTTTAAACTTATTGCGTAATGATTCTCTGGGGCCCATATTATAAATTGCACGAACAGCCCTCTTCTGCAGCACAAAAACGGTGTTTATATCTGCAGCACTCCCCCACAGCAGTATACCGTATGACATAATGCTGTGGAAGTAGCTGAAGTAAACTAGTCTAGCTGTGTCTACGTCTGTAAAAAGACGGATCTTTTTGACTGTGTATGCCGCAGAACTAAGTCTCTCCGACAACCCATCTAAGTGAGGGCCCCATTGAAGCTTATTATCTAGGGTTATACCTAAGAATACGGTGGGGTCCACAAGAGCCAACTCCTCGTCTTTGATTTTTATATCTGCTTTAACTTGTGTAACATTAGGTAGTATAAATCTAATACACTTTGTTTTCTTTTCATTTAGAAGTAGATTGTTTACATTGAACCATTTTACCACCTTAGAGATTGCATTGTTTACATCGTCAAAATCGGTTTGTCGTCGCTTTAATTTAAATAAAAGTGACGTGTCGTCTGCAAACAATACAACCTCATGATCGTCCCTTACAAGATGGGGAAGATCATTAATATATACTAAAAACAAAAATGGTCCCAGAATTGATCCCTGTGAAAACGCTTCCCATTCACGTCAACTCTTTGCACTCTGCCACTTAAATAAGAAGTGAGAAAGTCTAGAGCAACGCTCCTAATGCCATAATGGTGTAGTTTCCTGATCAATGTATCATGGTCTACGCAATCAAATGCCTTGGACAAATCACAAAAAACTTGAGACTTCTCCCAGGCATCAAATATGTGCGATATTAACTCAATACCAGCATCAGTGGTTGAGCGACCCCTGGTAAATCCGAATTGTTTATGATGCAGTAAATTATGTGAATTGAAACAACGATCCCTAAACGTATTTATCGACTAAAATATGTTTAAATATGACGTATTTGTATAATTTGACAACATATAGATTTATCGATGATATATCTTGAGCAATCGGTACCCCAAATAAACTTTAATCAACTATCGGTCCCAGTCAAAGAGTTCGGTTTTTTTTTACATTTTTGATCTATATTGAGGCAGCATCAAATTTAATTACCCCATATGCATCTTAACTTGAATTTTAGATTCAATTCGTTTAGATTCAATAACGCAATTTTCCTGTTACATAAACTGCAAACCAGGATTTTCTGAAAAATTCGCTTAAGCTCGCAAACGATAATGCTCTTACATTCACCTAAAATGCGGTGCAATGTGTTAAAGAAACGATATTTTATGAGTTAAAATGTGGCTACATCCATCGTGTACGGAAGAGCTCTTCAATTTATGTGCGTAATTAAGTGGAGTTTGCGCGCGCCCGTCGCTCGGCACTTCCAGCGGTAAATGAAATTTACGTACGCCTCTACCTTTCGAACGTATCTTCTGTTAGTGGCGTAAGGCACAGGGTTTATTAGTAGAAAGTGGTAGTCCACAGTCCCTGGAAAAATAAACCTACTACATATTGATCCAAAGGGCGGAAATCGTGTATCAAGCACGAGAGAGCTAGCAATTTCAGATCAACTCAAAAGCAGTAGAATGGGATTTAGTACCCCTTAGTGATGGAACAGATGAGCTACAGCCGTGAGGCAATAAGTGCATGCAGATGGAAGACTAAGCCTGGGCTGGCTAAAGAAACATTGGCATAATGAGCTTGATGTCTTTTAGGCTATCTGGTGGGACACGGTGAGCGACCGCAAGATGTGGAGAGATTAGGGAGACCATAGCACTCCCCGGAATACAGTGGGAAAGTACAGGCTACAAATAAATATTGAAGACGATATCTTTCAATATAATATAAATTGAGATAAAAAACGTCCAAAAGTCTCTATTTTTACGTCCAGGACAGTCATTTTAACGTATCTTCCGAAGTATGGAAGCGTTTATGCAGCCCACACACCCACGAATTTGATTAATTTTTGTAAATACATACTTATAATATATGGAAAAACATCCAGAAAAAATCGTTGATGTGTGTGGGGCCCATAAGATGTCTCTATACTAGTGTCAGTAGATAGTTCGGTTGTTAGTCCGGTTAACTACTAGCCGTACTACTATGTACTACTAGTTTCTGCCAGCGGCTTCGATCGCATATTTTGACCATATTAAGTGGCTTATGTTTTAATCTAGGCTATAGTCTATCTATATACCAAATTTCATCGAAATCGGTCAAGCCGTTTCTACGGGATTGAGTTACATATAAACAAATAAACAATCATCCAAACTATCACATTTATAACATTGGTGTGATCATCATCATATTTGTTACTCGTACATCGTACATCGTAAAATAAATCTTAGTGGGACTAGCTTCCGAAACGGGTGCGCACGCATTTTTTGTTCAAAAGTAGTCTATGTTTGAATGCTAGTCATAATCTTCACCAAATTTAATAGAAATCGGTTCAGCCATAACGTGATTGAGTAACAACAAACAAACATCCAAACTTTCACATTTATAACATTAGTGTTATGTCACTTATTAAGTCTAATAAAGCACCATTGCTAAAACGCTTCCTTTCCTCACTTGCCTCAAATCAAGGCTTTTAGTCTTGAAACGTAAGAGAAAAGGGTGGCACAAGACGCTGACTACGCTCAATTACATTGAATAATCTTTAGTTTACCGAAATCACAAAATATGTTTTCAGTAATCTAGATTTTCAGCAAACTCAACATTAATTGAACCTTTTCAGTTGAATTCGATAAATTTTGAACATGAGTACGAGATCAAAGCTTCTTTATACTAAAGACAGATAGACCAAATGATTATCTTTATCTTTATTGCCCACTAATATAAAGAACAATTAAAAAAGTACGTGAAAACATAGCGATATTATCGCTAAATATAATCTCATCCAGGCAACCTTTGGATGAACATGTAGCTACTCTTTACCTAATACGTATAATAATTACTAAAGAGTCTACATTGGAAGTTACTGAATAATAAGTTAGATTAGATTAGATTAGATAATACTTTATTGCACACCACGAAACAAATAAATATAAAAAAACAACTGCGTAAATCTATGGATACAATTGGCGGTCTTATGGCTAAATAGCGATCTCTACCAGACAATCTTTGGATGGAATGGACTGGTGGACATTACCTGGGGTGTAATGGTGTACCTAACATACTACATGTACATACATACTAATACTAATTATATAAAAATAAAAATTATTAAAACTTACAAAAATGAAAATTACATGAATGAACCTAAATAATAACTACTCATAGCAATTTATATATACATACTTAAACTTATTTAAGAAACAAATTAATAAATACATATATTATATATTTAGCGACAAATACTCAGATAGTGTTCTCTGAGCATACGTTTAAAAATGTCAAGTGACTTGGCACATCTGATAAGTTCTTGAATATATACGTAATTGTTTATTCTTCATGCTTGCAATATGTGAAATGAGCTATCATCTGAGGTTTTCCCGTTAGGCTACGACATAGCACGCTTCAAGAGAAATGTAAAGAGATTTCTACAGGGTAGGGAACGCATCGACAATACCCCGGGTTGCCGGTGGCAATAGGCAACGGTGACCCGCTTACCATCAGGTTGGCCGTAATCCTGTTTCCTCAAAAAAAACATAAAAAAAATCTGGTTTACACTTTTTGAATGGCAGCATTGATAGCTTCCAAGCCCATCGGCGATTTTATTTCCGTGATAAAATGCCGGCGCGTAGAGGTATTCTAACTAGACAATTACTACATAAATACGTGCTTTAACACGAGCAATTTGTTTTCAATACATTTGACATGAAACTGTTTGTGTTAAAACATGTATATTTTTAGTAATAGTACAGTTACATAGCCTCTACGCACCGGCAAATTATCACGGAAATAAAAGCGCCGATGGGCTTGAAACTTATCAATGCTAATAGCTATTCAAAAGGTGTAAATCAGAATAAACAATTACGTATAAATTAAAGAAAATTATGATTCAGTTACAATGCAATCTTTAGAAATTGTTATACGAGTAGGTAGGTAAACAGTAGCTACATGTTCATCCATAGGTTGCCTCGATGAGATTTTATTTAGCGATAAGGTCGCCCACTGAACCTATGTTATCACGTACATTTTTGATTGCTCTTTATATTAGTGTGCAATCACACTACTATTATAAATGTGAAAGTTTGGATGTTTGTTTGTATTGTTACTCAATCACGTCGTAGCGGCTAAACCGATTTCGATGAAATTTGGATTATAACCACGGGCGGAAGCTAGTAAAGATATAAATAATCATGGGGGCGTACCAGTGGAGACGTAGCGATGGGGATTTCGAGAATAAACCGATAAAATTATATAGGTATCCATAACAGAATTACTGACTGCTATGTCAATAGGTTTTATAACACATTTGCTTGTAAAGGGTCTCTTATTTCACCAATTTCAATATCGTAATGTATGTCATTACGTACTTGTGCGTTATTGTAATGTAAAACGCATGAGTTTCTTTTTAATAAGTTAAAACGTACGGTTTATCAAGATGCTCCGTCTAAAACGAACGGTACTTTTTTAAACCTAAGCAAAGAGTTGTAATGTCAGAGAAGTGGTCAACATTTTATAAATAAAATTATCTTTGGGAGATAATATATAAAAATGCCAACTGGCAAGGTAATAATCAATTTACAAATTGTTCATATTTTTCTAACTGCTTTGACAAGTGATTAAAGATTTATTCGTTTAAGTAAGTCAGGGTTTTATTTATTTCCTCGCTAATATGTTATAAAACGTCTCAGCCTCTGCTTTCTCGTAGCTCTCGCCTACGGCTCGGGCTAGCAATATCGCCTCGCCTATAATTACACTTACTTAGGCACCCACATAACACAACACTCAACAATCACACACACACACCCTCGCTCACACAAACATACCCACACACACACTCATATCCACACTCGCACACACTCGGACCATAACACCGACCTAAATCATGTTCCTATTTTTGTAAAAATTTCAAACACTATACAGCACAATTGTATTTTAATTTATATTAATGTACTTCTAATTGCATATATACATATACACAATAATGATTGGTCTTATTTATATAAAATTAATGTATTGTTATTTTTTATTCCACTTGATATTAAGCAGGGGGAGCACAGCTGCCTATCATACAGGCTTTTCAGTCTAGTTTAGGCAACTGAGGCTCATACATAATTATTGTCACATAATAATCATCTTAATTTTTGTTACATGTACCTATCTAATAATTATGTATTGTATTTTTGTACTTGTATTTTTTTTTTTCCCCTGTCCGGGCGCAGAGGCCCGGCCCGCGAGCTATCCTACATAACCTCTGACATAATCAGAGTCCTTGGTATGACTTTTTGTTTTGTTTGTCCGTCCGTTAGTTTGCTTAGGGTTTCCTTTATTTAATGACCAATTTTTCTTATATCTGTCAGTTATAATTTTTAGATTCTTAAGTTCCTTAATTCTAAGATTTTATTCCGTATGCTGCTACATTATATTATTAACATAATATAAATCTAACATTACTACGAGCCTTTTAAGTTTTGTCGTTTGAAGAAAAAAACACATCTAGAACCTTATAGTACTTTTTATTGTTTTTCAAAGTATTCACAACGTAGCTTAAAACACTTTTCCATTCGCTCAAACCAGTTATTATAACATTTATTCCACTCTAAAGTGGGGTGTTCAAAATGGCTGTCTTGAAAGCGTCGACTGCTTCTTCACCGGACTGGAACCTTTGACCACGAAGACTTTTCTTAAATTTAGGAAATGTAAAGAAATCGTTAGGGCTTAGGTCAGGACTGTATGGAGGATGGTCAAGAATTTCTACTTTTTCCTGCTTCAAATACTCAATCGTTTGACGAGCGCTGTGTGAGCTTGCGTTGTCGTGGTGCAGGATGATGCGTCGCTTTGAGTTAGATTTTCGAAGTTCGGCGATGACTTGTGGTAAACAAACTGTAGTATACCACTCTGCGTTAACCGTTCTACGATCTTCAAGTGTAATAGTTGCAACATGGCCGGTTTTTCCAACGAACGTGGCCACCATCTTCTTTGAAGTGCTTCGAGAACGAACAACTTTAGTCGGCTTTGGCTCGTCTTGAAAGACCCAGATTGTAGATTGTTGTTTGGTATCAGGATCGTAGGCATAGATCCAAGATTCGTCACCACTTATGATGTCGTAGACGTGATTTGACTCCCCTCGGTTGAACCTTTGCAGAGTTTTCTTACACCATCTGACGCGGGCCGCCTTGTGATCGTCGGAAAGCAGATGCGGTATCCAACGGCAAACTAGCTTTCTCACACCAAGCGCTTCATGCAAGATCTTCTGAATGGTTGTCCCTGAGATGCCTAATAGAGCCTCTATCTCTCGATACGTCACATGACGATCTTCGAGAATTAGTTGTCTCACAGCAATGATGTTATCTTCAGTGAAGGCGGATTTTGGGCGTCCTTCGCGAAATCTGTCACTAACACTAGTATGTCCACGCTGGAATTCTAAATACCAGCGTTCGACAGTCCGCAGACATGGGGCTACATCACTGAACACAGATGTTAGCTCTTCTAATCACTGAAGCCGTGCCAGGCCTCTTCTAAAGTTGTAGAAAATTATTGCACGAACATTTTCCTTAGAAAGATTCATTTTCGTACGTGACCTGACAGATTCAAATCGAAACTGTGACTAAACAATAGCATTAATCCTAATACTTTCAACTGTTTTGAGATTCAAAATGTAAACACATTCGAATATAGAACAGTTCCAAATTCAAAATTGCCGGAAAATATGGAAACGACAGAACTTAAAAGGCATGCCTCGTATTAATCTATTCTTATTTCTTACAATTTATACTTATTCTTTACACATTTATAGGCTACTTAACACACATTACACTATTATTATTTACTACTGCTATACCTATGTTACAATAATATATTAGAAAATATATATTAACTTAGTTTATAATCTATTTATTTTTCTTACAGATATATTGCGTCTCCTCCTGATGTGCGCTGCGCCATGGGTAGTGCACCAACCAGCGACGACTTGCCCTCTTCGGCGTTTCCAGCTTTCCGGTCCAAAGTGGTATGGTAATTATTTTAAGTTTTATGTTACTAAATTTTGAGTTACTATAATACTTGTTGTTTAATTCCCTTGTGTTTAACCATCTGTTGTTCCTTTAATTTTTATCCTACTTAACTATTTTTTTCCCCTTTTAAACTGGGCCAGTTTCTTATGAAACTGGACCCAGTTTACCGTTTGAATTTAATTTATTACCATATTTATTTTATTAATCTATTTTCGCATTTTTGTTTTGAGTACCATACCCCTGTGGACCGAGGCTGTGTGATCTGCGTGGCGATTTGTGTACGAGACAGGCATGATGGCTTTAACAATACGCTGTCGTTGACCTCGCCAACGCGTCCCACTTCCGCCTCACTGGGCAGCCGTCGCTAAAGGCGTCGTGGTCCGCCTTTCCTAGCTTCGCCTTGTTGCAATTGACGCAGCTAGGGGGGGCGTTAACCAACCAATCTGCACACTCTGTTCTCATGTGCGGCCCCCACAGTGACTGCATACGTCGATTGCATCACGGCAAAACTTTTTCCCGTGTCCATAGCCCAGGCAGCGCGAACATTGGATCAGGGGAGACTGGTCCGCAACTCTAACTTTCTGGATGTCAATGTGGGCGGCACCCGCGCCGGTGAGCCGCTGCCAGACGGCGGGCGAGACCCGCGCAACTACATGGACTGTAAGCGGGTTTCTCGCCCTCCATCTGTACCGGACCTCGACGCGGAAGTCCCCCTCACTCACATCCCCAAGCAAATTTACATTTTGACCCCTAATTGCCTTCACGATGTCCTCGTCGGTATTTTCTTTGCAGACTCCGTACAGTACCAAGAGGGGGTCCTTGTTCTTGATGTCCTCTACTTTGAGAGAACATCCTTTCTCTGTTAACCTTTCTTTTACCTTTCTTAGTTCGGCCTTGTCCTTACAGCTAAGGATGACTTTCTGATCTCTAGCCTTCCTGATCTTGTCAATCCTTGTCCCCTCATCCTTGGCATTTAACGCTTTCCTTACCCTGTCGTAAACCTCCTCTCCGGTATCCTGGTCGTCTTTCGACGTGATTACGACAGAGTGCATCGCAGTTGGCTCTGCCGGTGGCTTCCTCGGCGAGCCGGCCACGACGTTCGCGTAGGTGGGGGCCGCTTCCAAGGCCTTCTGGTGGTTTGCCAGGGTTTCCCTCAGAGACTCCATCCTGGCTGCGTTTTCCAATATTAATTTGGAGTGCTCGTCCATCCTCTTCAATATTTCTTCATTGCTAGAGGCAGGGTGAGGAGGAAGTGGAGGGTGTAAACGGTCCTCCCCTTTCTCCCCATCCTGTCCCTTGCTCTGAGTTCTTGGCACCTCTTTCGCCTCCGACTCCTTCACGAGCTGGTAGAGCCGCTCTACGGCTGCGGTTATCCCCTCTTTGTATTCCGTTTTTATGTTTCTAGAGCTACTGAGGCAGAGCTTAGCCCTATTCAGGCATGCCCTAGCCTCAGCAACTCTAGAGGGGGGATAAGTTGACTTCGGGGGGGGGGCATCCGAGGCGTCCGTCGATACTCGGGCTTTCGGCTTCGAGGGGCCCGCCACTGGCACCACCATCCTCTTCGGAGATGTCTTTTCGGCTCTCGTCTCTATCTCCCCGATGCTCCTTCTGACCACAAAGGTCCGGTCCTGATTTGAAGGAGGGCCCGTCTTCTCTACCTTCTCTTCGGCCTTTGTACTTGTATATTGTGTCAAAATAAAATAAATAAATAAATAAAATTTCCAACTTACCGAACTTATATCATAATGTACTATTAAATACGTGTTGGTAAATTATGTCGTTTATTACAGGACAAAACTGGATACTTACAATCGCAAGGAACGAATATCAACATTTTGTCACAAACTTTTCCTCACTACCAGGTTACGGTAACCTTATTATCGCACTTATCCACCTTACTAAAGGGCAGACGTCAGTTAATAAGGGCCCAGGGGATGCTTTGTTCAGTCCTGACCCTACTTACCGCTAAGCAGTAATTAACAGACACTGCCACATATTTTACTTGATATAACTTAGCGGTAACGTGACCCAATATTCAGGTAACGAGTTTACTAATAAACTTAGGGCTGTATTGTACTACTAGTTGACCCGCGCGTTGTCAATAAAAACATTACCCTCCTGCGCAGTCAGGAAAAAAGTGCTTCTATGTCACAATCCCGGACATTTTCATCATATTTATTCGTGAAAAATGTAACAAACAGAGAAACAGATTTACTTTCGAATTCTATAGATACATAGAAGACCTATGTAAAACAACATGTATGCAATAAATGTTTGACTTTGACTTTGATAATTCTTAACCTAGTACAATAACTTAACCTAGAAAACTTTAAGACTAATATATAGTAGTACAATGGGCGGCCTTATCGCTCAAAGCGATCTCTTCCAGGCAACCTTTGGATGGAATGCATTGAAAAAGACTGCATTGAGGCGGTGTTACAATAAATACCTATTTATGGAGGGTCAAAATAAAAAAAGGATTGTGTGGTTTTATGAAACCACGGTAAAAGTGAAACTTTGTTTCACATTATAGACATTTAACTAAAAATTTTCGTTTGCACAAATGAGTAATAGTCTATACACTACACGGTCAGCTGATACGAACTATAGGCGCCGCCATATTGGCCTCGGCTGCTCTGCCTTTCACTTTATCCCTACTCCGCGGCCGACCGTCACGCGACATGCAACACACAGACGAAAAAGTTTGAGACGATTTAATAAAAGTTTCACCTAAAATACACCTACAAATACTTACATATCGATATCCTAATTCAAATCCTCATCCTCTGGGCTATGCCAGCTGGTTTATCTACGAACTACGAGTGTTTAATGTAAAATAACAAAACAAATAATTAAATGTCTATTCCTAAAAATAAATTATTTAAACTCTACAAAACTATCGAAACGCCTACGAAAATGTGAAGTACTATAATTTTATTTGACAGGGTGCTCCGTAATATAAATCATATTTAAACAAGAAAGTTAAAATAATAAATAAAATTATTAGTAAAATTTATAATTTACAATATCAGAAAATAAATCATGAACTTTACAGCCGATTTCATTAGATTCCACTCTTTCCCTTACGAGTCTGTACAAGACTTTGAACTCAAGGTTCATCATCATAACAGCCATATGGTTGTGGAGCCGCCCTACGCTACTATTTCCAGTCCGTGGTTTCCCTCAAGAACCTTTCTGCCACAACGACCGACAGTTTTTTTCTGAAATCAACTGATTTTTACCGAATGATTATTCAGGCTGGCTTGCAAAACGATCCATAATCGTATTTAACGACTAAACATGTTTAAATTTAACGTATTTGTATGATTTGACAACATCTTAAATCATATTACAAACTCCCAAGTGTCGTACAAAAATTGACAATAAAAAAAAAATTAAAAACGTTATTAAACAAAATCTTTATAAAAAGCTTACATAAAATAATATTGAGATGATAGAGAAGCTTGGGATTGAAATTGGTTCAATTCGTTCAATAATGTTACAATTTAGACGTTTTTTTTATTTTATGTATTCTAACAGGATCATTATAAAGGACAACCAGCCTTGTTTCTTGGCTTTACTTCCTGGCTTGGTCGTGAAGGAACAGGCAGCAAAATTGACGTTTCAAAGTGATCCTTGTGATTTTAATGAATAAAAAGATTTTGATTTTAATTTTGATATTTAGCTACTCAATACGTTTAGGCATCGTTGCGCAATTCTCTTGCCGGGCTTTTACAACGATCCCTAAACAGATTTAGCGACTAAGCATATTTAAATCTGATGTATTTGTATGATTTGACAACTCCTTAAATCAGAGCGAGTTGCACAACTATGAGGCAATGAATTGACTTGCAATCAAATTTAGAATAAATAAATAAATATTGCTGGACATTTCACGCAGCGCTATCTAGCCCCAAACTAAGCAGATCTTGTACTATGGCAACCAGACAAATTGATAGAATACTTACATACATTTTTTTTCGTAAATACATACTCGTAATATATAGAGAAACAACCAGACCAGGAACATGAAAAGATCATGATTTTTTTTTTCATGATCTGTAGATCATGAAAACATTTGTTCCGCGGCGGGAATCGAACCCGCTACCTCCTGCGTCTCAGCCATATTCACCCACTGCACCACGGAATAGTCGTAGAACAAACATAATGAGGTCAATGACCCATTTCAAGTAAGCTTACATAATCCTAAAAGAACCTATAGATTATACATAATGCAGCCATACAAAAAAAATATTGATTTAGGTGTCTCCAACGAATCTCATAAAAAGTGCCGACAGAAGTGAAAACTTGAACAATTACGAGATACTTATATACAGAGGTGTCGGTAACGGTAACGGCAACAGTGTCGTGATTTCAATGGTTTTCCCATCTCAAATGCCCAACGCGCCTAAAGAAGTTTTCACTTAATATAAAGGGGTGTCTCTTTGTTTGACAATAAATTTATGAAAGAAAAGCTCTGCTACCATAGTGCAGATTTTGTGTAATTTAACAAAGAGAGGCTTATGCCCAGCAGTAGCTCGACACGGGCTGAGAATGATGATGATGCTGATATGGAGGTGTCGGTAACGGTAACAGTGTTGCGAGTTCAATGGTTTTTTCCCATCTCAAAAAATACTCAACGCGCCTAAAGAAGTTTTCACTTCAAAATGTATGATATAACAAGCTTTTAACTTTGCAAGCGGTCACAAACCCTAGATCTTGGGGTTGTGTCATCGCATTTAATAATACAGAAGAAACACTGGGTAGACTGTAAAGCTGTTTATTTAATTGTCTTCAAATGTTGAGCAACTCGTCTACAAATATCGCCGGAGCTCGCAAGACACAGATTACGCAGACGTTTTAGTTCACAAGTTATCTAGATATTAATAGGTGAAGTTTTTAGAATATTGTACGCAAAGAGAAGTGCGAGATTTGGCATAGTAAAACTTATAAATATAGTGAATTGGAACGAATACTACAAAAACAAATACGGTCAAATTTTGACCACTGTGCACTGGAAACTAGTTTTAATTATTAACCGATGAGGAATATAAAACTATTAATTTAAAATAATTATCGTCAAAAGTCCTCCCTTGGGGTTATGCCAACGTGCAATGGAGCGTAGTATCCTGGGCGTGAAACTCACGGATCGAATCAGGAACTCGCTTATACGCTCCAAAATCAAAGTCAAAGTCCATATTTTTATGCATTAAAATCACAAGTATCACTTTGAAACGTCAATCGAAACGTCAAACGAAACGTCTCCCGAACACAGGTGGTCGATGTCGCTCAAAAAGCTGGAAGACTCAAGTGGAACTGGGCCGGACACGTTTGCCGTATGCCAGACACAATGTTAGCGAAGACCACCACTGAATGACTCCCAAACTACGGACGGCAACCGCGCGGAAGGCCCGGAAGGTGGCGGGATGAGCTAAACTCCTACCTCAAGTATTGGCCCCTACTTGCAATCAACAGAGACGAGTGGAAAGAGGGAAGGGAGGCCTTTGCCCTGCAGTGGGACACAACAGGCTTATAATAATAAATAATAATAATAATATACATCTGCAGCACTGCAACCAAGCCTGGGTAAGAGAAGCAACCAAGCCTGAGATAAGCTTATAGATTTACAATTAAACATTTCAAAATCCCAAGATCCTGTTTTATTCCTCATATTAACTTAAGCCTACTTAGATGCGCAAAGTATATAGTAAACAGAATAAAGTGCATAAGAAAATATGTCTATTCAATTCTGTTAAAAAAATAACCTCTTACTCCATGTATACTTCAACCACCGAGTAGGAACGCTTCGCCAGCTAGCGTCAAACGCATTGGTTTGCCTTTGGTCTTCAGGTTGAACGTCAAAACAAACATTGGACCACGCATGCCGGTACTTACTGTTGAACGGAATAGTATTCGATATTTAATTAAGCTATTTATTCCAATTACATACAATAGTAAAATACATTCGAGCTGTAAAAGCTAGTTCTGACATAACCGGCGTTCATCAAACACTACTCGTAGATATGGTATGATCAATCAAAAATCTCGCAATCATATCTTATTTAGTTGCTATTTAAAATGTCACAATAAGCGATCTATCAATGCCGCGCGATATTGCTATCAACTGTGTTGTGCCACAAATGTTGCTCGGTGAATACGCATCTTAATACACAAGGAACGAGGTAGACAGTAATAATGAAGTGAAATATTCATCAGCCAGTCTGGAGACCTGGCCGCGACACGGTAGCCCCCGAAAACGGAGTTCATACAACTTGACGGAGTATTCTGGTTACCTCGAGCTGAAATCGAATCGAATTAGACTTAATTAGAATTAGAATTAAACTCAAGAAAGATCTTGAGGCTCCATTATGTCTAAAATTTTATGTTGCAATGCATGGCTCTCGGTATCAAGCAAATTACCTATACCAGTTGACGTGAAAATTATTAATATAAAGGATTTAATTGCGGTAAGAAGAAAAGAGTAGCAATAATAATAAACACTATTGAAAAAGGAATTCATGCAACCTGTTTTGTTATGTACGCATTAATTTAAAACACACATCCGGAATCGTATTAACTTATTTTAGATGTGGGTTTAATACCGGTAGCTTGAATATTTATTCAGTAATCGATACACTTCTAATAAACACATATGTGATTTGCTTACCTATTTTATACAGGCTGTTGCATTGATATCTTAAGACTTGAGATTAAGGTTGTTTAACAATTTAAAAGTTTATTAAGTTTATGACTGACTCCGTGGCGCAGTGGGCATATAGCCGGCTGAGACGCAGGAGGTAGCGGGTTCGATTCCCGCCGCGGAACAAATGTTTGCATGATCTACAGATATTTGTTCCGTGTCTGGGTGTTTTTCTATATATTATAAGTATGTATTTACAAAAAAAAACGTATGTAAGTATTCTATCAGTTATCTGGTTTCCATAGTACAAGCTCTGCTTAGTTTGGGGCTAGACAGCGCTGTGTGAAATGTCCAGCGATTTTTTTTGTATGGTAATGAATTTAAAAAAAACTATTTACAACAATACTAGCCATTACCGTTACCCGTGTTTTCATTTAATGTCGTACATATCAAAACACGTAGTATATTAACACTAATTCTACTTTTTAACTTGTAGAAACTATGCGCAGTTGTAACTTCACAGAATAAGACGTTGGGTATCTCGCGTCGTTGAATTTTTGAGGGTTCGTGTGAGACGTCGCATATTCCGATGAAAATCCACCGTCGTATCAAAAAGAACGACTTCATCTGCATACTGACTATTCAGCTCGTACATTTACATTAATTACTGAGGGAAGTGATGAGATGCTGGAGTGCAGTGAAGGTAAAAAAGGACTGAAAAAGTTTCACACCTTTAAAAAGGTTTCGTACCTCCGAGGAATAGAAAGATAAATCTTTATTGATTACCGCGTAGAAACAATACAAATACTGATTTAGGAAAAAAAGATGGCGGCCTTATTCCTGAGAGTCATCTCTTCCATGCAACTTTTTGACTGAACGAAAATTTGCGAAGTTATAACGCTGTAGCTACTCAATAAAATATAAATGTGCCTAATTGCCTACCCAACGTGTTACATACTAACATATGTTTAGGTTTTTTTTTAATATTTTATTTTTATGAAAACTTTCGTGATTTATTTCAATCATTATTATAAATACGGGATTTATCACGTACCGTCTTATCGGTGTTTCTCCCGACAATTTTTCGGTTCAATTCGTGAACTTTATCAGGGTGAGTGCAATCCGCTCCGAATAACGTCTCGCCTCGCACTGCGCGCCAGGGCCCTCTGCGCACGAGTAGACGGGCGCGGTGGTGGGGATTGAGTCAACGATGGCCCAGCGCGTTGACAGGATGCATCATCATCATTATCATCACTGTTGCTCTCTCCGGTAGTTCTCGGTAAAAGCAAACACCCAACACTAAAAACACTGATAACGTCTTATCGTATCGTCACGTGATAAATCCCGCATTTATAACAATGTTTTTATGTTAGTTTAAGTTGCTTTTTAATTGTTCAATAAAGATTTTTGTATTTTGTATTTTTTGTATTGTATTTAAATAGTTGCATGAGATAAATATGGGCAACATAATTAACTTTGTGCATCATTCTGAAAGTAAATAATAGAATAGCTCTAAAACTAGTCCATCTAGAATATTACAACAAGATGCTCGAACCCAATACAAGTTAATATTTAAAATACTAAAAACGTCCGGTCTTAATTACTAATCACGCATACACTCACTTCAGTTGTATTTTGTTTTTGTCATTGTTATCCGAACACTTACAGTAAATTCTAAGATATTTAAAACCATCTCAAAAGCTAACGGCGCTTCGAATCTTAATCTGAATCATCTCACTAATCACCCTGACGTGGCAAGAGTATGTAAGACAATTGGCAGTGCATCCGCACATCAAGAGGAAGGTTACGGGTTCAAGCTCCGTCTAGGATTGAAAGTTTTTGTGATGGTTTTAAAAATCACTTAAGTTGAAACATTATTTTGGAAATGGCAATGAGACGGTCAGACACTAATACAGTAAAAGCTTTAACTTTTATCTCGCTTTTTTGTGTTAGAAATTAAAATATTTCACAACTTTCTACGCTCTAAAACACAACGAGAATGTAATAACATTAGCCACAATCACTGAAACATCCATTACACCGTCTGTCTCCAGTTCATTATCCCCGGATTCTTTTTCTAAAAAACTGTTTTCAGTCGGCACACACACGAGCATCGTGGAGGCCTCTCAAAAATTCATCGCCCGTCTGGTGCCCTGAATGAGCTTCGACTCAGACGCTTTCCCGACTTCTCAGCCGTTCCGGTAATCTACTTAATAAGTAATCCTGGGGCCCTTGTGCCTACAACACCCTTAGTGCGTTCAGATATTGTGTGGTGACTTTACGCTTTTGTGTTCTTGAAGTTTGCTAATGTGGATTATTTGGTGCAAATTGGTATATATGTAAGTGAACCTGCACACATGTATACCACCTAGAAGGTATTTCTTTCGTTATACAACTTCACTTACACATTAACAAAAAAAAATTATAGAAGAAAGGTAGTCTGTCTGGATTCATATGTGACACTATATACGTACTTCCTGTAACAGGCAGTTTCCGCTACGCAGCATCGAAGGAACAATATTTCCTCGCCGGTCAGGAACCTGCAGAGTAGTTATGGGTTTAGGAAAAATCTTAAATTATATCTTTTTGACTGTAAAAAATGCAGGAAAGTCTCTTACATGATAGAAGTGCTATATAAATAAAAATATAAGTAATATAATATAGGGTGTTTGATAATATACGCACAAAAATGAAAGGGGCTATTTTGATGAGCATAATAAATAAATTTATATAATGTGAAATTTATTATGGCTTATAAAAACAAACACTTTATTAAACTTATCTTGTGCTATTGCATAATGCTTGCCATCTAACCACAGATACTGTATTGGTGACGTCTCGAGATATCTTTTGTTGTCCCTTTCTAACCCAAAACCCACAGCCGTTTCCGAAAGAGGTATCAAATTGGCCTTTATTTTTGGATATCGATTGCAAGAGTAGGCAGTAAGTTTGATATCAATTTAATCACCTAAACTTAGTCGATTTTCTTTAAAATTTGATAATAAAACTAGTAGTTTTTTTTTCGAGAAGTCTTTTTTTATGTTTTGAGAAACCGTTACTTCAATATCGTCAGTATATTACCAAACATCCTGTATATCTTACCTCTAAAAATAAATATTTATTATTATTAATGTCACGCTTTTCAATATATTTTTTATTTTATTTTGTTGTTTCTTATAGTCCGCAAATCAAATTCGGTCCTAACGGAAGACCAGCTTGGGTTGTTATACAGGGTTACAGGCAAAATCGTGCTAGATCCGTTAAGGGCGTGGAGTACCCATCATTTCTGACTTATTTCACTATGAAACACCCTACCCTAAACTTAACCCTTTTCGAGATATTCGACTTTTAATTTTTTTATTGAAAATTGCCGAATTTTAGTACTACTAAATTTATTTTTGTTTATTTTGTGTATCTTATTATTATTATTATTGCATTTTTAGATGTGTAATAAGATGCTTTAGGACGTCTATCATTAAAATAGTGCATAAGTTAATTGAATAGACCGTAGTAGACAAGTGAAAGTTAAGAAATAAAAAAAATATTAGAAAGTTTATTTTTCTCTAAGGGATATCTAAAAAAAATATTATGGCAATTGTTCGACAGATGTTTTTTAAAATATCTACGTTTCATCAGCTATCTAACGAGGTATAATAATCTAGGGTTTTATTCAAATGCATTGAAAAAAATTTAGTTTTATAGGCAACAGTGGAGAAGAAAATTTATACTTAGCCCTAAAAAGTAAAATAAAATAATAGGTAAGCATGAAATGTCATTTATTAAAGATTTTCACACAACTTTTTCTTATTCTACAGTTCATGTTCAACATGGCCGCCTCTATTTCTGATACATTGTCGCATCCTTCTACGGAGACCAGTCTTTACTACTCCAGTTGTTAACGTGGTCCTCATTTTATTGGCTGCATCCACAATCCTTTCTCGTAAGTCTTCCACAGATGAAACTGGATTCGGCTCGCTGTACACAAGACTTTTCATGCACCCCCACGCGTGAAAATCCATGGGGGTTAGGTCCGGACTTCTTGCTGGCCATGGCAACGGTCCACCTCGTCCTATCCATTTGTTTGGATAATTTGTGTCCAGCCAGTCTCTGACACTTCTCCTGAAATGGGCAGGGCAGCCATCGTGTTGGAACCACATGTCCCTGATCAGGTTGAGTGGCAGATCATCCAGCAAATCACTTAAGTCTGCTCTCAGGAAATCCAACCCAACCCATCCAACCCGTCCCAACTACTTTTTTCCACGAAATGTAATACAAACCCTAGATTGTTATACCTCGTTGGATAGCTGATGAAACGTAGATATTTTAAAAAAAATCTGCCGAACCATTGCCATAATATTTTTTTAGATATCCCTTAGAGAAAAATAAACTTTCTAATATTTTTTTTATTTCTTAACTTTCACTTGTCTACTACGGTCTATTCAATTAACTTATGCACTATTTTAATGATTGACGTCCTAAATCATCTTATTACACATGTAAAAATACAATAATAATAATAATAAGATACACAAAATAAACAAAAATAAATTTAGTAGCCTAAAAATCGGCAATTTTCAATAAAAAAATTAAAAGTCGAATATCTCGAAAAGGGTTAAGTTTAGGGTAGGGTGTTTCATAGTGAAATAAGTCAGAAATGATGGGTACTCCACGCCCTTAACGGATCTAGCACGATTTTTCCTGTAACCCTGTATGTACTCGTATAACAACCCGCATTATGCTGAATTAGAGACCCTTTTACAACTTATATTGCATAGTAGATTGTTTGGGTTTAAGTTATATATTGACCCTTATTCTTTTCTTCTGTATTGCAAATAAATTTTTATTCTATTCTAGTCTAACAATTTTGTAAACATCTGAAAGTAATAGGTAAATGTATTGAGTATTGAGAGGGACCTTAGGAAACCTTAGTTTTGAAATACCATCCAAGAAGCAAACAGAACTCGATATACGTATTTACTCTAATAGAAAACCTTTCAAAGTGAAACAGGATATTTGTTCAAGAAAGCTGAAAATTCTAGAAACTAGCTTCTGGATTTTGCAACAAGCTAGGTTCCTAGAAATGTAACTGGAGTTTGTTCCTCAAATAATAATACTACTTGAGTTGGATAAGGCTTAGTATTGATAATTTACTAACACCGATCTATTTTATTAAAATCAATCGGACTTCCTGCCGAGGCTTTCCCCAGGGACTACAGTATGGGGTTCTTCAAAAAGGTCGTTTTAAAAATTTTAAAGGGTCGGCAACGCGCGATTGATATTTTTGGAGTTACAAACGTCCAAAGACTACGGTAACCGCTTACCATCAGGTAGGCCGTATGCTTATAGGCTTGCTTTTTAGGGTTCCGTACCCAAAGGGTAAAACGGGACCCTATTACTAAGACTCCGCTGTCTGTCTGTCCGTCTGTCAGTCTGTCCTTCTGTCACCAAGCTGTATATCATGAACCGTGATAGTTAGACAGTTGAAGTTTTCACAGATGATGTATTTCTGTAGTCGCGATAACAACAAATACTAAAAACGGAATAAAATAAATATTTAAGGGGGGCTCTCATACAACAAACGTGATTTTTTGTCGTTTTTATAGATACTGGTACGGAACCCTTCGTGCGCGAGTCCAACTCGCACTTGGCCGGTTTTTATTTTAAATTGATGTTGATCATCTTGATGTTAATTGAGATTCAAAATTATACATATATGATGGCCGCATTTTTTTTTTCTTGATGGCCTGCTTTTTGCTTCTCTCGAAACCGATTTATCGAAATCAATCCAGCGGTTCGTGTGCTACGAGATAATAAAAAGTATATCATATTCACATACATACACGCAAAATAATCAAATAGAGAGATAACGATTTATTGTACACTTAAATTACACTTACACTTAAATTAACAAACAATAATAAAAACTAGATAAGTGGCGGTCTTATCGCTAAAAGCATAGCTAGAATTCTTCCGAAAGTTGTACAAAATTATAAGAAATTTATGATAAAAAAGATTTATTTCGAAAATAAGTAAAACAGTAAATAGGTTCTTAGCGTCAATTATATTTTTTATCATAAAACGTAGAGTAGACCTGCAGGGTCAATGAAAATAATTGTCTTTTGTTTTTCTTTCAACTCATAATTTAAGGTAAAGCCAAAATATGTTTTAATTTACAGAAACTTATTTTCGTTTTACGTGGTTTCACTCGCCATATAAAACTTAGAATTTCTCTCATTTCTTAGAATATTCTAGCCCTCATGTTTCCCGCAAAATCCGAGCTAAAATAAAAAGTGAGATACCGTAACGAGCACTTTTTCAATGCAGAAAATCTGCATTCAAAAAATCTTACACGTCTTGTTAAGAGGGTGATACATGTAAAGTTGAAAGTGCGAGTAAAAACGTTAAGGGCATGAAAAGCAGAGAAAAAATATATGGGAGAGAATCCTCAGCGTTCCTTACTGCGGCTAGATGGTTTACGTGCATACGAATGTGCTCAGACAAGGTCTTGAGACTACTCGGCGAAACCTTAAGACGGGTTGGGCAGGAATATGTTGCTTCAAAAATAAATTTGAAGTTCTGCTTGAATATTTTTTTAAATATCGGTCATCTAGTTATTTACGAAAGGAGAGATGGATAGATAAAATTAATGGCAAATAACTAGATACGCGGAAATTTAAATAACGATTTTCTCTACCTTAATTCATTATATTGACCACCGTACATTATCCCACTGCTGAGCAAAGGTCCTCAAATCCCAAAACCCAAAATCACGTTTAGGATATTTGTTCACTAAATGAGCTAAAAATGTGAAAACTTAATAATATTTTATTTTTTTTTACTCACAATTTGACATGTAAGTTTTTACTAACTATGGATCTTTGACATTTGAAAATAAATGAATTGAATAATACGAGTAGTACTCGTAGCTTCTGCTTACTTAACAATTTCATCACACACTGTTGCTAGATGTAAAAGATACCTATTGATCGAGCGAAGCGATATTTTCAAATCAACTTTGGCAAATCGGCGTTGTATGTATGTATATTTGTATGAATGTGTGTGTATGTATGTTTGTTTGTCCGAGAATAACTTTAAAAAGCGTTAATCCGATCATCGTAAAATTTGATATATAGATAGGTAGTGTTGACACAATCCTGGCGTGACTAAATGAGCTAAAAATGGAGGGAGATTTTTGTGATATGAGGGTTCACGAGGGGTAAAAAAATCAAAATGAGACTATTTTGTCAATTGGGACGTTTATTGGAAGGTCTTTATTAGTACATTTCAACCCCGTTTTTATTATTAGTTTAGTCCTTGTATTTTTGAGTTAATAGCCATAATAAAAACTGAACTTTGACAAAATTCACAGGGCACACCAGTGTCCCCACAATGCTGAAATTTGGTACTCGTGTAGCTTTAGTGACACATATATAGAAAAAAGTCTGAAATCCAGAATTATTAACATGAACTCCCATTACTTGTAATTTGAATGAAAATGTAGGTTTAAGTTATTTGGTTTTATATTTTTTTTCTTTTATTTAAAGACTAAAAAATGTTGTTCATTTCGTGGCACTATTTGATTACTCAAAGATTAAGGCCGGCTTATACGAAGACCACTAAACGTATTTAGCTACTAAACATGTTTAAATTTGATGTATTTGTATGATTTCACAACTCCTTTTATCATGTTTAGCCACTAAATACGTTGAGGCATCGTTGTGCAAGTCGCCCTAAGAATAATATTTTTTTTTGTCTTTTGGTAGACTCCCGAGATCTCAGTTCAGGGCGAACCACTAGTAAGTATACATCAAACTATAAAAAGCAGGGTGCATGAACTAAATACAAAAAATAAACCACAAACTAGAACAAAATAGATTTGTTTAAATCAAGTAAAGGATTTCTCACGTACCGTTTTACTCATATCGGTGTTTCGACCGACATGTTTCGGTTAAATTCAATTAAAATTACAATGATAGCATTGAAACGTCAATTTTACCGCCTGTTACTCCACGACCAAGCCAGGAAATAATTAGGCAAGAAACAAGGCTGGTTAATTCTATTTAATGACCCATTACACCACACAACAGGAATAGACAAAAAAAAAGTAAGTACTTATGCAAAAGAAAATGTGTTCTGAAATTGCAAAATTGAGATAATATCAGTTATCGAGAGGCTGAGTGACATGTGTAATTGGGACCCTAAAACATATTTTAAACTTTAGAGATAAGTATGTAGAGTGGCATTTACCATGATTTACCCTAATTATGAAGCACTGAGGGATGCCATTAAAAATTGTACTTAAGGAGTTACGATCGCCTTTAAAAGCTTCGTCAAAGACACAGCGTAAATTAAACAGCTGACACATATTATAAATTGTATTTAATACAATATATAATATGTGTTTATAATTGTATTTAATACAATTTATACGAAAGGATATATTAATAGGAGTTCGAGAACCGTTAATGATAGAGGGAAATCTTGGAAGAGTTTCCTAGTACTGAAATCGACGACACATTGAATATTTTTTTCCACTTCACTCATACAAGGTGCTTCGGAATGTAACTTGAAAACGGGACGAAGAGTCGTAAAACAAACTTAATTAGATTGTTCTATAAATTAAGTTAGTCAGTTGTTAAGAAATTCGAAAGTAAAAACTCAGAGAACGCTTAGAGAAAATTGAATTTAACCTAAGTCTTAAGAACTTTAATTTTTATATCAAACTAGCTTCCACCAGCGGTTTCGCACGCGTTGTTTGTCAATAAAAAGTAGTATGTGTGTTAATCCAGGTTATAATCTACATACGTACCAAATTTCATCGAAAACGGTTTAGCCGTTACGACGTGATTGAGTAACAAACAAACATCCAAACTTTCGCATAAACCTATGTATGTATAAATATGCAAATAATACTATTTTCATTAAAAAAATAAGTTGAATTTTATAAATAGTGCATAAATCTCGTCGACTTTTTAGAAGTTTATCAGACTAAAACGCTAAATTTTGTCGAAGCTTGAAAATTAAACTGGCGGTCCTCTCAGAGCTGTGACAAAGCTTTTTTGAAAATACTGTTTATGCAAAATGTTCGAGCCCTTTATAACAAAAAATATTAAGCACTGTTTCAATAAAAAGTTATGTCTAATGGCCTATTCGTAAAATATCGCCATTTTCATGACCATAATACGTAAAATAAATATAATACGGCCACGCTAAGTCTGCATATCAATAAAACACTACCTACTCCTACTTCACAATTGGGTAAAAAGTAGCATATGTCCCAATCCCGGTCGTAATCTATTTATATAGCAAATTTCGTAGAGATCGGTGCATCCATTTAGTCAGAACAGACAGTTACTTTCGAATTTACTTATAATATTAATATGGATAACAATAATACATAGCTGCTGAACTACAGATTGCTATCTGCCTTATAAGCCGTTACTAGTTACAAGAAACATCGTAAGTTACTTCCGACTATTTTTGAAGTTATACCTACTTGTTTCGGTGCGTTTGGAAAAAATTATGAGAATACATTTTTTACGATGTGCGCGCACACCGACAGCCAAAAAATTGACATCATTAAAACGACTGTCTCTCAAGTTTCCGTGAAAACTCATAACTATATTAAATAATTTATCATTCCTTTTACAAACAAAGAGTTGTGGCATACGGGATGAAATCTTTAGCTATATTTCTTCTGTTACGCCAAAGAAAAATAACTTTTTACGTGCGTACATAAGTATATACACGTTTTTTTTAAATTTATTCTTTGTAATCATTATGTTAACTTAATGTGGATGGACTATAAAAGCCTTGGCGACTGCCGTTAGTCTGGGGCAGATTAGAAAAGGCTAAATGCGCTGGCTTAATGGGCTTTAGTGTTTCGGTTTATAAATTAGTTGTAGTTCATTTACTTGGCAAAGATACCTTAATACTACAATTTTAGATGAGTTATATCACAAAATAGATGGTACAGAATTTAAGTTTAGTAAAACTACCGAAAATACGTGCACGCACACACAGACGTGCGCGACTAAACGGCTGAACAGATTTCTATAAAAAGTTTTATTCGCGAAATCCCGAAGCATGTATGTTTGTAGTAATTATCCAGTTACAAGGCCTCTACGCATAAGTAGAGACGTAGCAATGAGGATTTCGAGAAACCGAAGAAAATTGATATATTGATATATAATTATTGAGACTGAGAGATAAGCTACTTTTAACCCGACTGCGCTATAAGAGGGTAATGTTTTTATTAACAAACCACAAGTGCGAAACCTCAGGCAGAAGCTTGTATTAAAAGAAAAACGGTTTTATTAGTTTTTGGCACAGAATAATACAGTACAAACAATTCAAAAACAAGAAATATAAATAGTAATAAATGTTTTATAATGAGTAATAGACACCAGAAAAAGTAAATAGAAACTAAAACGAAAAACCAAAAATACTCTCAACTCAATAGGTACCAATCAGCCGTGTAACCACAGCCATGTCCAATGCAGTTTCAAATCCCTTCATTTGATTCTTGATTTTATGCACCCAACTGTTCTGTAGGTGTACCGGATGACCAAATATTAATAGGATATGTCCTATTCCAATGGAACAAGGTTGAAATTACGATAACTCTCGCGGTAGACAGTGCGTTGAACCTCCGTCAATTCACACATGAATTAGTTTTCAATACAAATCGGATGGAATTCGGATTCACAGACGTACCATTTTTTACACGACTCGAATATTAATACCTATACAGTACTTTTTACTTACTTTCCTGTAGGTTTTTTTTTGTTTTTCTAAATAAGAACAGTTACGAATGTTTTTATATGAATCCTAATTAAAAAAAAAGTGTGTGCTTACCTACTCATGTACGCACGTAAGAAGATATAACTTATTTGGCGTAAAAGAACAAAAATTGCTATATCATTCCGTATGACTCAATTCTTTGTTTGTAGCTAACTTCATCATGTCGCTTTTTGGCTGTCGGTGTGCACGCGCATCGTTTTTTTTTCGCTCATAATTTTTTCCAAACGCGCCAAAAGAAGTATAACTTCTACAAAAAATTTGTGTGTGTACTTATGTACGCACGTAAGTAGTTATACTTCAGTTATCAGGTAACTTCATCATGTCGCTTTTTTGGCTGTCGGTGTGCGTGTGCATCGTAAAAATTTTACGCTCATAAAGTTTTCCAAACGCGCCAAAATAAATTAATAAATAAATATTGCTGGACATTTCACACAGCGCTATCTAGCCCCAAACTAAGCAGAGCTTGTACTATGGGAACCAGATAACTGATAAAATACTTATACTATACTTTTTTTTGTTGTAAATACATACTTAAAATATATATAAAAACACCCACCCATACAGAAAAGAAGCACAACTTCAAAAATCTAAATTATTCTAACTTTCAAAATAAAAAGTTTTCAGCCCACTTTCAAAATATCACTTTTATCCATATAAAGTAGCTGAATATTTTTTTAACAGTTACAATTTTTATCAGCTTCTGGCTTCCAAGCAAGGAACTAGTTACATGTCATAACATCAAAGAAAAATTATGATTCCCAAAACGAGTGACGTCACTGAATTTATAATTATGCAGCATGGCATTATGTTGTCAAAATATCGCCATACTCCGAGCGTCACAGCTGTATTGCTCATAAATATACCATGTCCGTCCGTCTTATCCTAATCCGATTTACACGTAAACTATTAGTGCTGAAAAGGTAAAATTCTACATTATAATGATACGCTTTACTGACATCTAGAAAGTTATTTAATAATAACTAAAACTCTTGTTTTTAGGGTACCCTCCCCTATATGGACGTTGGAGTTGATTTTTTTTCACTCACCCACCCCATCGTGTTGTTAATTTTATCGGTATTTTATTCTTTGATAAATTATGAGCTCGTATGATATCCAAACTTAAGCACAAAAGAATAGCAAAATTACGGACAAAACCGATTATACCGAAAGAAATACATTTATTGGACACACACCGGACAGACCATTCAGAGCAGTCAATCAATCAAACATTTATTTGCTTCAAAATAAGTTTAAAACAAAGTTGCTAAGATTATACATAGTCCAACTTATTTTTACCACAGAGGCAGGCAAATTATTAAAAAAAATAAAAATAGACATAGACAATTTTTTTTTTGCTAAATAACACACATACTTAATATATATAGGTATAAAAGATGTTTTAAAATAATGAGAATAATTATTATACAGTATCTACATGAAAAACAGAAACAAACAATATAATTATTATTTTTAAACATGAGGTAGGTATGTTGTGTGCTAGCAGCAAAAGGGTCTTGACTCAGCATTGTGTTAAGTAGATTAGCAGTTGACGCTGTTATTCTGCCGAAGACCGTTTAATCACCCACTAGACCCTGTGAGAGCAAAATAATAATTGTGTGATGTCAAGGATGAAATATGTTATAATGTCAGGTGAATTGACTATACAAATTACATGAATAAATTACAAAAATAGAATAAAAAAAAATTTGAATTGAATTTTAATAATAAACAAAAATACCCTAAAACTAGCAGGCATATAGGGCGTTTGCATCAGGCAACCCAGTTTTCTGCCTATCCACCACTCTTTTGAAATGTTTTTCAAAAACTACGACTTTTGAAATCCATATACACGTTATTTGGATTTCAAAAGTTGTAGTTTTTACACAAGAAGTACTTCACTTGAGTATTATAGTTTATAAACGGTCTTTTGCTTTTCGTTTATCCTGTTCATCCAAAGGTGGTCTGGAAGAGGCTTTTAGTGATAAGACCGCCCATTGTATATTATTATTAAATAAATAAATATTTTTTTGTTACAATATTAATTTTAGTATTCAAAAGATTTATTTTTTATTTCAGGTATTTAGTCCTGGAACTTTACAAAGGCATTACCGGAGCCAAAGCCAACGAGTAAGAGGCCTGTTTAATTCAACGTTAAATTAAAGTTTAACGGTATTATTATTACCAGTGGTTCACCCCGAACTGAGATCTCGCGAGTCTCCCATAAAATCAAAAAAAAAATTGTAATCTTTGAGCATCAAAATAGTGCCACGAAATAAATAACCAACTAACTTGACCTACAATTTCATTCAAATTACAGGTAACGGGAGTTCATATAAAGTGGTTCCTCTTTTTTGGGGTACAAAATGCAGTTATTCTGGATTTGAGACTTTTGCCTATATTTGTGTTACTAAAGCTACACAAATACCAAATTTCAACATTGTGGGGTCACTGGTGTACCCTGTGGATTTGGTCAAAGTTTTGTTTTTATAATGGCTAATACCTCAAAAACTACAAGGACTAAATTAAATTAAAAACAGTGTTGAAATTTACTAATGAAGACCTTTCATTTGACGTCCCACTTGACCTTAAAGTCTAATTTTTTTTTACCCCTCTTGAACCCCAATATCTCAACAACCCCCCAACATTTTTAGCTTATTGAGTCACACCAAAATTATGCCATCACTAACTATCTATATACTAAATTTCACGATGATCGGATAAACACTTCGAAAGTTATCCTCGGACAAACAAACATACATACATACAACGCCGACTTGGCCAAGTTGATTTGGAGATCTCGCTTCGCTCGATCAAAAATGATAAAAAAAATAGAAAACACAGGAGCAACGTTGGGCTCCGCTGTGTCACCTCGGGGTAATCCTACCGGTCGGGTCTTTGTTCGGGTGTCGAGCTTGACAAAGCGGAGACATCCGGCCCTCCGCTCGAGTTTGGGAAGAGGTCTTCGTCAGCAGGCGCGCGGGAAACGCGTACACACTACGAATACACGCATGTGTTGAGTTTTTATTGATCAAGCAAAGCGATATCCCCAAACCAACTTGGACAAATCGGTGTTGTATGTATTGTTATGCCGCGGCTGTTACACAATAGAAAATAGTCGAAATTTCTCGATAGTTCTCGATTTACCTGCTGTGTCAAGGAATACGTAATACTTGGTATGGAATATACCTGCATGCTGTGTTTTTGTCTGCGGTTGCGCAGAATGGGGAGTGGTCATTCTGTCGAAACACCGACCCTTTCCTGGAACATTCGAGATCGTTCTAGTGTAGTGAAATGTGTGCGATATAAATAGGCCAGAGAGATGGCCGGACAGTCAGTCTGGATTTTGCTATACGTGCGAACATTTCAGTGACTTTAAGTGGTGCAACAGTGGTGTGAATTAGTATGTTGTGATCACGTGTGACCAAGTTCGTGTATTCATCTTTTAATGTTGAATAAAAGTGTTATTTTGGTTAGATCGATTCTCATTATTTTATCCCGAACCCTCAGCTCGTAACAGTATGTTTGTCCGAGGATAACTTTCGAAGCGTTGGTCCTATCATCGTGAAATTTGGTATATACATAGGTAGATAGTGATAGCACAATCCTGGTGTGTTTAAATGTGCAGAAAATGAGCGAGGGTTCTTGAGATATTGGGGCTCAACCCTTGTAGTTTTTAAGTTATTAGCTATATCAAAAACTGAATTTTGACGAAATTCACAGGGTACACCAGTGATCCACAGTGCTGAAATTTGGTATGCGTGTAATTTTAATGAGACAAATATAGGTAAAACTCTGAAATTCGGAATAACTGCAATTTCTACCTGAAAAAAATAAACCACGTAACATGAACTCCCGTTACCGGTAATTTGAATAAAACTGTAGGTCAAGTTAGTTGGAAGTATATTTAAGGGGATAACAAATCATATTTTTTATGTTTTATGGGAGACTTGCGAGATTTCAGTTCGGGGGCGAACCTCTAGTAGTACTAGCTGCCGCCCGCGGCTTAACACGCGTGGTTTAACAATAAAACATTACCCTCCTGCGTCGTTGCGTAAAAAGTAGTCTATGTCCCAATTCCGGTCATGTTCTATCTACGAGTATATACCAAATTTCATCGAAATCGGTTCAGCTGTTTAGTCGTGAAAACGTAAAAAACAGAGAAACAGAATTACTTTCGAATTTATAATATTAGTATAGATATATGTACCATACATACAAAATCAATCTTCAATCATTGAGGCTGGCTATTAATATGATTAGCTTATTGAAATTGACCATGGGCCCGTGCTCGTCTGGCAATGCCCTGACTTATATACTCGTATACGCTCAAACTATACCGTAATTTCATAGGCCATGACCTAATTGATTTATTTACGTAGGGCAGAATCGAAGTAAACTGACAAGGCCAGCAAGGCACTAGTGAATTTACACAGAAAATCAGATTATCTACGATGGAAATCCATTAGGAAAATGAATTCCGATTGCTTCAGCAAATACAGCGAACTTCCAATTGAATGTGTAAAAAGACAAGTCATCAATTAATCATCATAAGTATATCAATAATATATATACCTGTAGTTACATAATTACAGGCACATGAGTCTTTGCACTTTTATGCCTTAAGTTGATGGATACAGGGCAGTGCATCGTAGGGCACGCTCCTTAGCGTGACCCACGAGGCAACATCAGGCGGGCTAAAATAATCAATAATCATAATTAATAAGTCAAGGCTTACCTTGACTTCTAGTAACTCTTTTTATCACACAACTAGCTGACTCAGTCTACTCGTTAGTGTACTCATCATCGCCATCTTGCGCTCGATGGGAGCCAGGAGGGTTCGGGTGCGGGGACCTCCGACTCTGCATTGTACAGGCCTCCTACGCCGGGGAATGTCCTCAATATTCCAGGACATTCCTGTCTCTCCCAGGGGGAAGTCAGAGGGGTCCGTTTAAGGCAAACATTCACCGACAGGGCCGCGGTTGAATACAATCGAGACCCCGTGACCCTGTCAAGTGCTAGTGCAGCATCGACTCACTCATCTCAAGATGGTCTGTTTGATGATGCTCTGGCACTGAGCTGAATGAAGGAATATCAGTGGGTTTTAGTCGGTATGCCGTTGGTTGTCAACGGAGAGTCCGACACACCCCTTCAGCTCTCCCCGAGCTGGAGGATATAAAAAAAACTCATCACGAATGAGGGGTTTTCACGGCCATGATTTCATAACTTCTAACAGATGATATTTCTCTATTATATGCTGATTATCAAAGGAAAGTCAATTGTCAATGTCAATTGCCGTATCAACATTATTTTTGAAATAAAATAAACAAACATTTGTGTTTGTTTATCTGACGAAGTGAGATTGTTTAAGACAAATTTGTGATATTGTGTCGTTGAGATTTTGCCATGTAACCCATATTATTAGCGGTGCAGCGCCATCTATTACGCTAGTTGGAACTAGTTTTTTCGTTTTAAATCGAAAATAAAAAGCTCTCATTGAAATCCTGGGTTTTGACCGGTTAATAAAAGATTCAGGCTCATTTGGCTCACGGAATTTTAATGACAAACTCAATATCGTAATATGAACGTATACTGAACCATCTCCCGGCTTAAGGGTCTCTGTAGGGTGCTCGACCTTCCCCAATATAAAGCGAAGTCTGTTTTAACTTCATCTCGGCACTTGTTATTGATTAATTTTCGGCCTTAGCTAATTTTCGCTTGATAATGAATCTTAGACAAAAGTGGATGTAAAAGTTTGATTAGGAACTGATGATGTTATACTGCTAAAATACCTCAGTGTTAACAAAAGTCTTTGACCAGTGATGACATATGGTACAGAAACGTGGTCACTCACTATGGGCCTCATAAGAAAGGTCAAGGTCGCTTTGCGTGCCATAAAAAATAAGTCTTACGACGATATATCGGATTAGAGCATTCATGTTACTAATTTTTCGTAGGAGCTATCACCACAGTAATGTGATACATCTGAATGGTAGCCTATTTAGACCAGCTTGGCTAGACTGGTGTACCTCAAAGGACTGATCCACAGTGTTATACTTAACTCTACTGTAACTCTTCTCTGTACACTCTACTGTAACACACACATTTTATTGTTTTATTAAAGTGAAACTTTTATTACATCGTCTCAAACTTTTTCGTCTGTGTGTTGCATGTCGCGTGACGGTCGGCCGCGGAGTAAGGATAAATAGTCCAGTCAAAAAGACCGTGAAATCGGGTTTTTCGCCTATACGGATAAATTTATATGGAAATAATCAGGAAAATGCGTAGAAAACTGTGGGCAAAGTAAAAAAATTTTCAACCCCCGGGAAGGGGGTGAAAAAAATTAAAAACTACCCCAAAATACGATTTTGGGGTTAAATTTTAAAAATATCAAAAAAAGTTTCAAATAAAAGTTGTAGAACATAAAATTTTATGCCTACCTCTCTCTTACCATTTTTCCCTAAAACGCATCCTTTCACCCCTAGCACGGTATAAAGGGTTTAAAAAATAAAAATTTAATAAAAAATACAAAAATTGGATTTTTTCAATGTTATTTTTTTATTTTTTTTTTAATTATAAACAACAATCGTAGAGAAAAAAAATTTTTTTTCATCCCTTCTATTAAAACTGAAGGGGTAGAAACGGATTTACCTCAATATTTCGCTCAAAATGGGTTATATTTAAAAAAAAATTAAATTGAATTTTAAATTTTTTTTATAAATTTTGATGTAACATTTATATTTTTAGATTTTTACCTGCAGGTAAAAAATTTATTAAAGACAGGTAATTTATGTTTCAGTCCTACGCCTTTGTAGAAAAAGACAGAAAATTCAGCTATTTTGCTCTTACTCATTGTAGCTACACGCGTGCGCAAACTCGTAGCTTGCATGCGTGCGAGAGAGATAGAAGAATCTATTGCTTTCTCCGTCTCAATGAAAACCATATGACACGGCAAAACACTTTTTCTTATTGTAGCTCCTCTTGCGCGCATCTATGACAGCAGGGTAGATTTTTGAAAATATCTCAAAAAGTAAGCGAGATAGAGCTATTTTACATAAATAATATTTTATTTTCTATAAAAAAAGGTCCAGTCTTTCAATATTTTATCTCCCTTACTTTTCGAGATATTTTAAAAAATTAAAAAAAAATCCACTTTTGTTTCTTTTTTTGCAAATTTTTCAAAAAGTAAGAGAGATAGAGCTATTTTACATATATTAAGTTTTGTAGATAATTTTATTTGCTATAAAAAAGGTCCAGTGCATCAATATTTTATCTCCCTTACTTTTTGAGATATTTTAAAAACGTAAAAAAAATCCACTTATTTTTCTTTTTTGGCAAATTTTTCAAAAAGTAAGAGAGATAGAGCTATTTTACATAAATTAAGTTTTGTAGATAATTTTATTTGCTATAAAAATGTCCAGTGCTTCAATATTTTATATCCCTTACTTTGCAAAATATTTTAAAAAATAAAAAAAAAATTGTTTTTGATGACACTGAAATTGAGACTCCTAATAATTAAAAAAAATTTTGATCAAATTAATTTATCCCAAAAAAATATTATGAGAAAAATATCATATTTCAGACCTTTTAAAAACTATAAATTAAATTTATTTAAATAATTTTCTATACTTTGTTTTTCAAGAAAAATAAAAAAATCGTCAAGTGTCTTCTAATTTCAGTGTCATTGTTTTCGTCATGTGCGCAGGCGTTGCCCGTTACAAGCAACTAGTATGACCAAAAGCAAAACACATGTGCATTGTGTCTCGCCGGCGTTTAGTTATTTTAATAATTGTGTTGTGTTAAATTAAATTCTGGAAATAAGTGAAATTATTACTTAAATCATACAATAGTTATCTGATAGTCTAAAGTGAATTATCAAGGTAATCATAACATTATTTTATTATTTTAGAAAATTGTCATCAGTCTTTGAGGTTAGTTTAATGAAAACACATGGTTATAACCCCCGTGTTGCGGCTTCTAAAGTTAGAAATTATTCACAAAACTACAGCTGGATTAAATTTCCACAGCTTTTTTTTTATCAAATAATATTATATACTTTAATAATATTAATTTATTAAGTCGAAATATCTATAAGTTCTTGGTTCCTCGGCAGTGTGTGTATATATACATATGATGTCTGAAAGCTGGTATAAAATAGTGAAAACTAAAATTTTCAAAATAAACATGACTCATTTTCATATAATAAAAAATTTTTTACTGATAACGATTTACAAAAAAAAATCCAGAACATATAAAAAAATAAAAATAATGATGAAAATGAAGTAAGCTGACATTTCAAAATTTTTAGAAATTTTTTACCGAAAGTTTCAATTAAACAATTAAAAAAGAAAAATATCACATGTTAAAAACTTGAAAAACTATAAGTGCAATTTTTTATAAATATCTTTTTAGTTGTAATTATACTAAAAAAAAACAAAAATTTTTAGACGTCTGCTAACTTCAGTGTCATAAATAATGACATTAAAGTTAGCTGTCACTTGACTATTTTTTTAAATTATTTAACAAACATTTTTCATAAAAATTGTTATTAGAAAATTGAAATTTTATTTTTTTTTAATTTCGACAAATCAATTATACGATAAACAGAATTTGTTTAGTTATTTATTTTGTTTTATGATAGTTATATATGATTAAAAATATCAGAAAATCGTAAAGACAAATTTTTCTTATTCATAATGTCGTAAATTTCGGCAGTCGCATAGTGACTGTAGGATGCTTGTAATTTATTTTATTACATTTATTGTATTTTTTTTATAAAAAATATATATCATAAAAAAGATGTATTTCTTGAATTAATTATAATAACCGTCTCTATTTGCCCCATCATTCTTTAAGCTTCATCCTTCTGACCATAAACAGTCATGAAGAAAGTCTTTATCAGTGGAAAGTTTCGTAAAAAGTATCAGGTAAGAGAGTAATCATGTTTTTTTTTTTAATATTTTGAAAAGTAAGGGATATAAAATATTGAAGCACTGGACCTTTTTTATAGCAAATAAAATTATCTACAAAACTTAATATGTAAAATAGCTCTATCTCTCTTACTTTTTAAAAAATTTGCAAAAAAAGAAACAAAAGTGGATTTTTTTTTTAATTTTTTAAAATATCTCGAAAAGTAAGGGAGATAAAATATTGAAGGACTGGACCTTTTTTATAGCAAATAAAATTATCTACCAAATATTATTTGTGTAAAATAGCTCTATCTCGCTTACTTTTTGAGATATTTTCAAAAATCTACCATGCTGTCATAGATGCGAGGAGCTACAATAAGAAAAAGTGTTTTGCCGTGTCATATGGTTTTCATTGAGACGGAGAAAGCAATAGATTATTCTATCTCTCTCGCACGCATGTAAGCTACGAGTGTGCGCATGCGCGCCACGGTGACCGTAGCTACAATGAGTAAGAGCGAAATAGCTGAATTTTCTGTCTTTTTCTACAAAGGCGTAGGACTGAAACATAAATTACCTGTCTTTAATATTTTTTTTTACCTGCAGGTAAAAATATAAAAATATAAATATTACATAAAATTTATAAAAAAATTTTAAAATTCAATTTAAATTTTTTTTTATAATATAACCCGTTTTGAGCGAAATATTGAGGTAAATCCGTTTCTACCCCTTCAGTTTTAATAGAAGGGATAAAAAAATTTTTTTTCTCGACGATTGCTGTTTATAATTTAAAAACGAAAATAAGAAGAAAAACATTGAAAAAATCTAATTTTTGTATTTCTTATTAAATTTTTATTTTTTAAACCCTTTATACCGTCCTAGGGGTGAAAGGATGCGTTTTAGGGAAAAAATGGTAAGAGAGAGGTAGGCATAAAATTTTATGCTCTACAACTTTTATTTGAAACTTTTTTTGATATTTTCAAAATTTAACCCAAAAATCGTCTTTTGGAGTAGTTTTTCATTTTTTTCACCCCCTTCCCGGGGGTTGAAAATTTTTTTTACTTTGCCCACAGTTTTCTACGCATTTTCCTGATTATTTCCATATAAGTTTATCCGTATAGGCGAAAAACCCGATTTCACGGTCTTTTTGACTGGACTAAAAGTGAAAGGCGCTCGTCAGAGCAGCCGAGGCCAATATGGCGGCGCCTATAGTTCGCATCAGCTGACCGTGTAGTGTATAGACTATTACTCATTTGTGCCAACGAGGAAAAATGTCTATAATGTGAAACAAAGTTTCACTTTTACCGTGGTTTCATAAAACCACACAATCCTTTTTTTTGTCTCTTTTGTGTTTTTTTTTGTATAATTGTAAATTGTTTGTTTTGTCTTTTTATTAATAATATGTATGTGCTATATCTATCTATCTACTGTTCCGTAAAGAGAGACGATTATATAGCAGCCATGCTGCTAAAGCAGTTTATCGTGCCGATAATACCACGAAACGGCCATAGACTGGGACGTACAGTGGAGGCGAAAATTAATATTATTCAAAACATTACATACAAACAATGACGTCACATCACAAAGTAACAAAATAGCAATTTCGCAATTGAGCTGTATTACTTAGAACAACTATTTGTACGAAAAACGGGCTATTTACCATGATTTGTGAGTTCTTGAGTGTCCCGATATTTCGACGCAGTTGCATGCGCCATGATCACGGGTAAACAAAAGTTATACTCAGAACAAGCTCTCAAAGCAAAATAAGATTTATCTCGCTAAGTTTAAATCCAGTTTTATTTTCCGATATGCACTGACTTTAGGTTTCAAACATACATATGTGTAGTCTACAGAGTGTTTTCAAAATATGTACCTAAAATCGAGTCATTTTCATCACTGATTATTGATTATTGGTGTTTTGTGAAATAAAAAATCGTCAATATTTTTATCAACATAACGCGTAAGTAGTAAGTAAAAAGTAGACTGACTTAATTCCGGTCATAATATTACAAATTTCATTGAAATCGGTCTAGCCTTTTAGTCGTGAAAACGTAACAAACTAAGAATTACTTTCTTTTGAATTTATAATAATTAATTATAATTAATGCTGGACATTTCATACAGCGCCATCTAGCCCCAAACTTAGCAAAGCTTGTACTATAGGAACCAGATAATACTTATATACATATTTTTTTGTAAATACATACTTATAAATATACAAAAATACCCAAACCCAGACGAAATATCTGTAAACATTGCAAACATTTGTCCCGCAGCGGGAATCGGACCCGCAACCTCTTGCATCTCAGCTGGTCGTTCGCCCTCTGCGCCCCCGAAGTCGTCGTATTAATAATAGGACGGATTCATTAAATTCGTTCCTAACCGTACGTTTCTATGTACCCTGTATTTATCATTGGAGTGAAACTTTTGTATGTTATTACTATGTCCTCTGTGGTCGGGGAGTCTATTCCGGTGGGTCACCGCACGTTTACTTTGTACAACAAAGTTAAATAATAATAACAGAACATTTTACATTATGTCGCTGCGAACTTACCCAAGCTGCGGCAAACGTATCTCACTTCAAGTCAGCTTGCACTTTAAAATGAGCTTTATGAAGTTGAGTTAAGATATAAATAAGACAAGTCTAAAATAGTATTTACCATTTTGAAAATACCTTTAAATTAATGAAATATAGAATATATTTAATTGACTGGATTGCCCGACAATTGCAATAATAATATTGCAATTAAACACAGTAGCGTAGCTTACCTTAGACGGGCCCTGTATCAAAATTTGTTGGGGGCCTAAATTATGACAGTAGGGAAATGTTAGGGCCCATTACTCGTGTATAATTTTATTGATCAAGTATAAGAATGAATCCATACATGATTTGTATGATAAAATATGTATTTTTTTGGAAGTTTGGCATAATAATTTAAGTGAGATTGTAGATAACATTTTACGAATTTTTGCTTATAACGTTCGGGGCCCTTGTAGCGCGGGGGCCCGTACATATCCCGTATCATTGATAAGGCTGATACGGCGGCAGCTACGCCCCTGATTAAATAGGCCCCTAGACCTGTTTAATTCATGGCAATATTTTTGTTCAGGACAATTTTCATGATCTTTTTCGTATTTTTTTATTGTTATTTGTGGGGAAACAGGCTTATGTTACGGCCTAACTGATGGTATGCGGCGGTCGCCGTCGTATTGACACCAGCAACACCCGGGATATTGTCGATGCGTTCCCTACCCTGTAGAAACCTCTTTACATTTCTCTTGAAGCGTACCATGTCGTAGCCTAACGGGGAAACCTCAGATGGTAGCTCATTCCACATCTTGCAAGTATGGGGTAGAAAAGTTCGCGTGAAGCATGTGGTGCGCGATACCCAATTGTCGACGATATATGGATGAGCTTTATTACGTTGTCGAGAAGTGCGGTGGTAAAATCTCGACGACGGAATGAGGTCGAATAGCTCCTCTTTCCCCCATTATACAGGCCATATGACTTAAAATCAGTCGTTTTGAGGGTTCCGTATCCAAGATTAAAACGCTGTCTGTCCGTATGTCTGTCCGTCAGTCACCAGGCTGTATCTCATGAACCGTGATAGTTATACAGGTGGAATTTTCACAGATGATGTATTTCTATTGCCGATATAATAACACATTCTAAAAACAGAATAAATTAAATATTTAAGGTGGGCTCCCATACAAGAAACGTGATTTGTTTGCTCGTTTTAGCTCGATATTGATAACGGCAACAGGCAAAAGCTTGAAATATTCACAGAATATTAAGTTATATATTCCCTTTAAAAATAAATGATTAAATTAAAATAAAACAGATATTTATTGGGGGCTCCCATACAACAAACGTGATTTTTTTAGATATAGATAATGGTACTGAACCCTTCGTGCGCGAGTCCGACTCGCACTTGGTCAGTTTTATTTAGAAATTGCGCCTTAAATACCTGTAAAGGTACAAAACATTTGACAATGGCCATTCACTTAACACAGCCGATATACTGACTTTTTACCAAAATCTCTCTTTTATACAAAGTGTGTTTAATCAATGAAAAGCATCGAAGTTAAAAAAATCGTAGAATTAACATCGTTTTCCCAAGTAAGGTTATCCCATTTAGGTTAATTTACATATTTTTGAGCACCCTTAGTTTCATACGCTTGTGACAGTTTTGGTATTTTTTTTGGAGTGAGGCATCTGAGCATTGTAGTATTACATGTTCTATGGCTGCGGTCTCACGAGGTACGAAACATTGTACTGGAAGTAAGTTTAGCTAAATTGCGAGTTGAAAAGTATGCCACTGAAAGCATTTGAACGACTCTAGGGTTGAAGCTGGGTGCTTGACTGATCATTGCTGAATTAAAATGTGAATTTCCTGTCATACACAAATTTAACAATACTAAACTCCAACTAAATCACCATCACTGTACAATTGTACATAATTACTGATTTAAACGGGTATTTATCGCGTACGTACCTTTTCTAATTGTTATCCCGACGCGGTGACGTTTCGTGTCGTTTACGGACTCAACCAAGGTCGGTGAGTTATAATAATATAATAATAATGTTGCTCGACATTTCACACAGCGCTATCTAGCCCCAAATTAAGCAGCGCTTGTACTATGGGAACCAGATAACTGATATAATACTTATATATTTTTTTTTTGTAAATACATACTTATAATATATAGAGAAACAACCAGACCCGGAACAAATATCTGTAAATCATGCAAACATTTTGTTCCGCGGTAGGAATCGAACCCGCTACCTCCAGCGTCTCAGCCGGCTATTCGCTCACTGCACCACGGAGGTCGTCAAATTATCTGAGAAGTTATCTATTAAGTATATATTAAAGTTATCTGAGAAAGAGTTATCAATCTAAACCGAAATTCTAAAAATTTTGTTTTTATTCTCATTCATATAAGGATAAAATTCAGTATTCTTTGTAAAGAATACAGAATTTCTAAAACGTTCTTCAAAAAAAGCGTTTTGTAAATTCGTTGTTTCGTTTGTAATTCGGTGTTACAAACTTGAATAGGCTGCTGTAACCGTTTGCCATCTGCAGGTTGAGTGCGGACATTGCGCTAACCTAAACTATAAATAAATAAATATTACTGGACATTTCACACAGCGCTATCTAGCCTCAAACTAAGCAGAACTAGTACTATGGGAACCAGATAATTGAACTTTTTTTTGTAAATACATACTTATAATATATAGAAAAACAACCCGAAACAAATATATGTAGATCATGCAAACATTTGTTCCGCAGCGGGAATCGAACCCGCTACCTCCTGCGTTTCAGTCGGCTGTTCGCCCACTGCGCCACGGAGGTCGTCAAAATATCATAATCATCATTCTCAGCCCGTGTCGACCCACTGCTGGGCATAGGCTTCTCCTTGTTTCTGCCACTCTTCCCGATCCTGTGCCAGTCTGAACCACGCACGACCCACGGTCTTATGGATGTCGTCGACCCATCTCGCTGGTGGACGTCCCCTATTTCGATGGCCAGTTCTCGGCCTCCACTCTGTTAATGCGTAAATAATACAGAATCGACAACATTTAAGAAATAAAAGTTTCGAGTAAACTTAACTAAATTTAAATGTACAATGTTGTGGTTACTACACTGGGTTATGAAGGACCCGTTTGATTTGGTCATCTTCTACACTCGATATACTTTATGGTACTTTATAGTATATTTTGTATTTTGTTGTTTTGACGTATAGTGGGACGTATGCGTGTTTGCTACATTACAAGTGAAAAAAAAAATATTATATATTGACTAACATTTTTATCATACTTAATTCTTTTAAGAAATGTTTAACAAAATGTCAGTATTTCTATAATCTCGCATTCATATTTATCTACATTAAATAATCCGATCCCATACTAAATTACTGTGTGGTATAGCAAATCCTACTCTCCCATAACACATCACATTTATTCACATACTACGACAATCGTAAACAACAATTTACTTGACATATTCATCCTAACATATACAATGTCACACAAGTGCATTGTGGTGTATCTCAAATTATAGCAGTCTCGTTTATGCATATCTTATGTTCCAAATGGTTACTTTAATAGATTGGGATAAATCTCGTGTACGGAATGATGTCACATCCATAAGTCTCTTTTCCCCTGTCTGTCTGATACGTTTTCACGAATAAACGGCTAAACCGACTTCGATGAAATTTATAAAGATAGATATGACTTGGATTGAGACATATGCTACTTTTTATTGGCAAACCACGCGTGCAGAGCCGCTGGCGGAAGTTAGTCTCATAAACGATCTCTGTGGCGTAGTGGGCGAATAGCTGGCTGAGACGCAGGAGGTAGCAGGTTCGATTCCTGCCGCGCAACAAATGTTTGTATGATCTACAGATATTTCTATATATGTTTACACGCATGTATTTACAAAAAAAGTTTATAAGTTTTCAATCAGTTCTCTGGTTCCCATAGTACAAGTTCTGCTTAGTTTGGGGCTAGATAGCGCTGTCTGAAATGTCCAGCAATATTTATTTATTTTTTATTATTTATAAAATAATACTCATTTATTTAAACCTAATGGACCAGTTGAATACTTGGTACGTCAGGAAGTAGCTCAATAAACTATAATTTTGGAGGAGTACGAGTACTAGAAACAGCATACGACTCTTCATCCTGTAGGTATCCTGGCTGCTCTTTGTAGGCTGTGGATAAGGATGACTGGATGTAAGAAAACCGAGGATCAAGGCCCCGAAGAGCTAAATTTATGCGGGTTGATGTACTAGGTTTGCAAGATAAGCTCTAGTTTGAATTAATTTGGGCAAAATCTTGTTCACGCAGTGGATTATTTAGGTAGAGATGTAGTATTTTTGGGATATCCTGGATAACCTATTTCGTTATGACAATAAGGTAACGTTATAAACCCGGAATTATGTTTTGTCTCTTAGTACAAAGGTTTAGGGAAAATAATTTTATAAGCTACTTAATACATTGCATAAAATTTTCATTATGACCTCCGTGGCGCAGTGGGCGAATAGCTGGCTGAGACGCTGGAGGTAGCGGGTTAGATTCCCGCCGCGGAACAAATGTTTGTATGATCTACAGATATTTGATCCAGGTCTGGATGTTTTTCTATATATTATAAGTAGTAAGTATTATATCAGTTATTTAGTTCCCATAGTACAAGCTCTGCTTAGTTTGGGGCTAGATAGCGCTGTGTGAAATGTCAAGAAATATTTATTTATTTGTTATTAATATAAATACGGGATTTATAACGTAACGTTTTATCGGTGTTACGACCGACAATGTTTCGGTTTAATTCAAAATAAAGGATAATCTAATCTAAAGAGCCTGCTGGATCCCACTGCTGGGCAAAGGCCTCCCTTCCCTTCTTTTTTTCATCCCGGTCTAGGGCTACTGTCGACCAATTCGCACTGCGCGTCAAGTTCGTCCCGCCATCTCCGTCTGGGCCGGCCACGCGGTATCGCGCAAAAGTAAAGTATAATAAGAAATAATAATAATTGTATTTAGTTATATCAAATTCCACCAGGACTGGCCAGAGACAACATGAATGCAAGGAATTGAAGGACATGGGGCACACCTTTGACGCACAAGAAGGCACGCACAAGAAAGAATAACGTACTACGGCTCCCACTAGATGGAAGGACGACCTATAAAAAGGTTGCTGGAAGCCGTTGGGTGCAAACTGCACAAGATCGCTGAATTTGAAAATCTGAGCAGGAGATCTATGTTCAGCAGTGGATGTCCAAAGGCTAAAATGATCACAACACTCAATCATAACAAATAATTGCAGATTATGGAAACATTTATCACGGAGCAGGAATCGACCCCGCAACTTCAAACCTTGGCACAGAAATTGTCTAGAATATACGAATAGAAAATGTATCTTTCTCCGAGCTCTTTAGTCCGCCACAGAATAGGTCCCAAACAACGGACGACGGCCGCGTTGGCGGGGTAGCGGGATGAGCTAGACCCCTACTTTGACAACAGAGAAGAGTGGAAGTCCATTCGTCTCTGTTATTAACAATAAAGGGAAACCTTTGCCCCGCAGTGTGAAACAACAGGCTTATAATAAAAATTGTTCTAGACCTCACCACATCGGCTCAGATGTTGTTTAGACTAGAAGATATATCTATGTATCCAGCCTCTAGCACCCACCGTTGGTATAGGCCTCTTCTCTATAACACCAATCTAATCGGTCTTGAGTAAGTCTGATCCCTTGCTGTCCAACTTCCTCTACGATCGTCAGACCATCGGGCCGGTGATCTGCCCTGCGGTCGACGTCCACCTCTCGACCACCACTCTGTGACTGCCCTGGTCCACCTGTTGTCATTCCGTCTAGCCAAGTGTCCTGCCCATATCCACTTAAGCCTCGCGATCCGTATACCTACATCTTTGACTATAGTTCGACGTCGAATCTCGAAAACCTAGAAGATACAAAATAAAATTTCTTGGAACTTTTATTTTCTACACTCTGATCTAGAATTGTTTGTGTTGCAAGTAAAGTGTGCATTCAACCGTTTATAAGCAGATAAAACCGGTCAAGACATATCAGTAACTCGTTAAAATCATTCAAGATTCAGACTCCAAAGTGCCGTCTATTAATTTGCAAGTCTTGTGCTAAGCAGTTCTACTGAATAATTTTCTACAATAAATACGGATTGAATAATTGATACGCCAAGTGCTGCTCGCTTTGTTACTTATCTGTTCTTACTGTGGATAAATTGGATCACGATGTTGTTTAGGGGATTCTGACACACGGTCATTTAGTTCTGTAAGTATGTTTCATTAATGAGCCTCATTCTATTTTCATACTTACGGCCGTATAACCTATTTAGTTTCAGAGTATGATTATGAAAATAATATATTATACTTGGCACAAATGGCGGTCGTATCGCTAAAAGAGTTCTCGCCCAGCCGATATTTGAATATGTCACCCGAAAATTATATATAAATATTTGGGCATATTTTTTTAATGAAATGTGATGCATAATAAATTGTTATCTATCTTTCTATCTATAGCCAAATTAAGTAGGTAAACTGGTACGAAGTATATTGTTTTGTTATACCTGGGTATTTTTTACACCTTGTTAATAAATTATTGTAAGTAGGTACGCAAATAGTAAGAAGGCCGTAAGTTATAAGGTACCAGTGGCAAAGACTTGCGAAAGGCCAAGTACTTGTTTTCTATCCTCTCCTGTCGTGTGTCCTGAATACTTAACGAAAGTTGTCCTTACTTCGGCCTATTGTGGAGCCAGTGAATTATCTCAATGAACGCTAATTAAATTTCTTTACGTCTTACTATGCGGAAGGCGCTTCGCACCGAAATCGTTAATTCGCGAAACGAATTGTTTTGTTTGCGGAGACGATCGTGAATTCGACGATTGTCTTGTAATTCTTAGCAAAAGTTTGTTAGCTTTGCTGTTAATAACTCGGCGAGATTTTGTTTATCTATAATCTTCTCAACTCTGGAAAAACTGGCTTATTAGCTATTCAGTTTGTCAAATTTTTTTATGGTATCGCTCGTACTATTAGACGGAAATATCTGGTCTTTACCTAACCTAAAAACTAAACCTTCACATGCAATCTAATCTATGGCTGATGCTTTGGGTTATATATTACATTCACTATATATTGTTCACACCATATCATGTAACAGTTATACATAACGTATAACTATTTGTTGTTCCTAAAATCTAAATATATAAAACAAAGTCGGGTTAGAACGGCGGGACCGATTTTTATGATCTTTGATTCATTGTTTTTGTCTCCACCCTGAATATCAGAATAACTAAATACCGTAAAAATACACACAAAAAACCGACTGGCGACGTACATTGGCAGCCCGCGTCATATGCATGTCAAGGCAGACATGTATGATTCATAAAATCTAGGATCCAGCGTAACGAAGCTGAAAGGATGGTAAAAGAGATGAGTCTATCCGTCCCATCATGTCCAATCTAATAAAGATGTTATAATAATTAAACGATATTCGTTATAAATAAGCTAAAGTGTATTTTAAAGTGACATACAACTAGGTAGTATCTCGAGAATAAAACAATTTGCAGACACAAGGCTCTCAAAATATAAAACTTTCATGATTCAGAGCAACCAGTACAAAAAGGCAACAAAAGCTACCTATCGTATCAAAGATAGTAATTAACTGGATAATACCCCCGGGAGCAATGAGTTACAAGCTAAACTCGTGACCGGGGTACCGAGGTGATAGGTGAACGTGACCATTGCCATTTTTGAAAATAATATTGCTGGAGTCCCGATGGGGCGGTATATCCGGAGTTTTATAGTCGGAAGTGAAAATTGTTGAAATTGTTGGTGAGTTTCAACTATAATGGTTTAGCTCGTAGATAATCTGTAGAACACACATGGGCTGTTGTTTAAAGTGTAGAGAGCAATGTACCTCACGTTTTTAAAAAATGCTCTAATAACTTTAATTAACGACTCTGTACTGTACGGCCGAAAGTATTACTTTGCCTAATTGATTTTTAAATAGTATCAAATCAATTTTTGCTTAGCATACTGCTATAATTATTTGATTCTAAATAATGAATCGGTAAAACCCACTTCTTAGGTAAATATATGTAAACTTTGTTTTCAAATCGTAAAATTGTCATTATATTACATTGTGTTTAGCTGATAATACTACATTACGATATACGTGCGGTAAGTTGAAAATGACAGCCGAGGCGATGTTGCTAGCCCGAGCCGTAGGCGAGTGCTACAAGAAAGCAGAGGCTGTAATTATCAAAGCGCACGTATATCATACAACGTTTTATAACATAATTGCGAAGAAACAAATTAAGGCAAATGCACAAAAATAGCCAGTATTACTAATAAAGTAAATTAATATTTTTTTGTTTTTGTTACAGATAAATGGTTGTAATTTAGTGTCAAAATTAATCAAATTAAAGACGTAAATGTCTATATGTTGACCACTTTTCTGACATAAAAACTCTTTGCTAAGATTTAAAAAAGTACCGTTCGTTTTAGACGGAGCATCTTGATAAACCGTACGTTTTACCTTATTAAAAAGAAACTCGTGCTTTTTACATTACAATAACGCACAAGAGCGTAATGACATACATGACGATATTGAAATTGGTGAAATAAGAGACTCTTTACGAGCAAATGTGTTATAAAGACACTTTACAATCACAACACATAAATCTCCTCTGCGTTATTCGAAACGACTTTAAAACGGATCCACGAATTTTTATATCAGCTATTAGTCCACCAGACATTGGAAAACCGCAAACCCTGAAATCGAATGTCCTGAGTCCTGAGTCATAAAAATTGGAAACGTCATCTCACTTTACCACAGAGCGGGGTTCTCACTATTTTGTAGTTGAAATTGCAGCGAAAGGAGACTGGGAAAAACGTGCAAGTTTGTATGGCTTACTTATAGCTCTCTAAGTGATCAGAAAACTGTTAAGCTTGCTATTTTATGACACCAAACGAATTGGTTTTAGGAGTAAATAAATAGAGAAATCTTATGGGTAAATAATATCAATAAGACTTAGTATGATCTGCCAATGTTTATTCCGGTCCACAGTAACAATAAAATAACATATAATAATGAAAAAAAAACATGTATTTGTCACGCACAGGCATAGGTCAATCGGCCATAATTAGCTGCATCTATGTACATATGTATGAGAAAATAAATTTTGTTCATAGTTTTTTAGCGTGAGTTATTTCCGTTATATTAATAGGTTCTGCTATTCGGGGCGGAGACAAATTCAACAAATCAAAGATCATCATAATCGGTCCAGCCGTTCTTGAGTTATAAATGGTGTAACTAGCCCGGCTTTGTTTTATATATAATAAAAATAAATATTAATAAAAAATTTACAAATAAATTGTTAATAATTGTTTTATTAAGAAAATAATAATAACATTTTAAATTTTTTAAATAATATTTTCATTATAAAAAAAAATTGTTTTCAAGCCATGAAATAATTTAAGGTCGCACATTTTTACCCAGTTCCTTTTTAGATTGTAAAATCTGAGAAGTTTATTTAGAAAAGGATTTGCCGAAGTAGATTTGGGAGTCCTTTCGAGGGATGATGGCGTTGTGACGTCTTCTAATATTACCATTTAAACAAGTTTTATGGTAATCGGGGCGGGTCCGCGGCAGCTTATTTTCAACCGAAATTTCCAAGAGCGTTTTTCTTTTGTAACTTTAAAGGCGAAAAGTTACCAGATTACTGATACCGCCTTAATAGGATTGGATGTTGCTTTGGAATAATTTAACATTAATTAAATAACTTGGCTGATCTCTTACGAATTATTCGCCGATAATAATTCGCTGTTCGTTAGTGGACTTCAGAAAGCTGAAACAATGTATCTACAGATTCAGCTTTTGTTTTTATAACAATTTCCTTTGGCAGTCATCGGTATTTTTGATGGAAGTACAAAGGAATAATATACTGCGGTAGTCATATTTTAAGTAATTCGGTACTTTATCGTAGCGAACTGTATTTACTTTTAACCCCAAAAAAAATACCAAAAATTGTCAGTAGTTCGGTCAACCAGACTAACAACAGAACTAATGACACTAGAGGAAATTGAGGAGCGTTGCTTAACATTGTCAGTGTGTCTATCAATAGTAGCGTAGTACCCAAATGGATCATCATCATCATTATTCAGCCACAGAACGTCCACTGCTGGACATAAGCCCCCCCCCCCCCCATAGATTTCCAGAATGACCGATGTTGTGCGGCTCCCAGGAACCTTTACCTGGTCGGCTTTCCATTTAGTAGGCAGCCGTCCTACGCTGCGCTTTCCAGTGCGTGGTCTCCGCTCGAGAACCTTTCTGCCCCAATGGCCGTCGGTTCTTCGAGTTATGTGCCCCGCCCACTGCCCCTTCAGCTTGCTGATCTTTTGTGATATGTCAGTAACTTTGGTTCGTCTACGAATCTCTTCATTTCTGGTTCGATCTCGAAGACAAACACCAAGTGGAATGAAATTTGTTGTAAGCTATTGACACGAAAGAAGAAGAAGAGGATGGACCATCTTTAATGCAATTTTTCCTATTTGCAGCTGGTGTTTGCAAGGTGCGTTTAGCAATGTTTAGTAAAAATTGGGTCGGTACCGTGACATTTTATGTAGGGTGTTTGATTATACGCACAAAAATGAAAGGGGTTATTGAGCATAATAAATAAATTTGTGAAATGTTTACCATAGAAATGTGAAATGAATTTTGGCATGTAAAAACAAACACTTTTTTAAACGTATGTTATGTTATTGCATAAAGCTTGCCATCTAACCACAGATACTGTATTGGTGACGTCTCGAGATATCTCTTGTTGTCCGTTTCTAACCCAAAACCCGCAGCCATTACCGAAAGAGATATCAAACAATGCATGCCTGCCTAGATCTACGGTAGTAGGTAGATACTAGTACCAAATCTACGCTATTGTGGATTACGGCCTTTAAATTTTGGATGTCGATTGCAAGAGTAGGCAGTCAATTTTATATCGAATTAATCACCAAAACTTAGTCGATTTTTTTTAAATTTCATAATATAACTAGTAGTTTTTTTTCGAGAATAATTTTTTACTGGGCGGGCCACGTTGCCCGAATGCACTCCGAGAAATGGGCCCATATTGTGACACCATGGACGCCTGAAGACGGAGGGCGACGGCGGGGTCGGCCGAGAAAGCGTTGGCGGGACGATTTGGTCACCTTCCAAAGAAGATGGTGGGAGATAGCGACGGATAGGGATACTTGGAGGGACTTGGGGGAGACCTTTGCCCAGCAGTGGGACGAAATAGGTTAGAGAAAAAAAAAATTATGTTTTGAGAAACCGTCAGTTGAATATCGCCAGTATAAAACCAAACATATTTGACATTTAAAAATCTTGGAATCTTGTATTTATATCCTTACACGTACGTATGTATGTACTCTTGTTATTTCAAAGTAACGGTTATCTTTTTAAGCAGAGTACATTGTAAACCGAATCCCTTGTTCCCCACTCGAGCCAATAGTTTCAATACATTCCGGTTTATACCCGGCCGCGGTCCGTAACTTTCGTAATGTATTTGCCGCTACAGTCTGCTGGGAGCAGTCGCTTTCTCGAAGGCACATCTTGTATGATAGTGTTTTGGTTCATAGTTTCGTGTATAAGATTTATTAATTTACTTTACATAACATATTGTATTAAGCCACAGTGGCTTACGTAAGAATTGTTAATAAACATGTAAATATTCTGAAAGTATAAATAACACAAGTTTACAGACTTACATGAAATATGAGAATCAGTAGACATATAAAATAAATAAATAAATATCGCTGGATATTTCACACAGCGCTATCTAGCCCCAAACTAAGCAGAGCTTGTACTATGGGACCCAGATAACTGATAGAATACTTATAGGTATACTTTTTTTTGTAAATACATACTTATAATATATAGAAAAACACCCAGACACGGAACAAATATCTGTAGATCATGTAAACATTTGTTCCGCGGCGGGAATCGAACCCGCTACCTCCTGCGTCTCAGCCAGCTATACGCCCACTACGCCACGGAGGCAGTCAAAGGTAAAAAAATAAAAGGTATTGTAGTTCGTTCAAGTTATGTAGTGGTTGTAAAATGGTAGGTAGGTAGATACAATTTAAACTTAAATCGTATTTTTTATCTAATTAAGAGATACCAATTCCAATAAAGTATATGTTAAATTATTTATCTACCTACCTAAATACCTAGTAGTGACCTTATTTTTGTTGGACCGAGCGCTTCTGAGCTTCAGTTTTTAGGGTTCCGTACATCAAAAGGTAAAAAAAGGAACCCTTATAAGATTACTTTCTTATCCCTCTGTCCGTCTGTCCGTCAGGCTATGGTACGTTACCTCTCTTATCTTAGTAGACCGTCCATTGTACTTACATTTATTTTTGTTTCGTGTGCAATAAAGAGTAGGTATATCTATCTATCTAAGTTTAGCCACAGACCTAACGCAGTAGTCAAAAAAAACCTGCTGTTTACACACATATAAGTCAGAAATCCGGTCCATATATTATATTCAACACCGCGTGCCCGCGCAGTACCCAACACTAAGCCGTCGAAGTGAAAAGTGTCTACCAGCGACAAACGTTATTAAAATATTTTCATAATTAGAGGCTATGTAACCTATTGTCCGATCATCATCATCCTCCCAGCAACCTAGTGGGGGGGAAGATGTCTTACTCTGCGGTTTCTAATGCGTGGTCTCCACTCGAGAACCTTTCTGCCCCAACGGCCGTCAATTCTTCGAGCTATGTGCCCTGCCCACTTCAGCTTGCTAATCCTTTATGCTAAGTCGGTGACTTTGGTTCGTCGTATTGTCCAGTAGGTATATTTTTATATATTTGGGTGCAATTATTGAAACCGATTATATCCTCACACCAACACCTAAAACAAAGAAAGCTTATTGAGAGTGAAGAATGATATCGTTTAAACAAAGAGCACTTGCATCAAAAGTTATATTTCTCAAACCTCGTTACAGAACAAACAACAAAGCACAAACGAGCTCTATGGCACAAATGTCGCGATTTTCTCCAACAAAAATGGCTCGAATCAAAACAGCTAAACGGCAAACGTCTTCGAACAAACATAAAACGAAACAGATAAGCCAAGGGTCCATTAGATAGATAAAGAGGAGAAACACCTCGACAACTCGTCTAAGTGCGGAATCGATTGCAGAAAACAGTTTAAAGGTGCATTCGACTGAAGCATTCATTTGTAACAAAATGCACTTCGCTGTATTTTCGTCCGTATCATAAGAGAATATACCTTGCAAAAAAATTCTTAAACCATGTTAAGGCATGGTTTTTTTAGACCATTATATACCTACACCAACTACATTAATACGTGAAGAGAGAAATTTGTGCCCCTTTCTAAGCTTAATGCACATACGGGTGTAAATGAGATTTAGCATAGTTAAAGTATATATGAAGGAATGGCGAATGCTAAAATTAAACGGTTTAAATTAGTAAGGCTAAAAAACAATGTATTATACTCAAAAGTGCCTGTGAATGCAAAAGACAAAACACTATTCCGAGAGTACCTATATCAGTGACTCAGTTTTACAAGTTTAGTTTACAATTTTGCATTTCCAGACTTTTTGAAATTATTACTATATTATATAAATAAATAAATAAATATTGCTGGACATTTCACACAGCGCTATCTAGCATCAAATTAAGAAGAGCTTGTATTATGAGAACTAGATAACTGATATAATACTTATATACTTTTCTTTTTTGTAAATATATACTCTTATATTATATAGAAAGACATCCAGACCCGAAACAAATATTTGTAGATCATGCAAACATTTGTTCCGCGGCGGAAATCGAACCCGGAACTTCCTGCGTCACAGCCGGCTATTCGCCCACTGCACCACAGAGGTCGTCACTGTATGAACGATTACGGGAAAAGTAAGGATAAAAAGCCTTGTGGAAGAAGGCCTGAGCGATGGGCCGACAAGCGAGACTATTTAAAACCGTCGAATCCGAAACCTCAGCTTTTGTCGGATTCTATTTGAAATCTAAAATGCAATTTTAATTATTTCGAATTGACCATAGAACTCGGATACATTTCCTATACAGATTAAATGGTTGATAGTTTACATGCGACTGTTCGGAATAGATATCCGGACAGAGATGCCAGTCAACGCAGCTCTCCATAACTAACAAAAACCTATTGGAAATAAGCAGTAACAAACAAACATATCAACTTCACAATCCTGATCGAAACGATAGAGGACAATGCACTAGATCACACTGCAACACTGACTTAATAATACAGTTTTACGTGAACGCTCTAGTCTGCTGGCCCTGTTCTTGAGTGAAATCGATTGTACAAAATAGGTAAAGTGAGAATACTCGTGCATCCGGAGTAAATGGGAAAATGTCTTGGACCTAATTGCGTCTGTGAAACTAATAAGAAGAGGATTGTTTGCGAATTATTTAGAGCTGTTGTACTCGTAGCATGGGTGCTAAGTAACCAATTCTAGAAATACTTTCAACTTCTGAACAAACAAGAGAGTATAGTTTCAGCGCGATTCGTGCAATAGTAAACCTAATGTTAACCACATAAATCTCATTTTACATTGAAACCCAAATGGTCTATCAGTTCGACTCAGAATTCAAATTTCTAGTATCCAAATGTCGTACGAAAATTGCATTTGAAGCTTGCTCTGGATTACGCATATCACTTTACAAATAAAATCATGTTTTATGAAGTCAAATAAAAATTGACAGCGTTGAAAATTCAGAGCGTTTTCCTCAAGAAACTTGTTTAAAACTCTTCAACTCTTTATCATTAGAACGGTCACTCAACCGAGAGCATTTCAACCCCAGTAACCCAGATTTAAAGTTATAATACAAATCAATAGGAATTTAACGAGCATAAGATAAGTCCAGAGTCGGATCCGCGAGTTTATAAAACGGAGAGTTGGGACGTAGCGGATAAACAATAGCTAGGTTACTACTTGCAACCAATCATTTCTGTTTAGGAACATGACATTATATTTTTTTTATGTTTGTACATCTGCATCTCCTTTGTATGTAGTGACAATTAAATATTTTTAATTTCACATGTTTTTAATGATTGTTCGTTTACTTTTACTTACAAAGTACATGTCATTTGTGCTTTTACTAATATCACAGAGAAATATAAATATGTATATATATAATAATACTAATGTTCTGTTATCTATCACTGATTTAATTGGTGCTCCTCAAATTAGTTTCATTGATTACTTACTTTCCACTATTAATTAAATATGGCCTACCTAGTAAGATTAACCACTGCTGTGGCTTTACAGGGTAATTTTGAAACTCCAAGATGTAGACGAACTTATTTCGGTAACCTAGCCAACCGATTCTCAACATCACTTTGAATTGAAAAAGGTAAGGGAAGCCTGCAGTGGGATCACACAGACCAGTTAAAATAGATAGATTATAATTTATTTAAATCCCATTGGAAACATTATATTATTTTAAGCAATAAACGGTTGACTTTTGACTATTGATACGAAGTAACTCAGCCATTTCCATCTCAACATGTGACCTGAACATCTCAGCTTAACTTTTTAAATGGAGGTCCGCGCGATCCAGTGATTTATGAGTCGTATCTTCGCTCCAAGGAAACTATTTAAATGAGAATGTTGTCTTCCGATAGCTCCGTGGAAGGCCGATCCATTATCAATTGAATTATTGGCTGCACGTTTCTGGGGACTTTAATAAAAATAGTTTCTTGGAAAGGTGGTTATCGGGGTTGAACGTGTGATTTTTCGTGAAACTAGAATAGTATTTTTTTATGATTAACCTATTGGCTGCACCAATATCCAACATACTCGTAGATCGAAAAAAAAGTTTGTACATATTTTAACGCGTCAGTATTTCCAGACCTAAATAATCTTTATGAGTAGTAGAGTTCCTTTTGAAAAGGCTCGCCTGGGGAAGTACTACCAACATACCTATTTCTGCCGCATATTTGTACGCAGTTGGCAATTTTAGCATTACAGCACTGATAAGTATATAGTAAATAAATAAATAACAATTAAAAAACTTGTTTATGTAGCTCTCCTAAAAGTAGGGGGTATATTTTTTTACTCACGAACCCATCTGCGTGGTATATCATTGAATAGGTTTTCTAAAAACATTTTAAGGTTTAATTTTTATTTTATTCAAAAGTCTGTTTACGAAATATAAAGTAACTAAGTAAACTCGTTATTCGTTCGACACAAATCAGCACAGACCTGTCTGGACAACAAGTTGCAACCGTTTTAGACATATGTCTACTGGTTTAAAACTGTAACTGGTTGTACAGACAAACAGACGGGCAAAGCGAAACTATAAGAGTTGCTAGCTCGACTGTGGAACCCTAACAATCTTTGAACTCTGTGTGAGTTCAAGACTTCAAAGTTAAAATACCCCTTTTTATGCGTTGGGGATAAATAAAGACACTTAGTATTAGGATTAGAGCAGATGAAATAAAAAAAGAACCGGAAATGAAATACAACAAAGCTTACACACGACTTTCATTTTAATATTTACGGTTTAAAACGAGCTTTTCAAATGATATCGGTTTAAAAAAACCCGTACATCCATACCGAGGCACCATTCGCTTGTTCCGCTTCCGAAGTTATACAGTTTTAGTATCGAAACATTGAATTTATTAGCGGTGTTCCGCTGAGCATTCTATTTCAATGGGAGTCCCCTCGTGTCGGTGGTATCATGGTGATTTTTCACTTGGCGCTTTGGCAGTAATCGTTTGGTGTTTTCCGAAAATATTTCAATTTACAAATATATATATTAGCCAGTTATAAAATTATAAAATCAAAACACGGGCAGGGCTAATGGTTAGTATTGTTGTAAATAGGTTTTTTCAAATTCATTACCATAGAAAATGTTATATTTTCAAATAACATTAATATCAAATCTTTAAATATCAATGAAACAGCTAGTATAAAATTTGTAAACACGTCATATTCATTCGTCATGTAAGTAAGTACCTGTTTAACTGACTAAGCGGCATGGCAGCGGAAAATTATTTTTTGAAATGTATCGATTACTGGGTAAATATTCAAACTACTGATGCTAAACGCACCTCTAAAACAGTTGATAAGATTTCGGATCTGTGTTTTAAATTAAAGTCGTACATAACAAAACAAGTTGTATACTAAACGGTGTTAAAATCAAGCTTGTCACACAATTCAAATTACTTAGGTCAAAGTCAAAGTCAAAGTCAAATATTTTTATTCATTAAAATCACAAGGATCACTTTGAAACGTTAATTTTACTGCCTGTTCCTTCGCGACCAAGCCAGGAAAGAAAGGCAAGAAAACAAGGCTGGTTGTTTTTTTTAATGATCCTTTTACAATACATAATACAGAAAAGAAATTACGTCTAAATTGTAACATTTTGAACGAGTTGGAGCATTTTCAATCCCAAACTTCTCTATCATCTAAATAATCCGATATTTTATAGTAGGCTCTTTTATAAAGATTTTGTTTAATTACGTTTTTAAATTTGTTAATTGACAATTTTTGTACATCCCTTGGGAGTTTGTTATAAAAGCGCACACCTTGCCCTTTAAACGATTTACTAACTTTATGGAGTCTACAAGTGGCAACAGCGAGTTTATCTTTATTTCTAGTATTAAAATTATGATTATCGCTATAGGACCATACTTTACCGACGATCTTAGGGATAATGTAGACATAGAAAGGGAGCGTAGGGCTCTGGCGGTTAGGGGTTACATGTTGAGCCGTAGATTTGCCCGGTGCTCTGACGAAGTTTAAATTTGTCAGAGCCTGGTCACGGATAATCTATGGGTAAACTACACCAAAAATACTCTGGATGCCCTACAAGTCCAGTATAATAATACTTTTAGGATGATGTTGAGACTCGATGTTGATGTTGTACAAACTACAAAAACGGAGTTTTTTGTAGTTTGTAGTTATCGAACTGATGGCTGTATCTCCTATATGGACACACTTCGTGTTCATACACCGATAGGTAGCTAATTTTAATTTAATTTTGATATTAGTTTTCAATTTGTAATTTTATTTATTATTTCATTTGTGTTTATCTTAATTTGTTTGTTTATTTTAATTTTAATTTACTTGTATAATATTTTTAATTCAATTTATTTTGATTATAATATATATAGGGATGCTCGTAGATCAAGAGGCAGACCACACGCTCTATGGTCGAATGACGTTGTAAACGTAGCTGGGTATCAATAGATGAGACTCGCAAGGGACCAGAAATAATGGCGTAATAAAGAGGAGGCATATATCCAAAAGTGGATGCAGACCTGCTGAGATGAAGATGATAATATATTATGGATTAATTATCTGAAATAAATACAATACAATACTGTAAGACGGAGTGGGCTCGGCTTTGCCCGGATTTATATCAAAATAAAGTATAGCCTGTAGGCACTAAGGAATAATGCAACTTGTTTAATAATTTTCTGAATCGGTTCTGCAGTTTCTGAGGATACACTTTACAATCAAACAACGTCTAACCTTTTGAAAATAACGTCCAATATTTATCTATAAATTCGAAAGTATGTAACTCTTTCTCTCTGTCATTCTATCTGTCTGTTTGGTACGTTTTTACAACTAAACGGCTCGACCGATATTAATGAAATTTAGTATACAGATAAATTATGACCGGGATTGAGACTTAGGTTATTTTTTGTCTGACTGCGCAGAAGGAGGGTAATGTTTTTAATGAGCGAAAACTTATCCTGTGTATGCTGTTACCTTGTGTCTGCTTTTAAATAAATTTATCTTTGTTTGTCCTCCTAATACCTACTAATTAGTAAAGTCAAAGTCAAATATTTTTATTCATTAAAATCACAAGGATCACTTTGAAACATCAATTTTACTGCCTGTTCCTTCGCAACCAAGCCAGGAAAGAAAAGCAAGAAAAAAGGCTGGTTGTTTTTTAATGATCCTTTTACAATACATAATACAGACAATAAATTACGTCTAAATTGTGACATTTTGAACGAGTTGGAGCAATTTCAATCCCAAGCTTCTCTATCATCTAAATAATCCGATATTTTATAGTAGGCTTTTTTTATAAAGATTTAGTTTAATTACGTTTTTAAATTTATTAATTGTCTATTTTTATACATCCCTTAGGAGTTTGTTATAAAAGCGTAAAAGTAGGAACTTTTTGAGGTAGTTATATCAAGTAATACCTACCTCAAGTAAGACCATAACACTATAGTATCTTTAAGAGAAATCACTTGGCCTACAATAAATCCATCAACGTTCCAACTTGAGATCCCATTTGAATTACGACTTACATCTACCCTGAACTAAACCAAAGTTCAAACTAAAACTTTGACCCAATTCCAGCACAAACCTAGCAAAAGTAATTGCTTTATCAGCCATATAAATAGCCCCATAAATTCTTTATTATTTTATATTTGTATAAAAGAAAGAAAGAAAGAAAGAAAATACATTTATTTGACACACACATAGGACAGACCATTCAGAATAGAACAAACATACCTGCTTACTATACTATAACTTATTATATATTATTATAGACTATAAATTATTAAAAAGAAAAGAAAAATTATATAAACACAGGAAAAAACACATGATAAAAATTTTGTAGAAAGGTATACATAAAACAAAAAAGAAAGGTTTACAATATGGTCTTCCGTGCTGTGTGGGCCAAACAGGCCCCATCATAGCGTATGTATTGCTGCCAACTATCCGAGGAAGGTAAGCAGCGCTGGTTTTCAGATGGGACCCATGAGTAGCCTCACGAACGCAGAAAAATAAATCGATAAACAGGTACATAGGCATACATAGATACTTACTTACACGTAAATAATAAAACAATCTTGAAAGAATAAAATACATAAGAGTGAGGTGGAGCAAATTTAAGTTGTCTGTGGTGGGTGACAAATAGATGACAATTGACATAATTTGAATGTATAAACTATCATTATTTTGTATCATCCATCCATCTCACTAATTATTATTAACGCGAAAGTTTGTATGGATGTATGTATGTGTTTGTCACTTTTTCGCGTCGTAACGTTTCGATAAAATTTAGTATGTACGTAGATTATAACCTGGACCTGGTCCCATGGGATGAAAATGGGGTGTCAAGTCAAGTTGCAACAGCGAGTTTAGCTTTACTTCTAGGTTACCTACACATTTAGTAGTGTAACGCGTACGAAGTCGCGGGCAACAGCTAGTACTAAATAATACTACAGAGAAATAATATTAATTGGTACATAGATAGATTACATCCTGAATTAAGACATAGATCACACGTGCAAATTCGCAAGCGGAAGTTTGTAGTTAATAAATACTTTTCAGAGACACTTTCTCAGCTGAATAAACTTTGAAGTCGGAGGCCTTAGAACAGTCTAAACTCTCCGACACTAGATTGTACCAGTTTATTATTTTTCTGTGGTATACTTCATACAAACTTATTTTTAACTTAAGGTGGTTCGATTCCTATCTGTTTTCATGTACGACATTAAATGAAAACACGGGTAGAACTTAGAGCTAGTATTGTTGTAAAATATATTTTTTTCAAATTCATTACTATAGTGTTCATAACATGGGCACTCACTAAGAAAACTGTGTACAAAGTACGAGTTGCACGGAAAGCCATGGAGCGCGCCATGCTTGGCATCAGCCTGCTGGATCGAGTTCCCAATACCGAAATCCGACGCCAGACAAAAGTCCAAGACGTCGGAACAAGGGTGGTGGAACTCAAGTGGAACTGGGTAGGACACTTGGGTAGACGAGCTGATGGCAGGTGGAGTAAATCTTTGACCGAATGGTGGCCAAGAACAGACCTAAGAAGTCCAGGGCCCGTAGCCAAATTACATTCGCCACGAATCTATTCGATTTCTAACATTTGTTGTCGCTGAATGACGTAGTATTTCTATAGCATGTGTCAAATCCCATACATTTTCGGACGTATCAACTAGCGTCATCGCTAATCGACTGTAACTTGGCTAAGCCCTCAGGACGTCCGACGGCGCGGTGGGTCGACGATATAAAGAAAGTCGCGGGCAACTCATGGATGCGCGCAGCACAGGACCGGGAAGGGTGGCGTTTACAAAGGGAGGCCTATACCCAGCAGTGGGTACTTATGGCCTGTGGAAGATGATGATGATTACCATAGTAAATATTAAATTTCAAAAAAACCTTAATAACAAGTTCTAAACTATCAATGAAACATCCTGTATAAAATAGGTAAAACAAAACATATTCATTTATCATGTTAGTAGGTACCTGTTAGACTGACTAAGCGACATCGATCGTCGCAAAGTCTGATATACGTTAAAAATTATTTATTAGAAATGTATCGATCACTGGTATTAAGTATATCTGGTTAAGCTACCGGTATTAAGCCCACCTCTAAAATCAGTTAGTATGATTTCAGATGTGTATTTTAAATTAATGTCATACATAACAAAACAGGATGTATATTTTTACCCGTTGAATCCGTCACTCAGATATGGTGAAATAGGCATTCATGACTCATAGGTTCATAGAAAAATTATAAAAAGACAAGCAAATATTGAAATTATGTGTACCTACATACACCGGCCACCACTCAGCATTTGCTGCAGAAGTGATGTAGAACTGCTCACTAGGCTACCCTATGGAAGTAATCGTTCGACGCCGTCGATTCGTTTGATGGAATCGAGTGTTATTTTCATTGGTTAGCAATGTTATATTCGTTGACGATAGATCACGTGATATTTCCATAGCAACCACAACATTTTCGGATTTTTCTCTAGCGTCATCGCTAATCGAATGTTACTTTGGCTAAGGTAGGTTTTTAGTGGCACCGCAGATATTTTGGTACGACTTTTTTCCTTACTATGCATAAAACAAATGCCTATTAGTAAATACATGGAAACGATGGTGTATTTGTCTATGTATGTAACTGTCTTATTATTTGTGATTTATTTGCAAAAATATCACCAAAAGCCTACGGTCTCTAATTTAATAAACTCTTTCATCCTCACCTTAATATATCATGCATTTCCGTGTCCGCTTGAGAATGCCACGTGAGCGAGTCCCAAGGAGTAAGGACATAAATTCTCGACGCAAACTGAAGCCAGCTGTTCCACTGTTTTGGGGAAATAAATACGGATTAGAACGCGGCGGAGTAAAGCGTGCTGTACATGGGACGGCTGAATTATTGATCGCCAGTGTACAACCGGCTTTATGTATGTTGATGATAGCGCAGTGTTTTGGCAATGATGAAGTTTTAGCTTACATAGGCGTTGTAAGCTTATAGTTATATAACACATAACTTATAAAATGCTTTTAAATATCGTGAAATTTTAACACTTATTTATGTAGCAAAATAATACAGTGAAATTATAAATATGTATATACAGCTTGTGTAATGACTAACTTTGCGAATAATATCATTCAAATGGAGAAAAAATAAGTAAAATGTCATCATGGATGTTTGTCAATATTTAAACGTTAATTATGATATCTAGTAAGTAATTAACGCTTCATTTATTTTTTAATTGACTTTATACATAACTACAACGAAAAAGCAGTTCTACGAAATATCGTAGAAATACTACGATATTTCGTAGCAATGTGCTACAGCGTTAAATTTTATTACCAAAATCCCCACTGCTACGTCCTAGAATGATCAGTAGTAATATTTTCAAAAAACGACCCATCCCTAAGTGTAGAAACTTAGCAGTGGGAAATTCAGTAATAATTCAACACTTACAGTCCAAATAGAAGTACTCTGCGACGTCTCACAAACATAATAAAAGCAACGCGTTCAGAATATTCATTACAAAAGTTAAAATATTTTAAAATGCATGCTAGAAACTTGGTCAGATCCTGACCGATTTACTTTTAAGGAAAAGACAATGTAATTACACCGGAGTTGGTATTCAAGGCTGTAACTCAATTTAAAACGCTGAACCCCTGGTCACCTCGGATGCATATTAAAATAGCCAATCTTGCGGCTGCTTTGGTTATAATAGAAATAATGGAAGTGGCCCTTCCATAAGATAATATAGCTCTTTATTCTATAAACCAAAGTAAAATATAGAACATAATTTTTACAAATAGTTTTAGCACAATGGGAAGTCTTACCACTAAAATCGATCTCTTCCAGACAATATTTGTATGGACAGGATAATAATTGATCACATGACGATAAGATAAAAGATCTTTAAAAAATGTTAAATTGTTGTGTATTTTTTACGACCTGATATGGGTTGCTAGGAGCCGTCGTTGGGTCTCTTGAAATATTTAGGAAAGCCCTATCATCCGCATTGGGCATCCTATGCAAATTACAAACATGGTTAACAAAATAAAAATTAGAAAAATAAAGGTGTTTTGGTTACGGAATGGGATATGCTTGGAATTTCTCTGATGGCTAGAATTGGCAGTGGCTGGCAGCAGCTGAAGTGGCAGTAGGCTGGTCATATCTGCCACAGAACCGAGAGTTCTGGAGTGGAGAGTAATGCCAAATGTATTGGGACGCCCCCCAGCTAGATGGAGCGCCGATTTTCACGCTGTAGCTGGCAGAGATTGGACGAGAAGAGCTAAAGATCGGACCTTGGGAGAGATCTATGTTCAGCAGTGGTCTGCTCTAGGTTGATGATTACAATGAACAGTTATAAAAGCGGTAGTATAAATTCACTTGCGGTAGTATGTATAAAATATAAATAGGCGCTTTATAAATTATGTTCAATTGGTAGATCCTAGTGGTTCGCCCCGAACTGAGATCTCGCTAGTCTCCAATAAAAACAAAAAAATATTTATTGCAATCTTTGACTATAAAAATAGTGCCACGGAATTAATAACCAACTTTCTTGACCTGCATCATCATCATCATCATTCTCAGCCCGTGTCGACCCACTGCTGGGCATAGGCCTCTCCTTGTTTCTGCCACTCTTCCCGATCCTGTGCCAGTCTGAACCACGTACGACCCACGGTCTTATGGATGTCGTCGACCCATCTCGCTGGTGGACGTCCCCTATTTCGATGGCCAGTTCTCGGCCTCCACTCTGTTAGTGCCTTAGTCCACCTGTCGTCACTACGTCTGGCCAAGTGCCCTGCCCAACTCCATTTGAGCCCCAATATTCGCTTGCTGGCGTCTTGTACTTTAGTCTTCTTGCGAATTTCGGTATTGGGAACTCGATCTAAGAGTGTGATGCCGAGCATGGCGCTCCATGGCTCTCTGTGCTACACTTATTTTGTGCACAGCCTCCTTCGTGAGCCTACATGTCTTGGCACCATAAGTCATAGTTGGCAGGACACATTGGTTATAGAGACGTCACGTTGGTTTCTTGACCTACAGTTTGATACAAATTAGAGGTAACGGGAGTTTATGTAATATGGTTACACTTTTTTGGGATACAAATTGCAGTTATTCTGGATTTCAGACTTTTGCCTCTATTTGTGTCACTTAAGCTACATGCAAATCAAATTACAGCACAGTGGGGTCACTGGTGTACCCTGTGTCTCATTTTCATTTTTTTTTATCCCTCTTGAACCCCAATATCTCAACAACCCCCCCACGTTTTTAGCTCATTTAGTTACACAAAAACTGTGCCATTACTATATATCAATACACCTATATATCAAATTTCACGATGATCGAATCAACGCTTCGAAAGTTATCCTCGGACAAACATACATACATACATACAACGCTGATTTGCCCAAGTTGACATTTCGTTTAGCTCGATCAATAAAGGTTCGTCTGCACCTAACATGTCACGATTACATATTAACCCGACTACCAAGGTTATCTGAATGCCACATCAAGTAAACTTTACATCAAAATTACGACGGCAAACGCCTTGAATAGAGAGTACCTAGAAATTGGTGTCGCAAGGAGTTTAGTAATCAAATCCAATACTAAGCTGTACTAAGTGAAAGCGTTACTTAAACCAAGTAACCGAGCTTAACTTGTAATTCTAATCGTTATTCAAAGTTTGTGCTTAATTAAATTTTAAGTTAAGCAACAGCCATTAACGTCATGTTGCGGTTTTCTAATAGTCCGATTAGTTCGTTAGTAGGTATTTGCTAAGGGCTGCGGTACTCGATCGAATGGGCATTCTTAATGGAGCATTTGTCTAAATCAGAGGACAATTTCCAATACAACAGATGTAAATTAAACTTCTTTTTCTTCTTAACGTAGTAACGTGGTTAAGGAGGCATACCGGTAACCGTAACATGGACTGTATTGAATCACCGCAATTACATTGAGTTAGACTCAGAACCCTAAAATCCCATTTACACATGTTAAGTATTCAGCAACTAAAAGTACGGAGTCGGTTAAGCGACTTCCACAGAGACCACTGCAGATCGTTCCTTGGTGGTAACCTTTCTTGTAGGCAGATGAGGTCAGATTATGATCAATTAAGTGACCCGCTCGCAACTTGTTCAGATAGATAACTATTTATTGAATTACCACACAAACAGAAATAATACAAAAATAAGTACTAGGTTAGAATAAATAAGGCAATACAATGGGCGGCCTTATCGCTGAATACGATCTTTTCCAGGCAACCTTTGGATGGAGCAAAATTTACGATACGGAGTGCGGTGTACTTTGGAGAATACATTTACACAAACATTCTTAGGTATAATAAAAAAAATGATAAAGTTTTAATCCTAATACTTAAAATACTTATAAAATAGACTAATATATAGGCAAATAGCAAACTATACTAACAGATAAATATTTAAATAGTAAATAAATAACGCTAGGACGATGACATCGTCAGGTAATGTTGCTTCACCTTCAGCTTGAAGGTGTGTAAGGAGGATGACCGTCTTATTTCTTCGGGCAGAACATTCCACAGCCGAACAGCCTGGACAGTAAAAGAAGCGCTGTAAAAGGAAGTGCTGTGAGGAGTTCTGAGCATCAAGTTTTCTGATGACCTAAGAGTGTAGTTGTTTAAAGAATGAAGAAATTGAAATCTATCTTTCAGATAGTGAGGTGAGAAGGGATTGAAAAGAATAGAATAGAGAAGAGAGATGATATGGGTATTCCGTTCAGCACCAAGCAGTGGATTTGTCTTTGACTTGATTTTGATAAAGTCTATAATACTCAGGGATGGTGGAGCTTTTTACAGTGAAAGAATTTTCATAATTGTTTCAATTGTTTCTAAGATTACCTATCCCCTACAAACAAACATACAAAGCTGCAAATTTTACCTCTTTACAATATTAGTACAGTTTAAATGTTAATACCTTAACACTGATCTATTTTCAGGGGCCTTTTGAGAATGAATGTGTCTGAAGTATGTTCTACTTTATATAGTTACTATTTTATAGTGCAAGTAATTCGTAATACCCGTAATGACCTTTGGTGCTGAAACGTGGACGCTCACGGTAGGACTATTCCACCAATTTATGGTTGCGCAACGAGCTATGGAACGGGCTATGCTTGGAGTTTCTCTGAAGGATAAAATCCGTTACGAGGTTATCCGACAGAGAACCAAGGTCACCGACATAGCTCAGCGGATTAGCAAACTGAAGTGGCAGTGGACTGGCCATATATGCCGGAGAACCGACAACCGTTGGGGTAATCGAATTCTTGAGTGGAGACCGCGTCTCGGAAAGCGTAGTGTGTGGCGCCCCCCGGCTAGGTAGAGCGATGACATAAGAAAGGTGGTGGACAGAAACTGGATGAGAAAAGCCGAAGACCGGGCTCAGTGGCGCGTATTGGGAGAGGCCTATGTCCAGCAGTGGACTAATGTGGGCTGATAATGATGATGATGAATTCGTCGACTTGTTATAAGCTGGAACCACTGGCTGGAACGTTGTTGTTTGGTTTTGGAAGAGGCTGCTGACACTGCGATTCAGTCTTTTAACTTTTGCAGTTGTCAACATTTTCCTTTGTCTATTATACTATGTTTATGTACCAAATAAATAATTTTGATTTTTTAAATTCATACATACTCGTACAAACTAAGAGTCACTACTCAACGGTAAATTCTAGCGCATAATTGTCATAAAATAAATTCATTGCATCAAAATCTTCCCTCATCTATACTCATTTTATTTTAAAACAGTGTATAAGCTCAACAAAGCTTTGAGTTTGTAAATTTTGCAAAGTACACGCAGTTCAGGAAAATTACCTTGTTACGAGTATAATGAAATAATGGACAAAAGCAAAAGGCTTGCATGATAGTTAATTAAATACATGCCCGCATCTGTCTCCCAACTTCGTATTTACCCACTTTGATTACTCGTAGGATGTTTACTCCGTGTATAGGTATGGTATAATGAACAAAGATTATGCGTATGTTACTATTTGTACTAAAAACGGGATATTTACCATGATTTGTGAGTTCTTCAGTGTCCGATATTTCGCAGTTGCATGCGCCATGATCACGGGTAAACTGAATTCTTTGCGAGTGGATAGATTGGCAGATATAACGATCTATCCTCTTCTTTAGTCTTTTGCTAGGAATGAATTCACTAATACTATCACTACTACCGGTTTCATTCTCGATCATAACTCGATTCCGACACACAACACTTACGGTAACAGGACGCGTAATTGACACTACACTTCTTCGGTTGAACACCATCTTCACGATTGAAATTCTTGTGTTTGGTAATCTCAATTGCCTCTTGAACCAGTCTTGGGATGTAATGTCGCTCAGTTGAGATTACTTGTGGGTTGTGTAGCTTGATCCAGTGGTTTGAGCCTGAGTCGATCAGATGTTCCGCTATGGCAGACTTTTGTCTTTCAACATTCTTCACCGCCCTGATATGTTCCTTCACCCGACAAGCTATTGTGCGTTTGGTTTAACCAATACAGTTCATAACCATGATAGTTTCAAAAGTTATATGCATATGTTACGTATGTATTATGGATTAATTTGGTTGCTAGTCATGGCCTCGAGATCTCATCTGATTGGACTACAGTTTATACAAATATTTTTGTAATGTCAGCTCTGCAAATTGATTGCAAGTATTTTGACAAATTGACGTTTAATTTAGACAAAATCTTCAAAATCCCTCGACTAAATCGAGAAATTCTACCAATTTGCGAAATTTAAACGTTAAAGGTGAATTTACTTTTTTTATTTAATAAAATAAAGTTTACCTATGAATATTTTAAACTTTGGACTTAATACAGCAGTCATAGCTACGTTACAAGTTAAATTAATTTATCAAATTTATGGTTTTTATTTACATACAGAAAGAGTTATACATAATCACTTGATATACTTGCTTACACACATATTTATCGTGCTTTTTTCAAACAAATACCTATCTTATATTTTTTCAGCTAGCTAAACCATCCTTTAAAACCAAATAGTGTTAATCAAACAGTGTCTTCATTTGACTTCTACAGTAAATCTCAAAAAAGGTATAACTTATATTTGATCACAATGTTGCATTCATTAACACACACAGAGGTCAAAGTAGCTTCATTTACAACGAGCCTATTAGCCCTTTGTGTTTGCACTTAAAACGCAAAACACGTTCACTTTGACTCATAAATAGCTTCACCAAAGGATTAAAAATGTATTCACTGGAATGGATATTAAAAACCTCTAAGTTTTAAACAATTATTTAAACTTGAAAAGGCAAACAACAAATTGCACCAAAATAAGGCCAAGGGATTCAGATTAGAAATTACATTGTTTGATGCTCAAATTTAATTAGCTGTTCAAACTATGTGCAAACATCCAGAAAACCCTTTGAGGGGTCATAAAACCCACAGAGTAATAACAAACTATAGAGTTAACTTATTGAACTTAAAGTATACGTTAGCAAGAAACAAAAGTTTATAATTATAAAGTTGCTGAAAGATGAAACTTCGGTATCAGTATTAGAATAGAATAGAATAGAATAATAATTTATTTGGCACACACAAAATAACACATGAAACAATATTAAGGAACAGTTGAACCCATTAAGACAGTTCGACTCATGTGTCTGCGTACCAAAATGGCGTTCAGCTCAGCATAATGTTGGATGTTGTACATCCAACGCTGATTTTCAGCTGAAACCGGGAGCAAAGTGTGCAGCAGCGACGAAGTAAAATAAAAATAAATAATGAAGTGAATAAATAAAATGTGTGCAGTTTTATTAAAATGTAGGTATAAATTTTATAAACATACTTTTCTAAAATAATAATAAATATATATATATATATATGGCTTATGAATCCAAAGGTTATGAAGGTAAATATATAAATAAGTATGGGTAACTATTTAAATATATTGATTTAGATATATATATGTAAGAAGAGTAATTGGATGACTAGATCATAGAGAGGTCGACATTGATGTTACCATGTTGTATTTGGGCTTCCATTAGAAACATTTTTAGTTTTTTCTAAAGCTGTTGCCACTTTTATTCTGAGTCAGTATCGTAATAGTTTTTTACAACGCGTTTAAATATATCCTATGCTTCAATTTATGACGATAGAGTTATTTGCGTGTAGCTTTAATGTTACGAAATATTGTTTAGTCACAATTGATAAGTAGACCAATCTAACTAATGAACAATTACATTAGCACTGATGATCGGGCTACTGATTTCACTCGACATGAAAAGGATATTTCTGTGTCTTAGAAAATGGTTCAAATAAATCGAGACTTACGGGAACGCTGGTCAAACTCATCATCATGTTAGCCATGGACTTCAACTGCTTAACATATAGCTTTCCCATAGATTTCTAGAGTCTAGAGATTTCTAGATCTTGTGCGGCAACCAAAACCGATTAAACACATGCTGAATCAAATGCTATATACCACCTCTTTACTCCAATATCAAACCATTAATTTATCTTCTAATCTCATGTGGAGAAAGTTGGATTCCTGAACTTGCCGTAGCAGTTTTAAAAGCTTAACGATGTTTTGGGGTGGTTAATTATTTTGTGAGTAGTCTTCTTGATTTACGCTAGAGTGTACAAGGATTCGTAATTTTGTTAAATTTTGTGTTCTGGAAATTCCCTAAATAACAAATTTGAATTTTATTGTTTGGAATTCCTGGAGAAATTGATCTATAAATATTGACCGGTTATTAAATAGCTTTTCTTTCGTGTACCTATCAAAATAAATATAAATATGTTTTTTTATTTTCAGTTTGTAAATTTAATTACAGGTAGTTATGATCATCTAGCACAGGGGTCGGCAACCTTATGCTATAGCCGGGCCACATATGTTGCCAGAGTATCAGTGCGGGCCGCACTTATATTTATATGTTCGGGCATGTATTTTTAATATTTGAAATAAAACGCATATATATTCATACAATTATCTCTTTTTTAATTGAACTACTATACTAACATAAAAGTAAGAACTAGTGAGATTTTTGAGGCTGCATTTGACTTGCAAGTTTTTTAACGTCTGCTTTCATTTTAGTAGTAGACACGCGCAGTATCGCGTCTAAATGTTCATCCGTTAACCGCGAACAATTCTTATTTTTGCGGTAGTTGAGAATTGAAAAAGTCTGCTCACACAAATATGTACTACCAAACATAGTTATTATCTGCTGAGCAAACTTTTTCAATTCTTTGAAGTTTTCAGAACTCAAACCTCCGTAGAACTGTATCAAGTCAGTGCTTTCCTTAAATGCCGTTTTAAGTGTGCTATTACTTTGCAAATCTACTATGTTCATTTGCAAATTGCTTGGTATCTCACTAATATCAATTGCAAAAGGGTTTTGGAATATTTCCATGTTAAGGGAGCTCTTTTTAAAGTCGGTGAATCGATTTACAAACTCAGTTTGTAGTTGTGTTAACACGTTTCTCATTGTAATATTTTGCCACACAAAATTATCTCCAGCTTCTTCCACGGCTTTCTTGCAATTAGGAAAATGGTCAAGCTTTTTTTCATCAATATGCTTGATAAACAGTTTCAGTTTCATTTCAAATGACTTTACATCTGTATACATATCGCAAATCAATTTATTTTTTCCCTGCAAGCGTTTGTTGAGCTGATTCAGGTCCTTAGTCAAATCAGTCAAAAAACCAAGATCGATAATCCACTGTTTGTTAGTAAGCTCTTCTACTGGCTTTCCTTTCATCTCCATGAAGTTGCCAATTTCTTTCCTCAAATCAAAAAACCGTTCCAAAACGGCACCTCGACTGAGCCACCTCACTTCACAGTAGTAAACCACGTCACCATGTTCAGCTTCCAGATCTTCCAAAAACTTTTGGAACTGACGGTGTGTGAGCCCATTTCTTCTTATAAAATTAACAGTGGATGTTACAGTATCCATTATTTCTTTCCAGGATATAACTTTGGAGCACAATGCCTCTTGATGGACAATACAGTGAAAAATCAATGGCACAGTAGATCCAGAATCTTTCACTTTGCTGATGATTCTCCCAACAACACCTTTGTTTTGACCGCTCATGTTCTTGCCTCCATCGGTAGTGACACTTGTTAACTTTTCCCAGCTTAATTGCAATGAATCCAGAGCTTGTTCCACATGGTGAAATAAATCTTCTCCCGTAGTTGTACCTTTCAAACTGCACATTTTCACAAGCTCTTCGTAAACAGTAAAGTTTTCGTCAATGCCGCGTACAAATATGAGTAACTGTGCTGTATCCGACACGTCCGTACTTTCATCCATCGCTAAAGAGAAGCAGTCGAAAGACTGCGCCTTATCCCTGAGTTGTTCACACAAATTAGCACCCAAGTCTTCAGTACGTCGGGTGCAAGTTCTTGCAGAGAGACTAAGACTTTCAAACATTTTTTTCTGCTCTGGGCATATTTCTTCTGCGATAGCTAAGACACACTCTTTTACTAATTCACTATCGGTAAACGGACGTCCACTTTTTGCAAGAATCTCTGCTACCCTGTAACTGGCCCGAACATTCGATTCGCTGTTGTCTGCCACAACCTTAAATATGTTTTGTTGATTTTGTAATGACGATTTCAAAGTGGAAATTTTCCTTTTCCGTATTTCTCCTTCAAGACAGTCAAATTTAGCTTTGTGCTCGGTGTCGTAATGTCGCTTCAGGTTATATTCCTTTACTACAGAAATACTCTTTTGACAAATCAAGCATAACGGTTTTCCTTTAAACTCGATAAAAAAGTATAATTCTGTCCATAATTCGTTAAAAACTCTTTTTTCTTCTTCTATCTTCCTTTTTCTTGAAGCCATGTTTATATAATTATTCTGTAACAATAATGAAAAAAATTAAATTCGTTGTAAAATTATATGTTCCAGTTAGCACCTACAAATTCAACTCCACATTCAAATAATAATTAAAACATGACACACTCGTAACTAACTTCATGTCATGTAACTACTATCCCCGTCCTTATAACATTTACCCATCAATCTGAAGGTTCACATTAACAAGCAGTAAATAAAATAAAACAAAATGCTCGCGAGTGCATACAACTTACCTCATACGTCGTGCGTGAGAAGCTATCAGCGAAGGGAAGAAAGGTGAAACGAAACGCGTAGCTAGCAACCAGATGAGACGTGAGTTTCCGGCGAATTTCCACAACCGAATGTGGCGAGAGCTGCGCGCGGCTGTGATTTTAACTAAAACCGGTCGCTTTGAATTTTTTCGCCGCCGCACACCTGCGTCTAATCAAAGACTGCCGCCCCGCCTATTGTCTCAAAGGAGCCGCCCGCCGCCGCACGTGCGGCGGATAAACGCAAAAGAAATTGCCAAGAATTGAATAAGTACAGCAAATATTTATTTTCGGTAGAAACAATACATAACATCACAGTCTTGATAAACAGTTCTTAAGAAATGAAATAGAGGTACATTTTTATCACCCCGCGTGGGAGCGAGCTTTCAAGAATACTCTCATGGCCCAGCAGCATGGCCGTATAAATTCTAGTGAATTTATATGGCCTTTTGCTTCGGTATTTTTTTCTTACGGACCTCAGGGTTGCGGGCCGCACCGAGATAGTCTACGGGCCGCATGCGGCCCGCGGGCCGCCGGTTGCCGACCCCTGATCTAGCACATATATAGTTATCTATAACTATTTAAGTCTGAAAGGGCTTACAAACATATTTCGAAAACAGGAAGTGCAATTTAGTCCCTAAACTGTGCATCCTTCTGAAAATAGCTACTTTAATGGACTTAAAACCGGAATAGCGCACCCTCTTTCGACGCGTTTTCATTTTATGTCATATAATCTGGTATAATAGGATCAAAAAGATTTCACTGCGGTTTGTTATGTCTGAGGATGCATTTTTGGAACAATTCAAATTGTTCATTGTGGTTGCTTTCAAAAGGGGACGGTCACCCCACGTTACCTTTTTGGGGTTAAAGGTAGAGGTACCATGAAATGCTAGCAACAATGCTGTTTTTGATATCATATTTTGGTCAGTAATTTAATTTCGTCTGACTAGCGATAAAATATTTTCATTTTATTAGAAACTGAGTTGAATACGTACCCACGGCTACACCTCAAGCTATACAGTTCCAGTATAAGCTGACCTCGCATTGTGTAGGTTTTCCGTACAATGAGAGGTCAGCATAGACTGGAAATGTATAGCTTGATGTGTAGCCGTGTGTACAACATAAAATTTAACAAAGTATTTTTACCTTTCTTTTAAAAATACTTATCACTATAATTTAAGCTCTATAACACCCAAGGTTCGTCTCGGTGCATAGAGCCAAGCGAACCACTACACATTATTAATTAAAATCACATAACTAAGTACATAAAAACATGCATGTTACATAAATGATTAAGCAGAAACTAAGTATTTCACTTGCTTAACTTTGTGACCTTCATTTAATTTCATTACATCTTTACAGGGTGTTTAGTAATATACTGACGATATTCAAGCGACGGTTTCTCAAAATATAATAAAAGACTTCTCGAAAAAAAATCTACTAATTATATTATCTAATTTCAAAGAAAATCGACTAAGTTTAGGTGGTTAATTCGATATAAAACTTACTGCCTATTCTTGCAATCGACATCCAAAAATAAAGGCTGATTTGGTATCTCTTTCGGAAATGGCTGCGGGTTTTGAGTTAAAAAGGGACAACAAGAGATATCTCGAGATGTCACCAATACAGCATCTGTGGTTAGATTGCAAGCATTATGCAATAGCACAACATAAGTTTAATAATGTGTTTGTTTTTAAAGCCAAAATTAATTTCACATTTCTATGGTAAACATTTCACAAATTTATCTATTATGCTCATTAAAATAACCCCTTTCATTTTTGTACGTAAATTATCAAACACCCTATTTAAATAAAACAAAGTCGGGTTGGGTACACCATTTATAACTCAAGATTGGCTGGACTGATTTTGATGATCTTTGATATGTTGGATTTGTAATAGCAGAATAACTATTAAAATATTGGAAAAATTCACTTAGAAAAAATTATGAAGCAAATTATTTTTCTTCATAATTTTAATTCATATAATTCATAACATAGATGCAGCTAATGATGGCCGATTGACAATTATACCGGTGACGTACAATAACAGCCCGCGTCATACGCATGTCAAGGCGGTATGAAGTTAGCCGGGTCAGCTAGTTCTTCATAAAAGCTAAGATTTATGAGTTAAATAAGAACTGACGGGGATGTATACATGGTTCATAACCATGTATACTCCCCATACTCGTACAACCTTGAATATCGTATTTATTAGCATTTATTTAAGGTTCAAATTCGTTACTAGAAACCAACTTAGAAACTGAATTATATATGAATTATATCATGGTCTGTGGGTAATTATAACCTTTAAAGACACTCGCAGAATTTTCAGAAGTGATAGCGAAACTCTCTCAGAAGCGATCAACAAAATCGCCTTAAACTCAAACTGTGCCCCATTCATTAAGGCTCAAGTAAACTGCGACCTAAAGTTCCTGTCAGTCACCGAAAACAGCTGAAAATGAAGCATCTGGCTCATTCCAACAAAATTTAAAGAAGTTATAGATACACTCAAGATACTGATAAGATACTTTGCGCGCTGTAGCGGACAGAGATTGGATGGAAAGATCTGTGGATCGTTCAATGGCGGATCTTAGAAGTTCTACATTCAGCAGTGGACTGCTAAGTTGATGATGAAAGATATAATAGAATAGAATAATTATTTATTGTTACACCACGAATACTTCATCATCAACCTATAGCAGTCCACTGCTGGACGTAGGTCTCTCCCAGGGTGCGCCATTGAGCCCGATCCTCAGCTCTTCTCATCCAATTCTTGCCAGCCACAGCGCTCAAATCGTCACTCCATTTAGCCGGAAGGCGTCCTACACTTCGCTTGCCTAGACGTGGTCTCCACTCCAGAACACGTTTACCCCAACGGTTATCGGTTCTGCGGCAGATATGACCGGCCCACTGCCACTTCAGCTTGCTGACCCTCTGAGCTATGTCGATCACCTTGGTTCTCTGTCGGATAACCTCGTTTCTGATTCTATCCTTCAGAGAAATTCCGAGCATAGATCTTTCCATAGCTCGCTGAGCGACTTTCAGTTTGTGAACCAGTCCCACCGTAAGTGTCCACGTTTCGGCTGCGTAGGTCACACTGGTTAAATACTTTTGTTTTTAGGCATTGTAGGATGGGAGACGAGAAGACCTGACGAAGTTTCCCAAACGCTGTGCAGCCCAGCTGAATTCGCCGGCTTATTTCTTTTTCGAGGTTGTATCTACCCAATCTCAAAGTCTGCCCAAGATAGACATACTCATTCACAACCTCGAGAAGAGTTCCAGCGACTGCGATCGCCTCTGGGGTAACACGATCATAGATCATGATTTTGGTTTTGTCTAAGTTCATTCCCAGGCCGATGCATCTAGAAGCAGCAGCTAGGCTATTGAGCATCTGTTGCAGGTACTGCACCGACATGACGATATCATTGGCAAATCGTAAGTGCGAGATGCATTCCCCGTTGATGTTGATGCCCTGTCCATTCCAACTCAGCGTCTTGAACATATCTTCCAGTGCGTTTGGAAACAATTTGGGATATAACATCCCCTTGTCTCACTCCTCGGCGCAACTGGATTGGTTCTGACTGCTGGTTCTGGATATGAACTTACATGGTGGCCTCGTTGTATAGACATCTCAGCACTTCGATAAGCATCGTTGCAGGGACTGCAGAACAGCCCAGGTTTCGACGGAGTCAAAGGCTTTCTCATAGTCCACAAACGCCAGGCACAGGGGTTGATTATATTCCTCTGGCTTCTGTATAATCTGCCGCACTGTGTGAATGTGGTCTCTGGTGCCATATCCTCTTCGAAACCCGGCCTGCTCCGGTGTTTGAAATTCGCCAAGCTTTCGCGTAAGACAGTTCGTGATGACCCTAGAAAAAAGTTTATAGACATGGCTCAGGAGTGAGATCGGCCTATAGTTTTTCAGCAAGGATTTGTTGCCTTTCTTGAAAAACAACACCACAATACTCCTGTTCCATGCCCTCGGAGTTCTCCCATGGTTTAAGACGGAATTGAAGACACGTTGAATCTCCTTCAGAACAGGGGTGTTCCCTGCCTTTAGAATCTCTGACGTGATACCGTCTTCACCGGGGGCTTTTCTGTTTTTTAACTGTTTCAGAGCCATCTCGATCTTGTCCTGGCTGATTTCTGGCAGATCATCCGTATAGTGGCGAGTTAGAGTGGCTCTAGCATCCTCGTTGCTGGGTTCGGGAAGTGAGGCCTGCGAGGCATACAATTGGCCGTAAAAGTCTTCGATCTCCGCCAAGATCTCCGGCCTGGAGACGACGGTTTCTTCACTTGATTTAGTGAGTTGTGTCAGATGGCTCCTACTAAGTCGCTGCATAAATACCTTTGACCCCCGATTTTGCTCAATCGCTTGTTCAATGCAAAGAGTATTGGAGCGACGAAGGTCATAGCGTACGCGCTTCACTATGGTTTTATTGAGAGCCTGAAGTTCTGACAGCGTCGAGGGGCTTACTGGTATCTCTCGTCGTTTCTCCATTAGTCGATGGGTCTCTTCGGAATACTTGGACTTTCTGCCCGTACGTCTTTGCGGGAAAAATTTTGTACCCTCTTCCCTGAGGATGTCCACAACATTTACGAGGTCCCGGTCGACATCATCAGTAGGTTCCAAGGTAAAGAATCGATTTTCAAGTTCAAGTGGAAACCACGGTTTGGAGCAGGTTCGGTCGGAGTTTAGACTTCATCAAGCGGGCGCGTTCAAGCTTAAAGTCGATATTCAGAGTACTTCGAACGAGTCGGTGATTGTTTTATGTTGATTTCAGCTTTATGTTGTAAATAAAAGGCCAAGGTTTACGCGTAAATATGAAAATTGTTACAGCTGTACTATATCAGCTATGCCCAAAGTTTCAGTCAGTCACTGAAGAGGTAAGTTCTGAGCAATTTGTGGCTTCCAAGTCCTCCGCTGTCTCGTAAGCCGCAGTCCACCTAACTTAGTGCTTTACCTACGTCACAATGTAGATGTTACACGGCTACTGTATGGCATCAGAGGACAGAACCATTAAGTTCTTTGATAATATATTATTAAGTTAAATGTGCTATTTTTTTATTTATTTAACAAAAAGCTACATACATAAACATACATAAAGCACTGTAAAACCTTAAAGGTTTGTCTCTGTGCCTAAGACACTCGAGCCGCTACACATTATTTAAATAGCTACTTATAAACCCCGTCACCCTAAAAGTATGTAGGTACGCAAACGTAGTAAGTCAGCAGCGGCAATTATAATTACAAGAGTTATAATTTTTTATATATAGGTACTTTTAATTTCATAAGTTAGTTCTTAGTGAAAAAATGGCACAATAATCCTCAATGCAAACCGAACGCAAAGACAATGCACATTGCACGTGTCATATAGCTAGGTATCAACTATCTTGTTTACTTCATTCTCGCTCGGTCCGGTCGAAATCAACAGAACATCGAAGCAAGTTTATCTTCTTGCTTGTTGAGACGGATTACATGTAATTTTTTTTAATGTGCAAATGCCTTTAATAACGGAAAGAATATACAATTATTTACAATAATATACAGAAAAATAGGTGAATCATCTAAAGACCGTCGCAAACGATCTATAGCTCAACTGCTCCAGATCACTACCTGGCGGAAGTGTCCCCAAGACACTGCTGTATTGCCCCGCTTATGCATTGACCCAGATAGGCGCCAGCTCTCGGATCACACGTCGCTTCGACCAGACGACCAGAAAGAATTTTGAAAACGCGATGGGTCCCTGTACAACATGGACCCAGGGTCTCAGACCAAATGGCTCAAATACGTAAGCTCTGTCGAGACTTCCATATTTGCGTCACTTGAGATCTTCGTCTGAATTTGTCACCATGCCAGCCCCAACTGCTGTACCAGATAGATGAGATGGCGCAAGGGCACTGATGAGAGGCGCAGCACCGCGCGCCCAACCGTAAACAAGTTGCAATCTGAAAAGTTATAGGATCCATGTAAATTAACTAAACATCATCATATCTACCAAAAAACGATACGGCTGAACAGTCCTTCCCATAGATTTTTAAAGAGACAGATTTCATACCTGCACCCAACAGCACTCAGACACTTTTACAAGGTCATCTTTCTATCTAGTGAGGGGCCGTCCTGCACTTCGTGAATACACATTATCCGAAACCTAAATAAAATAAATAATGTTGGACATTTCACACAACGCTATCTAGCCCTAAAATAAGCAAATCTTGTACTATGGGAACCAGATAACTTATAAAATAATTCATCATCATCATCATATTTGTGTCTGTAAAAATATTTCATACATACAGTTCAACAACTCCGACTTAGGGACTATTTTGACTCAAAATCAAAAGTCAGACTTTGAGTCAAAATAGTCCCTAAGTCGGAGTTGTGGAACTGTAAATATCAATACGAGGGTTGATAATACAAATGTATTCACCCTAACAACAAGGCAGGTTATAAATAAGAGATCACTTATCACATACCATTTATTTATTCACCAAATCAAATTTTGAAACACCAAAATGGCAACTCAATTTGTTTTTTATTTAATTTAATAAAAGACACATTACAAGCAATAAAAAGTCAACAATTAACTATAATACAAATTAAATCTGGCTTTAAACTTAACTTATATGCACACAGGAAAACAGAAATATACTCGTCGAGGAAACGAAAAGTATGTTCGAGGACATAACTACTACAAATGAAAATGAACATTCACATAAATGAGCTCAGATTATACAAACAAACAGATAGAGTGTACGCAACAAACAGTATGATGCCACTTATCATTCATGTGTGCGTGGCGATTAGAAATAGCTCTGTAGGGACACGTGCATCAGTGTGCGTGTAATGATACCAGAAAAAGAAAAAAACTCCCTGTATTTTTTTTAATGTCCTTTTACGACAACAGGTTCTAAAATTTTATTTGGATACATGAATTTGTTACTACTTGAATACAAATTTGTGTGAGTATTAGGATTGAACAATTGTTTAATTAACTAGTTTATTAAACACTTAAATATTTCATGTACCATTGTAAACGCATTGTAAAATTACAGAAGAAATAATATGTGAAGATTTTTATAACTAGCGGTCCGTCCGGTGTTTATTGAGGTTTACATGGACTTTAATGTCCTCCTGGCCGAATTACGGCTACGGCGACCATCTCGCAAGAGACTAGCCAACAACGCAGGATATATTCCTGACTCCGGACTGTTATTGGAATTTGAAAAATTACAATAACACTTTTTGGAAAATGGACTTTATAATAATACTTTAGTTTTTTCTGTAGTAATTATTATATAGTATATATATATATATATACATATATAGTATAGTATTATATATTATTATATAGTATATTCATTTCATTAGACTGATAAAAAAAACATACATATGAATCCAAAATATTTATTAAAATCATAATTAATTACATTGCCAAAAAAATTAACCACCTTAATTTTGCACTAATTTCTTGTAATATTGCCGTTTGGCTTCTACATGTCGAGAATTAGTTTCTAATTTTGCTATATAGTGCAATCGCACCATTAAATACTTTTCTATCAACAACTTCACCAGATTCACTCTGTGAAATTTTGCACATATTGAATATGATCTGGATTAACATATAGGATATTTTTATCCCGGTAAAATGTTCCGGTAGGATATTTTTCCCGAAGCGAAGCGAGGGCGGATCGCTATTACTTCTCTATATATATCATTTATTATATATGTGTATATGTATATGTAATGTATATACATTACATATATACATACGGAACTAAATTGTTATACATATACAATTATATTTAAAATCCCGCATAAGATATTAATCACCGAATCACAGTAAACGGCAATAACATAATTATAGAAATACATACAAATTCGGAATAACAATTTAGGCATGAGATTACGCGTGGGAATCGAACCCACGTCCGTACATTTAACAGTCAGGCTAGCTAACGCCTAGATCAACAGGTAGTTTCCCCAATTGAAGGGAAAACATTTTGCCGAAAACTGGCAACACAGTCGAACTAATGTCGAGGTTTTGTGTTTCGAGACAACCGTTTAACTATTGGGTGAATAAATAATAAAATCAATTAAATAATTTATAGTTACTTGTGAAATGATATTCCATCCACTTTTTTTTTGTTTTTGGGAACAATTTTTACACTGTTTAATAACACAAGACGGCATTTTTGACAGAAAATAATGAATCACTCGAGACGTTCAAGCAGTACGACGCTATCTTTAGCACTGCCGCGAGATTGTATTCGCTTTTAAATTTGTATTCGCTTGTGTGGCTTCACTCGCACGTTCGGCGCGCTCTATCTGTTTGTTTGTATAATCTGAGTAAATGAGAAGAAGAAATAAAAAAAACTACGAGCCTTACAGTTGTCGCATATGATGTGTAACCGAACTGACCACCGCGCGCGCTCATTGGTCAAATCAAATAGCGCGCGCTTCCCCGGTTTTCTGTTACACATTTCCTTTTGCCAAAATCACTCCCACAAACCGAGAGGAAAGATGTTACACATCAAAAACAAAAGCATAAAACACGTAATATATACAAAATAGGTACCTATGTACAATCAATGGACTTGGTAGCCCCCGACACTACTATGAGCGTCTGCAATTTTTTTAGTTTAATAATTGTCTTTAAATTCATAGAAAATTCCCACGGCTCCAAAATCTAGCCACATGCATTGAGACAGTGTGTGATGTAATAAGTCGGGACACGTTTTATATTGCCAAGGACGACACTCTATTTGTGTCACTTAGGGACCTTGATGTACAGTAAGACAGGACTGCAGAGAAACCGTGGATGCGGTAAATCATGCTAATAAAAATCACTTTTAGGGTATTTTTGAACCGCGACGCTAAAAGAGTGATGTTCTAAATTTTAAAGTGAAAGTCTGTATTTCTGTCTGTCTATATGTCTGTCTTTCTGTGGCATCATAGTTCCCAAAGGGATGGACCGATTCAAACGCGATATTTTTAAAATAGAAAGCTAGTTTTTTTTTAATAGAAAACCTGGTTCTCATTCTTTATTCATTACTAGCTTCCGCCAGCTGCTTTGTACGCGTTGTCTTTCAACAAAAAGTGGAATATGTGTTAATCCAGGTTATAATCTACGTACATACCAAATTTCATCGAAATCGGTTCTGCCGTTACGACGTGAGTAAGTAACAAACAAACAAACATCCAAACTTTCGCATTCATAAGATTAGTGTGATTGTACACAAATAGATTACAGAAAGAAATAGTTTACAAAATGAACATGTACAAAGGCAAGCTTAACCCTAATAAGAGATTTCTTCAGTTTTTTTCTTAGCTACGAATTTGTAAGTTTTAACCCCTGACCCAAAAATAAATTCTATGTATTTGTATCTATTGTATACTTGTAACTGTGAATAATTTCTAAAGTTATGTCAAATCGGTGTAAATTATATTTAATAATTATATGTAATCAAACAATTTATACTTAGCGCTATTAAGTTAAATTATACAAAGATCGTGGCATCGCATCCGATTTCCAATGATGTGACTTATACTAGCCTTGTTACCACAAAAAAGTTAAACAATTGTTATAGCTTGTTTAAAAAATTTCCTACTCATTTTTGTATAGACTTTTTTTAAACACTCGCTAAACAGTATTTTTTCGCATGCAATTGGCATCTTTCAAATAACCTTGATCATAGTAAAAGACGGTTCAATATAGGCTCCTTCATCGATTTCCCCAGCGACTGATTTTGTGCAGCCGTTCAAGTAATGCCAGGTTTTATTTAGTACCTAGATAATTTAGAGTAGTAGATAATTTAGATGCCTTATCCAAATTCAGTTCAGCAGTTCTATGACTACAATGTAGTCTCCAGCGTTGGAAGGATAATTAGTTATAGTAGGCTTAAAACCTGTTCCGAGATGGCAGGTGTACTATCTATTGCACCAGTACGCTTATTATAAAGTGTTTTCTGATATAAGCAAGAAAGCTTGCACAAGCTCTTAAGTCACAGAAAGTATTTGCTGGAAAATATACTTTTATACACAGTAAATAAAGACAACTCGAAAACTTCGGAGAGACTTCACTCCCGCTTTATTGTACACCACAATAAAATTAATAAATATGATTTAAAGCATAACTAGACACGTGATGATACGATTGACGGTCTTATCGCTAAAAATTCTATCAGACAACCTTTGGATGGTTTGACTAGCATCAAAAGCGAAACATGATCATTCTGGTGATCGAATTTATCTTTTTGTTGTATATCATTTTCATATGTATCATTTTTATACGGGGGTGACATAGTCACTGTGTTATAAACCCCCTCATTGTAAATAAAGAAAAGAAAAAAAAACTTTGGATGGACTAAAGTACTAAATGAATAGTATTTATGTTAAAACCAACACGTTAAGAGAAAAAAACTTCATCTTTTTATACCCTGTAGCCAAAGTTATTTTTATGAATGCTTGGTTACCAAATTAAGCTATTCGTGTACAATAATCATCTATTTGGTTATTATGAAGAACTGTGGAGACAATTTAATTAAATATTTATTTTGTACGTGTTTGTGTCGTATTCATTTTCGTTTTCTTTTTAACCGTTGGACCACCAACCTTGCAAGCGCTATAAACAACAATGTTTATAGCGCTTGCAAGGTGTAATAAAGAATTTTCATTCATTCATTCGTTGTCAAAAAACAAGCAATCCCCATAACAAATGAACAGCATTATCCTTTGAAACACAGAAGTTTGAAAGCTATTGGCAACTTTCATTACAACGATAAAACTTGAGAACTGCAACTATGTTCGCGGTAAGTCCACTACAGTTGACATAATAGTGATTTGTAGTCTAACTTTCCCCGACTTCCTCTTCTGACACCCAGGAGAAATAACTTCGCTCGTACTTTCTTAACGAAATGATTGCCTACGTGTACGTTGTTAGTCCTATTTATTTGGGGTGGTTTTATTTGCCCACCCTCCCCTGTGGATAATTCAGTTTCTAAGCATCCCGTATCGATCTACTGGGACGCATAAATATATATTTTTACAAGAAAATGGTTCGTCTTGTTTTCTGGAAGACTAAAGTTATCCTCCGTTTTGTTTTCGTTAGATCATGTGAATTTGACACTCACGAATTAGTTAGCTCTGCGCGTATAGGCCATATCTTTCCTGTATTTTGCGACAATAACAGGATTTTGGTAATTTGATACGCATATGTCTAGACATTTTTGCTGTTCAGTTATCTAATGAATCGCCACTGCACATTTGTATAGGTTTCGAACCACCTTAAGCTGACATAGCTGAGAGCATGTATACGTATTTAGTAAGCAAAAACCATCTCAAGACTGTTTATTCCCCGTGACACAACTGAGGGCTTAGCCAAGTTACAGTCGATTAGCGATGACGCTAGTCGATACGTCCGAAAATATATGGGATTTGACACATGCTATAGAAATACCACGTCATTCAGCGACAACAAATGTATGTAGAAATCGAATAGATTCGTGGCGAATGTATTTTGGCTACGGGCCGCTGCTTTGCTCAACCAGTGGTGCCATCATTATACCAGCTACGTTTTCCCTCAGCTTGTACCAGGCACTATATAAACTAGTGGTTCGCCCCGAACTGGGATCTCGCGAGTGTTCGATTAAAATAAAAAAATATTATTTGTAATCTTTGACTATCAAAATAATGCCACGAAATAAATAACCAAATAACTTGACCTACAGTTTCATTTAAATTACAGGTAACGGGAGTTCATGTTATCTGGTTACTCTTTTTTGGGGTACAAATTGTAGTTATTCTGAATTTCAGACTTTTGCCTATATGTGTGTCACTTAAACTACATGCATACCAAATTACAGCACTGTGGGGTCACTGGTGTACCCTGTGAATTTTGTCAAAATTTTGTTTTTATCATGGCTAATAACTCAAACACTACAAAAATTAAACTAAAAATAAAAACAGGATTGAAATGCACGAATAAAGACCTTTCATTTGACGTCCCATTTGACCTAAAAGTCTCATTTTCATTTATTATTATCCCTCTTGAACCCCAATATCTCAACAACCCCCCAACATTTTTAGCTCATTTAGCTACACCAAAATTATGCCATTACTATCTACCTATATATTAAACTTCACGATGATCGGATAAACACTTCGAAAGTTATCCTTGGACAAACAAACATACATACATACATACAACGCCGATTTGCCCAAGTTGACTTAGAGATATCGCTTCGTTCGATCAACTATTTTTAATTGATATATTAGAAATTTACCATTGATACTGATTGATTTACTTGTAATCAATGGCATAATGCTTAAGATATATGGATGAAATTACTCTGAAACAAAACTTTTTTTACCCACGTTAGATAAGTGCAAACCCTACCAAAGACATTATTAAAATTACATTTAAAAATAGAACCGGTAAAAACGCTAAAAATTATCTACAAAATGTTAAATGCAATTAGTTGTGTACCTTTAAAACTACACCACTAATTAAAGCCTCGTTAAGAAAGAAACTACTTGAACAAATTTCCAGTTTCTTTCAAAGTTATTTTAACCCCAGACTTATCCAGTGTTTGCTTAATGCAAAATAACTTAAGTGCCTATCTAGAATTCTTAAAACTGAGGTTCAGTTTTAAGAATTCTTACAACTTATGTTATAATTATTATTCTAATAGCTTGAAAATAAAACAAGAGGTAATAGCGGCCCATCCACTAACGTTCATTCCACCTGGGCCCCAATTCTACTAAACCTATTGTTTCACTATGACAATGGTATCGTCGAAAAATCGCCACTATAGATACCTTTTGGTATTCTACTAACACAATCTTTTTTCAATGACCGCCGTTGCTATGACAACCCCATTGAACATTTGGTAGTTTATGACAGGAATAACAATCATAATCGTTTAACAATGGTATGGCTCCATAATAGTTTTTCTTAAAAATTAGCAGAATTGGGCCCCCGGAATCTACAATCGCTATGAAATTAACGCCATAGATTTGCAAGAGCGAGAAAGAATGACAGTATTACTAAGAATAATTCTGAGAGTTCTCGTCACGTTTCTGTAGAGTTTGAACAACAGGACATGTCAGAAGGAATTAACGTAAGTAGATGGGCCGCTATTGTTCTATGATATGAAATTACCGCGAAGAGTTACCTTTTACTTGTATTAATTGAAGATGGTTTATATAGAGATTACAGAGATAGAAGATGGGTTCTACCGCCAGCCTGGAGGCCATGTCTTCATGATGCAAGCGACAGAGGAGTGAGTGAACCTGGTAGAGAGTGTTGTGTGTTTGCCTGTACCGGGAACTACCGAAGAGAGCAACAGTGATGATAATGATGATGATACAGTCTGTCAACACGCTGAGCTATCGTTGACGCAATCCCCACCACCGCGCCAGTCTACTCGCGCGCAGAGGGCTGCGGCGCGTAGTGCGAGGCGAGACGTTATTCAGAGCGGATCGCACTCACCCTGATGAAGGTTTACGAATTGAACCGAAACTTGTTGGTCGAAACACCTATAAGACGGTACGTGATAAATCCCGTATTTATAGTAATGGTTTATATATTTCCTGTTGGCATAGCACAGTTACTGTAGACAAGGGTGTTATCTATTGATCTAAATAAACTTGTCAGTCTCGAGCACAGCGATTGCGAGAATGATAGGAAAGAAACGTTCTCTGCACTTCCAAGATTAGTCCACAACTCATACTCATTTATTTAAACCGTAGGAACACAATAATACTGAAACTCGGGACAAGTTGTAGCGCTAGGAGTCAATCGTCAACTTGCCCGCTTAAGTAGGGGGGGAAGAAATTCGCTTCTGGTACCCAGGCTTTGCAGGATTTGTATGCTTGTTCAATCTATACCCATAAAGTCCTTTCTATCCTCAGATTGTCCACTTTAAGCGACAAGACCACCCATTGTGCATTTTGTGGTTTTTCGTTTGATACGTGTTTTTTGTATTTTGTTATGTACAAGAATGAGTAATCTATCTATCCATCCTAAAAAATATACCATCCTGAGAGATTAGCTGAGAGTTTGTTTCACTATCTAACAATCCTAATAAAGAGTTGTCCACAATTGGCCAAATTAAAGACATTTCCAAACCTTAAGACAATATAATCTTGTCTCGTAGACTATTTGCTTTTAATTAAAACATTTATGATAACCTACATACCCTAAAGCCTATTACACACACATGACAGTCGCAGTAAGCACACACGCCACGTGTAACACACATAACTAAGTTGGCCTAGAAACCTATGTACCCTATACTGTATATCGAGATAATCTGGTAAGCGCCCTAGGGTTGAGCAATTGCTTTTACTGAAGATCTTTGGTAATTAAATCATGGTAGATGGCTTCCAGTCCTGAATTGTGCGCCCATCCAGCTCATTACGTCAAACCAATCTTTTAACATTGCAATCATAAAGATACTTATGAAACGTTTTACTGCAAGTAAACTTTAACCAAACTGGGATAATGTATGTAAATATATAATATTACACACACATACAAACCACTCAGAACCTAGTAAAAGAGCAGTAAGTAATAATTTTCTATTAAATATATTTTCTTATTTGTTATTGTATGTTCATAAATAATTAATATTCTTTGCATGCTTACCAGATTCCAATTAAAGTTAAACTCTGATTGTAAACCGGCCTCCCGCGATACAGGCAAGTAGTGCGGGGACCACCAGTAAATCATCATCATCATCTACAGCCCATAAGTACCCACTGCTGGGTGTAGGCCTCCCTTTGTAAACGCCACCCTTAAAATTTAATGTAATATGTAATATTTCGGTAAATTAAATACATATTTGTATTTGTATATGGGAAATCTTTGAGGGAGGTCTATGTTCAGTTGTGGACATTCTATGATGACTTACTGACCAACCCTAGCTAAAGTTAAATAACGCTAAAATGACTGCAGACTTTTGTAGTACACTCAAATAAATGGGCCGCGTTAATTTAATCGCTGTTTAGCTTTAGAGAATGCTGCAAATTGACACTAATAAGAGCTTAAAAAGCTCTTTCGAATGAGGTTAATCACCCTTCTGGCACGTATGATTACGCTGTTACTTAGGTCAGCCACATTATAGTCAAAAGTTAATTTTGCAGTAATATTAAGAAACCAGTATTCTTTTTACTAGAAACAAGACGACATGTCTTTTGATTTGTGTTATCCTATCAATCCAAAAGTTGTCTTTCACACATAAATAAATATATGTACAATGACCGGTCTTATTTGACGACTTCCGTGGTGAAGTGGGCTGAGACGCAGGAGGTAGCGGGTTCGATTCCCGCCGCGGAATAAATGTTTACACGATCTACAGATATTTGTTCCGGGTCTGGTTGTTTCTCTATTTATTATAAGAATGTATTTAGATAAAAAAAAATATATAAGTATTCTATCAGTTATCTGGTTCCCATAGTACAAGCTCTTATTTTATTTATTTATTTATTGCTTACAGCGATTTCTTAAAGACAACCTTGGGATGGAGAGGGCTTTAGGGAAGAAAAGATCAAAGGTTACTTATAATGCTTAGATCCAGATTCGCTTCCTACACTGAAAATTTTAAAAATCTCCAACGAGAATAATCAGCTTTACCTCCGTAAATTGAAAAGCTAATCACAGTTCGAACCCCGACACTACATACAAAGCTCTCGAGAGCGTCAATATTACCTCAAGTGAGACTCGAGTGGACTCTGTGGATATCGGATAGAAGAACTGGAGTGGTGTGTCCACAGCCGGCGATATTTGCACCGTGTGAACCGATCATCCGTCATATTTGATCGCGATGTGTACAATACACTGACTCGGTTGTACCTTCGTAATGCAATCCGAGAAATTTTGATTGATACTATGCGCTAGAAACGTTAGAAGATATACTTGGATTAAAAAACAGCGAATGAAACAGATATTTAGGAGCTTTGTATGTAGTATTTTTTTAAATGTATGGATACTAGTTCCAGTGCAGTGGTTGAAACTTGACCGTAATTAATGTATATATAGGTATATATTTAGCTTAATTTTACTCTTCCGTCTCCCGTCCGTCGTGATGGTTTAAGCTTAGAATTTTAGTTTAAACTGCTATTGATCTTACGGGCCTAAGCTTAAAAATGGGTTCACGTCTTAATATATACACCACCGTAGTGTAATTACTAAAAAAATACACATTTTAAGTGTATAATAAATAAATATATTACTGGACATTTCACACAGCGCTATCTAGCTCCAAACTAAGCAGAGCTTGTACTATAGGAACCAGATAACTGATAGAATACTTATATACTTACTTTTTTTTTTTAAATACATACTTATACAGAAAAACATCCAGACCCGAAACAAATATCTGTAGATCATGCAAACATTTGTTCCGCAGCGGGAATCGAACCCACTACCTCCTGCGTCTCAGCTGGCTATTCGCCCACTGCGCCACGGAGTTCGTCAATATGTTACTGATGATATCCAAGTAGTTTTCATATTTGATGAAAATAAGGGCACTAACTAATAGTAGATTATTAAACGAGGAGATAAAGCAGTGTATTGCGTCACGGGCGCTATATTGAATCCTGAACGTAACGAAGGATTCTAGAGTTAACTCGTGAGCGGAGCGAGGGAGTTACTAGAATCCTGAGTGTAGAGAGGGATATAAGCACGCCCAAGATGCAGACAACTTCGCGAGGAGAATACATACTATACTTTTCACACTTTCTGCGAGACAATAATAACCAAATCTAGGTTGGTGCATTCTGTGCAGATGTTAGCTCGATTTACGAATAAGTTCTTATCGTGTGGGACTCTTTGGTTCAAATTTTAATACAGATGAGGTTCTAAATTCAAATCATAACGAAATACAGTACAACTTTACTCCCGGCTCAGCCGTTGGGGTTTAATCACCTGCTTTTAATGAGGTTTACATGACATATAATTTGACATTGTCAAGCAGGTGATGTGAAATCATATATATGTCGCTTAGCTGAAACACGTCAGATTCAAAACATAACCCAGTCAGCTAAAAAATAAATAAAAAGTGTACAATTAAATAAATAACATATTGAACTAATATGGAACTAATTATGTTACAAAACTATAGACTGATAATAAAGATAACAGTAACAATGTTATGATTGTCGTAAAATCCACGCAGGCAGCATAATTGTCCATTAGTTTGCGAGAGGCCAATTATGCCTCCATTAGGCGAGAATCTCCTTAATAGCAATTACGTAGCGAGAGACTTGGGAGTTCGCGCAGAAGACGTGTTCACATTTTTTTTAAATCACCCCTAGATTTTACATACCTTGTGGAAGTTACAACACAGAACTCAGTTCAAAACCCTTTCACCACGAGTTCAGTACTACGTAGTAAATGATGGTAATAACTCCATACGATGAATCAAAATTGTACAAGTAAAAGTTAAAAAAAGAATGATTTTGAATATCAAGCGAAACCTTGCTCCAGGATTTCATTAATAGCAATGTTGTATTCTAGTTTCAAGTTTTAGGGTAATTTGTAACCTTATCTTCTTTCTAATATATAAAATTCTCGTGTCACAGTGTTTGTAACAAAATTACTCCGAAACGGCTTGACCGATTCTTATGAAATTTTTTGTGTATTCGGTAGGTTTGATAAGAGGACGTAAACTATTTTTCAATCCCCTATGTGATAAGGGTGGTGCAACCCAAAACTTTTATTTTTAGGACATTTTTTTTATTATTTTTTTTATGATTCGGCATCAAAAATACATACAACCATAATTATTCATCTTTCTACTACCAATCCTATCTCAGCTTAGCAACACAGAATTTATTGATTCTAACGCGGTACGAAGTTCGCGGGGTCAGCTAGTAAAGTTATATAATTAAAATTTAAACATGTTTAGTCGCTAAATACGTTTAGTGATCTTTGTGCATGCCGGCTTTAACCTTTAGCTTTAACTAATAAATTGGTGCCACGAAATGACTTAACCAACCTACTTGACCTACAGTTTCATTCAAATTAGATATAACGTTAAATTTCAGCACTGTGGGGTCACTGATGTACCCTGTGAATTTTGTCAAAGTTTTGTTTTTATTATGGCTAATAACTCAAAAACTACAAAAATTAAACTAAAAATAAAAACGGGATTCAAATGTACTAATGAGGACCTTTCATTTGACGTCCCATTTGACCTAATAGTCTCATTTTCATTATTTTTTACCCCTCTTGAACCCTAATATCTCAACAACCCCTCTACATTTTTAGCTCATTTAGTCACACCAAAATTGTGCCATCACTATCTACCTATATATCAAATTTCACGATGATCGGATAAACGCTACGGAAGTTATCCTCGGACAAACAAACATACAAACATACATGCATACATACAATTCCGATTTGCACAAGTTGTTCTGTAGATCTCGCTTCGTTCGATCAATAAAAAATCGATTAATAACAATTAAAATTAAAAAAAAGTACAATTCTAATAAACCATAAAATACGTGAAATAATTACCACCTATCATTGTTTAAAACCATGGGCTCAGTAGAAAATGTCACGAGTCATCCCCCATCCCTTGTAATGGGTAATTAGATCATCTACTAGAAGTAAGTCACGCTAAGATTGCTTCATAGTACTTCCGTGCTTCGAAACGAAAAGGATGCCGAATCATTCGGGCGGCGCGGCCTAAAGACTTCCACTGGGTTAGTAACCTGGGTTAGTCACTAGCTCATACAAACTTACTTTATACATCATCATCATCATCATACCATCATACCACACACACATACTCACACACACACGCACACACAAATACACCCACAAACATACATACACACACGTACGTACACATTCTACCCATATACACCCACCTATGTGCCCCCTACTGTTAGATAACCTATTACATGTAAAAATCTGTAACTGTAAAAAAAATTGTATGGCTATTGAAGAGCGGAGTTTTCTGACACGAGGATATGTATATATACTTGTGTAAACTTTAACATGGTTGTTCGGATCTTCTTTTAAGTATATAAATGATGATCTGAACAACCTTGTTAAAGTTCTATATTTTAGAGAAATAAAAACTTTTTGGTTTTTGATTTTGATACCAACCAGGGCATCCACTGCTGATAATAGACCTTACCTATAGATTTCCAGAGCGACTGATCTTGTGCGGTCTGCACCCAACGGCTCCCAGCAATCTTTAGTATCCTTTCATATAGTGAATGGCTGTCCTACGTGCGTGGTCTGTACTCGAAGACCGAGCTACTTACAACTTAGCAACTTACTTTTGGTCAGTCTTGTATCAAAATGATAACAAAATCTTCCTGTATTTGTTTACTAAATACTATAAATCAAGTGACTCAGCTATGTAGGTACTTAACCCTAGAGTGGTCGCGTGGATTACCTATGTAATCCACACTTACGAAATTGTAAAATTCTCAAAAACCGCTAACGTAAATTACGAGCGCGTCTAGGTACTTTAAGTTAAATAATTGACAAACGCACTCAGTGCTGCGCGTGAGATTTTCATTCCAACTCGATCCATAGGTCGCTGCCACGACTGCGGAAGAAGCCGCAATAAAAGCACTCTAAAACTATGCAACACGTGCAAAAAGTTAATTTGTGGCGATCATTCGAATGTTGTATGTCTGTCTTGTATAGAAAACATTAATTAGTATTTTTGATTTTTTGTGCTATTTTAGAGGTTTTTTTTGTTTTGTTGATTTTTTTTATACTCAGAGGTTGTGATTCGTTTTTATTGATTGCTTTTAATAGAACAATACTTAATAAGACTATTACAATAAGAATTAAACATAGTTGAAGCTCAAATGTATTTTTATTTGAATTTATAAATGGTATACAATAGTACTCCACGCGACCAATCAGGTCAGGTTTTAGTACGCGACCACTGTAGGGTTAAATATACTAGACATACCAATATAGTACTTGCTTTAACTAATGCGCACAAGATAGTAACAACAGTAGCAGAACTATATCATAATAATGTTACCAAACTTGATACTGTAACTTGCACCTATGAACTAGCCTTTAGTTCCGACCTAGATAACCTCGCTCAGTTATGATAGTTTAATCTAGACCATATTTTTAGGAAAATGAGCTGTTTTTCTAGACGTTTTTATTTATATATTTAAATAAATGCCGTTGGAAGAATTTCAATTCAGTTCTTTATTTCAGACTAGCGCTAACACAACATAGTCCATATTCAGTACAATATAACAATATACTTTTCAAATATATAATTGTATTTTTCAAACTTTCGCGTTCACTGTACATAATTAATAATAATATAATAATAAATATTGCTGGACATGTCACACAGCGCTATCTAGCCCCAAACTAAGCAGAGCTTATACTATGAGAATCAGAAAACTGATAGAATACTTATATACTTTTTTTGTGAATACATACTTATTATATACGTATAGAAAACATCCAGACCCGGACCAAATATCTGTAGATCATGCAAACATTTGTTCCGCGGTGGGAATCGAATCCGCTACCTTCTGCGTCTCAGCCGGCTATTCGCCCACTGCACCACAGAGGTAATGTAATTACTGATTAAAACCGTTATTTGTCGCGTATGTACCTTTTTTATTTGTTATCCCGACGCGACATGGACTGACAGCGGTTGTTGCAACAGAAAAAAGGTACATACGCGATAATCCATGTAGGGTTACATCAGTTGATAATAAAATAATCTAGATACAGCTATGACCAGCTTACAAGTATGTAACATTATTTAACAAATATTATACATTAATTATCTGTTCAATATAAATAAATTAAACATATGACAAGTCATTGGAATTTGCCCATTAAATATTCATCTATAGTGTAGTAAGAGTACTTTTTAAAGTTTTAATATAAAGTTATGAATTTGGTAAATTTCTAATATATATTTGGGTAGGTGATTGAATTACTTAGGTGCTATACAGAAGACACTGTTATTATATAATGCAGTACTGCTTTCAGGACAAATAATTTTGGAGTCATGGCGTTGGCTTGATAAAAAAAATCATGGTTTATGGATAAAAATCATTCTCTCTTTATCTGTTTTCATGTAAAAACAAAAGACGTAAGTATATATTTTTTATCTGTTGGATAGCTTTACTCAGAGATGGTAAAATAGGCATTAAGCCTAAACCAACTAAACTATTCTGTTGCTTTGCTAACTGCTAAAATTAATCTTTAACTTTTTGCAAATAAACACACAGTCCACGAAAGTTACATTACAAGTTCTGTCCTGTAAACTAACGAAGCTGACCAAGTACCAAACTGAGTTACACAGAATTAGGTCAGAAGGAAGCGACAGTAATAACTTAATGGAACGTGCACTCAGCTTTCTATTTGTATTGACAATATTGATTGGCTGGGCGACTCGTTGTTTGAAGTGAACAGATGTTTCCGTGTTGTGGCCAAGAGCTGTTTCATCAAGTTTTACGGTATGGCACCTGGTTTTTATTGCAATTTCACTTAATTCTGAAAGAGATATATTTTTATAGTATTTTTTATGTATATAAGTATTTTATTTTTTACTAGCTGTTGCCCGCGACATTGTATGTTGTACACTCGCTTTTGCAGCTTGACTTGGCACCCCATTTTTATCCCATGGGAACGAAGTTATGGGATAAAAGGTAGCCTATGTGGCAATCCAGGTTATAATCTACGTATATACCAAATTTCCCCGAAATTGGTTCAGCTGTTACGACGTTATTGAGTAACAAACAAACAAACAAATAAATAAACCATCGTCCAAATTTTCACATTTATAATATTAGTGTGATAATAATGTTTCATTCGATCCACCCAAAGTTACCTTGTAAAGATTGCTTTAAGCGATCTTTTATATGTGTTATATAATATTAAATTAATATATTATTAATACAATATTAATTTTTTCTATCTATTTTGCGATGTACAATTATAACAACGATAAGTGAAAAATCATGAGCATGGTATGCTAATAATATATGCATTATATGGACTAGTGTTAAATATAAAGTTTGGAACTTGATAGGTCCTTAAGATATCCTAGTAAGTTATTTTGGCCCCTAAGGAACCAGGCTCGTAGCCAAATTACATTCGCTGCGAATCTATTCGATTTCTACATACATTTATTGTCGCTGTATCACGTGGTATTTCTATAGCATGTGTCAAATCCCATACATTTTCGGACTTATCGACTAGCGTCATCGCTAATCGACTGTAACTTGACTAAGCCCTCCGATATATAAATTTGCCTCCGTAAAAAGTATAGATCTCAAGCTATCAAGTAAGCAATGTTTGCATGATCTACAGATATTTGTTCCGTGTCTGGGTGTTTTTCTATATATTATAAGTATTTATTTACAAAAAAAGTATATAAGTATTCTATCAGCTATCTGGTTCCGAAAGTACAAGCTCTGCTTAGTTTGGGGCTAGATAGCGCTGTGTGAAATGTCCAGCGATATTTATTTATTTATCGCCCATAAGGTGGTAACATATGGACACAAAACATACACTCATGTTCTGTTATTAAAAGTCATGAGCCTGTATTTTTAAGGTTTCTTTAATTTCCAGTGAATCACAATCCTCGTGCCTACCCGAGCCTAATAAACGCATCACGGTAAAGTTCATAAAAGCTGTTTCCGGTACCGCACGTAGACTAACTACCGGGTGGTGCGAGACACGGGCATGCCACGTCGAGTCAATTGAGCTAAAACGGGCTTTAGCTCTTTTAGCGCTAAACTTTCGTCGTGGTGACGACTGTATGAAGTAATAAGTTTTTTGTTGAATAATTACTTTTTCAAAACAAGCTTTTATAAAATTCATAATCGGACCCGCAAGCAGATTCAAATGAGCCCAAACACTAGTAGCCTACTACAATCCATTAAGAAGTTCCGTTGTCTAGCATCCGTCTTTATCACGAGACCACCTCCATGGTACCATATTATTGCGTTGTCACCGAAGTTACATATGTTATCCAAATTTCAGCTCAATCGGTTGAGGGGAACGGGTTTAAAATTCAGTTGCAAGATTTCACCCGGACAAACACACATACATTGGAAGTTAATAAAAAGCTTGTAAAAATAAACCAAGTATCACAACAGAAAGTACAAGTACAAATAGTAGCAGAGTTTCTTGTGAAAAGGCTCGCCCGGGTAACTACCACCACCATACCTACCTCTTTCTGTCGCCTAGCAGCATTGCTGTGTTTCAGTTTGAAGGGTATGGTTGCCGATGAAATAATAGGCACAAGGCTTTACACGTATATGCCTCAAGTTGATGGACGCAGAACACTGCAACGGTAATGCCGTATCTAAGGCGATAGTTACTTTACACCAGGGCCCCAATTCTACTAAACCAATCGCTTCACTATGACTATGGTATCGTCGAAAAATCGCCACTATAGATACCTTTTGATATTCTACTAACACAATCTTTTTTCAATGACCGCCGTTGCTATGACAACCCCATTGAACGTTTGGCAGCTTATGACAGGAATAACAATCATAATCGTTTAACAATGGTATGGCTTCATAATAGTTTTTCTTATAAATTAGCAGAATTGGGCCCCAGGTAGGCCAAGCTTGTTCCATCTCCAGGATGTATAAAAACAGTAAATCACGGAAAATGTTCATGAATGATGAATATTTTCTTTATATTTCTTATAATATTTTCACGAGGTGTGACGTTATCTCGTGGACGATTTTAACCCAAAATTCGGATCCATGCAATACTCGCGTGAAAAACTCGCAACTTACACAGAGCGTAAAGTTAGCGTAAACAATCATAAAATTACTTCATCACAAAAATAGTTAAGGAAATCCAAGTTACAAAGAACAAGGCAATAAATAAATATTTTTAAAGCCATAATTAGGGGCTCGTTAAATTTATTTTGTTAGGAGTAAACGATTGAATAAGATAACTTGATGTTTTAAAATAATGACTTGTCAGTGAGTTTTTTGATCCATGTTTCGTTTTATTTTAAATCTCTGTGTCACACAGCCCTAGTCTGTAGCATGACCTTTCTCGAAGTGGCGCACTCAAAACTTAGTAACTTAGTACTAACTATGTAATAGAGTAGAACCGACAAATGTACAAGTAGAGACTGAACTAAGCTGACATGTACTAGTATCTGTGTCTGTGTAATGTTGAAGACTTTGATGGAAGTATCATTTTCAAGTTAGTTCTACTTAGCAGGTATGTTTTAGGTGTGGCTCTAACCTAATATTTAATGATTTATTAATGGCCGGTCCCTATAAACCTCTGTAACCAACTACGACTAGTTTGACAGTTTTTTAAAGGAGATACGAGTCGTAGTCCGTTAACGACGGATATAGGAACCCGCCATAAGACAGTGTGCCCGTCGTTTTTATACTTTGCCTTAAATGTAATAATTAACTAAAAGGCATTTATTTACACACACACCTACCTGGCACATACCCGGCAGAAGTAGGTAGGTACAATAGTACATTAGGCCTAATTAATAGGTCTAATTAAAAGGTAAATAGGTCGAGATCTCAGTTACGCTGTTTTCAGCCTCGTCTTGGCAGAAACATCTGCTGCTACCGCCGCAACAGATATGGTTCTCGGGAGTTGTCAGCTGTATGCACTCATTAAACAAGTAGTAATTGAGGAAAATATAGACACACGTTCAACCACGTCATATGTTTATGTTGTACATAATATTCATGGCGACCTCCGTGGCATAGTGGGCGAATGGGCTGAGACGCAGGAGGTTATTGGGTTTAATTTCCGTCTCGGAACAAATGTTTTCATGATCTACAGATATTTGTGCCGGGTCTGATTGTTTTTCTATATATTATAAGGATGTAATTAAAAAATTATATCAAATATTAATAAAATATAAGTATTCTATTATTATCTGATTCCCATTGTACAAGCTCTGCTTAGTTTGGGGCTAGATAGCGCTGCGTTAAGTGTCCAGCAATATTTATATTTAGAGATACTCTTTATGACGACCTCCGTAGTGCAGTGGGCGAATAGCCGGCTGAGACGCAGGAGGTAGCGGGTTCGATTCCCGCCGCCGAACAAAATGTTTGCATGATTTACAGATATTTGTTCCGGGTCTGGTTGTTTCTCTATATATTATAAGTGTTATTATTATTTACTTACGGAAACTTTTAATTGGCCTTCTTGTAATAAGTAGCATTTACTGTTGTTTATTTCCTACTCAAATACCTTTTCTGTAACCTAGCTGTAAGTTTTCCAAAAATTAAAAAAAATAAAATAAAATACGTATGTATTTACAAAAAAAATTATATAAGTATTCTATCAGTTATTTGGTTCCCATAGCTGCTCTGCTTAGTTTGGGGCTAGATAGCGTTGTGTGAAATGTGCAGCAAAATTTATTTATTTATGACCTTGTGGCACCTATATGAAGGGGTGTCAAAAATCTCTGTTGCTTCGGAGTGTTTTTTTTTTTAATTTATGTCGTACTATAAAATACCCTGAAGTACTGTGCTTAGAAGTGAAATGAAACGCAATAAAAATTGCTGCCAGCCAGAGCGCTTGGTAAAAGTGGACTTGTGTGTACAATTTTTTTCTTTAAAATATAACGGGTTACAAAAATGTGAAAATGTGATGAAAAACGTAAATATACCCTATCTACTAATATAAGAGCAGTCTGTTTTTTTATGTTCTTTAAACTGATTGCTAAAAAAATTAAGAAATATGATAAGTGGGTACTATTCTGAAGTAACTACCTACTTCTCTATTCATCTCTTACTTTGTTTTTATGTTATGTATGTTAATGTGTTATATTGTTGTATGTGGGTTTAAATAAATATATTTTCTTTCTTCTTTCTTCCTATAACTTGTTAATTGAGCGAAGCGAGATCTTTAAATCAACTTGGGCAATTCGGCGTTGTATGTATGTATGCATGATTGTTTATCCGAGGATAACTTTAAAAGCGTTTATCCGATCATCGTGAAATTTTGTATATAGATAGGTAGTGATGGCAAAATTTTGGTGTAAATAAATGAGCTAAAACTGTGAAGGGGTTGTTGAGATATTGTGGTTCAAAAGGGGTAAAAAAACCAAAATGGGACTATCCGGTTAAGTGGCACGTCTAATAAAAGGTCTATGTGAGTACACATTAAACCTTGTAGTTTTTAAGTTATTAGCTATAATAAAAATAGAATTGTGACAAAATTCACAGGGTACAGTGGCCCCACATTACTGAAAGGTATGCGTGTAGCTTTAGTGACACAAATATAGGGAAAAGTCTGAAATTCAGAATAACTGCAATGTCTACCCCAAAAATGTTACCAATTAACATGAGCTCCCGTTAACTGTAATTTGAATGAAACTGTAGGTCAAGTTAGATGGTTATGTATTTCGTGGCACTATTTAGATAGTCAAATATTAGGTACAAATATTATTTTTTTGTTTTTATGGGAGACTAGCGAGATGTGTTTGTCGCGAACAACTAGTTTATTTAGTTATGAAAGCCTCCTAGCGCCTATGACGCCTTTAGTAATATATTAGTGTAATTAAAGTACCTACTAGTATTACATGCAACATTAATTACAATTCAAACTCAAAATCACCTGACCAGTTTATTGATTCACATTAAATTTAATTGAGTGTAACTAATTGAAATTGAATCCGACTGTCGATGCAACTTAGTTTTGACACAGCTTATAGGAGAATTAGCTCAGTCATTTCTACAGGAGGTTATGTTAATAAGTCGAAGACTTTCAATAACAAATTTTTTCGATTTTTTATAATAGGACTATTTGTATAACTTTTAGCTATAAGACTCTCCATTGTACAGATTTTTATTTTTTCGTTATTTTTCTCTGTATTTTTTTGGATGCTCGAACAATATAGCATTTATCTATCTGCATATCCTTTTCTCTATTAAATTTAGCTTTTGTAGTCAAATTATAATAAATCAATAATGAAGTTAATAAAGGGTTAACCTTGATGACGGCCCCACGATAGATGGAAATATTGGGTGCAGGCAGCAGAAGATTTGTCACTCTGGAAATCTATGGGGAAGGCCTACGTTCAGCAGTGGTCGCCATGTGGCTGATATGATAAAGATGTGTGGAAATCTATGGGGAAGGCCTATGTTCAGCAGTGGTCGGCATGTGGCTGATATGATAAAGATGACTAAAGCACCAACACAACTGTGCAACACAAAGTGGCGAAACTGTTTGAGTCAGACTGTGGTTTTAATGTCCAGTAGTTTGTTGTCCAACAAATTAAACAATAGGAAACTGCATAACTGGTCCTAGGAACGGCTTCGAGTTCGAAACAACATGGTGCCACAGTTAAAATGTTACTTTGCAATGTTCCGGCTTTGAGTTACTATCATTGTATGATCGTTAGCAATAAATGGTGCAAGGAATTACTCAGGGTGAGTACAATAACAATAAAGTCAGAAAGATTATATAAACTGGTGGCTCTAGTGTCCAAGTGTTAAGGCCAGCCGTAGGCCTTCGAAATAGCTTAAAGACTCGGACGAACATCATATGGTAAGTCCCCACGTATGGTAAGTCGTTTGCGAAATCGGCGTTGTATGTATGTATGTATGTTTGTTTGTCCGAGGATAACTATTGTTTCCGCCATATTTAAACTTGCCGCTTAAGGGCTATTTTATCCTTCAATTCGGTCTATGGATATTGAATTCCTTTCTCCCTCCAATCCCTTGTCAGCGTCTGCCAGCCACATGGGCGGAAAGTCGTAAAACAGCCAATACAAAAGGCATCCGCCACTAAGATCACATTGAGCCAGCGTTGTGAGAGGACATAAAATACAAAATATTTGCAATTGCTTAACTGTTGGTGTTTTAAGGCTACAAAGGTGCTGTCGATTGTGACAACGGACAGTGAAGTTCAAAACGAGGTGTGATTGTGGTGTTAAAGTGGCTGGCCGGCCAAGTCGAAGAAACCGCGTGGTACGAAGTCTTGAAGACTTCGGCGTCTGGATTGGACCGTCAGAAGTGCTCCTCCATCACCGCAATATTGGAAAAAGGTAGGACGCTGCCCACATATTTTCAACTCCTACAACATCCTTGTTTTCCTTCCTTTGTCCGGGTTATCCATAACCAACCTTTCAGATAAAACACTTCCATAAAGCCGAAACGCAGACTCGCATAACCTCGGTGTCCGAGTCACCGCTCCAAGCCTTTAGAGGTCTGGACGGGCTGAAAATTAATTTAACAGCCATGCCTTTTATGGTCAATTCCCGCTAAGATGCATAAGCGCTAAGTTGTTTTTTTTAAGCTCCTTGGCGCTAACAACTATCGAAGCGTTGATCCGAACATCGTGAAATTTAATACATAGGTAAGTACTGATGACACAATTATGGACACACTAAATAAGTTAAAAATGTGGGGGGGTTGTTGAGATATTGGGGTTCAAGAGGGGTACAAAAATTAAAATGAGACTATTAAGTCAAATGGGACGTCAAATGAAAGGTCTTCATTAGTACATTTAGACTCCGTTTTATTTTTAGTAAAGTCCTTATAGTTTTTGAGTTATTTCCCATAATAAAAACTGAACTTTGACAAAATTCACATCGTACACCAGTGACTCCACAGTGTTATAATTTATTATGCATGTAGCTTAAGTGACACAAATATAGGCAAAAGTCTGAAATCTAGAATAACTGCAATTTGTACCCCAAAAAAGATAACCAAATTACATGAACTCCCGTTACCTATAATTTGAATGAAACTGTAGGTGAGTTAAATTGGTTATTTATTACGTGGCACTATTTTGATAGTCAAAGATTAGAAATAATATTTTTTTGTTTTAATCGGAGACTGGCAAGATCTCAGTTCGGGGCGAACCACTAGTTATTTCTTAGTTTCAGAATAAAGGATACCCATCCTTTATTCTTCAAGAATGTAGCAAAAACGAAAAAATCACTAGGTTGCATATAAAAAGTTCTCTTGAAATCTGCATGCTTGTATTGCTTTCAGTTTTCCAAAAAACAATTTTAGTTTGAACTCTGTCCGATCAATCCACGACATCAATCAACGTTATTCCGTCGGTTTCGCCCCGCATTGGATTCAATCTAACTGTCACCATCTGATTGGAAGGCCTGTCCCACTTGTCTGTCACAGAAACTCGAATATATTCTGCAGGCTGTTTACGTATATTTCCTAGAAACAATCAATGGGGTTCAATCAAAGAGCTCGCCTGGAAAAGTACTACTACCATACATATTTTTGCCGCCAAGCAGTACTGCTGTATTCGGTTTGAAGGGTATAGTTGCCGATGTAATTACAGACATATGAGGCTTTACACTTGTATGCCTCAAGTTGATGGTCACGAATCTAAGGCGCGTGACCTACGAGCGAATACTTTGTTATAGGCAATGGTTACCACTTAACATCGGGTAGACATAACCTTGTACCATCTCCAAGTACAAGCTTATGGGTCATATCAAGGTCATATGTAGAAAGAGATGTGGTTTTTCACGCATATAGCGTGACATAAAATATTCTTTTGTTTAGTATCAAGATGTAGTTGGAAGGTCAATCAAACCAATCGACACCATCCGTAGAAAACGCTAACTGGTGAAAAACTATACAAATACAAAAACAAAATATTAATTTACCGAAAAATTACATATTACATTAAAGGGGCATGCCCACTCTCCCTTGTAAAAAATGCTGTCACTGCACACACTTGAAACTAATTGCTAATGATTCTAGGCTTAGTTAGTAATAAAAGAGCTAAGAAGTTAGTTATAAAAAAGTTTACTATAATGAGAAAAATCAGTTTTTATTTTTCACAAACAACCAGTTTTACATCACTGTATTCAACTACAACTTAAATAGTTTATTATTGTAATTATAACGATTTCTAGATAAATTATGATATTGATACTATCAATTTAATCGTTTAAGCTTTAAGTCAGCAAACAAACAAAAATACGCGAGAAAACAAAAGAAACGGCCACAGACACAGATCACAGGAAACGGCTTGTGTAGGTACTTGTTTGTGAATGACGTACGCGCACAGTCATAGGGATTGGTATATCGACCATCGACTATTATCCGCAATATCGATTTATCGGCGCAAAATAATCGGTCAAATGGAGCAATCGATTATATTTAATCTCAAGGCACGCGCGCACAGAAGTGCCATTTTTGACATCGCGCTCCTATACAATCAACAGACGGGGGCAATTATTCCAGTAAATCAAAATTCAATATTTTAATGCAAAGAAATAATAATCATCTGATTCTGTTGAGCAAATGTTGAATCGAAGTAAAATCGAGTTTATTTCGATTCAACACGAGCGCCACAGATAAATACAAAAATATACCTACCTATTTACTTCTGAAAATCAGATATTTAGTGTGTCAGGGGTAGTAATAAGGTAATAAAATATACGAAAAATGTAAGTACCAATTGTACCCAACCGAAAAAAAAATGTACTTATTTACCTTTGGAGATGTTTAATAGAATTCATTATGTATTTCTGTGTTGATTTTGTAAACTTGGATTGAATAGGTAGTCGATATCGATCGATATCGACTATCGTTTGAGTTAGTTATTAATTCGATGATTTGGGAGGAATAACGAGTGATAGGTGCCTGACTAAAAAATATCTCATATCTGTGACATTAACTCGTCTCTACATGGCCTTATGCAAAAATCGTGCGAAGCTTTAACCTCTCATTTGTTGATCGAATTAAAATCGAGATAATGCTACAGATAAGCCGAGTTATTTTTGTTCCGCTTTTTTTCTCTCCACTAGTTAATCCTAAAGCCATCTAGCAGGTGGCGCTGAGATCAACGGCCCGCCGATTATGATCAAGGTTAGCTGAGAGCGAGAGGATTTAGATCAATTGCGGTGCGTCAACAGCTGAGCGCAAATTCAGCGCGCACTGCGATTGGCTGAGATTATCTCACTCGGGCGCTCGCTACCAGCAGCGCGAGTCAAGCATAATACCACCCCCGGGTTAATTAAAGAGAAAAAAAAACGATTTACAAAACGCTCATTGGGAAACAAATATCGTTTTGGTTTCGTACTTCTGAAATCGGTGACCGATTTTTCGTGTCAGTGAAAATACAGTCAAATAAATCGATTGTTTTATTTATGGTCTTTTATCAACAATCGATGATTGTCTCAGAACAACTCTGGCGCAACACTAATGTTTGCAACTGGAGGCAATTTGCTACCATTTCATTTCCTGTCGTTTTCATATTCATTATTATTTTAAAATATTGTAGGATACTTTTCGTGTTAATCGATTGATACGTAGATTAACGAAAAAATGTAACATATTTTTTGGATGAACGCAATTTTTTGTGCAGTTGACAGCATTATATGGGCATGTCCCTTTACTGGTGGTCCCTGCACTAGAACTTGCCTGTATCGCGGGAGGCCGGTTTACAATTAGAGTTTAACTTTAATCGGAATCTGGTAAGCATGCAAAGAATATTAATTATTTATGAACATCTATTACAATAACAAATAAGAAAATATGTTTAATAGAAAATTATAACTTAGTGCTCTTTTACTAGGTTCTGAGTGGTTTGTGTGTGTGTGTGTGTGTTTGTGTGTGCGTGTGCGTGTAAGGGGGGAGGAGGTGGATGTATGTGTTTCTGTGCGTGTGACCGGATGTCACTGGTGATCGAGTTACTGTTTTATATTTTTCTAGTGATCTACCGCAGCTTTTAATGGGTTAGTTTACGAGTTTATTGAATGCCTAAAAAACTCAAAAACCAAGTTGGCTAACAGCAAACCTCCATAACATTTTATTTCACCCTTATATTTTAAAAGGATGAATTTGAAGTTTTAGTTTAGCTATTCAGAATAGATTTTTCTGTATAGCTAAAATAAAACTTCATAAACAATCACATAATGCGCAAAATTATTATAAAGAAGAATAATGTCATTTTTGGATAAATTAAACCAAAATACAAAAAGATTATGTTGCAAATATTTCAAAACTCTTTTACCGGAGTCCCACTACAGATAAGTCACCCCAATTTGTTGACCCCCCCCCCCCCCCCCATGAGACATCCTTTTAAAATAGAGTTAAAAGTGAAGGATTGGAAGGAAAGAAAAAGGTCCATACCAAATGAAACAATAACTCAGAGCGTATTGAAAGAACGAATGAACGAGTCAAATCTATTATCGTATTATTACTTTTTTGACATTTTCCCTTTTATTTTGTAATTTGCATGCTGAATAAGGTAGAATATCATTGAATTTATACTCACATTATGTTTAAGCAAATAAATTTCGCTTTTTCTCTAACTTTATCACGAAAGCTATTATTTTAATAAGAGAAGACTAGAAGAACGACCCTGAGTCTTAATCTTGAAATTAATCAAAAAGGTTTTAAATATAAATTTGGTATCTTTATAGGAATTGAACCACCTTATGCAATTGAAAATTCCTTTGATTTACAAGTTTTTAAAATGATAGAAAATATGTTTGTTTAACTTTTTAATATCTTTGTTCTTGACACTGTCTGTGAATACTTTCACTGATGAGCTGTTCATCTATAAATCTTTCATTCACCATCTACACAACTCTATTTCAAAGTTTACCGGCAAAACCACGGGAATGTTTACAAAAGGTTCGTAATTCAGAGACATTTTGAGAGACAGCTTTGGGGAACACTATTTATAAAATCACTTGACCTTTACCGAATCGATACAAAGTTTAGAGTAAGGTCAATAGCTTTTGGTAAACTATACGTTAATTTTGGATATTATTGTAAAGGTAAGGGTTAGTGCACACCAGTTACAATACACGCAGTAATACAGATGGTGGTCTTATCGTTAAGAGCGATCTCTTCCAGACAACCTTTGGATGGACTGGATTTCACGAGGCGGTAGCTTTTAATAAAAAAATAATTGAATATTGAATAAACGGTGTCCTTACTTAAGCAAAAATCTTCTTCTGAATTTAAGTAATTTCTAATATTTTTTGTATTTGCATGTTAAGTTTATAATGAATTATAAAATACTTGTACGCCGCAAGGCACAATCTAGAGCTTTATAAAACTCCTACCACCTAACATTGTACCTAGATTTACAAGGAATAAATTGATTGAATTGAATTGAAAATAAATATATACATATATGTATATGAGTACTCATCAATGTACATCAATGTGCATTCATTGAATGCAGATAAAAAATGCAGGAATAACAAGATACCTGTTCATTCATTCATTCATCATCAAATTAGTCCACTGCTGGACAGTGCGGCTCTCCTGATCCAATTTCTGTCCACCACCTTTGTTATGTCATCGCTCCACCTAGTTAGTACTAGGAGTTAGTACGTTAGTAATTATAATATTATAATTCCTACTTAAGATTTTATTGCACAGTTAACAGAGGCACTTCCCTAATTAGCAGCATTAATTAGACAGTGCCTTACGAAGCGTTAATGCTATTTAGTTAATGTCTTAAATTGCAGTTACGCTATGATGACTCGTTACGTAAAAGGTTCAGACTTTGTTGTGTATTTTATTTAATTTACAAATTACAATACAATAGCACATGCAATTTTTGGTATTTGCGTCCTTCATTGCTAAAGCTGTAACTTTCTTTATCACAATTGGGTCTCAAAGGGCATTTCAAAATTAAGGTAACTAGTGGTTCGCCCCGAACTAAGATCTCGCGAGTCTCCGATTAAAACAAATAAATATTATTTGTAATCTTTGACTATCAAAATAGTGCCACGAAATGCAAACCAAATCACTTGGCCTACAGCTTCATTCAAATCACAGGTAACGGGAGTTCATCTTAATTGGTTTCACTTTTTTGGGGTAGAAATTGCAGTTTTTCAGAAATTATGACTTTTCCCTATATATGTGTCACTAAAGTATATGTATAACTATGGTGCCGGCACTCGTTGACTTGATGCAGTTGATTGACTCACTATTCTAACTATCCTGCCATCCTATAACTCCTTATTCACAATATTTGTGGGTTGTATAGTAAAACTTGTAAGTTTTGGCACTGAGCGCACGAGTTGATTTTAATTATGTTACTTATATATTTTAATTTACTATGCTAGTTGAATCTTAATACAAGTCATCTACTTGTTTATTTTCATATGTTTTTATATTTATATATGTTAGCAGACTTCCGTGTAGGTACTCACAAAGTTTCCAACGGAAGACCAGCGCTGTGTTACCTTGCTGTGACATAGCAAAATGCTGAGTTGGAACCTGTTTGTGGCGGCTACTAATAACTTATATTTGGTAATCTTTTGTTGTACTGTATTTTTGTGTAGTTAATTTTGTTGTTATTAGTGGTTGGCATAATAAAAATATTTTCTTTCTTTCTTTCTTTCTTTCTTAAAGCTACATGCTTACAAAATTTCAGTACTGTGGGGTCACTGGTGTACCCTGTGAAGTTTGTTAAAGTTCAGTTTTTATTATGGCTAATAACATAAACACTACAAGATTTAAACTAAAAATAAAAACGGGGTCGTAATTTACTCACAAAGACCTTTTATTAAACGTTTTGATTTTTTTTTATCTGATTTTTTACCTCTTGAACCCCAATACAAACCCCTACATTTTTAGCTCATTTAGTCACACCAAAGGAAATGCGATCAGAGCTGTCGCTTCCATATAATGCCTACTTACCTGACAAGTGTGTCCTAAACATCTCTCGTATAATGTCAGAGGCCATAATGACGCCTTATAATGACAGCAGTCAAGACGCTGGTATGGTTACCTGAGCCTGTAACTCCATCCATGTAAAAATGCTACATATTTTCAATTTTCAAACAAATAATAAACATTACCTTAAAATCAATGGCAAAGTACCTGACCTTTTTTCATGATTTCTGGCGATACTCCCACAGGACTGAAAGGTTTGATATCGTTAAAATCACAAGCAAAACTTTGGGCATAGGAGAATACCCAAAATACTGATACGAAAGGGAATATTCGGGAAGGACGTTTCCATTGGCAGTAATAAAAGTAAACATTTTGTTTGACCCATATTCTGAGTGCGGTTTTGTTTTTATGGACGCTAGTGAGAACGATCTGTTTCTGTATATCCATCAATCTAATATGATTTAGGTATATGTATAACGCCTGATGGCAAGTTGCAGCATTCGCTGGGTCAAAAAAGCAACCGCTGTAGTGCATGAAATAAGATTTCCAGTACTTATACCATACTCTCAACTTAGTGAGCCTTAACCCGCAGACTATGCACAGAACGTGAAGTGTTCATTAAGTTGATATATTTTTGGATGCAAAAATACGTAATTGTAATTGGGGTACATCGTAGTATAAGTAACGTTTTCTCGTATTACTTAACACTAAGCAATCTCTCGTCGTAGCTTTATTAAAAAATGCACTTTATCGGATTTCTCTTTTTTTTGATGGAGCAAGCATATGGCCCACCTGATGTTAAGTGATAACCATCGCCTATAACAAAGTATTGCCTCGTGGGTCACGCACCTTAGAAACGTGCCCTACGATGCACTGCCCTGCGTCCATCAACTTGAGGCATACAGGAGTAAAGCCTCATGTGCCTGTAATTTCATCGACAACCATACCCTTCAAACCGAAATACAGCAATGTTGCTTGGCAGCAAAAATAAGTATGGTGGTAGTGCTTCCCCGGCATTTTTTTTTATATATACTTTGTAGGCTTGCGTTTGACCACGATCTCACCTGATGGTAAGCGATGATGCAGTCTACGATGGTACAGGCTTGCCTAGAAGGAACCTATTCACTCGCGACATAAAGACACCCAGGTTGTACCTATCAGGAAACACAGACTCTGGCCAGGCGTTCCACTCTTTGGCAGTGCGCATAATAAAGGTTGAAGAGAACCGCTTTGTGCGAATGGGAGGTATTTCAAACATATAGCCGAGGCGCACCGCAGAGCGTCTGGTTGTCCGATGATAGCTTGCAACCTTTCGTCGATGCTCCAGGCTGTGAAGCCTTGCATCAACTAGCTCATCGTTACTTATGAACTTCTTGGCTCTTATCTCAATTGGTTCCAGAGCTTCAAGCTGGTACTTCGCTGATCCATCCCAGCGATGAGAACACGAATGTGTACTACAAACACGCATTGTGTTAAGTGAATGGCATGAATTCGTGGACGATCAAATGGCTATTTTAATTTAAAATGCCTAGCAATTCTTGCATTTTATTCTAACAAGATTTCAAGCGAAGAGAAGCATTCATAAAACAAGACAAATAAAGGAATCCATCTTGCTCGCCGCGCGCCGTAAATAAATCTTGCAAGATACAAGTAGGATGGCGGCTAACTGAAAATCAACAGTACGCCCCTTGTTTGCCCATTAGCTACCCGCTAACAGGGCAAATATGATGAAAGAATGAACGACAAAGACACTGACATTGTTTTGTTACTTTAGTCTGGGAGTTATGAAAGGTTTCATACAACTTTTAAAGTATTTGGAGCGAAATTCAACAATGCAGTTTTTAAAAGCACTTTGAATTGTACGGATTGATATTTTGTTTTCTTGATACAGTCGTAAAGCAACAGGATAAAAAATAGTGAAAGGACATTCACACATTTTACAAACTTATTATTCATTTGCAATGTATGTATGTTTGTCCGGGTGGAATCTTGCAACTGAATTTTAAACCCGTTCCCTTCAACCGATAGATCTGAAATTTGGAATACTTAAGTAACTTCGGTGACAATGCAATTATATGGTACCATGGAGGTGGTCTCATGATGGAAACGGATGCTAGACAACGGAACTTCTGATATAGCAGGCTGTAGTTCTGATATCTTCGGATATCAGAATCTGCTTGCGGTTCCAATTATGAATTTTATAAAAGCTTGTTTGAAAAAGTTATTTTTAACAAAAAACTTATGTTGTTTATTGATATTTGTGTAGTTGTAAAATATTTAACGCACGCCCACTTCAGCCCACATATTTGTCAGAGATACTTTTATAAAATACGTATTTCTAATCTAATCTAAAGAGCCCGCTGGATCTCACTGCTAGGCAAAGGCGTTCCTTCCTTCCTTGTATTCATCCCAGTCTAGGGCTTACCGTATTTATTTACGTGATACATTTTCTTTCTAATATTATCTATCTATAGACAGCTAATTTAACTAGTTTTATTGTGAAAAATCATATACCACATAGGCTGTGCCTGTGTTACTACGACTATGACACAACTAAAGAATACTACATATATCTTATTTCCATCTAGTGGGGGGTCGTCCTATGCTGCGCGTCCCAGTTCGGAGAACTCGAGAACCTTCCTGCCCCAATGGCCGTTCTTCAAGCTATCTGCCCTGACCACTGCCACTTCACTTGCTAATCTTTTGTGATATGTCGATGACTGGTTCATCTTGATATGGTGCCTGCAGGTTCGTTTTATCATCAAACTGCTCGACATCGGCAAGGAATCCATCCACACCTTGGAGATGATGTGGTCGCATACCGTAAGGTTCCTCCTGCCAACACTTCGCTTGTAGAATGGTGTCCCTGCCGAGGTTTTCCCCGGGGACTACAGTATGGGGTTCTTCAAAAAGGCCGTTTAAAAATTTTTAAGGCTCGACAAAGCGCATTATACCGATAATATATTTGGTGTTACAAACGTCCATAGGCTACGGTAACCACTTACCATCAGGTGGGCCGTAAACAAGCAAACAAGCTCTATAAAATCTACGAACCTTGTTCCTGTTAAAGGTTTTTACCAATTGACCGCCAATTGTTTCCATAGATTTACGTAGTTGTTTTTTATATGTATTTGTTTCGTGGTGTGCAATAAAGTATTATCTAATCTAATCTAATCTAATCAATGTATTGCTCTACGTATTGAATAGTTGCGTTGCTGATCGTTATCATCTCTTTGTTTCCATTTGTCATAATACATGTATTAAAAGCTACCGTCCTATAACGTTCTCGTGAAATCCAGTCCATCCAAAGGCTGTCTGGAAGAGATCGCTTTTAGCGATAAGACCGGCACTTGTATTTCTGCGTGTATTATTTGTTTTTTTTTATATTGTTTGTTATTTTAAGTGTGATTTACAATAAAGCGTTTTCTATCTATCTATATTTTTTTTATCAGGATCACAGTTTTAATTTAGCTTACAACAGTTACATCAAGCTTATTGGTAGGGATTAGTCATACATAACTCTTACTCTCGTTTAAAATTGTACTAATATTATGTACCTATCTGTTCTATTATAAGAGAAATAAATTAAAACAAGATCTGAAAGAGACGAAAACGCAATTCAATAAGTAAACGATAACATCACAAAGAGCCTTAAATGAGATATTATCAAATAAATAGGGCGCTAAGAAGCCAATATTCATGAAGAAAAATATTGGTTCTTTATAAAATAGAAATGATTGGAGATGATAATCTTCTTTTGATTTTATTACAAACCTCTTTGTAATATTTTTTATAAATTTTGACTGAATAATTATCAGTGTCATTTTATTTTTTGAATCTTGATTACTTTATCTTGATTTCTATCAAGATTTACTGGGTTATTTTTTTTTTCTATAATTCTACCTTATTTTTATTACTTTTATGTTATAAAAATATCTACTTTTTGTACAAGAATTCTATTTTTGGTAAATGTCTCTGTAGTTTACATGTTACATTGGAGATTTTTTACATATCACTAGTTGACCCTTCCGCGGCTTCGTGTGGTTTATCAATAAAAACATTACCCTCTTTTGGCTCAGTTAGGTAAAAAGTAGTTTATGTCTCAATCTCGGTCATAATCTATCTGTATACCAATTTTATCGAAATCGGTCCAGCCGTTTAGTAATGAAAACGTAACAAACAGACAGACAGAATTACTTTCGAATTTATAATATTAGTATTATAATAGTTTTGAATAGCTTTTATCCGACACTATGGTGGAGCAACGACTTAATATGATGAAATTTGGAAATATTGATATCAGTGATCCTAAAATCATAAATCAGAAACCAAACAGGCGAAGGCGAAGCCCTATTATGATCTCGATAGGTAAGTGCATATAAATATGAAAAATTCATACAAATGTAATAAAAAATATTATCTAACTTTAGATTTTTTAATTTATGATTCTTTCGTTGAAACAACTGTTCAAAAATATTTATTCGGTCTTTCCTTCAAAGCAAACCTCAATCTTTTATATAGGGTGTCCCAACAAGAGCTTTAAATTTAAATTTAATTAGAGAAGAAATGTGCCGCCATTCTGTTAATACGAGTTGTACGGTGATTTTTTTTTTCACAGTTGGCACGTACAGACCACGCTATTTAAGAATATGGAAAAGTAATTAAACCAAAAACGTTTAATTATTGTAAAAACACATTACAAAAATGGTGAAAGTTTTGCAAAAACAGTTCGCCAATTACGTCAAGTTTTCGGTCGCAATAATGCGCCAAATGAATCGACAGTGAGGCGTTTAATTACAAAATTTTACACCAAATTTACGCTGATGGATCAGAAGCTCTTTGTTCGTCGTCGTCTTGTTGCTCTCTCGAAAATATAGCCACAGTAAGGGAATCTGTGGCCGAGAATCCAGGACGATGGGGTCCCCATCTGTATGAAATATCCAGCATATGTGTACATTAATTATTTATTTTCATCAGATGACCCGAAAATAGAAACCGTTGACATATATAAGATGATGGAAATCGGAATGAACGCGGTTAAGTTCAAAGCCTCGAATAGCACACTGGGGGACAAGCTTCGCTTACTCGGCATGTTGGACAACGCTGCAGCGTTTTTGTGCAACAAACATGTGACATTGGACTGGCCTGTCGCCACTTGTTTAGAGCTCAAAACTAGTATTGTGAAGACTGGAATACTTGAGCAGGTAAATTATATCCACACTAATATTACATTCTCGCTGTCTATCTATTTGTTGGTTACGTTTTTATTAAACGGCTGAACAGATCATGATGAAATTTAATTTATGAATAGAATAATCTAGTCATAAGACCTGGATTGAGATTTAAGCTACTTTTTATTACTACCACAAGTGCTAATCATTTCATAAACACCATCATTGGTTGACGACTTACAAAAATACGGTCCTGATAGAAGTAAAATGTATTTGACTGCATTATTTTTTTTTTAATTTTGAAATCTTTGGACTTTTCTGTAGTTAAATAAAAGTGTTAAATAAAAGTGTACCAATTAAAAGCAGTCAGAAAATATTTGATATTTTTTCTGCATAAGACTGGACAGGCATAAAAAATCTATACAGAGAATAATTCAACTTATAGACGTGAATTTACTCTATAGTTTTAATAAAAGTCCGGTTAAGAATATTTTCAAATGTTGCTTTTTAAGTAATAACAAAATTAATAAATAACAATTTTATTGTCTTTAAGGGGGAAGGTTTCATAATACTAAAAGAAGGTAGTGAGGTTACTCTCACCTGTAACACAGACGAATTCAACAAATGCAATACCGAGCTCATGTTCGTTGACAATCCCAACCTGGCCATAGATATCAAACCCGGCATTGAAATATCTATAGATCACAATGAAGTTCTAGTGCGATGTAAGAAAGTGATCGATAATTACTCAATCAAATGTGTAGTTACGAAGACTGGTAAGCTATCGAGTTTGTGCATCGTTTGTGCGAGAGGAGCTGAAACAACAAGACCGTATATCACTAAAAAGGACTTGGAAATTGTAAAGTTTGCCTTGCAGTATCAGGTGAGCTGTTGCATTTAAAGAGGCAACTTTAGGTGAATCATCATATTTCATGTTTATTTATTTTGCTTACATATACATTATACATTTTTTTTCAGCTTAGATAGTAAGTAACATAGGGAGTAAGTACATGTACCCTGTAAGGGCATTGCAAGTTGGGTTTGAGCCGTTTCAAAAGTACAAACAATTTAACATATAGAATTAAAGAATTAAACCTGTCAAATCAAACAGATTAAAATTAATTCATGCGGTATAATATTTCAAATAATTATAATAGAAGAATAAGTTATGTCAAGGGTAATAATAATAATAATGTCATGTAGTATTTTTATTTTTATAGTGTTATCCGAACACTTACGGAAAATTCCAAGATTTTAAAATCATCTCAAAGTTGTTCAAGCCTAGACGAGACTTGAACCCACAACTTTCCTCTTGATCCGAGGATGCACTATCCAATTGTGCTACCGGGCTCTGTCACGTCAGGGTCGAAATTAGTGAGATGATTCAGATTACAACTAAAGCGCAGTTAGCTCCATCTAAAGCTTATACAGTTTTTGACCTGCTCAATGCCAAACGTTACAGTTCAGTACATTGACATTACCAGCATATTTTGTACATTCATTACCTTAAGTTCATTAGTAGTTTTGTAAGCAGGTCATATTGTGTTGTTCTATGATTAAAGTGGATATAGGTACATTATGTGACGATTTAATTTTAATCGTAGGTAAGACCATAAAGCAAGATAGTGTAGAGATATACTCTATCATGTCATATGAAACTAAAGTGACCATTTTAGACTCCCTGAAAATATCTCGATACAAGAACTTGTTATGTTACAGCAAATACAAGACTTAAACTTACTTGTCTTAATAAAACAACTGTTCCAGACTTCCAGATTATTATAATCTCGGAGTCTTTAAGTCTAGAGTGAAGAATAGATTATTTCTGTGCAAGCGTATCATCTTCGACACTTTTCGTGTCATTCAAATTACGTACATATTGTTTTGATTCATTTTCTCTATTCTGAAATTTATTCAAAATCATGAAATGCTTAGAAATAATAATTCTTTGATATTTTAGTATCGTCTTTGGCCCTTGGCTATATCTAACCTTTGACATATTTAATCTTACAAATTATTTTAGGTTGACGTACTAATGATAAACTACGTTCGCCAAGTTAAAACCATCAGAAAAATAAAAGATTTTATAGGACTTAAAGTGAAGAGGCCAGTTCTTCTTTGTGGGATTTGTACATTAGAAGGACTTAAAAATGTAGATGATGTTATAAAGGTAATTAAATCTGAATCAAGCTAAAGTGACTGTGAGGCACATAGTTCGAAGAACTGATGGCTGTTGGAGCAAAAAGGTGTTCTAGTGGAGAACACGCACCGAAAAGCGCAGCGTAGGATCGCCTAATAAAGGTTATAAAGATGTTGGGTTCAGGCAACATAAGAAAAATCACTCTGTAAATCTTTAGGAGAGGCCTATGCTTAGGAGTGAAGTTCTATGAGTTATAATGATTATACAAAACTCGCAAACCATGTTGTGTGTTTTTAGTATTCATAATCTCGAGTGACCACAACATGTGGAGGGATATAGGGAGACCGTAGTTCATCAGTGAGAAAAATCAGCTAAAAAATGATCGTAACCAGTTCGAACTCAGTTCATTTAATAGTTTACATACCATTTTGAGTAATTGCTACAGCTATTGTAATTGCCGATCCTGCCTGTTTGATGTGTTGTTCTATCTATTCTTGTTTAATCTTAGGAGTGTGATGGAATTGTGTTCTCCCGAGAGTTCCTTGCTTACGAGCTGGACGCCTCGAACCACCGGCGTATGATGCAAATACAGAAGTGGGTAGGAGCAAAGTGTCAGCAGGTAAGCTTGATATCTTCAATCTGTTATTATGACAAATAGCGGTAGCCATGGGTACCTCGTTACTAGTCTACTTTTTCTATAGTTAAACTGTCGTGGAGCAAACCTGTCTTCTGGAATACACTTGAAGCATAAAATAATTTTGGATACAACTTGCTAAAGCTTAAATGATATGTTGAATAGTGTAGAACTTTGAAATTATACTTCTTTTGGAGAAACAGATCAGAGATTATGTGACGGAAATTGCGCGCGCTGGTGAAATTTATTTGTAGTTCGGTACATTCGGGCTTGTCCGCACTACCGTACATTTCGTAACTACAAATTCAGACAATTCCATGCCAGCAAAACTATGTTACAAAACAAACGTGCCCTAGTGCGAACGAGTTCTAATGTAAATTTTTGTGCTATTGAGTTGGGCTCATGCGACTGGTGTCAAAGGTGGTGGACTAGCAAGATGATAGTCAAACAATAGCAGCAGTATTTGTGGCTCAACCCCTTACAAAACTTTTTTTTAATACCCAATTTTTCACTAAAGGCAGGTAAACCATTCTACATCTCTGGTGGAATATTCCGTGAAACGTTAGCCAGTGGCAAATTTATGGACAATGAGACTTCCGACGTGGCCAATGCCCTCCTTGATGGAGCTACTGGCTTTGTCCTCGTCAATTGCCCTCATGTGGAATATGTAATAAATGTTATACAAGCTTTAAATGAATTATGCTGTTCAGTGGAGCCTTTAAGTCATAACAAAGATGACTTCTGGAGGATTGTAACTGAAGTTAGTAAACACCGTTTTTGGATATATACAGGTTGTCCGGTGGCTATTTTTGCATATCAAAGTTTCATAATAAAATAAATACAAAAGTTGACTAAATTATTTTTATTGAAATCTTGAGTATTTTAATAGCATTTTTTTTTAAATAACGTTCTCTAAGTGTCGCCTTTCTTGACGCACGCACTCTTCCCATCTGACACGCATGTTTTCAAAAACACGTTTGCAGAGGTCGCTTGAAATCCTCGAAACTTCGGTCCGGATATTTTCTTTCCATTGAGCAGTGGTTGTTGGTTGGTTTTGATAAACGATGCTCTTTAGGTTGCCCCACAAAAAAAGTCGCATGGACTCAGATCGGGCGGATATTTTCTTCGGTCGATACAGATGCAACTGGACCTTGGCGACGCATGTTTACAGTGGAGCTTGAAGAACGAAATCTTGCTACCCAATATCGAATTCATGTTTTTGAGGGCACTTCACTCATTCGACGAAGATTAAAATGTTTTCGGAATTTACGCTGCGCTGCTATCAGCGAAAAATTGCTTGTTAAGTATGCCTCGACTACGAAAGCACGCTCCTCTCCCGACTAACGCGCCATGGCAACTAAAAAAATGTCAACGCTGACGACGCTATCACCCCGCCCCGCGCCCCTCTAGCTACTCGCGTTCGTATGTAACAACACTTTGAAATATGAAAATAGCCACCGGACAACCTGTACATTTTAATAAAGCTTAAGAGTTCAACTCTTTATATCAAGCAAACGCTTCTTCATAAACGCTTTCACACATGGCCATATATAGAGTTGACAGGACGACGAAAAACACAATGCGACGCGCAATGCCAACTTTCCTTGTGAAGACGCACGCGCCACCACGAGTAACGCTGCGATCCCTGCTGCAAGCAACGCTTTATTTTAAAAAAACGCTTCTTCCTGAATGCTTTCATACATAGCCATATTTCTAGTTGACAGCGCGATGATCTCCATAAGGTGCTCTTAGGTTTTATATGTGAATCGCCCAAGGTTTTTATTAAATTAAACCACTTATGACATGCTGCAGCTATTATTTGTTGCAATTTTTTTGCCTGAATTAATGTTTGTTAAGAAAGAGAACACAATTTATAGGAGTTTATAAGAAAATGTCCTTAACAGAATTGTTTCTTCTTTCTCAGATAAAAATGCCAGTGAACGCAGCAGAGGCTTGTGCCATCTCTTGCGCTACTGTAGCCAATCAATCTAATGCTAGAATTGTAGTCATACCGACGGTAACAGGTCGGTCTGCCAAGATCCTGATGTGGCTCCGACCTTCCTGTCTCGTCCTGACTGTCAGTAGGAAGAAAAGTGCAATAAGACTATTGCAGACGTACAGATGTGTTGTACCACTTATGTATAGGGGTTTGTAGTTTAATTTTAGTCATTCATCATCTTCCCGCCCTACCCCATATTACGTGGGGTTGACAAAACAAGTTTTCTTTCTTCTTCTATATGTCTCTATCACCCGTCATCTCAGTACGCACTTCTTTCATATCCATATCAGCTTTCCCACAAATCTCCTCTTTTTGACCTTCCTTTACTTCTAAGTACCTCCACATTTATTTTACTTTAGTCAACTATTATGCCGTATTTTTAATGACAAAAACAATACATGTTGTTCCAACTGAATATTTCAGTAGCATAGCGAAGTGCGTAGAGAAAATGGTTCTTAAATTTCACAGAATTAACACATTTCCAATTAACTGTAGCGCTCAAACAGTTGACCTTTTATAATTAAAAACGCTTAATTTAAACGCAAAAGACCGTATCAAGAGTCTTACAGTTGGAATTCAACCTCACAAAATGAAAGTTATTTTAAACATTTGAGTCCAATTTTTCAGTTTAATTCACGTTTATTTAATTACTTTATGCAGGGTGGAAATAAAAATTATCCATGCGTCAATTTCGTCAATTCTTAATATTCTTAAAATTGTTATATTAAAAATAAGTTCAAAGCACTTAGATGAAAATGCAGTTAAATTTAAAAAAAAATAAAAGAATTCCAAGTTTCTCGAAACTGGTCCACATTCGTATTATACATTTTATGGTCCAATTGATAGCTTATGAACCCAACTATCACGTCTTGACGGGAATAAACCGAATTACCAATAACCCTGTATACTTCAGAATTTTTACACACCTGTACAGTGTACAAGTATACCCATGTAAAAGCAATAAAAAATTATGTTAAAGGATTTATCGAATAAAAATCTACTACGGGGTCAAATGTTATGCAAACTTAACACAAGTACATCTTGAAGTTTTTTAAATATCTTCGTATAATTGAGGAAGTCATGCAAACAAAGTTAAGAGCGGGTCATCTAGTTTAATATTAAACTAGCTGACCCGCCCGCGGTTGCGCACGCGTGGTTTTTCACTATAAACATAACCCTCCTTCTGCGCAGTCGATTAAAAATAGCCTATGTCCCAATCCCGGTCACAATATACCTCATGATTTTAACCCCTTACTTTATCCTACCCCTTTAGGGATGATTTTGCAAAAAGTTGAAACACGTATTTCTTTATTTGTTATCAAAAGCCTACATATGAATTTTCAGATCCCTCACGTAAAGAATTATAGATTGCCCATATAAACTTTTAACCCTTATTTCACCCTTTTAGAGAACATTTTTTGAGACAAAAGATAGCCTATGCCCTTCTTGAGAATATAATCTATCTCCTTGCCAAATTTCATTACGATCCGTTCAGCCGTGTAGTCGTGAAAAGGTAACAAACTAACAAACAATTAACAAACAAAAGTTACTTTCGCATTTATAATATTAGTATGGATTGATGCCACCTACAACCAACAAGTATAAGTATATTTACGTTGAAGGATGAAGACTTATTTTAAATCAAAATTCATAGGAAGTACTCGTATTACTCAAAGCTAATCTAGCAGTAATATGATTTATTCCATGGAGTTCGCAAAATAAGTTACAAAAGAATGAAGCCTATAAAAGGTATCTAATCACGATCTACTCTTACAATAACTCAAAGCCATGTAAGTAAATATTGATAACAACGTAGATACGTGCATAGAATAATTATTTGCTACAGAGCACGTGCAGAAGTACGCCTAGTTTTCGCGACGATGCGTTTCACAGACGCATACTGACATGGTGCACTAATCAGTTTCATTATAAGTGTCATTGACTGGAAAAAACTAATTATACAGCACACAAAAAATACAAACATTAATTTAGTAGTAGGAGAACTTCTTATGTAGGAGTTTCTCCGTGGAAGTATCCATCTTAACTATATCTGCCACTAAGCAATAATGTGTGCTCCGATATGAAAGATTGCTAGTGACATTACAGCCTCATGAAACTTTTCACACATATGTCTCAAGTTTTCGGTCGCACTGCAATGTAGGCCAAGTCTTAGGGTCGGTATCCATCGAAGGTAAGCAGAGAAATGTGTAAAATCAACCAATAGTAAGGCACGAAGATTACGTAATACGATTTTAACGTGATTCTATTGGTTGACATTGTACATCTCCTCACCTCTCCGCTTTAGTGAGGACCGTAGTTGGACGTAACCTGTGGTAAAAGGAAATGCAATTGTTAATATGTAGAGGTAACCACATGCCATCAAATGGGTCATGAGCTTGAACCCTCTTCTCATCAAAATCGTGGCATAGAAGATAGTGTAGTAATAATTTCAGCTGCATTGTCAATAGCATTTCATGTTCATACCTCTATCTTTGTGCCCTGTTATTTTCTACGTTTATCAACGCACTCTATACTATTGTTCCTCCGTGGAGTCCTACGTACAAAGATAGATTGTTCGTACACTGTACGTCGAGATTACGCGAGATTGATGTATACACTCGCGTATTTCAATATATCTTACTTTCTATCAACTTGATGGAAATATTTGCCATTCTCATACAAATTTTGCAGTAAGGAGGCTTGCTCTTTTTATTCAAATCTCATTTTAGGTTTCTAGCAACCCACTTGATACCGCGCAACATAACAGGAACATGATTCTAGAATGTTTAAATTGATATTATACCGAAGAATCCTAATACTATTAGATTAGTTCCTACACGGTTCGGCAACCTCCGTAGCGCAGTGAGCGAATAGCCGGCTGAGACGCAGGAGGTAGCGGGTTCGATTCCCGCTGCGGAACAAATGTTTGCATGATCTATACATATAAAATGCTTTGTCCTGAATGACTGACTGACGGATCAACGCACAGCCTAAACCGCTGATCGTAGAGACCTGAAACTTGGAAAATGTGTTCTTTGTATGACGTAGGCATCCGGTAAGAAAGGATTTTCCGAAATTCTACCCCTAAGGGGGGTGAAAAGGGGGGGGGGCAGAGTTTGTATGGGACAACGTGATTCCTTGGTCCAATCTACTTCAAATTTTGCATAAACCTTTTTTAACAGAATTGATGGAAGACGTGTTTCGTATTTTATTGAAATTCATCCCCTAACGGGGTTAAAAATGGGTAGAAAGTTATTTTGGCGGTGATTTGCTTCGGAATTGATATCAATACTCCTTAGTGCTTTTGATTTAAATTACATTTTATTTTGACACATGTTTGAAAACACAATCCGATTTTATTCATAAAAGGTTGAACTCACTTAAAAACATAAGCAAATACTCTTTAAAATAGGAATGTCTCGAAAGTCACCGAACTATATTAGTAGCTCATTTGAAGGTTTCTAAGCTTAAAGAGGTTATACACTTTTAGAACACGGCTTCATAGGGACGTAGAGTTCGAAATTTGAAGTGGTAAAGATGTTTGTATATTTATTTGGTTGTTTGTTACTCAATAACGTCGTAACGGCTGAACCGATTTAAATAAAATTTAGTATGTACACAGGTTATAACCTGGATTAACACATATGTTACTTTTTGTCCCATAAATTAGGTTCCATTGGATAAAAATGGGGTGTCAAGTCAAGTTGCATCAACGAGTTTAGGTTACCGACCTACACATTTAGTAGAGTAACGCGTACGAAGTCACGGGCGTTCAGCTACTCTACAGATATGTTTTCTGGGTCTGGATGTTTTTCTATATATTTTAAGCATGTATTTACAAAAAAAATGTTTGTAAGTATTCTATCAGTTATCTGATTCCCCAAAGTACAAGCTTTGCTTAGTTTGTGGCTAGATAGCACTGTGTGAGTCTAGCAATTTATTAATTATGTTTACAATTATTTATTTATAATGAAGTCATTTTTATTTCATAGGTAGTCAGCAAAACAATTGGTATACGGCAATGGAGGCTCGAGTAAATTTTGCAGTAGAATACGCCGTGAAACAAGGCTGGCTCATATATGGTGACACGTACGTGACTCTCCAGCGAGCGTCTGAAGACAGCGCGTTCTGTGACAGCGTGAAAATCTGGACTGTCAGCATGTAATAGAAAAATATGATTGAGTGAGTAACATATACTAGTGATGGCCTTTGTTATAAACAAAATTGTTAACCATTGTTTCTTGCTCTTAGCGATACGGCCATCCCTTGTACGCACGGCTACACATCAAGCTATACATATTCAGTATGAGCTAACCTCGCATTGTTTTCCGTACAATGAGAGATCTTTTCTTTTTTTATATAGATTATAGGCTGGCGTTTGACCACTCATACTGATCAGCTTATACTGAATGTTTAGCTTCATGTGTAGCCGCGTGTACTAGTTTAAACCCGTATTTTATTTTGTTGGTATGCAATTACGATATTACCAAACTTTCGCGATCACTGTACGTAATTACTAATTAAAACGGGTATTTATCGCGTATGTACCTTTTTTATTTGTTATCCCGACGTTTCGACTGTGTTGCAAAAACAAATAACCCTCCGTGGTGCAGTGGGCGAATAGCCGGCTGAGACGCAGGAGGTAGCGGGTTCGATTCCCGCCGCGGAACAAATGTTTGCATGATCTACATATATTTGTTCCGGGTCTGGTTGTTTCTCTATGTATTATAAGTATGTATTTACAAAAAAAAATGTATATAAGTACTCTATCAGTTATCTGGTTCCCATAGTACAAGCTCTGTTTAGTTTGGGGCTAGATAGCGCTGTGTGGAATGTCCAGCAATATTTATTTATTTGTCTATCTACATTACTGTTTCAAATAAAAAAAAATCGTTGCCAGACGTTAAAGGAAAATAAAAACAGCTTTTAGTTTCTTATACCAGGTGTAAAACTATTCCTAACAACTTGAAGGGATAGGTCACTTAATGCCACATAAGTTAAATAAATAAATAAATATTGCTGGCCATTTCACACAGCGTTATTTAGCCCCAAACTAAGCAGTACTTGTACTATGGGAACCAGATAACTGATAGAATACTTATATACTTTTTTTTTGTAAATACATACTTATAATATATAGAAAAACACCCAGACACGGAATAAATATCTGTAGATCATGCAAACATTTGTTCCGTGGCGGGAATCGAACCCGCTACCTTCTGCGTCTCAGCCGGCTATAGGGCCACTGCGCCACGGAGGTCGTCAAAGTTACTTAAAATGATCATTTAATAAATGATCTAAATTACATTAATTGTTTCAGGTATGGTGACAAAGAAAGGCAGTAGCAGCTGAAAAGTAGTGATTTTTTATTCTCCTAATTTTACTATTTTATGTTTTTGTTCTGAACATTTTGCATACTTATCGATAGCTAGTGATTTGTATATTAAAACAAGATTGTGTCACACAAATATTTAGTAGATTGTTTTTAAACTTTGGATTAGTATATATATATATATGTAAGTAGAAAAAAAAATGTTTTACAAGCCTCAGTATAAATACAAAATAAACACTTGATTTATTTATGACCAATGTTAACGATCTGTTGATAGTTCAACTACTCTAGAACACTAGTACATTGTATAAAAAACTAGTCTTGTAAAATAGGATGAATTTACTATGAAACGTTAACAAGACTCCCCGAAGACAGAAAGCTTTCAAAACATAAGATTACGAGTTATTCCTTACGCTCCCTGAAGACCGCCACTAGCTTGTTTCCTTAACCTTATATTTTAGAATCAAGCTGAATATTTTAGAATATATTCTGGCGTCGAGAATTTCATTGTATCGCTTGATGCGAGCCTGGGGGAGCCAAGTTTGAGAGCACAAAGGGTTTTACGCATCAGACGAACTAGAATTTTATAGATTGTGGCCCTCCAGGGAACCTTTGATGGCGTGTACGGCGAATTGAAGGCAAAGTTTTATAGGAACCGCAGCTGTAGTTGAAACTAGCTGTGGACACGGGGAATAGCAATCAGTCTAGTAAGTTTTATGTTTGTGCAAGCTGAACAACAAAGTACTTTGACTAAGTGAACTAAGATTTCAGCTGGTTTTTTATGTTCAAAAGTTCCACTCAACTGGTTTATACATACTGCTTCGAAATACAAGAATAAAAATTTATTAATAAAAATAATATTTTACACGTCATAGGTTAAATTTCATGAGTTATACTACATTATAATTAATGAATTATTAATAAATTATAGAAAGAAAACATGTTTATTTGTGACGGAACAAAACACACATAGCACACACACAAAAAAAACATATTTAAACATACATAAAAAATGTATTCCTAACAAATGTTAATAATACTTATGTTAACACGATAAGGGATGATTCTAAAAAAAACAAGCCAACTGCGAGTCAGACTCGCGCACGAAGGGTTCTGTACCATTATCTATAAGAATCGGGCTCAACAAATTAGGAAGTGCATAGTGTATCGATCGCTTTAGTCTTTATTGTTAAATGTTCTTTGCACACGAGCATAATATTGCAATAAATATTTTCTTTCACACAATAGCACAATTTTATTTTATTACCTTATTTGAGGTTGGTGCCGATTAAGCTAGTCCTCTAAATTGTATGAGCGCCCATACAACTCAGAGGTCTATCTTAATTGGCGTCAACTAGGTATACGTATGGGGACACCCTTTAATTTTCAACCATTTTTATTTTATTGGATTTGTCCTTTATTTGAGCTGCCATGCTACCTTGCTTTTTACTAAATTTCGTGATTCTAGGTCAACGGGAACTACCATATAGGATTTCGACCCAAAACCTTTAGGGTACTTCCGGTTGACCTAGAATTATCAATTTTGGTTAAAAGCAAGGTCTTACAGCACAAGTAAAGGGAAAATTCCGAAAAATAAAAGTTATAATAAAAAAAAAATAAAAAAAAAGTAATTAAAAAGCTGAATTATTAATGTAAATTTTGGTACTTACAAGTTTTCGCAAAAACCTAAATTTGCTCATATCTTTTTATCGTGTTGACTCAGGACCTTAATTTTTACACACCTAATAGAGACTATAGACCTCAGTATCTGGTATCAATTTCAACTTGCTAGGTCCACCTGTTCCTAAGAAAATCGGTGGTGACACACGGGCAGACAGACGGACAGATGGACAAAAGAGTGATCTTATATGGGTTCCTTTTTTTACCTTTTGAGGTACAGAACCCTAATGAACAACTCTCTATAAATTTCATGACAATTCGAAGTATTCTTAAAAGAAAAATGGTGAAGTATCATGAGTAGAATTACCTTGCATCTTTTAAGTTAACTTACATGTTGTTGTTTTATATAAAGTAAATGTTTTTGGCTGTATGATAAGCTTAAGAATAGTCTGTACCTTTATAATAACGGCTGTGGGTTTTGTGAAATAAATCAAATAAAAAAAAACTACATATCTACATAATATCTTAGAATCACCAAATGCGATCAAGCAAATATTATATAATATATAAATTGTAGCTCAAGGGGCACTTTTTTCATTAATTTAAATATTCTAAAAATTTGTTATACTCACTTTTTCTTGTGCACTATATCTTGTAAATTTAGTTTAAAATAGGTATGTTGAAGTTAACAGGCGGGTTACTTTGCCGCGTCAAAGATATAAAAGTTTAGTATTTCATAATGTAGATTAAATTTTGTTTAAGTTCAGTACTATATCAATTAGTTTATAATATACGGCAATGTAACTGTGAATCTTAGTATTAATAAATAAAATAAAAATAAAACAAATCAGCCTGTAGGTCGAGCTACAGAAATGGAATTCCTATTTAAAATGCTAGAAGAATGCTCATAGTTTATTAATGTGAAAGTCATCCAAAACAAGTGAGGACTGTACTAAACTTTTCTAAATAAAGATAGATATTAGACTGGTCTCCGCCCGCGGCTTCGCACGCGTAGTTTGTCAATAATAATGGATCATGGGAACTGATTTATGAGATAAAAAGTAGCCTATATGTTATTCTAGGTCTAGAACCAAACTTTTGCAAAGTTTGTGACCAATTCCTTCAGTGGTTTTGATGTGAAGGGATAACAACGAACAAATATATATTTTTTATAGAAACTTTAACGACTCAGTCTTACCTCATGGGAACTGATTTTTGAGATAAAAAGTAGCCTATATGTTATTCTAGGTCTAGAACCAAACTTTTGCAAAGTTTGTGACCAATCCCTTCAGTGGTTTTGATGTGAAGGGATAATAACGAACAAAATATATTTTCTATAGAAACTTTAACGACTCAGTCTTACCTCATGGGAACTGAATTATGAGATAAAAAGTGGTTTATGTTTTTCTAGGTCTTGAACTGATTTTTTGCAATGATTGAACTCGAGAGCCAAACCATTTTTCTATAGAATATAAATAAATATAATAAATAAATATAATAAATATTGCTGGACATTTCACACAGCGCTATCTAGCCCCAAACTAAGCAGAGCTTGTACTATGGGAACCAGATAACTGATAGAATACTTATATACTTTTTTGTTTGTAAATACATACTTGTAATAGGTATATAGAAATTGTAATACATCCAGATCCGGAACAAATATCTGTAGATTAGGCAAACATTTGTTACGCGGTGGGAATCGAACCCACTACCTCCTGCGTCTCAGCCGGCTATTCACCCACTGCGCCACGGAGGTAATCAAACTTAACAACTTAGAAACTTTGACACCCCATTTTTATCTCATGGAAACTGATTTATGAGATAAAAAGTATCTTAGTATGTGATTCTAGGTCTAGAACTAAATCGAAAGGAGCCCAATCCGTTATGTAGTTTTGGTGTGAAGGGTAAACGAAGACCAAAATCATTTTTGTATAGAAACTTTGATACCCCATTTTTAACCCATGGGAACTAATTCTAATTCTAGGGTGGGGGGGAATAAGATCTGCACTGACGTCCCGCATTGGGGTGTATTGTGCATTACCCCCCTTCTAACCTGACCCCAGCCATCATAGCTCCTTGAAGTAACGAAGCAGGATTTTGGGTTGGTGGATGCAGCTTTCCAAGATCCCCGTGGATGCCGTTGTGTTAGCGGATGAGGATTCGATGAGCTCTTGCAGACCCGTCCTCAGCCTGATATCGCTCGTGGCCGTACAGTGAAGCATCACGTGCTCCACCGTCTCTTCCCCCTGAAGACATGCGCGACAGAGCCCACTGTCCGTGGCCCCGGTCTTCAAGAGGTGATGGTTAAGTTCGCAGTGTCCTGTGATGATTCCCACCATCATCCTTAGATCCTCGCGTTTCATTTTTAACAGGGTTCCCATGGGAACTGATTTATGGGATAATTGGTAGCCTATATAGTGATCCAGGCTATAATCTACGTATGTACCAAATTTCATCGAAATGGTTCAACCGTTACAGAATGATTGAGTAACAAACAAACAAACATCCAAACATTCGCATTTATAATATTAGTGTGATTGTGTACAATTGATCCCCATAAAACATCCCGGAAGACTTATTCCAAAAACCTGATGTAATAAGTTTAAGGTGATACCAATTCCTTTAAGAATGCCTATTACGAATCGCGCGTCCGAAAAAAATACTTCTTTTTCTTATTTATCTTTTTCGCCAACCTCGTTTTGATCCCCTAATGGTTTTCCCACAAATAAAACTTGGCTTTGTTTATTTTGTTCAGCTTTATTTATTTTTGTTGGCGTCGTTAGAGACAGCTGTGTCGCTTGTTTATAATTCGGCTTACCACGATCGGGATCCTTGATTCACCTGACTTTTGTTTAACGTTACCAAATCTGATTTATTTGCACAGTATTGTGTGAAAGTATTAATAAGATTATTAACAAAGAATATTTACATAAAAATATACAAAAGAAACAGTTAAACCATATAAAGACCGTTGCGAGCGATAGCCAATTGCTTCAGATCACCAGGCGGATTATAAATTAATATATTAACTTTTTCGGTAAAATCTAAACACGACCACTGTTTTAATGACTCATTAAGTCATTAATTAAATGATTAAAACAGTGGTCGCAGTTTAAGGTTAATAGGAATAAAGAATGCCCATATACTAAGGCATTTTAACATCCTTCAAAGCACGGAAGCACTGGAGAGAAGCGAGTCACTAGATTAACCATCCAAGTAATGACCGTGCGAAACGCTTGACTTAACACCCAGCTGGTCTGTTAGGAACGGCTAAGCTACAGCACGGGCGCTATTGTTATGGTCTAAGAGCCGGTGAAGATCGACCTTCACCGATCTGATAACCAGATGAGACATATTTTTTATCAAATATAATTTATAAACAAATATGCCTATAACTACTTGCCTATCTAAAAGTGCTCTCTAAAAGTTTTTAGGTAGGCAACAGTACTATAAGTATGATTTTTTGCAGCCAATGATTTTGAAATATGACTGATTTTGTAATAAAATAATCTAAAATTTGATATAACTTTCGATAAGTTAGCAGAACGATGGAGTCACCTATATTGACTTACCTGTTCACATCGGCTTGCCAGGTAACTATGCACAGAAATGAGTAGGCAAGCCTACTGAGGCATATTCTGTGTGTTAAAAACTAACAGTGAAATAAAATTCATTTGGTTATCAAAAGAAAGAAAGTGATGAAACAAAAATCGATTAAAGTTAATTTAATTAAAAATAGCCATAAGCACTTTTATATAATAAACTTTATACTTACACTTTACACTTTACTACTTTTATATACACTATTACACTTTTATATAATAGGCATATTTGTTTATAAATTATATTTGATAAAAAATACGTCTCATCTGGTTATCAGATCGGTGAAGGTCGATCTCCACGGTCTCCTCTACTATTACGAGTACCTATAAGTACGAGTCAAATTCCTGTGTTGTCAGTATCATAGTAACATAATACCCAAACCCGAAACAAACATTATAAAACATTAATCCTGCAGAAGGATCGAACCTGCACTTAATTTCAGCTGGTTACTCACCACCGCGCCATCTAACCATTAACCTTTTCAAATTTAATTTATAATTTTAAGTATGTACCTAATATAAGTTCTAAATAAATAAATATTGCTGGACATTTCACACATCGCTGTCTAGCCCCAAACTAAGCAGAGCTTGTACTATGGGAACCAGATAACTGATAGAATACTTGTATACATTTTTTTTGTAAATACATACTTATAATATATAGAGAAACAACCAGACCCGGAACAAATATCTGTAGATCATTCGAACATTTGTTCCGTAGCGGGGATTGAACCCGCTACCTCCTGCGTCTCAGCCGGCTATTCATCCACTGCACCACGGAGGTCGAGTTCCAAAATGAATGTTTCCGTTGTTTTTTTTCGTAGTATTTTTACATATTGCGTATTGGATTAATGCTGTAAAGTTATACGACCTCCGTGGCGCAGTGGGCGAATAGCCGGCTGTGACGCAGGAGGTAGCAGGTTCGATTCCCGCTGCGGAACAAATGTTTGCATAATCTACAGGTGTTTGTTTCGGGTCTGAATGTTTTTCTATATATTATTTTATGTAAGTATTTACAAAAAAAAGTATATGAGTATTCTATCAGTTATCTGGTTCCCATGGTACAAGCTCTGCTTAGTTTGGGGCTGGATAGCGCTGTGTGAAATGTCCAGTAATATTTATTTATATTTATATTTAAGTGCAATAAACGAATTGAATTGAATCAAGGTATACCTGCCCCGTATTTCATCAGAACTTCTTTTGTACACGAAAACTTGACTGCCAAAGGTGATAAAAAAAAACAAATGCTAGCAGATTCAAATGACATCCACGTTTTGTCAAACGAAGTTTTGTAAACTTGTACCTACGTTAGTTTCTAGATTATTTTTACTCTTATTCGATTTATAAATCATGGTATGGCCAACTGAGTTTGATGTTAAATTGGCAGAAGTAAGTACCTACTTTCACAATTCCCTTAGTCTTACCCTAAGAAACACGGGCCAGCACTCATTTCGTTGGCATCATCTCAGCTCAGAACCACACCCACTTACTCCGGGATCTTTTTAGCCACCCTGCACAAGTGCACATTTCTCATCAAGCGATTGCCAGTGAATTTCGATGTCATCTACAATAATCGAGGTTTCCCCAGCCTGGTCTTAGCCACTATTGGGTCAACCTTATCCAACTACAGAATTGTACAAAGAAAGTGGTGTTCTAAGTGTCCGGCAACTTTTTATTTTGAAAACATCGGTATCAGCGCATAAGCATTTACTTTCATCAGAAAATTACTTGAGCTGAAAAGCAAATGAGTCTTCTAAATTCCTACTCCGCCAATTAGTTCATCCTTTGCGCAACGTTTTGGTCAGTTCATAAGAGCATGTGTTTATAATAATGTTTTAAAATTTTGCGATCTAAAAAATTAATCCGTAAGAGAAGCAAAACATATAATACAAAAGTGGCTAACTACTCTGAGGTACTCTGATACTGAGACTATTCTGAGTGTTACAACCTAAAAGTCCCAAATATTTATCCTATGTATTATTTATATATATTTATATTTATTATACTTATATCGATATTTAATATTTTATTACATTTTTATTATATGTTGTATATTTATTTAAGATTCATAAATTTAGGTTATTATTAGTATTATAAGTTTTCAATTGTTATTTAAACTGTTTTTATATATTTTTCTAAAAAAAACTACTGTTAACTATTATATTAATTTATTAGTCCGAGGTGTAAACAACTGCATAATCCATATAAGTACTTCAAGGTCTTCACGATACAGGTTTAGCCTAGTGTGAAGACCACCGACTAAACCATTTAATTAATAAGCCCTCTCAACAATAAGTTTACTTAAAAATTATCTTTTTTTAAATTATTAGTCATAAGACGTGCTTTTTGTTGCTAAATAAAATATTTTTCATTTTCATTTTTCAACTCTACCTAGCGCTGTGTGAAATGTTGAGCAAAAATTTTTTTTACCCAATCGCTAATTCATTTTTAATTCTCCCAGTATGATGCTATGGAATTGCCTGGACAACAGCTACCAGCTGCCCACGCCTATAGCCCGTTGGACCATTTGCTTAATCTGGATATCAAGTCACCACCAGGATGTCAAAGATTGACTGGCATTGTTGTAACAATGGGTATAACAATTTTTTTTATACGGCTTTGACATGGATCGTCGGTAGAATAACAGCGTCTATTGCTAACACAGTTGACATAAAGGCGCATTTTTTTGCTGCGTTACAGCCCTTTCACATCCCGTTTTTTGTAAGATTCCGTTTAGTAGCGTACGTGATTCAATACTATAAATGCTTATAGCAGTAACGCGAGTATCCTGTTTACAGTATCCAGCAAAAAATCGATCCGTTCGAATTTGGCATTCGGTTTTGCCACTACAACTAGGGTTGGCAACCGTACTTTATAATAAAGTATCATACGTTATTTTACATCTGTGTGCTTTATATTTTTGAAAAGCAAAATGTAATTTATTTTGACCGAAAAGTTTAAGAAGGTACTAAACATACTGAAATGTAAAATTAATAAAAAAAATTATAAAATGCATCATATCAGTTTGTGGCTCTGAATTTTGTAGGGATAATTATCCCTACAACACGATTGAAAAGATTTAATAAAAAAAATTAGTATATTAAAATAAAAAGGTGTTACAGTTCAAAATAAAATACTTTTTTTTTCAGCGGCTGTAGTTTATTTTCTAGCCCTTGGAGCCAGAAATACGTTATTTCTTTAAAAAAACGTTGGCAACCCTAACTACAACCTGTTCAGTAAAAAATATGATCCTTTAGTTTAATGGAAGTATTCCCACCAGCTTCCTGCATACCGTTTTTTGCTGGATGGGGTGCGGGGAGCGGGGAGAGATGCCCGCCCCGCCTCGACCACAGCTGCCTGTCGACCGCGCCCGCGCGCGCGCGCTCACCACTCTACGCCGCAATTACGATAGGAACGGGTGTGATTGTGCCGCGAGATGACGCGAACCAAAATAGACACAGAACTACTTATTTCTCTTATAAAAAATAGACCAATAATATGGGATAAAACTTTAGAAAACTATAAGAATAAAAACATGCGAACTGCCGAATGGCGCGAAGTTTGCATTATTTTGAAAGAAGACTTTGAGGGGATGGAAGAGAAAGAAAGACAAAATTATGGTAAGTCTTAAATTTATTGAAATAGTATTAATTTAGCCCACTCAGAAACAAAATAATTGGCGAACTCAGTTCGTATTGTATCCACACAACGTCCACCTTGCGTACTTAGTTCGCTACGTACATTTAACCAAAATATCGTTGATTCGTTGCTTTCAATGTTGGTATATGAACTTTCATTATCTACATCTACATACATACATACATACACTTACATACACTAATATTATAAAGAGGAAAGATTTGTACCTATTTTTGTATGTTTATAATGAATAGGCTCAAAAAGTACTGGGCCGATTTAAAAAATTCTTTCACCAATAGAATGCTACATTCTTCCAATTTGACATAGGCTACATTTCATTTTGAAAAAAATTAGGGCCCTTGGTAAAATTTGAACAATGTAACCGAAGGTGTAGAAAAATGAGTCTTAAAATGTCTTTCGTCGAATGCGCTGCCGAAACTATTAGCGATAGAACAAAATAATGTACAACAATATTGAAGAACATCATAATGTCTACAAAAAACTCAGCGGTAACATATGTCCAACTATTGTAGTTATGTCACTACAACAACTTTTTTCATTTTAAACATTAATGAAAATGCGAACCAAATTCAAACCATGCTATTTATGTGTTTATATTAATCCTTATCCAAATAAATTATTTTATGATCAAGACCATTTAACTACCTATAAAATAGTTTTTAAATTATTTAAATTGGACTTTCCATTCAAAAGATATTACGAATTAAAAAATTCAAACAGTAAACAAAACCGCCATAGCGCCGTGGCCGTTGTTTGCGATGCAGTCTGAAAAGCGCGCCGGGCATCGCGGCGGGCGGGGTGGAGGCTATTATCGTTAATATATAATTAATAAATAATAATTTTTTAATAAATAAAATTTATTTGTGAAAAAAGTGTTTTATGTCCAAATTTCAAAAAATAAATAATTGTCTATCCCGTGCGAAGCCGGGACGGGCTGCTAGTTTATTATATAGCTATGGAGTGCAAGCTTTTACTATCGAGATAGCTGTATTAATGCTTACGTCCAATGGGCGATGAGATATTTGCCATTTGTTTGCAAATATTCCGAATGCACATTCTACGTAGCGTCTGGCCTCCGTCAATCGATGATTATGTTATATATTCTTTTATTTTTATCTGAATGAGTTCCTCCGTAGGGGCTCAACAAATCATAATGCAAACAAAATCTTTCATCGCCTATTATCACAAAAGGAACACTTGATTCGAAAGCTGTAGAAAGAAGCTTCCGGCAAATCTAAACTGCCATCAGTTAGCTTTTTCCAGAAAGTTGATTCTTTGAATATAGAAGAATCACATTCTTTGCCATATGAGCCTATGCTTATATAGGTGAATCTATAGTTCGAATCCACTACTGCTAGTAATACAATGGCAAAAAATCCTTGTAATTGAAGTATGTAGAACCACTGTGACTTGGTTTCTTTAATCTAATGTATTTCCCATCGACTGCACCAATACAGTGAGGGAAATTTGCTTTAGTATAAAATTCGTCAGCATCTTCTTTCCATTCATATTTTGTGTTTGACAGTTTCATATACTCTTCACACAAGTTGTTCCATATGACATTTGTTACTTCTATAATGTTTTATTGATTGTTGAAACTCCCACTCGATACGTATAATGTAATCCATAAATGAACACCCAGATGCAAAGTACATGCAAATATTTTTGGATGATATATTATGTTTTATTTTTCAGCAAAAGATGTCGTTAAGAAATGGAATCAAATAAGAGACAGCTGGTCGAGAAGTTTAAATGCGAGTAACAAGACAAAGAAATCTGGATCTGCTTCGGTGTATGTAAAAAAATACTGTTATCACAACCAGTTGTTGTTTTTAAAGAAAATTATAGAACCAGCTAAAGCATACGACAATGTAAATAATACAGAAAACAATCAGGATAATACAGATATTGAGAACGGTGAGCCGGAAAATGATATTAACCAAAATGAAGGAATTGAACATGAACCTTTTGTTGTAAATGAAAACCCCAGACAAGAAAATCCTACAAGAGGTGCAAAACGATTTAAGAAAACTCATGCACCAAGGCAAAAGCTTAGTGTAATGGATCAAAAATTTATGTCATTTATTGATCACCAGATGAAAACTCAAAACAATTTGAAAAATGAAGATCGTAGCTTGTCCTTCTTCAAAAGCTTACTTCCAACAATTGCCTTACTTAACGATGATCAAATACTACAATTTCAAGCAGGTGTTATAAATTTACTGCAAAACATAAAAAGCCACAATAGTTACCAATGTCCTAATCAGCAACCATCCACTTTCACAACACAGTACGATCAATCATCGCCAAGCACGTCAACACAAAGTTGACACAATTTCACAACTTTCAACCATCACCAGCTGAACCGACTCGCTCTGATTTTCCAGACTTCACTTTGATGTAATTAACTACACACGTGCACACGTAAACGCCGACGCGCGCACGCATACCTACACACACACACACACACACCATCCCTCACACATACCCTTACACACACACAAACTCTATAACTTTAATAAATATTAATAACAATAGTAATGTGTTTTATTCTCACCTTAAACGTATTGCAAACTTTTCTTATGGCTTTTTCTCATATTTGTATCTTTTTTTTCAAAAGGTTGTCAAACTTGGTCATTGGCATACTAAAGTAATTAAAAAATTTAGATTCATCTTTTCTCAAATCGCCCATGAGATTAAAGATACCCAATTTCGGTCGTTGTTTCAGAATCGGGTGAACCCAAAATCTTCTTTTTTTACACTGCCGGCGGCGGTGGCGGTAATACCAATACAATATCGCAAGCATGTTCACGTCCATCACGTCTGAATTTTTGTTTTAATCTGCCCAATCTATACCGTTCGTTGCTCTACCGCAAAAACAGGATGCAAACTACTGTGTGTGAACACACACGTGGTTTTTGCGGGATTCAGTAAAAACCCGTTCCTGCAGAACTGGACGGCCGTGGGAAAGGGCTGTAAGATGTGCACACAGAAGTTACACATTTTAGTGAATGGATCTATTAGTCCGACTGCGTGTCCTTTACATTACGGCGCACGGATTTTGAGCCACACCCACTTTTGTGTAAAGCGCACGTCAGTTCTAGTTCCTAGACTTGTGTGTTGCTGATGTCATAAAACTACATCCCGTGTGCTGCATGTATAGCGTGCCTCACATTGGGATACGTGGGCAATAAAATCGAGCAGGCCACGCTTGTGTTAATGACGTCATGATGCCACGCGTCCGCGCGTAGCGTGACCGTGTGTCGCAGTGGATGATTTTACTTATAATTGCATACAAGGCGAAGCTAGTTACACGGAAATAGCGTATCCGTGCGCAACAATAAAATTGCGCATTTATACTAAGTCGGCCTATTTGCTGCAATAGCAAATGGATGAAAGAAACCTCCGCAAACTAAAAAGTACTCAATTTACTTTTTCTATTATAATTTCAGGTAAATCCACAAGTGACTTAGAAACTATGGAAAAGTTGATGGCTGCCGGCATGAACATAGCCGTTCTAAACCTCTCTTTTGGTGCAAGGGAAGAACACATTGAGACGACAAAGATGCTTCGTCAAGCTGCTAAGAACTTCAGCGTCACTATGAATAGAAACTATCCATTAGCGATTGCTGCGAGATTGGCTGGACGCAAGATAAGGACGGGACGTATAGCTGATGTATGTTATTATGATCGTAAGTGATTATAGTAGCTTGCCCTAATTATGATATGATATCAAACGCAAACTGTGATGGAACGAACTCTGCGCGATGAATTTTTAGCACAAGGGAACTTACCTTAATCTATGTTTTTTTTGTTTTTTATTCTTAGTATAGTCACTTGTCGTAAAGTCTTTGCCGGCAAATAGCCAGAGGTGCCCACTGAAGAAAGAGGGATATCTTCTTTTTTTTTCTATGTTTCTAAAACCAATAGGTCTTTTGTACAGTCATATTTATTTAGATCGAGATCGTTAGAATTTTTGGAACACATCGTTGACGCGATTGCATATTCTATGTGCACTGTGTAGGCAGATATTGCCATTATACCGCTGCCTGAAGATGTTTTATAAAGAAATTCCAACATGTGGCGATAAATATCACTACTATATAGATCAGACTTAACTTATACTGGTCACTGGCAAAAGAAATATAACAAGATTAAAAGCTAAATCATAAAACTCACTTTTATTTCCAGAGCTATGGTGAAGATGTTGAGCTGAACACCGGCGAAGTGGTCCGACTCACCACCGACGAAACGTACAAAGAAAGATGCTCCACCTACACAGTATACGTAGACTTTATGTACTTCGCTGACCAGATGAGCAAAAACGATTCGATATTACTCGATAACGAAACTATATTGCTGAAAGTTGAAATGATATCGTCAACCACTCTCACTTGTAAGATTGAGAGAGGGGGAGTACTGGGATCTTACAAGGACGTGTTTGTGCCCAATGTGGTGTTCGACATGCCAAATTATTCAGAAAGGGACAAAAACGATATTGATATGGCGATACATCATCAGGTAATAAAAATTAATTAATTTATTATTAATACGTATTCAATTCAATTCATTTATTCATCCTTTGACAAAATACAATGTTAATAGATAGGTGTGTCAGTATAATAATAATAATCATACAGATAAGTAATAGTATATTATGATACAAGTGAGCTGAGTTGCTCACAAGTTTCATAACCTATGTGCAAAGTACATATTATGTCAAATTTGTAAAAATTAAACCATTACTTAAAAATAATAAGTAACAAATTTACATAATAAATTAAATTATTATAAATAAATAAAACAGATTGGGTACCGGAAGATGGACAGCGACGTCGGGGTCGGCCGCGAAAACGTTGGCGTGACGACATCAATGGATTCGAGAAGGAATGGTGGGAATCTGCCAAGGATCGTGATAGGTGGAAGGAGTTGAGGGAGGCCTTTGCCCAGCAGTGGGAAAATATAGGCTAGTTAAAATAATAATAATAATAGCCCCCTAAATACAACAGTTTTTTTCTTAACCTGTACTTTCCCACTGCTGGGTAAAGGTCTCTCCCATGTTCCTCCATATCTCACGATCACTCGCAACGTCAAGTAATAGAAATTACCATAAAACCACCATAACCTACTACATGCCTACTAACCAAAGGCAAACTAAAACTAATGATATAATATATTAAAATGTCGAATAAATTGTTAAGTGTAAAAAGCAAGCCTACCTATTTAGATACGAAAACATGGTCTGCCTTCCTGTGGCCAGGGTTCATATGTGAAACTATATACCTACTACTTGTAACAACGTTGTCACCATGTGAAAGCATTTAATGTATTAAGTATTGAGGTCAAACAATATTTGTTCAGATAAAAAAACTCCGATATTAAATAATAGTGTAATTTACGCAGATACTACAGTGTATCTTCCACGTTCGATGCAATAAAGTGGATGTTAGCTTATACATTGGCTATAGGGGCAGGCACAGCTGTTTTGTTGCATATTTTTTTCTTATACTTAAGTTCTTTGCAGCCTGGTAATGTTCTAAACGGGTGACTTTATAAAGCCTTTAAATTATGAGCAAAAATGACACTTCATATGTATTTCAATTTACCAAATCATATTTGCCAAAACTTGTAAATAAAAAGACGCCTCTCTGCCAGAAAGTGGCTAGGTAACAAAGATTTGTGCCAGGGTCAGCAATCTGTCTTCATTACTCCAGACGAACTCTGGGTACATTTTGTCGCGCCCTTGAGTTGATACAACTTAATGGATGGATAGTAAGACTTTTAAAAATATTATTTTTATAGCAATCGAATAGACTCAAATTATTTTTTGATTTCATTGGTACATTTTCAATTTACTTCATGGATATATTCGTCACTCAGAGGGTGCCTGAAGACGGGCGACGGCGCTGAGGAAGGCCTAGTAGACGCTGGCGTGATGATTGCGATGCCTTCGAGACAGATAAGTGGGATTTGGCACGCGAGTGAAAGTCATGGACGACAGTGAGGGAGACCTTTGCCCAGCAGTGGGATAACATAGGTTAAATAAAAAGAAATGGATGTCTTCTTTTAGATTGACATCCTGATAGCACCTTTTGTCAACAACGGAGATGCTATAACAGAGCTGAGAAGTATAATGGGAGAGAAAGGTAAAAAGATCGCGATTATTGCCAACATTCAGACTAATGAAGGTTTTCGGAATTACGATGAGATTCTTGCAGTGAGTACTTTTCTGAACTAATTCAAAACTGCTGTTTTTAGCAATTTTTTTGATAACATTGCGTTAGCTCAGATGCTAGATAGATGGCCCAAAATAAATCTAAAAAGTAAGTTTGTATATGCTAATGGCCAACTCTGATGTCGGGGCTGATTCACACTATTTGTAGAGATCTAATTCGTTTAATACAACGTAAATATAAAAGTATATCCTGTATTTAAATCGAGTTCATAATCTTATTCATGATTTATTACTTACGATTTTGATCACTAAATAAATTAAAACATCTTGTTTATTTCAAAACGATTAATGGATTTAATTTTGCTGTTAACTTATAGGTAGCAAGCGGCATTATGATAACACGACAAGAGTTGGGATCAGATATCACGCCGAAGAAGCTGGTGATTGCTCAGAAAAATATGATTGCAAGAGCAAATAAGGTATGAAATTCATTTCCAAGCGTATGCAAGGGTGTAGCTACAAACAATTTTTTGTGACGATAAATTGCAGATGCCGCTACACACCGCAGCGTTACTGAAAGCCACCGCTGCAGAAGCCTCTCCGATTTATCGTCACAAACATTTTGTTTTCATATATTTTATTCAACAACTTTTATCTCTACCTGAAGCTGAAACTTTTAACTTTACAGGCCAACGTCCCTGTGAGCGTAAGCGCCCACCTACTAAGTAGTATGCGGTATAAGAAAATACCCCTAAGAGCGGAACTGCTTGACATTGGCAACTGCATCCTCGACGGTGCTGATGCCCTGGTACTCTCGGCTGAAACGGCTGTAGGGCATTATCCGGTGGATACAGTAGCCTGCTTGGCTAGCTCGTGCAAGGAGGCTGAAGCCTGTGTGTGGTCGAAACAGATATTCCGTGACCTTGTTGATAAGGTATTGGCACGCCATTGTTTTATTGGATTGATTAGTGATGAGAAATATTTCGTTCATCTTGTTGCTAGTTGAAGGAACACGGCGCTAAATTAGGGCGGCCTAAAAAATTTGGCACTAGATTTTATCATTAGCTTATACCTTACGTTTTAGCTAGTGCTGTTTACACAGCTCAATTATGTCCAAGGAAAATATACCTAATTAATATTTTTTTCTTTTGATATTAGGTATTTATATTTCAATGCAACATACAATAGGGTACAAATTTGTATTCTAGATGTATGTACCTTGTAAGAATGTGGCAAGGTATGGTATATTAATAAAAGTTAATAGTAAACAATGTCTTAAAACTAGAAATCTTAAAAGTAGGTAGATATACAATTTTTTACTAGAATAAGATAAATTTTGTAACTATGTTACTTTATTAACTAAAATAGGAGGTAGGTAAATAAATATTTTTAATTTTGCCGTTCATATAGTTACATAAATACTATCTTTATTTATAAATATTATCTGCAAATAAGTCATTTATTTTATAAAAATATTTTTAATAGTAGTTTTTTTAAGCTTTTTAATAAACGTGTTTTAATTAGTTTTAAATTGAGACTGTGACTTTATTATAAATGTTTTACATCCCTATGTGGCTATGTTATAAGTTTAAGTATATAGTACACCAATATTATTTATGTCAGGTAAAATTCTCATGCCCATTTCCTCTAAAGTTTATTGGGTGCTACTGGATCGATAATTAGCGATAAAATCACCAATACATTCCATACATTACATATTCTACTGTAAATGTTTTAAGGTATTCACAAAGTACTTTCTGTTAATTCAAGTTTCTCAGTTTTTTTTACTACTGATTAAAACGGGTATTTATTGCGTATGTAGGTACCTTTTTTATTTGTTATTCCGACGTTTCAATTGTGTTGCAACAGCTGTGGTCACAGGCGGACTGGGGTACTTGGAGCTACCGTCGTTTCTCAGTTTTATTTTGTACAAGCTGCCAACTGCGGATTAGCACGCGTGGTTTGCCAATAAATAGTAGCCAATCTTAATCCAGGTCATGACTATGTACCAAATTACATCGAAATCGGTTCAGCAGTCACTTTCGTATTTATTAACCGAGCGAGCGAAGCGAGCGTCTCAGTTTCGAGATTGGCCAAAAAAATGCTTTTGTCCGGCTGTCTGTCTGTTCTTGCCTACAGGTCGCATTTTTAACCGATTTTGACGAAAACGGACGGATTTTAATCAAATTTGAGAGGCACACTAGAAAGATTTCATTCTACACAAGATATTGTGATAAAGAAATGCAAAAGGGGGAAGTGGAGGGGGGAAAGGGGGGAATTTTGTTGTAGCGTTATATTTGGACGGATTCAATTTTTGATTTTTTTTTCGGAAAATTTATACCTACCTATACCAATCAGACTAAGCAGTCCTCTCCACCTTCACAAGACAAACCCGTAGACACCAGATTTCCTAGCACCAAGAGAACGCCAGGTCTACTGTTCTCACAAAACCACTAGTGATATTAGTATGATTCCAGACGCCAATCCCATGTGACCAAGCCACTAGTGCGGCACTGGCTGCAGTCCTAGCTGCTCAAAGATTGATGGCTGCGGCAATTGTAGTGGTCACCACCACCGGCAAGTCGGCTCAGTACGTCGCCAAGTACCGACCTCGCTGCCCAATCTTAGCAGTGACGAGGTACGCGTCGACTGCGAGGCAGCTGCACATGTGGAGAGGGATCATGCCTGTTATTTATGAAGGTATAATCATTAAATTATGTCGCTCCCGTATCCGGTCACGGCCTTTCTTCACCGCGCTGTATCGGTTCTGAGTGGCTGAATTGGCGCCACTTCGGCTTTAGAAATTCAAATAATCTAAACGCCTTCAGCAATCTTTATGAGACCGTCTCTCCATCTAGAGACAGCCACATAAAACAGATTATATGGTGATGGAATCTTAGCATAAATACACGTATTTCTAAGATTCGTTTATTCTGATAGTGATAGTATTTTTAGTGTACCTAATTGCTAACTGGGAAACTATAAACAATCCTGGTTTTTCAAATAGTTTACCCCAACTGAGATCTCACGGTGTTCTATTGTGTATGTATATTATGTTTGTTGTCAAATATGAGAAAATGTAATATTTGCTCTTTCAATCAATAATCTTCCAACAAAATTACCAAAACCAACTGCGATTATGCATGTAGGTTAAATTCTAGTCTAGATATATTCATTGATTCAAATCATCTATCCAGTTCAGCCAGAGACTTGAATTCGACTACCGATATCGGTTCGATCGAAGGCTGAAGAAATATGCAGTACTAACTTTTCTCCAGGTCTAAAACTTAATATTGTAGCATCTTGTAGCTTCGCTAGTCATCAAAATTACCAACAACGTGTCCTATCATATGTCAGTTAAAATTTATTCATATTACTGACTAGCTGTTACCAGCGGCTTCGCCCGCGTTGTTCTGTGGTGCAAAATAGATCATCCCATTTTTGTCCCATGGGAACTGATTTATGGAATAAAAGTTAGTGTATATGGTAATACAAGTTATAATCTACGTACATAACAAATTTCATCGAAATCGGTTTAGCCGTTTCGACGTGATTAAGTAACAAACAAATATATAAACAAATATATTTTTTTTCTCTAACCTATCTCGTCCCACTGCTGGGCAAAGGTCTCCCCCAAGTCCCTCCAAGTATCCCTATCCGTCGCTATCTCCCACCATCTTCTTTGGAAGGTGACCAAATCGTCCCGCCAATGCTTTCTCGGCCGACCCCGACGTCGCCCTCCGTCTTCAGGCGTCCATGGTGTCACAATATGGGCCCATTTCTCGGAGTGCATTCGGGCAACGTGGCCCGCCCAGTCCCACTTAAGTAAATAAATAAAACAAATATATACATATAAAAAATATTTAAATTTATATATATATTTTAGATTCACCAGCCGTAAACTGGCAGTTGGATCTTGAAAAGCGAGTTGGCTTCTGCACCAAATGGGGATTGGAGATGGGCTTTATCCGAGTAGGAGACCCGATTGTCATTGTCTCAGGATGGAGACAAGGGTCCGGGTTCACCAATACCATGAGAGTAGTGTATGCTACCCATGAAACTACTGTCGGGTGAAGGTATGGTAGTTTTGGAGTTTTTTTTAATATAATTAATTTAGAGAAAATGTACATATTATGGTTTTATTTTTAAAATAAACAATAGGGCCCCTCGATTAGCCTCCACGCTGGCATTTGCTCGTTTGCACGCCTAATTATCTCAGGTGTTCAATAGATTGCTTACAGGCCTTGTACCATACACATTTTGCGACTAGGTACTAAACAATAGTTCTATTTCTACTTCATTACATCAAAGCCTTTATCCATAAGGCTCAGTTTGAAACGTCTTCGTAGGACACGCATTTTAGCTTCTAATAACACTACCAAGGATTATGCAAACATTTGTATAAGCTCTTTGAAACGCATAAACTGAAATAGACGAACTATTCGTCACATTTGAATCGTAAAACCCTCTATTATTCCTCTTTCGTTGCTTTATGCTAATACCGTCTCCCGTTTCAACTGAATCTACACTTTTAACTTTTAGTGCAAGTCTAGCGCAATGGTTACTGCCGGACGGGAAAGCACCTATCTAGAATTTTAAATTCACTCGTACTGGCTCTTTGAGTTTAGTGGTAGGTTGCCAACGTACGAGGAATTACCCCATTTTAGGGAGGATTACTACGTGATTGTTGCGTTACCGGAGTAGAAATCCCAGGAGCTTAACGAACTTCAATTAGTATGAAATGCATAGTTAACTTTGGTTAGAGATATCAACGGTTGACAGAATATTAATACTTTTCGTATTAATAGCGGTAGCGGGTTCGATTCCCGCCGCGGAACAAATGTTTGCATGATCTACAGATATTTGTTCCGGGTCTGGATGTTTTTCTATAAGTATATGGTACAAAAAAAAGGTATATAAATATTCTATCAGTTATCTGATTCCCATAATACAAGCTCTGCTTAGTTTGGGGCTAGATAGCGCTGTGTAACATGTCCAGCAATATTTATTTATTATTATATTATATATTATTACTTTTATGGTATAAGATATGATTTAAATAAAAACAATGAAGTTTGTTTATGAAAATTTCCTATAATTAATACCAACATAAATAACTGAAGGGTCTAAACTTAGGGTAACCTTAGGGAATTTCGCCCTGAACTGTAAAATCGGGGAAATTGTAAAGATAAAGTTGGCAGCACTGCTCGTCCCGCTCTTTGAGTTGCAGAATCTATTGAGTGATCCGAGTGGTCGGTGACAGAATGACGATGATCGCTGTCAAAGGACTAGACCCACTTGCTGGTTGGAGGCAATTTGGTGCTTTGAGGCGCCTAAATTGAATTTATGTAACCGCCTTCACACTCTACTCAAACTTTCAGAGTTTGTGGAGCGTCTTGATCAACCTGCAGTATTTAGCTTAATAACAAATAGTTTCATTAATTGAAGTTTATTTCAAAGTAGCAAAAACTTGCAGGATATCTTCAGAGATACAACTTTGGATACGCCAATTAATAGATAGGCCAAGACTTTGGTGCTTTATCACATCGAAATTGATAAGCCAAAAGCCCCATAAATATGCCCTTGATAAAAGAAAAATGGCATTTTACTTTGTGTCTACATTCAAGATTTTTATTTTATTTTTTTATTTTATTCAAAGGACTAACAGCTACAAAAATAACAGTTTTAAAATTATATATTTACGGTAATACAGCCAATTAAAGGTCTCTAAGTAATACAGTGATAGTTCCTACAATTTACTTATGACAGAGTTAATTTATAATATAGTGATTGTGAATTAAGTAAAGTCAATGAGTACTTACATAAAGATATGAGTATATATTTTAATTAAATAAAATAACTGGGGTACAAGGCTGCAAGACTCAAATGGGACTGGGCGGGTCATGTCACTCGAATGTAGGAAATGGGGGAGACCTTTGCCCAGCAGTGGGACAGTATAGGTTATTGAAAAAAATATAATAACTAAGTACTATATATACATACTATATTATGTTATATATTTGTGTAAATTAAATAAATATTATGTACTAAATGTGTCTATGTGTATAAAAATTGTAAATAATAAACATATATATTATAAGTTAGCAAACGGAATAAAATAGAAAGATATTGTGTGATCTGGCCGTCTGTGTGTATAATCAAACAGCGATCGCCAATATAGCCGCCGGACGCACGTACCTTGGTAAAGGCGCAGTTCCGATGAACGCTTCTAGCTCTGCTAGGCGATTCTCTTTACTGTTTTTAACATCATGCAAATAGTTTTGATGGTTTCGCTGGTAATCTTCTACCCTTTAGTGAAATATCGGATTATTTAGATGATAGAGAAGCTTGGGATTGAAATTGCTTCAACTCGTTCAAAATGTTACAATTTAGATGTAATTTATTTTCTGTATTGTTATATATTCTAAACGAATCATTAAAAAAACAACCAGGCTTGTTTATTGCCTTTCTTTCGTAAAATTTACGATTCAAAGTGATCCTTATGATTTTAATAAATAAAATACTTTGACTTTGTCAGTCATCCTGTTGCTTTAGTCAATAAATATTATTGATGGAAAGTTTAAGGTGTAGTTTATAGCGTTTAAAATCTAATAGAAATACCACGTGATACAGCGACAACAAATGTATGTAGAAATCGAATAGATTCGCAGCGAATGTAATTTGGCTACGGGCCCAGGTCACTATGGGCATCTTCTAATATCCAATACCATGCCGCATGCCTTCATTTTAACAACACTTAAAAAATCTTTTGGATTGAATATTATTGTTACGAGCTGAGGGTTCGGGATAAAATAATGGGAATCGATCTAACCAAAATAACACTTTTATTCAACACTAAAACGATGAATACACGAACTTGGTCACACGTAATCACAACACACTAATTCACACCACTGTTGCACACCACTGTTGCACCACTTAAAGTCACTGAAATGTTCGCACGTATAGCAAAATCCAGACTGACTGTTCGGCCATCTGTCCGGCCTATTTATATCGCACACAATTCACTACACTAGAAGGATCTCGAACATTCCAGGAAAGGGTCGGTGTTTCGACAGAATGACCACTCCCCATCCTGCGCAACCGTAGACAATAACACAGCAGGTAAGACAAAAGCGTTCGAGAAACTTCGATTATTACTCATTGATTAACAGCCTCGGCGTAACACTATGAAAATACTAAATCATTCTGTGTGTAATGTAATTGTAACGAAATTATACATAACACTATCAAAATTTGGTAATTCCTGCAGTATCTAACTTCGGGTAAAACTTTCTATTTTTACTTTAATTTAAAGTAGAAAACAGTACCAATAACGTAGGTAAGCACGAAGATTAATTTTAGCTCGAAACTTTCCACTGACACCGTTTAATTTAAAACTAAGTTCCAACTCCAAAACGTCCTTATTAACAACAGAGAGGAAGGAACTTAGTTCGTTCGAAACGCCCCACCTGGTCAGAACTGGAAGAAACTTTTAACAAAGGTCAGTCAGCATAAAGAGCATATTGTCTGTAACGGATACAATTACCGCGAGTGGTGGCTCAGGCTGGTGGCCGAGCGGTCGCATTGTCGGACAGAACAAGCCAATTTACGCTCAGCTATTCCTGAATCCAATTTAAAGTAAAGCTCTTACTATGTGTCTGTTAGACCGTTTTAATGTGTCATCGAGCCGAGAGGATGCCAGTAGGTTTGATGTCAAACGCTGGGTGCCAAGTGACCGAGTAATTTCAATTGATTTGACTCCCAGCAGACCATATATCCGTATGCATTCGCTGACGAGAATATAGCTTTGGAGATTTGTTGGGGATTCTACTGCAACATGTACGATTTAAATTGTTTTGGAAAAGCAAATACTTAGCAATAGGAGTTTGTAGAATTGATAACAACATGGTTGTATGCATGTTTGGTTGCGTTGTGTATATAGCGTACCTTGGTGTAAGCTAGAAAAGATAGAAGGAAGGAGGAAGTGAATTCCCTTAGCTAAGTCTTAGTATAAAATAATAAAAATATATAAAGTATAAAGTGTTCATTTCCCTGAAAAGCATTTCAAAAATCTTATTTCCCTATAATTTCTTACAACTAAGAATTCTCCAGCTCTGGAGCGTAAACGAGGTTACTCATAAAGAAATAACATCCAAACAAAAAGAGAATGTAAAGCGAAATAAAAATTCTGGTAATAAAGGTAGCGAATAGCACTTTTGGAGGCATCAAGTCGAGATGGGCGGCTAAATTGTAATGTTTACAAGTTAAATTAGATGAGGGCTGTGGAAGTTATTCATAATGGTTGGGAAACTCACCTTTTTGCGGCCGTTTGGATGGTTCTAAGATTACGCACAATTTGTTCTGTCATGGTCGGAGATTTTCTATTGTCTAATCAGTTCAGTGTTATTAAGAAGCTTGAAACCAGGAAATACTCTGGAATCAAAAAGCAACATAACCTACAAAATATACTTCTAATATGAATTGCACTACGTTGAGCACCACTGCCATGCATTGTTATGAGAACAGAAGCCGAAAAAAATTACTGGGTTGGTTTTGTCACTATGTATTTTATATTGTTACGCCGAGGCTGTTATAGAATAAGTAATAGCTGGAATTTCTCGATGGCTCTCGGCTTACCTACTGTGTCACAGAATAGGTAATACTTGGTATAGAATATACCTACATGCTACGTTTTTACCTACAGTTGCACAGAATAAGGAATAGTTATTCCGTTGAAATACCTACATTTTTCTAGTTGTTAGTGGAACGATCGAGAACGTTCGAGTGTTATGAACTCTGCGCGGTATAAATAGGCCAGAGAAACGGCCGGAGGAGTCAGTCTGGATTTGGCTATACGTGCGAACATTTCGGTGACTTTTAGTGGTTTATGGTGCAACAGTGGTGTGAACTAGTGTGTTGCGATTACTTGTGACTAAGTTCGTGTATTTATCGTTTTAGTGTTGAACAAAAGTGTTATTTTGGTTAGACTGATTTTCATTATTTTATCCCGAACCCTCAGCTCACAACAATATTAATATAAATTCTAGAAAATAGATTGTATGAATAGATTAGATTAAATAATTTCTTTATTGCACACCATTAAATAGAAACATATAAAAGAAAATACATTTTTAAATCATAGGTACAATGGGCGGCCTTATCGCGAAAAGCGATATTAAAGCGATAGAATAGTTGTCATTATCTTGCGTATTCTCAATCGAATTGCTCCAAAACTATGTATTTCATGTAGCTTTTACGATTAGTTCGCTAGTAATGAGAGTTCTATAAACCAGGATACCACACGACAGTTTGCAAGAACCACAAGAATTATCTTACAGGAATATAATTATCGTATATTGTCTTAGGGATGGGCAAATCCTTTCTAGAGAGTAATGGTTACCTTTGCAATGTTTATGAGTTTGCTAAACACGTACGAGTATCATTTTAAGATTCGAAGGAAAGTCACGTGGAGTCACGTTGGGAAAGGACGATTTTAAAAATGTATACCAATTTATATACCTAGTGTTTGACCTAATTATTTGAGAAAAAAATTCATACAGAAAAACACAATTTTGTAGTTTTAAATGTATCATGTGTTTTCTTGTATGTTTTGTTTTAATCGCAGGTCGTATGTGGGTTAGAACGGCGCAGGACAGAGGTGAATGGCGACAACGAAGAGAGGCCTATGCCCAGCAGTGGGATGAGAAAGGCTGACAATGATGATGATGATGATGAAATGTATCAGACATAAATAACAAAGCAAGTAGGGAATTTGTCGAACGAATTTGAATGGGAATTTGTCGAATTTGTCGAACGTCAAAACAAAATTGTTGAAATAATGTGACAGACTTAGTCTAGTCTTAGACTTAGGCTTTAACAATTCTATCAAATTTAAACAAAATTGGTCAATCTACAAATTCCGTACCTGCACGCTGTATTTGGAATAGTGAATTCTACAAACTAGAGACATGAGAGGCAGTATAGGTGATTAAACTCGTTAGGACTTCGCGCGACGCCTAACAAACCAACTAGACGCCTCAAAGGAACGTCTAATGATTCATTGCTGATGCGATACCCAACGTCCATACTTATAGCACAGACATATGTCTCAATCCAGTTCATAATCTATGTTAGTACCAAATTTCATCTAAATTGTTTTAGCTGTTTAATCCTGAAAAGTGACAGACACAGAGACAAATATTCGAAGTATAAAGACAAATATTCGAAGTATAAAGACAAATATTCGAAGTATAAAGACAAATATTCGAAGTATAAATTTGAAAGTAACTACTTTCGCATTTATTGTATTAGTGTGGATAGTGTAGATGTAAAAATGATATGACAGTTGTGGGTTACTACGAGTAACAGACTGAGTATACGTATTCGGTGATAGTAATTGATTAAGGATGCCATGATATAAGGCGTTATGTAAAGATTCTGCACGATATGGAATAATATAGTTTTCAGACACATTTAATGAATATAAACAATCATTATTAAAAATACAAGATTTATCACGTACCTTCTTATCAGAAGAGAAGAGTGAGTGAACCTGGTAGAGACATAGTTAGTGTTGTGTGTTTTCCTGTACCGAGAACTACCGAAGAGAGCAACAGTGATGATAATGATGATGATATAGAATTGACCAAATCCGAGAGGTCCGCATATATCATGGGCCCATCGGTGTTCAATAGATTGCCAGAATCGATAAGGACAGCAGCGTCCGTGCCTATATTCAAGAGTAGGCTTAAAAAGTGGTTGTTGAGTGAGATATTCTATGGTGTAGATGAGTTTTATGAACTACCCTACACTATAGAATATCGCACCGCGACTAATACAATTTTTTTAACAATTTGAATTTTATTATAATTAAATTAATAACTTTATTGGTGTAAACTAATTGTTATTTTTTTATAATAATAAGTTACTGTTGAAAATGACTTGTAACTATGGAGTTATTAATAAAGTATTTTATTGTATTGTATTGTATATCCTGTCAACGCGCTGGGCCATCGTTGACTCAATTCCCACCACCGCGCCCGTCTACTCGTGCGCAGCGCGAGCGCGAGGCGAAACGTTATTCGGAGAGGAGCGCACTCACCCTGATGAAGGTTCACGAATTGAACAGTTGACGGTACGTGATAAATCCCGTATTTATAATAATGATTGAAATAAATCATTAAAGTTTTCTAAGTAGAATATAAACAACTTGCATAATACAAGATTATGTATTCAGCAAAATTAACTTTTTAAGCAAATTGTCCGTAGGTCTACGCACGTGGAAGCCAGAACCACTTGCAAAAAAAAACATGCTAAAGTGAAGTTTTGTTTTACTTTTATAATACAGACGTCGTAAAAAAATTACTGGTTAGCTTTTGCCCTTATGATTTTTATATTAATATAAATTCTAGAAAATATATTGTATGAATAGATTATACTATTATTATAATTCGCTTTTAGCGATAATGCCACCAATTGTACCCATGATTTAAAAGTGTATTTTCTTTTATATGTTTGTATTTAATGGTGTGCAATAAAGAAATTATCTAATCTATTCATACCTTGAATATAAATTTTGCTGAATGTAAATCATGACGACCTCCGTGGTGCAGTGGGTGAATAGCCGGCTGAGACGCAGGAGGTAGCGGGTTCGATTCCCGCCGCGGAACAAATGTTTGCATGATCCACAGATATTTGTTCCAGGTCTGGATACTTTTCTATGTAGTATAAGTATGTATTTACCAAAAAAAAAATATAGGTACGAGTATAAGTATTCTATCAGTTATCTGGTTCCCATAGTACAAGCTGTGCTTAGTTTGGGGCTAGATAGCGCTGTGTGAAATGTCCAACAATATTTATTTATTATTATTGATTTAAATATATGTGTTTATCTCACTTGCGTACAGTCTTGCCAATCTTCATTAGCATAGATATTCTGCTTTTGAAAAATATTACAGTGATGAGGAAATAATACGGAGCTTCAGTGGATAGGAGGCTCATTGCATTCGACTGACTATAATTATAATCAATCTTCTTCAATGCAATATACGCCGCTTATTAATTTGGCATGCACGCGTAAATTTTTCATTATATATTATGTATATTACCAGGAGCGGTCAGTTATTAAATCACTTTTCCGGCAAATGACAATGAATGTTAATGTCAGTAGATTGGGCAACGGAAGCGCTTTTGATGTTCTCGTTAGTGATCGTCGGAAAAAATAATAATTACATGTCTACAAACAGAACAAAAAAGAAAATACGTATTTTTTTATTTTACCCTCATCTCTGTGCAAGTGGAACGTAAAATAAATAAAATATGATCAGGAGTGGAGATCCCTAAATTCGATATAATTCATCACATAAGTGACAATATATCATATTTTTTTCGGAAAAATTATCTCAAAAAAAAAACAATCTCCAAAAAGTGACAATATAGCCGATATTCAGTTTGAATCAATATTATACTGGTTTTATCACGTACCGTTTTGTCATTGTAACGACCGACAATGTTTCGGTTCAATTCGTGAACCTTCATTAGGGTGAGTGCGATTCGCTCCGAAACGGGTTTCGCCTCGCACTACGCGCCGCAGCCCTCTTTGCACGAGTAGACGGTGTGTCAGGTGGCCCATCATTTTTAGAGGCTGCATCATCATCACTGCCGTTCTCTTCGGTATTCTTTGGCACAGGCAAATAGTGACAAAACGGTACGTGATGAATCCCGTATTAAAATAAAAAAATATATAAAAATAAATTATTTCTTAATGCACATGGGTACATAGCTTAACTTAGGTTCGTACATAATTAATTATTTATAATAATGATTGAAATAAATCACGAGAGTTTTCTAATTATTCAATTCATTCAATCTGTTTCGCATTGTTCTTCTGAAAAAAAACTTAAAAGTATAAAGTTCAAACTTCAAATCTATAGAGCACGCAATACAATGTTCAGTGATGAGCTAAACCCCCGTATTCTACCAAAGCCTATTAAAAATCCTCCTCCTACCAAAAGTCTCATTTCACACTCTCTTGTCACATTAGCATAATACAAAATGAACAGCTAAATGGACAATTTAAATTTCGTCCACGTTGTCGCGTCATAAAACTGTAAAATGTCCTTTGGAATTTATAGAACCGTAAAGTAAGTCTAGATAAGCGGCAAAGCGACCCTCTTAAACAAATATTAGAAAGGGTTTATCTCAAAATCAACATTTATTTTGATGTTTGTTTAGGTTTCCCTTTCGAAAAAATATCTTGTTTAATTCATGAGAACATTTTGTTGTTGATGTAATATGTAAATAAATAATAAGATTTTTAGGTAATTCAATCAAACTCAAAAGAAAAATAATTTGAATCAGTATTGACCGTATAAAATAAAACAATACTTAACACAATAGCGCGTAGATACATTTAATTAAAATCTACTCACTGAGGGTGACTTAAGGTGCATTCCGAAACACAACATAATCGCTGGTAGCGTTCACGTAGCTATTTTGCTTACCGATTCAGTTATCACGCTGATGACAGCACTATCAAGGATTCGGAACGTTTATGAACGCGCTCACAGTCAGTGTTCTTATAATTTCATAACAAAAATAAAACCAACCAACCACAGAACACAACTCACAAGCAACCAACCAACCAGGTGCCACCTCACTTTTGACAGGGAGGCTCACGGTGATTACGGCTTAGAGCATGGACATTGTGACAAAATGGCAGATGTAATGACGTCATCTATGACGATTCACGAGTCATCGTTGTCGCGCTCACGGTGACTCGGAACGCTTGTTAGCGCGATGATATCGATTTTAGCGTGACTCGGAATGCAGCCTTAAATAATTAGAGCCTTAAATAATTAATATCTCAACGTTCTCTAATCAAGTAATTTGAAAATCTAGTTGGCAACCGCTACATCTTCATTAAATAATTCCAAGATATTTAGCATATGGGAATACCTAATCCAATTATAATCCTAATCACTTTATTCAGACAAACAAAGATTAGCCGTATTCAAGCTTTGAGAGTTAAGATCTGCTTTATTCTCGAAGTCTGAATATGTCTGAGTAATCTATTGCTGTTTTTGAAAACAATTTATATGCGAGACTACTACGTGTGTCTTGTAAATATAACCGACGACTTATTTTTTACGCGACGGAACGGAGAAGGTGTATGCGTTTAGGGTGAGGGGTGGTTGGTGTGTGTAAAAAACTAATGTACCCATTTATCTGCAAAACGGTTTGACCGATTTAGATATGTACGGTTTTCTGTAAAAGGTTTGTGATTCATCGGCGATGGTTCGAAAATGGGGAGAACGCTGTTATAAAGGTATTTTGGAGAAGAGATCCCAGTTTCAATGTTTTTTATATTTAGGGAGTTTTTAACATTTTTTATTTATACTTGTATGCTCTGCCATAATCACCATAAACTTGTATAACATAATTAAATAAAAATAAATGTGTGTATCGGTAACTTATTAATAATACATTCAGGGTTAGGTATTTCTCTTGTATGAATCATAAGATTCATAGAAAATAATCATGCTCATGAACGACGCCGGTGGCCACTAGTAATATGCATTTACAAAACCGTCCTTTAATAAGAGTCAATGAAAAATTGGGTATACCACAAAAGCTAGTCAAACTTCAATTTACCACCAATCTGTAATTCCCAGTACACGTAATTCCGGCCAAGTCAGGTGTAAAATGGAAAAAGGACAAAAGGGATAATAAGAAGCTGGCTGAGTGGTCGCGTCGCAGAATGTGCCCTATCGTCCTGGCGCCGAGTCGAGGGTGCTTCAAGCAAGGACTATCGAACTTTATACCGATTTTGGATATTGCTTATTGACACGACTTCTTTGTGAGCGGGTTTGCTGGGGATCGCCGTGCTTTGTAAGTGACAGGTGCTTTAACCTTCATCTTTAGATGGTAAACTGAACCGGCGAGTGCCCAGCACATAACATTAGAAAAGCGAACTTATGAACGCATTTGTGAACGTGGTGTTTTTTTATTTTGTTATATTTTAAAATAGCACTTAAAACCCACTAAGGTTTGTAGGGATAATGCTATCATAATAAGAGTCAACATCTAAAGTACTGAAGCTCGGATGCGCTCAGTCTATAAAACTTAACTTATATGTATGTAGAAATGTTTGCATGATCTACAGATATTTGTTCCGGATCTGGTTGTTTCTCTATATATTATAAGTATGTATTTACAAAAAAAAAGTATATAAGTATTCTATCAGTTATCTGGTTCCCATAGTACAAGCTCTGCTTAGTTTGGGGCTAGATAGCGCTGTGTGAAATGTCCAGCAGTATTTATTTATTTATTTATTATGTACTTAACATATACTTGATTGGAACCAGGCAAATACAGGGAATTTATGATTGATACAACTCTATAGATAAGAAATTTAAGTTTAAATTTTATGTTTTTAACGTAATTATATCAGTTAAGTCAGTTGATAGTTTATTAATTAACCGGGGAACTAAGTAATTAGCTAATCTCTCGCCGTATGCATTGTTAGCGACTACATAGGTACATTGTTTTGAGACTACATAGGTACAGAGCAGTGTCTTTGGAAGCGTTATAATAGGAATGAACTAATTTCATCTTACTTATCTAAGCCTAAAAACAAGATATTTGGGACTGACTTAAGCTTATTAGGTAAAGTTCTTACAGTACTGGAAAGCGAAAACCAAAATAAAAACTCAATTCGCCGATTACTTACCTCAGATTTCGAGAGTGCTCCCTGTAAAAAATATAACTAGAAACATACAGTCACCGAACACAAAAGGTTTCAGCGCGCCTGGATCGGCCTAATGAGGCATAACGATACATTCATTTCTCTCACTCATTCGTTAGTCAGCACTATGTAGACTGAGCGTAATGAGACCAACGATTTCTGTGTAAGGAATATACGATATATTTTTTTAGTTTTGATTTGGAACTTTAAAAACGTTTGAAGCTCGTTTGAATGTTTAATTTGGTAAACATTATACCTATAACACTAATCACACTTATATTATAAACTAGAGGTTGCGTTGTGCGCGAGCTGCTCGCAGCTCGCGTGTTTTTCTTTTAGTCGAAGAAGTAATTAAAGAGGATATCGAGCTGTTAAAAGCCATCAAAGAGGATATCCATGTGTAAGAAGCAGTCAAAGACGATATCGAAATGGAAGAAGCAATCAAATCAAAGAGGATTTCCAAGTGGAAGCAGCAATCAAAGATGATATCGAAGTGGAAGAAGCAATCAAAGAGGATATTGAAGTGAAAGAAGCAATCAAATAGGATATCGAAGTAGCAGAAACAATCAAAGAGGAAATTAAAGTTGAGGAAGAAATCAAAGAGGATACCAAGGTGGTAGAAGCATTCTAAGAGGATGACGAAGTAAAAAAAGCAATCAAAGACGATATCGAACTGGAAGAAGCAATCCAATGGATATTGAAGATGAAGGAGGAATACAAGAGGATATCGAAGCGGAACAAGCAATCGTAGAGGATATCAAAGTTAAAGAAGCAATCAAAGAGGATACCAATGTGGAAGAAGCAATCAAAGAGGATATCGAAGTGGAACAAGCAATCAAAGAGAAAAAAATTGGACGTTCCAAAATGATCATGATTGACGTTTGCATAATATAAATGTATGTTGCAAAATGATAATGATCAAAAATTTGTACTAATATTTTGTCAAAGTTTGCTAGTGCTATCTCTTCCCGTTTAGAAGATACGAGCGATTAAAGTTTTGTAAGAAAAATCATAAATTTGTTGATTGGATATCGAAGTGGAAGAAACTATCAAAGAGAATGTTGAAGTGGAAGAAGCAATCAAATAGGATATCGAAGTGGCAGAAACAATCAAAGAGGAAATTGAAGTTGAGTAAGCAATCAAAGAGGATACCGAGGCGGTAGAAGCATTCAAAGAAGATGACGAAGTGAAAAAAGCAATCAAAGACGATATCGAAATGGAAGAAGCAGTCAAAGACGATATCGAAGAGGGAGAAACAATCAAAGAGGAAATTGAAGTTGAGTAAGCAATCAAAGAGGATACCGAGGTGGTAGAAGCATTCAAAGAAGATGACGAAGTGAAAAAAGCAATCAAAGACGATATCGAAATGGAAGAAGCAGTCAAAGACGATATCGAAGTGGGAGAAGCAATCAAAGAGGATATCGAAGTTAAAGAAGCAGTCAAAGATGATGTCGAAGTGGAAAAAACATTCAAAGAAGATGACGAAGTGAGAGAAGCATTCAAAAAGGATGTCAAGGATGACAATAAAAAAACAGTTGCACCAAAAATTTATACCAATATTTTGTACAAGTTTGCTAGGGCTATCTCTTCCCGTTTAGAAGATACGAGCGATTGAAGTTTTGTATGAAAGACCACAATTTTGTAGAGAGCATAATGAAGTAACTGAAGCAATTAAAGAGGATATGAAAGTAGAAGAAGCATTTTAAAGAGATAACGAAGTGGAACATGCAAAAATAGAAGATGTCGAGGCGGAAGAAACAATCAAAGAGGATATCGAAGTGGAAGAAGCAATCAAAGAGGGTATCGAAGTGGAAGAAGCCATCACAGAGGATATCGAAGTGAAAATGCTATCAAAGACGATATCGAAGATGAAGACGCAATCAAAGAGAATAATGCAGTGCAAGAAGCAATCAAAAGGAAATCGAAGATGATATCGAAGTGGAAGGAGTAAACAAAGAGGATATTGAAGTGGGAGAAGCAATCAAATAGGATATCGAAGTAGCAAAAACAATCAAAGAGGAAATTGAAGTTGACTAAGGAATCAAAGAGGATACCGAGTTGGTAGAAGTACTCAAAGAGGATGACGAAGTGAAAAAAGCAATCAAAGACGATATCGAAGTGAAAGAAATAGTCAAAGCCGATATCAAAATGGAACAAGCAATCAAAGCGGATATCGAAGTGGAAGAAGCAATCAAAGAGGATATCAAAGTGAAAGAAGCCATCACAGGATATCGAAGTAAAAATGCAATCAAAAACGATATCGAATATGAAGACGCAATCAAAGAAAATATTGCAGTGCAAGAAGCAATCAAACGGAAATCAAAGAGGAAGGAGCCCTTACAGAGGATACCGAAGTGAAAATGCCATCAAAGAGGATATCAAAGATGAAGAAGCAATCCAATGGATATTGAAGATGAAGAAGGAATAAAAGAGGATATCGAAGTGGAACAAGCAATCGTAGAGGATATCAAAGTTAAAGAAGCAATCAAATAGGATATCAATGTGGAAGAAGCAATCAAAGAGGATATCGAAGTGGAACAAGCAATCAAAGAGAAAAAAATTGGATGTTCCAAAATGATCATGATAATAGTTGTATAAAAAAAATTGAACGTTGCAAAAGTGATCATTGTGGATGAGGCATAATTTAAAAAAATTGGATGTTCCAAAATGATCATGATAATGGTTGTATAAAAAAAATTGAACGTTGCAAAAAAGATCATGATGAACGTTGCATAAAAAAAAATCTGGACGTTCCAAAATGATCATGATTGACGTTGCATAATATAAATGTATGTTGCAAAATAATAATGATCAAAAATTTGTACTAATATTTTTTCAAAGTTTGCTAGTGCTATCTCTTCCCGTTTAGAAGATACGAGCGATTAAAGTTTTGTAAGAAAAATCATAAATTTGTTGATTGGATATCGAAGTGGAAGAAACTATCAAAGAGAATGTTGAAGTGGAAGAAGCAATCAAATAGGATATCGAAGTGGCAGAAACAATCAAAGAGGAAATTGAAGTTGAGTAAGCAATCAAAGAGGATACCGAGGCGGTAGAAGCATTCAAAGAAGATGACGAAGTGAAAAAAGCAATCAAAGACGATATCGAAGTGGGAGAAGCAATCAAAGAGGATATCGAAGTTAAAGAAGCAGTCAAAGATGATGTCGAAGTGGAAAAAACATTCAAAGAAGATGACGAAGTGAGAGAAGCATTCAAAAAGGATGTCAAGGATGACAATAAAAAAACAGTTGCACCAAAAATTTATACCAATATTTTGTACAAGTTTGCTAGGGCTATCTCTTCCCGTTTAGAAGATACGAGCGATTGAAGTTTTGTATGAAACACCACAATTTTGTAGAGAGCATAATGAAGTAACTGAAGCAATTAAAGAGGATATGAAAGTAGAAGAAGCATTTTAAAGGGATAACGAAGTGGAACATGCAAAAATAGAAGATGTCGAGGCGGAAGAAACAATCAAAGAGGATATCGAAGTGGAAGAAGCAATCAAAGAGGGTATCGAAGTGGAAGAAGCCATCACAGAGGATATCGAAGTGAAAATGCTATCAAAGACGATATCGAAGATGAAGACGCAATCAAAGAGAATAATGCAGTGCAAGAAGCAATCAAAAGGAAATCGAAGATGATATTGAAGTGGAAGGAGTAAACAAAGAAGATATTGAAGTGGGAGAAGCAATCAAATAGGATATCGAAGTAGCAAAAACAATCAAAGAGGAAATTGAAGTTGACTAAGGAATCAAAGAGGATACCGAGTTGGTAGAAGTATTCAAAGAGGATGACGAAGTGAAAAAAGCAATCAAAGACGATATCGAAGTGAAAGAAATAGTCAAAGACGATATCAAAATGGAACAAGCAATCAAAGCGGATATCGAAGTGGAAGAAGCAATCAAAGAGGATATCAAAGTGGAAGAAGCCATCACAGGATATCGAAGTAAAAATGCAATCAAAAACGATATCGAATATGAAGACGCAATCAAAGAAAATATTGCAGTGCAAGAAGCAATCAAACGAAAATCAAAGAGGAAGGAGCCCTTACAGAGGATACCGAAGTGAAAATGCCATCAAAGAGGATATCAAAGATGAAGAAGCAATCCAATGGATATTGAAGATGAAGAAGGAATAAAAGAGGATATCGAAGTGGAACAAGCAATCGTAGAGGATATCAAAGTTAAAGAAGCAATCAAATAGGATATCAATGTGGAAGAAGCAATCAAAGAGGATATCGAAGTGGAACAAGCAATCAAAGAGAAAAAAATTGGATGTTCCAAAATGATCATGATAATAGTTGTATAAAAAAAATTGAACGTTGCAAAAGTGATCATTGTGGATGAGGCATAATTTAAAAAAATTGGATGTTCCAAAATGATCATGATAATGGTTGTATAAAAAAAATTGAACGTTGCAAAAAAGATCATGATGAACGTTGCATAAAAAAAAATCTGGACGTTCCAAAATGATCATGATTGACGTTGCATAATATAAATGTATGTTGCAAAATAATAATGATCAAAAATTTGTACTAATATTTTTTCAAAGTTTGCTAGTGCTATCTCTTCCCGTTTAGAAGATACGAGCGATTAAAGTTTTGTAAGAAAAATCATAAATTTGTTGATTGGATATCGAAGTGGAAGAAACTATCAAAGAGAATGTTGAAGTGGAAGAAGCAATCAAATAGGATATCGAAGTGGCAGAAACAATCAAAGAGGAAATTGAAGTTGAGTAAGCAATCAAAGAGGATACCGAGGCGGTAGAAGCATTCAAAGAAGATGACGAAGTGAAAAAAGCAATCAAAGACGATATCGAAGTGGGAGAAGCAATCAAAGAGGATATCGAAGTTAAAGAAGCAGTCAAAGATGATGTCGAAGTGGAAAAAACATTCAAAGAAGATGACGAAGTGAGAGAAGCATTCAAAAAGGATGTCAAGGATGACAATAAAAAAACAGTTCCACCAAAAATTTATACCAATATTTTGTACAAGTTTGCTAGGGGTATCTCTTCGCGTTTAGAAGATATGAGCGATTGAAGTTTTGTATGAAACACCACAATTTTGTAGAGCGCATAATGAAGTAACTGAAGCAATTAAAGAGGATATGAAGTAGAAGAAGCATTTTAAAAGGATAACGAAGTGGAACATGGAAAAATAGAAGATGTGGAGGCGGAAGAAACAATAAAAGAGGATGACGAAGTGTAACAAGCAATCAAAGATAATATTCGAATAGTGGATGTCGCATAATAAAAAAAAATTGACGTTCCAAAATGATCATGTGGATGAGGCATAATTTAAAAAAAATGATGTCCAAAATGATCACAGTGGATGATGCATAATAAAAAAAAAATTGACGTTCCAAAGTGATCATTGTGGATGAGGCGAAATTAAAAAAATGATGTACCAAAATGATCACAGTGGATGTTGCATAATACAAAAAAATAATAATAATTGACGTTCCAAAGTGATCATTGTGGATGAGGCATAATTAAAAAAAATGATGTTCCAAAATGATCACAGTGGATGATGCATAATAAAAAAAAAATTGAAGTTCCAAAGTGATCATTGTGGATGAGGCATAATTAAAAAAAAATATGTACCAAAATGATCACAGTGGATGTTGCATAATAAAAAAATAAATAATTGACGTTCCAAAGTGTCCATTGTGTATGAGGCATAATTAAAAAAAATTATGTACCAAAATGATCACAGTGGATGTTGCATAACAAAAAAAAAAAATAATTGACGTTCCAAAGTGATCATTGTGGATGAGGCATAATAAAAAAAATGATGTACCAAAATGATCACAGTGGATGTTGCATAATACAAAAAAAAAAAATAATTGACGTTCCAAAGTGATCATTGTGGATGAGGCATAATTAAAAAAAATTGATGTTCCAAAATGATCACAGTGGATGATGCATCATAAAAAAATAAAAAATAATTGACGTTCCAAAGTGATCATTGTGGATGAGGCGTAATTAAAAAAAATGATGTACCAAAATATCACAGTGGATGTTGCATAATAAAAAAAAAAAAAAAATTGACGTTCCAAAGTGATCATTGTGGATGAGGCATAATTAAAAAAATGTGGATGTTCCAAAATAAACATGATGAACGTTGCATACTAAAAAAAAAAAAAAAAATGGATGTTCCAAAATGATGATGATGACCTTTGCAAAAACTATGAAAGTTATCTCATGCCCCTCCACCACCATTATATAGAATCAAGCAAATTTACAGTAATTTTATAGTACACACAAGCCGTGGGCTCCCTACAAAAACAGAATGAAAATTACGGCAAACGAAATATACGGTTTACGGTATTCATACAGAAATATTTTGTATGGGACAATTTTTTTTTTGTATGAAAGACATTTTTTTTTTCATGGATCCGAATATAAAAAAATGTCCTCAGCAACATTAGTTTTTGCACCAACGCTCTAAGACCTATACTTTCCGAGATACGAGGTGGATGGGAGCGAATGGGGGACAAAAGGGGTACTTTAGGATTTATTCCCAACTCACCGGAACTCCCTCTATACGATCCCACCAAACATTTTCACCCTACGAGGTGGCATCTGGGAGAACAAACATGTCAATGAGTCAGTCAGTCAGTCAGTGGTAATCGAGCTTTATATAATACTAGAGGTTGCGTTGTGCGCGAGCTGCTCGCAGCTCGCGTGTTTTTCTTTTAGTCGAAGAAGTAATTAAAGAGGATATCGAGCTGTTAAAAGCCATCAAAGAGGATATCCATGTGTAAGAAGCAGTCAAAGACGATATCGAAATGGAAGAAGCAATCAAATCAAAGAGGATTTCCAAGTGGAAGCAGCAATCAAAGATGATATCGAAGTGGAAGAAGCAATCAAAGAGGATATTGAAGTGAAAGAAGCAATCAAATAGGATATCGAAGTAGCAGAAACAATCAAAGAGGAAATTAAAGTTGAGGAAGAAATCAAAGAGGATACCAAGGTGGTAGAAGCATTCTAAGAGGATGACGAAGTAAAAAAAGCAATCAAAGACGATATCGAAGTGGAAGAAGCAATCCAATGGATATTGAAGATGAAGAAGGAATAAAAGAGGATATCGAAGCGGAACAAGCAATCGTAGAGGATATCAAAGTTAAAGAAGCAATCAAAGAGGATACCAATGTGGAAGAAGCAATCAAAGAGGATATCGAAGTGGGACAAGCAATCAAAGAAAAAAAAATTAGGATGTTCCAAAATGATCATGATAATGGTTGTATAAAAAAAAATTGAACGTTGCAAAAAAGATCATGATGAACGTTGCATAAAAAAAAATCTGGACGTTCCAAAATGATCATGATTGACGTTGCATAATATAAATGTATGTTGCAAAATGATAATGATCAAAAATTTGTACTAATATTTTGTCAAAGTTTGCTAGTGCTATCTCTTCCCGTTTAGAAGATACGAGCGATTAAAGTTTTGTAAGAAAAATCATAAATTTGTTGATTGGATATCGAAGTGGAAGAAACTATCAAAGAGAATGTTGAAGTGGAAGAAGCAATCAAATAGGATATCGAAGTGGCAGAAACAATCAAAGCGGAAATTGAAGTTGAGTAAGCAATCAAAGAGGATACCAAGGTGGTAGAAGCATTCAAAGAAGATGACGAAGTGAAAAAGCAATCAAAGACGATATCGAAATGGAAGAAGCAGTCAAAGACGATATCGAAGTGGGAAAAGCAATCAAAGAGGGTATCGAAGTGGAAAAAGCCATCACAGAGGATATCGAAGTGGAAGGAGTAAACAAAGAGGATATTGAAGTGGGAGAAGCAATCAAATAGGATATCGAAGTAGCAAAAACAATCAAAGAGGAAATTGAAGTTGACTAAGGAATCAAAGAGGATACCGAGTTGGTAGAAGTATTCAAAGAGGATGACGAAGTGAAAAAAGCAATCAAAGACGATATCGAAGTGAGAGAAATAGTCAAAGACGATATCAAAATGGAACAAGCAATCAAAGCGGATATCGAAGTGGAAGAAGCAATCAAAGAGGATATCAAAGTGGAAGAAGCCATCACAGGATATCGAAGTAAAAATGCAATCAAAAACGATATCGAATATGAAGACGCAATCAAAGAAAATATTGCAGTGCAAGAAGCAATCAAACGGAAATCAAAGAGGAAGGAGCCCTTACAGAGGATACCGAAGTGAAAATGCCATAAAAGAGGATATCAAAGATGAAGAAGCAATCCAATGGATATTGAAGATGAAGAAGGAATAAAAGAGGATATCGAAGTGGAACAAGCAATCGTAGAGGATATCAAAGTTAAAGAAACAATCAAATAGGATATCAATGTGGAAGAAGCAATCAAAGAGGATATCGAAGTGGAACAAGCAATCAAAGAGAAAAAAATTGGATGTTCCAAAATGATCATGATAATAGTTGTATAAAAAAAATTGAACGTTGCAAAAAAGATCATGATGAACGTTGCATAAAAAAAATCTGGACGTTCCAAAATGATCAGGATTGACGTTGCATAATATAAATGTATGTTGTAAAATGATAATGATCAAAAATTTGTACTAATATTTTGTCAAAGTTTGCTAGTGCTATCTCTTCCCGTTTAGAAGATACGAGCGATTAAAGTTTTGTAAGAAAAATCATAAATTTGTTGATTGGATATCGAAGTGGAAGAAACTATCAAAGAGAATGTTGAAGTGGAAGAAGCAATCAAATAGGATATCGAAGTGGCAGAAACAATCAAAGCGGAAATTGAAGTTGAGTAAGCAATCAAAGAGGATACCAAGGTGGTAGAAGCATTCAAAGAAGATGACGAAGTGAAAAAGCAATCAAAGACGATATCGAAATGGAAGAAGCAGTCAAAGACGATATCGAAGTGGGAGAAGCAATCAAAGAGGATATCGAAGTTAAAGAAGCAGTCAAAGATGATGTCGAAGTGGAAAAAACATTCAAAGAAGATGACGAAGTGAGAGAAGCATTCAAAAAGGATGTCAAGGATGACAATAAAAAAACAGTTCCACCAAAAGTTTATACCAATATTTTGTACAAGTTTGCTAGGGCTATCTCTTCCCGTTTAGAAGATATGAGCGATTGAAGTTTTGTATGAAACACCACAATTTTGTAGAGCGCATAATGAAGTAACTGAAGCAATTAAAGAGGATATGAAGTAGAAGAAGCATTTTAAAAGGATAACGAAGTGGAACATGCAAAAATAGAAGATGTGGAGGCGGAAGAAACAATAAAAGAGGATGACGAAGTGTAACAAGCAATCAAAGAGAATATTCGAATAGTGGACGTCGCATAATAAAAAAAAATTGACGTTCCAAAATGATCATAGTGGATGAGGCATAAATAAAAAAAAATTGATGTTCCAAAATGATCACAGTGGATGTTGCATAAGAGAATTCCAAAGTGAAAAAAGGAATCAAACAGGGTTCAATATACTGTGGAACAGCATTAAAAGAGGATATCAAGGTGTTGGAAGTCTAAGAGGATGTCGAAGTGAGAGAAGTATTTAAAAAGAATATCAAGGTTGTTGATGACAATAAAAAAACGATTCCGACAAACATTTGTAATATCATTTTGTAAAAGTTTACTATGCCTATGTGTTTCAGTATCGAAGTTGAAGACGCGCCCTAAGAGCATAGTGAGGTCGTAGAAGAATTAAAACAGGATGACGAAGTTACAGAAGCAATCAAATAGGATATATATAAGTTAAAGAAGCCATCAAAGAGGATATCCCAGTAAAAGAAGCAATCAAAGACGATATCGAAGTAAAAGTAGCAATCAAATTGGATATCGAAGTTAAAGAAGCAATCAAAGACGATATCAAAGTGGAATAAGCAATCAAAGAAGATATCGAGATGGAAGAAGCAAAAGTAGAGGATATCGAGGTGGAAGAAACAGTCAAAGAGGATGACGAAGGGAAAGAAGCATTCAAAGAGGAAGACGAAGTGAGAGAAGCATTCAAAAAGGACGTCGAAGACAATGATAAAAATAAAAAAACGGTTTAACCAAAAACTTATATCAACATTTTGTAAAAGTTTCCTATAGCTATCTCTTCCCGTTTAGAAGATACGAGCGATTTAAGATTTGTATTAAAACCCATAATTTTGTAGAGTCGATATTGAAGTAAGAGAAGTAATTGAAGAAAATAGAAAAATAGAAAAAACAATTCAAAAGTATATTGAAGTAAAAATGCCATCAAAGAGGATTTCGAAGTTATAGAAACAATTAAAGAGGATATCAATGTGGAAGAAACATTCGAAAACGAAAAGGAAGTGAGAGAAGAATTCAAAATGATGGCAAGGGCGATGATGACCGTAAAATAACGATTCCACCAAAAATTTGTGCTACAAAAAAAAATTGATTTTCCAAAATGATCACAGTAGATGTTGCATAATAAAAAAAAATTGACGTTCCAAAATGATCATGTGGATGAGGCATAATTTAAAAAAAAATATGTACCAAAATGATCACAGTGGATGTTGCATAATAAAAAAAATAATTGACGTTCCAAAGTGATCATTGTGGATGAGGCATAATAAAAAAAAATGATGTACCAAAATGATCACAGTGGATGTTGCATAATACAAAAAAAAAAATAATAATTGACGTTCCAAAGTGATCATTGTGGATGAGGCATAATTAAAAAAAATGATGTTCCAAATTGATCACAGTGGATGATGCATAATAAAAAAATAATAATAATTGACGTTCCAAAGTGATCATTGTGGATGAGGCATAATTAAAAAAAATTATGTGTTGCATAATACATAAAAAATAATAATAATTGACGTTCCAAAGTGATCATTGTGGATGAGGCATATTTTAAAAAAATGATGTTCCAAAATGATCACAGTGGATGATGCATAATAAAAAAAAAATAATTGACGTTCCAAAGTTATCATTGTGGATGAGGCATAATAAAAAAAAATATGTACCAAAATGATCACAGTGGATGTTGCATAATAAAAAAAAAATTGACGTTCCAAAGTGATCATTGTGGATGAGGCATAATTAAAAAAAATCATGTACCAAAATGATTACAGTGGATGTTGCATAATAAAAAAAAAATAATTGACGTTCCAAAGTGATCATTGTGGATGAGGCATAATTAAAAAAAATGATGTACCAAAATGATCACAGTGGATGTTGCATAATACAAAAAAATAATAATAATTGACGTTCCAAAGTGATCATTGTGGATGAGGCATAATTAAAAAAATTATGTTCTAAAATGATCACAGTGGATGATGCATAATAAAAAAAAATAATTGACGTTCCAAAGTGATCATTGTGGATGTGGCATAATTAAAAAAAAATATGTGTTGCATAATAAAAAAAAATTGACGTTCCAAAGTGATCATTGTGGATGAGGCGTAATTAAAAAAATGATGTACCAAAATGATCACAGTGGATGTTGCATAATAAAAAAAAAATTGACGTTCCAAAGTGATCATTGTGGATGAGGCATAATTAAAAAAATGTGGATGTTCCAAAATAAACATGATGAACGTTGCATACTAAAAAAAAAAAAATGGATGTTCCAAAATGATGATGATGACCTTTGCAAAAACTATGAAAGTTGTCTCATGCCCCTCCACCAACATTATATAGAATCAAGCAAATTTACAGTAATTTTATAGTAGACACAAGCCATGGGCTCCCTACAAAAACAGTATGAAAATTACGGCAAACGAAATATACGGTTTACGGTATTCATACAGAAATATTTTGTATGGGACAATTTTTTTTTTGTATGAAAGACAATTTTTTTTTCATGGAACCGGATATAAAAAAATGTCCTCTGCAACATTAGTTTTTGCACCGACGCTCTAAGACCTATACTTTCCGAGATACGAGGTCGATGGGAGCGAATGGGGGACAAAAGGGGTACTTTAGGATTTATTTCCAACTCATCGGAACTCCCTCTATACGATCCCACCAAACATTTTCACCCTACGAGGTGGCATCTGGGAGAACAAACATGTCAATGAGTCAGTCAGTCAGTCAGTCAGTGGTAATCGAGCTTTATATAATATAACTAGAGGTTGCGTTGTGCGCGAGCTGCTCGCAGCTCGCGTGTTTTTCTTTTAGTCGAAGAAGTAATTAAAGAGGATATCGAGCTGTTAAAAGCCATCAAAGAGGATATCCATGTGTAAGAAGCAGTCAAAGACGATATCGAAATGGAAGAAGCAATCAAATCAAAGAGGATTTCCAAGTGGAAGCAGCAATTAAAGAGGATATTGAAGTGAAAGAAGCAATCAAATAGGATATCGAAGCAGCAGAAACAATCAAAGAGGAAATTAAAGTTGAGTAAGCAATCAAAGAGGATACCGAGGTGGTAAGAGCATTCTAAGAGGATGACGAAGTAAAAAAAGCAATCAAAGACGATATCGAAGTGGAAGAAACAGTCAAAAACGATATCGAAGTGGAAGAAGCAATCAAAGAGGATATTGAAGTGAAAGAAGCAATGAAATAGGATATCGAAGTAGCAGAAACAATCAAAGAGGAAATTAAAGTTGAGTAAGCAATCAAAGAGGATACCGAGGTGGTAGAAGCGATCTAAGAGGATGAAGAAGTGAAAAAAGCAATCAAAGACGATATCGAAGTGGAAGAAACAGTCAAAGACGATATCGAAGTGGAAGAAGCAATCAAAGAGGATATCGAAGTGGAAGAAGCAATCAAAGAGGATATCGAAATGGAAGAAGCAATCAAAGAGGGTATCGAAGTGGAAGAAGCCATCACAGAGGATATCGAAGTGAAAATGCTGTGAAAGCCGATATCGAAGACCAAGACGCAGTCAAAGAGAATATTGCAGTGCAAGAAGCAATCAAAAGGAAATTAAAGATGACATCGAAGTGGAAGGAGTAATCAAAGAGGATTTTGAAGTGGAAGAAGCAATCAAATAGGATATCGAAGTAGGAAAAACAATCTGAGAGGAAATTGAAGTTTACTAAGGAATCAAAGAGGATACCGAGGTGGTAGAAGTATTCAAAGAGGATGACGAAGTGAAAAAGCAATCAAAGACGATATCGAAGTGACACAAATAGTCGAAGACGATATCGAAAAAGAAGAAGCAATCTTAGAGGATATCGAAGTGGAAGAAGCAATCAAAGAAGATATCGAAGTGTAAGAAGCCATCACAGAGGATATCGTAGTGAAAATGCTATCAAAAACGATATCGAAGATGAAGACGCAATCAAAGAGAATATTGCAGTGCAAGAAGCAATCAAAAGGAAATCGAAGATGATATCGAATTGGTAGAAGCAATAAAAAGGATATCAAAGTGGAAGAAGCAATCAAAGAGGATATCGAGCTGTTTAAAGTTATCGAAGAGGATATCCATGTGTAAGAAGCAGTCAAAGACGATCGAAATGGAAGAAACAATCAAATCAAAGAGGATATCCAAGTGGAAGCAGCAATCAAAGATGATATCGAAGTGGAAAAAGCAATCAAAGAGGATATTGAAGTGAAAGAAGCAACCAAATAGGATTTCGAAGTAGCAGAAACAATTAAAGAAGAAATTAAAATTGAGTAAAAGACGTCGAGGACAATGAAAAAAATAAAAAAAACGGTTTCACCAAAAACTTATACTAATATTTTGTAAAAGTTTCCTCGAGCTATCTCTTCCCGTTTAAAAAGATACGAGCGATTTAAGTTTTGTAAGAAAACCCATAATTTTGTGGAGTGGAAATTGAAGTAAAAGAAGCAATTGAAGAAGACATATAAGTAGAAAAAGACATTAAAAAGGATATCAAAGTGGAAGAAGCAAAAATAGAGGATATCGAGGTGAAAGAAGCATTCAAGGAGGAAGACCAAGTGAGAGAAGCATTCAAAAAGGATGTCAAGAGCAATGATGGTAATAAAAAAACTATTCGACCAAAAATTTGTACCAATATTTTGTAAAAGTTTGCTAGGCGTAACTGTTCCCGTTTAGAAGATACGAGCAATTTAAGATTTGTATTAAAACCCATAATTTTATAGAGTGGGAATTGAAGTAAAAGAAGCAATTGAAGAAAATATGTAAGTAGATAAAGCAATTAAAAAGGATATCAAAGTGAACAAAGCAAAAATAGAGGATATCGAGGTGAAAGAAGCATTCAAAGTGGAAGACGAAGTAAGAGAAGCATTCAAAACGGATGTCAAGGGCAATGATGGTATTAAAAAAAATATTCCACCAAAAATTTGTACCAATATTCTGTAAAAGTTTGCTAGGCGTAACTGTTCCCGTTTAGAAGATACGAGCGATTTAAGATTTGTATTAAAACCCATAATTTTGTAGAGTGGAAATTTTAGTAAAAGAAGCAATTGAAGAAAAGATACAAGTAGAAAAAGCAATTAAAAAGGATATCAAAGTGGAAGAAGCAAAAATAGAGGATATCGAGGTGAAAGAAGCATTTAAAGTGGAAGACGAAGTAAGAGAAGCATTCAAAACGGATGTCAAGGGCAATGATGGTATTAAAAAAACTATTCCACCAAAAATTAGTACCAATATTTTGTAAAAGTTTGCTAGGCGTAACTCTTCCCGTTTAGAAGATACGAGCGATTTAAGATTTGTATTAAAACCCATAATTTTGTAGAGTGGAAATTGTAGTAAAAGAAGCAATTGAAGAAAATATATAAGTAGAAAAAGCAATTAAAAAGGATATCAAAGTGGAAGAAGCAATAATAGAGGATATCGAGGTGAAAGAAGCATTCAAAGCGGAAGACGAAGTAAGAGAAGCATTCAAAAAGGATCTCAAGGGCAATGATGGTATTAAAAAAACTATTCCACCAAAAATTAGTACCAATATTTTGTAAAAGTTTGCTGGGGGTAACTCTTCCCGTTTAGAAGATACGAGCGATTTAAGATTTGTATTAAAACCCATAATTTTGTAGAGTCGATATTGCAGTAAGAGAAGTAATTGAAGAAAATAGAAAAAAACAATTCAAAAGTATATTGAAGTAAAAATGCCATCAAAGAGGATTTCGAAGTTATAGAAACAATTAAAGAGGATATCAATGTGAAAGAAACATTCGAAAACGAAAAGGAAGTGAGAGAAGAATTCAAAATGATGGCAAGGGCGATGATGACCGTAAAATAACGATTCCACCAAAAATTTGTGCTACAAAAAAAATTGATTTTCCAAAATGATCACAGTGGATGTTGCATAATAAAAAAAATTGACGTTCCAAAATGATCATGTGGATGAGGCATAATTTAAAAAAAATGATGTTCCAAAATGATCACAGTGGATGATGCATAATAATAAAAAAAAAATTGACGTTCCAAAGTGATCATTGTGGATGAGGCGTAATTAAAAAAATGATGTACCAAAATGATCACAGTGGATGTTGCATAATACAAAAAAATAATAATAATTGACGTTCCAAAGTGATCATTGTGGATGAGGCATAATTAAAAAAATGATGTTCCAAAATGATCACAGTGGATGATGCATAATAAAAAAAAAAAATTGACGTTCCAAAGTGATCATTGTGTATGAGGCATAATTAAAAAAAATATGTACTAAAATGATCACAGTGGATGTTGCATAATAAAAAAATAAATAATTGACGTTCCAAAGTGATCATTGTGGATGAGGCATAATTTAATAAAATGATGTACCAAAATGATTACAGTGGATGTTGCATAATAAAAAAATAATAATTGACGTTCCAAAGTGATCATTGTGGATGAGGCATGATAAAAAAAATTATGTACCAAAATGATCACAGTGGATGTTGCATAATACAAAAAAAAAAAATAATAATTGACGTTCCAAAGTGATCATTGTGGATGAGGCATAATTAAAAAAAATGATGTTCCAAAATGATCATGATTGACGTTGCATAATATAAATGTATGTTGCAAAATGATAATGATCAAAAATTTGAACTAATATTTTGTCAAAGTTTGCTAGTGCTATCTCTTCCCGTTTAGAAGATACGAGCGATTAAAGTTTTGTAAGAAAAATCATAAATTTGTTGATTGGATATCGAAGTGGAAGAAACTATCAAAGAGAATGTTGAAGTGGAAGAAGCAATCAAATAGGATATCGAAGTGGCAGAAACAATCAAAGAGGAAATTGAAGTTGAGTAAGCAATCAAAGAGGATACCAAGGTGGTAGAAGCATTCAAAGAAGATGACGAAGTGAAAAAGCAATCAAAGACGATATCGAAATGGAAGAAGCAGTCAAAGACGATATCGAAGTGGGAGAAGCAATCAAAGAGGATATCGAAGTTAAAGAAGCAGTCAAAGATGATGTCGAAGTGGAAAAAACATTCAAAGAAGATGACGAAGTGAGAGAAGCATTCAAAAAGGATATCAAGGATGACAATAAAAAACAGTTCCACCAAAAATTTATACCAATATTTTGTACAAGTTTGCTAGGGCTATCTCTTCGCGTTTAGAAGATATGAGCGATTGAAGTTTTGTATGAAACACCACAATTTTGTAGAGCGCATAATGAAGTAACTGAAGCAATTAAAGAGGATATGAAGTAGAAGAAGCATTTTAAAAGGATAACGAAGTGGAACATGCAAAAATAGAAGATGTGGAGGCGGAAGAAACAATAAAAGAGGATGACGAAGTGTAACAAGCAATCAAAGATAATATTCGAATAGTGGATGTCGCATAATAAAAAAAAAATTGACGTTCCAAAATGATCATAGTGGATGAGGCATAAATAAAAAAAAATTGATGTTCCAAAATGATCACAGTGGATGTTGCATAATAAAAAAAAAATTGACGTTCCAAAAGTGATCATTGTGGATGAGGCATAATTTAAAAAAAAATTGACGTTCCAAAATGATCATTGCGGATGAGGCATAATTAAAAAAAATTGATGTTCCAAAATTATCACAGTGGATGTTGCATAATAAAAAAAAAGAAATTGACGTTCCAAAATGATCATTGTGGATGAGGCATAATTTAAAAAAAATGATTTTCCAAAATGATCACAAAGGATTTTGCATAATAAAAAAAAATGACGTTCCAAAAGTGATCATTGTGGATGAGGCATAATTTAAAACAAAATGATGTTCCAAAATGATCACAAAGGATTTTGCATAGTAAAAAAAAAATTGACGTTCCAAAAGTGATCATTGTGGATGAGGCATAATTAAAAAAAATTGATTTTCCAAAATGATCACAGTGGATGATGCATAATAAAAAAATAAAAAATAATTGACGTTCCAAAGTGATCATTGTGGATGAGGCGTAATTAAAAAAATGATGTACCAAAATGATCACAGTGGATGTTGCATAATAAAAAAAAATTGACGTTCCAAAGTGATCATTGTGGATGAGGCATAATTAAAAAAATGATGTACCAAAATGATCACAGTGGATGTTGCATAATAAAAAAAAAATTGACGTTCCAAAGTGATCATTGTGGATGAGGCATAATTAAAAAAAATGATGTACCAAAATGATCACAGTGGATGTTGCATAATAAAAAAAAATTGACGTTCCAAAGTGATCATTGTGGATGAGGCATAATTAAAAAAATGATGTACCAAAATATCACAGTGGATGTTGCATAATAAAAAAAAATTGACGTTCCAAAGTGATCATTGTGGATGAGGCATAATTAAAAAAAATGATGTACCAAAATGATCACAGTGGATGTTGCATAATAAAAAAAAAATGACGTTTCAAAGTGATCATTGTGGATGAGGCATAATTAAAAAAATGTGGATGTTCCAAAATAAACATGATGAACGTTGCATACTAAAAAAAAAAAAAAATTGGATGTTGTCCAAAATGATGATGATGACCTTTGCAAAAACTATGAAAGTTATCTCATGTCCCTCCACCACCATTATATAGAATCAAGCAAATTTACAGTAATTTTATAGTACACACAAGCCGTGGGCTCCCTACAAAAACAGTATGAAAATTACGGCAAACGAAATATACGGTTTACGGTATTCATACAGAAATATTTTGTATGGGACAATTTTTTTTTTGTATGAAAGACAATTTTTTTTTCATGGAACCGGATATAAAAAAATGTCCTCTGCAACATTAGTTTTTGCACCAACGCTCTAAGACCTATACTTTCCGAGATACGATGTCGATGGGAGCGAATGGGGGACAAAAGGGGTACTTTAGGATTTATTCCCAACTCATCGGAACTCCCTCTATACGATCCCACCAAACATTTTCATCCTACGAGGTGGCATCTGGGAGAACAAACATGTCAATGAGTCAGTCAGTCAGTCAGTGGTAATCGAGCTTTATATAATATAACTAGAGGTTGCGTAGTGCGCGAGTTGCACGCAACTCGCGTGTTATTGTTTTTGTCGAAGAAGCAATCAAAGAGGATTTCGAGCTGTTAAAAGCGATCAAAAAGGATATCCATGTGTAAGAAGCAGTCAAAGACGATATCGAAATGGAAGAAGCAATCAAATCAAAGAAGATATCCAAATGGAAGCAGCAATCAAATATGATTTCGAAGTGCAAGAAGCAATCAAACAGGATATTGAAGTGAAAGAAGCAATCAAATAGGATATCGAAGTAGCAGAAACAATCAAAGAGGAAATTAAAGTTGAGGAAGAAATCAAAGAGGATACCAAGATGGTAGAAGCATTCTAAGAGGATGACGAAGTAAAAAAAGCAATCAAAGACGATATCGAAGTGGAAGAAGCAATCCAATGGATATTGAAGATGAAGAAGGAATAAAAGAGGATATCGAAGCGGAACAAGCAATCGTAGAGGATATCAAAGTTAAAGAAGCAATCAAAGAGGATACCAATGTGGAAGAAGCAATCAAAGAGGATATCGAAGTGGAACAAGCAATCAAAGAGAAAAAAATTGGATGTTCCAAAATGATCATGATAATAGTTGTATAAAAAAAATTTAACGTTGCAAAAAAGATCATGATGAACGTTGCATAAAAAAAATCTGGACGTTCCAAAATGATCAGGATTGACGTTGCATAATATAAATGTATGTTGTAAAATGATAATGATCAAAAATTTGTACTAATATTTTGTCAAAGTTTGCTAGTGCTATCTCTTCCCGTTTAGAAGATACGATCGATTAAAGTTTTGTAAGAAAAATCATAAATTTGTTGATTGGATATCGAAGTGGAAGAAACTATCAAAGAGAATGTTGAAGTGGAAGAAGCAATCAAATAGGATATCGAAGTGGCAGAAACAATCAAAGCGGAAATTGAAGTTGAGTAAGCAATCAAAGAGGATACCAAGGTGGTAGAAGCATTCAAAGAAGATGACGAAGTGAAAAAGCAATCAAAGACGATATCGAAATGGAAGAAGCAGTCAAAGAGGATATCGAAGTGGGAGAAGCAATCAAAGAGGATATCGAAGTTAAAGAAGCAGTCAAAGATGATGTCGAAGTGGAAAAAACATTCAAAGAAGATGACGAAGTGAGAGAAGCATTCAAAAAGGATGTCAAGGATGACAATAAAAAAACAGTTCCACCAAAAATTTATACCAATATTTTGTACAAGTTTGCTAGGGCTATCTCTTCCCGTTTAGAAGATACGAGCGATTGAAGTTTTGTATGAAAGACCACAATTTTGTAGAGAGCATAATGAAGTAACTGAAGCAATTAAAGAGGATATGAAAGTAGAAGAAGCATTTTAAAGGGATAACGAAGTGGAACATGCAAAAATAGAAGATGTCGAGGCGGAAGAAACAATCAAAGAGGATATCGAAGTGGAAGAAGCAATCAAAGAGGGTATCGAAGTGGAAAAAGCAATCAAAGAGGGTATCGAAGTGGAAGAAGCCATCACAGAGGATATCGAAGTGAAAATGCTATCAAAGACGATATCGAAGATGAAGACGCAATCAAAGAGAATAATGCAGTGCAAGAAGCAATCAAAAGGAAATCGAAGATGATATCGAAGTGGAAGGAGTAAACAAAGAGGATATTGAAGTGGGAGAAGCAATCAAATAGGATATCGAAGTAGCAAAAACAATCAAAGAGGAAATTGAAGTTGACTAAGGAATCAAAGAGGATACCGAGTTGGTAGAAGTATTCAAAGAGGATGACGAAGTGAAAAAAGCAATCAAAGTCGATATCGAAGTGAAAGAAATAGTCAAAGACGATATCAAAATGGAACAAGCAATCAAAGCGGATATCGAAGTGGAAGAAGCAATCAAAGAGGATGTCAAAGTGGAAGAAGCCATCACAGGATATCGAAGTAAAAATGCAATCAAAAACGATATCGAATATGAAGACGCAATCAAAAAAAATATTGCAGTGCAAGAAGCAATCAAACGGAAATCAAAGAGGAAGGAGCCCTTACAGAGGATACCGAAGTGAAAATGCCATCAAAGAGGATATCAAAGATGAAGAAGCAATCCAATGGATATTGAAGATGAAGAAGGAATAAAAGAGGATATCGAAGTGGAACAAGCAATCGTAGAGGATATCAAAGTTAAAGAAGCAATCAAATAGGATATCAATGTGGAAGAAGCAATCAAAGAGGATATCGAAGTGGAACAAGCAATCAAAGAGAAAAAAATTGGATGTTCGAAAATGATCATGATAATAGTTGTATAAAAAAAATTGAACGTTGCAAAAAAGATCATGATGAACGTTGCATAAAAAAATCTGGACGTTCCAAAATGATCAGGATTGACGTTGCATAATATAAATGTATGTTGTAAAATGATAATGATCAAAAATTTGTACTAATATTTTGTCAAAGTTTGCTAGTGCTATCTCTTCCCGTTTAGAAGATACGAGCGATTAAAGTTTTGTAAGAAAAATCATAAATTTGTTGATTGGATATCGAAGTGGAAGAAACTATCAAAGAGAATGTTGAAGTGGAAGAAGCAATCAAATAGGATATCGAAGTGGCAGAAACAATCAAAGCGGAAATTGAAGTTGAGTAAGCAATCAAAGAGGATACCAAGGTGGTAGAAGCATTCAAAGAAGATGACGAAGTGAAAAAGCAATCAAAGACGATATCGAAATGGAAGAAGCAGTCAAAGAGGATATCGAAGTGGGAGAAGCAATCAAAGAGGATATCGAAGTTAAAGAAGCAGTCAAAGATGATGTCGAAGTGGAAAAAACATTCAAAGAAGATGACGAAGTGAGAGAAGCATTCAAAAAGGATGTCAAGGATGACAATAAAAAAACAGTTCCACCAAAAATTTATACCAATATTTTGTACAAGTTTGCTAGGGCTATCTCTTCCCGTTTAGAAGATACGAGCGATTGAAGTTTTGTATGAAAGACCACAATTTTGTAGAGAGCATAATGAAGTAACTGAAGCAATTAAAGAGGATATGAAAGTAGAAGAAGCATTTTAAAGGGATAACGAAGTGGAACATGCAAAAATAGAAGATGTCGAGGCGGAAGAAACAATCAAAGAGGATATCGAAGTGGAAGAAGCAATCAAAGAGGATATCGAAGTGGAAGAAGCAATCAAAGAGGGTATCGAAGTGGAAGAAGCCATCACAGAGGATATCGAAGTGAAAATGCTATCAAAGACGATATCGAAGATGAAGACGCAATCAAAGAGAATAATGCAGTGCAAGAAGCAATCAAAAGGAAATCGAAGATGATATCGAAGTGGAAGGAGTAAACAAAGAGGATATTGAAGTGGGAGAAGCAATCAAATAGGATATCGAAGTAGCAAAAACAATCGAAGAGGAAATTGAAGTTGACTAAGGAATCAAAGAGGATACCGAGTTGGTAGAAGTATTCAAAGAGGATGACGAAGTGAAAAAAGCAATCAAAGTCGATATCGAAGTGAAAGAAATAGTCAAAGACGATATCAAAATGGAACAAGCAATCAAAGCGGATATCGAAGTGGAAGAAGCAATCAAAGAGGATATCAAAGTGGAAGAAGCCATCACAGGATATCGAAGTAAAAATGCAATCAAAAACTATATCGAATATGAAGACGCAATCAAAGAAAATATTGCAGTGCAAGAAGCAATCAAACGGAAATCAAAGAGGAAGGAGCCCTTACAGAGGATACCGAAGTGAAAATGCCATCAAAGAGGATATCAAAGATGAAGAAGCAATCCAATGGATATTGAAGATGAAGAAGGAATAAAAGAGGATATCGAAGTGGAACAAGCAATCGTAGAGGATATCAAAGTTAAAGAAGCAATAAAATAGGATATCAATGTGGAAGAAGCAATCAAAGAGGATATCGAAGTGGAACAAGCAATCAAAGAGAAAAAAATTGGATGTTCCAAAATGATCATGATAATAGTTGTATAAAAAAAATTGAACGTTGCAAAAAAGATCATGATGAACGTTGAATAAAAAAAATCTGGCCGTTCCAAAATGATCAGGATTGACGTTGCATAATATAAATGTATGTTGTAAAATGATAATGATCAAAAATTTGTACTAATATTTTGTCAAAGTTTGCTAGTGCTATCTCTTCCCGTTTAGAAGATACGAGCGATTAAAGTTTTGTAAGAAAAATCATAAATTTGTTGATTGGATATCGAAGTGGAAGAAACTATCAAAGAGAATGTTGAAGTGGAAGAAGCAATCAAATAGGATATCGAAGTGGCAGAAACAATCAAAGAGGAAATTGAAGTTGAATAAGCAATCAAAGAGGATACCAAGGTGGTAGAAGCATTCAAAGAAGATGACGAAGTGAAAAAGCAATCAAAGACGATATCGAAATGGAAGAAGCAGTCAAAGACGATATCGAAGTGGGAGAAGCAATCAAAGAGGATATCGAAGTTAAAGAAGCAGTCAAAGATGATGTCGAAGTGGAAAAAACATTCAAAGAAGATGACGAAGTGAGAGAAGCATTCAAAAAGGATGTCAAGGATGACAATAAAAAAACAGTTCCACCAAAAATTTATACCAATATTTTGTACAAGTTTGCTAGGGCTATCTCTTCCCGTTTAGAAGATGTGAGCGATTGAAGTTTTGTATGAAACACCACAATTTTGTAGAGCGCATAATGAAGTAACTGAAGCAATTAAAGAGGATATGAAGTTGAAGAAGCATTTTAAAAGGATAACGAAGTGGAACATGCAAAAATAGAAGATGTGGAGGCGGAAGAAACAATAAAAGAGGATGACGAAGTGTAACAAGCAATCAAAGAGAATATTCGAATAGTGGATGTCGCATAATAAAAAAAAAATTGACGTTCCAAAATGATCATAGTGGATGAGGCATAAATAAAAAAAATTGATGTTCCAAAATGATCACAGTGGATGTTGCATAATAAAAAAAAATTGACGTTCCAAAAGTGATCATTGTGGATGAGGCATAATTTAAAAAAAAAATTGACATTCCAAAATGATCATTGCGGATGAGGCATAATTAAAAAAAATTGATGTTCCAAAATTATCACAGTGGATGTTGCATAATAAAAAAAAAGAAATTGACGTTCCAAAATTATCATTGGTGATGAGGCATAATTTAAAAAAAATGATTTTCCAAAATGATCACAAAGGATTTTGCATAATAAAAAAAAATGACGTTCCAAAAGTGATCATTGTGGATGAGGCATAATTAAAAAAAATTGATGTTCCAAAATGATCACAGTGGATTTTGCATAATAAAAAAAAAAAAAATTGACGTTCCAAAATGATCATTGTGGATGAGGCATAATTAAAAAAAAATTGATTTTCCAAAATGATCACAAAGGATTTTGCATAAAAAAAAATGGACGTTCCAAAATGATCATTGTGGATGAGGCATAATTAAAAAAAAATTGATTTTCCAAAATGATCACAAAGGATTTTGCATAATAAAAAAAAATTGACGTTCCAAAAGTGATCATTGTGGATGAGGCATAATTAAAAAAAATTGATGTTCCAAAATGATCACAGTGGATTTTGCATAATAAAAAAAAAAAAAAAAAATTGACGTTCCAAAATGATCATTGTGGATGAGGCATAATTTAAAAAAAATTGATTTTCCAAAATGATCACAAAGTATTTTGCATAATAAAAAAAAAAGAATTGACGTTCCAAAGTGATCATTGTGGATGAGGCATAATTTAAAAAAATGATGTACCAAAATATCACAGTGGATGTTGCATAATAAAAAAAAAAAATTGACGTTCCAAAGTGATCATAGTGGATGAGGCATAATTGAAAAAAAAAATGATGTTCAAAAATGATCACAGTGGATGATGCATAATAAAAAAAAAATTGACGTTCCAAAGTGATCATTGTGGATGAGGCATAATTAAAAAAAATGATGTACCAAAATGATCACAGTGGATGTTGCATAATAAAAAAAAAATTGACGTTCCAAAGTGATCATTGTGGATAATTAAAAAAATGTGGATGTTCCACAATAAACATGATGAACGTTGCATACTAAAAAAAAAAAAAAAAATGGATGTTCCAAAATGATGATGATGACCTTTGCAAAAACTATGAAAGTTACCTCATGTCCCTCCACCACCATTATATAGAATCAAGCAAATTTACAGTAATTTTATAGTACACACAAGCCGTGGGCTCCCTACAAAAACAGTATGAAAATTACGGCAAACGAAATATACGGTTTACGGTATTCATACAGAAATATTTTGTATGGGACAATTTTTTTTTTGTATGAAAGACAATTTTTTTTTCATGGAACCGGATATAAAAAAATGTCCTCTGCAACATTAGTTTTTGCACCAACGCTCTAAGACCTATACTTTCCGAGATACGAGGTCGATGGGAGCGAATGGGGGACAAAAGGGGTACTTTAGGATTTATTCCCAACTCATCGGAACTCCCTCTATACGATCCCACCAAACATTTTCACCCTACGAGGTGGCATCTGGGAGAACAAACATGTCAATGAGTCAGTCAGTCAGTGAGTGGTAATCGAGCTTTATATAATATAACTAGAGGTTGCGTTGTGCGCGAGCTGCTCGCAGCTCGCGTGTTTTTCTTTTAGTCGAAGAAGTAATTAAAGAGGATATCGAGATGTTAAAAGCCATCAAAGAGGATATCCATGTGTAAGAAGCAGTCAAAGACGATACCGAAATGTAAGAAGCAATCAAATCAAAGAGGATTTCCAAGTGGAAGCAGCAATTAAAGAGGATATTGAAGTGAAAGAAGCAATCAAATAGGATATCGAAGCAGCAGAAACAATCAAAGAGGAAATTAAAGTTGATTAAGCAATCAAAGTGGATACCGAGGTGGTAGAAGCGTTCTAAGAGGATGACGAAGTGAAAAAAGCAATCAAAGACGATATCGAAGTGGAAGAAACAGTCAAAAACGATATCGAAGTGGAAGAAGCAATCAAAGAGGATATTGAAGCGAAAGAAGCAATCAAATAGGATATCAAAGTAGCAGAAACAATCAAAGAGGAAATTAAAGTTGAGTAAGCAATCAAAGAGGATACCGAGGTGGTAGAAGCGTTCTAAGAGGATGACGAAGTGAAAAAAGCAATCAAAGACGATATCGAAGTGGAAGAAACAGTCAAAGACGATATCGAAGTGGAAGAAGCAACCAAAGAGGATATCGAAGTGGAAGAAGCAATCAATGAGGATATCGAAGTGGAAGAAGCAATCAAAGAGGGTATCGAAGTGGAAGAAGCCATCACAGAGGATATCGAAGTGAAAATGCTATCAAAAATGATATCGAAGATGAAGACGCAATCAAAGAGAATATTGCAGTGCAAGAAGCAATCAAAAGGAAATCGAAGATGATATCGAATTGGTAGAAGCAATAAAGGAGGATATCAAAGTGGAAGAAGCAATCAAAGAGGATATCGAGCTGTTTAAAGTTATCGAAGAGGATATCCATGTGTAAGAATTAGTCAAAGACGATCGAAATGGAAGAAGCAATCAAATCAAAGAGGATATCCAAGTGGAAGCAGCAATCAAAGATGATATCGAAGTGGAAGAAGCAATCAAAGAGGATATTGAAGTGAAAGAAGCAATCAAATTGGATATCGAAGTAGCAGAAACAATTAAAGAGGAAATTGAAATTGAGTAAAAGACGTCGAGGACAAGGATAAAAATAAAAACGGTTTCACCAAAAACTTATACTAATATTTTGTAAAGACGAAGTAAGAGAAGCATTCAAAAAGGATGTCAAGAGCAATGATGGTAATAAAAAAACTATTCGACCAAAAATTTGAACCAATATTTTGTAAAAGTTTGCTAGGCGTAACTGTTCCCGTTTAGAAGATACGAGCGATTTAAGATTTGTATTAAAACCTATAATTTTGTAGAGTGGGAATTGAAGTAAAAGAACCAATTGAAGAAAATATATAAGTAGATAAAGCAATTAAAACGGATATCAAAGTGGAAGAAGCAAAAATAGAGGATATCGAGGTGAAAGAAGCATTTAAAGTGGAAGACGAAGTAAGAGAAGCATTCAAAACGGATGTCAAGGGCAATGATGGTATTAAAAAAACTATTCCACCAAAAATTTGTACCAATATTTTGTAAAAGTTTGCTAGGCGTAACTTTTCCCGTTTAGAAGATACGAGCGATTTAAGATTTGTATTTAAACCCATATTTTTGTAGAGTGGAAATTGTAGTAAAAGAAGCAATTAAGAAAATATATAAGTAGAAAAAGCAATTAAAAAGGATATCAAAGTGGAAGAAGCAAAAATAGAGGATATCGAGGTGAAAGAAGCATTCAAAAAGGATGTCAAGATCAATGATGGTAATAAAAAAAATATTCGACCAAAAATTTGTACCAATATTTTGTAAAAGTTTGCTAGGCGTAACTGTTCCCGTTTAGAAGATACGAGCGATTTAAGATTTGTATTAAAACCCATAATTTTGTAGAGTGGGAATTGAAGTAAAAGAAGCAATTGAAGAAAATATATAAGTAGATAAAGCAATTAAAAAGGATATCAAAGTGGAAGAAGCAAAAATAGAGGATATCGAGGTGAAAGAAGCATTTAAAGTGGAAGACGAAGTAAGAGAAGCATTCAAAACGGATGTCAAGGGCAATGATGGTATTAAAAAAACTATTCCACCAAAAATTTGTACCAATATTTTGTCTCTTCCCGTTTAGAAGATACGAGCGATTTAAGATTTGTATTAAAACCCATAATTTTGTAGAGTGGAAATTGTAGTAAAAGAAGCAATTAAGAAAATACATAAGTAGAAAAAGCAATTAAAACGATATCAAAGTGGAAGAAGCAAAAATAGAGGATATCGAGGTGAAAGAAGCATTCAAAGCGGAAGACGAAGTAAGAGAAGCATTCAAAAAGGATCTCAAGGGCAATGATGGTATTAAAAAAACTATTCCACCAAAAATTAGTACCAATATTTTGTAAAAGTTTGCTGGGGGTAACTCTTCCCGTTTAGAAGATACGAGCGATTTAAGATTTTATCGATTAAATCCCATAATTTTGTAGAGTCGATATTGAAGTAAGAGAAATAATTGAAGAAAATATAAAAATAGAAAAAACAATTCAAAAGTACATATATTGAAGTAAAAATGCCATCAAAGAGGATTTCGAAGTTATAGAAACAATAAAAGAGGATATCAATGTGGAAGAAACATTCGAAAACGAAAAGGAAGTAAGAGAAGAATTAAAAATGATGGCAAGGGCGATGATGACCGTAAAATAACGATTCCACCAAAAATTTGTGCTACAAAAAAAAATTGATTTTCGAAAATGATCTCAGTGGATGTTGCATAATAAAAAAAAATTGACGTTCCAAAATGATCATGTGGATGAGGCATAATTAAAAAAAAATGATGTTCCAAAATTATCACAGTGGATGATGCATAATAAAAAAAAAATAATTGACGTTCCAAAGTGATCATTGTGGATGAGGCATAATTTAAAAAATGATGTACCAAAATGATCACAGTGGATGTTGCATAATAAAAAAAAAAAAATTGACGTTCCAAAGTGATCATAGTAGATGAGGCATAATTGAAAAAAAAAATGATGTTCCAAAATGATCACAGTGGATGATGCATAATAAAAAAAAATGAGGCATAATTAAAAAAATGTGGATGTTCCAAAATAAACATGATGAACGTTGCATACTAAAAAAAAAAAATTGGATGTTCCAAAATGATGATGATGACCTTTGCAAAAACTATGAAAGTTATCTCATGTCCCTCCACCACCATTATATAGAATCAAGCAAATTTACAGTAATTTTATAGTACACACAAGCCGTGGGCTCCCTACAAAAACAGTATGAAAATTACGGCAAACGAAATATACGGTTTACGGTATTCATACAGAAATATTTTGTATGGGACAATTTTTTTTTTGTATGAAAGACAATTTTTTTTTCATGGAACCGGATATAAAAAAATGTCCTCTGCAACATTAGTTTTTGCACCAACGCTCTAAGACCTATACTTTCCGAGATACGATGTCGATGGGAGCGAATGGGGGACAAAAGGGGTACTTTAGGATTTATTCCCAACTCATCGGAACTCCCTCTATACGATCCCACCAAACATTTTCATCCTACGAGGTGGCATCTGGGAGAACAAACATGTCAATGAGTCAGTCAGTCAGTCAGTGGTAATCGAGCTTTATATAATATAACTAGAGGTTGCGTAGTGCGCGAGTTGCACGCAACTCGCGTGTTATTGTTTTTGTCGAAGAAGCAATCAAAGAGGATTTCGAGCTGTTAAAAGCGATCAAAAAGGATATCCATGTGTAAGAAGCAGTCAAAGACGATATCGAAATGGAAGAAGCAATCAAATCAAAGAAGATATCCAAATGGAAGCAGCAATCAAATATGATTTCGAAGTGCAAGAAGCAATCAAACAGGATATTGAAGTGAAAGAAGCAATCAAATAGGATATCGAAGTAGCAGAAACAATCAAAGAGGAAATTAAAGTTGAGGAAGAAATCAAAGAGGATACCAAGGTGGTAGAAGCATTCTAAGAGGATGACGAAGTAAAAAAAGCAATCAAAGACGATATCGAAGTGGAAGAAGCAATCCAATGTATATTGAAGATGAAGAAGGAATAAAAGAGGATATCGAAGCGGAACAAGCAATCATAGAGGATATCAAAGTTAAAGAAGCAATCAAAGAGGATACCAATGTGGAAGAAGCAATCAAAGAGGATATCGAAGTGGAACAAGCAATCAAAGAGAAAAAAATTGGATGTTCCAAAATGATCATGATAATGGTTGTATAAAAAAAAATTGAACGTTGCAAAAAAGATCATGATGAACGTTGCATAAAAAAAATCTGGACGTTCCAAAATGATCAGGATTGACGTTGCATAATATAAATGTATGTTGCAAAATGATAATGATCAAAAATTTGTACTAATATTTCGTCAAAGTTTGCTAGTGCTATCTCTTCCCGTTTAGAAGATACGAGCGATTAAAGTTTTGTAAGAAAAATCATAAATTTGTTGATTGGATATCGAAGTGGAAGAAACTATCAAAGAGAATGTTGAAGTGGAAGAAGCAATCAAATAGGATATCGAAGTGGCAGAAACAATCAAAGAGGATACCGAGGCGGTAGAAGCATTCAAAGAAGATGACGAAGTGAAAAAAGCAATCAAAGACGATATCGAAATGGAAGAAGCAGTCAAAGACGATATCGAAGAGGGAGAAACAATCAAAGAGGAAATTGAAGTTGAGTAAGCAATCAAAGAGGATACCGAGGTGGTAGAAGCATTCAAAGAAGATGACGAAGTGAAAAAAGCAATCAAAGACGATATCGAAATGGAAGAAGCAGTCAAAGACGATATCGAAGTGGGAGAAGCAATCAAAGAGGATATCGAAGTTAAAGAAGCAGTCAAAGATGATGTCGAAGTGGAAAAAACATTCAAAGAAGATGACGAAGTGAGAGAAGCATTCAAAAAGGATGTCAAGGATGACAATAAAAAAACAGTTGCACCAAAAATTTATACCAATATTTTGTACAAGTTTGCTAGGGCTATCTCTTCCCGTTTAGAAGATACGAGCGATTGAAGTTTTGTATGAAAGACCACAATTTTGTAGAGAGCATAATGAAGTAACTGAAGCAATTAAAGAGGATATGAAAGTAGAAGAAGCATTTTAAAGGGATAACGAAGTGGAACATGCAAAAATAGAAGATGTCGAGGCGGAAGAAACAATCAAAGAGGATATCGAAGTGGAAGAAGCAATCAAAGAGGGTATCGAAGTGGAAGAAGCCATCACAAAGGATATCGAAGTGAAAATGCTATCAAAGACGATATCGAAGATGAAGACGCAATCAAAGAGAATAATGCAGTGCAAGAAGCAATCAAAAGGAAATCGAAGATGATATCGAAGTGGAAGGAGTAAACAAAGAGGATATTGAAGTGGGAGAAGCAATCAAATAGGATATCGAAGTAGCAAAAACAATCAAAGAGGAAATTGAAGTTGACTAAGGAATCAAAGAGGATACCGAGTTGGTAGAAGTATTCAAAGAGGATGACGAAGTGAAAAAAGCAATCAAAGACGATATCGAAGTGAAAGAAATAGTCAAAGACGATATCAAAATGGAACAAGCAATCAAAGCGGATATCGAAGTGGAAGAAGCAATCAAAGAGGATATCAAAGTGGAAGAAGCCATCACAGGATATCGAAGTAAAAATGCAATCAAAAACGATATCGAATATGAAGACGCAATCAAAGAAAATATTGCAGTGCAAGAAGCAATCAAACGGAAATCAAAGAGGAAGGAGCCCTTACAGAGGATACCGAAGTGAAAATGCCATCAAAGAGGATATCAAAGATGAAGAAGCAATCCAATGGATATTGAAGATGAAGAAGGAATAAAAGAGGATATCGAAGTGGAACAAGCAATCGTAGAGGATATCAAAGTTAAAGAAGCAATCAAATAGGATATCAATGTGGAAGAAGCAATCAAAGAGGATATCGAAGTGGAACAAGCAATCAAAGAGAAAAAAATTGGATGTTCCAAAATGATCATGATAATAGTTGTATAAAAAAAATTGAACGTTGCAAAAAAGATCATGATGAACGTTGCATAAAAAAAATCTGGACGTTCCAAAATGATCAGGATTGACGTTGCATAATATAAATGTATGGTGTAAAATGATAATGATCAAAAATTTGTACTAATATTTTGTCAAAGTTTGCTAGTGCTATCTCTTCCCGTTTAGAAGATACGAGCGATTAAAGTTTTGTAAGAAAAATCATAAATTTGTTGATTGGATATCGAAGTGGAAGAAACTATCAAAGAGAATGTTGAAGTGGAAGAAGCAATCAAAGAGGAAATTGAAGTTGAGTAAGCAATCAAAGAGGATACCAAGGTGGTAGAAGCATTCAAAGAAGATGACGAAGTGAAAAAGCAATCAAAGACGATATCGAAATGGAAGAAGCAGTCAAAGACGATATCGAAGTGGGAGAAGCAATCAAAGAGGATATCGAAGTTAAAGAAGCAGTCAAAGATGATGTCGAAGTGGAAAAAACATTCAAAGAAGATGACGAAGTGAGAGAAGCATTCAAAAAGGATGTCAAGGATGACAATAAAAAAACAGTTCCACCAAAAATTTATACCAATATTTTGTACAAGTTTGCTAGGGCTATCTCTTCCCGTTTAGAAGATATGAGCGATTGAAGTTTTGTATGAAACACCACAATTTTGTAGAGCGCATAATGAAGTAACTGAAGCAATTAAAGAGGATATGAAGTAGAAGAAGCATTTTAAAAGGATAACGAAGTGGAACATGCAAAAATAGAAGATGTGGAGGCGGAAGAAACAATAAAAGAGGATGACGAAGTGTAACAAGCAATCAAAGAGAATATTCGAATAGTGGATGTCGCATAATAAAAAAAAAATGACGTTCCAAAATGATCATAGTGGATGAGGCATAAATAAAAAAAAATTGATGTTCCAAAATGATCACAGTGGATGTTGCATAATAAAAAAAAATTGACGTTCCAAAAGTGATCATTGTGGATGAGGCATAATTTAAAAAAAAATTGACGTTCCAAAATGATCATTGCGGATGAGGCATAATTAAAAAAATGATGTACCAAAATGATCACAGTGGATGTTGCATAATAAAAAAAAAATTGACGTTCCAAAGTGATCATTTGGATGAGGCATAATTAAAAAAAATGATGTACCAAAATATCACAGTGGATGTTGCATAATAAAAAAAAAAATGACGTTTCAAAGTGATCATAGTGGATGAGGCATAATTGAAAAAAAAATGATGTTCCAAAATGATCACAGTGGATGATGCATAATAAAAAAATAAAAAATAATTGACGTTCCAAAGTGATCATTGTGGATGAGGCGTAATTAAAAAAATTATGTACCAAAATGATCATAGTGGATGTTGCATAATAAAAAAAATAATTGACGTTCCAAAGTGATCATTGTGGATGAGGCATAATTAAAAAAAATGATGTACCAAAATGAACACAGTGGATGTTGCATAATAAAAAAAAATAATTGACGTTCCAAAGTGATCATTGTGGATGAGGCATACTTAAAAAAATGATGTACCAAAATATCACAGTGGATGTTGCATAATAAAAAAAAAAAAAATTGACGTTCCAAAGTGATCATAGTGGATGAGGCATAATTGAAAAAAAATGATGTTCTAAAATGATCACAGTAGATGATGCATAATTAAAAAAAAAAAATTGACGTTCCAAAGTGATCATTATGGATGAGGCATAATTAAAAAAAATGATGTACCAAAATGAACACAGTGGATGTTGCATAATAAAAAAAAAATAATTGACGTTCCAAAGTGATCATTGTGGATGAGGCGTAATTAAAAAAATGTGGATGTTCCAAAATAAACATGATGAACTTTGCATACTAAAAAAAAAAAAAAAAAATGGATGTTCCAAAATGATGATGATGACCTTTGCAAAAACTATGAAAGTTATCTCATGTCCCTCCACCACCATTATTAGAATCAAGCAAATTTACAGTAATTTTATAGTACACACAAGCCATGGGCTCCCTACAAAACAGTATAGAAATTACGGCAAACGAAATATACGGTTTACGGTATTCATACAGAAATATTTTGTATGGGACAATTTTTTTTTTGTATGAAAGTCATTTTTTTTTTCATGGAACTGGATATAAAAAAATGTCCTCTGCAACATTAGTTTTTGCACCAACGCTGTAAGACCTATACTTTCCGAGATACGATGTCGATGGGAGCGAATGGGGGACAAAAGGGGTACTTTAGGATTTATTCCCAACTCACCGGAACTCCCTCTATACGATCCCACCAAACATTTCCCCCCTACGAGGTGGCATCTGGGAGAACAATGATGTCAATCAGTCAGTGAGTCAGTGGTAATCGAGCTTTATTATATAAATCGAGCTTTAAATATAATAATGCAAAAGTTTGGATGTTGGTTTGTTTGTCAATCACATCATAACGGCTGAACCGATTTTGATGAAATTTAATATGTACGTAGATTATAACCTGGATTACCACATAGGCTACTCTTAATCTCATAAATCAGATCCCATAGGATAAAAATGTGGTATCAAGTCAAATGGACTGGGACTGGGCGGGTCACGTCAGTCGTATGGTCACAGACAAATGGGCAACAGTCGTCACACAATGGGTGCCTGCAGATGGGCGTCGAAGCCGTGGCAGGCCGAGGAAGCGTTGGCGTGACGACCTCGACGCATTCCAAGATGGCTGGTGGGACGTGGCCAGAGATCGTGAGATGTGGAGGAACATGGGGGAGACCTTTGCCCAGCAGTGGGAGAGTATAGGTTAAAAAAAAATCAAGTCAAATTGCAACAGCGAATTTAGCTTTATTTCTAGGTTACCTACACATTTAGTAGTATAATTCGTACGAAGTCGCGGGCAACAGCTAGTGTACCATAATTTGATCTCAATGGTTTGATTTGCGAAGATAAATTTAGTTTGATTTGTTTCAACTTTAATTTTGCATGAATTCTTTATTCGCTTGAGTTAAAACTAACAATGTTTAATTTATTGAAACTAGACTTGTGAATAAATTCAATGTCTAAGGTTCCACAAATATTTGACTTTTAACTGGAGTTAAAATGAAAATCGCAAACATCTATGAATGTAATACGGTGAGTATTATATTCATAATATTGTTAAACATTTTCTGAGACTGAAGTTGTAAAAAAATTATAAGAAATAAATAATATGGTAGAGTTATTACCACAGGCTTCAAATGAAAAGCTCTGTATTCAGCAAAAGTGGCCTGTGGATAAACTTATGTATAATTAGTTAAGTAGGTAAATGTATTATGTATATCTATAATATAGGTATAGTATGAAGGTATTATCAATTCCGACTGTACACACTAATATTATATGTGCGAAAGTTTGGATGTTTGTTTATTTATTTGTTTGTTTGTTACTCAATCACGTCGTAATTGAACCGATTTCGATGAAATTTAGTATGAACGTAGATTATAACCCGAATTACCACATAGGCTACTTTTTATTCTATAAATTTGGTCTAATGTGATAAAAATGGGGTGTCAAGTTGCAACAGCGAGTTTAGCTTTATTTCTAGGTTACCTAAACGTTTAGTAGTGTATCGCGTACGAAGTCGCAGGCAACAGCTAGTCTTATATAAAATAATGTATTATGTATTATATCTATGGTAGGTGTTGTTAAGTAATTTCACGATAGGTATTAAAATACATTTAATAGTATTTAAAATACCATCTTTATATTAACTTAAAACTATTTAGATGGAAAATCTGGAAATATGAACTCGAACTAAAACACTACACACAGCTCTTAGCGTATTTTGCTTGGGTACTTTTACCTTTTTTATTTATTCCTCGAGTACATCAGTTTTTCAGGACGAAAAGAAAAGAGAGGAAATCTACCTAAGACCATTCCGGCTCTAATGATGCCATCCACGTTAACTTTTGTCCTTCTAAAAGGACACCAACACAAAAAGTACACAATTAGTGTTCTACAAAACTCGCTCACTAATTAACTTGATCAAGTTTCTTTATTTTAGAGCTCTTTTGCATTTTGTTCTGCGTCTTTGGCGAGCTACGATCAGAATGCCGATCGCATTATGCTTGTTGAAATGTTTTAGTACTTTTCGTAGCAACTATTGTATCTTAAACTTTGTACTATAATATCCTAATTACTCTATAGGTAGCTACGAAAGTACTTAACAAACGTAGTTATTTAATAATGACTTTCTCAGATATCTTACTCAGTATTCAGACCCGTAAAGATATCCCACAAGAGGGTAGTCATAGCCAAGTCCAAACATAACGTTTAATACATACCCACTTTTTATATAGAAGTTAAGCATTTTCGTGACAGGCGTAGTGGAGTAGTAGAGTTCCTTGTAAAAGGGCTCGCTCAGGGAAGTACTACCGCTAAAGCAGCATTGCTGTTTCGGTTTGAAGGGTATTGTTTCCGGTTAAATTAAAGGCATACGAGGCTTTACATCTGTATGCCTCAAGTTGATAGACGTAAAGCACGTTTCTAAGGTGCGTGATCTATTGAAGCAATACTTTGCTACTGGCGATGGTTACCACTTAACATCAGGTGGCTCATATGCTTGTTCCATCTCCATGTAGAATTAAAAAAAATGCAAGCCCATCATCCCTTGTGAATCCTAAATCAAATGCCTTTATATCTTGGGTGCCAACTTGAGATATACAGTTATAAAGCATCGTGTGTCTTCACATTAAAGCTTTAAAGTAAGTCTTAAAAACGGACTAGCAATTACACCAAAATAAATGTACTTAGATCATATAAAACTATAAATCTACACTTCAAAGTAAGCGCTTATAACAGAACTTTGCCGTAAACTCAAACAAAACCTGCGGTTATTTTGTTGGGCTAGTATCGTGACTTCAATTAGGCAACACTACAATGTATTGAAACCATACCGGTCATAACCGGACGTACAATTCTAGCAATCCCAGTAAAGAGTTACAGGCAATAGAAAACAGTTTGATCACTATTTGCATTACATATATGAACTAGCTGATACGCCACCGAAGCACATAAAATAAAAATAAATAAATAATAAATATTGCTGGACATTTAACACAGCGCTATCTAGCCCCAAATTAAGCAGAGCTTGTACTATTGGAACCAGATAACTGATAGAATACTTATATACATCTTATTTGTAAATACATACTTATAATATACCTATATAGAGAAACAACCAGACCCGTAACAAATATCTGTAGATCATGCAAACATTTGTTCCGCAGCGGGGATCGAACCCGCTACCAAGTGCGTCTCAGGCGGCTATTCGCCCACTGCACCACGGAGGTCGTCAATAACTGCAAAAATACCTTCAATTGCGGAAACAAATAAGCTACGGCGTAGCAGTAGTGTTACGCAGTTCGTAGCAGTTATTCGAGACGAGCGTTTTCTTTACATCAATCTATCATTAGATTTTTTAAATCGTCCCGAAAATTACGAACCGCACGAGATGCGGGTTCAACCGCAAGCTTCCCCTTAATACTGGTGGCAATACCAATTTCGCTACGGGCTTACTTCCCGTCCGGTGCGAAATAATTGAGATGTTTCTTAGCGGCTCAAAGCGCCATTAACTCAAGACACAGAGACACCTAAGTGTTAGCCGACGCGTATTTAATTTACCCCACTTAATGTTTGAAGTTGCTTCAACTCGATCAAATGCGTTACTATTTAGATATAGTATGTGTACAACATGTACTTATCTATTGTTTTGTAAAATAGTAATTGAAAATTTCCATCCGCTTAAAAATTTAAAAACCAGCAAGCAAGGCAAGAAACAATTGCCTTTATTTCCTGGCTTGACCACCGAGGAACAGGCAGAAAATTTGACGTTCCAAAGTGTTCTTGTGATTTTAATGAATAAATGCATTTTACTTGACTTACGGGAAATCATACTTTGCATCATCTTTGTCTTAGTGATGGAGCCGTTTTTGAGCTGTGTCTGGATTGGAAAGCGGAATGTTTGTTTCGGGTGGAGCGTAGTTTTGCTCGCGGATTGTGGACAAATTCAATTTTATCCGCGCGATCATAGAAACAATAACTATAACGGGTTGAAGGAACCGTTTAGAAAGTAAGCTTTTAAAGGGGTGATGTACATTTAGTACAGATAAATAAATAAATAAATATTGCTGGACATATCACACAGCGCTATCTAGCCCCAAACTAAGCAGAGCTTGTTCTATGGGAACCAGATAACTGATAAAGTTCTTATATACTTTTTTTTGTAAATACATACTTATAATATATAGAAAAACAACCAGATCCAGAAAAAATACCTGTAGATCGTGCAAACATTTGTTCCGCGGTGGGAATCGAACCCACTAACTCCTGCGTTTCAGCCGGCTATTCGCCCACTGCGCCACGGAGGTCGAGGAGGAGGAGATGGATGAATAAACGAAAGTTCTTTAATAAATCTTACAAGCTATATGTACAACAAATTAGAAAATATTGTTACGCCGAGGCTGTTAAACAATGAGTAATAATCGAAACTTCTCGAACGCTTTTGTCTTAGGTACCTGCTGCGTTATTGTCTACGGTTTCGCAGAATTGTCATTCTGTCGAAACACCGACCCTTTTCTGGAACGATCGAGATCGTTCTAGTATTGTGAATTGTGCACGATATAAATAGGCCGGAGAGATGGCCAGAGAGTCAGTCTCAGCGAGGCCCTGGAGGACTGACGTGGAGAAGGGTCTCGCGTGAACAGTAGTTGCTCGCGAGTCAGTCTGGATTTAGCTACACGTGCGAACATTTCGGTGACTTTAAGTGGTGCAACAGTGGTATGAATTAGTGTGTTCTGATACGTGTGACCAAGTTCGTGTATTCATCGTTTTAGTGTTGAATAAAAGTGTTATTTTGGTCAGACTGATTCCCATTATTTTATCCCGAACCCTCAGCTCGTAACAATATGCACGCCCCACAACTTCATCAAGCAAAACAATCTATATTATTATGATTATTATTCATTGCAATTATAAGGACCAGTTTCAAATGACTTATTGTGAGTAAATTACAAGTATATATTCAATTTAATTCATTTATTTCTCAGATATGTCATCCATTTTGTTAATAAACAATAATAAAATCTTTGTTAGTAGATTAGATTAGAAAATTCTTTATTGCACTAAAAAAATAATACATAGGCGAACTTAATGCTAATTAGCATTTTCTTTTGTTTATTTTCATTTTGTGTAGTGTGGAGAAAGTGGTAGTGCCAGAAAATAGGGAGGTAAAACAACATTAGCTTAGGTTTCAAAAAATAAACTTACAAAAATGAATAATAATATACAACCAGGTAATTTCAATTAAATATAAAACAAAACAATATAAAAATCGGTACATTCACAATAATCAAACAAACAATAATAAATTCAAATTCAGGCAATTAATAACTGGGTCACAAATAACTAATAATATAATTATTGAGTCACAAGCTGGGCGACTGCCTGATGTTTTAAAACCCAGCAGCCAATGATGCCGAAATTAAAATTAAAATTATCTGACAGAACGGCCAGCATCCTGTTGGAGCTGTCTCGGACGCGGCTCATCAGGGATGCGGTTCTGTTGCGTTTGATCGCATAAAAGTCGTCAAATCGCGCATCTGCGAACAAACCTGACGCGCTGCAGTACCTCCGCAGCCCCCGCAGCACCCTGAACCCGTTGATGTACTGGACTCATAGAGTATTGTAAGATTTCTGCGTATGCCTGACCCATAGGCTGACCTCCGTGGTGCAGTGGGCGTATAGTGTCTGGGTGTTTTTCTATATATGTATTTACAAAAAAAAAGTATATAAGTATTCTATCAGTTATCTGGTTCCCATAGTACAGCTCTGCTTAGTTTGGGGCTAGTTAGCGCTGTGTGAAATGTCCAGCAATATTTATTTATTTATTATTTATAGGTTCCCCGTGTACAGGTTTTGACAGTAAGCCCTGAACAAGGTTACTTTAACCGTATATAGACGTGGTGTAGGGTCACGCAATTCAAGACTGGAAGATTTCTAGTATTATAGAGTAACTTTCTGGTACAGTACGAGCATTTACGTTACCTAAAAAAATTAATAAATGTAGGAGACGAACGAGAACCTTGCACAATATCTATCTATAATTACGGCTTAAAAAATAAAATTACTGTAAATTATGATAAGGACATTAAATAGGTAATAATATTCTCTTTTATAATTGGATTAGACGTTGACTTTCTTCATAAACTGGTTTTACATACAATTTCAGACATCTCTTTACAAAGTCTCCCACAAAATTCAGAACTCATTTCATCCTCCATCTAAGTTAAAAACTTTCAAACAAGGCCCGGGCATCTGCACTTTTTACTATAAAAAATACTAAGATCAAACTTTTAAATTCACGAGACTACGATAACGTAATCCGTACTTGAGTTTAAATGTGATTAAACCCGCATAGATTCAGCTCTTGCAAGTTTTAATTACTTTAAAGTCGGGTCCGTACCTGCTGCCTGCAGCGACAATGTAAACAAATGTCATAGGGAGTGCACCAGGGGAAGACGAAAGCTACGCGGTCATAAGATAGAGATGAAAGGATTTGTCTTATTACTTTGATCTCGAAAACCTAAAGCCCATCAGCATATTAACTTTTACATCATTAAAATAATTGGGAGCCTAATAACTTATGAATATGAACGAATACAAAATTGGCAAACCATAAAAAGCTGCAAACTCTCCGCCTCTAGCCGCCGCCAGTTTTCTTCGTCCTCGTCACAGGGCGTATTTACTTAGTTTTCATTTAACCAATGGAAAACGAATAACCACGCTCAAATTTTCAAATTCATTGTATTTGCTCGCGTTCACTTTTAATTTAAAAATACAGGTACATTTTCCGGGCCTAGGGGAGTTTCACCGAAATTAAGATGGAAGAAGTACCTATGTGAGCATGTGCGAGGCTGTGTAGCAGAATTAATAAAATTACTGTCTTTGCGTGTCTTCACTGTACCTACATTATTTCCCGGGAGCGTTGTAAGCTGAATATTTGTGGTTGAGAATACGAATTATTTTAGAGTATGAAGACTGTGTTGCGAAATGGTAAACGACAATTACTTTATTTTATTCAGCAGTTTTCAGAGAGAAATGGACCGGTAGCCGTGAAAGACCGAATTATTTTGGTATGTACTTGTACGTACCTACTTCGTGATTTGTTCATCATATCTTTTCTACGGCTGACATCTCTTTTCTTCTTCTTTCTGGTTATGAACCTACATGTCGGGACAGCAGCCCTTCTACTAGTTTTCATCCCACTTCGATCTATCTCCGACATCTTCTGAAACTAGGATGGCTTAAGCTCTTTTTTTAAGTTTAAGTTTTTTTATTCATAGATCAATGGTATTAGCTAATTTTGCACCATTAATTACAATTATGTAGGTAATTGACTACACACAAATCCAAACGCCTCCTTCTTAGTTTGTTATAAAACAAAGATTAAACATTTCCCAATATTTTCTTAATCTGCGTTCATCTTCTTTATTAACACGATGGTAAAATTTGCAGCAATCTTAAAACCAATAACCAAAGTTAATTAATTTCGAAGTATTAGACAGTTCCGATACAATCGAGATTCTTAGGAAATTGTTTTATTGCGAAGTTTGTTGCCCCTTCACCCTCGCAGAAATAAGAAAGCGTTAATTATGTTAGAGTGAGTGCAAAGTTCTGCGCGTATATTACTAAATTAGAAGTTTTCTTAGCAAAATAAATAAATAAATTCACTTATTTGTGTTCCTTTGGAATAGACTCGTTGTCCTGAATCACAAATGTTTACAATATTTTTAATAATATCCCGTATTTAAATATTTGTACGCCAGATAAACTCATTATCAACTTGTAGACGTAGATTGTATCCCAAAGCATGTATAGACATGCATGCATGTAGCATGTTTACTGAAACATGTCCATATTAATATTATAAATTTGAAAGTAACTTTGTCTCTCTATTTGATGTAGGTATGTAGATTTATGAACACCGCCGTCTTTTTGATTTTGTTTTGTCCTTGTCCATCCAAAGGTTGTCAGGAAGAGATCGCTTTTAGCGATGAGACCGCCCATTGTACTTGCCTTTATTTTTGTGTATTTCTTTGTATTTTTAATTTTGTTGGTGTGCAATAAATAGAATTCTATTCTATTCTATAAACCATGGTGGAGAAAAAAAATCTACTTTGTTTTTATGAACAGTTTCTCAATTTCGTGAGTAGAATCATTTGGTGGTAATAACAATGCTACATAAATACTAACAAAGTGCATTTTTATGTAGGTATTCCGTCAGTATCCTAAAGAATAAGTCTTCCTCGGTGGTTTTGTTTATTGCCTTACTAGCAATAACTAAAGGTAGGTTAGGTAGATATACTCTAACCAACACCTCGCCTGCGTTCTATGTTGTATCTAAGTTAGACATACATCCATGACAAAGTAACTGCATAACCAGAAACCCATCTTTCTTTAGTGCCCCCGATGCGACAATACGTTTAGGGATGCGGCTCATCTGTCAGGTTACAAGCGTTACAACAGCTTTGGGCAACCAGTGCAGATTATGACAAAATGCAAAAAAGTTCCGACTTATTGTAATCCCTACAACACGTTCAGTTATAAGCTATGGTAAAATAAGTCATCTTGCAAAAAGTTGCAGCATTATGGGATACAGCTGCAGTAGGTATCTACTGTAGTGTCTGGGACAGATTTTAGTCTTGCAGCAACGCAGCTACGTATCTACATCCGTCTAAACTAGTGGTTCGCCCCGAACTGAGATCTTGCGAGTCTACCATAAAAACAAAAAAATATTATTCGTAGTCTTTGACTATAAAACAGTGCTACGAAATAAACGACCAGATAATTTGACCTACGGTTTCATTCAAATTACAGGTAACAGGAGTTCATGTAAATTGGCTAATCTTTTTGAGGTACAAATTGCAGTTATTCTGGATTTCAGACTTTTGCCTATATTTATGATACTTACCTACACATAACAAATTACAGCACTGTGGGGTCACTGGTGTACCCTGTGAATTTTGTCAAAGTTTAGTTTTTATTATGGCTAATAACTCAACAACTACAAAAACTTTACTAAAAATAAAAATGGAGTTAAAATGTACTCACAAAGACCTTTTATGCCACTTGACCGGATAGTTCTATTTTGTTTTTTTTTACCCTTCTTGAACCCACTATCTCAACAACATACAACGCCGATTTGCCCAAGTTGACTTAGATAGATTTGATTAGGTCTGTGTATATACTAGGTGTAGTGGAATATACACCACCGGTGAATATCCACAAAATTTTTATTTGCACTCGATGATTTACTCCCACCAACCTTCAACAGTGCTGAATCAAAATAGCCTTGACTTTGTTCTCAAGTGGTAAACGAAAAGCACATCGTATTCTTTTTAACATGCAATGTGCTTTTGTCAGCCGCACACTCCGCCACGTGAAAATGCGAAGGAAATTGCGCTACTTGTATCACCTTTCCTATGACAAGTGTTTCGTGTGTAAACTATTGTAGAGAGACCCGGGTTTATCCACTGTGTACAATAGTGTACCTACATCGACAGCACGTCTCGCTGGGGACATGAACACTATTAAAAGTTTCACTCGCTCTAGACAACTAGTTTACGTACAGCTATCGAAGACCTAAAGTTGGGAGCCAGTCTTTATCAGAGCGATCAGATTCTGCTAAACGATCTAGAGTAAACAACTTATCTATGCTATCACTGAACAAGTTTCAGACGGAACCTCTATACTTACCTATCTTTGTCCCTTTCAACCCTTACAGAAACCAATTCCCCTGGGAATCATACAAAAAACAAACCGCCAAAAGCGCGTTCATCTATTTTCAGAAAATACCTAATGAAATGACTTTTACGTTTGAATGGGCACGGTTTTGATGCTCGATTTTTGATATAGCTGACGAATAGTCAATATCCACAAGGGAAATTAGGATGTAAATTTTTCGCTCGATCTCGCGAACCTATATTCTCGGTTTCTTTGTTTTTATCGGAAATTTAAAGATAGATATGAAATCTCCGGAGTCATCCGATATGTGCCCGACAGGACCTTTGAAACTGGGATGGCACTGAAAAAACAAACTTAAACATACTCGTAGCTAGACTTGTTTAGCCAATACACTTTTGTATGGTTGCGATACCTGAGCGATTAAAATAATCACATTCTAACAAAACTGCACACATCTTTGATTTACTCCCTTCTTTATTTATTTTTATTTTAATGCGTCGCTGCTGCACTACTTTTGCTTCTGGTTTCAGCTGAAAATCAGCTTTGGGTGTATAATCATCCAACGTTATGCTGAGCTGAACGCCATTTTGGTGCGCAGGCACATGAGTTGAACTGTCTAATAGATTCAATTGTACCTGTTCTTTATAATTGTTTTATGTATAATTTTGTGTGTACCAAATAAATGATGTTTCCATTCTATTCTAAAAGGTAAAAGAGTTATTAAAAGTTCTTTCTAGATAAACAAAACTCCAGTCACAAACACAACATAGAATCCAGCAGATAGTATATACCTATATGTACCGTGAAAAAACTACATATGATAAAATTCATTACCAGCGTAGCTTTTTGCGCTCGGAAAATCCACTAATTGCAAGTGACGACGCCCTAAACTAAAGCGTGATTGCCGCTACCGTCGCGCCCGCAACCACTTCAGACAGGTATTTCGTCACCTGTTGAAAATAATTAGGCAAAAAAATCCATACCTAGGAAAACAAAAAATCTGGTGCTGGGTGCTGCATAGTGCTCGACGCAAGCTTTCTGTGTTACCCACTCGACGCGAACTCGAATATTTCCCTCGAAATTCGGCGGGAATTTTTTCAGTGCAAACTATTCGAACGAGTGTGCTCGGTCGTCTGTTGGTACGAGTGGAAAACAAACCTCTTTGGATTAACGGCATTTTTTTACTTAGGTTGGTGTGTCTGGCTGGTTGGAATTAGGTAGGTAGGTACCTACAGCACACATGCAAAAAAATACAGCGCATTTTTTAGTTTAGGTTACCTAGTTAAGGCACTTGCCTCACCGCCGGCGATGAGCGAGAAGCGAGTAGAGTCATTAGAAACTAAAAACGAGTTGGCGAGCAGCGAGAAGCGAGTGTGTAGTTCCTATAGTTGTCTCGCTGGGCTATAAAGCGAGTGGGCAAGTGCGGCGGGCGATATTCGCGCCACTCGATGAACGCGTGGCGCGTGCGTTCCATCCCGCTGGTTCATCTCACGACGTGTGTTCTGACCGCCAAGCGAGCATCGCTGAGCGCGTATCGCTGAGCGAGTGTACAACACTCGCTCAGCGATACTCGCTCTTTTGTCGCTGTGACAAAATAGTGGAGAGCGAGTTCTCGCCAGCAGTGTGAACAGCCAGCGATCAACTATTAATATACGTGTCTCTTTTACTGATACTTCCTAGCATACCTGTTTTCGGGATAAAAAATATCCAAAATGTTAAATGTCATGTAATGGTAACCAAGTTTCATCAAATCCATCCAGTAGATCTAGCGTGATGCGCGTACAAAGTGGATGGATGGATTTACTGGACTACTCATAACTATTTCATTAATTGCCGCTCATTATGTCGTGACATATACAAATGACGTAGCTTTGTTCTACTGGTTTACAAAATATCCCAAACACTAATGGTTCGCCCCGAACTGAGATCTCGCGAGTCTCCCAAAACACAAAAAAAATATATTCTTAGAGCGACTCGCGCAACGATGCCTAAACGTATTTAGTGGCTAAATATGATTTAAGGAGTTGTCAAATCATATAAATACGTAAAATTTAAACATGTTTAGTTGCTAAATACGTTTAGGGATCGTTGTGCAAGACGTCCTTAGTATTTGAATAATATAATAGTGCCACGAAATCCATAACCAAATCACTTGACCTACAGTCTAATTCAAATGACAGGGAACGGGAGTTCATGTAAATCGGTTATTCTTTTTTGGGGTAGAAATTCAATTCAATTCAATTAAATAATTTATTTCAGACATATTAAGTCCATATATTGTTAGTACTACATTTGTTTACAAACTATGTTAGTAATGCAAATATAAAATAAATAAGGATAAAAGACAAAATAATAATAATAATAACTAAATCAAAACAAATTACAAATCAAATTTAAAATCAAAATAAAATAAATTAAAACACATGTCAAATAATGAATAAATAAAAAATGAAATACTTATTTACTAACATGCAGCTGCACTAGGTGCCACAATATTGGGCAGTCAGCTTTATCAGATAAAACGCGTAGGATAGTGTTACCGCTGCCGCGGGCACGGCACAGCATCGAGGCGGCTCTCTTGCGTATGAAAACCATCCGTGTGAGCATCTGCAAACATGCCTGATGCACTGCAGTACCGCGGCAGCCCCAACAGCATCCTAAACGCGTTATTATACTGAACGCGTAGGGCATTGATTGTCTTCTGCGTATAGTTGGTCCATAGACTGCATGTGTAAACAGACTGGCAGAAGGCCTTAAAGATAGTTACCTTTACTGCTCCCGTACACCGTGCAAATCTACGAGCCAACATATTGCTTCGGACAGCCAACGCCCGACGCTCCCTCTCAATGCCCTCATTGTCCGTGAGGTCCTCCGTGACCCAGTGGCCCAGGTACTTGAAACGTGAAACTCTGGGTAAGGTGACACCATCAAGAAAGACGGGTGGTACATCGGTGATCTTGTGACCCCGCGATTGGAATACCAGCAGTTCACTTTTATTCACGTTGTACCTGAGCCCATGAGCCTCGGTGTACGCTTCACACCGCTGAAGGAGTTTTAGTAGATGCAGCTAATGATTGCCGATTGACAATTCTACCAGGGTGACGCACATTGGCAGCCCGCGTCATATAAACATAATCGGAAAGTAGTTCTGTAACTTCTTTATGTGACGGCGTGAGTTCAACTCAAATAATATATTTATTTATTTTTACTTTTTTGTCAAGCGTAGATATCTACTGCCACCAAAACCATTGATTATGGGTTGGCGGCAGTGTCTCCAGATTTGAAACATGAAATTACAGTATTTTTATGAAAAATACAGTGACATTTTACAACAGTTTCATCATAAATACAACAGATTGTACAGTAAAATTATATCACTTTAAAAAAGTTTTTATCAAGTTTTATCTTAACCCATATTTCATTAAAAGTGTATATGCGTACTAAATTGGTTTTTTGAAAATAAAACCATTATTTTGAAGATTTTAGACTTTTTTGGAGTTGATTGTCCAACCTCCATCACTGACAGAACTACTTTCCGATTCTGACATTCTTCACAACTCTTCAAGTTTTACAACAAACAAAAGCATACCAAACAATTGAAAATGAATGCACGCTCGCGCTTCAGCATTGATAGCTCGCTCGCTTTCGCTGTTACGTACACAAGTACAAGTGGAGCAGCAATGTTATGTGAAATTGCCATAAATTGTCAATTGGTGTATAGGTCCCTAAAACTTTTCATATTATTCATTTCTGATTGACATTGATATTTTTTCTAAAGTTACAAGTACATTCCATTTTTTCATAATTTTTTGAGGATTTCTTACAAACCAAACTTACTGTGCTTTCTATAAATTGTATTTACACTATTACAGTGTACAGTAGATATAGTAAAAATACAGCAAATCTACTGTATTACAATGCCTGGTTGGTTGGTTGGTGGGAGGCACAGACTACTAGAATGCTAACGCATGTTGGTGGTTGGTTATCTCTTCATTTTAATTCTGATGTTAAAAGTATTAAAATTTCAATTTTTCAATCTGGAGACACTGCGTGCAAATGTCATTTGTCGTTCTTTCTTTGACTTCACATTGGTTGGTTGTAGCTGTCATTTTCCGGTCGGATGTTAAATTGTAAACATTATCGATTGCATCTAATTTATTTTATTGATTCACATTTCACAACTACCATTTGAAATACCAAAACGCTTCAAGATGGATCAGGATACTGCAAAGAAGCTTCTAGTGGACGGAGGGACATTTATATTTCTTGGGGTGCCGGAAGAAACAGTTTTCGGTATCGACATGCAATGCTGGAATACCGAGGAAGATTTTCGCGGAATTAAGATGATTCCTCCTGGTTTGCACTATATATTCTATTCTGGAGTGAGCAAGGGAACAGGGGATGTAAGTCCGAGGTAAGTTCATTCGTATTTTACCTAATTTACGTTATATATCTGACGAGCCCAAAATGTTTGTATTGCGCTATCAAATTCTTGTTTACAAGCCTTGGTATTTTATTTGTACGTTTAGTGAAACCATACAAATAGTTTATGTTGACGTTCTTTTAACGTGTCAATACTGGCCTTGTGTGAGTTGATAAACAAACCATCAAATACCTTATGTATGAATTGGCAGGTCCGGTTTCATGCATTACTTCCACAAAAAAGAGTTCCTGGTCAAGATGTGGGACAAAACTACTGAAGACATCAGTAAGGATGAGCTTGTGGAAGAGACCATTCAGCGCTTGAAGGATAACCTTTTTAATTTGGACCGGCAGCTAGCTCCGTACCCTTACGAGATCTGGCAAAAATGGAAGCTGTTGACATCACAAATCTCAGGTACTTCATTTCTGCGACCCAATGCCTTTTTCAAACCTACTTTACTCATGTAGACAGTGACCACAATAAGCTATAGTAAAAGGATTATAGAGCATTATGATTAGACCCTTACCTTACGAAATGAACAACTTCTGTTTGTTAAAGTAGTAACCCTTTCTGGATCAGGTGTCAAGACATTGGGAAAGCTTCCAATGCTTGTTTTATTCAGAAAATCTTTGTATTGTAAATTTTGAAGAGAGGTATGTTGGGACAAGGCAGGAAGTAAGAACTGAAAACTAGGGTTGTGCTTTTATTCAAACAAACTGAGTGGAAATCCAAACCCTGTGTTGTGACAATATACCTATTAGAACTCGATTACTATTTATTGCATATATATATATATATATGAATACAAATAAATATATATATAGTATAAAATAAAGTCGCTTCCGCTCTGTTCGCTTTTCTTCTTTTAAACTCTTCTTAAATCTTTTAAACTACTCAATGAATGTTACCTTTATACGACTAAACGGCTGAACGGATCGTAATGAAATTTTGCAAGGAGATAGATTATATCCTGGAAAAGGGCATAGGCTACTTTTTAGCCAACTGAGCAAAATGAGGGTAATGTTTTACTGAAAAACCACCCATGCGAAGCCGCTGGCGGGTCAGCTAGTTAGTCTTAATAAAGTAATATTAAGAACCATGCTTAGCCCAGAAATTGTATTTTCTCGACAATACCTTAACACAATCTAATAGATTTCTTTTTTTCAGCTGAATTAGCTGCTAAATTATCTCCAGACTCTGGCATAATCAGAGCATCTGTGGAACTCATGTCCACACCCGATGCAGATAGGCCACGAGGAGTCAAAACTCCATCAACGGAAAGCCAAGAAGGCCCTTCGGAGGGTGCTGAGGTATCCCCAGTTGAAACACCAGAGCAATCAACATCAGAACCATTATCTGAACAGTCAACATCAGGCCAGTCGGATGCTAAAAGGGCTAAGAGACTTACTAGGGAAGAGAGGGAAAATGCAATGTTGCCAAACTTGAAACCAGCACCAGGTAATATATAAATAGGATAAAAAATAATATAGATCTAAAATAGTATTTAATACAACTCTTTACAGTACATAAAAAGCAAACGATGTCTTTTTCACACTGGAAATTCAATTCCCAGTGTGATAAAGACTGTTGGATCAAAGGATGGCCACCCACTAGACCGAAAAACAATCTAATAAAGATTGATGTGAGATTGATAGATGTAAAGAAGAATCGATGGAGAGATGTGCAACAGTGGACGTCCTAAGGCTGATATTATTATTATTTAATTCATTATTGCACAAAATACATATCAAATGTATTAAAGATGGGTTTAATGCTAAATGCGTTTTCTACCCTGCCAACCAAGTAACAATAAAAATAAATATAAAGAATATGATGATGAAAATCTACATGCATCTAAAAATCTATCTGTGGTGAGGTGGGTGAGTAGGCAACAAAGACCCAGGAGGTTGCAGGTTCTATCCCTGTTATGAGACAAATATTTGCATGATATGCCTTATACCTATGATTCAGGGAAGTTTAGTGTGGGGTTAGGAGTGATGATGAATTAATTTTTTGAAATGAATTATTTTGTTTTATCATATCTAATAATTGTGTGTTATGTTCCAGGAGCATCAATGAATTTTACGGAGATTCCCTGTGACAAGTTCCCGCCAGGATCAACACCCGAGGAAATCACCAAACACTATTTGGACCAGTCCTACTCATTGGAGCTCATGATTTCACAACAAGATGAGTAAGTAATTCATCCCATCTATTCATATTCATTTATTCTGCTTACATGTACATATACATTTTTCAGATTAGATAGTAAGTAGCTTAGGGAACAAATACATATACCCTGTAAGGGCACTACAAGTTGGGTTTGAGCCGTTTCAGAAAGTACAACAATCAACAGAATTAAGTATGTCATAATATAGATTATCTATGTATTACCACATCCACCCTGATATCCATCCATCCTTGTTATCTCGCCACTTTCCAGTCCTGTGCCAAGTGCATCCATTGTCGTTCAACCATCTGGCTGGTTGACTGCCAGCAGTACATTCTATACCCATACTTATATTATAAATTCGAAAGTAACTCTGTCTGTTACATTTTCACGACCAAACGGCTAGACCGATTTCAATGAAATTTGGTATATAGCTAGATTATGATCAGGATTGGGATGTAGGCTACTTTTTACCCGACTGCGCAGAAGTATTGTCGGTCAAAACACCGATAAAACGGGGACCTTAGACTTCCTAGATAGAAGGATTTAAGGAGTAACGGTGGCTGGTTTCAGGTTAGAAGGGGAAATGCACAGTGCTTCTACTGCGGGACGTCAGTGCAGATCTTATTCCCCCCACTTTAGAATTAGAATCCCGTATATTTATAATATTGATTGAACAAAAAAAACGTTGCAACAGAAGTAGAGCAGATTCCCCTATGCTAAAAATAAAAGCATTATCTAGGTGACTAGTCAAATAAGTCGGTCACTTGCCATCAAGCATGTTTTAATAAAATGTACAAAATTTAAAAAACCCGTACCTTCTCTTTTTGCGCCGAGGCTTAGAAATGCCTAGGCAACTCTCGAAGTGGGATATCATATCAAAGAGATTGATTTACACATTCCAAAACCATTTTTGATGTGTCCTCCCGGTTTGTGGGAGTGATTTTGTCAAAAGGGACAGAAATGTGTAATATGAAACCGGGGAAGCGCGCGCTATTTGACCAATGAGCGCGCGCGGTGGTCAGATGTTGTACGGTGTTCGTAGTTTTGGGTTTTGTACTGTCATGGAGTTATAATGAAAATGACGAATAAAATAAACTATCCCCCCCCCCTCCCCCTCTTTATTTCCGAAGTGAAAAAAACTAAAACTAATATAATTGATTGATATATATATATGCAAAGATTACAGGAAAATTATAACGAAGTATAATTTAAGTTTAATTTATATAAGATCAGTTTTTCTGTATTAAGTTCTTGTCCAAATAATACACTTAAAAAACTTTAGTAAGTTTGTCCTACTGGCATTTGACCGGTCTTGTTTACCTTTTCCAGACCACTGCACATAATCGGCGAGCTACAATTCGCGTACCTCTGTTTCCTCATCGGGCATTCCCTCGACGCGTTCGAGCATTGGAAGAGCATGGTCATCCTCATGTGCTCTTGCGACGACGCCATTCACAAATACAGAAGCGTTTTCTTCCACTTCATAAGGACACTGGAGATACAAATCGAAGAAATGCCGGAGGATTTCTTAGCGGATATTGTTATGAATAAGAATTTGATTTACAAGAAGCTGAGGGAGTTTTTCCGTACTGCGTATATGAGCAAGATCGATGGGAGGTTGCTGACGTTGATTGAACGATTCCAAGAGAATCTGACCACGAAACTTCAATGGGACTTCACAGGGTTGGATGCTGATGAGGATGATGAAAGACCTGTTGTAGTAAGGATTGATGAGCCAATTGATGACGCAGAATAATCTATCTATTTGATCTATTTTACACATCGTGTATTTACTATTTTTACATCTTTGATCCGGTAGATGTTTGTGTGTAGTTGTGTACTGTGTACATTGATAGGTCCAATATTTTTTATTAATTTATAAGTACAATTTAATTCTAATGTAGTTACTTGCATATCAATTTGACCTAATCCTTTGCTGCACTCTTACCCCAAAATATATAGGTACAGAAGTAAAGTTTATTAGAATAGAACTATCTCGGTCGAGATCCTCGTTCGCGCGCTACTGTGTGCATACGTTTATATATTTTGTGCTTTTACATAAAAGCAATCAAATATTTAAAAAACAACGTGTAATGTTATGGACGACATTAAATGATAACACTAGTAGGGCTAATGGCTATTAATGGTGTAAAAAAGGGTTTATCAAATTCGTTACAACAGAAAATTTTCAAACAAACTTATGTCCTAAAAATATCAATGAAACAGCCTCTATAAATCAGACAAATATGTATGTCATACTCATTCATCATGTAAGTGCCTGTAAAATGACTAAGCGGCATCATTGCATAGACGCCGCCGGCGTCGCCGCGCCGATTTGATGTTAAAAATTGTTTATTGGAAATGTATTGATTACTGAATTCAAGCTACCGGTATTAAACCCACCTCTAAAGTCTGTAAATACGATTCCGGATGTGTGTTTTAAATTAATGTCATACATAAGATTACAGGTTGTACAGTGCAATTAGTAAATTATCTTAAATTAGTAAAATGTTGATTAATAGTTGATTATAAAATTATTTAGATGAAATAAAACTTGAAATTACAGAATTAAATATTTATTAATATTTTATTTTTTATTTTTGAACTGTTTCTTCATGGGCTGTGTTTGTTTTTCGAACTTAGGCTTCTTAGGACTACCTGCATTTTCTGAAAAAAAAGGATAAATTACTCACCTTTTTAAAATTAGTAAGCATAGACAGTGGTATTAAAAATACGGATTAGGTTATCCAAATTACATGATACTTGTAGAGACTATCCAGTTTTGAATTTACGCTCCACTATTTTATCTTATTCATAGCAGTCATAAGGATTATTTTGCAACTTACTTTATTTTCACTAAAAACGGGATTTTTACCATGATGGCACATGCAACTGTGCCGAAATATCGGGACACTCAAAAACTCGCTAATCCTGGTAAATATACCGTTTTAATAGTGTTTATAACTATCCATCATAGTTTCAAATAATAGGCCCTTCGAACAAATGCGATGGATTTTTACTAAATCTATGAATAGTACATAGTCAAAAACTATTGAAGAGTTCTCAGCTTATTGATCGAGCGAAGCGAGAGATATCTCCGAACCAACTTGGGCAAATCGGCGTTGTATGTATGTATGTTTGTTTGTCCGAGGATAAATTTCGGAGCGTTGATCCGATCATCCTGAAATTTGATACATAGGCACAATTCTGGGCCCGTAGCCAAATGTCATTCGCCACGAAACTATTCGATTTCTACATACATTTGTTGTCGCTGAATGACGTAATATTTCTATAGCATGTGTCAAATCCCATACATTTGCGGACGTATCGACTAGTGACATCGCTAATCGACTGTAACTTGGCTAAGCCCTCTGGTGACTAAATGAGTTTGTTGGGGGTTGATGAAATATTGGGGTTCAAGAAGGGTAAAAAAATTTAAATTATACTAATAGGTTAAAGGGGTGTCAAATGGTCTTCATTAGTACACATTTGGACCCCGTTTTTATTTTTAGTTTAGTCCTTGCAGATTTTGAGTTATTAGCCATCATAAAAACAAAGGGTACACCAGTGACCCCACAGTGCTGTGGTATGCGTGTAGCTTTAGTGACACAGATATAGCCAAAAGTCTAAAATCAAGAATAACTGCAATTTGTACCCCAAAAATAAGTAACCAATTAACGTGAACTCCCGTTACCTGTAACTTAAATTAATCTGTAGGTCAAGTAATGGTATATGTATGGTATGGTAGTATGGTTGGTTATGTATTTCGTGGCACTATTTTTATAGTCAAAGATTACGTGAGATCTTAGTTCGGGGCGAACCACTAGTTACTTAAGTGATGACAATAACTGAGGGCTCACTGTGTTGTAAGGTAAAGTCCCTTTTCTGCTAAATAAAACAAATAGTACTGTATGAATCCTGCCAACTACCAACTTCTGCAAATCTTGCTTAAATTTTCAACAAATTATGTTAAAATATAGTTATTGCTTACTTTGTGGAGCCTTCCTTTTGCCTTGCTCAGGTAATGTCGGTACTTTTTGCTGTACTGGGGCCTTTTCTATCCGTTTTGCCTTTTGTCCTTTCTGTTCTGAGCTCTTTGGCTGTTGGAACTTTTCTGTCTGTTTTGCTTGCTTCTTTGATTGCACTGGTGGTGGGATTGGACCCAACTTGCCTTTACCCTTTTTGGGAGGAGGTATTACTTCTTCATCCTCGCTAGAAATAAAATAAACATCCATACTAATATTATAAATTCGAAAGTGTATGTTTGTTACGTTTTCACGACTAAACGGCTGGACCGATTTCGACGAGTACACAGATAGATTATGACCAGGATTGGGACAGACTACTTTTTACCAGACTGCGCAGAAGGAGGGTAATGTTTCTTTTGACAAACCACAGGTGCGTAGCCGCGTTTGGGTCAGCTAGTTAATTATAAGTTAATCATATTAGTACCTACAGTCAGCAAATAAATTGATTCGAATTAATTTACGAGTAGGTTAGGTACGACTTTTCGAAGTTTATTAAATGTTTAATTAATAACTATGTAAATATCAGCTGATCAGGAGGGTAATGTTTTTATTGAAAACACGCGTGCGAAACCGCGGGCGGGTCAGCTAGTTATTTTATGAATCTAAAATATTGTTTCAAAAGGTAGTTTATTCAAAGGATTAATCAAAGATTAGTAATGTGTTCAGCTGTTACAGTAGTTTCTGTAACTCATGTATGCAACTGTCTGAAGTGTGGCGACGCGTGTTTACCATCAGCAAGCACATTTACAAATCGTCTCGCCGGAAACACGCTTGCAAATCGCCAGTGTGATAAGGCCCTAACTAGGCATGGGCGTTTATTCAACGGACTAGTCGAATCAACCGTTGATTAACATTCGACGCTTCAACGGTCTATCGTTTATTCGTAGACTAGTTGAATTCGTAGACGGTTGAATAAAATGTTGAGACGTTTGTTTCAACTAGAGCGCGACGGCTCGACGCGTAAACATAGTCGTATAATACGGGAACGGTAGATAGCTGGCTCGACGCGACGATAAAATAAATTTGAACTTTAAAGTTACCTAGGTAGCGTTCATATTTGAATAAATAGTTATAGTGAGTTAAGCATTTATTAAAATTATCCTGTCGATTAAAGAAAAAGGATACCAATTACTTAATTTTTCACAACAATCTAACTGGACATAACATTACGGTCGACCTCGAGTTCAAAACAGTGTTACTTGGATGTTGCCAATTTCAGGGACACCACACTGCTGCTAATTAAATATCGCAGCCAGCCGTAGGACTACATCTACTTGTCGCGACGAGATTGCGTCGACGTCGAGCGGCTTTATTGTTGACTTTCTCAACGCATAGACTATAGGTCACGTTATGAACTAGTCGAAAAATTCAACTACTTGATCGACTAGTCGACGATCGACGATGAACGGTCTCGTTTCGTTTATGAAAAAATCGTCGACGACCCATCTCTAGCCCTAACGTATACCTATTGTCACAGAGAAATAAATACTACATGCAAACTTATTTCCCACGGCTGGTGAAAGGCCCCATTCTTTCCAGTGCCAAGATGGTGAACTTACTGAGCACACAACTAATATAAATTGAAAAGGAACAACTAAAACCTACCTTTCATCAACTTCACTGTCATCATCATCAGACCCTGTTATTTCAAATTCATCACTTCCATCATCCTGCTCAGCCTCCTCTTCACTTCCTTCATCACCAGATTCCACGTCTGAATCATTTTCCAGCATCTTACTGTAATCATCAGAGTCGAAGTCAGCTGAACTATCACTGTCCTCTTCCTCTTGGATCTTCATGAAGTTCTCCACAGGCTGGACACCAGCATCCTTCAGTTTTTTATGTTTTTCCTTCTGTTCTTTCTTATTTACAACAGGCTCTGGGGCCTTACTCTTTTTCTCTTTTTTGGGATTTACTTTCTTTTGCTCTTTAGTGGTTTCATTACTTGCTGGTACTGTTTTCAGTTTGTCTTTTTTCTGTTTATTGTCCTTATTTTGTACTGTGTCCTTTTTAGAATCTTTATTTTGTTCTAATCCTTCAGGAATGTCCACGGGGGTGAAAAAGTCATAATTGATACCAATGTCACTAAGCCTCCTCATATTCTTTTTGTATCTGAAATAATAAATTGAGAATGTAAAAAAATGTAACACTTTACTCAGCAATGAAAAACTGATACAAAATATATCAACAGTGAAGAACATAGAAAAATATAGCTGACAACTTTCTTTTATAATAAAGGAGTATGGTTGGGGTCAAGTTAGAAGGGGTAATACACAAATCATACACCCCAATGCAGGATGTATTCCTCCACTCATAGATTTAGAAGTACACTAAAAAGAACCCCCCCACCCACCCCCACCCCCGCCCTTTTTCTTGCGCCCAGAGAACTCCAGCACGTAGGCGAAACTTACGAATTAAACTAAAAAATTTAAAAAATTGTCAGTTGTAACCCCGATAAAACGGTATGTCCCGTATTTATAATAATGATAGAAATAAATCACGAAAGTTTTCTACGTAAATCTACAAAGAAACTAAAAATTTAGTTCATAATGATAATTACGTTGAAAATGTCTTCCTTGCTCTTGCTAGTTCACCAGCACTGTCTTTATTTTCATTGTATGCCTGAAAAAAGAAATAGTATTTAATATTTTATGAGGCGCAAAATGGAAAGCATTAAAAGGAATGGTATGGATAAGCTGAATAGTGTGTGCGCATGTGTAGAATGTGTAAAAGCTCATCTTGCAAATGAATAAACGTATTTTGCCGAGTGACAAGCGTGACTTGTAAATGCAGAGTGGATAAACAGTGAGTATGTCATAACATGAATAACAGCCTATCTTATCACTAGCTCACCTTTTTCTGTGTCAAACGTGCAGTTCTTCCAGGGTTGTTAAAACGGCTCCAATGTTTCCTCATTGCTTTGGGTCTTTGTTTCTCTGGAGGAACAAAGGCAGCTGAAAATAAATCAATAAAAAATCATTAATTTATTGAATGGTCTCTACCTGCCTACACAAAGCCAGGCCATAAAACTGTTGTAAATGATCTTATTTGTTTTTTTTTATTTGTTAGGGCAATTTGTTATGAAGACATTGAAAGAAAAATATATTATTTCTTTATAGATATGGCTGTGTCTAGATCACAGTAGTGACAGTCACATGAAGTTCACTTTAATTATATGTTGAAGTAATTTGAAAACCATACCTTTTATCAATCTTTTGCCCATAAGATAGTTGTTCATGGTATCTGCAACAATCTCAGCAACAGCTGGCTGCTTGAACTCCACAAAGGCAAACCCTTTGGAATTACCGGTACGCTTAGACCTGATCACTCTCACATTACTGACTGCACCGAACTGCTTGAAGTACTGGGTCATTTCATGCTGAAAATAATAAAGAAACATGGAATAAAGCTGTGTTTAAGTGGCATGAGAGTAATGTTAGCAACTGATAAACTTAAAACTAACCTCATAAAATCCATGGGGAATATGTGATAGGTAAACAAGACCCCGCTCTGGACGCTTCTTCTTAGATTTTTTCTTATCTTGTACTTTAGGAACAACATCCTCGGGGACATCTGCTTCAGATTTCTGCAATTACACATTTGGGGCATGTACACATAACCTCAAAACACCGATTTGGATTTATTTTCGCAATAAATACCTTGATCAACTTTTTGATTCCTTTAATAGATTTGACGAATTGCTTTTGCTTGCTTGTGTCTAATGCAACATTCTCTTCCATTTTAATTACTTTTAAAAATCAAAATACCACAACCAGCGGTGCAGAAGAAGTTAATTAGTATTTCTCTATGACTCACTCACTAGTAGTCTGTGGACTATAATTTGATTCGTTGATTGAGTGAAGAATTAATAAAATTGAATAAAGTTAAATGAACATAGTGTCTTTGATAAAATAAAATCCATAGAGAACACAATACATAGAGTTTATTTTTGATTAGTAAATAATTTAATTATTTTTTATTAGAAAGTCTATTGAAAAAGTGTTTTTACTCCATAGACGAATTTTGTAAAGACAAGGCTCTTGTTACCTGACGTAAAGTATTTTAATTAACTACTAAATTCAGCAAAAAGAGATTCAGTTCTGTTCATCCTTTCCTAATTTTGTGAAGGTATCCAGAGTAATTCTCTATGGTAGTGGGTAGAATTCTATCTCCCGGGTTTCATATTTATTCTGTTTCCCTAATTTTTTTATTTGCTTCTGAGAAATGCACAAACCCGAGTGACAAAAAAAAATATCTCCTAGCCACTAGCTTTTGTAGGTACAGCGGTACAAGAAGTTTTAAAAATCAAATGTCAAAGTCAAAGTAACGTCGAATGCCAAAACATAGGGCAAAATTTTTTAGTCTTATTTTTTTTTTTAGTCAGAATTTCTCTATGACTTTACCTTAGAGCAATACTAAATACTAATGACTTGAAAACTTGAAAAGTCATTTGAATTGAATGTTGTTGTATATATGTACAACTTTTAGATTTTTTGTGAATTTTGTGTAATCGACCACCTCACTGCCAGAGTATACTGGCTTCCCCTTATATTACTTTTCTCTATGATGCTGGCTGGCGGTCATGAAATTAACCTAAGTCTTCAATAATTCTTGGTCAAAAATGTCGTACGCCGGTTCGATAACCCAATACATCCAGTCCCTGGAGCGTACATTTAGAACTTCACAAGGAGTTACTCTATCCCGACTCCTGTCTCTAAGAGACGATCATGTAGGGAACAGGAACTTACGGTCGAGCGACATTGCCAGCCTGGTGGAAGGAAACTGTGTGGCCCCACTTGATGAAATTGTTATTGCTCACTTATTGTGCGTGAAGGTAAGCAGAGATGTTTTCTTTAGTAAATAATATCAGAATAATATGCTTGAAATAAATCCCTTCATTGATGAACCTACATCATAAGGAAAAACAACTAATCACGCTTTTATAAAGTGAGCAATTTTTGTGACTACCAGAATACCAGAGTTCTAATCACACTATCTTTCATAGATACTAATATAATCTTGTATTCATTAAGTCCAGATTGAATAGGTTCTTTCTAGGCATCTTTGGCCATACCATCACTTACCATCAAGTGAGGTAGATGTCAAAGTTCAAGGTTTAGATCACTACCTCACTATTTACAACAAATACATAATTTTAATAAATTTCAGGCACTTTACCTAAAAGACTATGTTGAAGCCTATGACCACCAAAGCACATGTGTGGCATGTGTGGTTCGACTGCTTCAAATGCAGAAAGAGGAGAACTGGACTTTACCACTGATGTACACAGTATGCCTTGACCTGCGACTTGTAGCACAGAAGGCAGAAGCTTGCTGTCGTAAGTCACTTATTACTATTCATACATTTACTCAGAAAAAAAATTATTTACACATCAGTGAAATACAATAGGCATAAAAGAAACAATTAGCCTAAAGTTTGTTGTAATAGGTTGGGGAAAAAGTCTTTTCACATTATTATGAACTTGTAATAAAATCTCTTTGGCTATACTATTTGTATATGGCTAGTTTTGGTATCATTCAAAGTTTAAATTTTAAAGAAGATAATTCCAAATTCAAATTAGGAAAATGTGTGATTTTTATTTGTTTTTCTTACTGAAAAGATGAGTGAATCTAATGAAGAAATTCGATACATTTTAAAATTTTACTACAAAAAAGGTAAAAATGCAACGCAAGCCGCGAAAAAAATTTGCGATGTTTATGGACCTAGTGCAGTGTCTGTGAGAGTAGCACAAATTTGGTTTAAGCGTTTTCAATCCGGAAATTTTGATGTCAAAGATGCACGTCGCTCTTGTGGCCCTATTACGGATAAAATTGATGCCATTTTTGAAAAAGTGGAGCAAGATCGGCATATCAGTAGTTACGACGTAGCTGAAGAACTGGGAATTGACCACAAAACAGTTTTAGCGCATTTGAAAAAAACTGGATACACAAAAAAGCTCTATATTTGGGTACCCCACGAGCTCACTGAAAGAAACCTAATGAACCGTGTACTCATTTGTAATTCTTTATTACGACGTAATGAAACCGAACCATTTTTGAAGAAGCTGATAACTGGTGATGAAAAGTGGATCACGTACGACAAGAACGTGCGAAAAAGGTCGTGGTCAAAGGCCGGTCAGGCTTCACAGACTGTGGCGAAACCCGGGTTAACTCGCAACAAGGTGATGCTGTGTGTGTGTGGTGGGATTGAAAGGGCATTATTCATTGTGAGCTGTTACCACCAGGCAGGACCATCGATTCTGAACTCTACTGCGAACAACTGATGAGATTAAAGCAAGAAGTTGAGAAAAAGTGGCCGGAATTAATCAACAGAAGGGGTGTAGTTTTTCATCATGATAACGCTAGACCTCACACATTTTAGCCACTCAGCAAAAATTAAGAGAGTTTGGCTGGGAGGTGTTAATGCATCCGCCGTATAGTCCTGACCTTGCACCTTCAGATTTCCACCTGTTTCGGTCTCTTCAGAATTCTTTAGGCAGTGTCAGGTTAACATCACAAGAGGACTGCCAAAACCACTTGTTGCGGAATTTTGATCAGAAGCCCCAAAATTTCTATAGCAATGGGATCATGTCTCTACCTACAAGATGGCAAAAAGTTATCGAACAAAATGGTACCTACATACTTTAGTTAAATGTAAACTATATTAAAAAATGTTTTGAATTTTCTTAAAAAATGCGAAGAAACTTTTTCCCCAACCTAATATTAGTAGCATTTAGAGCAGAGATCATCTATGTAACTAAAATATAAAAATAAACGAAAACTTACCCATACATGTGAAATTTTATAACATATATGTTTTCCTTTCAGCTCAAAGTAATGGAAAAATACTAGAAAAGGCAGCAGAAAGTTTACTGGCTTGCTTTAGAGTCTGCGCCGCTGATAACAGGTCTTCAGATTATGATACTAAGAAAATTGGGATGTTGAACCTTGTTAACCAGCTACTCAAAGTATATTTTCGCATCAACAAGCTACACTTGTGCAAACCTTTGATCAGAGCTATTGATTCTTCACCTTTCAAAGAGATGTTTCCTCTAGCTCAGCAAATTACATACAGATATTTTGTAGGCCGTAAAGCAATGTTTGACTCTGACTATAGATCAGCAGATGAATATCTGTCATTCGCTTTTCAAAACTGCCACCACCTTAGTAATAAAAACAAAAGGTTGATTCTTACTTACTTGGTGCCGGTCAAGATGTTACTTGGATTTATGCCTGCAAAGCATTTGCTCGAAAAATATGATCTGATGCAGTTTTGGGATCTTGTATCAGCGGTGAAGGATGGGGATCTGTGGGGGATCGATCATGTTTTGGAAGAGCATGAAGGCTTCTTTATTAGAGCTGGGATTTACCTAATTGTGGAGAAGTTGAAAATTACTGCATACAGGAATCTGTTCAGGAAAGTGTATCTGGTTGAGAAAAATCACCATATTGATATAGAGTGCTTGCAAGCTGCATTACAGCTGATGGGACAGGCTGATGTAGATTCCGATGAGACGCAGTGTATTGTAGCCAATTTGATCTACGATGGAAAGATCAAAGGTTACATTTCATACCAACATAAGAAACTTGTGGTTAGTAAAGCGAATGCTTTTCCGCCATTATCGAGCTTATATTAATTTTAAATTTAATATCTTGGGAGAACCTCTAAATTATGTCTATAAGTTTTAATATTTTATAAATGAAACACCAATGACATTAAACCTGTTTTTTATTAAATCCACAATATATCTCAAAGAATAATATAAATATAATAAACTTTGCTGGTTAGCTTTATCAACAATGCTGGCGCTAGGCTTACAAATGTTTAATATCATTTGAAAAGACATGGCTAATGTCAATAGTTTAACGAGTAGGTAAATAGGCTTTGGATTTGCTAGTTTTTAAAAGTTAAAGTTTATTGTGATGTGCAATTTGGTCGGCAAATATTTTGTATACAAACTGACTAAGTTTTAATTTTATTTTACAGGGTGAATTTGTAAACCGTCGTGTATCTATTAAATTTAATAATTACATTGAAAATGTAACTTAAACATTGCGGCGTTTATGGTTAGTGCGGTTTCATTTTCAACTTCAATATTGGATTTAAACAAACATAGATTATTGTTCTAGATTACGAACAGAACCATTCCTTGAACTTTGTGATCTGTTTACAAATTCACCCTGTAGCATAAAATATGCAATTTGTAATGGGCCTTCCAAATATAGTTTTGTCAAAACATAAAAAAATCTATAAAAACATCTTACTTATTTTTCAAGATATGTTAAATTGTTTCCGATATGCCAATAGGTTTACATTAATTTCGTAATTTGGTCTTTTTGGTACTGTTAAGTTCAACTAATTACGGTAGGTACAAAAAACTTCACAGACCTCAAATTGGCAGGTTGACTAAGAAGAACTGTGACTACATTTTAAGTGCCGTTTAAGTTATTTGATACATGAGAAAATTATGGAAAGTATGTATGCTATAAAATTGCACATCACCTCATAGAAGATTTAGTAGAAAAATATCAAGAAATATTTTACTAACCTTCATATATGTATCTTTTTAATTTCAGTAATATCTTACACTTAGCTTAGGTACTTTTTTCAACTACAATAAATAAGCTTAACATTTAAGTACATATGTAACATGCAAAGCTTTCATTCAACTTGATAATAAAATTGATTAGGTTTTATGATTTGTATGAGACGTTGAATGACAAGCCTTTTGGGGCGTTAACACTTTTTTAAGCTATAATTTATTTACAGAATGAAAGAACAATTTTGAATCGCATACTTTATACATATATCCATTTACTAAATAAAAGAAACAAAGTTTTCCGAATACCAAAATAAAAAGTTCCTAGGTAGGTACATTTACTTATTTTCCTATGTAAAATACACAATAACGTATACCTAAGCTTACGAATTTTAACAAAAAGTTTGGGTAGAGTACGACAATCTTATTAAGGCCCAGACGATGACGAAGTGTCTATTGAACAGATGATAAACTTCAAAATTTCACTTATTAATTTGTTTTTATTATGCGTAAAAAAGCATTCTCTTCGAGAAACTTGGACAAACAATTTTGTTTAAAACTTTTTATTTGTACAAAACTTGAAGTAAGTAAACAACCTGCTGAATCGAGTTCCTAATACCGAAATCCGACGCCAGACGATAACCCAAGACGTCTGAACAAGGGTGGGGAACTCAAGTAGAACTGGGCAAACTTTGACCGAATGGTGGCCAAGAACAGACCTAAGAAGTTCAGGACGTCCGACGGCGCGGTGGGTCGACGACATAATGAAAGTCGCGGGCAACTCGTGGATGCGCGCAGCACAGGACCGGGAAGGGTGGCGTTTACAAAAGGAGGCCTACACCCAGCAGTGCGTACTTATGGGTTGTGGATGATGATGATGAAGTAAACTTCTTCAAGCTTTTTACCTATCCTGCATGTTCCAATTTTGTCCTCTGGACCAGATAAGGTTGTGGCCATTGTACGTTCATTTTCAGTAACCAATATGTACATTTTACTAGCAGCATGTCAAATGGACAAGTTTCTACTGAACTAACCATTTGATAAGCGCTGAGTAGATGCTCCGTTATTGGTTAGATGGAAATGACCATCAATAATATATAATCATAACTTAGTTTCTAATATTATATTATCTACTTTAAAGTAAAAATTAAAATTAATTAATATTTGGCCAATAAGTAATTTAAAGATAATACAAGGGCATGTAGGATCATATTTTTAACGCATACATTATTTCAAAATGATCTATGAAAATGTTCAATATAATTATAAAATAACTTTTTGTTAAACGTGCGTGAACACGAAATTTTGGTTAAATCAACACCATGGAAACAATTTTGTTTATTTATTATTTAATACCGCTATTGCCAACATAATGCTGGCAGCTTTGATTAGTATACAGCGGCTAAAGTTAAACCGCATTCTTATAAGTCATAGACAGTGACTTTATTTCCCAACTTACGGCAACATATGAAAAGATCACGTTAAAAAAATATACGACCAACGTGTTCACGCACATTCCCTTCTACGCTTAGTTCCGGTCGAATGTGAATTTGTGCGGTAGTGTGGGCCCTTTCAGCAGCTCGTCTTTGTAAGCGGCCAGTATCGCTCGAGACATGCTGGGTTCTGCAGCACTTGCCTCCAAGAATTGACGCATCAGCCTGCGAATGAAACAAAAAAATATTATGAGATTCAATGATTCCGATACTTCTAAATGGATCCGCCTAAATAAGCTCTAAAGATATTATTTTCATTATACACCCGTCTATTTTAAATAAATATTTAGTGCCATCTTTAATATAAAATAAAAAAGAACCAACTGAGACGCGACGATTGTGTTACAACAATCGTGGTCGAGAAAATTAAAAAATACTTTTTTTTATTGTATTACATTTATTAACGGTCACTGTGTTAATTCTATTGTGAAAGTTAGTTTTAATAAAAGTGAGTAAATATAGGGTAGGCATATTATGGTGTCCATTTTCATCTGAAGTTTTCAGAAATAGTCTGATACCCTGTACATAAGGACTTTTTTCTGGGCAACCATACCTGAAACTTATCACTTGACTTTTTGCCGAGTGCAAATTAAAGATCGACAATGAAGATAAACTTACCTATTAGGGCCTCCGACTTGTTCATGCGCCTGCAGTAATTCCGGATGGTCGCCAATCGTGTCTGTTAGTGCCGCAATCATAACGTCTACAAAAAAGAAAAGCTTTATCAAAAGTGCTGTTCACTTACACCAACTAACAAAGAGAATATTAATAGCTAAAGAGACACACATATTGATAACTTGATAACAAGAGCTTTGGTAACATATAGTCCAATGTTGGCGACCGGTCGTGCGACCAACTGTTCAGTATGAATTTATAATTATAGAGCACTGACCGAACGCAAGCGTTCGCGCGGCCTTCTTTTGGTAGCCTTCGCCGATCACGGTCGCCAACATCGAATCCTTAAAGTGGAAAATCTTTTTCTCACATGGTTACCAAATATTTATATATTCGACGGTTTGATACGGGTATATTCTTTAGATCAAAACCTTTACCGAAATGTGTCGATCCAAACGATCGAAAATCACGGGACAGGAATTCATGAATTCAAATGAAGGGGTCTATACTATATTAAGTTAAATTAGTATTTTCGTCGTAAGTAGGTCCGAAGGCCATCAAATTCTTTGTGTTATCTCTAGGTATTTTAATTTTATGAAAACTGTATGCAAATGTAAATACAGGGCGGATTTCAACTGAACTCGAAAAACGTTTTGTTTTTTTATCCTTTTTCGTTTTTTATTATTATTAATTGTTGAATGAAATCCAGAGAAAGATGCTCGAAACTTAGCCGAAGTAGAGATCCCTTGCGTCTACATCACAAGTTTTAAACTTAGAGCGAAGAATCAAAACTATGTCAAGGTCATTAGTAATATCTTTATTAAATACATTTAAAATACGTCATTCTGTTATAATTACTCTGTTAAGACCATCTTAATAAATACTTTTATTATTTATTATTATTCTATGACCCACTCTCTCCCATTCTGTTTACAAGCACCCTCGAGGAGATATTCAGAACATTATCTTGGCAACAAGGGACATAAACATCGGTGGCAAGCGCCTAACTAACTTGCGTTTTGGGCAAGTCTTGAGGTTGGACTGCAAATGAACCGGTCAAAGACGCAAATAATGACCAATGCCACTGAACGTAGGGTCGAGGTAGATGAGCAAGAAATACATATGTCGATGAGTGGGCCAGTTAGCAAGCTTCGAAAACAGGAATGACAAGGAAATCGATCGCCGCATCGAAAATGCCTGGAAGAGCCATGCAGGTCCATGAAGGGGCACATGAAGAGTGACCTCCCTATGAGTCTGAAGCGCAAACTCATCGACATGTGTATCCTGCCTTTCCTAACCTACGGAGCGCAAACATGGTCATTGATCGATCTGCAGAAAGCCAAGCTCAAGATTTGCCAAATGGCAATGGAACGCAGCGTCCTAGGATTCCGGAGAACCGATCGGGTGAGGAATACCAGGCTTCGTTCATTAACTGGCATTGCCGATGTGGGAGACAAAACCGCGAAGGTTAAGTGGGATGGGGCCGGGCACGTAAGTTGAATGCTTCCGGAGAAATGGGACAACATCGTAAAACCTTGGGTACCGGAGGATGGACAGCGACGTCGGGATCGGCCGCGAAAGCGTTGGCGCGACGACATCAGTGGATTCGAGAAGGAATGGTGGGAATCTGTCAAGGATCGTGATAGGTGGAAGGAATTGGGGGAGGCCTTTGCCTAGCAGTGGATAATGTAGGCTAGTTAAAAAAAAATTATAAACTTAAATCCGCTCGATCAATAAATAAATGAACGAATAGATATAATAAATAAGCTCTGGAAAGCAATTTTTCCTTATTTCAGAACACTTACCAAGAACCTTCTTCTCAATGGTACGTGATAGCTGTCCCCTCTCCGCCTCTAGCTCCAAAAACGCCATGAACCGCTGCGTCGCCGCTCGAGCTGATGCCGGGTCTCGTGAAAGTGATTGAGAAAACATCATCTGAAAATATGAAACCGCTTTATTTATTTAATTTACAATGAGACTTATAAACGAAAAACACTTACAATTCGTAGTTCGTAGACGAGCGAAGATTCCACTATTATACAAAAATACCTTTTGACTGACTTTGCCTTTTGTAATACATAATAAAAAGGAAATCTTTATATACCGGCTATAACATTCATTAAATATATTCAAAGGTTGTTTCGAAGAAATCACTTTTATAATATCTCCTGTTGTATTTGTAGGTATTTTTTGTTTGTTTTTCATGATGAGATTGAAGTTGAGATTGAACCTAGCCTAACCTAACTAATGTTATTTAAGCGGTTACCTGCCTATAACAATTGCATGACCTCAGGTTATGCCCAAGAAAAACTTGGCCAACATGGCATTGGATTACGCCTAACATACGGATAACACCCTGAGTCATATAGGCGAAGTCTGATGTGATGTAGTTTTGTATTTAATATTTCTTTTTGTGTCTTTTGAAGCGAATAAAACAAAATTGTGCAATCAATTATTTTTTATTAACTCATAAATTTGTATGTCCCTGGGCTGTATGTAAGGTATGGACTTGGAAATTAGGGTTATACACTAGCTCAATGTAAATTACTGTTTCAAAGTCAATGTTGATGTTATGATAACTAGATGGCGTTACTGGTAAAGTAATCGCTGCGTTCATTATGTAAATTGTATTGTAAAAATAAAAGACTATCGAGCAACAGTTGTGTCGTCGTACTTAATGTCGCAATAAAACGAAGCAGCGATGTAATTGAAAACGTGAAGTAAAAGTTATTTTAATGACGACTGAATATCACAGTATCATCAATCAATATTTTAGAAGCATTGATTTTTTGTCAGACTCTTAATGAAATGTGGCAAAGACATGTAGTATTATGTCAAGCAAGGTGAAGGTGCAGTGGGCGGGGCACATAGCTCAAAGAACTGACGCCCGTTGAAGCAGAAAGTGCAGCGTAGATTTCGGGAACCGTTAGGCCGCACAACATTGGTCGCTCTTTATATCTATGGGAGATATATTCAGCAATGGAAATCTCTATGGTTGAAATGATGAGTACTGATTTTAAATCTCAATATACTGTGAATTTTATATACCTTAGCAAGCTGGTAAATGATTTCTTCCAAAGTATACTCCGTGTAAAGGTTGTCAGCTGCCTTCAGTTTCTCCATCATCTCTTCGTACTCCTCTTCGCTGATCATTGGCCCATCGCGATCGTAGTCTGAAGTGCCTAAACATAAAATCTAAATATTGCTGACTGTTTACGTCAAAGGCTGTAAGGAATTTTCTAGTTGTTTATGCTACGAAGTTTTTGTAGAAGCTCTACGATATTTATGTACCTAGAGGGTCTACGAAACTTGGCTATACGACATAAATTATTCTGAACGTTTTCCAGGGATTGGCTCTACGACATTTTTGTAGATGGTCTACGCCACTCGATAAGTCTAGCCTAGCCTATCTTAGGACTTATTTCAACCACACAAAATATTTTTGTTCGGGGTTTGAACCGTAAACAGCAGATATACAACATGTTCCCTAGAGGGAACATTTTGTATATGTGCTGTTTACAAAAAACTGCTATTTTCTAAAATAGCAATTTTTTACCGTCTTTCTTTAATTTAAAACATCTGATTTCGAAAACTCGTAGAACGAAAGAAATAATAATGACCCCAACATAAGGGTAGGGTATGACACGGACTTAGGGAGGCCTATACCTAGCAGTGGGTGAAGTGAGACTAGATAATGATGTTGTTGAGGGTAGGTTAGGTTATGCACAGTCTGTCACATTAGCACACCCTTTATCGTGGATGGCATGCATACTCAAAAAGCAACCTGTTTAAAGGCACGTTAAAAAACTTACCAATAATGTTAGTTTGCAGCATAGGATCAAATCGTTTCACAGCTTCTGGTCGGAGCTCGCTGGTGACCGGCAGAGAAGGCACGGGAGACAAGTTATTACTCAAGTCCCAAGATTTGGATGCGATGGTCCTGATGATATCAGGGCTGTTTCCGAAAGGGAAGGACTGAAGCGCCGGGCTTCGGTACTGATACTCCTGAAAAATAAATTTTAATACTTTATAGTATAATGTGTCAATTGAGAGTTTTATGAAATAATAGTTGTATGCCCGCGACTGTAAAGCTGATCATACACTAAAAACAAAAAACTCTTACTTCTAGGGTCTTCCCCTACATGTAAGTTAGGGGTATTTTTTTACTCTCTTAACCCATCTTGGAGGGTACCTATGTATTATTATTAATATATGTAAGTTGTAGGCCTAATGTAATAAAATTTTATCCTGTTCCATTTTATCCAAGGTTATCTGGAAGAGATCACTTTTAGGGACAAAACTAGTTACCGTACTAAATAAATTTATAAATCCGTATTTTTTTATTGCAAGTACAATTAAAAATTTATCTATCTAAGAGTACCTACAAGTGTATAGAGTATGAAATAATGTGAGACAGGGTTTTAAACCCCTATTTAGTACAAGTACAGCGGATAAAATAGAGAGTAGCTTTACTCTAACGACCTCAATACTACGTTCACTCTATTTTTACTTTATGTGTTCGCGTCATTAAGGACCTACCTGCCCGTTTAATCCTAGCTTCAAAGCTCAAATAAAACATGAGCAAAATTACACCTTTGACGAAGAAAATTGGACTTTGGTTCTGTAGCAAAAAGGTACCATTTGGGTTTTCACGACACAAAACAGTTTTAAATATCTCAAAAATAAGTAGAATAATTCTGACGAAGGCGAATGGAATTATAGTCTCAATTTCGTGACTTAGAGAAACCCCTATGTTAATAGTCCATAAACTAAAACTTCAAATCATCACGTATAGTGCAATCATTTGGTAGTTTTACCTGCAAAGTTTTCTGGGTCAAAGTCAAAGTCTAATATTTTTATTCATTAAAATCACAAGGATCACTTTGAAACGTCAATTTTACTGTCTGTTCCTTCGCGACCAAGCCAGGAAAGAAAGGCAAGAAACAAGGCTGGTTGTTTTTTTTAATGATCCTTTTACAATACTTACAGAAAATAAATTACGTCTAAATTATACCATTTTGAACGAGTTATAGCAATTTCAAGTTTTGAAAATGTTTAATTTTATACATTTTGATGTGCTCTTTCCGAATTATAGCTTTGCCACCTCGTATCTTGCCGCACACATATTGGAAAAATGTTGCCTAATAACAGTTTTTTGACAATATCTCCTTTCCGACTCATTATACGATAAAATCATGCATATAAAATTAAACAAAAGAAATTTCCTACAATTTATGTTCTAACAAATTTTTTTGTTAAGTTAATAGTTTTAGCGTACGAGTGCCGCAAAGTGTTATTCATCTACACAAACTTTTGGAGGGACTACGATCTATAGTGGTTCATGATATATGTTGAAAACGATACATTATTAAGAAATTAATCGCTGTATCATTGCTTGAGACGAACCGATGTTACGACTTCTCAACGACAACTGCAATCCACGCACCGAATATTCTCATTCAGAGATCATTATTTTTTGTGCGCTGCAGATATAACAGCAGAGTTTATAGCAAAAAAAACAGACGCACTTGTGCAATCGTAATGGTGTGTATAGTGTACGTAAATTATCGATGAATATCGATAAAAACCGGTATTTCAGAACTTGCTAGTGCTCGTAAACATGATTGGGATCGAGCGATTGTTGAGCGTTTCGAGCATGTTGAAGTACACTTTGCGACGCTCGTACGCCAAAACTATAGATTTTCCAAAAAAAAATGTTGAACATAAATTGTAGAAATTATTTTCTTGTTTATTATTGAATTAGTGTTTTTATCGTAAAATGAATCAGAAAGGAAATGTTATAAAAAACTGCTATTAGACGCCATTTTCCAATATGGCGGCGCGAGCGTCAATAATAACAGGTGGCAAAGTTGAAATTAGGAAAACTTTCCAGGTAACTTCCTTTTTTCGAACCAAATGACTGTACTAGTACAAGTAATTAGCGGCCAATCCACTATCGTTAATTCCTTCTGACATGTCCTGTCGTTCAAACTGTACAGAAACGCGACGGAATAAAACTCAGAATAATTGTTTTCAGTAATACTGTCATTCTTTCTTGCTCTTGAAAATCCACAGCCGTTTATTCCATTGCGATTGTAGATTCCGACAGGAATTAACGTTAGTGGATAGGCCGCTATTATCATTTTCATACCCTTTTGGATCGTACTAAAAACTAGCCGTTGGCGTCGTTTAGACAAAGGATGGTAGAGATATTCCAATCTGAAATTACACGCCTTCCTTTATAGATTGAGGAGCCACATTAAAAATTTTAAAATCATAATCACATGATCATTTAGTAGGAGTTGAAGTAATTTTGTAAGTCCCAATCCTGGAAATTCCTCTCTCGCTTCTCAAACGCGTCTATTTGAAGTTGAGATAAAGTAAGACGTTACAAAATGATCCTTATGACTGAAATGACTAAAGACGAGTTGGTTTTAATGTAATGAAGAAGTAGAGTGATCTATATGTATTCGAGGCACCTGCTATAGTAACCAGGTTAAACTTTTTACCTCGATTAATAAAATTGTTTTCTTTCAGGGCTAACAGGACTTACCCTTGCCCTTCGTTTGTTTACCAAGCTTCCATAAACACCAAGATCAAGGCAATTCCAATCATCTCAAACCTCGGAGGAAAGATGTTTACTCAATGCCTGATCACGTTACCAATTAATTCCAGGTCAGAGTCTGATTGACCCAATTTAACGATCTGATAGTCTACAATGGCAATTTTAGGTGAATAATCATATGTTTTATAAGCAGTTCATATTGTATTCCTCCATTGTTCGTATAAAAACCAGTGCTAATAGGTAAACCCCTCATAAGTCCAAAGATAACAAGTGCGAGTCGGACTCGCGCGCGAAGGGTTCCGTACCATTATCTATAAAAAAGAAAAAAAAATCACGTTTGTTGTATGGTAGCCCCCATTAAATAACTGTTTTATTTTAATTTAATTATTTATTTTGAAAGTGAATATATAACTAAATATTCTGTGAATATTTCAAGCATCTACCTGTTGCCGTTATCAATATCGAGCAAAAACTATCAAAAAAATCACGTTTGTTGTATGGGAGCTCCCCTTAAATATTTATTTTGATCTGTTTTTAGTATTTGTTATTATAGCGGCAACAGAAATACATTATCTGTGAAAATTTCACCTGTCTAACGATCACGGTTCATGAGGTATAGCCTAGTGACAGACGGACAGACAGACGGGCGACGGACAGCGGAGTCTTAGTAATAGAGTCCCGTTTTACCCTTTGGGTACGGAACCCTAAAACAATTAACAAGAGACATACAATAATTTTCGTATTTTATTACACTTTATGCGTTCAGATGTGTTCTAAATCAAACTTTTTGGAAATTATCCTTCTACAAGTGTTTATTTTTAATCTTCAAACGTACCAAGGTTACCAATTAGTGCTACTCTCTGTGTGTTTTAGAGTACCTAATTGGAAACAAAACATTACTATGTTTTTCAAAGTTTATCGATCAATATCCAATTACGGGTCAAATCAAACGGGTATTTATCGCGTATATACCTTATTATTCATTAACTTTTTGCTTCTCGACGGTAGCTCCGAGTATTTCTGTCTGTCCGTGGCTACTATTATTGTAGAATGTAGTACAATCGAAACGTCGGGATAAATAAATAAAAAGGGTACAGACGTGATAAATACCCATTTGATATTAGTAATTATTTAATGTCTGGGTTATTTTGGAGTACAATTTTAACCACCGACGCAAAAAGAGACGAATAAGTTTGATGCCCGTTTGTTTGTGGCATCGTAGTTCCCCAAACGGATGGACCCATTCGGACGCGGTTTTGTTAATAGAAAGCTAGCTGTAGTAGAAGCATAGGGTTGTTCGTAGCTATATAAGTTTTACGTGGTATTACGGTTTTTTTAATTTTTGTATTTTACTTGTGCACTACACTAACTCCATAAGTTTTGTTCTTTTAAGTCTTCCTAATATGTCCTTGATTAAGTAAACAATCAAAAATTGTGCTTGATCTCAACTGAAGCAATATGAAACACCTAAAATCGTAAATCTACACCCCCTGATCACGTTGATACAAATTAATTAATCCAAGTCAAAGGTTTTTGATTGACCTACTTTCAACCGATCCGGTCTAAGAAGTAATTGAAAACATCACCCTCTTTGGAACGTAAAAGTTTAATCATGGAAATGTTGAAAAGACGCGATTTGATTTATGTAGAAATTTGTTTATGATCAAGCTTCAATACCTACTTGTACTGATAGAATACCTAAATGGATCCCATTTATTTATTTTTCGTAAATAAATAAATAAAATAAATAAATAAATATTGCTGGACATTTCACACAGCGCTATCTAGCCCCAAACTAAGCAGAGCTTGTACTATGGGAACCAGATAACTGATAGAATACTTATATACTTTTTTTTTGTAAATACATACTTATAATATATAGAAAAACAACCAGACCCGGAACAAATATCTGTAGATCATGCAAACATTTGTTCCGCGGCGGGAATCAAACCCACTACCTCCTGCGTCTCAGCCGGCCGTTCGCCCACTGCGCCACGGAGGTCGTCAAAATATAATCGAATGGTCGTCATAAATGTGAATGAATAGTTCGATAAAAATAATACAAATTAGGTTTGAAAAATAAAAGTTTGTAAGTTGCCTAAATTGATCGGCAAATTCGATAGTGCCTAAGTTCATTCGATGTTTTATGATGCTTGCTTGCATAAGCTAATAAAACTGTAAGATGTTGTTGAGATAAGACCCATAAATAACACGTAGAGTAAAGGATTTGTTACAGCATGTGTCGGGTAAAACAACACAATTTTCTCATTTGTTCTGAGGGGAAATCTATCTGCATTAAACTTGAGAATTGAGATCGATAAAAATATACCTGTAAGTATTTACCTTAGCTTGTGCTTGTTCCAGCAGCATGCTCCTTAGTTTTTCTTGCTGAGCGCTCTCTTCAGCGGCCCTCAAGTTCTGTGTGTAATGTGCTCGAAGATAGTCAATGTTGAACTTGATCTCTTGAAGGAACGCGATCGCTTCTTCTTTCGTCATCTTAAACAGAAACCATATTTTGTATGACTTCCCAACAAATTCAAATTCAACATTCATATATTGAAACAGATTATTACATTAACGTACAAAGTCCTGACTCCAGGATTCACTGCATCGAGTATCAGGAACTACATGTACCTGCGTATCACAACACCCAGACACCGGGAAGAAATTTTATTTCATTTCATTTATTCAATGCGAAATTGGAAACAATTACATAGCATCAGATGATAAAATTAACATAAAATTCACATCCTCCATAATCGGCTAAAGAGCATGCATTATTAAACAATATAAATTATAAATATGATTATTAAATTCAATTATTAAAAATGTCCATGGATTGAACAAAAACAACAAAAAAATATGATAATATATGCAGATTATGCATACATTTGTCTCACAGCAGGAACTGAACCCACAACCTCTTGCATCTCAGTCGGCTACTCGTCCACTGCGCCACAAAGGTAGTTAAAATTCAAAACCATCATGGAATATTTTTATTTAATCTTTCTAGATAAAATAGGTGTCGCACGCGCCACACGCACACACGCGGCTTGATGGAGCGACAATTTGTGCGCTGTATGTAGACACTGGATGATAAGAAACGAAGATCAGAGCCCGTAGCCAAATGTTATTCGCCACGAATCTATTCGATTTCTACATACATTTGTTGTCGCTGAATGACGTAATATTTCAATAGCATGTGTCAAATCCCATACATTTTCGGACGTATCGACTAGCGTCATCGCTAATCGACTGTAACTTGGCTAAGCCCTCAGTACTCTTTTTACGTAAGCCAGTTACTGTCACCGTCCCTAACATACATAAGTATGCACTGTAGGTATGAAAGAGTCGGTCTGGCCGAATGACAGGGGGGCAACAGGTTGTTGATGATGATGGTAGTGGATGTTTTACTTACTATTCCCTCCTGAAGGAACTCTTCTATAGCAGTAGTAACACCTTTCTCGTCTCCAGTCCAAAATACGTATTCAGCCATATCAAGGGGCGAGTACTGAACACCAGAGTATGATGCGTAGTGATCCATCTGGTAGCAAATGATATAAATATTATATATGCGAAAGTTTAGACGTTTGTTTCTTACTCAATCACGCAACTGCTGAACGGCATTCGATGAAATTTGGTATATAGATACATTATGACCCGGATTGAAACAAAGGCATTTGAACATTTCACAGACAAACCACGCGTGCGAAGCCGCGAGCGGAAGCTAGTGGAAATATATAATAAGGTTCAATGCTCTATGTTATTTAAAGTTATTGTGATTATTCTTACAAACAATCTGTTTTTACTAGCTTTTTATTAACTTGCAATGTATGTATGTTTGTTCGGTTGGAATCTTGCAACTGAATTTTAAATCCGTTCCCCTCAACCGATTGAGCTGAAATTTGGAATACATGTGTAACTTCGGTGACAATGCAATCATATGATACCATGGAGGTGATCTCATGATGGAGACGGATACTGAACAACGGAACTTCTGAATTTATTATAGTAGGCTACTAGTGTTTGGGCTCATTTGAGTCTGCTTGCGGTTCCGATTATGAATTTTATAAAAGCTTGTTTTGAAAAACTAATTTTTCTATAAAAAAACTTATGTAGTTTATACTTTTGTTTGAAAGCTGTTGTTTGTGTGGTGGTTTTTAGGTCTGGTGTGGAAATTAGTGCATTGGATTCAAAATCGAGTTTGCCATCTCAATCACGGTTAAGAAAGACGTTAGAAACGTGCCCTACGATGCACTGCCTTGCGTCTACAACCTTTCACCGGCAACCATACCCTTCCAACCGAAACACAGCAATGCTGCTTAGTGGTAGAAATAGGTATGGTGGTAGGACTTTCCCGAGCGAAACCCTCCACAAGGAACTCTAACAACCTGTCACTTTCACCCGCCTGTCGTTCCGGATCAGACCGTCCCCTACAAACGTGAGATACGTACTGTAATGTACTGACTACTGATACGCATGTGTGAAAGAGACGGCCTGACCCGAACGATAGACGGGCGACAGCGACAATGTTACGTTATAAGGCTACCGGTCTTTCAGCACTTCTCAACATATTTGATACATTTTATAGTGTGCATAACGGGTCTTGATCGCTTAGGAAGCTTTTTATTCTGTTTCCTCAATAATACGATTTGAAACAAACAAAAATGGGATTGCTATGCTCTCGTACAATAGAATTAGTATCGCCGAATAAAAATGCATAAATGAAATAAACCTTTATTTATAGTTTTAGGAATTTTAACTTCACTTTTAATTTTTTTTTAGGTGTGTGTTTTGTTCCGTCACAAATAAATGTTTTATCTTTCTTCTTTCTCTCTAAAATAAACAATTAGGTGACTTATATAATAATACCCACATTGTTCTTTGTTTCTTTCGTAATGTCCGCATTAAATGCTCTTCGAACTGCTGTGTGGCCGTTCGCAGGTACGCTGGTCAAAGAGCCGGGTTGCACCAGACGAGCTGCTCCGTGGAATACCTTTGAATAAAGATAGACAAATCCTTCAATTTATTCGTCCAATTGGATTGTAAAAGTAGGACACGAGGAAAATAAAGTCGTAAGATTCAAATATTATATATTTACTTGTGGTGTCGTGGAAAAATAGTTGCTGTGATACCTAATACCCATGAAACTGGTTAGTGAAAAGTGAAGCCACAGTCATTGAAAAATCAAAAACAGTCAAATGTATTTATTTGGAATATTAAACAAGGGGCGCCAAACAACATCTTTTGGCACCCAAGCCAACCTTACCTGCTCGTGGTGTACCCTGCTGATTAACGAACAAGGCTCTGGCGAAACACCCACCAACCCGAACTGGACCAGCGTGGTGGGTCATGGTCCAAACCCCCCCAAATATGAACAGACACAACCAACCAAGGCCCCAAGTGCCCGGTGACTCCAGCGGCTATGCTGGCGTTGACGGGTGCCATGCCAGCCCTGGGGTCAGGGGAGCTAAGAATCTCCGGGCGAGATCCTACCGTCAAACGACCCCGGCTTACGTTATAAAGGACACCGATCAGCTTAACGTTTTAACCTACAATGTGAGAACTCTTATGTGTGATGAGCGCCTAATCGAATTAGAAAATGCACTAAAATACATAAAATGGGACGTTATTGGTCTAGCAGAAATTAGAAGAGATGGAGAGCACACAGAAGAGCGCGAAGATAATGTGTTTTTCCACTTCGGAGAAACCAGCGGACAGCACGGTGTGGGGTTCCTGGTCTCTAAGAAGTGGAAAGACAACATTATTGAATTTATAGGCATCTCGGAACGCATTGCCGTACTTAAACTTCAATTGACATCTAAGACTACCCTAACGATCATACAAATATATGCACCAACATCCGCATATTCCAACGAAGAAGTAGAACATTTTTATGACCTTCTCAATAAAGCTTGCGAGGAAAACCGAGGAACTTGGAACATCGTCCTTGGAGATTTCAACGCAAAAATTGGGACCAAACAGATGACAGACAGCGATGCCATACTCGGCCAATTTGGTTTCGGTGAGCGCAACGAGCGAGGTACTAGACTGATCCAATTTGCTTTTGGACAGAGTATGAGCATCGCTAATACCCTCTTCGTCAAGAAACTTCATAGGCGTTGGACTTGGGTGTCTCCCGGTGGCACATACCGAAATGAAATAGACTATGTTCTATGTTCCGACAAGAGTATAGTAAAGGATGTCAGTGTCATAAATCAAATCAAATACTGCTCTGACCATCGACCGCTACGTGCCAAATTAAAATTTAATTTTAAAATACATAGAATGAAAGTATTCCAGAATAAAATAAAAACACATTCTAAACTAACCTTATTCAAAAATGCAGAACAGTTTAATACTGAGCTCTTCAATCAATTCTCTAGTCTAGGTTTAAACGAAATAGAAGTAGTTGAAGATCAGTATAAAGCCATAGTAAAAGGAATAAAACTTAGCAGCAAGAAAATTAAAGGCGCAAAGAAAAATAAAGCAAAATTATCAACCCAAACCAAAGAAATTATAATAAAAAGAGAACAGCTTGAAATTTGCACCAATGAATATAGAGTATTCGATAGAAAGGTTAAGCGTAGCATAAGAAAGGATATAAGATCATTTAACTTACATCTAATTAAGACTGCAATAGAAAAACATACCTCCCTCAGAGCAGCCAAACAGGGATTTTGGAAAACTAAACCTTGGATTAATAGCCTACAAGATGACAACGGTGTAAAACATAACAGTCGTGGAAAGATAATGGAGATATGTACCAGCTTTTATAAGAATCTTTATACTGACGATTCGAGTAGTGACACCAATGTCCAAGAATACCACCGCCCTGACACTATACCCTTCATCACCGGCAAAGAAGTCCATGACGTCTTCAAAACTATGAAATATGACAGAAGCCCCGGTGACGATGGTATTACGACAGAGGCATTGAAGATTGGTGCTCCGACTCTACTCCCTCACGTAACGAATATGTTTAATTCCATACTTGAAACCGGGCAGCTCCCTAAACAGATGTGCCACTCAAATATTGTCCTTCTTCACAAGAAGGGGGACAAATCTAACATCGGCAATTACAGACCCATTAGCCTAGTATCGCACCTGTACAAAGCCTTCATCAAAGTAATACAAAATCGCATCAATTTCAAACTCGACCAACATCAACCACCCGAGCAGGCAGGTTTTCGTCCTGGTTTCTCAACCACGGATCACTTACATACCCTAAATCAAATAATTGAAAAATACACTGAATTTCATAAACCCCTTTATTTAGCCTTTGTGGACTACACAAAGGCTTTTGATAGTTTAAAGCATTCTGCCATATTCAAAGCATTAGAAAATCAACAGATAGACAAAACTTATATAGACTTAATTAAAATCATATATCATAATAGTACCGCCAACATAAAGCTCAACTCCATCGGCCCACTGTTTCATATTAAGAAGGGAGTGAAGCAAGGAGATCCGCTTTCTCCCAACATTTTTACTAGTACCTTGGAAGAGATCTTCAAAACCCTAGCAGACTCATGGACCACAAAGGGAATTGTCATCGGAGGCAAACGCTTGACAAATTTGCGGTTTGCGGATGACATAGTACTTTTTGCACCTACTCCTTCAGAACTGCAACAAATGCTCCAAGATCTGAGCGCGGCAAGTCTTGAGGTTGGGCTTCGAATGAACCAGTCGAAGACGAAAATCATGTCAAACAACACGAAACGTAAGGTCGAGGTAGATGGACAGGTAATACAGTATGTCGATGAGTATATTTACTTGGGCCAGTTAGCTAGCTTCGGAAACAGGCAAGATAAGGAAATCGATCGCCGTATCGAGAATGCCTGGAAGAGCTACTGGTCCATGAAGGAGCACATGAAGGGTGACCTTCCTCTGACACTTAAGCGCCAACTCATCGACATGTGTATCCTGCCCATCCTAACTTACGGTGCGCAGACATGGTCTCTGACTGAAGCCCAGAAGTCAAAGCTCAAGATTTGTCAAAGGGCAATGGAGCGCAGCATTCTCGGCTTTAAACGTGTCGACCGAGTTCGTAACACCATTCTGCGCTCACTTACCGGCATTTCAGATGTAGGGAGGAGATCGGCTGGACTTAAGTGGGACTGGGCGGGCCACGTTGCCCGAATGCACTCCGAGAAATGGGCCCATATTGTGACACCATGGACGCCTGAAGACGGAGGGCGACGTCGGGGTCGGCCGAGAAAGCGTTGGCGGGACGATTTGGTCACCTTCCAAAGAAGATGGTGGGAGATAGCGACGGATAGGGATACTTGGAGGGACTTGGGGGAGACCTTTGCCCAGCAGTGGGACGAGATAGGTTAAAGAAAAAAAAAAAAAAAAAATTAAACAGTATACAGAAACACTGATTAAAACGATGATACCCGCAGGAGCAAAAACTACTGTATCGCAGGCATCAACGTCCTTCTCCATAAACCTTATCAAATATAGAGTTCCACATTATCTAGAATATAAAGAAAATCTAAATTTATATTTAATTTTAAACAAATAAATTGAGAGTATAGAGTATTAATTACAAAAACTAAGCATAATGGCATAATGGCATAATACAAGAAAAGTTAGTATGTAATGTATGAAATTATTATTATTATCCTTATCTCATGTAATACCTATTTATAAACAATAACAGTGTAGAGTAGATGCGCGTGCGCAGTGTGTACATATGTAGGGGTGTGTTAGTGTGTGAAAATGGTAGTATGGGATGTGTTTGGCGAGTGTGTGTTATTAACCAAAATGTAAAAGATTTTCAGTAGCATCATAGGATTTGTAGTATGATAATGGAAATATGTTATGCGATTGGTTTATTCTGTTGTACAATGAAAGCTACAAAAGCTACCATACATATGAAAATATTAATATACATATATATATATATATACATATATACACCGTGGCGGAGTGGGCGTATAGCCGGCTGAGACACAGGAGGTAGCGGGTTCGATTCCCGCTGCTGAACAAATGTTTGCAATTTGTAATTTGTTCCGCGTCTGGGTGTTTTTCTATATATTATAAGTATGTATTTACAAAAAAAAAAGTATATAAGTATTCTATCATTTTTCTGGTTCCCATAGTAAAAGCTCTGCTTAGTTTGAGGTTAGATAGCACTGCGTGAAATGTCCAGCAATATATTACTAAGCTAAGCAGAGCTTTTACTATGGGAACCAGATAAATGATAGAATACTTATATACATTTTTTTTTGTAAATACATACTTATATTATATAGAGAAACAACCAGACCCGGTATAAATCTGTAGATCATGCAAACATTTGTTCAAATATTCGCCCACTACACCACGGAGGTCGTCTGGAATTGGATATTTTATGTCCGATTTTGGCTACTAGGCTCTATGTATATATATTATACTATTATACTATATATTATACTAGGATATGCTAAACTCTTTGTGCTAATATTACCACAAAGGATTAGCAAGCTGAAGTAGCAGTGGGCAGGGCACATATCTCGAAGAACTGACGGCCGTTGAGGCAGAAAGGTTCTCCAGTGGAAACCATGCACTGGAAAGCGTAGCGTAGGACGGCCTCCCACTAGATGGAAAAACGATCTGATAAAGGTTAAGGGAGCCGTTGTATGCAGGCCGCACAAGATCGGTCGTTCTGGAAATATATGGGGGAGACCTGTGGACGTCTTGTAGCAGATATGATGATGATGTTAAACTCAGGCACAACAGACAAATTGCCAAAAATAATGATCTATTCCGATTTTACCTTGGTAGTGGTTTCCTCACTAGGCGCAGCAGTAGCAGTTCCATCAATGACGCTGACGTGAGGTACATCCTGCACCACGACTCGATGAACACCCTCGGAAGGCACATCTATCTGCGATTGTGAATGTACCCGAGGAGTCCCTCCGGCGACGGAGTCAACAGACGCGTGTTGTTCGAGTCGAGAGATGAGGTCGCCGTCCGCTTTCACCGCATCTTTTGGGAAAACATTAGTGAGATCATTTAAAGTTAGACCTAAAATTTTTTTTAAAGAAAGTAGTATTCTTGTGAAGTTGTTCATCCGGGGAAATATTACCACCGTATCTATTTCTTCCGCCAAGCAGTAATGTTTGCATTGCTGTGTTCCAGTTTGAAGGGAATGGGTGCCGTTGAAGTTACTAGCATATGAGACTGTATTTCTCAGGGTAGCAACGTGCAAGTGATGCCTTAGAGAAATATAATTTATACGAATTATATTTTTGTAATTTTACGATTTACACTATTCAAATTACTTACTTAATTCATTGACGAGTGAAATTCTGATTTATTTCTATTATAAAAAAGGCTTGTTATTACCACACTAATATTATAAATGCAAAAGTTTGGATGTTTGTTTGTTTGTTATTCAATCACGTCGTAAGAGCTGAACCGATTTCGATGAAATTTGGTACATATGTACGTAGATTATAAACTGGATTAACACACGTTTACTTTGAACTGGCAAACCATGCGTGCGAAGCCGCGGGCGGAAGCTAGTCACACTAATATTATAAATGCGAAAGTTTGGATGTTTGGTTGTTTGTTACTCAATCACTTCGTAACGGCTGAACCGATTTCAATGAAATTTGGTATATACGTAAATTATAATCCGGATTTCCACATAGGCTACATTTTATTCCATAAATCAATTCCCTTGGAATAAAAATGGGGTGTCAAGTCAAATTGCAACAGCTAGTTTAGCTTTATTTCTAGGTTACTTATAGATTTAGGAGTGTAACAAGTACGAAGCCGCGGGTGGAAGCTAGTTATTATATAAATAAGCCTCAATTGTAGTAGTAATATGTACGAGATGCTGATATGTACAAATAGTGCTGGCCACATAGGCGCAGAATTACTTTAGAATTTACTTGTAGAAAACAGACCTTAAGCTTTTCTGTTATATTTGAGCTCATATCTCTCTATTTGACAGAACAGGATAATACGTAGTACACTATGTTCACTACACGTAGTAAACCACAATCAACAACATAAAACTGAGATTCAATGTGACTTAAACACTTTTAAGTATAATATACATGGATTAAATGTTATGTAATCAAATTGCATAATAATAAAGTCGGACAGAGATTATGTAAAATACAAATTAAATCAGACCTATACGCGATAAAATAAACTGCTGAAAGCAAAAAGAGAGCAAACACATGTTGGATAACGACTAACGAGTACAGAGACAAGCTGACAGTTGTCTGTTATCCAACGACGTGCTAATGGGTTTTATCTGATAAGTTCGCCGATAAAACCTTGTGAGCTTATCGGGACCTCGCTAATAGAATGTAATGAGAGAAAGGTTAATCTATTTAGATAGCAAGAGCTATTTAGGTATAAGTACTTATCCCAGGTTGGACAAAAATCTGGCGTACCAACAGAGTCGCATTTCGTTTAAACGTGCAAGGATTTATTAAATCCATAAAAAAAAATATTTAAAAAATATCCATATATTCTATTGCGTCTCTCAGTGCCATCTACATGATGACGTCATAAAATAGTGTCGCAATATGAATGTCAGATTTTTTTTATAATGAGGTGACGGGACAAAGCTACCTGATGTTAATCGGTTACTACTACCTTTACAATTGCATTAACCTAACAAATTACACCGTCACCCTTCAAACAGGAATACAGAATTGAGAGCATTTGTACAATTTGTGCAATTGAGAGCAACGAGGCGGCTGAAATAGGTAGCACTTCCCCGAACGAAGTCATTCATATGAAGCTTTACTATTATCTATAAAAAAACTAATATCATATGTGTCTTGTAACCTCAAACGAGTCACATCATTTCTGTCTTTATATCATTAACTGTGCTCGGAGGGCCAAAGTATCTTATGTCTAAGCTCTGAAAATAAATACTTTTATTGCTATATAGTTAGTGTTATGGATCGTTCAAGTAAACGCTTAGATATCATGCTTTTGACCTATAAATGTGCTCAGGGATTTTCCCCTCGTCTACAGCGTGCTTCAGAATATGAATGTATTTGTTAACCCGAAAGTTCAAATAAAAACTTTTGCTTAATTAAAACAAAGTATATCTTCAACAATACATTTAGGTATTGTCATGATCTTTGTAACTCACGTTTAAATTCAGGGTTTCTTACCTTAAGACTTATTATGAACATAGAAAACGTTTGATTGAGGTAAATGGGTCTACAACAGATTTTTTTGCAGATTATTTGATGTGATTCTGAAATGTATGATTCAATGTTGGAATGAATCATAACATTGAATTTCTAACATTCATAGAACAATCTTTGCAAGAAATAACGTAGTTCCCTATATTATTATATCTTAGTAGAGTAAACCTACTTTCTTCGAGAGCTATGCGAAGCTGAGTGGAGAGCGTAAAAATAAATGAATTGCTTTATTTTCCTTTCCACGCAATGCACAGCTCTTCTTTTGGATTTTAAATATTCGCCACTCTGGTCCTCCCACATACTGTGTTGAAATAATCACCCTTTCTTTTTCTTTTTTAAGTAGATTTCTAAACAATGAGATGAGATAATGGATGGAATTTTTATAATTCTTGGTAGATGGTTGTATTGAAATATCAAAGTAGTTAGACCAGATTGATTACACGGTTTAAAGACTTTAAAGTTTATAAATGATAATAAAACTGGTATAAATGGCTAATCTTTTAGATACTGGCAATTCTGAATAGTTTGTTTGTACGACAAAAAAAAGCTGTATTCAGTGTAAACCCGAATAGCCGCCATCTCCTTTCCACCAAAAGACAAGCAGGCGCACGGCTCAGTACCACCCGTACCTAGTTGATATACCACCCATTCGCACACACCGTTTTGGTTCTACGTTCATAATGCGCACAGCTAAGGTGTGGAATACTTTGCCGTCATCTGTTTTTCCTAAAGAATACAATCCGGGCCTCTTTAAGGTAAGAGTGAATAGGTTTCTTCTAGATCTTCGTGTTTCATCTTAGACCACATCATCGCTTACCATCAGGTGAGATTGTGGTCAAACGACGATTTATAATGTTAAAAAAAGCCATTTTAACATTTAAAAGCACTTTGTCAAAGCTAATAACGCTAGGGTAGGTGTTTGAACTCACCGAGTCGATGGTATTCAACGTGTTCCTTTGCTTCATGGTTCTTGGTCTCCGCTGTAAACAATTCAATAAGTGTTTGTGAGAACACACGCGTTAAATATTAATGTGAACAAGAGAAAAAAGGTTAAACGCCAAAATGTAGCAAAAATAAGGTACAATAATAATAAAAAAGTACTTTTAGACTTAAATGGCTATAAACATTATGTAACACATGCAATTCTAACCCCAAAATTCTCAGTGTCCTGAGTACATATGCAGAACTACAAATATTATAAGAGCTATAGATTGGCTAAAAACTTTGATCAAGCTAAAAAGTTTAGACATATATCTTCAATTGTACAATCTATCAAATTTATGTTTATTAATATTATTATTATTATTTAATAGTTTAATGCACATAAAATGTAGTAATGGGTTTAATACTTAGACATTTTCTACCATCCAAAACCTATGTTGTGGAAAGTTATCAAACTAATATTATAATTGCAAAAGTTTGGATGTTTGTTTGTTTGTTACTCAATCACATCGTAACGGCTGAACCGATATTGATGAAATTTAGTAGGTATGTACGTAGATTATAACCTGGATTACCACATAAGCTACTTTTTATCCCATAAATCAGGTCCCATGGGATAAAAATGGAGTGTCAAGTCAAGTTGCAACAGCGAGTTTAGCTTTATTTCTAGGTTACCTACAAATTAGACACTACAAAGTGTAACGCGTACGAAGTCGCGGGCATCAGCTAGTTATATATGTGAAAGTTTGGATGTTTGTTTATTTTTTTGTTTGTAACTCAATCACGTCGTAATGGCTAAACCAATTTTGATGAAATATGGTGTGTTGATAGATTATGACCTGGATTCAAACACAGGCTACTTTTTGTTGACAAACAACGCGTGTGAAGCCGCCAGTCGAAGCTAGTACACTTATATAAACCATCTTTACAAAGTTATTGGTTTCCCATCAAACTTATCAGCAGATACAATAATCGATTTTTACTGATCTCCGATATAAAACAAAGTTTGACATAAAGATTCATCAACATTTTTCTTCAATTTATGAAGTTTACTTAAAATTACATTGCACTAACTAAACATTGTTTAGGCACGGTCGAAAGTTGTATTGCCTGTTAGAAGAAGTGGAACACAAACAAGGCTCGTTACATAAACTATAAATAGCAACAGATTCTCAGAACCTAGAACTTAGTAACTAAAGCGGGTAAACACCGAGTTCCAATCAAGTTCTATAAATACCCGCAAACTTCAAAAATTATTTAACAAAATTTAAATAACGCTTACTCCCGCTTATTTTGCGGGCAAGTGGAAATTTCGTTTCACGGATTCGAAGTACTTAGTGTACAATAAAATACAAGAAAAGTAAAAAAATTTTTTTAAGAATAAAGCTGTAATTTGGTAATATTCTGGAAAGGCCTATGTTTGGAAGGTGACCTCCTATGGCTGATATAATATTCATGTTTGTGTATTATTATGAAAAATGTATGTATGTCTACCGACTAATATGAGTACCTAGACAAACTTTGCTCGGTTTTTAGGGTATAATAATAAGGTTACATGTACTTGAATGACAAAAAATATATCTAAAAAATTGTAATCTGTGGTAATTTATTTACAGCTATCTTTCCATATACATGCATGTGGGTACAGAAATAGATTACCAGAACTTTAATAATGGTTTGTTTGTTTTACTATGTAATAATAATATACTTTTTATTGCGCTCTAAATAAAAATACACTAACAATGGAAATATATCAAAAATAAGGGTACAATAGGCGATCCGCTAAAAGCGATCTCTTCCAGACAATCTTTGGATGGACAGGATAAACGAAAATCAAAAGACGGCGGTGAAGCAATACACACATATGTAAGCATAACCTACAAAATACAATATACCTATTGATTATTCCTAATTAACATAAACTTAAATACATATAAATAATATATAAATAAACTACGCTAACTAGCAAGTCAAAGAAAAAAAAATCTACATTACGTTCCAATTAAATATCCAAAAGTGCCCACCGCCATTGTTTTAGTAGAATTGACCCAGTTTCTAGGCGTGTACCACATGTATAGCTTAGGTCGGGAAGTTCTCATTAATATTTATTAGGTACTTGGACTGCTTATGCGGTTGCACGGGTTGACTTGCTAGGCGGTATTTTGTGCAGTTTCTTTGCAATCTTTGCAAACTTGCGATAAGCTTAATTTTAACTCGTAATATTTATTTATAACACATTTGCTCGTAAAGGGTATCTTATTTCACCAATTTCAATATCGTAATGTATGTCATTACGTACTTGTGCATTATTGTAATGTAAAACGCAGTTTATTTTTAATAAGATAAAACGTACGGCCAAGATGCTTCGTCTAAAACGAACGGTACTTTTTACAACCATTTATCTGTAAGAAAAACAATAAATATTAATTTACTTTATTAGTAATACTGGCAGTTTTTGTGACTTTTCTTTCCGAGAAAGTCCGAGTTTTATTTATTTCCTCGCAAATATGTTATAAAACGTCGTATGACATACTCGTACGTGCGCTTTGATAATTACAGCATTTATATCATAATGTACTATTACTTACTCATAATTAATTGGCAGCGTTAAACCAATAAGGTACAACAATTAATTTATATAGATTCAAATTATAAATTACAGCCGTCTTAACCTACCATGTTTGCGTACATACTCCTGGTAATAGATTGTAGACGGTAATTTGGGTGGGCAGGTTGGTTGTAATTGTGTAACTACAAAATTATGTTTAGGTAAAGGTGACTGGTTTTTTTAAATATCGAATAAATGTGTAGCGGCTCAAGTGTCTCTAAGCACCGAGACAAACCTTTAAGAGCAAGGTACGCTTTTATACAAACTCCCAAGTGATGTACAAAAATTGACAAATAACAAATTTAAAAACGTCATTAAACAAAATCTTTATAAAAAAGCCTACTATAACATATCGGATTATTGATCGTGCGAAGCGAGATCTCCAAATCAACTTGGGCAAATTGGCGTTGTATGTATGTACATAAGTATGTATGTATATGTATGTATGTTTGTTTGTCCGACGATAACTTTCGAAGTGTTGATCCGATCATCGTGAAATTTGATGCATAGGTTTGGTGTGACTAAATGTGCCAAAAATTTGGGGAGGTTGTTGAGATATTGGGGTTCAAGAGGGGTAAAAAATAATGAAAATGGGACTATTAGGTCAAGTGGGACGTCAAATGAAAATTCTTTATTAGTACATTTTAACCCCGTTTTTATTTTTAGTTTACATTTTGTAGTTTTTGAGTTATTAGCCATAATAAAAACAAAACTTTGACAAAATTCACAGGGTACACCAGTGACCCCACAATGCTGAAATTTGGTATTCGTTTAGCTTTAGTGACACAAATATAGGGAAAAATCTGAAATCCAGAATAACTGCAATTTCTACCCCTGAAAAGAATAACCAATTAACATGAACCCCGTTACCTCTAATTTGAATGAAACTGTAGATCAAGTAATTTGGTTATGCATTTCGTGGCACTAATTTCTTAGTCAGATTAAGGACGGCGTGCACAAAGTTCCCTAAACGTATTAAGCGACTAAAAATGTGTAAATTTGACGTGTTTGTATGATTTGACAACTTTTTAAATCATATTTAGCCACTAAATACGTTTAGGCATCATTGTGCAAGTCGCCATGAGAATAATATTTATTTTGTTTTTTGGGAGATTCGGGAGATCTTAGTTCGGGGCGAACCACTAGTTTAGTTAGATGATAGAGGAGCTTGGGGTTGAAATTGCTCGAACTTGTTCAAAAATGTTACGTAGACGTAATTTATTTTCTTTATTGTATGCACAGATTACACAAAAGGCAGATAGAGTGTACGCAACAAACAGTATGACGCCACTTTTCATTCATGTGTGCGTGGCGTTTAGAAATAGCTCTGTAGGGACACGTGTATCAGTGTGCGTGTAATGATACCAGAAAAGGAAAAAACTCCCTGTATTTTTTTAATGTGCTTTTACGACAACAGGTTCTAAAATTTTATTTGGAGACATGAATTTGTTACTAATTGAATACAAATATGTATGAGTATTAGGATTGAACAATTGTTTAATTATCAAGTTTATTAAACACTTAAATATTTCATGTACCATTGTAAACGCATTGTAAAATTACAGAAGAAATAATATGTGAAGATTTTTATAACTAGCGGTCCGTCCGGTGTTTATTGAGGTTTACATGGACTTTAATGTCCTCCTGGCCAAAGTACGGCTACGGCGGCCATCTCGCAAGAGACTAGCCAACAACGCAGGATATATTCCTGACTCCGGACTGTTATTAGAATTTGAAAAATTACAATAACACTTTGGCGAATAATAGAAACCCATTCCTCGCGTAGTACTACAGGCAACGGGGAACTTTTTGCTGCACTAAATTACATACGTGATTTTTTTTATATAGGTTCAGTATCACGTACTGAATATAAAAAAACAAAATGCTTACAAATTTTGCGAACGGAAGTGCCTTAAATTTGCGAAAAACCGTTTTGGCCTATATCTCCGTAGCCGTGCGCTTGAGGCCAAAAATTATCAGGAACTTTTTTGTAGACAATTAAATGTACTATCTTTTTTGTTTTATAATTTTTTTTGTGACATTTTCCGTTTACAACTTATACGATTATTATTGTTTATTTATCGACTTTTGGACCTATATCTCTTTTAATAATTGTTTAAATTAAACAATAAAATGCTCATAAGCTAAGTTGTAAATTGACACATTGTCTGCAACTTTGTCTTAGAACTTTTTTTGCTGAAGTTAATATTTTCGGAGTTATCACGCGTTCATTTTGAAAGTTCTGTGCCTTGGCGGTCAAGGTCACTAATGAAATACATCTAATGAAATCTCCGTGAGCTGTCTTAATGGGATCTCATTGAAATCTCATTATACAGCCATACTACGTATATATATATATATATATATAATATATATATATATAAATAAATAAATAAATATTTCTGGACATTTCACACAACGCTATCTAGCCCCAAACTAAGCAGAGCTTGTACTATGGGAACCAGATAACTTATAGAATACTTATATACTTTTTTTTTGTAAATACATACTTATAATATATAGAAAAACACCCAAATACGGAACATATATATACGTAGTATATATACACAGTACATATGTATGTATATCACAGTGGTGTGAATTAGTGTGTTGTGATTACGTGTGACCAAGTTCGTATATTCATCGTTTAGTGCTGAATAAAAGTGTTATTTTGGTTAGATCGATTCCCATTAATTTATCCCGAACCCTCAGCTCGTAACACTATCATTAGGTCTCGTTATCGTCTTTTCATCTAGTGACGGGCCGTCCAGCGCTGCGTGTCCAGTGCATGGTCTCCACTCGAGATCCTTTCTTCCCAACGGCCGTTTGTATATTTTATAAGATAAAAAAGTTGTTTTAGGACCAGCTAGGCAGGGATTGGGCATTTTTAAAACAAGTTTGAGGAGAGTATAGCAAACGACCTTCCATAAAAAAAATATATAAGTTTGGCCCTTTCTGTATATAAGGCGTTTAGTATACAATCTGGTTATCTATAAAACCTAGGCATTCTAGACACAACTAAATTATTTAAGTATCATGATCCGTCGATGTTCCATTTTATTTTCTTATCCCAAATTGTATTGAGCTCATCAGGCCAGAGATCAAATAAAATTGTATTCGCTGGCCCATCATTTGCTGCCTAGTAAGACGAGGCATTTTTTTCTTGATCACTATAGATATCAAATTTATCAAGTTGATTTTATTAGCAGAAGAATATCTGATTTAAGAAACAATTTAATAATCCTTGTTTCAAAATAGCCTGGGTGAGAAAAGTGGTCAATTTATGATGTGTTATGGATAGATAGGTGGATTAATGGTATATTTTAAATTTTCGCGATCATTGTACATAATTACTGATTATTAATTATTTAAGGGGGTTTGAGTGCGCTCGTAACGACAGTTGTTGTCACACTGTTGAAACGTCGGGATAACAAATAAAAAAGGTACATACGCGATAAATACCCGTTTTATTCAGTAATTATGTTTTTAATGGTACAACAAAATTTAAGCATCAAACAATAAAATTACACTTTTAAATCATTGGTACAATCAGCGACGCTAATTGTTAACCTCTTGTATGCTTAAAGATTGAAATAAAAACTTGTAGAAAAATGATTTCCAAAAAGTTTTTATTACTCGTCGTGTGTTTAGATAAAATCTATATTTTAAACCACTTACTTTTTGGAAATCATCCTCATACAACCTTTTATTTCAATCTTTAAACATACAGAGGCTTACCAGTTAGTGACGCTGTCTGTATTGCACCCTTATCACTAAATGCAATCTCTTCCAGACAGCCCTTGACTGGACAGGATCTATGTAAGTATTTTTTTTTATATATATATAATTATAGGCTTGCGTTTAACCACTATCTCGCCTGATGGTAAGGGATGATGCAATCTATGACGTTACATGTTTGCCTAGAAGAAACCTATTCACTCGCGACTTAAAGATACCCAGGTTGTAGCTATCAGGAAACACAGACTCTGGCAAGGCGTTCCACTCTTTGGCGGTGCGCATAATAAAGGTCGAAGAGAACCGCTTTGTGCGAATGGGAGGCACTTCTACCATATAGCGGTGGCGCACCGCAGAGCGTCTGGTTGTCCGATGACAGAATGGAGGTGGTGGGATTAGGTTGAAAAGTTCCGCCGCACACTCTCCGAAATGTACTCGATAAAAAACCGAGAGGCTAGCAACCTTTCGTCGATGCTCCAGGCTGAGGAGCCTTGCATCAACTAGCTCATCGTTGCCTATGAGCTTCCTGGCTCTTCTCTCAATCGATTCCAGAGCTTCAAGTTAGTACTTCGCTGATACGGCCCAGAGGTGAGAACAGTACTCCAAACACGATCGGGCTTGTGCTTGGTATAAGTTGAGCAACTGTCCCGGTGTGAAGTAGTGCTCACTTTTGCGAGTATACAAAGCTTTTTAGCTGCCAACTAGGCTTTCGACTCAATGTAGGAGCCGAAATTGAGAATCGGAGTTAATGAGATACCAAGAAGCTCGAGGTGGTCAGATATCGGTACGGATACATTTCGGAAAGTAGGTCAGAATAAATTGACTACGTTTTGCAGAGAACAGACATGCCTGGATCGTATTCGCATTGAACTTGACAAGATTGGCATCACCCCAGTCGGAGATTGCCTTCAAAGACAAGTTTAGGCGCTCGACCATGGCATATAAGGTTATTGACGACGTCCGTGGCGCAGTGGGCGTATAGCCGGCTGAGACGCAAGAGGTAGCGGGTTCGATTCCCGCCACTGAACAAAATGTTTGCATGATCTACAGGTATTTGTTTCGTGTCTGGGTGTTTTTCTATATATTACAAGTATGAATTTACAAAAAAAAAAGAGTATTTAAGTATTCTATCAGTTATCTGGTTCCCATAGTACAAGCTCTGCTTAGTTTGGGGCTAGATAGCGTTGTGAAATGTCCAGCAATATTTATTTATTTATTAAAGTTTACAAGCTGATAATATTTACACACCCATTCAAAGGTTACCTGGAAGAGCTCGCTCACAGCGATAAGCCCGCCATTTATATTGCCTTTTAAGTCTAGTTTACTACCTACTTATTTTTGTATTATTTCTGATTCTGTAATAATTCAATAAATACCTTTAATAACTATCTATGTATCTAATATTAGGTTTCTCTTTTATTTGTAGGGTAGACATAAATTTCAGATGAATCATTCGTGAAATCATTTAATTTTTTTTACTGATATGTTATAAACAAAACAAAGTTGTGGCCTAGGAACAGAAATTTATTATGATACACCCAAAGAAGCAACTCTGGACTGTCAAATTGTTTTTAAACGAAACCAATTGAATATATAACTCGGAACAAGACAGAAGTTTGGAAGAATAGGTAAAACTTGTCACGCTGAATTTATAGATAGAAATTCAAATACACTTAGATTGGTTTGATGACAAAAGACAAAGATCACCACCGTGGTGCAGGGTCAGATTCCCGCCCGGAACAAATGTTCGCATGATTTACAGATATTTGTTCCGGTCTAGATGTTTTTCTATAAGTATGTATTTACAAAAAAAAGTATATAAGTATTCTATCCGTTATCTGGTTCCTACAGTACAAGCTCTGCCTAGTTTGGGGCTAGATAGCGTTGTGTGAAATATCCAGCATTCTTTATTTATTTAATTAACTACAATAAATTAATTCTAGTTATGTCTTTTCCAATGGAATGTTTTCCCAGATAATTATTTTGAAATATTTTACATCCTACTACAATTCAAAAAATATTTCTACGCACTGCTACGACTTTCGTAGAGCTCATAGCATTTCGTAGCAAAGTGTTTTGTAACAGTACAAGCTTCCGGCCGCGGTTTCGGACGCGTCGTAAGTCAATTAAAAGAGCCTCTGCCTCAATCCAGATCACAATCTATCTATATAAGGCAATTGGTCCAACCGTTTAGTAGTAAAATCGTAACAACTTACTGATAGACAGAGAGACAGAGTTAATGTTTTAGTGAAATAAAATTTACACCATAAACGGGATATTTACCATTACATGTAAGTTATTGAGTGTCCCGATAATTCCTGTGGCTCCTGTGGTGAGAATATGTAGGAACCGCAGAATCGAAGTGCTAATTACGCTTCCCGATGCCGTGAGTGTTTTGTGTCAAAATCGAGTTATGATCGAGAATAAAACCGGATGTAATAATATTAGTGATTTCATTCCTAGCAAGAGGGTAGACCGATAGCCAATAATCATCCACCAATAAAAACTTAGCTTATAAGTAATCATGGCATATGCAACTGTCGAGATATCGGGACACTCAAAAACTAGTCACTATCTTATATCACAAAAAAAGTGTGTAAGAGTCCACACAAATACTGTATACCGACTTAAAATAGAACAAATTAAATTTTCAATCTAATATCGATGTATGTTAATGCAGCAATTGACGTAACACAGAAATAATATACAACTGAAATGTGCTGCTTCTTAAGCTCGTTATAGGACCCGCAGTACAATTCTGTGGTAAATTCATAGACAAACCTGTGGTTACCAATGGTATTTCCACTCCGGTATTCTACTTGGTACATCTACTGATCGGATAGCCATTATTTCTTTGTTCACGTATCACGTTTTTCGACAACAAAGAGTCCTACGTTTTCAATACTGACATAGACATAGACAATAATTTATTCACTACATACTGTCACGTTTACTTACACATTTTCAGTTTTTCTAACTGCTCCACCGGCACGTCCTGAAACAAAAAGAAACGAATGTAAACGATAAAATAAACGAAAGCGATGAATATAGTAGTAAAGCTCTTTGTTAAAGAGTTTGTCTGGGGAAGTACGACCACGCACAGTAATTATTTCTGCCGCAAAGCTCGTATTGCTTAAAAAAATGTAAATACAGTAACTTAACTTCCTACCTACTCTAATTTAACTCACCTACTTTTGTAAGGAATCTATTTGTGATAGGAAAATAAACATTTTATTTATTTATTTATTGCTGTGATCCGGTTCCGGTGCCGGAGAAATTACAGGCAGAGACATTGCACCTGTGTCTCTATGGGAGACAATGCAATGCCATGTATGCCAAATATTAGTTGAGATATCATGTGAGGTAATGCAATTGTTGTAGGGAAGGGGTGGCAAAATATATATTGCTGGACATTCCACACAGTGCTATCTAGCCACAAACTAAGCAGAGCTTGTATTTTTGATTGTTGTTGTTTGTTGTATTGATTTTTTTTTGTAAATACATACTTTTATTGGAACTAGTTGACAGTACACACTTGTTTGATTTTTTTTTTAGTTTTATTTAGCTTTCGCCGTCCTTCCCCATGTAAACTGTAACTATTAACTTTTAACTATTGTTAATCATGGCACAAAAATTAAAGCATGTGCCACCCGAAATATAATGGATACCTAATCCACATTCCTGACATATATTACTTTAGTGAGATAGAATAGAATAGAATAGAATACTCTTTATTGCACACCAACAACATTAAAAATACAATAAAAATACACAAAAATTAAGGTAAGTACAATGGGCGGTCTTATCGCTAAAAGCGATAGATAGATAGATAGATAGATAATTCTTTATTGTTACACCAAATTACAATAAATTAACCTAGAAAACTTAGACTAATACATGGTGGTACAATGGGTGGCCTTATCGTCAAAGCGATCTCTTCCAGGCAACCTTTGGATGGACTGGATTGAAAAAACGTGTGAGGAGGCGGTGTTGCAATAAATACCTATTTATGGAGGAGTTACAGACAAATAATATACTGTTTACGAAATAATATAAATTATATTCGGTAAGACAAATCGCGACCCATTTTTTGAAATGCAGATAAAGTTGTAGGCGTTTGTAAGTGGTTTTAATTACACAAAAAGCTTACCACATGAAAACACAGCAAAATAATTACAAATTAATGTCATTGATAAAGTACTTATAACAAACACGAGCTGTTTACGGGTTTCAATATTAAATTGATCGGTAAATGTACTCGAGAAGGACGCATTTGCGAATATTCGCAGAATACGAAAACGTATAATTTAATATCACGTAAATTTTGCTATCCGATATATTGGTTTCATTGTTTTGCGCTGTTTAATTAAATAGGTAATTATATATTAACCTCCGATCAACCTGCGGTAAAAGAAAGAAAGTAGAAGAAATAAATTACATTTATAAGTTCCCACAGACAATATGACAAAGACATATTACATCTATATAGGGTGTTTGATAATATACGCACAAAAATTAAAGGGGGTTATTTTGATGAGCATAATAAATAAATTTGTGAAATGTTTACCATAGAAATGTGAAATTTTATTTTGGCATGTACAAAATAAACACTTTATTAAACTTATGTTGTGCTATTGCATAATGCTTGCCATCTGACCGCAGATACTGTATTGGTGACGTCTCGAGATATCTCTTGTTGTCCCTTTCTAACCCAAAACCCGCAGCCATTTCCGAAAGAGATATCAAATTGGCCTTTATTTTTGGATGTCGATTGCAAGAGTGGGCAGTAAGTTTTATATCGAATTAATCACCTAAACTTAGTCGATTTTCTTTAAAATTTGATAATATATGTACTAGTGGTTTTTTTGAAGAAGTTTTTTATTATGTTTTGAGAAACCGTCACTTGAATATAGTTAGTGTATTACCAAACACCCTGTATATATAAAACAAAGTCAGGTTAGTTGCACCATTTATAACTCAAGAAAGGCTTAACCGATTTTGATGTTTTTTGATTTGTTGGATTTGTCTCCGCCCGAAATAGCAGAATATCTATTAAATATAGGAAAAATTCACGCAAAAAAAAAATTATGAAGAAAATTCATTTTCTAATACATAGATGCAGCTAATAATGGTCGATTGACAATTCTATCGGTGACGTACATTGGCAGCCCGCGTCATATGCATGTCAAGGCGGTACGAGTTAAGTAAGCTAGTTAAGTATAAAAACAAATAGAGACTATCGCGATCACTGTACATAATTACTGATTAAAATATAATTTCTCGACAGGTAAACAAGACAGCGATAGAGGAGCATCAGGAAGACTCGGGACTGAATCATTGGATTGAACTGCATGATCCTAAAGTTCTCTCTAGTGAACGCCATTATTACAAGAGAATGGTTCGTGAAGCGATTTAAATCAAGAAATTTGCCAATTTCAATCGGGAAGAGGGCTATAGACTCGCAGCGACTCGGTGCGCGTCGTAATCGTCGTCTCAGTGCGTAGATACGGTGTAGTGTGTCGTAATATGAACGAGGACATTTCTAATTCTGAAGACCAAGTGAGGGTAGTTGCTGCAGCTGTCATCATTTCTCGACGGTAGCTCCAAGTACTACTACGCCACTATTTCTACGTGTATTGTTTGTTTTTTATGTTGTTTTTTATTTTAAGTGTGATTTACAATAAAGCGTTTTCTATCTATCTACCATCAGATCAGGTAGTGGTAGCTTGACTATCACCAATAAAAAAAACATGATTCTTACAAATCATGCGGAAAAACTATCTATTTTTGTAACTACGTAGGATGAAAACTGCGAACTGGAATTTTCAGCATTTTCATGAATGGAAATGAAGAAACTTTTACGTAACCGGTTGGTTACGTAAAAGTTTCTTACAAGAGCAAACACCGCTGCGAGTGTTGTTTTCAACAAAAGAGCTACTATTTTTAGCCTTTCCTTCTTAGTTAGTTTTCTAGCGAGCGGAAAAAGTAGTAGTTAAAATAAAAGGTTTTTTATTTCTAATCATGAGTGAAGTTAAGAGTTTAGCGGTAAGGAACGGGTTGGAGACATAATCATGTAATGTACAACTAGGTTCTATGCCTTATTAGGCACACCATATAGGTATTTTTACCACACATGGTTCTGCCATAGGCCATAATTCAAGATTTTACTGCATATAATATTTCGATTTAGATTTTTTTGATCGAGCGAAGCGTGATCTCCAAATCAACTTGAGCAAATCGGCGTTGTATGCATGTTTGTTTGTCCGAGGATAACTTTCGAAGCGTTTATCCGATCATCGTGAAATTTGGTATATAAGTAGGTAATAATGGCACAATTTTGGTGTGACTCAATGAGTTAAACATATTGGGGGGTTGTTGAGATATTGGGGTTCAAGAGAGGTAAAAAAAAACTAAAATGAGACTATAAGGTCAAGTGGGACGTCATATGAAAGGTCTTTATTATTACATTTCAATCCTGTTTTTATTTTTAGTTTAATCTTTGTAGTTTTTGAGTTATTAGCCATAATAAATACAAAGCTTTGACAAAATTCGCAGGGTACACCAGTGACCCCCCAATGCTAAAATTTGGTATGCGTGTAGCTTTAGTGACACAAATATATGCAAAAGTCTAAAATCCAGAATAACTGCATTTTGTACCCCAAAAAAGAATAACCAATTTATATGAACTCCCGTTACCTGTAATTTGAATGAAATTGTAGATCAAGTTAGTTGGTTATTTATTTCGTGGCACTATTTTGATAGTCAAAGATTACAATTTTTTTTTTGTTTATATGGGAGAATCGCGAGATCTCAGTTCGGGGCGAACCACTAGTATATTACAATACCTAACTTTTAGGTACAGAGAGATATGTATGAGCAATCGAGCATACTTAATAAACTGCAGAGAATAAGAAAATGGAAGATCATCATCATTACCCCCCTACCAGCCACAGGATATCCACTGCTTAACATAGTCCTCCCCCATAGATTTCCCAGAGCACCCAATCTTGTGTGACCTGCACCCAACGGCTCCCAGCAACCTTTAACAGGTCGTCTTTCCACCTAGTGGGGGGCCGTCATACCCTGCGCTTTCCAGTGCGTGGTCTCCACTCGAATGGAAGTGTATAGTGTTGCAAATGGATCTTCGCCCAACAAGGTGCTGCTGGCTGGTGAGCGCCACTAATAACAAAAATAAATGTGATACGATAAAATAAAATAAAATTGTGTGGTTTTATGAAACCACGGTAAAAGGAAACTTTGTTTCACATTATAGACATTTAACTAAAAATTTTCCTTGGCACAAATGAGTAATTGTCTATACACTACACGGTCAGCTGATGCGAACTATAGGCACCGCCATATTGGCCTTGGCAGCTCTGACGAGCGCCCCCTACTCCGCGGCCGACCGTCACGCGACATTCAACACACAGGCGAAAAAGTTTGAGACGATGTAATAAAAGTTTCACATTAATAAAAAGATTAACTCTAAATAAGAACCTACATGAACAATAGTATACAAAGAGATAGGAATACTATATATGCTTACATTACCTCCAAACCACTTTCTGATACAGAGGGCGAGCAATTTTACTTATACAGAATTCATACCGCCGCGCCGCCCTCCCACACAAGTCTATAGAATTCAGCTTATTCAGAGATGGAAGGTTTTGATTTAATCCCTGCTAGATAACGGTTACTTCCAGTTCGCTGGATATTTCAACATAGTTATAACTTCTATATCTAAGTTTGTTCATAGTTTCAAACTTTTTCAATTTGTTCTCAATGAACCTTGCCTTTAGACTTACTCAATGAACCCGGTACTTTATCAGTTTTACCTAAGTATACTATCGTAAGTATTCCTTTTTAATGGTATTCTAAAGTTTGCGTATTAGCTGTAACTAGGTTACGTCCTGTGTTTTGAAGTTGCGAGCTTTGTCACGTCACATACTCGTATTTATTCCTAAACTATATTTTCTGGATCGTGAAGGACTTTGCCTTGCAGTAAATAAAGTCGGGCTGGATTTTTATCAACCTCTATAGCAAGGCAGGTGAGAGGCAGGAGCTTGCGGGTCCGATTCCCACCGCAGAACAAATGTTTGCATGATCTGTAATTATTTGTTCCAGGACAGTTTGTGTACTTAAGTTTTTGATATCCGCTATAAAACCCTAAAGTGGGGTCTATGACTGTTGGATGTTATTGTATTGTTACGAGCTGAGGGTTCGGGATAAAATAATGGGAATGGATCCAACCAAAATAACACTTTTATTCAACACGATGACGATGAATACACGAACATGGTCACACGTATCACAACACACCAATTCACACCACTGGTGCACCACTTAAAGTCACCGAAATGTTCGCACGTATAGCTAAATCCAGACTGACTCGGGAGCAACTACTGTTCACGCGAGACCCTTCCCACGTCAGTCCTCCAGGGCCTCGCTGAGACTAACTCACTGAGACTGACTGTCCGGCCATCTCTCCGGTCTATTTATATCGCGCATATTTCGATTATTCGAGAACGATGTCGATCCTTCCAGGAAAGGGTCGGTCCCTCGACACAATGGCCACTCCCCATTCTGCGAAACCACAAACAATAGCAACAATAACACAGCAAGACAAAAGCGTTCGAGAAGGTTCGATTATTACTCATTGTTTAACAGCCTCGGCGTATCACTATGTTAAATATTGCCCTTGTCTAAAGATGCTTACAAAATCCCTATTCATTTTAATTTATTCCAAAAGCAATATTGACAACTTAAAAGGTAGTACGAGTATTAGTCAGTTTACGCTTACATCAGCAAAGTAGAAGGAATAATTTGCCCTTCTAAAAATATCTAATAAATAAATATAAATATTGCTGGACATTTCACACAACGCTATCTAGCCCCAAACTAAGCAAAGCTTGTACTATGGGAACCAGATAACTGATAGAATACTTACTTATATACATTTTTTTTTTGTAAATACATACTTATGATATATAGAGAAAAAACCAGACCCGGAACAAATATCTGTAGATCTTGCAAACATTTGTTCCGCGGCGGGGATCGAACCCGCTACCTCCTGCGTCTCAGCCGGCTATTCGCCCACTGCACCACGGAGGTCGTCAAATCAATCTAAGTTGCTAGTACGTGAATAAACAGCCTTAAATGATATCAGCTGGTACGTTATAATTATTATTATTATATTGTGCAATCGCGTCACTCATTGCATAGGTTTTTTAATACAAGTATTATTATGTATATTCGATTTTAGTTTTTTATTATTGTTTCAGCGTCATAGCCTTATACACAACCTTTTTCTACGTTAGTTAACAGTTGAGATTTCTATTAAATATGGCCAATCCAAATTTTAGCCATATCTCTTGTGAAATTATGTACGATATGTACAAACTATGTGCAAATAATGTTTTTCCTACATAAATGTGACCATTCCACACATCTAAAAAATTTTCGTAAACAAAGATTACGTCAGTAAACTCGGAATAGAAGTAACAGGTAATCATCGCCTTTAACAAATCTTTATTTAGCTTCGCTAATTCCGTTCTACCCAAACTTTGCCTGGAAGAGTTCGATCGTATAACATTATAGAGTTATCTTATCTAAATGAACTTGAAAATTCACCTTCTCGTAAATTGCGATTACTTTGATCAGTAGGTACAGTTTGTACTCCGTACAAAGGCACGGTAACCTTTGACTGTTTAGAAATTAAGTTTTTACATAAATAAATAAATATTACTAGACATTTCACACAGCGCTATCTAGCCCCAAACTAAGCAGAGCTTGTATTATGGGAACCAGATAACTGATAGAATACGTATATACATTTTTTTTTTTGTAAATACATACTTATAATATATAGAGAAACAACCAGACTCGGAACAAATATCTGTAGATCATGCAAACATTTGTTCCGCTGTGGGGATCGAACCAGCTACCTCCTGCGTCTCAGCCGGCTATTTGCCCACTGCACCACAGAGGTCGTCCTATCAGTCAAAAACTCAAAAAAGATGCATTTTCTGATTAAAATAAGAAACAACGTTTTCTACAAATAAAAAACGACAGCATATTTTGTTATTTTTATAATTATATTGTATTTTTTAGTATTATTATATTTATGTAGGCAATTAGGTAGTTAGTAGTTTTTTATTTATATTTTATATATTTCATATTTATATTCGTATTTTTGTTAGTACCTAGTTAAGCACGCCAACCTAAGTTTTTTACCTGTCATGGTTGACTGGTAGAAAATGATTTTAGCATTAAGTCCTTCATCTGTACATTTTTCTGTTTGTGTAATAAAGAATTAAAACAAACAAATAAACTTACGGATCTGATAAGAGGTAAAACTGTGTGTGAGGAGCAAAAAGTGATTTTATATCAAATAAATTTCATCAATGGATCCAATAAACGTTCTTCAAATACTGAGAATTCTCGTACCTCTTACGAAACCGGAGAGGTCGACGTCAAACTCAATAAAAGGCACGATTGGTGCTATTGCTGTGGATAAAGCCACTTCGCTTGTTACCAATTTAAGTCATGGGCAAAAGGCTTCGCAAAAATAGTTGTTTTTACAAGTTAATTTTTACAAAAACGGATTGTGTGGTTTTATGAAACCATAGTAAAAGTGAAACTTTGTTTCACATTATAGACATTTAACTAAAAATTTTCGTTGGCACAAATGAGTAATTGTCTATACACTACACGGTCAGCTGATGCGAACTATAAGCGCCGCCATATTGGCCTCGGCTACTCTGACGAGCGCCTTTCACTTTATCCCTACTCCGCGGCCGACCATCACGCGACATGCAACACACAGACGAAACAGTTTGAGACGATGTAATAAAAGTTTGCCTTTGAATATAAAACCCCTATACTTAAAAACTCATATTAAAAAATCTTTACAGCAGCACCCTCTGGTGAATTAACACTGTGTTATGATGTTAGGTCGCCCATTGTACCTATAATTTAAACATTCTTTTTTTTGTTCTTTTTGTTTATTTATATTTTAACTAGTTATTGGCAGCGGCTTCGCCCGCGTTGTTCTGGGGTGCAAAAATACATAAAGAGACTTAGACATTCCATTTTTATCCCATGGAAACTGATTTAAAGGATAAAAAGTAGCCTATGGGGTAATCCAGGTTATCCACCAAATTCCACGTATACACCAAATTTCATCGAATTGGTTCAGCCGTCACGACGTGATGGAGTAACAAACAAACATCCAAACTTTCACATTTATAATAATTAGTGTTATGTGATGGTGTGCAATAAAGATATTATCTATCTATCTATCTAATTCCATCTAAGAACCATCGGAGATATATCACAAACCTTTTTTTATTTGTTATCCCGACGTTTCGGCTGTGTTGCAACAGTCGTGGTCAAGAGTTGACTGGAGTTCTTGGAAATACCGTCGAGAAAAATTGAAAAATACTACTTTTTACAAGCTTTTTATTAATTTGCAATGCATGTATGTTTGTCCGGGTGGAATCTTGCAACTGAATTTTAAACACGTTCCCCTCAACCGATTGAGCTGAAATTTGGAAAACATATGTAACTTCGGTGACAATGCAATAACATGGTACCATAGAGGTAGTCTCATGATGAGACGGATGCTAGACAACGGAACTTCTGAATGGATAATACTACTATTATCCAGGCTACTAGTGTTTGGGCTCATTTGAATCTGCTTGTGGTTCCGATTATGAATTTTATTGAAGTTTGTTTTAAAAAAGTATTTTTTCAACAAAAAACTTATTTAGTTTATACTTTTGTTTGAAAGCTGTTGTTTGTGTGGTGGTTTTTAGGTCTGGTGTGGAAATTGGTGCATTGGATTCAAAATCGAGATTGCTATGTCAATCACGGTTAAGAAAGAATAGGTACACAATAAAAGCATACATAATGGTGAGGATAAACATCGTGAGGAAACCGGTATGTTCTAGAACTAAAAATTCGAAGACGTTCGTGCCATCAACAACTGTTCTAATAAGCAACGATGGGCTTGCAACCTATCGAGTGCAAAAAATGGGCATGTATTAAACGTAAAGTTGAAATAGAGTTTGGTAAGGACATACGGCCAGACACGTTGTCGGAATGGGTGAACAATGTAGAAGGTATAAATAAATTTATGAAATTTGTCAGCCTCGTAACAAAGGAGGCAAATATTAGAAATAAATAGACTACACTACATACCTAGATAATTACACTGCTCAAACTTGCTCAATTGGTACCTACTTATAGATGTATAAAATAAATAATAAGTTAAATACAGACTAAGCACAATATTAAATACGACTAACCAGGTTCTGTACAAAAAAAACTTAAATTTAAGACACAAACGCAATAAACAAAAAAAAACAAACAACACACCACATGAATAAAAAACATGTATTAAATATAAGTATTTATTGGACCCACCCACAGATGTACAAATTACTCTGTCATTACCAAATAAAGTAAACGCAAAATGTTATACCTAAAAACGTCTCTGACCTGTGTCAGAGGGAAACAGGCGGAACAAACGAAAAAAAAAAAAAACGTAAAGTTTAGAGTTACCTCTGACTACCCCCTTGTGGGATATCTTTACGGGTCTGTGTACTGAGTAAGAGGTCCTGGGATGTTCATCATTAACATAGTCGTGAGGTTTTTTGATTATTTATAAAAAGTATATACGGAACGAATTAGATACTTACATATCAAATAACTATTCTGCAGAAATGCATCTTTGGAATCCACACTGTGTTTTGACTTTAACATTGGCAAGGAATCTCAAATCCAATGGAAAGAGATAAAAAAAACTTGAGAGGTGTTAAGGGACACCCGGATGGAACGAAGTTCCTTTCGATTAATTAGTGAAGGAATTGTAATAAAATTTTATTTTTTTTAAGTTATAACAAAAAACCTGTACACACTCAACAAAAATAATCGTCGCGACACCACACTGTTCAATGCGAAATAGAAATGAAAATATCTGGCTTGCTTTCTATAAGAGAGAGAGAGAGAGAGACAGACAGAGAAACATGCGACGCCGAAATATCTGGCTTGCTTTCTATAAGAGAGAGAGAGACAGACAGAGAAACATGCGACGCCGCACAGCTTACAATAGCTTACTATAGCAAAAAGTGTCGTGACAACTTTTCGTAAGAATTTTTTCCGTCTAGCCCCCTTTCACAGCGCGCGATAAGGAACTTCGTTCCAAAAAATATATTTATAATTGTTGTAGGTTCATGATTTTTCCTCCAATGTTCCTGTTTTGTAGACCCGTGTAGGCTACAATTTTTTAGACTTTACGCCTTTTCTAGAACTTGCAATAAACAATCGTAACGTTTGGCGAAAGGCTGTTGACCTAAAACAGGTGATATACAGAATTTTCACTGAAGATTTTTACCGAGTGATTCTTCAATGGATATCATCGAGTTCACAAAAAAAAGTCGTAGAACATTCTCGTAAGTGTCGAGAGTCGCCCCGTTCTGGGAAACCCTGTATAATCACTATTTACAAATTTTGCTGAACGAAAAAATTATGAACTCGCTTCTGTAAACATATACATGTGCTTTTTGTAAACTTTTTTATCTGTTATATATTTGTATACAATAAGAAGACAGTCAACTAATATCGTAAATGTATGAAGTTAGCATACACTCATATAGTCAAAAACACACGATTGCTTCCCGAATCGTGAATGTCTCTAGGGAAGGAAAAACAATTTCAATAAAGCAGTGGGCGTTTTTAATTTCGTAAGCTCCCTGAAATTTGATAATTACGCCCGTACAATTTTGTGTAATTTCAAGGACGTCAAGTACGATTCCCTTCAGACTATTTATTTTCTACAAAATATTATAATACAACTCAAAATAAAATTGTATATACAAAGTTGTAAGGGAAATACAAAGCAAGGCGATCGAATAAATTTTCAATCTTTACCCGCGTCAATCCAACAAATCCATCAATGTGTTAGAGTGAAACAGGGCTGCATCGCCTATGCATACATGCCCATGTTTCACTCTAATCCATTGATGGATTGGTTTCACATTTTGATCCACTGTAGCACATTACCCGGATGGATTATCCACACTAATATTAATAGGTCTTTACCTATGAAATTGCCGTTCTTCAGTACTGGTCATTTCAAATAGAAAAAAAGTATGGAATGGCTTTGTATTCTAAATTCAAATTAATTTTGTTTTAAAAAAATGACATTCTTTTTACAAACTCAAGTCTTTTGTTTATTGATTAGCGTTGTATTTTCATTACATTTGAACATGTTTCGTCATAATGGATACTTTAAAAATTCGTGTAATTATGGAATATGAGTTCCGTCGTGGCACCAACGCGACACAAACGGCACGTAACATCAAAAACGTTTACGGAGAGAACTGTACAAACGAACGCACAACCCGTTATTGGTTTTCCCGGTTCCGTTCATTAACATCAAATTTGGAAATTTTGACTTGAAAAATGAAGCTCGTGGTCGTCCGGAGACTTTGGTCAACAATGATGAATTAAAGGCGATTGTGGAAGCTGACGAAACTCAATCTACAGCTGAGCTAGCAGCAGCTTTTGATGTTAGCATCAAAACAATTTTGATCCATTTGCGACAAATACGCAAGGTAAAAAAACTTGATAGGCAAAGAAATGAAGAAATTTTGAACCGAATTGTTACGTGCGATGAAAAATGGATTCTGTTCGACAATCGAAAGCGCTCAGCAAGTTGGTTAGATCCTGGTTCAGCACCAAAGCAATGCCCTAAACCAAAAATGACCCCTAAAAAGGTGATGGTCACTGTTTGGGGTCTAGTGCGGGTGCAATCCACCGCAGCTTTTTATAAAATGGCATGAGTATTACTGCAGATGTGTACTGCGAAGAACTGGAGACAATGATGGAGAAGCTTGCACATCGGCAACCAACTTTGGTCAATCGGTCGTCCCCACTGCTCCTTCACGACAACGCGCGACCCCATACTGCACAACAGACAGTCTCCAAGCTGCAAGAGCTGGGGTTGGAAGCTCTCCCTCATCCGCCATACTCACCAGACTTTGCACCCACCGACTATTACTTTTTCCAAAATTTAGACAACTTTTTAATGATTAAAAAATTCAATTCCCGAAAGGCAGTACAAAATGCCTTTGAAGAGTTTGTTGCCTCCCGTCCAGCTGATTTTTACAAGAAGAGCATCAATAAACTGCCAATGCGTTGGCAAAGATGCGTCGATTGCATGGGTGATTACTTTGAATAACAGAAATAAAAAAGTTTAAAAAAATAAGTGTTCTCACTTATTCCATACAAAACGGCAATTTCATAGGTAAAGACCAAATATAGATTCGAAAGTAACTTGTTCTCTATGTCCATCCGATATGATGTAAGTACTGATAATTTGACAGCTTATGACAGGAACAACAATCATAATCGTTAAATAATGGTATGGCTCTATAATCGTTTTTCTTATAAATTAGCATAATTGAGTCCCAAATCGGCCGTAACTTCTGTCGTATTATTATGGCACTCAGTCCAAAGGATGTCTGGAAGAGATCACTTTGTTATAAGACCGCCCATTATGCTTACATTAATTTATTTTTTTATTTCTTTATAACTGTTGTGTCTAGCTTGTAAGGTTTATTAAATAATTTTTGTTTATTCATTCAGTGGTAGCTATCTACACCTGGGTGTATCTCTATTCAGGGGCTAATTAGTGTTTAAGTTTAGTCGTTCATTTGTTGTCTACTCTACTAACGTAGTTTTTAAGCACTGTATTTACTAATAGTTAGATTAGATTAGATAATTCTTTATTGCACACCATAAAACAATACAAATAAATCAAATCAAATCTATTTATTGCGTAATACGGGTAGGCACAAGGTGTTTAGTATTGTATAGCCTAAGTACAGCCATATTCAGCGTTTTACGCATGTAATGTCGAGTTTTATTAGTATGTTCCATTCTAATTGTACATAATAAAAATATCAAAATTGTTGGTTTAGTTATAATTATTATTAAACAAGATCCTTGTCCTCTAAATACTCCTTAGAATTATAATAAGCTTTTTCTACAAGTAGTTTTTTCAGTTTTGCCTTGAATACGTTCAGACTTGAAGCGTTTAAATACAGACGAAATAAAAAGAACTATACTATATTATCACACTATATGTAGATAAATAATATAATGGGGTATGAATTATTTATTAATCGAGCGAAGCGAGATCTTAAGCTATTATTAGCCATAATAAAAACTGAACTTTGACAAAATTCACAGGTTACACCAGTGATCCCACAGTACTTAAATTTGGGATGCGTGTAGCTTCAGTGACACATATATAGGGAAAAGTCTGAAATCCAAAATAACTGTATTTTTTATCCCAAAAAAGTGTAATAAATTAACATGAACTCCCGTTACCTGTAATTTGAATGAAACTGTAGGTCAAGTTAGGTGGTTTTACATTTCGTGGCACTATTTTGATAGTCAATGATTACAAATAATATTTTTTTGTATGGGAGACTCGCGAGATCTCAGTTCGGGGCGAAACACTAGTTTATGTTAAAGAAAACACAATAGTATTTTAACAACGAAACTACAAAGGCATAAAATCAAAAAACTTATTGTTGTTTATTCACGATTAATTTCCTTTCAAGGAAAATTGTTTAGTAAGTAATTTCAAAAGTTCTTCTATTTTTATTTGAAGTTAACAAAAGTATTGCGAATTGCGATGTAGTCTTTCATATTTTCTATAATTAAATCCAACTGTTCAACTGAATTACTTTTTCGTATTGAGTTACTGCACATGAGGGGACTTGTACCAGGAAGAAGACCATCACGAAAAATCTAAGATTTTTTTATAGAAAACCGTAGAATGCCTTTTTTCCTTTTAGCTCATTGTATAAGTCCTCTTGTCTTTCGAAAAGTACCAATTAACTGTGTACGAGGCTTGAGATCCAAAAAACGAGATTTTAGTTGCTTTTGTACGAGGAAAAAAGTTCTAAGTTCTGCAAATGATGTATCTCACTTACCGACTTGTTTTCCGATCCATCACTCCGATCTGGAACAATAAAATGAAGTGTTTTAGATCAATAATGTATTCTTGAGAAAACAATAATACACAGATATTTTTTTAATTACAATCTAAATGAAACTGCACAGATGCGAACTTAATTCAAGGTTGGCATTACAGGTTAAAAATACCTACAAAAATAATATTATGTAAGTTATTTTAAATGAGTTAATAACCTCCTGGTTATAATTACAAAACAGGTTTTTCAAAGAATGCTTAAACAAAAATCCTAGTACAATTTTCAATTTACTCTGGACACTCAGATTGACTGCGTAAACAATTATTTTCTACTTCCCACGCAAATGTTGAAACAGCCGACAGCTTGATAAATGAAATTGTACTTCGTTCTTCTTAATTTTTTTTATCTAACTTGCTCTATATGTATTTTCGTATGCTTGTCTCTTGCAAGACTTTTGATCCAGTTCTTGTTATTCGATACAACACGATTTAGATTTGGAAGATAATTAACAGAAGACTAATTCTCTTGATCAAACATAGACAAATTTTAATTTTGATATTATTTTGATATCTTATTGCACCTAGGCGATGATTCTGCCTCACATTTACTGACACACGTCGTGGGCTTAATTTAAACGTGTAATGAATAATTTAATTAATAATTTACACTGTTAGCGTATACATAATGCTTATACGGGTGTTCAATTTTTTATTTTGATGGTGGCATAGTGTTTTATACTATTGAAAAGTATATAAGACTCGAATAACAACTGCAAAGTAGCATGACTGAAGTAAATAACGAGAATTTGAAAAGAGAGAGAACTCTTCAATGAATAAAATAGTTCTGACAATGGAATTGCTGTTGCAAGCTTATCGTATCAGCATAGTTTTTATACAAAAACAAGTCATTGTCAGTCAATAATAAATAGAAACAAGCTTATGATACCTGTTTCCCGGCTCAAACTGCACTCTTCAAGCCCTTACGTAATGTCGATCAAAATATTTAACAAACTACCTGACGCGTTATGTAAAAATTTAGATGCTTACCTACTATCTACTTTGACATTAGATATGAATGTTTTCTTTTTAAAATAAATATAACCTAACAAGAACAATGACGTCCTCCTCTCTCCATAATATTGTTGTGCCAAACAGGGTCCATAATGATCATGTACCTATTATTTACCACCGATTATTACATTGTGGAATACAATAAACGATTGAGTATTGAAAGTTATTTACTTAAGTTATAAGAAATGTTATAACATGTGAACGCAGCTCTATCTTATTTATGTTCTACATCAGTTGATATCATATTTTTTTTTATATATATTCTTATTTATTTGCAACATAAACATACATCGTTTAGTGAATCTTAGAGGTGTGTAGAGTTGTTATAATAAATTTTAATATACAATTTCGACTAAAAGTTCAGTTTCGCTGGCAAGATCACCACTTTTACAGCTAATATAAATATTTGGAAGCACTCTATAACTTTCTTCCGAGGACACATTCTACCAACTTTTTCTAGACTTTTTTGTTTATGTCCTTGTACACAGCTAATGCGTGTTATGACGCAAAAGAATTTACAGTGGGTGGCCTCCGGTAATCCTCCGGTCGAAGGAACATTGCGCTCTGAACTGAAACCTACATTGCTTAGAGAAAAACAAAAGAATACCCCTTTTAAATATACTTTTTAGGTTATATATCTGTTTGTCTTTTTTTTCATAGATTTTGACATCTTTTCTGAAAGTGATAAACCATTCTTTAACTGAAATAGAGTTATAAACAAGCGAACAACATCGTTATTAATAAGACAATCTAATGCTTCAAAATTATAATTTTAATGGGTCTTCTGTAGGTTACACTCCTTAAGTCTTGTAATTAAATGTTAATAAAATATCTTTCAAAGTACAACCAAACCATAATTTTCACAAATTGAATAAGCCTCTACTGCTGAGCCTAAAATCCACAAAATAGTTGGTAATACCTAATAACGGCTTGTTTATCCGTTTATAACCCAAAGCGGTGATAAGGCGTTCAATATTCTGGTGCCCCGTAAATAGATTATCTTCAGTGACGGGAAACATAATAACGTTCTAACGATGTACTCGTAGCTATACGACGTACTCGCACACAGAAAGCGTTGCAAAATGGGAAGGCGAAAGGACGGCAAAAACCTTTTCAAGAGAAAAGTCGGAAAACCCCCTACAAATAACAAATCCACAGGCGAAGTACATATCTATCCCAAAATCCAATCCCACTATTCTATATTAAAAATCACGCGGCAACCTGACGCTGGAAACGGCTATTTAGTAGCGGAAGCGCGCGACTTTATTATTCACTTTCGGTCGGTGGCCGCCACACGACCACACGAAGCGAGAAGCGGCGTGGTTGCTGGTGTTAACCGTGTGCAGCGAGTTCATAGAAAATATACAAAAATACAGTCCATAACTCGGTAGCGACGTTTTTTGGCTGTGACGATTGACTAATATGCTTTGAAGAAAGAATTGTCAAATACCCTCAAGAATACTCAAATCATCCAATGACCAACTCTTGCATAGGAATAGGTGGGTTGTTATTTTAGCACTTGGGGGGTTTGTTCTTTCGATAGAATAGAATAATCATTTATTTGGAACACACAAAATGACACATGAAACAATTATAAAGAACAGTATGTAGGTACAATTGAATCTAGACAGTTCAACTGATGTGTCTGCGTACCAAAATGGCCTTCAGCCATTTGATGGACATAGTGCGTATTATAAGAGCTTACAACAGTGTTTTTCGAAAAAAACGCACCATAATGGCTTAAATAATTGTAACCCTTTTAGTAACGTAGTTTGATGGAAAATTATCCAACTAAAGTATTTTGAAAAGCCAAATAGAAATAGCGCATGTCCACAGGTGAGATGGGTTGACGTTAGGACCCTGGGTCGTAAGTGGTTCAGACTGGCACAGGATCGGGAGTAGTGCCATAAACAAAGATATTGGTTGTCCAAAGGTTGTCTGGAAGAGATCGCTTTTAGCGGTCTTATCGCTAAAAGCGATCAGACCGCCCATTGTACCGTTATTTATTCTTTATTTCCTTTGTTACTGTATTTTTATTTGGGGTGCAATAAAGAGTATATCATTCATAATGACCCACCTGTGGGTCGACACGGGTTGAAAAAGAAAATCATGATGATTGAAGAGCCGACTTCAGACGTTACTAGGCGTCTCTACTTGGTCCATAAAATTAGTACATTCGAGACACAAAGTGTTTAGACGGTAAATTTATAACAAAGGACTAGAAAATTCATATAATTTCCTATATAACTTCCCCACTAGCATTGTAAACCTGCCAACAATATGACGTAATACATAAAGTTTCAGCAAACATTGTATTGTGCCTCTAGGTAAAGTTCAAAACATACTAACGGTTTCAAGCCCGCGTGTAGGAAACTGCCGGAATACCACGTGATACCCCTGCTTATAGCTTGAGTGTGTTTAAAGAAAAAAACTGATTTAGGTTTACGATTTTTTGTCATGATTGACGCCAATTTAGTATGCGTCTATTGCCATAAATCTACTGTCTATTGTCCAACAATGCTGTGCGAGATGAGAAAAATATCACCAAAAAGCTTCCTTTAATTTCTAATCCTCACACAACGGTATTGGTAGGTAACAATTAAAGGAAATTTTCTTAGCTTCTTGGTATGACTTTCTAGCGTAAAACTTGAAGGCAGCTAGTCTGGCAGAAACGAAATACCAATCGTGGCTCACCAATCGTTTTACCTAATAGCTGAACAGCGGTCACACGATGACCGCTTTTCACCCGGTTGAGAGTTGTCTAAAGTGTAACGGCTCGAATACACCAAATTCGTCATCGGCCGAAATTGGCCGGCCGATTTCGGGTCGGAACTATGCGGACAACGTGCGACGGACGTTCTCTGTCTGCCTAACACTTTATTAGTTCCTGCCGGAAATAAATTGTGACAGGCAGACAGATGGACAAAGATCGGATTCGCTGGTTGATTGATAATTTTCAGGCGCCATCGGACGATATTGGTTAATAATTCGGTTTTGGTGTACGCACTCTTTTTATTTTGCCCCAAAAATGGTATGTCACCTTAAGTTGCGATGAGCCGGACAGATAGCGAGGACTACACAGACAACCGGTGGAGCGAGAGGCTGCCGCTTGGCGGACGACATCGTAGCCACCGCTGGGACCACGTAAACGCGCCTAGCCCAGGACAGAGACGAATGGAAAAAGATGGAGGAGGGTTTGTCCAAAATTGGACAAAATAAAAAAAAATAATGACATTTAATTAATAATGATTTAATATGATACATTTCATAATTATTTAATTATGTTATAGATTTGAAATTTTATTTGTAATCGTTTTTGGGAAATAAAAAGGCTATAATAATATTAATATTAACACTCTTTATTTTACATACTTACGTTCGATTTGTCCGACCGAGTTCGGCCGACGACGTTCGGAATACTACGGCCGATGGCGGATTTGGTGTATTCTAGCCAAATATCCAGCTTATCCTATCTGCTAAATAACAGATAGGTACACTTATAAGGCTTCGGTTTCATAAATATTTAATTAGAATATATCATAAAACCGCGAGCTATACTCGGTTAATTAAATTCATCAAAATCTTTAGAATTAAGTATACCACAAAATGTAATCTTAAATTTATCTACCTTCTGAATTATAAAAAAATTCCGATTGTTTTGACAGGTAAGGCAGTAAGGACAACTAGCCTATTACAGCCGCAAAATTAACTGTCGAGAATGGTATAACAGTAATGCAGTAGTATAAAAAATATTTTTATACAAATGAGGTATACGTACTACACATGTCACATGCTATAATAGGAATACCTATAGAAATCTCAGTTCGGGACGAACTAGTACTGCTTATATGCCGATACTATAAGATTAACTCGTCAGAATCTGTTGACTTATGGCCTGCAAAATAGATGTTAGTAACCCATGCTCAGCTAAGCCAATATCATCGGATGAGATGCTGATGATATTAACAACTTTTCTTGCTGAGTGTAGTGTGTTGTGTATGGTCAGAATTCCGTACCAATCAGTCCATACTTCAGTCCATACTTCAAGAACTCGGCATCAAGCAGCGTCGCTCTTCCACGGTACAATCTCGCTTCCTCACCTTCTTTGGACACGTGTCGCGGCGCGGGGAGTTCTCCATTGAACGCTTGATGGTAGAGGAAGGTTGACGGCAAAAGAGCGCGTGGCAGATCACCTATGAGATGGACGGATCAAATAAAGGCTGCCATAGAGTTCCTTTGAACGAATGTGCCAGAAGAGCAGCGGTACGAGAGGAGTGGCGAAGGGTGTTAAGCGCGCCACAACCCTGACAATGACCACGACCACTCTGCAAAGAGTGCTAAGACTAAGAAGAAGAAGAGCAGTGTTCTCTTCTTTTTTTACCAACCTCACCGGACCTGTGCCAGTCTCATGCAGATTTTGCTTCGGTCAGTGTGGCAGTTACAATGTCTTAGTAGTAACGTTAATTTATATCTGTCTTACGATTGATGTAGGTAACCAACGTTTTGCCCACCTCAAAGTTGCAAGCCGTGTCGGGAAGGTATTTCCCAAGAGTGTAAACCTGTATTTGATAAATTAAGCTACGCGAAACTTTATACAAGCAAACTTTGCGAACATGTTCTAAAATTAGATACTTAAAATAAAATACCTTGGAAAAACAAGTTTCGTGGGTTATTCTGAGTACCGCTGTAGTTGTTGTTTTGTTATTTATAGTATTAAATATATAAATACGGTATTTGAGCTGCCTAAGATCAACTAGCTTAACCATTTTAAGCTGTTAAATAGGTGGCCTGACCAAAACTTTATGACAAAGATTCAAAATTCATGAAAAATTAAAATAAATTACTTAACGATAAATAGGTTTATAATTCCTCTATTAGGTTAGGTTTTTAAGATATTTATAAAACGGAAATAATCTAAGTACTTAATTTTATTTTTAAATCCTTTTTGAAGTTATACTTCTTTTGGCGCGATGGAGAAAAATGATGAGAGTGAATTTTTACGATGCGCGCGCACACCGACACCTAAATTTAACAGCATGAAGTTAGTTCTAGGTGGTATGAAAATTGATAACTATGTTCAAGTTGTATATTCTAGTATTTTTATATGTAGAACACGTGTTTCGTAAGGGTACAATTAAACAGTGTGAATAAATAAATATTATTTTGGTGTTTTTATTAAATCAATTTCATATACGACGGTGATACTAATAATTTATTATTTATTAGTATATCTATATATATTGAATATTAGTGATAAAACTGATTTGAATAAACTGTTTAGAGTGCATTTATAGATTTGAGGTTAATTGTCGGTATGTATAATTTATTTACATCGTTAATTAAAAATTATTACATTATTTCCATACGCCAAAGAAGTATAACTTCTAACGCGTGTACATAAGTACACACACTCTTTTTTTACTCGATTGTGCTGTAAGACGGTAATGGTTTTAGGGTGTGTATATATGTAATTCAAGCCAAACAAAAATGTATCAAAACATATCGAGTGAGATACCAAAATAAAGGTATTTGATCGAGCGAAGCGAGATCTCCAAATCAACTTGGACAAATCGGCGTTGTATGTATGTATGTATGTTTGTTTGTCCGAGGATAACTTTCGAAGCGTTTATCCGATCATCGTGAAATTTGGTATATGGGTAGGTAGTGATGCCACAATTTTGGTGTGATTCAATGAGCTAAAAATGTGGCGGGGTTGTTGATGTATTGAGGTTCAAGAGAGGTAAAAAAAAAACAAAATGAGACTATCCGGTCAAATGGCACGTGCCTCTATACCCCGTTTTTATTTTTAGTTTTAACTTTGTAGTTTTTAAGTTATTAGACATAATATAAACTGAACTTTGACAAAACTTACAGGGTACACCAGTGACCCCACAATGCTGAACTTTGGTATGCGTATAGCTTTAATGACACAAATATAGGCAAATTCTGAAATCCAGAATAACTGCAATTTCTACCCCAAAAAAGTGTAACCAAATTACATGAACTCCCGTTACCTGTTATTTGAATGAAACTGCAGATCAAGTTATTTGGTTATGCATTCGTGGCACTATTTTGATTGTCAAAGATTACGAATAATATTTTTTTGTTTATATGGGAGACTCGCGAGATCTCAGTTCGGGGCGAACCACAGTTATAAGACCATTTCACAAATATGTTACACTTATAGTTAAAAAATAGCTGCAGGTGCTAAAAAAAATCTTACGAACTTAAAAAATAATATTCTTATTTTTATAAGAACAAATGCACACTTTTCCACCCTTATTAAAACATCCACGACGTGTTGGCAATTTCAACTACATTTTTCCTTTTAAGAAGAATGGAACAGCTGAAATTGAATTTGTCAATGTGTAAATAGTATTGGTGCTCTTTGTGTTGCTATTCATGGATACTACTTTTGCTTATATATATCTTGGTGATGGAACAAGCGTATTGGCCATCAGATGTTAAGTGGTAACCATCGCCTATAACAAAGCATTGCCTCGTAAGTCACGCAGCTTATGAACGTGCCCTGCGTCCATCAATTTGAGGCAGAGGTGCAAAGCATGTAAATCACCGCCAACCATACACTTCAAACGGAAACTCACGAAGGCTCAACTCTAGATTCAATTGAGAGAAGAGCCAAGAAGCTCATTTGCAATGACGAGTTAGCAAATGCAAAGCTCCACAGCCTCGAGCATCGTCGAGCTACGGAGCTTTTCAACCTGATCCCACCATCCCCATTCTATCATCGGACAACCAGACGCTCCGCGATGTGTCATCGCTACATGGTAGACATGCCTCCCATACGCACAAAGCGGTACTCTTCCACCTTTATTATGCACCGCCCAGGAGTGGAACGCCTTGCCTGAGTCTGTGTTTCCTGATAACTACAACCTAGGGGTCTTCAAGTCACGAGTGAATAGGTTTCTTCTAGGCAAGCGTGTACCATCGTAGACTGCATCATCGCTTACCATAAAAAAAGGCTGCTTCGTAGCAGAAATAGATATGGTGGTAGTACTTCCCAGGGTGAACCCATTCACAAGGATTCTAGTACTACTACTTGGTTGATGAAAGTTAAACTGGTCTATGTCCAGCAGTGGTGAAGTCAGGCTGTACTGTCTAATATTCTGCGTGCACAGAATGCTTTAGAAAAAATAATAATAATAAAATAAATAAATATGGCTGGACATTTCACACAGCGTTATCTAACCCCAAACTAAGCAGAGCTTGTACTATGGGAACCAGAGGGCTTAGCCAAGTTACAGTCGATTAGCGATGACGCTAGTCGATACGTCCGAAAATGTATGGGATTTGACACATGCTAGAGAAATACCACGTGATTCAGCGACAACAAATGTATGTAGAAATCGAATAGATTCGTGGCAAATGTAATTTGGCTACGGGCCCAGGTAACTTATAGAATACTTATATACTTTTTTTTTGTAAATATGTACATACTTATAAAATAAAATATATATAACAGAAAAACATCCAGAACTGGAACAAATATCTGTAGATCATACAAACATTGGTTCCGCGGCGGGAATCGAACCCGCTACCTCCTGCGTCTCAGCCGGCTATTTGCCCATTGCACCACGGAGGTCGTCGTCGAAGTTTAGAATATGATGTTTTTCATAAACAAATTAAATCAGAAATTTTCGGTGAAAATTCACTAATGTTTTCTGTTTTATTCGCACATCTTAAATGTATAAAATAAGTCCTATAAGTTAGTTCAAGAAACAATCTGAAGATCTAAAGTAGAATTATAAAATAGAAATCGTTTATTTCTATTTGATTTCACCGTGAATTTTACTTTTAATAAATGTTATTAAGAAAGTTTTCTAAGAAAAATAAGAAATTTTGTTCATCTTCATCAGTAAAATCACCTTTTTGGGATGTCATTCGTTATCAAAAACACCAAGTAAATAGATCTATGAATCATAAATCCTTCAAACCCACTTATACATCATTATTATAAATACGGGATTTATCACGTACCGTCTTATCGGTGTTTCGACTGCCAATGTTTCGGTTTAATTTGTAAACCTTCATCAGGGTGAGTGCGATCCGATCCGAATAACGTCTCGCCTCGCACTGATAACACCGATAAGACGGTACGTGATAAATCCCGTATTTATAATAATGATTGAAATAAATCACGAAAGTTTTCCACTCATACATCATCATCATATCAGCCACAGCGACCGATCCTGTGCGACCTGCACCCAGCAACCTTTATCATGTCGTCTTTCCATCTAGTGGGGGGCCATCCTACTCTGCGCTTTCACCCACTTATTATTTGTAGTTTGTATTCTATTAAATTGGGCTACAAGAAATACACGAGCTTGTTACAGTTGCGTCATTGTACATTCTGTGGTAGAGCATGCTAATCCAAAGCCCGTGGAATAAACCCCCCTTTCCCCCATTTTCCAAGGGGGTCAGGGGAACTGCCCGTAAATTGAGTTATACAATTTGTTTAGCTTTCTCGCTGGAAAAATCGATTAATTCAGTATACCAACCAGAGTTAAATCAACTGCAAAACTATTTTTAAGGCAAATGAAGTATTTTTATATTTCGATATGAAAATGTCTGCTAGAGAAAAGAGCAAATTATTTGTATCGCTAAATAAATAAATATCTGTAGTGTGTAACTTTACAAAAATCGAATAATAGCAAAGTGTGTGGTTAATCAAACTAATATAATAAATGCGAAAATTTGGATATTTGTTTATTTGTTTGTTTGTTACTCAATCACGTCGTAACTGCTGAACCGAGATCGATAATATTTAATATGTACGTAGATAACACCTATAATACCTGGATTAACACATAGGTTACTGTTTAGCCCATAAATTTGTTCCCATGGGATAAAAATGGGGCGTCAATTCACGTTGCAACAGCGAGCTTAGCTTTATTTCTAGGTTACCTACGAGTACATATTTAGTAGTGTAACGCGTACGAAGTTGCGGGCAAGAGCTAGTAAACAATAATTCGTTATAATAGTCATGCTCTTCTTTAAAACGTCTACCTATTTTTGCTTGAATGGATTCAGATTCAGGCTGTCAGGTTGTTGTTCAGATGGTAAAAAGCAACAAAAACAACTATGGTTTTTTTTATGTCTCTCTTATCTTTAGCCTGAAGGATAAGATGCCGTTTGAGTTATTTTTTTCTCATCAGAAAGATGAACAGTAATTTCGCGCTTCGCTAGTTTTATTTCTATGCAAAACTTACATTAAAGGAAAAAAGATTGTATAGTTGCGGGAAGATCCTTTAAAAGCAAGGGAAATAGGTATGCAATATTGTCTCACGGAATTAATTACGTAAGCGTACATTTTTGCTCGATTTCAGGAAAGAAAAACGTCTACAGCAAAACCCAAATCTACTTAATTCAAAACGGAAAGAAGTTAAATGGAATCTGCCACCACCCCGTAATAAATTAGGCGTACATTTAACTGGGTCACAGTCAAGAAACGCGACCTACCAACCTATTCCCCATCAAACAACACTGATTCCTATAGCCAAACTAAAAGACGAGGTCACGATACTCAAACTCTTCAGTAATTTTAAGCCCTATGGTAAGAGAAATAAGTTTCAAAGTTGTGGAAGAAGATGGCATCGGTGTAAAATGTACAGAATGTGGGTGTCTGAAGGATTCGAATTTGTTACCTCGTTTGGTTTCAATTCAATGTACCACGTAATAAAGTGCACGGACGTGGCGCAGACAGTTATTTGAACATAGGATTCCTGTAAATAAGTAGGTATTACATTTTGGCTGAAGCATTCAAAAAAAGTGAAATTCTAATAAAATCTTAAACATAATAGTGATCAAACGTTTTGCCCTCGATGGAATACATTTTCTTGTTCCCTGAATAAAATATATATTTTTATCATATCATATAACCTAACCTAAGTTTATTAACTGTCACGGTTGACTGGTGGAAATTGCTTTTAGCATAAATCCTCCATTTGTACATATTTCTGTTTGTGCAATAAATAATTAGATCAAATAAAACAAACAGTGCGAGGCGAGACGTTATTCGGAGCGGATCGCACTCACCCTGATGCAGGTTCACGAATGGAACCGAAACATTGTCGGTCGAAACACCGATAAGACGGTACGTAATAATAAAAGTTTTTTAAGTTTACAAACATTATTTTTACTTCGAAATACAATCATAAAAAGCTATTCATATATAACTGAAAACAGTTCCAAACTCTTGTATTCTCTTAAATCGGCTATGTTAAACACTATTTTAAAAAGCATTAAGAAACATTTACTATCTCTGAAGACAAGCTAAGACCGTCGTAAAGGCAAGGTCTAAAGTTAGCTTAACTGATCCAACTCGTTACTAGTTGGAAGCGTGCCTAGAATACCTCACTACGCTGGTTTTCTTCCACGTACGAGTCTAAAAATAACTTAAACACAGGGTTTTATTGCTTACCCTATTACAGTACCTGTCTTAACTCTTTTTTGTGCCTATTTCTACCTATTTTTTGAAGGATATATATATATCTCTATATCTATAAGTCATAAGCATTTATGGGTAAACTTAATATAATGAATATATAATAAAATGAATATTAAATTAATTAAAATTAATTTGAATAATAGGCTGGTGCGGCGTTTGAATCGGCGGAAAACCTCAAAAGGCGCAAATATAGTAGTCTAAACACATGCTTTATATTTGAGCCTTTTGGGGTTGAGACCCTTGGACCGTGGGGACCGAGACCCCACAAAATTTATAATGACCTTTCAAAACGCCTGGTCGAGGCGACGCGTGACCAAAATGCTGGCCAGTATTTTGGCCAACGTTTAAGCATTGCCATTCAAAGTGGCAATGTGGCCAGCATCCTGGGCACGCTACCCACTGGCAGCGGCTTGTTAGATTAGGGTTTTATATATAGTTTGCTTTGTATATAGGTTTAGTTGCATAAAATAAATTAATATTATTCTTAATAAAAAAAATTTGCATGTTATGAATACATATTATATTTATATGAAACATAAAATGAAAAATGATATCCTTTAGTCGTTAAACGAATATTACGTTCATTACGTTGGTTTTTTTCTCTTGAATTCGTCCATGTTTTTTTAATATTTTCAAAAGTCGATATGTCTGGTAAGTTTTGAAGAGCCTACAAACGCATAGGGTGAATAAATTGATGCTATCTTAGTTATTAAAGTGTTACAGAACACTTGCGAAGCAATTTCTGTGGCTTCAGATGAACGTGACATTTGTACTGATAGGCACGATAACGGGACAGATGCTACCAGCTAGTTTACACTGATTTATGTTTTTTAACACAATGTACAGTTATAAGACAACATAACTAACTATTACTTACTCCTACAGAATCTTTTGCTATCTGTAGATGGTTATAATGGCGCTTTGAGTCGTAAAATGAACCATATCACTAATTTCACACTTTAATTAAGAGGCAATGTAGGCAATGATTCGTAGAATCTGAACTTAGCTACCGCTTGTCAATGAAAAGGAAATTAAAAGGCGGTAGCACAGAAGCAAAGCCTGCAATCATCAAGAAAGTTAATGAGACTTCCCCTCCTGCAACCGCAAACTATTTCCTTTTAACGCATTTACAAAAAAAAAACAGATTTCCTTAGATCGTGATACAAAAACTCGAGTAAAACCGCACTGAAAAATAGCACAAAATGAATCTTTTTTATCACGTGTATTTGGTTAATGTGAATACATAGATAACTCTATTGACAGAAACAATATAAACACTACGCTAAATTAAAAAGGCAATACAATGGGCGATCTTATCGCTGAAAGCGATTTCTTTCTTGATCTTTATAGTTTACTAATACATAGGAAGACATCAAATGGAGTTAAAACTGGCAAACAGCGGCACAAGATCGTGACGAAAGTGGGACCCAACAGTGGGACAATATGTACTATAAAGTCACACCATCACTTACCATCAGGTGAGGTAATGGTCAAGCGCTTGCCTAATTAATAAAAAAATAAAAATAAAAGCGAGCTTGTTTGTGAGCACCGGTAGACAGGAACTAGCGATTTGGATTCTGTGTAAATGGTCTCTTCAAAACCGGGCGCCTACTTCAGAAAAGGTATTATAACGAAAAGCGGTGTTGCAATTAGATTGGTAGCACCTACGCAAACTAGGTACACATTCCTTTGACCGCTTTCGCTTTGCGAATAGAAAATGGAAAATAAATTCACCACAGTTACTTTACCTTTTAGAATTATGCATTAGATACTGAGGTAGTCTTTCTGTGGGTTTTAAAGCTGGTGTAAAATGGGAGAGATCTTTTTAGGTTGCTTTGTGCAAACATTCCATATTCTGAGACATACAGCCTCTACACATTTACTAACAAACAGAATATACAATTATTTACATATCAATCATATCATATAAAAAATCCAAAAGTTAAACAGTTGAATCGTCTATAGAGCGTTGCAAACAATCTATAGATCGCTCAACGGTTAATTACATTAGACATTGCAACGTTGCGCACGTTGCTGGCATCTCTAGAGGCATTTGCAACTGAGCGCTTCTGTGCTTTGGAGGGTACGTCCCCGGCTATAAAAGTTAACTGGCATGGCCTTTGAGCGGTCTAAAAACTATAGAGATCAAGGTAAGTCAGAGTTTATGCTAGTGATTTACGATACGATTTATCAAGACAAATCAATATAATTTAATTATTGCTTGAAATATATATTGGCGCTATATTGAATTCCGAATGTAACGAAGGATTCTATATAGAGTTAACTTACGAGCGGCGCGAGGGATTTACGAGAATCCTGAGTGCAGAGAGAGATTTAAGCACGCCCAAGATGCAGACAGCTTTATCCATGAGGAGAATACTCTACTTTTCACACTTTCTGAGAGACAAATTTATCTTTGGAACAGCGTTTTGTGGCATTAGCATACCTAATACATACATAAGATACGTAAGACATAAGAATTCGTAAGAAGACATAATAAATATTTTGCGTTCTGTACAGAGGCTAGTTCGATTAACGAATAAATTCTTATTGTGTGAGACTCTTCGGTTCAAATTTTAATACAAATGAGGTTCCAAATCCAAATCTTTCAGAAAAAAATCAGTACAACTTTACTCCCGGCTACGCCTCAGGATTCAATCACCTGCTTTCGGTGAAGTTTACATGACATATAATTTCACATTGTCGAGCAGTTGGTGTGAAAACTGGTTTCTATCAACTGTTACATTTATTTAAATTATTTATGTAACAGCAAATTGTTTGCGAATGTTACAAATTAACAAAGTTAGTTAAGAGAACAATTGGCCCTGTTCAATTTCACAGGGCTCTATTAAGCTACGTCTAACGAAACTCGGTTACCATAAATAGAATAGGTACTTACGTACTTAGTAAACAACAACCATTTAATTGAAATTTGTTGGAAACAGCGATATCTTTATTCGTCATTCGAAAATTTAATTTAAATCATCCTCTTGATATTTATAGTACAATTAAGCCACATCTACATGAAACTGTATCTTAACTAGATTTGCCTACAATTAGACAATTATTGCGGTGTCCTTTACGTAATATCGAAAGATGATACATTTGTTGAAGACAAAAGTGTCCTACAAAGTTCATTTGTTCCTTTACAAATCATAACCTATTTTAGGATTCTAAACACTTACAATTATTATTTTTTGGCCGACTTTATATAAGACATCATAATCAAGACCAAAATAAAATTAAGTTCAAAAAGTCCCTGCTGTTTATTGATCCGCTGCTATAAATGATCTACTTTCAATTGTTTTTGATGAATTCAATTATGCTCGTATTATGAACCAGTTTACCCGCCCGCGGTTTCTCACGCTTGGTTTGTTAATAAAAAACCATTACCCATTTATTTATTTTCATATCTTCTAAAATCTGCAAGATATCGAAATGGAACATGCAACATGAACATTTTAGTAAAAATTTCTGTTTATATGCCAAAAATTATACTTTATTCTCGTTGAGCCGTTTTGGAGCCTATTCGAGACTAACTTTAAGATGGACAGACAAACAAATACTCAACGGGCGCTCGCACTGATAAATATAAGATAGATAATAACTTTTTACAAAAGTTGCAACATGTAGACATATTTAACGATAGACTTAGTTCTATTTATGTGTCCCTTAGGGTATATTTAAGTTCGATATATTTTTTTGTTTTACTTATGCCACATCAGCAGCCAGGCAGTTTGTGCTTTGGTTAAACTACATATAAGCAATTGAAGAAAAATCATTTAAGATCATTTAAGAAATAAATTCTGAATCTTAATCTAGGCATCGTATAAATAGTATTTTTACTTAAATTTTGGCATATATGTATTTTGAGATTACAGACTTAATTTTTTTTATTAGTTAAAAATATAGATACGTATTCATATATTATATTACAGTAAATTTATATTATTACCCGTGTCATTTTCAACAATCTATCGCGGAATAAATGTTTGCATGATTCAGACAATGTTTTGATGACAGATCTGGATCTAGGTGTTTCTCTATATATTAAAAGTAAGTATTTTCAAAAAATAATAAGTAATTAAGTAATATCTTTCATAATACATTTGCATTTGTAAAGGGTCTCTTATTTCACCAATTTCAATATCATAATATATGTCATTCATTACGTACTTGTGCGGTATTGTAATGTAAGACGCACGAGTTTCTTTTTAATAAGGTAAAACGTACGGTTTATCAAGATGTTCCGTCTAAAATAAACGGTACTTTTTCAAATCTCAGTAAAGAGTTTTTATGTCAGAAAAGTGGTCAACATTTTATGAATAAAATTACCTTTGGAGATAAAATATAAAAAATAAATATTTAATTTTTTAATTTAATTAATTTTGACCATAAATTACCAACCATTTATCTGTAACAAAAACAAAAAATATTAATTTACTTTATTAGTAATACTGGCTGTTTTTGTGCCTTTGCCTTAAAAAAAAGCACTGATCCGCGCTCATCGCTCATTTGTGAACAAGTAAAAATTATTCCGCACGGTTTTTCTTTCCGAGAAAGTCCGAGTTTTATTTATTTCCTCGCAAATATGTTATAAACCGTCGTATGACATACGTGCGCTTTGATAATTACAGCCTCTGCTTTGTTGTACTCGTAGCAATATCGCCTCGGCTGTAATTTTCAACTTACCGCACTTATATCATAATGTACTATTATACTTTTTACATTATCTTCATTACATATACCTATTATTTCAGTTATCTGGTTCCTAGTATAAGCTTTGGTTAATTTAGTGCTAGATAGCGCTATGTGAAATGTCCATTAATATTTATTATCTTTTCTTAGGTTAAGACCTTGAGCAAGTTTCCTTGTCCTTGTAACACAAAAGTTCCTCTAGATCCCTATTCTACTAACTTTGAACCAATATCGACGGGTGCCTGGAAAATTTTCAATAAAATTTGGCCTACAAGCAATCGGATTTTAAAATTCACCCAATATGGGCGCGGCGAATCTTCAAGAGTAGATCTACTTATCAATACATACAATACATACCTATACATGGATTACTCTATAGGGGAGAGTCCAGCAGTACCGCCACTTTAAGCTTTATTTACGAAGAAATAAAAATCTCTTAGGTTTCATGTTAAATATCAGCGGAAATGTATTAAGGAACTCATGTTCTGTAAATAAACATAATAAAACAGTAATATATTTAAAAATAATCAACTTTATTAATCAAATTGTAAGACTATGAAAGATCAACATAAAAAAATTGGCCTCCAGTACTGGCCAGCAAAAATATGAGCCATTATACTAAAACATATTAATTAGACAGTTCAGATATGTTTGTTCAAGCCTCATGCTCCCAAATCTTTCAGTTTCCACATTGAATATAATCCTCTTCATGAGATTTAAGACACAAAGGACAAATTGTCTCTTCCTGTATCGGTTTGTGGGGTGTACTCTGGTTTCTTTTTTCTTATTTTTTCCTTTCTTGCTGCATATTGGCGGGATCCCAAGCGCCCTTCTTTTTCTTCGTCTCACCATCATTTTCGTCGCCTGGCATCGTTTAGTAGTAGGCCGGTACTGGAGGACAATTTTATGGCTGGTACAGTAGGGAACGGAAAAAATATAATGTTCGATCCCAGAGAATAATTTATGCATAAGTTTTGAATTAAAACATCATTAATAATCAATTCATACCAGGTTTAACTTCTTTTGAACTCGTTCTATAAACTTCTGTAATTACCAGAACTTTAATTGTGTATCATGCGTTCACCACACGGAACACAAATCTGCACACTGACAGTAAACACTTCGTGATAGGTCGCCGTCACGCGGAGCTTAGTCTTTTAAGAACGTATTGCTTTAATGGTAAATATCATATTAGCGCCATCGGTTAGAGTGTTCTGGAAATTACAACTGGCCGGTACTAGGTGCCGGCCTGTTTTGTAGGACTTTCCCCTAATAACAAACAACAAAGAAAATCGGAGTGTATCTATGTTATTCTATAGAAATAGGATATACTACGATTATCTTTGTTGTTCGTCTATATGTATCTAGGCGTACGTATTTATAAATATGTAATAGATTTATAAAAAAAAAGAATATACAATTATTTACAAGACTATGAAATATAGGACAAACAGTTGAATCATCTAAATACCAGCAAACGATCTAGCCCCAAACTAAGCAGAGCTTGTACTATGGGAACCAAATAATTAATAGAATACTTATATACTTTTTTATGTAAATACATACTTATCTATAGGTAGGTATATATAAAACAAAATCAGGTTAGTTACACCATTTATAACTCAAGAACGGCTGAACCGATTTTGATGATCTTTGATTTGTTGAATTTGTGTCCGCCCTGAATAGCAGAATAACTATTAAAATATCGGAAAATTTTACGCAAAAAAAAACATAGATGCAGCTAATGATGGCCGATTGACAATTCTACCGGCAACGTACATTAGCAGCCCGCGTCATATGCATGTCAAGGCGGTACGAAGCTCAGCGGATCAGCTAGTAATATATAGAAAAACATCCCACAAATATCTGTAGATCATGCAAACATTTGTTCCGCAGTGGGAATCGAACCTGCTACCTTTACCGGCTCAGCCGGCTATTCGCCCACTGCACCACGGAAGTCGTCAAGGTCGTCAAGGAGCTCAGAAGAAATTTTGAAAATAAATAAGTAATAATAAATAATTAATAGTCATAAATAATTGAATTAGTTTAGTTTAAAAAAAATAAGTATCCACGAATCACAACAGCTACTACCAAACTAGAAAGTTGCCTTAGTTAACAGTTAGGGAAAGAAATCGTTGACTGTCGTAAGAATAAACCATCTGCTTGTGATCCACGATAAATCACAACGCTTCGTGACATGACCCATGGATCGGGAAGCAATATGTCGTTGGCACGGAATTAACTTCCTTCATCTTGAAGGGAAAACTTCCTATTGGTTGTCTCCAACTGACTACGGAAATAAAAAGTTACGCAAACGGTCGCAGAGTCACGATCTCACTTTCCATTTACACCAAAGAATATTAAAAAGAAGAGCAAAACTTTAGGTGCCTTTAAGATACTTAATTGATCGAGCGAAACGAGATCTCTAAATCAACTTGAGCAAATCGGCGTTGTATGTATGTATGTTTATATCTCCGAGGATAACTTTCGAAGCGTTAATACGATCATCGTGAAATTTGATACATAGGTAGGTAGTGATAAAACAATTTTGGTGACTAAATGAGCTAAAAATGTTTGGGGGTTGATGAGATATTGGGATTCAAGAGGGGATAAAAAAATTCAAATAAGACTATTATGCCAAGTGGAACGTCAAATGAAAGGTCTTTAATAGTACAGTTTGACTCCATTTTTATTTTTAGTATAATTCTTATAGTTTTTAAATTATTAGCCATAATAAAAAACGAAATTTGACAAAATTCACAGGGTACACCAGTGACCCCACAGTGCTTTAATTTGGTATACGTGTAGCTTAAGTGACACAAACATAGGTAAAAGTCTAAAATCCAGAATAACTGGAATTTGTACCCCAAAAAAGAATAACCACATGACATGAACTCCTGCTACCTGTAATTTGAATAAAACTGTAGGTCAAGTTAATTGGTTATTGCACTATTTTGAGAGTCAAAGATTACAAATAATATTTTTTTGTTTTAATCGGAGACTCGCGAGATATCAGTTCGAGGCGAACCACTAATTAATTGATCTTAAATTATGCTTCATTAAACATTTTGTGCAACAAACAAACAAAATCGATTTACTCATAAAATAACTTTATATTTTTACAATATTATATTTTACATACTACGCAAATGTTAACTGGAAGAGAATGCTTAGTAGCATTAAGTTCGCCTATGTACAGATATATTAATTTATTGTGCAATAAAAAAATTTCAATAAACAAAAACCTTTATTTGATAGCACGTAATACAGAAACGGACGAAAAAATATTTATATGAAAACAGATCCGGATTCTGACACACAAAAGTACTTTTCGGAGCCTGTTTTTGTTCTGCTAACCGTTTCCAATTTATATTTTCCGATTGAAGCGATTCAAATAATTCTAAATGGACAAAAGTAAAATTGGGCACAATAAATGCCAACATCTATCACCGCTTTTGTGAAACTCAAAATTTAGCTTTTATAATAGTCAGTAACAAAACACGCCCACACTCGTCATACTCGTATATGACGAGTGTGGGCGTGTTTTGTGTGAGCCCGATAATGGTTGCAGTATTTTTAGTTTCAAAGGCTTTGTATAATGGATAAAGTGAGACGAAAATAGCCCTTTTAGGGTTGCGTAAAGCATTAACTTTTGGAGGAGCCGGTATCTCATTAGGGTTGTAGACAAAAGGGTCATGAAATACCTAAATAATAATAGCAGTTCGCTCCAAACTGAGATTGTGATGTTTTTTTGTGTTGACATTTTAAGGGCTCATAGCATAACCTCAGTGTCTGTTAATCCACACGGATTGCCAGCTGAGTTTTTTTAACCATTTAGCCTTTAACAATACAATTAAAAAGGCTAGATATTAAAATTAAGTAAAATCCTATTTAAATGACACCTAATTATTTCTCTGCGTCATTAAAAGTTAGCGGCTGTTATACCATTCGGGACCGGCAGCACTAAATCAGTCAGCTGTTAATGCCATTGTTGACTGCCCATCCAAGTGTTAACAATCCTGTAATCTGGTAGAGCAGGCAAGTTACACAAACGTTATGTATTCAATAGCATTTCAAACTAAAGAATCTTTTAGACATTTTGCAGTCGAAAGGCTCACCGCTATTAATCCCTCCTGTGCTGGGAAGGTTGCGAATTGGAACCCCACCTGGGGGTCGAAAGTGGCCACTAGTGTTTCATATTGCATTTCAGTTGTGATAAAACACATCCCTATTTTTTGGGTTCTGTTATTTATCGATCCCAAAATTATTCAGACATCTAATGTTTATCTTCCAAGTAATTTAATATGACGTATTATCAAACAAGAGAAACATAATATAATATGCTACTTAACTTTATCTTCATCATCGGCCTCTAACTACAGCTGCTGATATATATGAATACAACATACTGTGTGAAGATTCAGCTCAACTAGCCACTTCAAACCACGTAGCCTGATCATTATTTAGATATTAAATACTATGAAAATTATGCTGAAGTAAATGTTTTGTATAATACTAACTGTTGCCCGCGACTTCGTACGCGTTACACTTCTAAATGTGTAGGTAACCTAGAAATAAAGCTATACCCGCTTTTGCAACTTGACTTGACACCCCATTTTTAGCCCATGGAAACTGATTTATGGAATAAAAAGTAGCTAATGTGGTAATCCAGGTTATAATCTATGTACATACTAAATTTTATTTAAATCGGTGAAGCCGTTATGACGTGATTGAGTAACCAACAAACAAATAAATAAACATCCTCACCATTTCAAATTTCGAACTCTACGTCCCTATGAGGCCGTGTCCTAAAAGTGCATAACCTCTTTAAGCTTAGAAACCTTTGAATGAGGTACTAATATAGTACGGTGACTTTCGAGACATTCCAATTTTAAAGAGTATTTGCTTATGTTTTTAAGTGAGTTCAACCTTTTTTGAATAAAATCGGATTGAGTTTTCAAACATGTGTCAAATTAAAATGTAATTTAAATCAAAAGCACTAAGGAGTGTTGATATCAACTTCGAAGCAAATTACCGCCAAAATAACTTTCTACCCCTTTTTAACCCCGTTAGGGGATGAATTTCAATAAAATACGAAACAGGTCTTTCATCAATTCTGTTAAAAAAGGTTTATGCAAAATTTGAAGTAGATTGGACCAAGGAATCACGTTGTCCTATACAAACTTTGCCCCCCTTTTTACCCCTTAGGGGTAAAGTTTTGGAAAATCCTTTGTTATCGAATGCCTACGTCATACAAAGAACACACCCTCCAAGTTTCAGGTCTCTACGATCAGCGGTTTAGGCTGTGCGTTGATCCGTCAATCAGTCATTCGGGACAAAGCATTTTATATGTATAGATATTAGTCCCTTCATATAATATTAATATATATTAGGCATCAACGTGCTATGCTTGGTATTTTCTCTACGAGATCTGATCGAACATGAGGAGATTCGTTGACAAAGCAAAGTCACTGATATCAGCATGTATCAGGCTGTACAGCTTAGAGGATAGCAAGCTGAAGTGGTAGTGGACAGGGCACATAGCTCGAAGAACTGACGGCCGCTGGAGGCGAAAGGATCTCGAGTGAAGACTCTCACTGGAAAACGCAGCGTAAGACGGCTTGTCACTAGATGCGGTTGCTGATAAATGTTGCTGGGAGCCTATGGCTGATATAATGACGATGATGATGATACTCGTATAGCACATTCATAAGGACGTAGTGTGCAACATTAAGCAGCACTCAGGTCGCTGGATAGGGAATCGAGACTTCAGCGCGTATAGCTTTTATCTAGAATACGAGATGCTTCGAAAAGGGTTTGTTATTCCGAAAGCATTGTTCGCAGTGGACAAATAGCTGTTATGGCACAGGAGGTTGATCTTCAGATATTTTTTTCGGGTCTGATTGTTTCTCTATATATTATGTACGTATTAACAAAACAAAGATATATAAGTATTCTATCAGTATCTGTTTCCCATACAAGCTTTGCTTAGTTTGGGGCTAGATGGCGTTGTGTGAAATATTCAGCGTTTTTATTTATTATCCTCACGACACCAAGGTTTGACACTTTTTAAAATTCGAGGTTTTTCATTTGTTTTCGGTATTTTGTTAGTTAGATTTTTAAATGGATGTCCTGTGGGCAAACCTCTTGTGCTTGATTTAAAGGTGTGCAATACTTCAACAACCCACTAGTGTCCTGAGTCGGTTTGGTGACTTGCACATAGACCAAGAGAGGTGTTTTTCGGCTGAGTATGACTGCTATGAAAACTGACGGAAATATAGACGCTAGTTTGGTAGTTGGGCGTAAGACTGGATGCTTGTCATTGGCCTCCTGTTTTTATTTCTTGACAGCACTTTAGTAAAACTGTTGATTACAAATGAACAAATAACTACAAGAATAACCTGATTTTAGGTACATATTCCAATAGTGGCACAGACAGCCATGGAGCGCGCCATGCTTGGCATCAACCTGCTGGATCGAGTTCCTAATACCGAAATTCGATGTCAGACGAAAGTCCAAAACGTCGGAACAAGGGTGGTGGAACTCAAGTGAAACTGGACAGGACACTTGGCTAGACGAGTGGATGGCAGGTGGAGTAAATTTTTGACAGAATGGTGGCCAAGAACAGACCTCTGTAGTCCAGGACATCTGACGGCGCGGTGGGTCGACGACATAAAGAAAGTCGCGGGCAACTCCTGGATGCGCGCAGCACAGGACCGGGAAGGGTGGCGTTTACAAAGGAAGGCTTACACCCAGAAGTCGGTACTTACGGGCTATCGATGATGATGATGATGATTCCAATATTAGAGACGACGCACTGGAAAGCGCAGCATCTACCCACTAGAAATACTACCTTATAAAGATTGCTTGGTGCACAAGATCGTTCGCTCTGGAAATTTGTGAGGGAGACCTGCGTTCAGCAGTGGAAGTCCTATGGTAGATATGATGATTACATATTCCAAGGCACCCTGTATACCTACAGGTATAAGACAGTGATGGAGTCGAAGTGCACTTGAAGCTCCCGAGTGAACGCCAATGCAACGCATAGGTCAAGTATAAGGTCAATAGTCAATACTGAGGAGCAAAGTGCAAAGGTCTTTCTTGAAGATGAAATTCGTGAATTCAGTTTTTAAGAAAGTTAACATTTTGTCAACTATAATTTTTATTCTCGACGGTGGATGAATACATACGCCGTTTAATGTCGATGTAAAAGCGCACTATCATTTTAAAATAAATGTATGTTCGCATTTAAACGTGCTCAAAATGTTGTGGAATTGGAAAACATCGCGAAAAAATTACTATAATATATTTAAGGTTGACTTATGGCAAGTTCCTATATCCGTCGCTAACCTACTACGACTCGTATCTCCTTGAAAAAGCGTCAAACTAGTGTCAAATTTTTGACAAGTTTCAAGAAGAAACGAGTTGTAGCTGGTTAGTTGTTACCGAGGGTTATAGGAACCCGCCATTAGTGATTCAAGATAAAAAAGTGATAAATGAATTATTTATGGTCTGGATGCTTTTTGTCCGAATGCTGAGGGCTATGTAGTTTTGATGTAAGTAGGATAATCCTACCTACATAAATAATTCATTTATCACTTCCCAAATATCTCTCAAGGCGACAATAAAACAATAATACGACATTTCTGACAGCGTTATCTAGCCCCAAACTAAGCACAGCTTGTAATTAAAAAAAAAAGTGTATACCCGTAATTTTTAATTCTATTATAATAAAATTGATAGATGAAAAGGTCTCGCTGTTTTAGCTTCTGTACAAATTATCTATTATTTAATCTGCCTAGCAAGATAAACTTACCTAAGATGTTACGAGTAGAGTTCTTACTTTTTTTCTCTTAGACATAGTAATAAACAAACATTTATTCATCACATTTTACTATTATATGTATTTAACTCACTCACTATTTATAGGTATCTACAGCTCCTTATTTGAATTCTTATTATGTTTCTGCTGTGCCTAGAAATCTCCTAACTTATGCTCGCTATCTCTTAGGCATTAATTTTCGATTAGTATTCTGAGGCACATCTGCCCTTGAGCACAATTGAAGTGAGCACATAGAAATAAACAAACCACCGTATGCAAGATACTATCTAACTGCGGTTTTAACTTGTTTTTTGTGTACCTGGTTATTTCATGATCCCCCTGTGTTGGGCAGTTATTATAAGAATTGCGCTTATTCACGAAGATATATTTTCGCGACCAAGCAGAATAAAATCCTATAATAGGGAATAAAAGTTTTGCGTATAATGATCGATGATAGTAGATTATTAAACGATAAAGCAGTGTCTTACGTCACGGGCGCTATATTGAATATAAGCACGCCCAAGATGCAGACAGCTTTACCCGCGAGGAAAATACTCTACTTTTCACACTTTCTGCGAAACAATAAAAACCAAATGTAGGTGCATTATCTGCAGAGGTTAGCTCGATTTACGAATAAGTTCTTATGGTGTGGGTCTCTTTGGTTCAAATTTGAATACAGATGAGGTTCTAAATTCGAATCACATGAAATGAAATTCAAACAACTTTACTCCCGGCTCAGCCGTAGCGATTTCGGTAAGGTTTACATGATATATAATTTGACACTGTCGAGCAGGTGGTGTGAAAAAGGAATTATGCCTTTGCTCACTAGGCTCCTTAGCCTAGTGCAATAGCATAATTTATTTATAACTAGCTGACCCGCCGAACTTCGTACCGCCTTAACATGCATACATGACGGAGGCTGCCAATGTGAATTGTAAATCAGCCAGCATTAGCTGCATCTATGTATGAGAAAATGAATTTTCTTCATATTTTTTTCTTGTGTGAGTTTTTCCGATATTTTATTAATTATTCTGCTATTCGGGATCATCATAATCGGTCTAGTCGTTCTTGAGTTATAAATGATGTAACTAAACCTACTTTGTAATAATTTATTTATAATTTTTTTTATAATTTATGGTCGCCATGAAGAGGCTTTTTAACTGATGATTGTAACCTAAACAAGACCTAAACCTAAACATTAATGTATTTGTATAATAAAGGATACAATCATTGGAGAGTTCATCTTAATTCCTTTGAAAAGTAATGGATAAAGCTAGAGAAAGTCTAAAGATTTGGCGGAAACCTTTGCCCAGCATTGGGGCAATGTAAGTTTATTTATTTATTCAGATGCTAACAAAACTTACATCCTAACCACAACGTTTTATGAGCTAGGTACAAGTTAACATTACATTTCTTACTTATTTAGATACTTTAAGATGGTAATAAGTTATATCAAAACATACATTTGTTTAAAATAGATCTACCTCATGTATTTGTGTAATCAGTGTATCGAGTAATGTGAGTGCTTGTGCAGCCGGGGGAGTTTATGAGAAAAGGTATTAAAATAAATAGGCTGTTAGAAATTGCATGAATAATTCTGTCAAGGTCTTAAATAAGGATGCTGTATTACGTGTAAAGCGTCTCACACTCTCTCTAACTACGGGAAGGCTTGAATATTCATCATCAATCTACACGTCGATGTGCTAACGGTTACCTTGAACTGATATATCTAGGGGTGGATGCAAAATACCGCTAGGGCTGCCAATTTAGTTAAAACTTAGTTAACTTTAGTCCCTTAAGGGATGTAATTATAAAATAATTCAGTGCTGAGTCAATTTTAGGGTCAATTTGTACATTGTAGCAGTCGATTCAAAGTAAAAAAAAAAATGTGGTTTTAGAACATTTTGACAGATACGTGATAAATTTCAAGGTACTATAGCAGGCACAGTGATATTACTTTTTACAAGTATCTATACATGTAAAATGCTTCGTCCTGAATGACTGCTTGACGGATCAACGCACAGTCTAAACCGCTGATCGTAGAGACCTGAAATTTGGAGGGTGTATTCTTTGTATGACGTAGGCATTCGCTAAGAAAGGATTTTCCGAAATTCTACCCTAAAAGGGGTGAAAAAGGGGGGCAAAGTTTGTATGGGACAACGTGATTCCTTGGGCCAATCTACTTCAAATTTTGGATGAATCTTTTTTAACAGAATTGATGGAAGACGTGTTTCATATTTTATTGAAATTCGGGATGAATTTCAATAAAATATGAAACACGTTAACGGGGTTAAAACGGGGTAGAAAGTTATTTTGGCGGTGATTTGCTTCGAAGTTGATATCAATACTCCTTAGTGTTTTTGATTTAAATTAAATTTTATTTTGACACATGTTTAAAAACTCAATCCGATTTTATTCAAAAAAAGTTTGAACTCAGTTAAAAACATAAGCAAATACTCTTTCAAATTGGAATGTCTCGAAAGTCACTATACTACATGAGTAACTCATTTGAAGGTTTCTAAGCTTAAAGAGGTTATGCACTTTTAGGACACGGCCTCATAGGGACGTAGAGTTCGAAAATTGAACATTTTGTCTCAGAAGTGTAATTAAGTGTGTATTGTTTTGTACAATTTTTTTACATTACACTAATATGATAAATGTAAAAGTTTGGATGTTTGTTTATTTGTTTGTTTATTACTCAGTCACGTCGTAACGGTGAACCGATTTCTATGAAATTTGGTATATACGTAGGTTATAACCTGGATTACCACATAAGCTACATTTTATCCCATAAATCAGTTCCCATGGGATAAAAATGGGGTGTCAAGTCAAGTTGCAACAGCTGGTTTAGCTTTATTTCTAGGTTACCTACACATTTAGAAGTGTAACGCGTACGAAGTCGAGGGCAACAGCTAGTTTTGTATCATTTTTCATCGCAATATGCATCTTTTAAATAACAAGCAACTGTAGAAAAATGTAATCTAAGCCAAAATCCATACCAGAGTTGACTTTTAGCTCTTATAAACTTACTACAACAATAGTTAATTATACTGTGGTTTGCCTTGTTAACAAGCAGATTAGATTATACGCTGCATTGCATCCCGATAGCCAGTATAGGGGCCTGATAATAGACACGTGTGAGCTTTCATCGGAAAACAGGCAATCGGGCACTTAATCGTATTAGGCTTTGAACGGAATTATGTGGACATCGAACATGTTTTAAACAGGATTACAACAGGACTCTTTGTAAGGTAACAGGCTTCTAAGAGCACCAAGTACGGTATGTCTACTAAAATGAGAAATTGTAATTTTTTTTTAGCGCTATCTAGCCCCAAACTAAGCAGAGCTATGGGAACTAGATAACTGATATAACACGTACATAGTTTTTTTTTGTAAATATATTCTTATAATATACAGAAAAACATCTAGACTCAGAACAAATATCTGTAGATCATACAAACATTTGTTCTGCGGCGGGAATCGAACCCGCTACCTCCTGCGTCTCCACCGGCTATTCGCCCACTGCACCACATTCATGTAACGGCGCCTTCAGTTTAAACCTACATAAAGAAAAAGATTCAACACGGTTGACATCAACGGACCTCATACTCAGTACAGAAGTCCGTGAAGTAATCCCACTATGGTCTAAGAGCCGGTGAAGATCGACCTTCACCGATCTGATAACCAGATGAGACATATTTTTTATCAAATATAATTTATAAACAAATATGCCTATAATTACTTGCCTATCTAAAAGTGCTCTCTAAAAGTTTTTAGCTAGGCAACAGTACTATAAGTATGATTTTTTGCAGCCCATGATTTTGAAATATGACTGATTTTGTAATAAAGTAATCTAAAATTTGATACAACTTTCGATAAGTTAGCAGAACGATGGAGTCACCTATATTGACTTACCTGTTCACATCGGCTTGCCAGGTAGCTATACACAGAAATGAGTAGGCAAGCCTACTGAGGCATATTATGTGTGTTAAAAACTAACAGTGAAATAAAATTAATTTGGTTATCAAAAGAATGAAAGTGATGAAAAAAAAATCGATTAAAGTTAATTTTATTAAAAATAGCCATAAGCACTTTTAGATAGGCAAGTAATTATAGGCATATTTGTTTATAAATTATATTTGATAAAAAATACGTCTCATCTGGTTATCAGATCGGTGAAGATCGATCTTCACCGGCTCTTAGACCATAGTGGGATTACTTCACGGACTTCTGTACTGAGTATGAGGTCCGTTGATGTCAACCGTGTTGAATCTTTTTCTTTATGTAGGTTTAATCTTCACCGGCTCTTAGACTACTAGGGAGTAGTCAGAATTAAGTCCAAACATGATACATACCTACTTTGTTTACAAAAACTACGCGAGTTAATGCGTATTGAAAGGCAATACTTGTTTACTTTACTTTGATCAATATATTTTGAATAAAACATTTCCTTTGAGAGAAAAGATTTAATCTATTCATCGCACTTGAGATATCATATTTCACTTTTATCACTACTAGACGATCTCACATATTTATAACACATGTGTATAAAACGATAAAGAAACACAAAGGGCTATAAACAGAATTTATCGCGATACTGTCAGATTCGGAAACTTTTAACCCAGTTTCGTGGAAAGCTTTGTTGGCGGAACACGCTTTATGTACAGTAAATTAAGGAGATAGGAAACCAGACTCGAAGAATAAATATACAAAGAACATAGGCGAGACTAGACCTAATGAATATAAAAACCGTTCATGAGCATCATCATACGCGATGTAAATTGGTAGATGTAATAGATTTTTATTGAACATACTCGTAATATTGGTTTATCCTCGAAATACCCACCGCTACGTCCCCACCAGAGCGTAGTGGCCATATAACTGGACAATTACTACAAACATACATACCTTAACATGAGTAATTTCTTATTCAATTATTTGAAAACAAATTACCCGTGTTAAAGCATGTATGTTTGTAGTAGTTGTCCAGTTACAAGGCTTCTACCGGTGGGAATGTATCAGTGGGGATTTCGAGAATAAACCGTATTATTGTTTTTTTCAATGTTAAAAAATAAAAAACATTATGTACTGTTGTTCCACATCACACAAAGGTTATGTAGAAGAGAATGCTTTCTAGCATTAAGTTCGCCTGTTACAGAATGGTTTATTTTGTGCAATAAATAATTTTTATTAATTCATATAATATTCCTAGTAATTAAACGTCTCAATAATCGGTACGCGAAAGAATAAGTAGCATTATTATACTTTGCAGTAAAAAAAACTTTAGACGAAAAATCTCTCAGAATAATAGAAGGCAGAAAACAGGGGAGGCCACAGTAGCGGGTGATTCCGAGCTGAAATGATGATAGATATATTTTCTGAGACTAACTTTATGACTTCTCAAAAAAGTTTTACAGTTTTGTGTCAAGAGTGAGTGGTTTCTTCAAGTGTGTTAGGATAACGCCTCCACTTATTCCTGTCTCATTATTTTTTCATCTGACTGTACCCATCTCAAGTTTTAAACAAGTAGGTGAAGTACAAGATAATGTTCTTGGCAAAGAAATCCAACAAGTTTGCTGATATTTATTGTTCATCTGAAAAGTATGAATATCGTATATCTATTATAAAAGCTGAACAGATATATTATTGTTTTTTAATCTAGAAACTTTCATTTGATTATCGTGCAGGATTATTTTACAAGATATTTTGAAGGTAAGAACACCTTAAAGTTAAAGCAACGAGCAATATACCTAATAATAGAATGAGTAAATGCCAGAGTTTAATTTTGTTAGCTTAGTAATAAACAAACAATATCCCACATAATGACCCCACAGAATTTCCTGTCGTGGGTATCTGGAACTACGGGTACCAATCTTCGCAGATTATGCAAACATTTCTCTCGCAGCAAGAATATAATCCACAACTCCGAAAAACAGAGGCTTGAATCTAGGGAACTTCATTGTAATTTGCGAATTCTTAAACCACCTAACACATAAATAAGACCACTAGGGGAAACTGGTAAAAATACTTTTACCAAAACTCCCAATTGCCACCATTTGTGTCGTTGAAGTTGGAAGCAAATAAGACTAACCGCACAAAAATGAGCTCCTAAAGCGACATATATAGGGGTTAACTCTTGTTGCTCAAAGTAAATAAAACTTTACCCTTTAATTTATTAGCAAAACAAAGAGGATCAGTTATAAGTTGCTGACACTTTGCCCGCAGCTGTTTACACCGTAGAGTATATAGATACGGTCAATATGTACTAGAATATCGCAGACTTATGTCCCAAGTACTTTGTAGTCATTGCATCTATCTGCTAAATCAAAAAAGGCTATATTTTATTTTGATAAAAGTCCGGGGCCACCTACTCGTAGTTGCAAATATAGAAACAAGGCATTTAAAAAAAAGTCGGTCTAAAAATAACAAATTTCAAAATCGTATATCGTACAGAATGTTCTAAAACACCAACATGTTTGAAAATCATAATCACCAGCATGCAAGGCTCCGAAAGCAATTTTGTGTGAAATTAGCAATCGATTGCTCAAAGGCGTGTAGTAATCTCTGTATAGGATGTGTCGAGTGACGTACTGGAGGCCAGGGTTGGAACAATGCTTTGAAGGTCCACAATACCTCAGATACTCCATATGATCCTATATTTTGATCAGCATAATTTACTTTGTATTATATATATGTATATCTTATATACTAGCTGAACGCCCGCGACTTCGTACGCGTTACACTACTAAATGTGTAGGTACCTATAAATAAAGCTAAACTGGGTGTTGCAACTTGACTTGACACCCCATTATTATCCAATGGTACCTGATTTATGGGATAAAAAGTAGCTAATGTGGTAATCCAGGTTATAATCTATGTACATACTAAATTTCATTTAAATCGGTGCAGCCGTTACTACGTGATTGAATAACAAACATACAAATAAACAAACATCCTTACCATTTCAAATTTCGAATTCTACGTCCCTCTGAGGTTGTGTCCTAAAAGTGCATAGCCTCTTTAGAAACCTTTAAATGAGGTACTAATATAGTACGGTGACTTTCGAGACATTCCTATTATAAAGAGTATTTGCTTATGTTTTTAAGTGAGTTCAACCTTTTTTGAATAAAATCTGATTGAGTTTTCAAACATGTATCAAACTAAAATATAACATGAATCAAAGAGTATTGATATCAACTTCGAAGCAGATCACCGCTAAAATAACTTTCTACCCCTTTTTAATCCCGTTAGGGGATGAATTTCAATAAAGCACGAAACACGTCTTTCATCAATTCTGTTAAAAAAGGTTTATGCAAAATTTTAAGTAGATTAGACCAAGGAATCACGTTGTCCCATATAAACTTTGCCCCCCTTTTTCACCTTTTTAGGGGTAGAATTTCGAAAAATCTTTTCTTATCGAATGCCTACGTCATACAAAGAATGCACCCTCCAAGTTTCACTCATCTACAATCAGTGGTTTAGGCTGTTCGTTGATCCGTCAATCAGTCATTCAGGACAAACCATTTTATAAGTACAGATTTGTATAGATACACGTACTCGTATATGTAAAAGTTGAGGATATAGGTGCGCTATTTCCTAGGTGAAAAACGATTCTTTGAAATTTTCTCGATATTCTAAATAATTCCAAAGTCACAACCAAAAATAATAATAAAGTCGTAGTTTTAATGTGTATTTAATAAATATAAATTTGATCATGAAATTTTGCATTGAGATTAATATTTATGTATGTATGTATTACGTTGGCTTCTTTTGAAGGTTTTGACCCTCTCTTGACTTAGTACAACTCTGTGTTCACTCCTTTTCAGCATTTAAGTTACCATCTGAGAACTTTATTTTAAAGAGATTCTGCCCTATTCATTAAATAAACTCTTCGAGTATACAAATACTTTAGTCCATAATGCCACGAATCCCGGTCACCCTTCCCTGAATCCGGCCCTGCTTACTGCATAATTCTTTCAGCGTGACTGAGCCAGGCAATTATCTTTGAACAGGCATCGCGTTGAACACCATTTTCACTTTTATACAGAAAATGGGTTTTTGGCGTAAACAGTTGTATTAGGATACCTACTAGAAAAAAACTAAATAATACTGTGATTTCACAGGTATTAGAAGACCAGCACTGAGAGCGTGAAAATCAGAGGTTAATTATTATTTAAATTAGGAAGTATTGAACAGCTGATTTTCGAAATCACAATATTGGCTATAAAAGTGATAAGTCTTTTCCAAATAGCTAGTCACTTATGACAGGTCCATAGAACGTAAAATATTACGTTAATACGTCATGTGGCGTCACACCAAAAGTTGAATAAGTTGTATATTTCTATTTAGTAGTGAAAACATTAAGCAAACTTACAAGAAAAACTACTAAAATAAACTTGTCACAATAATAAAAATAAAATAAACTGTGTCACAGGTGACTAGCTATTTGAAAAAGACTGTACTTGCACCCTTTACCCCAGTAGGAGTTATACCCATATTGGCTTTGTTTTTAGCCAGCCTTTTTTTTTACGTGGAGGAATCCTCATGGATACCGCTCTGAACTCAGGGAGCGGTATGTCAGACTCCTACCGGCTAAACCTCCACGGCGTTTCTCCGCTCGCTGTATGCCGGGGACACGGGAACAGAGAACATTCTTCCGCGACCCCGGTGGCGTTGGTCCGCTCTTGCGGGCCCCATCTCTAAGGGTTTAGGGTCATCTCTACTAACTATATACAACTGTATATAGTTAGGCCACTGCTATGTGGGATGGAGGTCCGCATACGCCCTCGCATACGCCCTCCTCCTTCGCCCCGGTCTTGTGCGGCGGGTTGAGAGAGTGCTCTCAGATTCCCTGTCCCTCTCCGCTGCTTTCTTCTGCTGCACTACATTTTGGCAGAAGTACTTAGCAGCTTGCCATGACCTATTGCTCTCGACCATTGCGCAAACTACGGTCGGGAGAGAAAGATCGTGACCTACAGTGTCACCGAGAGCCTGGCGCTCTTCAACCCAGGCAGGGCAGGACTTGTTTTTAGCCAGCCTTCTCTAACCTGTGTGTATCTCGTCCTAAATATGTGTAAATTATAATTACACACAAGTGCCCGTAAACAGGCAACCTGATTTCTATGTAAGTATAGCCTTTTCAGGGAACGAAGCTATAACCGTGTTAACTGCACTTCTATACCCGTACTACGAAATGCTTTGCATTTAATTATATAGTTAGGTATGTACTTCGAGTACTGTACGGTGAAATAAGAGGTAGGATTAAAAAAAATTCTCATTGAATTTACAGTAAAACGAGTAAGCTCAGAACTCATACATATTCTCAGTTTTAAAGTACATACTTTGAATCATGTATTTAACTGGAAAAGGAATGTTTCCACTAACGAAAATATATTACATTTTCTTAAAATAAAGTCGATTTAATTCATAATCTAAGTACCACTCCTTTATATTAGCTGAATCTTGCTTACTTTAAGACTTATCTTAATTGTACAAGATGTTTGACTTCGGAGTAAGCGTCTAAACGGATAAACTATTCTGTGAAAATAATAGTCAATCAAATTTTTAAAAGTCGTAAAGCAATATATTGTTTTCGCAAGTAAGAATAATGACTCCCTTTCCGGTACTAACTGGGACTCTTTTTTGTTTCTATTAATATTTAACAGTTTTATGATGTTTTGACGACCTCCGTGGCGCAGAGGGTGAATATCCGGCTGAGACGCAGGAGGTAGCGGGTTTGATTCCCGATATTCATTCCGGGTCTGGATGTGTTTCTATATATTATAAGTATATACTTACAAAAAAAAGTATTATATCAGTTATCTGGTCCATAGTACAAGCTCTGCTTAGTTTGGGGCTAGATAGCGCTGTGGGAAATGTCCAGCAATATTTATTTATTTATTTATGTTGTACAAATTTTAACCCAGTTCTGACTACCGCTTTACGCCTCACATATTTTTTTTTAATTAACCTCACGTGTCCCTCTTTTAAACAAAGGTCCCAAGCCCTTCTAGTCGTCCTTTTTTTTTTCTTTTTTGTCCAGCAATATTTATTTATTTATTTATTTATTTATTATTTATTTATTTTCATCAATATCCTTCTAAAGGATCCTTATAAATACATTTGCAAATTATAAAACAAACAGCCCAGTTATTCAAAGACCGTTACATAGATCTATAGAAAACTGCTCCAGATCACTACTAGGTGGTATTTATATTCTGTAGACCTCGTAGATATTTTAGAGAATCTGATATCGATACCATAATAACTTCGTGATGCGGGTCGACGTAACATAGATTTTTCACGCCATTTTCATGAAATAATGTAATTTCAGATAATCTTAAGTAGCTAGATTGGTTCGAGGATAAAATATTTATGCATTATCTCGTATTATTTTATCTAGATTACCCCGTTTTTTGTATGTTGGTATTCAAACATGCTATGTTTTCTGAGGTATAAAACGTATACGTTAACATAATAAAACGTTAAATTGTGCAACGTATTGATAAGGTGATATTGTATTCCTTTATTTATTCATAAACATTATCTCCTCAAAACATTATAAAAATGTATTAATAAGAAGGGAATACGAATATATTAAAGTTTATAATAATTTAAAATGCACAAAATTAAAAGCTAGACATGTAATTTGGTTTGAAAGTGTAGCCAAACGTTAAATAATTTAATAGAAGTTGAAGCAAATTCTTGAGATATGTGCTCGAGTGAGGCCATTTGGCTGCGAGCAAACAGTTCGCAAGTCGTGACTCGAGTAATGTAAGAAACAATGTTTTGAAGCAAAACTATTTGAGTTGAGGAAAGTATACAAGAAAATTTCTTAATCGTAATCTAGCGGTGTATTTTTGACACGAATTAAAATATATAAAGTGTAAAATTGCTCTAACTAGAACCAGTAGAAAATTATGCATCTAGAATCTAATCTTGCGTGACTTTCTTTCCTCCTGACTTCTCAATATAAACGATTTCGCATTGTATAACTAGTGGTTCGCCCCGAACTGAGATCTCGCGAGTCGCTAACAAAAACAAAAAAAAATATTCGTAATCTTTGACTATCAAAATAGTGCCCCGAAATGCATTTCCACTTTACTTGACCTACAGTTTCATTCAAATTACAGGTAACGAGAGTTCATGTCAATTGGTAACAATTTTTTGGGGTAGAAATTGCGGTTATTCTAGATTTCAGACTTTTGCCTATATTTGTGTGACCAAAGCTAGATGCATACCAAATTTCAGCACTGTGGAGTCACTGTTGTACCTTGTGAATTTTGTCAAAGTTCAGTTCTTATTATGGGTAATAACTTAAAAACTATAAAGTTTAAACTAAAAATAAAAACGGGGTCGAAATTTACTCACAAAGACCTTTTATTAGACGTGACTTTGAAACAGATAGTTCAATTTTGTTTTTTGTTTTACCCCTCTTGAACCCTAATATCTCAACAACCCCCCTACATTTTTTTAGTTCATTGAGTCACACCAAAGTTGTAGCATCACTACCTACCTATGTACGGAATTTCATGATGTTCAGATAAACGCTTCGAAAGTTATCCTCGGATAAACAAACATACATACATACAACGCCGATTTGCCCAAGTTGATTTAGAGATTTCGCTTCGCTCGATCAATTATTTGTGGAAGATTTGTATAGATTATTCTCAGATTATTTATCCTTTTCAAATAATTCTAAACCAATACCGAGGATTGCCTTCAGCTAAGGAATTGCATAGCTATTTTTTAAATATAAGTTATACGTAACTTACATTGTCTAAGTCGTGGGCCGTTGATGGGCCAGACTAGTGCAGGATAGTGGAGGAATGTACAAACTTAGGGTGTAACTCCAACAGTAGATGAAGACAAGTTAATGATGAAGTAATTGTATATATTAACCATTAGTGGTTCATTCAATATGTATGTTTTATAAAACACTAACTTCTGCCACAGTTTTCTGCCAAAGAGGGTTTCATGCAAATCTTATGTAAATCAGACCAGCAATATGCAAGATAATGCATAATATTCTCTTAGTAAGTCCCTTTTCATGTCCTTATCTGACCACGTAAAAGAATCTATGATATTTTATCCTAGTACATACAGAGAAAGTAGTATTCTCACGTTTACATCGTTTTCCTTTGGTTTTACTCGTATTTGGCCAAGTTCTACCTACAACCACAAGACTGTTCTTACCATAACATGGAATGGATTTGCCATAACATACACTTGAGAGCAATAAAATCGCACATCCGCACATTTTTACTTAAAAATTAAATTTTTTTTTATTTGGAGCTTACAGCAAATTAAAATCAAATTAAATTAAAGTGCATAATCTAGGAATTCGCAGAACTGATAAAGGGTTGACATTTACCTTTAAAAACAACTCATTAGCAACAAAACAATAGACCCCCTTATGTCGCTCGATCCAGGTAAGGCCGGCGGCGGGATTTATCGCAGGTATAAAAGAGTGCATATTGAGGGAATGGTCATCATTTGCATACCAACGTACAGTGTGAAAGGTTTTCTATTGATATTGGCTTCAAACGGAACACGAAAATGGATACTACACCAGAAGTAGCCGCTCAAGTGGTTGCCCTTGTTGAATCGGGGCTTAAGCAAAGTCAAGTGGCTCGACAATTGAGTTTGAGCCGATTTACCGTTCGGCGTGTATACCAGAGGTATCAAGAGACTGGTGGCTACCAACGGCGACAAGGATCGGGCCGTCCCCGTGCTACAACAGAGCGTGATAACCGCTTTCTTATAACGACATCTTTAAGAAATCGTCGTTTGAACGCAGTTCAACTGGGCCAACGACTTCAAGAAGTTCGTGAAGTAGAAGTTAGCCGGTGGACAGTCAGAAGACGATTGAGAAAAGGTGGCCTGACTGCACACAGGCCAGCAAACGGGCCGAAATTGACCCCAGCCCACCGAGAAGCCCGCCTTCAGTTCGCTCGAGACCATTTGAATTGGACCGAAGAGCAGTGGACTGCAGTCCTGTTCTCTGATGAGTGCAGGATGTGCTTGCATGGCAACGACGGACGGGGGAAGGTGTATAGAAGATCGGGAGAGCGATTTGCCCAATGCTGCATAACAGAACGTGTCGCCTATGGCGGTGGATCAATCATGTTTTGGGGAGGCATGTCTATGGAAGCAAAAACCGAGCTTGCCTTCATCACCGGACCGAATACTGGTCGCCAATCAAGAGGATTGACTTCCATACGATACATTGAGGAAGTACTCGAGAGCCACGTCGTACCTTTTGCTGGGTTTATCGGCGAAAACTTTCTGTTTATGCAAGATAATGCAAGACCGCATACTGCTGGCATAGTGATCGAGTACCTTCAAGAGGTGGATGTGACCGTTATGGAGTGGCCAGCTCGAAGCCCAGACCTCAATCCCATCGAACATCTATGGGACGAGCTGAAAAGAAGAGTTCGAGGCCGAGATGCTCCTCCATCGACTCTACAGGAGCTGCAACAGGCGATCGCAGAGGAATGGGAGGCTATTCCTCAAGACTTTATCAAAAGTCTAGTAACATCAATGAAAACACGGATGGAGTCAGTGATTCAGGCTAGGGGAGGGAACACTCGGTATTAATAACAAACTTTAAATTAATTTTATCTTTTAATTTCATAACTTTGACACCAATACTTGAATAAAGAATTTTTTACTAAACATGCATTTTTGTTATTGATCCACAAAAGCATTTTTATGTAATGATTGAAAGACAAATCAGATACCACTGGATAGGTATTAAAATAGACTATGAATCTGCATTACAGAAACATAATATTTTTTGTTTTTTTTTTAGTTATGTCAAAAAATCATGAATGTGCGATTTTTTTGCTCTCAAGTTTATTTACGACACTGCGTCACACTTCGACAATAATTTTATAGATAAGATTATTATGTACATAAAACATTGATAGAAGGCGTGTGCTCGTGACGTACGTAAGGCACTTTGGTATTAGATTTGAGGGTGATCGTATGACACAAGAGTAGGTTAGCTTTTATGTTGAAGGTAAGGACGTAGATTTTAATGAAGGTTTGCACTTCTTTTGTCACTCTCGTAAAATAAACCTTTTTATGTGTGTAGCCTTTGTCTCTCTCTATTTGAGTGTGATTATTTGAGTTTATCTGTTTACCGCAGCTCCCACTCTAATAAATAAATTCAATGCTTTTTAATTAATAATAAATAAATAATAATAAATATTGCAGGACATTTCACACAGCGCTATCTAGCCCCAAACTAAGCAGAGCTTGTACTATGGGAACCAGATAACTGATAGAATACTTATATACTTTTTTTTTTAAATACATGCTTATAATATATAGAAAAACACCCAGACATGGAACAAATATCTGTAGATCATGCAAACATTTGTTCCGCGGCGGGAATTGAACCCGCTACCTCCTGGGTCTCCGCCGGCTATACGCCCACTGCACCACAGAGGCAGTCAAATTAGGTTCTAAATTGGTTTGATGATAACGTTTAGTATTTAAAATGTCGTAGAAATATCGGTGTGGGGGTAGTAGGGTAATAAGGTAATTGTAATAAATCTAATACATCCATTTCAAACAATTATTTGATAAATCATTAAAATAATCATCATAATCTCGTTTACGGTACGAGCTGTCCGATTATGGAATGACTTGCCTGTTTCCATCAGACATGCTAAATCTTTACCTATTTTTAAAGTGAGGTCTACAAACTGTACTTAGCAGCTTCCTTAGAGTTAATACTGTATTTCCTTTCGATATATTGTTAAAGTATATATGTATGTATGTATTTTATATTTATTTATGTAAGTATATGGAGGTATATTTTTTGTTTAGGTATTTATTTATTTTTATCCTACATAAATAGGTGTTTATTGTAACACCGCCTCCTCACACGTTTTTTCAATCCAGTCCATCCAAAGGTTGTCTGGAAGAGATCGCTTTGAGTGATAAGGCCGCCCATTGTACCACCATGTATTAGTCTTTAAGTTTTCTAGGTTAAGTTATTGTAATTTGGTGTAACAATAAAGAATTATCTATCTATCTAAAATGTCTACTACTGCAGCTTAATTGAATTATGGTTGCTTAACTCAGTAGGTCGTTTTCAATAAAGACGTTGAAAGATATTTCGCTCGAATACTCAACATTTTGCGGAAATTTTTAAGAAAAGGTTTCAACAATTAAAATTCCGGGAAACTGTAAATTTATTGCTCAGTCGAGTGAATTGTAATATTTCGGTTTCATTGAATTTAATTATTGATCGAGCGAAGCGAGATATCTAAATCAACTTGAGCTTATCGGCGTTGTATGTATGTATGTTTGTTTGTCCGAGGATAACTTTCGAAGCGTATATCCGATCATCGTGACATTTGGTATATAGGTAGGTAGTGATGGCATAATTTTGGTGTGAATCAATGAGCTAAAAATGTGGAGGGGTTGTTGAGATATTAGGGTTCAAGAGGGGTAAAAACAAACAAAATAGAACTATCCGGTCAAGTAACACGTTTAATAAAAGGTCTTTGCGAGTACATTTCGACCCCGTTTTTATTTTTAATTTATACTTTGTAGTTTTAAGGGTTTTAGCCATAATAAAAACTGAACTTTGACAAAATTCACAGGGTACACCAGTGACACCACAGTGCTGTAATTTGTTATGCGTGTAGCTTAAGTGACACAAATATAGGCAAAAGTCTGAAATTCAGAATAACTGCAATTTCTAACCCCAAAAAAATTAACCAATTTACATAAACTCCCGTTACCTGTAATTTGAATGTAACTGTAGGTCAAGTTAGTTGGTTGTGCATATCGTGGCACTATTTTGATAGTCAAAGATTACAAATAATATTTTTTGTTTTATGGGAGACTCGCGAGATCTTAGTTCGGGGCGAACTACTAGTATTTTATTTGCAACAACACTACCACATATCATAACCACACCGTTCTTTATTCCGTCTTTGCTTTTTTGTTTACCTCTTACCCAAAGACCCAGATAAAAAATATATTAAAAAGATTTTCCAGCATCCTTTTCTTTGAGCTTTTCTTCCTTTATTTTGTAAACCCGAGCCTCTTGTAAAGAGAATCCTGTTTCTCAAGTATTACAAATTACACACAATACAAAATTACCAGGCACTTACTGACTGCGCAGTTTCAATTCTACCAACCATTAGACTGATTTTGATTTAGAGAAGAAAATTACTTACATTGGTGTTCGAAGAAGTAAATATTTCAAGCCTCCTCAAATACTGTTTAACAATATATCAAGCATTATATATCATCAATAACACTGCACTATTTTGTTTATTTACGTTGATATCCTGAAAGAATGTACCTAAATGAGGCACCAAGCTTAACATCATTTAAATCAAAATTAAGACTGCGGTGATCCCACGCAGTCAATGCAGCACTTGCTAATCTGCCCTTTATGCCTGAACACCTGCACGATGGAGGACCTAATAGCCGCCTCGCCTGATGCCATTGTTGTGGCCAAACACCTGTCCAACATACTATGAATGGAAACGTAGAACTCTTGACACGCTAAGAAGAAGATCAAAATTAAAATCATGGCTCATCGAGAAAGTGTTCTACAATGGTGAGGACATTGTCTGCAAAGTTCACAAATTTATTTTTTTATACTTATTGTTATAATTATAACTGATATGATAAAGAGCGACTGATAATTTATAGATAAATGGCATTGTAATTAAATTTAATTAGTACAGGTACTCAATTATATAATTTTATATACAGGGTTACAGGAAAAATCGTGCTAGATCCGTTAAGGGCGTGGAGTACCCATCATTTCTGACTTATTTCACTATGAAACACCCTACCCTAAACTTAACCTTTTTCGAGATATTCGACTTTTAATTTTTTTATTGAAAATTGCCGATTTTTAGGCTACTAAATTTATTTTTGTTTATTTTGTGTATCTTATTATTATTATTATTGCATTTTTACATGTGTAATAAGATGCTTTAGGACGTCTATCATTAAAATAGTGCATAAGTTAATTGAATAGACCGTAGTAGACAAGTGAAAGTTAAGAAATAAAAAAAAATATTAGAAAGTTTATTTTTCTCTAAGGGATATCTAAAAAAAATATTATGGCAATTGTTCGGCAGATGTTTTTTAAAATATCTACGTTTCATCAGCTATCTAACGAGGTATAATAATCTAGGGTTTTATTCAAATGCATTGAAAAAAATTTAGTTTTATAGGCGACAGTGGAGAAGAAAATGTATACTTAGCCCTAAAAAGTAAAGTAAAATAATAGGTAAGCATGAAATGTCATTTATTAAAGATTTTCACACAACTTTTTCTTATTCTACAGTTCATGTTCAACATGGCCGCCTCTATTTCTGATACATTGTCGCATCCTTCTACGGAGACCAGTCTTTACTACTCCAGTGGTTAACGTGGTCCTCATTTTATTGGCTGCATCCACAATCCTTTCTCGTAAGTCTTCCACAGACGAAACTGGATTCGGCTCGCTGTACACAAGACTTTTCATGCACCCCCACACGTGAAAATCCATGGGGGTTAGGTCCAGACTTCTTGCTGGCCATGGCAACGGTCCACCTCGTCCTATCCATTTGTTTGGATAATTTGTGTCCAGCCAGTCTCTGACACTTCTCCTGAAATGGGCAGGGCAGCCATCGTGTTGGAACCACATGTCCCTGATCAGGTTGAGTGGCAGATCATCCAGCAAATCACTTAAGTCTGCTCTCAGGAAATTTTCGTAGCTTTCCCCATTTAGATTATCCGGGAGAAAGTAAGGTCCAATCAAATGATTGGAGATAATGCCCATCCACACATTCACGCTGAATCTTCGTTGGGACCCCTTCACTCTTTTCTTATTGGGATTCCTTAGCTCTTTTGGGGCCCAGTAATGGGCGTTGTGATAGTTAGTTATGCCATCTTTATCAAATTTGGACTCATCCGTCCACAAGATATTTCTTAGAAAATCTTAGAATTCTTAGAAAATGTAATACAAACCCTAGATTGTTATACCTCGTTAGATAGCTGATGAAACGTAGATATTTTAAGAAACATCTGCCGAACCATTGCCATAATATTTTTTTTAGATATCCCTTAGAGAAAAATAAACTTTCTAATATTTTTTTTTATTTCTTAACTTTCACTTGTCTACTACGGTCTATTCAATTAACTTATGCACTATTTTAATGATTGACGTCCTAAAGCATCTTATGACACATGTAAAAATGCAATAATAATAATAATAAGATACACAAAATAAACAAAAATAAATTTAGTAGCCTAAAAATCGGCAATTTTCAATAAAAAAATTAAAAGTCGAATATCTCGAAAAGGGTTAAGTTTAGGGTAGGGTGTTTCATAGTGAAATAAGTCAGAAATGATGGGTACTCCACGCCCTTAACGGATCTAGCACGATTTTTCCTGTAACCCTGTATATATATTAAAATATAATATATAAAAGGGAGGGGGGTCAGCTAGCTGACCCCGCGAACTTCGTACCGCCTTAGTATCAATAAATTTTGTGTTGCTAAGCTGAGTTAAATTCATTTTTTTTTTCAATGTCTTTTTCTGTGCACGTACCCACTACAAATAACTATCTCTATATTCAAAGTAGAAAATTATTTAAGTACTAATATCGCTATTAAAAAATAGGTGTTGGTGGTTGAAGGTCAAAAATGTATAGTTGTATGTGTTTTTTATATCCAAATAATATAAAAATATAAATAAAAAAAATCGTCCAGAAGTTAAATATTATACAATAAAATTAAAATTTGTAATTTTATTGTGTTTAACTTAGTGCATTTAAAATTAATTATTACTATTCCTAATAATTTGTTGAAATCGACTTCTAAATTATTTTACCAATAAATTGATTATTCTTCTTGAGTTCTTAGTTGACGAAGGTAGGTAGTATATGTTGTCATCTGTCACGCTCATGGAATAGCTTCGACGAAATATTTAGACACAATTATTACCATTCAAAACGGGTTATCTACCATGATTAGAAAGGTTTGCCTTTTTAACTGATAATTATTTTCGTAGCCAAGATAGTTTTAAAAGGGTTATTGCGACACAATGTTGAAGCTGTACTTCAACAAAATGTGACGAACATTTATTTAAATAATTTAACCTTCTAAACCATGGGTCCCCAGTGTGGTAAAATGCTTTAACTTTGAGCGTCAACTTTTTTAATATTGTAACGTAATTGCACACGTCGTAGCAAGTTGTTTGATATAAAAATGAATAAAGTATCTGAATATAAAGAGATTTTTGTATCTATTTTTGCGTTATTTAAAAGGCTGGTTAAACCTTTGGTTTAACTTTCAAGGTATCGTGGAGTTATGGATAACTAGTATTTAGAAACAGTGGTTAGATTAAGATTTTTTTTTTTATTACCTGTTGTTAAGCGTATTGCTCAATGTTTGGTTTTTTACCCACATAATAAACTGGTTTGTTTTAACCGGAAGTACTTATATTTTTATGTCCGTTTATTCAGTGAATATGGATATCAATCATAAAAAAATAAAACGGCATATATCATATTTTAGCTCAGTAAGTATTAAACATTTGTGATTCTGGTGAAGTAAATACTTTAACTCAAAAGTTTTCATACACTCGGTATTTAAGTGTTATTAATTTTTGGTAATGTTATATCTCATAAGAAAATTAGGTAACATAGTACAAACAAGCAAAACTTAATGTAAACTCTCTAACTTATGTAGGTGTATGTCTGTGGCAAGCATTTGGTAGAAACCAAATAAATAATATAGTAAGAGCAGTGAGTGTAAGCTTTCCATTCATTACCAGAGGTCACGTTGTTAATATTAAAGAGACTGACAGAATTTTTCATCCTTATCACCAGGGAATAAGGATTAAAATATGAAATCTTTCCTCAGGGCTTCCTACGTGGGACTGAAAGACGGATTATGCCTGTATTCAATTTAAACATTCCGTGTATGACTTAAAAAGTATTAATACTTACAAATAAGAACTTTTAATTTATATACTAGTATTGTACACAGGTAAAGTTTGTATGTTTGTTTCTAGAGGATAAGCTCAAAAGCTAACTAAAGAATTGTGAAAATTCATCCTCTGATAGAATGATACACTATCCTTATTTTATTTTGTAAAAAAATCCATGCAAAACCGGGGCGTGTAAGCTAGAGCTAAATAAAATTGCTTACCTGGGATTTAAACGATTTTTAATAAATGTTCTGAATTTATAAATGACCTTTTTTTTTGACGAAGGTAAGCGAGGTCTACTCGGTCATTATACTCGGAACATGGGAAGGTTTAATGTTACTGATAATGCATTTATAAATTGAAGTATAATTAATAATTTTTTGATATACTACTTTGTGCTTATGCTGGCTTCAAGGTACAAACTAGGTATTCCACATTCAGCACCAATTTTTTGAGCACCAATTTGTTCAGCACCAATGTGATTAAACGACAATCGATCGATTACTTTTAATTTTATGCCCTTTAGTGATTACGTGAAAGTGTCCTAATAGAACGCGATTCCGCGATCATCGCTAGTTTGCGCGAACTTTGTTCGTGCTAACTTGCGATCAAACATACTGATGGCGAATAAGCCCCTTCGTAGACAAGGCTACGCAAATCTTCGATACTCGACGATTTTAGTCTCCAAGCGACTACCGCCATACAAATCCATTGAGGTTCGTACACGAGTCGCGTCGCCGACATTCGTCGCGCGCTACCTGCAGGACGAATTCATCGCTACATTGTCGCAGCGATATCTAAGATGGCGGAGCATTTATTAAATATTAAATTTGTTTCTGAGGTGGAGAAATATCCTTGTTTATAAAATTATAACTTGAAAGTATATTCAAAAAAGGAGATTACAGAAAAAGCTTGGGTAGCAGTAAGACGTCCCCTATTTCGATGGCCAGTTCTCGGTCTCCACTCTGTTAGACGTCCACCAGCAAGATGGGTCGACGACATTCATAAGACCGTGGGTCGTACGTGGTTCAGACTGGCACAGGATCGGGAAGAGTGGCAGAAACAAGGAGAGGCCTATGCCCAGCAGTGGGTCGACACGGGCTGAGAATGATGATGATGATGAGCAGTAGGACAGGCCGTTAATTTAACAGGTTGGTATCTTTTTATAGTGTTTTTTTGTTTTTTTGGTAGTAAATTTTTTTGATTATATTGCTCGATACTCGCGACTTGATACTAATGTTTTTTTTTTATATATAAATTATAGGCTAGCGTTTGACCACTATCTCGCCTGATGAGAATGTACATTAGTATCAATACACATACATACATACATTACACAATATACATTAGTATCGAAGATTTGCGTAGCCTTGTGTACGTAGGGCCTAACAAGAACGTACGAAGATCGCATCGCTTATTCACATGATCGTATTCTATTAGGACAGCGCCTAACAGACATCCATTCAAACTTTCGTATTTCTATACTCATAACCCGAAAATCAGATGCACAAATGGAATATTCTATCCAAAAAAAAATGCACGTTCTTATTTTCTGAGTTTATAGTCAGGGTAACTTTGAAGGCTGTTTTGAGTTTTTGATAAAAAAATATTATAACCTACAGACCCTCAATTTCTGTACTACTTAGAGGTAAGTAACCTGTAAGTACCAGTGTTTACCAGACTATTAATCTACATTAGCTTCTTGCGAACGCGCACAAAATCGTTTACCAAAAAACCGTTTTAGAAAGTAAAGGTAGGTAAATGGCCTTCGCTAATTACTGATCGCTAATGAACTTTGCTGTTTACACTTTATACAAAATGTAATAATCAACATAACAGTCATAGGACGTCCATTGCTTAACATCTTTATTTTATACACACTATTTTTTTATTGGCAGATTACGTATGCGAAGATCATATAAATCTTCAATTAAAAGGCCCTCCTATACAAGGTCTAATAATAAAACACATTATCTTGTTATTTTAGAATGTCTTAGATATATTTTTTTATTTATAATTCTAACCTATCTCGTCCCACTGCTAGGCAACGGTCTCCCCCAAGTCCCTCCGAACATCCCTATACGTCGATATCTCCCACCATCCTCTTTTTGAGGTGTCGAGATCGTCCCGCCGACGGTTTCTCGGCCGACCCCGACGCCACCTTGCCGATATTTTAATAAATAAAAAAAATATGAATTCTTCGAATTTTTTAGGTGTTATCTATAGAAACGTTTTGGCAGCATAAATCAACAACTTCGAGCTTTCTTGAGGCTTATATTATAATTGTTGTGAAATTATGTATTTACATCAATGATTGTTCGAGATTTTAACATATTGTAATTTTAATTTCAATGATATCGGTTCGGCAAGTGCCAGACTCAAGCGTTCTCAAATAAGACGTTTTATTAAGTTCCAACTGTCAAGATCACAACGATGTCTTCCTTATAAAAACCAATTGTTCCATAAACATAATCTAATGGACGTTTACCAATTGATTTATGCCAATGTCCCATTTTGTTAGCAACAAACGCAATTATTATAATGGACGTCTGGCTGTAATTACATTAAACTTTACCTTCAAGGTAAACAAATTATTTCAAGTTCAATGTTGTAGGCACGGCCATGTTGACACGACTTATGCTTATAACAGTAAATGAGTCGCTCTTCGCATCTGTTTAATAGTATAAAGTTGCAGGCAGCTCGTAAATTAGTAGAGTTAAGAAAGCTTTAATAATTTTTATGGCAACTACAATATATTGTGGATACTTTTTACATACATATAGTCACGCCTTTATTCCGGAGAGGTAGGCAGAGACCACGGATCTCCAATTGCTACGAACCTGACATACTTCTTTTGCTTCATTCACTTTCATCACACTCTTCGTATTTCTTCGCCAGTTTAGGATACTCTTCACGTGGCCTTTCACCAAGAGATTTGCCAAAACATGGTCAAGATACGCCGTTCCTTTTCTCTCCCTCTCACTCTTGTCTATCCTCTTAACATGCCCAAACTATCTGAGCATGCTTTTCTCAATTCTCATCACTACATCTTCATTCACTCCACATCGCTCTCTTATCACACTGTTTCTGACATCTTTTAACGTGACACATACTACTTAACGCTCTCATTTCTACGGCATTTATTTTACTCCCATGTTTCTTTTGCCATACCCAACTTTCACTACCATACATTAACGTAAAAACCTTCGTATATTCGTATAACGTATTCCTTTATGAACGGCCACGCGTGCCTTTTCAGATACCTTTCTGCTGCTCATAAAGGCATGTAGTGCCCCATTTACTTGGTTTCTGGCATTCTTTCAATATCTTTCTCATACTTCCCATTTCCTTTTTAAGTATTCAAAATCGTGGTTTGGCTGGTAGGAGGAGGGGGGACACGACTATAACAAAAATGCCAACTTTTGTAAATGGGCTCTTGTATCAAAAAATGTTTATGAAACCTTATAGTATATTTGAAAGACCCTTTCAAAAATAACCTTTTTTTATTAGCTTTTGCGGCTTTTGTATCACTACGGCCATTGAGGCCTATTGTGATCGGCACTTGTGTATAAAACCGCCTCTAATTCATGGGGGCGTTCATAGTTCACCGCTAAGCCCTACAGCTAGAAACTGAAGGATATTTATAACTTTTGAAACTATCATGGTTATGAACATATCGAGAACACATCATGAACGTATCAGGGCGGTGGAGAATGTTGACAGACAAAAGTCTGCCATAGCGGAACGTCTGCTAGAGATGGTCGGCACAAACCATCTCTGGATCGAGCTACACAACCCACAAGTAATCTCAACTGAGCGGTATTACATCCCAAGACTGGTTCAAGAGGCAATTGAGATTACCAAACACAAGAATTTCAATCGTGAAGATGGTTTTCAACTATCTGGAGCCTGGAATCCTGTGGTGAGAATGTGTAAGAACCGAAGAAGTGTGAATTACGCGTCCTGATACCGTGAGTGTTGTGTGTCGGAATCGAGTTATGATCGAGAATGAAACCAGTAGTAGTGATAGTATTAGTGAATTCATTCCTAGCAAGAGACTAAGAAAAAGGGTAGATCGTTATATCTGCCAATAACTACCCACTCGCGAAGACTTCAGTTTACCCGTGATCATGGCGCATGCAACTGCGTCGAAATATCGATCACTCACAAATCATAGTAAATATCCCGTTTTTAGTACAAATAGTCAAGGATATTTGAAGGGGTGATAGCTGTTAGCTCCTCCGGACTGAGGATGTGTTTGCCCGGCAAATGCTACGTTTGCGCATTAGTGGACCACACTCACCTAACATGTGTAGAGGGGATTCTACCGCCTCATTGCAAAATCTGCAGGTTTGTGTATCGCATAACCCTGGCTGCAACATGTGCTTGTTAAGTTGAAACTGTGCAGTTAGGGTTCTAACGATAATGCGAAGATTGTTTCTATTTAGCGCTAAGATTCGGTTTGTGTATCGAAGGCTTTGATCAGTGATTTGGAATGGTACATGCCTGAAGAGTTGATCCAAAACTAGGACGATTCTTCGAAGCAGGAATTCATAAGGGTTCTTTGTGCGAGGCTTTTTGGTATACCACAGAACGGCTCAGGGCCCTGTTGTGTTCCATTTGCCCCAGCTCACGCAACATTTTTTTTTTTAATAAATAAATAATAAATAAATATTGCTGGACATTTCAAACAGCGCTATCTAGCCCCAAACTAAGCTGAGCTTGTACTATGGGAACCAGATAACTGATAGAATACTTATATACTTTTTTTTGTAAATACATACTTATAATATATATAAAAACACTCAGACACGGAACACATTGGAACATCGGAACATTTGTTCCGTGGCGGGAATCGAACCCGCTACCTCCTGCATCTCAGCCGGCTATACGCCCTCTGCGCCACGGAAGCAGTCATCACACATCGTCAGCACATTCGTTGTCATCGATTCCTGCATGTCCTGGAACCCGTTTAAAGGTGACAACAATAACCTAAACGTGCGTGTGTAAAAAAACACCCCCACTTCTATAATCATAACCTTAAAAATAAGTTTTTTTCGTTTTTATTTCATAACTTACTGGGCGTCACTAAACGTATCATCATGCCAAATTTCAGCTTCACAGCACTAAAATTCTACAACTAAAACAACTGCAGTTTGTTGGACAGACAGACAGACAAACAGACATGACGAAACTATCAGAGGTGCTAGTTTGACTACGGAACCCCAAATAAGTGCAAACCAACTTTTGAAAACTTAAGTGTACCTATGTATGAGTATGATTTTCGATTTAGAAAATTTGTTTGAGTAAACATACATTGTGTGGGAAAAATGATATCACAGCACAACAGATACGCCAATAACGTTTCAGTGTAATCCACATTCACATAAAAACATATTCAGTTATTAAAAAACTGCACAACGAGCAAAAAAAAATTAAATGCCAAGAGCAGAGGTGCGAGGCAAAATACTGGAAAATCAAATTGCGTCGTAGATATTATATAATAGCGCATTCCCACCTGACTAGGGAGCTTGGCAGTAATAGGACATTAAAACACAACTGGGTCAAGCTGATTGCAACAATTCGAGTGGGTAATTGTCCAGTAACTTGACAGTATTCGGACAAAAGCTATGCTTTATGACAAACCAGCAACAACAAAACATCTGATATTTTGTTCTTGTGTTGTGATAGTATGATAGAACCCTGAATTGCATCTATGATAAGTTAGAAATCTACAATCTATATATATAAAACAAAGTCGGATTAGTTACACAAGAACGGCTGGACCGATTTTCATGATTTTTGATTTGTTAGATTTGTCTCCGCCCTGAATAGCAAAATAACTATTAAAATATCGGAAAAGTTCAAGAAAAAATAAATTATGAAGAAAATTCATTTTCTCGTACATAGATGCGCATAATGATGGTCGATTGACAATTCTACCGGGGCATTGACAGCCCGCGTCATATGCATGCCAAGGTGGTACGATGTTCTGTGGGTCAGCTAGTATACTTAGCATGGTTATGTTGTTTTATTTAATTATTGCCTAATTATATAGTAGAACCAATTATTTAATTGTGTTGGCCCTTTCGAGGAAAGTCTGCTAATATTCATGTTTTTTTTTAATTATACACGACGTATGTATATTATTAACATTTTTGGTGGTTTACCTCGCATTCTAATAAATGAATTTCATAACAATGTCTCGTATTTGAAGCAAGTCACCCATTGAGTTTGTTCGTCAATTGGGCATTAAATTCATTGTTTCATATACTAAGTTGACTGTTGGAAGCACACATGAGAAAGCGCAGAGAAAATCCAAAGCACTGTAGATAAAATCCAAGATTGCACAAAAAAAATGACGAATCAAACTCAAAGATTCGAAATCAATTCATATCAACTTTACGAACAGAAAGGAAAATACTGACCAATATTATTAACAATAATATTATACCGTAAGAAAATACGGTAAAGTATTTGGGCATGACCCTCGACGCAAAGCTGCGCTGGAAAGCTCACGTCAAGAAGAAAAAAGAGGAATTAAAATTGTGATACAAAAGGATGTACTGGTTTCTTGAAAGGCAGTCTTCTTTGTCAGTACACAACAAAATTGTTTTGTACAAACAAGTCTTGATGCCAGTATGGACTTATGGTATACTCTGGGGCTGTACCAAAAAAAGTAACATTCTACTCATCCAACGATTCCAAAATAAAGTACTCAGGGACATCGTAAATGCACCTTGGTATATCAGAAATGATGACTTTCACCGGGACCTCAACATAGAGTTCGTCGATAGAGTAATACAAAAATATGCACAAGCTCACGAACAAAGACTTTACCATCATGTGAAAGTCGCGGTAATCCAGCTCCCCAACAAAACGGATATAAAGAGAAGACTGAAAAGGGCAAACCTTTTGAAATATTTTAGTGTACAATAGCGTAATTACAGTGCTATTCATAAAGAACACAAGAACAAAGTGTATTCCTCTTAAGTAGAGACTAAGAAAAGTGCCGATGGACACATTCTTAATCATAATTCTATTATTAATTTAAGTTAGCATAAAATTGCTCATTAGCCATGTCAAAATTTTACTTAGAAAACTTTCGTGATTGATTGCAATCATTATTATAAACACGGGATTTATCACGTACCGTCTTATCGGTGTTTCGACTGACAATGTTTTAGTTCAATTCGTCTTCATCAGGGTGAGTGTGAGGCGAAACGTTATTCGGAGTGGATCGCACTCACCCTGATGAAGGTTCACGAATTGAACCGAAACATTGTCGGTCGAAACACCGATAAGACGGTACGTGATAAACTAGAGTACGCTTACAATGTAGGTACCTTATATAAAAAATCAAAATATACCCAATTATGTTAATAAATAAATAAATATTGCTGGACGTTTCACACAGCGCTATCTAGCTCCAAACTAAGCAGAGCTTGCACTACGGGAACCAGATAACTGATAGAATACTTAAATACTTTTTTTTAAAATACATACTTATAATATATAGAAACACATCCAGACCCGGAACAAATATCTGTAAATTATGCAAACATTTGTTCCGCGGCGGGAATCGAACCCGCTACCTCCTGCGTCTCAGTCGGCTATTCGCCCACTGCGCCACCTAGGTAATATCTTGGTTTTATAGGAAATACTCTTAAATATTTCACTACCATTTCAACTTATGTCGAGCCAGCCTAAAACGTAATCTAAGTATATTACCGGGGAAAAGGTATTTCGGCAAAGATGGTAATTATTACTACGTGGGATTTATGTGGAGCATTTATATATTGCCAGGTTGATTAATCTACCTACCCTCATTATGTAGACGGCCACATGTGTGGGAGTGATAAATGGACTGAAATTGGTGCAATTCAGGCATTTCTAAAAATAGGTCACGAGGCCGCCAATGTTGTTTCAACTAGGTCATAAAGAATTAGTTACACTGTGATATAAATTGATTTAATTGAATCTCTACGATCTCTATGGCTAGGGACTCTACCATTTTACTATTCCGTTTCATAACAAGGTAGCAGTAACCGAAGACATTACGAGTACTCCTAAAGACATACTTAGGCCAGAAAATACGCGCTTCTTTGGTAAATAAGAATAATAATATTAATAAATATTGCTGGACATTTAACACAGCGCTATCTAGCCCCAAACTAAGCATAGCTTGTACTATGGGAATTTTTTTGTAAATACATACCTACTTAAAGTTTATAGAAAAACATCCAGACCTGGAACAAATATCTGTAGAGCATGCAAACATATTTTGTTCCGCGGCGGGAAACGAACCCGCTACCTCCTGCGTCTCAGCCGGCTATTCGCCCACTGCACCACGGAGGTCGTCAAATATAGAAGAAATGTAAATATAGAAATAAACCCTCTACTAAATACGAAGGGCGACTTGCACAACGATGCCTAAACCTATCGAGTTGCTCAATACGATTTAAAGAGTTGTCAAATTATACAAATACGTCAGATTTTAACATGTCTTTAATACTCGTAATGTCTTCGGTAACTGCTACTTTATCTTAAAATACTAACGGAATAGTAAAATGGTAGAGTCCCTAGCCATAGAGATCGTGGAGATTCAATTAAATCAATTTAATATCACAATGTAATTCATTTTTTTATGATCTAAGCCTAAGTATTTGTGAGACCTATCTATGCCAGGTATCTATTTACTCTTCTAAGAACGATATACTAAGCTATTTTTGACACCTACGCCCGCCTTAGTAAAAGTATCATGTGCCCGTTTCTTGTGGGCATAAATATTTACGAGGACCCATACTTAATTAAGGCCTGAACTGAGATAAGAACCGAGATAAAGCGTTATCCGGGTCTCGACTTAAACCCCATCCTAGATCTGAACGAAACATGACGATATATTAATTGATATTAAATAAAGCCAAGCTTTACATCCCTACAAACCTTTGTATATGTGTACACGTACAGTACTCATCAATAGACCGTGTGGAAACAGGCATTATGTCATTGCTTATTAATGACTGATTTTCTGTCCAATCCATGTCCAATTCAAACATTTAACGGAAATGTGAACTACTGAATATACAATTTGATTTAGTTTCACATTTGGATATTTCTACAATCTTTATAATATTAAATGGAAAATCAGTGTGACAGATAATACGGATAATACGGAACTTCCATAGGATTTTTATTGCTTCGAAAGGCTTCGTATTGTAATGTCCCTTTTTACCGTTGAAATTATAAAGTATATTCCATAAAGGGAAGCAAAGGGGAGGAAAGAATTAGCAGACAAATATAAAAAAATTATAAGTTTGATCTTTAATCTCTTTTCACTCCATATTACAGCGTTAGGTAATAAACAGGTAATATTATTAAAGCCTGTTCATACAAAACCTTTTAGTAATTACTTAACCTACTACGAGTGTGCTAGAAGAGCAAAATAACCTAAATTGTTCTCGTATGAAGTCTCTGAGTAGTTTCCCATGTACCGTCATGAAGATAATGTAATGTTCCCGCAATTATACCCAGAAAATAAATGCTTTAACTGAATTAAAAGGGTACTCAGCAAGTACTTACGTCTTACAGTTATATGAAAGATAAATGCACTCCAAGCTATGAAGGTTGATGTGAATGTGAAAGTGGTTTTCAGGTTTATTTTATGATACCGGTCTATTGTTCAATCTTTTCAATAAATCGTTGGATATTGCCAATACGAGTAAATAAAACGTATTTTCTTTCCATAAGAGCTGTATTGTTAGAGTAAACTTAACAAGCCAGCAGTTTTAGGATTCCGTATCCCAAGGGTGCAACGTTTGATCTTTCTCTGTGAGTTAGATCACAATCGAAGATTCACTGTTCTATCTAAATTGTAACAATATGAAGTTTTTTTTTTTTTTATAAATTATAAGCTAGCGTTTGACCACGATCTCGCCTGATTGTAAGCGATGATGCAGTCTACGATGGTACACGCTTGCCTAGAAGAAACCTATTCACTAGCGACTTGAAGACCCCTAGGTTGTAGTTATCAGGAAACACACAGGCAAAGCGTTCCACTCCTTGGCGGTGCGCATAATAAAGGTGGAAGAGTGCCGCTTTGTGCGTATGGGAGGTATGTCTACCATGTAGCGGTGGCGCATCACGGAGCATCTGATTGTCCGATGATAGAATGGGAATGGTAGGATCAGGTTGAAAAGCTCCGCAGCTCATCAACAACATAGTCTACTGCCTACTGTCTACTGTCTAGGAGTCGACTGCCTCCGTGGCGCAGTGGGCGTATAGCCGGCTGAGACGCAGGAGGTAGCGGGTTCGATACCCGCTGCGGAACAAATGTTTGCATGATCTACAGATATTTGTTCCGTGTCTGGGTGTTTTTCTATATATTATAAGTATGTATTTACAAAAAAAAAGTATATAAGTGTTCTATCAGTTATCTGGTTCCCATAGTACAAGCTCGTCTTTCGTTTTGGGCTAAATAGCGCTGTGTAATATGTCCAGCAATATTTATTATTATTATTATTTATGGTACCTAGCAGTAGGTATTAGATAAATTCACTAGGTAATGATATACATAGTCTAGCTTTGACATTTATCAATCGATTTTCAATTAGGCAAATCAATATCGTTGATTGAAAGTTGATGAGTTTGATAAAATATTTATCAAGACCTCTTAGGTGAATCTTTTATTAATTTGGAAAAGACAGATACTATTTTTGTCTTTATTGATGATTTATCTAACAATTTTAATTTGATTCCTAGATCAATATTTGACACTTATCAGTCATATCAACTGCTCAAACTTACCTTGTACTACCTGGTGATGGGCATGCATATGACCAACCTGATGTTAAGTGCTAATCATCGCCTATAGCAAACTATATTGCCTCGTAGGTCACGCACCTTAGGAACGTACTCTACGATGCACTGCCATTCGTCCATCAACTTGAGGCATACTGGTGTAAAGCCTCATGTGCCTGTAACTTAAGTAACTTAAGTACTTCCCCAGGTGAGCCCTTTCATAAGGAACTATTACTATCTGGAATTGTCAAATGTTTAAATAATTTTCAAACATTGGTGACTAACTCGCACTGAATGATTTTCAAGTCAAGATAAAGAAAAGGATATGTGAGGATGATGATGGAACACTTCTCTGCTTTGAAACATTTCTTGAGTATTCCGGCTATAAAAGTTACGAGTCCATGTCGGAGGTCATGTCATGTGTTTGCTATTGTCTATTGTTACCTGTATTCTGGGCCACTGGAGCTGCCATCACGTAGGCAGAACTCACAAAAATCATCAGTGCAATCTTAAACAACGTTGACGCCATCTTGACCTGCCAACAAAAGATACAGGCTTAGTAAAAATAACAATATATAACCACAAACAAAAAAACGAATATCAGGCATATCTAGAACCATAGTACCTAAGTATTAAAAGATGAAAGTTTCGAGATTAGCCAAAACATGCTTTTGTCCGTCTGTCAGTCTGTCTGTACTCGCCTACAGGTCGCATTTTTCAACTGATTTTGACTAAAATTGGCACACAAGTTCCATGGTTTATTTAAATTTTTTAGTTCATCGCGATTTTTGATTGGGGGGAAATAGGGAAGAGGGGAGGGGAAGTTTGCTGTAGCGTTATGTATTGACGGATTTGAATAAAATTTGAGAAACACACTAAGAACTTCATTCTACATAAATTGTCGCGAAAAAATCCAAAAGGGAGGAGTGGAGGGAGGAAGTTTGGTGTAGCGTTATATATAGACGGATTTCAAGTTTTGATTTAATTCGGAAAATTTGTACCTGCCTATACCAATCAAACTAGGCAGTCCTCTCCACCTTACGAGATAAACATGTAGACACCAGATTTAACCTCCTAAGACCAAGGGAACGCGAGTATTCGCTAAGCTAGGGGAAAGAATCTGTTATTGCATGGTTATAAGGGCTCGCGAGGTCTACTGTATTCACAGAACCACTAGTTTTATAATAATCTAAATTATGTTCTTATTGCTAAAGCAAATTTACAATCACAATATCCAATTAACTATTGGTAAAAATAAAACTACAGGTACCAAATTAATATTGTTATATAAACAAAAATCATAAATGATTGAATATATAAAACCTTATTTCTAATATATACTATAATTTATATTAAACTAGTTGACCCGGTGGACTTTGTGCCGCCTTGACATGCATATGACGTGGGCTGCCAATGTACGTCGCCGGTAGAATTGTCAATTGGCCATCATTAGCTGCATCTATGTACGAGAAAATTAATTTTCTTGATAATTTTTTTTGCGTGAATTTTTCCGATATTTTAATAGTTATTCTGCTATTCGGAGCGGAGACAAATCCAACAAATCAAAGATCATCAAAATTGGTCCCGCCGTTCTTGAGTTATATGTAGCTAACCCGACTTTGTTTTATATATATAGACTAGCTGTTGCCCGCGACTTCGTACGCGTTACACTTCTAAATGTGCAGGTAACCTAGAAATTAAGCTAAACCCGCTGTTGCAACTTGACTTGACACCCCATTTTCATCCAATGGGAACTGATTTAGGAAATAAAAAGTAGCTTACGCGGTAACTCAGGTTATAATCTACGTAAATACCAAATTTCATCGAAATCAGTTCAGCCGTTACGACGTGATTGAGTAAACAAATAAACAAACATCCAAACTTTCACTAACAGAAAACTATTTTCTTCTGACCAAAATGTTCTACTCGTAGTCCTTACCATTTAAAATTTCGAACTATGAGGCAGTATGAGGCCGTGTTCTAAAAGTGTATAACCTCTTTAAGCTCAGAAACCTTCAAACGAGGTACTCATATAGTACGGTGACTTTCGAGACAAGTAGTGAGTTCAACCTTTTTAGAATAAAATCGGATTGAGTTTTCAAACATGTGTCAAAATTAAATGTAATTTAAATCAAAAGCACTAGGGAGTATTCATATCAACTTCGAAGCAAATCGCTGCCAAAATAACTTCTACGCCTTTTTAACCCCGTTAGGGGATGAATTTCAATAATCTTCATCTTTCATCAATTCTGTTAAAAAAGGTTTATGCAAAATTTGAAGTAGATTGAAACAAGGAATCACGTTGTCCCATACAAACTTTGCCCCCCTTTTTAACCCCCTTAGGGGTAGAATTTCAAAAAATCTATTTTAGTGCATTTTATATGTATAGATGTCCACCAATAGTTGTTACATGATAACTTATGTTCTATCTAATCTATATTATAATCTATGTAATCGTCTATTTAATATTTAATTATACTTTAAAATATCTCCTTCTCCCATTATTTTTCATTCCACCACTTATTTCTGATAAAGTCCTTTAATAAACTTTCTTTATACATAAAAACATACATGTATTTTATTGATTGAGGTGACTTACTCGAGTATTGCCAATAGGCCCCGTCGTCAAGTGTTCAATAAGCTTCCAAGGATATTAGTGGAGGCATTATCAACAAGTAGCAATAATAAAATAACACGAGCCATTACGTATTGGTGGATATTCATCCAGTTATTTTGTATTACTCGCCAAGATGCATTTGTAACGACTTATCCTATCCCTTTTCTCCTTTCCGCATGCACGCGCACCTTATAGGCCGTCCCACTCTGACGTCCGACCGCCAACGCCACTCTTCAAATTCATTGGCCGCTGCCAATGAGAGACGCCTTTGAACCTGCGTGAGAATCGCAACGATGCGCGCGCGTGCGACTCATTTTCTTATATTTTGGTGGAATCCTACAAATTTCCACTAGAACTCGCTATTTATGTGTTATTGAACTAAACGTGTGAACTTTCCGTGAAAAACAAGTGCTGGAAGTGTCGATACGACCTTCGCGGCTGCACGTGGCGCTAGGGTCACCCCGTTGACCTTGGCGTGGTGTCCCCAGGACACTGGCTCCTGGTATCCAGAGATCTACAGGTACGTGCATGTTCCGTTCCCCTAACGCTGCTGTATTCTATTCCTGTGATTCTTCCATTTGCAGCAGTGTGGTCGTCCTATCATTAGAAGAACGTTACAAATGCTATTGGTTTTGAGTATTCTAGGCATAGGTAAATTTCGGTCTAATTCGCAAACATACAGTCCACTTAAATCCAACCCTTGTCAGCTATCGACTCTCTAAAACAAACCCCGACGTGGAGTGAAAGATTTGAACCAGCTAGTAATTTCCTCCATAGTTTGATCCGGCTCGAAGGACCAAACTATGGAGGAAATTACTAGCTGGTTCAAATCTTTCACTCCATAGTTTGGTCCTACGAGCCAGGATATTCCAAAAATATCCGTCTATTTTTACGCTAAGTTTAATATACTGCCGGACAATTGAGCTCATCTCAGTCCGTCTTACGACACGATCCATTAGTACTTGTATTCACAACTTATTTAATTATTCCCGCCTATATATTTTACGTTAAATCCTACTGATAAAAAGAATAAGTTGATCATATTCTCTTGTTATTCGCACCCCGCAGGATCAACTCGTTCAATTCGCTATTTCTCGCCCCACTTTAATCAGTTTAGGACCTACGTAAAATCATCGCATTCCGCTATCACACGTTTTACAAACATATAACTAAGTTTCTATAACCGCACCGCTAACATTGTATTACTTACATTTAATACGAGTCAAAGCATAGAAGTATTCGCTCGCTCTTTATACATCTACCCGCATTTTTCATTATTTGAACGTTCTCCGCTCGCTCCAACTCGTATTTAACTTATCGCTGCACGCCGCCATACTAACTACTAGTCAAACTGACTACCACAAAATAATATTTTATCAGTTTGTACTCAAACGCTAAACTCACGCCTACTATTTAATTAACTGTGTCATACTGGTCCATACAGAATATTGAATAGTTTGTACTGTCTCAACATACTTTCATAGTAACTATTTCGCGCTCGCTTCTATTCTGTGGTAGGCTTATTTATTTTATAACTTACCCAACTGCGCACCGCTAGGAAGATAGGTATTGTTTTCAACTTCGGTTCTATTATACTTTTTGAAGTTTTTTCTTTTGATTTCGCATTTATACCTTTTGTTGGTTGATATTCACAATGAGTAAGAGAGATAAGGGACCGAGTTCTTCTCACTCAGAAGAAGGCTACAACGAGGATGAATGTCAGCAAGCCATGCTTGAATCTAAACGCGAGATTCTATTTGCCCGCATGCAAGGAATTTATGATCTTGCTAAGAAGGTGGATGCCGATTCTACCAACTTTAAGGCTTTGCTTCACAGTGCATATAATATTGATAATTTGCATAGAGACTTCGAAAAGGTATTAGATTCATATAACGCTATTTCGCTAAAAATTAACCCAAAACACGCTATCAGGTACCAAGAATGGACGAATTTTGATATTATGTATTGTCTTGTTAAACACGTCTTAGAAACAAATTCGCCATCTAAAACATCAGTTTCGCCCCCGTATTTAGAGAAATCACAACCTAAGCTTCCTCGAATAGAACTATTGTCATTCAATGGTGATGTCCGCTCATGGCCGCTATTCTACCAACAGTTTAAATGCACTGTCCATGAAAATACATCTTTGTCAGATAGTGACAAGGTGTATTATTTGGTCGGTAAGTTGTCTGGTTCCGCCGCGTCAGTTTGCGCCCGGCTGCCCCCGACCGCAGAGAATTACCCTATTATTTGGGAGGCACTTGTGCAAAAATATGACGACCCCAGACTACTCGCTAGCTCATACCTTAATCAGTTGTTGAGTTTTAAACCGCTAGCCGCTAATGTTGCTTCCGGTCTAGAATCATTTTTAAATAATTTCCACACGTCTGTGGAAGCCTTAAGACAACTGAGTCTTGGCGACTTGACTGACTTTATGCTGTTACACCTCGCCCTCCAGAGACTAGACTCTGAGACTGTCAAGTTATTCGAAATTACGCATCGCAAAGATAAGCTTCCAACCTATTCTAATCTAATTGAATTTGTAAAGGAACAGAATAAAGTGTTATCTAGATCAGCTGTGCCTATCGTAAACCCGCAAACTCAGCACAAAGCTCGCAATGCGCACGCGCCCGTGCCTAGTACTAGACCAGGGCAAAACAAGTCATTTGTAAACACTGACCGCGTGTGTGGTGCAAGTAATGAGAATAAATGTATATTGTGTGATCGCGATAAACACGATCACTTTTATCGCTGTTCAGCTTTTATGAAACTGACGCCACCTGATAGGTATAAATTCATTAAAGGCAATTTTTATTGTAACAACTGTTTGAGTGTGAGACATAAAACAAAGGAATGTGCTTCTAAGCACACTTGTTCTCATTGTTCGGCCAGACACCATTCGCTACTCCATTTTAATCCGCCCGTTATCTACAACAAATCAGTCGAGAAACAACTCGTTAATAAAAAATCGCACGACTCGCCCGCTACCGCTCATGACCAAAGCCACACTGCGCCTAGGCATGCAATTTCTTCAGAGTCTCATACTCGAATTCACGCTAAAGACCTTGCGCCCCATGCGTATAAGGTCGATAATTCACTATCCGCACCCGATATCGATCCGAACAGTAACACATCTGTCTGTACTGTATCATATGATCACGCGTCGCAAACAATAACAACTGCGTTATTGGCAACTGCTAAAATAAAGGTTTTAGATAATTTTAATCGCCCTCATTTTTTGAGATGCTTGGTCGATCCCGGCTCTCAAAGTGAGTATATTTCCGCTGCATGTAGTAAGCGCTTATCGCTTCCTATTTCCACGCAAAGCCGCTTTTCTAAAGTCCAAGGTATAGGAGGGGCCTCTCAGAAAATTCTGGGAGTAACCTCACTTCGCTTCACTTCTCGCTTTGAGGACGGACATGAGTACCACATCCAGCCCATGGTGGTAGATAGTATCACGTCGCAGCTGCCCGACTCGCGCGTCGACGTCAGCTCTCTTCACCACATACGTAATCTACCCATGGCTGATGATGACTTTTCCGAGCCTGGTCCTATTGACCTACTTTTAGGTGTGAACTTGTATTGTCAAATTCTCCTATTTAATAAAATTACCGCTGATAATAATTTACCCGCTGCCTTGGAAACAACTTTAGGTTACATCGTTATGGGAAACGCACCCGTTCTATCCCCGCGCTCCATTTCACATACCTTTTGTGCATTTACGAATGACCCGCTACACCAACTCGTGGAAAGGTTCTGGTCCACTGAGGAACCACCTTCCCAGTTGTTCTTAAGTCCTGACGATCAACGCTGTGAAGAAATTTACACTTCGACTACTACTCGAAATGACGATGGTAGTTATGTAGTCCAGCTTCCATTTAAAGATGACCCGCAAAAGCTAGGTAACTCCTACATTATCGCTAAGAAGAGGTTTTTATGCCTCGAGAGAAAGTTCTTACGATCACCGGACTTAAATAAAAAATATAATGAAATAATTTATGATTATCTAGACAAAGGTATTTTAACGCGCGTTTCTGTTGACGATTGTACTTCTCCAGGTTATTACCTACCGCACCATCCTGTAGTTCGGGACGACAAGTCTACGACTAAGGTTCGCATCGTCTTGGACGGCAGCGCCTCGACTGATTCAGGGCTGTCTCTTAACGATATTTTATATAAGGGCTGCAACTTGCAAGCCGATATATTTAACATTTTATTAAATGTTCGCATACATCGTATCGCCTTTTTCGCTGACGTGAAGATGATGTATTTATGTATTTATACGCACCCCTCGCACCGCTGTTATCAACGGATCTTATACCGGTTCTCACCGGACGTTCCGCTGGAAACGTTTCAATTCGAACGTGTTACTTTTGGCCTCCGGTCTTCTCCTATGTTGGCGCTGCGCACTTTACGTCAACTGGCTCAAGATGAAAGACAAAGATGGCCTCTTGCCGCTGACGTCATAACTCGTGACGTCTATATGGACGACTTAGCGTCTTCTGCTTCTTCTGTGAATCAAGCAGCCAAGATTGCACAAGAGTTGATTCAGATGTTTAAAGCTGGTGGATTCGACTTAGTAAAGTGGACTAGCAACTCATCTGAGCTGCTACAACACATACCCGTTTCTCACAGACAGTCTGAATCCATTTCGTTCGATGAAGATGACACGTTCAAGATATTAGGGCTACGTTGGCTCCCCGCATCCGATAATTTTATCTTTTTGACCTCGGTCCCGCCATCTGTTTTTACAAAACGCGCTATTTTATCTATGACCGCTCGTCTGTACGATGTCTTAGGACTCGTCGGACCCGTAATTCTTTACGCTAAACTGATAATCAGGGAACTATGGCTTTTGAACATCAATTGGGATGACAAGCTACCCTGTGATATCATCGCTCTATGGCAAAGATATTTATCTGAGCTACCACTAATCTCGCACCTCAAATTCCCTCGCCACGTAGGAATTGAGGAAACCGGTTCTAAAATCACGCTTATCGCATTTTCGGACGCAAGTGAAAAGGCTTACGGCTGTGTATTATACCTACATGTCTCTAATGGTCACCAGCCACCTTTAATCTCGCTTTTGTGCTCGAAGTCCCGCGTCGCATCAGCCAAACCAACAATCACGCTGGCTAGGCTTGAGTTAAACGGCCTAGTGCTTCTCGCTAAGGTATTACGCGCTGTTTATGATTCGCTATCCGCTCGTTGTCATATAGATAACGTTTTTATATTTTCTGACTCGACCGTCGCTTTATGTTGGGTAACTTCCTCTCCGCATAAGTTTCAAACTTACGTCGCAAATCGCATATCAGACTTCCAATCTACTTCGCCATCGCAAAATGTATATCACGTCGCAGGCGTTGAGAACCCTGCTGACTTAGTTTCTCGCGGGCTCCTGCCCTCGCAGATTTCAAATAATGAACTTTGGTTCAAAGGACCTGCCTGGATGTCCTCGCCTCTCGCTGATTGGCCAGTTGAGATTTATTCCCCTTCCCAAAATCAATTGCCTGAAGAGAAAACTGTTTCTCATGTCACTGTGGCGAAGGAGGAGAATCTTCTCATAACGTTAGGTTCTAAGTTCTCCTCTTGGCTGAAATATATAAGATCCACCGCTATCGTACTTCGATTTTTGAAAGTACTTCCTCGCAATGAAACGATCACAGCTGAGGATTTAGAAATTGCTAAAAATAAAATTATTCAGGCTGTTCAGCAAAGTAATTTCGCTAGTGATATAAAAAACATTCAGGAAAATAAGTCTTGTTCTACCGCTTTAAGGAAGTTATCACCATTCATTTCTGATGGAGTTGTTCGAGTCGGAGGTCGCCTCTCATATTCAAGTCTGGACTTTGATCAGAAACACCCCGCTCTCATGCCTAAAAATGGGCATATCTCAGAACTGATTGTCGATTGGTACCATCGTGAAAATAGTCACGCTGGACCACAATTGCTGATGTCAGTATTGCGACAAAAATATTGGTTTTTATCAGCTAGGCGCTTAGTGCGCAACCGCATTCACAAATGTGTTAGTTGTTTTAGGCTTAACCCTAAACCTACTTTTCCCGCTATGTCAGATCTACCCAGCTGTCGCGTCGAATCATGCAAGGCTTTTACGCATACAGGTGTCGATTACGCTGGCCCGCTATATATAACGACGATTAGGAAACGAGGTGTACGTAGCCAGAAGGCTTATCTCTGTGTCTTTGTGTGTTTAGTCACCAAAGCTATCCATATAGAACTAGCGTCAGATCTTACTTCTGCTACATTCTTGGACGCGTTCAAGCGCTTCTTATCTAGACGTGGTCCATGCAATTTTATATACAGCGATAACGGCACCAATTTCATCGCATCAGAATCCTACTTAAAGGAACTGTTTACATTTTTAAAATCTGACGAATATTATAAAACATTTAATAATGAACTCGCTAAACACAACATCATTTGGAAAAGGTCACCGCCCCTAGGAAGCCATTTTGGTGGAATTTGGGAAGCGAATATAAAGAGTATCAAGTCTCTTCTCTTTCGTGTGATCGGAAAGCAGATCCTCACCTATGAGGAAATGCTTACGGTGCTTAACCAGGTCGAAGCTGTACTAAACAGCCGACCTTTGTACGTTCTAAGCTCCGACCCTTCGGAGCCGACGGCATTAACACCGTCGCACTTTCTCTCAACTAAACCGCTAGCTTTTCTACCCGCAGCTGATATGAGTGGAGAACGAACAAATCTTTTGTCTCGACATTCTTTGATGGACTCTTTAGTCCAAACATTTTGGAAACGATTCAAGAATGAATACCTCCATAATTTGCAAATGCGCGAAAAGTGGAACACCGCTAGTAATCCACTCACAGTAGGAACTATTGTTCTTTTAAATAACGAAAACGCACCTCCATTATCTTGGAAAATCGGAAGAGTTTCAGAGGTTTTTCCCGGTAAGGACGGACGAATTCGTTGTGCGCGAGTAGAAACGTGTGATAGCGCGTATGTCAGGCCGACGACAAAATTGTCGCCGCTCCCTATACAGTAGGGTGACCATGCGCTTTCAACATTTTCGGATATTCTTATCCAACCCCGCCATTTTTTAATTTGTTTTTCCGCTATATATTTAAACCGCAAACCGCTATTCACATCGCTATTTTATATTTATCCCGCTACGCTATTTTATAATTCTTTCGCTTTCGAAGGAATCCTTCAAGGAGGGGGAGATGGTGGATATTCATCCAGTTATTTTGTATTACTCGCCAAGATGCATTTGTAACGACTTATCCTATCCCTTTTCTCCTTTCCGCATGCACGCGCACCTTATAGGCCGTCCCACTCTGACGTCCGACCGCCAACGCCACTCTTCAAATTCATTGGCCGCTGCCAATGAGAGACGCCTTTGAACCTGCGTGAGAATCGCAACGATGCGCGCGCGTGCGACTCATTTTCTTATATTTTGGTGGAATCCTACAAATTTCCACTAGAACTCGCTATTTATGTGTTATTGAACTAAACGTGTGAACTTTCCGTGAAAAACAAGTGCTGGAAGTGTCGATACGACCTTCGCGGCTGCACGTGGCGCTAGGGTCACCCCGTTGACCTTGGCGTGGTGTCCCCAGGACACTGGCTCCTGGTATCCAGAGATCTACAGGTACGTGCATGTTCCGTTCCCCTAACGCTGCTGTATTCTATTCCTGTGATTCTTCCATTTGCAGCAGTGTGGTCGTCCTATCATTAGAAGAACGTTACAAATGCTATTGGTTTTGAGTATTCTAGGCATAGGTAAATTTCGGTCTAATTCGCAAACATACAGTCCACTTAAATCCAACCCTTGTCAGCTATCGACTCTCTAAAACAAACCCCGACGTGGAGTGAAAGATTTGAACCAGCTAGTAATTTCCTCCACGTATTTTAGATGTCGTTATGAAAGCTTTTGTATTCAATCTTATTAACTGTTTCTAGGGCAACCTTAGTATTATCTCTTTAAAGTTGATAATAATAATCTTTGTTTAGACTTAATTCTATCTTAATATTTATTTTTGGTCGACAACCAAATAATTGGCACAAAATATATAATAATTAAGTGTTCACACACGTAGGAAAATAAATACAGTAGACAATTTTTTTAATTAAAATTTCTCAGACTATTCTAAAATAAGCTATCCTAAAATTGATTATTACTAAGTAAGGATATTATAAAAATGCACATTATTAGAAACAGCAAAATATTTACAAGAATTTCGTACAAATAGCTATCTACCAAAGAGGAATGTTTGAGTAGCGCTTAGGACAAACCTATTAAGGTTTTTAAGTGTATTATTTTTATAAATACCTAATATAAAAAAGATCGTTTAAGACTCTTTGATCGGAGAAACAGAAAATTCTAATAATTATAGGAATGAGTCAATAGATTCTTCAAAATTCATATCTCATTAAATGGATTCGCAGATTCCCTGATTTGCAGGGTGCGGGGAAGTCAAAACAGCATTCTGAAAACCATATCGGACAGAGCTACATCTCCGATATGGAAGTGCTTCGTGTTGAGAGTGATCAAACCGACCTAGGTAGATCACTCTCAGCGCGAAGACTTTTGGTTTTTGCTTGTGTTATTGTATTGTTTTTATTTTAGTCTATTGTGTACCTACTAATCTAGTTTGTAAGTAATTAACTAATAGTGTAAATAGATTTCTGTAGTCTGCAGTCTGTAGTAAAATATTTTTATATTTTTTATATTTATTTATTAATTAAAGAATAAGTTATCCAGTAAAATATTTCTGATTCGCTCTGCGGAAACTACAGCCTGCAAATTCGAACTCTTCAAGTGTCATTGAGTAAGTACTATATTTGTATTTTACAATATGAATATTAAGAAAAAAACCACCCTAAAAATATAATTTTTAAATAGAAGTTCAATACAAACTTAAACACAAAAAAAAATATAAATTGAGAAATACTACTGAATTGTGATAATCATAAAATTTATGTCACAATTTTAACGTTGTGTGAATCATTCCAAATTTATATTAAATTGAACAAAGGACAGAACCTTGAGAAGAAAAGGATTGTGTGGTTTTATGAAACCACGGTAAAAGTGAAGTTTTGTTTCACATTATAGACATTTTTCCTCGTTGGCACAAATGAGTAATAGTCTATACACTACACGGTCAGCTAATGCGAACTATAGGCACCGCCATATTGGCCTCGGCTGCTCTGACGAGCGCCTTTCACTTTATCCCTACTCCGCGGCCGACCGTCACGCGACATGCAACACACAGACGAAAAAGTTTGAGACGATGTAATAAAAGTTTCACTTTAAAATTTTTTTAAATACACGTTAAATAGAAGGATAATCTAATTAGTATTAGTACGCCTAAGCATGTCATAGAATAGGTAATACTTATTTGATCGAATCTTGTCTCAGAACATGTTGGCATGGCACGACAGTAAAAAAATAATAATAAACAGTTGCGCGCGCAGCGAGAGTGAACCCGATTGTTCGAGAAATATGTGGATATGATACGCGTAAATATTTATAAAAAGGACGCGTCGGAGCCCGGAGGGACAGTGTGATAAGTATTTTATTGTGCATCATCATTGTAAGTTAGTGTTATGTGTTTAATGTGTTATTGGGATTTAAGTATTTAATAAAGCTTTTACATATTTTGATTAAACTGATTTTAATTATTTTATCGAGAACCCCCAGCTCGTAGCAGTATGGCACGGAGTAACAGACGTAACACTTAAATTCACTTCCTTGACGTTGATTTATTGACAGTATTGATATGATTTTTTATTGAGGGCTACACACACATCAAAATATGAAAATTGTGACTAGAAACTACCCGTTCGGTGTTTACCAACGCTTCACATCGAATTCGGTTGAATTCCAATAGTACCTAATATTATTTCTAAGGTCTGTTATTCTCTCAGATTTCAAACAATTATTATAAGTACATTCTGGATTTTTATTTACTTGATTTTGCTTCTAAAATCCTAATCTTTTTATTCATTAAAATCACAAGGATCACTTTGAAACGTCAACTTTACTGCCTGTTCCTTCGCGACCAAGCCAGGAAAGAAGGGCAAGGCACTTTTTATCCCAGTAGAACAATAAACCTACCTTGCCTAGAAAACAAATTAAAAAGGAAAACCTAGTCAAGAAAATACATTAAAAGGTTAAAACTCGACGGAAAAATCTCGCCTTGTTTGCACCTGAAGTCGTTGAAATGCAAGCAACATTTCTAGGATATCGATTTGCCTCACTTCCCTTTGGAAACGAATAATACTTAGTTAAAATGAAAAAGAGAAGTTTACTCAAGGTCTCAAGACAACTCAGGTCGTGCTAAGCCACAGAATTGAGTATTTGAGGGTAAATTTGTTGAGTCTCATATAAGACATCTTGGCAAGGTTTCATTATGTTTGTATTTCTTTATAAATTATAGGCTAGCATTTGATCACGATCTTGCTTGATGGTAAACGATGATGCAGTCTACGATGGCCTAGAAGAAACCTATTCACTCGCGACTCGAAAACCCTTAGGTTGTGGCTATCAGGAAACACAGACTCGGGCCATGTGTTCTTCTCCTTGGTGACATCTGTCACCGTGATCTGATCCGTGAGCAAACTAAAGTCTCTGACATAGCCCAAAGGATTAGCAATCTGAAGTGGCTCGAAGTGCCGTCCGGTGCGGTAAAAAGATTCTGGAGCGGTGACCACGCACCAGAGCAGCATATGACAGACAGAAAGATGACCTAAATCGGGGCTGTTGATTTCAGGTTACATAAGATTTGTCGCTCTGTGGAGGAGGCCTATATTCATGAAGTAGACGTTATATGGCTGATATGATGATAATGACAAAAAAAATAGTGCATTACGGTAAATTATCTACTTATAAAATATTACGTATCTATTCAGTTTCTGTACTCTGCATGAAAGTTTTAATTACAACTTTTAAGAAAACTCGCGTCTAGAATGCATTGCATAAAATAATAAAGTTGGGAAAACTTTGAAATAGTAAAACAAACTAAGAAAGTACCTACCTACGATCTACTTTGAAATTGCAACGTTATTATCAGATTCTATTTTCTTTAGCGTATATTCCTAAATTGTAATATCCCTTCCAAGTAGCGGTCTGACTCCTCAAAAAACTGCAGTAAACTGCATTAGAACTTTAAAGATGTTTTAAAAATTAATATTATACGGTGTCTGACTACATGAGACTTTATCTACGTCATAAATAACACGAATTAAACCATTTTATAGATTTTTTGTATTTGTAACCTCATCGATATTATAAAGTATAATTAATGTATCGCCATTTTGTTAATTAAAATCACAAAAGTACACTGCACTCCGATATAGCTTCGCTGATTTCGTTCCATTCAGAGGTTTGAAAAGATCGCTTTTAGTGACAAAGCCGCCAACTTAATTGCCTTTTCAGTCTAGCGAGGTATTTGTATTAATACAATAAAGAGTGCATATGTCTAAAAGAGGGTTACCATTTAATCACAGAGAAAACTGCAATATATCCAGAACAAATCAAGTCAATTACCAAAACTGGGTCATAGCAACAAGTTGAGGTAAACAAACCCCGGTGTCCCAGTTATGGTATAGATTGCTGCGTTCCCGGTCCCCTGAGCTTGTGACCTACTTCGCCCATGGAACAAGTACTACTAACGTATAGAAGCATCACTCTGACAGGTACTTGTGGATTTGTAGCTTACATTACTTTCATTATTAGGTACCTTCAATCCCTTTCCACTTTATACTTTCACTACATGTGTAATTCATGATGAATTTAAGACTCCAAGTTATTTTTAGTTTGCCCTCAAATCTGCTGTTTTTTAAACTGTACGCCTTTCTTAGAACTTACAAAATGTTTCACTAATTCATTCACCAAAAGAGCTATTAAACAGTTTTTTTACTTACTTATCTCTCAAAAAAACATGGTTCTTTTAAGTGAGGTTAATGAATCCTTTTCGAATAACATGCATACAATGTTCGAAGTACCTTGTATAATGCCATATGATTGTGCGATAAGAAATACTGCTATAGTAATCAAAGATATTGCTATAGGTATATCGCTATTGCAAGGACCCAATCTTCACTGTGCGGCCACTATGATTTCATCTCCTTTCCATCAAAGGACAAGCAGGCGCACGGCTTAGTACCATCTGTACCTAGTTGATATACCACCCATTCGCACACACCGTTTTGATTCTACGTTCTTGATACGTACAGCTAAGGTATGGAACACTTTGCCGTCGTCTGTTTTTCCTAACGAATACAATCTATTTCTAATTCTTCTAAATCTTCGTGCTTCATCTTAGACCACATCATGGCTTACCATCAGGTGAGATTGTGGTCAAACGAAGATCTATAAAGGGGTAAAAAAAACACAGGGCTACAAAGCCGATTTTACAATCCAAACCTATTTGGAGTGAGTCAGACAAGTTTTCCCTATTTATTTTGATTGTGTGGTTGTTTCAGGTTCCATCCTTTGCTAGCACACATCGCTGCATCGTGCTTGATTGACACTTGATGACAGCGCGCTTGAGGAATAATTAGCAGCCAAACCGTCGCAAATATTTTAGTATAGGATTTTCGAAAATTGTTTTAGTTATGGTTTAATTATTCATATTATTATCTAGCAAGGTGATTATCCTTTTTAGTCCGTTTCTTTTGACTCATTGCTTATATTATAAGGTTGCCTGGAAGAAATCGCTTTCAGCGATAAGGCCGCCCATTGTACTTTATTTAAGTAGCTTAAATTAGTTTTTTTAAGTATTCCTGGTGTACAATAAAGGATTATTCTATTCTATTCTATTCTTATACCTTATATTTATGCTATTTGTCCCAAATTCCCAATTCTGTGTAAATCGGAATTATTAAGTTAATTGACGCTTTTAAATACGTGTGGTAATGGTTTAGTTATTTGATTTCTAAACCACTAAATAATCTTTACAGAATTGCATAACCACAACCTAAAATCTAAAACTACGTTACCCGCGTTCGAGCAATTCAAAACTATAAAATGGAAATTGTGTTTCTAAGGCTTCATACTATTTCAATATTTTTCCACGAATAATACCACTTGAGAAATTCGATAGCTGTTTACAGACAGTTCTAGGGTGATGGATTGCCAATCTGACCCACCACTTACTGAATGAGCGGTCACAACAGAACATCTGAGCCGGCATCATTCATATCACGATTTACGAAGCTCGTATACTGATCATAGTTTCGTGATTGGGGTTGTGGAACCGCATCTTGTTATTGTGACATTCTTCGGTAATTGCGAGGATTTATATCGGACTTGTCTCACCGCCGGCGATGAGCGAGAAGCGAATATAGCTAGAAACTAGAAACGAGTTGGCGAGCAGCGAGATGCGAGTGTGTAATTCCTATAGTTGTCTCGCTGGGCTATAAAACGAGTGAGCGAGTACGGTGGGTAATACTCGCGCCACTCGCTGTTCGCGTGGCGCGTGCGTTCCGTTCCGCTAGTTCATGTAGCATGTGTTCTGACCGCCAAGCGAGCATCGCTGAGCGCGTATCGCTGAGTGAGTATCGCTGAGCGAGTGTTCTAGTCACTGAGACAAAATAGTGGAAAGCGAGTTCTCTCCGGCAGTGTGTACGGCCAGCGATCAACTATTAGTATACGTGTCCCTTTTGCTGACACGGAATCTATATCTTTTGATAGCTAATCGCTATCAACTATCAACCAGCGGTGAGACAAGTGCTTAAGGATGACAAAACAGATCCGAGTCAACTCGAATTATAAAAAGGGCTAGTAGAATCTAGTGTCTCTATTTCTTCGCGTGGTTATAGCGTCAAAGTTCAATCGAGGTCAAATTCCCCAAAATTAAACAAGTTTTCAAATCATTTTCTGTTTATTAGTTTATAAAGCTAGTTAAGGTTATTTACCCTGTACTAATTAATAGGTTGATTTTGAAAACTTCGTGGTTCGCCTTCATAAAAATATTTTTATTTCAAAACAAGTTATATTAGCAGCCTACAGCGATACAAAATATAAACACTCAAGGACCACAATATACCACAACGTTCATCGGAACTCATGGTAATTCAGCGCTTAGTCTTCAGTGCAATGACCTAAAATGAGCCTAACTTATTAAGTTACCAAATTTAACCACGAATAGATTTCCACAACAGTTAATTTGTTGGCTAAGTAGTTTTGGTTGGTTTCACTCAGACACTGCATTGCTTAAGACTATGCAGAGCCAAGTCAAGTTAACCTACCACTTGAATAAGCTTACCTACTTTATGTAAACGACAGGGAGATATAGTGTGATAATAATTGCAGATGCGACTATTAAATGAACACAATGATATCATCATCATCTACAGCCTGACTTCACTCACTGTTGAGTAATATACAAAGCTAATAAAGTAAAAATAAATAGACAGGTAAGCAAGAAGCTAAGTCTTATCTTCGTTTGTTTCGTTTAAAATAGTGCACTCTTGCAATCGTTTTTACAAGGTGAGACTTAGCGCAAAGCGGATTGCACACCGGTATAACGATAAATGTTAAATTACATATTTGTTATAACGATTGAATTAAGTAACTAAATTTTGTATGTAAGTTCATATGAGCTCGTGGCCATCTTGCCAACTTTTGTAGCCTTAAAAGTTAAAAGACCTGTGCAATTGTCTCTGTCACTCCAAGCAAAAATACGAGCGGTGCGAGAAGGACTAATTCGAGGCGCGAGAGTAAAAACAAAATAAATAAAATAATGATTGTATTCGGTTCATATTCGGCTTGCGCAAGTATGACCATGTCTCAGAATTCCTCGCAAAACTCAAATGGCTCCCTATCCGTCTTCGCCGGAATGCACGTATTCTATCACTTCTTTATAACATTCTCTTTAATCCCACTTCACCTTCTTATCTAAAGGAGTGTTTCGAGTTTTTGTATCAGGCACACTCTCGAAACGTTCGTTCTTCCGAAGCTCTAAAGCTTCGTTCTCCCGTCCATAGTTCACAATTTTATGGTGACTCCTTCACAGTACAAGCTGTGCGCCTGTGGAACGCCTTACCTTTGTCCTTAAGGTCGTTCCAATCTCTTCAATTTTCAAAGTCAAGGTATACATACAACCATTTTCTTTCGTTGTCTCGTAACTGCTAGTTTATGTTATTTATCCTCCATATTATGTAGTGTAGTTTATTTATATATTATTTGTATGTATGTATTTAAGTTTATGTTTATTATTATACATAATCAATATGTAGGTATATATTATTTTATAGGTTTACGTATGTTTATGCTTAAAGGTTACACCGCCGTCTATTGATTTTTGTTTATCCTGTCCATCCAAAGGTTGTCTGGAAGAGATCGGTTTTAGCGATAAGACCGCCCATTATACCGTTATTTATTGTTTATTTCCTTTGTTACTGTATTTTTGTTTGGTGTGCAATAAAGAGTATTTTATTCATTCATTCATTCGTGATTTATAGAAAAACTGAAAAATCCAAACAGCAGTTGCGTCACATCATCAATAATTATTCAAAGTTTACGATCTCATTTTTAGTATTTATTGAATAATTCGGGTTTATTGTAAGTTTTGGACGTGATACTGGAATTATTTTCTATCGAGAAAATTTTACGGAATCGTGTTTTCGTTTCACATACTTGGCTTATATCCTCAACTTTTACGTATATTTGTTCCCGAGAAAATAATTTTGTATTACTGATAAAATTATAAGATAATAATGAAGGTATCTGAGATAGTATGGATTCTTTTCACCGAAGCACGGGAGTACTCAGTTGGTAACGCTTCTGGCGGTCACCCATCCAAGTACTGACCGCGCGAAGCTCTTAGTGAGTTTTTCACAATGGATCTAAATATGCGAGCGCGAATAAGACCGCTTTTCTATACAACCGTTTTATACTTGCTTGGCTAAATGTAAGGCTTAAAGGTAATACCATCTTCCCATCCAATCTCCCTTTTCTACGGTCTACTGCACATTGATTACTTCTTTCATCACAGTTATTGTATTAGCAGGTCCTTTGTGGCGCTCAATATCGACTGCCCCAACCTTTATCCAATGAATAACAAATACTAACTTGATTTGCTTCTAATACCTGATCTATTAAAGAATAGACTTGCTTTGGCAATATAAGATAGGCGATGGTTACCACTTAACATCAAGTGGGCCATTTGTTCCATCTCCAGGTAGTTTAAAAAGAAGACTAGCTGGATTTTTTTTTTATCCTGGAAATTTCACACAGCATCTAGCCCCAACCAAACTAAGCAAAGCTTGAACTATGGTACCCAGATAACTGATAGAATTATATATCTACATTTGTTTTTGTAAATACTTTCATACAAGTGGTTCGTCCCGAACTGAGATCTCGCGAATCTACCATAAAAACAATAAAAATATTTTCCGTAATCTTTGATCATCAAAATAGTGCCACGATATATATAACCAAATTACTTGACCTATAGTTTCATTCAAATTACAGGTAACGAGAGTTCATGTATATTGGTTAGTCTTTTTTGGGGTACAAATTGCAGTTATTCTGGATTTCAGACTTGTGCCTATATTTGTGATACTGAAGCTACACGCAAACCAAATTACAGCACTGTGGGGTTACGGGTGTACCCTGTGAATTTTGTCAAAGTTTAGTTTTTATTATGGTTAATTACTCAAAAACTAGAAAATCTTTACTAAAAATAAAAACGGAATCAAAATGTACTAATAAAGAACTTTCATTTGACGTCTCATTTGACTTAATAGTCGCATTTTCTTTTTTTTTTTACCACTTTTGAACCCCAATATCAACAACCCCCCAAAATTGTTAGTTCATTTAGTCACACCAAAATTGTGTCATTACTACCTACTTATATATAAAATTTCACGACGATCGGATCAACGCTTCGAAAGTTATCCTCGGACAAACCAACATATATACATTCATACAACGCCGATTTGTCCAAGTTGATTTAGAGATCTCGCTTCGCTCGATCAATTATACATAGAGAACCACTCAGACCCGGAACAAATATATAAGAATCATGGAAATGTTTGTTCTGCGGCGGGTATCGAACCCGCAACTTCCTGCGTCTTAGCCAGCTATTTGCCCATTGTGCTACTGAGTCAAGTTATTGTAATAATATTTGCTAGACGAGATTTCAAAATATAACAAATTTAACAATTAAAAATAGTTTTAGCTAAACATTCAACAGTACTCCTTTAAAAAGATCCTACCCTAGGTATAAGCTGTGTTGTGGTAGATAATCTGTTATGTGTAGGTATGTGTCTGTATCTGAAGATATGTATTTCTATATTAGTGTAAAGTTTATTTATTTCTTAGAGCGACTTGCGCAACGTATTTAGTGGCTAAATATGGTTTCGAGAGTTATCAAATCATACAAAAACGTCAAATTTAAACATGTTTAGTAACTAAATACGTTTAGGGATCGTTGTGCAAGCCGGGCTTAGTGTTTATTTTTTATTTTCCTTCTCATTAGTTAGAATAACGTTCTAAACAGATGATAAACATGTTTGTAAATATGAGTAACATGGTTAGATTGTCCTAAATCTCACTAATGGAGCTCATTAAGCCAAATCATCATCATCATTATTTCAGCCCGTGTGCACCAACTGCTCGGTATCGTACTCATTTTCATAACGCCATTCTCTCCTATCCCCGCGAGTCTCCAATATTTGACGTAATTATATCAAGTCGATCTTATCCTAACTAAAACTGAGGCGAAGCACAACCGTTGTACTGCCTGAACAGACCTCTAACCCCTTACTATCATCACCAGCATTTTATACATTACGTTAGCGACTTATCTTTTTTTTTTATTCATTATAGGTTTGCGTTTGACCACGATCTCGCCTGATGGTAAGCGATGATGCAGTCTACGGTGGTACACGCTCGCCTAGAAGAAACCTATTCACTCGCGACTTAAAGATACCCAGGTTGTAACTATCAGGAAACACAAACTCTGGCAAGGCGTTCCACTCTTTAGCGGTGCGCATAATAAAGGTCGAAGAGAACCGCTTTGTGCGTGAGGTATTTCTACCATATAGCGGTGGCGCACCGTCACAGGCCATCTGTTTGTCCGATGATAGAATGGAGATGGTGGGATCAGGTTGAAAAGTTCCGCCGCACACTCTACGAAATGTACTCGATAAAAAACCGAGAGGCTAGCAACCTTTCGTCGATGCTCCAGGCTGAGGAGCCTTGCATCAACTAGCTCATCGTTGCCTATGAGCTTCCTGGCTCTTCTCTCAATCGATTCCAGAGCTTCAAGTTGGTACTTCGCTGATCCATCCCAGAGGTGAGAACAGTACTCCAAACACGATCGGACTTGTGTTTGGTACAAGTTGAGCAACTGTCCCGGTGTGAAGTAGTGCCTCACTTTTGCGAGTATACCAAGCTTTTCAGCTGCCAACTAGGCTTTCCACTCAATATAGAAGCCGATCTTGTATGAATCATATATGTTATCTATACGAATATACGTACTGTGATATATTAGAATAAAATGTTCAATTTCGAAATAAATTCTTATGTGAGCATAAAATTTTTCGCCTATAAGATATTAAATCAAATGTGAATGCAACCTCGTTTTCCGGGATTTACTCGTTAATCGAAGCTTATCCTTTTACCGTCATCTCTTATCGATCCTGTAGGTAAAAATAAGAGGTTTTTGTAAGTAATATTGTAGCTATAGGCTTACAACATCCTCAGTTCCCTTTTAAGTCTACTGCTAAGAGATCTCTTCAGCTCATTTGCATGGCATTTGCCTTTAAATTTTGTAATATATATATATATACATATATATTGTACCAAAATGTGCTATATTTTTTTTTTTATTAAAGTGAAAACTTCTTTAGCATCGGTGTGATTTGAAAGTCGATGAAACGAAAAAGCCACAGTAAGAAGAGACAGGCACATAAATTCATAAGATTTAACGTGGGAGAAAATGAAATAGGAATATCATTTATCGAAAATGCTTGCTCTGAGTCTGAATAAATCTATGTAATATATACGAATTAAATATAAAATAATTATCTAACTTTGAATCACTATGATCATTACTAAAACCTACAATTATCATCTTCCTGAAATTTTACATTCATCTCATTATCTTGAAACCAAAATTTTTGAAGGTTTCACTTCTACCACGTGTGAATTGCACACATGCTTTTTTTTTTAACTGAAAACTTCTTTAGGCGCTTTGGGCATTTTTTGAGATGGAAAAAAACCATTGAACTCGCGACACTGTTACCGTTACCGACACCTCTGTATACAAGTATCTCGTAATTGTTCAAGTTTTCACTTTTGTCGGCACTCCCGGAGTGCCTTTTTTTATTGTATTTAAGCTAAGGTTATTCTTTAAACCCATGTTAATTATGTTTGTGGGTGAGGAATTGGGGGTTGCGTCGGAAAAAATATTAACGCGATACTTAAAACCCATTAAAGACTGAGTTCACAAAGAAGCCGTAACAGTACCCAATTATCCTCGAAATCCCCACAGTTCTACGGACCGTTCTACGACGTAGCAGTGTTACGATGTAGCAGTTCTACGACGTAGTAGTGCTACGACGTGTATAGAATTAGGTATTTTATCATTTTAATTAGTTGGTATGTTTTGCATAAGATACAATCGCATTTTAAAATGGTTTTTAGTTCGGTGGAAATTCGTATACTACGCAATTATTAAAAAGGAGCGAAACAATAGTTTTTGTGAACAAAAGAAGCACAACAAGTATTGCTAAGAAAGTAATTAACATTATAGACCCTATTCTTGAACTAAGCTCAAGCGTGAATGCTCACGTATAGACTTTTTGATAGTTTTTAATATTTTATTTTTATTTTTGAAAAAGTGTTGAGGCTTTTGGGTGGTCTAAAAGCTCTGACACCGAGTTAGTAAATAAACGACAACTCAAACGATTAAGATACTAATAAAACGGTGGAGCTAATTCTTGATAAATCTTGAGTATTCATTCGTTTTTAAGTTTAATTAGTCTCTTTGGTTTCTAGAGTTTAGGTAAGGCTACCTACTTAATTATTAATTACTTTATTATAAATCACTCTTAATATAAAAAAAAAACAAAATAAAAAACAAACAATACACGCAGAAACACAAGTGGCGGCCTTATTGCTAAAAGCGATCTCTTCTAGACAACCTTTGGATGGACTGGATTTCACGAGAACGCTATAGGACGGTAGCTTTTAATAAAAATAATTAAATATTGCTTTTAATATTGCGTTACAGTGTACTTACATAAGCAAAAAATAAATATATATGTGTATATAAGTATTCATCAATGGATTAGGCACATACATGTTAATATAGTGTAGTACATAAATATTCCATACTAGTAATAAAAAAGGTATATTAAATAAAATACAATAAGTAGGTACATATAAGTTAATTATTTATAGTCATTTCAAAATAAACATGAATGATTAAATATCTACGCATTAAAAAATATAATTCATTGGAAAGTATCCTGAAAAAACGATATTAAAAATGTCTAGTTTCTACCTATTTTCTTACAATCGGCTACTTGCATGGAACCAAGGTAAAAATAGTTTGATAGGTGATTACCTATGTTATTATACGAGTATTATGTCTAAAAATATCTCCTTTTCACGCACTTTCGTTCAGCCATTATCCGGTAACAAAACATTTTACTTTGAGTTTTTCATGCCTTAAACTAGGAAAAACCTTCAAAAAGTATAATTTTTGAGCAAAAACCACTAAAAACAATCAGTAACTACTGTCAATAAATAAATAATGATATAAAAAACTGACAATATTTATTCATTCGTCGCCACCCACGCTTCTACACCATTCACACAATCACTCATAAACCCCACACAATTAAAAACCTTATCACCCTAATACCCGGAAAAGTAATAAAGGTTACATTCCCATAACATACGCATTAAAATCTGTTATCGTCACTTACCGGTGTTTCCCGCGTTGCAACTTCGATTTGAGGGTAGATACGACTGCCCGCTGGGAGAGCGTGCCGCGTTCTGAATCGGCGTCTTTCTAGTTTCTCGTTCTATTGCGAAGGGAGTGAGGGAGCCAGTACGCATGCGCGACTTGATGACGTCAATGCTTCGTTCACAAGCATACAGGTTGGTGTTTGGTGCTGCCGCAGTCGAGTGTGGACTTAATGGGTAATTGTAACTTGCAGAAATAATTGCAAGGTTTTATGGTAAAACGGTTGGATAATCTCGGAGATATCTTTTGTACATACGATAATTTAAAATTTCAAAGAGATTATGGTCACGAAACACCTAGTATTGCAAGAACCTTAGTCATTGATCATTATTATGCATGTCAGGATGGTAATGTTCCATGCTAGTCGTTGGTTTTGCCATGTCCGCTGTGTCTGTCTGTCTGACCGACCAATTACAGCCGTTTTACTCAATTATTAATTAGACTATTAGTGCTAAAGAGCAGAAACTTGGCATTGTGATACGTTTTAGTAACGCCTAGTAAGTTATGAAATAAAAAAACTGGTTTTTTCCTGTAGTTGGGTTTTTAAACAGTTCTTAAAATATTCATACAAAATAACTAAAACCAACACTAAAATTCACTTTGTATTTTAAAACGACTAAGAATAGAATAGAATACTCTTTATTGCACACCAACAAAATTAACAATACAATAAAAATACACAAAAATTAAGGTAAGTACAATGGGCGGTCTTATCGCTAAAAGCGATCTCTTCCAGACAACCTTTGGATGGACAGGACAAAACAAAATCAAAAAGACGGCGGTGTATCTACGAGTATGTTCATAAACCTACATAAACTACCTATACTTACTAATAAACTAAATATACCTATATATACTTACAAATATAATAATATATACTTATATATAAACTACAATAAAGGAGATAAACATAACGATAAACTAGCAGTGCGTAGACAAAGAAAGGAAATGCTTGTAAACCTTAGCTTTAAAGATAGGAAGAGATTTAGATGATCTAATAGAGAAAGGTAAAGTGTTCCATAGCCGCACAGCTTGAACTGTAAAGGAGTCACCATAAAATTGAGAACTGTGGACTGGGGTTTGGAGACTTAGAGCTTCAGATGAGCGTAGGTTTCGATCATGCGCCTAGTGCAAGAACACAAAACGCTCCTTTAGGTAGGATAGCAGGACTAAGATACAGCCGAACTGACTAACCCTTCACTGTTCGCCACTGACAAGCGCTTGACCAATTATTTATAGCATGAACCCAAAATTTGTCTACTCCGTAACCATTACTGCTACGAAATTACGAAGGTCTATAAAAAGCTACAAAAGTCTACGCGCGGGAGAAACATAAAACTTAGTCGCTACTAATTGAAAATGATTTTATTCATCGCCTGATGAAAAGTTACACTTGCTAGGTAAAGGACGGAACCACTGATATAAGATTATAGATAAAGTAGGCTTCATCATCATCATTATATCAGTCACAGGCTTCCACTGCAGAACATAGGCCTCCCTATAGATTTCTAGAGCGACCGATCTTGTGTAGCCTGCACCCAACGGCTTCCACCAACCTTTATCAAGCTTAAAGTTGGCTTATCTATAAGTACGTTTTGTTTGTTTTTTTTAATGGTGTAAACTAAAACATTATCTATTTATCTATACCATTCGCTCAGCATAGCCAGCCAGACTAACGAAGCCGCGAGTTTTGTAAAGATTTTATGTTGGCAAACTTACACGATGCGATTATTCATTGGAATCGTATCATGTAAAATTACAACAACGAACCCACATCACCTTAGGATTGGAAGTCGAGGTATTTTAACTTAATCATATACATCACTAGGATCATTTTAGAACATCAATTCTACCGCCTGCTACATCTAACTAGGCCAAAACGGGTAAAAAACAAGCAGTTTACTTGTGCATAAGTTTAGATTGAAGTATAATTTAAACATTGAAAATTGGAACAACAAAAATGAGAACGCTGAAGTAAAATTACTTCGTACTTTGTCAAAACGGAATCAATTCTAAAGCATCATATATAATAGCAATAGATTGTTGACAGTTTGTTCGTTATTCTTTATCGTACACGTGAAAATATGCAACAAATATTTTCTAATACTCTATTTGACCTAGTAACCCTTTACTAGGTCAAAAATATTAGAAATATTTTAAATTTCAAAATACGGGTTTTGAAATTTTGATGGCAATCAGCAATCAAATAAAATAGGTTTAATTTTGTTTACCTATTTTTTCCTATTTAAAGTTTGGAACAAACAAATAAATAAACAAACATCCAAACATAGCATTACCGTGAATGTTATGTTTGGATGTTTATTAAAGGGAAACTTTTATTACATCGTCTCAAACTTTTTCGTCTGTGTGTTTCATGTCGCGTGACGGTCGGCCGCGGAGTAGGGATAAAGTGAAAGGCGCTCGTCAGAGCAGCCGAGGCCAATATGGCGGCGCCTATAGTTCGCATCAGCTGACCGTTTAGTGTATAGACTATTACTCATTTGTGCCAACGAAAATTTTTAGTTAAATGTCTATAATGTGAAACAAAATTTCACTTTTACCGTGGTTTCATAAAACCACACAATCCTTTTTTTTATTTGTTTGTTTGTTACTCAATCACGTCGTAACGGCTTAACCGATTTCGATGAAATTTAGTAGGTATGTTAGTAGATTATAACCTGGATTACCACATAGGCTATTTTTATCCCATTAATCAGGTCGCATAGGATGAAAATTGGGTGTCAAGTCAAGTTGCAACAGCGAGTTTAGCTTTATTTCTAGGTTACCTACACATTTAGTAGTGTAACGCGTATGAAGTCTCGGGCAACAGCTAGTTCAGTTAGGCAATAACTGTTGCAAATTTCAAGTCATTTAGCTTGAATATATAGTCGAATATAAGTCGCATGATAAAGGTTCCGTTTTACAATTTTAGTCCGGAACCTTAGAACAACAAGGCAATCGCACAAAGCAGTACTCTTCCACCTTTATTATGCGCACCGCCAAGGAGTGCAACGCCTTGCCTGAGTCTGTGTTTCCTGATAACTACAACCTAGGGGTCTTCAAGTCGCGAGTGAATAGGTTTCTTCTAGGCAAGCGTGTACCATCGTAGACTGCATCATCGCTTGCTATCAGGCGAGATCGTGGTCAAACCCTAGCCTATAATTTATATTTAAAAAAATCAACGCCATAGTACTGTTACGCCGAGGCTGTTAAACAATGAGTAATAATCGAACCTTCTCGAACGCTTTTGTCTTGCTGTGTTATTGTTGCTATTGTTTGTGGTTTCGCAGAAAGGGGAGTGGCCATTGTGTCGAGGGACCGACCCTTTCCTGGAAGGATCGACATCGTTCTCGAACATCGAAATGTGTGCGATATAAATAGGCCGGAGAGATGGCCGGACAGTCAGTCTGAGTCAGTCTCAGTCAGTGAGTGAGTCTCAGCGAGGCCCTGGAGGACTGACGTGGAGAAGGGTCTCGCGTGAACAGTAGTTGCTCCCGAGTCAGTCTGGATTAAGCTATACGTGCGATCATTTCGGTGACTTTAAGTGGTGCAACAGTGGTGTGAATTAGTGTGTTGTGATTACGTGTGACCAAGTTCGTGTATTCATCGTTTAGTGCTGAATAAAAGTGCTATTTTGGTTAAATCGATTCCCATTATTTTATCCCGAACCCTCAGCTCGTAACAATTTGGTGTCAGAAGTGGGATAAAATAATGCCGGTTCTACCAAAGGATAACGTGGACGGTGTCAGGACGAGAGGTCAACCACAACAGGAAATGGAAAGGCGGTTTGGGGAGTCTCCGGTTCAAGAAGCTCGGCAGAGTCGTCAGCCGATGGAGATGGAATCAGCCGCTGCCGAATCATTTGGAGCACCATCATCATCATCCGTGGGCCAAGCTCCTGTGACAGGCGATCTTGCTGCTATTATGGCAATGCTTTGTCGTCAAGAAGAACAGCATCGTCAGAATAAAGAAGAGCAGCGTCGTCAACAGGAAGAGCAGGCTCAGTTGCAAGAGGAACAACGCCGTCAGCATTAGGAAGAGAAGCGGCGTCAACAGGAAGAGCAGGCTTGGTTGCAGGAGGAACAACGCCGTCAGCATTAAGAAGAGAAGCGTCGTCAACAGGAAGAGCCGGCTCGGTTGCAGGAGGAACAACGCCGTCAGCATTAAGAAGAGAAGCGTCGTCAGCAGGAAGAGCAGGCTCGGTTGCAGAAGGAACAGCGACATGAACAGGTGGAGCAGACTCGGTTGCAAGAGGAACAGCGACGTCAGGATAAAGAAGAGCAGCGTCGTCAACAGGAAGATCAGCGACGTTGGCCATAAGAGCGTGCTCGACTGATGAGGGAATCGTTCGGTTCATCTGGAAAGGAATTCCAGGAAGTGAAAGAACAGATAGAAATCATGAGAGCCGTGTTTTGGAGGCTGGAATTGGGATCGCTGATGAGAAAGGGACTCTGGGTGTCCTGAAGTATTGGAGACGGCAATGTGGCTCCTCTAGTTGCTACATCTTCAGCGCTAGGTGCGCCTAAAATTGTTCGTGTTGATCGGCTGCCGCGATATGGGGCTAAGAATGCTCGGGACGAGCATGTTTTAGGAGGGGGCAGTGTTACGCCGAGGCTGTTAAACAATGAGTAATAATCGAACCTTCTCGAACGCTTTTGTCTTGCTGTGTTATTGTTGCTATTGTTTGTGGTTTCGCAGAAAGGGGAGTGGCCATTGTGTCGAGGGACCGACCCTTTCCTGGAAGGATCGACATCGTTCTCGAACAATCGAAATGTGTGCGATATAAATAGGCCGGAGAGATGGCCGGACAGTCAGTCTGAGTCAGTCTGGATTAAGCTATACGTGCGATCATTTCGGTGACTTTAAGTGGTGCAACAGTGGTGTGAATTAGTGTGTTGTGATTACGTGTGACCAAGTTCGTGTATTCATCGTTTAGTGCTGAATAAAAGTGCTATTTTGGTTAAATCGATTCCCATTATTTTATCCCGAACCCTCAGCTCGTAACAGTACATATACAGCATCTACGCGCAGGCCAATGAGCTTTACTAACGTTTAATTTACATTATGTTTGAAACTTCTGAGGCGGTAAAATAGGGACTTACCTGATACCGTTTTTTAAAGGCGTTTTGTATATATTAGTGTCTGCTATTAAGTATAGCAGTAAGTTATAGGTACATTCTCCCATAGACTTGACCTAACTTGAGGAAAGTGAGTAGGTAATGTAAAGGGAAATCCTTTTGATCGACATTTAAAGCAAAATCATTATTTTTTTAGTTCTAGTAGGTATATCTCGGTCGTCATTGAACGAAAACTCCAATACATTTCTTATAAAACTTCTTTGTGTATTTTGTAAGACGAGGAGAAAATATTTAAATAAAGGTCTTTTGGAAGCGGTATTTTCAATGACACAATGAATACCTGTGTATTCACAATAACGATAAATTATTTTCAAAATGATATTTTCGATTCAAATTCGAATAAAAATCAAAGACGAAGTGTTGACTCTTGTGGACAACACTGTATGCTTAGGTATAACCCTAGATAATAAGCGTCAATGGGATCCTCACATTGATAAGTTGTCGAAGAGACTTATTTCTGCAGCATGCGCAGTCAAAAAGATCCGTCTTTTTACAGACGTAGCTTCAGCTACTTCCACAACATTATGTCGTACGGTATACTGTTGGAGTGCTGTAGATATAAACATAATTTTTGTGCTACAGTAGAGGGCTGTTCGTGCAATTTACGTTTAAAGAAATAAATATAATGACATTCCTTTGTCAATACGAGTGCATCTGTGAAAATCTGATGTATGTTCAGTTCACACATTATTAATTAGTGAAAAAAATAAGTTTCTTGTTGAAAAATTACTTTTAAACAAGCTTTTATAAAATTCATAATCAGAACCGCAAGCAGATTCAAATGAGCCCAAACACTAGTAGCCTACTGTAATCTATTCAGAAGTTCCGTTGTCTAGCATCCGTCTCCATCATGAGACCATCTCCTTAGTTGACGAGTTATTGACGTTTCAAAGTGATCCTTGTGATTTTAATGAATAAAAATATTTGACTTTGACTTTAGTACCATATTATTGTATTGTCACCGAAGTTACATATGTATTCCAAATTTCAGCTCAATCGGTTGAGGGTAACGGGTTTAAAATTCAGTTGCAAGATTCCACCTGGACAAACATACATACATTGCAAGTTAATAAAAAGCTTGTAAAATAACGTTAATCATAATTTTAATATGTAGGTATGTACTGGAAATAAGCTGTTGCCAATTGTAGACGCCATAAAGTTAGTAAATCTTTAAAAGGGCATGGTAAGTAGATATAAGCTTTTCTAACAAACTCCCAAGTGACAAAAAATACAAAAAATTAAAGCTAACAAATTTAAAAAAGGAACTTAATAAAAACTTTATAAAATAAACCTTATCGGATTATTTAGCAAGGTTGAATAACAATGATGGGAGGCCTTCGATCGTTTTTCATTATTTATAGAGTAGGTAAGCAGGTCCCTTTACATATAAAATCATTCATCCGGTGCGGCGGCGCCAAGGTACCTAAGCCTGTCCCCAATGCTTGCTACGAAATCTCAAACCCACTATGGTATTTCGAGATCCTTTATACCGAGACCTTTACTTCAAAGCCTAGCTACCTAGCCCGTTTTAAAGTGCAGGACAGTGACTTTGTTTTCTAGTTACCCTATCGTACAATGGACAATTTGGTACAATTGACGATGAAAATTTGTTGAAATTTGATATTTTTAGAGCGCTCTCTCTCATGGGTCGACCCCTTCATTCAAGCTATGTTTGCTTATTGAGATGTTCCTTCCCCGACTTTCAATTATAAGGTTGTGTGTTTCTCGGCCGAGCAGTAATGGATTTTGATCTCGGAAAACGTATTGAGATGAAGATCTCAATGATGGAAAACATCGTAAAAAATCCAGCAGTTTAATTAGCTCCTGATTAGATTAAGCTGAGAGGATTGATAGGTACTGGGCAAGCCTTCAACCCTGTCCCGACACTATGTACATCAGCTACGTCCTTTACCCAGATGCAACAGATTTTTCCGGAAGCGCCCAGACATGCATGGAGCTCTCTATCAAAGGCTCTATAGTCACTAGACGCAAAGTCCAGTCAATATCATTTGCAAACTGATTGTAGGGATGTGATGTCATCGAAGATACATACGAGTGTAGGGTACTCACATGGTATGTTTCTATGGAACCTAGAGTTTTTCTGACTCATTCCTATCTTCCAACCTAGCTTTCCACCCTAGGTTGGATGTTGGGAATTTTAAGTTTCATCTTCCAACCTCTGTCAGGTTGGATAGTGGGAGTACATTATCTTAATTATTTTTGTTCCCAACTTCCATACTGTCCACACTGTCATGTACAGTGGCTGGCAAAATAAAAATGAGTATTATTTATTTAGAAGACAATTATTAAGAACGTGACAAATATATTGACTACGGAAAAAAACAATATAAAATCAATCTTAGAACAGTGTTTTTAATCATGTTTTTCGATAGTGTTTACCAATTCACACCAAAATTGACCAAATTTGTCTTTAGGTATTCTTGTTAACATTTTACGTAGGTAATGCTGATGGTTGCCTTATAGAACATATTAAGCAATCATTTGTAACTTCATTATCTGTAAACAAAGAACATATAATTTTTATGTACCAATATAAAAAAAAATTATCAAATTATCGTTAAAATAATAATTAAGAATACCTTTTAGACGAAATTTTCATAACACCACCATGACTGTATCCCAGCAATCATCAAAATATAAATAAATGATTGATTTTAGCAAAAATCTTAGACATCTCTCCCTAAAATTAATTGAGCACATGCAGAATTTTTGATTTGAAGTACCTATAAGTAGCGTTACCATGTCTGACTTTCATAATTTCCATCTTTGCATCCATTTCTTTCATAAACTCACGAAAGTCTTCAATATCAAAGAGAAAAGCCATATGTACCTATTCGTGCAAGATATTTATTAATGAATTTATAAAATTACATTTGTCAATAACTTGAAGTGTCAAGTAATAGAAACAACAAAATCTATTCTATGAAGGATATTATATAAAGAGATTGCATGAACTATAGCTAAGTCTAAGGTTTATACATTTAAACATGTTATCGCAATATTTCCAGAAAAAAACTTACAGAAATTTCTCCATTATCCAATTGAGTTTGATGTTTTATAATGAAATTATCAGTTAAAATTGTTTTTTTACGTTCTCAGTGTTTTATAGTTATTTTTACTAATAGGAATTCATTTTTGTACAATATGCTGTTTTTATATACTATACAATATAATAGCTTAGCAATGTTAGGTTTCTTTTCTTTGATTTGTCTATTAATTACGGAATGCCACGCTTCAAGTGAATTTGTGGTTCTATGGCATTCTGAGTATGCGTTCCATAAATTAACATATTTAGGATTTTTGGACCATATTTTATCCATATAACTTTTGAATGCTATTTCATTGTTGTCTTCCGTAAAATGAGACCGCACATACGAACAACCGTCATAAACCTTTTCTTTTGATAACAACGGCAATACCGATGTTAGTTTATTTGCTTATGAATCGACGAGTTAATTTAAAATTCAGTCCTAATTTTTTACATCTTTTTCTAACTCATTTAACAAAATGAAAATACAATAAAATAATTAAATACCCCTTGAGTGCAACGCTAGGAAAAACAGCTCTCAAAGATCCTATTGCTGCTTGTTCAAAGTCCACTGTGAACTTCAACGGTTTGAATTGTGGCATATGTTTCTGTATGAGGTAAAACATTATTGAATAAGTACTTTTTGTCGTATCACTTAACAGAGCAAATATCAATGGTGTAATATTCGTTGCACTATTTGTACTGTTTATATCCCCATCAATAGTATACAGTTGGCAAAACGGGTAAGGACAGGACTTGTACGTACGTACCGTAACGTACCATCACCAAAGTATTGCTTGATCTTATCAATTTGTGTTTTTGCAAACATAGAATATTAAAATTCTAACTGCACCATGGAGGTAATCAGCTATTATGAATGAATCGCACTTGGGCGGGATTATAACTCCGGATTTAAAATTTAATTTATTTAAACCTAGCGACTCTATTCTCTTCCTATAAAGGGTAGTTTTCGCGCTCTTAAAATCTGGAACTTTCAATAGTAAATCTATTCCTGTATATTCAACAGATTTCATAAAATCTTTTTATGCAGTTGGTACATATTGGCGAGAGCGAATTTTATTTTGTTTTTGCACTCATCTACCCGTACATCCATCTCATTTTTAGATGACTCTAGTATACATGACTGGATATTTAATTTGCTGTTTATGATTTTATTATCCTGTAACATTAAAATTTACATGTTAATAAACGAAAGATGATGATGATGAAACGATAGTTGGTACTTGTGTTGTTTTATTATTAATAATAAACTCACTTTTATCGTAATGCTTCCAACAAATTTATTTTGTTTATATTTTGAACATTTCCTGTAAATAGATTCGTTTTTGAATTTTTTATGGTGGTGATATTAATGAGCCCAGTGTAAGAGTACGTCGGCCCTACCTCTTTTTAAAAATATTAGGTAATATTTTATTATCAGTATAGTTTGAACTGCATCATTATTTTCTAAAGACAACTGAACCTATATTATGTTTAGTTTTTTATAATAAAACAAGAACATTTTATAGATCCATGTATTTTTTATTTGTTGTGTAGAAAGTCCCTTCAATACAATTAGTTTAAATTGCAAATTTCATTTTAATTTACCTTATTTATATTCATGATCATAGCCTACACCCAAAGGCTCCCAGGAACTTGTCCTTTCCAAAATTATATTACTTATGGACTCAATATATAAGCACAATTCACATACTCACTTCAATAAGTAGGTAGGTTATATTTACAGTTTACACATTTCAAAACCATTTTTATTTGTTGTGTAGTTTTGGAATTATGATGAAAAAATGACGGAAAAAATACCGTTTAACATTTGCAGAAAAAATATAAAACTACTTATGTCCACACCTACAAGTTTTTTTTTAGAGATCTGCGCTATAAGTTTACTTCGTTTCAAAGTCATCAGACCGTTGGGACCCACTCGCTAGGGATTTGGTTTCCATGTCAACTTATAGCTATGTTGTAAAATAATTACCATAAATAAAGGTATGTACAGAACCTTCTTGGTGTGCAAATCACTTGTACATAACCAGTCCTGTTTTTAAATTATACAGATCATATCTTTTCTATGATCATGGTAATGTAAGCAGCACCGTGATCAAATTATGTTATCATTCCAAAGGTCACACAAGGTTGAGCTTAGCCATTTATTTTATGACGAATAAAGGCAAAAAATCCAGGAAAACAACAGTGTTATGTTAATTATTTTATTATGAATAAACAATGCACAGAAATAAATGCAAATCCTAGTTGCGTCTTAAAACATAGCAATAATTTCAATATCTTACGTGGAATGACCCATGGTTACCCCTTTCAGTATGGGTGTCCATTATAATTGATTTTAAAAATTCATCACACAGTACTGGTGTATAGTAGTGAATTTTTTCCAGATCCCCTTATTGAAAAGGTAATGTATATTCTTTTGGAGACTGTAAAAGTATTATCTGGGAGGACATAGTATTAAACTTAAAAAATATTGCGATATACTTCATAAGACAGTTAAATTAGGACAGTTGACCGCAGTCAGAAATTATAATTTTCTTGGTGGTCTTGCCGGACTGGCTGCCCAAGGTTTCAACCTGCTTGACCACATCCAAGCCCTCAACAACGTTTCCGAAGACGACGTGTCTGCCGTCGAGCCATGAGGTCTTCACAGTGGTGATGAAGAATTGGGATCCATTAGTGTTGGGGCCAGCATTGGCCATAGAGAGTACACCGGGGCCGGTGTGCTTCAGGACGAAGTTCTCGTCGGCAAACTTCTCGCCATAGATGGACTTGCCACCGGTGCCATTGTGGTTTGTGAAGTCACCCCCCTGCAGCATGAAGTTAGGGATGACACGGTGGAAGGTGGAATTCTTGTAGCCGAAGCCCTTCTCGCCGGTGCACAGAGCGCGGAAGTTCTCGCATGTCTTGGGAGTGACGTCTGTCCTCAGCTGAAAATGACAAAATTCATAACTCAATAAAACGAAAACAAATGTTGCGCGACGAGCGAACGCTGTAAGGTTCGCACCACTAGGTGTGTCGGTCGGTATTTGTTTCGAGTATTTCTGCATGTAGTAACCTATCTCAGAGTAACACCTATCTTTAGAATCACCAAGTTCTAAAAAGATTCAAGGGCGTTGTCTTGTAATGATAAATCATTACCGTAATTCCCTGGTAAACAAACATCATCATCGATGACGGCATTTTCCACTCCTTTCCCAAGCAATTAGCGCACACTATAAAACTAGCAATGACCTTCACTTACACAGCGCCTACATCTTACTTGGGCGCTACATACCTACTCTATGATACCACATGCCGAATCAATTCTGCATCATCATATGATCTTTTCTAGTGATAAGAGAACGATTTGAAATGTTATTGACGATTATAAAGTTTCCAATCGAATTAATCATAGAACTTGAAGCTTCCAGAATAGCGTGGCCATACATAGATGTGGATCACGCCGCGCCGGCCGGAACGACCGGAATGACATGCATGTTACATGGAGTAGGCATTCAGATTCTTACCTCGACAACGATTCTTCCCATAGAAGATCCATCAGCAACCACATCGAAGTAAACTCGCGGTAATGCCATTTTGCTTTAATATGTAAAGCCGCTAAACGTATTTCTTCGAATCACTTCACTTCAATCAATGACGGTGCGTCTCTCGTCAATGCCGGGCGGAAACGGGTAAAAGAATAGACAAAAATAGCTAAATAGAATAGTCCTAGTGTGATGCAATTTCCTGTCACGTTCAAAATCTATAATGTGTCCACCAGTTTCTTTCTGACCTAAGATAATATGTAATGTTCTGTGTCTCTAACTATCACAGCAGAGAGAGTATGTACCCACATTGAATATACAGGCACTAGCTATCTTGTTCCGCAAAAAAAAACACACACATAAAAATAATTTTATAATAATTTAATTTCGTAAAATATGTAAATATAAGGTGTACATATTTAACGAAAGCGCAGTTTTTGAAGTGTTACCTATTTCTTTTGGCGCATTTGGAAAAACTAGTAAAATTTTACGATGCGCGCGCACACCGACAGCCAAAAAGCGACATGATGAAGTTAGCTGATAACTGTCTCTCAAGTTTCCGTGAAAACTCATAACTGTAATTATTATTTTAACATTCCTATTACAAACAAAGAGTTGTGGTATACAGGATGAAATCTTTAGCTATTTTTGTTCTGTTACGCCAAAGTGGTTCCTATAACATCTTACGTGCGTACTTAAGTACACACACACGTTTTTTTAAGTCGATACCACAACATTTAGTCAGAAATCAATTTCATTAGTGGCAAGTTTTGCTACAGGACTTGATCCTCTCCATGACCGACGGTGGGGGATGAGAGGTACCTATGCCCCAGGAAGTTTATGTACCTATATGTCTTTGCCCAGCAGAGTGACAGCAGCATAGGCTAGAAAAAAAACATTAATAAATATTATTTATATAAATTAGAGATGCCAACAGTATAAGTATTACTTGGTTTGGATTTGTTCTAATACTTTTGCCAATTACAGGCGACCCTAACACTGTCATTTTTAATGGCTATCATCTGTATCTAAAATTACGAGATCACAAATTTATTATTAAACTTTTTTTTTTAATTACCTATTTGGTAAAACTACTATTTATAGTTACATTTGCACTGATTGCAATGTAGGCATATTCCGAACGTGTACCCATCCATAGATAATCATGGTCTCCACTCCGCTCTACAAAAGAGCTCTCATGAAGCTTGAGGCTTCAAGCCAGCAATCCATTTTTGACACTTTTTTAGGCTTGTCAAGCGATTGAAAAATGTGTGTTGCAGTCCAATTGACAGTTGAGTCAACTGTCAATTGGACTTCAACTGTGTTGACTGATTGATAGTTATAACTAGATTCTTTCTGTCGTTGCGTTGACAGCGTTTTTTTCCTCAATTCGTACGACGGCGTACACGAAGAAAGAAATCAATTTACGCACTATTTTGAGTTTTGTAGTTATTTTCCGTGAAAATAGTTTTCTAGGTGTTGCACTAATTAAATATCGTGGGTATATAAAATATTTTCGTGAAATTATTTCTTACTCGTACATCTTTAACTTACACCTCTGTCAAACCTTGTAACTTTCTGAGTAAGTTGTAAACATTGTCTTGTTCACTAAAAAACTATGGATTTCAGATATAAAAATGAGCCTGGAGTCTATTAGATACAAGAGAGGAAGTTTGGAGATTCTCGACCAATTACTGCTGCCGATACAAACTCGATATGTGAAAGTGCAAGGAGTTGAAGATGGCTGGAGGGTTATAAATAAAATGCAGGTAAGAACTATATTTGACCGATCGGTGTGTAATAGTGGTAATGATTCGACCACTGGAAACCTATCACACGCGTGGGCAGAGACATCACATACCATTCCACTACAGAAATAATTGAAGACCTTTTTGCATTTACATAGGAAATGTACTAGATAATCAAAAAAATATCCATCTCTTAACATCATATTAATAGTGATGTACTTAAATTAATTTGCCAGTATTGTAAGTATAAATAGTTTTCCAATTCCAGGTGAGAGGGGCGCCTGCAATAGCCATTGTGGGATGCTTATCACTAGCTGTGGAGCTTCTGAAGGACACATCATCTGACAAAAAAGTCATGAGGCAAGAGGTCAGATAACTGACACCAAGTTTTGATAACAAAATGTAACTAACACTAATATAATATTGTAGATTTGTAGTTTAGTAAACTAACTGAAGATAACTAACTCTTATAAACTTATAAAATGGCTTCTATAGCATTTCAGTTTCAATATAACATATCTTTAGTTGTTGTTGCCCTAGCAAATAGTAAAAAGTTTACAAATTATTAAGAAAATCAATATGTTGCTGCCAATTCATCTACTTTACAAATAATAGAAGAACACAATATAATCTATTTACAAAGATGTTATGTAACGGAACATGATTTACCTAAAGTGACATTACAAAAGTAAATGTTCTTTTCAATTAAATAATTATAAGAATTTTGATTCAATTTATTTAACACATAAACCAAACAAATTAACAGAGTTATGGACACAAACAATTTTTTTTAAGTATACTATTTGCATACACTATAAAGGCCCGGGGCCTGTTTTGTGGGAACTGTATATGATATACAAAATAGAAGACAGGGATAAATACAACAAATAGTTTTTATGTGTAAGTATAACACCATATAAACAGAACTAACAACTGTGCATGCTTTGTGGAAAGGTGGAGGTGGGAGGTGGAGGGTAAAATATGTTCAAGGATCTGTTTTGGTCTAGATGCAGTTTATGTTGTGTTTTTAAACATCAGAGAAACACTGTCTGAGTATTTGTCGCTAAATATCTATGTATTTATTATTAATTAATGTGTTTCTTAAATAAGTCTAAGTATGTACATATATGTAAATTGTTATGAGTAGTTATTATTTAGGTTCATTCATGTAATTTTCATTTATGTAATTTTTATTTTTATATCATTAGTATTAGTGTGTATGTACATGTAGTATGTTAGGTATACCATTACACCCCAGGTAATGTCCACACAGTCCATTCCATCCAAAGGTTGCCTGGTAGAGATCGCTATTTAGCGATAAGACCGCAATTTGTATCCATAGATTTACGTAGTTGTTTATTATATGTATTTGTTTCGTGGAGTGCAGTAAAGAATTATCTAATCTAATCTATGTTTTGTTCTGGCCTTTGTTTGAAATCATGCTTACATTTTAATCACAACTCATCTGTCAAAATATGAGTATAAAAATATGTAACTTAGTTTATCTAAATAGCAGATCTGTTATTTTTACGAAATAAGACGGTGTTATTTTGAATTACTATCTAATAAAATGTATATTGTTATTACTTGCAGATAGAAGGGAAGCTCAATTATTTAGTATCTGCTAGACCAACCGCAGTTAATATTAAAATAGGCGCCGATGAACTTATTCAACTGGCAAATGCTCTAAGTGCTGATGAAAATGTCACTCCTGAAGATTTCAAGGAAAGGTATAAAAAATTATTTCATTTTAATGTTTTTTACACTTCCTTCTACTTTATAAAGTTACTGTTTGTTCTTAACGTAATTTGTGAATGATTTCACACCATCTTTTTAACTATAAATGTTGCATGATTAATTCAATAATGTTTCATTTATTTCAATAATAAATTGTTGTGAAACTAATTTATTAATAGATTCATCAACAGTATTGAGAGCATGCTAACCAAAGATATTGAAGACAATAAGGCTATAGGAAGGTACGGCTGTGAAGCTATACTCAAGAGCTTAAGCGGTGATGGATCGGTCAGAGTACTGACTCACTGTAATACGGGCTCATTGGCTACTGCGGGTTACGGTACTGCCTTGGGAGTAATAAGGTCATTGAGTGAAAGCAAGAGGCTAGGTGAGATCTTTTGAAGATGCACATTTGAAACCTCGTAGACTAACATCTGTTTACAGATCTAGTTATCTCAGAAATGTGCTTTGGCAACACAATTTTATCTGATAGCTGAGTAAAACATGAATGTAATGAACTCAAATTCAAACAGTAGCTAGATTCCCTAGACCACTTTTCCAAGAAGCCCAATCCATTTAGTTATGCTTTTATGACACCCTGTGCTTTGCTACATTCATCCTACCCTCAAACTATGCAGTTAGAGCGCACTGAAAGTGCTGTTACGCAGTGCATTGTTTGAGCTTGCTTATATTATGTTATGAATAATTTAAATGTTTTCAGAACATGTATACTGCACTGAGACAAGGCCATACAATCAAGGGGCGAGGCTGACTGCCTATGAACTAGTGCATGAAAAGATACCGGCGACTTTGGTTGTAGACAGTATGGTGTCTGCTCTGATGAATACCAGAAAGATAACAGCTGTTGTAGTGGGTGCTGATAGAGTAAGTTGTGTTAAATGTATGTTTTTTACATTAATATATAACTAGCCACTCTGTTCTTTATTTGGAAAATCACTCATTGGTTCAATCACCAAAGTCAAAGTAAAATATTTTTATTCATTAAAATCGCAAGGATCACTTAGAAACGTCAATTTTACTGCCTGTTCCTTCGCGACCAAGCCAGGAAAGAAAGGCAAGAAACAAGGCTGGTTGTTTTTTTAATGATCCTTTTAGAATACACTAGCTGTTGCCCGCGACTTCGTACGCGTTACACTTCTAAATGTGTAGGTAACCTAGAAATAAAGCTAAACCTACTGTTGCAACTTGACACCCTATTTTTATCCCATGGGAACTGATTTATGGGATAAAAAGGAGCTTATGTGGTAATCCAGGTAACAACCTACGTATATACCAAATTTCATCGAAATCGGTTCCGCCGTTACGATGTGATTGAGTAACAAACATCCAAAATTTCACATTTATCATATTAGTATAATGTAAAAAATTGCACAAAACAGTACAAACTAAATTAAACTTCTAAGACAAACTAAAATAAAACTATTTTCTTCTGACCAAAATGTTCTACTCGTAGTCCTTACTATTTCAAATATAGAACTATGAAGCCGTATGAGGCCGTGTTCTAAAAGTGTATAACCTCTTTAAGCTCAGAAACCTTCAAATGAGGTACTCATATAGTACGGTGACTTTCGAGACAAGTAGTGAGTTCAACCTTTTTTGAATAAAATCGGATTGAGTTTTCAAACATGTGTCAAAATTAAATGTAATTGAAATCAAAAGCACTAAGGAGTATTGATGTCAACTTCGAAGCAAATCACCGCCAAAATAACTTCCTACCCCTTTTTAACCTCGTTAGGGGATGAATTTCAATAAAATACGAAACGCGTCTTACATCAATTCTTTTAAAAAAGGTTTATGCAAAATTTGAAATAGATTGGACCAAGGAATCACGTTGTCCCATACAAACTTTGCCACCCTTTTTCACCCTCTTAGGGGTAGAATTTCGGAAAATCCTTTTCGGATGCCTACGTCATACAAAGAACACACCCTCCAAGTTTCAGGTCTCTACGATCAGCGGTTTAGGCTGTGCGTTGATCCGTCATTCAGGACAAAGCATTTTATATGTATAGATAACAATACAGAAAATAAATTACGTCTAAATTGTAACATTTTGAATGAGTTGGAGCAATTTAAATCCCATGCTTCTCTAACATCTAAATAATCCGATATAAGGCTTTTTTATAAAGATTTTTTTTAAGTACGTTTTTAAATTGGTTAATTGTCAATTTTTGTACATCCCTTGGGAGTTTGTTATAAAAGCGTACACCTTGCCCTTTAAACGATTTACTAACTTTATGGAGTCTATAAGTGGCAACAGCGAGTTTATCTGTATTTCTAGTATTAAAATTATGATTATGGCTATTTTTCTTAAACAAATTAATATTTTTGTGAATATACATACATCAGATTTTCATAGGATACAAGGGAAACTCATAATATTTATTTCTTTAACCTTCCCCACAACACGTTTGTGTTAAAAAAAGTGTCTCTAATTAGCCAGTGAATGTTTATGTCATTGGCGGGACAAATCCAACCCCGAAGATCCTTAGCAAGCAAGCTTCACCATAATTAGCAGCCCCAACATCATTCTGAGCACATTGGTAGACAAGTGGGACTCTCCGTTTTTGGGGCACTGGTTAAGCCTCCATGAAACCCCCTTATAAGGGACGTTGCCCCAGTCACTGATAGCCCCTCGTGTCCTCTGTGTGTGTTGTAATTTTTAAATAATTTAAATTTAATATAAGGGATTTGATTTAATTTCTATTTCTATTTGTAACCTGTATGAGTCAATGGCTTGAAATAATATATTTTTTATTATTATTATTATTTTTTTAATTATGATTATATTTTGTCAGGTAGCAGCAAATGGCGATACAGCGAATAAAATCGGCACGTACCAAATAGCAATCGTAGCGAAATACCACGGTGTGCCGTTCTATGTGGCGGCGCCGCTCACGTCTATCGACATGGGGCTGACGTCGGGCGACAGGATCAAGATCGAAGTGCGCCCAGATAGGGAGATGACGCATATTGGCGAGCACAGGATTGCTGCACCAGGTAATTGTCACGGCTTTTCCGCAAAGCCTCTACATTAAAGCCTTCAAGAATAGAACATTGTTATACAAAATACGAGCGAGGACGCTAGAGTTTGAGAGCGTAATTGATCGTTTACGCCCGAGAATAATACATAACTTTTCATCACAAATGCGTGTAAATTAAGTCTTATAAAAAAATATATCAGCTTAGTTTAGTTCAGTTTGTTAATAAAAAGAAAAAAATAGAAGGATTTGCCATGGACATTATTATTTTATAATAGCATTAATATGAATGAAATAACTTGTTCTATTACAAACTTACTTAAATTAATCGCGGTGGCGGAGAAGTTCTCACGTTGACAATGACCAACTTCCTGAGTAAAAGTGATTAAAAGAATGGCCTTTTCTGAGGCAACAACTCTGCAGACTGCAGCCACGAATACCAAAGGCGGTGACGGTGACCACTGAACACCAAAAGGCTCATCTGCTTTGTTTTACGCCTGTTGCAAACCTTTCGCGAGATACGTAATCAGGAACTGTCTAGGTTTGATTCCCGCGTCATCGTAGCCAGAAGGCTGACACTTTATTATAACAGTTATGAATCGTGAGATATCAACTTATATCTAACATTGACCTACTTTTATTGATCGAGCGAAGCGAGATCTCCAAATCAACTTGAGCAAGTTGGCGTTGTATGTATGTATGTATGTATGTTTGTCCGAGGATAACTTTCGAAGCGTTTATCCAATCATCGTGAAATTTGGTAATAGGTGGGTTGTGTTGGCACAATCCCGGTGTAACTAAATGAGCTAAAAATGTTGGCGGGTTGTTGGGATATTGGGATTCAAGAGGGGTAAAAATAAAATCAATATGAGACTATTAGGTCAAATGAGGCGTCTAATGAAAGATGTTGATTAATACATTTCTTATTCATTTTTAGTTTAAACCTTGTAGTTTTATTTTTACTTTAAGTTATTAGCCATAATAAAAACAGAACTTTGACGAAATGTACAGTGCTGAAATTTGGTATTCTAAAATTTGGTAACTGCAATTTCTACACCAAAAAAGTGTAACCATTCTACATGAACTCCCGTTACCTTTAATTTGAACGAAACTGTAGGTCAAGTTACTTGATTGTGCATTTCATGACACTATTTTGATAGTCAAAGATTGATTTAAGGGAGACTCGCGAAATCTCAGTTCGGGGCGAACCACTAGTTATATAAATCCGAACTCGACTATAACTGCAGCGCCCTGCAGAGTGCATGTCTACTGTTAGATAAGCTGTAATGAATGATTGTACATGTTTATTTATTTATTTATTAACTTAGAAATAACATAACATTTAACCAAAAACCAAATCGTTATAACTAACTAATACATAAAAAACGTAGATACTGACAAGTTCAAAATTGACTGTATACTATAGAAATACCTAACTATAGAAATACCTAACTACCATCATTTTCCTTTATGTCATTACGTATGTAATTAGACCCCTGAAGGGTCGCCATACTAGCACAAATGACCTGACATTGTGTGTCACCATCTCCCGGTCTACTACGTCCTGACCAACCTGCCATTTGCGATAAATGGCAATGGTCTTGCACTTGTAAAGATATATGGTTTACGTCCTGACCAACCAAATATCTTAACAAGTGCAAGACCATTGCCATTTACGATAAATGGCAATGGTCTTGCACTTGTGAAGATACATCACAGATACACCAGTAATGTAAAAAAAACTAGGAACATATAAAAATGGTCACCTAGTGTTGCTGTACAAATGAAAAGGGTCAATTTGTAAAATAAGTTTTTTTATTTCAGGAATAACATGTTGGAATCCATCTTTCGATGTGACGCCAGCGAAGTTGATCACAGGAATCATCACTGAAAAGGGCGTCTACGCGCCAGATAAACTCAAACAAATCCATGCTTGATTATAAAAACAATGTTTATATTCAGTGTACTGATGTTTGTAATTAAACTGTTATGTTATTTAAATGAAGCTGTTTTAATAGATAGAAAGAAAATACTTTATTGCACACCATAAAACAAATAATTAATCTATATATTTGTTTTCATATTTATTTATACATTTGAGTATGAACACCCCCGACCATTGTCTCAGTTATAACAAAATTCTCTCCATCCAAATTGTCTGGTTCTAAGCCTTTTTTGGTATTGCTTCTAAGCGATAAGACCGCCCATTGTACTATTTTCTTTGTGTTTTCTATTTTGTTTATATGGTGTACAATAAAGTGTATTCATTCATTCAAATAAATTAGAACAATGTAGATCTACGTGATAAAATTGGCGGTCTTATCGCTAAATAGCTATCTCTATCTGACAACCTTTAGATGGATTAGACTATGTGAAGGTTACCATTGAATATTTGAATTTTGAAATCAGTTACAAACAAACATCTTATGATTAGAGTATTATATAGCAATCTAAATGACATATACCCTGTTAGGGCGAATTTTTATTATTACTTGGTGCATATGAAATAAAAGGAAAGGAATAAGTACATATGTACTCTTACATTTGTTAGTGGCTGTGATTATTTCTCATTCTATATTATTCACAGAAATTATACACTGAACAATCAGTGTATAATTTCTGTGCATTACTATATAACAGCGCTGTCTATTGACTTTTCTTCGCCATTAATAAGCTCATCCATTTACTGATAGATGGCGTATTTCCGACACAGCACTTCGCAATTCGCATGCGTTGAAATCATATGGTTGGTTGCTCGCAGGTTTTCACAAGACCAAACAAAACTCACGACCTAATTTATGTTTTTTATAGGTTTCGTATTATAAATTAGGTTACCTATGTACTTTACTATGTAAAAATCATCATCATCTTCCTGCTCTTTTCCCACATTAGGGAGAGGAGCACTTTTATACAGTACCAATATTTGAAGACAGAAAAACGTTATGAAGTACGGCACAATGATGACAGTTGTAACGACGTTCCCCACCAAGATTCAAGATTCATTTATTCAAATAAGAGTAACATTACATACAAATCCAAGTCATTACCCTAATACACAAGAATTAATAAAAATAAACTTAAAAACTAACACAGATATAAAACAATTAAACATTACACAAACAACCACCGAAACGAACAAAAAGTTCGCCATTGGCCGTCAACGGTTATGAATATGTCCGCGCTGCCGCCTAAAAATTTATCGGAAATGTGAAGGTGTCTTAGCGCCGTCATAATAGTTGTTTTTTTTTTATTTTATTAAAGGTAAGTGATTATATTGAAAAGTATTCTTAAATATTCTTTTAAGTGTGTTATTGATAAATAAGTCAGTAAATTAGTTGTTTGTGAAAAAAGTCCATTAGGGCACTTTGATTCAGTAAGGTGCGGGGTACAAAGATACGTATCAATCTGCCCCGTTAGTGAATTAAAGCGCCTCCGTCATGAATATAATATAATGATTTTTAATATTTTTTTTAGGAAATAGTCTGCACCTGTATACCCAAGACTGATAGAACGAAGAGAGATAAACGAAGACAGCATAAAACTTTACGTTCAACTAACGTTGAAGACTATCTATACGCAAAGCAGCCGACAAGTATGACATCAAAGGTGCAACTCTACAGCATCGCATAGAGAAGTCCAGAAAATTATTTGAAGCAAACGGAACGTCATCTAAGACACAAGCACTATCATCTTCATCACAAACAGCACCGTCTTCATCACAACCAACACAGTCTTCATCACAAGCAGTATTGTCTATGGAGATCGCACAACCAGCATCGTCTTCATCACACACTGCTACTGCAGCATCTTCATCAAACGTGTCTTGTATCATCTACGGTTCCTTTATTACTTTATTTTTGTTAATGTGAAAATCTATGAAAGTTTGTGATGTTTGTAAATAGATATTTTAAGAATAACATTATATATTAATTTATTTTGATAGGAGGTTAAATTATGTTATACTATTGTTTTTGCCCGCCATGGTCAATTTGTATGTCTGATTTCTCATTATGTACCTGATTAGATAATTAAAAAAGTAACAAAGTTTAGTTATGTGATGACAAGTTTGTTTTTTTTCGTTTAATTTGTAGAAAAAAAGCTTGAGAGGCTGATTGTTAGTAATGTAAGCATATAAAAGCTTGTTTTTTATTTGTTAATTTTAAGCAATGAAACAGTTCAGACGTCGATATATCTTGCAGTTCTCATGGATTTGAACTTAGCATCAAACTGCCCCACCCTATGTATCAAAGTACTCCTTAGGTGGGGCAGAATGATGCAAAACCGTTTTTTTACTAAAGTCAATACATCTTTATACCTGATCATTTTTAGCGGGTTTATCGTACCAAAAATTTAAACTGACATATTAACCAATGCACACGTTGGTTAAAAAATATTCACATATGATACTTGTAGTCCATTAAAAAAGCGTTTAAATTTTTGTGAATCAGTGTATCAATGTGCCCCCCCCCCCCCCCCCTCTCCCATGTAATGCGCGGCGTCGTTGATCGTCGGCACATTGTCTTCTTATTCTTCAGCGTGTCAAAGGTTCTACGTTTTATTATAAACTATGTTAGACAGGTGATTGGCTTCAACAATATCATTTAGTGAGGCGCTTATTATGTCCTCCATCACGTGCAGGTGTTCGGGCACAAAGTGCACAGTAGCAAGTGCTGCATTGACTGCGCAGTATCAGCGCATTGTCTTCATTTTAGCTAAATGTAAAATTATAGTAAGTTAATTTTCCGAATGTGTGTTTTTCGAGAACTTTTCGAAGAAATTTTCGAGACAGGCAAGAGACTTTTTAAACAGTTTTATTTTTATCTGGAACATTAAAAAATGGCATTAAACCCTTTTTCCCATTCACCCAATGGACATTAAATCAAATAGAAAACACAACATAGGTACGGTTATATTAGTTGAATGCCTAGAAATTAATTTATAATACGCCAAAAGCGGCTATAGTATTGATCTGCATAGTGCAGGCCTGACTCGCCCTTGGCCAGTGTTTTTTACATAAACATATTTTTTATTACCTGTAGAAAAAAACGCATTATTCCCATAGATACTTAGACATAGATAGATAGTAATAATTACTATAGGTACTCAAAAACTCACAAGTCATGGTAAATATCCTGTTTTTAGTACAAATAGTGTTCTCATCCATGATAGTTTCAAAAGTTAGATAGTATAGGTACTGATTCTTCGTAATTGAGTGCTATGAGGGAGGAACGCATTGAGCAACGTGAAACCGGCGCGACCCGGAGGAAAGGCATTTGGTGCTGGGAGTTGGACCCAACCATATTGCGTTGTGTTGTGTAGGCTGGTCGAACCAACCATTTGGGTGCGTAGTCGGGTCGTGACTGACGTCACAAAGGTAGGGTGGTTGGGTCCAGCCATCCAAATTCGGTCGTCTGATAATGCTCTAACACGACTTAAAACATTGACAGACGAACTGACGTACTAAATCGTCTGTTAATCCTTTTAGACAATATACTCGTCACTGTTTCCAATATCACAAAATTAAGCACGCTTACTCGAACCTAGATAATATCTTTGGAAAAAAAAACGAGAGCGAGAGAAGCCGGATGTTTTTTTTTCGTATATCTTCCTTGTAGAGAAGTTGCCAAATAGATAGATAGAGCATGTGAGGCCAGCAAGGCCATAGTTAAACACCTATGGACATGGAGTGGAGTGAAGCGCCTGCACAGTGCTGCCAAAGTCAATCTCTAGATTCCCCACGGTTTGTTTGGCGTTTTCATTTTTCAGCTATTCCAAAATCGCAGTGCGTGCTAAACTTATGGTAAAATGCGATTGTGCGATCATCACTAGTTGCAAACTTGTTCGTACGAACTCGCGATCAAACATAAATATCGATTTGGTGTCCTAACTGCTCGATTCCCCCGAAATGATATAAAATAGAATTAAACACTGTCTCATAAAAGAAATTGTTTATTTTTATACCAAATTAACTTTGGAATTACTTGATAAATCCACACAAAAAAAAACCCCCACACTTTCGCTATACGCTTATATAGATCGGTTCGATTTGAATTTTAAAAGTCCTCCCGTTTTGGCTATCCCTTGTTTGGTAGGTACTTATGCATTAAAACTTTAATGGTATCATTATTGAGGCTTCCAAGTTGTTGTGTTTTAATATTATTCAGCCAATGCTGTCAGCCTCCATTCCCCAAAAATTGCAGATTTTAATCATTCGTCTAGCGTAAACTCTCGGTTCCTCGAAAATCGGGGAATTTCCCCGCAATTGGCAGCACTGCCTGCAGTACAACAAACCAGAAAAGAGTTTGAACATAGTGCGAATCTGTTGTCTCTATTTTTCTCAAACTTAAAGCTGAGAGAGTCCGTGCATGCCACAACTTTGTGATCGGTTTTTGGAACATCCATTTCCTAAATCCAAAAATTCCAATATGTCAGACAGAAAGTGAGAGAGTCGAGTGGGCTCTCGATTTTATTTTTAGTGATTAGAAATTAGCGTTTAATTGTCGCGTAATTATGGATAAATAAAACATACAGTAGAAATATAAAATATGTTAGGTTTGATAATTGTAGTAACTCACTAATGAATTTAAATTGATCGTTTCAATGACACGGGAACGTTACTTGTTATTATTTATTGTTTCGTTGGACTTGTGTGTCACCAATCCTGTGAATATTTAGCTGCAAAAATCGTGTAAATATTGGTGTAAAGTGTATAGCAAATAATAAATTGTAATGTAAATAAAAAATATTGTTAGTACGCGCATGCGTTTGTGTTAAAAACAGACAAAGGTTTTTGTGTGGTTTGAAAATCAGCTGTATTTCTAAGTGCAATGACTGAGTGATTTATAAAAGTGTGTGTTTTCTAGGCGACAATGTTCAGTGAAATTGGATACATAGTTTTTCTACTTCTCGCTTTGCCATATATTGAAAGTGGTGAGTAATATTTTTCATGGTCCCCAGTCGTATTTAGTATGTTGCCAGCCCATTTGTTCCTGATCCTGTGTTAGAGTGAGCCCTTCATTGTACACTTTATGAGGAGAACTTGAATACTACTGGTACCTACTAAGTTTGCTACATTGTCCAATTTACCACTATCATTAATATTATGAGGATACGAATTTTGATGATTATCAGACTTGTTATTGTTACAAATGGCTATTAGAGCATTCAAAACACTGAAGATCCTTTTAGAAGAATCCTGAAACTGCTATTTATGCTATTATCCAAATGATTTATTAAGAGGTCATGGTCATCAAAAGTCACATATGAAACACAAATTAAAGTATATACATCTTATAGCCAAAACTATAGTGGTTTTTAGTGGTGGCAAAATAGTGGCACCAAATCAAAAAAAAAATAAGAGTGGGTCTTGTGGTTTTTCCAGTGTGTAAAGAGGAAACTATCAATTTTTATGGTGTTTCGGTACTAATTACGACAATCAATATAATGAAACAATATACAAAAATAAAAATGAAATGAAAAATGTATATTTGGCACAACATATTACATATGGTGGGGTGCAGATAAGTACCTTGACTTCCAGCTAGATACGTAAATTGGTACACAAAATAAAACAAAACCAAAATTCCAGAAGTCGATCAATACAGATATTTATTATAGGTAAATAGGTAACAGGAACATCCCACACAATTTTCAACTAACTATAATTCAAACAAAATGGTGCTCATCATGAACTTTAAAGGTTTTTCTTATTTTATACAACCTAGAGATGGAACAAGCTTATGGCCTATTGTTAAGTGGTAACTATCACCGATGATGCACTGCCCTGCATGCAGATGTAAAGCCTCATGTGCCTTGTTTAAATACATCATGTAGGTTGAATAAATATCGACTTAGTGGTGTTTCTACTTAGATAGATACCTACCTGTGATAGTTTTGGGAGGATTGGTAAAAAGCATACAACCCATTCTTTCTTCACGTGTGTTAATCAGAATACATTAAATGCAATCGGTTAATAAGAATATCGCTGCTACACTAAAGCTAATTTAAGACCCACTATTTTAATTAGACTTATTATATTGTACTGCAATTAAAGTATTACCTACTTAATTTATTGAGAATTATGTTACATTGTATTGTGCCAGATAAAACCTAGGTACCTACTTTATTATAATTATTTCCTTGTTTGGCAGAACAATGCCAATACTAGAACTTTTATGTTGCCGAAGCAATACCTACTTGTTTTCCGTAAGGTTATATTTGCAATCAATAAAAATGTATTGCTTAACCTTTTAAGGATCAATAATACATCTTTAAATTGTTGTGGTGCATGACCGATTAAACACCACCGAATTAAAATTAAAAAACAGCCAAAACGGCTGGATCTATTACAATTAGATTTGTTTGGTATATGTATAGTTAAGGTCTTGACTGGAGAAGAGTTGCCCGTGACTAATCTCAGTAGAAAATATTGGTAGAGGTCTTTGCCATGAGACACACTGTCATGGCATATAATATATTGGGATAAGATGACTTAAAAATAAGTGAAACTGAATGGAATGGAAGTGGTGAGAGCAAGCAATTGCCAATATAATTACATTTCTGTTTAAAATAATTTAAACTAACTCTGCAATGTCCGAAACAAATAATAATGACCAAAAGTTTTCCTTGTATTTTTCCTATGAATCGCTAACTTTCCTGGTTGTTCCGGGAATGCCCAGTAGTGTTCTGATTCAGCATAGGGCATTTTAGGGCAGTGGCATTTAAGTACTACTAAATTTTTGAACCTTTATTTTTGCAATAGATTAGATTAGATAATGTCTTTATTGCACGCCATTAAAAATAAACAAATGAAATAACAATAATAAACAATAGGTAGGTAGTTATGTTTATTTAAAAAAGAAACAGTTTTTCAGTAAATATACATACATTAATGTTTGTGAGCTGTGATCTGCATTTAGACAACAGGCGTACAATATTGGCGTATAATAAGATATTGCAAAAGCTTCCCTACAATTTGTGGCTACTACTGGCTCTAGAAATAGAGGTGAATAGTTTTTTGTTATTTTTGCAAAATCTTACTAGGTATATGATTTGGTAAAGTTACTTTGGAAATGTGTTCCTCATGGGAAATAGGGTCGATTGAGACCAACTTGTTTTTTTTGACATATTACATTTTCTAGGCTATCTAATTTTTTCAAAATTCTTCAATTCAAGTATTTATAGTTTCCAAAGATCAAAACCTTCAAACTACAAAAGAAATGGTAGCTAGCTTTAAAGCTAGCCCTTAATGAGGTAAAATCTTGCCTCACCCAGTTTACAGCTACCAATCAAAACTAACAATCTTGGGATATAGGTAATAATATTATATCCCATCGTGAAAAGCCAGCTTTATACATAAACATATTATAGCAAGAAACTAACGTGCTAAGTTTTATACTTAGCTTAGAAGACTTGTTTAATAAACTAGTCTTACCATTAGCTCATGCAAACTTACTAGGTAAAAGAAAGTTGCCTGTTTTAAAATTAAATCAATCTTCAGTCCGTTACAATTTTTAATGCCAAACATAAATCATAATAAATGAATCTAAGAACCACCCAAAACCGCATTTACCAAACCCCAATTCCAAAGCCTTATAATCTGTGTCATAAGGTTTAGTTTTCGCAACATGTAGTATAACAATACTAGTATGAATATGTTTGCTTACATTCTGTGCTACTTTCCTTGCGATGCTGTCAATGTTCGATTTGCGGCGGCGAAAAACCAGTTCCGAAATACTGACTCATCATAAATCAATTCCACCCACTTTTCTAATCAATGAATCAAGATGATTGAGAAAGTTCTTTTAGTATATGGTAAAAAACAAACAATTTATTAGATGTATTGAGGTCAGAGTACACTATGAAACAAGTTCAAAGGGTCCTGTACTTTGCTTACATAAGCATCTCCTCATAGACAACTTCAGCTTAGGAAGCACTACTTGCAGTAAATAAATAAATATTTAATGCTGGACATTTCACACAGCTCTATCTAGCCCCAAACAAAGCAGATCTTGTAGCTAGGTACTATGTGTACCAGCTAACTATACGATTTATGCGAAAATGACCACTTTTCGAAGAACGCACGGGTGCAAATAAAATAAATTTATTCCACTTCCATATATAGGAGGTACCTATCTAAATAAAAAAAAATGAATTATACCATAAATAAATAAATAAAAATAGTATTTATAACCATGGTAGTTTCAAAACATAATCAGCAACAATGTTTGTACTGCCGCAGAGTACTGAACATCTGGGAGGATGTATCCACTTTGGAAACCTATTTGCATCCTCTAGGTCACAGCACTTGCGGTTCCGACTAATCCATCACAGTAAGGGAAGGGGACAGGCAGTCACAGCTATTTACATGCGAAATCCCCGCTGTTTTGCGTACTTACACCTAATATTAATAAACGAGAAATTGATATGACTTAGTCGTGCCTTAACGGGTAATCTTTTCCCTATAGTGTCAGTAGTTCGGTAGTTAGTCCGGTTGACCGAACTACTTGGTGTCAATAGTCCAGTTAGCATAGAAAAGTGGTCTCTCACACTATGGGACTAAGGCTCAAGGTTGCTCAGCGTACTATGGAGAGGGCTATGCTTGGGTGTTTCCTTCGAGATCGAATCAGGATTGAGGAGATCCGTAGACAAACCAAGGCCACAGACATAGCCAGGAAGATAAGCAAGCTGAAGTGGCAGTTGGCGGGGCACATATTTCGAAGAACAGACGGCTGTTGGTGCAGAAAGGGTCTAGAGTGGAGATCGCGCATTGGAAAGCGTAGCGTAGGCCCCCCACTAGATGGAAAGATGACCTGATAAACTTTGCTGGGAGCCGTTGTGTGCAGGCCGCACAAGATTGGTCGCTCGGGAAATCTATGTGGGAGGTCTATATTCAGCAGTGGACGTCATGTGGCTGATATGATGATGATGAGTCCGGTTTGTACAAAGCACCGAAATGATGAAAAAAATATTTGAGCTGGTTCAGGTAGGTACTTAGTTAGTTCGGTTGAACATAGATTTGCAACAGGCCTAAATTGGTGTTCATAGCTGCCAAGCGAGTTTTTTTCGTTGGTAAAAGTGAAGTCTGACATCAGTGATTTACAAATGCATAGCAAACCCTGACATACACGGTCTAGGCCAACAAGCACAATATCTCGGAATCATTATTGACAAGCGTTATTTGCCATTGTTAAAATCCACGGAGTAAACGAACCTCGCGAACGAAATCGTCTTTACTAGTATATAGGTACCTAGAACCAAGAAGTTAAATTCAAAAGACGATTGTACAGCGAGAGCAAGCAACGCAGAATTTTACTACTAACCTCTTGTATTTTAAATAGCAGTTATTGTGAGCTAGCTTTCCTTCATTGAATAGATTAAAAAGTAGCAGGTTCGAATTCGAATTGGAATGCACCACGAGTTCGATGACAACTGCCCAAGTGGTAGTAACTGAGGAGCAAGAATTTTATCTTAATAGTTGCTAACTGTATGCGTCCATTTCCTGTCTCATAATATTAACCTCTTAAAAGAAATTATCTAATCTTACCGGTTATTTGGAGCTAGCAATGCCTGCGTGATTATAACCTCAAAGCAGAAAGACGATCTATGTGTGACAATTACCGCAACACAATATCCCACTTCTGATTGTGTTATACAGTGTGGCCCTGGATAAAGTGCAACCCCGAAAGGGGGTGAAACTAGATCAAAAATTATCGACAAAAAAATAGAAAAAAAAATTAAAAAAAAATTCGTATATACTTTATTGATGTATTAAAATTTTTATTACTCACTAATGACTCTATTTAATAAAAAAATGATTTCTTCCAAAGTAGTAGGTCTATTTTGTTAAAATAAAAACCATAATCATGTCAGATATGTGACGATGACGATAAAATAACAAATAACTCACAAACGAGTGGCTATCGTGACTTAAAGTTTAATTTTTGTATTAAAATTACATTTTTTAGGCTGTTTTTTTCCAATAAACTCCAAAAATCTTAAAATTAAGCCTATAATACTAGAAATTTTTATGACTTTTTATTATTGTCTATCATAATAGCTTTTAAATAAAATAAAAACCTACGTTCTAACATAAAAAATGTGCTGGCTAGGAGCATTTAAAGTTGACCACTGACGGTCAGTGGTCAACTTTAAATGCTTATTAATTTCCAATAAACTCCAAAAATCTTAAAATTAAGCCTATAATACTAGAAATTTTTATGACTTTTTATTATTGTCTATCATAATAGCTTTTAAATGAAATAAAAACCTACGTTCTAACATAAAAAATGTGCTGGCTAGGAGCATTTAAAGTTGACCACTGACCGTCAGTGGTCATTCAATTTCTAGTATTATAGGCTTTATTTTATTTTTATGACTTTTTATTATTGTCTATCATAATGGCTTTTAAATGAAATAAAAACCTACGTTCTAACATAAAAAATGTGCTGGCTAGGAGCATTTAAAGTTGACCACTGACCGGTCAGTGGTCAACTTTAAATGCTCCTAGCGTCAGTGGTCAACTTTAAATGCTCCTAGCCAGCACATTTTTTATGTTAGAACGTAGGTTTTTATTTCATTTAAAAGCTATTATGATAGACAATAATAAAAAGTCATAAAAATAAAATAAAGCCTATAATACTAGAAATTGAATGACCACTGACGGTCAGTGGTCAACTTTAAATGCTCCTAGCCAGCACATTTTTTATGTTAGATCGTAGGTTTTTATTTCATTTAAAAGCTATTATGATAGACAATAATAAAAAGTCATAAAAATTTCTAGTATTATAGGCTTAATTTTAAGATTTTTGGAGTTTATTGGAAATTAATAAGCATTTAAAGTTGACCACTGACCGTCAGTGGTCAACTTTAAATGCTCCTAGCCAGCACATTTTTTATGTTAGAACGTAGGTTTTTATTTTATTTAAAAGCTATTATGATAGACAATAATAAAAAGTCATAAAAATTTCTAGTATTATAGGCTTAATTTTAAGATTTTTGGAGTTTATTGGAAAAAAACAGCCTAAAAAATGTAATTTTAATACAAAAATTAAACTTTAAGTCACGATAGCCACTCGTTTGTGAGTTATTTGTTATTTTATCGTCATCGTCACATATCTGACATGATTATGGTTTTTATTTTAACAAAATAGACCTACTACTTTGGAAGAAATCATTTTTTTATTAAATAGAGTCATTAGTGAGTAATAAAAATTTTAATACATCAATAAAGTATATACGAATTTTTTTTTATTTTATTTTTTCTATTTTTTTGTCGATAATTTTTGATCTAGTTTCACCCCCTTTCGGGGTTGCACTTTATCCAGGGCCACACTGTATATGTCACTATTCGTCTAAAAGCGATCCCAATTCTGACAAATCCAAACACATAAGCCTTTAACAAGCTGCAATACACCGGGTGCATAAAAAGGTGTTGTCGTTTATTTCTGTCCCAGTTACCTACAGGCAAGGGTGCAGATCGTGCGAAAATGTCTGTTACGATAGAAACGAGAGGAAATAGCGTCCATTCATGCGCGCTTATCTACTAGCTACACAGCTTAACTATTAGTTTCTACGAGTTCTACGACTCTCTGCTTAGCTAATAGTTCCTATGCGTACGACACAGATTGTATTGTAGTTAACTTGTCCTATAGAATCATTGTTACCGTCTGATAGCGATGTTTCACGATTATCGGCATCGAGATGTCCGCTCTAAGATTCTGACTTTTATTACTGTCTCGTTGTATCTTTGGATGGCGGATGGTCTTATTTTGGTGTTGTGAGTCATAACTCGTTTAAAATGGCTGCATGCACATCCTCTTGGACCTCTTCGCTTTCTTAATAGCTGCTCCCATTAGTTTGTTTCAGCGCGATGTAATTTTAAAAGCTATTTTTCGTACCTACCAAAAAGGGACAGACAATAATCCTTTTTATATTGCATTATAAAAGCTGTATTACCCACAGTCCCCTTTTAAGCCTCATCTCGTTTGTTACTGTGTTTTGTCATCTTACGGTATTGAAACTGCTTGCGAAGTTTTCAGATACGAAACAGTAAAGGTCATAGCTCGCTAGCACGCCAAATTCATTGTTTTCACGGTTGCGCAAAATTTTCCTTTGTTCTTACCCAAATAACGCATATTCGTATGAACTACAAAGCAGCTGTGTAAATTTTCGACGTAGAATTTGCCACAGTATTTCTCTAATTACAAAAAGTGTAACAGTAATTATAATTTGTATGTAATAATACAGAAAGTTAACGACTGCTAAAAATCGGCTGCAAATACGCTTCAGTTCAGACCGCAGACTTTTATTTTAATTGCTGTAGAATAGAATAGAATAAATATATTTATTTGACACACACAAAGAAACACAGAACGGATCACAAACAAAATAGTAGACAGGAAAAATACAGTAGAATGAGATATTATAACATGGTATTATATCTGTACAGTTGGTGATTGTTTAAGTTACACTTAACTAAGTAAAGGTTGTAAAAGAAGTAGGTATTTAAAACTGTTGTTCCTGCCTTTTTCTTTCCTGGTTTGCTATCAGAGGAAGGTTGTAATAATGAAGAGAACAGGCAGCATGAAGGGAGTATCTGTGAATCCTGCATCATAACTAGAGATCAGATAAACGGATGCATATTTACCCAAAGGTAAAAAAGTTGGCTAGTGTGGATAGCACTTTTTTATCGAAAAAATTCCGTGATCAACAAATTTATCATGCGTTAATTTTTTTAACTTATTTATCTACTTAACCTAGACATCCCTCAAAGCTGCATAGGTTTTTATGGCATGTCATTCATCTCTCATATAGTCTAAAGAAATTCGCATTCTATGAAAAAACGCACACTTTGGCACATAAGTATATTAGGTATACATAATGCCTTGTTACAACGTAATATGGTTGCTTTTCCCTACTTTTACTGTCAGTAATTTTTGACGAAGCGATAACAACCTTGTCAGTGTCAGATCGGCCCTATTAGACCTCAGGGAATATAAGCATTTTATGAGTGTGCTAGTGCGATGGCAAATTCTACCTGCTTAATATTTAACTTTAAATTAATATGCATCCAATCCCGGGATTTTATATTCTAAGAAGCCGCTTCCATAATTTGTTAGCCAAAAATCAACTTTAGGGTAAATATGCATCCGAATATCCAATCACTAATCATAACTCTTCTTTCCCCATAAGTTCTAAATCACTATTCAAGGTCACTCTTCATACGCCAACCGGTTTTTAGATGTAACTAAAGCAAGGTGATCAAGACTACAAGATCCAGTGCCAAACAGACGGACGAACGAAACTTTTTCTAGTGTAGATATCAGAGACGTAGCTAGTTTTCTTACGTATGTAAACTGTGAGTGCCAGTTGGTTAATATTTGCATTTTAAAAGGACGTTGACTTTTGCCTTCTTGTCTCTTAAATTTTAGCCACACATAGGTATCTAAAATGCAAATAAATACAACTAGAACCAAGACGTTAGTCTGGGTTCGAAATACTGGTTATATTAAAATTGTTAGAAACGATGCACTTTGCCCATGCTTAGTATAGCCCTACCACGGTCACACAAATATTAAAACATGCGTGAGCATTAGGACCTACTTTCTACTAACAAGGGGAGGATACGACCTTGGGGAAACGGATTTGGATAATCTTTGACATAGTGGTAGTACACCATGTGGGTATACTACCTCTAAAATACTAAAGTGCAATACTCAAAAATGGCTGAGAAAAACGCACTCAAAGTTTACCCAGCACTATATATATATATATATAAGTTATAGTAAAAATCGATCAAACATACTGTGGCGTATGTGGTAACGCTCTCGACTCGTGCTCTTGAATGCATGAGTTCGAGCCTACCCACTTGATCTCTTTTTCTTCTTTTTTTTTTCATTATTTAATTAATTATTAATAAGTAAATAATTGACACATTAAATTATTCTTTAATAAAATATTTTTTTATTTGCAACTTCTATGAATTATCTACGGTGTATTTCATGAGATATTTGTAATTCATGAATTATTCTTATAACTCTCATATTCATTATAAGTTTAACTGAAAAATATATACCTGCGCCAGACAATAAGAAGGGTCGAATATGGTATTAGGGTACAATAATTCTTGTAAAGTTGTACGTTGTTGAAAATTGTTTTATAATTTATAAAATGTCATCAAGCGAAGCAAGTTCTTCTCATGGAGATGAAAACACTCCTGATACATTATATGATGATATAAGCCAGAATTATATTATGATGAAATATTTCAGGATGATAAAAAAATGCCTACATGTACATTTAAAGTTATACCTCCAAAATGTTCCGTTAGTTCAACCATGTGATGTCTATTTCTATAGACAAGTGAAAAATTTTATCAAACGATTGCAAAGTACCGCTGAACTTCTAGACAAGAATTATGAAATTAATTCCCGAGAGGATTGCATAAAAATTCATTCGATTATTCATCACCAATTGTCAGCGCCAATATTTCGAGACATGATGGAATATGCCTGGTTCGCCAGCGGGCTTTGTGACACAAGAAATTTTTTTACTAATGTCAATGATGGGTGTTTCTCATTAGACCGTTTAAAAATACCATGTCATTGTAAAAAAGCAACATTTATTTGTTGTTCTTGGTGTAGAAAAACTTTTTGTTTTGAATGTTTTTATCATAAGTATCACTCAGGATCATGTAATAATATCTCATAATACGTAATTGTAAAATATTGCTTTAATTAATTAAAAAAATGTATAATTTTCCATTTAATTTTCGACTTATTATTTGTTTGTACCACCGCAGATAATTTATAGAAATGAAGTTTAAAATAAAAACATTTTTATTAAAGAATAATTTAATGTATCTATTATTTACCTATTAATATATTATAGTTTACTTATTACCATTTACTGCTGTAGCACACAGTATCTACCAGGTTCTCCCTTGTGTTTTTGTTTATTTTACGTTTATAAGTACTATTTAATTGTTTCTTTTTTTGTATTTTCTCTGTTTTAAAATGTAACTGTATTGTATATTGTGTGCTAATGTAGTGAATAAATAATTGTCTATGTCTATGTCTATAGTGCTGGGTAAACTTTGAGTGCGTTTTTCTCAGCCATTTTTGAGTATTGCACTTTAGTATTTCAGAGGTAGTATACCCACATGGTGTACTACCACTACGTCAAAGATTATCCAAATCCGTTTCCCCAAGGTCGTATCCTCCCCTTGTAAGTATTTTTTAGGTCGTCAGTCGATCAGTCGAGCGAGAAAAGTTTGAGGAACACGGGCATTTGGTTCCCTATCACAATCACACAAAAATTCATATACTCTTAGAGTTAACCAACTGAAACTTAATATTCATTCCTTTAGGATCGAGATGACTGCAAAAGATGGTGGAGGCCTATGACCAGCAGTGGAACATGAATGGCTGAAAATAGAATAGAAAATTACAAGGCTAAAAATTACAATTAAAAATTCTGAATCATTCACGCAACTTGAATGAAAGCCAGAAAAGAATTACGCGAGGAATAAGCCTGGATTCTTAATGATCATTTTACTATAACAGAGGCAATGCTAAGCATAAGTGCTTAGTAAAACATTATCTCAAGAGTTGTAGGTAGAAGTGTGACGAACCGAGGGTATGATTAGCACATGAGACGAGGTTGACGCATCGGGCGCGCGAGCTGTGACGGCCCGTTCGTTGAACCTGCGAGGTCATGACCAGCTGTTGAAAGACGCATACACTGACTGTGATACCAATATTACGTGCTAATTTGCAGAAGCACTTAATAGTAACCCCCTTAACGGCTACTTAAGTTAACAAAATAAGAAGTTAAAATTACATATTTAGTCTTCAACTAGCAGTTTATAAGGTTCAAAATGTTGAGTCGATTCAATCAATCAAAGCTAGTATATTTATTAGTTCTTTGCCTATATCGTAGCCGTAGCTGAACATTGTATTTATTTTATGCACTTAAAATAAATAAATAAATAGATATCGCTGGACATTTCACACAGCGCTATCTAGCCCCCAACTAAACAGAGCTTGTATTATGGGAACCAGATAGCGGATAGAATACTATATACTTTTTTTTGTAAATGCATACTTATAATATATAGAAAAACATCCAGAGACGGAACAAACATCTGTAGATCATGCAAACATTCGTTCCGCGGCGGGAATCGAACCTGCTACGTCCTGCGTCTCAGCCGGCTATACGCCCACTGCGCCACGGAGGCAGTCAAATATTACTTAAAATAATTGATTTCAAAATCATACATTATCATTTAGGTTGCTCGCTTGCTACAGTTGCTACCATATTTCCTAACGCGGCGTTTAAATCGTAGTTAGATTCATTCTAAGCTATATATTTCTGGATCACCATCATTGGAAATACAGTATTTCCAGTATGCGTTTCCAAAGGGAAAATTCCAATTAGCATTATTTTATTACCTACCTACCTACCCAGGCTATATTTGTCTTTACTTAAAGTTTTTATATACCTGCTTACAACATTGTATTTTCCAGTACATAAAATTGTGGTGGCTTATAAATCATAATAAACCGGTATCACTAAATAATACGTATAGTTAATTGAATAAATAATAATTTAACGATCTAATAACTCAGTTATCTCTACATCTTTAGCGTTCAAGGAAATCATTTTATTAAAATTATCCTGCAAACTGTATCGGCTCACCGAGCGTTCGACTCTCTTTATGAGCACGTACGTAAATGGTCAATTTACTTTAGTCAAATTCACTACGGTTCCATCCACCTGACGAGATTAAAAAAGATTTACCAGTATCTATTTTACTGTCTGAAAAAATATATATCTATGGCCTTACCAGGTGAAGTCAATGGTCAAATATTCTTTATTAGTATATCAATGAAAGATAACTTTACATCATTCGAAACACGTAACTGCTCACCAAAATATCTATGTTAGACCGCCTGCCCACTATCAATTCAGAACCGAATATTTTTTAGTCTGGCAAGTAAGTTGTTATCAGTAGTCAGTACTATAGTAGAATACAAAGTACCTGCTTAAGTTGGTGTGCATGAAACGTGCTAATCTTGGTCGTATTTGGTACTTAGACTTACTGGCTGAACCAACTGTGTATAAATGGGTATAATTCCAACAAAATCAGTTTTTTGACCCGCTCATTCTTTTGTTCGAAAAAGGAAGTGCGCGGTGGTCCAGTGTTGAAATTTATTTTCCGCATGGCAAACGTTACATGAACGTGAGGACATATGGCCTATGGCCGTTTTGACGGTCAAGTGCACAAGCCTTCTCTGTCAAAAAAACATTCGCCCACGTTACGCTGATCCCTTAGTCTGAAATACCTATACAAATTCTATTTTAGTCACAGACATGGCATTTGATATTTTTGTATTTCTTATATGGTTGTGGACTTGTGGACCGTCGAATAACAAAATAACAGCCAGTCACGTCCTGAACCCATTCCCAAAATAAAACCATTTATGAAGTTGAAGCAACAAAAAGCAGTTTTTCGTAAGATTTCAGTAGATGTTTCAGCGAGAAGTTTTCACTGTTTACGATAGCCGATACAAAAAGTTGAAGTGATTGTAGCATGTAAACGGTAATTCCGTACAAAGCTGGCCGTAAAATTGTTTATGGGTGAAGTGGCCCGCTGCTATAATCCTTTAACGGTCTTTTGAGAGAAAGATTTAGGAAATCACTGGAGAATATTTTATAGCTAGAACAAAATGAGAGAATAAAAGTTACTACCTTTTTAGTAACCATCATTCGATGCTTTATTAAAATAAACCCTTGATTTTCCTTATATAAAATGATGTACCTACGAGTTTTACGTTGTACTTACTTCGAGCCCGAGCGTTGATGTTTCCAGTTTTAATCGGACAGATGATTTCTTAGAATTGGTGACGAATTCAGTTCCGTTAGAACACCCAAGTTTTGCGTGTTGTTAATGTGGTATTATACCTTTATAAATCCGAAAGTATGGTCATAAGTCATATAACATATGTAATATGCACGTACTTAATTTAGTTACTTAACTATTTGACAAATGATTCAGTTAAATTATCAATATGTACCAACTTAGAGTCTATAAGTTGGTAGGTATAATGGGAGTTATCCTTATCCAGTATTATAGTTTTAGCCTATATGTTTAAAATGTGAATATTAATAATAATAGCATCAACGATATGATTAGATTAAGGATATTACTAACTATACTGGATGAGAGACGCAAAGGATAGAGAAGAGACTGGCAGAAAACAAGGGGACCTATAGCCTGCAGTATGTGATTCCAGGCGGAGATGATGATGGTATAATACCTATATCACTACGTCGACGCATAATCTCACTATTTGTAATAAGACTTTAAAAATTTGATGTTTTCATTGAACAAACGTTTGACAAAAATCTGTTGCTGTAATTACATAGCTCCAAACCAACTATGTCATTTTGGGAAAACTTATTTAGTTTCATGATAGAACAGTGTTCGTTATCATGAAAGGGTCAAAACAAGGATTGAAACACAATAGATTTTTAATTATTATTGGCTCCCAAAAGATATAGCTAGGTTTTGAAAGGTTAAAGTAACCTGTTATATACTCACATACTCAATAAAATCTCAATAGTGGGTAAGACCAAGAATTACCATTTAATGTCTTCAAAGCAAAGTTGACAAAATGGTTGGCACACTATTGTTTTTATGATAATAATGGATATTTAACTTTCAATTGACTATACTAAGACATTTGTTTTTATTTTGTATTGTCATTTCCAATTTTATTTGACATTCACTAGTTTAAATTCGATTTATATATTTATATTTGCACACCATTTGTATGGTAGAATATATAAGGATCAACAAAGTGTAACATCGAAACATGCACCTATATTCGGGCAAATAAACGATCTGATTTAAAAAAAAAATAGAGCCAAGAAGCTCATTTGCAATGATGAGTTAGATGAGTTAGCAGATGCAAGGCTTCACAGCCTTGAGCATCGTCGAAAGGTTGCAAGCCTCTCGGTTTTTTATCGGATACATTTCGGAGAGTGTGCTGCGGAGCTTCTGGTCCCACCATCTCCATTCTATCATCGGACAACCAGACGCTCCGCGGTGCGCCACCGCTACATGGTAGACATTCCTCCCATACGCACAAAACGGTTCTTCCACCTTTATTATGTGTACCGCCAAGAAGTGGAATGCTTTGCCTGAGTCAGTGTTTCCTGAATCCTGATAACTACAACCTAGGAGTCTTCAAGTCACGAGTGAATAGGTTTCTCGTAGGCAAGCGTGTACCATCGTTGACTGCAACATCGCTTACTATCAACCAGATGAAAACGTGATCAAAGGCTAGCCTATATTACTAAACAAAAAAGAGAAGTGTTTCCTCATCTAATGACAATAAGTATCAAACCAATCCGGAACAAGCATATCCCTAAATACAACCTAGCTTGGCTGGACCCAACCACCCGACACGGCGACGTGGCGATGACGACTCACGCACGATCCTCCAACCAGTCTATTAATTAAATGGTTGGTCCTACAGCGCCCGACCAGCCTGCACACGATGCAATATGGTTTTACCTAGTGACGTCACATCTGGTGGATCCAGCTAAAATGGGTGGTCTGTTAGTTAATGCTTTAATGCGACTCAAAAGACGAGCCACTCTTTACTCGATACATGAGGAGTTGCAGCTTTATTAATCTAAGCACTGTATCTTTTCACCACCACCGATCACAAGTTCACAACACGAGACCCGTTCAGAGGTACATACCTTATCTAAATAACGACGCGGACCCTAAGCCACCCTAAGACCCCTAACCAACAATTAAATAGTAACATGAAGTTCTCTATAATAAAATTTATAAAAATATATTCAATACTGACCACTATCTTAACAGGATAAATAAACCATTTACTTAATACTATAAGCTATCTGAATTATAAGGTATGGAAATGGAACCTATTATTTAATAATAGGGATAAATTATTAAATAAACCATCTAATTTGAATGCAGGATAAAATAATCGTAAATAGAATTGATATATTACACCTTCCAGCCAACCATATAAGTAAAATATGAAAAATTGAAAAACCCAAAGCATGTAATGTGTCATCTCTCGTGATGGTAGTAGGGTAAAGGTAAATAAATACTAGTTGTTCTACCTATATAGCCTTCGACAAAAAATGTGTTACACAGGCTATTTAGCTTGAGGCAAGGCTCTAAATCGTGTTACAGCCTTGGAGGCCGGCATGCTCCGCTGAGCATGACGTGGCAGTCTCGAAGCCCTGCGTCAATATCTTAGATCTATTGTTATTATACGGATACTACCGAGTACCGACAAACCTTATTGTTTGATTTTATAACTTGCGTCCTCATCAGCTAAGCAAGCAGTGCCTTTGTCGCTTTATAGTTTTCTTACAGATTACTTGTGTTGTATTTTGTGATAATCATATCGCATCTTTTAAAAATACAAGTCTACCCATACTATATATAATCCGTATACTAAAATTCACGCGTATTCCACAATGTCTTAAACACGTCTCTATAACCAATGTGTCCTGCCAACTATAACTTATGGTGCGGAGACATGGTAGGCTCGACGAAGGAGGCTGTGCACAAAATAAGTGTAGCACAGAGAGCCCTGGAGCGCGCCATGCTCGGCATCACACTCTTAGATAGATTTCCCAATACCAAAATTCGCAAGCAGACTAAAGTACAAGACGTCAGCAAGCGAATATTGGGGCTCAAGTGGAGTTGGGCAGGACACTTGGCCAGACGTAGTGACGACAGGTGGACTAATGCACTAACAGAGTGGAGGCCGAGAACTGGCCATCGAAATAGGGGACATCCACCAGCGAGATAATAAATAAATAAATAAATAAATATTGCTGGGCATTTCACACAACGCTATATAGCCCCAAACTAAGCAGATCTTGTACTATGGGAACCAGATAACTGATAGAATACTTATATACATTTTTTTTTAAATACATACTTATAATTTATTGAGAAACAACCAGACCCGGAACAAATATCTGTAGATCATGCAAATATTTGTTCCGCGGCGGGAATCGATCCCACTACCTCCTGCGTCTCAGCCGGCTATTCGCCCACTGCACCACGGAGGTTGTCACGGAGATGGGTCGACGACATCAATAAGACCGTGGGTAGTACGTGGTTTAGACTGGCACAGGATCGTGAAGAATGGCAGAAACAAAGAAAGGACTATGCCCAGCAGCGGGTCGATACGGGCTGAGCATGATGATAGTCTACCCGTAGCATTAATAAACTGGCAATCTTTGGAATAGTATCACCGTGATAGTCTCTTGCATTGATGGGAACGTTCAAATTCGATCGAATGAGACCAAACACGGTCTTTTCTATCTTACGTCTAAAAGTTTAATAATATGATGTTAATGTTAGGTATATGTATATACAATGCATATACGCTTAGGGTAAATTGTATTCTTTGATAGTGTTCGATTTGATAAGTCTATGACTATTCATAAAAGTTTAGATTTAGGTAAGTTTAGACTTAGGTAGGTATGATGAAAATCCGAACGTTTTATAAGTCCTTCGATGCGGATAATTGCCGTTCCTATGAATGATGAAGTAGGTACTTAATTGATTTTATATTCTAATTTTGCCTACTCACACTATTCTTGTAGGTATCGTGCCTAGAAAATATTGAAACAGCAGTGTTGCATTTTATTCGCTTTATATCACAGAAAATGTTTCCGCGTTGGCGAGACTGCTTATTACGAAATTTATAAGTCCAGCCAGCAGCCAGACAAGTAAACAGCTTGTCATTGCATGCGACAGTGTTTTTATAGTTATTGCTTTGCTACTTGTATTTCAATGGTTAGAATACGACAGTGCGGCAGTATTGGCACTAGGGACCTTTGACAATGTGTAGAAAATCCTCTGAACCCACATTTGAAGCTTAAAAATGAAATTAGTTTCATCCTATTTCATACTCGTACACCTTCTAAATTAGAGACAGACACTGGTGGCAATTCTGTTGTTTACGCTGACTAACTAAAAGTATGTAAAATACGAACGGTCTTATTTTATTCACACTAAAGATCAACATAGAATGAAATTTAAAATGACATTTCTAAAATTAAGTAATTTTTGTTGTGATGGCATTTTTGCGGCTAGTTTTAGTGATCAACCAAATTGGTGTTGACTTCGTCGCCTTCTTAGTTAAATATACTTAAATTTAGAAATGTTACTTTAAATATCATTCTAATTAATGATCTTTAGTGTCAACAAAATAAGACCGTTCGTATTTTGCACAATTTTAGTTAATCAGCGTAAACAACAGAATCGCCACCACTGACTCACTGAAAAACTAACCCAGGATCTAGTTATCTCCCTGTCTGTAACTCAAAATCAAGTTTATCCAATTGAAACACGTAGTGGACTGACTCGGGATGTCGGGACGAGCTTTAGGTATGTTGTATTAAATCGAGAGTCGGTGGTGGTCGGATGCTCGGTCATCGACCCCGCTGAAGCGACGGACTGCTTCAGGGCGGGCGGCGTAACGTCTCTCCGTATTTGTTGCCAACTGTTAGTTTTTGCGAATAGAAACGTTACGATTATTAGAAAAAAATCATACAAAATAATATGCTGTTGAAACCTAAGCAAGTCTACGCGTGCGTGACGCAGATAGACGGTAGGTAGGTACTAGGTATATGAGACACAAAGGTCTCATGGGTTAGTCGCAATTGCTAATTAATGCTTCTAGTGTGACTAATGTGTCATTATTTTTAATCACGCAATATTATAACCATGACCTAACCTACTTTAGTATATTTTGTGCCACAAGAAACACAAAGTAAAAAAACACAAAAACATTCAGAGAACAAAAATTTTGAAACGTGGTTCCAGGTGTTTCAAACTTTTGTCTGGATGCATAAATCTCCGAATGTTTAGTGAAAGTGTTCTTGGCACTTCGAAAGCGGCCAGTTCTAGCCAAGAGTAGCAAGTTGGCAACAGCTCGTAGTTGTGTCACAGATTCATTAATAGGTAAGTTAGGTGCCTTGCAAACGTAAACAAACGTCTGCATAGATGATATATCGCTCGTTACCAGCAGACAATAAATAACTGCTAGCTTTGGCAACCGGTTGTACCTACCTACATATTTTACGAAGCTTTCTGAAATTTCGCACTGCATCTCATCGGTTCCATGGTGTAACGGTTAGCACTCAGGACTCTGAATCCTGCGATCCGAGTTCAAATCTCGGTGGAACCTGACTTTTTGCAGTTTGAGTATAATATTATTTTATACATAAAGCGTTCCATAGTTCTCCATCTTCCGCGCATGTTAGAGCCTTATCACACTGGCGAGTTGCGAGCGTTTTCCAGCCGGTAAACGCGCGCCCTGCTACATTTCATAGTCATATTGTAGAAACTATTCTAACATGTAATTTTCGTATGTATCCTAACCACGCGGCGAGCACTTTAAAATCGCCTCGCTGTAAACTCGCTCGCAAGTTCGCAACTTGCCAGTGTGATAACGCTCTAAACTAAACAAACGTCTGCGTTGATGATAAGTCGGTCGTTCGTTAGAGACTGCTATCTGCGAGCTTTGGTACCGCAACCGGTTGCAGACAGTTTAAATATTTTACACAAAATTTAGGTTTGTCGTCGTTTAATGATCGTTAAACATGACATTTTGTGAATGATGCTCAGTATACGAGACCAGATAACCCTTTCCCGGCTTCAATGGCTGATGTAATTCTGTCGCAGTGTAGCATTATTCTATGGGTAAATAAAATTACATTCCGCAGCCTCAAATTAGCTACTTGGTTCTGCTTCGCAAGTTCTCGTCTTTATTTTGATAGCAGGTTTCTAATTTAACTAGATCTCACTTTACCTTGTTAGCAAAGTTTAGAAAGATATTTTTATTCCCGGCACTGGAGCGAAGAATAATTGGGTCACGACGATACCTCTTGGGAGGATAGAGTTTCCATTCCACATCCGCGCTACGCGTATTAACAAGTGTCCTAGTTTTGTATAAGCGGAAGTAAAAATATTATTCAATGCAAATTTTAACTTAATACATAAAATTTTTGGTTTAAGATGAATTTACATCGTCTACTGAGCTAGCCTGGCTATTGACCACCCTAGAAAAGTTTCTCTCAAATGATAAAAGTTTTTGATCTGAAACATCTATTGGCGCGCCTTTGGGGGGGGGGGGGGGGTGAGACCGACTGTGTCCAATAGAATTGGGGTAAGATTTATTATTATTATTTTATTTATTTTTTTAGGATAAGACAGTATCAATAATTGACAAAAGTCAAAATAACGGATAAATAATTGTTTGGCATCACGCGTATTTATATTGTGTATGATAAGATGAATATAAACGGGTTTCTTCATTTATATATTCTTTCAATAACCATCAATTTAGATGTTTTATTCACATCTGCCGGGCGTCCCGTGACGGCCATTATTTTTTCTACGCGATACTGTACAAATGTTTCTACATTCTACGCTAAAATGAAATTTTACTCTATTCTTCGGTAGAGAGAAACTTTAGGGTGGTCATGTACACTAGCTATCTAGATAGACGTTATATAGATGAACACTTTATTCTACCTAACAAAATTCAAAGAACACAAGAAAATTGAAAATAATTAAAAATTACAAACATATTACAATGGGCGGATAGTTGCCCATTGCAATTTGCACCTAGTGCCTGGGTGTGACAGGATTATAGCAGGACTAGAAGGCCTTGAAGCACGGGGGCTAATACCTATTTATGTAATTATTGCTTGAAAACCTCAAGGATTTATTTTTTTCGCGTTAAAGTTCTTATAAATTCTCAGGTCAAGAAAAGCTAAGAGCTGGCCAACAGTAAAACAAAAGAATAAATCTCATCCACTAGACAGAGTCCCAGTACTCCCAGTTTTGAGTATTGGGATCCGGGCTGGGAATCCCAGACATTTTATGTGTTTTATTTTATGTTTTAATATATGGCGGTGACTAAGATCCAAAGTCTCGAACACCGCCGTAAAGTTGCAAGCCTATCGATCTTTTATAGAATAGAATATGCCCAGGAACTATACGATCTGATCCCGCCATCTCCTTTCCATCAAAGGACAAGCAGGCGCACGGCTCAGTACCACCAGTACCTAGTCAATATACACTGCCGGCCAAAAGTTTGAGACCACTGTAAAAATCTTTGTCACCAACAAAATATTTCAAAGTACACATATGATAATGAGCTAATTTGAACACCTGCGTATTCTATTATTATTAAAGAATTTCTAAGAGTCATTATTTATGTTGTTGTTTAAGTTATCATCCTAAAAAGGTCTATTGTTTCAAAACATCAATGAGCGCCGCGCAAGGACCAGGTGGTAGAGTCATTGTAATATTTTTATGATCTGCTCATTACTTATTGTTTTGGGTTTGTTTCGCGTTAACCGATATCAGGGATTATGTTAGCTTCCTAAAACATATTTAGTACCTAAGTTTTTATGGAGTAAATTATTTTCTACCTTATTAGTCTGAGCTCGTCGTTGTTACAGTGAAGACATCTTAAAATGGGAAAAGTTCGCGAAATTAGCAGTGAAACTCGCTCTGCCATAGTTGTTTTATACGGCGAAGGCAAATCTGAACGTGCGATTGCCTCTCAACTTAAGTTGTCGAAGACTTGTGTTCATAACACAATAACAAGTTCTTTGGTCAGATGAATCCAAATTTGAAATATTTGGTTCAAAACGACGAATTTTTGTTCGACGTAACGTCGAGGAAAAGATGATGCCAGACTGTGTGGTGCCAACAGTCAAGCATTGTGGTGGTTCCATTATGGTCTGGGGATGCTTCTCGGGCCATGGAACCGGAGATTTGGTACGAGTCGAAGGAATCATGAAAAAGGAGCAATATAAACGAATACTACAGCAAAATGCCATTCCGTCTGGTTCAAGAATAATTGGAGATGGATTTTTTTTCCAACAAGATAATGACCCAAAACATAGTTCAAAATTATGCAGGGGTTATTTAGAACACAAAGAAACAGAAGGGGTTTTAAAAAACATGGTGTGGCCCCCTCAGAGTCCGGATCTCAACCCGATTGAGCTTTTGTGGGAAGAGCTTGATAGAAATGTGCGCAGTTGTTGTCCCACTTCGCAAGAAGACATGTGGAAGGCTTTACAAGAAAGCTGGAACAATATATCACAAGATACAATCGACAAATTGATTGCTCGTATGCCAAGAATAGTGAAAGTAGTAATAAAATGCAAGGGAGGGTTTTTCGACGAAAAATCTGTATAAAATATGAGCGACATTTTTAAAGTAAATGGTTGATTTTTCTTGGTTTTTTTGTTTTCTTCATAATGTATGTGTATTAGGAAATAAGTATTTTAATTCATAATTAAACCTCTTGCTTTGTATTTTGAGTTTTATTTCATTTTCCTACTTTGATGTAGGTGGTCTCAAACTTTTGGCCGGCAGTGTACCACCCATTCGCACACACCGTTTTGGTTCTACGTTCTTGATGCGTACAGCTAAGGTATGGAACACTTGGCCGTCGTCTGTTTTTCCTAAAGAATACAATCCGGGCCTCTTTAAGGTGAGAGTAAATAGGTTTCTTCTAGATCTTCGTGCTACATCTTAGACCACATCATCACTTACCATCAGGTGAGATTGTGGTCAAACGAAGTTCTACCCAATTTAAAAAAAAAAATGTGCTTATACTCCACAACTCACTTTACTTTGTTATAAATAACTACATTCATTTATGAATAAAATTTAAGTAAATAGTTAGGTAAGTAGTTACTTTGTTTCAGTCACCGGACAAAACTGCCCAGACAATCTGTGGATAGTCATACATGTAGGTCATAGTTTATCTATGGCTCCATAAAAAGCCCTTCAACCGGTTTTAAAATATCTGCAACTCGTGAGTCGCGCTCGTTAAAAATAAAGAGTAATAGCTGAACCAACTGAACGAAGCCTAAACTTTTAATGGCTCCTGTAATCTACCATTTACTTACTTCCCAAAAATGGTTTTCCCTCACGTAAAACAATTAACAGTTTTGTAGTAGTAGGGGGCCACGTTTAGACGACAGCATGTAACCATTTAGTCAACGTTGTGAGCAATTCGGCAGAGACACACACATATACACTTTGTAGGATCACAGGCTAAATGGAAAAGCTAGAACACTCGACATGGCACTCTTTAACTCTTCACCGATTTCATCATAAGTTTGATGTTTTCCTAATTAATCCTTGTGTTTTATCTCCATCGAGCGTAGCGTAGGGTTTAATTGACTTACGTACGGCCCGGTGGTTGGTGCAGACGGATCTAAGACAATCAGGAGTGCAGTTTGGTGATTTTTTTATTCTATGTGTAGGAATTAGGAAGGAACTGCAGCTCCACGGGATTTCTTTCATATAATTGATTGTTGCACTGATTGGTATGTTTGCTTACTGATTGCTGCTTTATGCGCTTCATTAGGGGGACAATAATTTCGCGACCTCAAGAAACTTAGCGCGAGTCGACGTCGGTCGCCAGACATCTTGACTCACACACGACCTTTTAATGCATTTGATTACATCATGACTCGAGTCGCACTTGTAACTATGCATAACCTAAAATACAAAGTAGAAGAGAAAAATGGTGGTACGTTAGAAAGTACCTAATTGCAACATAAAAAAGGTGTTGCACAAACTTATCGCACACACACACACACACACACGCTAAACGTCCTTCAACTCAGCGACTTTCGTCTCCTAACTGAACGCGGTGCGTAGACAAGGCACAAGTCGCGAAGTCGCGCGATATCTCTGGAGACACGTTACGCGCGCGGGCGATTCGTCCACTAGTGAATATGAGGCTTTAGTTGATTTTAAAAGAAGTAAGTGAACTCGCTTTTCCCTTCTGGTCTGGCAGAGTACGTAAGCTCGGAGTTGTCGCTGCCCAACGAAGGCAATTAGCAGCACATGACGTCACCACTCTCCTCGCGAGCTCTCCAACTATTGCGTCTACTAACGCTAACTTCTTACTCGTATTTACAAAGAAACCCTTGTTTTCAGCACTAAGTGTTAACGAGTTTTGGTCAAATTGTAAGATACTGTGACAAAGAGAAAAGTTTTAAAAGTGCTGGTATGGTACGGGTTTTAATGCTCGCTTTTTACTGTGTTCTATTTTGCCGCTCGGGGAGAGATTTCCGGGAATTTCGTTCATTCGGTCGGATTGATAGTTCTGAATGAAAAGTACTGCATTGCATTGCAGATGCTATGCCCTTGGATGCACGTTTACATTTTGATTACCAGATTTACTTTATATTTATTGAACTTTAAGTTAAAATTTTTAAGAATACAGTTCGTTTCTGAATAGTTTTGCAGTGACTAGGATTTCATTAGGTCTGTCATTAGGTCTGATAGCTACAACCTGGGTCTTTAAGTTGCGAGTGAATAGGTTTCTTCTTGGCAAGCGTGTACCACCTTAGACTGCATCATCGCTTACCATCAGGCGAGATCGTGGTCAAACGCAAGTCTGTATAAAAAAAAGTTTTTTAGTCCTTGCTCCAAACTTTGGAGCGCCATAATCCATAGTAACAAGCTTATCTTCAATTACCTTATTATCCAAAGAAACAAAAAAGATAGTTGTTTGGATCGGTTTGTGTCAAATTAATTGGGCGAAGAGCAGTACAAATTGGCTTCGCTCCGTTGTCCACAGCCGGTCTACAGTATATCAATTAGGTCGTATTGCACGGTAGTTAATTCCCTTCAGTATATTTTATATTGACCATTGATCGAGCAAATTCAGAGCATGTTATTGTGTGGCGGAACGTGCTCATTTGTAGCGTTGGTGGAATAAAAGCGAGCAAAACTGTTGGAAATCGAAATGCACTGTGTCAAGGTAAAGTGATTATAAGCGTTAATTTGGGGCATTATTCAGGGCAGGTTAAGATAAATCCTTGAATTTATCCTTGTTGAAAGCAAACCTATGTGGGTGGAAGTGGATGTATCTGATTTTATTTATTAAAAATTACAGCCGTATCCTTGCTGAATAGATAAACTTGTATTTGTTCCTACTAAATACAAACAAAGAGACGCGACATTAGTACATTTAACAAATACTGAGTAAATAAAACTACACAAGTTTAGACCAGAGGAAGGAAACTAGTTTTGATCGAATAATGGGAGCCTATGCAGTTTTAATCTTAAACCCAGCTACACAGTGTAGAAAGCTTGTATCGACGTAACCGGTCACTAAGTAATTGGTCCCTTCCTCGGGTGTTCTAACCATTTATTGCTTGTTTTACACAGTTGGAGACTTTCTTTTCAACTTTAATTACTTTCGTAGATTTCTCAGCATTTAGGTGTTTACTTATTTGAATTAGTAAGGCGATTCCGCTTCCTCTTTACTCAAACAAAGATTATGATTACACAGTTGGGAAGTGGGAACAAACAATGAACGAACTCTGAAGGCCGATACACCTGTTTGAAGGTACCCAAACCTACACAAATAGTCGGAAGATGTACAAATTCTGAAATGTTGGTAACGAAGTAGTTGTGAAACACGGATTCTGAGCAATTTACTAAGTTAATCCGTTTACCCTTGATAATTAACCCAGATTACAACTACCCATGAAATTATTAGGCAATCAAGTTTGCTACTCACTTGCTTAAAATGTTTTTTAAATCTAGTTTGAGATTAATTCTATTAAAAAGTATGAGTAAGAAGAATATAGGCCACATAAAATTTCCTTGCAAATTTTAAGGAAAATTGTTGGTTATTTACTAGTTTAAGTAAATGTTGGTAGTTTAGCAAGTATTTGTTTGTACAGAGCTGAAATTCATTAATATAGGCGAACAAAGCGGATCTATATAATTTATCGATGTTATTTCCGAGTTTTGGGATAATAAGCTTAACTCGTACCGTAACCTTTACCTAAATACACAAATTGTTATCTCTTTTGTTATTGTGAATTAGGTATTATACATTTTCTATACATGGAACGAATAATTTAATTAGTAATTATAAATTACATGGACTTGGTTACATTGGCTGGCAGTCGCTAGGCATAATTTCATTAGCAATTTCAAAACAGATCCTTATTGCGAAGTACCTACATTGACTTAAGTTTTTAAATCTCAATCACTGACACTGTAGAGTAAACGTAATCTGTAACTATTGGTAGTTTAAGATATAAATCATTCAAATAATATTTTAACCTCCCAGAAATTCGGAACTTCACTTCCGGTAAGTTTGTTAGTACATAATATTACCTTTAAATTTAATTATTTTAAATATTTAAATCTAGGGTTAAAAGTTTGTTTTTGTCGGAAACGTCGTAGTATCGTACAATTAATTTATATGATGTAATCGCATTTATCAGCTTATCTTTATATAACATTTTATTAATATATGTAATAATTTATATTTTATATGTATCCATTTATATGCATATGAACATATTATGTTCTATTTATTTATAAATTTTAGTATTTAGTTATATTATATATTTTGGTTTTAGTCGCATTCTCTTCATAAATAGTTTAGCCATAATTGTACACCCCCGACCATTATCTTTGTTAGAACAAAATTCTCTCCATTCAAAGATTGTCTGGAAGACATCGATTCTAAGCGATAAGACCGCCCATTGTACTATTTGCTTTGTGTTTTCTATTTTGATTGTATTTTTTTTGTTTATATTGTGTACAATAAAGTGTTTTCATTCATTCATACCTTTAATGTACCTACATAACCTACCCATTCTCGCTACGGTTGTGATGTCAATCCTTTCGTTCAAGCGGTACCGGGCAATTAGTATCAAATCGATTTGAGAACTTGGGAAGGTGCTGGGAACCCCAAGTTCTAAATCCCGGAGGTGTATCCATTAATCCCTAAATCTCTGAGGGTGGCGGTACCTTTCACTTTCACCATGTTTCGGCTGCGCTTCAACAAATGTGGAATTATTTTGGCAGCTAACCTTGTTCCAAATTTAGTGCCTCATAATAGCTAAGTAACAAGAACATTACAGGCTGTTTACAATTTTTATTACAATGACTTGCCATTACGCAGCTGTAATGTAAGATGTTAAAATATTTGTTTAGAAAATCTTATGTAAATTGACGTTGATGCTGATTATTCTACGCATATGAATAGAAGTCATCCTTGACGACGCGGGGATTACGCCTTGTGATTACTCCCAAAGTACGACAGAGGGGGCTCCTGCCCCACTGACCCGGTAACCCCGCGCATAGCCTAAAGCACCTCTGTACTGTTGGCTGAACAAATAAATGTGAATGTGTAAATATTCCACTCGACTGACCAGCCACAAACGCTACAGTTGACTATACGTACACTGATGAATGATTTATGTTTTATGAAACGATCTGCAGCAGATTTTAACGTACCTAAAGTTGTGCGTTCACAGAAATACCTATGACTCGGGGTTTCCTTGTTAATCAGAAACCATTCAAGTATGCGTATTGATGTGTTCGTATGAAAAGATCAATAAACTTTGCCAATTTTGTAAAGCTGTGAGAGTTGGCTATAACATTTTATTAGAATAATAGCTGACCCGCCCGCGTCTTCACATGCTAGAAATTTCCCGTTCCCGAATAAAATACTCTTGTCAAAGTGACGCGACATTTTTTTGTAAGTAAATGACTTCACGTCAATGAACGACGCTTAAATTATAATAAATAAATATTGCTGGACATATCACACAGCACTGTCTAGCCTCAAATTAAGCAGAGCTTGTACTATGAGAACCAGATAACTGATAGAATACTTATTGTTGTGGACTGTATGTTGTTGAAAGTAAACCTTCGATCACTGTTAATTAATATTTATTGAACTGTTCTAGACGAAGTCTTAATGCTGAATACAATTTTGAGGGCGGCCGCCGCTACTTTTATAGGCCGGGATCTAAAATGTTATACTGCCGATCCGATAGTGTGGGAGAGAGACGGGTGTATCTCGCTCACACACCATAATATTTTACTGCCGATTCGATAGTGTGGGAGAGGGACGGGTGTATCGCGCCCTCTCGCTCGCACACTATAAATATACAAAAACGGCGGCGCCCGGCTGCCTCAAATCCTCCGTCGTCCGAGACACGTTCTCGGAGACCCGGATGACGAAATCACCTCCGCTAATGCGGAAGGTGAGTCATCTATATCAGACAGAGCAAACACTTCACAGAAACACCGACCTCGCCGGCGAGGTCGACGAGTCCCTTCAGTCGCCGCCTATACGAGGTACAGACATGTACCCGGGCGTTTCCTATCCCCACCCCGGCAACAGCCCAAGCCGAGGTTCGTACCTAAGTGGTGCCCTTGCGCTAGTTGCCTAAAAAAAACTTACTGGGCTGAGCGCCATCTGCGCTCGCCAAAAGTTCGGTTAAGCTGTCACGGCCTCAGAGGCCAACAGCGAGATTAGTCCATTCGAAAAAAAAAAAAAAAAAAAAAAAAAACGCCCGGCTGCCGCGCTCAGTTCGGCGGCGGCGACCCTATCGTTCGCTTCTAATTTCTAAATTTATATAATGCATTTTCTATCCTAAATCTAGCTCGGCGTCCGCTACACTTATATATATATATATATATTTTTTTTTTGTAAATACATACTTATAATATAAAGAAAAACATCCAGATCCAAAACAAATATCTGTAGATCATGCAAACATTTGTTCCGCGGAGGGAATCGAACCCGCAACCTTCTGCGTCACAGTCTGCTATTCGCCCACTGCGCCACAGAGGATTATATGGATATTGTTCATACAAAAATACTAAAATCGCGATTAAAAGGGGGAGGGGGTGTGGGGAGGGGGTGAAAAATACTTAACAACCTATTCTCATACCTACCAAATGTAAAAAAAAAATCATTAAAATCGGTCGACCCGTTTCGGAGGAGTGCGACCACAAACATCGTGACACGAGATATATAGGAGGGGAGTTCAATGTATTCTCGGTATAGGCATGAAAGAATAAGCAGAAAATTCTGAATAAAATTTATTTTTCAATGTAGTCCACTAGGATCTAAACACACTTATTTGTCCTGGAAAATAACTTTTCAGTTCCCTTCAAAAAATATTTTTCTTCCTGGTCTGAAAAATGATCGTTAATTGCTGCCTTTAACTCTTCATCGTCGGAAAAATGCTTGCCTCGAAGTTCTTTTTTGAGAATTGGGAACAGAAAGTAATCACTAGGGGCTAGGTCCGGGCTGTAGGGTGGATGATTGATTTCTTCAAATCCGCAATCCCGCACAGCAGCATTGGCAATGCGCGCCTTGTGAACAGGCGCGTTGTCGTGCAGAAGCAATACACCTGCGGTCAATTTTCCCCATCTTTTTTCTTTTATTCCCTCCTTTAAATTGCGCAGGGTGTTAGCGTAAGTTGCGCCAGTAATACTCTTACCTTTTTTTGTGTACTCAATTAATAAGATTCCCTTGGAATCCCAAAACACTGTGGCCATGAGCTTTCCGGCGGATGGGCTGACTTTGGACTTTTTCGGTGGGGCTGTTCCTTTTTTATGCCACTGCATAGACTCCTGCTTGCTCTCAAGATCATAGTGATGAACCCACGTTTCATCACCAGTAACAATCCGATCATAAATACTTTGCGGATTTTCACCACAGAGCTCCAAAAACTCCTTGAAACAATCAACTCGCACTTGTTTCTGAAGCACTGTGAGCATTCGCGGCACCCATCTTGCACAAACCTTTGACAAATTCAGATGGTCATGAAGGATAGTGTGAATGATACCCACGGATAGCTTGGTTCTTTCTGCTAATATTTTCACTCTCACACGGGCATCTTCAATTACAAGTTTCTCAACAATTTTTACGTTTTCTTCAGTAGCGGCACTAACCGGCCCACCGGCACGAGTGCCGTCTTCAATACTCTCTCTACCACGACTAAATTCACTTGACCACTTCTGAATTGTAGATAATGAAGGGGCAGAATCTTGGTAAACAGCCATAATTTCTTCGTGGATTACTTTTTGAGTCTTTCCTTTTTTTGTGAGGAATTTTATCACAGCGCGATGCTCGATTTTTTTCAACATTGTCGTATCAACATCATCGTAGTTGCCTTTCCGAAATGATATTTTGAATACTAATGGCGACAATCAAATAAAATTTTGTATTTATACCTTCAATGAGTGTCATAAACTAATGAGATAATTTAATTACCCTCATCATTAGTATATTACCCCGATTCCGAGAATACATTGAACGCCCCGCGTACATATTAAGTAGATATTATGTTGAAGCTGTTTTTAGTTGTTAGTTTTTAGTTATAATATATATTATAAGAGTTATAATATGTATAATAAGAGTTATAATATGTATAAGCTAGGTAATTTCTCTTAACTTATTGTTGATCAACAATTGTTTCTGTATATGATAAATTGATAAGACAGGATTTTTCTATTAGTGGCACACTAGAAATACTAGAATGACTTGGCTCATGGTGATTGGACTGGTCTTGTCTTGATTTCATTTCCACTTTTTCCCCACACACTGATGACCTCATTTTACATTAGTTCTGTTAGTGTGAGCTTTTTACTTCATACTGCATTTTCTGGTAACTGAGGCCTAACGAGAATGTATGGGCTATTTATTTGGCCGAGCTTCCTACGTGCCCTGAGTTCTGGCCACGTAACAACTTCCATATCTGTCTCTGGACACCGTGTACATAATAAATGATGCTCAATAATACATGGCGATAGCAGAATATAAATAAGTGAATGGGCTCGGTGTGTGGAGTATTGTTTTCAATGTTTATAAGTTGAGATGTCGTAAAACTCGCGTTGACGGAACACATGTTGCACATATGCACTGAGACAGCACATAATGGTTTTCTAAATCGTTGATTTAAGAAACATGATACTGCTTCTAGCTTTAATGCTGGAACTAACGTTACGGTTCAAGATATTTATTTCTCTTAATAATTAGTAATTCACTTAAAAATAACGTAAAACTAGTGTGCCTTACAGCGTTAATTTGTATAATTATATAGTGTATGTAAAAAGGTATAGTAAAATAACAGAATAACAATCACAAACAACAAAACAAAAAAAAATAGTTAAGGTGGGTAGGTGCCTAATTTGTGCATTTGAACAGCAGCGAGCGAACACTGAGCTTGCTTTTCGCGATTGTTGTCTAAGGCCTAGGCCATAGTGAGTTAATATCAATGAAATGTTGCACTTGAGTAATAGATGCATCAGCTTAGTTATGGTTAGGACGAACTTATAAGTTTTTAATAATGAAAAATTTTACTTTTGAGCAATCGTTTGAATGTGACTAATGAATTTACATCATTAATGTCTTTTGGTAATTATTGTACAGTTTCGCACCTGTTCAACGTTTCGGTAGATAAATATACAAAAACGCAATCAATTAAAGACATTGAAATCATAATTTCATCATAATTAAATTTTCCTTGTCTAAGTTGGTAGCGTTCATTATCCTCAATTTAAATGTGATTCAGCACGGAAAGCCGTAAAGTTTAAAATTAACAAGAAGGAAAAATGTAACAAGGAAAATCACTTTGCAAATCAGCCTAATCAAATGTGACGAGGTGGACAGCGGACAAAAGAAACAGCCGATCATTGTGTCTCATAACAATGAATTTTTGTACACATAACACTTTTATTTTTAATGCTACTTGGAGATGAAACAAGCTGATGTTAAGTAGTAACCATGTCCTATAACAGGGAATTGCCACGCAGGTAACGCACCTTAGAAATGTACCCTACGATGCACGATGCACTTCCCTGCATCCATCAACTTGAGGCATTCAGGCATAAAGCCTCATGTGCCTGTAATTTCACCGGCTACTATACCCTCCAAACCGAAACACAACAATGCTGCTTCGCGCCAGAAGTAGGTATGGTGGTAATACTTCTCCGAGCGAGCCCTTTCACAAGAAGTATCTACCTCTTACAAATTTATTAAACTTCTTATTCCTTTTGAAATCGGCTCATCAAGATTTTTATTTTGACAAATTGATATCTCCATCGTTATAGCTAAGAAAAAAAGTTCACTTTTGTAACAAAATTGTTAAAAATCTTCGAAAACTCAACGATTCATTTAGTTCGGTTGCTTAGGTAATAAAGAATATTACATAACATACTTAGATACGCGAGTAAAATATAACCTGTGTTAGTCGGGCAAAAAGCGTTCAATCTTCGAAATGGTCTCAAATTAATAATAAAATAATAGTTTCCTAAAAAATCCTTTAACTGAAAAAGGTTAAATCTGGTCATCTGCGTTTTGTCTGCGGTCCCTTTTGTCTTATTTCATCCGTAGCTAAGAAGTTATTTCTTTTTTATTTATATCTACGAGTGCTTTTTAAGAAGTTAAAAAAATATATACTTATATTTTGTGTCCTTATTACTTTACGTTACTACGATCATGATTTACTTAGGCCTGCACTAAAAATGTGCTCTCTTTAGATTCCTAAAGTTATTGCTAAAACAATGTCATATTTTTTATTAGTTTGTAAATTGCGCCTTACAATGCTTTATAACATTCAATTGTCTAACTAGATAAACATCGTAGTGACATAGTATTTACATGTTTTTCTTCTATCAACCATCATTTCAGTAGTCACTTCCTTTTCTTTTGACCGTCCTCTTTTGAATCCTTCCACATTCTACATTCATGCCTGAACCTGACATTTGTAAACTGTACTAGATTCCTAAAATAGGAATATGGTACACAGTTTACAATTGCTGATTTTGGAAGAAATCATTTCTAGCAACAAGACCATATTATTTAAGGGTTCTTCAAATCTAGCCTATCTTATCGTACTATAAATAAATAAAAATAAATATTACTGGATATTTCACACAGCGCTATCTAGCCCCAAATTAAGCAGAGCTTGTACTATGGGAACCAGATAACTAATAGAATACTTATATACATTTTTTTTTGTAAATACATTCCTTATAATATATAGAGAAACAACCAGACCTGGAACAAATATCTGTAGATCATGCAAACATTTGTTCCGCGGCGGGAATCGAACCCGCTACCTCCTGCGTCTCAGCCGGCTATTCGCCCACTGCACCACGGAGATCGTCTAAACTAACTATCAATCTCATTGCTAAAAAACTTTTCCTATTGTTGCAGCGTCTCGCCGAAAACTAAGTGAATACATTGAACATTACGAAGGACTAGACTACGATACTGTTGCATTACATGAGCAACATGTGCGATCGCGAAGGTCGGTGGATTCACCAGACCTGCGGCTCAGTTTCCGCGCGCATGGACGAAGGTTCAGCATGCGATTGCGGAGAGATCTCTCCGCTTTTACTGATGATTTTAAGGTAAAATATGCATAATTTTCATTCTAAAATCAACATCCAGAATTATACTGGTTTCGGACCAGTATTGTAAACAAGCAACAAGTTCTCGGAGAGCCAAGTTCAAAGTTTACTAGCACATGTGTATGCGCAGAAATCTTTTCACTTTCACCGACCTGATGTTCACTTTCATTGATAGATAAATGAATTGTATTTATTTGTTTTAGGTTGAAGGCTCGCAGGGCCAACGACATGAGGTCGATACATCACACATTTATCGCGGAGAGTTGACAGGTTAGTGTTACTCCTTTTTGTTTATATTTCACTGTTACTTCATAAAGCTTTTAGAAACAACAAAGACTCACTTAAAAGTAAAGAAAGGTGAAGAGCTTCAACAGTTAAGAGCGAAACACTCATACTGTCAAGACAGGCGCGCAAACTTTGTAGGTGGCTGGCGTGCGGCGAACTGACAGCCACAACTCGCGCCCGCCGCCGCCCATTGTACACCGGGAGCCGAGAACAGCAGCGTTATCTACACCCAAGATAGACGCCATTGTTCGCCCTCACCCCGAGGGAAAATTTAATAAGTCCCCGCTCGGGGTATGTCGACCGCGATTGTGTTCCTCTTTAATCAAACAAAAGCCGAACGCTGACTCTCGCTCCGCATCTGCCCACACTCCAGCGTTCTCGGCGATTTTCTCGTTTCTAACATTAATAATTCCTCGAGAACACTAAAACATATTTCTTTTTGCAATTACTGGCGGGCGGGATGGCGGCGTCAAAGTCCCGGCTAATTGGAAGATTTCGGTGAGCACTCGACTTTTAATGTCGGCAGGCGCGGGCGGTGGCCGCACCGATGGCTCCGCTCTGCAGACTTACCTTACCTACCCAATGCACGCTATGTAAATAATGCTCGGATTTTCTCCGAGCCTTCCCGTTTCGGTAATTATGCAAAACGGAACCTCTCGGAATTCGTTTGCTGTCAGTAACAGAAATAGATTCAGTCAACGAATTCCTGTTGATGAAATTGCGACATCTTATACAGTTGCGGAATCTGTCATCTTAGAAATGGCGGCAGAAACTCAATGTTTCTTGGTGTGTGATTTTCCTGTATATCGGTAGAGCAAGTTAGGAATGAGAACTGCTGACAGTACGGAATGAAATATTAGAACGATGCGTGTCGACAAAGCGGTTGCGATTGCGGCTACGAACGCCCCGGTGCGGTTGTTATGATCGCGAAAGTTTGGAACAGTGTAAATGGATAAAGTTGTGCGGAGGGCCGGCCGTCATCGATCGCAGTTCGTCGCCCTACTTACTGCGGTCTCCGATGCACTTAGCCGCTGAGTTGCTACCACGTTTTGCATACAAACCTCGACGGGAGCCCTACACGGTAAACAATCCACTGTTTCCGCTCACTGGATTTTTTCTGATAAAAATAAAACAACAAACACATGTAGATACATACAAGCATACGATACGAATACGATATTAGAAAATCTACGTTGATTTTATTAAGTAAACCTGGTGTACCAAACAAACAAACATACATGCATACATACAACGCCGAATTTGCCCAAGTTGATGTGGAGATCTCGCTTCGCTCGGTCAACTTTGCATACTGAATTATTTAAGATTTTTTGTAAATCTAATTCTATCACATCTCAAAAATAAAAGGACTTGACGTGGCAATGTAATGTAAAACCTTTTATCTTATCATCAAGTATTTGAACTATTTATGAACTACATAACTAAGGTAATATTTATTTTTCATTTTATAATATTTGCTTTACGTTACTATCCAAGCTCAATGACATAATGTGTAGTGCTCTCGGTAAAAAATATTTTGGATGATAAAATAAAACGTCCACAAAATGTTGTCGGATTTTTCTGCTGCCGCTACTCTTTTTAAATAAATACTGCAAACATTTTCGGAGCCCTGCGGTTTCGCGGAAAATATTTCCCGTCTCGTGCCTAGCCTACCTTTCTGTTGCTCGTAATTTTGTCTCATTGAAAATACTTTGCTTGAATAGTTGTAAGTTGGTACTTATCTTGATAGCTTCGGGTTTGATGACTTCCTTGATCCTACTCATATTATTAATGCTTAAGTTTGTGAGGATATTTGTGCTTAGTTCGAAAATCGTAACGACTTGACTGATTTTGTCCTGTTGTTTCATATATCCATTTTCTTCCTGGAGCGTCGAACGTTGGCTATCAATTTTATTGAGTACATTTCCTCTGTTGCCTTTCTAGGAAGGGCGACCTCGTCAGTCGGTTCAATACATCATTGTCTTAACCGAATTGGTGTGAGTGAACCGGTCTGCCATTGTTGGATCGAAAGAATTGCCAATTATTTGTCACATACTTTTAACTGTATTTGTTTTAAATTAAGTTTTATTTGTTCCTGGACTAATTTGAAGCTCTTTGCTTAAATTGGATTTAAAACTAATGATCCAAAGGCGGGATTTACCTGTTGGAGTTTTATGTCTATTGCCTAACAGGTGGATTAAATTGCCTGTAAGTGTCGACCATTATGTCGTTGGCTCGCTAGTACGAAACTTTTGGTGTTTGATGATGTTGGTTAAATCTTTATTTTATTCGGACACATTTCAGACTAGGTGCTAAGCATTTACATTTCATCCATTTTAATGCGCATTTGCTCGCGGAAAGATAAAATGGTGTACACCATTTGTTTTCACAAGGAAAGCAGCGCTCTCTACAAACATTGTCGATTTATTCAACTTCAAAGGAACCATTTACGGTAATTTATACCCGTATGTCAGTGGAGCATGCAATCGTTGATCGATCCATGCACACACCTGCAGGATACCAATACCAACAGCCATTACACTAATATATATCGTATATCTTTTCCTAGGGATGTCGAAATGCTTTCTAGATCTTATCAATTCCGTTGCACCTTTGTGTCAACTTTCTTGGATGTAAGGTTTTCAAAGGAATATAAATTGGCGGTTGGGAGTTGTGCTACCTGCGGTTGTCTCCAGGTGCGGCTTAATTTTGAATTGCCTGTACTGTATTAAACTTTTTGGTAAACTATTCGTGTTCATTGAAATCGGTGTCGTGGTTTGGCGTTAGCGACCGACAAGCAAACACATTCAAACAACGATTCTGTTTTCTAATTTTCTAGGGATCCTCCTTATAGTCCACAGTCTCGGAGACATCGGCAGATCACTATCAGGTAGTTTAACAGCTGACAGCCCTAGTTCGTGTTCCTAATTGCACCGTTCGATGCACGGGGTTTCCGGTATTCTATTAGGCATGACCCCCCCCCCCCCAAGCGCACAAATGAAATGAGTCATTCGTACCACTGTTAATTTACCTGTAGTCTCGCCCTCGGTATGACACAATAATAGTGGTACTTAATTATAAGCTTATAACTTTGTCCATTAGCTGGCATGAATGGAGTAGTATAAGTTTTCTTTTTGAATTATTTTTCAAGTACTTATTTGTTTTCTTTTTATTTTAGGCATTTTGGAAAGGGTAAAATAAACGAACTATTTAAACTTGTAAATATTAATATAAACAATTAAACAAGGTCCTTGTTTAATTGATGCCACGATGCGCTTACATGTTTTTTTAGTGTTTAAGTATCTTGTTTATTTTTGTAATTGTAATTTTATTCTGTAATTTGTGTTATCTTCTTTATATAGTATAAAATGAAGTCGCTTCCGCTGTCTGTTCGCTTAGATCTTTTAAACTACTTAACGGATTTTAATACAGTTTTCAGCAATAGATAGAACATTTCATTTAAAAACCAATCGTTGCGAGAAGTATGGGTATAATACATATAATATAAAATCCATACTAATATTATAAATTCAAAATTTTCTGTCGGGCGGGTAGGGGATTGGACAATAAAACACCACATAATACACTAGGTAAAAACATCCATATTATATTAAACACTGTCTGTGTCTCTGTCTGTCTGTTTGTTGCGTTTCACGACAAAACGGCTTAACCGATTTCGATGAAATTTGGTATTTAGGTAGATTATAACTGGGATTGAGACGTAGGCTACTTCTTACCCGACTGCGCAGAAGGAGGGTAATGTTTTTACTTTTTACTGACAAATCACGAGTGCTAAGCCGCGGGCGGGTCAGCTAGTTTACAATAATGAGTTAATATATCTGTCTATCTACATGACATTATCCGCTCCTATGTTTTCTAGAATCTCTAATGCAAAATTTCTTATCATCTTTGTGATAATTCTCATTGTCATCTAGTTTATATTCATAGAAAAGTAGATTATGCTTGTAAAATCCCACATCAGCAAACGATCCGGAAAAAGTCATCTACTGGATGGATTCATCCGCTCGGCAACACTGTGCTCGCAATTTAGTCTGCTGTGGTTTATTCGCAGCCACAGCTAGGTCTGTAGATTACTCCCAGTAGCTACTAGTATCTACTTACTACTCATTTTATACTGTGCTCGTTGCCCCGTGTGTAGCTATGATTAGACCAGTTCGAAAAAAAATTGCACTATTGTAAGTACCTACCTACTTGTTAGTTCTGCTAATGTATGTATCTTTTGAAATCTATACATATAAAATGCTTTGTCCTGAATGACTGATTGACGGATCAACGCACAGCCTAAACCGCTGATCGTAGAGACCTGAAACTTGGAGGGTTTGTTCTACGTATGACGTATGCATCCGATAAGAAAGGATTTTCCGAAATTCTACCCCTAAGGGGGCGAAAAAGGGAGGCAAAGTTTATATGAGACAATGTGATTCCTTGGTCCAATCTACTTAAAATTTTGCATAAACCTTTTTTAACAAAATTGATGGAAGACGTGTTTCGTATTTTATTGAAATTCATCCCCTAACGGGGTTAAAAGGGGTAGAAAGTTATTTAGGCGGTGATTTACATCGAAGTTGATATTAATACTCCTTAGTGCTTTTGATTTAAATTAAATTTTATTTTGAGACATGTTTGAAAACTCAATCCGATTTTATTCAAAAAATGTTAAACTCACTTAAAACTTAAGCAAATACTCTTTAAAATTGGAATGTCTCGAAAGCCACCGTACTATATGAGCACCTCATTTGAAGGTTTCTAAGCTTAAATAGGTTATGCACTTTTAGGACACGACCTCATAGGGACGTAAAGTTCGAAATTTGAAATTGTAAGAACTGTATTTGGAATTGTAGAACATTTTGACGACCTCCTGGCGCAGTGGGCGAATAGTCGGCTGAGACGCAGTGGGTAGCGGGTTCGATTCCCACTGCGGAACAAATGTTTGCATGATCTACAGATATTTGTTCCGAGTCTGGATGTTTTTTCGTTAGATTATAAGAATGTATTAAAAAAAAAGTATATAAGTATTCTATCAGTTATCTGGTTCCCATTGTACAAGCTCTGCTTAGTTTGGGGGTAGATAGCGCTGTGTGAAATGTCTAGCAATATTTATTTATTTACACTTATTTTGGTCAGAAGAAAATAGTTTTCTTTTAGTTTGTCTTAGAAGTTTAATTTAGTGTGTATTGTTTTGTGCAATTTTTTTACATTACATTTATATGATAAATGTGAAATTTTGGATGTTTGTTTACTTGTTTGTTTGTTACTCAATCACGTCGTAACAGCGGAACTGATTTCGATGAAATTTGGTATATACGTAGATTATAACCTGGATTACCACATAAGCTACTTTTTATCCCATAAATCAGTTCCTATGAGATAAAAATGGGGTGTCAAGTCAAGTTGCAACAGCGGATTTAGCTTTATTTCTAGGTTACCTACACATTTAGAACGCATTTGTAATGTGTACGAAGTCGCGGGCATTAGCTGGTAAAGGTATAAAATCCTGTTTTGTACTGGTGACTCTTTAAGAACATGCCGTTTTTTTCTGTTAAGTAATATAATAATATGTGCTTTTTAATCAAATAGGTAGTAGATTAAAAAGCGGATTTTCTTATATTTATTTTTTATGTGTACACAAGAAAATACAAACAAATGATAAAAATAGAGGACATGTTTTGTACAAAGGCGAGCTTAACCAGTTTTTTTTGCATACCTTTCAGGATAGAGATGAGTCTTTTAGTGTTCTCTATTATTTTAAAATGGTAAAATTAAATTTTTATGTACAGTTGTTAATTTTATACAAACTCTCGCTCGCGGCTTCGCATGCCTGTTTTGTCAATCAAAACATTGCCCTTCCGCGCAGTCGGGTAAAAAGTAGCCAATCATAATCTATCTATATACCAAATTTCATCGAAATCGGTCAGGCCGCATAGTCGTAAAAACGTAACAAAGAGAGAGAAAGACAAAGTTACTTTCCGATTTATAATAATAGTGTGGATGCTTTGTTAATTAACGATGCGGAGCAGATTAATTTATCGATAAAAGCTTTTATATCTAGATGACTCGTAAATGAGTTCAATTAATGTTTATATTGTGAATATTAAAATTGTTCGTCATATTTTACTTAGTCAAGTAATGATGTTGGGCGTATTGACCCTCGGCGGTCTGACAATGTTTTGCTCGATGTGTTTGGCAGACCAAGCAATAGACGCGACCAACGAAAGGACGACCATCGCTGTTTTCAATGGCTTAAATACAATGCTGTATCGATAAAATAGAGGTTTTTAATTAATGTGTATACTATCCTAAATGTAGAGTCCTCACAAGTTTTGGATCGCATAATATAAATCTGATACTTTATGAATCAGTCGACTGAAGTCCTCTATCTTAGCTGACCTTAACCAACCGCTATTTGGGATTTACCGGGTCTTGGGTTATCGTAGACTTTATTATTTTTTACGAGCTGCGCGATAACATTCATTTACAGTATTATTCTCTCTGTGGCTCTTTTGATAACGTGAGGCATTAGTCACTCAATCTCAATGACCAACAAGCGCTCATATTAGCAAATTATCAGCGTCACACACACACACACACACACACACCTCCGTGGCGCACTGGGTGAATAGTCAACTGAGACGCAGGAGGTTGTGGGTTTGATTCCCGCCTCGAAACAAATGTTTGCATGATCTACAAATATTTCTTCCGGGTTTGATTTTGTCTTAAAATAAGTATGTATTTACAAAAAGCATATGTATATGTAACTGGTCGATTAGTTAACTGGCTTTTATATTACAAGCTTCGATTAGTTTGGGACTACATAGTGATTTATGAAATGTCCAGCAATATTTATTTATTTACATTATAATAATGCGCATCACGATAAAAGTGACACCATTTCGCGTTGGTGGAATTAATGTAAAGCCGAATAGAGGGCCTGTAGCCTCTGAATATAGCAGGATATTGTGGCTTGCTATCTGCTGTCTCACGATACAGGATGTTATAGACCACATCGGGCCGATAATTTACTTCGTTGAAAGTGTTATCACGTTCCGTCGTCGACATAAGACTATTATTATATTCGAAACGATGTTCTGCCCTGCCTTATGCAGTTTATTGAGCCTTTGGTACATGCACTTCTGGATGTGTTATGCAAGACAACCAATTTAATTTATACATAGTTGTCTACGAGTAGAATTTATCTCGATTTATTTCACTTCCTAGCTTCCTACAAAACGCTTTCGAAACAATATTTCCTTATTGAAATTTCTATTGACATTGTGGGTGGGATTAGCGACGCTATCGCTTTACGCCAGACAGCGGTAGACATTCTACCGGTAAAGGTATAACTGCAAACTTAGTGTGTTGTCCTAATAAAAGGTGTTCATATGCCAAGCCAGATAACCACCTAGGTAGCTATTTCAATGGTGAATATTTTAAGTCTCAAGACTTGACTACAAAGCTTTTCTCTAACCTGCAGGTCCTTTTAGGGGGACTTGGTGTTTTCCTCGTTGTACCCTGATAAAAAGTAGCCAGCCAGCCAAATTAGAGTAAATCCTTTCTCTATCCTAAAAAGAGAAAACCATAGTATTGCAATATTTGTTTAAAGTAAGCCTATAAGTAATTCACGTTGTGGTATTCAGTTTTCATTGAATTAGGATCAGAAGCAATGTGCACCTCAACGTCTGAAAACAGTTATCTTATAGCCATTGATTATTAAAATCTAAATATAAAAATGCATTTACTCATTGAAATTACAAGGATCTTTTTGAAACGTCAATTTTACTGCCTATTCTTTCGCGATCAAGCCAGGAAAGAAAGGCAAGAAACAAGGCTGGTTGTTGTTTTTAATAATCCTTTTAGAATACATAACAATAAAGAAAATAAATAAAGTCTAAATTGTAACATCTTGACCAAGTTGGAGCAATTTTAATTCCAAGCTTCTCCATCATCTAAATAAACCGATATGTTGTATAAACCGTTTTTTATAATGATTTTGTTTATTTTTCCACAGATGATCCTCGTTCGACGGTGTTTGGCTCGGTGACGGAAGGCGTGTTCGAAGGAAAGATCATCGCCCACGACGGCTCCTACTACGTGGAGCACGCGAGGCGGTACTTCCCACCGAACAGTACCCGCACCCGGGTCCATTCGATCATCTACAAGGATGGTGACGTCACGGATCCTTACTCGAACCTTAGACACGGTAAGTTGTACCCAGAAGTAAAAAATCGTACTTTATGCCTCTTACTACAGAGCACGATGTCTTCCACCCCTCACCAAACGCGCTGTAAGTGAGGATCATCCTCATGAGTGCTGAGCTGATGATCCTTCCGTGAACGGTTGTCGGTTCTGTAAGCAATGATCTGCCCACTATCACTTAAACTTGCAAAATCTTTATTGACACCCGAGATCTCCCACGCAATCTTACGAACGAAGCGGAGCGACTCTACGACCTACGACATACTACCTACATAGTGACGTCACCGAACACGAACAGAAAACACGGAATGCTATTTTATTGTGCTACGGGCAGCTGTGACAAGTAAACTGCTTCCACACCCTACCTTCCGCGGGCACGGGAAAGTCGTGGTTTCCCGGTAGAAACCACATTGCGTGCACCAATGACAAATGAATACGATGTACGTATAATTAATTATGCGCATACGTAAACTTAAGAACCTACCGCACACCTCGTAGGAAAACGGGAGTTTCTTAGAAACAAGGAATATACTTGTTCAAATAATCAGAATAGTTTTCCTTTATATTTATTTGAGAAGAATTTACCCATTAACATGAAACTTATAGATAGTCCAATTACATTTAAGACCAGGCTAAAAAAGCTTTTGCTGCAAGGGTGTTTTTATTCAGTGGATGATTTCAAGTTACAATGCAATTCAAAATAATTTAAGTAATTCTATTAATTTATGACATTTTTTTTTATTATATCTTTGACATTGTTATATTAGTGTTGTTTTTGTTAAGGTTTGTATTTTGAATTGTGTATGTTTTATTGATTTTTTTTGTATGATGTGTATGATTATTTAATTTAATATATATGTATGGTGTTTCAAATACAATTGGTTGATTGTTTTATGAATAATAAAATGAAAAATGAAATAAAATGAAGCTTTAGCCGGCAATAGTATATCATCTGATTCGACTTTGTTTAGTAATATCACAGAATACTAATTATTATTAATACTTTTTATTGTAGAGTAAGTTCTCGCATGTTGAGTTATAGACTAATTACTCCCAAAGTGATTTAATGACTGTTTTAACCGGGAATGACAGTGTAATGCCGTCCGAAGCACGAAGCTTACTTGTAAATGCCAATATCGGTCGCGTCTCTAAACAACCGTGCTGAAAGTAGCTCGGTCAGGTCGATCTGTTAGAGAGGACAACCAGGTAACTAACTATTCTACGATTTTACTGTTGAGTAGAATTGGTTAAATTGCAGTACCCTTCTGACGTTGGTGGGTAGACTAGGTAGTGAATGAATGAAATCGTTTCAAGAGCGGGCGGGGCGGTCGGCACGGTTGCAATTTTAACCCGCTTGTTCATTTCGCTTGACTCAAGTTGATAAAAGTATGACTGTTCCAGTCTTGCATTACACGCATTGGACGGAAAATATAAAGCAGTTTCTTGAAAAACGTGAATCATTTTAATTGCTTCAAAAAATGTGACTAATTTTATCGTCTACACGTGCATTTCCTCTCACCTTGCCAAGATTACCGCGACTGAAATTGCATTCCGAAAGATTGAACAAAGCCGTATTTGCTTGTAATAAATTGCGATTTGTTACGAATGAACCAATTAACAGTATTTTAATTCCATTACCAGGCACTGTACGTACAATTAAGTTTTGCTCGCGAACGTGCAATAACGAAATTAACTAGCAGATACTCGTAAACTCCACGCGCAGTTCGTTCGTAGACGATGAGAGTGGAAGTGGGAGACAGGTAATTCGCTTTGCAGTTCATAGAACACAAGCCGGCTCACTCCAAAGAAACAACAGTTCATGACTCGGTTTTCTTCGAATAACACGTTAGAATAACACCAAATTAGCATGTTTGCTAATAGGTGAATATGGGAACCATGTATCCCTAATCGATCTTGCATCACCTTTAATCACCGTCGGATTTGTGAAACTACCTTTTCACATGACAGTTGGAAGGTTGTGAACTGACGACCAGTTTCATTTAGTCTTGAATATAATACTCGCTCAAAGGTAAACCGCTCACATCACTAACCTACTCTGTTTTAGTAATTTGTGTGAATCATGTCCGTGTAAATTGTCGGCTCTTTCTAGATTTGAGTCAAGGTTAAAACCGTTGCCATATTCCCCTAAGTTTGTTGGAGATGATCTCAGTCTTCATTTTATTGGACAAAATGAACAAGCTGTGCCCTTTGGCTGTGTTTGCATAGAAGTTTCGCCACAGTGTCGCGCACCAAATGGATTGCATGTTGTATGCACGCAAGGTCGGTTAACAAAGTTTAATCTCATTTGCTCGGTGCTGTCGCTGGCTGATTGCAACACGGCTTCCGAGGATTCGCCCTAATTTATTGCTGTATGTTCGATTTGTGTCGTTGTCATACACATTGTTAGGAGGCACTTTTTTTTTGTAATAGATGCCTGCCTACGGAACCAGACTGAGTTAGCGAAGTCAGTAGCAAAACCCATAACTTTCTTATCAATAGCAAAAGTCTCTGTGCATAGAATATGTCCTCATGGAAATTCATTCCGTGGTGAGCGAAAGAATAGACTGGTCTGGCAACATTTCGAAATTTTAAACTTTCATAACAAATTTAAAACAATAGCAGCATTAGGAATAGTCCGTATCTATACAATGTCATTAAACCAGTTCAAATAAAGCGTTACATATTCATTCGTCCGCACCGCAGTTTGTAGGCTGCGCCGGAATGGTAATTTCGCGTCAACAACACCGCCCCCGCCCGCCTAGCCTCACCCGGCTGCCGAGTTTGCATTTTTGTCGTTTCAACTGTGTTGTAGATGCAATTTCGTAGCACAACGACCCACCTGAATATGCGAGACTCTGACTCTACTGAATCGCATAAATACGATCCCCTTTCAAAGTTATTACGTTGGGCGTAGGTAGAGACCGCCTGTAAACAACATTGGGGTGACATTATTATAATTCATGACGGTATTGATTAGATACGAATACGTTCTAGCTTTCTACATTTACATGTATTTCTCAGAATTTATCACTGTACTTATCATATACTTTGCAGTCTGCTTTATCATAAGCAATTTATGAATAGCCTTCTTAGGAAACTTAAGTATATTTTTCCTTTCAGAAAATTGTGTTTGATCGGAAAATAAATGTGTTGAGTAAACAGGAAGGGTCGCGTTCGTAGCTACATTTGTTTTCATTACGAGTTATTGAACAGTCCTCCCGATCCCTCTAAGCGTTCTCTATAGAGCTTTTATTTAAATATGAAAGACTTCATCATCATCATAGGCCTTTACATCTATAGAACATGAATTAAGTAAGACTTCAACCGAGACGATAAAGGTCGTCTTTTGACAAACAAGAATGTCTATCATCATGCTATTTACCAGTGGTTCGCCCCGATCTCGCGAGTCTCCGATAAAAACAAAAATATATTATTTGTAATCTTTGACGATCAAAATAATGCCACGAAATAAGAACCAACTACTTGACCTACAGTTTCATTCAAATTTCAGGTAACGGGAGTTCATGTTATGTGGTTTTACTTTTTGGGGTATACAAAATGCAGTTATTCTAGATTTCAGACTTTTGCCTATATTTGTGTCACTAAAGCTACATGAATACCAAATTTCAGCATTGTGGGATCACTGGTGTACCCTGTGAATTTTGTCAAAGTTTTGTTTTTAGTATCGCTAATAACTCAAAAACTACAAGGATTAAACTAAAAATAAAAACAGGGTTCAAATGTGTTAATAAAGACCTTTCATTTGACGTCCCACTTGACTTAAAAATTTCCATTTAATTTTTTTTACCCCTCTTGAACCCCAATATCTCAACAACCCCCCAACATTTTTAGCTCATTTAGTCACATCCAAATTGTGGCATCACTACCTACCTGTGTATCAAATTTCACGATGATCGGATCAACGCTTCGAAAGTTATCCTCGGACAAACAAACATACTTACATACATACACACAACGCCGATTTGCCCAAGTTGATTTAGAGATCTCGCTTCGCTCGATCAATAAGTCATACACTACAACACAGATCAAGACAACAGGACACAAACCAAAACATTGAAATTAATAGGTCCTTGTTTTTGTAGAGTTCGATCTATTATTTTATTTTTGTCACTAAGTACATACATATTTCCTCGCTAACATTTTCGCTTCGTTTGTATGTCATGTTAAATTGACCATGGTCCCACACGTCAATAATTTCTTTACGCAAACCTTGTGCAAGCCTGGTTTCTATGGAAAGAATTTATTCAAATTTCTAGCCTTTTCATAGGCTTGCGCAAGCTTCCGTGGGATGCATTAGATAAACTTTCTGGACTCCATTATTCGGCTGTTTTCATCCTAAACTCGCGGTAAGCTTCAAATCCGATGTTTAAGTTTTTAAGTTTTCACGTAGATAAAACACGTTATTATTTCTGCTATATTAAAAAGCCCCTGGCTGTTTAACTTCGCGTACGAGTAAAGTGTTGTATGTTGCGTGCGACTGAGCATCAACATGTTGAGTATATAAGCCTCACGTGAAATCCGCCTTGTGGATCACTAATTTAATTTACCAAGCTCCCATCTTGCGTAAATAGAATTTGTACAATTTGAACATCTCATCTCATCTCAGAACGCCTCGAATTTCGGAAAACTCTGTATCAATTCCGGAGCGAAAAGTTAGTGACATCGCTTGGATTCGCTTCGAAGTGTAAATAAGCATATGTTTTGCGGTCCCTTCTGCCATAACTTGGCTAAACCACTTGGCATGTCTCGGAGCTGTGTGCTCTTCGGATTTATCTCTACAGAAGGCGCAAGTTGAATATTGAAAATTCCGTGTGCAATATCTAAGTGATGTGTGAAATGTGTTTTGAATACTAAATGCATGATGTCATTAGCTGTAGTCTATTGTGGAATTCTTCCGATATAGTACAGAATAGGTATTATGTAGCAAGCGATTTCAGATAAATATTATATCCGTATCCCGCAGTATAACTCCTCACATCGTATTGAAAAGTCTGTACTCGATAGAGTAGAATGACATCGTTAAAGTTCGTTTGCGAAAGGATCCAAGAAGTCTCGTTAGGAGGACATCGAACGAGGGTTTGAGTTGGAAAAGTAAATGTAGAGATTTCTGGGATTTGTAGATGATACTTACTCTTTTATTTTAAACTTGTTGCAATATAAAATATATATAGACAGACTTTTATTTGCACACACAATGCAATAAAAAGGTATAACAATAAAGAAAAGAACAAAATAAAGTAAACAAAACCGAGAAAACATATAACAAACAAAGGAATAATATAACAAAATTATAAGTATACAATGTAAGCAGGGAAAAATTAACAAGAGGTAAATACATTATGTATGTGCTAATGCTAAGATTTGGTATAGAAGTTCATCGGGTGAGCAGTGTTCTGTTTTATTAGAACAGTAATCTAATCTAACTGACAGGTCTAAATGGTCCATCTGCAACTATTTTAATGCATGCAAAGATGTACTTATATGATCTATCTGATCGAAGCGATATCTCCAAATCAACTGGGGAAAATTGGCGTTGTATGTATCTAAGTATGTATGTATGTTTGTTTGTCCGAGGATAACTTTCGAAACGTTTATCCGATCATTGTGAAATTTGGTATATAAGTAGGTACTGATGCCACAATTTTGGTGTGACTCAATGAGCTAAAAATGTGGCGGGGTTGCTGATATATTGGGGTTCCAGAGAGGTAAAAAAAATAAAAATGAGACTATTAGGTCAAAGAGGACGTCAAATGAAAGGTCTTCATTAGCACATTTCGACTCCGTTTTTATTTTTAGTAAAGTCATTGTAGTTTTTGAGTTATTAGCCATAATATAAACTGAAATTTGACAAAATTCACAGGGTACACCAGTAACTCCACAGTGCTGAAATTTGGAGCTTTAATGACACATTTAAAGGGAAAAGTCTGAAATCCAGAATAACTGCAATTTCTACTCAAAAAAAAAACCGTTTTACATGAACTCCCGTTAACTGTAACTTAAATGAAACTGTAGGTCAAGTTATTTGGTTTTGCATTTCGTGGCACTATTTTGATAGTCAAAGATTCCAAATCATATTTTTTTGTTTTTATGGGAGACTCGCGAGATCTCAGTTCGGGGCGAACCACTAGTTTAACAATGTACAAAACCCCCCACCTTACATTTAAATTGATTAAGAAGTGAAGTCCTATGATGTTGGCAATATAGTATTTACGAAACCGAACGCCAATATTTGAGTTTATTCAGTCGGTTTCAATAAAATCACATTTAAGATTACCGCAAATGTGTTTCGAGTTTAACGAGGCAAATATGATATTTGTAGTAGCCTGCAGGCATTAGCGCACACAGATGATGCTGTAGTTAGTGCAGGTTCAGTGCGCCGCCGCCAGCAGCCGGTAATTTCCGTTATCTGGATCCGTACAGTTGTGGAGCTACCGACTTATACGAATACATACATTATGTTATTGACTTTTTATAAATAAGGTTTTTTGTTAAAAGGTAGACTTCTACGGTAAGTTTTACGGACAGGTCTAATCAACTCTCACTCTTATAAAGGGAGCTTATTATAATATTAACACAGAGCCAAACAAACTCGGTGCTAGATTCGTGCTATTATTTTCTATTTTTTTTTTCAAGATTATTACTTTTCTTACTAGACGCTGAAATGTTTTCCAATATATTTCTCCAAGTAAATAAATTGAGACGAAAATAGGGTACTTCTAAAATAGGATACGTTTACTCAAGTCTCGTCATTCTATTAGTTCCCTTTGTTATGCATTGTGTAGTATATCTTTGTGTTGTAATGTCTGCAAATAAATGTATTTACTTTCTTCTGAAGCCACAAATTGATTCGAACACGTTTCAAGTTTTTATTTGCGATTCCAAGATATAAAAAGACTATTTATGTATAAAGCAGTTCAAAAACAGCTTTCTGTGTACTCAATTATATTCATTGAAATGTTATTAGATAGTTATTTGAAACTAAAATGTTTACTTGACGACTGGTAGAGATATCTCGAATAAAATCTGTGATAACTTTATCAAAGCAAATCGGGTAGGTACACGAAAATCGCGTAAATAAACATTTTAAGACACAATATTTATGTAATTCAACTGAAATTCGAATTCCACTAATATAAATGGAAAAGTATATGTTATTTTTGTTGCTCAATCGTAATATAACGACTATAATGGATTTGTATGAATTTGGAATAGATTTAGGTCGTGACCTGAATACTGAGTGATAGATAATACTGACAGACCACTTTGTATCCGGAAAGAACGCAAATGTAACCGTGGGAAGTTTATTTGTTTATTGAGTACTAATAAATAAATAAACATATGGAATTGGTGCGATAATTCGAACTACCAATAAAGACACTCTATTCCCGAAGCTCTCTTATTTATTTTTCTCGCATTTAACTTCAGCTCCGGCTAAAGTACCGTAAAAATGTAATACGGCAAAAAAAGAATCTGAACAATTCGCGTGAAAATAGTTTCAGCTCCTGGCGTATAATCTGACGGTCGCACAGCGCAGGAGCTTCGTTAAAATGCAGCGCCGGATGCGAAACGCCAATGTGCACTAACACGACACACGCTCACTGTAAAAATTCACCATTCAGCAGTTTTTAATTTAAAATCCCAAGCTTTTCGTTTGCATTGTACTTTTCATGCGTCATTATAAATTTCTACTGGACTGTTCGTGCCTAGATTAACCCTCGGCCATTACGTTTTGTTTGATGTATCGTTTTTCACCGCAATCTTAATGGATGTTTCAGGTTATTCTTTAATGAAGCAATGTTTTCCCCTGTAACTGCTTATGGAATTATGCGATGGAAATGAGTAAAGGAATATACGTTATTTCGTTAGCAGACATTTCTCAAGGAATTATTAAATCGCCTAAATAGGAGCTTGTCATCTGCAGATGGCGAGACAGACTAAAACCAACCTAACTTCCTACTTTTTAAGTTTGAATGTTTGTTCCTCAATCACATCTGAAACAACATTGTATAAAAATTTAAAACTTTTTTTTTACATAAAAAAACCCTTTTCGCTTACGAACGCCAGCTTAAAACATCGGTCTTTTTCGGTTCGTGACTAGGACGATATAAAAGCTACTTTTTAGCCACACGAGTAAACCAGAAGCCAGAAGCTAGTTATTTAGGTAGGTGTATACCAAGCGAAGGAGAGCTAAAACAAAGAGGGTCGGATAAATGTGTGTTCGGGTTATAAATCTCCCACTAACTTGGTTGATAAATCTCGGAATAACTGTATAGAAAGAGTTCCGTGTCGTCGTTTCGCTATTTATTCGAACGAAGAAGCAGGACCGTGTCCTATAACTCTCCAGCGAGACCGCATGACTTGGAATTTGTCATGAATTTTAAAATATAACCATTAATTTCTAAAACATTGCAACTGTTTGTAACATACCGAGGTTTCCATCGATTCTTTCTCGAGAGGTGTAATAGAGTCTTTGATTATTGTTTTGAAGTTTGTTGGTTCGAATACTTCGACGGTAGTTTATTTAGAAATACACAACGGCTTGCACAACGATCCCTAAACGTATTTAGCGATTAAATATGTATAAATCTGACGTATTTGTACGATTTGACGTTTAAATCATATTTAGCCAATAAATGCGTTTAGACATCGTTGCGCAAGTTGACCTTAGTGATGTTACCTGCTAGAAATACATAAGTAGCACATATATTTATAGTAAAAAAAAATCACTAAATGAACTAACACTGCCGCAATACTATGTGATCTGTGAAGGAAACATCGTGAGAAAACCGGCATGTCGTAAAACTCAAAAATTTAATGACGGACTTGTAAATGGAACCTCTTTCAATCCTCACACTGGTTCTGCAACCATCATACCCGTTTATATTTAAAGCTGGTCAGTGGTTACTGATACCCACAACACAAGGAAACCTATAGAGTGAGGTCAGTTATTCAGTATTGTGTGTCTATTGACTGTTATATATTTCTACTTTTAAAACTAAAGTAAACGAAGTAACCATGATATATTTAGTGAAGATAGTGTTCATAATAGTTCTAAAAGTTGTAAGCGCTATTTAATCGTTAGACACCATCCATTTCCTCGTCATTTGTCAAACAGAATGAAAGTTAAATCAAAGGCATACTTTAGAATGACGATGTTAAACAGCGTGCACCAAGAAGAAACCAGTGATAGAAAGGTCTTACTTTGGATCGATTCTTTAGTGAACCTCCGTACATGGCATTAATTCGTACGTTCGACTAATCCGGATTATAAATCTCGGTAAATCGTCTCGACGTATTCGGGACACGTAGGGCTTGCGTCTATTTGCAATTGTTATTGTGCTGTGTTGAAGAATGTGATGGAATTGAATAAATAATGCTGGACATTTCACACAGCGCTATCTAGTCCCAAACAATTTTGCTATATTTGTGTCACAAAACCTACACCCATACCAAATTTCAGCAATGTGGGGTTACTGGTGTACCCTGTGAATTTTGTCAAAGTTCAGTTTTAGTATGGCTCATAAAATAACTTAAAAAAATACAAGGTATAAACTAAAATTAAAAACGGGGTCGAGATGTACTCACAAAGACCTTTTATTATACGTGCTATTTGACCGGATAGTCCCATTTTGGTTTTTTTACCACCCTTTAATCTCAATACTTCAACAACCCCCACACATTCAACTCATTTGGTCACACTAAAATTATGCCATCATTACCAATTTCAAACAATAAAGACATCAAAAAATAAAGGCCAATTTGATATCTCTTTCGGGTTTTGGGTTAGAAAAGGACAACAAGAGATATTTTGAGACTTCACCAATACAGTATCTGTGGTTAGATGGCAAGCATTATGCAATATCACTACATAAGCTTACTTAATAGTGTTTGTTGTTACATGCCAAAATAAATTTCACATTTCTATGGTAAACATTTCACAAATGTATTTATTATGCTCATCAAAATAACCTCTTCCATTTTTGTGCGTTTATTATCAAACACCCTATATACATAAAATACCGAAACCCGGAACAAATATCTATAGACCATGCAAACATTTGTGCCGCTGCAGGAATTGAACCCGCAACTTTTTGCGTCTCAGCCGGCTATTCGCCTACTGCGCCACAGACATCGTCGAATGAATGAAAGTTCTTTATCCTCACCACCTCACAAGCTCGATACAACGTATGAGAAAATTATACAAATGTAGCAAGCTAAAGAAGTAAATGAAGCTAACGGTATGAATCGTAGCTAGTGGAAATCCATAATCCCTGTCTACTGCTTCCGGACTATTGCGGAAACAGGCGCGGTTTTATGTAGGTGACAGATAACACGTTTTTGGTAGTCTGGTGCGATACTGATGATAAATGTCCTGTGAGTTATCTACAGTACTACCGGTGGGCGGTGCTGGCTATATAATAGGACTCTGTAGTTAGTCATTTGGTTGAAGAATTTGTAAAAGGATAATCTTCGATTGCAGCCTCAGGGTAGCCTTCTGAATTTCTTTATCCAACTTTAAAAAGCTCCATCTAATCAAAAAGAAAGCCAAACACATTTTTTTTTCTCACAAAGTTGTAGTAGATACTTAATGTATTCTAAATTTAAATGCAAAAAAACCTTCGGGTACCTACTTACCAACAGTAATATAAAATATAAAAAAAAATTAAACCGCATATTTAATTTTCATTATTCTAGGTCACGTCGGTGGCTGTGGCATCACAGATGAGGTTGTCCAGTGGATGGAGAGGATCCAGAACTCGGGAGTGGAAGAGGAAGTGTCTTCCGCCACGCCATCACAACCCACCCCAACTCCGAACCACCACGTGCCGGTCTCACCACCACCTCATCCTAATAGCTTGAGGGATGACCCTCCCAGGTAATCACAACTAGAAATCTAGAGGAATTATTGATCGTCTGGTCGTGTTTTGTTATGGTACGACATTAAATGAAAACACGGGTAGGGCTAATGGCTATTGGCTAGTATGGTTGTAAAATAGGTTCTTTTCAAATTCAATACCATAAAAAAAATCAAACAACCTTGATATCAAGTCCTAAAATATCAATGAAACAGCCTGTATATAATAGGTAATCAAATCATATTCATTAATCATGTAAGTAGGTACCTATTAAACTGACTGAATGGCATCGTCGCAAAAGCTCCGCCGATTTACGTTAAAAATAGTTAATTGGAAATGTATCTATTATTAGATAAATATTCAAGTTGCAGGTATTCAACCCACCTCTAAAATCAGTTAATAAGAGTCCGGATGTGTGTTTTATATTAATGTCGTTATGATGTTCAAAGTTTCAGAGAAACTATGTAAATTATTACATTGACCTTAAGTTCTGACCTCTGATCCCTTTGATGATCCAGTTCCCAAAATATTCTTATTGAACTAGGCCGTGAATGTTTACAGACGAAACATAAAAATAAAAATAACGTGTTTCTTTTGGCAAAAATCTCATAACATCCAACAAAATATCTGCTACTTTTCTAACATGTTTCTGACGTAGCACACACTCAATCAGCTAAAGGTTAATGCATACTCGTGCCATAAATATTGTGCCTACCTACACAAGCAAGCAGTGTTTCAGATGATAACGCTTGCTCTAGGCTCGTTTAATTCAGGCAAAAACGCGTCTAGATTCCGTTCAAAGACGCCCACGCCTGTAAATCAAAAGCCAAGTAGTCTAGGTACTTTGTACCACTTATTCTGTGGCCCTAAGGGCGTGGTCACATCACCACGGCACGGCCCCGCACGGTGGAAATTTAAAGTGCGGCGTTTTTCATATTTTTAGAAGCTTTTATTTAATTTGCGATGTTTGGTCAAATCTTGCAACTGAATTTTAAACTAGTTCCCCCAACCGATTGAGCTGAAATTTGAAATACATATGTAACTTCGGTGACAATGCAATAATATGGTTCCGTGGAGGTGATCTCATGATGGAGACGGATGCTAGACAACGGAACTTCTGAATGGATTATGGTAGGCTATTGTAGGAACATACTTGCTGCCAACAAATTGCCGTTTAAATGTTGCTTGTTTAAGAGCACCTCTCCACTCCCACTTCGTCTTATTGATAGGAAGAAACTAAGTAGAAGAAATAATTTGGAAACCAAAAAAGTTGGTTTTTGTGAATAAACTTTAATAAAGAGATCATTCAAGCAAAGTCTATTGTTGTTTGAAATAAATCAGGCTATCGATCAACGGTAAGAAACCACTAATAATAAAAATGTTAAAGTTTGGATGTTTGTTACTTTTTAATTGCGAACGGTTTGGGAAGAAATTATTTAGTAGGCTATTTTTACGCGGCTTCGCACGCGTGTTTTGTCAATAAAAAGTAGTATGTACCAAACTTCACAGAAATCAGTCCAGCCGTTACGTAACGCGTAACAAATGAAAAAACTCACTTTCACATTTAATATATTAGTTTAACACGATATGTAAAAAAAATTGAGCAGCTAAGTATCGGTCGTATTCAATAACGAAAATTGGTACTGATTTCATATTTAAGCAATATTTACTTGACGATTTAAACATAAATGAAAGTTAGAAACGCAATTGGTGAAACTTTTCTCGATACAATTATTTGTCAAAGTCGGCTCTTCTAAAACACTAATATCGTTCATTCTCCGACTCTAGAAAAGATTTAAAGTATTTTTTACACAGTTATGTATGTAATTATGGTATGTAAATTAATTGAAAGGCTTTTTTTCATATGTTGATTCTCATGCAATTCAATATTTTATCTTTTGTCGCTTACATCATTTACTCCTGCAACAACGCGGCGCGGCTATGATATGTTTGTCTCGTTCTTCACCTAAGCAAGTAAATAGCACTGTCACTTTTTTGCGCGCGGGGCACAGATCTATATGCTCCGCCCAATCGTCACCGAAATTAAACTTGTATATCGTCTTAATATGAATATGAGTAGGTGAGTTACTGTGGGTAGAAATTAGTATTTTATTACAGATTTAAACGGGTATTTATCGCGTATGTACCTTTTTTATTAGTTGTCCCGACTTTCCGAATGTGTTGCATTGCAACACAGTGTGAGGTGCTGCAGCTGCCATCACTTCTCGACGGTAGCTCTAAGTTTACCCGCGAAAGCCGTGCTGTTGCAACACACTCGAAACGTCGGGATAACAAATAAAAAAGGTACATACGCGATAAATACCCGTTTAAATCAGTAATTATGTACAGTGATCGCGGAAGTGAAAAATACTAGCATTTTATTTACACATTTTTTAATTTAACTCCATTTTCAGGCATTGGGACTTCCACACGTACAACAAATACTCGCGAGCGGCGAACACGGGCGAGCATTCGCGCTCGAAGCGAGCCACCCCCACACCAGACAACGCCCCTAACTCATGTTCGCTGTACATACAAACAGACCCGCTGATATGGAAACATGTGAGGGAGGGTTTCCCTGATGTGAGTATTTATTTTTATCAGCTTAAACCTTTTAAGACCGTCTTTTAGACATAGACAATCATTTATTTGATACATACAACAGATAAAAACAGAAAGATGATTATAATTATTAAAAACAAATAAGTACTGAAGATGGAGGGCGACGTCGTGGTCGGCCGAGAAAGCGTTGGCGGGACGATTTGGTCACCTTCCAAAGAAGATGGTGGGAGATAGCGACGGATAGCCTTTGCCCTACAGTGGGACTCTACGGGCTAATAATAAACACTCTTCTATCAAAAGTGAACCGTAAAAACTGAATTTGTTCGTTTTTTTTCATTTTAGTATATGTTGAATGCAATGAACCTCCTTCTGTTTTAAAATTACTTACGGCCCTAGGGGCGTAAATCGCATTTACGCATCAGATATAGAGGTAACAATGACCTATTTTCAAAGTGCTGAAAATTTTATTTAACCTCTATAATGTAATGTTTCAGCACGCAGATAGAAGTAAAAAGAGCGAAGTCGATATGAAGACACGCGAGGAAATTCTCTCTTTGATCTCACATCATGTGACGGCGGTCAACTATATTTATCGAGACACTAAATTCGATGGGCGATTACAACATAGAAATATCAAATTTGAAGTGCAACGGATAAAGGTGAATATTGTTTGGAGCTTCTAACAGAAATTGTATCCCCAGGGATGTAACCCTAGGGTCGTCTTTTAATCACGTGAGGCCGTCCCTTTCAAACCCACAGTGCGTATCCCACGTGTGTAAGGGACGGCCTGACTTGACGACAGGCGGGCGACAGCAACTGGCTTAGGTAATAGGCCTTGCCTGAGTCTGTGTTCGCTGATAACTACAACCCTCTTCAAGTCGCAAGTGAACAGGCTTATTCTAGACAAATATGTTCCATCGTAGACAGCATCATCGCTTACCATCAGGCGAGGGGCACTAACTCTAGTGCAGGATTAAAGTAACTTGATGCTCTAACCAATCTTCCCCTGTGGGCCTCCCTATCCTTAAGTGAACTCTTATAGGCTAATCCAGGACTGGCACCAACGTGACTTTAATGATATCTGCGTAAGTGTGTTAAGTTTTATCAAAGGTGTATAGGTTTTAGATTATGTTGTAAACACTAATTGACGCTAACTATTATCCCCTTAGATCGACGACGACGAACTATGCAGTAATCACTTCTACCCGAGCGAGACGAACCAGTTCTGTATGGAGAACATTGATGTATCCAACTTCCTGAATCTGCATTCGCTGGCTAACCACGAAGACTTCTGCCTCGCTTACGTGTTCACGTACAGAGATTTCACTGGTGGCACGCTAGGTAAGAACCTGTTCTACTTTGCATAGGTTAGCTGGAAGAAAATGTAAGTAAGTAGATCGTAAGAAGAAGAAGATATTAGTTTCTTGTGAAAGAGCTCGTCCGGGGAAGTACTACCACCATATCTATGTCTGCCGCCAAGCAGCATTGCCGTGTTTCGGTTTGAAGGTTACAGTCGCCGGTGGAATTACAGGCACATGAGACTTTACACCTGTATGCTTCAAGTTGATGAACAGTGGCAGATGGCAGTGCATTATAGGGCGCGTTTCCGCGCCCTATAATCATGGAATAATAAGGAATGCGTGCCCTACTAGGTAATGCTTCGTTATAGTCGATGGTTACGACACGGTATCATGTGGACCATAGGCTTGTTCCATCTCTAGGATGTATAAAAATAATAATAATGGAGAACATTGATGTATCCAACTGGGAAAGCTGACAACATCGCCTGCGCCGCGTATGTAGTGGCAACATAGTGGCGACGCGGCCACGCGTGGTCCAAGCGTTTGATTTTGTGCCATATGTTACTAAACTACCCGCACTTAAATAATCAGATACGCCATTATTTAACTCAATCAAATATTATATCACACAATTGTATATAATTTATATTAATATACTTCTAATTTAAATTTTACCTACATAATTTCTCAATACACAATAATAATTGGTCTTATTTATATAAAATTAATGTATTGTTATTTTTATTCTACTTGATATTAAGCAGTGGGAGTACAGCTGCAGATCTAACTAGGCTTTTCAGTCTAGTTAAAGCAATGGATGCTAATTACATAATTGTGTCACATCATCTTAATTTTTGTGAAATGTTATCTAATAAAATGTATTGAATTTTGTTTTATATATTTTGTCAAATAAATATTCGTATTGTTATGTCAGGTCTGGCGTGGGTCGCCAGCGCGAGCGGCGCCTCTGGCGGCATCTGCGAGAAGTACAAAACGTACACGGAGACCATCGGAGGGATATATCAGAGCACTAAGCGCTCTCTCAACACCGGGATCATCACCTTCGTCAACTACAACAGCCGAGTACCGCCTAAAGTGAGCCAGTTGACGCTCGCTCACGAGATCGGACATAACTTTGGATCTCCGGTAAAGTTTTATTTTGGGGGCGTCCATTAATTACGTTAGGTGTTCAGGGGGGGAGGGGGACAAACCGAATCTCGCTCAATGTGACGTGGTGGAGAGGAGTGGTCTCGGCAGACATCACGTAATTTTTTTTCTGAGAATGCAGTGTGAAATTGCGAGAAAATTAAATTAAATTAACCTCAAATAACAGTAAAAATAATGACATGTGTCAATAACAAGCCCAGGGAAAAATGTCACGTGAGATAAAGGGGGGGGGGGGAGTTGAACCAACGACATCTCGTTAGGGGGAAGGGGGGGGCAAAAATCGATAAAAACGCCTCACGTAATTAATAGATTAATAATTTACACAGCGCCTGGTGGTAAATTGAAGCAATAGCTGGGTAAAGAATGTTATATCTTTATGAAAGATGTTATAGTTGACGACCTCCGTGGCGCAGTGGGCGAACAGTCGGCTCGGACGCAGGAGGTTGCGGGTTCGATTCCCGCCGCGGAACAAATCTTTGTATGATCTACAGATATCTACTTCGCTCCGGGTGTCATTTTAAGTATGTATTTTACGAAAATGTAAATGTACATAAGTATTCTAGCAGTTATCTGGTTTCCATAGTACAAGCTTAGCTTAGTTTGGGGCTAGATATCGCTGTGTGAAGTGTTCAGCATTATAAATTATTATTAATATTTTGTAGCACGACTACCCGTCAGAATGTCGGCCGGGCGGTCAAGAGGGCAACTTCATAATGTTCGCGTCGGCGACATCTGGCGACCGACCGAACAACAGTCGCTTCTCGCAATGCTCAGTGGGCAACATCAGTGCAGTGTTAGACGCAGTCAGGGATGGAAGGAAAAGAAACTGTCTTACAACCAGTCAAGGCGCATTCTGCGGTAACAAGATTGTGGAGGACGGGGAAGAGTGTGATTGTGGTAAGTGGATATTATTATTATCCATCATCATGGATAGAATAGCAGAAGTGGCAGTGGGCAAGGCATTTTTTTTTTGTATTATACATTTAGACACACAAGCTGATGGGCTTCCTGATGTCAAGTAATCACCATTGTCTATAAACTCCTGAGGGACTCGAGGTACTGCAGTCGCGTTGCCTAAAACTTAATGACTTGATTACACCTTTCTTGAAGGCGTTCATGTTAAAGCCCACCGGGAACCTCCGGGGAAAAGTCATTCCACATAGCTCGAAAATATATGGGGAGGCCTATGTTCAGCAGTGGACATCTTGTGGCTGATAATATGATGAATTATATGCGATCACTGTGGCGCTATGGGCGAATATCCGGTATGAGACGCAGGAGGCAGCGGGTTTGATTCCCGCCGCGGAACAAACGTTTGCGTGATCTACAGATTCGGTTCCGGGTGTGGATTTTTTTCTACATATTATAAGTATGTATTTACAAAAACAAAAAGTATATGAGTATTCTATCAGTTATCTGGTTCCATAGTACAAGCTCTGCTTAGTTTGGGGCTAGATAGCGCTGTGTGAAATGTCCAGCAATATTTAGTTATTATTATCACACTAATATTAAAAATGCGTAAGTTTGGATGTTTCTTTATTTATTTGTTTGTTACTCAATCACGCCGGTTACGCCGTTCTTTTCGCGATTTCGATGAAATTTCGACTACTTTTTATCACTAAAATCAGGTCCCATGGTATAAAAATGGGCTTTCCAGTCAAGTTGCAACAGCGAGTTTAGCTTTATTTCTAAGTTACACTACACATTTAGTAGTGTAACGCGTACGAATTCGCGGGCAACAGCTAGTTATTTATATAACTATGTTGTTGTTTGCAGGTTACGATGAGCAGGAATGCAAGGATCTTTGCTGCTATCCGCGTCTCGTCAGCCCTTTCGACAGGGAGCGAAACGTCACTGCCAAAAGGTGCACGAGGAAAGCCAACACGCAGTGCAGGTGCGTACTTTACACATTCACGTATAGTCAAACACTTTGATACTATAACCAAAATGAGGGAACGAATTAAAATACATACGCGTATGGTCATATAAAACTCAATCCAATATAGTTGTGTCGTCGTGGCTTTTTCAAATAACGAAACGAAAGGTTGAGCGAGTTCAATTAACGTTGGATTAACTATATATTTTTTAGCTATCAAATTTTTCATGTTCTGCGTTTTACACAGCGAATAGCGAGCTAGCAGCGAGCGAGCGAACAGTTGACTGCAACGAAGCGTTTATTCATTCGCGGTTGTTGGACGTTGCGATCCGTTGCGTTGCATGCTAAGTAGCAAATTAGTGGTGCTAAATATCACATTACGTTGCGCGCTATGTTATGCGTTGAGAAATTTATATGGGTTTGGTTCGCTAGATAACTAGCGATGGTTGCGAACCTAGCTAATTCGCGCCCATCGCTAGTCCTTAGATCTTGGTTTTGTCCAGTCACCTGCAGAATCACGGTTTGACAGCTCGGAATAAGCTCACTGCGGTTCTCCAATAGAAAGTACATTTAAAATGTCAACCTGTGCCTTTATTCTTCGAATAAATTACTCGAGGCGAATAATTAAGATATTAAGGAATAGGTAAACATTGATTGTACTTTTTGTTTCACTATATGAATGAATGATGACGAATGCAATGCAGCGCGTCGAAAAACAGATGTTTGTCCCCCCCTCGCTCTAGTTTCGCAATCTTATCCTTCTATCTCTATTATTCGGTGGCAACAACATGACTTCATGCAATTCGACGAGCAACCAAGCTAATATGTAAACGCCGTATAAAGTCGCAAATTTGGAACGGCGGCGCTTGCAGCGGAGCGTCCCAGCGTGCATTGTCGCGTGCAGCGTCGCTTTCAATGCGCATGGAACTAGTTTTCGTTAGAGCGCACGTGCGAACGGGGCGTCCAAGTGTGTAGACCCATCGGAAGCTGTTCAAGGGCAAGTGTCATCACGTCAAAGGAACGAGACAGGTGTATTGTTGTACGAGGCATGCCTTTTAAGTTTTGTCGTTTGAAGAAAAAAACACATCTAGAACCTTATAGTACTTTTTATTGTTTTTCAAAGTATTCACAACGTAGCTTAAAACACTTTTCCATTCGCTCATACCAGTTATTATAACATTTATTCCACTCTAAAGTGGGGTGTTCAAAATGGCTGTCTTGAAAGCGTCGACTGCTTCTTCACCGGACTGGAACCTTTGACCACGAAGACTTTTCTTAATTTTAGGAAATGTAAAGAAATCGTTAGGGCTTAGGTCAGGACTGTATGGAGGATGGTCAAGAATTTCTACTTTTTCCTGCTTCAAATACTCAATCGTTTGACGAGCGCTGTGTGAGCTCGCGTTGTCGTGGTGCAGGATGATGCGTCGCTTTGAGTTAGATTTTCGAAGTTCGGCGATGACTTGTGGTAAACAAACTGTAGTATACCACTCTGCGTTAACCGTTCTACGATCTTCAAGTGCAATAGTCGCAACATGGCCGTTTTTTCCAACGAACGTGGCCACCATCTTCTTTGAAGTGCTTCGAGAACGAACAACTTTAGTCGGCTTTGGCTCGTCTTGAAAGACCCAGATTGTAGATTGTTGTTTGGTATCAGGATCGTAGGCATAGATCCAAGATTCGTCACCACTTATGATGTCGTAGACGTGATTTGACTCCCCTCGGTTGAACCTTTGCAGAGTTTTATTACACCATCTGACGCGGGCCGCCTTGTGATCGTCGGAAAGCAGATGCGGTATCCAACGGCAAACTAGCTTTCTCACACCAAGCGCTTCATGCAAGATCTTCTGAATGGTTGTCCCTGAGATGCCTAATAGAGCCTCTATCTCTCGATACGTCACATGACGATCTTCGAGAATTAGTTGTCTCACAGCAATGATGTTATCTTCAGTGAAGGCGGATTTTGGGCGTCCTTCGCGAAATCTGTCACTAACACTAGTATGTCCACGCTGGAATTCTAAATACCAGCGTTCGACAGTCCGCAGACATGGGGCTACATCACTGAACACAGATGTTAGCTCTTCTAAACACTGAAGCCGTGTCAGGCCTCTTCTAAAGTTGTAGAAAATTATTGCACGAACATTTTCCTTAGAAAGATTCATTTTCGTACGTGACCTGACAGATTCAAATCGAAACTGTGACTAAACAATAGCATTAATCCTAATACTTTCAACTGTTTTGAGATTCAAAATGTAAACACATTCGAATATAGAACAGTTCCAAATTCAAAATTGCCGGAAAATATGGAAACGACAGAACTTAAAAGGCATGCCTCGTACACTTGTACACGCTCGTTAAAACGCCGAACACTGACCACTCCGCTTAACTACAAGCTGAAAACTCTGCTACGAATGCACCAAGAGAGAAGTCCATACGTTCAGTAGTCGAGCGTGCACGCTCAAAACATCGCTCCGCTGCACGCGCCGTCGTTCCGAATTTGCGGCCTAAGACTTAGCCTTGTGTTGGCATTGTGTGTCGCTTTCACAAATACTGTAATTTGACCTTAGCTTTCAAGAGTTTATTTGTGTCTATAGAAATTACAAGTTTCACTTATAAGAGAACTTAATAATAATCTGTTTCTTTTACAATGAGCATGTTTGATAAATAAAATTAACTTAAAAATAAGTTAATTTTATATGTTTTAAAAAAACATAACGTTCCTATTAACTTACAGAATTAAAATAAACTCATAACTACCGACTAGTTGCCTTGAAAGTTCAACTACATATACATACTATGTATTTAAAATAATGATCGTTGGAAAAGTATTTATCTGATCGCTGCTAGGATGGACCAAACGTTGGCCCAAATGCATGTGACCAATGTTATTCGTATGTCCACAGTCCATCCCAAGGGCCGTGCTGCAACTCCGAGACTTGCCAATTCGTGGACGCGTCTCGCAACCAAACCTGTCGCGAGGCGACCGAGTGCAGCCACGCTTCCTACTGCTCCGGACGATCCGCCTCCTGCCCCGAGCCAAGGGCCATGCCCGATCACACCAAGTGCAATAACGGTGAGCACACACTACACGCTTTGTTCTATGACAACGATTCTCGCATCGCCATTCGCGGCTGGAGATCTTGTGGGCAAGATATGACAATACGGATTTAGACTGCACGAGATAATCATCTCAAAAGTATCGAGATTGAAGTGACTTTGAAGGAAATATGACTTGAGAATTAAGATTCTCTAGTCATACAACAAGATACAACGTATGTACGTACGTACAAGATGACATGACCCGGCTTAGCGCATGAAATCTTTTTTTACCAAAAAACTATCCTTTGTGTCTCATGATACAGTATTTTTTTAATTAAGTTCATAAGGATCGGGCCAGCCGTTCAATCAAAAAAACGTAACAAAGTAGACAAAGTTTAGAATGTATGATATTAGTATGGATTTTATTTACAATTGTAATAAATAATATAATCTCTGTATGCCCTGCAGACACTCAACTGTGTATCAGCGGCGAGTGCAGCGGCTCGATGTGCCTCGCATGGAACATGACAGAATGCTTCCTCTCTTCTGGACCGCAGCGTGTCGCCGAGGGCGTAACCGCCGTCGTCAACAGGCGGGCGCTCTGCCAACTCGCGTGCCAAACCGGACCCAACCCGGAATCCTGTCAGAGTACCGCAGACTTCGCGAAAAAACACAACCTGCCTGTTGGAGGAATTAGCTTGCGACCCGGCTCGCCGTGTGATAACTTCCAGGTACAGTTTGATTTAGCTTACATCTTTCTAAGGGCTATAATATGTGTAATGGCTGGATCGCTGCAGTGAACCGGATTTTTAGATTTGGGCTTAATACCGTTAGCTTGAATATTTATGCATTAATTGATAAATTTCCAATCAACAATTTTTAACGTAAATCGGCGGCGCCTTTGCGACGATGCCGCTTAGTCAATTAAAAGGTGCCTACTTACTTGATAATGAATACGATTTGTTTACCTATATTACATTATTTCATTGATATTTTAGGATTTGATATTAAGGTTGTTTAAAAATATAAAATATACTATGGTAATTAATTTAAAAAAAACCTATTTTACAACAATACTAGCCATTAGCACTATCTATGTTTTCATTTAATGTCGTAGATAGCAAAAGACGTAGTTTAATGATGTTTAATTTCCAGGGCTACTGCGATGTATTCCTGAAATGCCGCGCGGTAGACGCCGAAGGGCCGCTTGTCCGGCTCAAGAACCTGCTGCTAAACCGCGACACCCTACAGTCGCTGCAAGTATGGGTGATATCGAAGTGGTGGGTGGTGCTGCTGGCGGGCGTCGCGCTTATCGTGTGTATGGGCGCCTTTATAAAGTGCTGCGCTGTGCATACTCCCTCTTCTAACCCGAAGAGACCGCCGGCCAGGTGAGTTAAATAAAATATAAGTTGTGTATTACATAAATAAATGTTGCTGAACATTTACACACTGCGCTATCTAGCCCCAAACTAAGCAGAGCTTGTGCTATAGGAACCCGATAACTGATAGAATACTTATATACTTTTTTTGTTGTAAATACATACCTTATCACACTAATATTATGTTTGTTTATTTATTTGTTTGTTACTCAATCACGTCGTAACGGCTGAACCGATTTCGATGAAATTTATTATGTACGTAGATTATGTATGTACCTGGATTAACAGATAGGCTACTTTTTATCCCATAAATCAGGTCCCATGGGATAAAAATGGGGTGTCAAGTCAAGTTGCAACAACGAATTTAACTTTATTTCTAGGTTACCTACACATTTAGTAGTGTGATACGTACGAAGTCGCAGGTAACAGCTAGTAATATATAGAAATACATGCAGACCCGGAACAAATATCCGTAGATCATGCAAACTTTTATTCCGCGGCGGGAATCGAACCCGCTACCTCCTACGTCTCAACAGGCTATTCGCCCACTGCGCCACGGAGATCGTCAAGAGATAATTCAGAAACTATAGCTGTAGATGCTAGATGATGCTTTATACTGAAGCACTACATATCAGCTCACTCACACATCGACTGACACTTGTGTCACTAAAGTTACACGCATATCAAATTTCAGCTATAGTTCAGTTTTTTTGCCTGTCTGTCTGTGGCGTCGTAGTTTTTGAACGGATGGATGGATTCGGACGTTTTTTTAATAGAGAGCTACTCAGATTATACAAACAAACAGATGGAGTGTACGCAACAAACAGTATGACGCCACTTATCATTCATGTGTGCGTGGCGATTAGAAATAGCTCTGTAGGGACACGTGCATCAGTGTGCATGTAATGATACCAGAAAAAGAAAAAAACTCCCTGTATTTTTTTAATGTCCTTTTACGACAACAGGTTCTAAAATTTTATTTGGATACATGAATTTGTTACTAATTGAATACAAATTTGTGTGAGTATTAGTATTGAACAATTGTTTAATTAACTAGTTTATTAAACACCTAAATATTTCATGTACCATTGTAAACGCATTGTAAAATTACAGAAGAAATAATATGTGAAGATTTTTATAACTAGCGGTCCGTCCGGTGTTTATTGAGGTTTACATGGACTTTAATGTCCTCCTGGCCGAATTACGGCTACGGCGGCCATCTCGCAAGAGACTAGCCAACAACGCAGGATATATTCCTGACTTCAGACTGTTATTAGAATTTGAAAAATTACAATAACACTTTTTGGAAAAATGGACTTTATAATAATACTTTAGTTTTTTGTGTAGTAATTATTATATAGTATATATATATAGTATAGTATTATATATTATTATATAGTATATTCATTTCCTTAGACTGATAAAAAAACATACATATGAATACAAAATATTTATTAAAATCATAATTAATTATATTGCCAAAAAAATTAACCACCTTAATTTTGCACTAATTTCTTGTAATATTGCCGTTTGGCTTCTACATGTCGAGAATTAGTTTCTAATTTTGCTATATAGTGCAATCGCACCATTAAATACTTTTCTATCAACAACTTCACCAGATTCACTCTGTGAAATTTTGCACATATTGAATATGATCTGGATTAACATATAGGATATTTTTATCCCGGTAAAATGTTCTGGTAGGATATTTTTCCCGAAGCGAAGCGAGGGCGGATCGCTATTACTTCTCTATATATGTATATCATTTATTATATATGTGTATATGTAATGTATATACATTACATATATACATACGGAACTAAATTGTTATACATATACAATTATATTTAAAATCCCGCATAAGATATTAATCACCGAATCACAGTAAACGGCAATAACATAATTATAGAAATACATACAAATTCGGAATAACAATTTAGGCGTGAGATTACGCGTGGGAATCGAACCCACGTCCGTACATTTAACAGTCAGGCTAGCTAACGCCTAGATCAACAGGTAGTTTCCCCAATTGAAGGGAAAACATTTTGCCGAAAACTGGCAACACAGTCGAACTAATGTCGAGGTTTCGTGTTTCGAGACAACCGTTTAATTATTGGGTGAATAAATAATAAAATCAATTAAATAATTTATAGTTACTTGTGAAATGATATTCCATCCACTTTTTTTGTTTTTGGGAACAACTTTTACACTGTTTAATAACACAAGACGGCATTTTTGACAGAAAATAATGAATCACTCGAGACGTTCAAGCAGTACGACGCTATCTTTAGCACTGCCGCGAGATTGTATTCGCTTTTAAATTTGTATTCGCTTGTGTGGCTTCACTCGCACGTTTGGCGCGCTCTATCTGTTTGTTTGTATTATCTGAGGAGAGCTAATAGAGTTTAGGGTATAGACAGACGGACTGTATCATAACTGCACTGCATCGAAACTACCACTGTATGTAAGAACTGTTCGCCAACTATACACCACCTGCAAACGGGATGCGCAGACTGTTGGTAGCGTACAGTTATGATGCAGTCCGTCTGTCTAGCTAGACCCTTAACTGGGGTGTCAATTGGTCAAACGTAAAAAAAGAGGGTCGAGGGTTTTTAAATTTTTATTTATATTTGTTATTTTGGCTAATAATTCTAAACTATAAGGTCTAAACTGATAATAAAAACTGGATTGAAAAGTACTGACAAAGACCTTTCATTAGACATCCAATTTGACCTGATAGAATAGAATAGAATCATTTATTATCATAAAAAATGTACAATAAAATGTTACTTGTCAGTATGTTATGATTGTAGATCATCACTTTGAAGAAAGAAAGAACAAAACATTTATTCAGACCACCACAAGAACTAAATGACACATAAAAACACTATTATTAAATTTACTCAAATTATATACTTTGTTTTTCACACAGCGTTTATAAAAAAATATCTGTTATAAATAGTGATTTGAATCCAATATTGTTTCCCGCAGACGGTTATCAGAAACGCTCCGTCGTCCTATGAACACGTTGCGGCGCATGCGCGCGGGCGCGGGTGCGGGCGGCGGCGGCGCGCGCGGCGGGGCGGGGCCGCGCTCCCCCGCGCGCGCCGCGCCGCGCCCCGGCCATCGCCGCGCCAGAAACCACAAGGGATACGCCGCGCCGCTCGCCTACGCACCCAGGGACCTAGGTATTCTATTTGTATTTATATAATGGCTTTTGTTGGCGCGATCACATCAGTGGATTCGAAAGGGAATGGTGGGAATCTGCCAAGGATCGTGATAGGTGGAAGGAGTTTGGGGAGGCCTTTGCCCAGCAGTGGGAAAATATAGGTTAGAAAAAAAGGGGTTATATTCAGAAAAAATGTTTGACATGGTGCCTGAAGACTCCTTTTATCATCGCACCGCTCGTGGCAGGAAATCCATCCACACACCTTGGAGACGATGTGGTCGCGTATTGTGAGGTTTCACAGGAATGTACTCCCGCAATACTTCGCTTGTGGAATGGTCTCCCTGCCGAGGTTTTCCCGTTCTTCAACGAGGGCGTTTTAAAGTTTTTAAAAGGTCGGCATCATGCGAGTTATACCTTTCGTGTTACAAACGTCTATAGGCTACGGTAACCGCTTACCATTAGGTGGGCCGTATGCTTGTCTGCTACCTTCGTTCCTTCGTTCGTTACATACTAACAATATTACTAATTTTATACATAACACAATTACAACCAACCGAGCCACCCAAATTACCGTCTACAACGTGTTACCAAAAGTATGTACGCAAACATGGTGGGCAGTTGGCAGCAATGATGAATACAAAAGTTATAAATATAGGAACATTTAATTTTAAATTAGTTAATTCCATTTTTGAATAAAAAGGTTTGGAATGCGAAAGTATGGATGTTTTGTTTTGTTACTCAATCATGTCGTAACGGCTGAAACGATTTCAATTAAATTTTGTATATAGATAGATTATGATCAGGATTATTAAAACATAGGCTACTTTTTATTGACAAACTACGCGTGTGAAGTCGCGGGTTTTGACATGAAAACAAATGAAGAGAGAATGATTTTTAATGAATGAATGATTAAAACGGCGCCGCGTCTCTTCTGTTTGGCATGCAAAGGCTTAGGGGTAGAAGTATAGTAACCCTTCATATGTATATTCCAGCGTCGGCCCCGCCCGGGCCGAGCGGACGCCGCGAGCCGTACGCCGGCGCCTACCCTCAGTCGTACGAGATGCGTCCGCCGCACAAGGTCTGACAGTACGCATACAGCGGCGAGACGCTCGAACTAGTCGCCTTGGCGCCCGCCGTGCCCCTCCTGCTGGGCTATGTGTACGAGCGACCGGCCTCGCACGTCACTGTGGCCTCGCAGACGACCATAACGCTCCACTCGCCGGACGGACTCACTGTGACCCCACATCATCCACCGAAGCGACAGGATATTTAGATTCAGTGTGCTCGGGTTGATCAGCGGATCACTGGACTTGCAGACGACTAACGCTATACTCGTCGGATGGACTCACTGTGACCTCACATCTCACACTCACTGTCGCCTCACAGAGTCACAGACTACTTTAACGCTACACTCGCCGGACGGACTTACCGCCGATGCGACGAGATATCTAGATTCTACTTTATGGAACACTCTCAGTATTTTTCGGATCAAGTGATCTAAAAGGGCAATCTGTGTGATGGCAAATGCTTGCGAGAAGTGCAATGTATGTGAACCCGACGGATTAGTACTTGTGAATGTGTGCTGTACAGTAGAATAGAGTACATAACATTCAGATAATATTCCATTTCACTGCCAGATACAGACAGAAGCCGTCGATATGAATGTGTGTGGGTGTCTAAAATTGACTCAAGCCAATTTATTTTCCAATAATTGTTAATTTGCTCAACGAGTGACAAGCGTCCTCAAGCGGTTCAGCTCAATTGTGATGTCGGTTCGAGCGCAACGGTGAATGAAATCATTATTTTTATACATTAAGTAACTCTCGGGTAAGGCAAAACGCACGAATCAGTGATAACTTCAACTGTTCAGCAGAGTATTGCTCCGACATTTATGTATATTTTTGTATATAAATGGAAACTATACAATACGTTATGTAAAAATATCAACTGTACGCAAACATTTAAGTAATGTAAGTGACTATGTTCACCGCTGGTTTTACTCGAATCTCCTTAATGTAATTTTTATATAAAAACTTATTTTTAAAGTGTTTAATGTTAATGTAAGTGGAATGTCGAGGTGCCATTATACCAATTTGTATTCCTGTTCCTTTAAGCTGCGGCGAAAGCGGCGCGACCACACGAAGCGATCCTCTTTACAATCTGTCTCTTCTCTCTCTTTAAGCATGTTTAGTTAAACCTATCTAATTTGATTTCTAATCCCACAGTTTTGTCTGAGGATAAGTAACTAAATACTAACCGCGTCACTGATAAATTTGGACTATAATTATTATATTATTATATAAATTAGATAGTAATGACTGGTCGTTTCAAATCTGAGGATAAAACACGTTAACTATCCCAAGGTTATTGCTAAATTAGTAGGCCTTTAAAATAGGTTCCAGTTAAAGTGTTCACACCATTCCCGATCTCGCACATTAAGGTCGCGCTGGTTTGTCCGTAGTGGTATTGTAGTATTTCGTTTTCATTGGTATATATAGTTAGAGCATCCTTTAGTAAAATTTGATTAGTCGTGGGCTCAAAGTATTGAAATTATCTCAAAAATTCGCATTTAGTCTTCCTATGGCGATTAAAGTACTTTTTAATTTGGTTGTATTTAATTTGTTCTATCGTTAAGTAGAATATGAAATTAAACAGTATTGCCAAATGATCAAATGTTATTAGACTGAAATCTTGCAACATGATACGAAATTGTAATTTAAAATGCATTTTTATATATAGCTGTATGAGTTGAAAAAATGGCTCAGAAAGACATGATATTTTATATACTAACTGGTAAAACAAAGTTGCATATCACACTTTTGTCTATTTACCCTCAAGCGTCTGTTTATTCACAATTAAATTGATCTCTTTGATAGTTGTCGAGATTTTGTTTAAAGTGTAGCTACTCTCCGTCGTGCAAGCCAAAGAGCATGAGGTTTTTTATTATTTCTATACATTTTATTGATAGGGATACCATGTTAATGCCATTTTATTAGTGAATGTGGAATAGGCGAGTTCTCGTAATGTACTATAATAGTGTATATTTGTATGTTAACAGAGGAGTTCCATGTGTAGTGACTTGACCAATCGTGTAACCGATGGAAGTTGTATCCATCAATAGTACAGAACCTACTCAATGGCATTATTTCTCCTAAGTATAAGCTAGATATTACCGTAATAGATTATTTAAATGACAATGTGAATATTTTTAATTAACAAGATGGTTACAACATGTGATTTCAAAATAATAAAAAATACATAAATTTTACATGATTTTTGTGTTTTACTTTGCACACATAACATCAAAATGTAGATAGGTACTTTTTTTTATTGATAGCCAATCGCTTGACGGTAAGTGAAGGTGTGATCGAAGATGGAGCACGCTTGCCTAGAAAGAACCTATTCACTCTGGACTTGAAGATTCCGAGATTATACTGAAAAACATATGCCGGAAGTGAGTTCCACTCCTTGTGCACTTGACTAAATATCAACTGATAATGATTTATATAGGCTTGGTTAAGGCACCGAATTGACTACCAGTGTTGGCCTAAACTGGAAGTACTCTGACGTCATGGGATAGAATGGAAAAATCCATTGGATTCAAGCCCACAACCTCCGGGGGCCTTGTGGGATTGAATCCAATGGATTTTTCTTTTAATAATTTATGTGCGCGTTTGCACATGCTTAAAAAGGATAAGGAAAACATAGTAAGCAAATGCTGCAAGTTGCACACTTAGGTACTTATATAATAATAGAACAAGTTAACAGTACAGGATGATTTGGAATACGTATGTTATTCTACCCTAAAAAAGGAAAAATAAAAAACTAAATTATAATTAACATTATAATGTCCACCATTTCTTGGAAGTGTGTTCTTTCTTTTCTACTTAAAACTTAAACGTGCTAACTTGCCCAAAAACAGCTGATTTCAACTAAGTACTACTTCAATGCAAAACAGGGAATTTCGAAAAGTCGTCTACCTAGTAACTAATAATACTTCAGTATTTTTATCTGTGTATAATCGGGTAATAGGTGGATTTCAGGATAATTGAAATAATACGCAAATATTTTTATATAAGTTTTAATAAACAGATATCGTGTAATTGTAAGTTTATACAAGGTACAAAAGTATTGCTTAACTTAAATCTTAGGACAAGTGATCGATAATGAGGGTCATTCCATTGTATAATTATTATACAATACCTACTACATGCTGGCCACGGACTTAACAAATGGCCTCAAAATCCAGTCTAGTCTGGCATACACTACGAAGCTATTAAATACACGAGTATACTAAAGGTAGTGGGTACCACATTTTCAAGTCAGGACGAATCAGGAACGCTTTGATAACATCAATAACATTATCAAAGCGTATGTAATTTTTAAGACGAAGACGAGATTTCAAAATTCGATTTTGCTCTTAATCCATTCTTGGGGATGAATTTTACTTTTTTATAAAGTTATTGTCTAGGAAACCGAGGAGAAAATCCATCATCTATTTTGACATCTCGCCTTCTTTTTCAAAGACATGGCCCACAAAATGGTTTGAGTCCAAAATATTTTAGGCAGTGCTAATCCATGTTGACCAGTGTAATTTTATCCTGAATACTCTACTAACCTAAAGTTTAGTCAAGATAATCACTTGGAATTAAAAGAGGAATTAAGCTCTGCGGTGAGCGACCGCTATATGGTAGAAATACCTCCCATTCGCACGAAGCGGTTCTCTTCGACCTTTATTATGCGCACCGCCAAAGAGTGGAACGCCTTGCCAGATTCTGTGTTTCCTGATAGCTAAAACCTGGGTATCTTTAAGTCGCGAGTGAATATGTTTATTCTAGGCAAGCGTGTACCATCGTATATTGCATCATCGCTTAACATCAGGCGAGATCATGATCAAACACAAACCTATAATGTATAAAAAAAAAGAAGGAATGCAAAAGGTGTGTTTTTGGGATATTTTTTACCATTGTATTATATTCCAAAATTGATTGATGAAACTACCTCTGCAAACTTATCTAGGTCTAGTTTATTTTTAGATCATGTGTTTTCTCTATCTACCTTGCAAGGCCGCTGGAATAAGACTTACAGTTCATACAAAATGCTTAATAAGTTCTATCGGTTGTTGTGTTGTGGTTTGGCTTAATGGCTTATAAATGTTCGTAATATAATTAAACTTACTTTTAAATGCAAACGTCTTCATAAAATTAGGTATTAATAACAAAATCATTAATTAATAAATAACTTCTGTCTAACGAGTCCTCTAACTAATATATTCGGTGCCGATGTGTGTGTTAGATAAGTCTTCAACGATAACTTAAGAATAATTCAAATATAGGTATATTATCAAATACTAACAAAATCATTTCGTTTATAAATAGAGGAAATCAGGATTGTTTCAATATATATTTTTTTATAAAGAAACGATTGCGAAAATTTCATTATAAGCGCGTGTTTACACTTCAGTCGTGTGAGTTTTTGCGCAAATACGTTGGATTATATATTTAATAAATGTACTTAGTCGTAAACACTATAAATAGCCATACTAGCTAGCTAGCCTATGGAGCTAAAACTTCTACCTGATTCCTTTTAGCCTGTCTTTTTTTTAAATTATCTATCAATGCAGCAGCATTTGTTCTTGTTTGTAAACTTCATGATACGCATTTCGAATCAACACATAAGGGAAACAGGACTCTAGCAGATCCATGGTAAGGAATGGCGACTCCTGAACGATCAAATCTAGCAGAAGGTAAACAGATTCTCGGTTTTTAATAGCTTCTTTATCAGTCTCTTGTCCGAGCCGCAACAGAGATGATGACGCCAAAGCTAGGAACTCCTTCATGCGATCCTCGATATCTCCTTGTCCACAAATTGTAAATAATGCACCAAAGATGTGGTTGATAGCTGGAGCCATGCAGTGTATATTATTGGCGTGGCCTTCGAGCGACGGCCGGTAGAACGACCCTTCACTGCGAGCGAGTCGGGGAATCGAGACGGCTACGAATACCATTAGCAGACACACAATCAAGTGTTCCTCTTCTTCTACCTCTGCTTTTTGCTGGCGGAGAGCAGTAGCCAAGGTGGGATCTACTTTACACGATAAGCCAGCCGCAGAACACATCTCCGATATCACCCGCATTGGGTCACCGCTGGGCAGCTGCTGTTGGAAGTCTTTGATAGAACTGATCAAGAATGGAATTCGTCGCTCTAAAACATCCAAAAGTGATTCTTGCGCTATTTGCCTAAAGCTTAAGATAACTCCGATTATTGTCATCCGTTGTAGAACATTATCAACTTGCTGTAATCTCTTGAACTGTTCTCTCATTATTTCCGGTTTGTCAAAGTTAGTTCGTAACATTTGTAGCACTTCTTTGTTTTGTATTACCAGTTTCTTCAGTTCTTGAACCTGGCTAGCAATGTGCCACATCAGTGTCTCGCTCAATAGTTTCATGCCATACGGCCCAATGAGTTCTGCCAGTGATCTGAGCTCATTGATATCAGAGTATTCCTCGGCATTGAATGGAATGGCACCATCTGCTGTTAAACTCACAAACGCCTTTTGGTTCATAGAGAAACAGATACTGCCCGCGCTCACTCTCCTAAGCAGTATTTCCGAATACCACTGAGTGTACAATGACGCTATTGTTTTTTCTCCATGACTGTCCATGTTTTGAGTTTGCTGTAGTAAGCAGTTGTTGAACACTCTCGTAATATCGATGTGTACGTAATTTTCAACAGTTTGGAGTACATTCATGTACGCCCGAACGCTGACTAACAGTTCAGATGGTTTAGCAATCTCGCTGGTGTCCTGGTTAAACATTACCATGCCAACTAGAGCTTTTGAAAAGCGAGTTTCTAAGTGTTGATGCAGATATTCTCGCGGGGCGAATGTGTACTCCCACACATTTACCGTAGCACAGTAATTGATGGCGAAGCATAGTTCTGTCAATGCCATGTGCAATTTATCCATCGTAGTGAGCTCCTCTCTTGTCTTTCGGTAGCTCTCTGCTCCAGGTTTGACCATCTCAATTGTGTTTTTCTTATCCTTTTTCTTTCTGTTTGCCAAATGGGCGATTGTTTGCGCACAATGTTTCGGTAATAACTTGTCGCTCATAGTACACTGTTCATCACAAATTGTGGTGATGATGTTTTTGGCTTCCTTCGCCATTTCGTCTAAGTATATATTGACCACAGAGAGACTCCTTTCCCTGATGTGGTGTCTTTCTTCTGGGCACAGATCATGTGTGCAGTTTTGGAAATGACTGCAGATGAGAGGGAATGCAATAATGTATCGGTTTTGCGCTGGAAACTCAAGGCACATGTGAAACTGACTCTCAAAGATTTTGCTGTAAAAGCAGAAAATGGACAGATCAGATGTCTCAACCAATATTTCATCAAGGTTATCCACCATTTTTGTATGAAAAACCATTTTATCTATAAACTGTGCAAGTTCTCTTTGATCCACAAGACTCAATGGAGTTTTGGCAAGAGAAGTATATGTTTGCAATCTGAACCAATCTAGTCGGAATGCTCGGAAATCGAATGTCTGGTTGTCTTCAACTTGTTTGACATTCAAGCCAGCTGCAGTGTTACATAAGGATGCCAGTATGATGCTTTCGTCTTCTGGACAAACCTGCAAGTTCTGTATCATAAGGTTCAAAGCCACTGCATCAAATCCTGATAGGTACTGGACATAGTATCTCTGCATCACTTGGCTGTATTTCCTTACCAATGCTCTTAGCTCTTCCATGTGAAACAGTAGCTCGGGCAGTTGTCTATCTACCAAGTCTTCAGCAGCTTTACCCTTCACTTTCTGAGGTGGGTTGTCATTGTGACGGAGTAGCCAATATACTTCATCTCTTGCATAGCACAAGCCTATGAAAATAAGTAGGGCTTTGGGTCCCAACAATCCAGGCTGATCTGTTAGAATCAATCCGAGTTCTTTCAAAGCTGTTCTCAAAAACTTTCTCCTTTCTCTATGCTTGTAGCCAGCTTTCTGCACTGCATGATGATAACAGTCTTTCACTTCTGATATCCTTTTGCTATAACCTTTGATACCATCAAAGAAGCTTTGGATGTATGTGTGGATGTAGATAACTTCATCTCTGAAGAGTGCCACCACCCACCCTGATTCCAATGCACTGACCCACATTTTGTTGGCATGGTCCTGTTGTAACATGTGATGGCAGAGTGCAAAGCCAAATATTACCCATCTTTCCAATGACTCCAAGGAAATGTACTCAGAAGACATAGTGTTAGTCTCTGATGGTTTTAAAAGCTGTGCTGGGTTACTTACCAAACTGAGCTTTTGTTCTGATCTCCAATGTTCAGCGGTAAGGTTTCTTGCAGGATATACATGCCATAGTGAGTTCAAGGCAGCAGACAATGTCTTTTGATGTGGTGCAAATTCTTCTGACAACTTCTTGAAAGGAGCATCGTAATCAACAATAAGTTGGCCCAAACGAGGGAAGCTTGGATCGATTTGATTGTGGACCATTTCATGTGCAGCATTGAAAAGTCCTAGCACTGCCTTGCGGTCTTCTACTCGAGAAAGAAGGATCATTAGAGAGACATAAACAGTTACCAAATCCAGGTAATTTTTAGTCAATTCAAAATTTAGAGTTAAATCCAGACTGATTTGGCAAGCATCTAAGATGTTGAGGAGTTCACAAACATTGTCTTTGAAGTCTAGTAAGTCTACAAATGTGTAATAATACAATGACAGTGACTTGATGATTTCATTTCTTATGTTTGTGATTGCCTGTAGGCCTTTCACATCAATATTGGGGAATCTCCTTACAATGTGTTTGATGGAGGACTCCAAGGACTTATCTGAGAGGAAGGCTGGTTTCGACTTGGCATCCCCGCATGCTTTCTTGATGTTATAGATTCTTGTCAGCATTCCAATACCTCTTTCATTGAGGATCACTAGCTTCTCAGCCAGCTTTTGCTGGCTGATGTGAGCTGTTCTGGACAACGTAGACATGTTTCTGGAACAAATGAAATCAGCGGATGAGCTAAGTGCCTAGCCTATCCAATGTCGCAATAGGGCAAGTTGGTATGTCGGTAATTGCGCGGATATCACAACATCCGAGTATGATTATTAAGCATTAGGTGGATTGCAGTGCATCGTAGTTGTTAGCCATAGCTACCTAATATAAACGAAATTATGATGGACATACATACATACATAAAGTAAATAAGCCATGAACTCATTCATTTAGCGGATGGATCATCATACGGTCATACCTGGAAATCCAGTTAGGCTAGCACTATAGACCAATTTAACACTTTCATTAAATCATGTTGCAGCGGTTGAAGTTACTGCTTCAACGAGATCGCATGTTATCTTTGGTGTCAATTTTAGCGTACACCTTAGCAAAATTCAGGAAAAGGGAGTGCCAGGAACGCTATCGTCCATTGCATTTGTTTGACAATTTATGATTTGACATTTGATTTATTTGACGTTTTATTTTATTTCGTCAAGTTGGTTGCATTGAATTTAGGGTGCTGTTTGATAGCTATGTGGGCACAAGTTTGGTCAAAATAAGTAGGCCAGCTGGCAATATACCTTTTTAGACTGACATGAAAGTTAAAGTCATTGTGTGTGAGTTTGTAAATGTCAATGTCAAACCATGTGTTTGCAAATGGCGTCAGTCGATTGACGAATGACGATTTACAGCAGCGAGTTCTTTGCTTCGTTGATAAAACTATGTAATTTGGGGTGACAAACAGTTGAATTGTGATTTTAATTATAGTGGTGAAATAAAATCCCACAACCATGCCGCGAATTATGATAAAAGGCGGCGTTTGGCGCAACACCGAGGTTTGTTTGTATAAAATACTTATTCTTGAAGCATTTTCAACCCAAGCAAACGCTATAGATAATTCTTTGATTTTAGGATGAAATCCTCAAGGCAGCTGTGATGAAATATGGCAAAAACCAGTGGTCCCGTATCGCATCACTGTTGCACAGAAAGTCTGCCAAGCAATGCAAGGCCCGTTGGTACGAATGGCTGGACCCCAGCATCAAAAAGACGGAGTGGTCTCGGGAAGAGGACGAGAAGCTGCTACATCTGGCCAAGTTGATGCCAACGCAATGGAGGACCATTGCCCCAATCATTGGACGCACTGCAGCACAATGTTTGGAGAGATACGAATATTTGCTGTAAGTCTCATTCTGAAATATTAGCAGAATATAATTTAGCCTATACTTTTAATTCCGTATATTTTTTTATTGCTACGATAACAGTTGTGATCAAGGCTTAATTCATATTGACAGAGATCAAGCCCAAAAGAAGGAGGAGGGAGAGGATATTGGTGATGATCCACGGAAACTGAAACCTGGGGAAATAGATCCAAACCCTGAAACAAAACCTGCAAGGCCTGATCCTAAGGACATGGATGAAGATGGTAAGATTTATAAAATAACTTGCTTCTGCTCCCAGCATATATGTATTAGTATGGATTTTCATAAAACAAAAACAGTAGTTGTAGTAGAAACTAGAAAGGTTCTTGAAATGGAGGCTACAAACTGGAAAGTGTAGGTCAGTCTCCACTAGATGTTAAGAAAACATAATAAAGGTTGTTGAGAGCAGTTGGGTGTAAGCTGTTCATTACTTTGGTTTGTATTGGATTGGGTACTCTAGAAATCAATGGAGAAGGTTTCAGCAGTGGCTAATCTTTGACTGATATGGTAATGACCATGACTCATACATGGAAGAAGCATTTTTTGACGACCTCCATGACGCAGTGGGCGAACAGCCGGCTGAGACGCTGGAGGTAGTGAGTTCGAATCCCGCTGTGGAACAAATGTTTACTTGATCTACAGATATTTGTTCTGGGTCTGGTTGTTTTTCTATATATTATAAGTATGTATTTACAAAAAAATATATATAAGTTAAAAGTATATCAGTTATCTGGTTCCCATAGTACAATCTCAGCTTAGTTTGAGGCTAGATAGAGCCGTGTGAAATGTTCAGCAATATTTATTTATTTATTTTTGCAAATCATACTAAACCTTTTTACTTTCTTCTGTCATCAAATATCAGTCCTTCTATTTATCTTAAGGTATAGGCTCAATGGTGCACCCTGGGAGAGACTTACGTCCAGCAGTGGACTGCTATAGGTTGATGATGATGATGATTTATCCCTATATTAATCCCCAACAGGATGAATTTAGGGCGCTGGTAATGGAGATTTAGTAATTTCAAAGGACTTTTAAATTGAAATAATAAGTATGGAATAATATGGGAGTAGGTATGCTCTCAGAGAAGAATTTTTGCTCAATCATATAAAATAGACGAAAAAGGCATGCCACCCACCTTAATTACTTCAAACCGCAAGTTTCTAGACGTGGACTTGTTCAGCACGGGTGTCCTGATGATGGAAATGTCTTCTGAGGCACAATTGAAAATGCACAGCACTTCACGAGAAACGTCTCGAGCACAGCAGTTACAAAATAGAGTTAAAATTGTCTATTCACGGAATAGTTTCTTCGGGGGGTAAGACAGCAACCAGCAAGGTGCGGTCGTGCAAATCAACTGAAAGGCGCCCGCGCTGCCAGGGAGCGGTGCGGAGGGGCGCGCGGGGCGAGGCATGGTAGTTATCCGACCCGCCTATCCGACGTTATCAAACGACGGTAGTCACAGAAATAGCGGATGACAAACAGAATTCATCTATGTATATTTTTAATGAGCAAAGATCCAATGATGATAGGCAGGGTGACTATTATAGAATTAGAAAGTTGAACTATCACCTAGCCATTTTTTACAGATAGCATGCTATGAGCACTTTATCGAGGATATGTCGCAAGGAACATTGACAATCAAAAGTGGTCTTCATTGAATATTAATAAAGTCTTTTTCAATGTTGCTTGATAGTTTGACTTTTTTCAATTAAGTTTGGTCATCCTAAATATGTAAAATTGATTAACTATTCTAATGTAATGGTAGGGGGATAAGATCTGATCTGATATCTCGCATGTACCTTGCCTAATACCTATAACTTGCATTACAATATTTAAAATACAAATTGCCTGACAATAAATTTAAAATATTTACAAATTGTAATCTTCTAGAATTGGAAATGCTGTCAGAAGCTCGCGCCCGTCTCGCCAACACGCAGGGCAAGAAGGCTAAAAGGAAGGCGCGAGAAAAACAACTCGAAGAGGCGAGACGTCTCGCTGCGTTGCAGAAACGCAGGGAGCTTAGCGCCGCTGGCATTGGCGTGCCATATAAGTAAGTATATTACGACGACCTCCGTGGCGCAGTGGGCGTATAGTCGGCTGAGACGCAAGAGGTAGCGGGTTCGATTCCCGCCACAGAACAAATGTTTGCATGACCTACAGATATTTGTTCCGTGTCTGGGTGTTTTCTATATATTATAAGTATGTATTTACAAAAAAAAAATTATAAGTATTCTATCAGTTATCTGGTTCCCATAGTACAAGCTCTGCTTAGTTTGGGGCTAGGTAGCGCTGTGTGAAATGTCCAGTAATATTTATTTATTTATTATATTGTCTCGCCAACAAGCAGGGCAGATAAGCCAAGAGGATAGCATGAAAAAAAACTAAGAGGGAAAACATCTCACTGCATTGCAGAAACGCAGGAAACGCCGTTGCTGGCATTAGCATGCTGTACAAGTAATTTATAAATATAACAAAAATGCTTTTTTATATATCTAATGGTGGTAAATAAGTAAACAACCCTGATGCTAAATGGTTCCCATAGTCTATGGTTGTTTGTTACACCACATGCATTACTTGCGCGTTATCGCCTTGAGACTTACAGGTGGTTCTATTATATTATTATCTATTTAATGTAAAATAAAATTAAAATGTAATTGTTACACAACTTTCTCATGTAAAGTTTCTGTATAATTGTCAGGCGTAGAAAGAAGCGTGGTGTCGACTACAATGCGGAGATTCCGTTCGAGAAGCGGCCTGCCTCTGGGTTCTACGACACGTCTGTTGAAGTAGTGGATCCCATGGCGCCTGACTTCTCCAAGCTACGGCAGCAGCAGCTCGATGGAGAGCTGCATTCTGAGAAGGAAGAGGTAAGTTTAGGCACACGCTACAGAAATGAATGAAAGTTTTATTATACCTTACAAGCTAGACAGAAATAAAAAATTCAAATAAATGTAAGCATCATGGGCGGTCTTATCGCTTAACAAAGCGATCTCTTCCAGACAACCTTTGGATGGAGAGGATCATTGCTTAATAAGATTGGCCGAGGTGTAAAATGAATATACTTAATAATAGAAAAAAAAATATCTTAACATTAAAAACATACATACTATGTAAGTAAATAAATAAATACTGTATTTAAAATAAATAAATATGTACTTACATACATATAAATTAACAATATTAAAGATCAGATGAAAGATTAATCACGATTCTTCATTGAGATAAAAGTTTTTGACAGAAATACAGTACTACGATTTAAGTTTGGCCTCGGCAACGTTCGTTTTTTCGAATTAGTATGATTAAACAAGCAATATCTGGCCGTTCCGCGGCTCCTTAGTCACCAGTGAGCTTCAGAGGCGGAAGCTTGTGCGTCATTATTAGGAAGCAGATAGATTTCGATATATTCCGTATTTCCAATGACAGACGAGATTAGCAGAGGCATCTAACTGAAAAAGTAGTACTGTAAGGCTTATCGTAGACGACAAAAAATAGTTCCAGTTGCTTGTAGTCCTGCTTCTGCTTGTCCCAAGTATTTTTTTTTTGATCTGATAATTTTTCATGTATCTGACTATTGTTGAATTAGAATAGAATAATTTGTTATAGACAATATCCATAGGATATACAAAACATAAAATTAATAATTACAAATACATATTAAGCCTATGTCAGATAATAATACAATAAAATTTAAAAGAAAAATGTCATAAGTTAAATACAAAATAACAATGTATCAATAAAATATAAAGTTAAATTGGTTTTCCTTATTAATTATGAGTTTTTTTATAGACTTTTTTCGATGCTGGAATATGTAAATTTTTGTTAATATACTGCAAATTTATAAGTAGTTCTGTTGAGGTTTAGCCTCAAATTTAACCAATGGGATTTAACTAGTTAGAGGCGGAGGTTCGGTAAATTTTTGGGTTGCATTACTTGCATTTCAAAGAGCATTTTATTAATTTGTATTTTACTTCAACAGAGGGACCGCCGCAAGGATAAGAATAAGCTGAAACAGCGCAAGGAAAATGACGTGCCACAGGCCATGTTGCAGGGAGACCAGCCGGCTAGGAAGCGGAGCAAGCTTGTTCTACCCGAGCCTCAAGTCTCTGATCAGGTTAGCCTCTAATTTTTAACCCACGTCTTTTTTTAAAAGCCCGATGCTAGCGAAAGGGTAGTTTCCGTACGTGGTGGTGGCGTAATGTTGTTTCTCTTCAATTGATTTAATGATTCCGGCGGAGGACGCTGAATAACAGTTGATGTAGTTGATGGTGCACTTTCATCGTTACATCAAGACTGAATTTGCAGATTTTGATGAGTATCTGGATATAATTTCAAGGAGCTGCGTTCGCTTGACTTGAAAGCAAACTTAAGAAAAGAACACTGTTGTAGCTACCCCCAGGTATTAGGAAATGGTGACAGGTAGAATAATAAGGAATTGGGGGTAGTAAAATACATAGATAATGAGGAAAGGAGTTTCGTTCCGAAACTGCTATCTTTGCAAAAAATAAGTTTGATCAGAGGCTCAATTCTACTAAACCAATCGGTTCACTAATACAATGGTATCGTCGCAAGATGGCCACTGTAGATACCTTTTGGTATTCTACTAACACAATCTTTTTTCTATGACCGCACTCCATTGAAAATTCAGCAGCTTATGACAGGAACAATAATCATAATCGTTAAATAATGGTATGGCTCTTAATTAGTATTTCTTATAAATTAGCAGAATAACTCTGAGTGTTTGTAGCATCGTAGCTACGAAAAGGCTGAACCGATTTTGATAAGGTTTTTTTTGTTTGAAAACCAATACCAAACCAATAACCAAAACCTTGATCAAGTGATTAGTTTAGTTTAGTTTCACGTGTCTAAACTAAGCTTGCCTTAATCTAAAATCTGAATGTAAATCCGTTATTGTTTCCTGTTTGAACTATATCTGTTTATTCTTATGAGCTGTAGTTTTTAACCCCAGACGCAAAAAGAGGGGTGTTATAAGTTTGTCGCCTTTGTTTGTGTGTCTGTCCGACCGAATCGGACACGTTTTTTTAGTTTATAATTGTTGTTGACAAATAAATAAGTAACTTTTTAACAAAAATATAACCAACTTCAAATAACAAAAAAAAAAATTGAACTACTGAACCGATTTTAATGAAATTTCTAGGAGACCAATCTGATATTATATCCTTTCAAATAAAAAATAATTTTCCAAATAGTTCATAAATGACGGGAGTTTTGAGCAAAAAAACATAAAAAACTTAACTACCGAATTGAGAACCTCTTCCTTTTTTTGAAGTCAGTTAAAAATAAAATAGATGATGTCTGTCAGGTTAAGATGAATGGGATTGAACAGATCTAGCGAGCGCCATAAGGCTCCGTTGAAGCTTCTCATTACTTATATTCAAAAATACGAATAAAGTACATCTATTTCAAGAATTTTAAAACCATCACAAAAATTTCAAGCCTAGACGGGACTTGAACCCGCAACCTTCCTCTTGATACGAGGATGCACTAACCAACTGTGCTACCAGGCCAATCCACTTCAGGGTCGAAATGGATATGGATGTATATGTATATGGATGTCTGTTGTCAGGAGCTACAACAGGTAGTGAAGCTAGGGCGCGCGTCGGAGGCGGCTCGCGAGTCGGCGGGGGGCGCGGGCGCGCCTACGGACGCGCTGCTGGCGGAGTACGCGCTCACGCCCACGCCGGCCACTGCTCTGCGCACACCCGCTACGCAACAAGACAGGTTTCTCATTTTCAAAACAAATAATATTATTTTTACTAAAAACGGCATATTTACAATGTTTTCTGAGTTTTTCACACAGTTGCATGTGTTCATAACCATGATAGTTTAAAAAAAAAGTTATACAAATATTATTATTATAACCTTTATTCAGACACGTTGTTTAATGCAGACTACAGTGAACTTATAACTACTTAAATAATTAGATTTTGTCGACATCGACAACTATGTCTGTTTGCCATTTTTCGGCAAAGGCCCAACTTTTTCTAATCCTCTCTGTCTCTTGCTATTTTATTCCAAGTTTTACCTGCTGTTGTACACAAATAATATATAGGGTGTTTGATAATACACACACAAAAATGAAAGGGGTTATTTTGATGAGCATAATGAATAAATTTGTGAAATGTTTACCATAGAAATGTGAAATTTATTTTGCCATATAAAAACCACTTTAATAAACTTATGTTGTGCTATTGCATAATGCTTGCCATCTAACCACAGATACTGTATTGGTGACGTCTCGAGATATCTCTTGTTTTCTCTTTCTAACCCAAACCGAAAGAGATATCAAATCGGCCCTTATTTTGGATGTCGACTGCAAAAGTAGGCAGTAAGTTTTATATCGAATTAATCACCTAAACATAGTAAATTTTCTTTAAAATTTGATAACTAGTAGTTTTTTTTTTCAAGAAGTCTTTTTTTATGTTTCTTTCCTGAGTCATTATTCTTCTTTTATGAGAAACTGTCTCTTGAATATCGTCAGTATATTACCAAACACCCTGTATACAATATTTAATATACAAAGCTATACTATCCCTGAATGCTATCACACTAATATTATAAATATGAAAGTTTGGATGTTTGTTTAATTATTTATTTGTTTGTTATTCAATTACGTCGTAACTGCTGAACCGATTTCGATGAAGTTTGGTATATATTAGGTTGGGGAAAAAGTTTCTTCGCATTTTTTAAGAAAATTCAAAACATTTTTTAATATAGTTTATATACATTTATCTAATGTATGTAGTAGGTAGGGACATGATCCCATTGCTATAGAAATTTTGGGGCTTCTGATCAAAATACCGCGACAAGTGGTTTTGGCAGTCCTCTCGTGATGTTAACCTGACACTGCCTAAAGAATTCTGAAGAGACCGAAACAGGGGGAAATCTGAAGGTGCAAGGTCAGGACTATACGGCGAATGCATTAACACCTCCCAGCCATACTCTCTTAATTTTTGCTGAGTGGCTAAAGATGTGTGAGGTCTAGCGTTATCATAATGAAAAACCACACCCCTTCTGTTGATTAATTCCCGCCGCTTTCTCTCAACTTCTTGCTTTAATCTCATCAGTTGTTCGCAGTAGAGTTCAGAATCTATGGTCCTGCCTGGTGGTAACAGCTCATAATGAATAATGTCCTTCCAATCCCACCACACACACATCATCACCTTGTTGCGAGTTAACCCGGGTTTCGCCACAGTCTGTGAAGCCTGACCGGCCTTTGACCACGACCTTTTTCGCACGTTCTTGTCGTACGTGATCCACTTTTCATCACCAATTATCAGCTTCTTCAAAAATGGTTCGGTTTCATTACGTCGTAATAAAGAATCACAAATGAGTACACGGTTCATTAGGTTTATTTAAGTGAGCTCGTGGGGTACCCAAATATCGAGCTTTTTTGTGTACCCAGTTTTTTCAAAAGCGCCAAAACTGTTTTTTGGTCAATTCCCAGTTCTTCAGCTACATCGTAACTACTGATATGCCGATCTTGCTCCACTTTTTCAAAAATGGCATCAATTTTATCCGTAATAGGGCGACCAGAGCGACGTGCTTCTTTGACATCAAAATTTCCGGATTGAAAACGCTTAAACCAAATTTGTGCTACTCTCACAGACACTGCACTAGGTCCATAAACATCGCAATTTTTTTTCGCGGCTTGCGTTGCATTTTTACCTTTTTTGTAGTAAAATTTTAAAATGTATCGAATTTCTTCATTAGATTCAATCATCTTTACAGTACGAAAAACAAATAAAAATCACACATTTTCCTAATTTGAATTTGGAATTATCTTCTTTAAAATTTAAACTTTGAATGATACCAAAACCAGCCAGATACAAATAGTATAGCCAAAGAGATTTATTACAAGTTCATACATACTATAATGCGAAAAGACTTTTTCCCCAGCCTATTACGTAGATTATAATCTGGATTACCACATAAGCTTTTATCCCATAAATCAGTTCTCACGTGATAAAAATGGGGTGTCAAGTTGCAACAGCGAGTTTAGCTTTATTTCTAGGTTACCTACACATTTAGTAGTGTAACGCGTACGAAGCCGCGGGCAACAGCTAGTACGCTATATTTCAATCCGATAAAAATCCGCGCGAAGCTGGACCGGGTCAGCTAGTTTAAAATATTTTTGTCATTTTTGACTTGGAATTCAGTTGGACAAGTATTAATTGTAACTATTTTAAATTTTAAGCCAATAGCTTAAGTAGTTGCTGAGATAATCAAGCTGTGACAGATGGACGGACTGACGGACAGAGTCGCTCCATAAGTTCTGTTTTACCATATTGGTATGGAACCCTAAAAAGGTATAAACCGTAATAGTTCAAAATCTTCAGTAGTAAAAAGTAACTTTATCTGTGTGTATGTTTTCACGACCCAACGATAAAATGGACCGATTTCGATAAAATTTTGTATATACAGCCTGTTGTGTTATGTACGACATTAATTTAAAACACATAAAATCCGGAATTAACTGATTTTAGAGGTGGTTTTAATACCACCTTCAATATTTATCCAGTAATCGATACATTTCCAATAAACAATTTCTAAAGTAAATCGGCGGCGCCTTTACCACGATGCCGCTTAGTATAGCAGGTACCATGTTGACATGATGAATGAATATGATTTGTTTACCTATTTTATACAGGCACATTGATATAATTAAGGACTTGATCTTAAGGTTGTTTGTAAATTAAAAATTTCTATAGCAATCCATTTGTAAAAAACCTATTAATTGTTTTTATTGATAACCCAGGCGTGCAAAGCCGCGTGCGGAAGCTTGTAGTTGAATAAGGATATGATGATTTTTTACCTTTGTTTCTTGTTATTTCAGAATCTTGATGGAAGCTCAGAATGTGATGGCGCTGACCCACGTGGACACTCCGCTCAAAGGGGGTCTGAACACGCCTCTCCATCAGCCGGACTTCTCAGGAGCCCTACCGACGTCACAAGCCGTTGCTACTCCAAACACAGTGCTAGCTACGCCTTTTAGGTACGCTTTATTCTAAAAGTCGGTGCTATCCATTTTTAGGAACCAAAATCGCTAAACTAAAAGCCTAGTTTCTAATTACTGATTTAAACGGGTACTTAATGCGTATAACAAACTCCCAAGTGATGCACAAAAATTGACAATTAACAAATTTAAAAACGTTATTACCAATTTTTATAAAAAGCTTGGGATTTAAATTGCCCCAACTCGTTCAATAATGTTACAATTTAGACGCCATTTATTTTCTTTATCGTTATGTATTCTAAAAGAATCATTAAAAAGAACAACCAGCCTTGTTTCTTGCCTTTTTTCCTGGCTTGGTCGCGAAGGAACAGGCAGTATATAATAAAAACTACTTACATCACACTAATATTATAAATGCGAAAGTTTGGATGTTTGTTTGTTACTCAATCACGTCGTAACGACTGAACCGATTTCGATGAAATTTGGTATGTAAGTAGAATATAACCTGGGGCCCAATTCTACTAAACCAATCGCTTCACTATGACAATGGTATCGTCGCAGAATGACCACCATAGATACTTTTTGGTATTCTACTAACACAATTTGGCAGCTTATGACAGGAACAACAATCATAATCGTTAAATAATCGTATGGCTTCATAATCGTTTTTTTTCTTATAAATTAGCAGAATTGGGCACCAGGATTAACACATAGGCTACGTTTTGTTGATAACCAACGCGTGCGAAACCGCTGGCGGAAGCCAGTATAAAATAAAACATACAAATAAATATATACTTAAGCTCATGGCTTAAGTTAACTCTTAACTTGACTTAACATATCTTTTTATGAAACTTTGTATGGATACTAACATAAACATATTTTTATTTTAAAGTGTTATCCGATACTTGAGGTAAAATCTTAAGATTTTAAAATCATTGCATCCTCAAATTAAGATAAAGGTGGCGGGTAAGGCAATTGTCTCACCGCCGGCGAGTAAGCGATTAGCTATCAACTATTTTCTCGTTCAAGAAACGAACAAAAGATATAGATTACGTGTCAGTAAAAGAATCACGTATGTTAATAGTTGATCGCTGGCCGTTCACACTGCCGGCGAGAACTCGCCGAACACTTTTTTGTCGCAGCGACTACAACACTCGCTCAGCGATACTCGCTCAGCGATGCTCGCTTAGCGGTCAGAACACACGCCGTGAGATGAACCAGCGGAATGGAACGCAAGCGCCACGCGCTCATCGAGTGGTGCGAGTATCGCCCGCCGCACTCGCTCACTCGCTTTGTAACCCAGTGAGACAACTATAGGAACTACACACTCTCTTCTCGCTGCTCGCCAACTCGTTTCTAGTATCTAGCTCTACTCGCTTCTCGCTCATCGCCGGCGGTGAGACAAAAGTGCCTAACAAGTGCCTAAGGTCCCGACTGGCTTGTAATTTTAGCGATGTTTTTATCCATCGTGTTGACAGACTGCATCATCATCATTATCATCACTGCTTTTCTGTTCGGTAGGCTTCGATATATTCTTTATTTATTATTATTCTAGATCTTCGGTAGAATTTAAAATGACTGGTACATATTTACAGATCGCAGCGTAGTGAAGTATCTACACCTGGAAGCTTCAATACTCCTGGACATGGAATGGGACCACCAAGCTCATTGACTGTAAGTTATCTTGAATAAAATGTAGTAAAGGACTCTGGAATTTTTTGTATAGAGGCTGGCATAGACTTACCACTTTTTCCAATTTGCCTGGCTCTATAAATAAATATTGCAGGACATTTCATACAGTGCTATCTAGCCCCAAACTAAGCAGAGCTTGTACTATGGGTATCAGATAATTGTTAGAATATACTTTTTTTTTGTAAATACGTACTTATTATATACAGTACATGGCACATCCTCTTTATTTTTTAAGATAAATTGTAATTATCTCTATAAGCGAATTTGTAATTCTTTTGAGAAATAAGTGCTTAAACCGAACAGTATGTTTGGTAATATACTGACGATATTCAAGTGACGGTTTCTCAAAACATAAAAAAAGACTTCTCGAAAAAAACTACTACATACGAGGTGCATTCAATAAGTACCTAGCCTCATCGCCAGAGGGCGCTGTAGTTTCAAAAGAGTTTTACCACAGTGTAGCACATTCTTTTTTAATTCTTTTTTGAAATTTTCATTCCAATCCCTTCATTTGTTTTAATTTGACAACTTATGGAAGCGAACCTATCGATCGGTTTTACAAAAATGGAAAAAGAGCAATATCGTTCGGTGATTCGATTCCTATTTTTGGAAGGGAAAACGCGCATCGAAATCAAAGAGCGCTTGGATGCTGTGTACGGTGACTCTTCTCCATCGATGGCCACCGTCAAGAATTGGTTCAACGAGTTTGCACGTGGCCGTACGTCGGTTTTTGATGAACCACGTCCAGGTGCACCGAAAACAGCTGCTACGGAGGAAAACATTAAAAAAATCCATGATCTCGTATTGGCAGATTGCCGATTGAAGGTTCGGGAGCTAGCTGAGACTAGGCATTTCAGAAGGAACAGTGCATCATATTCTTCACGAGGATCTCGGCATGAGAAAGCTGTCGGCGCGATGGGTGCCGCGTTTACTCACACCGGAAAACAAGTGCAACCGTGAGACCACATCGGAGACGTGTTTGGCGCTGTTTAAGCGGAATCCAGCGGAGTTTTTGCGTCGTTTTGTGACCGTCGATGAAACCTGGATCCACTGGTACACACCAGAGACCAAGGAGCAATCAAAACAATGGATCCAGACCGGGGAACGTGCTCCAAAGAAGGCGAAAACTGTAAAATCGGCCGGAAAAGTTATGGCCACCGTTTTCTGGGATTCACAAGGTGTGATCTACATCGATTACCTCGAGAAGGGTAAAACAATTACAGGGCTTTACTATGCCGATTTATTGGGCCAATTCGACGCCGAATTAAAGAAAAAACGACCCCATCTGGCGAAGAAAAAAGTGCTGTTTCACCACGACAACGCACCGGTTCACACGTCTGCCGTTGCCATGGCCAAATTGGTCGAATTACGCTACGAATTGTTGCCCCATCCACCGTATTCTCCAGATTTGGCCCCTTGTGACTTCTTTCTGTTTCCTAATCTGAAAAAATCTCTCGCCGGAAATAGATATGGATCAAATGAGGAGGTCATCGCCGCCACGGTGGCCTATTTTGCAGAGTTTGACAAAAACTATTTTTTGGACCGGTTAAAAAAGTTGGAGCATCGCTGGGCTAAGTGTATCGAACTAAAAGGAGACTATGTTGAAAAATAAATTGCCACTTTTCCAAAATTTTCGTTTACTTTTTGTAGGCTAAGTATTTATTGAATGACCCTCGTATATTATCATATTTAAAAAAATCGACTAAGTTTAGGTGATTAATTCGATATAAAACTTTTACAGCCTACTCTTGCAATCGACAACCAAAAATAAAGGCTGATTTGATATCTCTTTCGGAAATGGATGCGGGTTTTGGGTTAGAAAGGAACAACAGAGATATCTCGAGACGTCACCAATGCAGTATCTGTGGTTAGATGGCAAGCATTATGCAATAGCACAACATAAGTTTAATAAAGTGTTTGTTTTTACATGCAAAAATAAATTTCACATTTCTATGGTAAACATTTCACAAATTTATTTATTATGCTCTTCAAAATAACCCCTTTAATTTTTGTGCGTATATTATCAAACACCCTATGTAGAAAAATATCCAGACCTGGAACAAATATCTGTAGATCATGCATGCATTTGTTCCGCGGCGGGAATCAAACCAACTACCTCCTACGTCTCAGCCGGCTGTTCGCCCACTGCGCCACGGAGGTCGTCATGTGACATATTTGGATTGGTGACATATAAAAGTTTTCAAGTCCCCTGTACCGCCTTCCATTGCGGCTGTAATATTATTTTCACTAGAAACAGGATACCATGATTCGGTATAAAAAAACCAGTTTTATTTTTTCAAAGTCTCGCTATTATCGGCACACGCATAGTGATAGTTATGATACGCGTACTTAATTTTTTTCAAAATGTCAAGTTTATAAATAAAAGGTAACGTGTTATTATTAAGAGCCTGTAGTGTCCCACTGCCGGGCAAAGGCCTCCCTTCCTTCTCTCCAGTCTTCTCTATTTTGGGCTATTGTGGACCAATCCTGTAAATGGGCATCAATTTCGTCCCTCCATTTTCGCCGTGGTCTGCCAAGAGGTCGTTTCCCGTTTAGAGGTGTCCATTCTATGGTGGCTTTAGCCCATAACGCATCCGACATGCGGCAGACGTGGCCCGCCCAATCCCACTTCAGTTTACCAACATCCACGATTTGCGTTTTAGAGCGCAGTGTACTGTTACGAATGCGGTCTGTCAGTCAGCCTCCCAGAATACTGCACTCCATGGCTCGCTGACAAACTTTTTGCAGATCAGTCAAAGACCAGGGTTGCGCGCCGTAGGTGAGGATGGGGAGTATGCACACGTCCATGAGCTTCCGTTTCAAAGATAAAGAAAATGTACCTTTCATTGACCAATATCCCTTCCAAGCGTTCTCGATTCCTCTTGCAATTTCGAGGTCTTGTCGTCCTTGGAAGGATACCAACTGGCCTAGGTACAGGTAGTCATTACGTATTCCACCCCCCCCCCCCCCCCCCCCCCCACCTCTAGCTTATGATGTATGTTATTTGTCATTAGCTTTGTCTTTAATCTGTTCATACTAAGTCCAACTTCGAGGCTTGCCGTGTTCAAACCGGTTGACGAGGTATACTATTATTCGCCTATGTCTTGCAAATTGAAGAATTTGATTATTTTATCATGGATTCCATCATCAGATCTTGACCAAATTGATACCAAATTTCTAACAAAAAAAGAAGCATTGAAATCAGACAACGCGCTAAAGAACAAATAAAATAACGACGTGAATTGAGAACCTCCTTTTTTGAAGTCAGTTAAAAATGCGCGATAAATTAGGAAAATCGTGCGACGTCGGGGCGGGACCAGCTAGTATATAATAAAACCATGATAGTTTTGAAAGTTATAATAAATATAATATGTTACCGATAATTTCCAGACTCCAGGATTACGGGACAAGCTGAGCATAAATCCAGAGGACAGGTTGAGTGCTGGCGATACTCCACAACTAGCACATCAAATGCAAAAGCAAGTAAGTCCCCAGGACTAGAATTTAAACTTGCATAGAATTTAAACTCTATTTAAGATACAATATGAATTATATTTAGTTAACGGATGCCTGAGTTCTTTGTATGGTGTGCGGTAATGTTTACTAAAGCCTGGTGTATCCAAATCTTATAAATACTCTATAAATAGTGCAAGTTTATTACTTTTGATATTAATAACATTATTTATTATTATTGTTCTGTTCAAAGAAAAGATGGCTCACTAATGTTCGAGCGGACTGGGCCATCTCAGCGCCTGAAAGAAGTGTCTGGAAAGAATGGGGGGGAGGCCTTTGCCCATCAGTGGGACACAGTGGGCTGATAATGATAATTGTTATGTGCTGGACTTAAAAACCATTGAGTAGTACCATTATTAAGTTTGTACTGTCCTACTGGAGCACAAATTACTGATTACAAGTGAATTTTAGCAGAAAATAATTGTTATTTGGTAGCTAAAGGCGTCAGTCCGCAATGCACTGCAATCCCTGCCGACGCCTCGCAACGACTACGAGATAGTGGTGCCGGACCAGGAGGACGAGGCGATGGAGGGCAGATCGCACGCCAGCCTCATCGAAGACCAGGCCGATATGGACGCCAGATACGCTAAGGAGCAGGAGGAAATACGTGAGTACTGCGCGTTCCTGTTAAAATACTTATGATTTAGTTGGTAGGCTTCAGGTTTATTCCACGTTGGTCCACTTTGGTGGTGAACAAAGTGGATTATTTATGTCTTCATATCACCTCGAAATCATTTCACCCAGGTGAAAGAATTCGACATATTTGGTGTCATTTATTCACCTTGGAACTAATTCACCCAGGTGGCGACTTTTTTTTGTAAACCAAACTTTAGATCAAAAGACAATGATTTTTTTAGAAGGTATGTGTTGTTCAATCCATGTAAAAATCTTTTGAAGTTAACGAAATATTTGTATGAACAGTCTCGCTTGAAAATGTTTCTACATTCTACGATAAAATATAATTTTTCTCTATTCTTCTGCAGAGAAAACTTTTCTTGGCTACGTCTCGCGCCTTCTCACTTTTAACTATTTTTTAACCCCCCGAAGCAAAACGAGGAGTGTTCTAAATTTGACGCCTTTGTCTGACTGTGGTATCGTAGTTAGATGCGGATTTTTTAATAGAATGTTAGTTTAGCTGGGATGGTTCTTAGCTATGTTAGTTTTGAAACCCCGAGGTCCTTGACCCCCGAGAGTGTTGTTTCCAGGTGTAGCAGAATTAAAGCTGCGTTCACAAGCGGTGCAGCGCGGCTGCGCGCGGCCGTGCGAGGTGAACGCGACCGTGGTGCGCGGCACGACGGGCGGCGCGCTCACCGCGCTGCAGAATGCAGAGGAGTTACTGAAGGCAGAGATGGTCACTATGCTGCATTACGATTCAATCCGGGACCCGCCGCCGGGTAAGATATCGCTAAATTCGTAAATCGATGTGGTAAGAGCTTTATCACATTATTTTTTATATTTCAGCTTTATTTTTTTATTTGCGGAAACTTTTAATTGGCCTTCTTGTAATAAGTAGCATTTACTGTTGTTTATTTCCTACTCAAATACCTTTTCTGTAACCTAACTGTAAGTTTTCCAAAAATTCAAAAAATAAAATAATCACACTGGCAGTCTGCGAGCGTGTTTCCAGCGAGACGATAAATGTAGCGCGCGAGCGCTAGTGTATCTACAGGGACTAGTATTTAAGTCTGAACGGGGTGACTCCGACTATTTCGACTATATTCGACGCCCAACTATTTAGTTATTCTAAATTTTCAACGAGTTTTCTTTTTTCAATGAACAATCTGTCTATGTAAGTACCTATAATGGCCACAGTAAATATATTGGTATCTATTTCAGGCGTAGACAAGAAACGCGCGGTCCAACTTCAAGCATCTCACTTAGCGTACCTAGAACAACATCCCTACGAAGAGTTTTCATCGGAAGAGTTGGAAGCGGCCAAACTCGAGCTGAAGAAGGAAATGGATGCCGTGAAGTCGGGGATGGGGCACGGCGACCTCAGCATGGACGCTTACACGCAAGTGTGGGAAGAATGTCTTGCTCAGGTAACACTGCTACATTTTTATGCTTTTTCTTAGCTTATTGCTATACTACTTGTTATGTTACGTACGATATTAAATGCAAACACGGGTAGGGCTAATGGGCGTTGTTGTAAAATAGGTTTTTTTCAAATTCATTATCACAGAAAATTTTAAATTACACAATCTTAATATGAAGTCCTAAATTATCAATGAAATAGTATAATATATAGGCAAACAAATCATGTGACGAAGAAGGATATGGGTACCGGTAAAATTACAGGCACATGATGGCGTTTTACACTTGTATGCCTCAAGTTGATAGACTTAGGGCATTTCTAAGATGCATGACCTACAAGGCAATACTTAATTAAGGCGACAATTACCACTTAACATCAGGTGGACCATAAACTTGTTACATCTAAAGGACATTTAAAAAAGTCTTTAATTAAATAAATAAATAAATATGGTTGGGCATTTCACACAGCGCTATCTATTCCCAAACTAAGCAGAGCTTGTACTATGGGAACCAGATAATAAACATTTGTTCCGCGGTGGGAATCGAACCCGCTACTTCCTGCGTCTCAGCCGGCTATTCGCCCACTGCGCCACGGAGGTCGTCAAATACTATTTTAAAAAATATTTTGAATTCAGATACTATTTTATTTATTTCAGGTGCTGTTCTTGCCCGGCCAAAACAGATACACACGCGCCAATCTAGCCAGTAAAAAGGACAGGCTAGAATCAGCCGAGAAAAGACTGGAACAGAACAGGAATCACATGGCGAAGGAAGCCAAGAAATGTTCCAAAATAGAGAAAAAGCTTAGAGTACTAACAGGTACATTCATATAACTTTTGAAACTATCGTGGTTACGAACACAAGTATCAGTTGAAAACGGGATATCTGCAGTTTACCTGTGATCATACACACTTCTTAGGGATCATCCATAATCATGTGAGGCTCAAAAGGGGGGGTTGGAGGGGAAATACCACAAGGGAGTGGGGGTGTAGTGGCAGGTCACGTGTATTTATTTTTTCATTGAACGCGTGATTTGCAACCTTAACGTATGTCTGGACATTTTGATCACGGTGCTTAATTTTCCAGAATTAGATTAGATTATACCTGTATATAAAGGTAAAATTCAGAATTTTTTGATACTTAAAAATACACGTGATTTTGGATAGAGGGGAGAGGAAGGGGGGGGGGGGGGGTTGAAACCTCACTGTAAATACTGTAATAGTGTGCAAGTTAGAGGTATTGATTTTCGGCGCCATTTTAGATTCGTTTCTCTATTTAACCATATAATATAGTTAGGTTGTAATAGTAATAACATAAATGTATTTCTTTTTAGGTGGTTACCAAAGTAGAGCCGCATCACTAATCAAGCAGTTCCAAGAGTTACAAGATCAGGTAGAACAGGCCAACTTAGAACTGTCCACGTTCAAGTTCTTGGCTGATCAAGAAAAGGCCGCCATTCCACGAAGGATAGAGGTAAGAATTCACAGCTATCAAAATGGATCGTTTTGAAAACTTCCATTACATTGATATGTTGCACGATTGTTTTGTGTATTATTTGTATTCAAAACTGGTGGTTTAAAATATTTTCACACCACCTGCTCGACAATGTCAAATTATATGTCATGTAAACCTCACCGAAAGCAAGTGATTAAAGCCCTACGGCTGAGCCGGGAGTAAAGTGGTACAGATTTTCATTATGCCCTTGCAGATTGATTTGAATTTGGCACCTCATCTTTATTAAAATTTGAACCAAGGAGACCTAACACAATAAGAACTTATCCGTAAATCAAACTAACCTCTCCACAGAATGCACCAACCTAGATTTTATTGTCTCGCAGAAAGTGTGAAAAGTAGAGTATTCTCCTCATGGATAAAGCTGTCTAAATCTTGGGCTTGCTTATCCCTTCGTTTAATAATCTACTACTAGTGGTTCGCCCCGAACCCCGAATCTCGCGAATCTCCCAAAATAAATATTATTCTTAGGGCGACTTGCACTACGATGCCTAAACGTATTTAGTGGCTAAATATGATTTAAGGAGTTGTAAAATCATACAAATACTTCAAATTTAAACATGTTTAGTCGCTAAGTACGTTTAGTGATCTTTGTGCATGCCAGCTTTAATCTTTGACTAATAAATTGGTGCCACGAAATGCATAACCAATCTACTTGACCAACAGTTTCATTCAAATTAGATGCAACGGGGGTTCTTGTTAATTGGTTATATTTTTTGGGGTACAAATGGCAGTTATTCAGAATTTCAGACTTTTGCCTATATTTGTGCCACTAAAGCTACACGAATACCAAATTTCAGCATTGTGGGGTCACTGGTGTACCCTGTGAATTTAGTCAAAGTTTTGTTTTTATTATGGCTAATAACTCAAAAACTCCAAAAATTCAAATTAAAATAAAAACGGGGTTCAAATGTACTAATGAAGACCTTTCATTTGACGTCCCACTTGACCTAATAATCTTATTTTAATTTTTTTTTTACCCCTCTTGAACCCCAATATCTCAACGACCCCCCAATATTTTTAGCTCATTGAGTCACACCAAAATTGAGCCATACCTATACACCAAATTTAATGATGATCGGATAAACGCTAAGAAAGTTATCCTCGGGCAAACAAACATACATACATACATACAACGCCGATTCGCCCAAGTTGATTTGGAGATCTCGCTTCGCTCGATCAATTAAAGGGTCAGCAATGCGCGAGTCATACGTTTGCGCTTTGGTGTTACAAACGTCCCATAGTTTGTTTTATACTACATGGAGATAGAGAAATCTTACCATCAAGTGGGCCGAGAAAATGTTTGAAAAATAAAAAAAAAGCTGAAAGTACCAGGCGGTGTGGAAGTTCGCATATAACTGTGTACTATTTACAGGGTTGCCTGGAAGTGATCGATTTTACCGATATGGCCGCGCGTTGAACTACACATTTGTTTTAAAGTTATTAAGTTGATGTGATTTTGTTTGGTGTAATAAGTTGTATACCGGCGCTCTTAAACGTGACACGATCTAATAAATGAATATTCATTATTATTATTCTATTCTATTTGACAATCTCCGTGGCGCAGTGGGTGAACTGCCGACTGAGACAGGAGGTCGCGGGTTCGATTCCCGTCGCGAAACAAATCTTTGCATATACTAGATATTGGTTCCGAGTCTGACTGTTTCTCTATATAATATATAAGTATGTATTTACAAAAAAAAACGTATATACGTATTATATATGGTTCCCATAGTTTGCTTAGCTAGCTGTTTAAAATGTCTGAAAACTGTAACATTTTTTTTAAATACTAGTTTGTTTTTACAGTCATTGACAGAAGACGTGAATCGACAAACGGACCGTGAGAAACAACTACAGAAAAGGTATTCGGACCTCCAGTCGGAATTGGAAGATTTGCAAAAGCGAAGGCAGACTAAAGAAGCGGCCAAAACCAGTGAAGAATAAGTACTAGTACAGATCAATATATTTTCAAAATACAATTAAAATATCACATCGAAGTACGGTCGGTACCATTTTACAATGCAATCATCTTTTCTCTGGTGGATAAAATTGGAACTGAACGCATATCAAATTCGATTTGAATGTTCGTAAACAAAGCTCCCATACTTATCTTAAATGACACTTGCATGGTGTTGCTTTTTGGATAGAATTTGCATTCTTTGCTGATTTATGTCAAAAAAAGTAGAGCAACGAACTTTTTGGTTATATTTTTCGCCACATTTCGTTTTTATGAGCGTTGTCACAATCTCGTAATTTTGTCCCAAGGACTTGCTTTGTCCTATATATTAGGTAATTTGTTAGTTCATTCAAATATTAGGCTGTTCACTCGTTCATTCGGTCTATAAAATATTAAAAAAACTTTTCTAAAATTTGCCACACCAACTGCCAGAAGCCGTAGTTAGTTTTTTGCTGTTAATGCACGAAAATAAGACTTATTTTTAGAATTAACATTACCAAAAATATTAAAATGAAGAGATGCAATGTTCCCAAATAAAAAAAAATGTTTTGTTCTTATGCCTGTTTGTACCAAACAAAATTTAGTTTACGAAAATAATTGTATGTGTCCTCATGTAATGTGTGTGTGAGTAGAAGCGAGAACATTATTTTCGTAAAAGTCAATAAGTAGTTTGGTGCAATTAGGCCATTCTTATGGTATATATTATGTAGAGTGGATTTATTTAAGACAAATAAAAACTTACTTAAAATTAAATTGTTTTATTTCACATCCACTTATCGACATGATTGATTATTATTATTATGGAATAACATGACGACATATTATGATATGACACAAGATCATGGCAATGACTTCAAAATGAAATGGCAATATTGTTCTCTGATGTAAATAAAAATATTCCTATTGCCTTGTTAGATAGCGCTGATTGTCAAGCGTCGCTTGAGTAATCGCTACGGGATTAGATTCATAATCCCCACCGCTCTGTCCCACTCGTGGGGATAATGAAACAAATCCTCCAAAAAGGAAAATTGACGACCTCCGTGGCGCAGTGGGCGAATAGCCGGCTGAGACGTAGGAGGTAGCAGGTTTTATTCCCGCTGCGGAACAAATGTTTGCATGATCTACAGATATTTGTTCCGGGTCTGGATATTTTTCTATACATTATAAGTACGTATTTACAAAAAAAGAAGTATGTAAGTATTCTATCAGATATCTGGTTCCCATAGTACAAGCTGTGCTTAGTTTGAGGCAGAGACCCTGGGCCCGTAGCCAAATGTCATTCGCCACTATTCGACTTCTACATACATTTGTTGTCGCTGAATGACGTAATATTTCTATAGCATGTGTCAAATCCCATACATTTTCGGACGTATCGACTAGCGTCATCGCTAATCGACTGTAACTTGCAGTAATATAAATAGACTGTCAAGTCCATTGAAAAAAACGTAATCCGCAAAAAGCTCAAAATCCCGTATTATTTCTAGATGGCGCTGTATCATAGCCTGGAAACTTTCATAGCGGCCATTGCAACCAAACAAATTAAAGTGAATTTTCACTACAACACACCAACATTTTTCTGGTTTTTTTAGAATAAGTAATATTGTCCATACAACAAGATTTACCGATTTTATTTCATATTGATTATTTACCACTTTCGTATGCTTAATCACAGATGGCGTAGGAATAGGATGAAAGGTAGCATACAAAAAAAACGCATTGTTTTTTACCTAGATGGCGCTTAACACAAATTAAATGGCAGATTTTTTTACTTCTAAGGGTATCGTCGCCTAAAAAAACAATGTAATGTAGGTACTTAGCCATTATATACTCACTACAGCAAAAATCCTACGCTGGATTTTAAGTTGGCGAGTCTATCGCTATAAATAGGTACCTACCTATTTATTGGAGACACATTAATTCAAACTGTTTTGTTCTAGTTTAGAGCATAACGGTTTTAATTACTATGCTTTCTTTCACCATCAGAGCTCTACGGACCAAGCCAATACGATTCTAAACCCAATGATGCGGATTTCCTAGTGCCCGGTTTAAAAATTAAACAATATTCAATAAATAATATAAAATAATCAAACTTTTTATTATTAAATAATCAAAAAGATTTAAGTTTATTTTTTATTATAGGCAAAGAATATTATTAAAGCTTGACTTTGAGTTAAGAAGAAGATTTAAGTAATTTGCAATAAAAACTCATATTGTTATAGTATTGTGTATTTTTATTTAAATAAATAACACCATGTCATTCAAATCAAAACATCACCTTACCAAATCGTTAGTGAAACCTTCCCTTTCCTTCTTTTTATCAAATTACTTGCTTACAAGTGGATATGTAAGCTTTTAATTAATTTAGAATACATACTTAACTAGTGGTTCGCCCCGAACTGAGATTCACGAGTCTAGCATAAAACCAAAAAATATTGTTCGTAATCTTTGACTATCAAAATAGTGCCACGAAATAAAAACCAATTAACTTGACCTATAGTTTCATTCAAATTACAGGTAACGGGAGTTCATGTAAAGTGGTTACCATTTTTGGGGGTACAAATTGCAGTTATTCTGGATTTCAGACTTTTGCCTATATTTGTGATACATAAGCTACACGCATACCAAATTACAGCACTGTGGGGTCACTGGTGTACCCTGTGAATTTTGTCAAAGTTTAGTTTTTATTATGGCTAATAACTCAAAAACTACAAAAACTTTACTAAAAATAAAAAAGGGGTTTAAATATACTAATGAAGACCTTTCATTTGACGTCTCATTTGACCTAATAGTTTCATTTTTATTTTTTTTACCCCTCTTGAACCCCAATATCTCAACAACCCTCCAAAATTTTTAACCCATTGGTCACACCAAAATTGTGCTATCATTACCTACCTATATACCAAATTTCACGATGATCGGATAAACGCTTCGAAAGTTATCCTCGGACAAACAAACATACATACATATATACATACAACGCCGATTTGTTGATTTGGAGATCTCGCTTCGCTCGATCAATAACTAGTGGTTCGCCCCGAACTGAGATCTCGCGAGTGTCCAATAAAAACAAAAAAAATCATAATCTTAGTAGGCAACCAGAATTATTGTACTGAGAAATCCAAACGCAAAGAAATTCACCCGAAAGCCGAAAACAAAACAATTAGCCACAAGAAAATAAGCGGGAACGAGTGGGAACTGGGAACCATGAACTGACTGACATTGAATGAGAGCCAGCAAGCAAGCAAACAGCCACGCTGTTTGCATCTAATTTGTTGCATGCTGTGTTGCCAAACCTCACTTCTCAAAAGTCACGACTAGCAAGTCTAAGAAATTTTGTTGCACTTATTATATGTAGTGTACTTATGTAATTAAGTTTATTATTTTAGTAAATAACGTATTATCTTGTAGTATGCATTTGCCGGGTACTTACAAATGAATTTTATTTTGTTTCAAAAAGTATTCTACATATCTGTACATATCACTACAAATACGTATTTTACAAATAGGTATTTCCGCATTTAGGTGATAATGGTACGATCATAGACCTAAGTAATGAATTAAATATATCTATTTATTATTGCACCAGCAAGGCTTTCCTTTCCTAAAAAAACCCTATTTTGACGGAAACTTTCATGTTCTGGAAATTCCGATAAAATTGTGCGCAAGTCTCAAAAAATACTAAAGACTGAAGTTTTAACGAAACTGAAGACCGGCAACATCGCATACCGTGCAAACTGACAACGTCGCATTAATACTATCGCGCACGTTAAATTGGAAATAGCGCCATCTATTTTTTATCGTTTTTTTCGTGGGCGGTAGTAAGCTAGATGTTGGCTAGAGGTCACATAAATATAATGATTTGGAACTCCTAGCGACATCTCGCGTCCTAACAGGTAATCAAATATCGAGTTACATTAATTTGTTCGCGACTGGCAGTCTATTTATATTACTGGTCTCTGGTTTGAGGCTAGATAGCGCTATGTGAAATGTCCAGCAATATTTATTTATTTAATCAAAAATCGTGCTATCATCGTATTCCCCACCGCGTGATCTGTGTTGAAGCGGTCGGGATAATAGCTATCAAATATGCAATTTCATAAATAAATATAAATATTTACTTCTTGAATGTAATTTATCCTCTCAGACGCGGCAAAGGCCCGCGAATCTGTTACCGCGTCTGCGGCAACATTGCGTGATAATCAAGCGCAATGTTAGTGTTTGGATTTTATTGATTTTGTGCAATAAAATGTTTGGTATACGTAAGTAGTATTGATTTTATTCGATAGTTGGATAACTAATGTATCTTTACTAATTTTATTACTGATTTTATTACTAAAACATTTTTACATTTTGATTTTCCTCAGACAATCGAACCTCAAAAGTCTATTTCTGCAACTGTTGTAGAAAAATGTTTTTTTCAATATATTTTGTGACATATTTTGAATGTAACTTTTTACACACAGTTAGTCTGATGTCTAGGCTATCTAATGGTATAAAAAACATCACATTTGTAGCAAAATATCACTCATAAACAATATTATGAAAATCACATAACTCTTCGAAAAAATCGCCATTGTTCACTCCTTCTAACCAAACCTTCAGTTAGAACGTTCCTATAGGCTTCACCAAATGAGTGAAGTTCCCATAGGCTCGTTCAATTTAGTAGGAACAGGTAAATAAAACAATTTAGACCATATTTCAAGGCATTTTGTTTCAAAATCAATTAAATGTTTCGCAGGTCACCTGAGCACTGATCAGAGCTTGCGCATATAACAAGGAAAGCACTGATCAGCGCTTCCGCATACCAAAGGTTATGCGATATTGCATATCAAAAGTTCTATCTACATATTACAACCAATGCTTCTACAACTACTGAGTAGTGGGGATTATGATTGCACGATTTTTGATTCCTATAAGGATTATAAATCCCTATTAGTGGGGCTTAGCGATAGGGATTATGAAACTTACCTTCGCTACGCCATGCCATCTAAGAATAACACTGGATGCTTTATAACAGCATTTAAAACTACTCAATTGGAATTAAAAAGAGCAGAATCTACTTACAGACTTATATTTATATCACAGTATCATTTGGATATCCAGGCCTGCTGGAGTATTGTCTAAATAAAGATATACATTTACAGGAGTACAGTATTACAAAAAGATTGGCTCATTTTTCCAGCGTAGAATAATTATTTGAATAGTACGCACTTCTGTTTGTTTTGTTCTCCTAAACATGACAAGTCTTCGTAAATGCGATTCAGTACAAAATAAATTGATATTCGATAATAATGCAAAAAAGTAACGTTAACTAGACAAGTAGCAAACGTAACTATAGCGCAAGAAGTTAATGGCTAGACATACGACTCCCTGCTTGAATAACGGAGACTTGACATCTAGATCTAGCCTCGTCAAATAAGAATGGGTCAACCTCGGAATGAGAGATTATAAGCTGGTTAGGTATAGCGCTGCGCACTCTCCGCCCTCTATCTCAAAAACGGTCGAGAGCATGAAAAAATGTTTGGAACAAAATTTATCGCAAACTTTATGTTCAACAATTTTATAATAGATGTTAACATCATTGGACTGTTTGTCCGTATTACACAAAGGTTAACTTGAAGATAATGCTATCTAGCATTAAGTTCGCCTATGTACAGATTATTTTTATTTCCTGCAATAAATAATTTTCCATTCATTCATTCATTGGAGCTAATTTGAGAAAAACTAATTTTTGTGACCTTTGAATAAGTAACGACGCACGCACGAGATTTTATGAGACTTGAGAAAACTTTTAGAACGCGAGTTTCCAGTTTATTATCTCTCATTCAGAGGTGAAACCCCTAATTTGACTGGACTAATTAAAAATTGAACAGTACATGTTGAGTATGAAACCACTCAGTTTGACACATTTGAAACGCGTTTATATATCGCTATGAGCTATCTTCAGAATCACTATTCAGCGTATTTAATTTCCTATATTTACGCTTTACAAGTGGACTCTCGTTCTGTTCGGGAGAGGGAGAACGATGCTTCTTCTTTCTCTTTCTCTCCTTCAGTACAATTTCTGCCAGTTCCAACTCTGAGACATCGTTAACTTGAGTTAATCCGATGTGGGAGTCTACGCAGAAACTATCCTAAAAAGAAGAAATGCAGGTAAGAATGAAAAGGTGAATAAATGAATACTGAAATACTAAGTATAACTTTTTACTGGCGTGTTATTGGAGTCCTCACATCAATGCCATCACCATCATATTAACCATAGGACGTCCACTGCTGAACATAGGTCTCCCCCATAGATTTCCAGAGCGTCCCATCTTGTGCGGCCTGCACCCAACGGCTCCCAGCAACCTTTATCCGTCTTTCCGTCTCTGCGAACCTATCTGCCCCAACGGCCGTCAGTTCTGAGACCTATGAGCCTCACCGAATCCCACTTTAGCTTTCTAATCTTTTGTGCTGTCGGTGACTTTACTTCTAGGAATCTCATTTCTGATTTGATCTCGTAGAGAAACACCAAGCACAGCCCTCTCCATAGCACGCTGAGTGACCGCGAGCCTTCACATCAGACCCATAGTGAGGGACCACTTTTCTATGCCATATTCATGTCACACTCAATGCATTGAAGATGATTTATGCAAAGTCCCATGGCCTTGCCAATGCCCTGAGCAAATGTTTGCATGATCTACAGATATTTGTTCCGGGTCTGGTTGTTTCTTTATAAGTATATACATATTTACAAAAAAAACTACGTAAGTATTCTATCAGTTATCTGGTTCCTATAGCACAAGCTTCGCTTAGTTTGGGGCTAGATGGCGCTCTGTGAAATTTCCAGCGTAAAAATGTACAATTACTGATTTTAACGGGTATTTATCGTGTATGTACCTTTTTTATTTGTTACTCCGACGTTTCGACTGTTGCAAAAGTATTTATAGCGTATGTAAATGCGATAAATATCCGTTTAAATCAGTAATTATGTAAGGCGAACGCGAAAGTTTAGATACTGGTGCTTGAGACAGGATTATAGATGTAGGCTTACCCAGCTCTTAAGAGCCGTGTTGGCCTTGTGGGATGTACCTTGACTCGAAGAGTCGAATCCACAACGGGTTCAACTCCCACTATAAAAATCCAACAAGAGATTTTTAAATTTGGAAAAAATACATGCAAATCTACATGTGGTTTAAACGATGACGGAATCCATTGAGAGGAAACCCGCGGTTTAATTAACTAATGTTATTCTGAAAGTCAAACTGTGGTTACCATTTCGTATGCATCTTCCTGAACGAATTGTGAAAACACATCCATTTTATTGTACTTTTTCGGTAATTCAGGAATTTTGAAGCCGTTTCTCACTGGGCTCCTGAAATAAAATAAATAACATTATTTTTTTCGATAAAAGTATGAGGAACTATTATTATGCGAGGCGATAGTCACAAAAGATCGAAAAGCATATTTTATTTCAAAGGCAAATAGTCTCAGACCAAACAAGACTGGTCAAATACGAGGACTCACGCACCGAGGGTTCCGGGCCTAGATAGGTTTATTTATATAAATTCAGCAGCGCTATCAAGTTATGTGAGAAAGAAAACTTTAAAGAAATATCTAAAAAACTGTTCTAGATAGAGACTTCTTTATAGTTTCCCTGTAATATTTGTATATGTATTTATCAATCATATTAACTTTGCAAACTTCGGAGATGGTATTTTGGGGGACACGGTATTTTCTTCATTATAACGAATGTGAACAAATGTGAGAGCTTTACAAGCTTATAGCACGCCTTTGAGTTAGGCAGAGTATATTATTTATTATTTAATTCAGATTTAAAATCCATACAAAAATTCTTAACCGCTAACATACAATATTTCATAGTCATAATCATCAAATAATTATATAAAAATTAATAATACAGATAATTGAATAATTTAATAGCATGTGAATAGTTTAATAATTAAATTGAAATAATTATAAATAATATGCTAACTCAACTATTACCAAAAAGTATTTATGTACATCCATTCGGTAAGGATGGGGCAGTATAGTATAGTGAAACTAGTTCAAATTTTAACTGGCATCTGTATAACCAATTAATGATTTTGAATTTGAATGGTTACCATGGGAAGTATACATTAGGAGAGTGGCAATGTGAGGAAGTGATCGTTGTGGGATGAGATGGCTTCAATACCTGACAGATTTCAAGTAGAGCGCTTGTATATCCTCATGGTGTGTGACGTCATCGTCGTCGCATATAAACTCTGCTAGACTACCCGCACTCGAGTCCGTTAGCTCATCCCCGCTGTCCGAGCCGTCTGAAAGCTGAGCCTCCATGTCCAGCAGAGAGTTGTTTTTGCGCTTTTTCTAAAAGAACAAAGTTATATAAATTTAACTCTACTATTATGCAGTAAGATAATTCTTTGTAAGCGAAGTAAGCCATTCAAGATAGAAACAGAAACGAATAAAAGTTGCTGGGAGGCGATGGGTGCAGCCTGCACAAGATTGTTCGCTCTGGAGATCTACGATGGAAGCCTATGTTCAGCAGTGGACGTCTATAGATAGCTAATATGAAGATGATAAAGTGAGCCATTTTAATTCTATGTAGATGAAGTCTATATAAACATTTTATCATTCTTCAAAATAGTCAACAAAATTGAGCACTTTATGTAGGTATATTTATGTATATCGTTTATTACACATTTTTGTAAGTTTATTTTTTAGCATTAAGTTCGCCTATGTATTATTTTATTAATGCAATAAATAATATTCTAATCTATTCTATATAAGCTACGAACCGATTGGCGAGCGATACGGACTATACTAAGAGATTCACTAGTTTTCGGTCATCGCGAGAGTTAAGTAAAAAGATCTTCAGTAAATCACAGTAGTCTCTTCTAACTCTCACTTCGCTCCAGATTGAATATTATTCTCTTGCCAATAGTCCATAATATCCAACCAATAATATCATAAGTTATGTAAGTTAACACACAACATACTCACCCATTTATACGTACACACAAACTGACACCCTTATATACACTTACACCACACACCTTCTCTCAAACACTATCACCCACACCCTTTCACACATATACACTCACCACATATCCTCGCATGCATATTGACACACACTCGCGCACACAAACATTCAAATCTCACAACCAACATATTCCCACACTCACACATACATTCACTGATCATTCCATTATGAACCATAGTCCGGAGGGAGGTATAGGTATGCCATCATACAGGTCAATCCTAGTGTGGGTACCTATGTTTTCCATCCTGAATTGTATTATACCTAGTAAACCATTGTAATTTTTGTTTGTGAAATTTTGAAGTTTGTTGTTGTATAAATAGTTTATTATTTATTATTATAATAACCTATCAAAAATCAGGATTAAAACAATATCCTTGTTACCACAAAAAAGTTAAACAACTGTTTCACGCTTATTCAAATTTCTTAACCAATTTTTGTATCAGATTTTTTTAAAACGCGCTAGGTAGTGTTCAATTTTTTTTGTGATAAGACCCTATATTTTTAACTAGCTGTTTCCCGCGACTTCGTACGCGTTACACTACTAAATGTGTAGATGTACCTAGAAATAAACTCGCTGTTGCAACTTGACTTGACACCCCATTTTTATCCCATGGGAACTGATTTATGGGATAAAAGGTAGCCTATGTGGTAATCCAGGTTATAATCTACGTATATACCAAAATTCATCGAAATCGGTTCAGCCGTTACGAAGTGATTGAGTAACAATCAAACAAACAAATAAATAACCGAACATCCAAACTTTCACATTTATAATATTAGTGTGATGAAGAGAGTGGGCTGTGGTCGCTACGTCGTTTTGACGTGAAGGCGTAACAAAGAACAAAACATATTTTCTTTTCTCATGGGAACTGATTTATGAAATAAAAGTAGTCTATATTCGAGGTCTAGAACTAAACTTTTGCAAAGTTTTTGCCTAATCCCTTCAGTGGTTTTGGCGTGAAGGGATAACAAAGAACAAAATATATTTTCTATAGAAACTTTAACGACTCAAGTCTTACCTCATGGGAACTGATTTATGAGATAAAAAGTAGCTTATATGTTATTATACGTCTTGAACTGATTTTTTGTGATGTTTGAGCTCAATCCGTTCAGTAGTTTTGTCGTAAAGTGGTAACGAAGACACAAATAATTTTTCTATAGAAACTTTAACACTCCATTTTTATCTCATGGAAACTGATTTATGAGATAAAATGTAGCCTATATGTTATTGCAGGTCTAGAACTATTTCTGCAAAGTTTCCCAGAGCCTAATCCGTTATGCAGTTTTGATGTGAAGGGTAACAAAGGCCAAAATAATTTTCATATAGAAACCCAATTTTTATCCCATGGGAGCTGATTTATGGGATCTACGTGTATATACGTATATACCAAATTTCATCGAAATTGGTTCAGCCGTTACGGCGTGATTGAGTAACAAACAAATAAACATCCAAACTTTCGCATTTATAATATTAGTGTGATTGTTATGGTTCAGTATCGAGTTAGGGGAGTCCTAAGATTTATATTTGTGTCTACTTTAAACACAATCTACTATTAAAAGGCATGCTTACTTACTTTTCGCACTTTATGATTTGTTGTTGACATAATTCTGTTGTCCTTGGTAGCAGTTTCTTTTGGAGTTGAAGGGTGGCATTTGTCATTGAAATCATCATCACTGTCATCAAATACTATCCTCTTCTTAGACGTATCATTTTTAATATTTTGTCCGAACGTACCAGATTTCTTTGGACTGTAATGATCTTCGCAAGGTAGGAAATCATCGTCACTGTTTTCTAAAATACTTGTTTTCAACGGTGACGTCTTTACGGGTGATTTTACGGGTCTCTTTTTGAATATTGAATTGAATTTCTTTCGCAAGGATAATATTTTGTTTTCTTTCTTGTATTTTTTCAATACATCCAAGGATCGAATTTCATCGTTGCTTTTATTTAAAAGTTCGGTGTTTTCTACTGGATTAGTATTCTCTTTTTGCGAGAAGTCTGGCTGTGTCACGGTGAAATGGTAGTTCGTTTGATTGTTCTTATATTCTTGTTTGTTCTTGTTCGATGATATTGCAGCTATTAATTTTTGTTGCAACGTTAGAGGCTTTTCACTGGAGTCTTCTATTTTCTGCTTTTTGTTAAAATACGGTGATGCTGTTATCAAGTCACTATCCTCATCGTCAAACTTCCTTTTACCGCCCACAAGATTAATATTCACATTGTTTGTGTTGATTTCATTAGTTTCTTTAGAAATTGCGTCAAAGAAACTTGTATTTTTTAATGGTTTATCAATTTTTCTTATTTCTTTAGTGGTTTCGTATTTACTATCGTCATAGACAAATATGTTTTTATTACTTACTAAACAAGAATTTACGGTTTTATTTTTATTAGTATCCAATTTACAAACTTCTTTGTAAATGTCGTATATTTGAGTGTCATTAAATTCATTAGAGTCGCTATCGCTGTCCAAAACAATTAGACTTTTACCTTGAGATTTATTCATATTTTTAGAACTATTTAAATTGACTGACTTTTTCCTATCAGCTTGCGTTAAAAGAATGGGCGATGTACTTCTTTCTTCATCACTTATCAAATCTATGTTTTTGCTTGTAGAAGCGATGGATTCTTTTATAGATTTGTCATCAGTTTTGTTGATCATATCTACTAGTTGTGTGACAGTAAACATGCTTTTGTCTGTAGTATCTATACTTGATTTCTGCTCGTCATCATCTATTACAATAACATTATTATTCTCCGTAGAATCAGGAAGTGTATTCTTAATTCTTCTATTAGGAGTGGAACTTGAAGGCGTGGCCTTTTTACTGCTGAGTTGAAATTTTGGCGCTTGGCTGCATAGAATTGGAGATGTAGATCTAGATTTGGGCCGTTGGCCGGATAGAATTGAAGGGCTAAGAGGATAAGCTGAATTTGGTACATTATTGTCTTTGAAAGTATGTACAATATTGTGTTTTGCTACTGGATTGTTTATATTTTCTGCGGGAAGTTTTGGCTTGGTTTCTACTTTAGGCGGCTCTGGCGATAGTTGGATAGCGCTATCATCGGAATCAGCAAATATATCGTCTATACTAACAAGTCCAAAGAATCCTAACGCTTCATCTTTTTCTATTGGTTTACCATTAGTGTCCGCAGGATTGTCTGTAGGTTCTGTACATTTATTTTTTGATCCTGTTTCCTCGTTTGTGTGTTCATCTTTGTTTGCCTCTTCTGGACTACTGTCGGCAAATATATCGTCAATATTGCCTAAATCAAAGTTTGGATCAGCTATGGTCTCTACATTTTCAGCAATTGCTTGAGTCTTTGGGAAATCAACGTCGTCTAGCGCATCCAAATCAAATTCCAAATCAAAGTTAGCACTTTTGTTGCTTATAAAACTGATTTCTCTACTTATGTTTTCGATGATATCTTGAGTCCCTTCTATAGTTTTATTGCATCTTAAAATACTTTCTGCATCCATATCATCTATTAGGTCTAAATTGGGTAAAAGTGGCTCATTTAGAAAGACGAGGAGGGCTGGTTTGTTTGTGTTTCCTTGATGTTTTATAATTTTGCAGTCGCAAATATTTTGACAGATATAGCAAGTTTTCTCAGTGCTGCTATTATCCAAGTTTAGATCGACTAATAAGTCAATCAGCTTAGTTGGTATACCACTATCGATCACTCCTAACTCGTTTATAAGTTTAGTGTAATTTTTTGTAGATTTGGTCGCGGTGCTAAATAGGGCTCTGATGTCACCGTAGTTTTTGGCAGGGGATTTTGCTACTGGTCCCTTCGTTTTCTTTTTAGTTTGTTTTGTTTTTACAGGGGATGGTACTGCGATATCTTGTAACTGTGTATCCTGCGAGTTGATTACTGTAAAAAAATATAAAAAAATCAGGACAAGCTTGATCTGTGTTTCTTGCTTTAAGATAATCAAGATGTCACATGCATTGTATTAGTGTGTAGCAAAAATAATAAGGGATTTGTGTCGGTAAATAATCAAATAAACAGTTCTTGACTACTATTTAACGTATGATATGTGTAAATTTGTTTGTTGTCTAATTTCTATTTAATCATCTCAAAAAACCAAAAAATTACTGACTTACCTATAGGCTCATCGACCATCATCAATTCAGGTTTTCTGGCGTCAGTATTTTGAAATTCTTCGTCCATAACTATCGAGTCCTTGAGACTTATCTTGGTCTTCTTGGACGGACTTGCACTACTGGTTGTCGGTCTGCCTACAAGCATGCTCCGAAGATCTTTTTGCCCCTTTCCTCCTTTGTCACTCTGGGCCTGCTATAAAGCACAAAATTACTAGAAAATAACCACCATCATCATACAAAAGTACATTTGTCATGGAGGTTGTATTTCATTATATACCTCTTTCATTTTTAAATAGAAATAACGATTCGTCATGTAGATTGTATGTCTCATCATTGCGCCTATATTTAACATGCAATGAGTGGGCTGGGGTCACTACGGTATCTGCGATTTGTATGGCTCACCATTGCGACAATATTTAACTTAAAGGGAGTTGACTGCAGGACGATTATGTAGCCGGCTGAGACGTAGGAGGTAGCAGGTTTTATTCCCACCGCAGAACAAATGTTTGCATAATCTACAAATATTTGTTCCGGGTCTGGATGTTTTTCTATATACTATAAGTATGTATTTACAAAAAAAGTACATAAGTATTCTATCAGTTATCTGGTTCTCATAATACAAGCTCTGCTTAGTTTGGGGCTAGATAGCGCTGTGTGAAAGGTCCAGCAATATTTATCTATATTATATATCTCTATTTTTACGTATTAATATCTATACTAACTCTGGCGTGAAGGGTAACAAAGAATAAAAACATTTTACTATAGAAACTTTGACAACTCATTTTTATCTTATGGAAACTGATTTATGAGATAAAAAGTAACCTATATGTCATTTTACGTTTAAAATTAAACATTTGCAAAGTTTGAACTCAATCCGTTCAGTAGTTTTGGCGTGAAGGGGTAACAGAGATCAAAATCAAAATCATTTTCCGATAGAAACTTTGACAATCAATTTTATCCCAATGAGTCCTGATTTATGTGATAAAAAGTAGCATGTTTATTAATGCAGGTTATATCCGACGTACATACCAAAATTCATCGAAATCATTTCAGCCGTTACGACGTGATCGAGTAACAATCATTCAAACTTTCACTTTTATAATATAAAATAAATTAATGTGATATGTTGTGTTAAATTAGTACACATTTAGTAGTGTAACGCGTACGAAGTCGCGGGCAACAGCTAGTATTATAATAAAAACGAATATTTATCATATGTCGTTCTAATTAAATAAATAAATATAAGTCATAATCATATGTCTGATATCAATCAGCCACAGGATATATAATGCTGAACATAAGCCTCCCCCATAGATTTCCTGAGCGAGCGATCTTGTGCGGCCTGCGCCTAACTGCTCCCAACAACCTTTATCAGATCGTCTTTCAATCTAGTGGAAGGCCGTCTTATGCTGCGCTTTGCAGTGCGTGATCTCAGCTCGAGAACCTTTCGGCCCCTACTGCCATCGGTTCTTCTAGCTATGTGCCCTGCCCACTGCCACTTCAGCTTGCTAATACTTTGTGCTATGACAGTGACCTTGGTAAATATCTATAATAAATATAATTGAATTAATATAAATTACCTTTTTACCAGGTTTTTCCTTCTCATCTTTCTTAGCAACCGTTATGTACATCTTCTGGCATTGCGGAATGAATCCGTGCGGCATCATGCGCGGGTTTAACTTGTACAAGTTGTTTTCCACTTCTTTAGATTGCTGGATCTTTTTGTTAAGGCCGTCTCGTTGCCGCATGCAGTCCATTAAAGTCTGCAACGAGATACACTTTATGTGAAACTATGTCATGTGAAACTATGTCTCATTGCCGCATGCAGTCTATTAATATCTGCAACGAGATTCACTTGTTGTGAAACTATGTCTAGTTGCCGCATGCAGTCCATTAAAGTCTGCAACGAGATACACTTGGTGTGAACCTATAAGGAATTTGGAAACCACTAATAAGAGTAGTAGAGATCCTATTATATGGATATTGTTTATACAAAAACACTAAAATCGCGATATTAAAAAGGTAGGAGGGTGAACAATACTTTACCTACGATATATACAAAAAAAATCATTAAAATCGGTCGACCCGTTCCGGAGGAGTGCGACCACAAAAACCGTCACACGAGATTTTGATATATTAGAAGATAGTAGAAAAGAATAAGATAAGTATGCATTAAAAAAAAGAATATAAGTATTCTATTAGTTATCTGGTTCCCACATTACAAGCTCTGCTTAGTTTAGGGCAAGATAGTGCAAGTGTGAAATGTCCAGCAATATTTATGTATTTACAACTAGCTTCCGCCTGCAGCTTTGCACGCGCTACTTATCAACAAAAGTAGCCTATGTTTGAATCTAGGTCATCTATCAACGCACCAAATTTCATCAAAATCGGTGGTTGAGTAACAAACAAACAAATATATAAACAAACATCCAAACGTTAACATTTATAATATTATTGTGATAATGGTAAAATAACTAAAAGGTTACCTGATGTTCTCTGCCCTCTGTAACCAGAATGAAGACTTGCCCTCCGCGTTCTCTTCCAGTTCGGCCGCATCTTTAAAAGAGCAGTTCTGATAATTATTTTTCGGTTAAAATTGTCGTACCGTGTACACATGCTTTGGGACATCTGGGTCTAAAAGTTGATATTATATTTTGTATCCGTTTGATTGTATTCTGTGTTGTGTGTTAAAACATTAAAAAAACTTAATCTGGACATTTCAAAACAGTTTTTTGTCGTATAATTATGGCGTTATGATGAAAATTTTCGAATAAGTACGAAATGGTTTTTTTTACGGCTCAAAAGGCGGTAAAGCGCAAGGTAGCAACAATCCCGGCCCTTAGAGCCAATCCATCGGGTTCGTAATTTTTGATATAATTTTATAAATCTTAAGATTTTCCCGTAAGCTAACATTCCAAAATAAAATGACTACTTACCAATACTAATATATATCCTTACTAATATTATAAATTCGAAAGTAACTCTCTGTTACGTTTTCTCTGTTTGTTACGTTTTCACGATGGAAGACTTAAAAACGGCTTCTCCTGACGCTATCAATGTAGCCAAATACCTATCTAACATAATATAATTAGAGTTATTGACACGCAAGAAGAAGAAGACTAAACGGTTGGACCGATTTCGATGAAATTTAGTATATAGATAGATTATGACCAGGATTGAGACATAGCTTATTTTTTACCCGACTGCGGAGAAGGTATGTTTTTATTGACAAACCACGCGTGCGATGCGGCGGGCGGTATATATTTTTTTAATATTTTTTGTTGTGATTGCTTATGCAGCTGTTTCTTTGCCTTTCTTTCGGTTTGGTCGCGAAGGAGCATGCAGTAAAATTGACGTTTCAAAGTGATCCTTGTGATTTTAATGAATAAAAACATTTTGAATTTTAGGTGATAAATAATTTACCTCTGCACTAGTCTGACGGGCGACCGCGTGGATATGTCAAAGCACAGTATCAAGTCCACGGAGCCCACATCCAAGCCTTCTTCAGCTACACATGTCGCTACTAATGCATTGCAAGCGCCTTCGCGGAAACTGCGCATTATTCGCAGTTGCTGCTTTTGGGATACCACTGTCTTGCCGTCCTTTCCTGCAAAGAAACGATCGTAAGATATTTTTAATGTTTAAGATATTTTTATCCTATTTATTTATTTGCTTACAAATACAAAAAGCAGCGCTCATTACAAAGTCAAAAATTTAAATTTCATTATAACACACGACGTGTGATAAAAATTATGAAAATGTTCTATGCTAATATTATAACGTCGAAAGTAAATCGATGAAATTTGGTACAAGATAGATTATGACCTGGATTGAGATATAGGCTACTTTTTATTACCACACCACGCGTGCGAAGACACGATCAGAAGCTAGTTATTTTACATTGCTTAATTTTACACTTATACACTTAATTTTAATCTTTGGCTTAACTCACAATTAGGTTAATTTACAACTGTGAAGCTGTGAACAAATGTGAAGCTTACCAGAAGCGCCTTGTCCGACGAACATTTGTGGATTAATCAGCGGTCGACATTGCAACAGTAGACAATGGACCAAGTTAACGCTCTCCCGGTATTCACAGAATACTGCAAACATTATTTAGTTATAACAAAATAGAATCTGGTCACACGCAATAGACGCAAATACTATAATATCGTAGGGAACGGTCAAATAGAATCTAGTCATACGCAATAGACGCAAATACTATAATATCGTAGGGCACGGTCAAATAGAATCTAGTCATACGCAATAGACGCAAATACTATAATATCGTAGGGCACGGTCAAATAGAATCTAGTCATACGCAATAGACGCAAATACTATAGTATCGTAGGGCACGGTCAAATAGAATATAGTCATATGCAATAGACGCAAATACTATAATATCGTAGGGCACGGTCAAATAGAATCTAGTCATACGCAATAGACGCAAATACTATAGTATCGTAGGGCACGGTCAAATAGAATATAGTCATATGCAATAGACGCAAATACTATAATATCGTAGGGCACGGTCAAATAGAATATAGTCATATGCAATAGACGAAAATACTATAGTATCGTAGGGCACGGTCAAATAGAATATAGTCATATGCAATAGACGCAAATACTATAATATCGTAGGGCACGGTCAAATAGAATCTAGTCATACGCAATAGACGCAAATACTATAGTATCGTAGGGCACGGCCAAATAGAATCTAGTCATACGCAATAGACGCAAATACTATAATATCGTAGGGCACGGTCAAATAGAATCTAGTCATATGCAATAGACGCAAATACTATAATATCGTAGGGCACGGTCAAATAGAATCTAGTCATACGCAATAGACGCAAATACTATAGTATCGTAGGGCACGGTCAAATAGAATATAGTCATATGCAATAGACGCAAATACTATAGTATCGTAGGGCACGGTCAAATAGAATATAGTCATATGCAATAGACGCAAATACTATAATATCGTAGGGCACGGTCAAATAGAATCTAGTCATACGCAATAGACGCAAATACTATAGTATCGTAGAGCACGGTCAAATATAATCTAGTCATAAGCAATAGACGCAAATACTATAGTATCGTAGGGCACGGTCAAATAGAATATAGTCATATGCAATAGACGCAAATACTATAATATCCTAGGGCACGGTCAAATAGAATATAGTCATATGCAATAGACGCAAATACTATAATATCGTAGGGCACGGTCAAATAGAATCTAGTCATACGCAAGAGACGCAAATACTATAATATCGTAGGGCACGGTCAAATAGAATCTAGTCATACGCAATAGACGCAAATACTATAATATCGTAGGGCACGGTCGAATAGAATCTAGTCATACGCAATAGACGCAAATACTATAATATCGTAAGGCACGTTTCTAAGGTGCGTGACCTACGAGGAAATGATATGTTATAGGTGGGCCGTTTGCTTGTTCCATCTCCAAGTGCTGTAAAAAAATAGAGCCTAGGTTGTATTTTACATATTATCCTAAGGTTGCCTGAAAAATATCATTTTACCTATGATTTAAAACGACATTTTTGTATATTTTATTGGTGTATAGCAAAGATATTATAAATTAAAAAATATATTGAAAAATACCCAAAACCGGATCTGTAGACTATGCAACCATTTGTCCCGCAGCGGGAAAAAAGCCCGCAACCTCCTGCATCTCAGACGGCTATTCACCCACTGCGCCACAGAGGTCGTCAATTATTATCTATCTTACCTATAGCTTTCGTATCTTGGTTCTTCATTTTAGCGTTAGTGAAATGTTCTACCATAATAGTTTTGAGCCTGTCGAACTTTGGATGTCCAAAACACAAGTTATGTGGTATCTGAAAGCAACACACGGAAAATAACTTTAATTTTATTTCTTTATGTAAACTAGTTAGCAGTGTCATCATCATCATTCTCAGCCGGTGTCGACCCACTGCTGGGCATAGGCCTCTCCTTCTTTCTGCCACTCTTTCCGATCCTGTGCCAGTCTGAACCACGTACGACCCACGGTCTTATGGATAGCAGTGTACAGTACTCGAATTTCGACCGTAATGAATTACTTAAAAAATATTTAGTTACGTAATTTACTTAAAAAAAATTATCTTTCTACAGATATGGCTCAATATCTGCTAAAACATTCTAATATTATAAATTTGAAAGTAACTCTGTTAAAGTATCACAACAAAACTAAACAGCTGGAATTATTAAGAGTAGTAGAGTTCCTTGTGCAAGGGCTCGCCTGGAGAAGTACTCACACCATACCTATTACTACCGCCAAGCAGCATTGCTGTTTCGGTTAGAAGGGTATGGTTGCCGGTGAAATTACAGGCACATGAGGCTTTACTCCTGTCTGCATCGTAGCACTTTTATAGACGATGGTTAACAGTTTACCACCTAACAGCAGATGGGCGATAAGCTTGTTCCATCTCCAGGTAGAAAAAAAACTTCTTGAAATTTGTGTTTAGATGGATAGAGCGACCTGGATTGAGACATAGGCTACTTTTTACGTGTGAAGCCGCTGATGAAGCTTATTGTGAAAGTAATAACTTACCTCTGGTACAGTCCCATCAGGCAGTATGCTCGTATCCAGCGCCAATGGGTTGACTCCGAGATCGTCCCTCAACCTCTCCAGCAACGCCGTGAGCTTATTGTCCGTCTGTATCCACGATTTCTCAGGGTGTTCGTCGAAGAAGTTGAGGAATACTCTGGAGCCGTGCTTCACCAGCAGCTCCAGACCGTGGTACAGCGCTATGAGGAGGGTGAAGTCTTTCATTATGTAGTTGTGCTGTGGATGCCTGAAAGGAAAAGTTAACTATTGTTACGACTGAACTTGTCACAGAATAGGAAATACTGACAACGTCACAGACGCACGCGTGAATCGGGCTGGGCGGGAGGCGCGCTGCGAGTACACGAGATTAAGCAGGAATGTTCCAGAAGTTTGTAGAGATTACACGGGAGTATAAATAGAGCGCGACGGAGTCAGAGGACAGTAGAGTCCATAGCCAAGTTCATGAAGCTCACTTCCAAGAGACATTATGAGCTTGCCATCCATCACTCGAATCCTTTGGTAAATACCATACCCGACTATCCTATAGATCCACCCGCGGACAAAACACTCCGTCAACCGAGACACGTTTTTGGAGATTTTATTTCAGAGTCATCTACATAAGATAGAACAAACACTTCACAGATACACCGACCTCGCCGGCGAGGTCAACAAGTCCCTTCAGTGGCCGCCTACACAAGGTACAGACATGTACATGTGCGTTTCTCTCCTATCCCCATCCTGGCAACGGCCCAAGCCGAGGCTCGTACCTAAGTGGTGCCCTTGCGCTAGTTGCCTCATCAAAACATACTGGACTGAACACCATCTGCGCTCGCCATAAGTTCTGTTAAGCTGCATCGGCCTCAGAGGCCAACAGAGACTTAGTCCTTCAGAAAAAAAACCCCCGTTGCGGTATCGCGGCGAGCTCGCAGCACATACGTTCGCAAATTACACGCTTCTAAAGTAATTTTTATTTTGCCAAAGAGGGTAGCACAATATACCTGGATCCTCTATCTTTAGTTTGATACTCCTTGTACAGCATCACAATCCTTCCCTTGGATAAGTTTCCTAGGTTCTGTGGCAGTATATTAAATTGTTTCAGTCTTCTAGCATATTGGTCTAAGATCTGAAACAATACACAACTGGTTAAGCTTATGCCAAAAACATTAACAAAGTTACGCTTTTTAAAGCGTACTGTCAGAGCTTTTAGCTTGAAGTTATAAAATCACTTTTATTTGGAGTATTTAAAAAGTGCAATTTTTATGGAATAATTATTATTTATTTTATTTTTAACCAGTGTTGTTCCACTGCAGGGCAGAGGCCCCTGAGTGAATAATGGAATTTTAATTTTAATATTTGTTTGAAATATATACAGATTATTGCTTTGGATTACGGGCAGAGCCCTTCTGCAAGATTTGTCGATAATATATCCACATGACCAATTCATGATACATTAAAAGCGTTCGCCTAGTATTGCCGGCTATTCTGGGCAGTTTTATTTATTTGGACTGAGATTTGATGAGATAGAGTTCTCATTAACGGCGCCCGGGGCCAGCGCGTAGTGACAAACAAACATACAAACTTTCGTCTAAAATATTATACACCAGCTGCCAACCATTTTTTACCAAAATAAACTGTCCACGGTGTGACAAATTAAAGAAGTTCTTCGATGAAGTGTTATAATAAATGTCCCCACTCCATATCTGCACCTCGCGGCGCTGACTTGTCGTTGGAGTATTTTGCTGTAGATTGGACATAAACTAAAGCCTAGCACTTAGGGATAGTGTAGATTTCAATGAAAGAATTTCAGAATCGGTTCAGTAATTTCTAAGATAACCCCATACAAAGAAACATTGAAACTTTACCTCCTTACGGTATTAATCTGTTGTAAAATTTATACCTCAACATAATGTTGCCTAAGTTGTGTCAACTCTGGTCCAAGCTGAATAATGACCGTGTTGATCTTTCGCGAGTGGCTGTACGGTGCGACATCTATGCAGTTTTCTGTTCTCAGCTCTAAGTGGGCTATGTGGAGACTCCTTACCACCTGAAAACATATACAACCTGTTTTGTTATACGACATTAATTTAAAACACACATCCAGAGTCGTATTAACTGAGTTTAGAGGTGGGTTTAATAGCAGTTTGAATATTTATCCCGTAATCGATACATTTCTAATAAACAATTTTTAAAGTAAATCGGCGGCGCCTTTGTGACGATGCCGCTTAGTCAGTTTAACAGGTACATACTTACATGATGAATGAATGTGATTTGTGTACCTATTTTATACAGGCTGTTTCATTGATATTTTAGGACTTGATTTTAAAAAAGTTTAAAAGAAATTGAAAAACACCTATTTTATAACAATACTAGCCATTAGCTCTACCCGTGTTTTCATTTAATCTCGTATATAACAAACACGTAGTATAGCAATTTTAATTATTACCATTACACAATTGACTCAAGGATCCCCCATCAACCCCCACCATTGTCAGTTGTAACATCGATGATACCGTGATAAATCCCATATTTTATAATAACAAGTTGTCCGCGCAGTGTTCAGTCATAGATTTAACATACACCAACACAGATTAAATGGATAGAAAGACCGAAAACACTTGATAGAACACCACAAACTCATCTTTTTACCCTGGTGGCACCCATTGCTAGGACTATTGCCATTTGCCAGGCCTATATGCCATTTATTCTTTGCTGTTATATAATAAGGTCTTACCATTTTAAGTTATTAGATACACAATTGATACGAAGTGTCTTCCCTTTAAAAAAAGACTGTAAGAAAAGTGCCAACGGATATATTTTTAATCATAATTCTATTATAAAACGTAGTTAACTTTAAATTACTTATCTAGCCTACTTGTCTAGATTGTAATAAAATTTGAGAACAATGAAAAAGATACTGAAAAAGATATATACTGAAGGCTTACATTGATAACATCTTCTATTTTACTTCCAGGAGTGGCAGATAGTGCCAGTAATCTATAAGTCTTCAGTCCCAAATCATCCAATGTCCCGACAATCTGGCAATAAGCATAATTCCCTCTAGCCCTATGTGCCTCATCTATGACCAGACACCTGATCTTATCAGCAGGGCATATGCCTGACTTAAGGTCATTGTAGATCACTTGGGGGGTGGCGAAGAATACCCTTTTGCTCTGCCAGTGGGTTTTTCTAGTGCCAACATGCATATGTCCTGAAGGAAAAAAAGTATTGCATAAACTAAATTGAACAGAACTAAAGACATATTATTAAGAAGCTTCCGCCTGCAGATTCCAATGCGTGGTTTGTCAATAAAAACATTACCCTCCTTCTGCGCAGTGGGGTAAAAGTAGCTTATGTCCCAATCCCATTCATAATATATCTGTATTCCAATTTTTCATTTAAATTGGTCCAGCCATTTAGTTATGAAAACATAATAAACAGACAGAGTTACTTTCGAATGATTATATTTTATTTATTAATACTTCAACTACTTCGCCACAACCTGGAGCCCTGATGGAAGACGCGGTCGGGGTCGCCCAAGAAAGTGTTGGCGAGATGATCTTGTTGCCTTCAATCAGGAGTGGTGGAGTGTCGCAGACAGAGATGGATGGAGAGACTTGGGGGAGACCTTTGCCCAGCAGTGGGACAATATAGGTTGACAAAAAAAAAATTATTAATACTTAGATTCGCAGTTACATTACATGATATTAGGTCTTTACCTATGAAATTGCCGTTTTGTATGGAATAAGTGAAAGTACTTATTTTTTAAACTTTTTTATTTCTGTTATTCAATGTCACCCATGCAATCGATGCATCTTTGCCAACGCATTGGCAGTTTATTAATGCCCTTCTTGTAAAAATCAGCTGGGCGGGAGGCAACAAACTCTTCAAAGGCATTTTGTACTTACTGCCTCTCGGGAATTGAATTTTTTACCCTCTAGAAAGTTGTCTAAATTTTGGAAAAAGTAATAGTCGGTAGGTGCAACGTCTGGTGAGTATGGCGGATGAGGGAGAGCTTCCAACCCCAGCTCTTGCAGCTTGGAGACTGTCTGTTGTGCAGTATGGGGTCGCGCGTTGTCGTGAAGGAGCAGTGGGGATGACCGATTGACCAAAGCTGGTTGCCGATGTGCAAGCTTCTCCATCATTGTCTTCAGTTCTTCACAGTACACATCTGCAGTGATACTCATGCCGTTTTATAAAAAGCTGTGGTGAATCACACCCGCACTAGACCACTAAACAGTGACCATCACCTTTTTAGGGGTCATTTTTGGTTTAGGGCATTGCTTTGGTGCTGAACCAGGATCTAACCAACTTGCTGAGCGCTTTCGATTGTCGAACAGAATCCATTTTTCATCGCACGTAACAATTCGGTTCAAAATTCCTTCATTTCTTTGCCTATTGAGCAGCGCGAGGCAGGTCTCGACGCGTACGTTTGCGCTGGCGATTGTTAAGTTCGTGGGCCACCCATCTATCAAGTTTTTTTACCTTGCCTATTTGTCGCAAATGGATCAAAATTGTTTTGATGCTAACATCAAAAGCTGCTGCTAGCTCAGCTGTAGTTTGAGTTTCGTCAGCTTCCACAATAGCCTTTAATTCATCATTGTTGACCGAAGTCTCCGGACGACCACGAGCTTCATTTTTCAAGTCAAAATTTCCAGAACGGAATCGAGAAAACCAATAACGGGTTGTGCGTTCGTTTGTACAGTTCTCTCCGTAAACGTTTTTGATGTTACGTGCCGTTTGTGTCGCGTTGGTGCCACGACAGAACTCATATTCCATAATTACACGAATTTTTAGAGTATCCATTATGACGAAAAATGTTAAAATGTAATGAAAATACAACGCTAATCAATAAACAAAAGACTGAGTTTGTAAAAAGAATGTCATGTTATTAAAACAAAGTTAATTTGAATTTAGAATACAAAGCCATTCCAAACTTTTTTTCTATTTGAAATGACCAGTACTGAAGAACGGTAATTTCATAGGTAAAGACCTATTATTATAAACTAATGAACATAGCTAATATTAGTATAGATGTCTATATTACTCACCTGTCATTTCAATGGTGTCACTAGGTGGTATGGCCACAATGTTGTAGCAGGCTTCAATCTGCTGTGCTACAAGAGGCCTGGTGGGCGCTGTAAACACTATCTTGCCAAGAGGATACCATCGGTAAAAGTTGTACATTATTACTGCTGCTATAAATGTCTTGCCTAAGCCTGTGGGCAAGCTTACCTGTAAAAATAAGACATAACATACATAAAAAGTTTCTCAAAACAAAAAGAAAACTGTAATCTAATAACAAGCTTTTATTATTTGCATAATAGTGATTATGACATGTTTAACACCCTTTCTAGACATACTCAGATCTGTTAGGCTAAAACAGAGGGTGAAGTCCAAATACATATTTAATATTATTAATTTATATCGGCTGGACTTAAGTGGGACTGGGCGGGCCACGTTGCCCGAATGCACTCCGAGAAATGGGCCCATATTGTGACACCATGGGCGCCTGAAGATGGAGGGCGACGTCGGGGTCGGCCGAGAAAGCGTTGGCGGGACGATTTGGTCACCTTCCAAAGAAGATGGTGGGAGATAGCGACGGATAGGGATACTTGGAGGGACTTGGGGGAGACCTTTGCCCAGCAGTGGGACGAGATAGGTTAGAGAAAAAAAAAAATATTATTTTTTATTACTGGACATGTCACACAGCGCTATCTAGCCCCAAACTAAGCAGAGCTTCTACTATGGGAACCAGATAACTGAATAACTGATAGAATACTTATATACTTTTTTTTGTAAATACATACTTATCATATATAGAAAAACATCCAAACCCAGAACAAATATCTGTAGATCATGCAAACATTTGTTCTGCGGCGGGAATCGAACCCGCTACCTCCTGCACCTCAGCAGGCTATTCGCCCATTGCGCCATGGAGGTAGTTAAAATATGTATACATTTACACATTATAATAATTATAATTTTGCTTGTCCCAACCCACTCTTTTAGTGCCCCCTAAAATAGTGAATAAACTTAAATAAAAAGTAATATGAACTTACAAGTGTATTTTTCAATATTGTGGCTTTTATGATGTTGAACTGATAGTCTCTGACAGAATAGTTCGTGGGATAGATCCATGTTTGTCCGGTTAACTTGTCATATCCACTTATTTCCTCATCACAGCATAGCGCACTGAAAGTAACATAAGTATGTATGAAATAGGATTTCATAAAAGCCCGCAGCTTACTTGTTTTACAATAATTTTGCATAAAGAATTAATAACATCTATTCTAAATACAAAACTTGGGTCTGCATAATTGTTTCCAGTCTGGACCAAATCTAGGTCTGCACTTGAAAGTATGTTTTGTTCTTTGTGGCTAATATTGGTTCACTGGGTGTTGAAGTGTTCTTGTACTCCTGATATTTACGATACAGGGAATCTTAATGAGGGGTCAGGACTATGTCATTGTTGGGTGTTGTGTAAGTATCAAAATGGAAATACTTTACCTTACATTCAGAGCGCTTGTATTGAGTGAATCATTCACGTTATTTTGCGAAACTTTAGTCTCCTTGAAGGATGCATTGTCGAAGTTTGCCAGAAACGTGGAATCGTCAAAGATATCGTCATCTTCGAAGGCACTCGTGTGTTTTGAGTTAGATGCACTCATGACAATTTTGTTCACTTTTCATGGTATTTTACAGGCGATGTGGATTTATACCAGGCGTTTTTTTGATGAATGATATTGAACCAAACGTTAATTCATAGGATACATAGTATAAGAGCAAAGAACTCTGTAAATATTTAATTTGAAGAGCAAATTGGAATACAACAACAAAAACTAAAAGAAATGAAACACCAACAAAGCAGTGGAGCCAGCTGACGGACGCCCAAGCTCGCAGTCATTGTCATGATTGACATACGAAATAACTAAGACAGTTGGTTCTCGTTTGCTATCACCTAATCTGTCAATGTCACTGTCAGTCATACCACAGAACATAAATCATCATATTTATTTTTCAAATAGGTTTTAGCTCCGTAAACTAAATTCCTTTGGTCGGGAAGAAAACTGTTAAGATTTTCTATTCTAAGTTGTTTATTTTATTTATATCTTTTTGGAATGGAGCTGGAAGACGGGTTCGATGATTTGTTGGCAGAAATCAGCGAACCTACATCTCCAAAGAAACCAAAAATAGAGATTGATAATGAACAGTTTGCGCAGCCGGGTAAGCCAATTTATTGGTCATGGTCGGCTAAACTATGCCTTAATTTAGGTATTAAGTAGATAAACATGAAAGTATTGGTTATCAGTTAGAGTTGGTAAGTTGTACTTAACCTATGTAACCTTATTATTTAGGTAGATCGTTACCTACCTACTTTTCCTCCTCAGTCGATCCCTTATTGTTGAGGATCATGACTTCTTCCCATCCTCTAGTCATCGATCTCCATTTGGAGAGGTAGGTGGCTTGATGTAGAGCTTTGTTCACCGTCAATTCCAATTGATTTGAGATCTCAGACCAATGCTTGGCGCTGCGTCCTCTTGGTTGTTTGCCCTACTTGTGTGTCATAATGAGTTTCAATATTATCAGTATTTCTGCATACAATGTGGTCAAATTATTTTAATATATGTGCAGGCAAATAGAAAAGAGATGCTGTTATTGTTGGAGTATGGATATGTTTCTGCTGAAGGCTACTGCAGCTACTACTAGATACTACTAGATACTACTACTGTCTTTTACCAACTGTACTTTGTTTCAGGTACCTCTAAAGACATTGTAACAAAGCCTACTTCTTCTAAAACCAACTGTGTCCTTGTAAACCAAAAACAGGTTAGTGTGCTCTAAATCTTAACTCCTATTGAAAGAGTACAACTTAAGTAATCACTTCTGACATCTATTAAAAAAGTGGGCATAATTTGCTGCTGTAGCTTGGTGTATGTTCTTCCAAAGTGATTCTAAATCTTTTTTGAATTCATCAAGTAACAAGCCAATACTTTTTTGTATAGTTTTGAGGCCTGAGAGTTGTCTGAAAATTGAATTAGTGTGCTAATGCAGTAAAAATTCAGCTGCTAAATGTCGTAACAAAAGTTATTACAGTGCCTCTATCCATTGGTCTATTGTTATTAGTGACATTGTCCAGGAGACGTTTGCTAATCTCTACCAGTTTTAGTAGTCTCTTAAAATTCTTTATTTGGTGAGTTCTATCTTATTCTTAACCTCTGGTAAGCCAGAAGCCAGATCCATGCAAGACACAATAGAATTTCTATTGTGTCTAGAATCCAGGCCAGGAACTAGGTTTATGTAAATTCTTATTTAAAACTTATTGTTTCAGAGAGGAAACCCACTACTAAAGTTTATAAAATGTGTCCCCTGGGAATATGATGACATTTTACCAGATTACGAAGTGGGTAAAACAATATGCCTGTTGTTCCTGTCTCTGCGCTACCATAATATGAATCCGGACTACATTCATAATAGGCTGAAGGAGCTGGGAAGGAAATATGATCTGAGGGTTCTGTTAGTGCAGGTCGGTTGATGTAGCACAATTGGCAGTGCATCCTTGTATCAAGAGGAATCTTGCGGCATCAAGTCCCAATCCAGGCTTGAAAGTTTTTGAAAGGGTTAAAAATATTTGATACTAGATGTTTATAGCTATTACCTACCTAATACTCATCTAATATTATACTTAAGTTCTTATTTTGGGTAAAGCTTAGCTGAGCTGGAAATTTATGGGGGAGGCCTATGTTCAGCAGTGGATGTCACGTGGCTGATATGATGATGATGATGATGAACTGGTGAAGTTATTATTAAGCGAGAAACCTTTATCCGGGTGAGTCCCACAGAACAATAATATCCTAACCGAGTGAGTGCGATCCGCCCTGAATAATGTGCGAGGCGAGACGTTATTCGGAGCGGATCGCACTATACACGCAAGTATACACGGAGAAATTTAAGGATTATAGGGATTATCCCTATATCCTTGATTATAGGAATAAAAAGTAGCGTATATATCATCGTAATAGATTCAGCCGTAACGACGTGATTGAGTAACAAATAAACATCCAAACTTTCGCATTTATAATATTAGTGTGATAAATTGTTTTACCTACTTTAATTTTATGAATTGTTATGTATTTACCTATATTATGACGTTCGTAAGTGTTCATAAACCTAGTATAATAATCTAGTATAAGAAACCTAGTATATGAATAAATGGATTGAACTGAATAGAAGACCATGGTCTAACCTTACTTGGTGCTACAGAACGATACCTATATTTACGATAAATTATTATATCTACTAAAATTGTTAAGTATCTATATCTATCTATATTTTGACGTTCGTATGTGTATCTAGTATAAGAAAGTACCTATATGAATTGAACTTGAACTGAATAGAAGACAATGTTGAACAATGTTTTTTCTGGAAATTTTGTTATATCAATTTCCCCGTGTAGTTACACTTTCTACAACATTATAAACTTGAAACACCATTCTAGGTAGACTTGAAAGACCCACATACGCCACTGAAGAACCTAACGCGAATATGCCTCTTGACAGATGTGACGCTTATGCTCGCTTGGAGCCCCGAAGAGGCCGCTAGAATCATTGAGAACTACAAGGTTTATGAGAACAAACCACCTGATAAGATTATGGAGAAGATTGAAAATGATCCACATCAAAAGGTAAGCATTATAGCGTTATTTGTTTTTTTTTAACTTACTGCAGCACACTGAAAACAAGAAACCTTCAACCAAAAATATAACCAATAGGAAATTTTTAATCGAAAAAATTATTCGAATAAGGAAGTCTTAAATGAAAAGTGGTTGAAGAAACTTCTTCATTTTTAAAGAGCTTTCATAAAGACCACTGGGATGCATGCAAGCAAATTTTTTTCATCCCCCCTTTACCCGAATGGAAAATTATTTTACCTCAATGAAACTTAAATGGGACTATCCTCGAGGGACCACCCTCGACTTAAAAAAATAATAATTAAAATTGGTTTACTCAGTAAAAAGTTATGCGTAAACATATATAAAAAATGCGTCGTATTGAGAACCTGCTCTTTTTTTGAAGTTATAATAACTAACTTCCTTACTCTTTGGAGCAAACCATTTAGGAGTTGAGTATTTAGTTCAGGAGTTTGTCGATAGATGTCGTTGCTTAGCAGAGGTTTTCAGAAGCAAATAAAAAAACATGGAGAGATGTCAAAATATATAGATAATAACTCTATTGCACACCATTATAAATAAACAAATAAAATAAAATACACTTTATGCATAGGAATAATGGGTGGCCTTATCGCTAAAAACGTTTATTCAAAGAACATTATTTATACAGAGTGCTCCGAAATAAGTATGTTATCCCGAAAGGGGATTATTGAGTAAAGACTCAGGAGAACAAAGTTTTGCTACAAATTTTCGAAATTCTATCTTTTATAATTGAAGAATCACTTAGAAAAAACATTTGCATAATCTGTTAATATTTGTTTCTAGTTTCGGTCTTGTGGTACCTGATACATAGTCATATCCATTCATTTATATTACACACGATACAGTGTTATTTTATTTAAAAGATTTGAACATATAGAATTTTATCCAATTTCACACTTTTATTTTTTTTTCTAAAAATATGTATCTTCTTACTGTATCTATATCTATATTGTTCCGCTTTAACGTTCATTTTCCTTTGCTGTTATTCTCTTATTTTGCTTAGTTTTAAGCCTAAATGGTTTTTCTTGTTTAGACAGAACTATTGCTTTGTTGTCTGAGGAGGGGGGCGTTGAAGCTGCTTCAAAATTTTCATAATTTTTGCAGTTTCTTCGTTCTATCTGTAATCTGTTTGTACTACTTGTTCTAAATCAATAAAATCCCAAATTAAAAAAATAATGTAAATTCTATAGGCTCAGAATAATACAGAAGTTAAGCTAAGAGCGATAACACGCACACAGACGCGTGCGTACGTGGATCTATGATCAAGTCGGTCGGTTGAACTCCAGCCGCGAGGGCTGCGCTTTGGCGAGACGTAAATCATGTTTTGTGTGACATAATTTGTTAGTTAATTGTGAATTTACTTGTGATAATTTAAGTTAAAAAGTTTACCTTGCAATGACTAAACGTTCTTATATCGTAAAATACACATAATGTTTGTAGAATATTGTAAAATATTGCTCGAGCGTAAGTTATTAAAATCAAAATCGGCCCGAACTTTACTTCCGTACCTATTTATTTTGTGTTCTAAGTAACTTCAATGTGCGTTTCTACACCGACTGGTTATTTATAGGTTTAATCAGGGCCAATGCCCTGATGGGAAGATTGCAAGAAAATAAGGAGACTAATAAAAAAAATTGCGTTTGGTAATTATTTTTTTGGTAACATTCTGTTATTATTTTTATTTTATTTATTCGAAAAAAAGTTCGATATAAAGTATTAGGTACAGGTACAGGTAGGTGCTTAGAGACACTCGAGCCGCTACACAATATTTAAATAAGTACTTAAAAAACCCGCCACCTTTACCTAAACATGATATGTTATGATCGTGATGTCGTTATTGGAACTGCGCGACTATTAAACGAGCCTAAACACAGCATTGATTTTTTACGTGAACACGTGTGGCATTTTTATGGGTGTTTAACACGGGCATAAACTTATATTCAAACTGTCACCTGCTTACTTGTGATCAATATCTCACGCCAATCAACTTACGCATGACAAAAACAGCATGTTGCTAAAAGAAATTGATTCACCCAAAGGTTGCCTGGAAGAAACAGCTTTCAGCAATAAGGCAGAATTTATTAATTATTCGCAGTAAGAAGGTGTACAGTAGAAGTTATTATAATCACACTATAGTATTATAAATGCGAAAGTTTGGATGTTTGTTTGTCAATCACGCCGTAACGGCTTAACCAACTTCTATGAAATTTGATATATACGTAGATTATAACCTAGATCACCACATAGGCTACCATTTATCCCATGAATCAGTTCCCATGGGATAAAAATGGGGTATCAAATATACGAAAACGATTTTGGTCTTGTTACCCTTCACACCAAAACTACTTAACGGATTGAGCTTAAACTTTGGAAAAGTTTAGTTCTAGACCTAGAATAATTATATAGGTTACTTTTTATCTCATAAATCAGTTTCCATGAGATAAAAATGAGGTGTCAAGGTTTCTATAGAAAAATGATTTGGGTCTTCCTTACCACTTTACGCCAAAACTACTCAACGGATTGAGCTCAAACATTGCAAAAAATTTGTTCAAGACCTAGAATAACATATAAGCCACTTTTTATCTCATGAATCAGTTCCCATGAGGTAAGACTGAGTCGTTAAAGTTTCTATAGAAAATATATTTTGTTCTTTGTTATCCCTTCACGCCAAATCCACTGAAGGGATTGGGCACAAACTTTACAGAAGTTTAGTTCTAGATCTAGAGTAACATATATGCTACTTTTTATCTCATAAATCATTTCACATGAGATAAGAATGAGTTGTCAAAGTTTCTATAGAAAAATGCTTTTGTTCTGTGTTACCCCTTCACGCCAAAATGACGTAGTGACCGCAGCCCACTCTCTGCATGTTAGATATAGGCGCAAAGATGAGTCATAAAAAAATCCAAATGCAAATAAAGTTAGCGACCTTAATTTATAGTATCTTATAAATTAGGCGACCCGTAGTCCACTCCCTTTAAGTTTAATGTTGTCGCAATGATGAGCAATACAAAATGCAGCAACCGTAGTGACCCCAGCCCACTCTCTTCATGTTAGATATAGGCGCAATGATGTGTCATAAAAAAAAAATCAGCTACCGCAGCGACCCGCAGTCCACTCCCTTTAAATGTAATGTTGTTGCAATGATGAACCATACAAAATTTAGCAACCGTAGTGACCCCAGCTCACTCTCTTCATGTTAGATATAGGCGCAATGATGAGTTACCAAAATCCTAGCTGACCCGTACATTTACATACAGCTGACTTTGAGATCTAGAAAAAATGGGCTAAAGAACGCCCCGGTGGTTTCAAATTTGTTATGCCTCATCATTGCGACCCTATTTGTCTTAAATTCTCAAAAAGATTGGACTGGAGAATGCTGGGGTAGCTACAGTTTTTTTATGACTTTACCTAAAACTATATGACTTGAAGAGAGCGAATATATATTTGTCTTTACTAATATTATACAGAAGTAAAATTTGTTTGTAAGTATGTATGTAATGGGTAATCTCCGGAAGTAATGAACCGGCTGATAATTATTTTACTGATAGAATGTTCAACTATTTCTGAGCGCTTTCAAAATCAAAATTAAATATAGCCTATATTTAATTTTGATAAACATCCGTGCGAAGCCGGGGCGGGTAAGCTAGTTAAAAATATGTTCCACTAATTCAAGCAATATGGTATACGAATATGTATGTATTTAATGTACAATTTATTGTTGTCGATTAATGCTTATTATAACAACTAACCTTTTGCCTAGCGATAATTAAATGCGATATTTCCAATCATAAAACCAGAAATATAATTTGTTTTAGATCATAAACGCGTTAACGTCGATAAAACCCGTCAACAAAACAGATGCGATGACACTGATCACAACATTTGGAACACTGGAGAACATCATAAAAGCGACCGAGAACAGATTGTCTAACTGCCCAGGTTTTGGCGAGAAGAAAGCGAAAAAGCTCTATAAAGCTTTACATGAGCCTTTCTTAAAACACGGGCAAGCTGTAAAAGCTCATAAAGATGATTTTGATGGAGATATTAGTTTAGAAGATGTAGAAAAGCTTGAAAAAGAAAGTGAAGTTCAAAATGAAGTTCAAAGTGTAGAAAACTAAGTGTAAATCATAGTAAAAAATTAAGTTTTAAATAATGCATGAAAGTTAAAAGAACAACTTAAAATAAAGCTTCTGTGATATAGGCAATGAACCAGTCAATCGAGTTGGTTGTTTTATTCAATCTCGATTGAAAAAAGTACAGTATCCCATTACAAAAATCCTTGGGGATTGTTTTGGATCCTAGCACGTATTTTTTGTGGCTTGTGCGCCAGAGCTTGGTATATTATACTACCGAGCGTCTGAAGCCGAGGCGTTCAAAATACCCGATCAGCGAGCAACCGGCTTCGAACGCGGTTAGACGCGCCTAACCTCCGCTCCGAGTTCGTTCCAAAGTTTGATTCTTGCCGGCGGAAAAATCTTTGGCGGGAAACTGTTCAAAACTTTTTTATTGTTTTATCGTGCGGGAATTAAAATTGTGTTCAACCAGTAATATTCTACTTTTGAAAACTTTCATAGTGGTGAAGACTTTTAGGACTTGTGCTTTGGATGTATGTATGTAGAGCATTTCGTGATTTGATGTTTGCGTGAAGGATTAGAGGTGTGAACTATTGTTTGTTTGGAATAAAAGGATCGTTGCAGTGTGGATTTTACTTTGTGAGGTAAGTGTTAAATATTATAAAAGTTTATGGATACTATAAATAAAATGAGTTTAGGTAAATATATTCGTATAGCTTTAAGTGCCTTTACGTTATTTGGTTACCAGTTGGTTACTATCTTAACTCTAGTAACCAAGTACATAGGTAACTATTTGGTTACGAGAGGTAAGATTATACATAACCTGAGTACATACTATTTATTTTAATATTGGTTTACAATCAGATAAAGAAATAAGTTTGAAAGCGTTTCAACAAACAACCAGTTAACCAGTCTTTACCTAGATATTATTTAAAATATTATAATTATTTTAGAGATCATTAAAATAAATAAATAATGCTGGACATTTCACACAGCGCTATCTAGCCCCAAGCTAAGCCCAGATATCTGATACAATACTCATATACTTTTTGTTTTAGTAAATACATACTTATATAGAAAAACACAGACCAGAACAAATATCTATAGATCATACAAACATTTGTTCCGTGACGGGAATCGAACCCGCAATCTCCTGCGTCTCAGCCGGCTCTACGCCCACGGCGCCATGGAGGTCGCGTCATTGGATGAATTATGCACCGTCGAAATTGCTAATCCATTTAGTATCAAAAATATTTCTAGTCCGGTCATTTATCTCTACATCTGACAGTACTTTACTGCCTACTTACCTAATTTTGACGCTAGGAAGGATTTAGTTTGTTTTTCTGTTGCTACTTCTAAAATCTACGTTCAGGCTTTGTTTAGCATATTAGTCATATTACCTACCTACTTGCTTAACATAAAATATGCATTTGACACGGTTATTGTTTTATTGTAGAGTTGCAAACGTTTCGTATTTAAACTACTATTATTAGTTTCTTTCCATTTAAAATACTTATTTAAATAATCCTAAATTATATACTTAATACACGCCTACATACAGCCTACGTACAATCAGACTAAGAAATAAGTGACTCGCAAATTAAAAATTCTATGTTGCCTAAATATGTCGACAAATTTTATGATATTACCATGATAAGTAAATATATTATAATATTTGCCATATTTTGTGAGTTTTTGAGTATATGTATATTCAGATGCAGTTGCACGCGCCATGATTACGGGTAAACTCTTCCCGTTTTTAGTGAAAATAGTGTTTATTACCATGATAGTTTAAAAAGTGAAAATTGATGATACCTAAGTTTATTCGATGGCTAAAATAATAGGCTATTTAAAACAAACTCTTAAAGTGCTCTTTACTGAGCTGTGGCGCAATAAGGGCTTTCATTTTCGATAAAAAACAAAATTAGCGTAATAGATGGCGCCGCCGCGCCGTCTGGAGATAAGCTGCCAAAAAATATAGTTTACATAAATTCGAAATTTCAAAGCCACATTAACTTTTGTTGCAATCAGTTTTGATTTGAAACCGGTAAATATAGATAATACGGTTGCTTTAAATTGGTTCGTATGTTTATAGACGGTTTCTACTACAATAATACTTTGTAAATTGCCAGATTTTTGCAGACTGATTCTTCTTCATTGCATCGATATGGTTCTAAGACCTCAAGTTTAAATATAATTTGTTGTTTTGCCAATACTTTGCCACTGCTACAGCTTAATCTGTGACGGTATAAGTATCTCTCTCTAATTGATTGAAACTGATTGTAACAAAGTTGTCTACATAATCTCATGGCAGGTTGTTGGTTCAGATACAGCCTCCAACCTGGTCACTATCTCTTCATCTGTCTGTACTGTACCTATAATTGCGATACCACAATGCATATACAATTTCAATGCATAAAAAAATAATAGCTCTTAAAAGTTAGTTGTCGGTTTGGAACGGGTTCAAGAAACAGGTGAAGATGGCACGTGCCAGCCAGGTGGGTACGGCATTTTTTTTCATATTCACTATTATCTAGTTGTGCTGATAAATAGTATTATTCAAGTTGCATGCTGTTTGTTTGTTGGATACTTTTTTATCGTGAGGTTAGTTATAATTCAGAATAATAGTTGCAAATACCGGCCATAAGCGACCAAGCAGATAGCTTTAAAATATTGCGGTACCAAAACACAGTGGTCCATTTGAACAATATCAATTGTAGTTTTACACATTTGAATATGATATTTTTAACATAGTATTATTTTAAATATGGCTCTCTTTAACTTGCTTGGTAGTACTATAAAGAAAAAACAAATTTGTAACATAAACAATTCAGTTTATTTTAAATCCTACAGGCATTTGACTCTTAGGTATTCCAAAGATAGTTAAAAAATGGAGCAATGCAGGTGTCTTGGGGACACTTCCGCGTGGTGCCGTCTGGAGGGGTTGCGCTATCTATTGTTTGCAACGGTCTATAGATGATTCAACTGTTTCTTTAGTATTTTTTAAGAGATATTATTATTATTTTCGTTAATAAATATAAGAAGTAAGTATATGAACGTTAAAAATGAATCAATTTATATTTTTTATAAAATATTTTTCGCTGACTGTACGTAATGTATGAAAGTTGGGACTAATGGCTTATGTTTTGTCCAGTATTATCTTAGTCTGCATTAATGGTTCTTTAATAGGTGCACCGTGAAGACCCATCAATAGCAAATCATGCTCTTAAATACCCCTCGCTGTCTTTAATTCGAAGGGTTCTGAGAATTTCGCATAAAACATTTTATTGCTTGTGCCGGACTTCCAATTACATACAAATTAGTAATATTTAGGATATAGGATATATAAGTAATTAAAGTTTAAAATGGAGAATCTCTTTCTTAATGCCAATGATAAAATTAAGTTAAAAAAACATAGTTTGTTTTTGACCTAGGTAATATAAATATGTAAAAACCTTTTTGGCGGTTTAGTATAAACTTACAAACATGTAGGTAGTTTTATAATAATAAGTAAGGCATATCATATGATACTTAAGACATAAAAGTAAAGTTCTAGAAGTACTAGACGATATAGATCCAATTCAAATTTTATCGGAAATCCCCATTTATAATGACCTTTTAAGAGCTACCATTGTACGCCAAAAGTCTCATAAAATAATCAGCGGGGATTCTATTAAATTTATCATTGTCACCAAATCTCGACAATGAATTGTTTAATTTATTATACCTTAGAAAACAAGTTATTTTCCTATTAATATTTTAATTATGTACCGCTGCTACCACAATTTAAGTTTCTCATTAAAAATAACTTATTCTAAACCTTTAGATTTTTCAAATTATTCATCTTATTTTCCTATTCATATTAAAATTAAAATAATGCCACAATTTAAATTTCACTAATAAAATAATTTATGCAAACCTTATAGATTTTTCAATTTTAAAAAATTTCGTAAACACACAGTGTTTTAGTATTCTTTAAATTTACCCTTCGTAGGAACACTATGGGCGTTGACAGTTTAAAATAAAAATAAATTATTTTAAACTTAAAGTTAATCCGATCATCATGAAATTTGATACATAGGTAGGTAGTGATGGTACAATTTTGGTGTGACTAAATGAGCTAAAAATATTGGGGGGTTGTTGAGATATTGGGGTTCAAGGGGGGTAAAAAAAAGAAAATGAGACTATTAAGTCAAATAGGACGAAAGGTCTTTATTTACATTTGAACCCCGTTTTTATTTTTAGTTTAGTCCTTGTAGTTTTTGAGTTATGAGCCATAATAAAAACAAAACTTTAACAAAATTCACAGGGTACACCAGTGACCCCACAATGCTGAAATTTGGTATTCGTGTAGCTTTAATAACACAAATATAGGCAAAAGTCTGAAATCCAGAATAACTGCAATTTGTACCCCAAAAAACATAACCAATTAACAAGAACCCCCGTTACCTCTAATTTGAATGAAACTGTAGGCCAAGTAGATTGGTTATGCATTTTGTGGCATTCATTTATTAGTTAAAAATTAAGGCCGGCATGCACATAGATCAATAAACGTATTTAGCGACTAAACATGTTCAAATTTGACGTATTTGTATGATTTGACAACGCCTTAAATCATATTTAGCTACTAAATACGTTTAGGCATCGTTGTGCAAATCGCCCTAAGAATAATACTTATTTTGTGAGATTCGCGAGATCTCAGTTCGGGGCGAACCACTAGTTTTAAGTAAAAACAAACAACAATTTTGACCCCAATTTGCTAAATAACTGACTCGTCTATGAATAAAGCCTACACGCAAATACGTTCCATTTCCCTCTATAAAGATTGTGAGTAGAAAGGATCTCAAATAGTTTGCCGTTGAAGAAGCTTCGACGATGTGCGGACGTAAACCGTTAGCTAAACATGGGCAATTCAACCTGTGTTTGATCCTATAATTTACCCACAGTTATAGATACAGTCTGCGCAAAAAGTTAATTCACATTTTTTACAACTCAAACGTAACGTAACTGGGTTGAGTTTTTTGATCATTTAAACTCAATTTGAGTCTAGCTTTTTAGTCTAGTTGGTTAACTTTTTGTAGATCATATCTGAACGACGACGGCACCTTATAAACTTTAAAATTATATGCTTATGTGGTTGACTGTACGTACATAGGTATTGGCTAATTATACGATACCTTAAGTACACTATTTATACGCACTCTATTGCACATTTGCATGCTCAATTTAACATATAAGTGCTTAGCAAGTAATGTGACAACGTTTGCTGGAAGTGAAGCACATAATGCGCGTTACCAGAGTTCAAATTTTAAGATAGAATGTGATGTTTGAAGCGTCACAAACGATACAATATTTTATGATAGTATAAATATCGCTCGCCATATAAAGCAAGATGAAAATAAATATCTTCTCCGTGTGTCCATGGAATTGCATGGCCAGCGATATTTTATCTTAACATAAAATATTATAGCATATTCATCGTGTGTGACGCGTTTGATTGGTGTTTAAAACCAGAGCTGACATATGTGGTAGAATAAGAAGCGGGATTTATGTATTACTAGCTGACCCGGCGAACTTCGTACAGCCTTGAAATGCATATGACGCGGGCTACCAATGTACGTCGCCCTGGTAGAATTGTCAATTGGCCATCATTAGCTGCATCTATGTATTAGAAAATGAATTTTTTTCATAATTTATTGTTGCGAGAATTTTTCCGATATTTTAATAGTTATTCTGCTATTCGGGACGGAGACAAATCCAACAAATCACAGATCATCAAAGTCGGTCCAGTCGTTCTTGAGTTATAAATGGTGTAACTTTGTTTATATAATTATTATAGAAATAAATATATTGTATGTGTAGTTTCAATTTCCTAGCCTGTTCTATCTCACTGCTGTGCTGGGACAAAAGTAGCCTCCGACTTAGTTACTTTAACAAAACATTGGTACTTAGCTAAAGTTCTTCTATATTGCAATTAAGTATACTTCAGCAAAATTCCACTCTTTAAATAAAGTATTTGACCTAAGATTTAAAAGCTTCAATATTTGAATGACGAAGTCACAGCTTCTGAGCTGCGCCTCATTCAAAACCATGTCAAATAGTTTTTGCTCCAATTTTCTATGACCTTTTACGTGTTTTAAGTTTGCTTATCTTGAGCATGGCGGTTCCTTTCAAGATGTCAGTTCAGTTCTGATTTGAATAAAACTTTGCGATCTGTAGATGAACTTATCAGATAAAAATGTTGATGATAAATGATACATACAAACATTTCAGGTTTCTAAGATGATACGATCACTGTACTGGATAGTGCTAGCTATATCTGTATTATTAAGTTTTATATCTTGTAAAGCATAGTTTAAAAGTAGCGCCAGTGTTAGAAAAATTGAGGAGTAAGAAGCTAGCGTGGTATGTGCATGTCATGCGTAGGGAAGAAAATCATGTGACTAAAAGAGTGTTAGATATGAGTGTGGATTTAGAAGTAGAAGTAGAGGAAGGCCGAAGAAGAGGTGGATGGACTGTGTGAAGCTGATGGATAAGGATGGAAGAAGGATGGATATGGCGAAGATGACGGCTGATAGAGAGATGTGGAGGAAAAGGGCAGGAAGAAGATCTTTTAAAGCATAGATACTTGTAAGTGATTGTTTGGTGAAGGTAATTTCAGTTTCTGCCAAAACTCTGCTTCCTGCACCCATCCACTACCATTGCCAGCGCCAGCACAACCAACAGGACATACATTTGTATTCTTGATATGTTGTGATGTTCAGCACCAGTTCTTGATATTATATATTGAGATATTGTTATTTATCTATGTCTATGTATGTATGTGTATGAAAAGAAAACAAAGTGTATTAGATTTATACTACCTAATGTTACACAAGTTAAAGCAGATATAAAAATCAAAGACGAGGAGTTGGCTCTTGTGGACACCACCCTATTCTTAGGTATAACCCTAGATAATAAGCTTCAATGGGGCCCTCACATTGATGGGTTGTCGAAGAGACTTAGTTCTGCGGCATACGCAGTCAAAAAGATCCGTCTTTTTACAGACGTAGACACAGCTAGACTAGTTTACTTCAGCTACTTCCACAGCATTATGTCATACGGTATACTGCTGTGGGGGAGTGCTGCAGATATAAACACCGTTTTTGTGCTGCAGATATAAACACCGTTTTTGTGCTGCAGATATAAACACCGTTTTTGTGCTGCAGAAGAGGGCTGTTCGTGCAATTTATAATACGGGCCCCAGAGAATCATTACGCAATACCTAAGTTTAAAGAAATAAATATTATGACATTCCCTTGTCAATACATCTATGAAAATCTAATGTATGTTCACAAAAATATTAATTTGTTTAAGAAAAATAGCGATAATCATAATTTGAATACTAGAAATAAAGATAAACTCGCTGTTGCCACTTGTAGACTCCATAAAGTTAGTAAATCGTTTAAAGGGCAAGGTGTGCGCTTTTATAACAAACTCCCAAGGGATGTACAAAAATTGACAATTAACAAATTTAAAAACGTAATTAAACAAAATCTTTATAAAAGAGCCTACTATAAAATATCGGATTATTTAGATGATAGAGAAGCTTGGGATTGAAACTGCTCCAACTCGTTCAAAATGTTACAATTTAGACGTAATTTCTTTTGTGTATTATGTATTGTAAAAGGATCATTAAAAAAAAACAACCAGCCTTGTTTTCTTGCCTTTCTTTCCTGGCTTGGTCGCGAAGGAACAGGCAGTAAAATTGACGTTTCAAAGTGATCCTTGTGATTTTAATGAATAAAAATATTTGAATTTGTTATGTCGTTAGCTATGCAAATAAACCAATGAAAGCAATAGGTACCAAGTTCTTAATTGTCTTCTTTGTCCTTGCTCTTTCCTGTTACTAGAAGTTGGCTTTCCCAATTTTTTTTTTAAATATTATACTCGTAGATCTTCGTTTGACCACAATCTCACCTGATGGTAAGCGATGATGTGGTCTAAGATGAAGCACGAAGATCTAAAAAAACCTATTCACTCTTACCTTATAGAGGCCCATGCAAAGAGGATTAATTTGCGACGCCATGTATTCCTCTGGTTTGTGTCATCCTCTGTAAGGCCAAGAGCAATACCTAATGGTGTGTTTATCTGTGTATGTAGCTATGTAGGTAGATTATGTAAAAGTGCATACTGGTTCAGCTTGAGTGAATGGATTGAATGATTGTTTTGCACAAATTTTATTTTATGCAAAAATATTTCGTTCATTGATTATGTCCTAATTCTAACAATAAAATCTACTGTTTCATACCGATATTTTTATAGGAAAGTATCATATGGTATGTCGTGATTACGCATTAGGCAACGCAATGCCACGGGCAATCTGAAGGAATCGTGTGACAACTCTCAATCGTGATTGCTTTCATCGCGATATGGACCACATCACGACCGACTAATCTGAACCAATCTGAATAGTCCAGACAATAGCGCGGGAACAGTTCGGCGAAACTGTCTGAAACTGTTGCTTGCGCGCGGCTTTGCCTCTATTTTACATGGTTCCACACGCTTTTACTAGATTAGATTTATTTATTTCATTAACAATTTTACAAACATGCCTGAAAAAGTTAATAATAATAAGAGATAATAATAAGTACAGTTAAATTTCAAAAAACACAGCGCTACCTAGCCCCAAACTAAGCAGAGCTTGTACTATGGGAACCAGATAACTAATAGAATACTTATATACTTTTTTTGTAAATACATTCTTAAAGAATATAGAACAACACCAAGACACGGAACAAATATCTGTAGATCATCCAAACATTTGTTCCATGGCGGGAATCGAACCCGCTACCTCCTGCGTCTCAACCGGCTATACGCCCACTGCGCCACGGAGGTCGTCAATTATTAGCAACAGAATAAAAAAGATTGGAATGCTGTGATTTTTTTTCATTAAAGATAGGTACATTAGATAAAAAAAACTGCTGTTTTCGGCTGTATACTCGGTAGTAAAGGACATTAAGCTTTTTTTGCGTATTCAAGGCAAGACGTTTCATGCAGTAAGAGTAATAAGAATGACCAAACACGTCGCCACAAATGCTTTATTTATACTTTATCGCAGGTATGTGTGTACACACATAAATAACAATAAAAAATTACAAAAATGACTGCACAAAGGCGAGCTAAAACCTTACAACAGTTTTTAACTGCAACCCTGCAATTCAGTGGGGCAATGCAGCCAGTGTCTTGGGGACACTTCCGCCTGGTAGTGATCTGCAGCAGTTGAACTATCGATAGATCGTTTGCAACGGTCTTTAGATGATTCAACTGTTTCTTCTGTATTTTAGTAATGTAAATATTTATTGTTTTTAAAAAGATAGTACTAAAGTGAAATTATACGTAAGTCCAACGTATATTTTCTTATCTTTAGCTCGGCACAACGATCCCCTCATCCCTTAGTCTTTGATATGAAAGCTGGTGGACGCTTTGAGTACGACTTCTGTAAACAGACAAACAGAACTTCGTTAGTTTTATAACAATAGAGCTAGTGTATGTATTTTGTTCGCAGAGTGCCTACCTAGATACATGCGAATGAAACCTCTCGTACACTGTTTTCTGTTCGACTTTACACCTATTGTGTTGCTTTCTTGTTCAATGCATTTTGTTTACCATGTTATAGCTAATTTGATTTATTAGCTCGTTTGAACTGATATAGTTATCATTCATCAGAAAGAAAAGTCGAGAGCAAGTAAAAACCCAAAGATGATTTTCCCTAAACAACTTTATAAAATTCTCGCACTTAATTTTACAACTCCAAAAAGATGCGTTGAAATCTTCACTCTTCAATATTGTTCAGTAATAAAAAATGTAGGTATTTGCATTTCTGTATATAATTTATGACTTTACTCAAGTTTGAATTAGGCTTAACTGAAATAAAAGGAACATGACTGAGTTATTGCTTATTCAGACCGTACCAGAGTAAATTGCAAAATGCTGTTTTACTTTCTTGGTTTATTTGTGGATGGCATAGGCGTAACCAGGATTTATCCAGGGTGGGCAAACACATCTCCGTGGTGCGTGCGAATAGCCGGCTAAGACGCAGGAAGTTGCGGGTTAGATTCCCGCCGCGGAACAAATGTTTACATGTTCTACGGATATTTACAAAAAAAATCGTACATAAGTATTCTATCAATTATTAAGTTTTCATTGCATTGCTTAGTTTGGGCTAGATGGCGCTGTGTGTAATGTCCAGCAATATTTGTATTTATCGGAAACGTCGTTATGTGATCGTAGCAAGCTGCAATGTTTTTTGTCCTACAAATAAATAATTTGACATTTCACGCAACCCCATCTAGCCATAAACTAAGTAAAGCTAGTGGGTACTTTGGGAACCAGATAACTAAGTAACAATACACACCCAGCCCAGGAACAAATAACTGTAACAAAACAATTGTTTCGTGTAGTAGTATTTAAGTTTTCAAGATTAATTGTTATTTGGTGGTTATAAAGAGTTATCTATTCGGTAGCGGGTATCAAACCGCAGCCTCCTGCGTCTCAGCCGGCTGTTCACCCACTGCGCTAAGGTGGTCGTCCTATTGTCCGTAGTTGGACATTTTGTTATATCTTTTTTGGCGCGTTTTAAATATTGTTTTTGTAAATTATATGTTGACTACGAGTTAGGCCAGCCCCTGTCCCCATCCTGGTTACGTCCAAAGAATATGAGCTCAAACCTCAAACATTTGAGCCTTGTGACTGGACAGTCAGTGGACAGCCTTTGTTAGTTTTGACGTTGACGAATGATTACCATTACCACAATGTCACCATACCCGTAAACCCAAATGGGTCAGCTTCGATAGATTTTAGATGGTTTTAAATTGAATGCTGCTTCACGGTAGTTATGCACGCTACTCTCTTCAGGTGAATATATTAAGAGGAAATCCGGGAAGCAAGACATTTGGAAAATAGGTATTTAACAAATCTATTGCTGTCGCGCTGTGCCCTATATGTCCTATGTGCGTGCGATAGAGACAACTGCAGGTCGGACTGATTATACCTATTTAAAATAGACGAAATCACTGTTTCGTAGTCCCCTGTTTCCTCCTTCAAAACTGAACCGGTTTTCATTTTTTTTTTTTCAAATATGTAATAAAAAGGGCTTTGGCTATGTTTGTACGTTTCGTTTTTTTATTTATATTCGCCAAATTTGTTTGCTGGATGTCTGAAAAGGGGCAGTAAAAATTATCAATTTCTGTGACTTTAGAAGGTTCCTAGTTCTTATAATAATTAATTTATGAAGAAAAACTAAACATAGGGACATGACCGTGGTACATGTATATTGTATGGTAAAAAAATATTTGCTCTAGTATCACTATCCAGAGAGGAAACAGGGGACTACGTTTGTATGGACGAAACGCATCCCAGATTTCCTCTTAATTCGACTTTAAAAAGTTTGAAAAGCAAGGCGGTCTTTGATCGTTGGTGGTCCTTTACTTTCTAATCTAGAAATAATTCTAGCTTGGAAATACCTAAGTACATAATGTTTGTTAAATAGGTATTTATATAACAAAAAAACAAAATAACATTATTTTTTAGGACTTTGCGCCTTACCAAGAACTTACCGTTAAGAAATACATCATCGAATATCGAAAGACGTAGAACAGATATTATTCTTGCAAGTGCGGTCAATGACCCCTTTTGGATTAACATACTTAATCCGAAGCAAACTGTATACAGTTCTTTCTCTCAAAACATCAGCAATTTATAAATTTTAATAAATTTTATAACGCTATAGACCTATAACAATTTCGCTATATTGTAATGATTGCTGATAGATTAGAATCATCCCATCCTGATTATCCAGTTTTCCTAGTTCTTACAGTCCTAAAAAGTGTCATTAGAAGGATTCCTAAGAATATTCCTATCTAAATAAGGTTGAAGACGGTGTGAAATAATAACAGATTTTATGCGCGGCTTGACTCGTGCCATCTCGCGGGTCGGCGCACGCGCTGCCTCCGTTCTTGCTCCTTTTGTGTTACGTGTGATCAACTTCGTGATGTTTGGTTGTGTGCGTGCCTTACAACAGCACACGTGTGCTACAAATCTCTGGATGGCTATAGCACTATACCGCACAGGTATACGTAGGTATTTTAACGGACTCCGTTTGAATTTGAGCGTTAGTGAAGTTGATTATAAAAGTATAATTTTGTTCCTGTAAAATCGAACGCATGCTTTTGCAGTATAGGCTTAGCTAGGGTGACTTGCGCAACGATGCCTAAACGTATTTAGTGGCTAAATATGATTTGAGGAGTTGTCAAATCATACAAAAACTTAAAATTTAAACATGTTTAGTCGCTAAATACGTGTAGGGATTGTTGTGAAAGTAGGGACTAGACTGTGAGGACCTATTGCTTTTAGAAATTGAACGTCATAATTCTGGTACTAATCATACTAGTGGTTCGCCCCGAACTGAGATCTCGCGAGTCTCCCATAAAAAAAAATATATTATTCGTTATTTTTGACTGTCAAAACAGTGCCACGAAATAAATAACCAAAAACTTGACCTACAGTTTCATTCAAATTACAGGTAACTGGAGTTCGTGTTAATTGGTTACTCTTTTTTGGGATACAAATTGCAGTTATTCTGGATTTTAGACCTTTGCCTATATTTGTGTTACTAAAGCTACACAAATACCAAATTATAGCACAGTGAGGTCACTGGTGTACCCTGTAAATTTCGTCAAAGTTCAGTTTTTATTATGGCTAATAACTTAAAAACCACAAAAACTTTACTTAAAATAAAAACGGAGTCGAAATGTACTAATGAAGACCTTTCATTTGACGTCCCACATGACCTAATAGTCTCATTTTTTTACCCCTCTTGAACCCCAATATCTCATCTACCCCCCAATAGTTTTAGCTTATTTAGTCACACCAAAATTGTGCCATCACAACCTATGTATCAAATTTCACGATGATCGGATCAATGCTTCGAATGTTATCCTCGGACAAACAAACTTATATACATACATACATACAACGCCGATGTGCCCAAGTTGATTTGGAGATCTCACTTCGCTCGATCAAAAACCTGTCCATTTCCTTAGTTGTTCATAAAAGTATAGGCACTCTCTCACTGCCTCTATTATTTGACCTACTTTTACATTTTTTTTTTCATTCTAATACCTAAAAGGATGCACACACAATAACAAAAAATAACACAAGTAGAAGCTGTGCTATTATCACAGTTCAAGTCCACAGCTAGATGTATATCAATTTGTGTCAAAAGCTGAGCTTCTGTTGTAATCAGGTTTTATAGCGATTCCGGCTCGAGGCTAGATCTTGGCCGCGATTCACAAAATGATAATCATTGAAGGAATGTTCATAGCTCATACTTTTTTTACTAACATTGTAACCTACATTGTTGGAGTTAAGATTCAAAAATACAAATAAAAATTTATTTGAATTTACTGTAGCTTTTAGTTTTTTATTTGATTACCCTGCTACAACTACAAGTCTACATAACCGATGGTAGTACAAACTGAGTAATAAAAAAAATTAAAAGATTATGTTTTACGATTCTCATAATGTATCGCCTTGAACTTTAGGAGTCGTCTGAAAGGCGACGCTTTTAAGGTTATCATGATTTATTTATTACGAAGCACTTGAGACCAACCCACGTTTTTGTCCCTACTTTAATGCTTTCTTTTAAGTTTTATTCCCAGGATTGCAAGTGGAACCACTTGTAGACTTTTTTGCTGACTTGAAAAAAATCACACATTCCTATTGGCTAAGATTAGATCATTTGTTATTCGTAGAAAAGCTATAATGTGTCACGATAATGAGTTATTAAAATTTCTTTACTAAACCTTACAAGCTCAATAGATACAACAAAATGAGAAACATATCACATAACATTTTGACGACCTCCGTGGTGCAGTGGGTGTACAGCCGGCTTAGACGCAGGAGGTAGCGGGTTCGATTCCCCCTACGGAACAAATGTTTGCATGATCTAAAGATATTTGTTCCGTGTCTGGGTGTTTTTCTATATCTTATAAGTATGTATTTACAAAAAAAAAGTATGTAAGTGTTCTATCAATTATCTGGTTCCCATAGTACAATAAACTTTCTTCCACTGGTCCTTCCTTCTCTATTGAAAAGGGTGTTAAGCAAGGAGATCCGCTTTCCCCGAAACTTTTTACAGCAACTTTGGAGGAAGTCTTTAAGACCTTGACACCGAGCTGGGCTGACAAGGGGATCATCTTAGGAGAACGGCGGTTAACAAATCTCCGTTTCGCCGATGACATCGTTCTGTTTTCCTCCTCAGCCACAGAACTAGGCTGCATGCTGAACGATCTGAACCAAGCCAGCCTCGAGGTTGGACTTGCGATGAATATGTCGAAGACTAAGCTTATGACCAACAGCACACGACAACGGCTGCACATCGAGGGGGTCGAGATCGAATATGTCCATGAGTATGTGTATCTTGGCCAGATTGTCTCCTTCCAGGCGCGACAAGAAAAAGAAGTTGCTCGACGCATTGAAAATGCCTAGAGAAGATACTGGTCGATGAAACAATTAATGAAAGGCGAACTACCACTCTGCCTTAAACGCAAACTCATGGACATGTGCGTTCTCCCCATCCTCACCTATGGTGCACAGACTTGGTCTTTGACTGTTCAACAAAGGTCCAAACTCGAGGTATGTCAGCGGGCTATGGAGCGCAGTATTTTAGGTGTCCGGATATCAGACCGAATACGGAACTCCGTACTACGTTCGCAAACAAAGATAATGGATGTCACAAAAAAATCAGCGCAGCTCAAGTGGGATTGGGCCGGCCACGTCTGCCGCATGCCCGAAGATCTATGGGCAAAGATCACAACTGATTGGGTTCCTAACGCAACACGCCCACGCGGCAGACCACCACGGAGATGGCGTGACGACTTAGATGTGCATTTACCAGACTGGTCCACTACAGCAAAGGACAGAAAAAACTGGAAAGAGGGAAGGGAGGCCTTTGCCCTGCAGTGGGACAACACAGGTTAAAAATAAATAAAAAAACATAGTACAAGCTCTGCTTAGTTTGGGGCTAGATATCGCTGTATGAAATGTCCAGCAATATTTATTTATTTATTATATAAATGCATAATGAGCGGTCTTATCGCTTTGAAATGCGATCACTTCCTTATAAAGATTATCAATAATTTGAGTTTGAAATATCGCCTACTGCGTTTGGTAAAAGAGTATTCAATATTCAGCACCAATTGTTGAGCACTGATTCACTCAGCAGTTTCAAATACACTACCAATACCTAAAATTAGATTAGTCCTGAATGCCGTTTGAATTAAATAAAAGTCAATAATAACTTATTCTTTTCCAAACAAGTAAACAAACAATTTGTACGTAACCAACTATTGATCACTTAGATCCCAAAGTTACCAGTCATTTGATAAAAGCACCATCATGACTTGCGTTCGACGACTGAAGTGTTCAAATTATGGACGTAAGCTTTTATAGAAGTTTAGTGACATCAGAGCTTCTTATATATAGCTATATGGTTGTTTATGTTTTCATTGGATTTATTTAAACAACCTTTTGCCCTCGACATCGCTCGCATGGCAGATACCTGTATAAATAGTAGCATATAATGGAAAGTTAACATGGGCACAAAATGCATCGTCATAATTAGAGGAAAAAGTTTTAGGAGACTAACCTTATATTTTAACTTGACTGTGTCTTATCTTTCCATCCAGAGCCTAACATGGATAATTTAGGTTAGGTACTAGACAGAGTTAAAATAAAGCCAATAACATCATCCATCCTTTGTTTATTCTCAGAGTTCGTGAAATGTATTTTCTAAAAAAAAACAGAAAAGTTTTCAAAGTCCGCATCCAACGGAATGCGGGTCAGTCGTCATATAATTTAGGTGATTATGTTCAATCATTAGATATTAGTTAAAGTTATTACGAGTTGCTATCACGCTACGCTAACATTCCTTATATAAATCAACCTGCACGTACCTACCTTTACACCATTGTAAGCATGTTAGGCGGTTCATTTTTAGATATATACATAGGTATATTCTCTATCGAAAATCACATCTGACAGAATTCTAAGTAGTGACTTTGGACAGTTGATTATCATTTTACATTTAAAACGCTGTTGTTAATTAAACTTACTCCTATTTGGACGGTATTCCTATTCTTGATGTACTATCTCCTAAGTTTATGATTTGCGTAATTGTGGTTTCACTATAGAAAAACGCCAAATCTTTTGATTTTGTTATTTGGCGTTACTTACTCCTATCGAATCGTACCGTGGCACGTAGCAACGGAAAACATTAAAATAGTTCAGAATTCTGAAGATAACTCATTTATGTATAAGAATAGAAACACAAGTTGCTAGTTCAACGAAGACAAAATCATAAACAAATTTTAATCAGAAAAGGATTACATTACGTCAGAGTTTTTAACACGTTCAAAGAACATACAATCTTTTTTAATCAACTTAAGAAACTGGTTCTTGAAATTAATGTTGGGCGCAATTATCCACGGTGTATGCTATATGGGGTTCTTCACCCTTCGATGTGTTCATATTTAGGCTCATGGACTTATGTTCGTATTAGGAATATTGATTGATCAATTATTATAATGAAGGCTTCTTGAGGAGAAAGCCAGAACCTGCTTAAATGTAAATTAACGTGTTTCTGAAGATTAGGATGACAGTCTTCATGACAGAAAATATGCGCTCTGTGAATGCTGATCTTGCAGGAATTGAAAGAAGAAATGATCCATTTTTAAAACATTAGGCAAATCTGAATTATTTAAGAGAAGAACTTCATGCCATTTTTCAACAGTTGATTTAGTAGAAAGTTCGTAGAAAGTACAATGTCCAAAATTTTGTTCATTTGATTGATTTCTGAGTACAAATTGTTAAAATTAATTTTTAGTTTCTCAGCAATTTCTCATTTTAGAGCGAGGCGGGCTTTATAAAAAGATTAAGGCTGCGTTCCACTTTAAGCAAAATATAGTAGTTTCGCCTACTATATATTTTTCTATAAATATAGTATTTGATCCTATAATATAGTAGGATACTATAGTATATAGTAGGGTAGGCAACCCTACTTACATGTATTTTATTAATGGCTTTGCAAGATTCAAATTCAATTATTTGAGGGACACTGAGAACACAATATCGTCAATTTATGTCAATGAACGAAATAAACCAAAATTTTGTTGAATCGCAGCCGGGTGCTTCCTACATTTCTTTCAACATCTGAAATTCATTGCATCGCGCAATTTTGTTTTACTTGCTGCATCTGATGTGCATCTGTTAATAAAAGACGGGAAGTGATTGCAACACAGGAATTAACCTGATTTCCGTGATTATCGACTGATCGCGATAAATCGGAAGTGTAGGCACAGATTTACTGATGGCAGGTTATATTACAAGTGACTGAAATAGCACCGTTTGCTTGCAGTGTTTAGAAACGTGTAAACTGGGCACGTACGCTGGGGTGGACGTTGTCAGGGTTTCTTTTTGGGGCAAAAAAGGAGATTAATGTATTGATAAATTAAGACTTGGGGTAAAATAATGTTGCCAACATGTTATTATTAACATTGCATTGTTAATATTATTTCTATAGCTTCACCGGAAACTCAAGACAGATAAAAAAAAAGTAACCTATGGACAATCCAGGTAAATCTTGAGTTATATCAAATTTCATCGAAATCAGTCCAGCCGCTTTGTGCTTTTGTGCCACATATGTACTAAGTATTTAAATTAGCAAAAAACTAATAAAAAAAATAAAAATATCCTTTTTGAGTTTCTAGTCAGTCTCCAGTCTTCACGTCTCCACGGTACCTAACATAGTAACTTAAAGTCTACAACGTATAAAATAAAAGAACGATTTGCGAGTTTTAAAATAATCCTACAAACCAAATTACAAAACACAAGTCCCAGTAAGCTGAGTAATAAAACAATACTTTTTTCGTTTGCCCCTAATATCATCCATGTCTGGTTACGTCCATATGCATTAGCATTACAAAATTACGCTATGAGTAAGTACTCGTTCCTTTAACGGAGCGCCATGGCTATACGAGTATACGCTCGCTGAAAACTAACACAGATGTGTGTTTTTACAAGCAAACATATTCTGTAAATATGGATTTCGTAAGTACATCTAACTGATGTTAATGTTTCTTGAATTTAGTCAGGTACTCAGGTAATACATGTAGGTACTTGTTACCTTAACTTTTCTAGGTATGGTAACAGACTTATTAGAGTATAGACTTCATACCGGTTGTTTCAAAGCTGAAAAAATTGGACTCCGGGAGTGCCGACAGAAGTGCAAACTTGAATAAAAGCAGACTACACTACAGATACTTATATACAATTCAATCGAGTTCAATGGTTTTTCCCATCTCAAAAAAATGCACAACGCGCTTAAAGAAGTTTTCACTTCAAAAAATATTTCAGTGTTTGGTTTAAGTATCTATGTAACATAGGTACTTAAACCAACTTACAAACTACTTACAGTACATGTTATATGTACATAGGTACTTAAACCAATCACTGAAAAAAATTTTGAAGTTGAAGTTAAATAAACATTTCAGTGTTTGGTTTAAGTACTTAACCAGTAGTGGTTAAACCAAACACTGAAATATTTATTGAAGTGAAAACTCCTTTAGGCGCATTGGGCATTTTTTGAGATGGGGAAAAAACCATTGAACCCGCAACACTGTTACCGTTACCGACACCTCTGTATATAAGTATCTGTAGTGTAGTCTGTTCAAGTTTTCACTTGTGTCGGCACTCCCGGAGTGCCACTATTTTTTTTTGTACCTCAATACTATGAAATGGTGAATAAATGAATACTGAATACTCAGTGTCTTGGTCAGAAATTCACAATCGCTAATAAAGTTTCAAATTACACAAATCTGACAGGATCCCATGCCTTTTTATTTGCATGCAATGTTTTGGAATAACCCGTTTTAAAACGTACTGTTATTAAAGTTCGTGGAATTCGCCATATGCGCAAACGCATGTGAGCCTGCAACAACACTCTGATATCATGGCCCTGAAACACATGTTTTTGTTATTTATCCTTCAATATATATACTTACTTAGAATAATGTGTCGTTGGCATCAATGCGATCAGCAATTCAGCCACTGATGAGTTTCGATAAATCTGAATTTCCTATACATGTATTTGTAAAAGGCATTTACATATCCATACTAATGTTATAAACTCGAAAGTAAGTCTGATGAAATTTGGAATATAGATAGATTATGACTGGGATGGGTGGAGACCGGCTACTTTTTACTCGACTGCGCAGAAGGAGGGTATGTTTGTTCAAATTAAAATACTTACCGGAATTCACCTGCATACCATTTGGATAAATAAAATTCCTTCTATTATCTATAGAAACATGCTCGTTAGTTTGTCTCATATCTCCATCATTTCTCCAACACGCGACATCAGTCCATCTCAAGAATGTGATGTCATTTGCCCCGCCATTAGACAGATATAGTATGTTTTTCTGCTACTTGAACTTGACTACTCTTCCTTATGCATTCTTTTGTAATGATGGCCATTCGTAGAACTACAATTACTTGTCCTATAAACTGTAAAACATAAGTTTACTGCCTCCGTGGTGCAGTGGGCGTATAGCCGGCTGAGACGCAGGAGGTAGCGGGTTCGATTCCCGCCGCGGAACAAATGTTTGCATGATCTACAGATATTTGTTACGTGTCTGGGTGTTTTTCTATATATTATAAGTACGTATTTACAAAAAAAAATATACATAAGTATTCTATCAGTTATCTAGTTCCCATAGTACAAGCTCTGCTTAGTTTGGGGCTAGATAGCGGTGTGTGAAATGTCCAGCGATATTTATTTATTTATTTCCTGTTAGGAGGCAGGAAGTTTTATAACTTAGAGTAAGTTATAAAACTTCCTACTTCAAGTTTTGTAACTTACTAGCTGACCCGCCCGCGGCTTCGCACTCGTCATTTGTCAGTAAAAACATTACCCTCCTTCTGCGCAGTCGGGTAAAAAGTAGCCTACGTCTCAATCCCGGTTATAATCTATCTATATCTATCTATATAGGACGACCTCCGTGGTACAGTGGGCGAATAGCCGACTGAGACGAAGGAGGTAGCGGGGTCGATTCCCACCGCGGAACAAATGTTTGTATGATCTGATAGATATTTGTTCCGGGGCTGGATGTTTTTCTATATATTATAAGTATGTATTTACAAAAAAAGTATATAAGTATTCTATCAGTTAGCTGGTTCCCATAGTACAAGCTCTGCCACTTGTAGACTCTATAAAGTTATTAAATCGTTTTAAGGGCAAGGTGTACGCTTTTATAACAAACTCCCAAGGGATGTATAAAAATTGTCAATTAATAAATATAAAAACTTAATTAAACAAAATCTTTCTAAGAAAGCCTGCTATACCATATCGGATTATTTAGATGATAGAGAAGCTTGGGATTGAAATTGCTCCAACTCGTTCAACATGTTACAATTTAGACGTAATTTATTTCTGTATTGTTATGTATTGTAAAAGGATCATTAAAAAAAACAACCAGCCTTGTTTCTCGCCTTTCTTTCCTGGCTTGGTCGCGAAGGAACAGGCAGTAAAATTGACGTTTCAAAGTGATCCTTGTGATTTTAATGAATAAAAATATTTGACTTTGACTTTGCTTAGTTTGGGGTTAGAGCGCTGTTTGAAATGTCCAGCCATATTTATTTAGTTATTTATTTTATCTAAATAGGTACCAAATTTCATCGAAATCGGTTAAGCCATTTTTCGTGAAACGCAACAAACAGACAGACAGAGAGACAGACGGTGTTTAATATGTATAGTATGGATGTTTCTACCTAGTGTTTTAAGTGGTGTTGGACAGACAGATACTTATAATATTAGTATGGATTTTATATTATATGTATTATACATATATGTATTATACATATATGTATTATACATATATGTATTATACATATATGTATACCTTCCTCTTGAATCACTCTATCTATTGCTGATAACTGCATTAAAATCCGTTGAGTAGTTTAAAAGATCTAAGCGAACAGACAGCGGAAGCGACTTCATTTTAAACTATGTAAAGATCAGTGCACGGTTCACCATATAGGACACTCATGCGCAGGTATATGAATATAATGCATCTAAACAGAAATAAGATATTGACATAGCAAACAAAAACTGTGTTTAACGATGGCTAAGAGGCGTTAGTTCTTAAATTATATTATGATTGTAGGCAAAAGGGTTCTGGCAAGAACAATATGAGACTATAACTTCTGCAACAAATCTATTAGGTTCTTTGTTTGCGAACAAAGGTGTACGAATCCAAACTATACATTGTTGTCGCCGTCAACAATAGTGGCCGCAGTGAAAGGCATCATAATGTTTAATTGTGCAATTAATATGAAACCCGGCTTATTAACCCCAATATTACAATTACAATAATGGGAAATCTGAACATGACTCTACAAACCCCTCCTCTGATTGTGAACTGTGTGAAGTGAACTGAACGAGCGTCTTCAATTTCTTCGCGATGAATTCTCAGATGCTATCTATTTGGATGTTATAATTGCTTTGGATTGTTAAGTATGAGAAAGGGCTTACAAGACTTTGAAAAATGCACTCATAGTTTAGCTGGCCGTCACTTTTTTCTCATGAATCGAATGCACAGAAAATAAAGGGGTGTGTACGTGTAGACATTGACGTGAACTAACTCGGGATCCACCTTTACTATGTAGCCAATCTTGACGGAAGATATTAAACCAATTTAGGGCGATATGTAAAAAAATTTGAGCCGCTTAGTAACTGTCGTAATCAATAACAAAAAATGGTACCGATTTCATATTTAAGCAATATTTACTTGAGGATTTAAACTAACCGAAAGTCAGAAACGCAATTGGTGAAACTTTTCTCGATACAATTATTTGTCAAAATCGGATGTTCTAAAACATTAATATCGTTCATTCTCCGACTTTAGAAAAGATTTAAGGTATTTTTTACACAGTTATGTAGGTAATTATGGTACCTACGTCTTAAGGTCCAGCTTTGATAGATCTTTAGCTATAGAATGTTGTTAATTCCTGTTTAATAGCCAGGTTCACGTTGTTGGCTATCAATTGCGTAAGTATGTTAGTCACCCTTACTTCTTCCACAACGTAACCGGCCACGAAACTATAATATCGTAATCCACCACGGCTATTATACTTTTCAATAAAACCTTATCTTTTCAGATCGTAATGTCGCGTCATAAAATGCACCAAAATGGCGCCGCGTGATTTGTAATGGCGACCGCAATGGCTTCTGCAAAGAGCTACCACGAGGAACTTCGACCACAGCACTCCAGAGATGGGTCAAGGGATTCGGGAATATTCCACACCACTAAAGGATTGTGGAACGCTCCTGGATTGAACAACTGCTTTCTGAACAGCGCTGTACAGGTAAGCCTTTCCTTCTTTTATTTAGGCCTGTGATTTTACTAATCAGCTCGTTATCTGCAATGAGCTGTATTTAGTTTGTTTAAGGGGTTCTATGACTCGGCTACGAGTAATCCTATAAAAAATTTGCTAACGTGTTATGTGATAGCTACGATGCCACAAGAATTAAGGTAAAAATACTGTAATTTAGGACGGTTTCTTGTTTCTCCTGTGCCGATACTCGCGAAATTCTTGGAACACTTTACGCTACATAAAAGGATGTATACGCAAACAAACCACGTGTTTGTTGAATAGTGGGCGAACGAACCGTATTGACATGCCGAAGCTAAAACATGGGCCGTGATGAGATAATCGTGAAATTTTTATATGTTTTCGTCATACACATTTTTAGGAATGACTACAACATAATACATAGTGAAAGCCCGAATTTTTATAAGTTTACGAATATTAGTTTGGACTTTGAAGTCTTACGAAAGTGATTAAGTATTTTTAACACTTTTAAATGATTTTTGTTATCTCGACCTCTTGACTTGAGGGCTTTAAAATATTTTAGTGCCTAATCCATTTTTAAGTTGACGTAATACTGAGTGATAAATTCTGAGATAATCGAGAGGCATTAGTTGCCGTCAGCGGGCAGGGCCGGGTATTATTTAAATTTCAACGAGTAAGCGGGGAGCTTAATCTCCTATCTGAATATTTAACGAAGTATTAGGCTGTCGAGCTTACTGTACCAACCTACCCTTACCTACATGTAGAAATAGTTACTTTCAATTTCCTTGGTCATCATGTGATGCACGACAAGTCTCAAAATCTACAAAGATTTAAATCATGATGAATTGAGAGCACCGGTAGTGTTAGTGTAGCACAGTTAGTGACTCAATTAACACTAATTTCTAATTCTATCACTAACCAAAAAAGACCGAACCTTTCACAATACCAAGATTTTATAATCGTCTATTAATACTTTAAAGGCTTTTCTTAGGGCATACTCTCGACTCGCAAGATTCAGTCTAAATTCTCGTTGCAGAATGTCAATTACGGTCAAAGGTACAAGCTAGCGGTCAAACCACAAGACAATATGGTTTGGTGACATACGAGTAACGGCGCGTACTCATTTGCGCGAGCTTTATTCCACACACGAAATCAGAAGCTATTATACAAGCTATAAGGTTGTTTTAACTTTCGAAGTTACTGGTTGATGATGACACCGAAGGCTATTAGCATTAGGGGTCGTGTTGACGTGACTTCTGGAACCTGTTTCAAGACTTTCAAGTTTAAGTTTAAGTCGCGTTTGTTTTCTTTTAACGCATAGATTGTTCACTGAACCGTTTTCTATTATTTCTTCTAAATACGGGATATTTACCATGATATGTGAGTTTTGAGTATATTGATATTTCGACGATTTTTAGTACAAATGAATATGGTAGTTTCTAAATTTATACCGTTTTTTAATAAGCATTGTGTCAGACTGACTGTTGCTTTATGTCTTGCATAATCTAATCAGTCTCTGAGGAGTTATTCAATAGATGACTATATTTAGTCTACATATTGAATGGTACATATTGAATATTGATTGGTGGTTTATTTTTGGTGTTGTTCCATTTAAATATTTCTGACTTTACCAAATTGGACTCAGAATATTTTGTAGGTCAAATGTCATCCAATTAAAAATATTATTGTTCTGAAATTATGGCTGATGCTGTCATATTTTGATTTGATTACAACATCCATCATATGCAAACTAAGAATACCTACGAAATAAAATAAGATTTTATTGATTATGTTCTACCATTCGATGACAAAAATATGAATAGGTACACAATAAAAAATCTAATTGTCATATTATTCTCCTATATTTAGACCATGGGGTGTCTTCGAAATCTATTCCTTTAATCTCAACTTTTGTTGTCCTATTATTCAATTGTTAATATTGTTATCTAACTGGCATACGCGAGGAATCATCGTAGGCGTCACCCACCGTCCGATCTGGGGCAGAATTCACTTAAATAACAGATTACCGGTTCCGTTTCTGCTATCGGCGCTTACCGAAAGAAAACTGCCGGGTCGGGCCGCCGCGCCGGGCTTATTTTGAAACAATAATGGCAGCTTGCGCTCCGCTCACTCAGTTGCCGCTTTCATCAAGTAGAATACTAGGGAAACGCCTCAGATACCGAGGCTCTTGCGCCGCCGGCAAACTTGTTCCAGCTTGCAACGTTCTGAATAGGTCGGCACTAACCCGGTGGGTTGTGCCGATAGGTCGGCGGCTCTGGCGTGTAGAGGCTTTGAGGTACTAGCATAATTAATCGAGCAAAGCGAGATCTCCAAATCAACTTGGGAAAATCGGCGTTGTATGTATGTATGTTTGTCCGAGGATAACTTTCGAAGCGTTTATCCGATCATCGTGAAGTTTGGTGTGACTCAATGAGCTAAAAATTTTGGGGGGTTGTTGAGATATTTTAAAGATAGATTAATAGTTATAGAGATATAAAAGTTTTTGTAGTTTTTGAGTTATTAGCTATGATAAAAACGAAACTTTGACAAAATTCACAGGATACACAGTGCTGTAATTTGGTATGCGTGTAGCTTAAGTTTCACAAATATAGGCAAAAGTCTGAAATCTAGAACAACTGCAATTTGTACCACAAAAAAGAGTAACCAATAACATGAACTCCCGTTACCTGTAATTTGAATGAAACTGTAGGTCAAGTAAGTTGGTTAATATTTCGTGGCACTATTTTAATAGTCAAAGATTACAAATAATAATAATATTATGTTTTTATGGGAGACTCGCAAGATCTCAGTTCGGGGCGAGCCACTAGTTTATATACAGGATGGTTTTTTGAGTAATACATATATTTAGTAATAAATTTCTTTGCAAAGATTGATCCTTATCAGTAACAGATACCATTGGTTACATAATAGACTGTCTTTATTTTTTAAGCATTGGGTTCGATATCCATAAAAAAAAGATTAAAAAAAACTAAATATGCAGTTATTGTTTTCTTATAAATCGACGGTATGACTCCTTTTACTAATTTTCTCTAACTCTCGTGGTTTCAAACTTGGCCATCACCGCCCTTCTCAAAAAACCACCCTGTATAATAACCGTATAAGTAAAATTTAGAGATGTTATATGCGACACTATTAACATCCAGCTAGCTAGACAAATACCGAGTCGTCCCTTTCTTTCCTAGTGTTTTTTTACGTTTACGCCTTAGAATTTACCTTGGTGGTTGGTACTCAGGCTGATCTAAGTTCGGTCCTGTAAGCGCCGGTAAACAGACACCCGACACCTGCTTTCTATCATGAATGCATTCTAACAAATAGACTTGAGAAGAACTCATAAACTAGTATTCTGTTCATTGTCTCGTAAATTGCTTAAAACTCTGCTTTCTGTGACATTTTTTATTTTGTTGAACATGTTAACATAATGGAAGCTTTCTAGAAAATAAAACGTTAATGTCTTAAAGCGAATTTAGATCGGCGTCTAAAACTAGACACTCGGAAAATGCTTTGACTGATGTGTTGTTTATATTTTTAATTAAATAAATCTGGGAAATAAACACTAAGTAAAACGTTACCCTTAAATTATTAAATTATCATAATTAGCAGAATAAATAAATAAATATTGCTGGCCATTTCACACAGCGCTATCTAGCCCCAAACTAAGCAGAGCTTGTACTATGGGAACCAGATAACTGATAGAATACTTATATACTTTTTTTTGTAAATACATACTTATAATATATAGAGAAACAACCAGACCCGGGACAAATATCTGTAGATCAATCAATGCTCAAATCCTTTTTTCTAATAAAAATCATATATAGTCCAGACTTCTGACCCCACTCTAGGATTCCCTGTATCGGGTATATATTTGCAGGTTATGCAAACATGTTACAAACATCATTATTATGTCGATATAACGTCGAATAACGTCGCGCCTCGCACTGACGAGGCGCGACGTTATTCGGAGCGGATCGCACTCACCCTGATGAAGGTTCACGAATTGAACCAAAACATTGTCGGTCGAAACACCGATAAGACGGTACGTGATACATCCCGTATTTATAATAATGATTGAAATAAATCACGAAAGTTTTCTGAGTAAAAATATTACAAACATGTTACGCCATTAGATCAAAAATTGTAATAAATGCCTACTATCGAGAACCTGGTGTCTGGACAAACCTAGTATAGGTTTTAAGACATCATCGAATCAATGTGTATGTAACCAGCTTTTTGTATTTGTTAATAAATAAGTAATAAATAAATGTCCGCAGCGAGAATCGCACCATAAAAGTTTAATACAGAGGAAAGTCTGATAACTACAGCAACAAAATCTGGTTGCCGGTAACAGTAACAAAATTAATAGATTCAAAGTATTCAAATCCTAGTAATGATAGGACACTATTCTCATCACGCAACAACACATACACATTCCGGCATACGCCGTGTACTCTTGATAAATCTGTTCCAATTTACACACAAGTAATTACCATTTCAAAAACGTGTAAAAAACCTCCGTATCGTGGTTGTAATGATGTATAGTCGACGAGAAAAGTCTAACAACATATGAAGACCTCATTATTATCGTCAAATAATAATTAACCACTGTCTCCATCATTGCGTTTGACTTAGATTGCAATGTAATTTCTATAATTTTTTTAACTTATATGTTTATATGTAAGTTACCTGTATTTATATATATTTAATGATTATTATGTTAGGTATTTATTATTATGTTCTTATTTAGTAATTTAGAGACTGTTTTTATTATTAGCTTAGAAACGCCTTTTTTACTGTGTCACGCCTTACCTTCTTTTAGCACGACCAGGATGACTGGTAGATAATGCTATTAGCATTAAGTCCTCCTAACACTATTCTGTTTTGTGTGAAAGTATTAAATAAATAAATAATGTTTGTCCATTAGAATTATAGTAACAACATGTTTGAAAACATAATTTAGTAACTTGAAGTTGACATAGTTTAACGGATTTTTTTAAATATTTTTGTAATCGTCTCATCTATATCTTAATTTTGATAACTATATATCGCTGTCTGATATACAAAAAGAACAAAATTGCGGCGGCAGCTATTTTCTGTTTAATTTAAGTTTTTGTACCTCGCTTTGACCCTCAAGAACAATTGGGTCTCATAGTTACTAATATTAAACGGGTACTTATCGCGTATTTATGTTTTTATTTACTATCCCGACGTTTGGATCACTCGAAATCACAATACTTTTTTTGACATCCCATTTATCTCAATTGAAATAGTCGTTTGGGTACTACGAGGTAACACGATACGCGCGAAAAACTAAAGTCCTTCTTCAGGCAAAAATTAATATGATATTTCGCAAATGAGTTTGTAAGTGACTTGAGTGAGCGTGTGAAAGTTGACCATTTTTTTATAATTTTTAGAAATTGTAAAAGCATATGGCCCACCTGATGTTAAGTGGTAATCATCGCTTATGACAAAGTATTGTCTCGTAGGTCACACACCTTGAAGGTGTTTAAAACTAGTTTCTCAAAGTGTTTAAACTAGTTAACGCTTGTGTAGCTGATGGTACTTCGGTCGACGCAATGACGTGTACCATGGGTGCCGTCAAACTCCATTAAAATACCAACGTATGTACTCGTACTATGTGAAGACAGTAGTTTGTCTGATGAAGCCATAATAAGATGATGGGCTTTTTTATCGGCTTTCAATTTGATAGCCCAACTTTAGAATATTATCCCCGAATTATCAATTTAACAGCCTATTTATATAACTGGATATAAAAGAGCATTTAACTTGTCAAATTATTTAACAAAACGGTTTTTCAATTGGCATTCCCTAGAGACCGCGTGATAATTCTGATCATGGCTCTACAGTTTTTGTTAATTTTGTCAATTTTGTCTTCCGGTCTGTAGAGGGTACATAAACTTCACAGATTCTTCAAAAACGCTAATTAATCGTAAGTACGAGGTGTACGTCGATTCAGCCATCGATTTTTTTGTGATCGACGGACTTTTACGAATAAGTTATAAATGTCTACATAATTGTATTTTAATTCCGTCTTTGCAGTAAAGGAAAGATCACCCTACACTACTTGAATAGCCGTCTGAGACGCAGGAGTATTTAATGGTGCGATTGCACTATATAGCAAAATTAGAAACTAATTCTCGAAATGTAGAAGCCAAACGGCAATATTACAAGAAATTAGTGCAAAATAAAGGTGGTTAATTTTTTTGGCAATATAATTATTTATGATTTTAATAAATATTGTGGATTCATTTTGACTGCCTCCGTGGCGCAGTGCGCGTATAGCCGGCTGAGACGCAGGAGGTAGCGGGTTCGATTCCCGCCGCGGAACAAATGTATGCATGATCTACAGATATTTGTTTCGGGTCTGGTTGTTTTTCTATATATTATAAGTTTATGTATTTACAAAAAAAGTATATAAGTATTCTATCAGTTATCTGGTTCCCATAGTACAAGCTCTGCTTAGTTTGGGGCTAGATAGCACTGTGTGAAATGTCCAGAAATATTTATTTATTTATTTAACAAAGTATTTATTAGCACAATTGTGTGAAATGCCCAGCTTTATTTATTTATTATTTTTTATTCCTAAACTAGCTGATCCGCCAAACTTCGTACCGCCTTGACATGCATATGACGCGGGCTGCCAATGTATTGTCAATCGGGCATCATTAGCTACATCTAAGTATGATAATTATTAATTTTCTTCTTAATTTTTTTTTGCTTCAATTTTCCGAAGTTTTGTTAGTTATTCTGCTATTCGTGGCGGAAACAAATCTAACAAATCAAATATTATCAAAATCGGTCTAGCCGTTCTTGAGTTATAAATGGTGTTACTAACCCGACTTTGTTTAGAGATAGATTATGACACGTATTGTAATTAGTATAATTTGTCATGGCCGTTCGAGTTACACAAATAAACAAATAATAATAAAATCACCTTTTTATGCTCTAATTGGTAGCCTTGGTGCGTAGGTAATTTATCAATCAATCAATCAAAATATTATAATTCCATAAAGATACATTGTTTTTACACTTGGATAGATCATGATGTTTAGAGAATATTATCATATTAAATACAAAGTACAAAATATTCACATATAAATATTTAAGGATAAGTTGGTAAAAGTTTAGGTTGAGGTAAAATATCCCATAATTCTGTGATGGGTTGGACCCAGCGGCTAAAGAAAACTAGGTTGACCAAGAAAAAGATGGACTGACGAAATCACAGAAATCTCTGAGAATTAGTGGATGACAACAGCAAAAGATAGAGGCATGGAGTAAACAGGAGGCCTATGTCCAAAAAGGGGTTCCTAATCATTCTTAATGTTACAACTTTTGTAAAATAAAATAAAAAGATAAGTGAATAAAGATGGCTTTAATAATAAAAATAATAATAGGTAATCCCATTATTCTTTGATAGTAAGTATGATAACTACATAATCATCCAGTCATCTCTATTTGACAAACGACATTCCGTTCCATCTTGAAACACATAGAAATATTTAGCATTCTAACATTTTCTAAATAAACCCATGCCTAAAGAATTCAGCGTGAACATTTGGCACGAGCTGGCAATGAAAAAGGAAAAACTGGAAGGGAATGTCTATGTGACGGGAAGATTACGCAATCTAAGATGACGGATTACATGTAATGCCGAGGAAATAGGATACGTAGATGGGTTTGAATTAGCTTGAAACATTGGCAAGAAATATGTGGACCGTCATCCCAGCCAATCAAAGTTTTGATTTATATCGTAACATACTTTCATTATGTCGCCCCCGATACAAAAAGGGGTGTTGAGGTATTTAATATTTTGTAAATAAAACTTGTTAGAAACCTATTTCAGTTGTAGTTGTTATGCTCATCAAAATTACCCCTTTCATTTTTGTGCGTATATTATCAAAAACCCTGTATAGGGATATACTCGTAGTTGTATTTTTGCGTAAGATTGAACAAACTGTTTTTTTTTTTCAAGAAATTAGTCTTCGTCTGAAAGTTACATCACATTTGATCACATTGCCTACGTGCTTATGCACTAAGGCGTAAGGAGCACTGCACTTAGCCTTTTACCCCATATGCTTCTGTGTAAAAAAGAGGGGGTTCTAAATTCATAGGGGTTTTTTTATGTTCACGAGTAACTTTTTACTGGGTGAACGAAATATTTTTTTTTATTGATAGGACTACCTATTTAAGTTTCATTGAGGTGAAATAATTTTGAAAGTAATTGGAGAAAAGAGGGGATAAAAAAAATTTGCTTGCATCCCAGTGTGTGTAGTTGGAAAACTCGATGAAAATTAAGTGGAACTTTTCATTATAGAGTTCTAAACGAGTTTATTTTCAATATTTTTACAATTTTCTATTTTCTAAAGTTGGTCATATTTTTACACGACTAAGGCAAAGCCAAAGGAAAGGGTTATGTTTTAAGCAGTCTATGTATGTAGGTACTAATATTATAAAGAAGAAATATTTGATTGTTTCTTTGTTTGTTTGCATTGAATAGGCTCCGAAACTACTAGACCGATTTAAAAAACTCTTTCGCCGTTAGGAAGCTACACTATGCCCGGGTGACATAAGCTACTTTTTACCCAACTGCGCAGAAGGAGGGTAATGTTTTTATTGAAAAACTACGCGTGGGAAGCTGCGGATTGGTCAGCTAGTGTATGTATATGTTTGTTGTTAAAAATGTACTTGTAATTGAGTCAGGTAGAAACATCAAGCCCAGATACAATGAAGAAGTGCGTTTGGCTGAGGGCTAATAGGATTAGACTACTAGTACCGTCATTTAAAACAAAATAAATGGCAAACGGTCATCACGATTCTACCATTCCATTAATTGTTTAAATCTCATCAAGGAAATCGCTTTGTATTCCCTTAATTGAATTTTAAAGCCTCCCAACTCGTGTGAAATTTTTAGCCTTAAAACTGGTGGTTTTTAATAGCCCTCTCGTTCCCATAAAAGGTATTACAATATGTAATTGGAGCACGCGATAGCCCTATTAATCTTCGGTAATAGAAATCAAATTGCTTTATTGTTTAAGACAGGCCCTGTCCGGAGAGATACTCTAGACTCGGGTTAAGCTTGATTTAAATATGTTCCGCAAAAATTCTGTTGGATTTTTCAGGTTCCTCTTTGGTGTTATTCAGAAAATCGTTTTTACTTATTGCCGTCTGACTTTCTGGCTCTGACTGACCTTACCTTTGGTTTAACTTTGTACGAGATTTGAGTACGATTAAACCGACAGACGCGTTAAACCGAAGGAGCCAACGGTAGTTTAAAATGTTTTTTTTTTAATATTATGTAATATTTATATAATATTATATATAATATTTAAATATTTAAAAAAAAAAATATTTGTATCTGTATTTGTTTGTAGTCATTTGGACGACCTCCGTGGCGCAGTGGGCGTAATGCCGGCTGAGACGCAGGAGGTAGTAGGTTCGATTCCCGCCGCGGAACAAATGTTTGCATTATCTACAGATATTTGTTTCAGGTCTGGATGTTTTTCTATATATTATAAGTATGTATTTACAAAAAGGCAAGCGAAGTATATAGGACTCCCTCCGGCTGTGGCTGGCAAGGGTTGGATGAGAAGAGCTGAGGATCGGGCTCAATGGCGCACCCTGGGAGAGGCCTACGTCCAGCAGTGGACTGTTATATGTTGATGATGATGATGATGATGATGATTTAAAAAAAATATATAAGTGTTCTATCAGTTATCTGGTTCCCATAGTATAAGCTCTGTTAGTTTGGGGCTAGATAGCACTGAGTGAAAAGTCCACCAATATTTATTTATATATTCTACGAATGGGGCTTTGTTCTCCTCTTTTCAGTTCCGAGTGTTCAAATATAATCAAACACCGGGTCGATGATCTTCCGGTTTCTAATTAAAAACGAAGCGTACATGCACTTTTTGAGATAAGCCCTTCAAGCTTAGCCGCATTTGGCTGAGATAAAGAACGGGTTCGTTGTACGTAGAAGTGCAAGTTTGTTTGTAGATAAGACTTGTTTCCTTTTAACAAGGACTTTTTAAAATAGCGGCGTCAGTCATATTGCAGTGACTGCGATTTTCAAGCGAATCACAGAATGTCGTTACTTTTAGCATAGCCATAGAGAAATAAGCAGAGTATCACCACAAACCTTCACGCAGTATCCTAAGCTTAACGGGGCCAGTGCATAGTATTCAGTATATTATTGCGTTCATACAAAGTGGGATTAAAATATTACAAACTAGCTGACCCGCCCTCGGCTTCGCGCGCGTGGTTTGACAATAAAAACATTACCTTCCTGCGCAGTCGGGTAAAAAGTAGCCTATGTCCCAATCCCGGTCACAATCAATCTATGTACCAACTGTACATACTGCACCCCCTCTCTTTAAGGATGATTTTGCAAAAAAAATTAAAACACGTATTTCTTAATACGTAAAGCCTAAATATGAATCTTCTGATCTCTAAATTGAGGAATTATGACTTGCCCATACAAACTTTCAACCCCTATTTCATCCCCTTCAAGATTATTTTTTGAGACAAAATATAGCCCATGATTTTGACGACTGAGATGCAGGAGGTAGCGGGTTCGATTCCCACCGCGGAACAAATGTTTGTATGATTTACAGATATTTGTTCCGGGTCTGGATGTTTTTCTATACATTATAAGTATGTATTTACAAAAAACAAAAAAGTATATAAGTATTCTATCAGTTATTTGGTTCCCATAGTACAAGCTCTGCTTAGTTTGGGGCTAGATAGCGCTGTGGGAAATGTGCAGCCATATTTATTTTATTTATTTATGACCTTCTCCAGGATACAATCTAACTCCTTGTAAAATTTCATTATGATCCGTTCAGCCGTTTAGTGGTGAAAAGGTAACAAACTAACAAACAAACAGAGTTACTTTCGCATTTATAATATTAGTATGAATGTTATATGTCAGATCTTAGTGACTAGTCAAGAGTCCAGCACTTCATATGTACCCTGCAAGTAAGAAGAAGAAGGTGTAGAATATTAAAGCTAAATAGGCAGGTCTAGTGAAATCGGAGATGGCCGATATTAAGTTTTGAATTTTATTGGTTAGTGAACATACACAGCGGATCAAAGTCAAAATGATTCCATTTCTTAGAGACCCATATCAGTTTACGAGTACGAGTAATTAGATTTATGTGAGACTGCCAACTAAGGCCTTTTTTCGAAGTAATATCAGAGATACCTTACATTAGATGACCTACTGATTACATACGAGGAGTTTCTTGTATTAGTTGGATAGCTGAGACTTTTCGTCTGTCAATTGTTCAATGTAATATTGCGGCGACTGCGATTTTCAACGTAATTTCAAACAGCTGTCTTAATTATTCACTGTATTACGTCCGCCATAAAACGCTCCAACTATCTTTGATGACCCTACCATTAGCTCATTGTTTACTACCGTTATCATCTGTATGTAAGCTCGTGAAACTAGACGCTAATGTGACTACTTTATGTATAGATATAGGTAGGTACTATGTATAGGTACTGCCTGTACATGCATAAAGAAGTATGTTCGTAGAAATGAAAATTTGATTCTCTTTGTAACGTTTTTTGTTGGGTGAGAAAATCAGGAAAAAATACGTTGGTTTCAAACGTTTTGGCGTACAATGGAAATAATTTTACTTTGAAAACTTTCGTGATTGATTTCAATTATTATTATAAATATGGGATTTATCACGTACCGTCTTATCGGTGTTTCGACCGACAATTTTTCGGTTCAATTCGTGAACCTTCATCAGGGTGAGTGCGATCCGCTCCGAATAACGTCTCGCCTCACACTCTCGAGAAACAAAACTCTTAAAAATATGTGTATTATGTGTCACCGCATTTACGACATTAATTTAAATCACGGGTAGGGCTGATGGCTAATATTGTTGTAAAATAGTTTTTTTTTCAAATTCATTACCATGATTTTTTTTAAATTTTAAATTTACCTTAATTTTAAGTCTCAAAATTAAAATATCAATGATGCCTGCATAAAATAGGTAACCAAGTCATATTAATTAATCATGTAAGTAGGTACCTGTTAAACTGACTAAGCGGCATCGGCGCAAAGGCGCCGCCGATTTACCTACGTTAAAAATAGTTTATTGGAAATGTTTCGATTACTGAATAAATATTCAAGCTACCGGTGTTAAACCAATCTCTAAAATCAGTTTATACGATTCTGCAAGTGTTTTAAGTTAATGTCGTGAATGCGGTTACAGACTGTATAAGTTTAAAAACTGAAACTCGACTACGTAATACGTGTGTTGCTGGTTAGCGTATCTCACCCAGATCATAATAACGAATCGATTGACACCTCATTCTTCAAAATCGGATGAGTAGTTTAGGTGCTACGGTGGAACATAGGTAAATACAAACATACATACATGCATACATATATACATACTTACATCATCATATCAGCCAAAAGACGTTCACTGATAAATATAAGCCTCATCCATAGATTTGCAGAGCGACCGATCTTGTGCGGCCTGCAACCAACGGCTGCTGATAAAAACATAACCCTTCCTTTTAGCTTTGCCGTTGTCGGGTAATTAAATTAAATAGTAAAATAGAATTTACAAATGCATTTTAGGAGGGAAAAGTTCATCCATACCATTTAATATCATGCCAATACATTTTTGTATCGGTGTATTGTGAGGCCTGAGCGATAAATCTAATTTAACTGTATCACTGCTGGGTAAAAGTTTCCCTTTCCGTTTTCCGTTTATCCTGATCTGGTGGTTCTACCGTCCAGTTTGCACTAAGGGCACCGTCATCCGTAGTTTATTTTACCTAGACAAGTTTCTCCTAACCTAATTTTTCTTTGTTTTTGAAGATGAGAGTAAAATTTTTACGATGTACGCGCACACCGTTAGCCAAAAAGCGACATGATGAAGTTAGCTGATAACTGTCTCTCAAGTTTCCGTAAAAACTCAACTATATTTATTAATATATCATTCCTTTTACAGAGTTGTGGCATACGGGATGAAATCTTTAGCTATTTTTGTTCGGTTACGCCAAAGAAGTATAACTTCTTACGTGCGTACACACACACACGTTTTATTTCTCGATCCTACATAGATTACCTGTATTTTAGACAAGTTTGTTCAAAACTAACCTAATTTTCTTTGTTCATAAACCTAATGCCGTCATAGATTACCTGTTTCCTTTTGTAGTTTGTATCTCAAGTCTATAAAAGTTTTTGTTATGACTATGCGCCCCAAATGTGTCGTAACTGTCTAGTAGTATACACAATGTCTGTTTGAAAAGTCGATCAAAGGGTTAATCTAAGAAAAGAGTTTCAATTTGTTTGCTGTATGCCTGTAACAGTCAGCAGTGAATCGTATAAATCGTAACTAAATGAATTACCTACATACTTACTTAGTACAATATTATTTGTACCTAATCTTTGACTATTAAAATAGTGCCACGAAATAAATAACCAACTAAGTTGACTACCTAATTTCAGCACTGTGGGGTCACTGGCTAATAACTCAAAAACTATAAAGACTTTACTAAAAATAAAAACGGAGTCTAAATGTACTAATGAAGACCTTTCATTTATCGCCCCATTTGACCTAATAGTCTCATTTTCATTTTTTTACCCCTCTTGACCCCAAATTTCAACAACCCCCCAACATTTTCAGCTCATTTAGTCACACCAAAATTTTGCCATCACTACCTACATATGTATCAAATTTCACGATGATCGGATCAACGCTTCGAAAGTTATCCTCGGACAAACAAACATACATACATACAACGCCGATTTGCCTAATTTGATTTAGAGATCACGCTTCGCTCGATCAAAAAGAAGATAGAGCCTAATAAGCACTCGAGGATAATATAGCTTCCTATCGGAATCGGTTCATTAGAAGTTGGTATGGTTTTCGATGATAATCAATAAAAGTAAAAATATTTAAATCAAAATGAACATTGCTTCTGTACACTGATTTGTATAAAGTTGTTGTAAAATATGTATTATTTCATTTTGCATGTATAATTAGTGAGTATATGTTATTTTACACCATTATACAAACAATATCTGGGTATTCTTATCGCACCTCCTCCATCACTTCATTGGTGAGGATCGTGCCTCCTTTGGTGAGACCTGTTCACTGCTTGTCTTCAACGGTTTCGATCAGTGCCTGCTGGAAAGGCGCGCTAACTGCCATCCCAAGATTTTCGGATACACTATGATAAAGCTAAGCACGTAAGCACTACCCGTTGTTATTTATAACGTCATGGCTGACCCGCCGTTGTTTGTCAATAAAACTTTACCCTCCTTCTGCGCAGCCGGGTAAAAAGTAGCCTGTCTATTTCATTTTGCATGTATAATTAGTGAATATATGTTATTTTACACCATTATACAAACAATATCTGGGTATTCTTATCGCACCTCCTCCATCGCTTCATTGGTGAGGATCGTGCCTCCTTTGGTGAGACCTGTTCACTGCTTGTCTTCAACGGTTTCGATCAGTGCCTGCTGGAAAGGCGCGCTAACTGCCATCCCAAGATTTTCGGATACACTATGATAAAGCTAAGCACGTAAGCACTACCCGTTGTTATTTATAACGTCATGGCTGACCCGCCGTTGTTTGTCAATAAAACTTTACCCTCCTTCTGCGCAGCCGGGTAAAAAGTAGCCAAGTCATAGCGCGCACACTGTGCACGTTTAGTTCTCCAGTCTAATGTCTACCGGTTATCGTTATGTTTATTTTATGTTTTTTTTTGTGTATCTATTTACTTATTTTATTGTATACTATCTGACCCGCCCACGGCTTCGTACGCTTAAAGTTCCCGTTCCAGTGGGAACTTTTGGATAAAAAATATATAAAACACTTTTGTCAAAGTGACGCGACGCTTCATGTAAATGACTTCACGTCAATGAACGACGGTTAAATTATATGGATATTGTTCATACAAAAATACAAAAATTGCGATTAAAAAATGAGGGTGGGGGTAGGAGGTTGAAAAATACTTTACGACATATACTCATACCTACCAAATAACAAAAATAAATCATTATATCGGTCGACCCGTTTCGGAGGAGTGCGACCACTAAAACAGTGACACGAGATTTTTATATATTAGATTGTTTTTTGGACTAAATATGGACTATGTATCTGCCTTATATTGTATTTGATGTTGTGTTTGTGCTAGTCTGAAATAAAAGCAAATTGATTTGAATTATCTATATACCAAATTTCACCAAAATCACTTCAGATGTTTAGTCCTGAAAACGTAACAAACAGACAGACAGAGAAAAAGAATAAGAATATGAATAAGAAATGACGACCTCCGTGGTGCAGTGGGCGAATAGCCGGCTGAGATGCAGGAGGTAGCGGGTTCGATCCCCGCCGCGGAACAAATGTTTGCATGATTTATAGATATTTGTTCCGGGTCTGGTTGTTTCTCTATATATTATAAGTATGTATTTACAAAAAAAAAATGTATATAAGTATTCTATCAGTTATCTGGTTCCTATAGTACAAGCTCTGCTTAGTTTGGGGCTAGATAGCGTTGTGTGAAATGTCCAGCAATATTTACTATTTATTATTATTATTATTAAGTATTTCTGGCGCCAATTTTAATCTTAGAATTGAGTTGCTTAGAAAACGGTACCTGCTACTTGTCTACTATAGTCTGTTACTAAGAACAGTAGCCAAAGCCGTGTCGATAGTTCAAGTTTTGATATTAGTCTGTACATGCGTTCGTGCCTTCATATTTCTCTTTGTACAGGTGCGTGAGTGCTTACACAAGATCTCGTATTTTATAAGTGCTTGCGTACTATTCGAAGCACGTAGCCCCTGTTTTGTCCGTGAGTGGCGACAACTGTTTTTAAAGATATTTATTTTAACGTGCATAGAATTAGATAAAGTGTATTTTTACTAGCGTAGAATTAAATACTCTGTATAAATCGGTTTTTGGTTCTGGGTCGTGAATGAATTATATCGAGCTAATCAGTAAGTTTGATCGTATGCGCTTGTGGTCAATCTACTGTTGGAGTTAACATGTAGAGGATTAGAGAATTTCCAGATTAAATCCCCACATACTGCCTCATATGACAAAGTCGAATAATATTCATCCATACACTTATATTATAAATTGGAAAGTAACTCTATATCTAAGTTAAGTTTTCACGATTAAACGGCAGAACCAATTTCAATAAAATGTTGTGTACAGATAGATATAACCTGGATTGAGAAATATGCTACTTTTTATTGACATACCTACTACGCTCGCAAAGCCACGGGTGAAGCTAGTTGTATATAGATAATTTTGTAATACTTTGGAGGCATCTTGAACCATAATACCTTTGAGGCTTAGCGACTGAGCAGACACACTTTATGTGTTACCTTTTTCTAGATATCGTAGCAAAAGATGAAATTGCCTATAAGAATAATCGAACTAACGCAGACGAATTCTATTGTTTCTAGAAATAGCAGAGACAGCATTGAATTTCTAATTTAGACGTCAATCGCAGTGAAGGAAGCTCGTGAAGACTGCAGGGTGAGCTTTGAATGTGCAATGACCATACGTGGACTCGCTTTACATATAAATATCCTCGTGACATATTATGAAGATGTACGCAGTGAGAACAGAGCATTATGTACGTACGTTTTTTTATTCATTTTACTTTTAGATTTGAGTATACCTACCGGGTATTCGATCCTAAAAGGAGACATTTTAAACATTTGTAGTCACAGTAAATTACCGAAATTGATGAATTCAATTACAAATGCAAGATATTCACGACTGACTAATGTACTAATTGTGCTTGACCCTCTTAAAAGGGTTGTTTGTGTTTTACAATTTTAGTTCCGTTTCTATACATTTTTGCCAAGCAGTACCTATAAGTATTTATGTAAGTATAATAAAAAAAAACAACTTTTCCTACAAAATTAATAAAAGGCATACACGAATAAAAAATTGTTGTAAATTCAAGAAATTCGTAATCAATAGGCTCCTAGCAACTTCTACTGGTTCGTCCTTCCATCTAGTAGGTAGTCGTCTCGTTCCGCTTTTTAAGTGCGTGGTCTCTACTCGAGATTCTTTGTGCCTATCTAACCTTTGCTCCACAAATTCGAAAAACTTGTTAATGTGCGAGGCAAGACGCAGTGCGGAGCGGATCACACTCACACTGATGAAGGTTCACTAATTGAATCGAAACATTGTCGGTTAAAACACAGATAAAACGGTACCGTGATAAATCCCGTATTTATAATAATGATATTAATACTTGGCCATAAACTTGACGATTTCCAAAAGATATCAAATTTACAGAAACTAATAAAGACATCAATTTATAAGTTACTAGCTGACCCGGCAAACATTGTTCAGCCATATAAATTATCAAAGAAATCAAATGCAGAATGAAATATCAAATTGAAGCGACACTTCATGTAATGACTTCACATTAATGTACGACGGTTAAATTATATGGTACTTTCAACTCCTATTTCACCCCTTCAAGATTATTTTTTGGAACAAAATATAGTCTATGTCCTTCCCCAGGATATAATCTATCTTCTTGCCAAATTTCATTACGATCCGTTCAGCCTTTTATTCGTGAAAAGGTAACAAACTTACAAACAAATAAACAGAGTTACTTTCGCATTTTTATTAGTAGTATGGATACAAACAGTCAACAGTGGTAGACCGCACAAGATTACATAGGCGGAGCAACCCATGAGCGCGTGCCGTAGAACTATCTATTATATCTTGCCTCATCATTATGGAGAGGAATAGATTACTATAAAGCGCAAATAATATCCTACTCGTGTTTAAGAAAGAGAGATAATGATTTGTCACGGCCCACAGTCTACTAACTGATAGTTTGATAGATCTTTTGCCCAAAGGTTGTCTACATTAAGTTTCACATACGAGTAAATTGAGCAACGTTTTGTGTTTAAAATTTCCACCTCGATTTTATCAATAAAGAGTAAAACTTTGATGAGTTTTTCAGTTTTCTTTTGTATACTCTCCTGAAAAATCAATAGTGATCTTTGTCTTTCATGTGTGACATTTACCCACGATAGAGACAGATAAAATCATGAATTATATTAACCGTCTGCCTACGCCACAGAATAATTATCCTACGCTTCTGTTTATTAAACAACGTTTTCTATAGTATTTTTTCTGTGGTAATAATTGACATCTGTAGCAGTCACCTGTCGATTTTCTTACAATATTTCACGATACTACGATGACAAGTGCGCGTACGCATTATAAAGGTCAGCGTGTCAATTAGCATTTTTAATACGTCCCTTTTTAGATAACCCTACTCACATGCGGTCTATCGCTTGTCGTGCGCGAATCTAATTAAAATTTAATAATGCAATTTGTATTAAAATATATGGCTACTATGCAAATGTGGAAAACTGGTTATGTATAAATTTGGTTCATAACATTTTATTATTGCTTAGGTATTAGCTATATACTTACTTACCCTATTTTTATAAATGTTTTTCGATCCCTATACAGTTCAGTGGCAAATCACTAGATAACAGACGATGAGATGTTTAAACATTTCTGCTATTCAGTTATGTAGAGAATCGAATAGATACGTCTTATTATTTGTCGCAAAAATAAAATTACACATTTTCATCCATAAAAGACATATTAATTCGAAAAAAATAACTTTTTAATGACAGTTCAAATAAAAGAAAATGGTGAATATTTAGATCTTTATGAATGAACTAGATGTTGGCAGCGACTTCGTACGCATTACACTCCTAAATGTGTAGGTGACCTAGAAATAAAGCTAAATGCACTGTTGCAATTTGACTTGACAGCAGATTTTTATCCCATGGGAACTGATTTATGGTATAAAAGTTGGCCTATGTGGTAATCGAGGGTTTTAATCTACGTGTACGTCTATACCAAATTTCATCGAAATCAGTTCTACCGTTATGACGTTATTGTGTAACAAACAAACAAATAAATAAATAACTAACATCCAAACTTTCACATGTTTTCAAAATAAGCACTCAAGGATAATAATAAGCCTATATCACTCAAGAATAGTGTAACTAACTATTATTAAAATAATGGGTACTAAAATAAAGATAGATTCTGAGATTACCTTCTACAAACAAACAAACAAACTACGTATAAGTAGATAATATTATCCTCTTACTCGTACAAGGCTTTTTTTCAACACAGTTATACCATAACCATAAAGACCATTTTAAATTAGTTTTTAGTCGATGCACCTGCTACCCAATGACATTCCGGCATGCGTTGCCCCGTTTGGCACTCCAGCCGCTTCCGCCGAGCTTTTTATTCCGCAAAGTATCATCAATATGGATACCGCCGCCGGGCACAGAAAAAATAAACAGTTACTGATTGATTCGGAAAGAACCGCTATAAAAGAGTTCATTTTTGAAAGTAGAGTCATGTGTCTTAACCTATACTTATATGAGCTTAAGACGGGGTTAGTGTGTTAAGAACTTAAGCATCTCATGATGACTAACGTTGATTGTGTAAGTACTGCGTGATTTAAAAATACTTATATGTCTTTTATAAAGGTAAATCAAGAAAAGACATTAAGTACCTACATATTGTTACTATTTGGTGAACAAGGTCTTGAAGATAATTGATCAAATTTATAGTCTTGCTTGGCCGAATTCTAATGTGCAAAAGGGGTACACAGTGAACTGACTAGATGTAGGGTCAGCAAAATGGCTATTTCTTTTTTGGTAAAACTTGATTTGAACAAATAGGAAGGAAACACCTATTTAAAAACAAACATTAAACAATAAATAAATATGAATATATTTTAAGTGCATGAACTTTAGTGCTGTAGCCATAACTGCTGTTCAAATAAGCAAATAAAAAATAAAAAAACCTGATATATTTTTCTTCAAATCTATTATAGGCTCAGATATCTCTCTAGACGAAAACTCTTTTTTAGGGTTAAGCGCGCCTAAGATCATCAAAAAAGCAGCATTATTTTTTGCCTGATTCTTGTTCGCAGGTATAAGCGGTAAAATTTACTTTATGAAACTTGGGCTTTTAATGGTGGGCCTCAATTCAGCATTATGCCCGCAGTAATGATAAGCGCTGGTATTCTGTCGAGACCGCTCTATTTAGCCATCAGTATGACCCTGTGTAGTCGAAAATTTCTTATAAAACTTTGCATTAAAATTATGCACTGTAGCAAGAGATGAATCGGGCTTGCTGACCTTACGAGGAACAATGGGAGGCGCGAGGTGGGCGAAGACGGTAGCGTCACGGGTCGGCGCCTGCGCTGGTCCGGAAGGAACCATATCGTGGGAAAACTTCATGGGAGCACCTGCACTATTCCAGTAATTACGTCTTGACGTGATAAACGTACTCTAATTAGTCCAATAACGTTTTGACACTGCACTATTAAATTTTCTATGAAAAAATACATTCTAATTCCCACTATGATTAACTTACAAATATATACTTACAATGTAATCTCAAAATAATAATTGTCAGTGGCAGTTTTGTGAACTGGACTTATCCGTTAACCTAAACATAAATAAGTCCAATTCGATTATTATTAACTAAATTTATTTATACAACGATATACTAATTAGACGATTCATTAAACTTAATATAGTTCTACTGCATTTCTCCTCATGTTCCTTTTACTGGCGGATTATGGAGTAACGAAAGTGTTTTTGCAAAGAACCCTCTGTATCGTGGGTAAAACCCCGTGGGATTCCTTCGCCCGTCTTATAGTCTTGATAAGATAAAGCAGTGTATAATAAGTCCAAATAAAAATTACATAGATATCATTTTGACACCTGTTCGACTAGACACGGAAATCGTATGTATGAGTAAAATTGATATGGATACGAACATTATTTAAGGTCGTTTTAATGATTAGTTTTACAACAACACATTTTATAAAGGTTGCAAATAAGAAGTCAAGGATAAAAACAAACTTATATTATAACTTATTATTTATAAATTTAGATTATAGATGCCGCAAATATGTAGTTGTTATAGCAAATAGTCGAATACCAGTTAACGCCATTCCCTATGGCGAATATTTGAATAACTTGCCATTATTATTCGACATAAAAAAGGAATATAAAACATAATTTCTGAGGCAGGTTTGATTTATGAAGAAAAGTCGACTTTGATCCCAATCGTGCAGAAAAACTAGATTATTTGCACCATAATCTGCCGCTTTTGGACTTTAAATATTAATTAAAAAGCCTAACTAATTAACTTCAACATGACATGACTGATTTTCTGCTAACTGTGTGTTTAGTTTTAAAAAAAGTTGATTATTATTAAGTCTATAGTTTTTTGTTCATTAAAAGTTTTATTTTAGAGAACTATTCGCCGAATGTCGAATAATACTAGCTATTATTCAAGTCAAGTAATGCTGAATAACGAATAATAGCGAGTATTCGCGGCATCTCTAATATAAATCATATTGACCTGTAAAATTCTAAGATAAGTGCATAAGGCATAATAAATCATTTCACGACACCACACTGATTCCTATCATAAATCACAACCAACCTGGACTTAACACAGGATTACAAAAAAATACCAATGAAAGTACACAATTGAACTAATAACAGTAAATACTTATTTATCTTTAGCCTCTAAACTTACGTTTCGTATCCTTCGACTGACAGCAACACCGACCGCGGCGAATGCTGCAGCGCAATAAAATGTATAAAGGACTCCCAAATACTGGTTCACGATACCAGCAATTAATGGTAACACAACTCCTGAAAGCGACCGAATACTGTTCGAAGCTCCTATCACAGCTCCTCGATTATCACCACTCGTTCTACTCGTAATCATCTCTAAACTTACAATTCTGCCTACAGAACTAGCGATAGCTAAAGGAATTAAAAAAGCAGTATAGATATAAATATTTGGTGCTAACGCGAGACTGAAAAGCGTTAGTGCCACAATGACGAAAATGTGGTAGTTCCTCTCAGTGTAATCTTTATCGTGCTTGTACAACTTATTGACGTGCCCGATGAAGAATGTGCAAAGAGACCCAGTTACGCCTTGAATCGCGATGGTGTACCCAAGGTTTCTGGGAGTAACTTCGTGCACCGTCGTCACAAATTCTCCGAAGTTCGTAAAGTACATGCCCATTGATAACGTCATGAACAGTTTGAATAGGAAGATGTCTCCGTAGACTTCCCAGTCGATATTGTAGAACTGGTCTATCGATTCTTTGAGCGGTCCTTTAATAGAGTCGATTATTTTGGGCGCTATGCCACTTATTGCCGCGGTTGGTTTCTTGCTTTCCTTCTTTATCTTAGGGATGTCTGGCAATGAATTGATTAAACCTAAAAAATAAACTATTATTAGTACAGAAGTTGGGTTATTTTGGAAAGTTTCGTGAATGTAATTGATCGAGCGAAGCGAGATCTCCAAATCAACTTGGGCCAATCGGCGTATTATGTATGTATGTATGTATGTTTGTTTGTCCGAGGATAACTTTCGAAGCGTTTATCCGATCATCATGATTGGATTTGGTATATAGGTAGGTATAGCACAATTTTGGTGTGACTAAATGAGCTAAAAATGTTGAGATACTGGAGTTCAAGAGGGGGAAAAAAATGAAAATGAGACTATTAGGTCAATGGGGAAATCGAATGAAAGGTCTTCTTTAGTACATTTAGACTCCGTTTTAATTTTTAGTAAGGTCTATATAGTTTTTGAGTTATTAGCCATAGTAAAAACTCAACTTAGACAAATTCACAGGGTACACCAGTGACCCCACAATGTTGAAATTTGGTATACGTGTAGCTTTAGTGACACAAATATAGGCAAAATTCTGAAATCCAGAACAACTGCAATTTCTACCGCAAAAAAAGTGTAACCAATTAACATGAACACCCGTTACTTGTAATTTGAATGAAACTGTAGGTCAAGTCATTTGGTTAACATTTCGTGGCACTATTTTGATAGTCAAAGATTACAAATAATATTTATGTGTTTTTATGAGAGACTCATCGAGAGTTCGGGGCGAACCACTAGTTTCTTAAATTTAGATTAATAGTTCGAGCTGATGAATCAGGCAACTGTTTACTTTGTTACAAGTTTTTCCAGTTAGATACTAGAAATGCATTACCTACCTCGATTAAAAGTGAAAATGGCTGCCATAATCGTGGTTATTACAGTGAACCCATAATCAGGGTAGGCTTCCATTATGTGGCCTCCTATTATGGGCCCTACTGACATTCCGACGCCGGATAGCGAGGCCAATCGGCCGTACAGTACTGATTGATTGCTAACATCCTTCACGTGGTCGGGAGCCAAGGCTTTTGATAGCAGTTGGGTTTGCTTCATCAGACCTGGAAAAAATATTACACCACTTGTTAAGAAACTTGATAAACATAACATAATTATATGTAAAAGAACAGTAATAGGTTAATAATAATAAATATTGCTGGACATTTCACACAATACTATCTAGCCCCAAACTAAGCAGAGCTTGTACTATGGGAACCAGATAACTGATAGAATACTTATATACATTTTTTTTGTGAATACATATTTATAATATATAGAGAAACAACCAGACCCGGAACAAATATCTGTAGATCATGCAAACATTTGTTCCGCGGCGGGAATCGAACCCGCCACCTCCTGCGTCTCAGCCATAATAATCAAAAAAATAGATCAAAAAACAAATCACCATAAATAAAAATTCATAAATCATGTTAATATTTGAAAATGATGTCTTACCTAAAACTGCTCGCAGGAATAAGAATATGAAAACTGATGAAGTTAATCCCAATGACAAGTAAGATACAGCGCAGACGCTCAAGCATAACAATAGTACTCCCTTCCTCCCTTTCAAATCGCTCAGGCTACCCTGAAATAAAAAAAAAATAAGAGTTTTTTCAGTTTACAAATAATTTTTTGAAGTAAAAACTTTATTTAACGTTAACGTTGGGTATTTTTTGAGATGGGAAAAAACCATTGAACTTGCGACACTGTTACCGTTATCGACACCTCTGTATACGAAGAGAAAACTTCTTTATACACGTTGGACATTTTTTGAGATGAGAAAAAACCATTGAACTCATGACACTGTTACCGTTACCGACACCTCTGTTTATAAGTATCTCGTAAATGTTCAAGTTTTCACTTCTGTCGGCACTCCCGGAGTTGTTAGGTGTTCAGTTGTTAGGTATTTAACACGCACAAGTATTATTAAGTGCTGTTCTGTTATTAATTATTATTGAGATGGGCAGACGATGTAGCAAACATCGCAGTCGAACCTGGATGAGGCATATGACCGTGAAGAATGCCAAAGAGAGGCCTATACCTAAGAGTGGATGTAGTAACGCTGTGGATGATGATGCTAATATATGTTGTTACCGTGCAGTTATCTACACTACGTTGATAAAAGTAAAAAATGTTACTGATAAACTATTCAGCTCTTATCTACAGTATTGTAATCACGTCTGTGAACTGCCAAAAACAACGCGGCGTCTGCACGTGGAATTATTTATAACATTTTGCACATCAATGGCATTGGTTTGACCAGCGTTTGACCACTACTTCGCCTGATGGTCAGTAGTGGTGTGGTGAAAGATGAAGTACGCTCAGGAAGAACTATTCGTTTTTGTTTTTTTTTCGGATGGATTATTCTCCCTGTTGGCCTCAGAGGCCGCAGCTTAACTGAACTTTTGGCGAGCGCAGATTGCGCTCAGCTCTGTAAGTTTTTTGATGATTTGAATTAGCGCAAGGGCATCACTTAGGTACGACCCACGGCTTGGGCCGTTGCCAGGATGGGGATAGAAGAGAAACGCTCGGGTACATGTTTGTACCTCGTATAGGCGGCGACTGAAGGGACTCGTCGACCTCGCCGGCGAGGTCGGTGTATCTGTGAAGTGTTTGCTCTGTCTTATGTAGTTAACTCAGAAATCTCCTCCGCGTCAGCGGAGGTGATTTCGTCGTCCGGATCTCCGAGAACGTGTCTCAGTCGACGGAGGGTTTTGTCCGCGGGCGGATCTATCGGATAGTCCGGTATGATATTTACCAAAGGATTCGGGTGATGGTTGGCAAGCTCATAATGCCACTTGGAAGCGAGCTTCATGAACTTGGCTATTGGCTCTAATTTCATATCGCGGTGCAGATCGTTATTACGAAAATACCAAGGCGAGCCTGTGGCTTTTCGCAGGAAGCGATTTTGTACTATCTGGATAGCATCAACTTGACGAGAGTGGGCGAAAACTACGGAGGAGTATGTCAATGATGGGGCGAATGCAAGCTTTGTAAAGGGTCGTTTTATTTCTAAGATTAAGAACTATTGGACTTGAAGACATCTAGTTTATATTGGTCAGTATAAACAAACGCCTTACGCGAAAGTTTGGACTTTTACAGCAATAGTTTTTATCATTCATCATTATCACGCTTCATAGCAATATACCAGTGACTCAAGTCCACGTGGTTTTTTGCCACCTGTTGTAATAATGTGTGCAGATTGTGAAACAGCTGCGCACATGGATTGTACTTTATTATTGTTATCACTAAAAACGGCATATTTTCCATGAGTTTTAAGGTACGAAGTGTCTCGATATTTTGACATGCATCCCGTTTCTAAAAAAAATAGTAAAAGGACTTAATTCTGATTATTTTTCAAATTTTGTTAGAGAGGAACTTTGAAAGTTAATATCTTGCTGATTATATCATAAATATCATCAGACAATAAAACCAGCAGGTAATTTAATAATAATAAGTTAAAATTTATGCGTTGCTCCATCATCTACGAGTATCAGCTCCTAAACAGAGACGCACTCAAGCGTACTCAAGCTATCACTACAATTATATTGATACTTCTTGTTTACTTACAACAACTGGACCAGAGAACAGCTGTGATGCGGAGTAAAGCGCTCCCATAACACCTATGGCGATATGGCTACCTCCCAAACTCTTGACATGGTTGCCCAGCTGTGGCATCAACATCCCAGCAGCCAGGGTGTCCTAAAATGAATCATTTGTCAACACATTTTCCTCTTAGCACTCAATCATGCTAATGTTGGGTTAGGACTTTATATAAACCTACATTCTAAGTATGTGATGCGACTGAGGTGACGTGAAGTGATATAGTTTTGCAAAAGTTTATTTAGCGAACTCCGCAAATCTTATGTTAATATAGTGAAACATGAACGAACTGGACGACAAAATATCCGAACGGGAACAGTATAGTTAGATAAGTATACAGCCATTCATTATCCTAATTTACCAACACAACAATTAAAGTCATGTTTCATATAAAACTGTGAGCAATACTGGAAGCTATTTTTGATTAGTTCCAACAACGCGGAGCGAATTGTTTCGTCATTTCAAGGCTAGATCTTACGTACATTATTATGTGGTAGTATGTGTTTGTGTTGACCTTGAAAGAGAAGTAGCGAGCATTTTATGTAGTGTTCGCTGAATAATACTTTTCTTTATTTTAAAAACACTTACCAAGAAACAGACGCACAATAGGACGTAAAACGGCGGCAAACTCATTTTGGATGATTTATTTTTAAAACTAATATATTACAACACTTAAATACTCTAGACTAGCGACTTCACACACATTTGGTTGCACTGTGAGGCTATCACACTATGTCGTTAGTACTTTTTTATTTAAGATACCAATAATTACGTAACCGGTTGTAGTCATTTTTACTTATATTATGATAATAACAGGTTATCAAAAGAGGTAGTCGTACGTCTCGATTCACGAGTGTTTGCGCACTGATTGTAGAGTTCGTAGGCAATATTGCTTAGTCATCCTTCCATAAATTTAATTTCGCGTACAAATTGTCGTTTCCGCGTCTGATGATTAGATAAAACTAGAGGTAGGTATCCGCCGCGATTTCGTACGCGTAGATTTACTAAACGTGTAATTGATCGAGCGAAGCGAGATCTCTAAATCAACTGTAAAAGTAAAATGTATTTTTGTTTGTCCGAGGATAACTTTCGGAGCGTTGATCCGATCATCGTGAAATTTGATACATAGGTAGGTAGTGATAGCACAATTTTGGTGTGACTAAAAAGGGGCGGGGGGTTATTGAGATATTGGAGTTCAAGAGGGGTGAAAACTAAAATGAGACTATTAGAAGTGGGACGTCAAATGAAAGGTCTTCATTAGTACATTTCAACTCTGTTTTTATTTTTAGTTTAATCTTTGCAGTTTTGAGTTATTAGCCATAATAAAAACAAAACTTTGACAAAATTCACAGTGACGCCACAATGCTGAAATTTGGTATTCGTGTAACTTTAATGACACGAATACTCGTATAGGCAAAAGTCTGAAATCCAGAATAACTGCATTTTGTACCCCAAAAAAGAGTAATAGTAATGAACTCCCGTTACCTGTAATTTGAATGAAACGGTAGGTCAAGTAATGTGTATGTTTATTTCGGGGCACTATTTTGATAGTCAAAGATTACAAATAATATATTTTTGTTTTATGGGACCCTCGCGAGATCTCAGTTTGGGGCGTTCAACTAGCGTAGGCGAAGTTTTTGACTAACTGGCAGGCATAAAGTGGTGGCTTGGACTGTATAGTCTACATTTTGGATATCGAAAGTACACGTTATCATAGCATGTTATCATAGTACCCAAACACGACTGTTCTACTGATTAAGAACTATTGAAGTAAAAATTATATGTTCACAAACCCAATGAATAGTGTTTTGTAAATCGAAATAAGTACAACAATTTGCCTTTAATTTCACTTTCAGTAAGACATTTTATCATATATCATCATCAAGGTCTGATGATGAAGCCAGGAGGGAATCTACCGAACTCTTTAATGGATAACAGTAGAAGGGTCGTGTCTGGGTTCTTTTAAATTGTTTTTGCGAGATACTTGATAAGGACGACCTCTGTGGTGCAGTGGGCGAATAGCCGGCTGTGATGCAGGAGGTTCCAGGTTCGATTCCCGCCGCGGAACAAATGTTTACATGATCTACAAATATTTGTTTCGGGTTTGGATGTTTTTCTATATAATATAAGTATGTATTAACAAAAAAAAAGAAGTATATAAGCATTCTATCAGTTATCTGGTTCTCATAGTAGAAGCTCTGCTTAATTTGAGGCTATATAGCGCTGTGTGAAATGTCCAGCAATATTTATATTTATTTATAATGACTACCGCGGTTTGATGATGGAGCCAGGAAGGAATCAATAGAACTCCTAATTACTGTGTAAGTGGGTCATTAATTTAAAATTAAATAATACTTAAACATGCAGTAATTTCTCTGACATGTTTTTCTATTTGCTGACGTGTTGAGCCATTTTAAAATACCATTAATATTGGATTTTTCTTTCGTACTGAATGTTTTTTGGCAATATCATGCCTAATAATTTTTCTACGATGAAATGTACCATTTATTTTAGATCTAAATTTGTGTCTTCTACAATTTTTATAATTTCCTCTAAATCTCGTGTACGATGTGGGTGTCCGTCTCAATCCCAAGTGTCTCCGGAAATCTGTGTTTCTTATAATCTCTCATTTCCTATAATTTCGCCGTCTATTATGCCGGAAATAAGTCTAATGACAAAATATTTAGAGATGCGGTTGTCATTTTATTGTTGTTATTAGAATTGTAATGAATTGTGAGAAAGTTTTGTCTCGTACGTGAATAGCTCAAGTCATTCCTCATTTCTGATAAGGAAGTGTTGTGCTCGTGTGAAGTAAAATACCTAGGTATTATGAGTCTTAGTATCTCTGGGATGTAGGTAAGGAAACTACATAATGACATGATTAATCACTGCACATTTTAATTAGTTCTGGATTCCGCGTGTTACTCTAACTGCTGTTGGTGACAAACTTTTAAAAGTCCGCTGCTACCCTTTCTTAAAAAACTGAATACAAAAAATTATTTATTCCAAGGAGCTGGCTGGATGCATTCCATTTTTAATTAAAATTCTTTTTTTTATAATTTTGTACTAAAAAAAAGCTAGTTTTGCTTTTAAGTATAACAAAATACATATGTGAAAAAGATCATGTAATTACAATTAAAATTATAAAAACGCCCGTCACATAACGAAACCGTAAAACCACGTTAAACTGGCAACAGCTAAGAACCACGCCAGTTACACTAACCTTCTATTAAAAAACTGCCGTTTGCGAATTACGAAGCTACAAAGAGAAAGACATACAGACGGAGACAACGTCAAACTTATAACACCCCTGTTTTTTGTGTCAGGGGTTAAAAATACAGTATCTAATAGGTCTTTACCTATGAAATTGCCGTTCTTCAGTACTGGTCATTTCAAATAGAAAAAAAGTTTGGAATGGCTTTGTATTCTAAATTCAAATTAATTTTGTTTTAAAAACATGACATTCTTTTTACAAACTCAGTCTTTTGTTTATTGATTAGCTCCTTCACGACAACGCGCGACCCGATACTGCACAACAGACAGTCTCCAAGCCGCAAGAGCTGGGGTTGGAAGCTCTCCCTCATCTGCCATACTCACCAGACCTTGCACCTACCGACTAATACTTTTTCCAAATTTTAGTGGGTAAAAAATTCAATTCCCGAGAGGCAGTACAAAATGCCTTTGAAGAGTTTGTTGCTTCCCGTCCAGCTGATTTTTAAAAGAAGGGCATCAATAAACTGCCAATGCGTTGGCAAAGATGCGTCGATTGCATGGGTGATTACTTTGAATAACAGAAATAAAAAAGTTTAAAAAAATAAGCACTTTCACTTATTCCATACAAAACGGCAATTTCAAAGGAAAAGACCTAATAAATCTTGTCTATCTAGAGTACCTACAATAAGATTACATATTTGTTTTTTGGTTTGATAGGTCAAAACGTGACATGACAACCCACCACTTGTCAAATATGGATATCGACCCCACGCTTGGCCCCTAGTTAAAGTATTACTCGGTCTGTTGCATCTTTGGACACACTTTGCACTCAATGGAAGGCGTACGACCGCACGCTTCATTGATGAACGATTGCTTCACTAATTAAACTGAGAAATTAGGTAGGGATCGTAGACTATTCTTTCTTTTTTAAGGTTTTGTGCTTCCGACGGTAAAATTGGGACAGTAATAAGGTTGGTTTTGTTTGTCTGTCTTCCAAGATCCGTTTGTAAGCTTGTAATTAGACCGTTCACAGTAATACTCATATATCGAGTACCTAGAGTACAAACCTATCGGTAGCAAGCATCTGTACAGCGAAAGGAAGCAGGATAATTTATGGTTTCTTGATCGCTTTTTGACTTTGTCAAGTAAGATTTAAAATGAATAGGTAATTAACATAGTCTCTATTGTATCCCGCCTAATTAATTTTAGTATGAATTAATATGACAAGCGTAGGCGAACTGACAAAGGCTGTCTTTTTAAGGCTGTATGTAACACAGAAAGCGGAGCTTTGCCTGTTTACCAGTGCTTATTTCTACGAACACGTGCCAAAACAAAGGTATTTTCCTAACTTCCACGATCCCTACGCAATAAGTTTAAAGAAATAAATATTATGACATTCCCTTGTCAATCTATGAAAATCTAATGTATGTTCACAAAAATATTAATTTGTTTAAGAAAAATAGCGATAATCATAATTTTAATACTAGAAATAGAGACAAACTCGCTGTTGCCACTTGTAGACTCCATAAAGTTAGTAAATCGTTTAAAGGGCAAGGTGTACGCTTTTATAACAAACTGCCAAGGAATGTACAAAAATTGACAATTAACAAATTTAATATACCTACTATAAAATATCGGATTATTTAGATGATAGAGAAGCTTGGGATAGAAATTGCTCCAACTCGTTCAAAATGTTACAATTTAGACGTAATTTATTTTCTGTATTATGTATTGTAAAAGGATCATTAAAAAAACAACCAGCCTTGTTTCTTGCCTTTCTTTCTTGGCTTGGTCGCGAAGGAACAGGCAGTAAAATTGACGTTTCAGAGTGATCCTTGTGATTTTAATGAATAAAAATATTTGACTTTGACCTGGGAGATATGTGACATCGTAAAGATAATTGCACTGTTACAGATGATGGCAACTTGTCTTCTAGAAGTGGTCTTAGATCATGTTATTTCAATTTGTTTGGTCATATGTATGAAGGCTTTCGAAAAGGAAAGGAGTTGATTCTCATTGGCAGAAGTAAACAGTGTTAAGAAAATATTCAAATATTTAGTGAACAAGGCTCTTTCCATACGCCGATGGCAACTGATAGCCTGCTTTACCATTGAATTCAGCCTTTGTACTTGTGCATTGTGACCGTTGGAGTCAAGTTATTATGCGCAGTGAACCGAGACCCCCGACCCGAGTTGATGACTCACCCTTCCTGGCTGTCTTCAAGGATTCAGGGTCTGGTGTGACTAAACCGCAGTAAAACCATCATTGTTCGGCTTGTCCATTGTGGGGCTGTAATTCGTCGCAGGGCAATTCTGCCAGAAGTTTATTGCGCCTCAGTTTACGACAGCTCGATTTTAAAGCCGATTATTCGTGACTTTAGCCACGTTTTAGGCTTTAGGTCATTCTTTAAATTGACGGATATAATTTCAATTTCTAAATCATTCTACTCTGAAATACCTTTTTAAAGTTAGAGTATTTTTTTAAGAAGTAGCTACAAATATCGTATTACTCAAAAATTCCATTGTAGGTTCTCTAATAAATCAATGCAGCACTTTGCTAAATAATACAATTGTTAACCAAACCTGTCATTACGAAATACACCAAACACCAGACAGAAATCTACCAACCTTATCCACATAAAAACTGTTACAATTTATTGTTTTATGTTCCGTATCTCAATCTCAAGACAACGAGGGTTCAAGTCCGAATAGGACGTGGGAAAAGCGGTCTACCGTGACCCTACCACGGTTCGCCTATCTAATTACTCCGGTCAGAGGTGGGTCACACGTGGAAAAATAGGACCTTCGACTTCTCCTCACCTGGCAATAAGGAAGTTCGCTATAAATAGGTCCTCATATAAATGGACCTTAGCAATGACAGTCCTCGACTAGCAATAAGGAAGTCGCAGAAGGCATAAATAGGTCCTTTAAAGGTTAGATGTGCAATTTTATTGTGTCGCATACTTTCTCAGCGGTCTTGGACACAGGTTGAAGGGTTTGTCTTCGCTGGCATTGTTCTTTTAATTGAGTTAGTAGAGTTGCTTAGAAATTATAGTACATTATCTGAAATGTTCTATTATGAGCCTGGAATTACTTTCCATTTAGTCATAAAATCCCCGAAATGAATCGCACATAGCACATACAAATGCCACATAGCTCGGTTCTATATAGAGTAAAGGACGTTTTGAAGTTAGCTTTATACATATTAATGAAAGTGTAGAAGCAATTCTATTAGTTTACTATCGGGATAACTGTGGGAGCGTGGTCGGTTCGCGCTTCCCGCTTACTCCATTTCTACTTGTGGTTTCCAAGCAGTTGTAAACTTTTAGCTTTTAAATGATTACTGTGGTCTAACAGAATTTTTTTATACATACGCTGATCTATTAACCAAGATAATGTTTGTTTTGTGTAGGAATATTATAAAATGTAGAGGTCTAGTTTTTTGTGGACAACATTTTGCCTAAAAGTTACTAAACGGAAATGAGCAGCAACAATCCAAAACTTTGTAGCTACCGGTTGGCTGTCTCTATTTGAAGTGTTTTAAAATAAAACAAATTACTTTTACACTTACACGAACATAACAATGTGTATCGATAATAAGAAATCCACGAAGCACGACTGTTATATAATTTCTCACGACGATCGCTTTGGCTTAGCGCGTGGCTGCGCAGGCGCCGTCTACCCGTGGGACTAGCTAGTCTACCCAGACATGTTAGGAAACAGCTACTGATATGGAACTGGAGTATCGTTTATTTATGGAAAATTCGTACAAATATGGCGTTCGATATAAAAAGCGCAGTTGAGAAATGGGAAGTAATGGCATTGTCGATTGTGATGGTAATTGGGTGCGAAGATAGGAATACAATTGTAAACAATGTGATAAGAGTACAAGAAAGTGTATTTGACTACAATTAGGTACAACTACAATTATTATGATAGTCAAACAAAAAATAATTAAATACGTTTATTTAATACACGGTATCCCACCAACGCGAACGGGATGGTGGGATGTCACTAGATTCGTTTAGTGCAGGATGGAAAGAAAGGCGTGCTAATGAGTAGGACGTACACCCAGCCACAGCAGGAGATGGTAATTTGGATAGGTAGGACGGATGTAACTGTGTTACATTATATTATTAAACAAGGGGTGAAAGCAGTGTCTTGCATCACGGCCGCTATTTTGAATCCCGAACGTAACGAAGGATTCTAGAATTAACTCACGAGCGGAGCGAGGGAGAAGAATAGAATCCTGACTGCAGAGATTGATATAAGCACGCCCAAGATGCAGACAGCTTTATCCACGAGAAGAGTATTCTACTTTTCACACTTTCTGCGAGACAATAAAAACCAAATCTAGGTTAGTGCTTTCAGTGCAGAGATTAGTTCGATTTACGAATAAGTTCTTGTTTTGTGTGGGTCTTTTTGGTTCAAATTTTAATACAGATAATGTTCCAAATTCAAATCACCTCGCGGGCATAACGAAATTCAGTACAACTTTACCCCCGGCTCAGCGTTATGGATTTAATAACCTGCTTTCGGTGAGGTTTACATGATTTATAATTTGACATTGTCGAGCAGGTGGTGTGAAAAGTATAATTATGTTTAGGTAAAGGCGACGGGTCTATAAATATGTAGGTATCTAAATAATGTGTAGCGGCTCGAGTATCTCTGCACTGAGACAAACCTCTAGGGTTTTACAGTGCTTTATACATATAATAATGTTATTATGTAACTTGTTGTCTAATAAATTAATAAAAAATAAGTTAATTAATAATTTAATACAAATAGACAATATAATATGGGCTGATTAGATAGAGATAGATTTAACACACGAAATACAATAGTAACGTAACATTCTATTAGAAGAGAGGAAGGTCCAATGATGGAGAAGGTGACAAGAGAGAAGATCAATCATCAAACAAAAACATACTTAAACTTTGCCTAAACCTTAGAAATTAAAGAAGACAAAACATTAATAAATCACAAAGTCACTTACTTCGGTACGTAATTGTTGACCAAAAAGCTACTGCGTTTGGACCAATATAAAACATAATAGACTATTATAGTTTTACGATCGTTTAAGTGTTTTCAGTGATAACATCAATGGTCAGCATTCTTCTACGCCCACTCTAATTGGCGTGACGATGTTTTTAGAGGGTTTCGCTTTTGCGACAACTTATTAATACAGAGTTATTGAACAAGAAGTTTCAAATATGGAATATAGAATCCATTAATCTATATTATACATATATAAAACAAAGTCAGGTTAGTTACACAATTTATAATTCAAGAACGGCTAGACCGATTTTGATGATCTATAATTTGTTAGATTTGTCTCCGCCCAGAATAGCACAATAACTATTAAAATATTGAAAAAATTCACGCAAAAAGACATTAAGAAGAAAATTCATTTTCTCATACATAGATGCAGCTAATTATAGCCGATTGACAATTCTACCAGCGACGTACACATTGGCAGCCCGCATCATATGCATGCTAAAACGGTACGAAATCCGGCGGGCCAGCTATCCTAAATTATTTGGAAACAGACCCTACGTCGTAATGCCTATTGTCAATCAAAATGAGGATTTCAATAGAATTCGGTAAAAATCAAACAAAGCGTTGTTGAAAAACTGATACAGTTACAAGTTAACATGAACTGTTAAACAATAGACTCCGGTAATAAAATGCTAATAAGCTATTTAAACTTCCAATTGCCTGGGCGTTAACCTGTCCGGCTTTGCTAGACCCGAGATTCGAGCTCTATTAATATAGGGTGTTTGCTAATATACGCACAAAAACGAAAGGGGTTATTTTGATGAGCATAATGAATAAATTTGTGAAATATTTACCACAGAAATGTGAAATTTATTTTGGCATGTAAAAACAAACACTTTATTAAACTTATGTTGTGCTATTGCATAATACTTGCCATCTTACCACAGATATTATATTGGTGACGTCTCGTTCTTGTTATCCCTTTCTAACCCAAAACCCGCTGCCATTTCCGAAAGAGATATCAAATCGGCCTTTATTTTTGGATGCCGATTGCAAGAGTAGGCAATAAGTTTTATATCGTATTGATCACCCAAACTTAGTCGATTTTCTTTAAAATTTGATTACATAACTGGTAGTTTTTTCAAGAAGTCTTATTTTATGTTTTGAGAAACCGTGACTTGAATATCGACAGTATATTACCAAACACCCTGTATAGCTAAAGTTTGGAATAGCCGTTACTACCTGTCCAGTTATAGAAGCTACTTTTTTGGAGCTATTCGATTTAGAAAGAGGTCTAGGATTTCTGGCTTGTTTCTGAAAAGTATCCATATGCCACGGCCCGAGCCAAACCGGTCGTTTAAGTGAAATTCGTGTGATATTATGCTAGATTCATCAGACCAGTTCTGCTAGATACCTTGTATGTAAATCTCGTGAGATCCACGTGTGATATATTGCATCGTATTCAAGGGCGATTCGGGCCACTGTAGAGATTTTGTGATTATTTATTGATAGAGAGATTTGAATACATTTGAAAAGTGTTTCAATATAGTCTGCTTCGCCTGATCTTTACGTGTTATTTGTTTTTTACGAAGTAGTTAAGCCAGTCCAGGCTTTTCCTAGAAGCACTTTTGCTAGCAATCGTGCAATCAAGCAATTGCATAGAAATACATTCTTAGTCTCTCTTATATCAACTGTTTTAATACTGCATTTAAAACGGCTTTTACTGTTAGAAATATTAAGTTTTATAACTTTGGCTACATTCTATATCTTAGTGTTAATTCTTCCTCTTCCAATAAACTTCAATAACTGTCCACGCGCAGTTTTTTATTTAAATTATTAATGAATACTTTCCTCAAGCCCATGGACATTTATTTCCTTGTTCATTCACATCATCTTGATATCGTCTTCTGTCTTATGTCTGGTAGAGAAAAAAACCGGACAAGTGCGAGTCTGACTCGCGGAACGAGGGTTCCGTAATTTGTTATATGTTTTTATGTGTGATATGATATAACTACAAATTAAACTTTTTCGAATTTTTTTCTTTACTTGTGCTCTGAGACCTTGCTGCTTTCCTAATTGCATGATTCTAGGTCAACGTAAAATCCATCCATGCTAATATTATAAACGCGAAAGTAACCGTGTTCATTTGTAAGTTTGTTTGTTTGTTACCTTTTTACAACTAAAGGGCTGAACGGATCGTAATAAAATTTGGAAAGTAGATAGATTATATCCTGGGGAAGGACATAGGCTATTTTTTGTTTAAAAAAATAATCTTGAAGGGGGTGAAATAGGGGTTGAAAGTTTCAAATAATTTAACCGTCGTTCATTGACGTGAAGACATTTACATCAACTTGATACCTCCACGTGTTCCTGACAGAAAGGGTATTTACAGACGGCCAGACGACAGATGGACAACGAAGTGATCCTATAAGGACTCGTTTTTAGCTTCTGAGGTACGGAACTCTAAAAAGTTATCACCATTTCGCTAGCGTTCGTAATGTATAATGAGTCATCTGACTTTTCTTCAGTTATTTCGTTACACCCATTGTGTCAGAAGTGCTTGAATGGCGGTGTCGTGGGAATCGCGTGTAGAGTACCTCCGTTCTATCATGGCCCGCATGTTTTGCAAACATAAGTGTACTCTCGCACTTTGGAGGCCAAAACTTCTTTGTAGGTAATGAAACAGTCAAGTCTGCAGTCTGTACGCTAAGTTAAGCTCTACATAGACAACTTAAAACTTTCTTTACTGTGTAGGGTTAGGATTATAACTTAAAAGGGTTGATGAGTTCTTCGCAAGCAAAAGCTAGTAGTTATTTTGCGTCTAAATTAATCCCATAGTTAAAGGCGTTAAGAATAGGTACTTAATCACGTCTTTTCAAGTGGCGTCAAGTATTACAATCAAGCTTAAAAGGGATTAAATGATATGGTATAGTGTTTCGTAGCTGAGAGCTACGAAAGTCCCTACGAATAATCTTACTCGTTGACTGAAAATTAAAACGATGGATTGTTAATGGAAGATTTAATATTGTAATTATGGATACGCATAAAGCCGCGATAAATATACAGCGTCTTTTTTTTAGAAACCATTGCATTTTTATGAAAACTTTATCAGATCACGACTCAAAAATAACAATGATGGGATTAACCCAAGAACTCAAATAATTGTTAACTATTTGTTGGATTAACAAATTGGTTTAAAATCAGTAAGTGCTCTTATATTGCAAAATTATGTATGCTGTTGATATTATTATTTAAAATGTATCACACTAATCACACTATTATTACAAATGCGAAAGTTTGTATCTTTGATTATTTATTTATTTGTTTGTTAATCAATCATGTCGTAACGGCTGAACCGTTTTTGATGAAATTTAGTATGTACGTAGATTATAACCTGGATTAATACGTAGGCTACTTTTTATCCCGTAAATCAGGTCCCATGGGATAAAAATAGGGTGTCAAGTCAAGTTGCAACAGCGAGTTTAGCTTTATTTCTAGGTTATCTACACATTTAGTAGTGTAATGCGTACGAAGGCACGGGCAACAGCTAGTGTTTTATATTTTAATACTTTCTGTAACGGTGTTGAAGTTATAAATGTCTAATTTTATTGCTAATTTTACAATGTTTTAATCAAAATGTTTAATTATTATGTTTCAATTAAATTTACTTCGACACCATAGTTTGCCATTAGCTGATACGAACTTACTTTTTTATAACAATGAAATTTAGTCGAACAGAAAAGCTCCTATGATACAAAATTAATTTAATTAATCATAAAACTTTGATTATAATTTCTCAGCAGCCGTGAGGAATAATTTCCCACGATGACTATTCGAGTTCTATGTAGGTAGACAGTCTCTGGAAAGTTTACTAATCTGGGAAGCTATCACAAAGAACAATGGTGTGTACATTATGGAACAAAGCTTATTGGAAAGGTATTGTCAACACATATTCACTTTACACGTGTAAAACTCTTTACTGTTTATAATAAGTATGTATAGTTTTGTAGGAACGCAATGCAAATTTTCATACAAGCGCCTTTCCAAAGCGTATGAGCAAAGCGTATCACACTACGCCAATATTTATTTATCATAGGCGCTTCGTTTTATCGACCCTTATAAAGTTTACTTGTTACTTTATGTTGGCAATCTTTTTAAAACACTATTAAAATATTGTAAAGTATTGTCTCAAAAGGTCATGGCTCTATGATTTTTTACATCAAAGTCTACAATATTTTATATAAGGAAAGATTTTTTTTTTCCTTTTTAAGGGGATTTTGACATAGCTTAACTGGTTATTCACTATTAGCGTTCGCACAGTCGATAGTCGATAGGTGACCGCTAGTGCTATTAGAACTGAGCGCTTCCGTACTTCGTCATGCAGTCAAGCTATATCGGAATCATTCAAGCGCTCCCTTCCTATAAGACTGAAACCGATGACCACTTACTACCCTCCCCTATATGACTCTGACAACCTGAAACCAAAACTTAGCATTGGAAATACATCTATTGCTTGTATTCTTCTGTATTTGGAGGTAACGTTAACGGTAAAAGATTTTTGAGCGAGCATTTCCTAGTACCACAAACTGGTTTATTTTCCTATGACCAGGCTACTACTAAACCAACAGTAGATAGTATTATAAGCTTCATATAATAACAAGTTCTAAAGAGGAGCTTTTAAAGTTCAATTTCCTCTTTTACTCTTTTTGTTTTGATTTTGTACAACGAAGTGAGGAAGGGAGAGGTTTGATGGAGATTAACCGGTTAGATGTACGAGTAGGTGTTAAAATGATATATTATTTAAGGTAATCAAATATGTATAGTGAAATAGTACTTCAATAGAAAAGTATCTCTATTCGACTATTAGTGCTGAAATATTATGATACCGTACTATTAATATTTGTGTGATAGGGGTAAAGATTAGAAGAAAGGTAGATTATTATCTAGACTTTTCCTAAATACGGTATTATTAGTGCATACAAAAATATGTAATATTTCATCATCGCAGTATTTTTAATCTGGACATGAATTGAAAGTTTACGTTATGCTAGCTTCCGCCCGCGGCTTCGCAAGCGTGGATTGTATAGAAGAAAAAACACTTAGATATGCCGTTTTCTTGTATCGAAGTTTGTTATGAGTACTACACTTGTAGTCAGTAAGAGTATCTTGTACCTATTTCTGCCGACAAGCAGCATTGCTGTGTTTCGGATTGAAGGGTACGGGGGCCGGTGAAATTACAGCCACATGAGGCTTTACACATGTATGCCTCAAGTTGATAGACGCAGGGCGCGTTTCTAAGATGCGTGACCTACTAGGCAATGGTGGGCCATAGGTTTGTTCCATCTCCAGATGGTATAAAAAATAAAATAAAATTTTATTAGTCTTATATTATTACCAATATCCATTATTATATTCATATATAAATTATTAAGCATTGTTTACCTGGTAAACCTGATTTTCAAGTATACTATAAAAACCAGTATTTGATCCAGTTGTAATCGCCTTAAGATTCAAAGGGATAAGATCCGAAAACCAATTTCAAAGCTGTTATCAAAGATCATAATCTCCCAAATTAACTGTTGAAGCTTCCAAAACTCCTTCGAATAAACCTTCTTTTGTTTTTTTAAGAGATTTAAATTGGCTTTTTGTGTTCTCAAAGGGTGAAAAGGGAAGCGAGAAATATTTCTAAATGTGATGATGGAAGAAATGTTTGATTGTTTTTTTCTACAGAGGTAGTTGATTGATAGTTTATTGAATTGGAAGGGGCATAATTAATCTGATTCTATTTCCATGTAGGTATATAAATTTTAATACTTATGATTTTAACGGAAAAATATTTGAGTCAGGTACCTGACTGACTGTACCTATAGATAAAATTGCTTTATCTTGCTAGCAGAATTTTTTTTGATAACTCGGCTTGAAAAATATTAAGTAGAGTTATGTTTTTTTGAAGTTATACTTCTTTTGGCGCGATGGAGAAAATTGATGAGAGTGAATTTTTACGATGCGCGCGCACACCAACACCTAAATTTAACAGCATGAAGTTAGTTCTAGGTGGTATGAAAATTGATAACTATGTTCAAGTTGGAGCTCACATTTCTCCGTACATAAATGCCAATGGACTAATGAATATGTCATCGCGTCGAATTCTCCATTTTGCAACTTTACTCTTTGGCATTATTGGAAATCAGAAACCATTATATTTATACGAAAAGCTTCACTTTTCGGACCGTCTTAAGCGTCTTGCTGTCCGTTTACTTTGTCCCAGACACAGAACAGCTGCATTTCGTGGCAGCTTCAGATATGCTGCCACGAAATGTTGGAACAATCTGCCTCCTCCTATAAGGAACTCTAATACTGTTTGGTCTTTCAAAAAATCTTTAAAAAAGTACTTGTTGAGTTTTCAAAAGTTTTCACACGTAGGTGGTTGTTCTGGGCCTGGTTTCTAGCAATATAATTCTAATTATTTAATTTTCAAAGCTCTCTTTATTATGCCTGTTTACTGTATTATATATATTTTTTTTTTTTTTTTTTTTTTTTTAATTGTTAATTTTTCAAAACTATTTTAATTATGTCTGTTAACTGTTTATGATTGTGTATTTTCATGTTTTGTATGTTTTAATAGTTCGTAAGTAGGGAGGTACCTAAACGAGTCCGAAAGGTTATATGTACCTACTGGCAATGTGTATCGATAGGTAATTGTAAACACAGTTGCTGCCCTGCACACACAAAAATGGCACCACGGAAGACCAGCGCTATAGTAGTATAAATATGCTACTATAGCACAATGCTGAGTGGTGACCGTTTTTGCTCACAAATTTGTTCATTAATTTATACCCATTTTTCTAAGCCGTTGTACACTTGTGATGCAAAATAAACGTTTTTCTATTCTATTCTATTCTATTCTATATTCTAGTATTTTTATATGTAGAACACGTGTTTCGTAAGGGTACAATTAAACAGTGTGAATAAATAAATATTATTGTGGTGTTTTTATTAAATCAATTTCATATACGACGGTGATACTAATAATTAATTATTTATTTAAATAAAATCTTTTTGATTAATTTTAATATTTATCGTTAATCACTACTGCATTTTAGTTATTTTTTTTCCATACGCCAAAGAAGTATAACTTCTACCGCGTGTACATAAGTACACACCCTTTTTTTTTTTTATTTACTGGCGTACCAACAACACATTAAAAAACGTGTAAAAAACAACCTTCTTCTTACTTCTTACTCTTGGTAAGACCCAAGAGACTACAATAAAAATAAATACTGTTTAACGCGTGTTTAACTATTCCTGTAGGTACAAAAATTGGTAAGGAATTTTATAAAAACAAGTTAAACAGTTATTTAACTGTTTTGTGGTGACAAAGGTAATCTTTAAAAAGGTTGCTTGCTACAATAAACAAGAGACATCTTTAACACATACTATTTCAACACTAGTTATTATGTTATTAATTATCTCGAATAGTTGAAGGCTATTTAGTTCTGAAACTAGTAAATTAACTTCATCTGCAGTCGGATTCCTTGCCACAGTATAAGTTTTGCAGTATAACAAGTTTTGAAGTACTAACATATTTTGTTGAATTTCATCAAAACTTTCACGTGATCTATACTAATATTATAAATTCGAAAGTCTCTGTCGGTTTGTTACGTTTTCATGACTCAACGGCTTGACCGATTTTGATGAAATTTTGTATATAGATAGATTATGACCAGGATTGGGACTCAGGCTACTTTTTACCCAACTGCGCAAGAAGGAGGGTAATGTTTTTATTAACAAACTACGCGTGCAAAGCCGCGGGCGGATCAGCTAATAAGTAATAAATCATCTTACTAAACAAATTAACTGCATCAAACAGAGCCATTTATCTCATGAAGACCGATGGACTAATATGGGAAAAGGGCAGGAAACCCCTTTCCCATATTAGGCGTCAAAACATCTTATTTTTCTTCCAAATCCCTTTATCAGTCATAATGTCAGTTTTCACTTTTATCTTACCGATTTCATCTTTCACGCAATCCATCCAATTTCATACGTAACACGTGTCACATGGGTTGAATTCATTTACCTTGGGAGAAGTGGCCTTTGGCGTGGGACTCCATCCTTGCGCCATCTCATCTATCTGGTACAGCAGTTGGGGCTGGTGCGGCGGCAAATTCAGCCGAAGATCTCAAGCGGCGCAAATATGGAAGTCTCGACAGAGCTTACGTATTTGAGCCATTTGGAGTCGAGGCCCTGGGTCCATATGGTACCGGGGCCCATCGCGTTTTCAGAATTATTTCTGGGCGTCTGGTCGAAGCGACCTGTGATCCGAGATATGGCGCTTATCTGGGTCAACGCATAAGCATTAGAGTTCAGCAGGGCAATGCAGCCAGTATCTTGGGGACACTTCCGCCTGGTAGTGATCTAGAGCAGTTGAGCTATCTATAGATCGTTTGCAACGGTCTTTAGATGATTCAACTGTTTCTCCCGGATTATAGTCTTGTAAATAATTTTATATTATTTCTGTTATTAAAGGCATTGTGTCCCTGTTATATTATAATACAATGTAATAATATGTAGCTGAGATACTGTATAATATTTACGTGCTCAGTGACGTATGTCAGTACCAAGGTCCTCGTTAACGCAATCCCTTCTGCATTCTAGTCTTTAGGAATGTGACCACATTGCTATGGCTTATTATAACCAAGGGGCTTCTCATTGCTGTTTTAGTTTTACGCTAACGTATGCAAGTACCAAGGTAACGGGACTTCCAGTGACATATTTTAGGTAAGCTATTTTGCTTGTCCAGCAGGGCTATTTTAAAACTTCGGAAAGCTGTCGGATCGATCCGTCAGTTTTTGATTGATTCTATTTCGAATTTAAAACGCTATTTTAAAACTATTTCGGATTCAACATAAAGCACGTATACCTTTCCGACACGGATACAAATGTTGATGTTTACAAATAGCTTTTTCGCATTCGAAAACAAATTCGTGAAAAGTGTCGGACCGATCTGACAGCTTTGCGACTTCCGCTGGTCTCCTAATATATTTTTACTAGCTTCCGCCAGAGGCTTCGCACGCGTTGTTTGTCAACAAAAAGTAGCCTATGTTTGAATCCAAGTCATAATCTATCCACCACATCGAAATCGGTTCAGCCATTACGATTGAGTAACAAGCAAACAAATAAATAAACAAACATCCAAACTTTCACATTTATAATATTAGTGTGATAGCACTGAATTATAGGATTGACTGTTTTATAGCATTTGTATTTTTCAAACTTTCGTGATCATTGTGAAACAGGCGTGACCACGCCTGTTGCAACACAGCCGAAACGTCGGGATTACAAATTAAAAAGGTACATACGCGATAAAAACCCGTTTTCATCAATAATTTTATAGCATTTATCAAAGAATGTATAGAAAAGGAGACCATTATTAAGTATCTTGTGCTAATACGTAATTGTGACAGTGAACTCGAGATGTACCCCGAGTTCCGATTCGGAGGTTGTAGCTTCGAATCCCGGCCGTGCACCAATTGATAGTTCTACTTAAAAAAAAATATATTTGCGCTTTACACGTGCTCGAACGGTGAAGGAAAACATCGTGAGGAAACCGGCATGCCCTAGAAACAAAAATTGCACAGGCATGTGCCATCGGGTTAGTGTTACAATAAAGGGCGAAGCGCTTGCATTGTCACGTGAATGCTTATGTATCAGACGTAATGTTTGGACTTGCCTCTGATATCCCCCTTGTGAAATGTCTTCACATGTCAGCTTACTGAGTAAGGATTAATATAGTCGTGAGCTACCTATATTAGTTTTTTACAACAAGCGGCATGCTTTACATCGTACCCCAATTTGAAACCAATTTAAACTAAAGTAATTTTGAGTATAGTAATCCTGCATTTATAAGAATTCTTTTAAAAGCTACGAAAATGAGGGTAACAATAAAAAATTAAAAGAGATCGTTTACAAAAGAACTTAAAGCGCATCACAAACAAGTATGATGCCATTTGGGGTCGAGACCCTGGGTCCATAGGGTACCGGCCCATCGCCTTTTCAAAATTCTTTCTGGGCGTCTGGTCGAAGTGACGTCTGATCCGAAAGCTGGCGCTTATCTGGGTTAACGCATAAGCATTGCGTTTCAGCGGGGCAATGCAGGCAGTGTCTTGGGGATACTTCTGCCTGGTAGTGATCTGGAACGGTTGAGCTATCTATAGATCATTTGCAACGGTCTTTAGATGATTCACTGTTTCTCCTGTATTATAGTCTTGTCAATAATTTTATATCCATTCTGTTAGTAATATGCTATAATATGTTACACTAGCTGGCCCGCCGAACTTCGTACCGCCTTGACATGCTTAAGACGTTAGAATTGTCAATCGGCCATCATTAGCTGAATCTATGTATGAGAAAATGTTATGTATGTTTTTTTGCGTGAATTTTTCAAATATTTTAATACCTATTCTGCTATTCGGGGCGGCAACAAATCCAACAAATCAAAGATCATCAAAATCGGTCCAGCCGTTCTTGAGTCATAAATGGTGTAACTAACCCAACTTTTTTTATACATAAGAGAAAATATAGATAATAATAATAATAATAATTAATATTGCTGTTTCACACAGCGCTATCTAGCCCCAAACTAAGCAGAGCTTGTACTATGGGAACCAGATAACGGATATAATACTTATATGTATACATTTTTTTTGTAAATACATGCTCATAATATATAGAGAAACACCCAGACACGGAACAAATATCTATAGATCATGCAAACATTTGTTCCGTGACGGGAATCGAACCCGCTACCTCCTGCGTCGCAGCCGGCTATACGCCCACTGCGCCACGGAGGTCGTCATAGATAGATAGCTCGCCATACAATCCAATGTAAGATTAAAATATATATTAACTTCGCCGTGTGTGATGGTCCATTGGATTGCATGGCGAGCGATATTTTATCTTAACATAAAATATTATAACATTTTTATCGTGTGTGGCTCGCTTGATATTAATAGTCTTTCTTTCTCACCTACAAAATTCCCGCTTATAATTGGCCAAAACTACTAAACCTGAGAGCAAAAAAATCGCACATTCATGATTTTTTGACATAACTAAAAAAAAAACAAAAAATATTATGTTTCTGTAATGCAGATTCATAGTCTATTTTAATACCTATCCAGTGGTATCTGATTTGTCTTTCAATCATTACATAAAAATGCTTTTGTAGATCAATAACAAAAATGCATGTTTAGTAAAAAATTCTTTATTCAAGTATTGGTGTCAAAGTTATGAAATTAAAAGATAAAATTAATTTAAAGTTTGTTATTAATACCGAGTGTTCCCTCCCCTAGCCTGAATCACTGACTCCATCCGTGTTTTCATTGATGTTACTAGACTTTTGATAAAGTCTTGAGGAATAGCCTCCCATTCCTCTGCGATCGCCTGTTGCAGCTCCTGTAGAGTCGATGGAGGAGCATCTCGGCCTCGAACTCTTCTTTTCAGCTCGTCCCATAGATGTTCGATGGGATTGAGGTCTGGGCTTCGAGCTGGCCACTCCATAACGGTCACATCCACCTCTTGAAGGTACTCGATCACTATGCCAGCAGTATGCGGTCTTGCATTATCTTGCATAAACAGAAAGTTTTCGCCGATAAACCCAGCAAAAGGTACGACGTGGCTCTCGAGTACTTCCTCAATGTATCGTATGGAAGTCAATCCTCTTGATTGGCGACCAGTATTCGGTCCGGTGATGAAGGCAAGCTCGGTTTTTGCTTCCATAGACATGCCTCCCCAAAACATGATTGATCCACCGCCATAGGCGACACGTTCTGTTATGCAGCATTGGGCAAATCGCTCTCCCGATCTTCTATACACCTTCCCCCGTCCGTCGTTGCCATGCAAGCACATCCTGCACTCATCAGAGAACAGGACTGCACTCCACTGCTCTTCGGTCCAATTCAAATGGTCTCGAGCGAACTGAAGGCGGGCTTCTCGGTGGGCTGGGGTCAATTTCGGCCCGGTTGCTGGCCTGTGTGCAGTCAGGCCACCTTCTCTCAATCGTCTTCTGACTGTCCACCGGCTAACTTCTACTTCACGAACTTCTTGAAGTCGTTGGCCCAGTTGAACTGCGTTCAAACGACGATTTCTTAAAGATGTCGTTATAAGAAAGCGGTTATCACGCTCTGTTGTAGCGCGGGGACGGCCCGATCCTTGTCGCCGTTCGGTAAATCGGCTCAAACTCAATTGTCGAGCCACTTGACTTTGCTTAAGCCCCGATTCAACAAGGGCAACCACTTGAGCGGCTACTTCTGGTGTAGTATCCATTTTCGTGTTCCGTTTGAAGCCAATATCAATAGAGAACCTTTCACACTGTACGTTGGTATGCAAATGATGACCATTAGACGTGTCTTCTTCTCACACACACCGGCGAAGCCGGTGTGGGGGATGCAGTGCCGGGCTTTTTGGCCCTTTCCTGCAGAGTTCTTTCCGCCCCCCGTTTCAACGGGGGGGTCACCGGGTCGGCTCGCGGAGCCTCAGGTTTGTTACTCACGCGTTACTGGCCGCCCGATGCTCACTCCGCAGGGAGGATCGTCGGACGGTCGCCGCGCAGGTACCTTTGTTGGGAGGAAGGTAGGGGGAAGGGATGAGGGAGGGATGTCCCCGTCTGACGATGCCTGGTCCTCATCGTCAGTTTCTGTGATCAGCTCCCGCGGATACGGCTTACTCTTAGGGGGCCTTTCTGTGAGAGGAGCTAGTTCTCTTAGGTGTTTGTAAGAGGAGGTGTCGAGGCGCGCAAACATCCTGGTTGCTAGGCGGCCTATAAATTGGTCTAAGCTCTCAATTTCTAGGTCTCGCTGAATGGTGGCATTCCGTACGTACCGTGGTGCGTCTACGATCGTCCGGAGGCATTGGCTTTGCTGACTTCGCAGTGTCTTTCTGTGGCCTTCGGCTAACAAAGCATACCACGCGGGGGCCGCGTATGTGAGACGCGGGCGGACGTAAGTCTTGTACAGTCCAACCTTCATTCTGAGTGGAATGTTGGACCGGAGGACGGGCTTCAGTAGCGCTCTAGTAGTACTCGCTAGGCCACGGACGTTCCTGGCGTGTTTACTCATCGTGAGGTTCCGGTCTAAAGTAACCCCCAGGTACTTAGCCGTGTGTGACCAGGCCACCGGTTGTTCCTCCAGGGTGAGTTTTGGCGGTAGTGTGAGCCTCTTCGAGAATGCCACCGCCTGTGTTTTACCCACGTTGACACTCAGTCTCCATTTTGTCAGCCAGGCGGGGAGCTCTGCTAGGATCCTTTGCATTTTGGTGGCGGCGTGATTGAGGTTCATGGATTTTGTGATATATGCTGCGTCGTCCGCGTAAAGGGCTAACAGAGCATCTTCTGAGTTGGGTATGTCATCGGTGTATCGTGAGTAACACACAGGGGAGAGGCAGCTGCCTTGTGGTACTCCCGCCTCTATGGGTCGTCTGGAGGAGAGCGCTTGCTCCACACGCACTGAGAAGCTGCGGCCTTGGAGAAACGACGCTATTACCTTCACCACCTTCTGCGGTATTGGTGAGGTAGCCATCTTATAGAGGAGTCCCGCGTGCCAGACTCGGTCGAACGCTTTTTCCATGTCCAGGAATACTGCGACTGAGTGTTCTCGCCTGTTGTGGGCGGTAGTGAGGTGATGCAGTACCCTACACAGTTGTAGCGTTGTGCTGTGTTCCGACCTGAATCCGTACTGTTCTGGACGCGGGGGGATGTGGGGATTAATGTGGGTGAGGAGGAGCTTTTCAAATAATTTTGATAGGCTAGGAAGAAGGGTAATTGGACGGTAGCTCTCTGGGAGCAGGATGTTTTTGCCGGGTTTCGGTATCATGATAACCCGGCCGGACTTCCAGGGAGAGGGGAAGTGACCGCTTCTCATGATCCCGTTGAAGAGTCGGGTCACGGAGGCGATCATTTTGTAGGGGAAGTGGCGGATGGCAGCGTTCGTTATATTATCTTCACCGGGTGCCTTCCTTGGCTTTGTCCGGCGTATGGCTCGTTGGACTTGCCCGGGAGAGAAGAATATACCTTCTGCGGTGTCTGCCTCCTGGGTATCGGCCTTGAGGTAGTTTTCGACAAAGGTTTGCACTTCTGTTGTGTGAACCGGATCTTTGTCTGGGTTGTTCTTGAACTGAGCCTCAAGGCTGTCTGCGAAAATCTCCGCTCTGTCTTCAGCTCGGTATCTTGGGTTACCATCTTGGTGCTTGAGAGGTCGAATAGGAGTTGGGGTGTTCCTCAGCTGTCGACAGAGCTTGTGGAGCGATGCCCAGTCTTCTGTGGCGTCTTCTATCCTGCTCTCCCATTTCTTGGCGTTGTCCTCCTGTATCTCTGCTTTCACCTCGTCGCAGAGGGCGTTCAGCTTGGTCTTTAGACGTGGATCTCTTGTTCTCTGCCATTGTTTCCTCAGCCTACGTTTCTCTGATAGGAGTTTGGTCAGGTGTGCTGGTGCTCTCGCTAGTCTGTTGTTGCGAGGTGGTAGTGAGGCTTCGGAAAGTGCCCCTTGGATTGCGCTCGTAATCTCCGCGGCCAGTTGGTCCACTTCTGCGGGGTTTTCCACTGGTCGCGTGGGGGCTGTGATCTGTAGGGTCTCCGAGAACAAGGTCCAGTCGATTCCGGGTCTTGGTCTTGGTGGTTTGAGAGCAGCCGGGCTGGTTTCCAGAGTCAACAGGACTGGTTGGTGGTCGGACTGTAGCTCGTCGAGCAGTACCTCCAGCTTCGGGTGGTTTGGTAGGTTGGTGTGGACTGCGAGGTCGATGACGTCAGGTGTTTGGTTCACCTGGGTAGGGTAGTGGGTGGGCGTCTCTGGGCCTGCGACCTCGTAGCCATGGGTTTCCGCGTACTTCTGGAGGATACCGCCGTCCCTGTTCCTCAGGTTTGAGTTCCAGTTCCTGTGTTTGCAGTTCCAGTCCCCGGCCGCTATCATTTGGCCTGTTGGAGGTGTGGGTAGGAGCTTCCGGAGGTCCGCTTGTGCTAACGGCGTACTTCCTGGGGGGTGGTAAATGGCGTGGATTTGAATAGGGTTGCCGTCTATACAGATCTCAACCCCCAGTGCCTTCATGGACATCAAGTCTAGCTCCGGAAGCGGTTGGTGGACCAGCCGTCTCCTGACCAGGACCATCAGGCCCCTGATGCACCTTCCCTCCGCGCTTTGGTCGTCCTTTCGATATTCCTGGTAGCCCGGGAACTTAGGCTTATCGGTGCTTTTTAGCATAGTCTCGTTGATGAGAGCCACGTCTATGTTTTGCTCCTTGAGTAGGGGCCTCAGAAGTAGTGTTTTGTTCCCCTTCTTACTTGTGAGGCCCCGAGCGTTCCAGAACATGACTCTCAGTTCCCTACTTTGAAGAGCTTCCCGATCCCGCTGAGCACAATTGGGATCGGGTCTCCCCCCGTTCGCAGGGTTTGGAGGACCTCCTGTAAAATTTGCAGGGCCGTGTCCAGCAACTCCAACCGGTCGCTGTCGTAGCGGTGGGTGGTCTTGGGTGGCGGGGGTGCAGGTCTGTGCAGTTTCCCCCCCTTGCGCTTGGGTTGTTGTGGTGGTGGCTGTGGGTTGGAGTGCTGGCTCAGTTGCTTGGATTCCTGCTCCTGGGGGGCGGGGGTCGGGGGTGCTCCTGTCCTGGGAGCCCTTTTTCCGATCCCCGCTGGTTTGCTGATCCGAGGGGGCTGCGGGGGTCGCGAGGGTGGTGCATCAGAATCCGAAGAAGAAGATGGGTCCTCTGTCATTCTTACCCGCTTGGTTCTCCTCTTTTTCTTTTTGGGGGGTTTTGCCCTCACTAGTGGTGGGGCATTTGCGGGGGCCATCAACGAATGTCCAGAGGACTCCTGGACCGTGTTTATTTGAGGGGGCTGTGGGGCGGCCGGGGTTTTGGTACTCCCGACTGCAGCCATGCGGGGGCGCTCGCTACGATGGGGGGCCGCTGAAGCGGCAGTGTAAGCCGAGGTGCCAGCCCTCTTATTCCTGGCCTCCTTTTTGTATACGGGGCATGCTTTACTGTTTGCGGTATGTGCCCCCTCACAGTTTGCGCATGTAGCAGGCATGTCCCGTGGTCTGGGGCATTCCCCCGCGAAGTGGGGTCCTCCGCACCGTACACAGGCTAGGGGCCGGTGACAATTGTGGCTGCTGTGGCGAAAAGCTTGGCAGCGGTGGCATTGGGCGGGGCCTTTTTTCCCCTTCCAACTCTCTATGACTACCCCGGGCATATACAATAGCTCGGTTACGTTGTATATGTCCGGGGTGAGGTTAGGGGTCCTCTTGAGTTTGGCGAAGAATATGCACCCCGGCCGGCCTTTTGATGGGCGGACGACCCGGATGGCCTCCGGCTCGAACCCCAGCCGGCGGAGGTCGCCTTCTATTTCTTCCGTGGGTGTGTCTGCGGGGAGCCCGCGTATAGCCACCTTTAAGCTAAGCTCCTCGGGGAGAGCGTACGAAAACCAAATAACCTTTTCCGTACGCTCTAGCGTCGTCAAGTATGCCTGTACGGTGCGGTATTCTTCTCCGGTCGCTGGTGAGAAGCGGACTCCTTTTCCGTATGGGCGGGCATTCGGTGGATGGCCTAGGCGTTCCCTAAGAGTTTTGAAGTGTGTAGCCCAATTGGGCAGCACTTCCACTATTAGCGGGGGGTATCTCGGTTTAACGGCGGTTGGCTTGTCGTTATTTGACGAGCCTTCCGGGTTCGGGGGCTGAGGGGGTGGGGGGGTGGTGGCAGATAATGCGGGTATTAATGGTGAGGACGGTACCTTTTTAGTGCCTGCCGCCGATGCGTAGGAGACAGCCTTGGACGTGGAAGGCTGCTGCTGGTCCAGGGGCGATGGTTGCGGGCGTTCGGGTCTGGGAGCGCGTTGCGGGAGTGGCGTGAGGTGCGGCTTGGCGCATCTGCGCTTCACCTCCTCTTCCGACGGGCTGTCGTCGGCCCGCTTCCTACGCAGGCCTGGGGTCGGGGTATCCGGGATCTCTATTGTTTTGTGCCTCTCCACTACGGCGGCTTCCTCGGGTGTGGGCGTCTCTGGGGCCGAGAGGTTCCTCTCGTCCTCCTCTAGGGTGCTCCTCAGTACGCCGAGGTATTTGGCGGGGAGGCACTTCGCCTCTATTAGCCTTTCCAGGATTATGTAACTCCTGTCGATCTCAGATCTGGGCGACAGAGGCTTCACAATCCTTGGCTTGGGTGGGTTTGGCGGAGGCATCTTGTCCGCGGGGGTGGGGGGGTTTCCTACCGGCACTGGGCGCGGCGTTGGGGTGCTGGTTTTCTTCTTCCTTTTCTTCTCTAGGAAGCGTTCGATCACCTGCCCTACGATCTCCGAGCGCGAACGCGAAGCCGAGCTGTCACGGCCCGAGCTGGACGCGCGACTCGAGGGCAGGGATGTGTCGGAGGTCTCTGGGAGGAGGGAGTCCTTTCGGGAGCTCCGACCTTCACGGGCGGGCCCACCGGAAGGGGCGCCAGCGTCCGACATCGCGCGTAAACACACAACACGGAACACTGGACAGAGTTAATACGGCACAAAAACTACACAAAACACGTAGTTGGGCACTCGCCTTCGCGCGACCGGGGACTAGCGAGACGACGCCAGCACCTCGAAACCGTAATCCCGTTCGGGTTTAGCGGCTCGCGGCACTGGGTACTGCTGTCTCGCAGTCCGGAACTCGTGGGGAAAGGCGGTCCCCGCACACTTAACGAAGCGGGTCGGACTCGGCAGACGTTTCCAGAAGAAAACGCTGCCGAGATCGTTCGGAGCAGAGGGTCCGTGCGCGCGCGAAAAAACTGTGTGGACGCGGTAGGCGAATGAGCCGGTCCAACAATGATGACCATTTTTTTTTTTTTTTTTTTTCGAATGGACTAATCTCGCTGTTGGCCTCTGAGGCCGTGACAGCTTAACCGAACTTTTGGCGAGCGCAGATGGCGCTCAGCCCAGTAAGTTGTTTAGGCAACTAGCGCAAGGGCACCACTTAGGTACGAACCTCGGCTTGGGCTGTTGCCGGGGTGGGGATAGAAGAGAAGCGCACGGGTACTTGAATGTACCTCGTATAAGCGGCGACTGAAGGGATTCGTCGACCTCGCCGGCGAGATCGGTGTTTCTGTGAAGTGTTTGCTCTGTCTGGTATAGATGACTCATCTTCCGCATTAGCGGAGATGCTTTCGTCATCCAGGTACCGAGAACGTGTCTCGGGCGACGGTGGATTTTGATGTCGGGTGGATCTAAAACCTAAAAGGGTTAGGACGAAGCTGCCTTAACGGCTGCGAGAAGAGCTGAGTGCGCCTCAAGGGCGATCAGCTTTTCAATAGTGGTGTTAGCTTGCCTAAGTTTTTGTGCAAGCACGCGAACCTCGGCAAGATCAATGGAGGAGAACTCCATGATGAGAGCTAAGTCGGCAGCAAAGTCCGACTTGCCCATTTTGGAAGGGGGGGCTGGCTCTGGAGAGCGCATAGGGGACGCCGTTGCCCTGGGGGCTAGGCTGGAGTAAGGCAGGGGCTTGGCCCATGCTGAGGATTTGGGAGGTTGTGGCTCCTGCGAGGGTACCGTGGCCAACTTTGGGGTTGCCTTGGTGTATTGAGGAAGGGATTTGTGTTGACTCCTACGAGTCACCACCCTGCTGACCCTGGGCGCCGAAGGACAACCACGATAGTTCGCGGTGTGTCCCACGGCACCACAGAGCACGCAGCTTGGCGGCTCGATGGTGTCTCGAGTGCGGTTGCAATCCGAGGTGCCATGGACACCCAGGCACTTGACGCATCGGGGGCGGGCGTGGCAGTTTTTGGCCGAGTGGCCATACAACTGACATCTATGGCACTGACTAGGAGTGCCATTTCGGTGGGGGGGTTCTACCCGGAGGCCGGAGAGGTTGTTGACCATCTTCAGGTTGAAGATGGCCTTTCCAGCCGGTGAGAGCTCTAGTACTACAAGTACTAGGTTGTAGGTGGTCTTACCGTTATGCATACGGTGGACCTCCTTGACGGGGAAGGACTGGGCCAGTAAATCTGCTTTAATGGATTCCGTAGAGTGCTCCGCAGGGAGGCCGCGGATCACCACACGAAGAAGCCTTTCGTCTTCGAGGGCATAGGTGTGATAGCCTATGTGCTCTTGACGAAGAAGGGACGTGAGGCGACGATGGTCGTCTGAAGTGGGGAGTAGGACTTTAATAGCGTCCTTGGTGTTGCGGGCGTTTGTGAATGAGATTTTATTCTCATTACACAGATAGGAAACTCTGTCCCACTTGCCTTTTTCGCGGATGAAAAGAGGCGGGGGAGGCCTTTCCTTCCTCGCGGCAGTGGAAGCCGCGGGGGGAGAGACGGGGCGGGCAGGCTGTGAGGCCGCGGAAGGGGTTGCCTTTTTGGCTGGGGGGGAAACGGAGGAGAAAACCCCCTTCGACGAAGATGACTTCGTTGAAGAGGGCTTTCTCCTCTTACCACCCGTAACTACAGTGAATTCCTCCTCCGAGTCGGAGGAAGAAGAGTCGGATGCCTCCGCGGGGGACGCGGGGCGTAGTAAGAGGTCAACTTCCATGTCGACCTCGGGGGAGGGTGGGTCCGGAGACTCCGGTGAATCTAGAAAGACTCTACGAGGTGAGGCCTCGCGAGAGTCGGGCTTTTTTGAAGTAGAGGGAGACGCGGGGGCAGGAGATTGAGGGGAGGGGGCAGGCGTACGAGCCGCCGGGGGTGCCTGAAGGGCTTTTTGAGGCTTCCGAACCTCTTTAGTGGCCTGAGGGGCCGGGGCAGGCATGCGGGCCGCCGGGGGTGCCAGAGGGGCTTTCAGAGGCTTCCGGGCCTCGTTAGTGGCCTGAGGGGCCGGGGATGGCTTGCGAGCCGCTGGGGAGGCCAGAGGGGCCGGCACGGGCTTCCGGGCCACATTTTTGGCCAGAGGGGCCGGAGCGGACGTTGCAATATCCAAAAGCCGCGGGCGAGAGACAACCGATTGTTGCTCCAAAATAAGTTGACGGATATTGTCGGGAACGTTCTCGTATAGTAAACGGACTAAATAACCCGGTACCTCAACGAGGTCGTCCCCGGCGATGTCCTTCATAGCTCTCCGGGGGGGAACACCCGGAGAGGTGAGGGGGTGAGTGGTCCTCCCGTCGGGATAGACAGGAGGGGTGAGGCCTATATGTCCTACCTAAAGTGAGTCCCTTTACCGCTCTTACGGGGTATGAGGGGTGTGTCCTAACCGATGTTTGGTGTCGGCGAGGGAAGCCCCCAAGGCCGGTGGTACCAAACCCAGCCGGATGTAGCGTTCCTCAGGAGAGGAAAGCTGGCGTTCCGGGTCCACGCCCAGTCTGGTTTACGTTAGCACCGCTAGGTATCCACCAGACCGACCACTAAACGTGGATTTGGACGCTTCTTAATGTATAGAAACAAGAGATTGCCCTGAAAAGGACAAAGTTCAATAAAGAACTTTTCTGCGGCGTACTCGCAAGCGAGCGCACACAACAGAGCTAATGGCGGTTGCCAATAGCAACGCGGGGCGCGAGGCGCGGGGCGCTCGGCACCGGGCGCGAGGCGCTCGGCAACAGCGCGCGAGTCGCGCTGTGCGGGGCGCGGGGCGCGGGACGGCGCGGGGGCCGGCGAAAGCGCGCGAGCGGAGCGGAGCAGACGTGTAGCCGGTGCGGGGACCGGCGCGTCAATAGACCAATGATGACCATTTTTTTTTTTTTTTTTTTTTTTTTTCGAATGGACTAATCTCGCTGTTGGCCTCTGAGGCCGTGACAGCTTAACCGAACTTTTGGCGAGCGCAGATGGCGCTCAGCCCAGTAAGTTTTTTTTTAGGCAACTAGCGCAAGGGCACCACTTAGGTACGAACCTCGGCTTGGGCTGTTGCCGGGATGGGGATAGGAGAGAAACGCCCGGGTACATGTTTGTACCTCGTATAGGCGGCGACTGAAGGGATTCGTCGACCTCGCCGGCGAGATCGGTGTTTCTGTGAAGTGTTTACTCTGTCTGATGTAGATGACTCACCTTCCGCATTAGCAGAGGTGATTTCGTCATCCGGGTCTCCGAGAACGTGTCTCGGACGACGGAGGAAACCGCTTGGAAGCGAGCTTCATGAACCTGGCTATTGATTCTAATTTCATATCGCGATGTAGATCGTTATTGCGAAAGTACCAGGGCGAGCCTGAGGCTTTTCGCAAGAAGCGATTTTGAATAACCTGAATGGCACCAACTTTAGGAGAGTGGGCAAATACTACAGAGGAGTATGTCATGATGGGGCGAATGCACGCTTTGTAAAGGGTCACCTTATTTTTAAGGGACATTTTACTTTTCGCGCCTAGTAGTGAGGACAGTCGTCCTAGGGTGAACTTTGCCTGATTGCACCTCTTAGTGATGTGCAACCTAAAGGAGAGACGCCTATCGAGGATGACACCCAAGTATTTGGCTGATGGGGCCCAGCGAATGGGCTTGCCAAATAAGGAGATCGGTTTGGGAGTGAGGTTTCTCCGTGAGAAGAACACTGCTGTGCTCTTCGACGGGTTTACCTCGATCCGCCACTTGCGGAACCAAGTGGCTAATGAATGAAGGGCAGCCTGCAGCCTTATACCCACCCGATCAGGATTCCGATTGGATGTGTACAAGGCCGTGTCGTCTGCGTATAGGGCTATTTCCACTTGAGGAGTGCGGGGGATATCGCTGGTGTACAGCGTGAACAGGAGGGGGCCGAGAACGGAGCCTTGAGGGACTCCCGCTCTGACTGGTCTAGGACTAGAGAGAGTGCCTTCCACGGTGTAGCGAAAGCTGCGCCCTTGCAGGTAGTCTCGTATGATGAGCACGAGTCTATCTGGGACTCCGAATTTAAAAAGCTTGTAAATCAAGCCATTGTGCCAGACTTTGTCGAAAGCTTTCGCTACATCGAGGAAGACGGCACCAGTATCTGCAGGCCAGGTACTTTGCCAATTGAATGATGACCATTCCCTCAATATGCACTCTTTTATACCTGCGATAAATCCCGCCGCCGGCCTTACCTGGATCGAGCGACATAAGGGGGTCTATTGTTTTGTTGCTAATGAGTTGTTTTTATAGGTAAATGTCAACCCTTTATCAGTTCTGCGAATGCCTAGATTATGCACTTTAATTTAATTTGATTTTAATTTGCTGTAAGCTCCAAATAAAAAAAAATTTAACTTTTAAGTAAAAATGTGCGGATGTGCGATTTTATTGCTCTCAAGTGTATGTGAGGGCTTTACAAAAGTTTATCCGTTGTAATTTGATATACTCAAACCCGGTGTTCCCTCGAAATTCTGCTCACGTCCAGTACAATAGTTTGCATTACGAGTACAACAGGTAAGGCAGAAACTTATTGTGAGCACGTGCGTAGGACAAAGGGAAAACGATACCTCTGCGTGCCTTTGTCCTACGGTTCCTCGGACACTCGCTAGACCACACTACAAGAATTTTGTGACAGGGTAACAGATTTTGATATACTAATTAATGTTAATAATTTTTGTAAGAGGACTTCGGATGGCCTATAACCCTCAAGATCAGAGATGGCCCATACGAACTTAAAATAACAATTATAAATCCGATTTTTTGTGTAGATTGAACTTTGGAACAATATAGGATGTTTGATAATATACGCACAAAAATGAAAGAGGTTATTTTGATGAGCATAATAAATAAATTTGTGAAATGTTTACCATAGAAATGTGAAATTTATTCTGGCATGTAAAAACAAACTATTAAACTTATGTTGTGCTATTGCATAATGCTTCCCATCTAACCACAGATACAGTATTGGTGACGTCTGGATATTACTGGATAAATATTCTACTCAAACCCACCTTTAATATCAGTTAATACGATTCCGGATGTGTGTTTTAAATTAATGTCCTACATAACAAAACCGGTTGTAGGCTGTAGGCAGAAAATTAGATTTATTATGAAATGTTTTTCATTAAGGTATGCCTGTGTTTAGGGTTGCGTACCTCAAAAGGTAAAAAAAAGAACCCTTATAAGATCACTCTCTTGTCCGTCTGTCCGTTTATCACCACCGATTTTCTCAGGAATGGGAGGATCTAGCAAGTTGAAATTTATACCAGATACTGAGGTCTATAGTCCCTATTAGGTGTATAAAAATCAAGGTCCTGAGTCAACACGATAAAAAGATATGGGCAAATTTAGATTTTTGCGAAAACTTGTAAGTACCAAAATTTACCTTAATTTTCAACTTTTTTTATCACCTTGCTTTTAACCAAAATTGACAATTCTAGGTCAACTGGAAGTACCCTATAGATTTTGGGTCGAAAACCTATATGGTAGTTCCCGTTGACCTAGAATCACGAAATTTGGCAAAAAGCAAGGTCTTACAGCACAAGTAAATGAAAAATTCATAAAAAAATAATAAAAGGCACTCATACAATTTATTATAGATAATAGTACGGAACCCTTCGTGCGCGAGCACTTGGCCGGTTTTTTATTTTATGGAGAAAAAAAACATTAATGAATTCAGAGCGGGCCCGCTAGTTAATTTTAAACAAAACAACGTGTTGATTCCTTTTGATTTGGGTTCAAGTCTCGTAAGTGTATAGTAAGAACATGATCGTAGCGTAGTAAAAATAGAGAACTTAATAATTAGGGGTTTTTTGTTTCCCGGTTGAGATTCCCGGCTTCTCGAATATTAATACAAAACGTATCTATGCTTTGTTTAAAAGTTGCTTGGGAATATTATTTATATATAATATTTACATATATACGTCCTCCATGGTGTAGTGGGCGAATAGCCGGCTGAGACGCAGGAGGTAGCGGGTTCGATTCCCACCGCGTAACAAATGTTTGCATGATCTACAGATATTTGTTCCGGGCCTGGTTGTTTCTATATATATTTTAAGTATGTATTTATAAAAAAAATGTATATAAGTATTCTATCAGTTATCTGGTTCCCATAGTACAAGCTTTGCTTACGTTAGGGCTAGATAGCGCTGTGTGAAATTTCCAGCAATATTTGTTTATTTATTTATATATATGTATTTATTTGCCATAACACCAACCCATAAGGAGAATAAAAAACACGAAATAAAATTATTAAAAGCACTAACTTAACTATACATTTGCTGGTTGTATCAACCAGCAGATGTGTTACGTTATATCAGCAACTGTAATAAAATAAATGTAATTTAACACCTGATTGATCAAAGCTAGGGATTTCTAGGATCAGTGGTAAGGAGGGTTGACGATATAGTTCACGTCGCGCGCGGGCTGTACCCAGTAGTGGGTGAAGTCAAGCTGTGGATAATGATGATGAGGCATTTTAATTATCTACGACACCCCTTACAACATACGCATAAAATCTAAATACGAGCAAAAACATTTACAACTAAAGTTCCAAAAATTTAAGATGTAAAAATTGCAAGGTGTTCTTACGATATAATAAAGGCTTTATATCTATTTAATCCATCATCCCGCTCTGTATTGAGATCTCCCCTCTTTTAAAACGTAGAGCCTTTTTTGTAAGCACCACCTGCTACGAAGAAAAAATCTATAGCAGTTTATGCAGGTATACGAATTATGTGTTTTGAACAGGTTATATCTGCGCCATTGTATTGCAGTTCAAGCGTAGTTTGTAGACGGTTAAAGGAACTGCAGGTTACTGAATATAAAGAAACGTTGACGTGAAGATTTCTATACTTTTTAAGGGCGACAAATCGTGTAATTATCACGGACGAGTAAAAAATTTTGTGTGGTACCACAAACATAAAACAAAACTTAATAATTATGTTGTTTTAATCATCTCTCTTAGTAGAGAGTGATGTTTTAATTGCTGGTTATTATTGTGCTTGAAAAAAACAAAAAGGAAAATGTACAACATCACAAAATAATAATAATCCTGGGATAGAGATTTTTCAGATGTTTATTACAACCAATTTATATCTCATGACACGTTTATAATAACCACAATTATTTTCTACCACCATCATCCCGTGTTACCGCAGGCCTAACAAAATGGCGGCTAAAAATAGAACCTCAAGAAAGCCTCGTGAGATCCTACGATAGATCGTAGTAAAGTTTCATGTCGTAGCCACCCGCGGCGGTAGTGAGCCGTTACATTTAGTTCCGATCTACGCCGCAGCTCGTTAAAGCGCTAGTGTCGGCTACCCGGTTTGGCTGAGTGCCTACACTCCCACGTCCGTCCTCTCATAGTAAACACTGCGCTCGAGTGTGCGGGTTTCACTATTTTCTCACAGACATTAAACAATTGTAAACACTATGAATGTTGGTGCCGTGTTGTGATGAGAACAGTGATTGTGATTGACTGGATTGCCCAAAATGACTAAAGCTAAAATGACACGGACCAGTGCTCTATACCACAGCGCCAAGGTGAGCCCTTAAAGCCTACTTTCATAGTCTGTTTTGGTTTTCATGAATCAAACTTTTGCAAAGTTTTCTGTTTAAGTTAGAATATGTTTAGATAACTGTAGTTTGTGTCTGTGCTTATGTGATTCTTATGTTTTTATGTTTGTTTATGTAAACAAGCTTTAATGCTTATTACCTCAGACATACAAACAATTTACAAAATACATACAAAATACCTAAACCTAAATGCCTACATACGACCATGCTATTTTTGAATCAGAAGTACGTTAAAACTCAAAAAAGAGATTCCCTCCGAAAAAGTTTGTAAATGTATTCATTCGGAGCCGGTTTGACCACGGTGTATCTCGATCCCTCCTCTCCCTGTTCCCTTCCAGCCACGAAGCCTCCAATTTAAAACGATTGTCTTGCACAGTAAAGGTTGAAACTCCAGATACATCTCTGTATTTTGATTTCAAACTGCGATTTTCCTTTGTAGTTCGATGTAATGTAACCATCTTTACTCTCAATTTTGTTTAATACGCTGAAACTTTAGATAAATTTCTATAGGAACTTAGTTTGTTTCACATCTATCAATCATTGTTTTTTATTTTCTACAATAATCTTCAAGGGTTGTCGTAAATTAATATAGAAAGCAATATTAATACCATCCACTATTGATAACATCGTAAATTGTCTGCTTTTCGCGTACGCTGCGGCAATGCTACGCTCGGGAAGAAAAGACATCAACGCGCTCCAGAGCGGGACGGCAATCATCGTAGCGTGTTTTTGTATTAGCGGAAACGAGACAAAAACTTCATTTTGTTTACAGCCATACAAATTATAGGCTCCGATTTTGTATACAGGTACATCTACAGGTAGTGGCCGTTGCACGGATGGACGATCTCCCCTTTTAAAGGGATGCTTCGATGGGGCATTTTGACCATGAGTTGAAATGTACCGGCATTTCATACGTTTTAACTTTAGGGTCTAGCGTTACGGATGTTGGGTCCTAATGATGCATAAATAAAGCGACTCTTTTACTCAAAGTTGATAAGATTTTAGACTGTTAGCTCGGCGTGCATAACGATCCCTAAATTTTTTATTAAAAATCTTTAACAACTTTTGAACTAGCGGCAATTTGAGGTGCAAAAACTCAGGACTATAATCACGAATGCTGTTAGCTTCTAATATTTGTAAATGAATGGATAGGATAATTCGTATAAAAAGTAAATTGGCTCTAATGTGTTCTCGGAAATCTGGCACAAGCTGAATTCGCTGACCGGTTTGCGGCCATTCGCTCGTGAGGTTATAATACTCTCCAATTATTTTTATCACTCCATTATTCTTTTTAAAAGATATCCCGGAAACAAAGAGAATTGCTATAAAATGAACAATTAACCGGACATTATTTTGTACACGCAGACGCAGAGTAAAAAAGAAAATACAAAAGTAAAAGTTAAAATCTTGATCTGTAAGTACCTATGTAACCTACAGATATTATTTGTCTTTTGTCTTAAGCATGCATTAGCACTTCTTATGCCCTTATAAATTGTCAATCCAATCTGTGGCACCGGGGCTGATTATACATAAATAACCTTATTTAGTATAATGTATTTAGTATAATGTATTTAGTATTAAGTAATCTAATTGTATAATTGTTTGTTGTCCCTAATAAAGAAAAATAAAATAAATTAAAACAGGAGGTATTAAAAATGCACTGTATAATTGTATGCAGTTGCAGAAATGATTGGCAGCATGCAAGCAAATTGGAGTAAATATCTCATAAGTAATTATCGGAATTGGTGTCTCTTATCATCTTAAATGTAGGTAGAGAACGTGTTAAACGCATGGAACCTGCCGATATGTCACTTATTTTGCATAAATAGTGCTCTTGTGTGTTATTTGAGATAATGATGCGCAAACACGTACTGATTTATGACAGACTTTGAACCTAGAAATGGACTAAGATTGCTGAAATATACAGTTTACGTATGTTAACAGAAACAAAGTATTCAAATTGAGAGATCTCGCACTCTCGTTCAAACAACAAATAGCTCAGAGTACTTACGTTGTAAACTTGTAATACTCGTAGATAGTAGTCTTTGAGTATGACGTATGTCTAGGTCTTGACTAATTAGTTTAAAGAACAATTATTTAAATACAGTCAAAGAGTAAACAGCCGTGACCGAAGCGTCACGCCACACTTGCCGCTTAGACATTACCTACTTTATTAAGAATACGTTCTTTCTTTACCTAATTGCTTGCAAATTAGACGGTATCAGTGTGAAGCTCTTACATATTCAATGGCTTTTCGGCCTGATTGTAGGTCATACACATGACTGAACATGCTATAGGATCTTTTTCTAATAACAGATTTTTAAAATTTCCGTATCGTGCTTATTCTTAACTGATCAATTAAAATTATTTACAAAGAAATTCCGGATATTGCGTGACTAAAATTTCAATTGAAAGTTGTTCGTTTATTGCATAATTACGATAGCTACATTAATAAGCTTAAAGGTAAACTTACGATATTAAGTCGTCTTGACTTATCTACTGATGTTATATGTCGATTTGATACTAAAAAATCATTTAAAGCAGTACACATTTGTCCTCGTCATATTAAGCGATCATTTTGATGTAATATCAAAATGTAGGTGAGTGGCTTCCGGTGGGAAGTGCATACTATATTCCGATTCAAATTCATTTCCCGTCCGTATCGTGCTTTGACAGCACGCAATCCATTTCTGTGTACACACGAACGTTTCTCTTAATCTTATGTAAAGAGGAACTCTTGAATATTACCTAATACAATACTAACAGGATTTTAAAATTCACTAACTATACAGATATCATTTTTCTGTAGGTAACTGTGGTTACAAGACAAAATATCTCACATTACCTATTAAATGTTGCGTATGTTAGCGTATGTATGTATTCAGAGATTTTCCGTAAAAAAGCTCTTATCTACGCAGAAACAAACAGCTTAACCCGTATTTGCTCTTAATTCCGTAGCATTACACAGATTATAATTCGATTTGCAGTACAATTCGTAATAAATCGTGTGAGCTCACGACTTCCCACGCCGCTCACAAGCCGTCAAATCGTACTTTTTACTCCACATTATAAATTCAATACGTTAGATGCATCACTGCACTCCCCATATATATACTAGTGATGGGTTTAAACATCGTATCTACAGTTATCCAATATTAAAAATAAGAAGTTTTGTCACTTCTTTTGGTGGTGAATTTTGAGAACCTCACGTATAATAATTTGCTATATTTAATAATTACTAATTATACACAGTTAACACTTCCATGATGGAAAAATATGATTGTTTCAACTCAAATTGTACTGTTTGCTTTGTGTTTTCTATTTTGTTTATATGGTGAAGAATAAAGTGTTTTCATTCATTCAAATAGCTCCTAAGTAATAATAAGAAGAAAAAATAAAATGTTATTCCGCTATCCATACTTCCGTAACCACCGACTAAGTTTTTCCATCCAGCACATCACTAGCACATTCAGGCGGACCATTAGGCACAAAAACGTGTGTACTCTATAACATTACATATTCTTTGTGGATCGTTTAGCACTTGCAAGTATCTACTTCCTAATGAACACAGATTTATTGCTAGTACAAGGATTGCGATCGTGTTGTCTCCATTTGTCTTGGTCAACTCTCATTATGACGGACTCTAAAATGCATCAAGTAAATATTTAAGTCTTATTTGCGGCGATTACTGGTTATGTTGAAAATCTTCCTTTAACTGGCAAACTTTCTGAATTAAATTGAATTTGATGTTTGATAGAATACACACAATCGACAGAAGAACAAATGCTTGGTTTTTTAGGATCAAATGGCTTAATTAGATTTTTGTACTCGCCCTTAAGTTTCAGCAGCATATTGTTTGAAGAAAATTAAATTTCCCTATAAATAAATAAATATTGCTGGACATTTCACAAATTTCTATCTACCCCCAAACTAAGCACTAAACAGAGCACATAGTAGAGTACTATGTGAATAATATCAGATAACTGATAGGATAGCTGTATACTTTTTTTTGTAAATACATACTTATAATATATAGAAAAACACCCAGACCCGGAACAAATATCTGTAGATCATGCAAACATTTGTTCTGCGGCGGGAATCGAACCCGCTACCTTCTGCGTCTCAGCCGGCTATTTACCCACTGCGCCACGGAAGTCGTCACGGAGGCTATGTTGATATCTATGCCATAATATAATCTACGAAAACACTTGAGCATATTTTTATATTAAATCGCTTGTCATTTTATTTCTAGACCAACAAAGAAATATAAATAGTTAATAGTTCAGCTCCTCGAACCATTAACAGGCAGACTAGGTTATTGACAGCTTCCAAATCCTACGGTGGTATAAAAAACCTATACTAAAGCTAAAAGCATACCAGTTTGCGTATTCATACGTCATTCACTCGTAGAGGTACGCCTACGGTCCGTTATGTTTGTCGGTTCGTTGCAAACGCCTCGCTAATAAACTGTGGAATAGATGAATACTCATCAATGTTATGGGGCTTAATAGATTTATAAGTAGAATGGAAGGGGAGTGATAGCTGGTCATCTCATACGACATTACAGATATACAAGAACAATCAGCGATAGAAAAATATAAGGAAAAAAAACATGTACATGAGCCAGATAAAAGCGAAAATCGCTATCATGTCGTATAACGAGGGAAAAGAGCCTTGGAACGAGACAAATGGAGGGAGATTCATCAGAGAAAATAATTATATTTTTTTGTGGATTTTGAAGGCAATTTTCGAACGACACCTAGTTTTTCTAGCTGATCTTAATAGATCATCTAAGTTAAGGTAATTTCTGCGCAGTCAATATTTGGATAGGTGATCGCTTGTGTCATTTTGACCATATTTTTAATGTGGCACTAAAATCAAAACAATATTTATTTAGCATTAAAAATCTTAGATAAAATAAAAAATAAAATAAATAAATATTGCTGAACATTTCACACAGCGCTATCCAGCCCCAAACTAAGCAGAGCTTGTACTATGGGAACCAGATAACTGATAGAATACTTATATACTTTTTTTTGTAAATACATACTTATAATATATAGAAAAACACCCAGACACGAAACAAATATCTGTAGATCATGCAAACATTTGTGCCGCGGCGGGAATCGAACCCGCTACCTCCTGCGTCTCAGCCGGCTATACGCCCACTGCTATTTAGATCATTTTGAATCGTCAATTTACTCCTCGCGAGTCATCAATATATGCAAGTAAGAGAGTAGGTACCTGTTCACGAGTTACGAGAATACAGAGATGTTAAAGCTGGTGTTTAAAGACCCAAAAACCTGTGCCTTTATTAAAGCAAGGCCGGACGTGCCCTATAAAGAACGGAAGCGCTCGTGTAAAGTCAAAGTCAAATATTTTTATTCATTCAAATCACAAGGATCACTTTGAAACGTCAATTTTACTGCCTGTTCCTTCTCGACCAAGCCAGGAAAGAAAGACAAGAAACAAGGCAGAATGCAGAAAATAAATTACGTCTAAATTGTAACATTTTGAACGAGTTGGAGCAATTTCAATCCCAAGCTTCTCCATCATCTAAATAATCTGATATTTTATAGTAAGCTTTTGTTTTTAACAAAGATTTTGTTTATTTACGTTTTTAATTGTCAATTTTTGTACATCCCTTGGGAGTTTGTTATAAAAGCGTACACCTTGCCCTTCTAATAATTTACTAACTTTATGGAGTCTACAAGTGGCAACAGCGAGTTGTGAATTTCACTCAAGGGTAGGTATTCATTTATTCACGCCAAAAAATACTAGTTATCTTTATCTTAAAAGTAAGTTTTAAGACACCTACTAAAAATTAGGGTCAAACGGCATATTAAGATAAAAACTTTGATAAAGACTTGCTGTTCCAAAAACCATCATGTTTCGAAATATTTATCTCTGTTCCATTAGCGAGACGTATTATCTGTCTGTCACGAGCCCTACAATCAGGTTGTGTACACAGACCATAGTAAAACACTTAGCGATGGCCCACTCCAATGTAAACTGAACCTTAGAAACCTTATTTGTATAGGAACAAAAACTTTGTATGTTTGAGCTTTTATTGTAATACAACGAAATGTTCAAATTCATGTGAAATTGATAAATAACGAACACAGTTTTTTGGGACTTAGTACGACTTGCGCGACGATGCCTAAAGTATTTAGCGGCTAAATATGATTTAAGGAGTCAAATCATACAAATACGTCAAATTTAAACATGTTTAGTCGCTAAATACAGTTAGGGATCGTTATACAAGCCGACCTTAGATTCGATTTATAATTAAACTTGTATTTCTGCGAAAGATTAAATAAAAAATATTTTCATTTTCTAAGCTTAATTACACGTTTTGCATAAGAACAAGCTACAATAACTATAAGTATACTATACTATAAGTAGCGAGTGTAAATTATTATTACCTGTGAGTTTACAATCCACCTACTTCTCTCATAAGTGCAATTGCAGGTGTACCATTATTTACAGCTTGCAACTCAGCTGGTACTTATATGCAAAACTTCCCTGATATCAGTAGGGCTAGCACAGCGATTTCCTTATCTACTCTTCGAAGAGACGACAAGGCTCTGACCGCAACTTGTATTTCTGCGTGTATTATTATTTGTTTTTCTTATATTGTTTTTTAAATTTGAGTGTGATGTACAATAAAGCGTTATTCTATTCCATTCTCTGTCGATTCTTCCGAAATTGTCTTTGCCACGAGCAGGCTCAATACGTTTTATTCCTAGACAAGAAAAAGATCCTCTGTCTATAGTAACGAAAGTTGTACCTATATATAATTAATTAAATATCTAACCAAAAATTGCTGGCAAGCGCGTGATTGAGAAGAGTGCGAAAGAGACAACTTGAGAAGACAATGTTGTCTAGGCATCATAAGACCTATACAATTTCAGAAGAAAGTTGTCTATCCTTAAATGTCAAAAATAGAGAAAATGGTGGCTATCGTGCTTGTAGACTCGGCGTTGTAGACTACTGTCGAGGAAGCGTCGACAACGTTTCTTCCCGTTCACTCTCGCAATCGCCGTGCTTGAGACGGTCGACAAGGGTCTTCTTTGTTCCAATAAATGACTCATGACTAACCCCTTCTCTACAGTGCTAGGCCTACAGGTGAGACGAGGAGAGAAATTAAACCAAAATTTATTCCCATAAACGTTGCCATTTCGCAAAATGTATGTAAAAGTAACTGTTGCCTGAACACTGAACACTAGAGGAATAATAATACGCCTAAGTTATAGTCTAGCTAGGTTTACCTATACTAGTTCTAGAGTTGGAATTTAACTGAGCTATGTCTAACAGTACTCCAGTTACGTGACTTAGAAAAATCAGCATTCATCTACTGCAACCTGCTTCCATGCTTAGGTACTTGCAAAGTATACGTCCATTTTACAACCTTATTCATAAACTGTTACAGTATAAAATAGCTTGTGAATTATTGTACCTAAGCCTGTTTTCTTGTGCGGAAAATGGTGATAAGTGCGCTACATAAACTGCCCTTTGCACAGAATGCGCTCGCGCATCTGTTCTTCCGCCTTGACAGCTTTTTGTGGTTCCGTCCGTCATAATAGGATGTCGATTCGAGCACCCAACATCCTCATTATCTTGCTAAATCATTTTCTATAAGTATCGCTATATGGAGCAGAAAAAGCTTTATTCAGAACTTAGATTTATTGTTGCAAACTGTCAAAAATCAATAAGAAACACCTAAAATTGTTTTTAATTTAATTAAAATGGTATTTCCCCGAGCGTGAGAAAAACACATAATGCTAGAAAAGGAAGCTTTATATCAAATGCTATGTTTGGATCATCACCTTGACATTTCCAAATCAAGTTTTCAAGGGACACGCAGAGGTCGAAATCTTAAAACCAAAAGCGATTCACAAAAAGGATTACGAAGACCGAATTAACGAACACATCTGCTTGAAACTGGTCGATTCCACCTGCTCCGTAACAATCGCGAAAAACCATCCTTTGGCAATCGGGCAAAAACGGGCCGGTCGACACAACAGGTGCTATGATATTTATGGCTAAACAGTTTGAATTAAACTCGTATGAAGATGCCCTGTAATTGCAGAGAAACAATGTTACTTGGCCACTAACAGGACTGAATACCGAGTTCTGTAAATAGACGCTAAGGTTTCGCTTTTATCGTTTTGTATTCTACATTAGCTCTACGCAATTGTATAAGGAATTGTATTCATTAACTCCACCTATTCAATAATCAGTTTCTATTCAATATTACTTTGCAGTACTTTTTGCTTCATACTAAAGGCAATAATGATAGTTGTTGTAACATTTTCTTTAGCAAAAACAAATAGGTAGTAGACATTAAACATTATGTTTGTGGGCGAATCCGGCAGGAAATGCGTGGGCGTTGTGGACATTATACGATGTTAAACGAAACTCATAAAATTTTGCCTTCTCAATTCAAATTAGATTTATTTCTCGTACCACTAAAGCAGATGCATATGTTCTGCCAAACTCAATAAAAAATATGTAAACTTATTCGTATCCTTAGATTAACAAGTTAGACAACCTGTCTGTAGAAATAGATTACTAATTGGTTTATAAATATTTTTAAAAGCCATAAATATGGGTTGGCAAATGCGGCTCCACGCATTCACCCCGATATTATCCACCTTATAATATCGCAAGAGTTTTTGCGCCGTCACATGTTGCCCACCTGACGTTCACGTGCCAATTCGAAATGCATCTTTATTTAGACCATGTGGCAACATATGTAGGCCTCTAATACTTTTATTAATAAGCTTAGAATCGTCGTCATTATCACAGCTCGGAATCACTCACTGCTGGGTCTAGGCCTCTTTCGAATGGAGACCACGTAGCGTAGGACGGCCCACCACTAGATGGAAAGATGACCTGTGAAAGATTGCTGGGGGCTGTTGGGTGCCGGCCGCACAAGATCGGTTGGAAATCTATTGGGCAGTGGAAGCCTGTGGTCTGACGTATGACGATGATGATAACAATCTCGCCTTCGAAAAAAAAACTTAAAGTGAACTTACGTCTTGAAAATAATGTTTAAAATAACAAGAAGGTAAAGAAGAAAGTAAAGTCTAAAATTTACCTGTTGATTTCAGGCCATGTGGTCGTCTTTTGTCAAAACCTTACGTCATGTGTGGGGTTCGTTGGTCGAAAGGACGATACACAGTCACACATATTATACCACATACAAAATAACCATGTAATTTGGTTTATAATTTTAAGAATAAGAATAAAATGGTCACGGGTCTCCATAAATAAATTTAATTAGGCATCATATCGTAGTAAAAATAGAATTAATTTATTTTAAACACCTGCAGACAGCATGTGTTTCGTATATTTATCTGCCTACTTAATAAATAAACATCACAAACTGCAAACAATTACGGATAAATGATTGCCCGTTATTTTGATCTCCATCTTTATTTATCAACTTTATCATGCCTTAATATGTATCTGCTTATCAGCACAGTATAAAGAGAGATCTAACTCATATCCAGCAGTTTTAGCACTAGCGCCCAAAACAGACTAACATATCTATGCCGGGCTTCGTTTTTTTTATTTAGCTAACCTTTGTTTCTTCATTCTCAGGTGTTATGGCATCTGGATATATTCCGGCGCAGCTTCCGAGAGCTGACCGGCCATGCCTGCCTCGGCCCGTCCTGCATTTTTTGCGCGCTCAAGGTAAGAACCCTATTCGTAGAAAAAAAACAGTTATGTAATGCATTAATTACTTCATGAAAGATGGAAGAGAATTATATTTTGAGATTTCTCAGAAAGTTAAAGCAGTCCAAATAGGTATTTTTTAACTGAAATTCAAATTCAATGTTCATTACAACATGGGATCATTTTGAAACGTCCATTTTACCGCCTAACTTTACGCGACTAAATCCAGCTACTATTTAAAGCCTTAGTCAGTTTATCTACACGTAGCGTCAAGCAAGATAAGAGAAGATTGAGATAAAGGGATTCAAAAGAAAGTGTGCCTTGTTTAACAATTTCGTAACTAATTGGTCCAAATCAGTACTTGAGTCTAAAATATATTACGCAACCAAAGCTTAACGAGAATCAGTAAAAGTTTGTGTAGACTTGAGTCTTGAGACAGAGAATTTATCATTGTCTACTAACTATACCCTGACTGTTGACCAAAACGACATAGAACAGTTACGTAGATAAGTTGGGTACTTAATGTACCTATGATAAAATAAACCGCTATATCTAGAATCTCAATACGTACCTAGGTATTATCTTCTATTAGATTCAGTTCAGTTCAGGTTCAGTATGCTTCTCTAAGTTATCTTAAGTTTATACCTCAAGTTATCCAAGCTCTATACATAGAGACATAGTGTTTCAATCATGGGTTTTAACGATAGATTTGTATAGGTAATAACTATTTGTCCGCATTACACAAAGGTTAACTGGAAGAGGATGCTATCTAGCATTAAGTTCGCCTATGTACAGATTATTTTCTCTCACTTACGGTCGAAAGGCGCAATAGGCACTGTCACTGTCAATGTCAACTTTCAACATTTTTTGCAGCTGGCTTTACCGATGGCCATTTGTCTATAAGAGAAAGATTACTGTGACCTCGGCCGTCGCACGCTCAGACTCGAAACGTGACCTTTGAGAACAATAGCTGTTCCGACTAAACACAGAGCTTTCGACACTGACGGTACTGCTAACATTTAAAACGTAGCTTATTCTCAGTAAATACTTAACTAGTGGTTCGGCTCGAGCTGAGATCTCGCGAGTCTCCCATAAAAACAAAAAAATATATATTTGTAATGTTTGACTATCCAAATAGTGCCATGAAAAGCACAACCAACTTGACCTACAGTTTCATTCAAATTACAGGTAACGGGAGTTCATGTTAATTGGTTAAACTTTTTTGGGGTAGAAATTGCAGTTATTTTGGATTTCAAAGTTTTACTTATATTTGTGTCACTAAAGCTACCCTGTGAATTTCGTCAAAGTTCAGTTTTTATTATGGCTAATAACTCAAAAAGTACAATGATTAAACTAAAAATTTGAAATACGAGGTCGAAATGTACTAATGAAGATCTTTTATTAGACGTCCCGTTTAACCTAATAGTCTGGATTTGATTTTTTTTTACCCTTCTTGAATCCCAATATCAAAATATATCTACATACAACGCCGATTTGCCCAAGTTGATTTGGAGATCTCGCTTCGCTCGATCAATGAGGAAGAACTCCATGAATGGTTTTAAATTAACTGTAGGTTAGTGTTGTTTGAGTGTAACTGGCATTTCAGGTAAAGTTTGTTGAGCGTCAGTTTAGTAGAAATAGAACTCTCTATAACTTATTAGTTATTGCAGATTTCCGGCTCAAGTATAACCACAGATACGTTAATACTACACTAGTAGTAAAACGAAAAAAAAACTAAAGATTAAGATTCTACTACAATATAAAATAAAAAACTAATAGGTACATTTTATTACAAAATTATACAGAAACAGCAAAGAGGCAGTTTTATTATACATACTTGTTAATTGCCAGTAACTTTCTGAAGCTAGATTGCGCCAAGATTTTCATGGAAGCTATTATTTAGAACGTGTTGGCTTAAAATAGCCACTTTATTATGCCAGTGCAGCGTCCAGCGTCCTATGGGGTTAATCTCAGGACTAGACCGGTTCTGTTGTTAGATCGGCGCCTACACTTGAATCGTGATTCAACTATGTCTAGGTATAGCTATAGCAGAGTACAACTTTAATAGGCTTAGGTTTATAGCCCTTTGTCTCTTTCCGCGAAAGGTTTTACGATAAATCAAGCGGTAGGACTTCAATGGACGGAATTCTGTACAAATAAGGTTCTGGTTGCTTTTTAATAACCAAGTTAAAACCACTTTCTTCATGAAGCGCCCAACAAAAACATATTAAAACGATCAAGAACCGTCATTCGATTTAACTTTCGAATTAATTCCATGTCAAGAGTAAAGATGGCGCGCGTGCGGCGTAAGCTTCTATTTTCAAACCGGTATAAGTTGGCGCGCTTTTCAACCAACTTGCGCGAGTTCGTGGAACTTTTAGCCTCTCCCGTGATTGGTCGGGAGTTGTTGTTGTGGCGCCAAGTCCCTATACACAGTATACATAAATACAAACACAGTTAATTCTGTTTTTGTATAATCACAGCATAGGTATAGGTATTACGCTATACTATATCTACATACTTATTCATTATCACTTCACTAAGTATACAGTTTTTACTTTGTATAAGTTGATAAAAGCTCGAAGGGTAGTTTTACGCACGTTTATGTTTTTTGTAGATGTAAATGTCTGTGCTCGACCATTGTAAAACAAGTTTATTAAATTTTACCAATAGTTAGTAGCTACTTGGAAAATTAACCCACGCGTTTAAAAGCGTAACTACCTACACAAATGGTTGTTTTACGTCTATGACGGGCCACTAATTGTTGTGCACTGCAAAATAACTTTCAATTGTGATGACAAATATTTACGTTCCGGAAGAAAAGCGAGGAAATCAAGTATGAAGTGACTTAGAGGTGCTACGATTCCGATAAGATTGAAACCAATGAACCGTAGTATTTGTTTAGTTACTTATTTTTATAGTAAGTTAATATTGTCGTTGTTTTAGACAAATGACCACAGTTGTGAATTTATTTGTCTTGTTGAGTGTACCCACAATATACCTGTAGGTAAAAAAAATAAAGTGGCACTACGGAAGTGCCGACAGAAGTGAAAACTTGAACAATTATTTGTTATTGAATCGTCAGGAACGGTGTCGGTAACGGTAACAGTGTCGCAAGTTCAATGGTTTTCCCCCATCTCAAAAAATGCCCAACGCGCCTAAAGAAATTGCGCTTCAATAAAATTTGGATGTGGCAAAATGATCATGATGGATGTCGCATAAACATGAAAATTTATGAAAGTTGTCTTATGCCCCTCCACAAACTAAATAAAAATCTAATTATATACAGAGGTGCCGGTAACAGTGTCGCTAGTTCAATGGTTTTTCACATCAAAAATAACAATATCGGCATACATCTCTTTTAAAATAACTAGGGGTTGCCTGAGCCTTTCCGGTATTTGATTGGTGGGAACATGTATAAATTGACGATTTTTTTTATTGAATATATAAAATGAGAGTGAGAAGTTCTATTATTAACCCAGTAGGTATTGAATGGCTATTAGCTCAGTAAATACAAAAAGGCTAAAGTAAGCTAGTGATAGTAACAATACACTCAACATTATCTGCTCGGATATCAACTAATTAAAACTTTTACTTCGGCTCGGCCACTTTCTTGTAACGGTGTCTCGTGTATAATGTTCTTGGTTTTATTGTTTTGGAGTACTATTAAATACTGAAAGAGTATTTGGAAGATTCTGTAAATAACTGCTTAAGAGTAAAACTCGCTACCGGCGCGTGTTTCTCTGAACCATTAATAATCTCATAGTTTTCAAGTCTAAAAGTAAAATATTTTTTCTAGGCAAAAGTCCAAAAGCTTCATCCAATCCATGCCTTATCATCAGATGAGGTTTTGGTCAAATGATTGTTTATAACAAATGAACCATGTTTAATTTAATGCTTAATTTGTTATTTGATCGAGTGAAGTGAGATCTCCAAATTAACTTGGGCAAATCGGCGTTGTACTTGTATGTATGTATGTTTGTTTGTCCGACGATAACTTTCGAAGCGTTGATCCGATCTTCGTGAAATTTGATACATAGGTAGGTAGTGATAGCACAATTTTGGTGTGACCAAGTGAGCTAAAAATGTTTGGGGGTTGTTGAGATATTGGGGTTCAAGAAAGGTAAAAAAAAAATGAAAATGAGACTGTTAGGTCAAGTGGAACGTCAAATGAAAGGTTTTTATTAGTACGTTTCGACTCCGATTTTATTTTAAGTTAAGGTTTTGTAGTTTTTGAGTTATTAGCCATAATAAAAACTGAACTTTGACAACATCCACAAGGTACACCAGTGACCCCACAGTGTTGTAATTTAGTAGGCTTGTAGCTTTAGTGACACAAATATAGGTAATAGTCTGAAATCCAGAATAACTGCTTTTTGTACCCCAAAAAAATGTACTTAACCAAATAACTTACTTGTAATTTGAATGAAATTGTAGTTCAAGTTATTTGGTTGTTATTTCGTGGCACTATTTTAATAGTCAAAGATTACAAATAATAGTTTTTTGTTTTAATCGGAGACTCGGGAGATCTCTTAAGTTTTAGCTACGCGTTATATCAGAAAGGACAATGCGTAAAGAAACTATAAAAATTAAAGAAATACTTACTCCATTGCGTAAATTTTTGTGTAGCAACATTTTTTTCTAGGAAACGGATTATAAAGGTTGGGTCCAATAAAATGTTACAGTACAAACGTTCGATTGATACGAAAAAATGTGTACGGAATAAAGTGGACCACAGAGAAATGACAATGTTTTAACAGTAGCCAGATCTAGACACGTTTCTCAGAACTGTGTCACGGTACTACGTGCCTCAACCGCATGCAAATGGGGCCAGCAATTACTTCATACCCATTCTAGCACCATTATAAATAAATTATATTATTTCTAGGAAATAATAATTCGTTTTAAATTATTGAATAAATTGAAACGGCTATATGACTGCAGACGGTTATTTTGTAGATTCATGTGTTTTTTTTCAATTTTAATGAAAATAAATAGGCTCTTTAGTTGATTTCCACGGTGGATATTTACAGATTTCCTAATCAATACTTATGCAGGCCCACAAGGTTATCCTTCTAGGGGGTTATCAGAGACATGAAAAACATGTAATATTTTACTTCATATTAACTTCAGCAATTAACCTTCGAACTAAAAGATGCTTTCATATTTTCGTTGGTAACAAATAAATTAATTATTAATGCTGGACAATTTACGCATTGCAAATAAACTAAGCATAACCGAAACATGAATGAATGAATAAAATACTCTTTATTGCACACCAAACAAAAACACAGTAACAAAGGAAATAAACAATAAATAACGGTACAATGGGCGGTCTTACCGCTAAAAGCGATCTCTTCCAGAGCGATCTCTTCCAGAAACATTGTCGGTTGTAACACCGATATAACGATACGTGGTAAATTCTGTATTTATAATAATGATGAAGCAAAACTAAATAACTGATAAAATCATTATTACAAATAAGGGATTTATCACGTACCGTTTTATCGGTGTTTCGACCTACAAAGCTTCGGTTCAATTCGTGAACCTTCGTCAGGGTGCGAGCTGCGTCCCGATAAATCCAGATTTACAATAATGATTGAAATAAATCACGAAAGTTTTGTAAAACTGATAGAATACTTAGGTACCTACATTTTTTTTTACTATATTATACATATATCATATATTATCAGTGCGAGGCGAGACGTTATTCGGAGCGGATCGCACTCACCCTGATGAAGGTTCACGAATTGAACCGAAACATTGTCGGTCAAAACACCGATAAGACGGTACGTGATAAATCCCGTATTTATAATAACTAGTGTTCGCCCCGAACTGAGATCTCTCGAGTCTCCGATTAAAACAAAAAAATATTATTTGTAATCTTTGACTATCAAAATAGTATTTTTCAAACTTTCGCGATCACAGTACATAATTATTGATTAAAACGGGTATTTATCGCGTATGTACCTTTTATCAAAATAGTGCCACGAAATAAAAACCAAGTAACTTGACCTACAGTTTCATTCAAGTTACAGGTAATGGGAGTTCATGTTATGTGGTTCTCTTTTTTGAGGCACAAATTGCAGTTATTCTGGATTTCAGATTTAACCCTATATTTGTGTCACTAAAGCTACACGAATACCAAATTTCAGCATTGTGGGGTCACTGGTGTACCCTGTGAATTCGTCAAAGTTTTGTTTTTATTATGGCTAATAACTCAAAAACTCCAAGGATTAAACTAAAAATAAAAACGGGGTTCAAATGGCCTAATGAAGACCTTTCATTTGAGGACCTACTTAACCTAATAACCTCATTTTCATTTATTTCCCCCTCTTGAACCCCAATATCTCAACTACCCCCCAACATTTTTAGCTCATTTAGTCACACCAAAATTGTGCCATCCCTACCTATGTATCAAATTTTACGATGATCGGATCAACGCTTCGAAAGTTATCTTCGGTCAAACAAACATACATACATACAACGCCGATTTGCCCAAGTTGATTTGGAGATCTCGATTCGCTCGATCAATGATTGAAATAAATCACGAAACTTTTCTAAGTAAAATATATTAGACATACTTATTTTCTTAGTAAGCGATGAATCTGAAACTACTGTATGGGTATATGCATTTGTTATACGATATTGTCAGTGTTATGTTATGCTTGTTCTCTATTACAGCTTATAACAAAAAAGTATATTGTGTAATAGAGTTTACTTCCTCCTATCTAATAGAACTATCGCACGGTATGTCGTGCAATAGGACTATTACGTGACTACCTTTAACCAATGCTTAGTAAAGCTGTCTTTTAAAGTAGCATCTGTCTAGCTTCGTTCGCGTGGATAAAAATTTGATTTTGCTATAAACTACCTACGCAACTATGGAACACTTTACTATCGTATGTTTTCTTGAAGATTACTATAGGTAAGAGTGTATAGGTGTCCTCTAGGAGTAGATCTTCGTGCATCCATTAGACCACATCATCCCTTACCATCAGGTGAGATTGTGGTCAACCGAAGATCTATAGGTGTTAAAAACTCCATCACTTAGTTCAGTTCATGATCATGTAATAAATATCAAAATTTACATAAGTATTTTATTTTCATTGCTATTGTTAGTAGTATTTATTAACTACGAGTAGATGTTGCTAAAACCATATCGATGGTCTTCGGGTGGCCTAAAAATTATGTCACAAAGGTTGGCTATATAAGTACATGAAGGCTAAAAATAAAGTGATAAAAATGTAGCACCGTACAAATAAAATAAAGGTCTTTTCAGGTCTTTTCGAAAAGTCGACGCTGACCATACTCGATAATACACGTAATCTCCGGATTAATAAACCATCACGCCTACGGGATAGGAAGGACAGCTCTTGGGTCCAAGTCCATCCCATGGTATATTTTAGATAGTATTACGTAGTGACTCGGCAGTATCCCGCAGTACCCAGGGCCGTAATAAGGGGGTAAATCCTTCAGAAAACTTTATTTTTAGATAGGCCTGAGTCAGGTCTTATAAGTGGACATTATTCCGTTACTTAGTAGTAAAATTCTAGTCCATTTTTTCCTTATTGTAGGGAACACCCTACTTTCCCGATATTAATACGTCTAGCTATTTACATTATGTATATACATCCTACCAATATTACATTTATTTAATCTAACTTACTGAACTACTATCATAAACCAAACAAATAAATAGTACACTAAAATAATAAATTCCCAAGCATAGTCAGGCGTAACCCGTAGTATGCGCTGGACATTGTATTTTAGGCATTCCTTTGTGCGAACCGGGTCCGCTCGAACTTCAGAGCAATGCGCGGCCGCCACGCCAGGCTAGTCTAAAGCCAACCTCACGACAGGGTATCCGTGGCCGACGCTCAGCCTCCCGCGTCCTTTCCGGTAATCATCCTCCGCTTAACGAATCTTTCTCCTGTGGACTTGCTAATATCATTCCTTCAATGTGCTAGTGTTCATATCTTTTGGCTATCGACCTCTTGTGCTTGTGTTCTATCTAACATTATATTATGCTGGTGGATTTGACTTGTGTTAAGTGTATTATTTACCTGGCGAACCCATTCATTTACCCTGGGGCTAATCCCCATACTTATTCTTTACAAAACCTTAGAAATATCGTATTCTTCCTTTAAAAAATTCATGACATAAAAAATGCTCTAACTTCGTTCCACGAAGTAAGTACAATTAGCTCTCGAAACCTACCTTCTATTGGTTAATGAAGCAGTTGATTAAACGGTATTGTAATTTTGATCTAATACCGTTATGCACAAACCGTTTTGGTTCTACGTTCTGGATGCTTACAAGGTATAAAACATTTTACCGTCGTCTGTTTTTCCTAGAGACTAGAAACAACCCGGGCCTCTTTGACGTAAGAATGAATAAGTGTCTTCTATATCTTCGTGCTTCATCGTAGACCACATCATCGCTTACCATTAGGTGAGATTGTCGTCATACGAAGATATATTTTGGAAAAACTATCGTCTCAGATAGGTTTCGGACCTCTAAAATCACATAAACCCCTTTCTCAAAAGCAGCCTCCTTACTACAGCCCTGTCAGACAAAACGGTGTAAACAAGAAGCCAAGACCGGTTCTGCAGCTGCGCGTGCCCAACTATACGTACGTACGTACAACTATACGTTGTAGTGTATGATTACAGACAAAAGTGGATAAGAAGAAATGGTAGAGCACATTAAAAAGTACATAAATAAATAGATAGATAATTCTTTATTGCACACCATAAAACAATACAATTAAAAAGAACAACGTAAATCTACGTGATACAGTGGGCGGTCTTATCAATAAATTGCGATCTCTACCAGACAACCTACATACAAACTTTTCTGTATAGGCAGAACGCGTTGAATTGGTATGAGATGAAGAAATATATTATGTACTCTGGTAACTTAGGTAAGAGCTGACATGTTGAATATTGTAAATAATGACATTATCATCATCACCTCAGCCCGTCTGCACCCACTGTTGGGTATAGGCCTTAATAATTAATTAAGTAAATTAGTAAATAATTTAATCTCAATAAATTAAATTTTTCTATGATAGAACGCTGATTGGAATTGCATGATTTAAAAACGTAATTAAACAAAATCTTTATAAAAAAGCCTACTATAAAATACCGGATTATTTAGATGATAGATAAGCTTGGGATAGAAATTGCTCCCAACTCGTTCAAAATGTTACAATTTAGACATAATTTATTTTCTGTATTGTTATGTATTCTAAACGGATCATTAAAAAAACAACCAGCCTTTCCTTCCTGGCTTGGTCGCGAAGGAACAGGCAGTAAAATTGACGGTTCAAAGTGATCCTTGTGATTTTAATGAATAAAAATATTTGACTTTGACATGCGATAAACGCTGATTATGGACGAACTCGAACTGTATCACTTACCACCTGTTACTAAACCCATATTAGCAATAAATAAATTGATTGATTGATTGAACTATGTATCCAGGTATTTTTCATACTTTTGTAGACAAATTAATGTTTTCGATTTAATTTCAATTACAATTACATTCAAGACCAGACTAAATAAGCTTTTGCTGCAAGGGTGTTTTTATTCAGTGGATGATTTCAAGTTACAATGCAATTCAAAATGACTTAAGTAATTCTATTAATATTTGACTTTTTTTTTATTATCTCTTTGACATCGTTATTTAAGTGTTGTTTTTGTTACGGTTTGTATTTTGTATTGTGTTAGTTTTATTGCTTTTTTTATGTGTATGGTTATTTAATTTAATGTATACCTATGTATGGTGTTTCAAATACAATTGGTTGATTGTTTTATGAATAAAAATTTTGAAAGAAAATAATAAAAGAAAATGAAATTCAATAAATAGGTAGTAAATCTTAATTTTGGCAGATTCTAATAACCAAAACTTCTTAATTACCTTTTGCATATAAAGGGGTGGATATATCTGTTCAATACCTACCCTTTCGCGAAGACTTCAGTTAACTCGAGATTATGATGCATGCAACTGTGAAAAATATCAGGACACACCCTTATATCATGTTCATAATCCCGTTTTTAGTGAAAAAAAAATTCAAAATGTGCTGTTATCGATATAAATCTGGATCGTGTTTAAGTTGTCTGTAACTTCCTAATTAATAAAGCCTTAAAATAAAGAGTGAAATGCCTTGCCTGAGTCTGTGTTTCCTGATAATTACAACATGGGTGTCTTTAAATCGTGAGTAAACAGGTTTCTTCTAGGCAAGCGTGATCTAACGCGAGTCTATAAAACAAATGGTATTATTATTATATGCCCGTTGTGTCCAATCCCACTGCAGGGCAAATGCCTCCTGAGCTAAACTGCCACCTTATGGCAATGGCTTAGGGCCAATGGCCCTTACTCGCGAACAACAGGGACGAGTGGAAAAAAATAGGAGGCAATTTTCAAAAACTTTTCTCATCGCCTCTACCTGCGCCAGAGTCCAATCACTGTTGAGGATCAAAGCACGCTCGCGCGTGATCTATCCCATGAACGTATCAAATGTATGGCCTATCAGGGGTTTCACGACTGTATGCCAGTACTCAGGCCTTGGGCGTAAAGGGCTATCGATGATGTGGTTTATATCCAGCCAGGCTAGCGTAAACACACGGTCTGGATGTTTTTCTATATATTATAAGTATGTATTTACAAAAAAAGTATACATATATGTATTCTATCAGTTATTTGGTTCCCATAGTACAAGCTCTGCTTAGTTTGGGGCTAGATACCGCTGTGTGAAATGTCCAGCCATATTTATATTTATTTTATTTTAGAATGTAGAAACAGTTTTTCAGCTGTTGTACCTACGGTCTCGCATAGAAATGTTACTACATACTATTACATTTAGAAGACGCGTAATCGATTTCCTAGAAATATAAAATGTACGTCACCGTGCAATTCTATTTGGGCCAGCAGTACCTACGCCTAGTATCCCAACCTGCAGACTAAACAGATTTTAACAAGCATAAATATGATGAAATCTTTTGTGGGAGCAGTTGGTTGAAGTGGAACTAAGTTGGCAGAAAATTGCATTATAAAGTCTGCTTGAAGGCTGGCGATACTCGTACCGTTCCATAAACATGCAAATTTTGTCATAAATAAGATTGTAGACGACACACGCTGTTATTGTATTTTATTTTGTTGCATTCCGATACATGTCACGCCATCTGTTGGCGATTTTTATATGTTTTGTTAATAGAGACAAGTTTGAAGGATGCAGACCGGCTTGATAATTGTTTTACACAGAGGGAGTGGTAGTTGCGAACTTACCGTTAGACACGACGCGGCTCCTCAAGATTTCTAACATTAATAGTTGGTCAAAATAAAGCACATGGTTAAATAAATGACTTCTATCTTATCTTCAAAGTGTATCACCTATAATATGGTCCTTCAGAGCCGGATTTAAAATCAGTGAACTGCGAAATACCATCATGTCGGGCGTGACGCCATTATCGAAGGTTCTTACTCGCCGTCAACGCCAGGAACATATGAAAACCAACAAGTTGGAAGGCACACCTATGAAGAAAGAGTTGAAGAAGTTGATTCTTCCTAGCGGCACCAATGATCTCTTATCGTCGCGGGAAGGACACGTATCGACGCCAGTACCGTGCAAGATGTCAGCGCGTGACACTGAGCAGCATTCGAAATGTGCTTCAAAAACGACTATTCAGACTAAGAAATCTACTACGTCATCAGTTGCACGTCGTAAACAACTCGAGTTAGAAGCTGCGGAAGCAAAAGCCAAGATTCAGATGGAGTTAATTGACAAGAAGTTACAAGCTGACCTTGCCAAAGTCGACCAGGAGAGTGAAAAAGCTCATCATGTCGGCACTGATGTAGCTCCAGATGAAAAAGTTGGTACCTATTGTTCATCCCTCCCCAGCGAGAATGAAGTGCACGATAACGTGGAGAAATGGCTGGACACGAACTGTGCATCACCAGTCCAGCACAACAACAGTATCCAACAACTAGCTAACACGTTGAAGGATCTGATGACCCAGTCTTCATCAAAGCACGAAGATAAACTTTTGAGCCGCCTTGCCACGCCACGAGAGCTACCTATCTTCAGTGGTGACTGTATTGAGTGGCTACATTTTAAAAGTGCCTATGATGATTCGTCACGAGTGTGTAGATTCAGTGATAGTGAGAACCTGTGGAGACTCCGTAAATCTCTACGAGGTGAAGCCAAGGAAGCAGTGACTGACTTGCTGATCGGCAACACTCCGCCGTCAGCAGTTATAGAAGCACTTGAACTAAGGTTTGGCCGAGCTGATATTATTATTAGCAACATAACGATGCAATTGAAAAAGCTACCTTCGTTACCTACTTGTTATCAACATGACTTGATAAACTTGTCCGTCAAAGTCAACAATTGCGTGGCTACAATACGCGCACTACACCAGAATGACTACCTACGAAGTCCAGAGCTCGCTGCAGCCATAATATCAAAATTGCCGAGCACCCTGATAGGTAGATGGACGGAGTTTGCCTACAATCGTCTACGCGAAGGCAGATCGAAGCTCGAACTACTAGCTATGTTCTTAAAGATAGAAGCTGAAATGTTATCAGTCGTCGGATGTATACCTCCGCGAGACAAGAAGCCGATGGACGCTCCTACAAAGCGCACTGAAGACAAGTATCGTCATCGTACTGTCTACACATCTTCTGTCGCTGCAACAGCTGATAATAATGTATGTAGATTCTGCCAGAAGGGCACTCATACCCTACCAGAGTGTCGCATATTCAAACGAGCAATGCGAAGAGATAAATGGCGATTTGTAAAAACGCGCGGCCTATGTTATTGTTGTCTACTAACTCGACACAATAAAGATACGTGCCCCGCACCAATGTGTGACGTCGATAACTGTGGCATGGCACACCACCGCCTGCTACACTGGACGAAACCCGAGATGACGTCACAATCGACTGATAAGATGACCGTAAACCCGGAACCTGTACCTGTAACTGCACCCGATGCGTCTATGATGCATTTCGCTCGAGATAGTGACGACGTGAGCATCGCCCCGGATGAATTCGCACTGTTGAAAGTGATCGCGGTTCAATTACGTGGCCCTAAAGGTGTAGTGAATACCTACGCACTTCTGGACGATGGTGCTGAAGTGTCAGTGATCGATGCCGAGCTGGCAGATACCCTAGGCTTAGAGTGTGTTAGTGCGCGTCCTATAAAGTTTACTGATGCATTCGGTTTGTCAGTGTACCAATCAGAAGTGCCTAGTGTAAGAGTAAAAATAACGGGACAGGACAATATTAGTTATGACTGTAAGTTACGTAGATGTGCTCAGTTAAAATTGTGTTCACAAAATTTGTCTATCTTGAATAGTGTAAATAGCACGCACTTATCGCATATCAAACATATGATTTGCACCAATGCAAGTGTAAAGCCAAAAATGTTAATTGGTGAGGATAATTATTTCCTAATAGCTCCTCTCGAGGTTATACATGGAGACAGGGACTCGCTGTACGCATCACGATGTCGGTTGGGATGGACCATCCACGGTTTCCACCGTGGCCGCACTCACTCCTCCACCAAGTCCAGAGTAAGTGAACAAAATGTGTTTCATCTCGCACACTCTCGTGACAATGATATGTCTGAACTCAGCGAACTTAATGACCTGATTAAGAATTCCTTTAATTTTGATTTGACTGGTATTTCACCCGTATCTCGTGAAAATACAGATCATATTCGCGCTATTGATATTTTAGATAGCACAGCCCGTCAGGTAGGTAATCAATGGGAAGTAGGTTTACCGTTCAAAAAGGATGATTTTATGATGCCTGACTCATACAACAATGCCTACTCGCGTCAGCAGTTATTGTTACGGAAATTCCATAAGAATGCTGACTACGCTGATAGGTATAAGAAAGAAATATCTAAATTGATAGATAATGGTTACGCTCGAGAACTAACTGATAACAGCCTCTCAGCTGATCATGTTTGGTATTTGCCACATTTTGGTGTTCAGAATCCTAATAAACCAGATAAGTTACGGTTAGTATTTGACGCCGCCGCTAAGGTAGACGGTGTGTGCCTAAATGATTATTTATTAACCGGACCGGACTTGTATAATTCATTATACGGAATTATGCTAAGATTTCGGGAGAATAAAATTGTAATTATTGGGGATATTCGTGATATGTTTCTCAGAATTAAAATTCGCCCTGAAGACCAGCATGTTCTTCGGTTCTTGTGGCAAGAATCGAATGGTCCGATTAAAGTTTGTCTTATGCAAAGTTTAATTTTCGGTGCAACATGCTCGCCTTTCATTGCCCAATATGTCAAAAATAAAAATGCCTTGAAATACGAGGATATAAATCCTGAGGCTGTAGATGTAATTGTGAATAGCCACTACATGGATGATTGTTGTTATTCTACGTGTGATGAGAGTACGGCTATTCAATTAATAAAAGACATAACTTTTATTCACGCTAAAGGTGGCTTTGAAATAAGAGGTTGGTCGAGTAATAGCAAACCGGTTTTAGATTCAATTCCTACGGAAGCGCTCGCGCACACAGCTGTGCAGTTTAAGCATGGAGCCATGAATACGAGTGAGCGCACTTTAGGTTTGATATGGCATCCTGCGGACGACTCATTTGGGTTTCAGATTTCGCTTGACAGAATTCCTAGTGATATTTTAAATGGTTCTACGCCACCTACGAAAGCTAACATGCTTAGCATTATTATGTCTCTTTACGACATACACGGATTTTTGTCGCCATTTGTTATAAAAAGTAAAATCATTTTTCAAGACGTGCACAGATCTAAAGTTGATTGGGAATGCCGCATCCATTCTGATGAGCACACCAAATGGGTGAAGTGGCTCGATGAATTAAAACTTTTAGAATCCCTACGTATACCTAGGTGGTATAACAATACTGATAGTTGGACTCAGTGCTATCAGTTAGAGATAGGTATAGATAGAAGTGCCGAGCCTATTGTAAATAAACAACTGCACATGTTTTGTGACGCTTCTATTAAAGCTTACGCCGCAGTTATTTATTGGCGTTTTACTCGAGCAGACGGGAATGTATTGGTTTGTCTAGCCGCCAGTAAGAGCCGAGTGACCCCACTGCGGCCTGTGTCAGTTCCTCGACTGGAGCTGCAAGGCGCGCTCATAGCCGCACGCCTCGCGAACTCACTGCAGCGGGAACATAAAAATATGAAGGCTGATAAACGGTACTTTTGGACTGATTCACAAACGGTTTTACAATGGATCCGTAGCGATCCAAGAAGCTATAAACCGTACGTAGCTCATCGCTTAGGTGAAATTGATGAGCTCACGACGTTATCAGAGTGGCGATACGTCCCAACTAAGTTGAATGTAGCTGACATAGCTACCAAAGACGACACGCCGCCTCTGACATACGATAGCGTATGGTTTCTAGGACCACAATTTTTACGGCAACCTGAAGATGCATGGCCTAAGGATTGTAAGTCCACAAAGAAGCCATCACCAGATGTAGTCTTCGAACAAAGGAGCTTGAATGTGGTCACGACTCAGGTCGTTGAATATTCCTTACCTAACGAAAATGACTACTCGTCTTGGTTACGACTCGTCCGAGTAACCGCTCGAATTTTATTGTTTATAAGACGATGTCGACGAATTGATACTTGTTTGAGTGTTGAACTCATGAACGAAGCTGAACTTCTTCTGCTGAGTAAATCTCAACAGGATTCGTTCGCACAAGACATTGAGCTTATCAAGCAAAATAAGCCTTTGTTATCAAACAGTCGTTTGTTAACATTGACACCCTATTTAGACGACACTAATATGTTACGAGTAGCCGGTCGAATCGATAAAGTCGAAGGTGTATCCCACTTGACTATGAGACCCACCATACTCGATGGTCGTCACAAAATAACTCGTCTATTAGTCGAATACTATCATAAGAAAGCTATGCATGGTGCCCACGAACTTGTAGTTAACGAGTTAAGACAACGCTACTGGATTTCGAAGCTGCGTCCTACCGTACGCACGGTCGCAGCGCGCTGCCTGTTCTGCCGATACCGGCGCGCGACACCGCAGCCACAGCGTATGGCGGACCTGCCAGCTGCTCGTCTGCAGCACAATCGACACCCATTCACGTTCACGGGGGTGGATTTTTTCGGACCGATGGAGGTCACTATCGGACGAAAAAGAGTAAAAAGGTACGGCGTAATGTTTACGTGCCTAACGGTACGCGCCATTCATTTGGAAATTAGTGAGAGTCTGAGTACAGACTCCACCATCATGGCGCTCAGACGTATGATAGCTCGCCGCGGTACGCCCAGCGTTATCTACTCAGATAACGGGACGAACCTGCGCGGCGCAGATAACGAGTTAAAGCGGAGTCTATCCGAACTCAATGAGAGTAAACTCCGTGAAGACGGTACCGTAAGAGGTATCGAGTGGAGGTTCATACCCCCTGGGGCCCCTGAGAAAGGTGGTGCCTGGGAACGTATGATACGCACGGTGAAAACGGCCTTGAAAGTCGTTCTTAAGGAACGCGCTCCACACCCTGAGACGCTGTCTACTTTATTCGCTGAAGTAGAAGCCCTAGTTAATAGTCGCCCTATTACACATGTTTCATGTGACGCTAATTACCCTGAAGCTTTAACGCCTAATCACTTTTTGTTAGGTAAGTCATCGAACGGTCCCGTGTTTGGTAGGTATGATAACGACGATCTATGTCTGCGAAAACAATGGCGCCTAGCGCAAAGGTTGACCGATATGTTTTGGGCGCGATGGGTTAAAGAATATCTCCCTACTTTAATTCCGAGGCAGAAATGGTTTAGGGATCAGAGAGCATTGCGAGATGGGGACTATGTTCTAATAATGGAACCTAATTTAGATCGTGGATGTTGGCGGCACGGAGTGGTGAGTGCGACCCATGCGGGTGATGATGGTCGCGTGCGAATGGTGGACGTGCGCACCCGCACTGGTTTGGTGCGCCGCCCGGTAACGCGTGTCGCACTACTTGCACCAACGGAATGTTAGTGCTGATCTGACACTTTTTGTATTCATTTGATTTCTAATATGTTTGTCGGCTCAGTTCAGCACTAAGAGGGTGGATTGTAGACGACACACGCTGTTATTGTATTTTATTTTGTTGCATTCCGATACATGTCACGCCATCTGTTGGCGATTTTTATATGTTTTGTTAATAGAGACAAGTTTGAAGGATGCAGACCGGCTTGATAATTGTTTTACACAGAGGGAGTGGTAGTTGCGAACTTACCGTTAGACACGACGCGGCTCCTCAAGATTTCTAACATTAATAGTTGGTCAAAATAAAGCACATGGTTAAATAAATGACTTCTATCTTATCTTCAAAGTGTATCACCTATAAAGATAATACATACTAATATTATAAATTCGATCTGACTGTTTGTAATGTTTTCACGACTAAATGACTGGACCGATTTTTATGAAATTTGATATAGATAGATTATGACCGGGATTGAGACAGGCTACTTTTTACACGACTGCGCAGAAGGAAGGTAATGTTTTTGTTGACAAATCACGCACACAGTCTCTTACTAATAATAATAACTATGTGACAACGATATTTTAATACCAAGAACCAAGATTGATTGAATTTGCTCACAATATGCTCAAATCACAATATGCTGAAATAATATTTTTTTTGGTTCGTATACCTATTCTTATTTGTTTTCTGTCATACCACATAGAAATAACATACTAGGTGATACCTAAATTAAGAATAACGCTTGAAACTTCCCGTTCCCGTGGGAACTTCGTGATAAAAACTATATAAAACACTCTTGTCAAAGTAATGCGACACTTCATGTGACTTCACGTCAATGAACGACTGTTAAATTATATGGATATTGTTTATACAAAAATCACGATTAAAAAATGGGGGGTGTGGGTAGGAGGGTAAAAATACTTTACGACCTATTCTCATACCTACCAAATATACAAAATAAAATTCATTAAAATCGGTCGACCCGTTTCGTAGGGGTGCGACCACTAAAACCGTGACACGAGATTTTTATATATTAGAGAAGATTAGAAGATGACATCGACCACGAAGACGCAACATTTGTCAACAAAAGAACAGATGAACATACATTCATACGAGTGCTAAACACATAACCCTCCTTTTACCTCATCAAAGAGAATTGAGCGATAAATCCGAATGTAGTCCCGAAACTGTTAATTTTTTTATTAGGGTGTTGCATCCTTACCTATCGGTGTAGAGAGTAGATTTTCTATTCACGAAGTCAGTCCACCGTTTGTAGTCCACGCACTTGAAAATTTCTTCATAATTACAGTCAAAGCTAAAACTAATAACAAAACTACTAAAAACTGTAACTTATACTAAGAGTTTAAACTTTGCAACGCGTAGTTACAGCAGTTTGCATCAGGGTTAAGCGTGAAATAGAACATCCATTTCTTGAATTTTACTAAACAGATATCCAAGAAATGTATAGACTTCGACGTTAGAAAGCAAAACACGACCAATGCTTTACGAGTAATATTAAGGCATGTATCTGACACTACAATGTACAGGATGCAACGTTCATAACAGGTACGTGAATGGAAAACATTAGTTTTTGCAATAACAAAGCCTTTACTTGTACAATATTGGATAGCTGCGTTGTTGAAGGAAATATAATGCGTTTGAGAAAACAAAGTATGTATATATACATATAATGCGTTTGCCCATATTTGGTTTTCTTCGGGTTTGTAGGACTTGTTCTATGAGACTAGTTTCTTGAATGATTTTTTTTTTAATTTTTATACCACCTGGATAAGGAACTAGCATATGGCCCACCCGATGTTAAGTGGTAACCTTTGCCTATAACAAAGTATTGCCTCGTTAGTCACTAACCATAGAAACGTGCCCTACGATTGGCTACGATGCAATGACCTGCGTCCATCAACTTGACGCATACAGGTGTAAAGCCTCATGTGCCTGTAATATCACCGGCAACCATACTCTCCAAACCGAAACACAGCAATGCTGCTTCGCGGCAGAAATAGGTATGGTGATATTACTTCCCCGGACGAGCCCTTTCACAAGAGACTCTACTAATCTTACAATTGTCTATGAATAATTGAATATAAATTACTTGCTGAACCGTTCCGGTTTCGCATGAATTTTTATCATCACATCACACTATCACACTAATAATGTTATAAATGCGAAAGTTTGTATGTTTGTTTAATTATTTGTTTGTTTGTTACTTAATCATGTCGTAACGGCTGAACCGATTTCGATGAAATTTAGTATGTACGTAGATTATAACTTGGATTAACACATAGGCTACTTTTTATCCCATAAATCAGATCCCATGGGATATAAATGGGGTATCAAGTCAAGTTGCAACAGCGAGTTTAGCTTTATTTCTAGGTTACCTACATAATTAGTAGTGTAACGAGTACGATGTCGCGGGCAACAGCTAGTAATTGATAAATAATATTGGTCATTTCACATAGCGCTATCTAGCCCCAAACTATCCAAATTTATACTAGATATGTATCCAGATAACTGATAGAATATGTATATTTATGGATGTTTCAAATACGTACAGAACATTGACTGAGTTTTGGATTACGTGCGGAATAATTTGATTGATTATTCCTTTCAAAGCACCTAGCCTTAAACTGCACTTTTGAGCTTATGGTGTCTATTTGATACAATTTTTGAATTCCAATTGCATTAATAGATTTTTCACTTTATACAAATAAATAATATGAAAAAGTATAAATAAAACTTAGAATCTAGTCATAGAACCAAAAATTCGAAGAAAAGTGACGTGTGCAATGTATGCTACTTTTAAGCAACGATGAAGTCATTGCACTCTCATTGCCTCTGTCCTTATGCGTTCTGTAAAACAGTAACATTAGAACAACAATTACAGGAAGCGAGCTTTAAATGACTCCTACATGCCAAGGTCTCTGCCCACAGTGAACGCTACATCGGTGACAACCAGATTAAGTTCACGCCTTTCAGATTAATGTAAAACACGAAGCAATTATCTAAGCCTCTTAAAATATACATGACAACAAAATACTTAAAGAAATATAAGGTACGATGTAGAGAACTTTATCTAGCTTCTTAATTTTGAATGTGACGTGACTACCCTTAAATGGGATGTATGTACCTACTGAAATGAGGTCTCACGTCCATCGCGTGACTTTGTTTTTTTTTATTTACTTTTATGTTAATTTAAATTTTATGTTACATTGATTTGCGTAATTCATTTATGTAGAATTTATTGTACAATATTATTGATTAATTTATTTCATCATGTGTGTTTGTTCGTTTAATTTTTATGTTTTTGTGTTCTATTGTTGTCTTCTCGTTAATGTAATTGGTTATTGTATATTGAATTAAATAAATACAATATAATATGTGCAAAATCCGCTGCGTTTAAAGACCGGCATTGCTGATGCAGGAAATAAGGCTGCCAGGCTAAAATGGGATTGGGCGCGCCATGTAAGACGAATGCACCCGGACAGATGGGCAACGATCGTCACGCAGTGGGTGCCTGAAGACGGGCGACGGCGCCGAGGAAGGCCTAGTAGACGCTGGCGTGACGATCTCGATGCCTTCGAGACAGATTGGTGGGATTTGGCACGCGTGCGAAAGTCCTGGAAGACAGTGGGGGAGACCTTTGCCCAGCAGTAGAATGATGTAGGTTGAAAAAAAAAATGTGCTAGTTATGTGAATATAGAAATATATTGTATGGCTTGGAAAAGGTTTTTGGGAGTAGACTCACCTGTCTGTGCAGCTACATGAAAACATCCACCGAATTATTCTACTAATCTAGAAATAGTCAATCAGTACGTCTCATACATACCTACGTCTCATTCTGATAAAGTCTCGGGTAACGGCTAGTGTGGAATACAATCGTATCCCAATATTTATTGGTTGGTAGAGCGTCATATTTTTACATTCATAGTAGACTACACGTGTTTCAAATAATAGACACAAATAATGACATCGATGTATCTTTATCAAGAATGAGGAAACAGACTTGCTATTTTTCCATATTCATGTGATAAAAAGCCCTATTAAAGGTAAAGCACGTTACCGCCCATAGTCGCATGCGTCATCGCCCACTACTGGTGACAAAGAAACGCTTAGGCGCCGCCTGCGCCTGTCCACTCACTCGCCCCCGCGGCCCTTACTACGATAATCTTAACATGGAGTTCTAAACAGGCGACCAAGTAATGAGATGAGTATATTGTTATACAAGGGGTGTAAGTGAGCGTCGAATTCTCGGGTTCAATTGATCGCTTACACCCGAGTTTAACACATAACTTTACATCACGAATCCGAGGAAATTAAATAGTTAACAGAAACACAGTCAGACAGTTAAATTTTGTAACAGTTTGTTGGTAAAAAGAAAATTTTCGTTTTCGGTATCCATTGTTTAATATATTTTCTTTTATATTCTCTTTTATTTAATGAAAATAAAGATTTGACATGGAGGTTGTATTTAATTCCAGCATTTATGGAATGTAACCTCTTTTATTTTAAACTAGCTTCCGCCCACCGCTTCGCACACGTAGTTTGTCAATTAAGAGTACCCTATATTTTAATACAGGTCATAATCTATCTATATACCAAATTTCATCGCAGTCGGTTCAGCCGTTACGACGTGATTGAGTGACAAACAAACAAACATCCAGACTTTCGCATTTATAATATTAGTGTGATAGAAATAAGGATTTATCATGGAGGTTGTATTTCAGCCTCAATCCATTTTCAAATTTACGCATCAGGTAACGAGCTAACAATGACCAACTTTCAGAGCATGAGTAATGTAAAAAACCAAAGAACAACAGAAATTGATTTCACAGGAAAAATTACCAAGCTAATTTGATAGTTGTTAACATTAGAGAAATAGAGTCATCAGTTTATAGAGTTACGCTTGTGCTACAAAAATGATACGAGCATTGGGTCTGACACAGAATATTTATTATTATTTACTCTTGAGTAAAATTCTACAGTTACGCCGAAAGATCTAGGCAGATGTGAAGTTAGCCGATTGGCTGCGCGTTAGACAATCTCTGTTAATTTCAGGGCCGCTAAGATAAAACGGCCAAACTTACTGTTAACAAAATTTGGTATATCGACTTCGGAGGTTAGATTTATATGTGAATCAAAATAATAATCGTACGTAATTACCAAGCAAAATAGAGTAATCTTGATTCTAGAGAATCACACGGCCATGACCGTTGATAGTCAAACGATCGACGTAACAAAAGGTGTCTCACGCGACCAACTATGAATTGTGACGGTCATAGTGTGAGACGTGTTGGTCGCGGTCACAGAAACTGTTCCTTATTATATAACAACCATACAATTCTTCCAAGATAATATTGACCCTCTCACATAAATTATGTGATGGCATTATTATCACTTCTGATTGCAGAGATGATCAACCTTGTCGAAGTTCACAATGTGGGCGTGGTATGATTTGTAATAAAATTTTAATCATTATGTCAGACACAGTTTTTCTAATTTCGAAATGTTTACTATTTCTCTATTTCATACCTGATTCTTCAATTTTACATGCAGAAACATGATCGTTAATTATTCTGCAATAGAAGTGTTAGGTATTTGTTTGAATATTGTATATAATTATCATTGCAAATGTCAATACCATTGTATAAGCTCATATTACTTTGAAATTGCTAGAGTATACCCTAAACTCAATGTAATAGAACATGGTTTGCAATATCTACGTTATTGTAAATTATAGGAATTCGCCAACCGCATATCATTGTATTCCAACAAGAATACAATATTAAAATCAAAAGGGGTTTTTCCGTAGGCTTTACATGTATTGTATTTTCCAGCATTGTATTTTCCATACACAGTCGTATTTAGAAAAAATATCATTTCTTCCATCAAAGTGTTTTTGTCTTGGTTTTTTTGCAAATCCTTGGAAAACTAAAACTAATCATTATATATGCCATAGAACCTCTACCACTGATCTATACTCATTCTGCACCCAAATCGAATACATTGTATTTGAACGATTCGTAGGTGATTTAAAATCAGTTTTTATTCGTATTTTTATGGACAGTTTTAATTGGATGAAATGCTATGTAATGCGATAGCTTCAAATAGAGGAATCGTTTTAATTAATGGGTACCTATCGGGTTTGTTCGTTAGTTAGTGAATGTTGTTTTTCGATTTATTCATTTGTCAGTTTTGGATATACTTTTTGATTTACTCAATGATAACCTCAATGGTCAGTTTGAATCTAAACATGATGAAATACAAGAAGTGATTTTCGATTTCATCCGTAATGTGTGCTAATTATGATTTTAAATTGATTAGTAAATAAAAATAGGCTTTAAATCCTTAAGTTTTTTCTTAGACTTGCTTTGAAATGCTATTTGTACAATTGAGGTACGACGTGGACTACAAATTATATCACAGCATACCAAGTTCCAACCTTCAACCCGAAGTGAGTGGACTCGGGCAAGTTCTAACTATTATCTTGATCGAGTGTAGCTATCGTAGATAATCTACATAGTTACTGAAATTGTTCATATTAGACAAACATTGAATGTCTGTAACATTCATTGCTAGATTTGATTTAATGAGATCTCTTCAACAACCTTTTTTTCCACTTTGATGAGTTTCGCACGTTGCGACGTGCTTAATAAAGCTAATTGTACCAAAGTTCGACCTTTTTCGAATACATAAAATAAGTTATTCATTTTATCATCGTATTAGAAAAAAGTAAGATTGGCGAGACTGGATCCAAATAATATATAAAACAGTTCATGATCATCATCATACACAATGTACTTAATTCTTCATTCAAAGTATTTACCTTACCTAGGTCATAGAAAGTTTTGACTTAGGCTATAAGTTTTATGAGCATCTGAATTTAAATATAGAAAGAATAAAGTATTGTATTTTCAATAGTAAGAATAAAATAACATTATGTAGGAACGTTAACTAACGAAACATCGAATTTATCGTAAATCGAAACGTAAGATTATAATGATAGGTCGTAGTATAAATAATACTTTTTGTGACTTATTTTACGACTTAGGCACTTGTCTCACCGCCGGCGATGAGCGAGAAGCGAGTAGAGCTAGAAACTAGAAACGAGTTGGCGAGCAGCGAGAAGCGTGTGTGTAGTTCGCTGATGATGATACTCACCATCTCACGGTGTGTGTTCTGACCGCCAAGCGAGCATCGCTGAGCGAGTATCGATGAGCGAGTGTTGTAGTCATTGCAAAATAGTGGAGAGCGAGGTCTCGCCGGCAGTGTGAACGGCCAGCGATCAACTATTAATATACGTGTCTCTTTTACTGACACGGAATCCATATCTTCTTTCTTCGTTCGTTGTACGTTTCTTGAGCGAGAAAATAGTTGATAGCTAATCGCTTACTCGCCGGCGGTGAGACAAGTGCCTTAGTCTCAGAAAATATTTTACAATACCGTGTCAAGCGACTCATGCATAAGTAATTTCTTAACAAATGATGCATCTTTCGATAATATCCTTTGATAAATTTAATTTTATTGCAGAGTGCGTATTAGTAGGTGCGGAAAATAAAAACGTATTGCGTAATGTGTACTAACTTAACGGAAACCATAAAATAAGAATCGGAGTGTCACCAATACAGTAATTATTCGGGCAAATAAATCAAGTATTCGGGCGGCAAACTGGTTGCAAGTGAAATGAGCAAGTGTATACCGCATTCACTCATAAAGCAGGCTACCGGCACTTGTAGATTGGTAACTAGGATTCTTTAGAGTTCTTAAACTACGCTTAAATTATTACGTTATGGTAATATGCCAAAAAATTGCAATTAATGTTTTATCTTTTTAGTGCGTGAGTTTTCATCATAATGCCTTTATTCGTTTAGAATATAATGCTCTTATTTTACTTAAAACTACGAGAAACTAAGCTGGAAAAACTAATAGAATAGGAATACAATAACCTTTCCATCTCTGAGATAAGACACGCCAATAACTTTTCAGTCAGACTTTAGACATACTTTAATATGTCAATTACGGTTATACAGTAGAATAGAATAGAATACGCTTTATTGTAAATCACACTTAAAATTAAAATCGATATAAAAAACAAACAATACACGCAGAAATACAAGTGGCGGTCTTATCGCTAAAAGCAATCTCTTCCAGACAACCTTTAGATAGACTGGTCATTATATAAACGAGACTGTAGAAAGACTGGCAATCTATAGCGAAAGTCTCGATAATATAGCGATACCTAAACAACCGATTTCGGATGCAAAGTCCTAACGATCCGACTGTATCGATATATAGGTCTACATTTCCATGTTATACATACGAGTACTTTCAAATTAATTTTTAGTTGTCAGTCTAACGAATTGTTTCGCAAACTTTATGATAGTATTCCGCTCCTGCTTTCTGCATGAGTTTAGCTTAAGTGCTTGTAAGTAGGACAGGGTACGAAGACGTAGCAAGATTGCGGGCATTGGTTGATTTTCCTGTTTCGAAAATTGTGGTCCATTTGACACAAATCTCCTGGATTGGTCAGAATTAAGTACCCGTTATAAAAACTCTTGCAATTAGTAAAGTTTTATATCGAGAGTCGTTGTAGTCCAGTTTAATTTATAGATTTCAAGCTCTGTTTTATTACTTTACTCGGCTTATATTGATTGTTTTAAGATGTTTTTGAGGGAATAGAATTTTAATTAGCGATGAGCTCTTTAGGCTTAAATATCTCGAACTTTGGGCAAATAATTACTGATTAAAACGGGTATTTATCGTGTATGTACCTTTTTATTTGTTATCCCGACGTTTCGACTATGTTGCAACAGCCGTGGTCACGGGCGGACTGGAGTACTTGGAGCTACCGTCGAGAAATGATGGCAGCTGTAGCAACTACCCTCACTTGGTCTTCAGAATTAGTAATGTCCTCGTTCAGTTTACGACACACTACACTAACCATATCTACTCACTGAGACGACCGATCACGACGCGTATACCTAATAATCACCGGGTTCCAGGAAGCTGAGAGTCTATAGCCACCTTCCCGATTAATTTCGGCAAATAGCTCGAAGAACTGACGGCCGTCGGGCAGAAAGGTTCTCGATTTGAGACCACGCACTGAAAAGCGCAGCGGCCTCCCGCTAGATGGGAAGAAGACCTGATATAGGTTGCTGGGAGCCGTTGGGTGCACGCCGCACTAGATCGGTCGCTCTGGCAATTTATGGGGGAGGTCTATGTTCAGCAGTAGACGTTCTATGGTTGATATGATAATGATGATGAGACTTAACACATGAATCTCTAGAAGTATTATAAAACATAGGCTAATCAATAATAGTTGCGATTTTTAACTTTAAAACTACGTTCGCTATGCACTTTAGCTTCGTTCATTGACCATCAATAGCTTTAACCTTTATAAATCCTCGTTTATTGCCGTGTGAACCTCCACAGATGCAGTGCAGTTCTATTGTTAAAACGGCTAATGTTCTTTCTATATTTTCAAAAGGTGTCGTCGAGTTTTCTATTTAAACTTGGAGTTTATTATTTGAAAGCACGTTTTCGGTTTTGTGCGGCGCTCGCTCACACAATTCGTTATGCCCAAATTGTAAGACTTATCTGAACGAAACAGCACTCCTAAGTACATATTTTTTCTAAAAATATATTAAACATTAGGCGATATTTTTCATTGAAAGAACTATCGAAATACAATGGTTCTCGATTTTGTACTAAAATTAGTTACCTATACGTGTTTCAAAATACGCCTCTCAAACCCGTGATAACTAAAAAGTAATATAAAGTAACTATGTAAAAAATCAATAATATGTTAAATTTTTAAGTTATTATCAATCCACCAATAATAATCAATATTTATGTTATAATATATCAATTATCTTTTCAAGTTAAAGCCGCGTTTTTTTTTACTCCCTTATTTTATCAAAACGCGCTAATTGCACTCAGTTTTTCTCTCAAAAGAGATTCGTTCTAGGGAGTTTTCCCATGCCAACCCTCAATTAGAATTTAGCTATTTGAAGGTAAGTACGAATAAAAACAAAGCATTTGAAATATACTCCAACCTTTCTACAAGCACTTGTGTTCACACGCTTCGAATCTTAGCATTTTTCTACTCAAATTATGAATTCCTATGACTCATGCCACTTTTTAAACGACCGTCTACAATTTTATCGAAGATGGATACCGGTATGTGAATATCCACATTTCTGGCTTCCGATGATTCATTTGTTAAGTTGTTTATGCCATTGACGCGCACCCTTCGACCACCTATACAAATGTTGACGGTACAGAACATTGCTAAGCCTTGTTATTATTACATATATGTATTAGAAATGTAGTTGAAATCTATCCTTCAAGTGGTTTGTTCTCTAAATTCCCACCGCTACGTCCCCACCGGTTCGTAGAGGCCTCGTAACCGGACAATTACTACAAACATACATGCTTTAACACGGGCAATTTATTATTTCATTATTTGAAAACAAATTGACCGTGTATGTTTGCAGTAATTGTCCAGTTACAAGGCCTCTACGCACCGGTGGGGACGTAGCGGTGGGGATTTAGAGAATAAACCCCTTCAAGTCCAGAAACAATTTTTTTCCAAACAAGCATGCTCCATCTTCAACCACACCATCACTTTAGTTGCACTTCACCATCAGTTGAGGTAGAGGTCAAACGTTTGACTATTAACAGTCAAAAAGAGTAACTTATCATCTAAATATTTCATGTTGTCTGCTTAAAAATATATGGGAAAATTAACAACTCGTGCTAAATAACCGCTTGCATACACCAATATAGACATATCGGTATCAATTATGCCATTATCAGGTTGTTGCAATTGATATTACTAAGCAAACTCTTGACATTTACGTGCCAACTATTGCTTGGCGGCAATAGACGTGGCACATTCAAGGATGGCGCCCCACTAGATGGAATTAGGTTGTACCTAATAAAGGTTGCTGAGGGCAGGCCGCACAGATCGGCTGCTGTGAACATCTGCAAGGAGGCTTATGTTCAGCGGTTGACGTTTTGTTTTATAGAACTGTTGTGTTGTAGAGATTAGTCATCCTAGATCACTGCGTTACCGTGACCTAGCTGCTTCTAAGATGCGCCACTGGGAGGCTCTCTACTCGCACCCAAACACCTGCACAATGGAAGACTTAAAAATGGCTTTTCCTGTTGCCATCAATGTAGCCAATTACCTGTCTAACACAATATAAGTAGAGCTATTGATACGCTAAGAAGAAGCGGTTGACGTCTTAACGTAGTATAATGATGATGATGTGGCACATCTTTAAGATGTTCCAATCGTCTTACCTACTTCAGTCTATCATAAATTCACACTACACACATAGGATCCTACTTAGAATGTTATTACCGCTATAGACAACGATGGCACTGAGTAACCAAACACAGTTTTCTACAATGTGCCATAATATTAGCCAGAATACTAACTAATATACAGGGTGTGGTGTAATGAGTGGATAATAGGGTACCTGCGGGCAGGGGTCATTGTGGCGGTTCAGAAAAATATTTGTTATGCTCAGTAAAAGTGCCTCGGTTTTCGAGATATTCGACATTTTCGAAATTTAAGAAATATTTCACCCTTCGTCACTATTTTTGGCGCCAAGACTGCAAATGAAATTTTTTTTTCTATCTGTTTTTTGGATAGTATTCTTGGATAGATGTGCTATCGAATGGAAACTATTATTTTTATAACACAAGCACAGTTATGTTTTTAAAATAAGATTTCACTAAAATTTTACTTGCTTTCGTTTGTTTTCCTGACCTTTACCCTTCTGTGGTGTAAAAAAAATGTATGGTCACTTGAATGCCAAATTTTAAAAAAATTAGCCTATTTCATCGAGATTCCGAAATGGTATATTACATGGTATTTCCACAAGTTGATTCAAAAGTAATTCCTATTAAAATGGGTAGAGCTAATTATTATAAAATTACAAATAGTACTAAAATTTACTTCATTACTTAAAATCACCTAAAAACGTTAGTTTAAAATTTGGTAATGAAATAAAACGAAACAATAAATTTTAAATGCATTTCATTTATTAAATTTACTATTACAAAAGGTGTTCGATTTTTATTTTTCTGAACCGCCACAATGGCCCCTACCCGCAGGTACCCTATTATCCACTCATTACGCCATACTCTGTATATTCTATGTCTTAACGAGCCTTTTGTTGAGATGTAGCCTCGATTAAAGTAAGTATTGATTGTATTTTTCTTGCAAAAACCAAAAGTTCAAAGTTCTGACGGGCTTTTTATGATCACGTTCAGGGCATGATAGATGATGAACATGATAGATATAATAATGAAATGGTGAAAGGGGGAAAAGAGTGGATAAACAACGAAGTGGAAGGAGTCAGGGATTCCGAAGGTGTTTAGACAATAAATGCGTCAGATTCCATTTATTTTGCAATGTAAAGATTGCACGAACGCATTACCGCTATAGAGACCGCAGCCCGACCGAAACTGCATTGGCTTTGCATACAAATTATATGTTTTAGATTGTGCCACTTAATCTCCTTAAACACAAAAACAAATACTGTAAATAAGCTTTAAACTTAGCTACCTAGAAGAAAGTTTCAAATTACAGAGCTCTTTGTCTAGAAGTGAAGGGTTAGGCAACGGTTTATGATCTAGGCAAGATAATAATACTGGTCCAGTCTGTATTAACTAATTACTAGCAGTTCACTGGCCATATGAACTATACAATAGACTCCACAGGAATGGTAAGTTTTTGAAAAACCGCTCTAGTGGTCGCTTGAAACGAAAGCTTGCATCTCTCGGAAAATATTAAACGAAACCGCTACATAAACAGAAGGTAGTACACAAAATAATTACCTACAACAGTAAAGATATTTATTTCAATTTTATGTGCCATTTACTTGTCAACAATTAACTACCTTAAGCAATTTAAATGATAAAGTTTCTACATACAAAGACTTTAATCTTGCCATAATAAGTAGGAGATACGTAACCGGACTCCCGCGCAAGCCTCGCGTGCCTATCTCCCTCGCACTCGTAGCGAAGTCAGTTCTGCGTTGAAGCCTTCGTTGTCTTTGTCTGGCGCCTGCGCAGCCTGTCACTGCGGTTAGTGCTCGTACGTAAACGCCGCGTACACAACGCATCGCAATTCTTGCGAGTTTACCATTTTGAAAAATAATATAAGTACGCGTTCGCGAAAACTGTTCGGAACTTTTCACGTGGATTGGATTTTCCCACGTTTGCAGTGTCTAGAATATTTTAATAATTATTTTGTGTGATTTGTGTGTGTAAAAGTGCAGTGTAAGTGTCAAAGGTCATTATCATTTGTTATATTCTAATCAAGTGAGCGGTGTATTGAATTGGAAGAAGTTTTCACGAATTGGCCACTCGTTAGCCTTGCAGATGACTGCGGGCCGAATAACGTACAGTTAATTTATTTCAATGTCTGCGACAACTCTGTATTGCGATACGTAAATGCGGCTGGAATATTTCAGGGTCAGGTTAAAGATATATGGTAATAAACGAAGGCAATGAAACATGTCGTAGGCGCGCGAAATTGCAACATTTCATAGAATAACTTGCGGTACCTGCGAAGTCGTGTCTAATCTATTTCTCATTATTTATATACGATAGTAGTAACCATGGCTCTATTTATTTACTGTGCAGGTGGAGTAATGGTAAATAGCATGCAAAATATCTTTGGTGGCGTGGAGTAGCTTCAACAGGGGTTGTTACGAGAAGTGGTTTGGTTGGATGTCTAGCATCCAGTCGCTGGAATTACCTGCGTTAGGCTGGCTTAGGATTGTGTTGAATGGTACATTCTTCTTGTTATTTCATGGTTATTCTGTCTGAAGTATGTATGTCCTTCTTAAAATAACCTTAGATGGTATTTATTAATTTCATAAAAAAATCCTCACCCACCACAGTCATTTTTCTGCAACAAGTTTTATGTTATAAAAAACTTGCCTTTGCCATTTGGATAAAAACAGAAGCTGAAAAAGCTACTCTGTTAAAGTTTCTTCTTTGCTTAAATATGAAACCCTGACAAATTTATCAGTATTGTACTCAGACATGGTTCTATTTACAAACTGAACAGGTGTCGTAATGCACCTATGTAATTAATCGGTCTGTTCTATTCCCTCAAGTGTCCATTGTCTCGCCCACCACGTGACTTATTGAAGCGTAGAGACATATTCGCTAAACAGACATCCTACGCGATCCAAGTACATCATAAAATGCTCTCATTGTCCTCATTTCCAATTGCGAATTCTGCCCACATCCGATCTGAGGGTGTTGCACCTACTTACGAATCGTAGGTAAGTTGCTGATCTTCTACAACTACTGGCGAAAAAAAAACGAATCTGAACAGTTTTATAACTGGAATGCTGGTAAAAAAGACCTTAAAATCAGAGAAATCTGATTAATTCTAGCAATTTTCTAACTTTAAGCTCATGGCTTGACAGCTTTATTCGTAGGTTTCGTAGATTTACCGTAAAAATCTTCTTAAAAGTGGTAAAACCGGCGTTGATTTTACATTTTTCCATCGTGATGCACAGGAAATTCGCAGCGTTCCTCTCATTTTAACCTTAACCTCTTTGAAATATTTATTTGTCTTACTCGGTCCTAAGGGCATCAACTGAAGAACAGAGCAGGTTCTAACGACCTGCAGACGCTGAGTTGAGACCTTTTTGCAACCACACTTTTTTTGAACACCTAGCTTTTATGTATTATGTTGTTATACATAACATGTTATTCTTAGTTATTTTTGAGTGTTGCAAATAAAGAACATGATTTGATTTGAAATAAATCTCTTGATTAGAATGTGTGTCGATAAATCAAGGTTTCTAGTGTACTTGCACAATCGCTAAGCTTGTAATTCAATTAGATGTTGCGCGTAGAACGAATTGATTGGGGGAGCGATAGTGTGACAGATTACTATAAAGTTATTACGGAGGAACACAGATTACTTAATAGTATGTTAGTAATTTTCCACAGATAAGTTGGTAGTTACTACGTGGAACCAATCGCAAAAGTTCATCACACTTGAGTATGGACGTGTTTGGTTCCCGTTGAATTTACCGGCTTGTAAGACTCGCATGAGGCTTCTATTTTATACCATGTGTAAAGTAGAAAATGGATTCGAAGCCTGTTTATTTTATATGGATTTTTTTTGGGAAAAGCGACTGAGTATGTAAGCACACACTAAAATATTTATGTTTTTTAACAAAATATAATAGTTTCCTAGCAAAAATACTAATTGCACATCAAAATATGAACTTCCAAAAAAATCAAACTCGGCTTTTATGCGTTAAGTCACACAACTATTAAGTGATGACCATCTAATATAACTAAATGCACAGTAAATTACTGATTTTTCGTCAATTAAAAAAAAGCTAACGAACACTTCCCTGTGTTTTAGAAATTGCGCTAAATCAGTTGAAAGATTAGTTAATTTGATATGCAATTAGTATATTTGGTATTAATTATTAGATGTGCGTTATTTATCATTATGTGCAATTAAAAAAATCCCCGTAGTAAATAGCCATTATTAGTTAATTATGACGTAAACTTAAAAAATGTGGCCGGGAGTGCCGACAGAAGTGAAAACTTGAACAATTACGTGTGTATTTTTTGAATCGCCAGAAATTTTATTTTGAATCGTCAGGAAGTATATTTTATTCATTATTAAAAATTACTACTACAAAAATTGTATTACAATTTTCATTTAATACGCTATTGTAAAGTAAAAGTAAAATTTAAAAGCAGACCACACTACAGATACTTATATACAGAGGTGTCGGTAACGGTAACAGTGTCGGGAGTACAATGGTTTTTTCCCATCTCAAAAAATGCCCAACCTTCAAAAAATGAGCTATGTCTATCAAAGTCGCACTAATATCAAAGCGGCTACCAAAAGCGAGAATCAGTGCCACTAAGATGGCAGCTTATGATAATGGTGTCCTACATAAGTCAGTCGCCTGTAGATAGATAGATTAGCAATTTAACAGGTTATTTATTTAACTAGATTAAGTAAAATATTGTACAAGGAGCGGCCTTATCGTTGAAAGCCTATTAGCGTAGCCTATAAATGGGTAGCATTGGTAAAGAACCAAAAGAAAAACAAACAAGTAAAATTACAAAAAAACACCGATCCCCTCTTTTTGCGTCGGGAGTTAAAAACTGGCATAGCTAAGAACCACCCCAGCTAAACCAGCTTTTTATTAAAAACAACCGCGTCCGAATCAGTTCATCCGTTCGGAAACTACGATACTACAGACAGAGTTCTACAAGAAACACAAGAACACCCCTGTCTAAAGAGCTATATTTAGATCTTGCTTTACCAGTAGTAATAGTTCGTGAGGCTACCCATGGGTCCCATCTGAAAACCAGTGCCGCTTACTTTCCTCGTACCTTACTCGTTCACCAGTGTTCGTGTCCTCACTTAGGCCCTGTCAGAAAACCAGCGCTGCATCGTACCCAACAAGGTTCGAAGCAGCCCATGCTGAGACAGGGACCATTTTGTCCTCAATCAACACCACCATTGTTTGTGTTATTATATTATTGTACGAGTTCACTTTCTGTGGGAGTAAATAAATGTATTTTCTTTCTTTCTTTCTTTCTTTCTTTCCTCGGATGGTTGGCAGCAATACGCTGAGACGGGGCTTGTTTGGCCCACACAGCACGAAATACCATATTATCTGTACCCACCTATGTATATTTACAAAATTTTAACATGTGTTTATTCCTGCGTTTCTTATTTTTTTTTTTTTCTTTTTAAAAATATACAAATCTTTATGTAAGTAGGTATGTTTGTTCTGTTCTGAATAGTCTGTCATGTGTGTGTGTCAAATTTATGTCTTTTTTTCTTTAGGTAAATGTTTAGCCTAACTCAGCAATAACTAATCAGTTTTGGTAAAACGCAAATGGTACACACATGCAATTAAAGATTATTTTTGATGTATTTTCAATTTTCCATAACTACATTCCAATGCCTTATTATTGACTAATCCAAGCGTGATTACCAATAATACACAATGTATGACCTCATATGCTTTGCCTTGAACACCAGATCTTTCAATAGGTTTCTAGACAATGGGTATTGGCGCAATCGTAATTCTACGGAATTAAGGTTCCTTCTAGTTACTTGTTATGTTCAAATTCAAATAATATTTCTGTATTCGCGAAACCCTGGTTAAAAAGATGACGAGGAAGTAATTGTGTACAACCATGTTTCTGCTTATCACGTAAAAAAGTATACTTAATTGAATACAAAAGATACTCAATAAATAAATGTAGATAAATTTAAAAAAAGTTTCAAATCATAAAACAAAACAATCAAATTAAAATAATGAAAATGTATGTTATACAATTGGCAGTCTTATCGGTAAATAGCAATCTCTACCAATATACTTTAAATAAATAATAAATAAATGTTGCTGGACATTTCACACAGCGCTATCTAGCCCCAAACTAAGCAGAGCTTGTACTATGGGAACCAGATAACTGATAGAATACTTATATACTTTTTTTTGTAAATACATACTTATAATGTATAGAAAAACAACCAGACCCGGAACAAATACCTGTAGATCATGCAAACATTTCTTCCGCGGCGGGAATCGAACCCACTACCTCCTGCGTCTCAACCGGCTGTTCGCCCGCTGAGCCACGGAGGTCGACTTTAACGGTATATTGTTTGTACCTTCACTCACACCTTAGCAACGCCCATGAACCCATCAAAATATTAACATGTGTGAATAACACGTGCACTTAATTTGGGTTCGTGAGCCATTTCAATAATTGCCTCGAATTAATTGCTTATATAGAGCTATTACGCCGTCTAGTCTATATAAAAAGTGTTGGCAGGCAACTAAAAATGGTTCAGATTTACTAACGAAGCTTTATCTAGAATAGTGCAATTTGTAGAATCTTGAAACGATCACACTTAAAAGCATCTGAAATTAATATCTCTCATGACACAACTACATAATTCATTATCATCATATCAACTATAGAACGGGTTAGGTCTTCCCATATATTTACAGAATGACCGATCCGAAGTAAATTTCAAGTAAGTTTGACGTACGAAAATTATTGATACAAAAATTAAAATATATTGGGGTCGAATTAAAAAAATCTTACATCTTTCAATCAGTAAAAAAATACGCTGGCACTGAGAGATTACAAGGTTTTCTTTTAAAGGATAGAGAAAATAGCAACATTTCTAAACCAGGCTATAAAAAATGACACATGCTCTTGTAAGGAAAACGTCTGCAACTTTAGGCCTTCCAAGAACTCGTGAGCCTCCAAGGCTGTTGTCGCAAGCATGAGTAACGATCTTGTGATATGCTCAGTAAGATCCGCCTTATGAATGCCCGATTTCGGCAGCAGTTACGAAACTGCAAAATGGGAGGACCAAAGCCAAACTTTTCTAAAGATAGTTGGTTAGACAATGGTTTTTCGTACATGGTCGTACTGCTGTGTGATTAGCATTCTAGAAAACCATCAGATAACGTAACAGAGTATTGGCAAACCCTTTGTTTAATTTACAAATGTTGAGTATCGTGCATGAAGTTGAGGTTATCATGCATTCGATGGGGCTAAAGTGAAAAATAAACAAAAAATCATGTCATATTTTCCAGTCCTTAATATTAGGATAAAACGGTCTAGTCTAAATCTACATTTTCGCTCGACTTAAAAGTCAGACATCAGTCATGGTTGACGAACTTACTTACTTTTTCACAAGATAATATTAATTACTCAGCAACTTTTCTATCGTCTCAGCGATGACGCAAGAGTCGTGGTTGCAGTAATTTCTTCAAACTTGTTTACGGAATGACTGATAAAATATTATATAGCAGAAACTTACCAGTTTCGCAGGCAGAACAAGTTTGGACTGAGTAAGACCTAGACTTAGAATTTAGATAACGATCTCTCTTGGTACATATAGGACTCTCCAGCAGTAAAAGGTTAAGCGTCGTCTCGCATGGGAATAAGATCTATTCTACTTTACCTTGCTACATTTCTCTAATGAATAATATTAGAAAAACGTTTGAATTATTATTTTCTCACACGTAATAAGTAGGTTGATACTGTAACTGGATCGCAGCGTCGTTATGTGAGAGCCTCTCACGGTGTGCGTCGCTTGATTGGAGTTTCATTAATAAATGTATGTTTCTTACTCACTTCCTATAAAATCACGACAATGTTTCATCGGCGCAATTGACTCTACCAACGTCGAGTACTGCACGAGGTTCACTAAAGATAACATATATTTGCGCCCAAACAAACCTACCTCTACACATGTGGCCAATAATTTAACGTCTCATTTTTCGTTTGTAAAGCATTTTGCTAATAAACGTAAATTGCAATAATGTGCACCAAACATGAAATAGTGCCTAGTTAGCCTCAGGGTTCAGACGTAATATGGAAAGTCTGTAATTTCTCTGTTTTCCGGTTTGCCAAGTTTGTTGCCAACAAACTTAACTTGCCTAGACATAACAAGTTTAACCCAGACAGACTTTGTAGAGCAAAAATACCACCTGGCAATATAGAGATTACAAGTAGATGCAAAGATATATCGACTTTGTAGAACTTAAACTATTCGACCACATTTAAACATTTTATTTAAATAAATAAAAATGGCCACACAAGACCGCCAAGATTTGATCGAAGATACCGGCAAACAACCGAACTCATTCACGAAACCTGAATGCAGAATTTATCTAGAACACGATTATACAAAGGCGTGGGCGCCGATTTTATTCGATCTTTCCTTGTGAGGCGATCTTAACGGACCTGATTCTTAGAACACAGCCTCAAATTTACAACCTTAATAAGTAAGCGTTACGGAAACCAAGAATACATAATCACATGATTCATAGAACTCTTCATAATGACTACAAACAAAATTAGCCATTAAATTAACATATCCGTTTTGGATGCGACAGAAACATGGTTTGTAAGTGGAAAAGGAAATCGAGATTGTTCAGCTACTTATATGGAGCTACATTTTAAAAGCTGTCAACTACTAGTAAAATTATAGTTCACACTCTAGTTAGGTAACTTTGAGAACCACTTCGAATGACCTCATAAATGAAGTAGATTTTTTACAAGTTCGACATACATACGGACTGACTCACGTGAAAGTTCATTCATATGGTAAATACTTTTCTGGTGAGCGTAAAATCTCGAAATTTGTTATTTTTATTTGCCCATCAACTTCTTCAAAGGGTCGTTTATCATATGGATCGGACCTTCGGACATTTTTCAAATATGAGTCATCACATGTAGAGGTGGTAATGATCGTCACTGATTTATTAATTTTTGTGTAGACACGATACGTGAGATTTTATTACTTGCTAACTATTATATTGGCAAAAATTAGATAAATCCTGCTTTTGCCCTTTAGCGAGTCTAGTCTTTAGTCTTTTATGTGCACATCTGCAAACCACGTTTCCATTATCAGCACGTGTTTTTCAAACATTCTAAAGTTTTATAACCTTATCTGTTTATCTCTATAGAATTATAAACAAAGCCTCCTATCATAAACCGCCGAGACAGCGACCCGCTAAATAAGTTAGACAGAGAGGTCGGAGAACCCACGTGGGTTAAGTTAACAATAGATTACAAAAAAGCGTGTATACCTGGAAGGTAGAGGCGTCCCCGCCCCCGCTCCGCTCTTGTCTCCTCAGCCAGTTCGAAAGCCTCCGTCAACTCGTAGAGACGATCGCTTTGTTTTTACTACTCGACATAGAAAGCAATTAAGCGTCTTGAATAGTCATTAAAAGTGATATGTGTCGCCGGCAAAGGCTAATTAGTGGTGCGATGCCCCGCAACAGTGGCCTTCTATAAGTCCAGTGTTGCCACCTGCTACGCAAGGTGTTTTCGCGCCCAATTCCACAAATTATTATTCAGTTCGAACAACGAACAAAAATAGTGAATAGTGCGCATATTTTAACGTATTTTACGAATAGGATTCGAACGAAAAGTGTCTTCTACGTGTTTCGCTTACATATCGCCTTATAGAGTTGTTTGCTGATGTGTGTGTGTTATTCAGCGCGCAGCCAGTGTCTTGTATGGAGATTGAATTGCAATGAACTGATTGGAACGATCGGACGATGCGGAGATGATAAAGTTTCGGTACAAGCGTAAGGAGAGCAGCGATGGAGGGAGCAGCGGCTGCAGTAAAACCGGGGCTGTTCTACAGAAGCAGAAGATTGAAGGGCTTCGGGAACTGCTGCCGCCAAAGGATATGCTCCTTACGGGCTCCTTGGCGGGAGTGCGGCATAACACGCTGCCTCGGTCGAGACCAGCATCGTCTGTCGCCAGGCATGACCCGCCTTCAGAGCCACTCATCAGTCCTACTACCTTGTCACTCTTCAGAGTAAGTTTTATTCTTATATATATATAAGTATAAAGTGTATAGAATCATTTTTTTTTCTATTAAATACCCGCGATTGTACATACGATATTATGTTATAGTCAAACATCGAAGCTCCGGCGCTCCTAGGTTTGGCTAGTCAAACCTAGGCTTAGTTAAAGTCCAAACCAATAAATAACATGTTTCTAGTAGTGGAGTGAAGGTTGAGTGGTTGAAGCGACATTCAGAGAGCTCATCTCAGAAAACTATAGGGTATAAGGTAAATAAGGGAAAAATCACTTGTCGAGTGTTCGATCCCGTTTATAAACTCAGTGCAAAAGACATGAACGCGCTCGCTAGCTAATGGTACCTGTAACTTCATCGTTTATTAATTATTATGCTGGTATTTGCTAATTAAATGTAGAATTAAATCACGGGACCGGTTGTTCTGAGAATTAATCAGTCAAGTACAATTCAAAGGTGATTTGCTATTCATTGGCGTATTAATGAATTTGTGATTATGGATCGGCGTGTTTTTCTCAGTCTATTTGATTTCCTGGATCTTTTTACATACCGACTGTCAGCGAATAATAAAACATATTCTAAATTAAGAATGCGCACCCCTCCACTACGACTCTTTAAAATTTACTTACATTAAACGTTTCAAAGTTATCCTTATGATTGCAATGAATACTACTTAGTCTTTATTTTAGACGTAGGATGGGAGTAAGTAGATATTATATAAATAAAGATTATTATTTAGCTTTGACGTAATTAATGAAGTAGTGGGAATTAGTTTAAAGTTAATTGGACACAATCCTCCAGGAGTTTTCGCTCTAACGTGAGCTTATTTTCTAGCTAGAGTCTTGCACGAAGGCTTCTTTAGGTATTTGTAAAGAATACAGCTATATTATGTATGCGCATACGCATGAAGCCTTCTCCGGTATAATGCGCGTCTAGAATTATCTATTGTCGGACTAGTGATGTTACCATGCTCGTAAGTACTTCTCATTAATAACTCAACCCATTCAAATAAGGCTGTACTTTAACTTTCTGCAACCTAGCCTCTTCACGATTTTTTTTTCTCTAACCTATCTCGTCCCACTGCTGGGCAAAGGTCTCCCCCAAGTCCCTCCAAGTATCCCTATCCGTCGCTATCTCCCACCATCTTTGGAAGGTGACCAAATCGTCCCGCCAACGCTTTCTCGGCCGACCCCGACGTCGCCCTCCGTCTTCAGGCGTCCATGGTGTCACAATATGGGCCCATTTCTTGGAGTGCATTCGGGCAACGTGGCCCGCCCAGTCCCACTTAAGTCCAGCCGATCTCCTCCCTACATCTGCAACGCCGGTAAGTGAGCGCAGCATGGTGTTACGAACTCGGTCGACACGTTTAAAGCCGAGAATGCTGCGCTCCATTGCCCTTTGACAAATCTTGAGCTTTGACTTCTGGGCTTCAGTCAGAGACCATGTCTGCGCACCGTAAGTTAGGATGGGCAGGATACACATGTCGATGAGTTGGCGCTTAAGTGTCAGAGGAAGGTCACCCTTCATGTGCTCCTTCATGGACCAGTAGCTCTTCCAGGCATTCTCGATACGGCGATCGATTTCCTTATCTTGCCTGTTTCCGAAGCTAGCTAACTGGCCCAAGTAAATATACTCATCGACATACTGTATTACCTGTCCATCTACCTCGACCTTACGATTTAGTATTTTTTATTATTCTCAGTGTCTAGTAGCAAAATAATGAATTCAATGTATTTTATGTACGTAGAATTTTTATATTATTTGGCAACGTCCATTTACAGCTTTAATTCGTGTTTAAGATATTGTGTCTGATATAGCACTTATACAAAATTATAGTGCATTGAGCTACTACCTAAAATATGAATATGTATGTAGTTAAGCATACCTAACTTATATTACATAATCAAGTATCAAACCTAAGGTTTGCATAAATTAGTATGAGTATTTGGGATATTCAGTAGTTCTAGTAGTTTTGTCGATTCACGAAAAAGTACATAGTAAAAGAAAATTATACTTTCCTGTCTTGGACTCGAAGAACAGGCGGTAACATTAACGTTTCAAAGTGATCCTAGTGCTTTTAATTAATATTGAATTTGATTAGCTTTGCTTAGTTTGGGGATAGCACTGTGTGAAATGTCCAGCATTATTTATTTATTTTATTATAGAATTTGATTTCCCATCACTACGTTATGTACCGTGAGTTGCACATGTTGAATTTTATTATTGGAAAGGTGTTTTTCGTATTCCAAACCCATACAGAGTTTTTTATGTAGATATTTTAATATCTGAGGATTAGAATCATCATTTGATGTTTTTATGATTATGGTACACGTTCAAAATAATTTGTACTTTTTAGTACGTTGTTAATAGTATTTCTAACTGACTGACGTTAAAAAGGGGATTCTCACTACGACAGCAATTGTTTTTTTGTAGTCTTTAAAAAAACTTTATTAAAAACTTAACACTTGCGTACAAAATGATGTGTGGAGAAAAATCAACAGTTAAATTATCTTACAAATAAACTATAGAAAACAAAAAACGAAATATAGGTTTTTACTGTATAAACAACTTAGCAACAACTAAGTAAGGAACTGGCAGTAAAATTGACTTTACAAAATGATCCTTGTAATGTTAATGAACAAATAAATATTGAATTAAAGAAAATATAAAAGAATAAGTTAACTAACATTTTATTTTACCTGTCACGGTTGACTGGTAAAAAATGCTTTTAGCATTTAGACATTTAGACATTCATTTATTCAAACTTTAGCATCCCTAGGAACGCTTAGTGACGTCATGTTACAAATAAATGCAAACATAAAAACAAAAAGTGAAAGATGCTGCTGTATAGGGGCTTTGTCAACTATTATAAATATAAAAAAAACCTTAAAAAATAATTAAAATTAGAGCGGCTGTAAAAAGGCCTTGTCCAATAAAATACAAATTTTGCAGCTGTACAGGGCTTTGTCAAAACTAAAACTATTAATTCCAAATTTCTGAGTCTAAGAGAAAGTCATTGATGTTATAATATGCTTTTTTCATAAAGTGATTTTTTATGTATTTCTTGAATGCATTTTCATTCAATTCTATGACATGTTTGGGTAATTTATTATAAAACCGCACCGCATGGCCAACAAAGCTTTTGTTAGATTTTTGTAATCTAAAGGTAGTGTTTATTAATTTGTCCTTATTACGTGTGTTGTAACTGTGCTCATCACAACGCTTTTTATAAAGTGTGATATTTTTGCGAGTGTACATTATGCTCTCATAAATATACAACGAAGGTAGGGTTATTATATTAATATTTTTAAAAACCTCTTTGAGGGAATCTCTATATTTTAGATTATATATAGCCCGAATGGCCCGTTTCTGGAGGATGAAGATTGCATTGCTGTCAGCACCAGCACCCCATAATAAAATTCCGTTGCTCATAAGGCTATGAAAATACGCAAAATATACAAGTCTAGCAGTAGATACATCCGTCAGTTTTCTAACCTCTCGAATTGCATTAAGTCTTCCATTTGTACATGTTTCTGTATGTGCAATAAAGAATTAAAACAAACAAACATTCAGTTAAACTTATTATCAAACCGATGTGTTTTCGTTGACACGGACACAGACTACGCGACGTCGTTAATTTTCCTTACCGTTGTCCCCATGGCCAACGGAGGCAACGGGTATTCTCAATTTCACGTGTCGTTGTTGCGTTTAAATCCGATTTATTTTTTAATCATAGTTTTTATGTGGTAAGGAGACAAATAAAATACACATTCGCAATGAAACCACGTGGTCACAACCACGTGGTTTTTCCTAACAGTATTTGAATATTTTGGCTTATTGTATTATATATATTAGATAAAAGATGGTTTTCTAAGTAATTTTCATGTTACCAATTTAAAAACTAGAAATCTCATCGTTATAGGTTATAGCTAACTTATTTTAGATTTACTAAGTGATTCTTTACAAATCATGTATATATAAAACAAAGTCGGGTTAATTACACCATTTATAACTCATGAACGGCTGGACCTATTTTGATGATCTTTGATTTGTTGCATTTGTCTCCCCCCCCCCCCCGAATAACTATTAAAATATTGGAAAATTTTACGGTAAAAAAATTATGACGAAAATTCATTTTCTCATACATAGATGTAGCTAATGATGGCCGATGGACAATGCATTTGTAGCCCGCGTCATATGCATATCAAGACGATATGAAGTTAGACGGGTCAGCTAGTTACACACAAAAAGAAACGTCTTTACAAACAAAATTATTGTTATCATAAATCGGCTTCCAGTTACCAGCATCTGCGACACGCGTTTCATATGAAAATCATAACTTTTATCTATAACTATTATATTTTAATACACACGTTGACAATTACAGAATACAACCAGAAAGATAACAAAATGAAATAAAATTAATGTTGCCAATTTAAAAACCATGAAATCCCATCGTTGGTTTTGTGCGTGGATCGCGTGAGTAACGGAAGGCAAGCTGCGTCCGCCGTTGCACCGGAAAACGTAACAATTATATTCATTTCTTTTACCGAAACCACGTGGCTTGGAGCCCATAACCTTAAAGAACAATTTAAAGACCAACAGTGGGATTAAAATCTTTTATTAGTTTACGGATTAAGAAAGATTTATCTAATACTAGTTGATCGGCCATCATTAGCTGCATCTATGTATGAGAAAATGAATTTTCTTCATAAATTTTATTTGCGTGAATTTTTCCGATATTTTAATAATCATTCTGCTATTCTGGGTGGATACAAATCCAATAAATCAAAGATCATCAAAATCGGTCTAGCCGTTCTTGAGTTATAAATGGTGTAACTAACCCAACTTTGTTTTACATGTTTACGATTAGTCCTTTCAAGTTCACGGTTCACTTTACAATCACAATAAGGATGAATAGAAATTAGCCACTTCTATTGCGGCTTGGTTTAAGTCTTCCTAGGCTGGCTAATACTGTAAACAAAAATCATAATTAAGTCGTTAATTTAATCATCAATAAAATTGTTGTTTCCTTGGGAATGAATTTGGAGTCAGTTAAATAAATATGAATAATGAACAATGTTGGACAATTCACACAGCGCCATCTAGCCCCAAACTAAGCTAAGCTTGTACTATACTTAAATAGATGGATAACGCTTTATTTTCCATCATACTTAAATTAAAAAACAAATAACAAGACACAAATACTATGGGAAACAGATAACTGAAAGAATACGCGTTTATATTAAGACGATATGTAAAAAAATTTGAGCCGCTAAGTAACTGTCGTATTCAATAACAAAAAATGGTACCGATTTCATATTTAAGCAATATTTACTTGAGGATTTAAACTACATAAATGAAAGTCAGAAACGCAATTGGTGAAATTTTTCTCGATACAATTATTTGTCAAAATCGGCTCTTCTAAAAGACTAATACCGTTCATTATCCGACTCTAGAAAAGATTTAAAGTATTTTTTGACACAGTTATGTAAGTAATTATGGTACCCAAATTAATGGAAAAGCATTTTTTTTCATTTGTTTGTTCTCATGCAATTGGAGATTTTATCTTTTGTCGCTTACGTCATTTACTCCTGCAACAATGCGGCGCGGCTGTGACAGATGTTTGTCTAGTTCTTCACTTATACAAGTAAATAGCACTGTCACTTTTTTGCATTTCCGGATGCTCCGCCCAATAGTCATCCAAATTAAATTTGTATATTGTCTTAATTTTGTTTTGTAAATACATACTTATAATGTATAGCGAAACAACCAGATCCGGAACATATATCTGTAGAACCTTTGTTCCGCAGTGGGAATCGAACCCGCAACCTCCTGCATCTCAGACGGATATTCGCCCGCTGCGCCACGGAGGTCGTCGTCAAAAGTTGTAGCAAACTAGGTTTCTATGTACTTAATTGTTTTTAAAAGTTTTCTCGCCAAAGGCCTGTTTGTCGTGAAGTCATCAAACCAATAGTCCACTCAGCTAACGGTTACGAAACATAAAACATCGAGATACAAGTTTGAGCGTCGTATGACCGCCTCAGCCAGCCGGGTCACGGTGGTTGTGACCTATACCTTACTCGTATCCGTGCCATACTGGTTTTGTTCCATTCGGAACCGGACAAACGATATTCGATCTTGAGTTACTAAGTTTAAGTCCTTATTTCCATAACCAGTTGAGACTTTCGTTACGAATTGGCTTATTATTCAAAGGTCTGTGCGTGTATTGAGGATTGAAACCTTTCTTTTTGTTAGATTCTGCGGCAGATAAAACAAAAGTAGAGTAATATCGCCTTTTCTGTCTATTTTTTAATTGCCAATAATTTTACTATGAGCTTAAAGCTCAAGTACAGCAGGCATAGCTTAAAATGCAATCTCTTTTCTGTAAATTGCAGTATTTTTACAGCATATAAATATTCCTGTACTATATTAGCTTTTCTTTTATCCACAGGAGCTGTTTACCCAGCTGCAATGGTCTGCGGAACGTGCCCCAGCGGCCGACAGCTTACGCCGGGCCCTGGGCGGCGCTGGCGCCCGCTTCCAACTCGGCTGCATGGCCGATGCAAGCGAGTGCTTCGAACACCTTCTCCTGAGAGTCCACGCTCACGTCGCAGCTGGGACTGGGGATAGGAGAGACGACGATGCCTGTAGAGCACCTCATTGTGTGCCGCATAGGAAGTTTGCGATGATGCTTGTAGAGCAGTCTGTTTGTGGCTCTTGTCAGGCGACTTCGGAGCCTCTACCTTTTACTCAGGTAAGACACTGCAAATTTACATAACATCAATTGTCTCTATTAGGTGTTGAAGCCTGATTCAAGTTTATTGACAATCCAAGTTTCCTGTGTTGAAAACTCGCAGCTGGATGTCGGATTCAATAAGAGTTCTTATCTAGAACTATAATATGCGCTAACAGATTATTTTATAAAAGGTTTCATAAGGGATTGTGTGTCTGTAGACTTTTTTTCTTTTAAAATTGACATGCTGTTTTACTTCAGTGATTTTAATGTGTAAATTTTTTAGTGACGTAAATTTAATGGTTGTTTAACTTTTTTTTTACGTCTATTTCAGATGGTACACTACGTGTCAGCGACAGCATTGACTTCGCAGGCTGCTCTGGGTGAACACGGCGATAGCTTCGGGTTGCTGCTAAGAAAAGCTGGTGGCATGGGCGATATTAGAGACTGCCCGGTAAATACCATAAACCCTTACCTCGCTGTCATAGTTGGGATTCAATCCTATTTACAACGAGAGCGATTAAGCTACAATAGCTCAGTTAACGTTTCAGAGGCCTTTGATTTTAAATTTTATAATCTTCTTAATTTTAGTATAATTCAATATAATTATCGTATCAACGAATTATTGGTGTTAGAAATTCAGAGTTCTAACTTTATTTCTTGCACTTTCCAGAATGCTTGCGGAGCCAAAATTCAAATCTGCCGAACTCTCATGAATAGGCCTGAAGTGGTCTCAATCGGCATGGTGTGGGACTCCGACCGGCCCTCGGCAGAGCACGTAGCCGCCGTATACGCTGCGTTCGGGACGGAGCTACGCCCTACAGATGCCTTCCACGCCTGCGTGGACCGAGCGTGGGCAGACGCCGCTACCCACCGCTTAGTCGGACTCGTCACCTACTACGGCAAGCACTACTCCACATTCTTCTTCCATAGCAAGCTTCGTATGTGGATCTACTTCGATGATGCTGATGTGAAAGAGATCGGCCCGGAATGGTCCCAAGTTGTAGATAAATGCAAACGCGGACGCTTCCAGCCGCTGCTGTTGCTGTACGCGGCGGCTGACGGCACCCCGTGCGACACTCGTCACGCACCACGTGACGTCGTCCCCTTCCCGGCCGGAGAGCCGAGACGTGCCATAACCCCGGCACCCGAGCGACCGCCGCCGACCGCAAGGCGAGCGCTGACCCCCGGACCGGACTTCGAAGGCGGTTCTGAATTCGCAGACGCCCAACGCAAAGCCTTCGATGCTATGGAAGCTCGCGCCAGACGAACGCAACTAGCCAGGAGTCTATCGGCCGGCTCCGATACGGCTGAGGCAGGCGGACGGGCGAGGCGGGACTCCGGTAACTGGTCCGGTGATCGAAACAGCGGTAGTAGTAATTCGTCAACTGCTGATAGCCCTTATATGTATCCAAGAGGACGTGGCCCACCTGGCTCGCCTACACGTAAAGGAGAATTGTCGAGTGGTGGGTCATGTGATGGTGGTTATGATTCTTATTCATTATCATCGACGGATAGCTTGCCATTACAGCAAGGTTTACGCCACAATCTTCAACTGGCGCAGATCCCCGAGATTATAGCTCTAGGCGACTGCGCAGCGCTGTGCCACGAAGCCGATAGACTACTAGACCGATCTGCAGCTGCCGAAACCGCAGCGGATTTAGAAACAGCTCTATTGCTATGTGATGCAGCTGCTTCGAAAGCGCGCGCGGCTATGGAAGCCCCTTACAACAACCCACACACAATAACCTTTGCCCGCATGCGACACAATAACTGCGTGATGCGCGCGAGACATCTGCAACGGCGCCTCGCTAGTGCAGCACGAACGCCCGATCCTGCGCCTGTAAGAAACACTCGATCCGGCATTGAAACATCAGCTTCGGTCCCTATAGAGATCTACGCAACGCTGCCTAAAAAGAAAGGCTCGAAAAAAGCTATCAAAAACATTGACGATGATATTGAGATCGTTTCCCGCGAGCGACCACCTCGCCACAAATCCCGAGACGAAGACAAAGGTCGAGAGAAACGATCTCGAAGTGAGGATCGAGGTCGCGCACGGAAAGAAGCACCCGTAGTCGCTGAAGTCAAGAAGGAGGAACCTGTTGACGATAAGAAAAACAAGAAACAACACAAAATAAGACGAAAACTCATGGGTGGTTTGATACGACGGAAGAACCGGTCGATGCCAGATCTTACCGAGGGCGCGGACGCAAACGAAGATGCCGCTAAGGAAAAGCGAGTCGCGTCAGTCGATGACGCTGAAGTCGGGAGAAGAACGACCGATGATCAGACGAATCTGAGCGGCTATTTGTCCGAGGGACATCTTGAATACTCAGTGGCGAGTGGGACGAACCCGAATCTAGAAAGAAGTAAGCTAATGCGAAAGAGTTTTCATGGCAGTGCGGGAAAGATGTTGACTGCTGCTAAAGTGCCACCTCCACCACCGCTAAGAACCACTTCGCAACTCAGTGGTACAAAATACGGACAGAATGAGCGAACTAATCAAGAGATTGAAGAGGACGGTGGTTTCTCTGAGCAGTTTGGAGACGAGCCCCAGTCCATGCCCTTTCTAAACACGTATGAGGATCAACCCGTGAATCACTACGACAGTTTTGACAACTCTACGCAAAACTTCCTTACTGTAGTAACGAAAGCGATGATCCATCAAGAGCAGAGTCCAATCAAGAGAGATACAGCACCAACGTACCCCCAACAGCCCCCCAGAATTCAAAACTTATGCAGAACATTCGATAATGGAGTGGATGTAGTTGATTGTGCGCCTGCTAGACGTTCTCCACAAATGATGGAGCTCCCACCTTACCCCAGTCCACTCAACTCAGTCAATCATTCGAGACAACCCAGTGAGGAGTTCCCTCCCCCGCCCTCCCCTATCAACATGACTAGTATACTCGATGAGCTCCATAGGGTCGACAATCACTATGACCAAAATCAGAGGCATCACCAATACGCGCCGACTCAAACACATTACCAAATTAATGAGGATAATGCACCCAAAATGCCATATTCTAACAATTTCCTTCAAGAATTGCAAGATCGGCAAGCCAAGGCGGCAGAGAATCAAAAGAGAGTGTTCTCTCCCGAGGGACACCACTTTAACCATAACGATGCCGAGAAAGCCTTCGAAAACACAAACAGCGTCCGAAACATGGCCTCCAGATTTGAGAACTCTGCACAAAACACGTTGAATGACAGTGAAAGGTCTCACGTCGCACTCGTCGGCATGGGGAGCAATAGAAACGTACTTAATCTCTCGACTCAACAGAATGTCAACGTTCGGCGAGCTTCTTCCTCTTCCATAGACCCGATCCAAATGGAAGAAGACCACGGAATGAAAGCGAACAACGCCTACGGTGAAAAACCCAAAAAGAAATCCGTATCGTTCTGTGACCAAGTGATCTTAGTCTCGACTGCGGAAGACCAAGAAGACGATAGCTACATCCCGAATCCTATCTTAGAGAGAGTATTAAAATCGGCGATGAATAAGCCAGAGTTGACCACTTTGCCTCTGCAGTCAGAGAAGCCTTCTCTCCAACGACAAGAGTCGTTTGACAGCCAGTCATCGCGATCTACGATATCGTCTCTCTCACAGAATTCAGTCGCGAATAACGAAGGCAATCACAGCGATTACTTACGCGTACAAAACTACCCTTCGTCTTATCAAATGGCGCAAGCACGACTACAACAGCAACATAGCTCACAGAAAAGCACTCCAGTGCCACACGAGTGGGGCTTTGGAAATAGCCCCACCCAAACGGCACAATCTCAAGGAGCTCCTGGTAATAACCTGATATATCAAGCTCTTCCCACGAGCGTGCCCCACAGCGCGACCCCCATCCCTTACACCCAGCCGCCCGTCTACACGAGCCAAAGCAACGCCAGCCCACCGAACTTCAGCCAAAACCCCGCGAACAGACTGACTCCAACCTCACAGAATCCCATCGCAAAGCAAACCATACAAAGAAACGTTCCTAATACTTATCCGCACCCACCGAGCCAGCTACATCAGAATCCGCCAAACAATGCGTACTACCACACGCTGCCGCAAAACTCTCCGCCTCACAGCGGCTACAGCGCCAATCGCCAGCCGTACACACCCCCGTCTCCGTACCACGCCGTGCCTTCCAACTCGCCGTCCTATGCGCCCTATCACAGCCCACCGACGAGCTATGCCTCGGAGTATTCTAGTCGATATCCGCAGACGGCGAGCCAGCCCACCTACCAGCGCGTGCCGCCTCCGCACGGCGAACTACCCGTAGACAACTACAACGGCAACTACCAGAAGATGCCCAGTAACTACTATCCTGAACCTATTACAACGGAAGCGAGGCACTTCCCTAACCCTCACCAACAGAGACCCGGGTACAACCAAAGCGCGATGGACAGCAATGCTCCGAACGACCATAGACAGTACCAGTACCCTCAAAGTAATTACAATCCCTACCAACACTTGCCACCACCAAAGCAGATGCAAAAGAAATCTGTGTCCTTCGAGCCGGGTACTAAAGGGGGCACAGACTCCCCCGTGCCCCCTCAAATGATGCCTCCGTTCATGAATGGAGAAAACCCCGCGCATGGGACCCCTAAATTGCCTTGTAACTTGTGTCGTAAAAAGTTAGTTAATCCTCCTGCAATGTATTGCCCAGATTGTGATTTTTACATGTCCAGATTTAAACCCAGATCATAGCATTCAATAGGGCAACTCAGTTTTAGTAGCACAATTTTTTCTAAAAACTAAATGAGATGAGATTAAAAGAAAGTAATTGGTAATTGATGATTACCTACTATTTGATTGCTAGTGGGTATGTAAATAAAATATTTAAAACTATAAGTTAGTTCTTGTAACTTGATCGTGATTTATGTATTAGACTATATACCTACTGTACCGAGCTATTTTTAGGCTAATCTAGATAGTTGGCTAGGCGGCTTAGTAAAAAACGGATCTCACTCCAGATTTTATAGATATCTATATGTGCCTCGTTTTAAGAAGTTATTTTGAAAAAAATTAATTATGATTTAATTATTATGCAATTAAGGCTGAACTTTTTGTACAATGAAATACTGAATTATTAAAATGTATCAAGATTAACATTAGTATTTTATTTATTTCCCTTCATAAACATACCTTTTGCTTTTAAATTTCGAAACAAAACATGGTACCATGACCAGAGACGGAAAATAAAGCCGAACAAGCTTAAAAAAAATGAGTGTGGTCTAACCACACGACTGAAGCAAAACTTCTTTAGCTCTCATCTATATGTATGTATTTAAGTATAATATAGGTATACATACAGTGTTATACAGACAATTTTTTTTTTCTGATGGACTGAACTCCTCTGAGGCCGTGACAGCTTAACCGAACTTTTGGCGAGCGCAGATGGCGCTCAGCCCAGTAAGTTATTTAGGCAACTAGCGCAAGAGCACCACTTAGGTACGAGCCTCGGCTTGGACAGTTGCCGGGGTGGGGATAGGAGAGAAACGGCCGGGTACATGTCTGTACCTCGTAGGTATAGGCGGCGACTGAAGGGACTCGTCGACCTCGCCGGCGAGGTAGGTGTTTCTGTGAAGTGTTTGTTCTGTCTGATATAGATGACTCAGCTTCCGCATTAGCGGAGGTGATTTCGTCATCCGGGTCTCCGAGAACGTGTCTCTGACGACGGAGGATTTAATACAGACAATAGGCCTGCACTGTGTCTTATAGTATAATACGAAACGTACCTGGCTATGAGAGAAAGAAAATGTGTACTCGCACCTCTCTCTTACCCCTACAGTAATATACGAAACGTAACTATCTCTCTCTCTCTTTCTATCTCCCTCTCAACTTCCGTTCGCCTCGCCCGATTACAATTTTCGTAACGCTCTCGTCACGCATTCACCAGCTTACTCCCCAAGTCAAGCGTGCGTAAAGAAGTTTTACTTCAAAAATGACAATGGGCTAGTTTTGGCGTTGTAGAGTGTCGTCTCTATCAAAGTCACTTGCGTCAATTTTTGACGCTTTGACATTCGTTAATGTTAGATGGATGGATGGAGTGTAATCACATCCAATCCATACACGTTGGGAATTTTATATGGATTAATAATCTGAAATAAATGAGTATATTAAGAATAATAATAGTTGATGTCCTCGAACAGAGTTTAGAAACTTCGCCGTAAGCGTCGGCCGGCCAGCTACGAGATGGGCTTGCTGAAGTCAGGCTGCATGGATGATAATGATGATTTTTTATTAATGTATATTTTTTTGCCAGTTGAGAGTAATTGTCACACCCTACTTTGTTGTAGGTTATGGATAAAAATAACAAATAAAGTAGTAGGTAAGTAATATGTAGGTTAGTTACATTTGTTTAATTTGACTTGAATAAAAACAAATGTTGCTCTTAAAACATTAATAGTGTTTCGAGCGACAGGAACTACTCTAAAAATACAACGGTAGCCGATTATCACGTGATTCGTGAACGTGTTTCCTGCGAGGCGATTTGTGAAGGTGCTTTTGCTAAATAGCGTCCCTCACAGCAGTCACGGGTTTCGTAAAGCTAAGATCGTTAAGTCATCCTTCACTTTGAATCTTTGGCAGCATTATTTATTCCATCTCTGTGCAGTTGCTCCCAACTATATAGATCTCGCATAATCTAATTGCCAGTTCCTGACCCTGAGCAACCGTGAAAATTATACCTTCTGCCATCTGTAGTTTTCCTCATGAACCTCATATAAACTTGAACGCCATCTATGAAAATAATGTTGATACTTTTAGCAGAAGACACGAAGCGAATGTACTACGCTAAAATTAAAGATAAGATACCTATAAATTCCAAAGATGGCTCTATTGCGTGCAGTTAGCAAAGGCTACTACATTTAGGAAATTATACATATTATCCATTTCCGGACGGATGGTGGTGAGAAGTTCCTTGGTAGTAGTATAAACGGCTACTGAAACGTCAAAACAAATCATAAAATTTCCGTAGGCTACGGTAACGGCTTACCATCAGGCTTCTTTGCTATGTACCATAATGGTATAAAAAAAAACAAAAAATATAATCAAGTACATAAATGTCGATGATAAATAATAACCTTCACACATTTTAATCGGAGTAGGTATTCAGAGTTTTTATTACAAGCTGTTGGTTATGTTCTAATCAGCATAATTAGCTGAGTACATTTTGGTAGAAAATGGTCATTCGTACATGGTATCCCTAAACCACATTGGCAGATTTGGCAGCTTTGTGTTGGCAAATTGCAGTGTTGCCAAGTAGGCGTTTTTTGCCAAGATTTAGGTAATGAGGGGTTTTCACATCTGTTTACAACTGCTAACTGACGGCGTTGCTCTAATCGATGCTGATTATCAAAGGATAGTGAATTGTCAATGTTAATTGCCATATTGATATTATTTTCGAAGGATCTCATAAAATTAACAAATCATTTTGTTTGTATTTAACTGACTAAGTGTTATTTTTGTAGACAAATTTTGATATATGTAGTGTCTTTATGATTTTCGCATCTAAACCATATTTTTAGTGGCTTAACTTTAGACAGCGTCATCTATTTCTCGTTCGTATCGAATGTCGTTATCGTATATCTAGTTGGAACTATTTTTTTTTCAATCTAAAATTAAAAACGTTCATCAATCAATTAATTACACGTTATTTTGATGGTGTTGTGTGTCGGGTGACTTGGTTATAAAAGATAACTTCACATTGTATTTTCTGGGGAAATGTAAGTAATAGTACCTGGCAGCTCTAGTAAATTCGGCAGAATTCAATGGCGACCGACCGTCGACCAAGGCTGACGTGACGTGACGGGTCGTGTTTTTGAACTGTCAATATTTATTTTATAATTTCTAGGTGTAGGATCTGTGTTTACGTAAACATGACGGGAATTTTGCCCACATACCAGCGTTTTGTGAATGGAGTACCAGTCCCAACCATTTCTCGGCGATCGTTCCGCCTCCGAGAGAAATATCTAATTGCCTCTGTACTTTTGACTTTCGGGATCGTGTGGTTGGGAGCACTTTTCTATCTGCCAGAGTTTAAAAATTCGAATAGTGTAAACGATAGTGTGTATAATGTGTACAAACGTATTCAGAAAGCGGGCCCAGAACTGTTGATGCCGCCCCCGCTGGCGCAGAACGCTGTGGGAGACTTTCCTATCGTGGGTATCGTGCGTCACGGTGAAGAGGGAGACGACCCTCACAAAGTGGAGGACAGGAATCGATTGAAGGCTAAGATAGACGAGGACATGGGTATGAAAGTGCTGGAGAGGCCGCAGTTTGACGTAGCACCTTCGGTTTCATCGTCGAAGGGTCCCAGTAAGGCTCCGGTTGACGCTCTCGAAGAGCCCGCGGTTGGCAATAATGCTGGGAAAGATGTCTCACCATCAGGAGTGAAGGGAGAGTACTCCGATAAGTATGAGGTGGTGGCCCTGGCTCCCGGAGCAGATCCTGATACGAAACAGAAATTGGAAAAAGTCAAAGAGGTATGTTTTTCTATATTTTACTTGAATTAACCTGTCAAGGATAACACCAATACATTTTTGTATGGTTGTGAGGCCTTAGCGCTAATAATCAAAGACTTCTTGCTGCTATAGTAACATTTTGTTTACATTATACAAGATGTTACTAATTTGTGTATCTATGTAGAAAGTGGATAATAAAATAAAGTAACTATAAACAAACATAAAATACATAAACCATTCAGTCATTGATGCATACCAATACCATGACAATACTTCATAATAGTAGTCACCATTGTAGCAACATTCTCCCTCGCACAATGGCATTTACATCTATGTGGATAACCATGATTTTTGCCCACTCAGACACATGGCTTAAATATTTTTACAGCTGGGAGGTGTTTGAGTAAAATCTTAGAATCAACCAGTAATTTATAAGCTTGGCATAAATCACTTGTAAAAACATGTCAACAACTCCCCAAGGCCATATGATATTATCTTGAGGCATAATCATAGCCACTAGTAATTGGCCCGACCACATAATCAAAAGCAGTAGACCATGTTCATGAAATTGCACAGCAATATGTACATACATTTTGTAGCTGATATCTGATGAAATCTAGCAAATTCTAGGTGTCCTATGTGTTTGAAGTGGATTTATCTATTTGTGTAATCTTCACAAATTTTTGTTTTGGCTCTTGTTGTAGCGAATTGCAGGTTTACAGGTACTCATAGTTCCTGATAGCCACAATACAGGGATCCTAATGTGGGGTCAGTATCACGGCCCTAGAAAAGTTTCTAGTGAAGAATAGAGTAAAAATACATTTTAGCATAGAGAATAGAAACATGAACATACAAATGTTTCTACTCTACTCTTATATGTAATTTAACGCTATTTTTCAAAAGAAAGGAACATTTCTAGGGGAGTCATGTTAGCTTAGCAGGTCAGGCAGGACTGCCTAATTCTAATTCTAGGGTGGGGAAATAAGAATTGCATTGATGTCCCACATAGAGGTGTATTGTGCATTACTGTTTAACATGACCTCATCCCAATTCCTTATCCAAACATACATACATCCAAAGTAGTGGAGTAGGACTTAGGGTTGGTGGCATCAGTTTTCCAGAGTCCCTGAGGTTGTTGCTGACGTGCAGGACTATGTGGAAATATCTACAGAATGATTAGGTAAAACTGTTAAACAAGGTTAGTTGGTACCTTGCATCTTTAACATTGCAATGTTACAGTGAGTTTAATTCTAAGGGTGGGAATAAGATCTTTACTCACGTCCTGCATTGTGTATTGTCCATTAACCCCCCCCTTCTATCTAGACCCCCTACCATTCTAACTTCTTACAAGTAACGGAGAAGGTCTCTGATGATAGCAGTTTTCCAGGATCTGGATGAGCTCATGCAGGCCTGTTTTCCTCTGGTGTTGTTTGTGAAACTGATCACTATATAAATGATATTAATGTTATGTGAAGCTCACCCATGTTTTACTTCTAAAGTGTTTGATTATTCAAACCATCTTAAGAAACTAGGCACAGACAAGAACGACGACCTTTGACGACCTCTGTGGCGCAGTGGGCGAATAGCCAGCTGAGACGCAGGAGGTAGCGGGTTCGATTCCCGCCGCGGAACAAATGTTTGCATGATCTACACATATTTGTTCCGTGTCTGGATGTTTTTCTATGTATTATAAGTAGTTATGTATTTAAAAAAAGTACTTATATAAGTATTCTATCAGTTATCTGGTTCCCATAGTACAAGCTCTCCTTAGTTTGGGGCTAGATAGCGCTGTGTGAAATGTCCAGCAATATTATATATATTTTTCTCTAACCTATCTCGTCCCACTGCTGGGCAAAAGTCTCCCCCAAGTCCCTCCAAGTATCCATATCCGTCGCTATCTCCCACCATCCTCTTTGGAAGGTGACCAAATCGTCCCGCCAACGCTTTCCGGCCGACCCTGACGTCGCCCTCCGTCTTCAGGCGTCCATGTTCTTTCAATTTAATATATATATATATATATATAAGAAATAGAATATATATATAATGCGAAGCACCCGAAATATGCTGGCCTGCTCGTAAGTTCAGTACATCAGGCACACATTTGTAACACCTGTGCCGATTCCGCAGTCAATCAAAAGTCAGACAAATAAAGGCTTCTTATTAGGTACCTCAACGAAACCACTACCAACAACAATCTAAGAAGATGGGGGCACGTTACACATTACAGGTCAACCACATTAGTATGCCACCCTGCCATTTCATTCGCTTTTCCTCGCTTCTTCATCACGCACATCACTGGGTTCAGTTCGCGATAATGTAGCGCGGTGCCCATCTTTTTTAATCCGTGGCACTTAGTTTAAAAATAACCAGCATACTTTCCATGCTTTCACAAAAAGACGAGTAGGCACTTTCGATATGCATACCTAATTTGACGCAAATTTTATAGATCGTTGACCGCACCGGCGCCAGCGACATCGCCGACGGCCGGTAAACGCACTAGTGAAATTGAACACTTCATATGCACAGCTGGTTACTGTGTAGGTTAGTAGGCCTGATGGGCAATACGTATGAAAAGTTTTATAACATTGCCTCAGCATAGGATAGTTTCTTTTTATCCGAAATTTTTAGTTAAAACATTTTATATTTGAAACTTTTATGTTCTGGTCTGGGGAAAAGACCACGGGATCGTAGCCCGGTACGTTGGTCTGACCAGACCCGCACAACTCTCGACTCTGGGCTTCGTGATGCCATACATGTCGCCGCCAACAGACACCGATGGCGAAGCATAGTCAAGGAAAAAATCACCCATAGAGGAGGTCACGACCCTCAGAATTGAGGATAACGACTCGAAAAGAGAGAGAGAGAGATCTTCTGTTTACCTACCTACTATTAGATCCAGTGTTTGACAATGTGTTCCTCACGTAACTGCGATAGTATGACTGTTCCACTGATTCGGACCCCGAGATGATTCTCGGAAAAATCTCGTGCATGAAATGACTTCAAATCCCCTATGATTGCCAATTATGGTCAGAAATTGCATGGACATCGTTCGAAATTTGTCTTGTCGGTGACATTAATGCGATAATATCTATGCCCTTCTATAACTTTTAAGAGTTTATTTACATACCTACTTCTACTATACATATTCAAAACAGCAGACTCTGTCTGTCTACGAAACACTGCCAAAGTCTCAACTACCTAGGAATTGAAAGAAATGCCATGTCAATTAAGCGAACGATATTTCTCTTTGTATGTGTAGGTATGACCGTAAAAAATTGGCTGATGCCCTCAATATGCAGAATTCGGTATGATTATTATTTATTTAGCTGCCAAACACGCATATTAACATAATTACGCGTGAAAGAATAATGAAAATTATACTAGTAAATGTAAATCGACTTTAATTTTGGCGCACCTAACCGAATTTAAAATCAAAGGTACCTATCATATACTCTTTCTGGTATATGTAATGCTCAAGCGCAGTTTTGAGTTTTGATTTGAATGAATGAACAGTGAACAATTATTGAGTCTCGATTTCATTTTATGTTGTAATTATGATTACGGGCCACCAAACTTATTCTACTTTTCCTTCTAAAAAAAGATAACTGTTTCGAGTCTTATCCTACCAAAATTTATCAAATATTGTAAATGGAAAGGGTCCATAGACTTTTTTTTATTAAAAAGACTGATTACATAATTTCATTCCAAAGGCTCTACGTAATTTTACTTTACAACCGCCAATTCAAAATAAATGAAGAATCTACCTGCAACAAGTCTTACAGGAAATTGTATAAAAGTATTTTATGCTAAAGTTCTTGTTATTCGAGATGCCTTGGACAAATATCCAATCAGCCTCTTATTATTTGGGACGATGGCTCCGCGTAAATATTTGATCAGTGAAAGCCTGACGACAAACACGGCTTCATTTTCTTCTTGCTTTATTCGTTGGAGGCCTAAATTATTTATTGCTTGCTTAGTGAATGTACTTGATTGCGGTGTTGGTAACATTGTTACATTAATTCTTTACTAATGTCAAATTCTCATTTATGGAGCTACCAATGGGTAATTCACTCTTAATTCACTCTTCACCTCTGTGCGAAACACCCAACAATGGAGCTAATCTAGTCTTCACTGCCGTCGTCTTGTGGCGAAAGTCCCAAAACTTCTTAAGGGGCACTGAGTGCCTTCTACCACATCAGTTTGAATGTGGTAATCCAAAATCAATGTACTTAACGTGTGTCCAAACACTTGAACGTCTGATGATCTAAGCACTCCTACTCCTGACGCCATTAACCTGTCGTAATAAATTTTGTTCTCTTCCGTCACAAGGTCTCATAAGTAAACTTAATGTTAACTATGTGGTTCCCCCCGAACTGAGATCGCGCGAGTCTCCCATAAGAACAAAAAAAATTTATTTGTAATCTTTGACTATCAAAATAGTGCCACGAAATAATTACCTATAATTTGAATGAAACTGTAGGTCAAGTGACATACAGTTTCATTCAAATTACAGGTAACGGCAGTTCATGTTACTTAATTAGTTACACTTTTTTGGGGTAGAAATTGCTGTTATTCTGGATTCCAGACTTTTGCCTATATTTGTGTCACTAAAGCTACACGCATACCAAATTTTAGCACTGGTGTACCCTGTGAATTTTGTCAAAGATCAGTTTTTATTATGGCTACTGGTTATTATTATAACTTAAAAACTACAAGGTTTAAACTAAAAATAAAAACGGGGTCAAAATGTACTCACAAAGACCATTTATTAGACGTGCCATTTGACCGGATAGTCCCATTTTTTTTTTTGCCTGTCTTAAACCCGAATATCTCATCAACCCCCCACATTTTTAGCTCATTTAGTCATACCAGAATTGTGCCATTACTACCTACCTAAGTATATACCAAATTTCACAATGATCGGATAAACGCTTCGAAAGTTATCCTCGCACAAACAAACATATATACATACAACGCCGATTTGCTCAAGTTGATTAGAGATCTCGCTTCGCTCGATCAATTACATTGCATAACCAAGGATAATCTCGTTCCTCTCTTTTATGGTTATGTGGTTAATTTTACCTCATCAAAAAAACCAAGCTAGCCGTGGATTTAGTAACGAACGAGTCAACGTTGTATCAGGCAGAATAAGGAAAAAATATTATTCTAGAACAATGCTTAGATTTGTATACCTATATGATGTTATTGATATTTTAATCAATGAATGGAATAATGTTATAAGAATGGAAATGTTTATGTATTAGATACTTCTTCCTCAGAGCTCGAAAAACTGATGGACGTTGAGGTAGAAAGGTTCTCCAGGAGGCTGTCCACTACTCACGGTTCAGGCCGCATAAGATCAGTCGCCATGGAAATCTATAGTGGAAGCCTTTGTTCAGCAGTGGACGTCCCAGCCCTGATCTTTTAACGATGTAAACAATGCAATCTCTAAGGTGGTAAAATGGTTCAATGTAAACAATCTACTTCTAAATGAAAAGAAAACAAAGTGTATTAGATTTATACTACCTAATGTTACACAAGTTAAAGCAGATATAAAAATCAAAGACGAGGAGTTGGCTCTTGTGGACACCACCGTATTTTAGGTATAACCTTAGATAATAAGCTTCAATGGGGCCCTCACATTGATGGGTTGTCGAAGAGACTTAGTTCTGCGGCATACGCAGTCAAAAAGATCCGTCTTTTTACAGACGTAGACACAGCTAGACTAGTTTACTTCAGCTACTTCCACAGCATTATGTCATACGGTATACTGCTGTGGGGGAGTGCTGCAGATATAAACACCGTTTTTGTGCTGCAGAAGAGGGCTGTTCGTGCAATTTATAATATGGGCCCCAGAGAATCATTATGCAATAAGTTTAAAGAAATAAATATTATGACATTCCCTTGTCAATACATCTATGAAAATCGAACGTATGTTCACAAAAATATTAATTGTTTTACGAAAAAGAGCGATAATCATAATTTTAATATTAGAAATAAAGATAAACTCGCTGTTGCGACTTGTAGACTCCATAAAGTTAGTCAATCGTTTAAAGGGCAAGGTGTACGTTTTTATAACAAACTCTCAAGGGACGTACAAAAATTGACAATAACAAATTTAAAAACGTAATCAAACAAAATCTTTATAAAAGAGCCTACTATGAAATATCGGATTATTTAGATGATAGAGAAGCTTGGGATTTAAATTGCTCCAACTCGTGCAAAATGTTACAATTTAGACGTAATTTGTTTTCTGTATTATGTATTGTAAAAGGATCATTAAAAAAACAACCAGCCTTGTTTCTTGCCTTTCTTTCCTGGCTTGGTCTCGAAGGAACAGGCAGTAAAATTAACGTTTCAAAGTGATCCTTGTGATTTTAATGAACAAAAATATTTGTCTTTGATTTTTATATCTGCTATTTGATATTTATAAATGCATTGTTAGCTTTGTTCAATTATCTTAATTAAGTTTATCGCAACCAGAATCTAATTTTGAATACAATCCGGAAGGAATTATTTTTCTTGCAAATTGGTACGGTAGTATTTTGTGAAATTGGTCTTGGGCGAGAAGTTATATTACATTTTGATTTCCTTGTCAATCTTCCTGTCCTTAATATCCGGGCTCTTCAAACAAATTTCTTATTATTTTCTACTTTTTGTTTGGTAGTATCTTTCTTTACAGCCTCCAGCACTCGTTATTGGTTGAGTATACGCCCCCCTTTTTTATTGCGCCAATTGAAGAAGTAGAAGAAGAAAAATATTTATTCAGAACACCACATATGGACACAGAAACAAATGATACAAAAGAAAACACTATTAATAAACTTACTAAAATTATAAACTAATTGGTTCTGTCTTGAGCAAATCTGACCCATTGCTGACACGTTACTACTGAAACTTTGCAATAAAATGATTAGCCAAATAAGAGCAAAACACAAACCCTAACTAAAGCTTAGGCCCAGTCCACCGTAGCCGAAACCAGCTGGTTGGATAATTATCATTACAGTTCACTAAAAACTTGTTTACAAAATTATCATAGTGTATGAGATCTTTAATAAACTTCAAACAAAATTCCTAGCTTCTCTAGTCGGAGTTAACGTCTACATTATCGCACACTTTATAATATAGGGTGTCCCAAAATACTGTTAAGCGGTAGTCCAGGGGCCCAATTCTGCTAATTTATAAGAAAAACGATTATGATTGTTGTTCCTGTCATAAGCTGCCAAATTTTCAATGGCGTTGTCATAGCAACGGCGGTCATTGGAAAAAGATTGTGTTAGTAGAATACCATAAGGTATCTATAGTGGCCACTTTCCAACGATACTATTGCCATAGTGAAGCGATTGGTTTAGTAGAATAGGGCACCTGAGGTAGAGCACCGCTACCAGCATCAGGAAGAATTTGGATTAGCCCAATTAAATTTTGAGAATAAATAGTCCTTAAAATGAGGAAGTCTTTGAAGGTAGAGTTTTTTTGTTATTTTTGATGAGAAAAACTATTTCAAAATTTACTGATGATTTTCAGTATCTCGAATTCCTGTATAATTTTATGCTTATAACATTATGCGCACTCAAGATGTCACATAACCTGAAATCAGGGCGATATCAGGAAATAAGGCATATTACCTAGTTATATTAACAATATACCTATGACTTTATGTATGGCTCGAATTTGTACAGGTCCTTTACTAACGGTAACCGAATCAGGCACAAAATACAGAAAAACTGCATGCTTTTTTTCTACATTAATTCACAATAGAAGAGTACTAATATATTCTAAGCTATACACTTAGCTTCACCGAAACGATCTAAAAACAGCCTATCGCTACCGTACAGATAACACTCATACTGTAATACCTATTCAATATTCATACACTCCACGACGAAGCAGAACTAAGTAAGACCCACTTAAAATTGTCAAGTACGATAATAGACTTGTAAGTTTGCGGTAACGGTAACCGAATCTATTCCACCGGTGCCCTGGCAACCTGGCAGCTGGCACACATTCTCAAAAACGGTAACATCGCTGTGCGCTGTCGGCCTGTCGTGATCACGCGAATATCGTCACTTTCTCGAATTGACCTTGTTCGTCTTGATATTTTGTGTACCTACCTACTGGCCCGCGTGCCTGATCGCTGTTAACAGTACCTTTTGTGTCATCTCATGTTGTGCTGTGTTTGTATTATTGTGATATGACTGAGAAAACATCAAGTCTCTTAAATGTTTTTACCTTCCAAACCTAGCTAGTTTTACATATTTGGTTTAATAACAATTAAAAATCTACTGTGTCTCGATTCTGGGTTTTGCAAAAAGTTCTGTAAATTATATTGCTGACTAGCTGGCCAATCCGCAGCTTCGCACGCGGAGTTTTTCAATAAAAACATTACCCTCCTTCTGCGCAGTTGGGTAAAAAGTAGCCTATGTCACCCGGGGATAGTGTAGCTTCCCAACGGTGAAAGAATTTTTCAAAATTGGTCCAGTAGTTTCAGAGCCTGTTCAATGCAAACAATCAAATCTTTCCTCTTTATAATGTTAGTATAGAAATATAGATGATTTGTCGATTGACTTTTTGCTGTCTTTTTACGAAGTATTGTCCTTTAACTCATCTCAAATCCTTGCTCCAATATGATAAAAGAGACACGTAATTTTTGATTCCAAGCCCTGCTCAATGCAACTGCAGAACAATACTGTTTTGCAATTGAGCTCATCACCTTGACATGAACCACCGGCAATTATTCAAACCGGAACTCTGTAATACTTTACTGCTCGCCAAATGCGCAAAAATACGTGGAACCTAGTTTACCTAGAAACTTTGGATTTACCACCTAACCCAGACTTATTAATTTTAAAGATATTAAGGTTTATAATTGAGGAGGTTAGGAACAAAAGGTGACATTTACCACATTTTAGTTTTTTCAGTAAATTGAGAAAATAAATAACTGACTACTACTGTTTAAAATGAAAATGTTACTATTTGTTCCGGAAGCAAATATTTAGATTGGTTTTTCTATGAAACAAGTCACTTTTTGAACTTGATCTTTACAGATAATGATAAAACTCAACCTTTTGAGTCGGGTAAAAGAAAACAGAAAATGGCTAAATACGTAAATGTCACTTTTTGTTCCTAACCTCCTCAATTTTTACAAAGTTTGAAAGTATAGAAACAAGCATGAATCGTGTTAATAGGATTCTACTTAGTTTAAATATAACAACGTCGCCAGGAGACTTTGCGCCAGGAGAGTTACCCCAGATACTAAAGCCTAAATTCTCGAATTGTATTGAACTGCCAAATAGACACAATGGTAAGAGGTTACCTACCTCTCTCCTCGTGGCTACAATGGATATTAAGCAACGCATTATGCAGCTATGACCTTCGCTTAAAAATTATATTTCAATTTATGATCGTCAGTTGGTCCATAGATACTTTAAATGATGTGCAGATGAATCCAGTTTCACAGGTTCCAGTAACACCTACAAGTGTTTCTAACAAGCCCTAATTTTGTTTACAATGCAAGCTTTCAGTAAACTTAGATTGGGTATGGTTTGCTCATTAGAAGCGCCAGCAGTATTGGCAAACATGTTGATCAATGATTTAGCCCTATTTGAAGCTTACATTGCTGCGATTGTTGCAAAACAGACAAGGATGAGAATCTTGTGTAACAATGTTTTCGTTTATTTTTTGTTTCCCGTCTGGTCTCTTTGCCGGAATTACTATTATTTATATTATTTTTTTTGGTGATAGTCAAGCGCTTTACCGCTACCTCACTGATGGTTAATTGAGGGATGATGGATGGCTTACTAAATATTCTTAGTACCTACTTAGGCTTCTTTTAAATCACCAATCCGGACCATTGCCTCAATACTTTGTGTAGCAAAAAATCTTTGGTCTATTGTCATGTCACTAAGTTATTTCTCAAATCAGGACACGCGCATAGTTTATCGTAGAAAGCGAGAATTCTAAATACTTTAAGTAGACTCCTCGCTGTGAGATCTCCGTTGTTTAGTAACTATTTACGGCTCGTTGAGCTAAGTACCTCTACGACTTTGCGCTTGCCACTAGCAGTCCAGGTAATCTTTTACAGCTCTTATTATCGGCCGTTTATGGGCAAAAGCCTTTTCTTCATCTTTCTATACTTCGAGATTTTGAGTCTTTTGTGTCTATCAACTACTTATCTCTTTTTAAAACTCTTCATCCACGTTTCAGTCTACTGCGACGTCTTCATGTTCTCAATATGACTCAAGGTGCTCCTTTTATCATTAAAAGCAAATTCTGTTAGTTCTGTTTACAGAACTACAGCCTAGGACTAGTGGGAATATAGAAACGTAGAAACGATGTCACCATTAATTTACATATTGTTAGTTCTACTATGTTTCCTTTTACTAAAACCATACCTTATGCTGGTGTTTAATTTTAACATGTTAATGCCGAGATACGAGTATATTTTTAGGTATATAATGAACAACTATGACATGCGGGTCCACAGCTAAAACGTGCAGTAAAAGGTTTAACCGGATGCCCTCAGTGACAAAAGTTAAGTCAACTAACAACATAAATAAAACACGGCGACGACAAAGTTGGATTTGCCGAGCAAACCCGCCAATTAAGTGAACTCCTTTATCTTTCGTTTTATTCCAGAGAGAGATAAATCATTATGCACATAATGAATTCCTTCGCAATCTCCGACTGAGTATTGACCAGGTTATCTTTGACGGATTAAGCTTTGTTTATACGTTGCTGGTACAATAACTTTTGTATTTTTCACTTTGTAGCCCTCGTGGGGCAATTTTAAAAGGCAGTCCTCATCCCGAGCGAAACTCAAACAAAGCCGGTACAAAGTTCGTTTGAAAAGGCTTGCGTAATTGTGTTGGTGTTGCAACCATTACGAGACACGAACGGTAGTGTGACTGTTTAAATTAGTTCCAGCTAAGGTTCAGCTAATCATACAATGACGCCGTCCGTCCTAATGCGAGGTGTAATTAGCAAAACGTTGCCGCGCCGGAACTCTATCATTGGCCTTAATGCGTGTCCATCTGAACCCAACACCGTCATCCTCGGTTTTCTTGATCCCTGCTTACTTGTCTAAGTAACGGTCGATTATCATCGCAAATTGGAGCCAATGTAGTACTTTAGTTTAAAATGCAAAACATAAGTAATGGTATTCATAGATGGAAATCGCATTTTATTATCTCTACTTTCACGTGTTTGGTCTGGTACAATTGTGGTAGTATTTAACCAAATGCAAATTGCATTGAATGAAGTAATATAGCTATACACATATGGTACTACCCGAGAAATGCCAAAAATGCTGCCATGTTGTGTCTTGTGGGTGAAGAACAATCATGTAAAAATATTTTTAAATTGCTGTTGTTATGTCGACACCCAGACGAGTCTTGCTTGTTATAACAATCGTACACGATGTTTTTCTTTATTTTTACATAGCATCAAGCAAAGAAAACAGCCTTCAGGCGTTATGTCTAGAGAAGGACCATTCCATTATGCGTCCCACCTACTTACGTATTCCGTGCAACGACTAGCGTTTTGTTTCACTGAATAGCCTCTCATTAATTTTCTTTTTTTTCCTAGGATTAAGGGCATGATTACTTTACTCGATAGTTAAGTATATGAATATTAATTATGCTTACAATAATAACTTAATTTATTAAATTAATACTTCTATCGATCAAAACCTGGAAGGTTCTATTTTCACAACATTATAAATCCTTTATCTGCAAATTGTATAACAGCTGAACAAATAAAACTCTACCACGAAATGCACGAGTATGCTATTTAATATGGCCTAATTGCCATTATTAACTCTTAAAGATGACATGATTTTAATACGTTTTCACTTATACGAAGCAAGATTTTTTTTAAATAAAATTATGGGTTTCATAAATACCTGATTACAATCAAATAAACTGGAGAAATTATTTGAGTGAATTACCTACTATAAAATGGAGTTTAATTATTCCAGAGTGCTTACTCCCTGGTGGTCAACTGCCGGTGGCTTAATAAAGCTTACTGGGATATCTTATAATGGGTATCTTCCGCTGCTGACCGCAAGTCTGGACCCTTTGTCCACCGGTCGATCTCGATCAGTGTCAATGAACTGACTCCAGACACTTTTGAGACAGCCAAATGGAAACTTGTGTCGTTTGTCTCAGATTTATGGATAGTGGTTTTTGCTTTTATTATTACATGGCGCTCTGATTCACACGATCTTTTGAATATTGAATGCTGTAATAAATTGCTGACTATCCAGTCTTCGTTCGCTTTATTGGTGCATGCAAGGTACACTTATTTTATTTAAACTTTTTATGGCACATAACGCAAGCTAAACGATGATCGAGTATCTAGCGGAAACATTGCCTGTTCCACGACGATTTTGCAGGCAGCGATCGGCGATCTAATATCAGATTAGGATTTTCCAGTTCACCACTTATCCTATTACATCCACGGCTAAGTGTTCGGCGTCCTATTTCGGTTCGGTCACTTCCCCGTTACCCGTCTTATTTGTCTTTACTTTTATGGCAGGCGACATGAAGGCTCATCTATCAAAGCGTTAGTGGGATAATATGCTCGTTGATGTTGGCTGATGTTCGGCTAATGCGATAATGTGGCTCTAGGGGCGGTCGCGCAGTCATTCATAAATAATATAACCATGTTTCTGGCACTGGATATTTGACAACTTTATCATTTTTGCTGTGGGATGGACCAGATCAGAGTGGTCTGCGGTTGGCAGTATATTTTGGATTGCGCTTGGGTTCCCACAGATAATCAGTATCACGGGAGAGTTTTTCAGCGGTATTGTCAAACGATTTCTATCTCATCTATATTTGATCGAACGAAGCGAGATCTCTTAATCAACTTGGGCAAATCGGCGTTGTATGTATGTATGTTTGTTTGTCCGAGGATAACTTTCGAAGCGTTTATCCGATCATCGTGAAATTTGGTATACCTATAGGTAGATAATAATGGCACAATTTTGGTGTGACTCAATGAGCTAATAATTTTGGGGGGTTGTTGAGATATTGGGGTTCATGAGACTATTAGTTCAAATGAGACGTCAAATGAAAAGTCTTTATTAGTACATTTCTACCCCGTTTTAATTTTTAGTAAAGTTTTTGTAGTTTTTGAGTTATTAGCCATAGTAAAAACTAAACTTTGACAAAATTCATTTCATTCATTCATTCATTCATTCACAGGGTACACCAGTGACCCCACAGTGCTTTAATTTGGTATGCGTGTAGCTTAAGTATCACAAATATAGGCAAAAGTCTGAAATCCAGAATAACTAATTTGTACCCCAAAAAAGATGAACCAGTTAGCATAAACTCCCGTTACCTGTAATTTGAATGAAACCGTAGGTCAAGTTAGCTGGTTAATTATATCCTGGCACTATTTTGATAGTAAAGATTACGAATAATATATTTTTGTTTTTATTGTAGACTCGCGAGATCTCAGTTCGGGGCGAACCACTAGTTTATAGTGTGTTACAAAAAAGTGTACCATGTTTAACTTAAACTGATACAGCTAAGAGAAATGGGACAGCTTTAAAAAAAACTAAAAATGTTTGCAATGGAAGCCCAAATACAACATGGTAACATCAATGTCGACGTCTCTTTGATCTAGTCATCCAATTACCCTTCTTACACATATATATATATATATATATATATCTAAATCAATATTATATTTTAAATAGTTACCCATATTTATTAATATATAACTATTTACCTTCATAACCTTTGGGTTCATAAGCCATAATATTTATTATTATTTTAGAAAAGTATGTTTATAAAATTTATTTCTACATTTTAATAAAACTGCACACCTTTTATTTATTTACTTCTGTATTTATTTTACTTTGTCGCTGCTGCACTACCTTTTGTTCCTGGTTTCAGCTGAAAATCAGCGTTGGATGCACAACATCCAACATTATGCTGAGCTGAACGTCATTTTGGTACGCAGACACATGAGTCGAACTATCATAATGGATTTAATTGTATCTACTGTTCCTTAATATTATTTCATGTGTCATTTTGTGCGTACCAAATAAATGATTATTCTATTCTATTCTATTCTATGGGTAAGAAACGAAGTACTTAAAAAGGTATTAACTTAACTTATTGTGGAACTGACTAAAAAACTGAACCCGTTGTTACCGTAATAGACCGCAAAAGTTCTACTCTTTACTTGTTTTTAATGAATCAAATTATGTTAGTAAATATTTATCGTTAAATGCAATCGAATTAATCTATGAAGCAAGATAAAGAGCACGGAAGATAAAGACTTCCTTTAGAAAGAAACGAGAAAAAATAGTCGGACGAAGCTCATGAATAGACGTAGGAATAAAAGTCTAAGGAAGTCTGAGATTGAGAAACTTTATCTCTGACTGGTTTGGGCCGCTACTTGTTTATTTATAGGTTACGGGATAAGATACAATAACCAATTGATAAATAATTCCTATAAAAAAATTAATATACCTATTTTAAAAGTATGTTGCCTGTAAGTTTGAGAAATAGCACTAGTTTTATATGCGTGGACTGAGTTAAATGCTGTAATGTGATTGATTGTGTAAATTATTCCCTCTTGAGATTTCAAAAGCGTCTAAAATATTAAACGCTTGCGGTACTTAGCGAGCGGGCGGAGTGCAGTGCCCCAGCTTATCTGGCTCGTTTGTCCTCGGGAAAGCTCTTTAGACCCGATACGGCTCCCTTAGCTCAGCCTTCAACGTTTCTTGCCTCCCGAAACGATAGCTTTACGGCAATCACACGTCCGATGTACGGTACGACGCGTTACAGTAGAGATTGTAAACTGAAATATTAATGATTTTATTCTACGTGTTGTGGTATTAGGCACCACTCGCATTACGTATGTAGGTACTATTTGTTAGGGATCAATGCTCTAAAAGTCACCGAGCCCGAACTTGAGCGTGTAAATTGCTTTGTGAAAAATTCTTCTTTTTGTCGAAGTGTAGTTTTTAGTATTAGCTCGACAAACAACGACTCTACTTCTGTTTATTTAGAGTTATGCTGCTATGTAAGCACAATAATTATGTTATACCACGGTGACACGTCAGCAGTGACCATTAATAGCGTTCAACTCGTAGTCAACATAATCTAGTAAAATCAAATGTTCGTAGTAATTACAATTACCATTAAAATTTGCGGTGGAATCCCCAAAGGTCCAATCAAATAAAGTACGTAATTTTAATTTTAGAAATTGTCTGTTTTGCCATTTCTAATTGAATAATGTTGTTGTTGCAGGTAAGCTCCGCTACGCAGTGAAGTATACTAGCCCTCGGGAATAACCTCATTCCAGCGTCGAGAGTTAATTTGTTCAGATTCATTTTTATTCATCCTTTATAGCACTATTGTGGCAATTCGCGATTTCCGCTGTTCTGGTATTATTTTCATGTTCTCCGTTTTACGAGCGACATAAAAAACATCTCAAGAAACGGCTGTACACAGCTTTTGCTGTGATACAATGGTTTAGGGCGAGGGATCCGGCCGGCTTCCCGTGAAATATGAAACTCAGCGGTACCTAATTCCTCCGGCCATTTTCCGAATGGAAAAATTCACTCAGCCAGCAGCCGCAAGCGATTACTCCTCTTTACGTAGTGACACGAGGAGGGGGCAAACTCCGCGCAAAACGAGACCACATAAATAATCGAGAGCTTACGAATTCACCCACCCGAAGCCATACTGGAATATCAAAGAAAGTCCGACCGGCTGATCGCTAAAGTAATTGAGTGTAAAGGAAATTCTATACGACTTTGGACAGCTTAATGCCGCTGGCTGTGATCCTTGGTTAATGTTCAATCAGAAATGAAAGACACTTAAGACTAGTGCATGATTCTGATTTAGTATTTTATATCCATAATGTATTTAACATAACAACGACGTTAAGATATACTCCAGGGCGGACCATTTTGGCAGAAAACAACGGTGAACATAATATCGCAGCATTTTTCTAACGATCTATCTAATTACTAGTGGTTCTACCCGAACTGAGATCTCGCGAGTCTAAAAACCATAAAAACAAAAAAAATATTATTCGTATCGTTCATGTTATTTGGTTACCCTTTTTTGGGGTACAAATGGCAGTTATTCTGGATTTCAGACTTTTACCTATATTTGTGTCACTAAAGCTACACGCATACTAAATTACAGCACTATAGGGTCACTGGTGTACCCTGTGAATGTTGTCAAAGTTCAGTTTTTATTATGGCTAATAACTCAAAAACTACAAAAACTTTGCTAAAAGTAAAAATGGAGTCGAAATGTACTAATAAAGACCTTTCATTTGACGTCTCACTTGACCTAATAGTCTCATTTTCATTTTTTTTTATCCCTCTTGAATCCCAATATCTCAACAACCCCCCAAAATTTTTAGGTCATTGAGTCACACCAAAATTGTGCCATTATTACCTACCTATATACCAAATTTCACGATTATCGGATAAACGCTTCGAAAGTATCCTCGGACAAACAAACATACGACCTTTTGACGACCTCTGTGGTGCAGTGGGCGAATAGCCGGCTGAGACGCAGGAGGTAGCGGGTTCGATCCCCGCTGCGGAACAAATATTTGCATGATCTACAGATATTTGTTCCGGGTCTGGTGGTTTCTCTATATATTATAAGTATGTATTTACAAAAAAAATGTATATAAGTATTCTATCAGTTATCTGGTTCCCATAGTACAAGCTCTGCTTAATTTGGGGCTAGATAGCGCTGTGTGAAATGTCCAGCAATATTTATTATTTATTTTATTTATACATACATACATACAACGCCGATTTGCCCAAGATGATTTGGAGATCTCGCTTTGCTCGATCAACTACCACTAAGTAAAAACGTCTACAAATATTAATCTATAATCGGTTTATAGACCCGATTTACAACATAACAAATTAAATATTAAGAACTGTAAACGCCAACCATTTCAATTGCTTACATCATCGAAAGTCCGTAATATGTATTACAAGTACTACATTACCTATCTATATACGTCATACATAACTTTAACCACACTAAACTAAAACTTCTTGTTTAACGTACTAAGTCAAACGAAAATAGATAGCTTATCAAGTTAAATCATAATTTGAGTCTATTTCATCATATGAGGAAAACATCTACGTGATGAACCAAATATTTGTTACCAACTAGTTACTGCTTCTATGGTGTGTCTTCTAGGATACAAATCGAAAATATTGAAAATGTGACCGATGTTTGAATATATCATCGAGCTGAGAAATAAGGCTTTAAAACAAACAAGTAACTTCTGGCAGAGGCAGAAGGAGTGTATTGACGATTGTCCTGTAAGCGTGGGCTCTATCGCCACAGACATATTGAATCATTTCAGTCAAGATATCCTAAAGTTAGCATAGCTTTCAAACAGAAAATATCTAGACTCAACAAGACTGAGAAACAAATCGTTATGTTGGTGATTCATTTACTTACACAATAATAAGTCAACTCAAATAAACCTGGAAAGTAATGCTGTTTACTTGTACAAGTATTATTAATCGGCTTTTATCCCTTTGAGTGCATCAACGTAATAAATACCTACATAAATAATAATAAATATGTAAGACATAGACAGACATTTATTTGCATTTGACATTGATAATTAACTACATAGTTACCCGCCCATGCTTCGCACGGCTTTTCAAAATAAAATATATACTCTTGAGTTCATACAAAATCCATAGAAAAAAGACCCTTTCAGTTTTTTCAGAATTTTGAAATTTTCTGTCATACAAACCTTGTCAAAAAAATTACCTACAACAAAAAAAAATATTTTAATCAGTCAAGCCGTTTTTGAGTTTTAGCGAGACTAACGAACAGCAATTGGTTTTGATATATATAGATAAATACTGATGGACATTTCACACAGCGCTATCTAGCCCCAAACTAACAATTACAAGATTTCTTTGAAACGTATATTATTCCGAAATCATAAGCAAGGGTAGAAATAATATTTTCGAAGTTAGTATTTCGAAGAATAGAACTATAAGTCTCATAGCCGTAACATCTAATATCTACGAATAATTGAGACAATATGAAATCCCGTTACGGATAAAATATGTAGTGGACAATATTTGATTCCTGAGAACAGTAAATAATAATATAGGGACGTAAACAGAGCGCCAGCGTGGAAACAAACATACTTCTGCTATAACTCGTTTAATACACTTTTATGTTCATTTCATATGTGCGTTCTGTACTGTACGAGTACCTACAGAACCCCTTAGATCTTTACGTGATCTTTATAAAGTTTTCGCTTGGATGTATAAATGTTGGGTCTATTTCTTTGCCCTGACACTGAAGTGAGCCTGCCCCGACTGGCGCGTCTCGCCGTCTAACTTCGTTTAGTCACTAAATTGATGGGCTCTCCGAACAATGTTCGTTCCCTATAAATACTCACCTACTGGCTGCTAATATTCATTCTGCTCTTCTACAGGCGTCAGGGGCATCATATTTTTTATAAACATTCCGTACCGTCGCTTTCAGAATTCTAGTTGAAGGATTTGGAAAATACCGCGATAAGCATTCTCGTTTCGTGCTTACGTCCCATGAAAACGTGCTAACCATTCATGGTAACGTTCTGAGAAGTCCCGATCTCGTTACGATAGTTTTCATGTTCGGCACCCGATCCCCCAGGCCGTCGCCACTCGCCATACCGAAACTTACCGTGGGATATAGCTCGGACGATGCGATGCTGCCTCCGTGCGATGAATTAATTCACCTGCTATTATATAAACAACCTAGATCGCAGTAAAGATACCTACAGTTTCCTCTTTAATGTAAAGTATCGCGTTATTTCGGCAAATGATCTCAAATTTGCGGTTCATTCAAAATTGTTATGATATGCAAATTCAGCAGATGCGCTCGTCGAACTGACTGATTATCTTTGAATTGTAGTCCTGTCTGAATTTCAATTTCAGAGGCTGTATCGTGATAGGTATGATCTATAGAGTATACAATGCCGGGTTCGATTTGAAATGTAGTGCTTGTTGTCCACCGAATTTATGATGACATAACAACAAAGAGAGATCCGGTATTCAATAGGATTCAATTTCAATAGATTCGGTGGAGAGTTTAGACGGGCTGTCGATAAATCTTCCTTTATTGTCTTCGTTTACCTAAGACTTGTTTTTATCGAAACAAATGATTAAAAAGAGGACTCGTACGTTAGTAAATATGATCTTACGGGAAAGCGAAGAGAAAGTGAATCGCTAATAATTCACCAACACATGATGGTAACTAATCTGTTTGTAATAGTATACTTGAACGCAAACAGACTGTTTCTTATGTAATGTTACTCGAGAATTGCGATATTCAGTTACCTTTTATTAGAGTTTATTGCGGGGCTTCTGACACGCCGACTTGTTAAACCGGTGCGATTTGATAAGTGAACTTGAATTGAATCTAATCTTTCTTCGATGCTGTGGATCCTTGCACATACGTGCAAGTGCGTTATTCTGCTTTAAAAATGTTAATATAATAAATGTATTGCTGTAATATAAATGTACGTGTTTCTCATTTCTGTGGTATCATCTAGCTTGTAAGGTAGTAGAGAATTTAATGAAAATTCATTCATAGATGTGGCATTCTACATAATGTCAAAGGCTGTGTACGCCTTTACGTAATATCCGACAATTTGTATTTGTACCCTGGATGTATTTCTTAGGCGAAGAAAAGTGACGAGTGAATCGTGGTTGACGATAAATGTGACCAATAATAATCAATTATATAATGCTACTGTAATAAAGCATTTAAGATGCGAGAAGACACACCTGCTCGACAATATTTAGCGCGTCTCTGATACAAAAACTGCACATTGTTGTTGGACGCCGTATCCGTTTAATTTTAAGTTCGCTGTCACCATACCTATTTCTGCCGCCAAACAGCATTGCTGTGTTTCGGTTTGAAGGCAATAGTTGCCGGTGAAATTACATACACATGAGGCTTGTAGGTATGCCTCAAATTGATGGACGTAAACGAAACGTGCCTATGGCATCTAAGGCGTGTGATCTATGGGGCAATACTTTGTTATAGGCGATGGTTACCACTTAACATCAGGTGGGCCATATGCTTGCTCCATCAAAAGGTAGCAAAAAAAACACGCCTTTAACTAATATAAACACTATAAAGAGATATAGCCGCGCGAGAGGCAGTAAAATGGGATACTTATTATTACTTATATTATATTTACTTCCGGCCTGATCAGTAATATATGCCTGTAATAGCTGAAAATCAACATCACAAGAAAATAAAATCCAAGATTATTTTTATTCAATATTTTAGTATCACATCAAAATGATGTTGATAACATAAGCCGGGCTATTACGAGGCATGCCTTTTAAGTTCTGTCGTTTCCATATTTTCCGGCAATTTTGAATTTGGAACTGTTCTATATTCGAATGTGTTTACATTTTGAATCTCAAAACAGTTGAAAGTATTAGGATTAATGCTATTGTTTAGTCACAGTTTCGATTTGAATCTGTCAGGTCACGTACGAAAATGAATCTTTCTAAGGAAAATGTTCGTGCAATAATTTTCTACAACTTTAGAAGAGGCCTGACACGGCTTCAGTGTTTAGAAGAGCTAACATCTGTGTTCAGTGATGTAGCCCCATGTCTGCGGACTGTCGAACGCTGGTATTTAGAATTCCAGCGTGGACATACTAGTGTTAGTGACAGATTTCGCGAAGGACGCCCAAAATCCGCCTTCACTGAAGATAACATCATTGCTGTGAGACAACTAATTCTCGAAGATCGTCATGTGACGTATCGAGAGATAGAGGCTCTATTAGGCATCTCAGGGACAACCATTCAGAAGATCTTGCATGAAGCGCTTGGTGTGAGAAAGCTAGTTTGCCGTTGGATACCGCATCTGCTTTCCGACGATCACAAGGCGGCCCGCGTCAGATGGTGTAAGAAAACTCTGCAAAGGTTCAACCGAGGGGAGTCAAATCACGTCTACGACATCATAAGTGGTGACGAATCTTGGATCTATGCCTACGATCCTGATTCCAAACAACAATCTACAATCTGGGTCTTTCAAGACGAGCCAAAGCCGACTAAAGTTGTTCGTTCTCGAAGCACTTCAAAGAAGATGGTGGCCACGTTCGTTGGAAAAACCGGCCATGTTGCGACTATTGCACTTGAAGATCGTAGAACGGTTAACGCAGAGTGGTATACTACAGTTTGTTTACCACAAGTCATCGCCGAACTTCGAAAATCTAACTCAAAGCGACGCATCATCCTGCACCACGACAAAGCAAGCTCACACAGCGCTCGTCAAACGATTGAGTATTTGAAGCAGGAAAAAGTAGAAATTCTTGACCATCCTCCATACAGTCCTGACCTAAGCCCTAACGATTTCTTTACATTTCCTAAAATTAAGAAAAGTCTTCGTGGTCAAAGGTTCCAGTCCGGTGAAGAAGCAGTCGACGCTTTCAAGTCAGCCATTTTGAACACCCCCACTTTAGAGTGGAATAAATGTTATACTAATTGGTTTGAGCGAATGGAAAAGTGTATTAAGCTACGCGGTGAATACTTTGAAAAACAATAAAAAGTACTATAAGGTTCTAGTTGTGTTTTTTTCTTCAAACGACAAAACTTAAAAGGCATGCCTCGTATCTAGCTTTAAATAAGCTTCCTCGCGTTTACGCATCTGCCAGTTTCAACATATAGACGTTCTAACAGTAACTCAGTTTAATGATAAACTTGTATTATCTAAACGCCCACAACACAAGAGCAATCGTTCATAATAGGTATATGACTAAAATTATGAATTTATGATTAGCTTTCTGATAATCTGTACGCTATTTAATTTGGCGGGATTTGATGATGAAATTACTCTGAACTATTAAATCGAACACTACAATTGCAATAAATTTAGTTTTCGCCCACATATTCCTAATATTCTCATCCAGTATAAAGCAAAGTTTTTCTACTCTCACAGTATTACAACAATGTCCGACTGTATACTTGCTGGTTCAAGTGATGGATGCCGTTAGCCCTCCGCGATCCGTCATCGCAGCGGATTCCTTCGCCACCGGATACGACACCGGCTTTTTGCTCGGATCCTACTTTATGAGCACAAATAAATCCCCCGAGAATTCTTCTTAGAGATCCAGTAAAAACCTTGGAAGCTGAATTCAGAAGCAATTTAATTTTTTTTGCATTGCAGGGCCTTAGATAATATCAGAATTATAACAATGCAACTAATGATGTATTGACTCAATTCACATAATAAGCATCATAAATTTCAGAACCAGAGATGACTAAGTAAGATTAGGAAATACTTTTTACCAAATTTTCATATCTCCAACTTTAAATACGTCTCGTGAATTCATTCATCTCCTCTTGCGCATTGATAAGAGAGTCGTAATTAAATTCATCCTTACATAAAACATTACCCCCTGAAGCGAAGTGTCTTGTTTCATTTATCATATTATCTTTATCGGATATGTCCGCAGTTCGGCATTTCTAATTAGCTTTTGTGTCTTGCTTTACATTTTGTTTTATGAGTAGACCCGCTCGGATACGCTCTTTATTTGGTCCGGAGTATTCAATTTTGTCGTATGCGTTTTTGCGAGCTCTTTTCAAAAAGACTAAAATAAATCAAAGTAGATACTTCGAGGAGCATTAATCATGATGCATTGTCGTGTTTGATAATTCTGTCGGTGTTCGGTAGTCGTGATTGGCGAGAGCAGCCATGCTGTCGTTTTTACTCAGCCTCTGTCCCCATTGTCTCGCCTGACTCGTTATTGTCGCGATTGAATACTCAAATTTCAGCTGATATTAATATTGATGTTTTAAATACAAAAAGAAATGAGCAATTTCGATGAATGTTTTCGTTACTTGCTTGAATTGAATTTTTAAGAGCTTCACCAAAATTTTGAAAATGATTATGAATAACGGCTAATTCCCTTGGCTTATCATAATAACTGATTAAATACCGGCACAGTTAACTTTGATGTCTAATTAAGTGAGTGAAACCGAGTTTCCCCAAGCTAAGATTAGCCATACAGCAACTGCTTCATTAATAGGGAGCATGACACGCCGTTCCCGGAGGACATTACCATCGGCTTTGCCTCACGGTGATTGATCGATTGCACAAAGTTCAACCACATACATCGACCCTTGGTTTTCTCTCATAAAACCAAACCTCGTTACTACTCAGGAACACCAGAAAATTGGATTTTACATTGTTCCAAATTTTGCGCCAGCGTTCGTCGCAAAAATTTTATTAGCTCCCGTAAGTAGTCAACATTTACGAACCGCCATAAAACCGATGTTCAGACGCCCCAATGTATCAGTTTTATTTATTTCTCTTAAAACCCCTTTAAAAGTCCTCTCTATACATGAACAAAGCTTTTATTGATCGAGCGAAGCGAGATCTCCAAATCAACTTGGGCAAATCGGCGTTGTACGTATGTATGTATGGATGTTTGTTTGTCCGAGGATAACTTTCGAAGCGTTTATCCGATCATCGTGAAATTTGGTATATAGGTAGGGAGTGATGGCATAATTTTGGTGTGACTAAATCAGCTAAAAATATGGTGGGGTTGTTGAGATATTGGGGTTCAAGAGGGGTAAAAAAAACTAAATGAGACTATCCTGTCAAATGGCACGTCTAATAAAAGGTCTTTGTGACTGTTTCTTTGTGTGGTCATTTTGCCCCTGTTTTATTTTTACTTTAAACGTTATAGTTTTTAAGTTATTAACCATAATAAAAACTGAACTTTGACAAAATTCACAGGCTACACCAGTGACCCCACAGTGCTGAAATTTGGTATGCGTGTAGCTTTAGTGACAAAAATATAGGCAAAAGTCTGAAATACAGAGTAACTTCAAAATCTACCCCAAAAAAGTATAACCAAAGTACATGGACTCCCGATACCTGTAATTTGAATTAAACTGTAGGTCAAGTTTATTTAATTCATTTTTATTTATTTAACAAAATCCACAGCCCTTATTATATAGAAACAAACTATTACGAAGCTTAATTTACGGCCAAAAACGGATTTAATTTATATAAAAAGAATTTATAAATAAACAGTCTAAATTAAACTAAAAATACCACTTAAGCAAATTACGTGTAAACACAAATAGGTTGAAAAAATACATAGAATGTATATACATAAGTTAAGTGGTTATGCATTTCGTGGCACTATTTGGATAGTCGAAGATTACGAATAATATTTTTTTATTTTTATTGGTGACTCGCGAGATCTCAGTTCGGGGCGACTAGTATATCAAGTTTATTTTATGGTATCTGGGAGTCACAGTTACAATAGCAACACAATAAATGCTAAACAGTTACAAACAGTTGGGAGACCGTTTTGCCGTCTCTGTGATTACTGCAGCAGATATGTTGATGGCTCAATTAGTGAGCGGGTGGCGTCTCGTCAGCCTCCGGGGTGAGCGAATATTGCCTTCGCCGCTCCTTCCCTGGCTCCGATTGAATTCTTGGCAAACAAACCCGAACGTCGACGTGCCTCGAGCGAATCTCTAGCGCCTAACTGATCTTTACATCAACGGGAACATTACGCTCCTCCTTCAGTATTAATAATAAAACTTCAAAGATGATTAAAAACTTCCTTATGAGATTCACGGAATAAACGGTTGCGGAAGTTCCGCTTTATTGTTGCACGAGTCGTCCCGACTAAGTTTATTGACCATCGCCAAGTTAGCTCTCATCCAAGTACGCCACTTTGAGTAACTTAAACTTGGTGAAGCTACGGCCTGATAGCCGCTTTTTTCGTTTTATTGCCAAAGTTCTCTCATACGTGTCTTAACAAGTTGAAAACGTTGTTTTTCAGCAGTTTCGTTTCGTGTGCGGCGAATTGTCAGGAAAGCTTGTTAATTTGAATTTCAAATGGACGCTAAAGTGCTTAAATGCTGAATTGTGGAGCGGTGCATCTGTTGGCAGAGTGCCTGTTTTTAGGAATTGTAGCTCTTAGCGCGACCCCATGGCCGTGTCGACGTCTGTACCACACCGCCCACCTAGGCATTTCACTGCGCCTGTCCTCCGCACTCTGAGGACTGTTTATCTAAATTTATAACAGTTAACGTCACACACAGACCTGCTTTTATCTCTGCTAGTTTAACAGCTTTTATATTAAGAATTCACTCTCATTTTGCGATTTGAACATACATAGGTAAAACATCGCTTCGTTGCTTTATTCATTTGAAATATACCCACTAAGTACAAAAACAATAGATTTCTAAATACGTTCATGTACTCGTATTTAATAACTTGCGTCACTTGTGATTTAAAGAATATGAATCTGCTATGGGTAGATTTTATTTTTCGTTCATTTATATTTTTTATTTTGAACGATTACATCTCCCGGCGCATCCACAAGGGACGAGACATGATTAATTGAAGGCAAGTCGACAAATGAATATGAATATTAATAGATGTTATATGGTCTGGAAATGGAATCAAGATTAGGTTGGCTGAATCCATATACAAACATTTTCTTTGACCATATTGACCCTTATTTCGCAACAGAGAATTTCTTAAATAGGTTCAACGCCCATAATTGATTCGCTCTTACGCAATAACATCACGACCTGCGTCATGATAAACTCGATCTATTATATGAACCTTAAAGTTTCTTAGGGGACCGTCGCTAACTTTTAAGGTATTCGGCGAATGGCGAAGTCCCAACTCCCGAGGGAGTAGTTACGTGCCTGCATGCGACGCCCGGAGCCTCGCACTCATTTCACCTACACAATACCGTTTAAGGCATCGACTCGTGAGTTTCTCAACAGCAATACATCGAGCATTCGAAGTGATTAAAATTTCCTGTCATTTTAGTTTATCTCGAACGGATTTGAAATCTTTTTGCCGTAACTAATGGCATAGTCGATCGTGCAAAAACAGCCGCCCGTGTTTTGGTATGGATTCATCTATTTTTGTAACTTCTGGTGTTCTTAGTTGACCCGTGCAGAATTAAATTTCCACCCTTTTTAACCAGAGTGCAGCAACTTGACTCAATTGAATTAGCAAGCTCGATAGCAAACTGCTGAATGCCGAGAATCTTCGAAGAAGGGCATCTTTCACAACACATCAAGAGAACGCTGACTGCGACACGTTCTAATAGAAAATTTTCATATTCATAAGGACGTGGAAAATTTGCATATAAAACGAGCAACTTCGCCACTCGCCTCCCTCGACGACCCGATGCTGGTTCAAGCACCCTGTTTTCCATTCTCACTCCTTGTAAGAAGTCGGGAAGATTTTACTTTACATTTAAAAGAATAAGTGCGCCGGGAGTTTCCTGGTTGTTTACCAAATTTACACCTCTGAATTATTTTGATAACAACTGTGTGACTCCAAATTATTTATAAATTTACCTTTATTCAGTATATATAATAAATAAATAAAATAGCCTTTATTGCTGAACTAATTTTTACAATGTTTTACAGTTTTCTTAAAATATGCTTACTTTATAACAGTTACTTATCTTGTTACATAAATTAAGTATCGGTAAACGGTCGTTTCTGCATTTCAGCTTGTCTTTCGACATAGGCCTCCTCTAAAGATTTCCACTCTATTCTATCTTTCGCTATGAAAAGTGGCGGGTCCATATTGGGCCCGCTACTTTTCTGATGTCGTCCTCCCATCTTCTAGTCTGTCTGCCTCTTTTTCTTTTGCTACATCGTGGTTGCCATTCAGTTATTAGTCTCGTCCATTTCTCCTTCTTCTCTCTTATCATATGCCCAGCCCATCTCCACTTTAAGCACCAGTATATAAGTACATGTCAATTCATAAGATACCAGTAAAAATGGTTGCTGGAAAAACGTGTAAAATATGAATACCGCTCCGAAACTTTAATTATGTTGTTAAATTGACTTTGATAATTTGTTTCAGAGATCAAAGAATTCCATTAAATGTTCTTCATTCCAATTTTTGCGTGATAAACTTTGTGGTTTCTTTTATAAGAAGCAAATTATGAAATAAGAGAAATAAATATAATAAGAGAATAGATTAATACTAAATCCTGATTGCTGTTAAGAATTTTGAAGTGAAAACTTCTTTAGACGCGTTGGGCATTTTTTGAGATGGGAAAAAAGCATTGAACTCGCGACACTGTTACCGTTACCGATACCCCTGTATATAAGTATCTCGTAATTGTTCAAGTTTTCACTTTTTTTTGTCATACACTTCTATGTATTTTTCTTTTCATTAATTTAATTCGTTTATTTAGGTTATTTCACTAAAATATGAATTTAATGTTTAATATGAAAACCTTTCTCATTTTCCTTAGAATGTCTACTACTTAGTGCAAAGCGGCTTGAATTCCAAATCATTTTAAAATTTCAACATCACTTTGATCCACAGAAATGGAATCCATTGTTTTCAAATGTAAATTCTTTTCTACTACGGCCTCCCTTTCGTTATCGCCTGGAAGCGAGGAGCGTAAGAAATGATTTATTGCCAAAAAGTGTTTTGATGATGCCCGGCGGAACCTATAATGTTTATCGATTCGGCCGCTGTGTATTTTCGATTTGTTTTTATAGAATGAGATGTATTTTTCAAACGAACTGCATATTTGTTTGTCCACGTTGAAACTAACTAACATCGACAGGCGACATGACAGTTCATTCCAGTTTTGTGGTATTTTTATAGATCACAATCTATATTAAATTCGGAGCGGAAGTGGCGTAACTTTGATTTGGTTTGATTAGATTGTCATGTAATAAATTACAATGTCGATGTCGACTAGGCTTATTATGGAAGAGTACCACGCACGCATGATCTAAATTTTGGTTCAAAGCTATACTCTGACATATGTTTGCTATTATTATGATATCATATCGACTATCAAGTTATTTGTGTGAATACATTGTTTTGTGTAGCAGTAGGAAATAAAATCCTTGCAAAGATTGTAGATAGTGACTAACTCAGCTGTAAATAATTGTAATCTTATGTCCCGATCGAATGATTAAATATAAGCCCGCAATAAAACTATAGGGAGGGGATATATTATTCAATATCGGTAAGCGCGCTCGGCGCTCGCGTGAAAATCTTATTGCACAACAATGCGCTTTTGTGGCTCGTGACTCTACCGCGATATTGTCTTCAGATTAAAACCCTGACATAAATCCTCTTGTATTTATTATTATCGATGCGAAAACAGAATCTAGCCGCTGCCGACCGAAAATTATGTTAGTCAAACTGAGATATACTACTTCTGATTATCTCTGCGCTGCGATATCTATAATGCCTTCGATGTACTAACCGATGTGATTTATTTTGCGCGTTGAAGATTTTAACTTTTAATTTGATTAAAGATGATTTAATTAGAACTAAGAGTTATACAATTGTACACAGGTATACAGCTGGGTGTGTAATTGCACGCGCGAGGAGACTTCCGAGTGCCTGGGTCGAGTGGTGCACTCTAGAGCCTTTCTCATCGGCACTGAATGGATAATACGTGCCGAACGCTAACTTAGCCAATCGAGCTACGGGCGCGATGCCATTTGTGGGGCGTCATTGGCTCCTTCACAGTTTAAACTAAATAAATGAACGTTATTGGCTTTTATATTGGTCTTAAATTTGTTGAGAGAATTCTAAACATAGGCAGGTGCGTGGCGTACAACTAATAAATCGGGAGACAGCTTTTTCTTTTTTTTTATAAATTATAGGCCAGCATTTCACCACGATGTCGCCTGATGGTAAGCGATGATGCAGCCTAAGATAGTACACGCTTGCCTAGAAGAAACCTATTCACTCGCGACTTGAAGATCCCTAGGTTGTAGTTATCAGGAAACACAGACTCAGGCAAGGCGTTGCACTCCTTGGCGGTGCGCATAATAAAGGTGGAAGAGTACCGCTTTGTGCGTGTGGGAGGTATGTCTATCATGTAGCGGTGGCGCATCGCGGAGCGTCTGGTTGTCCGATGATAGAATGGGGATGGTGGGATCAGGTTGAAAAGCCTAAATCAGATCTAAACTGCATTGCACTGATAACGTTTCGAAGTTTGCCAATTTCAAGATGGACGATGATTTGTTACCTTTATCAAGATCACATAATAATAAGATCCTGACCACGCACCTATCTTTGCTTCTGACAAAATTAAGAATACGCCACAAAGATTCCAGTGACCGCAGCATACGAAAAAGTTGAAACAGAACCTGCTATTATCGATCGTTACGTGCTCCTTTGGCATCTGAGGAACTCGTGCGCAAGAAGTGACATTTGTGTCGAGTAACATACTTACAGAGCATTATGTCTGTTGACAATGCACATCTGACATGCCGGAGCTTTTGACGCGCCCTGTGCCAACAATTAGTTTCTTTTGCTGGAAGCTTTCGGTGGAGCTAAATCATGCTTCTTTCCATTGTCGACTGCCCAATTTTTGGAACCAGTTTTATTCCAGTTGGCCTGTCGTCTACAGTCTTAAATAAATTATGATCTACCTAGAGTAGTGCGATTTCCACAAGAAAGCCTCACACGAGGTAAATCTGCAATATCTTTGAGTGTCGCTGAGTAGCATTAGGTTAACCCCGCCGACTTTGAAGTAGCGCGGCTTTTCGTTCCGAAGAACTCGCATTGTGCTATTTTTCTTGAGCAAAGGCTTTGTCTTATAAAACGGATTAGTGGGAATCTCAAAAGCTCTGCTTTTAACCTAGTTAGATACTTCATTGTGCTCTCTCCTTTTTGCCTTCTTATATCACAACTCTTTGTTCGAGATCTTTAATTCAACTTATTTCACTTTTAAATAAGATCATTCTATGGATGATGGCGTTCATGATGGCGTCGCTTAGCAAAAATGAGTTAAATTTCAATATAAATTGTTTTAGAGGCGGCTAATCCATTGTGTCCCGACCCGGGCAGTTCACAAATCAACAAGTTTGGAGGTTTTATCTTGCCCGCATGATTCGCTCGTAGGTACTCTGTTTGTGTGCATTCTGTGTTTACATTCTGTTGTGTGTTTTGAGCAATGTTCTACATCATTTATTTTAAATACTGCAAAACAAATGAGTGTATATGTTTTTATCTGCAACCACACTTGTGCAAATATTCAAAGCATAAAAATAATCATATTAAAAAGGTTTATTCAGAAAAAAATACACCTTAACTGCATCAGGCGGGTTAAAAAGAGTTATTGTTTTCATCTGTGTGCCCTTTGGCATAGGCCTCCATCAATTTCTTCCATCCTTTCCATCGATGTGTTATCGAAAAAGCATAAATAGAGTCTGGCTAATGAAAGAAGAGACTAAAATATTATTATAAATTATCAGATTAATTGTAATTTATAATTCAAATTCAAATACCGATACAAATTTTAGAGCTGATGCTGATATATTTTATTAATTTGCTGCGCTTTTTTACCCTCAACTTTAATTAGCTAAACTCTACATGTGCAATAAATATTTTTATTATAATAATTCTGAATACGTTCCAACTATAAAATAAATTATTAAATGCATAAATAAAGATAAATTTGAAGGAATGAGGTCAATAGTGTCTATCACGCCATAAACTCCAACAATATCTATGTCTAATGGTTTACCGTTGCTTAGAGGTTTTATTGCACTGTATCATGAATAACCACAAAACAATTTGCCGCAAGAAAGTTTACCTACAAGTAAAAATCTAGTTGAAAACCGTTTACAAACTTGGTGCTGAAATGTGAATAAAGCGATTGAAGAAAAGTTGGGTATTCGAAGCACGGGCGCGACAGCCGAGGAAGCACCAGACCGGCCATTACTGGGAATATTAAAGTACATACGTGCAAGTCGCGCAACCTGGGAGTCTGCAACTTGCAACTTACAACATGCACGCCGCGCCGCTTTCAGCTTCCCGCAAATTCACCACATGTCCGCCGAAATACAGATTTAGAATTTTGAATCCACTAGCCTCCCATGAGATCGGTGTTGTTATGCGGTTTGTTAACTGTACTCACAAGCTTCATAGCGCTTCATGGATAAGGAAAATGTTGTGTATTAACAGAAATATGATTAATAAAACAACGAATATTTTACGTAGTTGAGTAATTCTGATAAAGGCTATGTTGGGAGCATGAATTTGCCGTATTTTAACAGACAAGTCTTGGAAACCAAGCGATATATTTTGTCGTGGTCACTGCCTCTCCGTCCGCCTTTTCCATGTAAAGGGACTATTGCAGACGCCCGCTGCCGCCGGTGGTACCGCGGCAAAGCGTCTCTCGTTAGGGACCGTCCACTAGGACAAATCGAGTTTCTAACACTCCCCGCTATCCTCATTGTCATTCGGCCTAGGCCGGCCACGAAATCGACATTTTTTACGTGACTAACTTGTTTTACGGTACCTAAGCTGCACATAAACTGTCCTTTACCTAACATTTTTTTAAACTTACCTAGTTTTCTCATACGACTACGAGACTTAAAGAATGTTAATAAGCTCTGTTATCAGTTTAGGGACAAGATTCTCATAAATCAAAACCACGAAGTTAGAGATCTCAGCTACGCGCTCTTCAATGTTAGTTTTATTGTGGGCTAGTAAATCTCTTGACATAGTACTACGATTGTGGAACCCGAATAGACTCGAGGAACCCCTCTAAACTTTGCCAATATCATCCCATCTTACGTGGTTCTCGCTTCTACTGGAATTAACGTGAGATAGGGAATGTTTCTGCCGTATTTTATACTTTACAGTCCCAGTCCAGCTTAGTACCTCTATACTTGAACAGGCTGGTTATAGCAATACTGGAGGCGTTGAACTTTTAAAATGTCGAGTGTTATTAGCACAGTTTGACGTTTTATGCACTGTAATTCTGTACTTATTCCGACAACACGATCTACTTAATTCCGTTTTGCATGTACGTACATAGTACCTGTATTTCCATGGATTTAATTTTATACTACTCTTCGTAGATGTATGCTAATCCGCGTGTCGTTGCGTATTGAATTACGTAAATGTTGTGTTGCTATTGAATTTGTTCAGCAACGTTACTTTTTGTCAATCTTATTTTCTTGATCGATTCAATAGGCAATTTTGGTGGATCTACCAGACGTTATTCTAAATGTGGAAATTGACATGGAAATTCCTTTTTAGAGCGTTATCAGTTTCACACTGGCGAGTTGCGAGCGTGTTTTCAGCGAGGCGATTATTGAACGTGTTCGCCGGGAGTGCGTGCCGAGCTAGAGACATGCACGCCGCGTTCGCTCACTAGGTAAGCAAACACGCGCGCCCCGCCACACTTCAACCAGTCATATTGTATTGTAAAAACTATTGTAACATTTGTAACGTTTGCAACTCGCCATTCTTGTGTTGTTTTCCAAGAATCATACGAATAAATGTAAGCGTTCCATGCGCCGCGCCGTACCTTTAAAAGGTCGCGGCGAGCCGGTTTCAAATCGTAGTCTATACAAGTCTATGCATAAATAAACACTCATGATGTGAATAAGGAAAGTGGATTTTTATTTCGCTAAGCCGGCCGTGATTAAAATGTCTGTGCGTGCGTACCTTCGCCGGGTAGCCGGCGTCGTCAAGTGCGGTAACACCGTATGCAAATATTTATCTGAGGGAACAACGGTACACCGCGCCACCGTCACCACACATATCACCACATATAGTCAACAAGCTCTGAAGCCCGGCTTGGCAGTTGCACTTTATATTTATTATCATCATCATTTCAGCCCGTCTGCACTGCACTCACTGCTGGGACTTCTTGTTTTATATTTATTACATTCGGAGAAAAAACAGTGCTATGATGCATGTAGCATAAGAGCGTAATAAACGAACTTTGACTCGCAAATTGTTCACCTATATCAAGTGTAACTTATGCAATTACTTTTTGCAAGTGCAGGAAGGTTAATTAAATCGAGGAATAACATCTTGACACGAGGAACTTCTACTTTGTGTGAACTAATGTTAGATAATTAATTCAAAAAACTCAATCATCTCTAGTAGAACATACAGGGGGATGGTTCTCTCCATGACCACATGAAATCCGTCACCGTGTATATACCCATAGACTACGGTTTTTCATACAAACGTAAACACCCTTTTCACCCTCTTGGGGGATGAATTTGGAAATAATCCTTCGTAGTACGCGTCAACACCCCACGAAGAATAAACCCTAACAAAAGTATGTAGGATCATCGGCTAAGGCTGTGCGTTGTATGTCAGTCAGTCAGGACTTTGATTCGAAGACATAAAAGATAATTAGCCTGGAAAAAGCATTTAATGTGGAGAAGCGTAGAAAAAGAAAAAGTTTGTCTCTCACGAAAGATTGTAAGCAATCATGAGGCAATCATCTTTTTCCCTTGACTACTGCCTTTCTTTACTTTTGTCGGCAAATTATCGAATGGAAACATTCATTGCGCAGATTGTCTTTTGGTTGCGGGTTCGTAACAATATATCCAGCTTTCATCACAGAAACACGACAGGACGGACAGGTCATTTCGCAACAATTGTCCTAGAAGATAAAAAGACTTACTGCAGATTGGTATGTCAATCATTGTTTACCAGTTGTCTTGGAAAATGTTAGACAGCAGCGCCCAAGAAGCAGGATCCTCCTCCACCACGAAAACGCTCGAGCTCACTCCGCCAGATGGACTATCGAAGGCGTGGAGTTAGTGAGTCATCCTCCCTACAGTCCCGACCTGGCACCTTGTGACTTATTTATTTCCAAAAATAAAAGATAAACTTAGAGCAATTCGTTTATGAACCTTGAAGATGCCGTGGCTGCGTTTGAAAAAGGAGTGGAAGAGATCTCTAAAAAAGAGTGGGCCCACTGCTTCAGTCAATGGTTCCATCGTATGCAAGTGTGCTTAGAAAGGAATGGAGAATACTTCCAAAAGCAATAAAAATATTAACAGGCTTCTGCATCTTTCCGTTTTTTATTTTCTAAAAACTTTCAGTGTCACCCACGAACGTCTGAAATAAATCTATTGAATTGAATTTATCGAGCATAGATAGGTACCGGTAGTCCGGTACACCTGCCGGTCTCTCGTTAATCTCCAGATTACTTGCCGAATTCAACTGCAGTATTTTAATGCGCATCGCAGTAAAACAGGCTCGTTATCGTGTATAGCCAGGATATCATTAAATATTATGAGTGTAGGATAACGGATGAGACTGGCTGTTATTGCAATCGTTTTATTGGTCTATCGGTTTATAGCTGTTCTGGAGGTTTTGAATGTGGTTATGATACTCTATTTAATATCTGTCTAATATTACCACTTGTTTCTTCTTGGCATCCATCTTAGTCTTTATCATCGCTTACCATCAGGCGAGTTCGTGGTCAAACGCGGGCGAGTTTTTTTATGTACAAAAAAAATTAAAGTATCTCTATATATCTATATAAGATTATGAACGGGACTGAGGCATAGGCTACTTTTTACCCGACTGCGCAAAAGGAGAGTAATGTTTTTACTACTAACCAAGCGTGCGAAGCCCCGGGCGGGTCAGCTTCTGTAAAATATGAATACATTTTAATGAAAAATTATAGTGTGTGACAGAATTTCCGCCATAACTTTTGAAGCTATCATGGTTATAAACTTTATTTACACTAATATTAACTATGATATGTGTGTTTGTTTTGTTTACCCCGTGTAGCGCATGCAACTGTGCCAAAATATGGCAACACTCACAACGGTGCCTAAATATCCCTTTTTTAATGCAAATAAGAATTCTGGACAGTTATTCTTAGAGGAAGTTTATTCAAATATTTCCTTAGCGAAATGGCTAATTCGTTGATGAAATATTGGAGTTGTTAAGCTCGAAAGCTCCTTAAAAGTTTAAACAAGTTCAGGCAGTTCAAGAAAAGCAAGTTCCGTTGTGGGTTTAGTCAGTTTTCGCGATTTCATAAAATTAATACAGAACTATTTGCACTAATTGTAGTACAAATTTCAAAAGTTAAAAGCAAAACGAATCTATTTTATTGGAAATGTTGGCGGTTATAACATTTTTAAAAAACACGTCAATGATAATAATAGAACCAGTATTTAAGTAAATTTTATAAATTAGCTGATCCACTCACGAATGGTATGTCAATAAAAACATTACCCTCCAGCGCAGTCGGGTAAAAAGTAGCATGTCTCAATCCCACTCATAATATACCAAATACAAAATCGGTTCAGCCGTTTAATCGTTAAAACCTAACAAACAGACAGAGGAATAAAATTACTTTCAAATTTATAATATTAGTAAGGATTGGGTGGATAAGTAAGAAACCATTTATTACCGGAGCCTTAATAACCCTATGCCAAAAAGGTAATTCTGTTGTTAGCTTAAACAATGATGATTGCCCACAAATTTGTATTTGGCCCTAAGCATAGGTATGTTTTTTTGCGTGTAATAAATATAATTAGTTTTTCTGTGTACCTAGCTGTAAGTTTCCCGAAAATAATTGATCGAGCGAAGCGAGATCTCTAAATCAACTTGTGCAAATCGGCGTTGTATGTATGTATGTTTGTTTGCGTTGATCCGATCATCGTGAAATTTGATACATAGGTAGGTATCGTGAAATTTGATACATAGGTAGGTAGTGTTGGCACAATTTTGGTATGACTAAATGAGCTAAACATGTTGGGGGGTTATTGAGATATTGGGGTTCAAGACGGGTAAAAAAAATTAAAATGAGATTATTAGGTCAAATGGGGCGTCAAATGAAAGTTCTTCATTAGTACATTTAGACTCCGTTTTTATTTTTAGTAAAGTCTTAATAGTTTTTGAGTTATTAGTCATAATAAAAACTGAACTTTGACAAAATTCACATGGTACACCAGTGACCCCAAAGTGCTGTAATTTGGTATGCGTGTAGCTTAAGTAGTGACACAAATATAGGCAAAAGTCTGAAAACCAACGGCAATTTGTGCCCCCAAAAAAACCGTTTTACATGAACTTCCGTTACCTGTAATTTGAATGAAACTAGGTCAAGTTATTTGGTTATTTTTTTCGTAGCACTATTTTGATAGTCAAAGATTACAAATAATATTTTTTTGTAGTAATCGGACACTTGCGAGATCTCAGTTCGGAGCGAACCCCTAGTAAAAATAAAATATAATAAACATTGTTTCACCCCCTAATAATATTTTATTTTATTTTTTTATTGAATTTTTGGAAAACTTAGAGCTAGGTTACAGAAAAGGTATTTGAGTAGGAAATAAACAACAGTAAATGCTACTTATTACAAGAAGGCCAATTAAAAGTTTCCGCAAGTAAGGTAGGAAATGAATAGGCAATATATAAACAGGTAAGATAGACGACACTTATATTGAGAGAAAAAAAATTAGATATAGGTAATATAGATATCAATACACACACACACACGACATCGGATGAGTGCTTAATCTATATATTAAAGTAAATGTCACTAAGTAAACGTTTAAGCTTACTAGTTTTTGTGTTAAACAGATCAATCACTTTATCTTCTCTTTGATCTTCTCTTCTCTTTCTCTCTTCTCTATGTTTCGTGCCGCAATCACAGAAGTTAACCATTTCTGTTTTAAGCACATTTCTGGCGCAAACATAAAACCACATACCAGTGTACCAGTGTATTAATATACTGGTCTGGGATAAAACTCAGAAAAAAGTATCTCATTAAAAAGTTTTTTATTTTAAAAACCACACAAGACGAGCATCCTTAAACTAAACTTTTTAGTAGCTTCATCGTCTAGTAAGTATACTGCATCTTTCAAAATGAAGGCGTATTTCTTCCGAGATGCACCTTAAGCTTTAGCCGTCTTAGCGCTGCTTGAATGAAGGTTTACACAAAAGATGAACTCTGCGCCTCCGTAACTAACGATTAGATTTGATCTTTCTCGCTGGTCCGATCTTTACTAAAGTTACGTGGCATTAAGTGTTAGGAAACGCGACTGCAGTATCACGAGTGCTGAAGAAGTTTATACGCGGCGGTGACCACTTAACATCAGGAGGCCTGTCAGCTTGTGTGTCTACAAGATTAATATTAAAAAAAACTTACGTGACGTAAAATAGCATGCGTGGAGTATTTATACATCTAACGTTACGTTGTCTTCTTTAATGCTTGGAATGGTAGATTTAATTTTAACACAACTTTTCAATCGAATCAGAGGATATAAAAGAAGTCATTTTCATAATAGGTGTCCATTGTTTTTTATTCTTCAAACCGGACTGTGGCCTCTTTCATTTTTAAATAGAAATAAGGATTATCATGGAGACTGTATTTCATTTTAGCTTATTGCATTATGAATGCTTTGAGACTCATTATATTTTCAAATTTACTTACGGCCCTTGGACCGTACATCGCATTTACGGAGCCATTACCGAGATAACAATGACCAACTTTCAGAGCATGAGTGAAAAAGTTATTCCTATGCGTCATAGAACTGGCGTACACTGTTTGCAGATTATATTTTATTATTAGAATTTAAAATATTATTCACTATGATGGTAATCATCTGATCTCTTAATAAGTCAGCAGGACCCGTGAGGATATCCCATAACAAACTCACAAATATTACTTTTTTTTTACATTGGTACATTACAACCATATGAAAATGTATGCTATACGAAATGTTATCCGAAAGTAAAATCTGAACAATTTTTCAGTAAATGAGTATAAAAAAAACTTTTTATCGTCAACTGTATGTATCCATGCACAATAGCAAGGTGCGGTTACGTGGGAATCATGTAATGGAAAAACCAACGTTAAGTATAGGTCAATGCAATAGAGATTATCAAGGATCGTTATATAAATAATTTTTCTCCGTAAAATCTTCATCTCCTACGAAGAAACAGAAAAATTAAAGGTCTGATAACTAAACTAACTGAAATTGAACTAACAAACGGTGTTATTTTGTTCACGCTAAAGATCAAATTAGAATGACATTTCGCCAGGCACAACGATCCCTAAACGTATTTATCGAAAATAAGTTTAGGGATCATTCCGCATAAAATTTCTAAAATAATTTTTATTGAGATGGCGTGTTTGCGGACTAGTTTTAACCAGCAGTCAAATTGGTGTTGACTAAAACTAGCCTGCCAACATATAATCTTTCTGAAATGAAGTATGTTTTATTAATAAAAATTTCAAAATAAAATGAAATTAGGTACTTATCTTGATCTACTTACGGAAATAACATTTTCTTTTTTAGATTCAACTTCCTCTCTAATCTCATCAACTCTAATTGAATGCCCATATATCTTGATCATCGTCAAACGTCTGTAAATCTTGAAATGTTGATCCCTTGGTATCTTTCTTGTAAATATTTGCAAGGTGCTTTCATTGGTCGCCTTAGGGCGATTACTCACCAGAGCCAGGCGTCGGCGAGGCGTACACCCGTAATTTACTGAGTCTGCAGGTGTTGCAGGAAAAATAACAGCCTTTAGGACCCCTCCTACCTCTGACCAGTAGTTACTGCCGGGATTGCCGTAACTTGTGCCCTTATACTGCCATTGAAATATCGCTGGGATTTCTTATAGGAGATTTATGGAGTTGGAACATTTAGTGCGCGTTTACTTCGTAGCACGAAGGCCGTCCCGGCTTCGCACGGATTTTAAAATAAAATATACTTAGCCATTGTGCGCTTGAGTTTATACAAAATCTCATGTAAAAAAGCTCTCTCAGTTCTTCCCGATTTTTCCTATTTTCAGGGCAACTTTTTAGATTTTTTTTCCTTAAAAACCTTATTCGGACTATTACGAACCTGTCCAGCCCTTCTCAAGTGATGTGCTTACTTACGAACACCATTTCATTTTTATTTATATTTATACAGATACAAGTAGAGTAGTTTTAATTTTATGCTTTTGTTCAAGTTAAAATGGTTTATTTTAAAGTACATACTAATTCGGTATTTATAAACTCATTTGGGGAGGAGAATTTCCACCCTAAAGGCCTATAGGATTATGCGTAAATATGCGGGCACCAGGTTTCCTTTCATAGCTCAGCCCTGATCCACATTCAACAAAAGCAACATCCAAACAACAATAGCGAACTCCGTATTGATTCCACCGCAGCGAAGTGAAGTCCTATAAATTACTTTATTGAGCATTGCAAAGTGTACCGCAAAAGCGGAAACGCCGGTGTTTGCGTTCCGCGCCTACACGTACTTCCGTCCGTCTATGCCTGTCCTGAAAAGGTTGGGTTGACTTCCGGCTTTTTATAGAAAAGTCCGGTTGAAAAATGCTTTAAATTCAGAATTTAATATGAAATAAACGTGACATTGATGCACGTTTAAATTCTCGTTTGCAAGGATATGTCTATAAAAAAGCTTAAAAGCCAAAACAGAACCTTTTTTTTATAATGCCCTGGTCAGAAGGCACTTCCAAAATGTTAAGAGGTATCAAAAATACCGGCCTCAAAATCGTCATAATAAAAAAAATCATGTATACGGAGCGTTTTGAAACGGGATGGTTCAGCCAACTTTAGAATAGAATAGAAAACACTTCATTGTAGAACACATAAAAATAAGTGACGTAAAATCGGAAGTCTTGTCGCTGTGAGCGATCTCTTCCATACAAACTATGGGATTGACTGTATTGTCTTTTTTCAATTTGGATTTTTAAACAGTTTTGTGTAAGTTTAGTGTGATAAATGTGTGATATCGCTACTTACCTTGCTGGATGGCATCCCTAGTCCGAACAAATAGAGCGGTACCAATGCAGCCCTCTGAATGGGCGTTTCAATGCGCTTACAAGCACCCATTTATAAATTCAAATGAACGCTCCGAATACAATGTACGCGTGAGTGCGGTGTATCGGGCACCGCACTGTGTAGCGCCGCTCGATATTGGCACACCGCAAACTTCTAACAAACCGGAACTATCGCAGTCTTTTCATCCTGGAATTGGTTTAATTCAACAGGACAAAGAGTCTGCTTCTTCATCCTGAGTGAGGTAAAGATACTCGAAGTTTTGGAGGCTCTATTTCGAAGTTTCAACCACTGCGCAGGAATTACAGCTCATAGTGCAAAGAGTTATCCTGTTCGCAACATACCCTGAAATCAAAATAAGTTCAAAATTATAAATCGAGAAAATTCTAATCGCGATATAAAAAGATCACTTGGTGTTCAACATTCCGCCTCGCAAGAGTCGATTAGACATTCAAAGAAGGTATTTTTTTCCCATTTCCGGAGCGTTACTTCCAATTCTATCTGGATCCTTATCACGATCGAAACAAAATTGATGAACGTTTTTGTTGCCATCTATTTATCGTCTAAAGGTCTCGTTAAGATCAGCAATAGTTTCACTTGTTTCGTTTATTTCCTTGTAACCTTTCCTTCGTCCGCTCCAATGGACCATGCGAAAGAGTGTGAAAATATTTCTCCTCGCACCTGTCGGCTCGCACGCTTAACTCTCACCTATAGATGCCCTCCAGTTACATTTTCCTTTTCTACACGAACGATTCAAACAATCCCCCCGGTGTTTTATTTCTACAGTCTACCATGTAGCCTTATTGAATGTTTTATTTCTATCTAAATCCAACCTAACTTACAAGTTTCAACATTTGATGGGGATGGCTAAGGTGTGGCGCCCTGTCATATTTTCACCTTGATAATGATAAATGTAGCCTTAGCTAACCTCTATCAAAATTATTTTTCCGATTTTCCCTCCCCTCGCTGGCGGTTAGTCCGCGGGTCTGAACAACAAACGAATTTGCATTGTTTCGCGAATACAAATGAAACCGACTCAATATACCTACAACCCCAATTTTTCCGGAATTTCGTGCAACGTTAACGGCTCGCTTTGCATTAATTAATTGTTTTTGCGTTGTCATGCTTTTTAATATTTCAGTCTTGGGTATGATTTATATCTCTCGTGTCACTTTTAGAGCAGGACTTGGCGGCGCGGGGCGAGCTAACAAATCTTTTTAGACGGGCGCCTCTGTAATGGGTACAAAACACGAGTGTGTTCAAGGGTTTGACATTATTGGATATCGCTTACAAGGGTGCCATGTTTGTCAGTGAGCTGGCCGCTCGCAATAACTCATTTTATAAGGAAGTTACGTCACAAAGGCGGCCTACTTGTGAACTCATTTTGCAAAAGGAGATCGACAAAAAACTGTCGTCATCCGCCGTCGAGTAAATAGCGTCGGCCCATTAGAGGGTGCTACGGCGCTGCGCGGCCTGAGGATAACGTGTTTGGAACAAATCGAATCACGGCAAGCAGCCCATTATGCAGATTTTCCATTAGTGAAAAATTCGAGTGGGCCCTCGATCCTACGTCGACGTAGCCTGTCAAAGTGACAGCATTCTGTTTACACGATCGCAGTACCAAAGTGGCTATTCCTATCGACACATTTCGATTTCATTGGTATGCATGGTAACTACAACTTCAAACGATCAAATGATTGAATTCCTTGTCAACAAGATAACAATATCTATTGAAAGCAGAAACACGTGTGGCAAAAGTATGCCACTCTAGAAAACTCGGAACTTTGAAATAAACCAGCGGTAATAGCTTTCGCGGAGGATTCAATCGGGATGGAGCGCGCGGCCGTTAAACGGATAGTTTGGCCGGCCGCAACAGCGATAAGTCAGCGTGGAGGGAGATGTGTGCGGCAGAAGCGGTCTTAGACTTCATCTACACAGAAAGCAGTTTTTCGGCTCATGCCTGTACAAACCATCGTAAGTAGTAAGCGCGCGAGTTGGAACCGGTGAGTGAGAGTGGAGGTGGCAGGTGCCGGGAGTCAGCGTTGTACGTGTAAGTGCGGGGTGCCTGCGCGGGCCATAACACTAAATCTGGAGGAGGCTCGGATTTACTCCGACCAGCCTTCACTTAATTACCGCCCGTTGAGATTACTTCCCACAGCGGCAATCTCGACACATATTGCTCTCGTCTCACGTACACTGCCAACAGACTCTTTTCATCATTGGTATCCACAACTCAACTACTGTACTCAGTGCTCTTCACCCTCCATTTTATTGAGTCCATCGATCTTTGACGACTGAACCAGAATATTTCAGCTGTCAGTGAAACTGATTTTGTCGAGCTTTGCGCAATTTTGTGAAGAAATAGTCACTTACTCGTTCACGACTGACAGATTAGGGTGCCGCACCACAAATATCTTTTGATTTCGGAAGGATCAGAGATTTTGATATTGTATACGTTAAAATAGAGCAATGTAGTAGATTTTTTCATTTCGGAAACTATGTTAGGATGACGTCTTTTTTTTTTATTAGCCGTATGTTTTGCACTGCTGAGCAAAGGAACTATCTTCCACTCATCGAGTTGCTAATAGCTTTATTTTCTTGGGGAGTGAAGGCATTCATGGTGCAATTTATGTAGTTCAATTAAAAATATTTCTATTCTTACCCTCAAATACGAAATCCACCTACTTGTGCAGATTTCGAATGAGAAACTATTCTAGATACGAGTAGATTAGACACTCCTAATGCAGATGGCCAAAGGTCGCATTATAATCGTTTCGGCCTAAATACGTCACTAAACGATGTTAGTCAAACGCCAAGTAAATTATTTCTCAAATCTATTTATAACGTACAATGTAGATACTCGTATATAATACTGTATTGCTTACAGGTTTTATCTTATCAACTTAACTGGCTAATCGAATATCAGTGAATGTAGCGCTTATCTCTCTATACGTTTTTAACAGTAAAAAAGATAAGCGGTATAGTTTTAAATTTTTTTGGTATTCAGTCTACCTTATTCGATTTAGAAATCCTTATAGATTCACCATGTCTGTCTGTCTGTCTAGTTACAGTGGTTTTACTCGTAGCTATTGTCAGCCAAACCGCTATTCATGAATACCTAAAAAGTATCCACAATAGTAGCATATAAAATATACATTAGTTATCAATTATTTTCAGTAGTAATTAAGCTTATTAGACTACTAGTTTGTAGTTGGGTTTGTAAACAGTTAATAATACTAGTGGTTCGCCCAAACTGAGATCTCGCGAGTCTCCAATAAAAACAAAAAAAAATATTCGTAATCTTTGACTATCAAAATAGTGCCACGAAATTCTAACCAATTTACTTGACCTACAGTTTCATTCAAATGATAGGTAACGGGAGTTCATGCAAATTGGTTACTCTTTTTTGGGGTAGAAATTGCAGTTATTCTGGATTTCAGACTTTTGCCTATATTTGTATCACTAAAGCTACACGCATATCAAATTTCAGCACTGTGCGGTCACTGGTGTACCCTGTGAATTTTGTCAAAGTGCAGTTTTTATATGGCTAACAACTTATTAACTACAAGGTTCAAACTAAAAATAAAAACGGGGTCAAAATGTACTCACAAAGACCTTTTTATAAAACCTATAGACCTTTTATTTTAAAGACTGCCTCCGTGGCGCAGTGGGCGTATAGCCGGCTGAGACGCAGGAGGTAGCGGGTTCGATTCCCGCCGCGGAACAAATGTTTGCATGATCTACAGATATTTGTTCCGTGTCTGGGTGTTTTTCTATATATTATAAGTATGTATTTACAAAAAAAAGTATATAAGTATTCTATCAGTTATCTGGTTCCCATAGTACAAACTCTGCTTAGTTTGGGGCTAGATATCGGTGTGTGAAATGTCCAGCGATATTTTTTTTTTATTTTTATTCAACGTACTATTTGCCCAGATAGTCTCATTTTAGTTTTTTACCCCTCTTGAACCCCAATGTCTCAACAAACCCCGCACATTTTAGCTCATTTAGTCACGCCAAAATTGTGCCATCACTACCTACCTATATACCAAATTTCACGATGATCGTATAAACGCTTCGAAAGTTATCCTCGGACAAACAAATATACATGCAACGCCGATTTGCTCAAGTTGATTAAAGATCTCGCTTCGCTCGATCAAATATAACAAATCAACTGCAAAAGGAACTTTGTATTTTAAAATGACTAAAATACTGACGTTGACTGTTCTGACTGAGGAACCCTTGCCCGTATCGTAATCAGCCCTGTGCTCTAGTCCGAAGCTCGCCTAACCAATTAATTTCTTTTTATTTATAAGCGTGAATATATTATAATAAAATTATTATAATTATAATTATTATTAAATATATTATAATTATTTATAATCGGGAAGAATGGCAGAAACAAGGAGAAGCCTATGCCCAGCAGTGGGTCGACACGGGCTGAGAATGATGATGATGATGATTTATAATCTCGGTTTATTTCCTCTTGATTACAAATCTAAATTTTCTGTCGTCCTCATCACTTTTAAATTCGCTGTCCTTGGCTTCTTATAAATATCTTTTGGGTCAATAATTCAAGGTGTGTCATCGTTTTTGGTACATAAATGTATTGTAATCAGAAAGTAATTTAAAACTGGTTTGCATAATGTACTCGTAGGTAACTACATTTTGATGCAATAAATTGCTCTACCCAAAGTTTGTGCACTTAATTATTGATTTTGATTTGGCCAATTCAAAACCGGACTCGTGTCTCTCCACGCGCGCGTGTTTGTAAACTAGATAGGAGTATGATAACAAATATTTCAGTCATGTCAATGACATCATTCAACTATCAGTATCAAATCGGTAGTTACTAAGTAGATCGCTAATCGAACGCACGCAGTGTTCTGGAGCGAGCGCGTACGCATGTGACACCCGTTTTCCGCCTATGTTGCCAAATTTAAATACCTAATTTAGGTTTAACGTATACCAATTTTTATTTTACTAAACCTACAAATTGCCTTTTTCTTTAAAGCAATTAAAATAAACAGTGCAGTGTAAATTGCATTTACAAGTGTATCGCGAATTTAATTTTTCTGATAAGAAAATATGCGTTTGCTGAAGCGGCTGGTCGTTCTCGCGGTAGTGTTGACTCTTTTCGTCATGCTGTTGGTTCGGATATCAGATGTGGGTCCCGAGGAGTATGTGCATCCGGCGGGAAGACTGGCCCGTGCTGTTCGCCATCAAATAAACGAAGGCAGTGTTACTGAAGACTATTCGCTAGGTGGAGTAGGTGGTACCAACACCACTGAGCTCAAGCAAAGATATGTTATTGAGGTATGTTTATTATGATCCTCGACTAATGAGTGGTACCGCCTGTACCGGCAAGGCACTCAACTCGAATACGAAACAAATATAATTATTAATGAATAAATGAATTATTTTTTTGTAATACCTTACAAGTTATATACAACAAAATGAGAAACAAGAATATGTATAATGGAAGGTCTTATCGCTAAAAATCAATCTATAGAGGAGTATTAATAAATGGAAAATGGAACATATAATATGAATTGATGTGCGGTATTACAACATTTCTGATAGATATAAACTTTTTACCTATCTTTAAATTACGAATTCGTAAATAAATAATTGGTCAAGCACGTGTCGGACCACGCATCACGTCAAGTTTCAGATCTACAGCGCTTATAGCCTGAGAGTAAGGGTCGAGACAGACGGACTGCATCATCACTGCACGCTGCCAACAATTTGCCCAGTCCGTTTGCAGTTGACGAACAGTTCTTACATACGGTTGGTAGTTTCCATGCAGTGCAGATATGATGCAGTCCGTCTGTCTAGACCCTTGAACGGTTGTAACTATTCGAACGGACAGACGGGCAGACGGACGTGAACTATAAGGGTTCCGAGTTCTACTGAACCCTAATAAAAATCACGGTCGGTGGAATTGGTATAGTTTCTCTAACTTTAACGACTGCTACTTTCATTTTGAAGCTTCATTTGCCAATTAAAAATACAAAAATCTTATTATAGTCCTGCGACCGCGGCGGCCCCTTTAGAGAATTCCTTTTCGTTCAATTCCCCTCTCGTTACAAATCATAAAATTTCATCTCTCCTCGTTCCGTTCAAAAGTGTAATTGGTAAAGTCGCCAGTTTTTCCAAGTCATTGGCGATTTTCTCAGTGAGTTCCCGGGACCTAATAATAATTAATGGGCCCGACGAAAGTCCGATATCCTTTCATTAGTGTCCCGCCGCTGCACGAACCGCCGAGATTAAAACTTGCCCAGAACGAGAGCTTTGCGGGCTCTCTTTAAAAAGACTTCGTTCACGACACGCCTTTGAGATGTGAAATGCGGTAGCTTTATGACGAAAATATTTGTTTTCTTCACTCGAATTTTAAACATAAACTAAAAACTTGATATACGTCCATTCGTTGTGGTTTCCTTTTACGGATCTACGAATGTTTTATTATGGACCTTTATAATCTGCATCCTGCACCTACATCCATTTCCTAATCAAGACACACAAAGAAGCCAATAATCAGGTCAATTAAACAGTGCCCTCTTTGTTTCAGATGATGCGTCACGCGTGGAACAACTACAAACTTTACGCATGGGGTAAGAATGAGCTGAAACCGATCTCTAAGCGAGCTCATCTCTCCAGCGTCTTCGGAGGGGGCGATCTTGGAGCCTCCATCGTGGATGGACTGGACACACTGTACCTGATGGGGCTTATGGATGAGTTCCGCGAAGGTCGTGACTGGGTTTCTGAGCATCTGCACATCACTGAAGTGGTAAGTTCGTAATAACTTTGCTGCTGACCTTGGTACGCTTATCTATCCAGTTTGGAGATAGCGGTCCATATCCAATGCACGTAACGTGGTTTCAAGTGACTCTCTGATAGGAGTTTAAGAGGGGATTTTAGTAGTATAATAATATTGACGACCTCTGTGGCGCAGTGGGCGAATAGCCGGCTGAGACCCAGGAAGGTAGCGGGTTCGATTCCCACCGCGGTACAAATGTTTGTATGATTTACAGATATTTGTTTTGGGTCTGGATGTTTTTCTATATATTATAAGTATGTATTTACAAAAAAAAAAGTATATAAGTATTCTATCAGTTATCTCGTTCCCATAGTACAAGCTCTGCTTAGTTTGGGGCTAGATAGCGCTGTGTGAAATATCCAGCCATATTTATATTTATTTATAATTATTGTGTTTTCAATTCATATCAATGCATTCAGAACACCTACAACTTCTGCAAAACCACGCGACTGCAGTTTCGATCGTCAACTCTCTTTAGGAAAGATTATGTGCAAAACTTCTGGCAGGTTGTTACGACTTTACGTTATTATGACGATCTCATATACAAGTTAGTTTATTGTTCTGCTTGGGAATGTTGAGGCGACGTAACAGGAAATAAGCTCGTTTACTACGTGGTATTTCATCCTAAACCCGTTAGATTATCTCTGAACCGCCTGAAAATAAGCCTATTATTATAAATGCGAACGTTTGTTTAGATGTTAATTACTCAATCACGATGTAACCACTAATGCTGCGGAATAATATACTTAGCTATTTTTTATTCAGGTAGTAGTGAGTGGGCTGAAGTTTTCTAAGCCCTCAAAAACGAGGATAACGATGGCGACTAATTAAGGGCAGCTTCAATTAACTCGATTAGCGAAATTGAACATTATCTCTGAAGTTATCCGAGTTCGATAACTCTTAAATTACTTGAGTATGCTGTTGTTTGCTTAATTATAATCGTATTATAGTATCGCAGTGTTTTATGTTCGTTAATTATGTTTAAATGAAAGCACATGAAAAATAATGTGATTTGGAGAATAATATTCTTGAAATTGTTTTTAAAGGAATTCTAAATGGACTCAAATTAAGCCCTGAGTAGTTTTTATCGCAGGCGATATTCTGAGCTCAAGTATGAACTGAATTTCATTGCCAATAACAATTTCTAATTTCCCCGATATTCCGGTCCGGAATTTGCCTTGCACTTTTGGATTTGGAATTCTAATTTAGTTCAGATTCTTTTTGCATTACTTTGTTAGCAACCTCAAGTCTTCCTAGAGCTTATAAAATAGTACATTTTCTAGAAATATCGCGGAGAGGTCTTTTTGATTACCAACGTATTGAAAAGCGAGTGCAAAGTATTTGGTTCCATTTCTCGGGAACCGATGAAAAGCTTTTCATTTCTACGTTAGCTGTTTCTTTCACGTTTCTTAGACTCTTCGCTTATTTAAAGGGCACAAATATTTAATAAATAGTGGGGCACTTGATTGATTGAGCGAAGCGAGACCTCCAAATCAACTTGGGCTAATCGGCGTTGTTTGTATATTTATTTTTTATACTATAGAGATGGAACAAGCCTATGGCCCACCTGATGTTAAGTGGTAACCATCGCCTATAACAAAGTTTGCCTCGTAGGTCACGCTCCTTAGAAATGTGCCCTACGATGCACTTCCCTGCGTCCATCAACTTGAGGCATGCAGGTGTAAAGCCTCATGTGCCTGTAATTTCACCGGCAACCATTCCCTTCAAACCCTTCAAATGTATGTGTGTATGTTTGTTTGTCCGAGGATAACTTTCGAAGCGTTGATCCGATCACCATGAAATTTTATACATAGGTGGGTTATACAGTGATGGCACAATTTTGGTGTGACTAAATGTGCTAAAAATGGGGAGGGCGTTGTTGAGATATTGGGGTTCAAGAGGGGTAACAAAAAAATAAAATGAGACTATTAGGTCAAATAGGACGTCAAATGAAAGGTCTTCATTAATACATTTCGACCCCATTTTTATTTTTAATTTAGTCCTTGCAGTTTTTGAGTTATTGGCCATAATAAAAACTGAACTTTGACAAAATTCACATGGTACACCAGTGACCCTACAGTGCTGTAATTTGGTATGCGTGTAGCTTAAGTAGTGACACAAATATAGGCAAAAGTCTGAAAACCAGATTAACGGCAATTTGTACCCCCAAAAATATAACCAACTTACATGAACTTCCGTTACTTGTAATTTGAATGAAACTGTAGGCCAAGTTATATGGTTATTATTTTGTGGCACTATTTTGATAGTCAAAGATCACAAATAATATTTTTTTGTTTTAATCGGACACTCGCGAGGGCTCAGTTCGGGGCGAACCACTAGTTTACATAGAAGCGCGTGTTTATTTCAAAACAAATGTAGCTATTGTTCTAGTCTAGACGGACATACAGCCTGGATGTAAACATTTACAAAAGAGCTATGATAATAAAAATAATTGAGTACGAAACATTGTAACGTGCGAAGATGTTTTATTTGTTTGCCCGATGATTGGTGTTTTTAATTAGCCCAACATGTGTTTGATTCTCAGATCGTGGCGACTCTGAGTAATATTTTATTTATAGAACTTATTGAACGGAAAAACTCTATACTCAAATGAATATGGATGATTTACTCAACAATATCCATATTCCTATCCTACAGCAATAAAATATGTAGGTAAACATCTGATTAACTATTTTGTAAGATTTAATTGGCAATGGGAAAAAACTGACTGATTATATACAAACCTGTTTTGTTATGTACAACACACATCCGGAATCGTATTAACTGATTTTAGGAGCCTATACCGGTAGTTTGAATATTTATCCAGTAAGTAATCGATACATTTCCAATAAAAGAAAAATAACGTAAATCGGCGGGGTCTTTGCGACGATGCCGCTTAGTCAGTTTAACTGTTTACTTACATAATGAATGAACATGATTTGTTTACCTATTTTATACAGGCTGTTTCATTGATATGTTAGGACTTGATGGTATGGTATGAAGTAGTATTGACTGATTTTAGAGGTGGTAATACCAGTAGCTTGAATATTTATCCAGTTCTCGGACCACTGTTCTCGGCTCCAACTCGCCCATTCCCAGGATTAGCAAAGGCTTTAATAATTACGGCACTCAAATTGATATTTTTATTATAAACATTTTCAAATTCCGGCAGTTCTTATCTAAGAACTTGCCAAACTAATAGATAAATATAGATCATTAGAAAGTTAAGTGAAGTGCTTTATAATATCTATTCAATGAAGGACTTTAAATTAGTTTTATTAAATACTTATATGTACTTAAAACATATGACTATTGTGAATTTGTTACTATCATTAGTGTATTTTTACTTTGCGTTTTCTTCCTTACATCAATAATTCCATTGATTGTCAAAATTTAATAGTGTTACTTTGTTATTGTTACTACAATTTTTTAGTGCATGGCGGTGTTTACCTATAATTGGTTGTGCAATTAGTACCTACTTATATTAATTTTTAGTTAAGCATGTAATATTGTTACAATCGTTGGTAGACCTAATAAATAAAATAATTGATACAAGTTTTCTATTGTAATGAATTTGAAAAAAACCTATTTTAAATAGTATTTCATAATGTTATCCGAACACTTACGGGAAATTCCAAGATTGTTACCTAAAACCTTTTACAACAATTCCAGCCATTAGCTAGCCCTACCCGTATTTTCATTTAATGTGGTACATAACAAAACACACAACATGGTGGTGGTGGTAACATATAGTGATGAGTAAGTTTGTACGAGATGGCCAACAGTAGTGTCGGAGTTTTTAGATCGCTAGCTCAAAGGCTTCTTCATCACATCTTATCGTGCCTTCCGAAACTCGAAAGCGCTCAGTTTATAATGGCAATAGCCATTGTTACCACCATCCACTAGCCAGCTATCCAGAAGTTACCGCGCGAAACGTCACTCAACCTAGCTGGTCTTTTGACTATGACTAAGTAAGCCATATTACGAGCGCTTCTAGCTAGAAGCGCTCTAGTTTGTGTTAGTGTAGCTAACTACACTACGATAAAACTAACTTCTGCTAGCTATAGTCTACCGATATACTGATGGACTATTGTTAACACATAATAGGTAAATAAAGATAGCATCTTTAAATCATCTTTATCTTCCAGGACTCGGAGCTATCAGTGTTTGAGACCACGATCCGTTTTGTTGGCGGTCTCCTCTCCTGCTTCGCGCTGACCGGCGACTCAATGTTCAAGGACAAGGCTGTCGAAGTAGCAGACGCTTTGCTGCCGGCCTTCGAGACTCCAACTGGATTGCCGTATGCTCTCATCAACCCTGCAACCAAGGTAAGATAACATCATTGTTCAACCGCGCAATTGCGTCACTCGTCGCAGACTTTACGTGTCAGCAAATATTAATAGTTGATCGAGCGAAGCGAGATCTCTTAATCAACTTGGGCAAATCGGCGTTGTATGTATGTTTTTTTGTCTGAGGATAACTTTCGAAGCGTTGATCCGATCATCGTGAAATTTGATACGTAGCTAAGTAATGATGGCACAATTTTGGTGAACTCCCGTTACCTATAATTTGAACGAAACTGTAGGTCAAGTTATTTGGTTCTACATTTCGTGGCACTATTTAGACTCGCGAGATTTCAGTTCGGGGCGAACTACTAGTTTTAATAAGTATATTAACATCTTGTTGTTTTCTATTGTTGACTGAAATAAAGAAATAAGAAATAGGTTTGTTTGATCATCATCATACCATCACATCATATAGGATGTCCACCGCTGAACATAGGCATCCCTCTTATGCGGCCGATACTACATAGGTTTGTTTGCGCTTCTAAGCATGAACATTTTCGTTATCCGTTCCTTGACGCTGAAAGCTCCTGACTGTATAAAATTCAACTCACCCCAAGCCCTTACCACCAGCACTTACCACAAGACCTTACCTTCCGCATATTTTACTGCCGCGTTTTCATGTATCCATGTACCATCTACCACGATTCCGGGCCTGCGAGGCTGAAACTTGAACTAAGTCGTCTATGGGCCCACCTTGCCCCTAGATGACACTGGACGACTAGCGATCTGTCTGTCTGTCTGTCAAGACTTTTTTTCAGGAACGCGTGGCTGTAATTGAAAATAATATCTAATATGTAGGTATATTCTTTGGTCCCTTGAAACTTGAAAAAAATCAAGCTTCTATGTCAACGCAATCTTAAAATATGGCCATTTATGCAGTATATTTTGCTCGCTACTAAATCAAAACCTTACCTTAGGGTTGACCTAGAATCATGAAATTTGGCAAGAAGCAATGTCTCACAGCACAAGTTAAGGGTAAAATCCGAAAATCGTAATTTTTAGTCATGTCACTTCAAAAAAATTATTACGTTACCCTCCACTCTTAAGACAGACTCGCACTTGTCTGGTTTTTTTGTGATAAAACCGCTATTACTCATCCAATTATTTCTTTTTAGTTTTTAAGGTTTAATAAATAATGTTAATTAATTCATTCATGCTTTAATGGATATATTATAACTAATATTTTTTTAGAAAAAGTTCATTAAGTAGACAAGTTTTTGAAATGGGTCTCGAACTTTTTTGTTAGGTGATTTTTTTGAGAAAAGAAGGATAGAAATAAATAAATAAAGTATGTATAATCCAAATAAAAAAAATTATTGTTTATATTTTTCTCAGAAAATATTAGTCCGAACATACCTATTACTCTGATAGAGTTATTTATTGTTCATATTCACAAAATAAATCAGGGCTCTAGGCTACTTCAAATCTAACAAGAAATTAAAAAAAAATTGCAACAATTGAGGCACCAACGGAAAAAATATACATGCTATTTTCTCGAAATATATGTATAAAGTTTCCGTGGGTAAAAGGAAACGCGTGTGCCACTCGCGCTTGACCGGTCTTGTTTAATCTTATCGCAACTCCACCACATCAGGCACTGATACAAAACAATTAAAGATAACACGAATTGTAAAAACTCACATAATCTGCACGAAATATTATTTCGGTTTTTTATAAGTAAAATGCCATTTCATATAATATTGACGACCTCCGTGGTGCAGTGCGTAAATAGCCGGCTGAGACACAGGAGGTAGCGACTTCGATTCCCGCCGCGGAACAAATGTTTGCATGATCTACAGATATTTGTTCCGGGTCTAAATGTATTTCTACATATTATAAGTATGTAATTACAAAAAAAGCATATAAGTATTCTATTACTCATCTGGTTTCCATAGTACAAGCTCTGCTTAGTTTGGGGCTAGATAGCGCTGTGTGAAATGTCCAACAATATTTATTATACATATATGTGTACGAATGGAACTGACGGCATTAATAGATAGCCTCAGTAATTGTTGAGATCTGTTCGATGACAGACAGACAGATAGACAGACGGTCAAAGTTTCACCATAAGAATTACGTTTTTACATTTTGGTCAGAAATCCTTAAAACATCAAAGTAAAACAAGTAGGTATTTCCTTTTAATTTATCATCAGCACGAACTTCGCCAAGTATCAAAATAATATATCCAATGCGTGACCTGATTTAGTGTGTCATAAAATGTCAATGTCATAATTATGTTTATTGCCTATTCTAAGGGCTAGCGCCGACCTTGGAAGAATAAACTATCGATCATTAACGGAAACAGCAGTTATACCATCGATATTAAGTTATTGTTACTTAGTTACCTGCTTGCGAATGTAAACGGGTATTTTTGTTTAAATTTATAAATAAAAAAACATTATAATATACTTAACCGAATTGTATCTATCGTTCGTGGAAAATACACAGTATAACAAACTATATATATTTATTTTGAATTCCCTTGAAAATCTTTCACCAGTAGAATGCTACATTATCCCTGAGTAGCATAGGCTATATTTATTACTAAAAAATAGGGATCTCTACTAAAACTTTAATAATGTAACCCAAGGTGTAAAAAAAAATAGCCATAAAAAATGTTTAAAAAATAAATGTCCACCCGTGCGAAGCCGGGGCGGGCCGCTAGTTAAGAATATATAATTATAACCACAAAATCGATAGGTACAGAAGGTAAGTTGAGTACAACGATAACACGAGGATCTCGGTTTAAGTCGTTCGAACGTTCGACCGACTTGTCCGAGATCTTCGTAGGCGCGCATCTTTGTACGCCTGCGTCTGATATCGCTCGTTCTCTAAACACAACACTTGTAGCTTTCTATTTTGTGTTAAATTAAAAACAGTAGTAGGTATATATCATCTACTTAATTATAAGTTTGGATATACTAAAATAGTGGTTACGTAAGAGTAGGTACCTGAAAACTAATAACTCAGCAAACAACAAATAATAGGAACAGGGGGCCAACCTCAATCTCTTATAGCAATATTAAAATAATATTACACTGACATTTCGTACCATGACCCTGAATTAGTAAACTTACTTTATTATTGTAAAGGCGAAGCAGTTTTGGTGACGTCACCATAAATCGTTCACTCAAAACATTTCACATTAGAGCTTAATTAAAGCGTAAAATTATCCTATTAAGTAAGTAAATCGTGTTTTCTGTCGCAATGTTTTATACTGAACGTGGTGTAATCACAAGAAAGCACTGAATATAAACATTGTTCGGATTATAACAGTAAGGTTTAAAAGTTTTGTGGTTTAAATCTAAGTAATTTTGCTATAAGTTGTAAACAAAACGATCCTGAAACATGACGGTTTTCTAAAAGATTGTGGTTGGCCCCCTGAAGTTAAGATTTATTTGGTGATGGGTAACAATATACGCTATCTAATGAAGGGTTAGGTCAAACGAGCAGTCGTATCTACCGAGGCGGACGGTTTGTTATTATTACATGAGCTTATATGACAAAATAATAATATAACAAAATATGCTAATAAGACTAATATGACAAAATGACGCAATGAGACCAATACTATCGCATTTTATTTTTACTAGTGAGTGTCAAAGGTGAATTACTATCGAGAACAAAAATAGATTTACTAATGAAATGAACTTATTAATCACGTGTTAACTGAAGAACTGAAATTATTACTCGAATACATTCATATTTACGAACAAGTATAAATTAAAATATTAAGGACCCCTTCACCCCCTCGTTTTGCGTCCTTGGTTAAAGTCTGACATAGCTAAGAACTATCCCAGTTAAACTAGCTTTCTATTAAAAAAACCGCGTCCGAATCGGACCATCCGTTTGTGAACTACGATGCCACAGACAGACAGACACACATACATAGGCGTCAAACTTATAACACCCCTCTTTTACGTCGAGGATTAAAAAAAGAACTCGGGGTTTTAGAAAAATGTTGTGATATTCTTAAAATAAAAATATAACGCTTTATGACGACCTCCGTGGTGCAGTGGGCGAATGTCCGGCCGAGACCCAGGAGGTTGCGTGTTCGATTCCCGCCGCGGAAAAAAGGTTTGCATGATCTACAAATATTTGTTTTGGCTCTGGATGTGTTTGTATATATTATAAGTATGTGTATATAAAAACAAAAAAAAGTATATACTTAAGTATTCTATCAGTTATCTGGGGGCTACAGTGACGCTAGCCGATTAGTCCGAAAATGTATGGGATTTGACACATGCTATAGCAGAACCACGTGATACTGCGACAACAAATGTATGTAGAAATCGAATAGATTCGTAGCGAATGTAATTTGGCTACGGGCCCTGGTTCCCATATTACAAGCTCTGCTTAGTTTGCGGTGTTACAATAAATACCTATATAAATAGGATCAATAATTCATTCTCTACCCCATACTTGCAAGATGTGGAATGAGCTACCATCTGAGGTTTTCCCGTTAGGCTATGACATGGCACGCTTCAAGAGAAATGTTAAAAGGTTTCTACAGGGTAGGGAACGCATCGACAATACCCCGGGTGTTGACGGTCTCAATAGGCGACGGTGACCGCCTGTTTTCCCACAAATAACATAAAAAAACCTACATAAGTATACTTACATAGATAAATATAAAATACATTAAAATATGCATCGAAAGGATACAACGTTTACCCTGAATAAGCTGCTAAGTAGACTTTGTAGACCTGATTTTTAAAAAGAGGTAAGGATTTACATTAGCGTCTAACATAAACGTATTTCGACGGTAGATAAACAAGTGGTAACCTGTTCGGCTGCGCGATAGACAGTTTAGTTCCTAGAAAATCCACTGCACAACTTCAGGGCCGCCAAGTTAAAACGACCATACTTTACTTACATTACTGAAGAGTTTTTGGGTGAACTCATTATCTGTTTACTTATGTACCTACACTTCAGTTTGGGAAATCCTCTCCGCAGCTGTAGTCAGATAGATTATTTTTTTCCGTTTCAAAGTATATTATCAACTTTTTATACAGTGTGGCCCTGGATAAAGTGCAACCCCGAAAGGGGGTGAAACTAGATCAAAAATTATCGACAAAAAAATAGAAAAAAAAATTAAAAAAAAATTAAAAATTAAAAAGTTGACCACTGACCCAGTGGTCAACTTTAAATGCTCCTAGCCAGCACATTTTTTATGTTAGAACGTAGGTTTTTATTTTATTTAAAAGCTATTATGATAGACAATAATAAAAAGTCATAAAAATTTCTAGTATTATAGGCTTAATTTTAAGATTTTTGGAGTTTATTGGAAATTAATAAGCATTTAAAGTTGACCACTGACCGTCAGTGGTCAACTTTAAATGCTCCTAGCCAGCACATTTTTTATGTTAGAACGTAGGTTTTTATTTTATTTAAAAGCTATTATGATAGACAATAATAAAAAGTCATAAAAATTTCTAGTATTATAGGCTTAATTTTAAGATTTTTGGAGTTTATTGGAAAAAAACAGCCTAAAAAATTTAATTTTAATACAAAAATTAAACTTTAAGTCACGATAGCCACTTGTTTGTCAGTTATTTGTTATTTTATCGTCATCGTCACATATCTGACATGATTATGGTTTTTATTTTAACAAAATAGACCTACTACTTTGGAAGAAATAATTTTTTTATTAAATAGAGTCATTAGTGAGCAATAAAAATTTTAATACATCAATAAAGTATATACGATTTTTTTTTAAATTTTTTTTTCTATTTTTTTGTCGATAATTTTTGATCTAGTTTCACCCCCTTTCGGGGTTGCACTTTATCCAGGGCCACACTGTATATACTCGTTAATTTGTTTTTCTTAATTTTAGCATTCGCCCCTCCTAATATTACTATTATTATTATTATTTGGAGCCTGTACTGTCCCACTGCAGGGCAAAGGCCTCCCTCCCTTCCTTCCTTCCTTCCTTCCTTCCTTCCTTCCACTCCACTCTATCATGCGCGTGTGTGGTCCAGTCTTCCATATAAGAGTCGAGTTCGTCTTTCCATCGACGTCGCGGTCTGCCGCTCGCGCGCTGCTGCTCGTTTTCTGTCTTATTCGCCCCTCCTACTCCATATAAACTTTAACTATGCCAAATCTCACACTAATCCGTGCGCAATAACCTTAAAAAGGGGTATAAGTAATAAAAAAACAAATATGCATATATGTATATAAATATTCAATATGCATATATAAATTGTTATGAGTAGTTATTATTTAGGTTCATTCATTTATATATATTTTTTAATTTCATTAGTATTAGTATGTACATATAGTACACCATTACGCCCCAGGTAATGTCCACACAGTCCAATCCATCCAAAGGCTGTCTGGTAGAGATCGCTATTTAGCGATAAGACCGCCATTTGTATCCATAGATTTACGTTGTTCGTTGTTATTTGTATTGTTTTATGGTGTGCAATAGAGTGTTATCTAATCTACTAAGTTTACTCTTCACATTTTTATGTAATATTTATATTATTTAGAAGTCATCGTGAGAACTTTATACAGGGGGTGTTTGGTAATATACTGACGATATTCAAGTGACGGTTTAACAAAACATAAAAAAATACTTCTCGAAAAAAAAACTACTAGTTATATTATAAAATTTTTAAGTAAATCGACTAAGTTTAGGTGATTAATTAATTCGATATAAAACTTACTGCCTACTCTTGCAATCGACATCCAAAAATGCCGATTTGATATCTCTTTCGGAAATGGCTGCGGGTTTTGGGTTAGAAAGGGACAACTGGAGATATCTCGAGACGTCACCAATACGGTATCTGTGGTTAGATGGCAAGCATTGTGCAATAGTACAACATAAGTTTAATAAAGTGTTGCCAAAATAAATTTCACATTTCTATGGTAAACATTTCACAAATTCTTTTTTCCTTTAATTTTTTGCGTATATTATCAAACCCCCTATATTGTATTGTAATACCGATCGGATTTCCATCTAGTGGGGGGCCGTCCTACGCTGCGCTTTACAGTGCGTGGTCTCCACTCGGGAACTTTTCTACCCCATTGGCCGTCAGTTCTTCAAGCAGATTTAATTAAAGTGTATAATCGTAATATTCCAGGCGAGCCGACAATACCACTGGGCGGGTCCAAACAGCATCTTGTCCGAATTAGGCACGCTACATCTGGAGTTCACGTACCTGAGTGACGTCACGGGACGCGATGGTAAGCATAACTCATACGTTTAAGGACTACGCCTACTGTCGTTAACGGTAGTAAGGCCGTTTAGATGTGCCAAAAGTGGCTCGACCTAGATTCTGTGGAAAACAGATAATATGTTACGATATGGAGGGCAGAACATAAGAAATATTGGTCATATGGGTTACATTACAAATAGGTATAACTTTTTCCCTGTCCTCTGAGATTTCTTCCTTCTTTCATAATCTGCTAAAGTAAGCCCTATTTATCCGGCATAATTAATGCGTTAATTATGATGACGTCGATTTATTTACAATTTCACAAAATTTAAATCACAGAGCACTTAATTATGCCTCTAGGTAGGGGTCTGAGTTTCTAGTTTTTGATGTTCGTTCTCGATTTGGATTTGTTCACTGTTAATGTATTGTAAAAAGGATTTATTAAGAAATGTTATTAGCACTACGTTTCAATACTGCTATTTTTGTTCGTCGAACCAAACGAAAAGAACTACATATTGAAAAAATTTCTTGTCTCAATCTGAACCGATTTGAACACGACGCAAATGAAAATATCGCATTTTCATTTGTGTCGTGTTTAAGATTCTATATTCTGTTACTCCGAAATAGGATAGTTATGTTTTTGAATACAGGGTACTTCGGAAAGACTCAAAAAGATGTTTCCAAATTGAACTTTTGGTAAAAATTAGAGATGCAAATTTTTTGAAAAAAATCCACTCGCCTTAAAATCAGATGTTTCTTAGACCGTGTGCACCTAAGGACTTAACTTTCAACATGTTCACGTTTGTTTCCGGTATTGCACTTAAAAAATATAATATTGATATTTTCTGAGCTAGATATCGCTGTGTGTAATGGCCAGCATTATTTATTTAATTTAATGTTTTTGTACAGTTTACAGGGAGAAAGTGGAAAGGATACGAGAAGTGCTCCACAACATTGAGAAGCCGGGCGATCTCTACCCGAACTTTATCAATCCACGCACGGGCCAGTGGGGACAACGTAAGTATTCTATCATTTTAAAGTGCTTACTCAATGATAAACATCAGAATGAGAGACTGAACGGCTGATCTTGTGCGGTCTGCTCCCAACGGCTCCCAGGAACTTTTAATAGCTCGTCTTGCGCGCTTTTCAGTGCGTGGCCTCGACTCGAAAACCTTTCTGCCCGAATGGCCGTCAGTTCTTCGAGCTATGAGCTTCGCCCGCCACTTCAAACGCGAACTTAAAATTCTTTAATCAAATAACTGAGATAAGAATCGACAATTCACCTTTTCCTAGCGGCCAATCACCGGTAAGACTTAGGCCATCAGAACTGAATACAGTCATAAACGATTGTTCTTTGAAAGCTGTCTAAAAATCTACGCTTGAGGCTTAAGCACAGAGGCCGTAGCAGGAATATTTATGTTAGACGTTAACGAGACCTTATTTATACAATAAACATACAATGTATTATATATAACCAATGACAGCAACATCGATGTGCTGTCATTGGTTTTATCAAGTTTTAGATACTCAAACATTGTTATTGGTTAAATAAATAGCTGATATCATTGGCTAATATGTAACTATCGTCTCTAACATATAACGTAAATACCTATAATAGTATATCTCAAACTTGCGCGATCACTGTACATAATTACTGATTTAAACGGATATTTATCGCGTATGTACCTTTTTTATTTGTTATCCCGACGTTTCGACTGTATTGCAACAGCCGTGGTAGCGGGCAGGTTCAGTTACTCAGTATGTAATCAGGTACATACGTGGTAAATACCCGTTTAAATCAGTAATTATGTAATTAAAATATTCCTTCTAACGCCCCAGCTCTATAGAACGGGCCTCAGGTAACAAACCCGGCTGGTTTGGGTTTGTTATCAACGCCATCAGTTTGCTAATCCTCCGAGCTGTCAGTGATTTTTTAGTCTACGTGTCGCCTCATTTCATGACACAAGAATTATATTATTAATTCTATCAGTTATCTGGTTCCTAAACTACAAGCGTTGCTTAGTTTGGTGCTAGATAGCGCAGTGTGAAATAAGCAGCATTTTTTTATTTAGATACTAGTTGACCCGACGATCGTCGTACCGCCTTGACATGCATATGACGCGGGCTGTCAATGTACGTCACCGGTAGAATTATCAATTGTCTATGTATGAGAAAATGAATTTTCTTCATATTTTTTTATTGAATTTTTTCGATAATTTAATAGTTATTCTATTTGGGGCGAGCTGTTCTTGAGTTATAAATGGTGTAACTAACCCGACTTTGTTTTATAATATACCAGATAGATTTAATTTGTATAACGGTTATATTACAGGGCACATGTCACTTGGAGCACTAGGCGACTCATTCTACGAATACCTGCTGAAGGCTTGGCTGGTGTCCGGACAAACAGACGAGCAAGCTCGAGTGATGTTCGACGCGGCGATGCAAGCGGCGCTCGACAAAATGTTGCGAGTATCGCCCTCGGGAATGGCGTACTTGGCTGAACTCAAGTACGGACGGGTTATTGAGGAGAAGATGGATCATCTGTCGTGCTTTGCAGGTACATATTCTATGATTGTTGCGAGTGTCTATAGTTTTAAAATTTTGAATAAGAATCTGTTGATTGTATTTCGTTATAGTGATAGGTTTTTAGTTTCGTATTACGAACTTGTGATATCATCTTCATTTAGAATTTGTAATAATAACTTCAACACTTAATATTGATTGACGCTAGTTAAATTACAAAAATTAACTATCTTCAACCAACTCATGATGATGGACGCAGGGCAGTGCATCGTAGGGCACATTTCTAAGGTGCGTGACCTACGAGGCAATTCTCTGTTATAGGCGATGGTTACCACTTAACATCAGGTGGGCCATAAGCTTGTTCCATCCACATGTTTTTTTTTTCTAACCTGTCTCGTCCCACTGCTGGGCAAAGGTCTCCCCCAAGTCCTTCCAAGCATCCCTGTCCGCCGATATCTCCAACCATCCTCTTTGGAAGGTGTCGAAATCGTCCCGACAACGCCTTCCGTCTGCAGGCGTCCATGGTGTCACAACACGTGCCCATTTCTCGGAGTGCATTCGGGTAACGTGGCTCGCCCAGTCCCCCTTAAGTCCAGCCGATCTCTTCCCTACATGTACAATGCGGGTAAGTGAGCGCAACATGGTGTTATGCACTCAGTCGACACGTTTAAAACTGAGAATTCTGCGCTCCATTGCCTTTTGGCCCCCATGGCTTCTACATGTAGCATAAACAAAAAATAACCAAACTTTAGGCAGTGTCTTGAAATCAATGAGCCAGTGGTGGAAATATTATATTCGACTGCTGGCATGGTAAAATACTATCAGAAAGATTTTTGAAATCTTAGAATGCAGTATTTCTAATTTTAAAATCGACAGTGTTAATTTGAACTTGTTGTCAAACTCATAGGATTTTCCCTCCCTAATTAATGCAAACGTTTTCTTCACTTTATATCATTATATTAATACGTGAGGAGAAAATTTTTCACTCATTTCAAGCACATTGGATCACGGAGAAGTTTACATGGAGAAGTGCTAAAAAATAAAATAATATGAATTTCATTTTTTTTAACCTATACTTTCCCACTGCTGGGCAAAGGTCTCTCCCATGTTCCTCCACATCTCACGATCACTCGCCACGTCCCACCAGCCATCTTGGAATGCATCGAGATCGTCACGCCAACGCTTCCTCGGCCTGCCACGGCTTCGACGCCCATCTGAAGGCACCCACTGTGTGGCGACTGTTGCCAATTTGTCTGTGACCATACGACTGACGTGACCCGCCCAGTCCCACTTCAGCCGGGCAGTCTTGTCGCCAACATCTGCGATGCCGGTCTTCGCGCGCAGTGTGGTATTGCGGATCCTGTCGATTCTCTTTACCCCTAACACACTGCGTTCCATGGCTCTTTGGCAAACCTAAAAAAAAAAATCATCATTAAATTCATTTCATTTCATTTATAGGCTCATTAACAAAATTTACATGAGTTGGCTATTATTAAATGCAATTCCATTTATAGACGAACCCAACATGCACATTACAATTGACATAAAACACACCTTACGAATTAAAATATTTTGATTTAACATTCATCATCATCATGGTGGCCTTTTCGTGCTCCAATCTTGGATATAGGCTTCTTTGCCCGTCTCATCCAGTCATGTCCTGCGTGTCGTCTAATGTCATCTGATTAAACATAAATTTGTTTTAAACTATCTCAAAAATTTTCAAGCCTAGACGAGACTTGAACCCGCAACCTTTCTGTTGACACGAGGATGCACTATCCAGTTGTATCACCGGGCTATGTCACGTCAGGGTCGAAATTAGTGAGATGATTCAGATTAGGACTAAAGCGCCGTTAGCTCCATCTACAGGAAAACTTAAACAGTTTTTGACCTGCTCAATGTCAAACGTTGCAGTTTAGTACATCTACAAGAGATGTCGCGCTGCTTATTTCAAATAATAATTCGGATAACAGTATAAAAATAAAAATACTATATAAATTTGTTTATTTTCAACCACAGTGCTAACTAGTTGTTACAAATATTGTGTAACTTCCAGGCGGTATGTTCGCCCTCGCGTCCACCACTATGGACAACTCTCTGTCCGAGCGGTACATGGACGTGGCGCACAAGCTCACGCACACTTGCCACGAGAGCTACGCCAGGTCGGAGACTAAACTAGGACCGGAAGCATTCAGGTAACTCATACAACGTAGCCATTTACATTAAAAACTAACCTTGTAACAACTGTTTCAACGCGTGTTTAAAAAATCCTTACCAATTTTTGTATAGAATATTTTTAAACATGCGCTAAACAGTGTTTAATTTTTTCAGGTAAAACCCTGAATGTTTATGTTAAGCAAAGAAACTAGTAAAATTATTATTAATTCTTAGTATAAGATTCTAATTCTACCCTAGTGACATTATTACAATCTAGCCATGTATTTTGTCCAATAGCACTTTTCTTACTGTCTCTAGTTAAGAGGAAGACACTTTGTTCATGAGTTATTTATAGGTAGCAAAAGTATTAATAAAAAATTAAAAAATCCTTAATCAAAAAGAAAAAGTCCTTTAGAAAAAATCTTTGGATCTTTTATCACTCAGCAAAGAACCACCCCCAGTAAACCAGCTTTCTATAAGAAAAAATCGTGCCCGAATCGGTCCATCCGTTTGGAAACTACGATGCCACAGACACAGGCATCAAACTTATAATATAACACAACTAATAAGAAAAAAAAAATCGGACAAGTGCGAGTCGGAATCGCCCGTACAAATTTGTAGGCACGTATTATAAATAGTTCAGGATGATTGATTACATAATTTAAACAAAGACTATATCTTTTATTATTTAATTACAAATGTAAAGTTTTCAGATTTTTCCCTGTACTCGTAGTATAAGACGATATTAATTGCCAAATTTCATAGTTCTAGGTCAACGGAAAGTACCCTTTAAATTGGGTCGAAATATAAATTTTTGCGGCATAAACGGCCGTATATTTTTACGTTAACTTAGAAGTTTGATATTTTGAGAACTTCAAGGAATTATAGACCTGAGTATATGGTTTTAATTTCAACTCTATACCTTCACGCGTTCCCGAGATAAAGGGTCTTGACAGACAGACAGACGGACAGCAAAGTGATCCTATAAGGGTTCCGTTCGTTTTTTCCTTTTGAGGTACGGAACCGTAAAAACACGTACATAAGTATTTTATCAGTTATCTGCTTCCCATAGCTTTGCTAGATAGCGCTGCGTGAATGTCCAGTATTATTCCACCGCGATTCCCACCGCGGAACAAAATGTTTGCATGATTTACAGATATTTGTTCCGGGTCTGGTTGTTTCTCTATATATTATAAGTATGTATTTACAAAAAAAAAGTATATAAGTATTATATCAGTTATCTGGTTCCCATAGTACAAGCTCTGCTTAATTTGGGGCTAGATAGCGCTGTGTGAAATGTCCGGCAATATTTATTTATTTATTTTTATCTCAGTATACGCAGGAGCCATTTAAAAAAAAACAATTTTTGCACTATTTCATTCACGCCGTGGATAAAGTTTATATGTTAAGGTTCTATCATTATAGAACAATGTATTATTCCACAGATTTTCTGGAGCGGTAGAGGCGCGCGCTCAGAAGACCAACGAGAAAGTATACATCCTCCGGCCGGAGACCTTCGAGAGCTACTTCATCATGTGGCGGCTCACCAAGCAGCAGAAGTACCGCGACTGGGGCTGGGAAGCTGTTCAGGTCATTATTCATCATCATATCAACCTTATTATATCCAATAATTACGTGCGGCGTTTTTGTCGATTTTTTGATCTCCCACCTGATGAGATGTAGCGAGATTTGGTTCGACCCCCTCCCCCCCCCCCTGATCTGACGTGAGTTTTTTCAAAATTTATATTCATAGGGTAAATGCGTTGGACTTATTTAAAAAAATACAATTGGCTTCATTATTTTTACATGAGCCTAGTATTAAAGAGTGCTTCTCTCGTAATGTTTTTGACAGAAAAAAAAAATTACATGATATTTGCCGAGACTCCCCCTCCCCCCCTCTCACACGTGAGATTGGGCGAGATTCGGCTCACCCCCCCCCCCCCCCCCCCCCCCCCCACCCCTGAACACCTAACATAATTAATGGACGGCCCGTTAGGACGTACACTGCTGAAAATGGCCTCCTCAAAATTAAGAGATTTCCAGAAATTAAATGAAATTTATTTGCATTAGGTTTCACATACAACGGCGTGCAAATTATTGGTATTTGAATTTTATACACTAACTTTTTGAATTAAATAGAAAATAATTATGCATTAAATATCATAATTACCTTAGAATCATCAATAAAAATAATAAAACTATCCAATTAATAAGTATGTCAAAATTTCATGTCAAAAAATCATTAACTTTATGAAAACATTTGTCAACTAGCCACCCGTACAGCTTTGTCTTAAGACATGTAGTCATTATATGGCTTTCTCCATCTTCTCTACGGCTAATCTAGTCATTATTTTTCGTAAAGAAGTTTTGTGATTAATAATAATTGTTTTAATGTAGTCTGTCGATACATGACGACCTCCGTGGCGCAGTGGGCGAATAGCCGGCTGAGACGCAGGAGGTAGTGGGTTCGATTCCCGCCGCGTAACAAATGTTTGCATGATCTACAAATATTTGTTTCGGGTCTGGTTGTTTTTCTATATATTATAAGTATATATTTACAAAAAAAAAGTATAAAAGTATTCTATCAGTTATCTGGTTCCCATAGTACAAGCTCTGCTTAGTTTGGGGCTCGATAGCGCCGTGTGAAATATGTATTTATTTATTATTTATTATGTGTATACAGGCGCTAGAGAAGCACTGTCGAGTGGACGGCGGGTACACCGGCCTCGTGAACGTCTACCAATCCGAGCCGCAAGGAGACGATGTACAACAGAGCTACTTCCTCGCTGAAACACTTAAGGTACGTTCCTATCTAGGACTTCCCAAGGTCTGTCATATTGCACGCGGACGATAATCATATTTTTATTTTGATACTAGAAATAATGATAAACTCGCTGTTGGCCACTTTTACAATCCATAAAGTTAGTAAATCTTTAAAAGAGCAAAATGTACGCTTTTATAACAAACTCCCAAGTGATGTACAAATATTGAGAATTAACAAATTTAAAAACGTAATAAAACAAAATCTTTATAAAAAAGCTTACCTACATATCGGATTATTTAGATAATGAGCTTGGGATTGAAATAGCTCCAATTCGTTCAAAAATGTTACAATTTATACGTAATCTATTTTCTTTATTGTATGTATTCTAAAAGGATCATTAAAAATAACAACCAGCCTTCTTTCTTGCCTTTCTTTCCTGGCTTTGTCGCGAAGGAACAAATTGACGTTTCAAAGTGATCCTTGTGATTTTAATGAATAAGTTGTTGGTTAAAAACTCGTCTATGTGGTCTTTTTATGATGATTTGAAATCTTAAGATTGTTCACTTAAATAAAAATACCTTTAAATAATCCTATCTTCTATAATATAATTAAAAAAACTATAAAAACAATCGCCATAACTCTAGATAACTCACAACCTTCCTATGGGAACTAGTTCTTCTAACCGAGAGACTACCATAAAGCAACTCATACCCACGGGAACTGGTCTCGGACAGCTTGTCACGCAGACTATAGCTTGTTCTGTGACGCAGTAGGTACCTGTTAACTTAGTGTTCTTTATGTACCTACAGAGGAAAATAAATGAAATTAAATATTCTGTGTCTGGCTCTGGCATGACAGTATCGTAAGATTTTTTTAACAACGTAAGATAAGATAACTTTTTATTATACACCAAAGTAAAATATATAACATAATTTTTACAAATACATTTAGTACAATGGGCGGCCTTATCGCTAAAAGCGATCTCTTCCACACAATCTTTGTATGGACAGGATTATAATTTATCACATGATGGCGGTGCATCTATATAATATTAAAAACATACTACAATAAACCTAAAATAATAATAATAACACAAATTTACATACTTTTAAAACATATTTAATAATCTTTTAATATATAAAACAAAGTCTGGGTTTTGATTTGTTGGTTTTGTCTCCGCCCCGAATAGCAGAATAACTATTAAAATATCTGAAAAATTCACGCATAAAGAAATAATGAAGATAATTTATTTTCTCATACATAGATGCAGCGGGTGACGTACAGCCCGCGTCATATGCATGTCAAGGCGGTACGCAGTTCGGCGGGACAGCTAGTACTTATTAAACATACTTTTTTTATGTTCCAGTATCTATACCTCCTGTACTCAGACGACACGCTGCTGCCGCTAGACGAATGGGTCTTCAACACAGAAGCGCATCCTCTACCCATCAAAGGCAAAAACCCTCTCTACCGCTCCGCGAACAAACATCTACAACTACAGTCCAATGACGACAACCAACTCTAAACATCACTCGCTCACTACTCGCTGGAATATTCACATCTTGTATCTGTGACTTGATTATGGTAATAACACAAATAGGAACAGATGTAAAGCACGCAAACATAGACGCGGATCATGTACGGACATTCAAGGCAGATGTAAACCGGCAACCGTACCCCTTTAAATCGAAACAGCAGTGCTGCTTGCCGGCAGAAATAGGTACGGTGGTAGTACATCTCCGGACGGGAGAGGGGGGGGGGGGGCAAGCGAAATTTAAAACAAATTGATCCTATATCTGTCGAACACATATGTGCGCGTGCGACTATTGCGCTCCTTGTAATAAGCTTTAATTCTGTTCCTATTATCACACTAATATTATAAAACTCTTATCACGTCGTAACGGCTTAACCGATTTCGATAAAATGTGGTGTGTTAATATGACCTGGATTCAAACATAGCCTACTTTTTGTCAACAAACAACGCGAGCCAAGCCGCGAAAGCTAGTGTGATAATAATTTATACTCAACACCCAGCTGGTAATGGGTGGGATTATATTTGTTTCGTGTCGTGTCGCGTCAGAACATTACGGCGAGTTGCGCAACGATGCCTAAACGTAATTAGTGACTAAATATGATTTAAGGAGTTGTCAACTCATAAAAATATGTTAAAATTAAACATGTTTAGTCGCTAAAACGTTCAGGGACCGTTGTTCAAGCTGGTTAATATGGTGACATTTATATTTATGTGTCATGACGTGTTGTGAAAATGTATCAAATCAATACCGTTCTGACGTGTCACGACGCGTCACGTCACGTCTGACAAATATAAATCGGCTTAGTAACTTTTGGTGAATCACATTCACACAATATGAGCAAATCGTATTATGTTTGTGTTTTTGTAAAATTGCATTCTAAAATTAGAAGCAAAAGATTAAGGGTCTTACCACAAAAATAATTAAACACTGTTTAGCTTGTGTTTAAAAAATCCCATACAAAAATTAGTAAGGATTTTTTTAAACACGCGTTAAACAGTTGCTTAACTTTTTTGTGGTAACAAGGTTAATAACTGAATCATTTTAATGGTCTGCGTACTGAGTGGACGTCTTCGCTCCATCATGGAGAGTAATTCGTAAACCTATTATTTATTGCTTTGAGAACTTTGATGACATAAAAGAATAGGGATGTGGTGGTCTATCGGTACTGAAATTGCATATAAAGCACCCACTGGCCACTTTGTACCCACTATGTATATCTGTATGGTGGGTATGAGGCACTACAGTGCCATGGTAGAGGCCGTCTACTCTAAAAATTAACGCCCCTCCACTTTATTACGTCACAGCGATATGTTCTTTATTCAGTGTTATAACAAGGCTTATTTTGAATTGTCATGCTGTGGTATCGACCCACATTAATGAAGTTGAAAGGAGGGGTCGTTTATTTTTAGAGTAGACGATCTCTAATAAGGGGAGTTTTTCAATCAAAGTTTTCAATAAATTAAATAGATTACGAGTCAGCGTTATTTAAAAGTTCCGATAAATAACGCTACAACGTGTGGTCTTATTTAGACCTGCGGCCACATTGTCGGAATATCCGTGTTGTGTGTCTTTCATTCGACGAATAATAGAGACATACAACGCGAACATTCGCCGAATTCCGATAATCTGGCCGCAGTATAAGTGACAACACGTCTTGCGATAACTCAGTGTAAGTAAAAATTAACATTATTGAGGTATCAGGTTTTTACTATGTAACTAATCAATGAGAGAATTAACCAGCATTTATGTAGAAGTGAACAGTTTCAAGTGCATTTTTTTTTACTACCGTTACCTAGGGAATATTGGTCGAAGCCCACTGTATTGTACGGTAAGGTTCATAACTGCACCCATAGTTTGGACCAAAATGGCCGCTAACGCAATTTAATTTACCTACGGCGCTGCTGGAACCTGTACAAACGGGTATGCGAAATTATTTTCAAAATGTCTAAAATAAAACTCATAACTGTGTTTCAAACTAATGAGGCATAATAGGTCTTATCAGCGCTAAATAGGACCTACTAGGTGACGTCTTGTAAAAACCTTTATCTTGTCTTATACATATTTAAACCGATTATAATTTTGTTTTCACTTTTAGCTTTTGTAACTTGTGTATACAGTCTGTCACCACATTCACGACATTAATTTAAAACACATATGCAGAATCGTATTAACTGATTTTAGAGAAGGGTTTAATACCGGTAGCTTGAATATTTATCCAGTAATCGATACATTTCCAGTAAACAATTTTTAACGTGAATCGGCGGCGGCACCTTTGCGCCGATGCCGCTTAGTCAGGCACCTACTTACATGATGTTTTAATATGATTTGTTTACCTATTTTATACAGGCTGTTTCATTGGTATTTTAGGACTTGATATTAAGGTAGATTAAAAATTTAAAAAAATCCATGGTAATTAATTTGAAAAAAAAAACTATTTTACAACAATCGTAGCCATCAGCCCTACTCGTGTTTTAAATTAATGTCGTAAATGCGGTGACACGCAATATTTGTGTATTGCAATTAAATATTGTATTTCCTTTAATATATTACATGTATTTAAGAAAAAACAAATTCTTGATAAATATACCGTATTTGGCCTGTCATGTAAAAATTGCAAGGATCTTGCTACTGTATAGTCAACATTCCAAAAGTTTGAGAGAAGTGAAAATTAAATAATGTATGAAACTACCTCTAAAAAACACCTTGACGTCTTGTTTCGACTAAATTATTCACTCGATTGTTTTATATTTCTATTAGCGGTAAGGTACTTTCAGGCACAGAATAATTATACACGGTGTCCTTTAAATCACTGTTTTCCTAGAACAAACGTTGTTCAGACCATGGTCTACTAACTGTTTATAGAATAAAATATAAAAAAATCAAGACCTTCAAATAAGTCCAACTTTGTTCAATAACTAACCGTGACATAAAGTTTATTGGCACGCTAGCCGTACCTACTATTATTTATTTTGTGGCGATACGGCGGCACTCAAGGGGTGAACGACATAAGTCCTGTCCATTAAAATTGACGTTTTAAGTTCGCAACTTTTTGTTTTTTTCCAAGACCGATTTCATTTAATTTTAATTTAATATTATAAACCTTTTGTAGACCATGGTCTGAAAAACGCACTACACTATTACAATACACTTGAACTATGTATAAATTGGCATGTGTCAATCAATTTCCTAATTCCTATTAATTCTGATCTTCCAAATTGCGAATTAATACCAATTTAAAAACAAAATATGTATCAATTAGACCATAATATACTCTTATGATTAACATCTATATCCATTTTGGTAACTTATATCTTCGAGTTTTCGGAATATAGCCTAAATTTATGTAGTCTGTCTTAGGACTCTGGTATAGTGCAAATAATGAGTAAATGTATTGTAAATGTAATCCACTTGAACGTGCTTAAGGTGAACGTCCACTAGACAGCAGCGCTCACAACTATTCGGAAGGATATTCAACGTACTGATGATTTAATGCAAAAATTTGGACACCTCAACGGTTATGAAGTTATTAATCAACTGTTTTAGTTAATTATTGTGAAGATATTTTGGTCTTCTAAAAAATTGTTTTAGTTATTATAACTCTATGAATCTTATCTCAGTGACGCATCATATCTACAAAGCTTCATTGACGGTGTTAGTAAAGAGTTTACATCGATTCTAATCAAACTATTTTCAGTTTTGCGTTTTTATATTAAAATATCGTACATCGCGTAGCGCGTACGCTGCGCTAGTGTTCGTGTGGATTTATTAAAACTCACTGTGTACGCTATGTACGCCTCAGACCAGTGAGCGTTCACCTTAATGGTGACATTGCTCAAGTCAATTAGCTAAGAGTGAATGTTACTTTGTAGTGTAAATATAATCAATAATAGATAGTTAATAATTGTAACTTAAAATCAGATTTAGATTCCTTAAATTTCCACCCTTAAAGAGATATTCCAGTTTTCAATTGCGCGCTCCATTATGTCAAAGTCAAACAATCTTTATTCATCACAATTTTATAGAGAATTCATAAACAAACCAAAGTCGCTGACAACCCAGAGGATTAGCAAGCTGACGTGGCAGTGGGCGGGGCCCATAACTCGAAGAACTGACGGCCGTTGGGGCAGAAAGGTTCTCGAGTGGAGACCACGCACTGGAAAGCGCAGCGTAAAACAGCCCTACTAGATGGAAAGGCCGCAAAAGATAGATCGCTTGGAGACTTATGGGCGAGGCATTGTTCAGAAGTGGGCGTCATAGACGGCTGATATGATGATAATGACAATTACAATTTCCATTTCGAATTATTGGTTAACTTTAAACACTCTTAGTCCCGGTGGACGCGCTAACTTAGCTTGGAATATCTCCACTATGACAATATAATTTATGTTCATATAGATATAAGTGTCCATTATTAAATTGTATTTTCATATAATACATTAACTTATAACTGTCGAGATGTATATTTGGGCATTTTATTTATTTACTCACAGTCGCACAAACGAATATAAATGCATTTTCAAAATTGAATATTTCTTAGGGTTAGAGCGTATGGAGATTGTATTTCGGTGATTTCCAAGCATATTCTTTGCCTGAATGTAATAAAATTGAATATATTTTTTATCTATATTATTTTCTAGTGATGCGTGAATCAGATCTCGTATTTATATTTTTATAATTTATCATAATAATTTGATTTAATAACAAACATATCTTTGTCGTTTGTAGCGTAATAATAATCTGTAAGAAATTATATTATATGTTATTTTTTTGCCGGCATATGATACCGTGGTCACATGTATTCTGCGTAAGTGTTGTGCGTCTCTGTCTATCTGTATTGTTTGCCACATGAAAGAGGGAGACAACACGACCTCTCGCCGTGGTCGCACTGACTAAATATTACTTAGTGACAGAAAATTGTGAGCAATTTGTAATAATACTAATTTTCTTTCTCTTCTCAATCGTAACGCTCTTGACAGATCGGTCGTCGACATTATTTTGTATCATTATTTTTGGGGGCAGATGTTACACGCCTACGATATCTCGCCATTTGTCTCTGTTGACAGACATTCTTGTGCAATTCATGCAGTTTGCCGCTGCCACTGCAGCTTTTATTTGATCGGTCCACCGCATGGGCGACCTTCCGCGTCTGATGCCCTCCACTCGTCCTTAAACGACAAGACGCTCAATAGAGTCTGTGTGCCTCGAGACGTGGCCGAACAACTTTAGAATGCGAGTTTGTACCAAAGCCGACAGACGCTGTCTTATGCCGAGCTCCTGGAGTATAGAGACATTACTACGAAATTCGGTCCATTTCTTTCTCTACTCTAACATATCTGCCACTATACTGTAACTTTCTGTTCACAATTGCTGAGCATTTTACTACCAGACTTTTTTTATTGCAATATAAGATGACACACACAGTTTCATTTTGCACCTGTTATTTGAGCATATAATATTATTATTCATTTTTAATTAAAACAAATCTCAATTATATTCGGTTTTTATTTTGTCTATAAAAATTATGTATTTATTAGGTAAATTTGGTTGCAAATTGATGAGATTCGATAAAATAGGATATTTGTACATTATGTATATAAAATAGTTTTAGATAAATATTTTAGATGTAGGTTTCTGTGTGTAGGATTATAATAATTGTTAATTTTGAATTAAGCAAGCGTGGGCGTGGATTCTGTGTATCTATTTGGTTTATTTATAATATATAATGACGTGAAATAAATACTGCCAAGTTGAGTGTTACAGTTAAATACATATTCGGTCCATTGTATGTAATAAAATAGATAAATTTCTAGAAAATAAGGCTCTAACCACAAACATTTTTAAACACTATTTAGCGCGTTAAACACGCGTTAAACAGTTGTTTAAGTTTTTTGTGATATAAGGTATAACTTTAAATTAATCGTCGTACAAGTTACGATTTATTTACAATGTATCGAATTTGTGTTTTACATAAAAATTTAAAACGTTTTGAATCTATATAACAATTTCTTTGGCGTTAAATCATAAATTTAACAAATGTACCTATATTAATAATTGATTATTGTAAATGCACATGTGTAACTACAATGTACTGTATTCTATGTATCTATATGTGTTCTGTGTATCTGTGTCTATGAACAACATTATAAACCATTCAACATTTTCACACATCTGTAAATGAACTCGCAAAAACTAGTGAAAGTAAAAGTATTTACGGCACAGCTGTTTGATATTTTTACTCTAAAATGGTAGGGAAGTTTTCTTAGGGTGTTACCACACCACAATCAATCGATCGCTGATCGATGTCATCGATTGATGTAAAATAAGATCAGTCGACGTCGATCGACAGTTCCTACTATGCCGCATCGTCGACTGATTTCAGTTTACTATCGATCGATTGCATCGATCGTTGCTCGATCGATTGGTGTAGTAACACCCTTACACAATCACAAATTAATTACCAATATAAAAATATGCTGATTTTATACTTTTATCTTAGTATATTTTGAATACAAATCTACCTACATACACTTTCTCATTTAAAAACACATGTGCGCTAATAACATTTGGTATAAAACTCGTTAGGTACCGGTGGCGATTCTGTTGTTTACGCTGACTAGCTAAAATTGTGTAAAATATGAACGGTCTTATTTTGTTTACGCTAAAGATCAAATTAGAATGACATTTTAAGTGACATTTCTAAATTTAAGTAATTTTTACTAAGATGGCGTGTTTGCGGGCTAGTTTTAATCAGCACCAATTTGACTGCTGACTAAAACTAGCCCAAAAACGCGCCATCTTAGTGAAAAATACTTAATTTTAGAAATGTCACTTTAAATGTCATTCTAATTTGATCTTTAGCTTAAACAAAATAAGACTGTTCGTATTTAACACAATTTTAGTTAGTCAGTGTAAACAACAGAATCGCCACCACTGTATTGTTCTCTGCTTGTTATATTTGTTGTGTTTGTATGAAGTTGTAGGCTGTAGCATTTAAATGATAATGTACATTTTTCGGTTATTAATAAAACATGTTTACAATTATGTCTATATTTTATTATCAACTTGATGCCCCAACTATATAAGTTAAGTTTGTAAGAGAAATAGTCGAGTATAGCCCCATACTACGGCAGGAACGCCGACCGACGTTACGTGATAATTCCCTTGTACAGGGTACTGACGATATTCAAGTGACGGTTTCTCAAACCACAAATAAGACTTCTCGAAAAAAAACTACTAGTTTATTAGATTATCAAATTTTAAAGAAAATCTACTAAGTTTAGGTGATTAATCTAATATATAAAATTCTCGTGTCACAGTTTTCGTTGCCATACTCCTCCGAAACGGCTTGACCGATTTTGATGAAATTTTTTGTGCTTATCCGGTATCTATGAGAATCGGCCAACATCTATTTTTCATCCCCCTAAATGTTAGGGGTAGTCCACCCCAATTTTTTTTTTATTTTTTAGACAAAATTTTTAATTTCTATTTTTTTATGATACAACATACAAAAATACATACAATCCTCAATTTTCACCCTTCTACCACCAACCCCTATCTCAGCTTAGCAACAGAACATCTAAGGCGGTACGAAGTTCGCGGGGTCAGCTAGTTCCATATAAAAATGACTGCCTACTCTTGGAATCGACATCCAAAAATAGAGGCTGTAATCCACAAAAGCTTAGAGAAACCGTCACTTGAATATCGTCAGTATGTTACCAAACATCCTGTACACAACGGAAGATGATTTCCAAAAAGAACTGACATTTTTTTTTAATTCATTAACATCACAAGGTCACTTTTACACGCCATTACACTGCCTATTCCTTCGCAACTAAGCCAGGAAAGAAACAAGGCTGGTTGTTCTTTTTAATTATCTTTTAGAATGTATAACAATCAAGAAAATAAATTAAGTCGAAAATGTAACTTTGACCGAGTTCGAGCGATTTCAATCCCAAGCTTCGCTATGAACGTCATCATCGGGAATCCCCGATGATGATCAATATGAAACACCAACAACCACTCCATTGGCTGTTGAATGGGTAAGATGATAAATGGGCGATGATAGGTTCTTGAGGACCGTACGATCCGACGGCGACTAACGCACAGACATTCGAATTTAGGTACAATACTACATACAGGCTTCCTATGTTAAGCAGTGGACATCATCAGCTGATATGATGATTTAAATCTGCTATTTTCTGTGAATAATCATTTAATTAGAGTGCGTTACCTCAGCAAAAAGTTGTCTCCTTTCAGGATTCTGAATTAAAGCATTGCCTCTGAATATGCGCGAAATCTGGTAATTTGTGCATTCATAACTTTACATACCTACCTACCTAGTACCTATGTGCAAAATCCGTACATAAATAGGTTGATAGCAGCACGCCATGGCCTATAAAACAGGCGTCGAAAGGTAACAGCCCTTCGAGGGAAATGTCGCGGCATGATTGTCGCTCTGCTAACATTTGCAAGCGTCCAATTAGGGTAAGGTGGCCTTGTCCTATCTAGCTATACTATAGATACGTTTAGGCACCGTAAATTCGCGATCTCACCACAAGCATTCGTTAGCGAGCATTGGAACGAACATTTAAAAGCAAGTCACGTGATAGTGAACATTTTTCTCGAGCCAAACAATAGTAAAAAAACTTCAAGCATTTGTACACTAGTTGCCTGTTCATAGCTTCTTTTCTTTTGAAAAGACGATAGTTATTTTTCATCAGGCAGGGCATATAGCTCGAAGAACAGACGGCCGTTGGGGCAGAAAGGTTCTCGAGTGGAGACCACGCACTGGAAAGCGCAGCGTAGGACGGCCCTCTACTTTTTTTTCTGATGGACTAAACTCGCTGTTGGCCTCTGAGGCCGTGACAGCTTAACCGAACTAAACGGCCCTCTACTAGATGAAAAGGTGACCTTTTAAAGGTTGCCGGGAGCTGTTGGGTGCAGGCCGCACAAGATCGGTCGCTCTGGAAGTCTATGGGAGAGGCCTATGTTCAGCAGTGGACGTTGCAGCAGCCCACGCCCACTGCAGCTTGCTAATCAATCCTCTAGGCTATATCAGTAACCTTAGTTTATCTACGAAACTCCGCAATTCTGATTCGATCTCGTAGAGAAACACCAAGCATATAGCCCTCTCCATAGTTCTCTAAACGACCTTGAGCCTTCTTATGGACCATAGTGAGAGGCCACGTTTCTGTGCCATATCAATAAGTCATCTCATAACACACACTGAAAAGACTTTCGTTAGACACTAAGGTACTCGTACACTGAGGTAGTGGGTGTGAAGTATGATTTATATGATTTTATTATGGTGATTGTGAAATGTTCCACGCTGAGCACCGGGCGCATTGGGGGACCAATGCGCCCAGTTCTTAGCGTCGGCGTCGCGACTGACAACGCCCAGTTTATTTCATGTTATTTATTTTTGCACTGTAGGTAATAAAGAACACTTAAATATATCACTAACAATTATTATGTATGTATAACGCTCAAACAGACAGTTAACGAGACTAAGATAATACGTTTCACAAAGAATATCAACTAAAAATTACAAAATATTACAATTATACATCAATACAGGTAATATTTATATAATCATATATAAATATCTCTATATTTTTAATAAATACAGGGTGTGGTGTAATGAGTGGATAATAGGGTACCTGCGGGTAGGGGCCATTGTGGCGGTTCAGAAAAATATTTATTATGCTCAGTAAAAGTGCCTCAGTTTTCGAGATATTCGACGTTTTCGAAATTTAAGAAATATTTCACCCTTCGTCACTATTTTTGGCGCCAAGACTGCAAATGAATTTTTTTTTCTATCTGTTTTTTGGATAGTATTCTTGGATAGATGTGCTATCGAATGGAAACTATTATTTTTATAACACAAGCACAGTTATGTTTTTAAAATAAGAGTTCACTAAAATTTTACTTGCTTTCGTTTGTTTTCCTGACCTTTACCCTTCTGTGGTGTAAAAAAAATGTATGGTGACTTGAATGCCAAATTTTAAAAAAATTAGCCTATTTCATCGAGATTCCGAAATGGTATATTACATATCATTGTCACAACTTGATTCAAAATTAATTCCTACCAAACTTATCAAGGCGTAATTTAAAGAAATATTTTTAGCTATTATTAGCAATAATTGTCTACTGTTCGCAGAACTACTAGTAATTCTTGGAACAGATTGCTTCCCGGCCCAGCGGCAATCGACACTATGTCTATCTTGCTCTTTCATGCTGTGAGTGAAAGAGAACTATCGTTTCGCGTAACGCATTTTTATGATTTTCGAGTCAGTGTGCTATCATACTACTCCCGTACAACAACGTGTTATCCTGTTTTGGATTGATACTCGTCGATTTTGTGCAGTGATTTCGGACTTTGTTTTGCCTAGCGATTTGGACGTCTTAATTTTGTGAACCTAACGATTTTGTGCTGTGATCTCAGACTTGATTTGCTTTGTAACTTGGATTTTTTGGTATTGCATATTGATTGCAATGCCTCAGCTATACACTGCGTCTGAATATGCGCAAATGCATTTAATCTACTGCGAGTGTAGTGGTAACGCCAATCGAGCAGCAGCACTGTATCGGGAAAGATTTCCCAATGCACGCCATCCCGACTATCGTGTGTTTATTCGCGTACACAATGCTTACATGGAAGGTCGAATTCCTGGAAGTGGCATCGGTGGCACGAGTTCTGGGAGACCACAAGTACATAATGAAGAGGACGTACTTGATGAAATTGCTGCTGATCCGACCACATCTGTGCGCGTAATAGCCTCTAATACTGGCATGTCAGCAAGAACAGTGCACCGAATTTTAAAAAGAGAAAAATTACATCCTTTTCACTACCAGCGCGTGCAATGTTTGCAGCCAAGAGATTACCCTGCACGAGTTGCATTTTGCCAAACAATGCTGAGAAAAATGAACGCTGATCCCGATTTCTTCGATAAAATTTTGTGGAGCGACGAATCCACGTGCAAAAAAGATGGGTATTTTAATATGCACAATCTGCACAGTTGGCAGCGTACAAACCCTCATTTGGCCAGAGAAGACAGGTCCCAGTACAAGTTCAAAATTAATTTATGGACTGGAATTCTAAATGGCAAAATCATCGGACCATTCGAATTGTCTGGAACATTGACTGCAGAAACGTATTTACATTTTTTACGGCACGAACTTCCACTTTTATTAGAAGATGTTTCATTAGAAGATAGAAGAAGAATGTGGCTGCAGCACGATGGTTGCCCCGCTCATTACGCCCGAAATGTTCGACAATACCTCGATGAAACATATCGTCGACGATGGATCGGTCGTTTGGGGACAATTTTGCGGCCACCTCGTTCACCAGACCTCAACCCATTGGACTTTTTTTACTGGGGATGCCTTAAAGAAAAGGTTTACAAAGACCCAATCAATACAGTGGACCAGCTACGGGAGCGTGTGCGATTAGCTGCTCAGAAAATCACACAGCAAAGAATTGCGAACAGGATTAAAATATCTTTTATCAAAAGGTGCAGAGCATGCATCAGAGCACGTGGTGGCCTTTTCGAACACCTTTTGTAATAGTCAATTTAATAAATGAAATGCATTTAAAATTTATTGTTTCGTTTTATTTCATTACCGAATTTTAAACTAACGTTTTTAGGTGATTTTAAGTAATGAAGTAAACTTCAGTACTATTTGTAATTTTATAATAATTAGCTCTACCCATTTTAATAGGAATTACTTTTGAATCAACTTGTGGAAATACCATGTAATATACCATTTCGGAATCTCGATAAAATAGGCTAATTTTTTTAAAATTTGGCATTCAAGTGACCATACATTTTTTTTACACAACAGAAGGGTAAAGGTCAGGAAAACAAACGAAAGCAAGTAAAATTTTTGTGAAATCTAATTTTAAAAACATAACTGTGCTTGTGTTATAAAAATAATAGTTTCCATTCGATAGCACATCTATCCAAGAATACTATCCAAAAAACAGATAGAAAAAAAAATTTCATTTGCAGTCTTGGCGCCAAAAATAGTGACGAAGGGTGAAATATTTCTTAAATTTCGAAAATGTCGAATATCTCGAAAACCGAGGCACTTTTACTAAGCATAACAAATATTTTTCTGAACCGCCACAATGGCCCCTACCCGCAGGTACCCTATTATCCACTCATTACGCCACACCCTGTATATGTGTACTATATCGGATTTACGCCGCCGTCTTTATTTTGTTCACATAGATCCTGTCCATCCAAAGGTTGCCTGGAAGAGATCGGTTTTAGCGATAAGGCCGCCCATTGTACCTATTATTTAAGTGTATTTTCTGATAAATGTTTGTATTTAAATGGTGTGCAATAAAGAAATTATCTATCTATCTATCTATCTACAGAGAGAGTGAACAGAACAAACAATGTATGAGTAGGTAATGTGTTATGTATACCTAGTCAGGTCATAAGTATTGTCACACAGTAAAAACTTTTCTTTTAGAATGCTGGCCACTAAAAAGTTTATAGAATTCGAATTTCGAATTGTTCATGAAAATAAAAATGTATACTTTTTAGAATTTTACTCATTTTTAAATATGGAGTGGACGCTTAAAGAAGACCGTGTTGCAGTTATTGCGTTGCATCGTTGCGGATACGCGCCAATTAAAATTTTTGACATACTGAAAAATTTGAATATAACCAAAAGATTCGTTTATCCCACCATCAAACGATACAATGAAGACTCTAGTGTAGATGACAGGTCAAGAAGTGGTCGCCCTCGGTCTGTTAGGACTCCAGCAGTGATAAAAGCTGTGAAGGCGCGAATTCAAAGAAATCCCAAACGTAAGCAGAAACTGTTGGCCCTTCAGATGGAGTTAAGCAGAACCACGGTGAAAAGGGTGTTAAATGAAGACTTAGGGCTTCGGGCATATCGAAGAAAAACAGGACATCGTTTGAATGCTCGTCTAATGGACCTGAGACTGAAGAGATGCCGCGCTTTGTTGAAGCGGTACGCGGGAAAAAATATCGGGAAATTCTTTTTTCGGATGAAAAAAATTTTACCGTAGAAGAGAGCTACAACAAACAAAATGATAAGGTGTACGCACACAGTAGTGAAGAAGCGAGCAACCGTATTCCGCGTGTCCAACGAGGTTATTTTCCATCCTCGCTCATGGTATGGTTGGGAGTTTCTTATTGGGGCTTAACAGAGGTGCATTTTTGTGAGAAAGGTGTAAAAGCGAATGCAGTTGTGTATCAAAATACAGTCCTGACGAACCTTGTGGAACCTGTTTCTCATACCATGTTCAATAACAGGCACTGGGTATTCCAACAAGATTCGGCGCCAGCTCATAGAGCGAAGAGCACACAAGACTGGCTGGCGGCGCGTGAAATCGACTTCATCCGGCACGAAGACTGGCCCTTGAAACGACCCCCCCCCCCCCTCCTGTTTGTTTGTTCTTGTGTTGATTAAATTAATATGTGGTAATGTATAATGGTAATTGTGTAATTAATAGCCGAGTTTGGTAATAATATAGTGATGAATAAAAAAATAAAGTATTTAAAATTGATAGTAGATAGTACGATATTTTGGCTCGTGATTGAATAATGGCATGCGATCGTCTAGATATAATTTGTAAAAGTTATCGTAATCTTTACGAAGGAAATTCCTGTAAATACCCTAAAAAAACAACAATGGACATTGTGCTGACGTCATAAAGGTACTGATCTATATATCTACAACTTACCCCATACACGCAGATTATTGGATGCATTTCTCGAATTCCACGATACTGTTGCAAATCCTGTTGAGTTAAAAAAAACAATGCAAAAATTCCGTCTAACTAAGCTTAAACATGTAGTAACTCTAATTAATAAAGGATGCTATTTTCATTTCATCTTTAAATAAATATCTCGAGTTATTAATCAATCTGTTTGGTAGTTTTTCTTTACACTAAGACAATTGTCAAAGTCATGTACTTTTAGTATGTAGTGTGTGTATATTTATACTTCTGGAAATGGTGATTTTAAAGGCCCAATGTAAACGGAGTTCATAAGCTTATGTAGTCCTGTGGTAATTACGCAGTTCTTTAGCATAGTAATTATGCTAGATCAATTGTTCGTTTTCTATCCCTAAAATTACGTATTTGCATATGATAAATTATTACGCTTGGCAGTCAAGAAGTTTCACGTCTTATAGCTAACATAACTCAACATGCATGCGTGCAATTGTAAGGTGTGTAATGTGTGAATAGATGTTTGCAAATTCTCAGTTATCGCAGGCTAGTGACCTTTTTCATCCATTAACAACAACATAACCCAAGATAAATCTGTCGCTTTGGACTTCTCCCACGTTGCGCAATTTTTGCGAATGCATTTAGCATTTTGAAGATAAATGGGGTGTCGTGTATGATAGGAATATCACGCCGTTGACATGTGTATCCCTGACAATATAATTCGGCAAGTGTGTGTAATTTATGATACATTTTTTATAGTTGGTTTTACCAATAGATGTGCAGTGATGTTTATTCAGTTCGTCAGAGCCAACCATTGTTATTATGGGATCTGGCTTGGTATTTCATTTGTACATATATAGATATGATTCGTCAGGTGAATACGCGCTGCTTGGACCTGCATTTCAACCGAAAATTTCAGACAATTAACGGGAACCCTAAGACCAAGTCGCAAACCCGCTCTACGCACTTAACGAGAATACATAGATAACATATATAATTTACAGTGTATTATGTAATCCCCCAGGATTCATTTATTCATCTCTGTAGTTGTGTTTTTATGTTTCATCAAGTTAATGATGGGTGTGTATGGTTTGTGAATCTTCTTGCCTTTCAAATATGATAATCTGTAAATGTATTGAATCGAATCATCTATATTAAGTCCACAAAATAACAAGGTGGAATAAATTAATAATTGAGATGAATTAAAGGCTTAGCCTGTAACTTGTAGAAGTCAAATATGTATGTCTGGATTCAAACCAGAAACACTAATCTGCGATGTAAAGTTGTGGAACATAATTATCCGTAATCTTTTACCTAAGAATTACTTAAGTAAAGGACTCATTGCTCCAAAGTACTTAGTTATTTGGAATTCTTGCCCTAAATAATAATTAGGCTCACAACTATGCACTAAAATACTTAGTATCAAAACTATGCCCTAATATACTAGATATTCGGAATTCTCGCTCTAAAGTACTTAGCTTTCAGAAATGCTGACCCCTCGGACGAAGCACTGAATTTAATTTTATATTTAACACTTTTCTTTTTTTTTTTCTTTATGAACAGACAAAGACAAACACTGATTCTACATATATATTATAACTTAATTTAATTCAAGGCCCAAGTATCTGTGGAATGCTGCGCGCGCGTTGTTTTAGAGAACTGAAATTCTCCCACGTCCCGTAATAGAATCTGCCAAACCCATCATATTTTTTCACGGAGTGAATTTGACACCCACCTCAATGCGTAATCTCCTACTATTGGTTAATTTTCTGAAACCACGCCCTCTTTGATAGTAGCATTCCCCAACTGTATAAAAAAATTAAAGGTCCCATGTTTATCTAACAAAATCTACATACTTGAGACAAATGGATTTAAGAGTAAAAGTGAATGCTTCAACTGTCAAACCCATGGACAATTTATTGGTCATAAATCCTTATTTTTATGGGTTTCACATGTAAGCTCTAACACTTGTTTTAAAATATCCAATTTCGTAATATCAGCAAATTTGAAGGGTCATATATATTAGTTTTATCTTTTCAGCATTGATTTTAAAACTCGACTCAAGTGTTTTATTTTTTTTTAACTCTCGACAAAATTCGAAGTCATAAATATTATTTTTATCTGAAATGCATCACGGAACATTATCTATTCGTCTCTCGAAACTTAACGGTTATTTATTAAGTACGGGGTAATGTACCATTTCATTCCCCTCCCTGGTCGTGGGCGAAAATGTGTTGAGGATTTTTGGTCACGATCAAATAATATGCTTTCTTTATTTAATTAATATGCTATTAGGATGAAATCAAACTTCTTTACTGTTTTATTACTATCATTTAATATCTAATTAGCTAAACATTAACCTATTCTCTATCTAATCTAAACTCAATCTTATTCTATTTATTATTAACAATATATTTCGAAATCTTAACAATATCTTTTAATTTTAATTTTAAACAATATCAATTTTTTTTTCTTTTTATTATTATTTCTTAAATATACCTAATACTAATAGTTTTATACTACTTTTTTATTTCCAAGAGAGGTATAACATCTAAAACAACTTCTCGTTCCTACTCGTGTATATTAAATTTCGACACAATCATTTCTTTATTATATATTCACAAATTATATGGCAACTATTGTCTCTCTTCATTTATGTAAAATCGCGATAAACGGATTGCATTGTAATTTCCTATTACTTTTCTTGATTTCGGACAGATTAATGTATACACATTATCATATGGTACTTATTTAAATTGCTCAATTTAACCCAATCTCCTATCTGATAAATCCTAATCTTATGTCTTTTTGAAAAACAATTTTCCCTTCTCTTAATAGCTTCCATTAAGTTTTCCCGGCACATGTTCAAGTTTATATTGAAACTGACTTAAAAATATTACCCATCTAACAACACGTGCACTACACAATTTCCAATTTTGTAAGGACAATAAGCTTTTGTGGTCCGTTCGTATTGTAAACTGTGTTCCCCGTAGATAAGTTTCAAACTTCTTTAAGCTGTTGTTACATACCTTACCTATTAATACACATTGCAATCTCACATACTCTAGCTATTAGTTCTTACATACCTTACCTATTAATAAACATTGTAAGTAGCTATTAGAAAGCATTAGTAATCTAAGTTGGTTCTTTCCCAAATTGCTTTGTGAATGACTAATTAGTGTCACGTACTTTACTTATTGGTAAACATGAATAATCTAAGTAGATCCTTTCCCAAATTACTTTGTGAATGACTAATTGGTTCTAGAAACATTAACTTAACTCTTACTCATGTATAACTATCTCACGACCCTTTCTAAATACCATTCCTATGACAAATTGCACTGTAAACAGCTCATAGTTCGAAGAACCTACCCTAATTATGATTAGCGATCACACGATCCTCAAAAGTATAAATACCTTGTGTTAGTTGGAAAATGTATTCAGTTCAATTTCAACAGTCAAACAGTTCAGTTCTATTTCAACATTGGAATTAGACAGTTCTCTGTATCTTGTAATAATTCTAAGTCTTATTTCAAATAAAATCATTTTTTTAAAGTAATTGTGCGAGTTGCTACTTAACATTTTGGCGCAGCCGGTAGAGGATTCGCAAGTCGCGTAATAAGACGGGGATAACGTTTCTGCGGTACCTGAAGGGTTTAAATCTTCCCTGCCGAACCTGACGACGGCGATGTGCATCCAAGCATTTATATTGTTACTGTGGTAAGTGGCTCAATTACTATATGCTCTAAATCCTAAATCCTTAAATCCTAAATCTTTACCTAACTCCTAATTCTAGATCATTCATCTAATTTTATTGATTTTAAAACTACTCCAAATTACCATGTCTATCGAATCTAAAACATTGAAAACTGAATCAAGCATGGAGGTCGATCTCAGAACATTACTTCAATTAATACCAGAGTTTGACACTATAAAAACTCCACAAGTGTATCGCTTCATTCGATCATGCGATGCAGCTTTTAAACTCGCGTCATCTACCCAGGAGCAAATACTTTTGCCTTATACATTAAATAAAATCACGGGGCCAGGGTCATCAGACGTTTACATTAAACAATTTGCAACTTGGTACGACCTAAAAGGTTTCCTCATACAAAAATATTCGCAAACAAAGACTCTAGGACATCTTCAATTGGAGCTACAGTCATTATTTCAAAAGCCCAGTGAGTCCATCACTGACTATTTTCATAGAGTTGATCTGAGTAGGAGCAAACTCATTGAAAAACTAACAACCGAGATTAATGACGAAACATTACCAGGTCGCGTTGCCACAACCGAAGAGACAACACTTAACGTCTTTGTAAACGGCTTAAGCTCAGATATAGGTATGATGCTTCGGGTTCGATCAATAACCAACCTCACCGAAGCAGGAAACATCGCTATTCAAGAAGAAAAAATACGAAATATGAATAGCGCCCGGCAAAATCTTTATAGAAACAGTGCCCCATCATTCAACTCACGCTCTAACACGTACATACGTACAAATGACGCTAGGCAAGTTCTAAATAAAAATAATATCCCGCAACAGCCTCGCAATCCCATGAAAGTCTGCAACTACTGCAAGCTACCGGGACATCTAATTACAGAGTGCCGGAAACGCGCTTACTCGTATAATAACAGTTTTAAACTAACTCTAAACTCGAATCAACCAGTTCCACAACAACGACCAACACCTCCTGCTAGAATCAATAATTTAAACTCACAGGCGGCCGAGGAGACGGGCATTTCCTTGGAAACCGCTTCAACTTACTACCTCAATGCCCAGCCACAGATGTCGAGCCCCAACTCGAGCCAGTACATGGATGTCGAGGCGGAGGCACCCCAATTAGACATCTAAAAACAAAATCAACTCTAGCTCTAAGTCCTAGGAACCACGAGTCGCTTCATTCAGTCCATCGGGGACAAGCGACCATGCTTCCTCTCAGCGAGAGTTGCACAAAGGTGTCACAAAACAGACCAGTATATCGGAGACAATTTTGTGATGCTAACACTCAAACTGAACCACTAAATCCAACTCAATCGAAGACTAACTCCAAAATCAATGACAAATCATGTCCTAACTCTAAATCTACCAAATCAACTCAAACAGAGTTCCTAAATCTAACTCAATCGAGGACTAACCGACAGGGTAACCAGCCCCAAACTGACAGTCCCATTCTAAATCCAAGGACTAACCGACAGGGTAACCAGCCCCAAACTGACAGTCCCATTCTAAATCCAAGGACTAACCGACAGGGTAACCAGCCCCAAACCGACGGTCCCAATCCAAATCCTAAATCAATGCCAATACAAACTACTAAATCAAACACAAACTCGAAATCAAATCCTAAATCAAAATCTAAATCGAAATCTAAATCAAAACCTAAATCGAAGAACATCCAATCTCCAGATACCATTACTATCTCCTCACTCAATGTGCCTCCAGAAAATCTTCTGCATTGTCAATTCCATGTCGAAGGTAAACCGGTCATACTACTCGTTGATACAGGAGCCGCTATTTCAGTCATAAATAAGGCAAAGATAGGAACGGCACCTCTAGATGTATCGAACATAGTATCAATCGTAGGTATTTCAAGTAACCAATCCTCAATTCAAAGCTTTGGCACAGCTCAAATATCCCTAGACAATCTCCCTAAATTCAAGTTCCAAGTAGCTAATCTCAACATTCAAGTCGATGGTATTCTAGGTAATGACTTTATGTCAAAATTCAATGTCAACATTTACGTCCAATCAAAATCAATGAGAATCCGTGATCGTTCTTATAAACTATTCTATATCAATGAAAAAGAACCAAACGGTGATAAAACCAACAATTCATAGGCCAACGTTCAGAAACCGTTATCACGTGTTTTACCGAAGATATTCAAAACGGATGTGCCATCATCGAAAAACAACAAATAACCGACGATATCACCATTCCTAACGCATTTGTAACAGTAAATAATAACAAATTCCTAATAACTTGTGTAAATTCCAGTAATAATGACAAAATCATACCTATTCCCAAAATTCATGCGACTTTACCGATAACAGACGATGACGAATTAACTAACGAGCTCAAGTGTCCAATAAATTTATCAAGTATGGTTAACGATAACCACTCGATTGATAAACTCATCCGACAAGACCATCTCAACACTGAAGAACGACATTCTCTAAATCAAATTATCAGCGAATTCTCAAACATATTCTATTCTGAAGGTGACCCTTTGACTTTCACAAACCATACTAAACATTCGATTCCTACAACTTCAGATGTACCAATCCATACGAAAACTTACAGGTTCCCATTCGTACATCAACAAGAGGTCAAAACACAAGTTCAAACAATGTTAGACCAAAACATAATTCAACCTAGTACCTCACCTTGGAGCAGTCCTATTTGGGTAGTACCAAAAAAGGTAGACGCCTCAGGAAAGCAAAAGTGGCGCGTAGTTATCGACTATCGCAAATTAAACGACATTACAGTAGGAGATAGCTATCCCTTACCCAACATAACTGACATTCTAGACAAGCTAGGACACTCCATCTATTTCACAACACTAGATCTAGCTTCAGGGTTCCATCAGATTGAAATGGACCCTAAAGACGTTCCAAAAACAGCTTTTAACACACCTTACGGTCATTACGAATTCCTAAGAATGCCATTCGGATTAAAAAACGCACCAGCTACATTCCAACGTGCCATGGATAGCGTACTCTATGGATTACAAGGTGAACGATGTTTCGTTTACCTAGACGATATCGTAATTTTTGCTTCCAGTCTTCAAGAACACGAACAAAAACTCACTGAAATCTTCAATCGCCTTAGAAAACACGATCTGAAGATACAGCCAGACAAATGCGAATTCATGAGGAAAGAAGTAGCTTACCTAGGTCACATAATTTCTAGTGAAGGTGTAAAACCTAATCCTGACAAAGTAAAAGCTGTTAGAGAATTTCCTGTCCCGAAATCTTGCAGAGATATCAAATCATTTCTAGGCCTTGCAGGTTATTACCGCAGGTTCATTCCAAACTTTAGTAAACTCACTAAACCAATGACAAGCCTTCTTAAAAAAGATGTTCCATTCATTTGGGGTAAAGAACAACAATGCGCTTTCGATAGCTGTAAAGATATTCTCACAACAACACCCATCTTACAATATCCTGATTTTAGCAAAGAATTCAACTTAACGACTGACGCATCAAAATATGCAATCGGCGCAATCCTTTCTCAAGGTGAAATCGGTAAAGACCTACCAATCGCATACGCCTCACGTACTTTAAATAAAGCCGAATCGAATTATTCAACTATAGAGCGCGAATTACTAGCCATAGTAATATAATTTCAATTGTGAAGATTTTGTCTTACCACACTGCTTACGGAAAGTGTCCCTTATGCGATGAATGATAAAATTTTAATTCAAGTTCAACTGGAAATGTTAAAGTTTTCGGTAGTTTTCCAGCGATATTATTAAGTTGTTTGATTAGATTGACTGGAGTCAAGAGGTGGATATCGATCTGACCTTTGTAGACATCTAGGAGTGCGTTGAGAAACATCTCCTGGATGTTTTTTAAGTTTATCAGCAGTAGGTGTGCAGTAAGTGACATAGAGTTGAAGTAGTTAGTTGCCATAACATTTGTCTCAAGTTTCGACACTTTATAGATAGTGTTGTTGATAAACTTGTTTATGATATCAAATTAATGATGGACGTTCTTCTCATTTTTCTTCATAATTTCATTTTCAATTTCTATTATGAAGGTTTGATTTTTTATGAGGTTCAGTAAGTATTTTTCATTTTTTTGTATGGCTTGAATGTCTTTTTTATATTTCTCTGCAAATTGCTGATCCAAGACTCCAAATAAGCTGTTCGCAAGATAACCGACACCATCTACCAGACCGCGCTTTTTACGATGAGATAAGTGTTTGTGTGGCGATAAAAGTATGTCGTTATAGTATTTCAGTAGCTCCATTTCGTGCAGAATTTGTTTCATAATAGTACTTTCACAAAATCTTGGGTCTAGTTTTTGACACACAATTTTCATTTCTTCCAAGTACTTTTCAAATTCTTGAGTTGCTTGCCAGTAGTTAGTTAAGTTGTAGTAGGTAAGTAGAATCCATTCATCGTGTATCAACTGTATTTTTCCAATCGTATCGTAATAGATCGGGCGCTCGCTGCCAAGGTTGGTAATCTGAGCGTGCGGCATCATGCTTTCTTCGTCAGTAGAAGCGCAGTGCGTTCCAGTTAATAATGCCAAAATCGATAGAATGGAAACAAACATCGCCATGTAAGATTTGTTCTTGGTTTGTTTGCGCGTGCTTGTTGAGTTAGGCCGTTGTTTATGTATAGTTTTTGTTTCGTCAGGCAGTAGTTTTGCAATTTTAGTGATGGGTCTTTTCATTACACCGGCTTGGGTTTTTACAGTCGTAACCCTCACGTAACCGTCGTCTCCGGGATGTACGTCGATGATTTTGCCTGTGGGCAAGTTCGACTTGTTGAGGCGACCCCCGAGTCGTATGACTCCTTCTTCAAGGTAAGGGGTCAATTTGTATAAAGAGCTCTTTTTTGGTAGCGCCTGATTTTTAGTTAGTAAGTTATATTCCATTTCAAAGTCGCTTCTTTGCATTAATTTCACAATCAATTCGTTCGATGTACATAGTTCTGCTGTAGTTAAGTAGGTAGTTAGTGCTTTATCATTACGAGCGGTATTATATTTCCGTGAGAAGCCGCGTGCCTTTGTTATAAAGCGCATGATCCAAGCTACTATGCTCTTTACACGTGTTAATGAGCTGCATTTGTATAAAAGTTCAGTAATAACGTTAATATTTATTTCGGTTAGGGATGTCACCTTCTGTTTTATTTCAATGTCTGTTGCAAACAAACAGTTCAAAGTTTCAGTATTTTTGATTCCTGAGAATGTTTTCAGCATTTCAGGGCCTTTCCACCACAAGTCAAAATCTTGCAGTTTTTTCGGGCTCACTCCTCTTGTAGCGCAGTCTGCAGGGTTTTGTTTTGATTCTATGTAAAACCATTGTTTTGATGGTATTATTAGCTTAATTTTCTTTACTCGATTTTCCACGTACTTTTCCCATTTCGTTGGCTCTCCCTGCAGCCATGCAAGTACAACTTGAGAATCAGTCCAGACCCAAATAGTGATGTTATTTTCATTTAATGATGTTATCGCTTTTTCCATCAGTTCCGATAGCAGTAATGCGCCGCAGAGTTCAAGACGAGGCAGAGTTAATTTTTGTGCGATTGGGGCAACCCTAGTCTTAGCGGCTAGTAAGTTCAACACGGGCTGCCCATTTTCATCCATGGCGCGGGAGAATATAACACATGAGAAGGCTTTTATGCTTGCGTCGCAGTACCCTAAAAGTTCAATGTTTTTCTCAGTGCTCCCGATCCATCTCTGGATTTTAATGCTATTTAGGCAAGGTAGTTCGGCTTTCAGTTTCTGCCATTCTTCTTGAGTTTTTTGTGGTAATGACTCATCCCAATGTAGTTTTTGTTCCCAGACTTTTTGAAAGATGAGTTTGGCTGTCACTGTTACTGGAGATAACCATCCCATAGTATCGTATAGTTGTGAGATCTCAGATAAAAGGATTCTTTTCGTGAGTCGTTTTTCTGTATTTTCCTCTAAGTTCCAGTTAAACATAAAAGTGTCCGTTTTTGGGTTCCATGCAAGGCCGAGCGTTTTTGTGCTTTCGTCTTCGAAGTCAAATGTGCACTTGGTTGAAATTTGATCTTCAGATAATCGTTTAAGTAGTTCTGGACAGTTAGCCGACCATTTTCTCAAGTTCATGCCCCCTTCCTTCAGTAAGTCGATCAAAGAAATCTGTAGTTCTTTGGCCTTTTCAAGTGAGTTGTGGCCGCTTATTAAATCGTCGAGATAAAATTGAGTTTGGAATGCTTTGGTTGCGGCTTGGTACTTGTAACCATAATCTAGGGCCAGCTGTTTTAATGTTCGCATAGCTAGCCATGGTGCGCATTTAGTGCCGTATGTTAAGGTACATAGAGTGTATTCTCGTAGTATGTCTGAAGGTGAAGGTCGCCATATGATTTTTTGCAATGTTTGTTGATCTTCCGAGAGCAAGATACATCGATACATCTTCTCTATGTCGGCAGTATAGGCATATTTGTAGGACTTCCATTTCAAAAGAAGTGCTTGAATGTCCTTTTGTAAGTTTGGCCCTTTTTCCATTAGGGCATTGAGACTTTTGCCGCTTGAAGTTTTGTTCGAGGCGTTGAATACTACTCGTAGTTTAGTAGTAGTTGAGTTTTCTCGTAGTACTCCGTGATGAGGTAGGTAACATCGCGGACTTTTTCTAATTAATTTTCGTTCAGTTATTTTCATGTGGCCAAGTTCTGAGTATTTGTTTATGAACTCTTTGTACATAGTAGATAGTTTTTCGTTTTTTGTTAGCCGTTTTTCTAGTTGTAAAAATTGCGAAACCGCTGCTGGTCTTGATTCGCCGAGTTCAGTTTCGAAGTTTTCCAGCATCGGCATCTTCACAATATATTTTCCATCCGTAGATCGCTTAGTAGTCTCTGTGTAGTAGGTTTCACAAAGATCATCTTTCTTGATATCCTCCGTTTGAGTTATAGATTCACTCTCCCAGTATTTAGTGAAATCAGAGAGGTTGATGATGGTGGCGTGGCAGTTAAAAGTTTTTAGTTTTCCACATAGTATCCACCCTAGTTGAGTTTGTTGGGCGACGGGAGAGTGTTGATCTCCTTTCAGAACGCCGTCCATTAAAATTTCAGCATATATGTCAGCTGATAAAAGTAAGTTGATGGAGCCGCAAACATTGTAGTCTGGATCTCCGAGTTTTAAGTTTTGTAGATGTTTGTTCAATATTTATTTTTGCCATTGATCTGTCTAATGCTTTAAAATGGCATTCTTGTCGGTTCATCAGTTTTTTGATTGAATCGTCAGGATCCGCAGTACGTTTTTTGATGGTGGGGAAAGGTTCATCGGACCATTATGTACGATCCCAGTATAGCACCGTACATAAAGTATTAGTTGATAATGTTCTGGAGTGCCACAAGAAAACAGTAATAATTAACGTAAACTGTTTATTTAATCAAACACGCTTAGCGCCAGCGTCTTAGTCGCGCGGCGGATTACTCGTCACTCATTGCAGTAATAATTAAAACGCTGATCTTAGGAATTCGCACCGATATGGATGTACATAACCGTACATATTACTAACCCTAAGAACAAGAACAGCCAAAAATGAGAAAAGTTTCATACAAAAGTACAGTGAGTACCTAAGTTGTTCAAAATAATGCAAGTATACAGTAAGTATATAAAATCAATGTAAAAGTAGTAAATTAAACATGAAAAGTAATACAAAATAAACTTAAGTACTTAATTAATCAAAACTAAATGTAACGTCTTGTCCTGGCTGTGGCTGTTGACCCCGCTCGCGTGCTGCCGGCGTCGGCTGGACCTCGTCCTTGGGCGCGCGTTCCACCAGGGTCAGTGCAGTCGGGACAAATTTTGCGTTTCTTCTCAAACATCGTTTCTTTAAAATCCATAGTACAGCCACGATGACGACTACCGCCACTAAAGTGTAGCTAATGGCATAGTGGTGAATGTCATGGTTGGACAATGTCTGAGGTAGCTGTTTCTCCCCCATTTTCTGTATCGCTAGCCATTGTTCTAGCTTCTCTTGGTTTTGTTCTTCCGCTGCAAGTTCAAGTTGTGAAATTTAAATTGAATGTAGATTTCTCAACTCGTCGTACCTCTTCTCGATGTCATCCAATTTACTTGAGTATTCACGTAAACTCGAACCTTGAAGGGCATCCTCCAGATGCCAGTGCAGTTTGTCAATGGCGTCCCATTTGACCTTTAGAATCGACAGATGCTCTTCGAGTTCCCATTTTACAGATGTTTGTTCAATATTTATTTTTGCCATTGATCTGTCTAATGCTTTAAAATGGCATTCTTGTCGGTTCATCAGTTTTTTGATTGAATCGTCAGGATCCGCAGTACGTTTTTTGATGGTGGGGAAAGGTTCATCCTCCTGCATCCCGGTTAGGTCAAAGTCGACACTAGAATCCAGCGTTTTTTCTTGCTCTTGTTCTTGATAAGAAATTAGTAATTCCCTCATGTTTGCCTTGGTAGCTTCGTAAAGTTCTTTAGTTCTCCCATACACGTTGCTCGTGAAGTAGTTATGCTGGCTTTTCTCGTCAATTTTTCTAACGAGAACTTCATGCCTCTCGTGGAAAGAAACCCAGGATTCTTCAAGGGTTTCAAGTCGTTTGTTTAAGTATTCGACAGTTTTTCTAGAAGCACTGTCTTTTTTGTAGTTAGAGCATAAAGTTTTAATACTCTCAAAGCAACTTACTTGTTCAGAAAGTTCCTCCATTTTTAGTTGTAGTTAAGTAGTTATTAGTTCAGTTTGCAGTAGTATTAGTTAAAATGCAGCAGTAGTTGTAGTTAAGTTCTGATAGTTGATAGTTCAGAAGTAGTTGTAGTGGAAGTTTTCCATGTAGTCGGCTGGTAATGAACGTGAAGACAAGGTAGTAGTATCCTCAATCTTCTCCAAGCGTTTTCCAAAGATCCTCGCAGTTCACGATTGATTTCTTTAACACTTGAATGTTCTTGGCACTTAATGCATCTGTAACTCTCCGCTACGAAAGTGTGCGCCTTCTCAATCAGCCTGGTGAGACCCGCTTGTGGGAGGCCAGGCCGCCGATTCGCATTCGTAACGTCAAATCACAAAATACACTAGTGTATTTCTCGAAGGACCATTATGTACGATCCCAGTATAGCACCGTACATAAAGTATTAGTTGATAATGTTCTGGAGTGCCACAAGAAAACAGTAATAATTAACGTAAACTGTTTATTTAATCAAACACGCTTAGCGCCAGCGTCTTAGTCGCGCGGCGGATTACTCGTCACTCATTGCAGTAATAATTAAAACGCTGATCTTAGGAATTCGCACCGATATGGATGTACATAACCGTACATGGGCAGCAAAGCATTTCCGACCATATCTTTTTGGTCGAAGGTTTAAAATACTAACAGATCATAAACCTCTTATTTGGCTTATGAATGTCAAAGATCCAGGTAGTCGTTTAGTCCGTTGGAGACTGAAACTTGAAGAGTACGACTATGAAATGAAACATAAGTCAGGTAAAACTAACACCAACGCAGATGCTCTTTCTCGCCCTCCTGTTATGAATTCTAACATCATTGACCTAACAGACTCACCACCAAACTCTCCTCAAGAACCTCCATCAGAGGACTATCTTCAAGTCAACTACGAACATTACGTTGGCTTAGATAACACAGAACGCAAATGTTTCGAATCATCTAAAATCAAATTGTCACCAGATCGATTACTAGATTCTAGACATAAAAATGTCTTTATTCCTACGTCTTGCACACTCTCGGATCAAAATGATCTAACCAAAGAAGCCTTAACCTTATGTTCCGGGGTTGAACCCTACATAGAAAAAATCAAAAATCTTTATGACGCAGATCTTCTAATTTCAAACGAAAAACAAAATCTCATATTTTGCTACACAAGGCCCAATCACTTCGATCCTTGGGATTCAGAAAGCTATTTTAAAGCCCTACTTTCTTGTCTTCAACGACATACTGTTTCCCATCTTTTTGTCCCTGATCTCAAAAATGACCATACATGTAAAATGGCCAAAAATGAACAAATCCGTATTTCAACATACCTGGCTGAATATTATGACTGTGAAATTATAATTTGCGAAAACAAAGTTAAGTATCCCAAACCGGAAGAAATTCCTAACATTCTAAAAATTTATCACGATGAACCTCTTTCAGGACATCGAGGTATAGTCGAAACTACTAGGAAAATTAGAGACGAATTCTTTTGGAAAGGAATGACTAACGATATAAAAACTTATGTAGAATCTTGCGTTATATGTCAACGTAACAAAATTCAAAGAAAATCATTTCAAGCTCCTATGGTCATAACTTCTCAATCCACTGAACCTTTCGAAAGAGTTTCGATGGATTTAGTCTCATATTCAGACATTAGCGAAAGTAATAATAAATATGTTCTAACTCTACAAGACGACCTCACGAGATATGTTCAAGCTTATCCAATCCCAGATAAAGAAGCGATAACTGTAGCACAAAAACTACTTCACTTTTGTCAACACTACGGTGTCCCAAAAAGATTCCACTCAGATCAAGGCACAGAATTTATGAATAATGTTATAAAACAACTCATTAAGTTTTTCGGCTCTAATCATACTTTTAATACAGCTTACCATCCTCAAACTAACGGTGCCCTTGAGCGATTCTATGCCACATTACGGGACCACATTCGCATGTACCATAATCGTCGACTAAAGAATTGGGATCAAATCATTCCCTTTGCAATCATGTGTCATAATACTTCAATTAACACTTCCACTGGCTATACGCCTCACGAACTCCTCTTTGGATATAAACCTCGTCCATTTTATTCTCTTAAACCAATTCCTGACTACACAACATGCGACTACTTAAAAGATCTCAATGAACGACTTAGATCCTCTCGAGATGCCGCATTAAAAAACTGAGAAACCATGAAAGAAAACGCTAAAGAACGCTACGACGGTAAAATAAAAAACACTGTCGAATATAAAATAGGTGATAAAGTAATGTTAAGAGTCCCAAATCCAAATAATCTCGATTCCAAGTGGGACGGTCCTTACGAAGTAATACGCGTAGGTTTTAATGAAAATTATTCAATTAGGAAAGCAGGCAAAAATCAATTGGTTCATGCCAATCACTTGCGTCCATATTCAAACTAAGCTAGCTAACATAAGATAGTTTTAGATATAATATATTATTAGGTTTAGATTAAATCGACATCTTATATTTACAAGGTTTGCCACACAGCAGCCCAAACAACATTCTTATTCTAAAATCTCCTAGATCTAAATTATATTTACAACTTCAATGCTTGTTCCACAATCAAACTCATCATTTGTATTATTATATACAAACTGTATCAAACACTTAATCAAAAAAAAACTAAATTCTAATTCGATTCTAACCCGTTAATTGTTTTTATTCTCTAATTCGCCTTTCCAATAACTTTCAAACAACATCGGCTCAATTCCAACATCATCCTAACGTCCAATCCACAAAATCTTATCTTAACGTAAATTTAAACAAAATCGAATTAAGACTTGCAGAACTCAATATGTACTTAGGAAAAAATTATCGTGCTAAAAGAGAACTCTTAGATGGTCTTGGCTCTATTCTAAAATGGCTCATAGGTACGCCAGATGCAAAAGACGCAAAACGCTATGACGAATGCATCAATCAACTTGAACGGAGTGAAATAGATTTAACCGACCTCATGCAAAAGCAACTACAAATAACATCTTCAACTATAAAAAACTTTAATAAAACTATTATCAAGATCTCTTTTGACGAACAAATTATAAACGAAAATATAAATCGTCTCAATAAGTACCTTAACAAAACAGAAACCCTTATTTTCGATATCAAAGTTAGCGAAGATATTTCGACTATCTCCCTTCAAATCCTAGAGCTTGTAACTAGCTTAGAAAACGAAATCGACGATTGTCTTTCTAGTATTCTTTTTGCTAAATCTAATATAATTCATCCTTCAATTATCAACTCTGAGAAATTATACGAAGAACTACTAAAATCTAACAAAATCAGAACCAACAAAAGGTTAGTCACTTCAGTAACGATCAACAACTTACATTCCATTCTGGATTCCTCTTCCTTGACAGCTTATGTCTACTCAAATCGTCTAGTCTACATTTTAGAGTTCCCTCTCGTCATGAATGATCCACTGTCACATGTACCTATCTAATAATTATGTATTGTATTTTTGTACTTGTATATTGTGTCAAAATAAAATTTTATTATTATTTATTATTATTATTATTATTATTACTAACACTGTATCATATATATTCCATCCCAATTCAACATCCCAATTCCTCATTCCATTCCACAATCCTTCCCGAGCATATATACTTGGCCACCGATCCTAGTGGGCAATATTATGCGTCAACGAGTTTGCTGGACAACTGCATCATCTTCGCGACCAAACGAAGAGTCTGCAAGAACCTCGTAGTCTACGATTCAACGGAGCGACCCACCTGTGAACTACAACTACTTTTCAGCCAAGAAACAACTATTCCTGAAACTTGCATAACGACAACATTCCCTGCAGAAATCCAAACGTTTCAACCACTGAAACACAACAGATGGCTTTACATCCTGAACAATGAAACAAACTGCGTCCTTCATTGCGGTGATGAAGTCTCAAATCATAAACTTCAAGGCTCAGGCATTATCACTCTGCCAAAAGGATGTAAACTCTATACTGGCTATAGTACGCTTTCAGCATTCCAATCAATCGAGGAAAACACGACGAATCCTGTTATCATTCCCGATATAAGAATGGATGACTGCTTCGAGACACTAAAGAAAATTGAAGCTCCACCACATCTCATACCAATCAAGATTAATGATATGCCACTAGATTCTCTAAACACAATCAAAAGCCACCTCGACAGATATTCGGACGAACTAAAGAAGATTCAAAACAACCACAAAACACAATCATTGTTAGAACGAAACAACCCGATCTTCACGTGGTTCTACTTCATGACTGGCACCGCTCTCCTTTCCTATATTTTAATTAAACTATGCAATAGATGTCCAAACAGATTCAATCGAACAAGATCATCAAACGAAAGTGGGTGCATCCAGATCTTCAACCACTGCTTCGACAACTCTCGAAGACAACGCACTCAAATCGCTATCCCAATGAGACACGTACAGCAGACAACATCAGCTTCCTGCGTAACGGACGACGAGGACGACGCCAATTCAACAGCATCACATAACTCTCAAAGATCAGGCGATAACGCCCAATCTTTATTCTAAGGGGGGAGGTGTTACATACCTTACCTATTAATACACATTGCAATCTCACATACTCTAGCTATTAGTTCTTACATATCTTACCTATTAATAAACATTGTAAGTAGCTATTAGTAAGCATTAGTAATCTAAGTTGGTTCTTTCCCAAATTGCTTTGTGAATGACTAATTAGTGTCACGTACTTTACTTATTGGTAAACATGAATAATCTAAGTAGATCCTTTCCCAAATTACTTTGTGAATGACTAATTGGTTCTAGAAACATTAACTTAACTCTTACTCATGTATAACTATCTCACGACCCTTTCTAAATACCATTCCTATGACAAATTGCACTGTAAACAGCTCATAGTTCGAAGAACCTACCCTAATTATGATTAGCGATCCCACGATCCTCAAAAGTATAAATACCTTGTGTTAGTTGGAAAATGTATTCAGTTCAATTTCAACAGTCAAACAGTTCAGTTCTATTTCAACATTCGTATTAGACAGTTCTCTGTATCTTGTAATAATTCTAAGTCTTATTTCAAATAAAATCATTTTTTAAAGTAATTGTGCGAGTTGCTACTTAACATGCGTCGTAAATGTTAAAGTCAATATTACCCAGATGTTGAAACAATTGCAGTTTAAATAAATGAAATAATTTATCTATTTTACTATGACGTATTCTTATGAAAGCCCTATGAGCAGATGTGTGATGTTTAAATTAGAATAATGATATTCAATATATTTTTTGTTTCAAATAGTGAACAATAACTCTAATAAGACAATTACAAAAAAATTATACAAATATAAACTAAAGGTGTAGTAAGTGAAAAGAAATAAACTTAATAGTTTTAGTGAAAACATATATATATATAATTAGTGTCTTAAATAAAAATGGAGAGTCGCAAGAGAGGCGCTTCTACAAGCAAAGGGAAGGCTAAAAGATCTAGGTTAGATCGTAATGCAAGCGGGGATGATACTCAATTGATGCAGTATTTGGATCTGAAATTGGGCGAATTAATGCAAAGAATGGATAGAATCGAAAGTAATTCGTCTATAGGTAGCTCATCAGCTAGAGAAGCTCGATAGTAGAGCCTAGAGAATCGTTGATTAGAAGTAATGTGTCTGATACTAACATGGTGCCCGTAGACACCTTTAACGGAACATCGCTTTCGGAAAACTAAGCCAGGTTGATTGTATAGGTCCCACGCAGTCAACAAAGGTCTTTCCAAACAATGGGGACAATCTTGTTGGTTAGTAATTAGCCCAACTTTAGTTAATAGAAAAATTAATAAAACAAGTAGTTTTGATCAAAATGCAGGAGAGGCAAGAGTTAGTCTTTTAGTATATAAACAATTATGTAATCTAGGTTGGGAAGCAGGTAAAGGATTAGGCTGTAATGGAAAGGGTCGTTTAAATCCAATAAGAATACAGACGAAAGGTCTATTAGAATCAAATATTAAACGAGACTTTAAAAGGGATGTAAGGGTATTAATTCAAACAATAGAGATAAGACAGAATAAAGAAAAATTTACATGTCCGGGTAGAATAAACGAGTGTCAAACTTGTACATTAACGTTACGGCACAGGGAAATAGCTACAGTATTCGGTAATGATCTAGTAGAATGTGAGGAACAATTAGTTACAACTTTAACGGAGTTATCTGAAATAACAGCTAGAATAGGGGACATTAAAATAAAAGCTCTAATTGATACGGGATGTCAGGTTACATGTTTATCGTTGGGGTTATATGACAATATAGTAAAACAAATAGGAAATTTAAGTGAGATGCCGGTACCAGCCATTCAAATACAAGGGGCGGTAGGCAAAAAGAGCGAAAAGGTAGATATAATGTGTTTAATTACATTAAAAATTGAAGAAATTGAAATTAGCATACCATATAAATGACTTGCCTCAGATAACTAATCACTCTATGACTCTATTCGCCGATGACAGTACTATTTTATTTATTAATGATAAGACACATAATTTTCAGTTTGACATTAATTCAACTTTGACATCTTTTATCAATTGGCTATCGACGAATAATTTGAATATAAATTTGACTAAAACATTTCTTATGAATTTTAAACATAGTAATTCATATTTAGACATTGATATTAACTACCTTGGCACTAAAGTTAATGAAGTAGACATAACAAAATTTTTGGGACTTACAATTGACAATAAATTAAATTGGAAAATACATATTGATAATGTGTGTAAACGATTAAAACAATTTTCATATGCTCTTTTTAAGTTAAGTAAAGTATCAAATATATCCACTCTACTTACTGCCTATCATGGGTATGTATCGTCGATCTTGCGATACGGAACTATTTTTTGGGGGAACTCGACGGAAAATCTTAGAGTTTTTAAGGCTCAAAAAAGCTGCGTAAGAGCAATGTGTGGACTACGTAGACGAGATACTTGTAAGGATAATTTTATTAAATTAAAAATACTTACACTTCCAGCAATTAACATTAATGAAGTATCGATTTTTGTAAAAAGTAACCTCGAACTATTTGAAGAGTTTGCAGTTGGAAGCCGCTTAGAAGGTAATTTAAAAAATGTACCATGTAAAACGCAATGGCTACGTAGCAGTGTGTTCTGTATGGCTCCTACTATTTACAACAAAATTCCAAATTCTGTTCGCTTGCTCTCCAATAATGAATTTAAGAGCAAGTTGAATGATATTCTAGTTAAAAAAGCATATTACACTGTAAAAGAATTTCTTAATGACCAAAATATTATTTAACATTATTTTATATAAATCCATTATTGTTGCAATTACTTTTAATTTATTGACATCTCCATTTGACATAACTATTATTATTCTACATGATTGTGATTATTATTGTTTTTATTTCGTGTGTTTACTAAAGTTTGGAATGAACCTGCGGTAATAACCTGCAAGGCCTAGAAATGATTTGATATCTCTGCAAGATTTCGGGACAGGAAATTCTCTAACAGCTTTTACTTTGTCAGGATTAGGTTTTACACCTTCACTAGAAATTATGTGACCTAGGTAAGCTACTTCTTTCCTCATGAATTCGCATTTGTCTGGCTGTATCTTCAGACCGTGTTTTCTAAGGCGATTGAAGATTTCAGTGAGTTTTTGTTCGTGTTCTTGAAGACTGGAAGCAAAAATTACGATATCGTCTAGGTAAACGAAACATCGTTCACCTTGTAATCCATAGAGTACGCTATCCATGGCACGTTGGAATGTAGCTGGTGCGTTTTTTAATCCGAATGGCATTCTTAGGAATTCGTAATGACCGTAAGGTGTGTTAAAAGCTGTTTTTGGAACGTCTTTAGGGTCCATTTCAATCTGATGGAACCCTGAAGCTAGATCTAGTGTTGTGAAATAGATGGAGTGTCCTAGCTTGTCTAGAATGTCAGTTATGTTGGGTAAGGGATAGCTATCTCCTACTGTAATGTCGTTTAATTTGCGATAGTCGATAACTACGCGCCACTTTTGCTTTCCTGAGGCGTCTACCTTTTTTGGTACTACCCAAATAGGACTGCTCCAAGGTGAGGTACTAGGTTGAATTATGTTTTGGTCTAACATTGTTTGAACTTGTGTTTTGACCTCTTGTTGATGTACGAATGGGAACCTGTAAGTTTTCGTATGGATTGGTACATCTGAAGTTGTAGGAATCGAATGTTTAGTATGGTTTGTGAAAGTCAAAGGGTCACCTTCAGAATAGAATATGTTTGAGAATTCGCTGATAATTTGATTTAGAGAATGTCGTTCTTCAGTGTTGAGATGGTCTTGTCGGATGAGTTTATCAATCGAGTGGTTATCGTTAACCATACTTGATAAATTTGTTGGACACTTGAGCTCGTTAGTTAATTCGTCATCGCCTGTTATCGGTAAAGTCGCATGAATTTTGGGAATAGTTATGATTTTGTCATTATTACTGGAATTTACACAAGTTATTAGGAATTTGTTATTATTTACTGTTACAAATGCGTTAGGAATGGTGATATCGTCGGTTATTTGTTGTTTTTCAATGATGGCACATCCGTTTTGAATATCTTCTGTAAAACACGTGATAACGGTTTCTGAACGTTGGCCTATAAATTGTTTGTTTTTATCACCGTTTAGTTCCTTTTCCTTGATATAGAATAGTCTATAAGAACGATCACGGATTCTCATTGATTTTGATTGGACGTAAATGTTGACATTGAATTTTGACATAAAGTCATTACCTAGAATACCATCGACTTGAATGTTTAGATTAGCTACTTGGAACTTGAATTTAGGGAGATTGTCTAGGGATATTTGAGCTGTGCCAAAGCTTTGAATTGAGGATTGGTTACTTGAAATACCTACGATTGATACGATGTTCGATACATCTAGAGGTGCCGTTCCTATCTTTGCCTTGTTTATGACTGAAATAGCGGCTCCTGTATCAACGAGTAGTATGACCGGTTTACCTTCGATATGGAATTGACAATGCAGAAGATTTTCTGGAGGCACATTGAGTGAGGAGATAGTAATGGTGTCTGGAGATTGGATGTTCTTTGATTTAGGTTTTGATTTAGATTTAGATTTTGATTTAGATTTTGATTTAGGATTTGATTTCGAGTTTGTGTTTGATTTAGTAGTTTGTATTGGCATTGATTTAGGATTTGGATTGAGACCGTCGGTTTGGGGCTGGTTACCCTGTCGGTTAGTCCTTGGATTTAGAATGGGACTGTCAGTTTGGGGCTGGTTACCCTGTCGGTTAGTCCTCGATTGAGTTAGATTTAGGAACTCTGTTTGAGTTGATTTGGTAGATTTAGAGTTAGGACTTGATTTGTCATTGATTTTGGAGTTAGTCTTCGATTGAGTTGGATTTAGTGGTTCAGTTTGAGTGCTAGCATCACAAAATTGTCTCCAATAGACTGGTCTGTTTTGTGACACCTTTGTGCAACTCTCGCTGAGAGGAAGCATGATCGCTTGTCCCCGATGGACTGAATGAAGCGACTCGTGGTTCCTAGGACTTAGAGCTAGAGTTGATTTTGTTTTTAGATGTCTAATTGGGGTGCCTCCGCCTCGACATCCATGTACTGGCTCGAGTTGGGGCTCGACATCTGTGGCTGGGCATTGAGGTAGTAAGTTGAAGCGGTTTCCAAGGAAATGCCCGTCTCCTCGGCCGCCTGTGAGTTTAAATTATTGATTCTAGCAGGAGGTGTTGGTCGTTGTTGTGGAACTGGTTGATTCGAGTTTAGAGTTTGTTTAAAACTGTTATTATAAGCGCGTTTCCGGCACTCTGTAATTAGATGTCCCGGTAGCTTGCAGTAGTTGCAGACTTTCATGGGATTGCGAGGCTGTTGCGGGATATTATTTTTATTTAGAACTTGCCTAGCGTCATTTGTACGTATGTACGTGTTAGAGCGTGAGTTGAATGATGGGGCACTGTTTCTATAAAGATTTTGCCTGGCGCTATTCATATTTCGTATTTTTTCTTCTTGAATAGCGATGTTTCCTGCTTCGGTGAGGTTGGTTATTGATCGAACCCGAAGCATCATACCTATATCTGTGCTTAAGCCGTTTACAAAGACGTTAAGTGCTGTCTCTTCGGTTGTGGCAACGCGACCTGGTAATGTTTCGTCATTAATCTCGGTTGTTAGTTTTTCAATGAGTTTGCTCCTACTCAGATCAACTCTATGAAAATAGTCAGTGATGGACTCACTGGGCTTTTGAAATAATGACTGTAGCTCCAATTGAAGATGTCCTAGAGTCTTTGTTTGCGAATATTTTTGTATGAGGAAACCTTTTAGGTCGTACCAAGTTGCAAATTGTTTAATGTAAACATCTGATGACCCTGGCCCCGTGATTTTATTTAATGTATAAGGCAAAAGTATTTGCTCCTGGGTAGATGACGCGAGTTTAAAAGCTGCATCGCATGATCGAATGAAGCGATACACTTGTGGAGTTTTATTAGTGTCAAACTCTGGTATTAATTGAAGTAATGTTCTGCGATCGACCTCCATGCTTGATTCAGTTTTCAATGTTTTGGATTCGATAGACATGGTAATTTAAAATCAATAGAGTTAGATGAATGATCTAGAATTAGGAGTTAGGTAAAGATTTAGGATTTAAGGATTTAGGATTTAGAGCATATAGTAATTGAGCCACTTACCACAGTAACAATATAAATGCTTGGATGCACATCGCCGTCGTCAGGTTCGGCAGGGAAGATTTAAACCCTTCAGGTACCGTAGAAACGTTATCCCCGTCTTATTACGCGACTTGCGAATCCTCTACCGGCTGCGCCAAAATGTTAAGTAGCAACTCGCACAATTACTTTAAAAAAATGATTTTATTTGAAATAAGACTTAGAATTATTACAAGATACAGAGATGTTTCGAGTTTGAATGCTGAGATTGAACTGAATTGTCTGAATGCTGAGATTGAACTGAATACATTTTCCAACTAACACAAGGTATTTATACTTTTGAGGATCGTGGGATCGCTAATCATAATTAGGGTAGGTTCTTCGAACTATGAGCTGTTTACAGTGCAATTTGTCATAGGAATGGTATTTAGAAAGGGTCGTGAGATAGTTATACATGAGTAAGAGTTAAGTTAATGTTTCTAGAACCAATTAGTCATTCACAAAGTAATTTGGGAAAGGATCTACTTAGATTATTCATGTTTACCAATAAGTAAAGTACGTGACACTAATTAGTCATTCACAAAGCAATTTGGGAAAGAACCAACTTAGATTACTAATGCTTACTAATAGCTACTTACAATGTTTATTAATAGGTAAGGTATGTAAGAACTAATAGATAGAGTATGTGAGATTGCAATGTGTATTAATAGGTAAGGTATGTAACACCTCTGATCACAAGACCTAACTCGGTTCTTTTATCTCGTGTCATTGAATTATTTCAATGTCTTGTAAAACGAAATCCTCGGACACGGGCACCAGATGAAACGACCCCCCCCCCCCCCCCCCCTCCTGTTTGTTTGTTCTTGTGTTGATTAAATTAATATGTGGTAATGTATAATGGTAATTGTGTAATTAATAGCCGAGTTTGGTAATAATATAGTGATGAATAAAAAAATAAAGTATTTAAAATTGATAGTAGATAGTACGATATTTTGGCTCGTGATTGAATAATGGCATGCGATCGTCTAGATATAATTTGTAAAAGTTATCGTAATCTTTACGAAGGAAATTCCTGTAAATACCCTAAAAAAACAACAATGGACATTGTGCTGACGTCATAAAGGTACTGATCTATATATCTACAACTTACCCCATACACGCAGATTATTGGATGCATTTCTCGAATTCCACGATACTGTTGCAAATCCTGTTGGGTTAAAAAAAACAATGCAAAAATTCCGTCTAACTAAGCTTAAACATGTAGTAACTCTAATTAATAAAGGATGCTATTTTCATTTCATCTTTAAATAAATATCTCGAGTTATTAATCAATCTGTTTGTTAGTTTTTCTTTACACTAAGACAATTGTCAAAGTCATGTACTTTTAGTATGTAGTGTGTGTATATTTATACTTCTGGAAATGGTGATTTTAAAGGCCCAATGTAAACGGAGTTCATAAGCTTATGTAGTCCTGTGGTAATTACGCAGTTCTTTAGCATAGTAATTATGCTAGATCAATTGTTCGTTTTCTATCCCTAAAATTACGTATTTGCATATGATAAATTATTACGCTTGGCAGTCAAGAAGTTTCACGTCTTATAGCTAACATAACTCAACATGCATGCGTGCAATTGTAAGGTGTGTAATGTGTGAATAGATGTTTGCAAATTCTCAGTTATCGCAGGCTAGTGACCTTTTTCATCCATTAACAACAACATAACCCAAGATAAATCAGTCGCTTTGGACTTCTCCCACGTTGCGCAATTTTTGCGAATGCATTTAGCATTTTGAAGATAAATGGGGTGTCGTGTATGATAGGAATATCACGCCGTTGACATGTGTATCCCTGACAATATAATTCGGCAAGTGTGTGTAATTTATGATACATTTTTTATAGTTGGTTTTACCAATAGATGTGCAGAGATGTTTATTCAGTTCGTCAGAGCCAACCATTGTTATTATGGGATCTGGCTTGGTATTTCATTTGTACATATATAGATATGATTCGTCAGGTGAATACGCGCTGCTTGGACCTGCATTTCAACCGAAAATTTCAGACAATTAACGGGAACCCTAAGACCAAGTCGCAAACCCGCTCTACGCACTTAACGAGAATACATAGATAACATATATAATTTACAGTGTATTATGTAATCCCTCAGGATTCATTTATTCATCTCTGTAGTTGTGTTTTTATGTTTCATCAAGTTAATGATGGGTGTGTATGGTTTGTGAATCTTCTTGCCTTTCAAATATGATAATCTGTAAATGTATTGAATCGAATCATCTATATTAAGTCCACAAAATAACAAGGTGGAATAAATTAATAATTGAGATGAATTAAAGGCTTAGCCTGTAACTTGTAGAAGTCAAATATGTATGTCTGGATTCAAACCAGAAACACTAATCTGCGATGTAAAGTTGTGGAACATAATTATCCGTAATCTTTTACCTAAGAATTACTTAAGTAAAGGACTCATTGCTCCAAAGTACTTAGTTATTTGGAATTCTTGCCCTAAATAATAATTAGGCTCACAACTATGCACTAAAATACTTAGTATCAAAACTATGCCCTAATATACTAGATATTCGGAATTCTCGCTCTAAAGTACTTAGCTTTCAGAAATGCTGACCCCTCGGACGAAGCACTGAATTTAATTTTATATTTAACACTTTTCTTTTTTTTTTCTTTATGAACAGACAAAGACAAACACTGATTCTACATATATATTATAACTTAATTTAATTCAAGGCCCAAGTATCTGTGGACTGCTGCGCGCGCGTTGTTTTAGAGAACTGAAATTCTCCCACGTCCCTTAATAGAATCTGCCAAACCCATCATATTTTTTCACGGAGTGAATTTGACACCCACCTCAATGCGTAATCTCCTACTATTGGTTAATTTTCTGAAACCACGCCCTCTTTGATAGTAGCATTCCCCAACTGTATAAAAAAATTAAAGGTCCCATGTTTATCTAACAAAATCTACATACTTGAGACAAATGGATTTAAGAGTAAAAGTGAATGCTTCAACTGTCAAACCCATGGACAATTTATTGGTCATAAATCCTTATTTTTATGGGTTTCACATGTAAGCTCTAACACTTGTTTTAAAATATCCAATTTCGTAATATCAGCAAATTTGAAGGGTCATATATATTAGTTTTATCTTTTCAGCATTGATTTTAAAACTCGACTCAAGTGTTTTATTTTTTTTTAACTCTCGACAAAATTCGAAGTCATAAATATTATTTTTATCTGAAATGCATCACGGAACATTATCTATTCGTCTCTCGAAACTTAACGGTTATTTATTAAGTACGGGGTAATGTACCATTTCACCCTCCTCCAGTCCAGATTTGAATCCGTTAGATTACAAGATATGGCAACACTTGGAAGAAAAGGCGTGCTCAAAGCCTCATCCCAATTTGGAGTCACTCAAGACATCCTTGATTAAGTCAGCCGCCGATATTGACATGGACCTCGGTCGTGCTGCGATAGACGACTGGCCGCGCAGATTGAAGGCCTGTATTCAAAATCACGGAGGTAATTTTGAATAAACTTTAGTGTCATAAGAATCTATGGTTTGTTAAGTTCATTTTGGTATATAAATGGTTACAAAATGAATAAACTTGTTTCAATTATTTTATATTAAACATGTGACAGAATTTATGACCTGACTAGGTATATGTCGCCGTTTAATTGAAATTTTAGATAGTTTTCAAATTTAAACTCATTTGTCCATGAATAAATTTCACCTTTAGGTCTATTTTGGTCACTCTGACGCAATATCTTTAGCCGTGCTACTAATAAACTAGTATTATCCATGGAATAGTTATTTCAAGTTAGAAAGCCGATCAGAAGTCGACAAAACACGGTGCATCTGTTACAAAAATAATGCGAGTTAAGATATAAAGGTAAATGCTTTCATATAAAACCACTAATCTGTAGAACTTCCATGAAACAAAATAATACCTTACTAAGTAATTAACATAATAATTAACCTGAATTGAGGATGTACTCGTAAATAGTAGAAAATGGTCTCGCGATGGACATCCACAGACCTCTCACTCAGTACGCTGATCCTAGGGGGTAGTCAGAGGCAAGCCCAAACGTTTGATACAGTCCCAATGTTTGCATGGTGACATATAATAGTTGGTATTTTTTTCCTACTGTCAAGAAACTAGCTTCACAAACAAATTACCTGCTTACGTGTCTGATGGCCGGTGCCTATAAACGTAACATTCTTTTTAAAACAGTGTCAGAAATTTTACAAATAAGTATTCAAGGAGAAACGCGTTGTTATCGGTAACGATGATGTATATAGGAACCGGCCATGAATATTTATCTCGGAAAATGTATACCGGTCTCGTTTATTTTTACCAAGAGCCGCATGGGAGCAGCATTAAACCTTGGGCAGTTCGGTACCCATCAGTTAACCCCATAGAAACTCAATCTCTGTAAAACTAAAATATCGATCTTCAATCACCTCAGCGGTAATCAACATCGTTAAAATAGAACAAACAGCGATTCAATTAGTGGGGAAAGACCAGGCAAGACAATTTTCTTTATGGGACGCTCCCTGTCCCCATTTCCCCACATTTCCCACAGTCCCAACCAGCCCCCTGATTGTGCTAGCAAATGGCAATGAAAACCAATGACAATCGTTATGACGCAAAAATATTTTTTATTTTATTTTTATTGACGATAGTCAAGCGCTTGGCCACAACCGTACCTTATGGTAAGTGATGGCATGATCGAAGATGGAGCACGCTTGCCTAGAAAGAACCTGTTCACTCTGGACTTGAAGATTCATAAATAGGATTAATATAGGTATTGCCTTGGCTCGTCTTTGATATCGTAGCTTCTAAATAGATTTTACCCGACTTTTATTATTTGTAAAATACTTAGTTACTTGTTTGTCGGTCCGTAAACGTATTTAGCGACTAAATATGTTTAAATTTGACGTATTTGTATGATTTGGCAACTTCCTTAAATCATATTTATCCACTATACGTTGCATCGTATACACATCGTAGGCATCGTTGCACAAGTCGCCCGATTCTATCGTGGAAATTGCTGCAACTGTTTTCGGCGGCCGATAGCTTAATTCACCTTTGCTTAAAAATATATCAATATAACAAAAAAGTCCAAAAGATTGCAATGAATAAATGTTAGTCTTCGGCGTATGGAAATAGGATCTATTAATCTGTCAAAGGACTGGATTAAAATACAATAGATTTGCGATTGCTCGATATCGAGTCATCTGAATCAGCAGCAGTCAAGGGGTCAAATTGATTATCATTTGGTAGTGTAATAGAGGGGCAGGGGACCCTGGGTGGCGATAGTCGTGGTATTCTGTATTCTGTGGTGTGGGCGCGCTTCAGGAGTGCTGAAAGTGACGGCACAAAGCACAGGTCCGCTCGCGAAACCACGCGAATACCATACCTTAGTAGGGCCTTTACAAATAGATTTTAGTACTTTAGAGCTTATTTTTTTCTTTAAGTTAGGTGTGCAATATCGTATTTTCTATCTATCTTTCTAGGCTTAGACTTAAAAAATACACTCATACAACTAAAATAATTAGTCATTTTAAATTAGAAGAAATTAGGAGTAGTTAGGTGCGGTATTTAAAATGCGGTGATACCCATACTGAAGTAAAGAAGTGCTCCCATGGACCATCGGTTGCGGGGCAGCGTCATGAAGAACTCGTTGCAGATTCAGTTCTTGCTCCTGGCAGCAGTCGTTTCGGGTAAGTTATTTATAAAGAAAAGAAGAAATAGGTTTTCTTCTAGAAGAGGACTTAATAAAGGCAAACGTTCATACAGTATAATGATTTTATTTTATAAACCCATTTTAGATATCATATTAAAGAATAGATTATCTCTTGCTGAAAATATATCTAATCTGTGGAGAAATATAGACAAAACACTCTTTAACTGAATCTTGGGTTTATAAAATCATTATGCTTATGCTTAGTAGGTATTTAAATGCCTATAATTCGAACCAGCATATCGATTTTGTACATGACTGATAGTTGACGAAAAAGCGCCAATTTAAGCATCTTTGGAAATGAATTGTAAGTTTTCTTTCAACCCGCGATCACTTGTTTAAGTCTGTGTGTCACGTGGCGGTTGCTAATCCATGTTCGGAATAAGTTCAAAAGAAGATTGAGACAAATGGAAGCAGGGGAGGCATTTACCCAGCAGTACCAGCAGGGTATCCAAAAAATATTATGAAATCCTTTTGCTAACACATAATTTCCCTGTTTAATGGCAATCAGGTTGAAACTCGTCATCTTTGTATGGATGGCAAGACTATCCAGTTTAAAATAAGTACTATTTTTGTTCTGTGGTTATAGTTCAAGTGTCGTCTTCTATATTACAACGCTGCTATGTTACTTAAAGGAATAAAAACGTAGTAAATTAGGTTACAATGTTTCAGGTTATAAACAGTGATTTACGGAAATTATGAAAGTGTTCTCCGAGGTGTGAGATTGCGCTTTTGGGTCGTTTCCGGGAAACCCCCGGTTCACGTCAACGTGACGGCTTCATAATTGAAGGCATAAAAGGTTTTATAAAAAATTTCACGTAACGCTGTACGTTTATCGTTAAAATTTGATCCTACCCAAGCAAAATACTGATAAGTGTTCGTTTTTACATGTGAGTTTCTAATGACGGGTCCTTATATCCGTCTGTAACCAGGTACGACTCGTTTCTCCTTGAAAACGTGTCAAAAGTTTGACACTAGTTTGATACTTTTTCAAGGAGATACACGTCGTAGTCGGTTACCGACGGATATAGGATGGCGGTAGATAATGGTGGGTCCATTAGGGTTTTTTATTATATAAAAAGAGTAATATGGGTTTTATTGAGCAGTTGAGCTATCTATAGATCATTTGCAACGGTCTTCAGATGGTTCATCTGTTTCTTATGTATTTTATAGTCATGTAGATAATTTTAAATTAGTTCTGTTGGTAAATACTTATATTGTTTTATGGATACCAAATCAGACGACAACACACCCAATATAATTCAGTTCCTAATAAAACTATCCTTTCAAACTAACTAACTGGTCTTGATAACGTGACATAATTTGGTTATAATCCACGATTATATTATATAGGTAAAGTTTTGTTGTTTGTAGGGAGGGGTTATTCACAGAAACTACTAAATCGATTCTGAAGTTTATTTCACTTAGTGAATGAATAAAAAATGTTTTTTAGCTTACCATCAGGCGAGATTGTGGTCAAACGCAAGCCTATAATTTACAATTTACAAGCTAGACACAACAACAGAATAAAGAAATAAAAACAAGTAAATGTAAGGTTAATGGGCAGTCTTATCACTAAAAAATACAATCTCTTCCAGACAACCTTTGGATGAATGGAAAGGACCATACTTAATGGAAGATTGGCCGAGGTGGAAACAAGAATACTATTAAACTGATAGGCTTAGGCTATATTTTATTATGATTAAAACCTGTGTGAAGTCGGGGCGCGTCAGCTAGTTTTAAACTACCCGTCTAAAAACCTCATTCAGAACATATTAAACGGCCGTCTGATCAAACTAACGAGCACAAAAAAAAGGTATCAAATTGTCGTTACCTGACATCCGCTGGTTCTCACGAAAGATGCGGGTGCGAGTGGCTCGTCCCAGGAATCGAAAGGGATGGAGATCAGATCCTGGGATATACCTATACCCAGTGACTGTTGTGCAATCTGTGGAGGGGCCTTCTTGGGTGAGACCGTGGGAAATATGGGGTGCCGGTGTTCCTTCGTGATTAGGAGAGCATGAGAATGTAGGAGGTGCGCAGGACGAGCTGAGAGGGTGTTTTTGGTTTTATTTCAGGCACGTCTCTGTGTGCCGGTGTGGGATACACCGCACGCAATGCTTTAAGCATTTATTTTAGTAAGAATGCCATCCACGCAGGATTTTATTTTTATGGGTTTACTAATTTTATAGATTCCCTTTTATAAATGTTACTGAAGTTTGAACTTAGCTAATAGGAGTTCTTTGAAGGAATTGAAAACAGTAATCTATATGTTTATAAAGCAATATATTTATATAAAGGCTTTTTAGTGGGTAAGGGTTTTTTTTTAATATATTTTTTTCTGGCTGTTTCTCTGATCTTAGCTAAACGTGTCAATGAAACGTAATTAGTATAACAATACTATATGGTCCGCCATTTCTGAGACTTTATTACGATTTTTGTCCCAGAAAAAGTTTTTAAATATTCTGTCAAGTGTGGCCGATTTCTTAGCGAATGAATTTGAGTCTCAATTGCGTAATACGGGCTCCTTTTATTTCACTCCGCAGACATAAAATAAAACAATTTGCATTTCTTTATCACTTGCAAAGGTCATTCCGTATCGTCCCATGGTCATCGCGCTAACGATCGAAGGAGTCATTCCATCCGTGAAGCGATCCATAAACCCAGAGGCGCGCCGCCACACCCTGACATTTTAGCCGAAGCCCATAAAAAGATATATCTACCAGGGGAGCATAGAGTGAAGGCTTGCGAAATGCCGCGCCCTCACGCCCCACTAACCTGTTTATGGTTATGGCTACCTCTTTCAGTATTTTAACAGCTTTTGAGTTAGCATGAGTTACCAACGTACAATGTTCATAGACTATACATAGATTTTTATACTATATAAAGTGGAATCATTTACGGCATTAAATTTAAACTCAAATAAAAGTCTTAACTGTAATTAAAGTCAAAGCTAGGACCTATTTTAAAACTGTAATATTTTATTATGGAAGTTAGTAATTGAATTGGTACATTAACTACTGGGAATACAATTTACTTAATTTAATTAATGACGACCTCCGTGGCGCAGTGGTCGTATAGTCGGCTGAGACGCAGGAGGTAGCGGGTTCGATTTCCGTCACGGAACAAATGTTTGCATGATCTAGATATTTGTTCCGTGTCTGGGTGTTTTTCTATACATTATAAGTATATATTTACAAAAAAAAGTATATAAGTATTCTATCAGTTATCTGGTTCCCATAGTACAAGCTCTGCTTAGTTTGGGGCTAGATAGCGCTGTGTGAAATGTCCAGTAATATTTATTTATTTATTTAATTGTGATAAATCAAAGGGGGGAAAACCTAACTTATGCCGTGTAAGAAAAACATTCAAAGGAGCCAGGATATATTCGAATTTTATAAGTATTTTAGATCCATTCGTTTAAAAATTAATTCGTTGTAAGTACTACCACCCTACCTATTTCTGAAGCTAAGCAGAAGCTGTTTCGATTGAAAGGGTATGATTGCTAGTGAAATTACAAGCACGTTTTTAATGTACGTGATCTACGAGGCAATTCTCTGTTATATGCGATCCACTTATCATCAGGTGAGCCATAAGCTTGTTCCATCTCAAAGTAGTATAAAAAAAACAAAATTTAATGTTTTTTTTAAGATATTTATTTGCTTAACATGACAATGTGTAGGTTAACATACATATAACATAATATATTAATTTGCATATAACATAAACAACATGTTTTACCAAGTATGCAAATAGTGGGATGGCGTGCCAGAACATAGTTAAATTTTTTAACAGGATTAAACAACCAAAGTGATTATTATTGATTGATTTTTATTAAATTGAGGAATTTTTATGTATATGAATAAATTTTATGTAACTGTAATTTGCACGGTGTTAATCGGTATGTATGTGAAACCTACCTACGAGTATATAGCTGTATCAACTTCTATACACCATGCTTCTTGCAAACAAATTTCATTTCATTTCAAAGAAACATATTATTACAATTTATCACACTAATATTATAAATGTAAGATAAGATAAGATAAGATAACTCTTTATTGTACACCAAAGTAAAATACAGAACATAATTTTTACTAACAAATTTAGTACAATGGGCGGTCTTATCGCTAAAAGCGATCTCTTCCAGACAACCTTAGTATGGACAGGATTCTAACATATCACATGTAAAAGTTTGGATGTTTGTTTGTTTGTTACTGAGTCACGTCGAAACGGCTTAACCGATTTCGATAAAATTTGGTATGTTTAGATATATAACCTAGATTACCATATAGGCTATATTTTATCCCATAAATCAGTTCCCATGGGATAAAAATGGGATTCCAAAGTTTCTATATGTATTTTTGCACCCCAGAATAACGTGGGCGAAGCCGCTGGCAAGAGCTAGTTTCATATGAAATACAAATTCAAACATTAGAAATATACTATTTACTACAAATCAATAATAATGGCAAACCCTTTGCATATATACGAATGCCACGAGAGTAGATAATAAACAGATAATTTATTTCCAACAAGAATTAATACAATTTAACTTTGTAACTTATATACTATTTTATCAACTAACAACCTGTCATATATTCACATGATGGAAATTATTTGGCACCTAGTAAGTTGTTTTTTTTAAATAGAATTGTTACAAAGCCGTACCCTCCGTCTTGTGCTAGATTTAACTGTGTAACGGCATACATGATATATTGAGCATATGAGGTAAGGCAATGGTGAATAGGTTTCTTCTAGATCTTCGTGTTTCATCTTAGGCCACATCATTGCTTACCATCAGGTGAGATTATGGTCACACGAACTATCAAATTAAAAAAAAAAATGAGTTTGCAGAGTTTGTACACACTAATTAGAATTTTCTACTTATTATATACTTATACTTCACATATTAACATATTTAAATATTATAATATTATAATATAATACCCCTCTTTTCCGTAGGTTGTATCAATCGTCCATAATGTGATTTTCCGAGTGACCTACTAATAAAGTGCGTGCGGGGCAGTGACAAATGACCTATTGTCTTTCTGTATTGCTGAATCAGAAACTGACACACTTTGCTTCAATTGGCCTGAAATGACCTATCACATGCAATATTCCTTCTAACAAATAAATAATGCTAGACATTTCACACAGCGCTATCTGGCCCCAAGCTAAGCAAAGCTTGTACTATAGGAATCAGAAAACTAATAGAATATTAATGTACTTTTTTGTAAATAAATATTCCTAGTGGTTCGCCCCGAACTGAGGTCTCACGAGTCTCCAATAAAAACAAAAAAATATTATTCGTAATCTTCGACTATCAAAATAGTGCCTCGAAATAAAACCAATTAACTTGACCTACAGTTTCATTCAAATTACAGGTAACGGGAGTTCAAGTTAATTGGTTAACTTTTTTGGGGTAGAAATTGCAGTTTTTCTGGATTTCAAACTTTTGCCTATATTTGTGTGACTAAAGCTACACGCATATCAAATTTCAGCACTGTGGGGTTACTGGTGTACCCAGTGAATTTTGTCAAAGTTCCGTTTTTATTATGGCTAATAACTTAAAAACTACAAGGTTTAAACTAAAAACAAAAATGGGGTTACCCCTCTTCAACCCCAATATTTCAATATTTCACCCCCCCCCCCCACATTTTTAGCTCATTTAGTCACACCAAAATTGTAGCATCACTACCTACCTATATACCAAATTTCACGATGATCGGATAAACGCTTCGAAAGTTATCCTCTGACAAACAAACATACATACATACTTTCATGCATACAACGCCGATTTGTCTAAGTTGATTTGGAGCAACAACAACAAGAAAAATTCTAACAAGAAGAAACACCCAGACTCGGAACAAATATCTTTAGATAATGAACATTCGTTCCGAAATTGAACCTGCAACTTCTAAGCGTCTAAGCTGGCTATTCGCCCGCTGCGCCACGGAGGTCGTCAAAATAGGCAAACAAATAGACAACCTTACTATATTAATTATAATTTATGAGAATAATATTCATTTTGAATCATAACTATTTCAATTAATTCTATTACTATTTCTACGAGCTAAATCATAATAATATTATAAATGCGAACGTTTGGATGTTTGTTTGTTTGTTACTCAAGCATGCCGTAACGACTGAACCGATTTCGATGAAATTTGGTATATACGTAGATTATAACCTGGATCACCACATAGGCTACCATTTATCCAATAATTCAGTTCACATAAGATAAAAATGGGGAGAATAACATATTACTTTTTATCATGGGTCTAAAAAAAATCCGCAGTTAAGATTTTTTCAAAATGACTTTACTATTACCAGTATCTGTCAATAAAATATTTATAACAATTGACATCAAGGGTGGGGACCCTTTTTTTTACAATAAAATACATATATTTTTGTTAATCACACTATTCATAATTTAAATTTATTGAAAATTATTTTCTACTTTTTAATTCGGTATCTACAAAAGCGTGTTTTTTAGATTTTTTAAACTATTATTTATTATTGACAAATTGCGAGTGCGAAGCCGTGGGAGGAAGCTAGTGTTACTATAATTACTATAAGACTGCATTGTCTGGTTTAATGATGGTTTTGATTCAATAATGCAATGCCTGTCAATTGCAATGTAGTTATGACGTAACAATTTCATTCCAAATATTTGTTTGAAAGAAATACAATATCATAATAAGATAAATCTCCACCGAACGAAAGTTGCCTTTTTGTTGTCAATACGTGTTGGTGACAAAAGTCAAAAGTTTCTGTGGTCAATAAAAATTGTAAACAAATCGTGTTTCTGGTGTTGCCGATTTTCAAATGCTTGCTCTGTTGTCAATATAGAATTACTTCATATAATTGTCAAATTTTTTTCTCGATTTAAATAAGTTCGACAGTCGAACAAATGAGAAAAAAATTCACTAGTTCGACGATCGAACTAATGAATCGAACTACTGAGAACAAACGAAAAAATATACAAAAATTGGTGACCTTTTGAAGAGTAGCAAACTGTTGCCAACAATGTCAGTGGATATGCACCTTGAAACCCAGTTCCATATAAGGTTATTTTCCTGTAATAGGGTGCGTGCGGCCGGTGACAAATGACCCATTGTCTCAGTTTATAGTCGAAGGGTTAGTTTGATGGCGGCGCGGTCGGACACTGATTTGTTTATTTTACGCGATTCCGGAAATAGTTTTGTAAAGCATAAAATAAGGTAACGTAGAGTCAAAAAGGTCTTGCAATATAAACTATACATAATGAGGGAGTATATTTTTGAGACCTTAAATAACTAGTGGTTCGCCCCGAACATCTCGCAAGTCTCCCATAAAAACAAAAAACATATTGTTTGTAATCTTTGACTATCAAATAGTTCCACGAAATGCATAACCAAAAACTAGATCTACAATTTTATTCAAATTATAGGTAACGGGAGTTCATGTTAATTGGTTACACTTTGAAATTGCAGTTATTCTGGATTTCAGACTTTTCCCTATATTTGTGTCACTAAAGCTACATGCATACCAAATTTCAGCACTGTGGGGTCACTGGTGTACCTTTTGAATTTTGTTAAAGTTTAGTTTTTATTATGGCTAGTAAAAACTTAAAAACTACAAGGTAAAAACCAAAAATAAAAACGTTGTTGAAATGTACTCACAAAGACTTTTTATTACATGTGCCATTTCACCAGAGAGTTCTTTTTTGTTTTTATTTTTACCCCTCTTGAACCCCAATATCTCAACAATCCCCCACATTTTTAGCTCATTTAGTACCTACCTATAATACCAAATTTCACGATGATCGGATAAACGCTTAGAAAGTTATCCTCGGACAAAGAAACATACATACATACAACGCCGATTTGCCCAAGTTGATTTAAAGATCTCGCTTCGCTCGATCAATAAACGAATCATGTTTATTTTTTATTGTATAATCCAAAAAACTTTAATTTTGTATTTTTGTGCCTAACATGTAGGTACTTACCGCCCTGCCGTACGCACCGTATGCGATTTTTTGACTGGTTGGGTTTATTGGCCAGGCCGGATTATTAACTGGGCAGGTGCATTGAACGAGCGCGATTGTTGAACGGCTCGTAGTAACTTTTTAGTCATCTATGGCATCGTAGAATACGCTAGATCTTTAACATTTCGTTGAGCAGCATTTTATCGATATTCTTGAGATTTTGTTAATAAAACTAGAACATTTTATACAGAGTGTTTGGTAATATACTGACGATATTCAAGTGACGGTTTCTCAAAACATAAGAAAAGACTTCTCGAAAAACAAAACTAACAGTTATATTATCAAATTTTAAAGAAAATCGACTAAGTTTAGGTGATTAATAATTCGATATAAAACTTACTGCCTACTCTTGCAATCATCATCCAAAAATAAAGGCAGTATTCCACAAAAGCGTAGATTAGCAGAGATGAGAATACCATGCGTAAATAACTAATAGCATGTCGATATTCCACTGGCGTTCCACAGGGCTCTATTCTTGGTCCTTTATTATTTGTGATCTATTGTGCAGATATAATAACAAACATTCGCCACTGTCAGTACCACATCTACGCAGATGACCTGCAACTGTTTCTGTCATTTAAACCGAGTGAAACGTCTCAAGCTGTTGCAAAAATTAATGAAGATCTTGATAGCATTGCCCTATGGTCAACACAAAATTCCTTAGTTCTAAACCCGGGAAAATCTAAGTTCTTAATTCTAGGATCCCGACACCAGATCAATGCCATTGAACTTGAAACACCTAGTGTGAGTATCTTGGGAGAATCCATTGACTTTACAAATGAAGCTCGAAATTTGGGTCTACTAATTGGTAGTGAACTGCGCTATGAGAAACATATAACAGAATCCGTGCGAAATTGTTTCTATAGGTTAAGGGTTCTATACCGTATTCGTGAATGTCTCAATGTTGATCTACGTGTGCGGTTATGTGAATCTTTAGTCCTTTCCAGGCTTAATTACGTGGATACAGTCTATGGTCCTAGATTATTGGCTCGGACTGAGAAGTTAATTCAACGTGTACAGAATGCTTGTGCTAGGTTTTGTTTTTCAATTCCAGCTAGGGCACATATAACACCTTTTATAAATAGAGCAAAACTTCTCAAGATGTCTTCCAGAAGAGATCTCCATTTTGCTATCCTTCTATTTGGTGTCATCAAGAGTCGGAAACCAGAATATCTGTTTCACAAATTAACCTGGTTCCGCGATTATAATAAATATAGTACCAGAGCTACAGAGTCTCTTCTAGTGACGCCTGCACATAACACCGCAGCTTTTCGAAGCAGCTTTAGCTATTGTGCTACGAAGTGTTGGAACAACATCCCTCCACCTCTATGTAATGTTAGCACAGTTAATTTGTTTAGATTAAGACTCAAAGCTGATATTCTCTCATCGCGGCTAAATCAACCGTAGTGGCAGTAGCTGAAGCTCTCTCTCTCTCTTTTCAGTAAACCATGGAGTCCAGTGTCTCCATAGGTAGTCTAAAATATATCAGTGAAATGTTCTTGAGTGTGATAGTTAGTAGTGATAGATTTATTGGATTAAAATAGTAGGTATTTAATTGTGTTATGTATGTATTTAATAGGATTTGTGGTATTTAATGTAAGTAAGTATTTAATGTAAGTATTTAATAACGATAGTTGTGTTTTCTTATAAAACTACCCTTGATCAAGATGAACGTGAGGTAACCTAAACTGGACTCAGCGGAAGACCAGCGCTGCGGCATATTAACATGCCGTAGCATCATGCTGAGCTGAGTACCAATTCATCCCCACACAGAGCTCTTTAATTTGTTAGTTTGTTAGTGCTTAGTTTCGGTTTTATTGTTGTTGTGTTTATTTTTTTTTCTTTATGACTGTGTGGATATATGAATAAAATGTTTTCTTTCTTTCTTTCATATTCCGACATCTCTTCGCTCAGCTTTAGTGGAAATGGTCAAGCCGCGATGTCTTATTTTCTACAGCACATTCGCAGCGAAGTTGTAAGCAGAAATCGCGTAGAGAGAGGACATAAGTAGCAAATCTACGCTTTTGTGGACTACGGCCTTTATTTTTGGATGTCGATTGCAAGAGTAGTTTTATATCGAATTAATCACCTAAACTTAGTCGATTTTCTTTAAAATTTGATAATATAACTATGTAGTAGTTTTTTTTTTCAAGAAGTCTTTTTTTATGTTTTGAGAAACCGTCACTTGAATATCGTCACTAAATTACCAAACATTTCATTTTAATTTTTTGTGTAAAAACCGTCCCATCAATACAATTAGTTTAAATTACAACACAGTACATTTATAATAGGTACTTATAATTATTAATTATCATTGTCATAACAGCTAATATAATATACACAAAAAGTATGACGCACAGGTATAAAATAACTAATCAGCAGATAACATTCCGTGATTAAAAATAAGTATGGTTCTTCAACGCAAGTTTATACCTAATCGTACTGAAATGCTGACTTATCGAAATTTGTAGCTCAGCAGCGACTAGCGCTAAGTACCTCTTCTTATTTATTTATTGATCGAGCGAAGCGACATCTCTAAATCAACTTGGGTAAATCGGCGTTGTATGTATATATGTATGTATGTTTGTTTGTCCGAGGATAACTTTCGAAGCGTTGATCCGATCATCGTGAAATTGCAAAATTGCATTATAGGTAGGTAGTGATGGCACAATTTTGGTGTCACTAAATGAGCTAAAAATGTTGGGGTGTTGTTGAGACATTGGGGTTCAAGAGGGGTAAAAAAAATGAAAATGATACTATTGTTTGAAGTGGGACGTCAAATGAAAGGTCTTCACTAGTATATTTTCAACCCTATTTTTATTTTTAGTTTAGTCCTTGTAGTTTTTTAGTTATTAGCTATAATAAAAACAAAACTTTGACAAAATTCACAGGGTACACCAGTGACCCCACAATGCTGAAATTTGGTATTCGTGTAGCTTTAGTGACACAAATATAGGCAAAAGTCTGAAATTTAGAACAACTGCATTTCGTACCCCAAAAAAGAGTAACCAAGTGACATGAACTCCTGTTACCTGTCATTTTAATGAAACTATAGGTCAAGTAAGGTGTTTGTTTATTTCGTGGCACTATTTTGGTAGTCAAAGATTAAGAATATATATTTTTGTTTTTATGAGAAACTCGCGAGATCTCAGTTCGGGGCGAACCACTAGTTTTATAACACCTGGTGATGGAACAAGCCTATGGCCCACCTGATGTTAAGTGGTAACCATCGCCTATAACTATAAATTGCCTCGTACGTCACGCATCTTAGAAACGTGCCCTGCGTTCATCAACTTGAAGCATACAGTTGTAAAGCCTCATGTGCCTGTAACTTCATCGGCAACTGTATTCTTCAAACCGAAACACTGCAAGCCGCTTGGTAGCAGAAATAGGTATGGGTTTGGTAGTAATACTTCCCCAGACGAGCCCTTCACAAGAAACTCTAACTACTTTTTTCGTCGTAATACAACTCCTGATAACCTCACCGCTTTAGAAAAGCATAATTGTTATAAATTAATTATTACGGGCAAAGTCTGAAAATTAGCAAAACAAATTGTTAATTTAATGAGCGTAAATTCCGGAAAAGTGGCGCCGCTTGCGGCGGGTTAAAGGCTATCCAAAAATAAATTTCAGGTTTTTGATGCTAGGAAACAACTGTTATTAAGCAACATTGCACCAGATTATGTGAGAATACGTGCAATTTATATTGGAACAATCATTTTGTATTAATTATTATTATTATTAATTTATTTAATTCAGATAAAATACATCCATAAATAACATGTAATTCTTAAAAACTAACACAAAATCTTAAAATTTACCAATAAACAATTAAAATAAATAAGAATAATATTATCACAAATAACAAATACAATAAAAATGAAATAATCAATTAAATTAAAATATCAGATTATCCATATTAAGTTTTGAAATTGAATTAAATTGAATTGAATTACATTAGATACACAATGAAAATTTATTTATTTATTTATTTATTAATACTTAGATTCGCAGTTACATTACCGTATATTATAAACTAATTAACATAGTGCTGGACTTAAACCAAATTGAATCTACATTATGTAATACTAAACTCAAATAAAATAAAATTATAAAATAAAATGTAAGTTAAATGGAGCCCATCATAATGTCCATCCGTTTGGCTTGGATTAGGCAGTCCAGGCGTGATACAATCATCTGGAGGATGCTGTTGCCACTGCTTCGCACGCGCTGGAGTAGGGAAGCGAGAAGGGATTAATGAATTCGAGCTATATTTATAGAAAAAGTACTACACCAGGGGATGTCAACATTACTTATTGTATAATTTTTGATCGAACGAAGCGAGATCTCTAAGTCAACTTGGACAAATCGGCGTTGTATGCATGTATGTATGTATGTTTGTTTGCCGCGTTTATCCGATCATCGTGAAATTTGGTATATAGGTAGATAGTGATGGCACTGGGGTTGTTGAGATATTGGGGTTCAAGAGGGGTAAAAAAACCAAAATGGGGCAATCCGGTCAAGTGGCACGTCTAATAAAAGGTAAGTACATTTTGAGACACCGTTGTTATTTTCAGTTTAAACTTGTAGTTTTTAAGTTATTAGCCATAATAAAAACAGAACTTTAACAAAATTTACAGGGTATACCAGTGACCCCACAGTGCTGAAATTTGGTATGCGTGTAGCTTTAGTGACACAAATATAGGAAAAAGTCTGATATCCAGAATAACTGCAATTTCTACCCCAAAAAACAGTAACCAAAAACATGAACTCCTGTTAGCTGTAATTTGAATGAAACTGTAGGTCAAGTAATTTGGTTGCTCATTTCGTGGCACTTTTTTATTAGTCAAAGATTAAGACCGGCTTGCACAACGATCCCTAAACGTATGTAGCGACTCAACATGTTTGAATTTTAGGTATTTGTATGATTTGACAACTCCTTAAATCATATTTAGCCACTAAATACGTTTAGGCTAAACAATTTTTTTTTGTGTTTTGGGAGACTCGCGAGATCTCAGTTCCCACTAGTTAGTTTATTATTAGAGGGAAAGATTTATGTATTAATTTAGTAGGTAGGTACGTGCATAATTAAATGTGCTATAATCACTGGCTATGGCTAATCGACGCTAAAAAATGTCTTTACCTAATTGCGAAATATGTGTACCGTAAGATGAGTACCAAGTTTTGATGGTTTTTCCCCGGAACCAAGCTAAAATGCTTGGTTAAAAATAAAATAAATTAAAATATTTTTTGAGTAGGTATAAACTTTCATAGTCTTTTATCTCATCCAAATTCTAATAAAGGCGAAATGATTTATAGCCTTGATAATAAAGCAGGTTTTTTTTGTTTTTATGATTATGTAGCAGGTGTGTGCACGAATGTGCATGCCATTAAATTTTAGGAATTGTTAAGACATTATTAGTTTAGTTTACTAAGCAGTTGTTTTTTTGTTAAGTTCAATTTGACAAGGGCTGACATAAACATGTTGTTTAAAAGTCCTATAAATAAATAGAAAAAAAACTATGAGCCTTACAGTAGTCGCATATGATGTGTAACATCTGACGACCGCGCGCGCTCATTGCTCAAATCAAATAGCACGCACTTCCCCGGTTTTCTGTTACAAATTTCCGTCCCTTTTGCCAAAACCACTCCCACAAACTGAGAGGAAAGATGTTACACATCAAAAACGTTAAAATATTTGCTACAATTTCTAGTGTAGCAAGTTTTTTTTACATAATCACGAAATTGGCAATATTGCGTTCGAATTATCATATAAAACATGCGTTGTATGTTGAATCATCAAACTGAAACATAAAGTATGTATATATGTGTATGTAACAGCTTGTTTATTTACTTACTTTAGTATTTCGTAGTCGAACTAGGAACCCTTTTAGTTTCGCCATGCCTGCCTGTCTGTCCGACCAGTTTTAGTTAGTTTTATTAGTAGACTATTAGTGTTGTGAAACTGAAATTTGTCATGATGATACGTTTTAGTGACGCCTAGTAAAGTAAGAAATAAAACTTAAAAAAATATATATATAGTGGCACTCCGGGAGTGCCAAAAGAAGGGAAAACTTGAACAGACTACACTACAGATACTTATACATATACAGAGGTGTCGGTAACGGTAACAGTGTCACGAGTTCAATGGTTTTATCCCATCTCAAAAATGCCCAATGCTAAAGAAATTTTCTCTTCAAAAAAGTTTGTTAACAGCCAAACCGCTATTCTTGTGTACTTACCTAAAAAGTATCCATAACAGTAGCACATATACTACAATTGTAAGAACTATTAATACTCTATTCTTTGGTAGTTTACGAGTAGCTGACAAACTTATGTCCTTAATGTAGTTAGGTTTGTAAACAGTTAATATAATGTTCATTAAAAATTACCAAAATCAACTGCAAAATTAACTTCGTATTATACAAGGAACTTTTTAATAAAAATATAACTGACTTACACAAACTACTTACTGAACTGATTTTGATAATTTTTTGGGATCCCATCATCACATCCTAACTTGGTGCCAATGGGACCACCTGGAAAGGTTAACCCTGTTAAACAAAAAAAAATTTCTCGCATCGGTCCAGGCGTCTTCGAGTAATCGGGGAACATACATAAAAAAAAACATAGTCGAATTGAAAACCTCCTCCTTTTTGGAAGTCGGTTAAAAATGTCTGAAAAACAGTCGTACTGACTATCTACGGAATACTTCTCTGTGCGTAGACCGACACGCAGTTGACCAATTATTTTATTTTAATAATAGTCATTCGAATTTTAAACCATGCGTGCAGTTAGTTATATCGCCAACAGTCGACTGCCGATGGCTTCTAAAAAGTAGCTTAAAATACAAAGTGCCACACAAGTGCATTGACTGTGTTGGGTCGCGGTGAATGCACTCTGCTACTGCAACGCACCGCCCTGTCTGTATCTGTGTGCAACCTCTTAATGTTGCCAGCTAGGACGCATCTAGTTAAAAGAAGCAATGTTTTAAGTAATAATTAGGTTTTTTTAATGCCACTACTGGCATTTTCCATAAAATTGAGCGCTTCCCAGCTTCGGAGAGCGCGTTGGTCTCGGCTGTAAAAGTCATCAAGCCATGTTGGGAGGCTTTTGAGCAGACTTAAACTCCGACACCAAAGTTGACCTTATGCTGGCATATAAAAATATTTAAAAGGTGGTTGGTTTTTTTAACACTGGAAAAAAATGCTGGAAATTTCACATATTTAACCCCCATCCAAGCTTGCCGATTGATATCGGCTAGCAAAAGTAAGCAATCGCAATTTACCATGGGAAAATAGTTCTGTTGCCGTTCCTTTGCTGGTGCACCCCCTCCAGAATATCATTAGCTCCACGAGTATGAGCTACGGTATGAGTTTGTGATAAAAATGTCTCATGACTGAATCGTACGAGTTACTATTATTGTTCTTATCGGTGTAGAAAAACATTAATTAATCTGTTGTGTTTGAACTTCAGTCGTAGATTAAGAATCGTATAGGTACTCATTAGTTTTGCTCACTTACAGGAATTTATATTATTTTATTTTCGTATTGCGTATGCAATATGAAAAGTGTCCAGCTACAACCATCATCAGTTGGCAGCAATGAAGCAATATCTCCTCAGTTTGCTGTGCGCCTGGTGTGGTGGCCGCGCGTCCTGGGCCGCCTCGCTGGCCACTTGGCAACCAGACAGACAAACAGACACGGCCGTGGCCCACATACAGACTGACCACTCCGCATACTCGCTCGCAGACAACCTTAGCGATAAATCTTTAAATATAACTCTGTTATTGATTGCTGTAGATTTTATTATAATTTATTCATTGTTATCTGAAAGGTGCGTAACATGAACTTTCTTCGTTATCTTATACATTACAATTTGATCTACAGATCTCTGAAGCACCTAGTCATATAGACTAGCGTGTACAATCTAATAATTGGTTTATGAAACATCACTGAAATCTTTGCCATAATTTTGAATGTTCATTGTTATCCAGCCTTACGTGTCTATTTGCCTAATAAGTGAGAGTAGTAAAACTGGGCAACCATACAAGCGCAATAGGCTGATGTATGATTTGAGCACTTTCATCAGTTCATGTTGCACTGGTAGACGGGCCACGCGGTTTCCATAACAACACCCACGCGGCAAAACATTTCCCCGTCCGACCCGCCCATCCCAAAGAAAGGGACGTGCTTAAATTCCTACAACTCCTCCAGCTTATGCGAGCTTGGTACAAGCGGATTGTAAGCTTTCAGGATAGGAATAGCTCGCAGTCCACCAATGCATTCTTTATCTGTAGATGATACCGAAATACCGAACTTCGAAATATTCTAGCAATTTATGTAACTTCATTCATACGTCTTGTTAGACTCATTAAAACTTGTTTGGCCTATTGCATCTGCCCATTAGTATGAACCCTATAAGCATGTAGATTCTAGGTAATATCTTGTAGTTTTCGGAGGAGGCTTTCTTTACTCAAAGGCTCATCGACCTTTATCCCTTACGCCGAAATTTGGGTGGCCCTACGCCTTTGCCCACTACTATTTATTCTGTGTCTTTACTTCTCTCGTACAAAAGATCTCTTGCCTTAGTATGGTGCCCTAATACATATTCGATCTAATTACGCATAACATTACTTTTTTTTAGATTATTACGCTTTTTTGTGGTATTTACGATGAAGTTATTTGTAGGGAGGGGCGTTTTCGACGAACAAAAAACGTGTGTGTGAATTGGTAATGAAAACAAGAAGTGTCGTTTGGTTACATTAATTTTATTGTTTTGGGACAAGCATTTATCATGATTTTTATTATTTACATTACGAAAACTATATTTTAAAGGTTTTGCAATAGCCGTAATTTTCAGGCAGTGAGCTTTGAAGTGGGATGAGATGGAAAGTCCCAGACGTCTCCCATCTCATGTGTCCCGCCCAACGCATCCCCTATCGGATCCCATTCACCTGCCGGAACAAATATACCGTGCTCTATAGAACTGTATTAATGGAGTATCGATTTCTGGTCGAACGAACTTCTCTGCACCCATGATACCCTAGTGTTTTCCGAACGTTTCGACACTATCGGCAATCGCCAATACGTTTCCAATAGCTCGAACATCGACAATTTAGTGATTGCTGTTCACACCCAACCCACATATTGGAACAGAAAAAAAAGTGTTAATCGTTTTTCTATGGATGTGATAACATAGTGTTAAATGTTCAAAAGGAAAAATAGTAATTACATTAATTCGTACTTTAATTGGCTATTGTGTGATTATTACGTGCCCCTCTCTCGCGCATTTTCTTTCAAGGCAAATTAAACTTTGCTGCACGGAAATATGGTCGACCTCTTTCACCATGCTCAATCGCCCAATAAATATCGCATATTACAGGGCTGGAATGAAATGAATATTGTGTACGATTTTGAAACAATATAATTTTGTTATTCTTATCGAAAGAGCAGATCTTCTGTCTTGGGTTTTTTATTATATTATGGAAAGATCCCACAAATATCCGCCCTTCCGCCCTATGCCTATCTTCCGGCCATCTTGATGGCATGAAGGCGGATCCGCACCAGCATCGTGCACAAATGTACCAGGCGAGCATAAGTCTCTAGGAAGTAACTGTAGACGAGGGTTTGAGGAAACGGCCGAGATGAAAAGCGATACGAAATCGCAGCATACAGAACACATCCTGAAAAGAATTGGTAATATGAATACAAGTAGAATTGAAAATATTATAGAGTTGTACAAAAATAATGCTAAGAGTTAACATAAGATCCATTTTTACTCCATAATAAACATTCACATTTTAATTCTGTAGATTTTACGGATGGAACATGAAATTTATTTTAATTTATTTTTGATATGAAATATCTATTGGCGCGCCTTGGGTTTAAGACCCACTCGTAAGCCGTCACGCCATGACGGCATGCGCCCAATAGAATTAGGGTACGTTTTAATATTATTAATTTACATATTTTAGGGTAAGATGCCGTGCAACATTAACTGTCGTAAGGCAAAAGTTCGTATAAAGAATTGTTTGCCGTGATGCGTATTTATACTGGGTACCTATATGATAAGATGATTATGAATGGATTTCTTTAATTATAAATTGTTATAATAACCATCAATTTAGATGTTTCACATCTGCCAGGCGTCCCATGACGACCACATTTTTATTTTTTATAAAATTGAATAAAAACAAACTTTTGACCTTACCTCACCAGTTGTGGGGTCTTGCAGCATAATAAAGCATGAACTTAATCATAATCCGATCTTAATGATTTTTCTATGAGTTAGTATGTAACTTGACAATAATAACCTAGATTTCTAAGTTTCCCTGTTTTGAAAATTCTTGAGTAGTTGAATTACAATTCCTATGAGCAAATAAAGTTTAAATTTGTTTCGCTAATCGGACCCTTATGGGGTACGTGAAGACAAACCCCTTATCAAAGTAAGGACTTAACGTGCAGCAACGGAGCCTTTAACGGTCACCCATTCGACTAGTGACCACGCAAAACGTTACCTCAGACAGCTGATAAATACTACACTGCGAGTTAAAATGCAATTACATCGTGGGCTTAAGAATCTATTTGTTTACAGAAAAATTAAATATAGGAAGTGACCCTGACGATAGTTAGGATTATTTGCTGATAGTCAAGTCGAGTGAGTTCATTCGTATAGTAACTTTTGAAGTAATCTGTGCATAAGGTCGTTCACTGCATCTGTTGCAATCACACGACTGCTCAAATAATTTCTTTCATCTCTTTCTTTCCCCAAAATAAGAAAGAAATAAAAACTGTTACCCGTAGGCAGATAAGGGACCGGTGCGTGCCGTCTTGCGTAACGTGTTCTTAGCCGATTGGTTGTTCTTGACTTGTAACCACGCCCCGTGCGTGCCCAAACCTTGGAATTCGACAGGGCCTTGAGAAGCCCTTCTCATCGCCTACAATCTTATGCTCTCCTGGTGACTTGTGTTATATTATAAATAATTTAAAGGGCTCCAAGATGTTATTATTTGATAACAAACAAATAATTTATTGTAATTAAAATTATTTATTAAAAACCAATCCATCCCATTCTACTCAGATATTGTACCACCCAAAGGAAGTCTTTTATTTCAAGAGGATCTAAAACAAAGGACGATCCATCAAAAGGCTCCAATTGCTAGAAAAGTAATTCACAGTAATTAAAAATGGTAATTTGTGGAAAGGGTTCGCTCAAGGTGTGAATGACTGAAGGGATTTCCTTAACGAGAAATAATGGGCATGTCACTCCCAATGACTTTGTGGACCAGGAGTTCATGACTATCAAAGAGTTTGTAAAGGGCGTCTCGTACCTTTGTACTTTACCTACAGAACGTTGCCCTACGTTAAGGCAGGTTAGTTTTCTGTGCGTGTTGAATACGTTGGTTGTACGTCATTGAATTACCTTTGGCACCTAAATAAATATCGCGTATATAGTTTCAAGTTGTTTTTTTTCAAGGTTTCTCATAAATTTTGTGTGAATAATAGTCCAGACAAAATAGACATACGAGTTTGCATTGATTCCCAACAAGCTGGATTTTTGCACAGGTCTTGAATGCGTCATTACAAATGATATGTCAAAAGTCCTCACCAATCCGTGCGTTGTTTTTTATTCGTGGTCAAAGGTCTGTTCTTTGTGTATATCTCTGAAACGATAAGAGCTACCATAAAAATAGATCAGATAAAGTTCGCGATCGCGAATTTTTTTTACAAAAAAGGTATGAATATTTATTTCCTACAAAGAACCGCTTTCGAGATATCGCGACTTCAATAGGAATATCGTATTTTCAATTATACACTTCATGCGCGTTTGCTGCGATATATTTCGCTAAAATTACTTTACTTATGGGCTTTTCTGCTATAACTGCTGGTTTTGGAGTTATAATTTGAATAATACCCATTATTTGGAGCGTGTTATGTCCGTCTAAATCATGTACATTGATATCAGCATTGTCTGCAGCATGCTGAATAATTGTTCCAGTTTCTGGCGGTAGGATATAAGGTGGACGATGGAGAATTGTTGTTGCCTCATACATCATAGTCTCATTATATGATGCACACAAACCAAAAGACGAAAAAATCTGAATAAGACGTTTTGAACGTCGATGAAAAAATACTGAGAGACCAAAATGCAATCGTGATTTGAAAGACCTAGGCCGAACATCAGCCATAATACAGGGGCTGACATTTCTACATATTAATTTCAGGTGTTCCTGTTCACATCGTTTATTTTTCAAAATCTAACAAATAAGTCAATGACTCCGCTATAGGTATCGCTATTAATATTTTTGAACATTTGACTCTTTTGACTTCATTTGAGTATCAAGCACTATCGATTGAATAACCTCTCGAACGATCGCTGCAGTTGCCTCAAGTACCTATTCTTAATCGCTCTTCCTTTTCATTTAGTTTTTTATTCTCATACCAAGCTTTGTTGAAGATGTGCCGATTGTCGATGAAGCAAATAAATGTCAAACTTCCCAATTTCTCAGTTATGTAATGCTTTTTTACTGAATACTATCTACTTTTACTAACCTTTAATACTGAAGACCCGATGATGCATACCGGTCGCATATGAGTGTATTTTCGAGGTTTTAAATTGTGATAACTCGCAAATGGTGATTTGTAGGGGAAAAGTATTTATACTTTTTTTGTAGAGAATTTTACGATCTACAAACTTTATGTAATCCATTTTTACGGTAGCTCTTATCGTTACAGAGATATACGTTAAAAACACAGAAATTGGTGACCTTTGACGTCGAATAATAAGCAACGCACAAGCGTGTTCGATGGGGACTTTTGACACGTCATTCGTAATGACGTATTCAAGATCGGATTTGTCGGGAATCAATGGAAACTCAGCATCTTTCTGAGTCTATTTTGTCTGGACTATAAAGAGCCTAAGGTTTTTTTAATCATAATCATAAAAATAGACAACTTTTTAAACACTTTTCAAATGACGTAAGGGCGTAACAAGGATTCGATCATCTTTAGATTAGGTTGTATTTTATTTTTATGTTGTTTGTATTCCTTAAATTTTGGTCCTTTTTGTTTATATCTTTAAATCCTGTGAGCCCACGTAATGCGCAAGTCAGGCCGCCACGCCCGTCGGCCATTTCGACAAAGATGGCCTCACTTGAATCTCGAGTACCAGGCTGACATGAGTTGATAGAGGATTGTGGAATGCCGCGATAGCATTTTTCACATTCTAATGGTAATTTCCTAGCAAGGGATGAGAGAAAATGTTAACAGAATTACTATCGTAATTGCTGAAGAAAAGAAAATAGAAGTTGTCAATAATACCGTTAATAGTTAATCGATTTTAGAGTTCAGCAACATTAAAATCGCAGATTCATACAATTGTTATTTCAGAAGAAACATTAAAATTTGAGAACAATTAATTCATTGATCTATGTAAATTTTACCATTATTATTTGATTTAATTTATTTGATGAATTCACGTGAATTATTATTTTATTTTTTTATGATCCAATACAATTAATCATTACATTTTTATCACAGATACTTACTACCTAGAATGAATTAATTATTTATGTATTATGTGATGCCTATATAAGCAATGCCGCAAATTTTGATTATAAGTATGTAGAATAATTATTGATTAAAACGGGTATTTATCGCGTATGCACCTTTTTTATTTGTTATCCTGACGTTTCGGCTGTGTTGCAACAGGCGTGGTCATGGGTTGAGTGGAGTATTTGGAGCTTCCGTCGAGAAGTGTAAGAAGCTGCAGCAACTACCCTCACTTGGTCTTCAGAATTAGAAATGTCCTCGTTCATATTACGACACACTATACTCACCGTGTCTACGCACTGAGACGACGTACATACGCGATAAATACCCGTTTTAATCAATAATTATGTACAGTGATCGCGAAAGTTTGAAAAATAGTATGTAGAATGTCTGTAAAAATGTCTAAAATTAATAAATTGTCTAATTCTTAATTTTAGTTTTTGTAGCTTGCATGTCAATTTTGTGTTATTTTTTTATCCTAGCTTAAGAATTAATGAATGAATTAAAATTAGATGTATCTACTATATTAATTGGAATAAAAGGGATGGCACTATCTACCAAGATACAAGTTGGCAACAGCTTAGTTTGGTAGATCCGACAAAGTGATTTAAAAAAAAAGTACTTTAAAATAATAAAGAATTTTTAATTTATTTTTAATTTAATTTAATTATAAGAAAACAAAAATACTCATGAGAACATGTTAATTATGCCATCCTAATTTAAAAATAATCAACAGAGCTATGAAGAAACATCTCAGAATTATAAAGAATATCAAATAGAAATGTTTGCTACGAAAATCGTAGCTCCTAGGAAGTACTTGTGCTACAATTGCGTAGCAAATATTTTTATTGCCTAGCCCCAAAAAAGACTTTAACGCGCTCGCGTAGCAATTGTTACGAAAAATAGTACACACATTGCTTACGACATAATAGGATTATTACACAATAGTTCTGCATTTTCTTTTTGGTTATAGTCAACTTTGTTATGGAACTAGCAAATGGGTCTCCTGATGTTAAGTGGAAACCATAGCCTATACTACGTGTTCTGTTATGTACGACATTAAATGAAAACATGGGTAGGGCTAATGGCTAGTATTGTTATAAAATAGGTTTTTTCAAATTAATTAAGAAAATTATAAATTTCAAGCAACCTTAATATAAAATTCTAATATATTAATGAAAGAGCCTGTATAAAATAGGTAAACAAATGATATTAATTCCTCATGTAACTAGGTGCCTGTTAAACTAATTAAGCGGCATCGTCGCAAAGACGCCGCCAATTTACGTTAAAAGTTGTTTATTGGAAATGTATCGATTACTGGATAAAATTCAAGCTACTGGTATTAGACCCCCTCTAAAATCAGTTAATATGATTCCGGATGTGTGTTTTAAATTAATGTCGTACGTAACAAAACCGGTTTTATAGCCATATAGGTCATACACTAGCATTAGTTTTAATAAATATTCTGTGCCTTAGCGTAAAAATTATTTAATTTCAAAACGGTGTGTAACTATGAATATCGAAAACTTTTTTCCTTATAGGTACCTAAACACACGTGCAGCGGCGAAGATAGCGTTAGTATGTGTTCTATGAGATTTATTTTAATTTTCTCTACACATCATCATACGTTGGACACAAATAATAGAGCAACACTAGCAGACATCCTATACAGACCCTGACAGCTCCATATGTGGTGTAAACCCACACAACCGCACCCTAACTTCCCCTTTCTATTCACACAACCCTGCGCCCCTAAGCAAGCCACACACACGCGCGCAAACACATGTGATGTTCGACCTCCATCCTGTTTCTGTTGCCCTGGTACATATAGCCCACATGTGCAACCCTTTCTGACACGTGTGGCTCACACGAGGCCACCCACTACATTTAGTATGCTCACACATGGTGTAACCCAAGTATTTCATGCGTAGTGTGTATCTATTGGGTAAATAATTAGTGTGTTAGTATGGGTATGTGTGTAGGTTTGTATAGTAAACACATGTAGCTTACACGATTTACGTATGGAAATGCTATGTGTGGAAAGTTGCTACGGATGCGCCCGTGTTAGATAAGTTTGTAACACGTGTAGGTATGAAGTACAAATATTTGTATTCCAATCAAAGATAAGCGAGGGTGCGTGAACTGCACACAAGAGTTTTCCCCACACTGATGCGAAATACTCGTTTATATCTAAGCGTGTCTCGTACGCAAATAAACTGACATTGTTAATTGCGCTTGTGTCAACAGGCAACCTAACCTGTTTGCGTTCACGAAGCGAGTGTGCCGTGGCCCGCACACGCCCCCATGACGCAGTGACATGCGTCAACCGCGACCATTGCACCAGGCGACCAGAAAAGCCAAGAGGTGCATCGGCCTACTTCACACCACACACCGACCCTGGCCACATTATCCAGACCCGTGCAGCCCGCCCCATTCGCTTCTCAATCCGAAAGTAAAAGTGAATACTGGGGTCAATATATTCTGGTACACTTGGAAAACTCGGTCTCTGTCGCTCGTGTTACTGTCGGTCACAGTTGGCTGTGTGCAGTTAACACACTAATGCCCTCGCTCATAGTAATTTTCTATACTGTGTTGTGCTGTGTAGATGTATTCGTAGCAAGAGCGTAGTTATGAATGAAAAGCCGCCGTCTCGCCTTTTCTATGAGTCTGCTATTTCATTTCTATAGTACTATTTTAGTTTATAGTCGAATGTTATATTTATAACCGAGGCTAATACGACTAGCTCTAAATCAGATATTATTACAACATTTTCTGACAATGCCCCTTACAGCCGCTGCAAGCTGTAATTTTACGAATGACTCTATTACTATGAGTCAATAGTACATCGGATAATAAATTATTTGCGAACTTCCATTCCATCTAAATAGGTTCAAATTCGAAACAGATCGGTGCAATAAAATAACGTAGAAAAATCACATTAGTTTCGTTGGCTAAATGCGAGCTCATTTAAAATACCTTCTCGTATTTAATACTCACCTAATACTTCGCCGTGATTCTGTACACCTTCTATGAGTTAGATGCGCCTAGTAGCTGAGCGAACTCAAACGCGAACGGGTTACGAACTCGTGGGTAATGGTTTCTATTGATTTGCAGTGGGTCTCCTGAGCATTTTTGGTTTTTTAATATTGCATTTTAGTTCCGATAGAGCACATCACTTTTTTTGATAGCAATAAAAATTTTAAAATGATTCAAATTTGAATAGTTTTGCTTCCAATTCGTCTAAAATTTATCACCACTTTACTAATAATACAGGAAATAAACTTATAAATCATTCAATGATGTTCACCGAAAGTGACCAATTTTATGCAGTTGTCATCGTTTGTATTAGATAAGTTTTATTTTGTTTTTGTATACAGTTCAGTACAATGGTATTTTCATCTCGAATGCGAGTGAATCAAAAAAGTATTATAATAACAATTTGTTGCTGAAATGAAAATTTGCGTTCCCGGTAGGTACTAATCCATCGTTTTTTTTTTCAAAATTTAACTATGGACTCTTACACTTTTAATAGAAATAAGGATTTGTCATGGTTGTATTTCATTATATCATATTATTATATTCATATTTAAATAGAGAATAAGGATCATGGAGATTGTATTTCATTTTAGCTTAATAAGAATGCAATATATATTATACTATATGTAAAAATGTATATATAATTCTATTCTGGTTCCCATAGCACAAGCTTTGCTTAGTTTGGGGCTAGATAGCACTGTGTGAAATGTCCAGCAATATTTATTGATCGAGCGAAGCGAGATCTCCAAATCAACTTAGGCAAATCGGCGTTGTATGTATGTATATATGTTTGTTTGTCCGAGGATAACTTTCGTAGCGTTTATCCGATCATCATGACATTTGGTATATAAGTAGGTAGTGATGGCACAATTTCGGTGTGACTCAATGAGCTAAAAATATGGGGGGGGGGGGGGTGTTGAGATATTGGGGTTCAAGAGGGGTAAAAAAAATTAAGATGAGACTATTAGGTCAAGTGGGGCGTCAAATGAAAGTTCTTTATTAGTACATTTGAACCCCGTTTTTATTTTTAGTTTAATTATTGTAGTTTTGAGTTATTAGCCATAATAAAAACAAAACTTTGACAAAATTCACAGGGTACACCAGTGACCGAACAATGCTGAAATTTGGTATTCGTGTAGCTTTAGTGACACAAATATAGACAAAAGTCTGAAATCCAGAATAACTGCCATTTGTACCCAAAAAAAAACAATTAACAAGAACCCCAAACGTTACATCCAATTTGAATGAAACTGTAGGTCAAGTAGGTTGGTTATGCATTTCGTGGCATCAATTTATTAGTCAAAGATTAAAGCCGGCATGCATAAAGATCACTAAACGTATTTAGCGACTAAACATGTTTAAATTTGAACTATTTGTATGATTTGACAACTCCTTAAATCATATTTAGCCACTAAATACGTTTAGGCATCGTTGTGCAAGTCGCCCTAAGAATAATATTTATTTTGGGGGATTCGCGAGATCTCAGTTCGGGGCGAACCACTAGTTTATTTATTTTTTATTTATAATGAGCCTCATTCTAACTTACTTACGGTCCTAGAACCGTAAATCGTATTTACGGAGCCGTTGTCGTGTTTATAATGACCAACTTTCAGAGCAATTAAAAATATTTTTAGACATAATCACAATCTGAATTTGAACCGTATCATGCTATAGAGATAGAGTTCATTTAACAAGCGAAATGTCCGCCCCAGCTCGTGTGTTGGGAATCAGTGACAATAGGGAGAGCGGGAATGGGTTTTGTAATGCTCCTCATATTTTATGATAGCCTGGTAGAATTTAGCAGAGAGTGACGTCATATCACCTCCCACAACAAAACAAACTTAACTTGTCGTTTTAGAAGAGAAAGCTTTTACTTTATTTTTGTATCAACTGAAATTTTCTTCACCAACGTTTTCCGTTTAGTTTCAAAGGCTTTTAGCAAACTTGAAAGTATTATCGTAATAAGCTGGAATTTAAGTAGGTTGGCAGGTTCACACTTTTCAGCATTACATTCCAAAGACACATAACTACACCTACTGAAATGACATCATTTTTAAAACAAATGTTATTTCTAAAGTTATTTTAAAAATTTCAATCGTAAAAAATAAAATATCCTTTACTCCACCCAGTATGCGATCATCTCTACAATTGTACCCCGCGCTACCCGCCCGCCTTGCCGCCCCCATAACCACAAAAGCGATCCCAAGCTTTCGGACAATTTTATCTCCTCACAACCTCTATGTCCCTGGTGTAAAAAGGGGGCAATCCATTGTTCTTACGCACACGCATTTTTTTCACGCACTTTTTTGAATGAAGCTTGTATTCGGTAAATGTTTGTGAAAAGATTGCAGATTTTAAATTTGCAGGTAAGGTGGAAAATCTAATGACCTTGTTATGATCGCACCTAGTAAGATCGCCTTATTTTCATTGATTTGTAAAACAAATAATATCAAAATATAAGAATAAAGTAAATCCTACATTACATGCTGCCTCAGTTACATTATGCGATGGAGGGCGTAGTCAACCACAATAAGTGAACCATTACATACAAACAACATCCTGGCACACATACAGACTACCGATGTAAAATATTACGTTAAACATCTTGCAGGCTTATGCTCTCCTGATGTTATAAACGGGAAAGTTACAACCCGTTTCGTTACGGTCCCGGAAATGCCTTCCTCCTTTCCCTTGTAACTGCCGGTTATTTAAGATCCTTCTTTTATAATTATTTTCTTTGCGGGTTTCCTTTTCCTGAAAGGGGCAGGTAATAGCAGAATTGAGTAAAATAATGTAAGTATTACCTGAATATTCGGTATCGAAGTCGCGACAGACCTCGAAGAAGCTAGCTATGCAACCACTATGCCCCGGGTGCCATAATAAAATGAAAAATTATTTTTTTCTTATTTATGCATTACACTCATTATGCTTATTTATGCATTATTTATTTATTATTATTAACTTTCATATTGGGCTATTACATAAGAGATCTAATAGACATTTCGATGTTTACGTAAAAATTGCATTATTTACATTTATTTTTTTTATAAATTATAGACTAGCGTTTGACCACTATCTCGCCTGATGGTAAGCGATGATGCAGTCTACGATGGTACACGCTTGCCTAGAAGAAACCTATTCACTCGCGACTTGAAGATCCCTAGGTTGTAGTTATTAGGAAACACAGACTCAGGCAAGGCGTTCCACTCCTTGGTGGTGCGCATAATAAAGGATACATAGTATTAACATCCTGTAGGTGAAGTGAGGGCCTGTCCTGGCGGATCACGCGATTATGCCAGTTATAGGTACTTAGTGGAAAGTGGAAATCATTATTTTATTGGTATTTTATTTGTTATTATTCATTCAAACATTACAAGCATATTTACCTCGTACAGTACCTACTCGATGCATTTATCATTTCAATGCACTTAAGTGGTAGACGGAGTGAACGGCCGCCCGACCGCGCGGTCGTTGCCTTATCCTTGAGTATCCTTGCACAGGACGTCGTCACGCACCCACCTCTTCGTACGTTCTGTCGGCCTGGTAGTTTGCAGGATATTTCGTCCCTTCGGGAACACGTCATTTATCCTTAAGGGACGTAGTCACGTGCGTGAAGTTTTTTTTGTTGGTTTGCGGTAAGGAGTAAGGATGAAGGTAATCTTTGTTTGTGTGCGTAGTCCTTTGTAGCTCCACACTTGTGAGTTTCACTGCCTTTAGATTGTTATTTTGTAATACCTATAAAATTGTATGTATGTTTGCAGTTTTTATGTAAACGAACAAGCACCTACTCATGACTGCGTCAGACTGTGCGCGAGTGAGTGATGGATGATGTCAGTTACTTTTTTTTTCCTTTTATAGAATTGATAAATCTTGTCAAATAAATACTGAAGTTTTATTGAGCATGTTAATTAAAAAGCAAGATGTACTTCCATTACAACTATTACAAACCAGCTACTTTTACTATATTCTAATTAAAAACACACACATTATAAAAAAAATCAAAACGTAATTATTTCACCAAAGGACTAAAATAAGCTTACAAAATTCACACACAAGTCTCAACAGACTATCTTTACGGGGGTGGTTTTGTGTGCGTCTGTTGAAAGCGAAAGGGCTCGAAGCCTCCTCGCAGGCTCTGATGTCCTGCTAGTTGTTGACGTCATTCCAATGGAATCCTCATCCCTTGGGTACCTCCTCAGTGCGTTGACCCCAAAAGGAGCCTGCGCGGTACTTTTCTTTGAAACCTTCGGCTTGAACGCAAAAAAGCCTAAGTTATACAGGGTAGCAAAGGGCGTAAAGGGCAGCTATGAAAAACTTCATAAATAAATATTTCGCAGTACAAAAATCCATCCACACTGTTAGTTAATTACTTAACAACTAATTAGTAGACACATAATAGTGAAAATAAAATAAAACCAAACTAAACAAATTGTCTTCGCGCAAAAAGTTCTACTTTATAGCTATTTTTTTTTGCAGATAACCTTAAGTTTTGCAGAAACTGATATTATATCTGACCCGCCCCGACTTCGCACGGATTGTTATCAATGACATACGTATAATATAATAAATAAAATATTTAATGCCAGCTAACCAATCCGTATCTTCGCACGCGTAGTTTTTCAATAAAAACATTACACTTCTTCTGCGAAGTTGGGAAAAAGTAGCATATGTTACTCAGGGATAATGTAGCATACTAATGGTAAAAGAATTTTACAAATCGGACCAGTAGTTTTTGAGATTATTCGTTACAAATATACAAATCTTTCCTCTTTATAATATTAGTATAGAAAACGAGCCTTGCTGGCCTAGTGGGATGAACCCCCACTTCCGATTCTGATGTTATGGGTTTCGAATGCCGGCCGTGTACCAATGGATTCTCTACTCGAGAAAATTATGAGTGCATTTATTATATTCCAGTAAGCGGTGATGGACTTCTATGCAAAATGTGGGCATGTATCTAACGTAATGTTTGGACTTGGCTCTGTCTACCCCATTGCAGGATATCCTCACGGGTCTGCGTACTGAGTAAGAGATCCGAGGATGTTCATCATGGGGATTTATATAGTCGCATAGCACTCGGGATAGTCTCCATCGGTGAAATAATTTTCAAAATCGGTTCATTAGTTCCATTATTTTATTTATACTACATGGAGATTGAACAAGCATATGGTGTTATGCTGATGTTATGTAGTAACCATCGCCTCTAACAAAGTATTACATCGTAGGTCACGCACCTTAGGAACGTGCCCTACGATGCACTGCCTTGTGTCCATGAACTTGAGGCTTAAAATGTATAAAGCTGTATGTGCCTGTACTTTCACTGGCAACCTTAAACTTTAAACCTAAACACAGCAATGCTGCTTCGCGGCAGAAATAGGTGAGCCGATGGTACAGTGTACTTCCCCGGGCGAACCCTTTCAGAAGGAACTCTTACCTATTACATACAAATTTACTCTCCTTACACCATCATCAACAAATATTTAAATAAATCAATGTGAACCATTTCTAGTTAATTGTTTACTAGATCATTTTTTGAAAATCAAGAGATCGGCATTTGGCACTATCAATTCTCGCAGGAAGCCATTGTTAAAAGTAAACACGCCCCCAAGAACGACGTTATCGGGGTGCGAAAACGGGAGGGTCGCTGTCCCTGTTCCACGCGGGAGCTTTCGTTAAAGCTCTCTACTTTATACCTCCCTATACACTATGCAGCCCTGGTAGATTCCCGCGCCACAAACGCCGTTGTCGCTAGCCGCTTTCTCCTTCTGGTGAGCTTTTATAGGAATTCTCAGAGAAAGGGATGTGGTATGCGTTCATCTCGTTCTATCTCTCATAGGAAATGTTGTATTGTTATGATGAACGAGTGCATTTTACGTTCATTGACGGCGTTCGGTTGCGGTTAAAAAAGGGGACGGCCAGAAAAGCAACGAAACCCCTTTTTTTCAATCTCTAAATGACATTTAGTATTTCCTGCATCACCCATTGGTGTATTTACTCATATGCAAAGCCAAAGCACAAAAGATTCATGTTCGCTCATATACAATTTAGAGAATTAGGTATTTTATATATTTTTATGAAAATATATTTCACAGAACTTATTTTATTTACAGCATGCCACGGCGCGCGGATGTCTCCATCCACGAGTACTATCGCCCCCCTAACATCCCCCACTATTTCCCCGGTCACCATCACCCTCCAAGAGATGTCCTCCCCTCCAGCCATGCCAGTATGTGCTGATGCGACCAGCGATACCAATTCACTAGGAAGACTGCGCAATGGCATGAGAAATACTGGATTTACGCAGACTACCGCATTCGATGCTTTTATCGTCTTCTTCAGCGACGAACATTTGGTGAGTATTTTTATAATAACGGCCACTTCTCAACTAACGCACACCTAACAGATTTATTGGATTCATAAATAATGCCAGCCGCCTATGGCATCGCTACTGAACATGCAGTCTAGCTCTGTTCCGCCTGCGTCAGTCTGCGGTCGCATTAGAATGCGAATCGCAGACTCAAAATATGGTATGTCACAATGATATCAATATGGTGATATCAATAAAAGCTCCTGCTTCAGTTGGGACAACCACAAAATTGGCCTCATTTTAAAATGCTTTTGAGCAGAGCGAAGACCCAGCCCCAGAAGAGCGTCGTCTAGAATATATCAGCGGTTGGGACGGCCCTGGCACCGCTGCAGTCCTCGCCGATGGAGGGGCCGCGATATGGGTGCCGACTGGCGATGTCTCTCGCGCCCGCGCCTCGCTGAGCTGTGCCTGGCTGGTCCTGGATGCAGAAGATCCTAGCCAACCCACGGTGCCCGAGTGGATTGCTGTAAGTTAAATATAATACGCGAAAATAATCTTCCAGCACCGATGTAGAAGTAAAGCAAAGCCACAAAATAATTACCACCATTGAAGAAATAAGTAAATCACGTGGTCATGGACTGGTACTACCTATCTATAGGATAAGCGGATGGTCACGAATCCGATAGATCAATAATCTACCAGCATAAGACATGTTAACGTAGAGAAGCGCTTTAGAGTCCTGACTACGACATTCTTTGCGTTGGGAGTATTTTATTCAACAGTGGACGCCTTTCTGCTGCTGATAATAGTACAAAACTATTCCTACTAAATCATAGCAATGTATTTGCTATGATAACACCAAGTCATAACACTTCATCTGCTACCACAGCTCATCTGGTAGGTGCTTGTTAGTGGTTTTGTGGGTATCTTACTGAGTAAGTAGGCTTCCTTATTGCAGGAGCGTATGAGTCGTAGCGGTCGCGTCGGAGGTGATGCTAGACTCACATCTATCGGCGAGTGGCACGCACTCTCCACTCCCCTACAGCGAGAGGGACTCCAACTAATCCATTTCCCAACCTTGGTTGATACCCTTTGGAATGAGGAGCCGGACCCGGCGAGACGACGCCCTGACTTCTCTAAGATCGTCGCTAAACAGCATGACTCTGAATACACAGGTGGGTCTATAAATGGTACTCGCAATTACCTTAACTATCTTTACCATACAATCCATTTAAATTTACATTCACGAACCGAAAGTTCAATTATCATATATTTTATACCCAGGTATGAGCTGGAGAGAAAAGGTCTCAGCCGTTCGCGAGGAGCTCCGAGCATTAGGGGCAGACGCTATGGTGGTCACAGCCCTGGACGAGATAGCCTGGCTTCTGAACATTCGTGGAAGAGACGTTCCTCACGCTCCATTGTTAAAGGCTTTCGTGATTATCACCTTGAGGGATGTAAAGGTGTTCGTGCCTCCTGGGAAACTGTCCATGCCTGTAAGAGAAGGACTGATGGTCTCGACATGCTTCAACTGTACCAAGTGAGTATTTTTTCAGGCTAATGAGGCTTATTTCAGTTTCACCAGATCTTTGATTTTCTTTCTCGGTTAGGCAAAGTAACCTCAAAAACCTAAGTAGGTACCTATGTTGTTTTTATACATTAGTTATTTTGAAAATGATAGGATGGGCAAAAGGTCAATGTACATTGATCACGCATGGAGCGTTCTTCTTATCGACCTTCATCGTTTTTGTTGCCCCTTTTCATGTCATGCATGTGCCACAATAGCTCGGATTAAGCATTACGAAGCTTTGGGCTTAGTTACATTTAAATTTTCTTTTTAAGGGTCAACGATTACACAACAATCTACACAGAGCTCCGTCGTTCACCCGAAAATAAGATACTAATCCCAGCCGCCGGGACTTTTCAACGTGGAGCCTCTGCAGCCATCGCCCAGAGCGTGGCACCAGCCAAGCGCCTGTTCCAACTGTCCCCCATTATCTACCTAAAGGCAATGAAGAATGAGGCAGAAGTGAAGGGCATGAGACGGGCACACTTGAGAGATGCTGTTGCTATGTGCACTTTGTTCAGCTATATAGAGGTTAGTTTCATAAATAATTATCTAATACGTACGTTTCCGCTAGGTTATGACTACAACAATCTTAAAGGTCATCAGGGTTGGCTTGGCAGCTCTTAATATCTTAGAACTTGCTTAATAAAGATGCTTTACAGAATATTTCCTTATTTCTAGAACAAATCTGGCCTAGACGAGCTCTCAGTAACCAAGACAGTGGATGATACCCGAGAGACTCAAGCAGGATACATCGGAACCTCAATGAATACTAGAGTAGCTTTCTCGACCAACGGCGCAGAACCAGAGTACAAACCTACGGCCATGTCTAACAAGAGGATATTTAAAAATGCTACACTACTGGTGAATTCCGGGGGACAATATGCTGGTAAGATTCTCAAGCTATTCATGATCACCATTACCTAGAAACTATGGTCGTGGAATTTTTGCCACATTATGTTACCTTGTAAGTACTGGCGTGCTAATGATAATTTTCTGCAGTGGGTGGATGAGCATTGGCTGATTGGATAGATAGATTTTCAAAACACCAGTGCGTTACATCGTTATCAGTCATCGCATGGATAATATCTGGCTCAAAGGTCTTCCATATAAAATAATGATGTCTAGCTCTTTCAAGAATATAGCAGGCAAACAGATACAGAAACTGGAGTAAAACACCAACAAACCAAACAGGCGCCAAAGTTATATTACGAGTATGTCAGTCAATCAAACATTAATAGTACTTCGAGTTTTTAATTCTAGAGGGAACAACAGTAGTCATCCGGACAGTCCACTTCGGCACTCCAAGCCGGGAAGAACGCCGTGCCTACACCACAGTTCTCAGATCACTTGCTGCATTGGCGATGCTGAGCATGCCGACCGCACTACCAGCCGCTCATGCTGACCCCGTCTCGAGGGCTCCACTATGGAATGCTAAGCAAGATTACATGTATCCGACTGGATATGGAGTTGGATCTGCTTTGAATAGAAAAGAAGGTAGATATAAACAAACGAATCTGGATTCTTTGTGGTGAATTCCATGAAATTCAGTCCCTTCTGTGTTTTATTTCGATTTTTTATTTTGCAGATCCAGTAGTGATTGATTACAGACAAGACACAAATCTTCACACGTTCAGAGAAGGATACTTTGTTACTGCTGGTAAGATTGCCTTTAAATTGCTGGGCATCATCGGTCAAGAGCATGGAAATAGGGAATAAAAGCTGATCAATGTTATCTTTCGACCATTCAATAAATAAAATGATGAAATGAAATGCAGGTCTTTACCCAGTGGACGATAAAGGTTACTAGCTACCTTAGGCGCATACTTCGTGGTGGCGTAGCATATAAGATATTCTTTAACTTCAAAAGCAATGTAATATTTCTATAATGTATGGATAGACTAAGCGATCATCTATTTCTTCTAGAGCCGGGATGGTACGACATAAATAAGTTTGGAGTACGCCTTGGAAATGTGTTGGAGATTGTCGCTAAGCCTAACGGTTACCTTGGCTTCAGGGAGACAACGTTGCTTCCCTACGAGCCTAAGCTTATTGATAGATACCTGCTCACGGAGTATGAGGTGAGTCTTAAACGTAAATTAATGAAGTTCCCTTGCGAAATACCAATAGACACCAGCTTTAGTGACTATAATTATCAACATAAAAGCTAAAGTTCTCAAAACCTTCCCACTTCCAAGCAATTTTTAAGACTTATCTTTAGGGATAATAAATCAAAATCTAATAATAAATCTAATCTAATCTATATCTAAATCTATCTTTCTCATCTAATATACATAAATAGCATGTCTATGTTATTTTAACCACATAATGACCTACCACATTATCCTGACTGAAATGAGTGGTTATTTCCTAATAATGTTTTACAGATAAACTGGTTGAACTCTTATAACGAGCGAATACGGAAGACAGTGGGTCCTGAACTAAAGGCCCAGGGTCTCACAGAGGTCTACTATTGGATGATGAACAAAACCATGCATGTCGAAGCGCCGCCTAAAGCAAAGAAACAACACACAAACTCTGGTTTTGCGTGCAAAGATCCAAAGGAGTTGACAGGGATCTTAGTACTAATAGCGCTCTGGATTTTAAAATATTAAAATTTTCGGTTGGTTCAGTCGGTCGGTCAAATGATCGGTCCATATCGAAATCCTCAGAGATTGCAATGAAAATGTTATGCCGAATCTGTATTTAGTAGCAATAAAGTTAATAAGAATTGTTGCTAATATTTTAAGTAGTTAAAATTTGTGTTTTTAGTTTCTAATAATTATTAGTAGGTAGGTATTGAATGTATCTTACTGGACAAACACATGTAGTGACGTCAAAGCTGACTTAGTTAGATAGTTATTAGACATTTAACTTAATGCAATAAGTACTTAAGTATAGGTATTTTATGTAACTAACGAAAGCACATATTTTGTAGGTATTGAGCTTATATATGTCCCAAATGGTGCCTTAACAAATAATCCAATAAACACAGTATTTTTGCCATACAGCTGTTTTAGAAGTTTAAAAGTACTAATATAAATTGTAAACACATACTGAAGCTTAAGATGTGTGCCTTCTATATAAATCATTGTGCTTTAAATATGCCATTCGTACTATTTTAAGATAGTTTATAGTCAAACTTACATGTAATAAATAAGCAATACATTTTATATTATTATTAATTAATTATTTTATATTTTATAGTTTAGTTTTTAAGTTTATTTTATTAATACTTGTGTATTAGGGTAACGATTTGGATTTGTCTGTAATGTTATTCTTAGTTGAATAAATGAACCTTAAATCTTTATCTAGTCATATCTATGTACAAGAGCAGATCCAGCTTTGGTGCCAGGGGGGTCACATAGTTGTGGTCAATGTCATGTGGTATGTTTAACAATTTAAATTAGTGGTTCACCTAGGTCCTGGACCCAGCCCAGAAGGGGGGGTCATGGGCAAGAGCAGATCCAGCTTTGGTGCCAGGGGGGGGGTCACATTGTCGTGGTCAATGTCATGTGTTTATGTTTAACAATTTAAATTAGTGGTTCACCTAGGTCCTGGACCCAGCCCAGGGGGAGGTCATGACCCCCATGACCCCCCCTCTGGATCCGCCCTTGTCTATGTAGGTAGTCTACCAAGAATCCGGTTTACCATAGTCGCATTTTATTCATACGCCAGATATTGATAATTATTTTAGCGTGCAATACGTGCTGTCTATCAAATGTTTATTGCATTATTTTTGTAATCAACATTTTATCAAATGGTAAACCAATTTCTTTGCGTATTTTACCAAATTGTTATTAATTTGTGGTGGAGATTTGTAAATTGAAGATTGGTGGAGCAAGCACCGAGTGCCTTAAACTGTAGTTTGTAGTTATTGTAAGTACAGTAATACCTGACTTACGCGATAGGTGGGACCGAGCGATAACCGTGTCAGTCGAATTCGCGTAAGTTCAACTTTGCATTTAGTTAACGCTCCAAAGACAGTGTTTTTCTTTTCTTGTTAATTTCAAATGACTAATTTTTTGTTCGTTTGGATGGCATAATTAGAGGTTATCAATAAAACGCACACTAACAGGGCGGGAGTGGGAGAGAGACGCGCGGCCATAAAAAAGAAAACCGCGTATCTCCGAATTCGAGTAAAACGGGGTAGCGTAAGTCGGGGTATTACTGTAATTAGATTGTTGTTTAAATCATTGGCCTTACTTCTTAATTATATGTGGCGCCTTTATTTTAGAGCATTAGAGTAAATTCATGGTAATCACACTAATATTATAAATGCGAAAGTTTGGATGTTTGTTTGTTACTCAATCACGTCGTAACGGCTGAACCAATTTCGTTTAGTTATTTGGTATTTAGATAGTACATGACCTGGTTTCAAACATAGGCCACTTTTTTTTGACAGACCACGCGTGCGAAGCCGCTGGCGGAATATAATAAATAGGCTTGATTTCGTTACAAAATAGCTTTATGAGTATTTTATATTAGTTGTGCTCCATCTTCGATCATACCATCGCTTACCATCAGGTGAGGTGGTGGTCCAGCGCTTGACTATCATCAATAAAAAAAAGTGAAGATATGGAGATCCGTGGCATCTGCCTACCCCGTGATAAAGGTGTGAGAGAAGTATGTAGTGAACTATACATTTTTCAATGAATAGCCTAAACGAATTCTGTGGCAAGGTGGGCGAATAGCGCAATGAAACGCAAGGGATTACGGATTTGATTCTCACGTTTACATAGGTAATCTGAAATTATTTATTACTGCTCTGAGTATTGTGGTACCATTGGTACCAACAGTACAAGAAATCGAATGGTTTGGACGTTTTGTGAGCATTTAGGTTCGACTTTAAGTTTTATCTGTATACAACCTGTTTTGTTATGTACGACATTAATTTAAAACACAAATACGGAATCGTATTAACTGATTTTAGAGGTGGGTTTAATATCGGTAACTTGATTATTTATCTAGTATTCGATACATTTCGAATAAACAATTTTTAACGTACATCGGCGGCGACTTTGCGACCTACTTACATGATGAATTAATATGATTTGTTGATCTATTTTATACAGGCTGTTTCATTGATATTTTAGGATTTGATATTAATGTTGTGTAAAAATTTTAAATGTTAGTGAAATTGAAAAAACCTATTTTACAACAATACTAGCTATTAATCTATTATTGTTGTAAAATAGGTTTTTTTAACGTAAATAAAACGTAATTTTAAATGCTAATGAAATTAAAAAAACCATTTTTACAATAGTATAGGTAATTGAAATGAAAACACGGGTAGGGCTGATGCCCTACCCGTGTTTTAATTGAATGTCGGTCATAACAAAACACGTAGTATACGTTCGATCATGCTCGATTGGACGCAAAAACGTAGAGCATTTTTGTGTAAGCACAATTTATTTAATTTATCAACTAAAACTAGGTAGTGTTATGATTAATATCTTTAAACTAGACTAGTCATTATGTTCTTGATATAAATGTAACTTTTAAGCGTTCAATTTGTTTTATAATAATCACTTATCAATATTGTAAGTATTATTAACCGCAATAATAAAAATAATCGTAATTTAACTAGTGTTTTATTTACATTGGTCCGTTTTAATATAAATTAACACAAACTGCTCTTACGGTCTAGATTAATTGCCCACAAATACATCTTGTGATCTACCGTGCTACTAATAAACTGGCACTATCCATAAAGCCATGTATTCACTGAGTAACAATTGTTTACAAACACTGTTTCAGAAACAAAATCTACTTGTACTAAAAACAGGATATGTATTTGCCATGATTTTCTCAAAGGCTTGAAAATCTTCAAAGAAACTTCACAAGACATCTTGCGTTCATATCATCAGATATTTTTCAACATCTGGTTCATTTTAGAATGACAACACTACGTAACCATGATCTAGTTTTTCTTTACAAAATTGTTAGTCATTTTTAGTTAGGTGAAACAGGATAAAACATTTTAATAAGTCAAATATCTCTCTCGGTTCCATTTAATTACCCTAGAAAACCAATTAGTAAAATTTTTTTTACTAGAAAGTGGAATGGGGAATGAGTACAGTTTAATTTCGAAAACTTTACCAGATTTAGATTCGTTCAGTGACTCTTTACAAATTTATAGAAACAAAGTACCACTATCTTAGTGGTCACCAAAACCACCTGACTCCTTAACAGACCTGACCTGACAGAAGACTGATTAGTATTCTCTCAATATTCTCTCTATTCTATTCAAGCATAGAAAAAAATCAATTTTGGCAACAGATGTGTACGAGTGTGGACGCATGTTTCGCTTATTTATAAAACATGGAGATAATGTGGGAAGACGAAAAAATGTTTAACCTCTACGGGCTACATATTGTAAACAACTGATGATGTGGACTGCACAGTTTCCGAAACATTGGTTCTGGAAACATCTACGTGATGTTTCAGAAACTGAAGGCAGAAAAGAAAAACTGATGGCATGGTACATAAACGCGGCCTGTGGGCCTGATGTGAAGGCTCAAAGTCACTCATCGTACTATGGAGAGGGCTATGCTTGGTGTATCTGTACGAGATCAAACCAGAAATGAGGAGATTCTTAGAACAAAGGATTAGCAAGCTGAATTGGCAGGCTACATAGCTAGAAAAACTGACAGCCGTTGAGGCAGAAAGGTTATCTAGTGAGACATCGTACTGAAAAGCGCAGAGTAGAACGATTTGATAAAGGTTGCTGGGAGCCGTTAGGTGAAGGCCGCACAAGATCGGTCGCGGTGGAAATCTTTGGGGAGGCGTATGTTAATCAGTGGAAGTCTTGTAGCTGATATAATGATGATGAATAGAGAGTAACATATCTATAATTTAATAAAGGCATGTTGACCTACGAGGCAATACTTTGTCATAGGCGATGGTTACCGCTAACATCAGGTGGGTCATAAGCTTGTTCTATCTCCAAGTCGTACAAAAAAATACATATTTATATGAGCCGTACAATTAAGTTTTAACATCTTGTACTCTTTTTATTGTTGCCTGAAATAAAGATTTATTTATTAATCGAGCGAAGCGAGACCTCCAAATCAACTTGGGCAAATCGGCGTTGTATGTATGTACATATGTATGTTTGTTTGTCCGAGGATAACTTTCGTAGCGTTTATCCGATCATCATGAAATTTGGTATATAATATAGGTAGGCACTGATTGCACAATTTTTGTGTGACTCAATGAGCTAAAAATAATGGGGGGTTGTTGAGATATTGGGGTTCAAGTGGGGTAAAAAAAACATGAAAATGAGACTTAGTACATTTAAACACCGTTTTTATTTTTAGTTTAATTTTTGTAGTTTTTGTGTTATTAGCCATAATAAAAACAAAACTTTGACAAAATTCACAGGGTACACCAGTAACCCCACAATGCTGAAATTTGGTATTTGTGTAGCTTTAGTGACACAAATATAGGCAAAAGTCTGAAATCCATAATAACTGCCATTTGTACCCCAAAAAAATACAACCAATTAACAAGAACCCCCGTTACATCTAATTTGAATGAAACTGTAGCTCAAGTAGTTTGGTTATGCATTTCGTGGCACCAATTTATTAGTCAGAAATTAAAGCCGGCATGCACAAAGATTACTAAACGTATTTAGCTACTAAATATGTTTAAATTTGAAGTATTTATATGATTTGACAACTCCCTAAATCATATTTAGCCACTAAATACGTTTAGGCATCATTGTGCAAGTCGCCCTAAGAATAATATTTATTTTGGGAGATTCGCGAGATCTCAGTTCGGGACGAACCACTAGTTATTATTATCAATAATAAAAAATATGAACGATTGGTAGAATTAGGGGAACCCCAGCCCAGCAGTGGGACGAGATAAAAATAATAGACCACCACTAAATGTATCTCCATGATGGACATCCTCGCATCTCTTACTCAATACGCAACCCAGTGAAGGTATCCTATGACTATGAAGGGTAGTCAGAGGCAAGTCCAAACATTACGTTTGATACATGCCCACTTTTTGCATGGAAAAATTCACGGTTGCAAGTCACGCCGCTAAATACAATACTAATAACTGTTTTAAGTATAATACGAGTTTATTAGTAGCACGGATAAAGTCGAATTTCCAATGCGCCGTTCTTTAGGAACTTTAATATTAATAAGTTACAATGGCACTCATATTACATGAATTTAAATTACAGATACAGTCAGCGACAAAATTTGTTAAGCAATTTATAGACATACATTTTTTTTGTACAAAATAAATCTAACTGTGCATAAGCAAACTTAATGGTAGAAAGAATTATCTTCCTCATCTTTGTGTAAGTGTAGATAATGCACATAATGGGGGAAGGTAATAGATATTTTATTTTCAATTTATAGAGCCTAACCAAAAAAATGTAAAAGACGCGTTGAACACCTATTTAAAAAAATCCTAAGCAATAATTGGTAAGGAATTTTTTAAACAGTTGTTCAACCGGTGTTTATTTGTTTTGTGGTAAAGCCTTAACTCTCCAAGCAAATATTTAGAAAAAAAAATCAAGAATAAAAATAAATAAATAAATATCGCTGGACATTTCACACAGCGCTATCTAGCCCCAAACTAAGCAAAGCTTGTACTATGGGAACCAGATAACTGATAGAACACTTATATACTTTTTTTTTGTTAATACATAGGTACTTATAATAAAAAATAGAAATTATAATAGAAAGTTATGATTTTGACTCGATAGACAGTATGTGTTTTTAAATTGGGTGCATATATTTATTTATAATACTGTTACAGTAGCAGATTAATTATTCTTTCAAATATTTCTTTAGATTTAAGATCAACTGAAAAATACTAATTAAAACAGGATTGCAACCCCCATTGATACGGGGATGCAATAACAATTCGTAATCTTTTGTTAAAATAAAAATAACTAAATACACAATTTGCGTAAAACACATTAACGCGACTTGCGCAACGATGCCTAAACGTATTTAGAGTTGTCAAAAATTACAAATACGTCAAATTTAAGCAAGTTTAGTCACTAAATACGTTTAGGGATCGTTGTGCAAGTCAGGCTAAATGTATCTAAAGCTCAGCGTACAAATAAACAATATTGTGATGTACGAACATAAATAAACTATATTACCACTAGGTGTACATAACTAAAATAACAATGAAATAAGCTTTTAGCTAAATGAGTTTATAAATATGACTACTTATGTAATATTGGTTTACGAGTATTATGTGCCTCATCAAGTATAAATATTAGATACTAGCTGATCGCCCCGACTTCGCACGGCCTATACCACTCACCTATAGTGTAGCTTTATGCAGTGAAATCATTTTAAAAATAAAATCGAAAATTGAAATCCGTCCATATACAGTGTCTGGTAATACGATATTCAAGAAACGGTTTCTCAAAACAAAAAAAAAAGACTTATCGAAAAAAACTACTACATAGTTATATATATATATTTTTTAACTAGCCTACATTTTCCCACTGCTGGGTAAAGGCCTCCCTCAACTCCTTCCACCTATCACGATCCTTGGCAAATTCTCACCATTCTTTCTCGAATCCATTGATGTCGTCACGCCAACGCTTTCGCGGCCGACCCCGACGTCGCTGTCCATCTTCCGGTTATCTACTAGTTATATTATCAAATTGAAAAAAAATCGACTAAGTTTAGATGATAAATTGGATATAAAACTTACTGCCTACTCTTGCAATCCAAAAATAACAGCCGATTTGATATCTCTTTCGAAAATGGCTGTGGGTTTGGGTTAGAAACGGACAACAAGAGATATCTCGAGACGTCACCAATACAGTATATGTGGTTGCAAGCATTATGCAATAGCACAACATAAGTTTAATAAAAACACTTTATTTACTTTTTACTTGCCTAAATAAATTTCACATTTCTATGGTAAACATTTCAAAAATGTATTTATTATGCTCATCAAAATAATCCCTTTCATTTTTGTGCGTATATTATCAAACACCCTATATAACGCTACAGCAAACTTCCCCATTCCACTACCTCCTTTTTTGCCACTTCTATTGCGTTGTCAGTGGCTAAGTTTAAGTCGTCTTGTGCAGGTAGAACACAATTTTGACAACAAAGATTGAAATCCGTCGATAAATAACGCTACAGCAAACTTCCTCCTTTTCACATATTTTCCCCCCAATCAAAAATCGCGATCGACTAAAAAATTTAAATAAATCAAGGAACTTGTGTGCCAATTTTCGTCAAAATCGGTTGAAAAATGCGACCTGTAGGCGAGAACAGACAGACGGACAAAAGCATTTTTTGGCCAATCTCGAAACTGAAACGCTTCGCTCGCCCGGTCAATGACGGCGTATATCTTAAATAATAATGGTTTTTTAATTCAAACAACTTTTTCTAAATAAAAAAAATATTGTACCTTACATGTAGGTACTTACCGCCTGCCATACGCGCCCCATTGGGTTAACGTCCTAACCGTTCGCATTTTATCCATCATCTCCAGATTTTGATAATTATAATTAATAGTAATTAATAATTAATTTTCAATAGTACCTATGTGTAGAAACCGTCCCTCTAATATAATTAGTTTAAATTTCAAGACCCTGCATAAGTATAGATAAAATCCGTAAGGTACACCTATTATTATAGTGTATTATTACATCTATATATTAGGTAAGTTCTTTCTTTAAATATTAAAACCGGGTTATAGAACAAATAGCACGGACGGTGTTATGCAAATAAGAATCAAGAATTTTTGCGTGGAGTCGGTACTTGTAGCTTTTATCTACCACTTTTATTCATTAGACGATTATTAGAGTGACTTTGGATACAACACCGTACCGTACATAAATTAAAGTGTAAACCAAAATTTACGTTATAATCTCGTTGTAGCTTTTATCTACCACTTTTATTCATTAGACGATTATTAGAGTGACTTTGGATATAACACCGTCCCGTACATAAATTAAAGTGTAAACCAAAATGTAGGTTATAATCTCGTAAGGTTTTTATAGAATGCAAGGATTGATCGAGCGAAGCGAGATCTGTAAACCAACTTTGGCAATTCGGCGTTGTATGTAGTCATGTATGTTTGTTTGTCTTAGGATAACTTTCGAAGCGTTTATCCGATCATCGTGAAATGTAGTATATAGGTAGGTAGTGATGGCACAATTTTGATATGACTAAATGAGCTTAAAATGTGGAGGGGTTGTTGGATATTGGGATGCAAGAGGGGTAAAAAAAACAAAATTGTAATTTGAATGAAACTGTAGGTCCAAGTTAGCTGGTTATGCATTTCGTGGCATTTTAATAGTCAAAGATATATTAGATAAAGATAAAGATATACAAATAATATATTTGGGTTTTTATGGGAAACTCGGGAGATCTCAGTTCGGGGCGACCCACTAGTAACATCGAATTCAATACCTACATACATAATATTCAAAATATGTATACAATCTAGATCTACTTTAAGCTTCAGTCTGTGCCTCGTATCACACGATAATACATGAGCCCTGAAAGTTGGCTCTTCTTAATAATATAGCACTTGTGGAAATCGCCGATACTCAAACATCTGAAGAAAAAACAGCTTTTAACTTTCATCGATTCAGATTACAAAAGAATTTGGAATATGTACCTATACATATATTTTTCTTTAATAATTCACACAGCGCCATCTAGCCCCAAACTAAGCAAAGCTTGGATGGGAACCAGGTCACTGATAGAATGCTTATATACTTTTTTGTAAATATATACTTATAGAGAAACAACGAGACCCGGAACAAATATTTGTAGATCATGCAAACATTTGTTCAGCGGTGGGAATCGAACCCGCAACCTCTTGCATGTCAGACAGCTATTCGCCCACTGCGCGACGGAGGTCGTCAGGCAATATAGCGGCATATATTGTCCAATGTTAGATATCTATTAAACGCTTAGCACCAGAATAGTGCTCCTATAGTGGATACCTAGTGGCGGAGCGAGCAACGACGCATGCTCCGCGGCAAACGCGGAGTCGATTTCTTGTAGGCACATGCGTCAAATTTGAAATGTTTTTATTCTTTAAAATCACAAGGATCACTTTGAAACGTTAATTTTACTGGCTGTTCCTTCGCCACCAAGCCAGGAAAGTAACGCAAGAAACAACGCTGGTTGTTCTTTTAACGATCCTTTTAGAACACGTAATAATAAAGAAAATAACATTTTTGACCGAGTTGGAGCAATTTCAATCCCAAGCTTCTCTATCATCTAAATAATCCGATATGTTATGTTATAGTAGGCTTTTTTATAATAATTTTGTTTAATTACGTCTTTCAATTTGTTAATCGTCAATATAATTGTACATCACTTGGGAGTTTCTTATAAAAGCGTTCAACTTGCCCTTTAAACGATTTACTAACTTTACGAACTTTATCAAGTGACAACAGCGAGATCTTTATGCACAGTGCACACCTCCAGTAATGCAGCGTTTATCTACCTATTTCTAACTACTTCCACAAGTGCCTTTTAAATATGCTATTTATGATAAATATAGATAAACATATACTTAAATACAGTGCATATAATTTTAGAAGGCAACATTCATGACATCGATCTAATAAACACCAAATTTGAGATTAATAATTTTTATAATCCCATAAACTTAACTAAGTGATAAATTAGAGGTATATTGTTCGAAAGATATAAAAAAAATATTTAATTTCGAGAAAAGCAATCGTTAATTTTACCTACAAGTATACACAAAAATATTTAAGTACTCCCACACAGCAGTTATATTACACGATAACATACAACCGGTGCGACTTAACTGTGCACCTCGCACTGTGACGTCACCGTCACAGTGATGGTATAGTTACTAAGCGCGTGAGGCAAACGCGGGGCGCCGCGCGGGAATTCCAGGGAAGTGCACAGTTAAGTCGCGCGTGTTGTAATGTAACATTTATATTACAAATATTGAATGAATGAAGAATGAAATACTCTTTATTGCACACCAAACAAAAATACAGTAACAAAAGAAATAAACAATAATAACAACAAATGTTATACTACGTTAAAACGGCTGTGTGGGAGCACAATTTAGCGCGTAAAATATAATTAAACAGTTCGAAGTGTAGTTCCTTGTATAAATATTCTTATAATATTCTAGTATTGTGCCGTGTAGACAAAAATAATGTTATTAGTAGAAATGCAGTGAAAAGCGATTGTACCCGGTAGTGTTCCCGGTAAATCATCGGAGATCCACCATCTCCACAGGAGCGGAGTCATCCAGCCGAATGTGAGCCACGTTCTGGAAACACCATTGAGAATTCATATTAGGCTTTCTAACAAAATTCATAGTTTAAGGCCGCTATCACATTTTATGAGAAAATGAATTTACTTCATAATTTCATTTTGCATGAATTTTTCCGATATTTTAATAGTTGTTCTGCTATTCGGGGCGGAAACAAAACAATGCTATGAACTGCATGCAGTAGTTTGTACTTACGTGGAATAGCGGTGGGTCAGCGGGATGCGGGTGGAAGCCGCTCTGCCTGCAGCTAGCTATGAACTGCATGGCGTAGTTTGTACTTACGTGGAATAGCGGTGGGTCAGCGGGGTGCGGGTGGAAGCCGCTCTGCCTGCAGCTAGCTATGAACTGCATGCCGTAGTTTGGCGTCAATGCGAAGTAGCCGGTTCTACAACACAACATCGTTTAAATTTTAAAAATTCAATGGTAATGCACACTTAGCTCTTATTATTTCACGACCTCCAAGCCACTTTAATTGATGCACAAATATAATTCTCCTTTTATCTATTCCATGTGAAAACAAAAGATTTAATTGTATTTTATGTATTTTGCAACAACACAGTTAATACACAAAAATAGATAAAGGTACAAAAGAAAAATACTAAACTAACTTAAAACTAAACGATCCACTGGCTTATGTTGTAAAAAGGACTCTAACTCAGCATGATGCGGGTTGTAATACGAGTATAACAAACCACGCTGGTCTCCCGTTAGGATCGAATCAGATTTGCGGACTTTAACAAACAATCTATAAAGTAATACTAGTGGTTCACCCCGAACTGAGATCTCGCGAGTCTACCATAAAAACAAAAATAATAATATTCGTAATCTTTGACTATCAAAATAATGCCACGAAATAAATAACCACCTTACTTGACCTAAAGTTTCATTCAAATTACAATTAACGGGAGTGCATGTTCTTTGGTTACTCTTTTTGGGGTACAAATTGCAGTTATTCTGAATTTCAGACTTTTGCCTATATTTGTGTCACTAAAGCTACACGCATAGCAAATTACAGCACTGTGGGGTCACTGGTGTACCCTGTGAATTTTGTCAAAGTTTAGTTTTTATTATGGCTAATAACTCAAAAACTACAAAAACTATACTGAAAATAAAAACGGGGTCGAAATGTACTAATAAAGACCTTTTATTTGATGTCTGATTTGACCTAATAGTCTCTTTTTCATTTTTTTTTACCCCTCTTGAACCCCAATATCTCAACAACCCCCCAACATTTTTGACTCATTTAGTCACACCAAAATTGTGCCATCACTACCTACCTATGTGTAAAATTTCACGATGATCGGATGAACGCTTCGAAAGTTATCCTCGGACAAACAAACATACATACATACAACGCCGATTTGCCCAAGTTGATTTAGAGATCTCACTTCGCTCGATCAATAAAAAAAATATTAAAAGTTAACAACTTTACGTTAACAAGACTTAATACTCATGATGGACATCATCGGACCTCTTACTCAGTACACAAACCCGTGATATATCCCACAAGGGCGTAGTCAGAGGCAAGTCCAAATATTACATTTGATATATGCCCACTTTTTGCATAGAAATTAAGCATTTACCTGACAGGATTTGAATCCGTGCGACGTCGGGGCAGGTCAGTTAGTATACAATAAGTAGGTAGGTATACAACAAACAATAATAGTAATCTTTACTTTTTATTCAAACCTATCTCGTCCCACTGCTGGGCAAAGGTCTCCCCCAAGTCTTTCCAAGCTTGGAATAATAATAAATAATTTAATTCAGGCAACAATGAAATAGTTACAGGATAGCACTGAACTTATTCAAAGACCCATAAAGATAGAGAAAGAAGATTATAGAGATAAAGACACATTATTATAATAACTTCTATTTTTTTTATAAGTGTATATTTACAAAAATAAAGTATATAAGTATTCTATCAGTTATCTGGTTCCCATAGTACAAGCTCTGCTTAGTTTGGGGCTAGATAGCGCTGTGTGAAATGTCCAGTGATATTTATTTATTTTTATTTACTATATGTATAAAAACTGCAATTTTAGATGTGAGTTCTCGGTGTTCAAACAATGAATCAGCAAAACCAATAACACAATATTCTACAGATTTTTGCAGCAGGGCTTAGTGGTAAACTTGGAACGCCCCCATAAACTAGGAGCGACATAAAAACAAGTGGCGATCAAATAGACCTCGTGCCCGCAATGAAACTAAAGCCGGAAAAGCTAATGAAAAAACACATTTGCAACTGCTAACAGATGGCGTTGCTCTGTCATACGCTGATTAACAATGGAAAGTGAATTGTCAATGTCATCATTATTTTCCAAGGAACTTGCAATAAAAAAACATTTTTGTTTGTTTATCTGACGAAGTGAGATTGTTTTAGATTTTGATATTATGTCTTTGAAATTTTGGCATAAAAACCATAGTTTTTGCCGGTATATCTCAATACAGCGCCATCTATTGGCGCTAGTAGTAACGCTAGTTAGAAGTGTTGGAAATAGTTTTTTTTTAATCGAAAATGTAAAGCCGTAATTAGGTAGTTAACTTACTCATTGTACTTTGGCGCGCAGACGATAGCGATAGCCTCTGGCATCATGAGCTGATACGAACATTGCGTGTGGAGATCAACTGACGACAAGAATGCCGTTTGTGTTGGATGCGTCTGAAAAATATTTTTTTTCCCATCACTCTTTTTTAGGGTTCCGTACCTCAAAAGGTAAAAAAGGAACCCTTACAAGATCACTTTCTTGTCCGTCTGTCCATCTGTCTGTCTGTCCGTGTGTCACCACCGATTTTCTCAGGAACGGGTCGACCTAGCAAGTTAAAATTTATACCAGATACTGAGGTCTATAGTCCCTATTAGGTATATACAAATCAAGGTCCTGAGTGAACACGATAAAAAGATATGAGCAAATTTAGATTTTCGCGAAAACTTGTAAGTACCAAAATTTAGCTTAATTTAAACCTTTTTTTATTTTTCGGAATTTTCCCTTTACTTGTGCTGTAAAGACCTTGCTTTTTACCAAAGTTGACAATTCTAGGTCAACCGGAAGTACCCTATAGGTTTTGGGTCGAAACCCTATATGGTAGTTCCCTTTGACCTAGAATCACGAAATTTGGCAAAAAGCAAGGTAGCATAAATAAAGGAGAAATTCCAAAAAATAAAAAAAAGTTGTATATTAAAAGGTGTCCCCATACATACATAGATGACGCCAATTACGATAGTCCTCTGAGTTGTATGGGCGCTCATACAATATAGAGGAGAATGTTTAGGTACGGAACCCTCGGCGTACGAGTTCGACTCACACTTGATCGGTTTTTTTTAAATTTATTAAGGAATAACAAACAACTACAATATGTACAGGTACAGGTTATGTTAGTACTTGGTATCCATGTGTGAGCTATTGATACTGTAGTCCAAGAGGTTATCCACGGGTCAGATAAATACGTTTTATAAAAAGAACATTAACGGAATTGGGCTCCAGTACGTTTATCAAGGACAAACAGTCCAGTTAGGTATAGCTTTGCCCACTAGTGGGAAAGCATAGTCTAGTAATTAAGTCATAAGTGAAGTACAGATTGTGGATGATAATGATGAATCTCCTATCTGACGAGTTCCGTGGCACAGTGGGCGAACAGGCTAAAGTTGTATTAAAATAGGTTTTTTATAAACTAATTATCAAAGAAATTTTAAATTTTCCAACAACTTTAATATCAAGTCCTAAAAAATCAATGAAACTGCCTGTATAAAATAGTTAAGCAAATTATATTCATTCGCCATGTAAGTAGGTACCTGTTAAACTGACTAAGTGGCATCGTCGCAAAGGCGTCGCCGATTTACGTTCAAAATTGTTATCGATTACTGGATAAAGATTCAAGCTACAGTTGTTAAACCTACGTTTAAAATCAGTTATACGATTCCGGAAACATTACCCTCCTTCTGCGCGGTCGAGTAAAAAGTAGCCTGTCTCAATCCCGGTCATAATCTATTTATAGTCATTTAGTCGTAAAAAGGTAACAAACAGACAGAGAGACTGAGATGAATTTATCGAATTTAAATATTAGTATGTATGTAAATATTCATCAATTATCTGTTTCCCATAGTAGCTCTTGAAAATAAGCAATATTTACTTACATGTATCCATCCCAGTGTGATGAGATTATGCTGGTCCTGGTAAAGGAAGATGTCCTCTTCATTGTTGGTGCTGCAGGAGTCCGGAGTGCCCGACTGCTTGGGCACAACCACATGTGTGATTTTCAGCTGATCCCGTTCCTGTAAACATAATGAGTATTACCACAAAAAAGTTAAACACCCGCTAAACACTGTTTAAAACAAATCCTGAACAAAAGTTAGTAAGGATTTTTTAAACACGCCTTAAACAGTGTTTAACTTTTATTGTTGTAACAAGCGTACTCTCTATTAACGACTAGACACGTAAGAGTAGAGTTCCTTGCGAAAGGGCTCGCCCGGGGAAGTACTACCACCATACCTATTTCTGCCGCTAAGCAGCATTGCCGTGTTTCGGTAGGAAGGGCATGATTGCCGGTGAAATTACAGGCACATGAGGACCTGTATTTCTCAAGTTGTAATTATATGTCAAATAATTACAATAGAAGAACAAGGTATGTCAAGTTATCGGTTGATAATAAACATGTCAAATGGAAAAATAATAATAATCAAAATGTCAAGTAATTTCGTATTATAAATTTTATCTAAACATGTTTACATCCTACCTAAGTACCTATAAGGCCGTGCGCTGCGTTAAGCGGGTGCACGGCGCGGGCATCCGACGCGGGCATCCGTCGCGGGCATCCGCGTCGTGCTCCGTCGCGGACAAATAGCCCGTCGCGGGTATCCGCAACGACCTCCCGCTAAACGCAGCGCCGCCAGTACAATTTTAGACGTGCGGGTGTACAGTCGATTCATAATGGATTATTTGTTGATATACTACCTAGCCAAAAGACGACGTAGACAACAGCGGCAGCCAATCAGCCCATATGTCTCGTCCAGATTGTTGTGTGGAGAATTTGTAACCAAGTTTACGCTATTAAGAGAAGATGAGAGGAGATTTTTTAAGTATTTTAAAATGTCAACGTCTACATTTGGTGAATTATTTTCGAAACTTGAACCATATTTGAAACATAGTGCTAATACTCTAAAAGTAAGAAGTGTATCAATTATATTACCAATAGAGAGGTTGGCAATAACGGCAAGGTAAGTAAATAAAATGCTTTTCTTGATATAAAATATTTTTATTTTGTCAGTCAAGATCACGCATGTATACAACCAAATCAGTTATTGGACTTATCATAATCATAAGTAACAGTAAAATCACAGTGATTGGATTTATCACTTATTATAATTAACAATATTTTAATCTACAATTACTTTAATGAGAACTAAGTATAACAATTTGGTAGTGTAGGTACATACGTAAAGTAAATCAAAATCACAGTCATTGTAATTATCATAATTAACAATATTATAAGGCTACTTCCAATCTTTGTCTTTCTTCAAATAGAGTATAAATGCAGCAAATAATTGATAATAGGATTAATGTTCTGCTTGAGTGTCATTTGTCACTACGATGTTCGATAAATCCTCCAATGTAATAACATTGTCTCTTTCAATGTCAATTAATAAGTTTAATACCTTTGATCGAAACAATAATTTTTGATATGTAGACAATTTTTTTATGTTTGGCATAATAGATTTAAAAAATGACAAGTCTTCATCATTTTCTTCGTCCTTTTTGTGTTGTATGAATTGTAATAATTGTATTTCAAAAGGAGTCGGCGACGACGCCTTTTTACGCTTTGATTGTTTTTGCGTTTCTCTGCTTGCTGTGTCATTTTCATTTCCAGATGTACTGGTCTCAGGTATTAACACCTCACTAGTGTCAACTATTGGGTGTTGGGACAATTCAAGTGTACTTGTATGACCCGAAGAGTCGTCCTGAGAATTTTCCAAAGATTCTTGTCCTTCTACTCTTTTGTTAGAGTCCAGAAAAGTCATAATATTATAATAGCTGTACCCTTTTCCTTTTTTAGCACCAGAACCAGACTTAAGTTTCTTGTTACTAGCTTTGACTTTCGTATAGCAATCTCTCGCGGTTTTCCATCGCGCTTGTATTTTTTTTTCTGACAAATGAAAAATAATACATACTTAAAAATTAATTTTGTATTTTTCACAGGTACTTAGTAAGTGGACATACTTTCGTGGATATGCACTTGGCGTACCATGCGGGACAATCTACCATCCGAAAAATTGTTAATGATGTCTGTCAAATTATATGGCAAAGACTGAAAGAAGAATGTATACCAGTATTTACACGTATGCGATGGGAAGATATAGCAGAAGGCTTTTTAAGCAACACAAATTTTCCTAACTGTTTAGGTGCTGTAGATGGAAAACATATACGGATTATAAGACCACCTCACAGCGGATCACTTTACTACAATTACAAACATTACTATTCCATTGTCTTGCTTGCAATGTGTAACGCAAACTATGAATTCACCTACATAAATGTTGGAATACAAGGTAAAGAATCTGACTCTTCAGTTTTCACCAACAGCACTTTATTTCAACAGATGCAGGATGAGCTATTAGATATTCCTCCTCCAAAATCATTGCCAGTGCTACAAAATAATAAACCAACCAATACTGCAGCTACCACACCAGTGCCATACGTCATAGTTGGGGATGAAGCGTTTGGACTGTCTACACATCTTATGCGACCATATGCGCGGGCTATTGCAATGGATCATAGAAAGAAAATATTTAATTATAGATTGTCAAGAGCTAGACGTTACATTGAATCAACCTTTGGAATAATGGCCAATAAGTTTCGAATACTTCATCGTCCACTTAACGTTTCTAGAGAACATGCCATTTGTTTCATAAAAGCAATTTGTATAATGCATAATTTTGTACGAAAAAGAGACGGACTCGGTAATATCAGCGATGTTGTCATAACACCCCGCCATATCCGCGATATCACAAATGGATTTGGGCTAGTTCAAAGAAACTCGTATACAATACGAGATCAGTTCGCTGATTACTTTGCCACAAACGGTAAGGTATCGTGGCAAGATCGCTGTATTTATTGATTATTTACTTAAGTTAAAAAAAATTTGCTCGTGAAGAGGTCACAATACAATAGTTAAATAACAATTAACATAAGTAAATACAAAATGTTTACTAAGCCTAAAGGAGGGTACAGACTATGTAACATATTACATGTTATTTTAACATGTTTTATATCATTCAGTGTCTACATTATCTGACACTTGTTATATAGCAATGTCGTATAACATGTTATGTTATATAGTCTGTACCCACCTTAATAAATGAAAGAAGTAAATAATTATGTAGTAAATAAATTTATAAAGTCATAATAAAAAGTAAGAATTTACCTGTTGACTTTTTTTCTGTGTCACTGAAGTCCTCATAATTTTCGTATAATTCTTTACAAATCTCGAGCCATGCAGCTTGACGCGCATCCCTGTCTTTATACAAGTTGTTAGACAGATCCCATAAAGCGGGGCGACATTGCACTTCTAAAATAACACGTTCCGTATCAATATCACTCATGTTTATCAACTTGATTGTACAAGCACGGCGCGTGCGACACAGATAACGCAGCGGCTGCTCACTGATTTTCTAGAAACATCTCCGCTCGCGTGCTCCGTCGCACGGACACGCGAGCGTACCCCCGTCGCCCGCGACGCGTGTGACGGGCGTTCCGCCTTACGCAGCGCTGCTCTATGAATTTACATGAAACATCACCCCGCGCGGGTGCCCGCGCCGTGCACCCGCTTAACGCAGCGCACGGCCTAAGTCACGGCACGTAAGTTTAGCGCTGAGCGATACGCGGAGGGGATAGCTGCGCATGGGTACTGTCGCGCACGCAATACAATTATAACTTAATTAATTATTAGCTAAATAACGTTACTGACATTATTTTAATGTAATGTCAAATCGTAAGTCTAGCGCTGAACGAAATGTGGAGGATAGCTGCGCATAAGTATCGTCACGCACGCAAATAATATTACCTATAGTTATAGTTTATTTCCAATTCCAAAGTCCAACGATTTATAGTAGGTACCTAAGACATCATTTTTAACAAGTTTATGGGGAATAGAAAAATAAAAACATTATCTGTTAATTTGTAAATTTTTATTTTAGATTTAAGTCTAGTCTGAATCAGAGAATGGTATCACGCATTCAATGGTGTCTGGACAGGGCCTTTTGCTTTTTGAGGGCCCGGAATCAGGGCTGCTTCGTTCATCGGCACTAGCAGCGTCATCTTCATCAAACTCACCAATGCTATTCTCTGAAGTATCTCCATCAACGTGAATAATGAATTCTTACGTTACCAAATCCACGACATGATCACTCTTTGCATATTGCTCTTCTATATCCTTCACTTTTTTGCGTAACTTTTGCCAATCCCATGCACCCATCAGCAAAACTTTTTCTTGAATTAGTTCTGTACATTTAGTAATACTCCATTTTACATTTTTGCTGCCTACATATTGTTTTAAAGAATAAATTAATTCATCAGTTTCCCCTTTTAAAAAACAATTCACGTCATAAACCATTTTCCTTGCCTGTCTTTTCAAAACAGTGTTTCTTCTAGGCATATTCATTTTAAAGTCACAAACAAACTTAAAAAAACTAACAAACAAACTTAAAAAACTAAATTTAACAAACAGGAATAACAATACAATTAAGAACGCGATGCGCTCGGGGCGTCGTATCAGTGCGGGGAACAGAAAGCGACTCGAGAGCCAATCAGCGCTACGCTCGCTCGCCCTTCATCCCGCTAGCCCCCCTCAGGTACCTTATTTTTTACTTCTGCGCAATAACGGTCAGCGCTAGACTTACGTGCCGCGACTAATACCTATATTAATAGGTACAGATAATACAAGAATAATATTGATTACTGTATGCTGTATATCTGTAGACCATGCAAATATTTGTCACGCGGCGGGAATCGAACCCGCAACCTCCTGCGTCTCAGCCGGCTATTCGCCCACTGCGTCACAGAGGTCGTCTTAGTTCAGATAGATAGATTAATTTATTCTACCAGAATTTCCTAGTAGAATATTACTAGATAGTGTTAAAAAAAATGTAAGTACTTGTAATTACTAGAGCCGTAACTGGACTCTTGTTACAAGATACGATACGTTTGTTGTTAGCTTTGCAGGAAACTTGAGTATGTATTGCGTTGATAAATTATCTAAATCCCAAGTGTATTAGATGTTTCAACTATTGAGTTTATAGTTGATTCCCTATAGAAACAAATGACCACGTTTTAGGCGAGGTCTGAATAATAATACAGATTGAATAGATTCTTTAATCGAACCCGCAAACATTATCAAATCCATTCATTTTTTTTTATATACTATGGAGTTGGAACAAGCCTATGGCCCACCTGATGTTAAATGGTAACCACCGCCTATATAATCAAAATAGTTTTAACCCATAAAGATAAACTTTAAAGTTTTACAGAAAATAATCATACATACAAAATACAAAAATTCACATTAAAACGTTTAAGGACAAGTTAGCAAGTACATGAGTACAATCAGAAACACATGTCATAACAATAAATAAACATGTGTGCAATTCACACGTGGTAGAAGTGAAACCTTCAAACATTTTGGTTTCAAGATAATGAGATATGATAAAATTTCGGCAAGATGATAATTGTAGGTTTTAGTAATGATCATAGTGATGCAAAGATAGATAATTATTAACACGAGTGGAGGGAGTACGAAGCAAAGCACAAAAAGGACCACGAACATAAGATACACTGTATAATGCTTCCTATCTCATTTTCTCCCACGTTAAATCTTATGAATTTATGTGCCTGTCTCTTTTTACTGACGCTTTTTCGTTTCATCGACTTTCAAATCACGACGATGCTAAAGAAGTTTTCACTTCAATAATTAAGGGTTGATTAATACAGTCATAATTAAATAGTACTTAAGTCATCAGCAAGAGCTTCGTCAAGGGAATAGGAGGACTTTTCCATCAGGACAGTAAGACTCCTTCTGCGCAGTTGGGTAAAAAGTAGCCTATGTCACCCGGGGATAGTGTAGCTTCCCAATTGTGAAAGCTTTTTTTAAATCGGTCCAGTAGTTTCGGAGCCTATTCAGTGCAAACAATCAAATCTTTCCTCTTTATAATATTAGGACAATAGAAGCAGCAATAATGAGTAAAAAAACAGTTACTGAAAGGATAAAAATTACTAAGTAGCACCTCGTGTGTGCGTGATTGAGTGCATATGCTTGTGGATGAGTGAGCCAATGACTTTGTTTGTCTAAGGATATCCAAATATCGAATTCGATCTCGCAGATTAATCTCACAGACAATATAAAACATACCAGTATACCAGCCAGAATGCCGCACGTTTCAACGTTCTTAGCCGTATTAGCTGCAGCGAGGCGTAGGAAACGCGACAGCAGCGCTGAAGGAACTAACACAGTGCGGAGTTGCTGCGACCCGCATAAAGCATCACTGTAGGCGCCCTCACTGGAAAACAAACTCAATCATTAAGGCTAAGTTCATATGAACGCGCGGTACAATAACAGCCTCCTCTCTCCATAACATCGTTGTGCCCAACAGGGTCATGATCATGATCATGTACGGTCATGATATGGACGGTAGCGCGCGGTAATGTAGACGATAAACACTATTTAATTTGATCTTGTACCGCGCGGTTAGTAGTTCCGCGCGGTACCGCGCGTTCATTTGAACTTAGCCTTATTGTATTGCACAATGTAATAATAGGTGGTAATTGATAGGTAGGGGAGGGGTGGTATGAAAGGGACACGTATTGAAAGGGACAACTCAAATAACTGGTAAAATATAAATAATTTCGGGACAACACTATTTTTGTCGTATGGCAACCTCGATGCAAGCTCGTTCACAGCTAACTTCATACTCCTGTCATTTCAAACATGGCGGAATCGTGCGAGTGTTGTTGTTGTGATTGAATATTATTTTTGCTGTTATAATTGTGAAACGTTTTATCGAGTGCTGCGAGTTAATTATTTACGTGTGTATCACTTTTTAAGATAGCTGGACATTCACAGATACGAAAACATAAGGTCAGTGAACTTTAACTTGAAATTGCATATTTTGTGGTTATGTTTTCAACTTTTGTATGATATTTATGAAAGGGACACACCAAACGGTTATGAAAGGGACGTCCCCTTCGTAACTGTCCCCTTCAAGACTGCTATTTTTCACTAGGTATCTAATAAATTTATCACTTCTTTTTCAGATAATAAATGCCACCTAAAAAGAAAACGCGTGTCGATAAACAAAAAATAGACGACGCAGTAAATGAAGTATTACGGACAAATATTTCTGTGAGATCGGTTGCGACGTTATTTAATTTAAGCAAATCACATTTGCACAGATTGGTCACCAAAGCTAAAACTTCTGAATGTACTACATTTGTTTATGAACCAAACATTGGCAATAAAAGAGTTTTCACGGTAGACCAAGAATGTTCGCTGGCAGATTACTTGAAGACCTCCGCAAAAATGTGCTATGGCTTGACAACTAAACAAGTCAGAGAACTAGCATATCAGTATGCTCAATCATCAGTAATAGATCAAGAATCAAACAAAAACAAAAGTAACGGGAAGACTAAAAAGAAAACAGAAAATAAGAAAAATGTTCAAGCTACTCAGAAGAAGAAAAAGGCTGCACGAAAAATCGCAAGCAGTAGCAGCAGCAACGATACGTTGTCAAATGTAGATACGTATACGATACGATAATTATATGATATTTCTGAAAATGAAGAAGTCACTCCAGGATTAAGAAATCGCAGCATTACAAAAGGTAAAACAGGAGATAATGACCAATGTAATTTTTGTAAGAAAAAATATGCAGAAAGCACTGAAGATTGGTTTTAATGTAAAATTTGTACAAATTGGGCACACGAAACCTGTGGCGTTAAAGGTAGTTTTAATTTTTTTTGCTCTCATGTCACTAAAAACCACAATTATTGGGACTTATCTAAGTTGATTACTTTTATAAGACTGTAAGTCAAACTTTAAGGAGGCTGTTGATTATAATTCTATCAAAAAAGCAATAATTATTTTTCAAGTTTTTTAAGTCTAAGAGAAGATCTATAAAATTGTTTTTTTTTTCTTTAATTTTATATAAGTGTTTCATTTCTTGTTAAATAAAAGGAGTCTGTTGATTTTAAGTATCATATGAAAAGCTGTACCAAATAATTTTTAAGTTCATTAAAGGTATCTGAGAAAAAATTATAATATTGTTATTTTCTGTTTAAATTATAAAAACGTACTTGATTATATTAATATGTAAGATGAAAACGGTAAGATTTCAAAATATAAATGTATCTAGTCACTTTTAAATTTGATTTTTAACATACCTATGTAGTTATTGTATTCATTTTCCCTTGAAATTAGGTACTGTCCCTTTCATAAATCACTGCGTCCCTTTCAATACAGTCGATTTATGAAAGGGACAAAATACACATTTTTTAAATGTGCTAAAATAAACAACTAGGTATTGATTAAATACAATTATGGCATTTCATTTCAATAGTTAAATAATACACGCTTCTTATTCGAATCTAACCTTTTCCAAATATTTTTTCAATTCCTTACTAGAGCCTCAAAACCAAAAATGTCCCTTTCATACCACCCCTCCCCTACATGATCATGATGGACCCTGTTGGGCAAAGCGATGTTATGGAGAGAGAAGGACGTCATTGTTCTTGTTAGGTTAAATTCATTTTAAAAAGAAAACTTTCATATCTTTTTGTCAAAGTATATACATACAAAAAAGTAGGTAAGTCTATAAAAAATCAAAATTAAAAAAAAACAAAGTTTTATTTATTTATTTTTAGCCCTCTTGTGTCCCACGGCTGGGCAAAGGCCCTAAAAATTTTATTTACTTAAACAAAAAACATGTGTTTTTATTTAGTACTAGCTAATCCGCCCACAGCTTAGCACCCGTGGTTTTTCAATAAAAACATTACCCTCCTTTTGCGCAGTCGAGTAAAAAGTAGCCTTTGTCCCAACCCTGGTCATAATCTATCTAGATACCAAATTTCTACTAATTTTCGCTTAGTTTAAGTTAAGTAAAAAAACTAGTAACCTATTAACAACAAATATAAAATAGAAAATCTTAAAATAGAAAATCTAAAATGTCACAGGAAAGCAAAATACGCAATTTCGTTTACTTGGATGACTCGCTTACTTTTCCAGTTATTTTGATTTAAACACCAAACTACTAAATCGATTTTGATGAAATTTCTATGAAACAAATCCTTTCAAAAAAATAATTTTCAAATCAGTTGATAAATGATGAAGTTCTGAGGTAAGTAACATAAAAAACACAATTGAGAGCAACCTCCTTTTTTAGAAGTCGGTTAAAAAAACTGTCTTTCACTGACCTGTCAAGTCAACCGGACGAACTAAGAAATGTGAAGTAGTTGTGACTTACTTGTGAGGTCGTGAAGGCGGTATGAGCGGAGGGACCGGCTGGTAGTGATGGGGGGGCGCCCTCGGAGGCTCCGCTGCGAAGTCATCCGGGTACAGCACGCCGTCTACCGGCGGGGCTGAAGGACTCGCCGCCCATGCGTCCTGCACATCATATCATACTTTTAAACATGGGCCTTACCACAAAATAGTTCAACACCCGTTAACAGGTGTTTAAAAGAGTGCTAAGTTAGCTCTTACCACAAAAAACAAATAAACTGTTTAGCGATGATTAAAAAAATCTTTATACAAAAATTAGTAAGTAATTTTTTAAACGACTAACAGTTAAACTTTTTAACACTGTTAAACAATTCTCATCCGTTTAACAGGGTTGAGATAACAGTCACAGCCTGTTATCTCATCACATATCCATATCAACTATCAACTGTCATCACAGTACTCAATTCTTACCCATATCAACCTTCACATAATCAGTCCATCTCTTATGTAGCCTGCATCTTTTTCTATTTTATTTACCTATACTTTTGTTTGTTTTTTTTTTTATAAATCGCTACCGTTTGACTACGATCTCGCCTGATGGTAAGCGAAATAGTACCATTCAAGTTTCTTTCAGATTTACCTAACGTATTATTAACATAAATAAAAATAAATTATAAATATTGCTGGGCATTGCACACAGGTATAAAGAGTGGAAGAGTGGACTAGTGGTCAAATTGGACTTACCAGAACGCGGAAACCTTAAACCTTCAGATATTTTTAATTAAGTTAATCAAATTGAAATAAAATTAATATTTTTTTCCGACCGAAACGGAACGGTGATTTCACGAACCAGAACGGCGCCGGCGCGGCGGGCGTAGCGTTACGGTGCGTTCTGTGAACCGGAGTGAACTATATAGACTTTAATCATCAAATAAGACGAGTTAAAGTAAGATTTAGGTAACTTAAAATAGTAAAATTCAAATATCGATCTAGTCTTTTTAAGTTAAATGTCATAAACGGTATTCACGTAAACAATACAATGATAGAGTTAACTTTGTTTTTTGTTTATAAAAGGTATTTATTAAACATAAATGTTAACAGCGTATTACAGCTAAACACAGTTTAGTATAATAATATCTTGATTTAGAATAACTCAGCAGGCTATAAGCACCTTTATAAGTTTTTTGATAAAATATGATATGAGTTGACTGGCATGCGATTAAAAACTTTATATCAAGCTAATATTGAAATATTAAAGGAGCAGAATGCCAAAATATATTCAATTTATAATTCATATTAGGTCAACTTTAGTTATGTTTTTAAAATTGTATTACGTGAATTGGATCCCAGATGTTTTCCAATATTTAAAACACTGAAAATATTATGAAGTTACATTGCCACAGGGTTCAAACTTTTCAATAGTATTTACCTGTGCATTGTAATATCTGTTACCACCGTGATGGTTAATGTTACCATCACATATCACTTTAACTAGCACTGAAACTTGTTGACCATTGGTGCAGTACACTGGCTCGTAACGATACATTGATACTATCCAAAACAATTTTAAATCACAGCAATAATATAGGAATATTTTTAATCTCAATATGAGAAACTTTCAATGAGAACTATTTTACTATTTTAAAATCATTATTTAAATAAAAATGTAATACACCTATTCCCTAGGATAGACGAAATACCTGTGTTACTTATCAAGGTATTCATGTCATTAATGCTAATTATGTTGTGTGGGACGAGAAAAACTAGTTTTGAGTAGTTTAAAGTATAGTTAAAAGTGGATCTGTTTGCATAATTATTTATCTGTTTAATATATGAAACATATCTGTTATGTCAGATTGTATCTCAATTTTAAAGGTTACAGAAACAAAATGTCACAGCAAAATTTTATGTATAAACTAGCTGTTGTCCGCGACTTCGTACGCGTTACACTACTAAATGTGTAGGTAACCTAGGAATAAAGCTAAACTCGCTGTTGCAACTTGACTTGACACCCCATTTTTATCCCATGGGATCTGATTTATGGGATAAAAAGTAGCCTATCTGTTAATACAGGTTATAAATGTTATAATCTACATACATACTAAATTTCATCGAAATCGGTTCAGCGGTTACGACGTGATTGAGTAACGAACAAACAAATAAATAAATGAAAAAACATCCAAACTTTCGCATTTATAATATTAGTGTGATAGCTAACACGCCTGCGGCTTTGCACGCGTAGTTAGTGAATAAAACGTAACCCACATTCAGGTGGGTCTATCTATCTATATACCACATTTCATCAAAATAGGTCCAGCCGTTTAGCCGTGAAAACGTAACAAACAAACAAACAGACAGAGAGAGAGAGAAAGAGTTACTTACGAATCTATAATATTAGTATGGATGGGCATGATCCATTCCATCCAAAGGTTGTCTGGTAGAGATCGCTGTTTAGCGATAAGACCGCCAATTGTATACATTAGTTTGAATAATGTCAATTTTAATTGATTTGTTTTTTACAGTGTGCAATAAATTAATTATCCATGTATCTATCTATCTAATATTAACAAGTAAAATTTATAATACACACATAAAAATCCCTAAACTGACATACTCGTAGCTAAAAACCAACCTAGTTAAACTAGCTTTTTACTAAAAAGAACCGGGTCAAAATTGGTCCATCAGTTGGGAATTACAATGACACAGACAGACAGACAGATAGATAGACTACTCATAAAACTTATAACACACCTCTTTTTGAGTCAGGAGTTAAAGAGCACTTACATCATGCAAAAGATGTGGATGTGTGTCCTTTTTGTCCTCATCAGCCTGCAAGCGAAGTGCCAGTTTAGCATCTTCAGTTTCTTGCTTCTTTCTACGCTCCTCTTCTTGACGTCTGACTTCCTATAATAAGACAATATTAGTCCATAACTGGGTCAACATATAAGCATTGCAATTCAATAGGTCAATGGATCTAGGGTCTTGGTTCTAAAGGACATGCCGGTCTATCATGACCAGCCTAGAAAAGTTTCTCTCTAGGGAAGAAAAGTTTTTGACACTTTAGCTTAGAGAGTAGGAACATGACCGTACAAATGTAGAATGAGAATTGTTTAGTGGCTAAGGCTAGTTTAGGTACCTTTTCTTTATTATTTTTGTAATCTAAGATGTTAAACTGGATATTCACATCTTTTTTGTTTTATAAATGTGAAAATCTGTAATTAGCTATCTGGTAGACAGTCAATTACACTAATATTATAAATGCGTAAGTTTTGATGTTTGTTTATTTATTTGTTTGTTTGTTACTCAATCACGTTGAAACGGCTGAATAGATTTCGATTAAATTTGGTATGTACGTAGATTATAACCTGGATTACCGCATAGAATAGAATAGAATACTCTTTATTGCACACCAACTAAATTAAAAATACAATAAAATACACAAAAATTAAGGTAAGTACAATGGGCGGTCTTATCGCTAAAAGCGATCTCTTCCAGACAACCTTTGGATGGACAGGACAAAACAAAATCAAAAAGACTTTACATAGATTACTTTTAATCCCATAAATCAGTTCGCATGGGAGAAAAACGGGATGCCAAAGTTTATATATGTATTTACAACGCAGGCGAAGCCGCTGTCAACAGCTAGTACTTAATAAAGTGTGACTTATTTAATTATCAGCTGTTGGTTTTTCTACAAATAAATTAAGTTATAGAAATAGCTTACTGCATTTTCTATCCAAGCTGTGTGTTCTTTGGCAAACTGCACAAGTAACTTCTGCTTAAGTTTTTCTGCCTTTGGCATCACCTCTTTTAACTTGGATTGGTTCACTGCCTTCACTTGTACAGGCACGCTGGCATACTCCGGATGTTTCCTGATCTTCTCCAAGAATAGAGTCATAAACTTCATGTACAAGATGTACGCATTCTCAAGACTTCCCTCAGCAAGGTACACATTCGCCATCCGCACCATTTCCAAGCCAGAACGATAGTACCTAAAATATTATATTTTTATTCAGGTTAAATAAGCATAGCAACAATTTAATGAATAGAAGCTTATAAACAACGGGTAGCTTACATTTATATTGACCCTGAACATTAAATTATGAGTAATGGGCTAAAAAGATGACAAAAACACTGGTGAGTCAGATGCTGTTGTTTATCAATTTTATTTTAAATTGATGGAGTAGTACCTTCGAGGAGGAACATTGGGATCCACTTCGACCATTGTCCCGTAGGTGGCTAGCTGCTTCACTCTGGCAGAGGACTCCAAAGAAGCAAGATCTACCGACTGCCTCCGACGTTTGTCTTGTGTCTGCATTATTCTATCACTCTTACACTATTGCAAAAACACTTATGTCTAGCGTAGGTATTTTTGTAATTGTTGTTGTTAAGGAAAGTTTTTCGTAATTAATGCCCTCAGAGTTACTTTTATGAAAAAGGTACCTATGGTTTGTTTGCAAGAAAAATTAAAACATCAGCTGGCTGTTGACCATCAATCAGTATGCGTGCGGCTGACGTCTGACTGACCTGACAGAGTCTGACACTCGTTACTTTTTAAATTGTCAAAGTTAAGCTGAATTATGCCAACGTCAAATAGTGTAAGTATGTCATTACCAAAACTTCGAGCGGAGGTGAGTGATATGACATAGAGCAGTACCTACGGCACGCTCTCTAACACATACCGGCCAGCGCGACAGGCACCGGCGCCGCCGGCCGTCGTCGGTCGGTGCGAGACTGCATTGCGTTGCTCTCTTTAGAGGAAGCTAATTCCATTACTAATGTGAAGAAAAAGAAGATGATTGGCACCGTAACGCCAAGAAGCAGCTTGTGCCACGTCTGTCAAATTCAAATTCAAATTCGTGTCGTACTTTCATAGCCCCTGCAAGTAGTTATGGCGCGGCGGCGGGTTACACACCTGAGACCCTTACCTGCAGCTCTTATAGGCACTTTAAGAACGGAACATTTCACGAGTAGCATGTGAAAAACAATAGGTATGAAATTAAAAATCATATACGTCACCTGCTATTTTCCTTCGCATAAACTGCTAAAAATCATTCAAATGAAAAAACTTTCAGTTTTCATCGTATATCGGTCACAGTCATTCAGGCCTGCTACAAATCAGTCGTTCGCATTTCTTCGGAATTCGTCAGGCGTTTTCGTTACCCATGATTTTACAAATGTGCAATACCAAGTGTGACATTACGGCATCTTATTGAAAGATCATCGCCTGTGATTTTTCACATGTGAAATAGCAGTGATAAAAAATAATCTTAAGTTCATATGAAAACCATCTAAAAGTAACAATAATTTCCATGCATATTAGGCACGGCTTGCATATTCTATTGCACATGTGCACCGCGACCCACACACACCGAAGACCGATGCAACGAGATAAGATAACTCTTTATTGTACACCAAAGTAAAATACAGAACATATTTTTTACAAACAGATTTAGTATAATGGGCGGTCTTATCGCTAAAAGCGATCTCTTCCAGGCTACCTTTGCATGGACATGATAATAATTGATCACATGACGGCGGTGCATCTATGACCATCATCGTCAGCTAAGTCGTCAGCCCTTCTCATCCCACTACTGGGCATATGCCTCTCTTCGTTGTCGCCATTCGCCTCTGTACTGCGCTGTTCTAACCCGCATACGACCTGCGATTTTTATAATGTCGTTGACCCATCTTGCCGGTGGACGACCTGCGTTCCTTGTTCCATCTCGGGGCCACCACTCAGTCAGCACCCTGCTCCACCTGTCATCACCGCGCCTGGCCACATGTCCAAAGAGATCGGCAAATCTACTTTATCTAACTAGTGGTTCGCCCCGAACTGAGTAACTAGTAACTTCTCAGAGTTGTATACATTGGTACATGCATTGGTTCCATATCTGACCGTAGACGGAGACTGTCCAGTATAAGTGTTAATTATAGTGTTGAATATGTTGCTCTTACGGAACGTCTAATGCATCCCATTAACGACGTCCAACAACCAATATTGCGTTGGCGTTTTCCATAACATTAAATAACATACCTACCTTAGCGGATATGTTAGCATCTCGACCAATACCAAAGCATATTTATACACGGAGATCACGCTAAAATTACTAGACCCAAGAAAATATTTCTCTCCTTGCAGTATTTTATACAATCAACCAGAATAGTATCAGTATGTGGTAGAAGTTTATTGAATAAAATGGAATTTATGACTGATACTGGAAAATTACGGCATAATACATGGATTCGATAAACATTTTTTGGTTATAGTTGGGGTTAAGAAAATGTCATGTTAGTAAGTTGACACAGGATCCATTGAATAAGATACCTTTTGACCTCGAGACACCTTAGCTACCTTGGAAACTTTAGCGTTGGGTGAATGTAACCTATCATTATAATTGACCGTGCCTTTTCTCAGGTCCAACGGGGAGGATTTCCTACGCAGTTTATTTATTGCTACTAGGGAAAGAAACCACATTGCAAAGAATGGGATCGTTGCATAATTGCAGCATAATTGTTAATAGATGGCGAACTCTTAATTTTACTAGATGAAATCACTCTCACATGATGTTATGCACCAGTGCCATCGGCACGAATATTGTTTCTTTTGCGGGACCACCTTTTCCTAAGCTTTTGGAAAGGCCTATCGTCTCCCGTGCACCTTGCGTAACAAATGCGAGGGTCTCTAGTCCGTTGATTTATATGGAGGCCAAACAGATCACAAGATGACCGGTACGCGTCCGGATTTCTGCGATGCATAGCAGGCTTTGTGTTAGCGACATCTATTTGATTTATTTCACCATTGAGTATGTTTTTGTTGATTTTGGGACTCTCAGTGCCCTACTTGCAAGATCTTCTACAGTTACTGTGGCTTGGTGGTCGTGTAACTCTACTTCGAGTTTCTTTGCAATTTTATTTTTTCTATTGTCGGTTTTAGATTTATTGAACGACTGTATTTTGGTTTGATTTGAGCGGTTCCTAAAGAAGTACATCTTATGCCCCAGTGAAAAACTTCTTTTGATGTCACTTAGCGTTGCGTTGTTGCGTTTTTTTAGCTGTGAAAAACAAATGGGGTGTTATCCATCATTGTCTACAGCTGGACTTTACTGACTGCTGGTTTGGGTATAGGCCCCTAGTGATTTGCTAATCTCATTCAGGTACGGTCCTCAGGATCTACTTAATGTTCAGTCAGTAGGTCTAAGGAATAATAACTATAATGTACTTATTAAAATTAGCGTCAATCACTACAATTAAAGTCGCGATGTAGCGTAAGTTGGTTCTTTTAATTTTATTTTATTGTAGGTACCTTATCTATATAAGCGATCCAGGAATAGTCACGACTTACTTTTTGAGGGAATTCTAAAAGTCTCGCTATTCGATTTGAACTCTAATCCTTGTCCTATTGGACTGGTTCTCGCTGCTTCTGTTGTACTATCTTGGTGTCTCTTCTATCATGTTTGGCGGCTCCTTTATTATCTATCACTTTTTTACTTGATTTGATCTTGATGCTTGAAGTACTAAAACTTATCACTCGTAATCGATGCAAATTCATAGTTATTTATTACTATCCCTAATAAAAAATATCTTAGATAAATATTTGATAAAAAATCAATCTGTTACAAATAATAAATATCAAAACAAATTTAATGACAATGACAGTACCTACGATCAATACCTGGATCAATACTGTCATAAAAAAAAACAAAATGCTATAAATACGTTTTGTTTATGATGCAAGCAAAGCAGTTTCATTGCAACATTAATGCACAGCATTTGCACAATTCCAAGCAAAGAAAACAGGGTGTCCAAAGTCGGATTCCTGCTAGAAAAAGTAACAAATAACCCAAATTTTTGCATTGCTTCTTGATATCCAAGCGCGTAGGATAGAACCGCGGCCATCGGTGATACAGCCATAGTTGAGGCGGCCTTCTTAATGCCAGCGAGTAGCAATCGCCAGCTGCTCTTCCCAAGTAGTTTTCCCGAATACAAGACTTTATTTCACTTGAACTGGAGCTTCGGTCGCAGTTTTTGCTTGAATAATTCGAAGTTGCATGACAGAATAACTTTCCTAAGTTCGGCTCTCTTAAAACTCGCCCTGTATTTCCCTGCATTAAACTCTCGAACGGCCTGCTAAGTAAGTAATTAAAACACTCTACGACTGTACAAGGATCTCGTTTCAAATTCACACCCATATTTTTCTTGTGCTTGGGATTTGCATCTCGTCCGCGTGTTTTTTTCAGTTTATTGCAAGTACATTTATCGCATTCATGAACTTTTTGTTTGTTATCGAGTGTGAGTAATAATTTCTTACGAGCACTGCGTAATTTTGCGGCTGCCGCAAACCTAAAACAGACTTAATGTCTGTTTTTGCTTTATTTTCCTTTCGTTTATTAAAGTTGATTATCTTCCGCTGCAGTTCTTTGTCTTTCTTCAGTAACTCTTGTTCTTTCTGTTTCAGTTCGAGTTCTCTTCTTTGATGTTCATCGAGGTATGTGTGGTGTTCTCCATTTTTACATAATTATGCAGTCTTCTACAGAGCAGTTGTTTTTGCATCGTCTCCACCACATACTTGCACCTGCCTTGTTAATGTGCCTGCCCACCGGAATGTTATTCTATACGTAGCCAGAATTTTTATTTGTACATTCGTAGGTATCTAGTGTTCCAGTGTAAGTAGGCTACTTTTAATCATTTAGAGACTATTAAACTTGCGTTGTACTTATATTATTAACATTTTAAATCTTTTTTTAATTTTTATTTGTTTTTCAGGTAATTTTTTAACGAAAATATGTTAGGAATGAAGCACAGTTTGAAGCAATTGATATTATGGCAGTTATAAGTGGTCGTTGTAGATTTTGACAGTGTTATAAAAATATTTTCACACCACCTGTTTAACAATATCAAATTATATGTCATGTAAGCCTCACCGAAAGCCTCAGAGAATCCCCTACGGCTGAGCCGGGAGTAAAGTTGTACTGAATTTAATTAACGTGATTTGATTTTGCAACCTCATCTGTATTAAAATTTGAACCAAAGGGATCTACACAATAAGAACTTATTCGGAAATCGAACTAACCTCTGCACAAAATGCACCAATATCACAGAACGAGGGAAGCCACCATTAGGTAGTAGTCCTTAGTAGAGTAGTCGCTACTCGCTAGGTTAGGTAACGGGATGTGTATATGGCTTTCCGTCTTCTGTACATCCCTAAACTTGAATACGTATTTTTCCAAGGTGTGATTTAAAATCTGTGCATATCTGTAAATCCGAACGTCTTATCTAGGCGACAAAAAGGGAAGGAATTTCGGAGTTTTAAAAATAATTATGTCCCCTAGACAGTGACGATTTCAGTACCCCAGTCAACGCCAGTAGATACGGTTTTTTACAAAGCCATTTAAGCTATCGGGATTAATTTGAATGAATCAAATAGCTCGCCGCTTGGATAACTAATTAATGACTGACAACAGTGGGAATTAACTTTTAAATTATGTACCCGATGCAAATCTTTCTGGAGAAATAACGGTACCTACTGGCGAATAAATGTGCCGCGGTAAGAATTTAACTCGAAAACATTTTAATTAATGCTGGCTGACGAATGTGCATTCTGTTTAACGACCTAATGGCGGTTCTTATGAAATAAATAATGCTAGTCATTTAACACGCCCTATCTAAACCCAAACTAAAAAACAAAAAAAAAATCTAAGCATAGCTTGTACAATGGGAACCAGATAATTGATACAATACTTATATAGATTTTTTTTTTAAATACTACTTATAGAGAAACAACCAGGAACAAATATCTGTAGATCATGCAAACGAACCCGCTACCTCCTGCGTCTCAGCCGGCTATTCGCCAACTGCACCACGGAGGTCGTCAATAAGTAAATAAATAATGCTGGACATTTCCACAGCGCTATCTAAACCCAAACTAAGCAAAGCGGTACGAAGTAGGTACGTTGGTATAGGAACCAGATAACTGATATAATACATATATTTTTTTAAATAGGTACCTTACTTTTAATAAACAGGGAAACATCAAGCCCCTTAACAAATATCTTATATCTATAAAGATTTGTTCTCCGGCGGGAATTGAACCCGCAACCGCCTGCGTCTCAGTCCGCTATTTGCTCACTGTGCCACGGAGATCGTCATACTTATGACGACCTCCAAAGTCTATCTACAGAGTGCATCGGAATAAAATGTTAACTTAGAGGTCGTTGTCCTCTCTATCGAGGGCAAGGTCTGTTCTACCACTTTTCGTAGATATACCTATTACTTTTCGTGATATTTTTCACTGAATAAAAACTTGGAAATAATCTGCTGTGTTTGTTGTTTATTATTCAATTAGGTAGTACTATATCAGCTGTTTTAAGTGCATATTCGAAGTCAAACATTTATTAAACTTATGGTCATGATAAATCTTAAGATAAGTAGAAAGGCCACTAAACTGATTTAATTAAAGGTGTGGTAGTATCTATAAGTCCGAACAATAAGGTAGTATCTATAAAAGTTGGATGATCCGTCATCCAATTTTACTAAAACTTTATTTTTAGGAAAAGTGTACTTCTTGGGTTCGTACTTTTTGCTTTGTTTTAAGGTATGTACCTATTTGGAAGCACCTGTAGATAAAGTACTGTTCATATAATGTAGGTAGAGTACCTATTAGTGGACATTATTTTATTTTATTAGTTATCAAACTATTAATACATTGTTCTTATCCCTTAGAAACTAAATACTAGGCTTAGGCCTCTTTATAACTCACTGATCTAAAACAAAGAATCTATAAAATAATAAAGAAACAAAAAATACATTGTACAGTAGTTTCACTAATCCGGCACTTCAATAGTCCTGTACGTCCAATAATCCGACACCCTCCATTCACGCCTCCCTACTCTCGTTCCGCGCTTGCACACATATTTTATTTACTTATTTTTTTTCTATTCAATCCAATAACACGAACATTCCAATTTTAAATAGTGCCGGATTAATGAGACTCTCCTTTTATTTCCAAGCGTGTTCATTCCAAATTGTAGATCAGGATTACAAAGGTAAATATACCATACCTTAGAAATAATATCGTAAAAGAAACACACTGATTACGGCCTTCTATAGTTAGTTTTCAAAAAACCAATTGCCATCTGTTCGGGATATCTCCCACAATCTCTATCCTTTCGCCAAATTGACCTCCGGCCTCAGAGTTGAGCTTCCTGCGTGAGGTCAACGCAGCAACAGCAACCAACTACAATCTACATAGATTGGCAGAATACCGCCCGACACCGTCGCCGTCGCACGCGCACGTCCGCGCTCGCGCTAATGTGAAGTGACAGACAAAACCAGTGGACTTTACAAGTTACGTGCAAAGTGTTACCCAGACAGGAGTCGGATTCAAGCCCCAGGTATTTTTAGTCGCGAAACAAGCCCAACTGGTTTCTAAGGATAAATCGCGAAAGTTCCTCGGAATTTAATGCCGGGTGTTTTAATTAAAGTAAATATTAAAACCATTAATATTTCTTTAAGCCTCGTACTCAAATAAAATAAAATGTAGTAGGTACTAAAGTTGCAAAAAAATCAGCAGAGCGCAAGGAACCTTTCCCCACATAGGTTCTTTCACTAGCCACAAGGCCCATTCAGGGCCACCGTCGTTAGCCTGGTCACTGACCTAATGCAGGGTGACCAAGAAACAAACGAATGTTTAGTCTTTCATCATAGAATTTTCAGTGACCTGAGAATTCCCCTACAGATTCCTTCAAAATTATAAAACAAATATTTTATAATAGTTGTAAAATTCAACAGATATTTTAGTTTCTTTGTGGCTGAAGTTTCAGTGGACTATAAAATCTATTTTCAGTTTTATTGCGTTGTGTTCGTATTTACATCGTACAGTATAAAAATAGCCAAGACACCTTATGCTATGCAAACAGTCACGGAGACTGTTCCATTGTCCGCTTATCAGTCTATACTTATGTATGTACGTGTGACCACAAGATAACACTTCCACATGCTAACCTACATATAATTATATACATATATATATAATGCAGTTTATCTTTGCTTTACAGGTCTTTGTAATGAAATGGCGCGCTACCAGATGCTATTAGTCCTCGCTGCGTTGGGTAAGGGACTTTTTATTCATATACAATCGCAGAGGGCAACCAACTTCATGGGAAAGTTTCTCAAGGAATGAGCTGTTGCATAGATACTTACCGAGTTCTAACTTGTGTCTTATCTAGCTTGTAACTCTATTATTTAAATACGCTTGCGAAAAATAGTTATAAGATTATATGTAGCTACAAAATAAGTTGTAAGTTTAATTAACCCCTGTTTAAACGAAGAAGACAAAGTAAGCAGTGTAGTAAAATCCATGATTCATAGGGAATTTAAATTGCATACGGACACTTATCTTCATATAGTTATTAATAACTAACAGGTAATATAAACACGCAACATTCAAATTACCATACAAACCGGTAACGTTTCGTAAATGCTAAAAGGTAAAGGCAACATTACAAAAAGTTTTTGTTTCCAATTAACGAAAATTGTAGGTTAAGAGAAAACATTCTCCAAATCTCCCACACCGATCACGACCTCCTGCATAGAGTGCTATCAATGAAACAATTTGATTCGCCGCCCACCCGACTTCTTGCGCCCCAGTAGACAATGATAGTACTTAGAACAATGTGCCACCGCTAACAACAAATACCCGCTACTGAGTAGGAAGCAGCAATTGAGAACATGCCTGTACTAACGCAGCGAATAAAAATAGTGTTTTGAGAAAACTATAGATTCCATTCAGTCCATTACCTCCTAAATGGAGCTCTATCATTGAAACAATTTGATTCCGCCCACCCGACGGCACACAAACACGATGATAGCCGGCACTTAAAGAACAATGATAAAACCGCTACTGTTAGTGTGTTAGTGCCACTGTAGGAAGCAGTTGTAGTGTTTAGTTTGAACCATTCTTGAAAAAACCTACGTTTATTTAACACACACAAAAACATAATTACACAAATAATTTACCTACCTAACTAATAGGTAAATGTGCTTAGTTCTTGGAGGAAACTGAGGAATCACTGCATTTTTTTCGCCCCGCTCGATTCTCATCACCCTCCTGCCAGTGTTTTCAGATGGGTAATAATGAATATTTTAGACAACTCCAACACGCCCATCGAGATAAATTATAACATTTACTCGTATACACCATATTTTTCCCGTGTTCACCACATGTCCCATTTTATGAACTCCTGCGTCGAACTCGAACCAAAACCACACTAGAATCATCAAATCATCAATTAACAATTTTATACGAGGTACCTATATAATATTTTAGCAGCCGAGTAGACTTTAATAGTATTATTTGATAATACTAGTGGTTCACCCCGAACTGAGATCTCGCGAGTCTCCCATAAAAACAAAAAAATAATAGTCGTATGTAATCTTTGACTATCAAAATAGTGCCACGAAATAAAACCAAATAACTTGACCTACAGTTTCATTCAAATTACAGATAACGGAAGTTCATGTTAATTGGTTATTCTTTTATGGGGGTATAAATCGCTGTTATTCTGAATTTCAGACTTTTGCCTATATTTGTGTCACTAAAGCTACACAGATACCAAATTTCAGCACTGTCTGTCCCTGTTTGTCAAAGTTTGGTTTTTATTAAGGCTCAAAAACTACAAGTATTAAACTAAAAATAAAAACGGGGTTGAAATGTACTAATTTTTTTTTACCGTTCTTGAACCCCAATATCTCAATAACCCCCCAACATTTTCAGCTCATTTATAACAACGCTACTAGGTGTGATTCTCATCATTAGGTTGGATGTAGAAACCGAATAATCACCTAGATCACTTTGGGAAGAACTTTTTTATGAGGGGTAAAAAAGCAAGAAGCTTAAAAGGCCACAATGTCTCTGATGATTAGAAATTACAAGACAAAGTTCAGTACATAGTTTATTTATTTTATTTTTTTGAATTATTGGAAAACTTACAGCTAGGTTACAGAAAAGGTATTTGAGTAGGAAATAAACAAGAGTAAATACTACTTATTACAAGAAGGCCAATTAAAAGTTTCCGCAAGTAACGTAGGAGATGAATAGGCAATATATAAAAAGTAAGGTAGACGACACTTAAATTGAGAAAAAAAGAGATATAGGAAATATAGATATCAATACACACACACACACACACACGACATCGGATAAGTGCTTAATCTATATATTAAAGTAAATGTCACTAAGTAAGCGATTAAGCTTACTATATTTTTTGTGTTAAACAGATCAATCTCTGTATTTGCCTTAGCCAATGAATTAAAGGAGTTACAAGCTCTCACTATAAAAGAATTTTGCCTATAATTAGTCCTAACTCTGGGAACATAAAGAAGGTTAGGATTTCTCAATGCAGCTTTAACAGTTCGCAATCCTATTAGCTCCAGAAGCTCTGGGCAATCCAAAGTATTGTTTGCTATGTTAAACAGGTAAGTCAAATCGGCTATTTCCCTTCGTTCGGATAGAGGAAGAAAATGAAACTTACGACATCTTGTATTATTGTATTGTCAGGTAGGAATATTCGGGCTCGGTATTGGAGATAACGTAAAAACCGTCTTTGTATACCTTCTAAACGTGAGGTAGAAACGCGTGTTATTGTGTGTATAAACATGTTGAATCGCAAAGCTAAAATAAACAATTAGCAAGCCATTGAAGGCGCATAATATATGTTTTAGAGCTGTGTAAACTACAATCAATAACCGTATGTTTTTAAAATTTGTTTACTTCTTGTAAAAGACTTAAAATCACACTTTTTTTTCAATATAGGACCGTGAGAAGAGAATGGAATAAAGTATCATAATAAAAAATAATGAACATAATCGAAAATCAAGTATAAATGACTAACAAAGCAGAGTAGATACAATGTTTCAGCAGTATAAGTGATTTATGCAAGGTCAGCTCTCAAAGGATCTTTAACGGAATATCCCAGCCGTAAATCTGAGAAACGTAAAAAACATCGCCGATAGTCATAACGACATTATAATAACATCCATTAGTTTATCACCTGCAGATTCTCCGAACATCTGAGGTAGGTGGGTGGGAGTGATTCATTTAAGATTCGATACCGAATAGAGTAAAATACCTATGACTTATAAGGAAGTTAAAAGCCTTTTGGAAACAAGTAGTAAATATCATTTTACATAATGATTCATACCTTTCGGCCATGAATGAGACATGCCTCGCTTTACCTTACCGCGACCTTTGTCGGTCTCGGGAGAGTTATTTTATCTCAACATCTTTTTCTTACGAAATCATCTAATAGAATAATAATTATTGATTGATACTTTAATTAATATTGAATAGTTTGTTGAGATTGAAGGTATTCATCTACTTAAGTGTATACTATTAAATAACAATATGTAAGTATGTATTTACAAAAAAAAGTTAAAAGTATTCTATCAGTTATCTGGTTCCCATAGTACAAGCTCTGCTTAGTTTGGGGCTAGATAGCGCAGTGTGAAATGTCCAGGCATATTTATTTATTTTGTTTATAAAGTAAAGTTACTTTGCAATGTCATATTTTACTATTTTAATTTTTATTTTAGCAAAATGTAAGTCCATAGAAATATTGCAATGAAAACTTTTCTTATCTAAAAGTTATATACTCTATATAAGTACAGATTATTTGATAAGAGCAAAGCCTTCTAACTATGTAGTCCTTCGCCTAATTACTTTCCCGTCTGTTTAACTATTCGTTCAGGTTTAACCTTTATATTATATCGAGTGGTAGAGTTAATACAGGGTGATCGCTAAGCATGGCCCAAGCCAATATAGGACTTACCCAACGCGTAAGTTCTACCACCTTCTACTATGTAGGTGGTATCTGTTAGAGTTGTTTTACCTATTGGCCAAAATGACGAAGCCGATAATCCAACTAATCCGAACATATGACCCAAATAATCGTATAATCAAATAATCTTCGTTTACAAAAGTTGATACTGTGCCACCAGCGTCGATCCATTTTAGTTTTCTGCCACCTCGCTCCGCTTGGTCTTTGTTTAGTGCAGCACCCTGTATAATGACGGTAACCCCAGTGAAACGTGACCGAGACAAAGATTGTCTTACTTTGCAACATGCTTAGTTAGAAGGGACCTGACGCAGATATTACCTTACATGGAACAGGTCAGCGGTTCATTGTGGAGAATCTAGAGATCTGTGGAATTGCTGAGGTATTAAAGATTATAACAACTCTTTATAAACCAGCCAGGAATTGCCCTGAGCCGCTGATTGGCGCGAGGAACAGGCGTAGGTAAATTGATGATTTAAAATGATCTAAAATATTTCATTGAATAAATGAATTTTAGCTGATAGATAAAATGGTACAAAGCTGAGAGAAAAATTATGAATTAAATTCATTTTCTCATACATAGATGCAGCTAATGATGGCCGATTGACAATTCTACTGGTGACGTACATTGGCAGCTAGTTTTACATAAAAATAAATTTAAAATTATATACCTACATTTAACTGTTTCAGAATTTTACTTTACATTTAAACTTAGGAAATTTAACTAACTCTATAGTACATAGGTAAATCTCTACTACATCAGGTAAAACTTACATAAACCACAATTTATTCCAACAAGGTAATTCCATTATGACGTATGGTCACTCGGTAAAAGAGATAAACTGCCCGTAAACCACTTAACCAATTTACGACGGCTGCTAGACTCAATAACGGAGCCCACTATTACCAAAACGCATTAGTGTTAATAGCATTGTCGTATTTCGTTCAATTTCGTCGTATCTTCGGTTTAAATTATGTTTCGTCACTTGGGAGTTGGGTTATTTAATGTATGTGACATGGACGTTGAAAGCTGAAAGCTACAACAGGTAATATTTAGGTATATAAAAAAATCCTATACGCACTTTCTAGTCTATCTACCAAGATACAAGTTCGCAACAGCTTAGTATTTGGTAGATCCACATCCACATGGTACATGAAAGCAATCAAGAATTATTAATTTCATTTCATTTATTCCACTTGAAAACCTTTATGCCTCAACGGCCATTAGTATTTTTGTAATTGTATTGATGATGGCATTATCAAATTATAGTATTATTTCTATGATCTATTAATAAATATACTTTTTACTTCATACAGCGTATATCCGAGCGTTTAACCACTACCTCACATATTATTGTGATGATGTGGTGTGGTCGTGTGTACCACCTCTCCTGTTATCTCTCCTATATCCGTCGGGAACCAGCTACGACTCGCTTCTTCTTGAAAACGTGTCAAAAGTTTGACACTACTTTGTCAATTTTTCAAGGAGATACGAGTCGTAGTCGGTTACCGACGGATATAGGAACCCGCCATAAACCAATTTCAAAACAATAGAACCTATAAATATAGATAAACATCAGTCTAAATCAGTCATAAATATGTCTTGGAGATCAACAACAACGTGTTGCAAAACATATTACCAGCCTATTCACGATGTCAGCACGCGGAAGCCTGTACTTAGATGATCTTCCGGTTACCGTCATGGGAATCGACCGGTTACCAACTGATTTATAGTTTCTAACAAAGCTAATAAACCACACTAAAGAAAGTGAGAAGTGAGACGCGTAGAGTGTTAGGGGCCTTAGGGGGTCATGCTCTGGGGCCCAAGTTTCTCATAATATATCTAACGAGCCAAATGAAACATGCCCACTAAAGTGGCTACTTTCGGTGTTTTATATTGCACTAGCTTCCGTCAGCGGCTTCGCACGCGTTTTTCATCAACAAAAAGTAGCCTGTTTCAATCCAGGTCATAATATATCAACACACCAAACATCGAAGTCGGTTCAGCCATTTCGACGTGATTGAATAACAAACAAATAAACAGACATCCAAACTTTCATATTTATAATATTACCAGCTTCCGCCCGCGGCTTCGCACGCGTGGCCAATTCAAGGTAGCCTATGTGTTAATCTAGGTTATAATCTACATACATATCAAATTTCATCGAAATCTGTTCAGCCGTTACGGCGTGATTGAGTAACAAACAAATAAAAAACAAACATCTAAACTTTCGCATTTATAATATTAGTGTGATAGTGTGATTAGTGTGATAGTTAGTGTGATTTCAGTTCCAAAAGAGAAAATTTGACATAAAATGATTTGCTGCCAATTCATCTAATTACAATGTCCAGTGCCCACTTTACAAATATGTAATAGAGGACACAATATGAAAATTGTTTTTACTGCATTACACAAAGGTTAACTGAAAGAAAATAAATAATAATAATAAATATTGCTGGACATTTCACACAGCACTATCTAGCCCCAAACTAAACAGAGCTTGTACTACGGGAACCAGATAACTGATAGAATACTTATATACATTTTTTTTGTAAATACATACTTATAATATATAGAAAAACATCCAGACCGGAAACAAATATCTGTTGATCATGCAAACATTTGTTCCGCGGCGGGAATCGAACCCGCTACCTCCTGCGTGTCAGCCGGCTATTCGCCCACTGCACCACGGAGGTCATCAAGAAAAGGCTTACTAGCATTAAGTTCTCATACGTACAGATTTATTTAAAAAAATAAGAAAAAATAAAGAATTAGAATGCGTGAAACATGTGGTAATTCAAGGAGCCCCGACCTCGCCATATAGGTAGGCAATTTAGTGACCTTTATTTTCGCTGTCCCCCATCTGTCAGCTTCACTGTGGGTAGGTAAGGAGATTCAGTAGTAATAGTAACATAGCGCAACGCAACGATATCGATCTATCTAAATAAAGGAATAAACTGTCTTGAACTTATCACCTTAGACCTTGGTCTTGAGCCACCTTTATTATGCGCACCGCCAAGGAGTGGAACGCCTTGCCTGAGTCTGTGTTTCCTGATAACTACAACCTAGGGATCTTCAAGTCACGAGTGAATAGGTTTCTTCTAGGCAAGCGTGTACCATCGTAGACTGCATCATCGCTTACCACCAGGCGAGATAGTGGTCAAACGCTAGCCTATAATTTATAAAAAAAAAAAACAAAAAAAAAAAAAAAAAACTACAATCGTAACTTTTGGAACTTATATACTTATACTGTTGGTAAATAGATACATAAAAGATCAAGAATGAATAATTGAATTGAAAAGCTGATTTCAAACATGTGTATTGAATTTAAAATGTAGTGTTTGACTGACTGACTGCTTACATAGGTAGGTAGGTATCTTTACATACATGTATAAAAGGAAGTCGCTTCCACTGTCTGTTCGCTTAGATCTTTTAAACTACTCAACGGATTATAATGCAGTTTTCAGCGATAAATAGAGTGATTCAAAAGGAAGGTTTATACATATGTATAATACATACATAACTCTGTTTGTTTTTTGTTACCTTTACACGAGTAAACAGCTGAACGGATCGTAATGACATTTTGCAAGGAGCTAGATTATATTATGGGATGATAGGACATAGGCTACTTTTTAGCTAACTGCGCAAAATGTGGATAATGTTTTATTGAAAAACCACCCGTGCGAAGCCGTGGGCGGGTCAACTAGTCTTGTATAAAAGACATTAAAAACTCGAATTATAAACTACTCAAAACAAAATAGGGCCCACCCAATAAAATATGATTTAAATTAAAATAAAAAAAAATACGTACAATTTATTTCAAGTTTAATTTTAGAAATAGGTTCAGAACATTAGGTAGTAGGAAAACATTCAGAATCATTAAAAAAAACATTACAATGCCTTATTTTTGCCAAAAAATCGTCAAGAAATGCGCGTTTTACACATTAACTTAAAATTACACGATTTTCCAAAACAACACGTTGAAGACACGAGCACGTCTTTTTTAAACATGTTCTTAGGGTTGCTTCAATGCCTTATGTTTAGTAACGCGTAGGTCCTCCCCTATTGCGCACACACTCTCTGAGTCGGTTTGGAACACTCTCCATAAGGTGGATGACGTTTTCATCTGGAATTTGCTCCCAACACTTTTAAAGCAGTTATCGACTCCTGTCGGCTATGAATTTCAGTGTGGTTGTCTTTAAGGCTTCTTTTCAACTGGTGCCAGATATGCTCGATCAGATTCAGGTCCGGACTCATGGCTGGCCAGGGTAGAACTGCGATACCAGCTTCGGAGATTGCACTTTGGGTCACTCTGGCAGTATGAGGGCGAGCGTTGTCTTGCATCAGAATAAAGTTAGGGCCTACTCGCTGTGAATATGGGATCACATGAGGTCGGATGACATGCTGAACATAGCTGGCGGCCGTTACATTGCCCTCATCCAAAATCACTAGCTCGGTTTTGCCCATTATGCTAATCCCACCCCATACCATAATACTGGGTCCACCAAAGCGGTCAGTTTCACGAATACATGGTTCTGTAAAACGTTCTCCAGGTCGTGGCCAAACTCGTACGCATCTGTCATCATTAAAAAACTTTACTTTAGATTCATCTATGAAAAGCACTGTCCTCCAATTATTCATGGTCCATTCGAGGTGATCACATGCAAACCTTAATCGCGCTGCACGGTGGACTCTGGTCAATTTGAGCCGAACAACTGGCATTCTGGAGCGTTGTTGGTCTTCATGAAGTCTGTTGCGAACAGTTTGGTCACTCACTCGCGTTCCAGTGGCGTCACGTAAGCGGTTTCTCAATATGCGTGCAGTTACAGTTCGCTCGCGACGCGCAGAGAATCGGATGTATCGGTCTTCTTGGGAGGTTGTCGCTCGGGTTCTACCTGAACCGCGCCTCCTACTCACACTACCTGTCTCTTGAAAGCGTTCCCACACATTTCGAATAGCTCGTCTTGATACACCTAAGCTTGAAGCTACCGATCTTTGCGAATTTCCCTGCTGAACCAAAACAAGGCTCTAGTCCCGGATTCCGTGTCCATGTGATGGAGAGAACCAGGCATTGTTTATGCAAACAGTAATGTAATCGATAATTAAAGGTAAGATTACGATAACTTCTTCGTTAGACACTACAAACTCCACTGAGCAACAATGTAATGGCACTCACAGATTCTGCGGTATATCGTAAGATTTTGTTTCTTGTCTACCCACTTAAGAACTACCCTAAACTTGGCGTTTAAGTGTTAATTTATGATCAATAAATATGCCTACTTAACATTTCCATACATCAGTATGCCAACAACTCGCAAAAAAAAATGTGTCGGGCAAAATATCGAAATATTTCAAGTGGGCCCTATTTTGTTTTGAGTAGTTTATGTAAGTTGTTTCTGTGGTGATAATGATTTATGGAATCTGTAGGCTAAGAATTCTTGTGACGTCAAGACTTAATAATATGGTTTTGTAATTAGCAACCATTGATTTGAAATTCTCAGAATAAACGATGGTGTTTAGAAAATAGAAAGCATGAACCTACATGGGTAACAAAACTTCATAATAACTTCGATTCATATTGCCTAAAAGTATGATATGATACGGCTATGAAGAAACTTTCTCTGATCTCAATGTGTGAGACAATTTTTGATCGCTATCAAAACTTTTTGCAAAGCTTCATTGAACAGTTTCTTAATTTTGTATAGCGCCTCTGGCGTACTAAATATAAGACAGCCAAATTGTCTCATAGTACTTTCACTTGAACAAGCCTTAGTCTACGAATTCAATAAGTAGCTATGAGTCATTGAATGCGTTACTCATGATTTTAACTTCAATAACAGAGTATTAAGCCGGCACTTAGCCCGGGTCTGAGTAACTTTCAGAAAACCGGATTTTAACACCGTTAAGTACACATTAGTAAGGCTCAGGCTGACCCACAAATTGAATTGCCTGACCGGTATGGACTGTTTGTGTTTGCATTACGATAACTCCACTGCAGTTCAAATTAGTTAATACTAACACTATAAATATTAACTTTGGACTTGGAGATAACGGATTCTGTTAGAAATAACTTTCACACGAGACTTGTCTCAATAAGACACAAATTGGTATTTCAAATGCAGCTTTTTTGCATACAACAGTGATCAATCACGATCTACATTTTTTATTGCGACTAATAAAGCTATTAAGTTCAATTTTATTGCATTTCTTATCTAATTGGACTTTTATATTCTAGGCTGGGCAGTTATTTATGGACAGAACCCGGATGATTTGAAAGCAGAAGAAAGTGCGCTGCCAAACCTAGCGAAAGAAGAAGAGGATAACAGTCGGTACAAGATTTTGGAAGCTAATGAGACTGTAGTGAAACTACTGGTTGACGATAAAGATGGAGTGAGCAGGTAAAACACTACAACATGAAAAGTTCTAATAAATACGAAGAATGATCGGATTTAAATGCACTTTTTTGCAATTTAGGCAATTACGTGGCAATCATTATTATCAAGTTTAAAACGTTTTGTAGGTAATCTAAAAAAAAGTATATTTAGCTAAATAATATGAATAGTTATAGTCTAAGGACTGTCTAGAACTTTGCATAAAACGGAGGGCATTGGTGGGCCATATCACAGGTGTCAATGTCATCTAAACAGAATATGTAATTGTTTTATCTTAGCTTAACACTTATTTACAAAATAAAAGGTATTTAATATATGTATTCTATCAGTTATCTGTTTCCTATAGTACAAGCATTGCTTAGTTTTGAGCTAGATAACGCAATGTCAAATGTCTATGTCTATGCATTATTTATTTTGTTTATGTACGACGATGTTTGTTATATAAATAAATGTTCATTCGTTCAATCAGATCAGAAGTCTTCGACATGCTACATTCAAAAGACGACAATGAAGAGCACATGGATCTTCCAACCTTCCCCGATGACACGGAAGATGCAAAAGCAGACATACCAGCTATGCCTGACTCACAAGCTGAGTTCTTGCAAGGTAAGAAAACGATCACTGAGAAAAAAACTTAATACTTTAATCTACGTGTGAGATACGTGGGTGTAAACAGTTATTAAGTGAGTTTATGAGGTTGAAGAACGATTGAGTTTATAGCTAAGTTTATCAACAACTAACATTTACTAAAAAATATGTAGAGACGTGTGTTGTTTTGTTAATTCTAATCCTCTAATCGTTCTAATCCCACTAACTATCTAGCAATTACGTAGGTATCGCATTTGAGACATAGGAGAACGTTGCTTAGGAATTAACCAGGCATTAGGGCTAATGTAAACAGAAGCCATAAAACCTATTAGTGATAGTAATTGTTTAGAGATGGCGCGCTATAGGTACTCGTTTTCGTAAATATAAATACCTGTTTGCACTTAGTTTTTTAGTTATTTTTTTCATTATGTAAATAGATTCTAAGTTTTGTTAATTTGAGTATTCATAAGTTACCCTAGTCCAGCCTTTTTCGCCTGAGATACGGGTTCTCCTAGTTCAGGCAATGTATAAAGTGTTACCTATAAGTAGATATTAATCCCTAATGTTAATCTTAGCAATATGAAAAGTGAATAAAGATTTATTTCTTTATTTACCTAACGTCAATCGCAGTGTATTAGCACAATTTTACTGCTATGCTTCAATTTTATCAAGGTTATCTACTAGCCAACAGGTATATATATAGGTAGGTTATTGGTATAGTTTAGTCTATCACATAAAGTATTTAAGTAGGTTTATTTATGTAGTATGTACCTATGTATATCATGCTATTTTTATTATGCCTGTGCAAATTTTCATTTTTTCCCTTTTCTGTGCACTACCTACACATCTTTATAATACACAAAGGTTATCTGGAAGAGAATGCTCTTTAGCATTAAGTTCGCCTTTGTACTAGTTTTATAAGTGCAATAAAGTATTTTCAATCAATCAATCAACAGGTAAAGGTTATCCTACTCCTACTAATATTATAAACGCGAATGTTTGTATGCATGTATGTGTGGGTGTTTGTTACTCTTTCACGTCATAACAGCTGAACCGATTTTGATGAAATTTGGTATATACCTAGATTATAACCTGAATCAACACATAGGCTACTTTTTGTTAACAAACCACGCGTGCGAAGCCGCTGGGGGAAGCTAGTGTTGTATAAATTTAATGTTTCAGCTGCAGATGACACCGTGGCTAAGGACGCCAAACGGCAGAATTACTCGAGTCCTCGAGGGGAGCCAGCTGGAGCCGCCGCTGGTATCATGGTGGTCATCACATGCAGTATAGTGTGTATCGCTTATGCAGCTCTTATTGTGTGGAGAAGGATATACTTGTAAGTACCTATCTATAATCGGGATAGTGTGGAGATACACAGGTACCTACTATAGGCGATGTGAAGTCGAGATAGACGTTGTGATGACCTAATATACCTAATATTCAAATTTTTGGTACTTATTGGAAAAAAAATCCGTTTAATTTTACCTTTCCCAGGGCGTAATTAGGCATTTAGTTGCTCTTGGTTAGGGGTGATCTTCTAGTGTTACTTGTAAACGGTGAGTAATCGTAATTAGTAAGGTAATTCAGAGAAATTATCAGCTATATTCATCGGCTATTCAGATTTCAAGATAACTCATCTTAACACCCGAGCTCTTAAGTTTATTATTTAATTAAACTCATCGATCGATGGAGAGCCTATTTTTTCTCGTTACAACCTACGGGCGTCTTCCTAGAAGATATCGATCTTAGCCCATAAAAGCAGAACTGAACACTTCAAACTGACCACGTAGGCAGGTAAGTACTAGGTTCGACATCCAATAAAGATTAAGATAACTTGAAGCTTATGCACCAATAAAGTAATAATTGCTAAAAAAATGTGTTTGTATGCTTACAAATATAATATCGGAAACTAGTAAAACTAAAAATGGATAATATTTGAAGAATGAGAATTTTTATACTTCTTATATTATTATTATTATTTTTATACCTTAATAGTATTTCCTACTATTCACTTGGTAATAAATAAATGGGTAACAATACCAGATCAAGATTTTTGAGTCATAAATATGCAAACATCATAAAACCAGAATCTGTAACTCGATCTGGCTCGAAGGACCATAATGTTTGTTAATACGTTTAAAATGGACTACGTGGCTTTATTAGATTTTGAATAAGGTCCGTGTTGGGAATAATACTTATTTGTGGCTTCCATGTTTGTGTGAAGTCCATTGTGTGGGTAACCTGACACCTAGCGTCCCGGGCACTCTGTAGTTACTAAAGTACCTTACCTACCCGTAAGTGCGTAGGAAGGCTGCCCGGAAACCACTTCACTGGGTTTAAATTCTCGGTTTTATTTATAAATTTCCTTACAAAGCTTTATTTTACAGGAAAAGGAATGGATTGAAACATGAGCTGCTACGAAACGAGGAGGTGATTGCCGAGACTAGAATAGAAGTAAGTTTTTTTTTACTGTATAACTCTTCGTTTGACCACAATCTCACCTGATGGTAAGCGATGATGTGGTCTAAGATGAAGCACGCAGATCTAGAAGAAACCACTCTTACCTTAAAGAACGCATCAAGAACGTAAAACCAAAACGGTGTGTGCGAATGGGTGGTGTATCAACTAGAGCCGTGCGCCTGCTTGTCCTTTGATGGAAAGGAGATGGCGGAATCAGAAAGTTTCTGGGCACATTCCCCAAAATGTATTCTGTAAAAGATCTGTAAATTATATCAGAGATATATTTAGTTGTATTTTTGCTAAGACTTGAGCGAAATACGCTGATAATGATTGTGGACCGATAACCGTGTTACCGGTTTTACTAGACTAAATGAAAATTATTGAGGTATAGTTGAGTTGAGATCGTGCGGTGTGCTTGCGATCTTGGTCACCTGAGAATGTTGGTGACATGTTATATTTTCATTATAAGACAGCAACGAAATAAAAAAAATAAAAAATTAATCCAAATCCATACTTCTTGTACACGGTTAAACAATATTCTTATTACTTAGTCAATGGATTTCGTATAAAAAAATTGTTATGAATCAGTGTTGAAACGTACTTATATATTTTTTCTGTTTATATAACGATATAAGTAAACGAATCCAGGCCGTTCCTCATTCATTTCACATTAAATAAACATTAAAAGCCTTCAATGGAATGTAAGGCAGGCTTTTTGAGATAATACAAACTCGTAGTAAATAACAAAAAAACAATTATGAAAATGAATTACAAGTTCAAATTAAACTACCTTACAAAATGTCTTATCAAAGTGTGTTAAGTCAACAGTGACACACACAATGAGGTAAACAAATAAAACCTGATAAAAATACACGAACTATACCACGTACAGTAGTCTCAGTAATCCGGTACGTCCAATAATCTGGCACCCTCCGCTCACGCCTCCCTCACCCCTCCCTACTCTAGTTCCGCGCTTGCGCACATATTTTATTTACTCATGATTTTTTCTATACAATCCAATAATCCGGCACCCCCTAGTTTTTCATAGCGCCGGATTAGTGAGACTACTGTATTTATTTGTATTTTATCTTTTCACACACACACACAACCAACATACTCCCACATACATTCACTGAACATTCCATTATGAAGCATAGTCCGGAGGGAGGTATAGGGATGCCATCATACAGGTCAATCCTAGTGTGGGTACCTATGTTTTCCATCCTGAATTGTATTAACCATTGTAATTTTTTGTTTGTGAAATATTGAAGTTAGTTGTTGAATAAATAATTTGTAATTATTAATATTATCTGTTTCAGTTGTGAGGAAAAAGCATGAATGCCTGGGCCCATCAAAGCTTGTACAACGGCGTTTTTACGTACATCACTTGTGTAATAGTTCGTCAAAATGCTCGCTCAGACCAACGCGAACGACCGTTACACATTCGCGCTACTCACGAGCGAGTGATTAACATTCGCACTCGATATTCGCCTCTTCAAGTCGCCACTTGCCTCGCCTCCGAGAACGTGTTACCTCGATATTGCAGTTGTGTCAACTTCCAAGCAATAATGTGCAAGGTTTGTTGAAGCTACCCGTAATTTCAGCTATCGATGGACCCGAAGATAATGCTTCACAAAACTTTAAGACTGAGTTTGTTTAGAATTTTAAGTGGTTTTGTCTTTAAACGAAGGTTTTTGATTTGATGAAATAAATAATGCTGGAGATTTCACACAACCAACGCCATCTACCCCCAAACTAAGCAACTCTTGTACTATGGGAACCAGATAACTGATAGAATACAATTTATTAATTATATTTTTTTTAATTAGAACTATTATTATGGAATGGAATACTAATAACTTTGTAAAAAGTAAGCATAATTTAAACTAAATGTTTGGACTTGCCTTTATCTACCCTTCTGTAACGGGATATCTGGGGTCTGCATATTGAACAAGATCTGAAGGGTTGAACCATAGGGATAAACTTTGCGAGCCTATTTGAAATTTAGAACTATGTAATAATAGTAAAACCACTTACGCCTATTAAGATATCTATAGGTATAAAGTAATACATAGGTACCATAATAGCTAAAATATTCATAAGGACTTACGTGGTACATGATTAAATTGCAAATAATTAATAGCTAATTTATAAATTTGTTATTTAAAATTAAATTACATATTCTAATTTGCTCTTACAAGAAAACTGATTGAACCCATCTTTAAAACATGAACGGAAATAAGAAACACCTGATTCAATATCCTGTATTAATAAAACATGATCTCGGGCGACTCTTATGTTTATAATCTGAAATGATTAATAGATGGCGCATCTAGTTATGTTTTTGTTTAGAGGCAGAACAATGGAATACATACTCTGTACTGTACCCACAAATTCATTAGTCAAAAAAACTTTAAAAACTATCAATCATCACGGCTATTAACATTATTTCCACTAAAAACGGGATATTTATTAAGATTTATAAGGGCAGTCATGCGCCCTTAAATTCAATTTAGAATCTATTCTACGACGACCTCTGTGGAGCGGTAGCCTGACGCAAGAGGTTGCATGCGAGTTCGATTTCTTCTGTGTAACAAATGTTTGCATAATAGTCAAATATTTATTCTAGGTTGGGTACTATAGTACCTACTCGTAGTATCGTTGTGTTGACAACACTATGGTTAAACTTTCATGGATTTTGCTTTTAATCGTATCCTGATACCTTTAATGCCTTCTCCAAACTGACTATAGTATAAGTCAAAACTCGTTTCTGACGGGGACAACCAATAAACATGTTTTGTTCTTTTTCAATACAATTACTGGTAATTTGTGTTATCGATAGTTACTCAGCACATCACTAACGGCTCCCGTAAGGGCTGCAAAAGCGAGCGAGATAGCAATGTCATCGTAGCTTGACCCACGTTTTATAACCCCCCCCCCCCCCCCCCGTCTGCCAGGACCGTTGGGGTCTAGTATAATTAAAAATGTCTACATTACTTTTACTTAAGTACAACCCTGAAATATTGCATGCCTAGAGAAATGAGAATTCCGGATTGTCTAAATCTCATAATGCCAAAAATGGTATTACTAACAATCTAGTTTGTGGTTGCCCTTTTTCTTATTAAATAGGGTAACTTATAAATAATTATAGGTACAGTACTACGATATAAGTTAAACGCCTCGGCAATGTTGGTGTTTTCCAATTAGTACGAATTTGCAACCAATGACCGGCCGTCCCGTCCCGCGGCTTGTTGTAACCAGAGTTGGATTTTGTAGTATAATTATACTATTTGGACTAGTATACTACGTGAAAGTACCATAATTTTATCTTCATGTCGAATGACTTATATTATTGGTTGTTGTATCCTCGTACAGTTATACGAGATTTTGACATAACTAAGTAGCACATTTTGCTTCCATTAACTCATAATACACATAAAATTAAAGAAATCGTGATGCAAAACCATAGAATGACCTTGTTTTTTTCACTCATTCGTCAGAATAAGTCCTCTTGGTTATACAAAAACGACGAAAAACGGAACGTAGTATAATTTTTAACAAGGTAGTATAATTTTAACTTCCATGTACAATAATTTTCGGAGGGTCAGAATCCAACCCCGGTTGTGACGGCTCGTCCGTCAGTCACCAGCGAGCTTCAAAGGCAGCACGTGCGGTTCCAATTTTTCGAAGTATTCCGTATTCCCGATGATAGACGAAATTTGCCGAGGCGTCTAACATAAATCTTAGTACTGTACTAGAAGTAAAGTATGTATTAAACTCAATGTATATTTAAGTGTGCCATAATGCGAGCAACTATGTAGACTTTAGCAATTAACATGAAATATTTTGTAATTGACTATTGGCATATAAAAACTAAGATCCTATTTATTTTTTGAAAGTCAAATGTGTCTGTGATGGATGATGATGATGTTTATCAAGCAAATATATTTACGATTAGGAAAAGATATACAAATAAATGTTTTATTTATTATAATAGTTTTATTTCATTTTGCTTAAAATATAAAAAACTAACATTGGCAAGAAATCCTAAAAATTGAAAAAAAGAACATAAATGACAGAAGTAGGTATTTTAAGATCTTAAAACGGTTGATTAAGTTAAATTTTAAGAAACAGATCCAGTCTTACACCTGACAGCAACAAGACGGTAAATAAATCAGTAAAAAATTCATAACAAATTTGAGCAAAATTTTGATTAACTGCTCTAAATGCACACAAATATAATGTTAACAAGTATAAAAAAATTAATAAACATGTAACTTGGCAAAAAAGTGTAGAACAATGTGACAGATAAAAAAAATTATAGTGTCACTGCTTCTTTTTCATTCTGTTGTTGGTTCCTTAACATTTTAAATCATTTTTGACTAGAAATTGGCCGCAGCTTTGTTAATCCTCGGAAAAGATAACTATGTTTAGTATTTTGCTATGACAGGCAATTTCAAATTGACAGAGACAAAGCAGTGTAAGTATTCCAAGGCCAGCACAGTATACCCATATATGGGATGTCAGTGCATCTTCCCTGCACCCTTAAGAATTAATTTATTCCAAGGATAAAGTTTGTGGGCCTTAGCACAAAAAAAATTATGCACTGTTAAGCGCGTGTTAAAAAAAACCTACTCAAAAATTGGTAAGGATTTTTTTAAAGACGTGTTGAACAGTTGTTTAACTTTTTTGTGATAACTATATGTAGGTTTAGTAGGTATGTAAAGGTTAAACTATCACAGATGAATAGTGAGTGATGCCCATCAAAATGTTCTAGACTTTTCAGCCTTATTATAACCGTAACTAATAAGTTAATAAGTATTATGTATCATAAAATGTGTGATTCCCTCTTAATCTTTGGACTAACAAAAACATCCGAAATGATTATCTGTAAGGTTACTACTGTATAAAATTATCTACTTACTCTCCCTAAATTTAACCACTAACGGTCCAGCGTTGTCTCCAGCCAGAATGTTGTGGGTAGCGTGAGTCCCATCACAAAGTGGCCACTGAAATTATAAAAACATTGAACTATTAGAAAACGAAAATACTACACTTAATTGTATTTAATTTTGAATTGTATTTGTAACTCTAGATAAACGGCAGCAACTTTGCATAAAAATTTTTTGGATCTTGACTACAGCACCACATACTGGGTCCAACTACAGCTAAGATCCATCTAGGTCAGTGGTCCCTAACCTTTTCAATCTTCTCACCCCTATGACTTTTAGAGAATCTGATTTACCCCTCCCGCTCCGCTTTTGTGTTCATGTTACCAATGAACACAAAACATAACAACATACAATAACACAAGTTGACTTTATTATACATATAAAAATTGCACAAAAATATTGAGTATGTTCTTACAAATCTTTATTATACAATATTACTGGCTTATTACCCCTGCAGAATACCAGTTTTACCCCCGCTGGGGTAATTACCCCCAGGTTAGGAACCGATGATATAGGCGATCCCAAAAAAAAATTATTTTAAAAATTGGTCATCTTGTTTGGAGGAGAAAAATGACAAACAGATGCACACCAGAATTGTATATATTGAGGAGTGTGAAAACATTAAGGGTTTGAAGAACACAACAATAAAAGTCATAAAGGTTTTGCATTCTAACTGGACATTCTAGATGGTGCTTATAAAAATAGGATGACACAAAGTTCTCAACTTACAATTGCACTCTTCCAGCATCTGCAGAAAGCCTGCTTCCCATTTATATCTTCAATGTCAATAATATCAACCACTTTGGGCTCGTTCTTTCGAACTGAAGAGTTGATCGGGGCCATTCCATTTTGAACCTTCTTAATTACTTGGTAGGAGTAATATGAGTAATAAGATATTCCACCAACAACAAGCGTTGGGGGAATTAGGGCTAACCAGTCTTTCACTGAAAAAAAATGCCACTTTAAAATTAATACGCTAAACATTTTCAGCAGTATATGTAGGTCAAAACTTCATTTTTAATTCTACAAAAATGAATCGTCTGGAAGAGACGCACAGGCCAATGATGATGACCTACAATACTCACGGACCATATAGAAGAACTAAACACAATTTTTGGGTAAGGACTTACCTCCAAGACGAAACCACCCGCCAAGAGTATCTGGAATAGGCAAGCTCGCCAAATAATTGGGAACAGTAACTTTGACCAGATTCGACAAGGTATACATTGCAGTACAATACAATTGAGTGCAAAAGCGATCGAAATATGTACTTGTTTCAGCGAGCTATTATAAGGCTTGACGCTGCCGTCAAAGAGAATATAAATACTCTTCTGCCGCTTATCTATTACACAACACTCTTCCATCCAATCCAAGCCTGTATGCATGTACCCAATCCAAAAAATAAAACAGAAAAATAAAACTGAAGTTGCCTGCAGTCGATCGACATTGCTGATTGCTCGCATGCAGCAAGCTTCTGTCTATTATATCTGTCTGTCAATGTCAAATTGTTTTGTTAGTTTCGTTGTTTTTGACAACAGGAGTACTTTAACATTTATACGAGAGTGAGCAAGAACAACACACTTATTCCATGTGCAAAATCGATCAAACTTCACTTTGCAACAGAACTCAGAGAAAGCATTAGGGATGTACCGACTAAGTAGGCTCATTTTTAAGAATTTACATTAATTGAAATTGACTTATCTCAATACTGAGCTGGATCGTTTCTATATAATGCACAAAATAAATTATAATGAAGGTTTTTCATTTTCGATTTAATAAAACTTGTTCCAACTAGCGTAATAGATGGTGCTGTCTGGAGATATGCTGAAAAATAATATGGTTTAAATATGCCAAAATCTCTACACAATTTGAAAATTTGTCTTAATTTTAGCATTCTTCCCTTCTTCTCCATAAAATCTTTAACTATGCCAAATCTTACTCTTCCGTGCGTACAATAAGCTTTTAAAGGGATACAAAGTCTTCTCTACACGTAGCTATCTAGATTGCAAAACACTGATCAATAAAATTCCAAGAACTGTATTTTAAAATTTTCATTTAATCATAATATGAAATAATACATTTTCATAAAATAATAATGTTTATAACATTGGCAAGAAAGCCTAAAAAAAGTGCAAAAAAGCAACTGAGCGTAAAAAGTGCATGGAATAAAATTACTTATAAATTAAACCATCATTGAATTTTAAAAGCAGTATCAACTTTGTTGTCTTATCTTTATTACATAAAGAGGTAACATTTTTGATCACATTTATAATGTTTATCACCTGAGTTTGTGAGTAGGTAAAATTATGTGTGGTGATTGTTTACTTGCTTTCCTTATGTCTCACTACAACTGGTCCGATGTTATCGCCGGTTGCCCTGTTATGAGGACCATGAGCTCCATCACAGTAAGGCCACTGAAATATAAACCACAAAATTAATTAGTTATAATAAATAATAATAAATATTGCAGGACATTTCACACAGCGCTATCTAGCCCCAAACTAAGCAGAGCTTATACTATGGGAACCAAATAACTGATAGAATACTTATATACTTTTTTTTGTGAATACATACTTATAATAAATAGAAAAACACCCAGACACGGAAAAAATATCTGTAGATCATGCAAACATTTGTTTCGCGGCGGGAATCGAACCCGCTACCTCCTGCGTCTCAGCCGGCTATACGCCCACTGCGTCATGGAGGCAGTCCAGTTATGTGCCTACATACATAATTGCGTAATACGTAATCAATAATATTAGGTACCTTTTTATAACAACACTAGATATCATCAGTATTTTGACATACTGTTATCAACATATTAACAAAGTTTGAAAGTTTGCCTATGTTAGAGGCAATCTTAATCGTAGTATTTTGATAAAAATTTACATATTCAACTGACACATTTATTACGATAATATGTAGTAAAATGACTAGAATCTCGATTTCGGTTGTTGGTTGGTTCAGTTTAGCCTAAGTATTTATCTGTACATGACGTATTCCGTGGCGTAGTGGGCGAATAGCCGGTTGAGACACAGGAGGTTCCGAGTTTAATTCCCGTCGCGGAACAAATGTTTGTATGATCTACTTAAAGATATTGGTCTTGGGTCTGGGACTTATTCTTTATATTATAAGTACGTATTTACAATAATGTATTTTAATATCTAACAGAAATCTGGTTCCCATAGTACGTCTAGCATTTTTTTTTCAATCTAATATATTTTTAGGGAACTTGCGTCGTTCCCTACGACTACGTTAGTTCCATAATTGGCTATAGTAATTAATAACTACACAGCATCCTCCTACATTATTTATTATTATTTATTTAAAGTCTGATTCAATGTTTGAATATTAATAAAGTTAGAGAAATAAATCATTTTTTCAAAAAGTTTGTGGTTCTTTATTACTCCTCAAAACCCAGGTCATTATTTCTGCCCCACCCTGTATGAAGTTTATCTTTATTTCAATATGTTCTGAACAATTATTTACAAATATTACGGAGCTCTATTGAAGATTTTATCAGTCAGATAGTAAAGTTTCTACGTAGGAAGGCTAACAACAAATAATCTGATACAATCTAAGCCACACCTTTATATCATAAAGATAAACGAAAATAAAACCTTGACTTAAAATATGTGAAGTTAATGTTTGATTGTTTAAAGTACATAGGTACCTACTTACCTACTTAGTAGGTATGTAAATTATAGGTATATAAGGTAATTAAATAATACATTGCAGGTATTATGTAATTAATTACCTATTATGGGGAAAAAATAACAAATCACCAAGGTTCTTTTGTTTGATTCGAAATACTTACATTTTTACTCTTCCAACATCTACAAAGGGATACTTTTTCAGTGATGTCTTCAATGTCTATAAAATCCACTACTTTATTAAGGTCCTTTCTGATTTCAGGATTAATTTGACCAGTGCCACCTGACGCTTTTGCTTTCTTTATTGTGTGATATAAGTAACAGGAAGCCCCTCCAACAGCAAGAGTTGGTGGTATTAAAGCAAGCCAATCTCTTACTGAAAATAAAATAAAATAAATGTTTATGTAAGTATTTATTACATTGTTAATATAATTACGTAAAGATATTAAACTGAAAAAACGTCCTAATTATTTAAATTGCGTTGCATGCTATGGCTACATAGAATAGCCATCTAATATTGAAATAAGTTTTGAAAGTGTGTCACTGAATAAAATGAATAAGTTCTCATTCGCACAGATGTGAAGGCCATAGTGATTATTTAATTTGTGTGATTAAAGTAATAACTATCATTAGGTACATAAAATTCTAATATTTCATCAAATTGAAGTTGTTGTGATGTCATTTTATAATACCAGCACCAGCTACTGTCTCATAGACAAAGAAAACCACATTTAGTTACATTTTCCTCAATGTAAATACCTACTTACCACCAAGATGAAACCAGCCTCCAAATGTATCCGGAATAGGCAAACCAGCCAGGTAGTTAGGTATAGTAACTTTAACAATATTTGATACAATATACATTGTGTGTGATTAAGAAATAAGATGTTTAATTAAAAAGACGAATTTTTACTTGCTGTTCAGAGCAACAACGGAACTTGGTTCGACACGCACGCTGTTACTCAACATTCAACAATACCCTAAGTATGATAATAAAAAATCACTCGACCAACCTGCAGTGTTGCCAACTTTATTTTTACGAGCCCACCAAATGAGGACTCGTGGCCCACCAGAAAACCACTAAACCACTAATCTAACATAACCAATTTCGTGCTATGTGCTCGTGCCCCTAAATGTTATTTGTAAATAAACCAACAATATTGTAAACAGAAATAATTATTTAATTTTGTAATCACAAAATAAAACTAAATAAAACATAGGTATATAATAAATAAATAAACTGGCTGAAAATGATCATATTCAGAATAATCGCTTTCATTTACATTTTCAGTTACGTTTTACTATATATACCTATACATATATATTATTACTAAGTCTATATATTATTGATTGAGCAAGCGAGATGTTCAAATCAACTTGGGCAAATCGGCGTTGTATGTATGTATGTTTGTTTATTTGTCCGAGGATAACTTTCGTAACGTTTAACCGATCATCATGAAATTTGATATATAGGTATCAAAGGTAGGTGATGGCACATTTTTGGTGTGACTCAATGAGCTAAATATATTGTGGGGTTGTTAAGATATTGGGGTTCAAGAGGGGAAAACAAAATGAAAATGAGACTATTAGGTCAAGTGGGACGTGAAATGAAAGGTCTTCATTAATACATTTGAACCCCGTTTTTATTTTTAGTTTAATTATTGTAGTTTTTGAGTCATAATAAAAACAAAACTTTGACAAAATTCACAGGGTACACCAGTGACCGCACAACGCTGAAATTTGGTATTCGTGTAGCTTTAGTGACACAAATATAGGCAAAAGTCTGAAATCCAGAATAACTGCCATTTGTACCCCAAAAAAAAAATAACCAACTAACAAGAACCCCCGTTACATCTAAACTAATTTTTATTATATTCTTTGAGAATAAATAAAATTAAATGAAATGATAGTTACTCGGCTAAATGTAAACAAAGTCAACTTAGATGAACTTTATGAAGAGTTTTGTGCGATTTCACCGTTAATTAATAAATATGTATTTTGTTCAAGGAAAGCTCGCCGGCGGAAGCGTAACTTCTGATATATGGACAACTTTTTTTAAAGCTTGCAGAGGCAGCAACTTCAAAAATATGATTCATATTCTAAAACTGGTTTCCTCCATTCCAGCTTCTAACGCTCCAATAGAAAGAATATTTTCCTTGCGCGGCAATGCATCCGAAACCGACTCAATATTGAGACTGTCAAGGCGGAACGGAGTTACAAGTCAAATGTAATTTTAAATTATCTTGCAAAGATTTTTATATATTTGCTTCTCAAAATGACAAAACAAAAGCTGTTTCTTCTAACCATAAATATAAAATAAAAAATTAATTGTATTCATTAAACATTGCTGTTTTAATTGTCTCCCGTAAAAATATCTATACCCCGTATTTTTATACTGGTAACTCTTTCATCAACTAGCGGCAGGTGGTAGCCCTATACCAGTCCTTTATTATTTGGTCACGTAACCAACAATCATGGAACTTTTGGGTATACTGTGGGTTTAGGCATAATTGGGATATTTTTACAAATTAATGGAAACAAGATGAACTCTAATAACGTTTACCGACACCGACTCAAACTGTACAGGGAATAATTATAGACAAATCAGAAAATAATACAGTATACCTTTGAATCAAATCAAACTTGAACCAGTAGACCCATACAAATAAAGTCCTTAATCAAAATAATTCAAGAAATCGACAAACTATTTCTGGGAATTCCTAAAAACCACCACCTTAGTTCTGTTGTGTTGCCCAATATTTATTCCTATTGCCTTATTTCAATATCTAACGTGAGAATTTTTGTAAATAGTGGTTGTTGGTTGTTGTGGTACCTTACCACTGAAAACTAACTGAAGCTGTCGAAGCCACGAGAAAAATCCATTAGCCACTAAATCTAATATTTATTCGCTAAAAGGATAGTAACTACCAGAACTAGTGGAAAATCCACTGAGTTGGTAGCACTGCCGACCTGCCGTATGCCGCGCCGTGACAAATCGGTTCAAATTTTATTTGTGCATGACTGTCCTGTCCTGTCACGCAGCCAGCAGATATTTGGCATCTCATTCACTCGCTTGGGGGTGAGCAGAATAGCATGAATGGTTGAATTCATTCTAATACTGAAACTTTTAACCTTTTTGTAAAGTAAAAGATTGACTCACTTCATAACGAAAAAAAATAAACATCATTGTTCAGTAACTGTGCATAAACACGTGTGTTCCGTATTTATAATAATGATTGAAATGAATCACGAATGTTTTCTAAGTAAAATGTATAAGAGCATTGACTCAGCCTAAATAAAAGATGTAACGTAAATCCTATGCACATAAATAACTATGGCGTCTCGAATTCATTTTCGTCCCTGCATCCGAGGTTTTTTACAATTTTAAAACTGAGCTGAAAAGTAAAAGCTCTTATTTCACTTCACTAGAAGAAACGAGGAGGAGACAAAAATTCAAAATGACAGCACTAGACTACCTTTCAAATCAAACTTCAGTCAAACTCAATTTTTTATCTGTGCCTTCGTTCGTTCGCTTTGGTTGGGTGCGCTGCATTGCATTTTGTCGTGCGTTGAAATTAAGAATATTTTCGTTTTTCGATTAAATAATGTCTTTCAAGTAGTCCAACATGCAATTTTATTGAGTGCTTTGCGTGAAAATCTCCAGTGAAGTTTCTCAATGCTGCTGTACGCTGAATATGGCCGACGAAAGACTAGTGGTCCTGAATCGTAGTGAGAATTTGGGATTCGGATTCTCTCTGCTCGGCGTAGCCGGTTTGCCACATATTATTTATCAAATCGAAGAGAACTCTCCAGCGGCTCGTTGTGGCGAGGTAAGCTCATAATTTTCTTACACTAAAGTATCTAGTTTGCAATCAAATATTGTATTCATCTACCTGCTTTCGTTTTGTTTAAATCTGTCACTCCTTACTCTACTTGAAGGAAAGCAAAATGCTAATGCATCCCGTCTGTAGGTATATATTAAACGCGTACTTTCCTCTCACTTTAACATTGTATACTTACTAAGATTAACATTGTATCAAAAAGTAGCAAGAAACTTGGTTAGTACTAAGGTGGGAAAATAATTAGCAATACCTATTTACTTAATAGGTACCTATTTTATATGATGTATGCTAATAAACCCAAGTTTTATTCATAACTTCATAAGGCTAGAAGGAAGGTAATGTTTCTTAAAAATATTATTCATTTGGCATGAGTCTGATTGCTGTAGGCTTACTCTCAAATCAGTGGTTTTATCTAATTAAAAGACTGTTTTCTAAATTATGTGTTTTTGAAAGTGGATGAATCATAGACACTTAATACAAATTACAGCAGTTTACTAAATCATTAATTAGTGCCAAGGTGATCTTGTATAGGTACCAGCAGAATACAGGCAAGTAGCATTGTGCATGTAATTACTCATCTCAATTGGTACAAGTTTCATTCTAACAATATAGTAATGGTAGAATGTACCAATACCAATGTACTCATAGAATGTATCATATGATCAATCATCATCATCTTCCTGCACTCCCCACATTACATCGGGTAATTAATGACATATTCTCGAAATCCCCACTGGTGCTTAGAGGCCTTGTAACCAGACAATTACTACAAACATACATGCTTTAACACGAGAAATGTATTTTCAAATTATTTATACTAATTATGAGAGTAAACCGTAGTAATGTACTGGTAGAATGTATTGTACCAATTTATTGGTAGAATGACACATTAGCAGTTGGGTCTGCATGTTGTGATGCCTTGGTACTAGTAGTTCCTGATACCCATGATTCAGGGATTCCTAGTATGCAGACTATGCCTGTGACTGTTGAGAGATAGTCACAGGCACCCCTGCATAGTAAATAAACACACATGTTTATTTATTAATTATACAAAACTAAAACATGTTTGTACATATTTGTTTGTCATTGAAAAAGCTGGATTCTTATACTATTTTAATAAAGGTCACATTCATTGTGATTGGAATCAAACCATAAGGTTAAAAAAAATAGCAAATTACACCATGACATATCCACTGCTTATCCACTGTATACCATTTTGATTACAGATTTCAAAAGTGAAACTGCAGTTATGAATTGTTTGTAAATAGATTGATTGATGCATTCAAACATTAGAAGATTTATACCAAAGTTGTGCTTACTTGTAAGAATAACAATTCTGTCTCAAAGTTATTGATTATTGCATGTCATGACCACTCTTGAAATAATGCCCTTTCCAGCGAGTTGTTTGCTGTTTACCATGAAACTAAAGCTTTAAATGTCATGGATTAATACAACAAACCTATGTGTGTCCTACATAATTAATTATGATACATATTTAGCTTGTCAAACCATTGACAAATTAGGTAGCTGTATGTTTTGAGCTTTAAATTGTTGGGGAGTGTTTTTTACCTTTGTTTTTGAAAAGGTAATCATGATGAGGATAGACATATGCTTCTCCTATATTTTGAAATGCACACCATAAAAATATATACCAACTAAATAAACTTTTAAACTCCCTTACATATATATATATATATGAAAATTTGGTATTTAATGTTGACTACACAAGTTTCAAATCCACCTTTTCATGCATTGTGATGTCGTAAGACAGTGCATTTTGTAAATTAGATTTTGAACTTTAATATTAAATTAAACATAGATTAATGTACTGGATCACAGGCTGAGCGGTTTATCAGAATTTGATGACTATCAACCAATTTAAAAAAATAACTGCTAAGTGACCATCATAGTGAGTGAACTAAGAATAGAATGTTGTAATAATGTACCATTGGACAAATTAATCCAAATTTGTGGTTACTATCCAGAATGGTAAATAGTTTTAGATATGAAGCAATAGTTTACCAAGCCACCAAAACCATACAAAAATGTATTTATGTAAAATACAAAAATGTATCAGCGATATCCTTGATGGGTTAATTTTTATAATTTTTGAGTTACCAACCCATTATATTGACAAATTTTTCAATATTGTTTATTTTATTTTGGTTGCATAAACTTTGAAATAAGTAGTCATATCATAATAAATAAAAATGCATTTATTGAGGAACAAAAAAAATAAAATCTTACATTTAAAGTCAGTTCAATTATCTCTTAAATATTTTTATAAACGGTGCTTCAATTTTATTCTCTGTGTGACATCATTATTTTAATAGAAGCACTAATAAAAGCGATATTAGACAATATTAGCGTTTTGCATTCGTTCGTGACGCGAATGCTGGGTGACGCACCGATCACCGGGTCACCGTTACAGTCTATCAGGACAATAACTGGTCTACGCCATCTTATAAGTTAATAATACCAAAACGTTAAAGGTCTAGGCAGACATCAGACTTTGCTGAATCGGCCACAGGCGTAAATCTCGCGATTGCTTTCAAATTTATATTTTTGTATGGAAAGAAAGTATGAATGAATGATCATATGATTTTTTTTAATATACCTTACAAGCTACATACAACAAAGTAATGTTTGACTTATTCCTTATGAAGATACGTAGTGGTTATCGCATTGCGGTTGGGTAAAAAATGTTAGGTACAATAAAATTGAACTTAAATAATCAGTCTCTATCTTAATTCTAGTCTCTGTGCTTAATTGCGTCAGTTTACTAGCTTAGTTGGTATTCAATTTTGCCCACAATATGTATCTCTCTTAAAAAGTTATAGGCTATCTCTAACTCTTGCCACTACAAATAGCTGTAGAACAAAATTGACATCAAACATTACAATTTAAAAATCTTAAACATTACAAAGTCAGCGACCTAAATATTTTCTTCTCATGTTTACCAAAATAAACAAATCAATCAAGTGTAATCAATCGTAGACACTGCACGCTCGTTGAAAGTGTTACCTCTATTTACGGTTATGTGCTTGCATGAACAAGTACACGCATAAATATAACACGCACATTTGCCTAGTGAACCAGCTGTTCTAAATAGCAATACAACAGCTTAATAAAAAGTTATTATGGGGTCAACCAGGCGTCGTCGTCGCCTTCTCTACTCGACAGGGCACAATCACAAATTATACCAAGGCCGATTATCGATACTCATGTATATGTAATAGCTACATTTTTACATCTTTAAGAACATTCCTGCATAACTAGGACAATTTTATCAGTTAGCATTTAAGAGTACCTGGTAGAGTTCCTTGTCAAGGGTGAAATTGCTGTGTTTCGGTTTGAAGGGTATAGTTACCGGTGAAATTACAGGCACATGAGGCTTTATACCTGTATGCCTCAAATTGATGGACGCAGGGGAGTGCATCGTAGGGCACGTTTCTAAGGTGCGTGACCTACGAGACAATACTTTGTTATAGGCCACTTAACATCAGGTGAGCCATAATCTTGTCCAGGTCGTATCAAAATAAAGCATGTGGGAAATGTAAACCATAAAACAGTCGATAAAGTTAAATAGGTATTAGGTTAAATAGGTTACCTATCGTCTAGTTTTCTCCAGGGTTATCTGAAAGTAGTGTGAACTACAGTCGTGTGGCAATCTACATGACGTTTCTTGATGATTTCCTTGTTAAGCTACTTTTGCTGTTTTTATTGCGCTAGTTTCACTGCAAAAATCTATATAATTTATAGCTAACTAGCTGACCCACTCGCGGTTTCGTACGCGCGGTTTGTTAATAAAAACATTATCCTCCTGCGCAGTCGGGTAAAAAGTAGCGTATGTCCCGATCCCGGTCACAATCTATCTATATAGGGAGTGCATCTAAAGAATACCTTATAATTTTAACCCCTTAATTTACCCCGTAAAACATAACCCTTCTTGTGCGCAGTCGGGTAAAAAGTAGCCTATGTCCCAATCCAGGTCATATCTATCTGTAAACCAAATTTTATCCAGCCGCTTAGTCGTGAAAACGTATTAAACAGACAGAAGGACAGAGTTATTTTCGAATTTATAATATTAGTATGGAAGTATGGACGATGATCGCCAGCATCCCATATCACACCTTAAATAAGATTGTCGATTTTACTTCGCGATATAATAAAAACGTTCATGAGGTGTACAATAAAGTGCTTACTATTCTATTCTATTCTAAAGGTCAATGATGGTCCCTGGGACGAGTTTCAAACGTGTTCCATCTGTCACTCAGTCGCAGAAGTATCCGTGTTACTCAGACGGCTACTTGTTCTCAAGACGCGGTCATGACCGTGTTCTGACGTGGGCGTGGTCACTCGCTGTTACGACTCAATAACTATTCAATACTACGAGCGTCGAGCACCTTAGCCACGATTCTTATTGACCAGTGCAATCGACTGTGACCCTATCAAGCCTATCTTTGGTTTGTTCTACAGACTTAGCTTTTAATGGCGATTGTACTTGTTCGATACTAGAACACCTTTAGCTCAGCCAGCAATTTTGACTATGTAGTTCGAATGCCGCCTTTGCGAGGCGACGCGTGATTTACCCAGTCAGTGCACAATCGGCTAGCGGTCGAGCCACTCATAACCATCAGCATCATTAATTGTAAAGCTAAGCTCAATAAAGTAATCTTATAAGCATCTATCTCTCTTATATCATTCCACGACTAAGCCGCGCTTACGATCTCCTTCATTTCCTTCGAGCCGGATTGAAGCTTTCGCGTATCCCGAAATATCGTCACTCGAAGTGTTTCGGTTGAACTAGCAGCCAGTGGATTGAAGTGTCGTTCAGTTAATCAGTGAGCTTAACGTGGAACCAGCAGCAGCGTACTGAGGTTTACACTCAGTACCAACACCATCAGCGACTGACGTGGGGAGCAACCCGTACCAGCAGCATCAGCGCCGTGGAGAGCCACCCGCGAGAGTCAGCCGTAGGCCTAGCGGCTTACAAATAAGAGCGTTCCTTGTATAACTTATAAAAATCAGCAGCAACATGGACGCCTTGTACTTCCAACAAGGAGAGCAAATAGAAAAACTCCTTATTAACTTCAAAAAGGAGAGTAGGGAACGTAAGACCGTTGACTCTTGTCAACGGAAATTACAATATGCAATCTTATTGGCTTGCGTTCACAGAGTATCTACAGCAAACTTGTGATAAAGTCAAGGGACCGAGTCATTGTCATATGATCCTATTACAAATACAGCACGACTACAGCGAGTTCCAATACTACAATCAGCTGATGCTAAATCAGCATTTCGGCGCGCGGTCAAGAAACCGACGCGGACTTATCAATGCAGTCGGCTCCGTGGCAAATACATTGTTCGGAGTACTCGATGAAAGCTTCGCAGAAAAATATCAACATGACATTGAACTTGTCCTGAGCAATGAAAGACACCTGACGCAGCTATGGAGAAACCAGACGTCAGTTGTAGAAGCAGAATATAACATACTAAAGTGTACAGAACAGACTATTGAAACCCAGCATAAAATATTCAACAGGCATCTGAACTACTTAGATCAAGCAACAAAGCAAATGCAGAAAGAAAGCGAAATTATATCTAGTATACAAGATTTTACTTTAACAGCAATAGCTACTACCAATATGGTGCAAAATTTAAAGCGTATCCAAGATACATTGATCGACACCTTGACAGATATTTATCATGGTGAGATAAACTTGCACCGGTTGACACCTAAACAACTCAGCGAAGAACTACAAATAGTATCTAGCCAAATATCTAAAGAGCTTTCTTTACCAATCGACAGCATACAGTCCACCTAATATCAAATCTACAAGCTATAGATCAAAGCAAGAATGAGCAAGGAATATTTTATTGTAGAAATAATTTTGCCATTAATTAGCAGATACAACTTCCAACTTTATCACACCTGTACCTCTTCAAATCAAGGACAGTGATATGATCAGTGTTAAGACAACTACAGAGTATGTAGCCATCAACCTGAGAAGAGGCTCTTACCTATCAGCGAGCACTAATGACCTGCAGAGCTGTGAATATCAAGAAGAGACATACATTTGTCAGCTGCAAGGTCCCACCAACCAGCTTGATCCTGAAGAAAGGTTCTGTATTACAGGGAAAACGGGATACCTGTGAACTCATACAGCAAAGCTGTAAAAATAGGTGGGTTCATTTACACGACCCATCTATCTATCTTTATTTTGTATGCGATTCATATGCGACGATGAAATCGGAGCCCGCAAAGTCAGCAAGACCGGGCTCATTCAACTCTCGAAGCAATGCATAACACAAGGACGTGACCTAACACTATTCATATCAGCATGAAAATACGCTCACTCTCAAACCCGACATTTTACAATCTAAGATAGCTCAATTACGTCACCCTTTGGTCAATACTACGTTCCAGCAATATGATTTAAAGGAAGGTAACGCTCAACTCAATCTCTCGTTAAAGCATCAGCTCAATTACGTCACCCTTTGGTCAATACTACGTTCCAGCAATATGATTTAAAGGAAGGTAACGCTCAACTCAATCTCTCGTTAAAGCATCTCGCTGAACAAATCACCGCTATGAAGGAAGCAGCTCTAACGTGACTCTAAGCTCCCATGATATACACCAATACGCTATATCATATGGGCTACTAGCAGCAGCAGTCGCAGCGTTCCTGTGGTTCCTGTGGAGGCGAAGCAGACGAGTCCGCTCGTTTGCGCTCGCGTCCGAGCCCGCGCTCGTCCAGCAACGGGAGGCGCCACCTAGCAGCAGCATGAGTGTAAATGTGCGTTATTTGTGTGTGCCCTTGCCCGAGCAAGAACAAAGTGAATGTGAGCGTCAGCAACCTTTGCCCGCGCAAAGGAATAGTGTTAGTGTGGCCAAACGGTGGTCCAGTTTGCATTCCAAACGAGACAGTTCTACATCGCCAATAAATAAAAGGCAATCTGTTTTTACCATAGATAAAGAATACATTTAGTATCTTAGCATTATCACATAGTATTGTTTTAAATTTTTTACTTAGCATCTTAGCATTAGCATCTAGCATTGTTTTAACTTTTTGTACTTATTATCTTAGAAATATTAAATCATTAATCTAACAATGTTATAACAATCATTTAGCATAAGTCAACAATTGTTTCACACTTGTATCTACTAACCCTCAAATCAGTTGTAGCATCTCATCTCATCCCATTCCGTCCCTCAAAATCATGTTCGATACTCGAACACCTTTAGCTCAGCCAGCAATTTTGACTATGTAGGTCGAATGCCGCCTCTGCGAGGCGACGCGTGATTTACCCAGTCAGTGCACAATCGGCTAGCGATCGAGCCACTCATAACCATCAGCATCATTAATTGTAAAGTTAAGCTCAATAAAGTAATCTTGTAAGCATCTATCTCTCTTATATCATTCCACGACTAAAAGCCGCGCTTACGATCTCCTATAGTATTGTCTCTTCCGATGATAAACAAAGTATTTACTATACTCGTATACTATGCGTTCGAAGTATACTAACAGATTACCCTTCGTAGGATCTACTGGACACTAGGTTGTCTAATAGCTCATACGAAGTCTTCACTCAAAATATGGTATGCTCTCTGTATTTGACTCCTTTACCTCTAGACCGTTTGTGACAAGAAAAAGGACACATTAAAGTTGGTCATAATAATGCTTACCTACTGTTACATAAGTATGTGTAATATCACCCCATTGACGTCACACTCATGCTGTAAAACATAATAAAGCGGTTAACGCTATATAAAAGTACCTTGGTGTAAGTGAACAGAATTATAATTATGTACAGTGATCGCGAAAGTTTGAAAAATACTATTGTAAGTGAACAGCTTATAATGCCGGCTATATATAGTCGATGAGACACTTTGCATAGCGTCGACTGCTCTAGCACTAAGGCTAGACCTAAAGCTCCAGCTCTAAAGCGAGAGCTCTAGGAGTCTACTCTATTTTTATCCTAACAATGTGAGTTCTCAGAATAATTCAGCTATAAAATGGTTTTGCTTCAAATTCTAAAAAGTATGTCCATTTTACGAATAATAGAGAACAAACATTGCCAAAAATCTGTTCAACACCTGGAATAATATATATTCCAGGTAAGCTACTTTTTTACCTCATAAATCAGTTCCCATGAGGTGAGACTGAGTCGTTAAAGTTTCTATAGAAAATATATTTGGTTCTTTGTTAACCCTTCACGCCAAAACCACCGAAGGGATTGGGCACAAACTTTGCAAAAATTTCGTTCTAGACCTAGAATAACATATAGGCTCATTTTTATCTCATAAATCAGTTCCCATGAGAAAAGAAAATATATTTTGTTCTTTGTTACCCCTTCACGCCAAAACGACGTAGCGACCGCAGCCCACTCTCTGTTTCACGTGTTTTTAGGTTTTTTAAACTATTATTTATTATTGACAAACTACGCGTGCGAAGCCGCGGGCGGAAGCTAATGAAACATAATGATGATGTCATGTTACACCCTGAGAGTTTGCACTCACTCTTGAGAGAGTAATATATTTTTTGAATAAAATGAGTTACCGAAATGATTCACTAAAAAATACACTGTTTCAGTTGCTATACAAAAAGATACAACACCACGCACTTGTCAAAAGTCTCTGATTAGGGCCCTGCTCTCAATGATTGATTGATTGGTACATACAAACGGCTAAGCGAGCGTAAGTTTTGTATCTAATTCCTGCATCATTTTACTCTGCACCGTAATTGTTTCGCAAAACTTGCCTGGAAAAAAACATTTTCAGTGCCACCCACGAAATCTGGATTAGAAGAGTCGAGGATCGGGCTCAGTAGCGCAACTTGGGCGAGACTTACATACTTCCAGCAGTTGACTGCAATAGCAATAGGTTGATGGTGGAAATCAAGCGCGGGGCCCGTAACAAATTCTATCGAGGGGCCCTTGATCAACTATGGGTTCATAAGTATAAAGTGGCGGAGGTGGGAGGGTTAGAATACGCGGTGCCCCCTTTTGCGCGGGGCCCGTAGCAATTGCTACTCCTGCTACGTGGTTACTCCGGCACTGGTGGAAATTTTCTTAAAGCAATCCTGGCGTAAATAAAACTTCAATCTCTCGACGAGATAACCAGGATTATTATAGAACAGATCTACACAAATATTATAAATTCGAAAGATACTCTCTGTCTGTTGCGTTTCCTCGACTAAACGGCTGAACTGATTTCGATGAAATTTGGTATATAGATGGACATGGATTGAAACAAAGGCTACTTTTTACTGACAAATCACGCGAGTGAAGCCGCGGGCGGAAGCTAGTACTCTTAATTCTGGTATCTCGCTGGGACTGTACGGTCGGTATGAGTATGAGCTCGATTACCCATTACTATGGTAATTAATGATTTCGATCAAGCGTATCAAGTGTTGTTCCGTTGGAGAGCTGTCTGTTTACCCGACAACACGTTTTAATCGGTTTTGTCCAATATTAGCATGGTGTTGATTGCACACCAACAAAATTAAAAATACAATAAAAATACACAAAAATTAAGGTAAGTACAATGGGCGGACTTTTCACTAAAAGCGATCTCTTCCAGACAACCTTTGGATGGACAGGACAAAACAAAATCAAAAAGACGGCGGTGTATCTACGAGTACGTTCATAAACCTACATAAACTACCTATACTTACTAATAAACTAAATATATATACTTACAAATATAATGATATATACTTATATATAAACTACAATAAAGGAGATAAACATAACGATAAACTAGCAGCTTGATGTTAGCTTCAATGCTTCAATATGTTTGTTTTTCAAATAAATGTATTTCTTTCATTTAAAAATACAATGAAGGCTTTCCAAGACCGTCTTTTATCATGTTTAGTTGTTCATAAATACAGGGTGTGGCGTAATGAGTGGATAATAGGGTACCTGCGGGTAGGGGCCATTGTGGCGGTTCAGAAAAATATTTGTTATGCTCAGTAAAAGTGCCTCGGTTTTCGAGATATTCGACATTTTCGAAATTTAAGAAATATTTCACACTTCGTCACTATTTTTGGCGCCAAGACTGCAAATGAAATTTTTTTCTATCTATTTTTTGGATAGTATTCTTGGATAGATGTGCTATCGAATGGAAACTATTATTTTTATAACACAAGCACAGTTATGTTATTAAAATAAGATTTCACTAAAATTTTACTTGCTTTCGTTTGTTTTCCTGACCTTTACCCTTCTGTGGTGTAAAAAAAATGTATGATCACTTGAATGCCAAATTTTAAAAAATTAGCCTATTTCATCGAGATTCCGAAATGGTATATTACATGGTATTTCCACAAGTTGATTCAAAAGTAATTCCTATTAAAATGGGTAGAGCTAATTATTATAAAATTACAAATAGTACTAAAATTTACTTCATTACTTAAAATCTCCTAAAAACGTTAGTTTAAAATTCGGTAATGAAATAAAACGAAACATATATATATATATATATATATATATATATATATATATATAAGTACGTGAAGACGAAACTTTGTACCCCGCAAGGAGTGTGAGATTTGGCATAAAATTAAGTTTCTAGAAAGGACGAATGCTAAATTAGTCGATAAAAAGTGATCGTATATAGCCGCCATTATTATTATTTTTTAGCTTAATTTTAGGACTATAGCATGTAGCCGCTATTACGGTTGAATTTAAACCTCTGTGGATGGCAACTAGTAAATATAAAAATATATAATGTTGAACATTTTACACACACGGAAAATCAAGGAAAAGTGTTGAACAATAGGTAAACAATCATGCAAGTGATATTAAAGTTGATTGGGTTATATTCTGAGCTGACATTGAACGATGACAGATTAGGTATCGTTATCTTAACTGTTGTTGGACTTTAATGAAAGTATTAAAACGATAAAACTGATACTATCAATGGTGAAAGTGTTTGGGTGTGGTCGTTTTCAATTGCGTAATTAAACCATCTTTAAATTATTATAGTGTAATGAAAAGTTTTCCAGTTATTCATAAAATAAAAAATGCAAACTTCATGTAATTTTTTACGGGATAGTTTCCAGGCTAATAAAGAGAGGTCAAATTGAACATGTTACGTTCCATAAATATTAAGGTAGAAATATTACATTGTAAATAGGTCAATGATCAATTAAATTTTACATCCCTTCGTTCGTGTGAAACATTGGAAATCTTCCGTTTTAAGCCAACCGAGGAAACTTCATTCACGATGCGATTTCCGCTGAACGCGGCGCGGAGCGGATTTAACTCATTTGTTGGTCGATAAAAAAATAAATCCATCGATGTCTGTATTCTGAGATAGCTTTATTATCCGCTTCTAAAAGTATTACACAACGAATCGTATAAGTACTGGATTTAGATTCAATGTAATAAATTGTTGTAAATTTTCAATAAAACACTTAAAATCCAGAGAATCTACTAATTTCGGAGTAGCGAAAAGGTTTTCGATAAAATGCTATCCAGTCACAAGCTTGCTAATCAAGTTAAGAATAATGATAGAGATAATCAAAAATAATGAAAAAAAAACTTACTGACCGATTTCAAAATGATAAGATAAATATTGCGTCGCAGAAATTAAAATCCTATAAATTTCACTTAGTGAAATGGAAAAGCTGCTCGTATATAACCTGTGTTTCTGCAACAACTTGAAGAGAAACACTGTTTACGTGGTCTACCTGTCTAGGCAATATCTGATAGCGGTCCGCCCATAAATACTCTACTAATTGTAGCAAGACATGAACACTATTTGCATCATGAATGATATCCATTCATGTTTTATCGGCTGATGAATATCGTTCAATACTAATCGAAGTAGTTGCGAACTGCAAACTTTATGCGACAGAACTTTGCAGACATGGATCAATGCTTAGATGTCTCAGCTAAAACTCAGCAGTCTTTAAACTTACTATCGGTAAAATATTCTGTACTTACTAATCGTAGTTGAAGCCAATACGAACCTTGTGCGACAAGAACTTTGCAAACTCAGGTCAAATATCCCTGAAACTCCGCACTTTGACCTTATTCGTATAATTAACTTGCTAGGCTAGACTGACAATTTAATTCAATTTGTCAGGGAAATATGTACTTAGCGCGGACACTGCTATTTTTGTCACTCTGAATAAGTTTAAAAAACGTGCTTGCAGGTGTTAAAGAGATTCACAGAATTTTAGAATCCAGGAAGACGAGGTAGTTTTCAAATGATGGTATACATATCTGATATTGCTTCTATTAATTATGTATTATACCGCTCAGGTATTATTCGTGTGTATACACACGAATAATATAATAGAGTCTATTATGCAGAATTCTACAATTGAGTAATTAATTAAGATACAATTTAATGAAGACTGTTCCCAGCAAATTTAATAAAGTCGTCCACAGCCAGCGCTACGTCACGTCGTCTGACAGTCCCCACGCGCGAATGGAATTAATACCCGGAAGTAATCGCCCAAAAACGCGACAGGAAACAAAAATATATACATCAAAGTAATTCATGTTTGAAATACAAAGTAGTATGCAAATCACTGATAGCGTGGAGCCTACAGGAACGTGACTTTTGTGGATGTTATGACAATCTGAATCTGTTCTTACTATGTGATTTTGAACAGGTTGTAAGGAAAACACTTGATTGTCTCATCGCACGTGCTGCAACTTTGTGGTATACTGCTGTAAATGGAAAATTAAAATTGAGGAGATTGTCCCTGGTAATCGAGTTGTCAAGTGAATTGTTGAAGTCCTACGCCCGACCCGATGTTGGCACCTGTCAGCTGTTTGCGTTGGAAGCCGAGGTGGGCTCGTAAAATTGATGGCAATCATGGATGTGACCCTTATTTATGAGGCCGGGTCTATGGAGCTTGGTACTTGTTTTTAGCACCACAACTTAAGGTCTCCACTTCAGTTACGAAAGTTAGTCAAGATAGGACAGAGCACACAAAGCTATTTCATGTATCCAATTTGACGACCACCGTGGTGCAGTGGACGAATAGCCGGCTAAGACGCAGGAGGTTGCGAGTTCAATTCCCGCCGCGGAACAAATGTTTGCATGATCCACAGATATTAATTGTTTGTGGTAGAGGCAGATGACATTAGGTCGTTAGGTTTTTTTTTCGGCGATGGCTATTTTAGGACTTTTGGAACAACAATATTTGTGTCACTTATCTCATGGGACTATTGGGACAGAAAAGTATCCGAACTCCGTCGGTCAAAACTACTTTTGATCGACGTCTTTAGTGAAAGCTAGTTTTGACTGTTTTTTTTTTTTGCAGTTAAAAGTACTTTTGACCGGTTAAGAGTTTTGACTGTAACATAATCTATCTGAGGGCTTAGCCAAGTTACATCGTTACATTAATAGCGATGACGCTAGTCGATACGTCCGAAAATGTATGGGATTTGACACATGCTATAGAAATACCACGTGATTCAGCGACAACAAATGTATGTAGAAATCGAATAGATTCGTGGCGAATGTAATTTGGCTACGGGCCCTGGTTCCCATTCTATAGCTATAGCTTTGCTTAGTTTGGGGCTAGATAGCGCTGCTGTGTGAAATTTCCATCATTATTTATTTAATGCCGTGAAATATTGAATCATAATTCTCGTCTCCCAGCTTCACCGCGTCATGTTTCTTGCTTTTCTTTCCTTTAGAAATAGTAATGGGAGCATTAGTGATCCGCGGTGGGAGGGTGGCACCCCAGTTCTAGCATAAGAAGCCTTACCGGTAAAAATCCTTCAACACAAATGTTCATAGAGTGCCTTTGACTTAAAAGGTACCTATGTACGCGGAAACGGAAGGCGAAAAAGAAAGCTTCAATATCGCGTAGGTGGAAAACGAAGTCTGCGCGAGTTGGCGTGAGCCGCCTTGGCGTCGCGTCGGCCTCACCATATGCTTTATGTAGTACATCAAGTACTGTCGTCTAGACTCGTAATTCACATTTGCGAACGTATACCACGATTAGAACAAAAAACATTCATTCATATCGACCGCCAGATTGTTTACAAACCACCATAGATAGACACCTCGAGCACACTGATGTTAACTGTATACTCATGCTACCACGAGACGGGCTTGTTACCGTTCTATTCAGAGTTCTAGGCATTATAATATTGAAATAGAGTTCTAATAATAACATTGACAACGTCCTTTCCACTTCGGAAGCAGGCTATTTTCTGATGCTATTTTAATGAAATATCCTCGTCATCGATGTTTTAATCTAGTTTGTTCTTCGATGCGACCTCCGTCTAATTCACATTTCCGCTGCGCCCTTCTGTGGGAGTTTGATCGAATTTATCTCTAAGTTCAATCCATTAGTGGACCCTCCTGTGATAACAAGTTGACAGCGGAGCGGCGCGCGGGGCGGACGCTCGCATACTCAGGGCTCCGCCGCTCTTACTTCCCATTAGATAAACTTGTCCACGGACCGCGAGCCTGTTCTCGCTCCATCCATTCCGATAATTGTGAGTAACGCACTCGGTTGTGTCAGTTGTGTGCGTAACATCCAAGGTGCAGTTCGCAAGTTTTGTTTTCTGAATAAACCGACCGCGATGAATGTACTGCGCCTCAGTGAATCATTGTCATCACAACGATGTAGTGATACTGATTGTTAATCGACAATAAACTTTTAAAATTGGATTTGTTGTGTTAAACGTGTGTCGTGTATTCAAAACATTTTGGCAGTTGTCCTGCCGATAAGGCGGCCGTTGTGAGTTCTGCTTGAATTAAACATTAAGATCTGTAGAACAAGTATTCCCCTTCGTACATTCTTGTACTACATCCTTCTAATAATATAAGCTTGAGAGTTCGTTTATTTGGAAATAGAACTCTGGATATATTCGTGACATGAACTAACTTAAGGTAACCTTTTATTCAAGTACCACGCAAGAGAAACCGTGAGCTGATGCTAGGGATAAATAAATTTACTCATTGACTAGATGTTTGTCCTGTTCTACTTTATTTAATGGAGACATATTTATCAGAACAGTCGGCAGTCGCGATACATCGAAAGCCTGTTAGCGTTCAATGCCGAGATGTTTGTTTATCTAACAACTAAGCAAAAGCAATAGTACGAATTGTATACAAGTAGCAACTTCGCTACGAAAACAAAAACTGATTATTTGGGTCTTGTTTGGGCGTATTCATTCAGCCAGTAAAGTTACATAGAACTTCCCAAGGGTATAATAAAGTCCAATATTGGATCACTTACTAATTCATTTGGGCGTTCTATGAATGCGGCTTATAATTTAATATGAAGTTATGTAAATAGGGGAAACGGTTCCATATTTACTTGGCTTCTTCAAAATTTTAATGAGACTGAAGCCAAGATTTCCTATCTTTGGTAGCGACATGTACACGAAGGAAGTTTTATTTCCTTCGAGTAGCAAACAAAGAGAAGTAATTTTAAAGTGTATTGTATAGGAGTATGCAACAGTTTTTGCAGAATTTGTTACTTCGTTTTAAAATTTAAAGTTACTGAATAAGTATGTGTTGAATTACAGGTCGAGGCGGGAGACGTTTTGCTCAAGGTTAATGGGACTGATGTAAACCGGTTCACTACCCGAGAAGGTAAGGAATTTGCCATTTATCACGCACATGCCACTTATCTACGAAACATTCTCAACTTGCAGATAACTGCCACTCTAATTGAAATGTTGGTCCATGTTTAATTGAGTGTAATAGATCTAGCTCTGATTTTATCAACTTGCGACATATGAGTCTCTCGGAAGAGGCAACAGGCGTCTGTTTATACTACTGCCTGTAATACAGTGTTACGCACCACAGACCAACAGTTCTATCCCATGTTATTGAGCGTCACGTCCGACCGTTATCTTCGAACTTATTAACACTAATTCAATGATCGCGTTATGGCCGGCTGGCTTGTGGTCCGTCGGCACGCAACTCAGCAATTCACATTTTAACACTCATTGTATTCCACTAGCAGACTCGCAGCCAGAAAATAACCATTTTAATAGAGCAATGGCAAAATTGATTTCCTCCGATGAATCGCAATCAACTTGTTATCGGACAAATCAACAAATAGTTTCTATTGTTCGCTTTACGGGTTTATTTTAATGCCCTTTTGTGTATTCTTGGAATATCATACTCTTTAGTGAACCTTTCGGTTGTTGCAGTTTTAAAATGCTTGCGACTCTCGTCGGACCCCGTCACCCTAAGACTGAGAAAGGGTGAGTTGAGTTTATTAAACTGTAGTATATTTGTGTGACGTTTGTGGGCGTGTAACAGCTGCAAATAATAAAATTGGAGAATTCCCCGATGGTTTGGTCGAGTTTGCGGAGTGCCACAAATAAGAGTAGCGATACGCGGAGGATTTTATAGGTGGCTCTCGGGAGCTGAGCCGGGTAAACCTCGTTCACATTGGCTTTGTTCCATTTAATAACGTAATCTTGCTTACTTTCATCCCAAACCTGCTGTAGATTAATTTTCGTGTCTAGTTACTCTTTCACATAACAGTACCTTAAATAGAAACGTTAGTTTAGCAACATTTTAGCAGTATTCAGTACTCAAAACAGCAATTGACTCGAAAACCATACCCCTATCCATTTGCTGCTTTTACCATCCCTTACTTATTCAAGGCACTATCCTGGATGTCAGCCAACTGTGCCTGTTTGTACATAGACGTTAAATATGCATCTCTCGAGCCGAGATAACAGCTAACAGCAGTAAATAGAACTTCTTATGTACTAGTTCTAATATGACGAGCGCAATGCAAAGTTATGTAGATTTCTATGTCCTTTAATCCTAGTTTGTTAGTTGGTAACTCATAATTACTATGTCCTAGGTTTCATTGTCTGGTAATAAGTGCATTGCAATTGCCTGTCTGCTCTACTCGTTATAAATTATGTGTCTTCCGTTCCGTTTCAAAAAATTTAACTAGTTAAATAACAGTGACACGACTTGCCAACCAATGTCTCAGTATTATGTGAACAACATTAGATTGCCTGGGTGGTACTGCATTTGATTTGACCTATGAAAGCGATTTTGTTGTGTGGATTATGATATCAAAAGACCAGCCTAAGCGTAACCCAACGTTCATAAAAGTTAGCTGCGCCTTTTCATAAAAATGCTCAGTTATTGATAACATCATTGTGAGTGGTTTCCAGGCCCCCTTTCGAAGTAACCCCTTGGGTCAGAGGATCGATGTCGCTTAGTGTACGTGCTATATGCGAGGTTCTTATAAATAAACGTTTCAGACCCTCAGATCAAGGCGAGCGTGAGAAGATACCTCGCGTCATCAGCGGAGCGTCGTAGTTTGGCACGCAACAACCGCGATAAGTGAGTTTTATCATTTACCATTTAACGAAACGGTATTGTTTTGGCTATTGCATCGTTTTATTTTTATGTTACACACACACACACCACGGATGCCTGAAGACGAAAGGCGACATCGGAGTCAACCGAGAAAGCGTTGTATAGACTATCTCGACACCGAGAGAGGATGGTGGGATATATCGATGATTAGGGTTGGTTAGAAGGACTAAGATTAGACCTTTGACCAGCAGTGGAATGAGATAAGTTACTTAAAAAACGTAAAGACAACAGGTAGATTTGTACTACCATCAATTAATTTATTAAAGTGGCCTATGCATTATAGGCTCCACAATTACAGTCGGTGTTAGCAACAAATATTTTTTAAATCCTAAGCTGCTCTAAAACATGTTTTAAAACAGTAGGTTTTAAAGTGATAAATTGAATTATCCTTATGCGACATTGTGTATAATAATGATTGATTATGTTATCACAAAAAGTTCAGTGGCAGTCGCCAAAGCTATAATTACATTCAGGTTTTGGCTTGCAATTTATTCGACTGGTTTTAAATGCACGCGTACGTAACAACGTATACCGCACCGAAGTTCTGCTATAAGTATTGCCAAGATTCTGACCGGTATCGCGTCAGATGGAAAGTGACGATGCGTGTTTTTTCTTTTTACATAGATAAAAAAATGGAAACTTTCCTATTTGCTCCGTGCATGTTGCAAGATACAAGTTTACCTGTGAAACAAAAAGTTGCGTTATCGGAACGAGATTGTGATTAAAAGTACAGTCACCTCATGCACATGCAATGGGAGTTAGTATTCAGCGTCAATAATTTTATAAATATTTCTGGAAGCACGCTAAAGTACCAAGCAGTAGTGACACTATAAATAAATACCACTTTTATTAATTGGATCAACGTAGATACAGGGTATATTTGCAAACAGTCAAGAAGTTTTGAGAAACAGCTCTGCTTGTAATTCAAAACTGTGTATATCTGTGTATATTTCAAACCAATTTTTAATTTGACATTTTAACGTTTCATACAAAAAACGCACTGTCGAAAAGCAGCGCTGCAACTGTGATTGTGAGAAAATGGATTTTCTACTTTGTTATTGTATTGAAATAAATACATACAGCCGTTTCTCAATATTTTTTGATTGTTTACAAATTCAACCTGTTATATTGAGTTAATATTGAGCTTAGCTTATCGAAATCTATAGGGGAGGCTTAAGTTAACCGTAGACGTCGCTGATTTGATGATGATAAACTCTATCTACCAGTTTTGTACATTACGTAAAGTGAAGTGCACAACTCTACTCATTATACGGATAAATGCAAGGACGCGCTGAGATGACTACAAAGGAAAGGCAGGGCTTGAACTTGCTTTTATTCCGACAATACTCCAGTGTCCCTACTGTTAGCTATCTGCATTGTGCTGGTAGTCTAAAGAGTGATCCGCTGACATGGTGTATGACGTGATACCGCTACACTTAGAATATTACTCCATATACATATACTCGACGGTTTATCAATTAGTCAGGCCTAGGAATTGATAGGTTGTGCCAAAATGCTACAATACTGGCAACGTAATCTAAATTGAATATTGTTACGAGCTGAGGGTTCGGGATAAAATAATGGGAATCGATTTAACCAAAATAACACTTTTATTCAGCACTAAACGATGAATACACGAACTTGGTCACACGTAATCACAACACACCACTTCACACCACTGGTGCACCACTTAAAGTCACCGAAATGTTCGCACGTATAGCTAAATCCAGACTGACTCGGGAGCAACTACTGTTCACGCGAGACCCTTCCCACGTCAGTCCTCCAGGGCCTCGCTGAGACTAACTCACTAAGACTGACTGAGACTCGAGACTGACTCACAACTGACTCAGACTGACTGTCCGGCCATCTCTCCGGCCTATTTATATCGCACACATTTCGATTGTTCGAGAACGATGTCGATCCTTCCAGGAAAGGGTCGGTCCCTCGACACAATGGCCACTCCCCATTCTGCGAAACCACAAACAATAGCAACAATAACACAGCAAGACAAAAGCGTTCGAGAAGGTTCTATTATTACTCATTGTTTAACAGCCTCGGCGTAACAATATGTTTAAATCATCTTCATTAAAGGTACACAAACTTTGTATGCCTTTGCTATTATTATAATAATGTTTTTTGTTGAAAAATACTTTTTCAAAAGAAGCTTTTATAAAATTCATAATCGAAACCTCAAGCAGATTCAAATGAGCACAAACACTAGTAGAATATAATCCATTCAGAAATTCCGTTGTCTAGCATCCGTCTCCATCATGAGACCACCTCCATGGTACCACATTTATTGCTTTGTCACCGAAGTTACATATGTATTCCAAATTTCAGCTCAATCGGTTGAGGGGAACGGGTTTAAAATTCAGTTGCAAGATTCCACCCGGACAAACATACAATACATACATTGCAAGTTAATAAAGAGCTTGTAATAATATGAAAGGAGTCTACGGTGTACCGAGTCCGTTCAGCGCACTGGTTCTTTTACCATAGGTAACTTGACTCCTGGCCAGAAATAGACTGCTTAAGAAAGTATCCAGGCAGAATAAGAAAAATACGACCTTCTCTCTGATCAATAAGCCCGTTAGACTCATAATGAATCATACTGTTAGGAAATAATAGGATAAAGTTACAGATATATGGTTACTACCGTATGACGGTTAATCAAATACTCACGACTATTTTGACGACCTCCGTGACACGGTGGACGGCCGACTGAGGCGCAAGAGGTTCGACTCCCGCGGGACAAATGTTTGCGTGGTCTGCAAATATTTGGTCTGAGTGTTGTGCTGTTACGGTACTGGTAGTTTTTAATACCTACGATACAGGGAATCCTAGTGTGGAGTCAGTGCTAGTGATGAAGAAGACTCGGTCTTTAAAGACCTATTGAAAAGACAGGACTCCATTTTACACTATAAAATAATTACTGACTGTTGAATGTTAGTTATTTCGACCAAATGTACTCTCATGATAATCTCTAGACATCTAATTGATGATACTCTTGACTTGATTAACTGAGCGTTCAATCTATTAATGTTTCGCCCCATGTTAACCCAAGGAACCCCTTACAGTTTGACAGCTGATTTCCGACTCGATAAGTGAGGGTACCATATGTTTACCGCCGGTCAGGGGTAGGGGCAACCACCCTCCATGACACGTCATTGTAGCTTACTCACCCGGGACATTTAAATGTGCCTCCTGACATTTAGGCATTGATTGATTCGTCATTTATAATACTCGTGCCGATCGGTACCATCGAGCGGCATCAAAGAAACAAAACACTGTTTAAAATAAATCGACCATACCTATTTCTGCCACCAAGCCAAGCAGCATTGCTGTGTTTCGGTTTGAAGGGTACGGTTGCCGATGAAATTACAGGCACATGAGGCTTTACGCATAACAAGTTAATGGACGAAGGGCAGTGCATCATTGCCCATCATAGGGCACGTTTCTAAGGTGCATGAACTATGATGCAATACTTTATTATAGCCGATACAACGTAACATGAGGCGAGCCAAATGCTTGTTCCATCTCCAATCCATATAAAAAACACGCATGGTCGACGTGTGATTCGATGAACATTAAGCGTCAGGCTGCCCGTATGTTTTTAACTCCGTGCATCATTATCATCCACAGTCTGACTTCTTTTGCTTGGTTTAGGCCTCCATTAGATTGTGCCTTTCACCATTGTCTTGAGCCAGTCTCATCCAGGTGCGGCCCGCGATGTCGTCGACCCACCTCATCCTCGATACTGTACGTAATCTGACTCGACGAGTGATATATCATTTTCTAATCGAATCCTTCACCTACGTCTGAAAGGTTACCTCCTCGCTTTTAGGGGTTGGGTGTAGATTGATTTTATTTAGCTGTGTTTCCTTTAAGAATATTAAAAGGACTCGCCTTGTTTCTCCGCCTTCATTGTTCGTCAACTTGGGGTGCAGGCTTGCAGCTCTTGCCATCATCGTTGTTCAGTAGTTCAGTACATCCTGCCATCTCTTATACAGTAGTGGTGTCTATTTGTCATTGAAATTAGGTTTTTTTTTTATGGGCTACAATATTTACTTGGGATCAAGATATAATATAAAATCCTGTAAACTGCAGAAGTTAGAACTGTGTCGCAGTTTGCAGCGCCCGACCTTAAGATTCAAGAAGCACGGCCACATTAACTAGGTAGTTTTAGAAATAACACATTAAGTCCAGGGTAAACCATTCTTCTTACATATAACCAAAGTTCAAGTAGTTAGGAATTAAGCCAAAAAGAGCTTTAAACTATTTTGTGATAGCACATGGTATAGTTTAAATCAAGCGTGCTCCATCTTCGATCTCACCATCACTTACCCTCAGGTGAGGTAGTGGTCAAGCGCTTGACTACCATCAATAAAAAAAATTAAAAAAAGTGGAATTGGGCGTAGTACGTCAGTGAATGTATCCAAAGTGGTGGGTTTGTCTGGTCACTACATGGATTCCTGATGGAAAACGCGGTCGAGATCTGCCATAAAAGTGTTGGCGAGATCAACTCAATGTCTTAGAGAAAGAATGATTAAACTTTGCGCAAGATAGAGACAGGTAGAAGAATTAGAGAAAACCTTTGCCCAAGAGTGGGACAAAATAGATCTTATTAAAAAAAAATAAAGTAAAAAAATCTTATTTGCCATGCATTTTATCATGTAATCTGCCCAATAGTTTTACGACTATGGGAATATGGTATTTACTAACTAAAGAATGTGTCCTTCGCCATTGCCCAGTAACGACCTACGAATTATTTTCGTGTAGCTTTGGATAACGACAAGTTCAGGGTAATGTCTCAAGGTGACTAGACTTTCATTATAAATACGTAGAAATGTTCTCATCGGTTCAATTAAATGTATAATGAATGAATTAACTAAGATACATAGATATTATTTAATACTTAACACACGCTCAGCTAAGTCACTTATCATGTCACTCTGTTTCACGTGAGTTTTAACGGGTTGTTTGATCTTGACAGGAATAGTAACTTAGATGAACACGGGCTTTATAATGTTTATCAAATATTAATCAGTAAACATTATCTGAGTAAGTTTGATACAAAAAACTCGTAATTTTATGTATAACAGTTGGGGTAAACCTATGATAAGGCGACCGCATCACGTTTTATATCGGTTGTTTGTTTCATTCTAAATACCTCCACTTCCAGGTTTTTGATATAAAAGGATATTTTGAATAATGAAATCGTGACTTTTTAGTAAAATTTAAGTGAATGTGGATTGCAAAAAATAATTAAACTATATCGCGCTTTTAGTGAAAATATTGTTCTTAACTATGATAGTTTTAAAAGTTGCAAAAGTAACTTGTTTTAAAACTACATATTTCATCCCCAGATCAAGTCCACCATCAAGCAACTCGAACTCAAACAGCAACTCATCGAGCAACTCGTCGAGCAACGGGTCAGGCGTGGCGTCGGGCGAGAGCTGCGAAGCCTTGCTTGAGGGAGTGAGGCCGCGGGTCTCGCAACCCAAGTTCGAAGCGTTCATGATGACTGGCGACCTCATACTGAACCTGTCCCGTGTAGAACACCCGCATCACAATCATCATGCACCGACTCATCGTACACACTACCACAGGTTAGTATTACTGACTGAAATAGTAGTATGCTCTGAAGCCTTGCTCAAGGGTTCCTCGAGTTTAAAGGAGACTTTATACTGAATCTCTGCTGAGTGGATAACTCGCATTTCAATCATAATGCTTCGACTCACCGTACAGTCCACCACAGGTTAATATTATTGGCTGAAACAGCAGTATGCTCTGAAGCCTTGCTCAAGGGTTCCTCGAGTTTAAAGGAGACTTTATACTGAATCTCTGCTGAGTGGAAAATTCGCATCATGCTCAGATTCATGATGACTGGGCTGAAAAAGATTTTTGTTTATTTTTTAATTATATCCTACGGCAATTGTTATATTATAGCTAGATACATTACATAAGATAAAATTGAGATAGTAATGAGGATCAGGCTAAAGAAACTTACAAGAGATTTTGAGGATTCGTACTTTTTGAATCTGGGCGTAGTGAAATCTTCTTAAGACATGCATCGAATAAACATATTCTGACTATGATTTTGAAAGCCTTATTGTTGTTTATTTCAGGTACAACTCAACGCCAGCGTCGCCGAGCGAGTCTCGCCTCTGCGGGCGAGTGGAACTCGCGCAGCGTCACAACTCCTCCCCCGACACCGGGCTCACGGGGGACCATGCCAACAAATTGTAAGCATACACATACAAAAATATCTGTATTTCCTGATAATTACAACATGGGTGTCTTTAAATCGTGAGTGGGCAGGATTCTTCTAGGCAAGCGTGATCCATCGTAGACTGCATCATCGCTTACCATCAGGTGAGATCATAGCAAGCCTATGAATAAATACTGAAATAAAAACTGCTTATAATAATTATAATAAATCATTTAATTCAGGCAACAATAAAATAGTTACAGGGTAGTAGTGAACTTATTCTACGGCCCATAAAAGATGTCCTTAGCCTAAAATACATACTATAATAAAATCTCTTATACTGTGTGTGATAATTTGGGCATGCCAGACATAACATGAGAGATCTTATTCAATATTACGAAAACAGAATAGTACGAAATGACATCTGAAAGTAGGCTTCTAGAAAATAATCCATCGTAATCCTCGCCCACTGGCGTGTTTTATTTACAAAGTGGTCATTGGTTGACTTTAGGGAGGGAAATTGTTAAATATCGTTCGGCGTGTTGGCTTGCCACTCATCATACCAGCCAAAAGACGTCCACTGCTGAACATAGGCATCACCTATATTTTTCCAAAGCAACCGATCTTGTGTGGCTCGCTCCCAACGCCTCCCAGCAACCTTTATTAGGTCGCTACTCATCTAGCGGGGGCCGTCCTCTTGATGAATTACTAGGTATAAAATATCAGTGTCATTTCCCACTTAATTTATGTGTATATTGTTCCAGGTTCATATCTCAGCCGGCGTCCCCGGCGTGCGGGGCGAGCGGTGCGGGCGGGGCGTGCGGTACCGCCGGCAGCGCGGGCGTTGAATTGTGCGCGCGGACGCATCACTCCGTCAGGACGTCGCGCTCTGAAGATCATCTACAGGTAATTTGTTACATATACACACACTTTTATTCGTTGCAAAATCAATCGCGCATACACCTTTGTCTTTAGACTTGATCAAGAACTAATCGTTTTGGCCACGTTGGTTAACTCTTAAAAACAAATAAAGTTACTTTCTAATTTATTGATCTCCAAATCATCTTGGGCAAATCGACGTTGTATGTATGTACATATGTTTGTTTGTCTGAGGATAACTTTCGAAGCGTTGATCCGATCATCGTGTAATTTGATATATGTATATTTAGCTAGTGTTGGCACAATCCTAGTGTGACTAAATGAGCTGTTTATTGGGGGACTAGCGAGATCTCAGTTCGGGGCGAACCACTAGTAATATTAGTATGGATAACACATTTCACATAGACTTTCACACATACGCTTATTAGAGCAAGCGCCTTCCAACGGGCGTTTACCGACTGCTATAAATGAAACGTAGAAGCGCAAGTTTCAGAAGGAGTCCTCCCTGAGCGCGGTCGCAGTGGACATGGAGGAGGATGTGACGTCATCGCTGAACACGCTGCTCGACGCGCGACCCGACTCGGCCACGCCCGCGGCCTCCTCCGCGAGATCCGACGACAACGAACGGGACCGGTAATAACATCACACTAATATTATAAATGTGAAAGTTTGGATATTTGTTTGTTTGTTACTCAATCACGTCGTATCGGTTGAACCGATTTCGATGAAATTTAGTGTATACGTATATTATAACCTGAATTACCACATAGGCTACATTTTATCTCATAAATCAGTTCCCATGGGATAAAAATGGGGTGTCAAGTTGCAAAAGCGAGTTTAGCTTTATTTCTAGGTTGCCTACACATATAGTAGTGTAACGCGTACGAAGTCGCGGGCAACAGCTAGTAACCTATATTTCTTTACAAAGATCGCCTATACTACTACAAACGACGCCGTGGCGCAGTGGGCGGATAGCCGTCTAAGACGCAGGAGGTTGCGCGTTCGATTCCCGCCGCGGAACAAACGTTTGCATGATCTACAAATATTGGTTCCGAGTCTAGTTGTTTCTCTATGTACTACAAGTATGTATTTACAAAAAAAGTAAATAAGTATTCTAACAGTTATCTGGTTCTCATAGTGCAAGTTTTGCTTAGTTTGTGGCTAGATGGGGCTGTGTGAAATGTCCAGTATTTTTCTTTTTTTATACTCTAATAACACTTGCTTTGGTATTGATTGTAGGATATTTTGTACAGACCGAATGTAGCAAACATAAAGTATATCCTTCTTTCTTTTTTATGTGTAAACAGAAATGAGAGAGAACGATTTTAATATGTCAAATATACAGGGTGTCCCAGAACTAGTATGTTATCCCGAAGGGGGCTGATTCTCGACACTTATGAGAACAACAAATGCTCCACAACTTTTATAAATTCAATAGTTTTTATTGAAGAAGGACTTTTTTTTTTAACTGGATAGTTTTTCGTTTCTTCTGTTTTAAGTCAAATATTACGTTTGTATAAGGTAAGTGAAGGCGCAAACTCTTAAAAACAGCTGATTTAAAGTCAAACTAAAAAGTTCAAGAAATTTATTTTGTAAAATAAAATGTTTTAATTATAATGGAATCACGGGGTAATTCCGTCCATAAAAATTAATAACTTTTGCTTTAAATACTAGTTCCGGCACAGCCTGTAGTTATTCAGTGGAGTCGTAAGCTGAAACGCTTACCTAAACAGGTGTGTATAAATAATATATAAGCTGTAGGGTTTAGTGGTGAACTTGAACGCACCCATAAACTAAGGGTGACATAAGAACAAGTGACGATCACAATAGGCCTCTTGGCATCAATGAAACTATGGCCGCAAAAGCTAAAATAAAAAAAAAATGTAAATAATACGATGTTTCAGTATCGTGTGGACGTACAACGCGCCCGTGTCGTGCGCGTCGGAGCGAACGCACTGCAACGGCTCCGCTGCCACCTCCAACTCTACTTCTATATCCGACGGCATTTCACAAAGGTTTGTGTAATCTATACGAGGCATGCCTTTTAAGTTTTGTCGTTTGAAGAAAAAAACACAACTAGAACCTTATAGTACTTTTTATTGTTTTTCAAAGTATTCACCGCGTAGCTTAATACACTTTTCCATTCGCTCAAACCAGTTATTATAACATTTATTCCACTCTAAAGTGGGGGTGTTCAAAATGGCTGACTTGAAAGCGTCGACTGCTTCTTCACCGGACTGGAACCTTTGACCACGAAGACTTTTCTTAATTTTAGGAAATGTAAAGAAATCGTTAGGGCTTAGGTCAGGACTGTATGGAGGATGGTCAAGAATTTCTACTTTTTCCTGCTTCAACTACTCAATCGTTTGACGAGCGCTGTGTGAGCTTGCGTTGTCGTGGTGCAGGATGATGCGTCGCTTTGAGTTAGATTTTCGAAGTTCGGCGATGACTTGTGGTAAACAAACTGTAGTATACCACTCTGCGTTAACCGTTCTACGATCTTCAAGTGCAATAGTCGCAACATGGCCGGTTTTTCCAACGAACGTGGCCACCATCTTCTTTGAAGTGCTTCGAGAACGAACAACTTTAGTCGGCTTTGGCTCGTCTTGAAAGACCCAGATTGTAGATTGTTGTTTGGAATCAGGATCGTAGGCATAGATCCAAGATTCGTCACCACTTATGATGTCGTAGACGTGATTTGACTCCCCTCGGTTGAACCTTTGCAGAGTTTTCTTACACCATCTGACGCGGGCCGCCTTGTGATCGTCGGAAAGCAGATGCGGTATCCAACGGCAAACTAGCTTTCTCACACCAAGCGCTTCATGCAAGATCTTCTGAATGGTTGTCCCTGAGATGCCTAATAGAGCCTCTATCTCTCGATACGTCACATGACGATCTTCGAGAATTAGTTGTCTCACAGCAATGATGTTATCTTCAGTGAAGGCGGATTTTGGGCGTCCTTCGCGAAATCTGTCACTAACACTAGTATGTCCACGCTGGAATTCTAAATACCAGCGTTCGACAGTCCGCAGACATGGGGCTACATCACTGAACACAGATGTTAGCTCTTCTAAACACTGAAGCCGTGTCAGGCCTCTTCTAAAGTTGTAGAAAATTATTGCACGAACATTTTCCTTAGAAAGATTCATTTTCGTACGTGACCTGACAGATTCAAATCGAAACTGTGACTAAACAATAGCATTAATCCTAATACTTTCAACTGTTTTGAGATTCAAAATGTAAACACATTCGAATATAGAACAGTTCCAAATTCAAAATTGCCGGAAAATATGGAAACGACAGAACTTAAAAGGCATGCCTCGTATATATTATATAAAACAAAGTCGGGTTAGTTACACCATTTAACGGCTGGACCGATTAAAACCTATTGAAATATCGGAAAAATTCACGCAAAAAGAAATTATGAAGAAAAATTCATTTTCTCATACATAGATGCAGCTAATGATAGCCGCTTGACAATTCTACCGATGACGTACATTGGAAGCCGCGTCATATGCATGTCAAGTACAAAGTTCGGCGGGTCTGCTAGTAATTGATAATTTTTAAAATGTATTTTACTATTTATGTGTGACTGTGATGATGATGTTTGAGTGTTGTAATATTAAGGGTAATTGTTGTTCACAGATCGTCATCACCCGCATCACCGACATCAGCATCATCGTCGCTTATGTCGTCTCGCACCTCCCCCCCACCGCGGTTACCCCCGCACTCCGCCTTACACCGACCACTTAACGGTAAATATAATACAAACAACGCGAACCGGAAAACCCATATGATTTGTGGTAACATAATCGATCAATGATAATATTTAATACAAGCTTCGGTTTAGATAGTTTATTCTCATAAGAACAATTACAGTTCACTTAAAATGAATTTAAATATAGTACAGTAGGTTTGGGCTAGTCTCCAAAGCATGCATTCATTATTGATCTTAAAATATTACATTGCAGAAACTGGTAAGATACAAAACAAGCTTTAAAATTAAAATCGTGCTAGTGAGGTCAATTTCTCAAATTGACCTGTGACTGTTAAATCCATACAAGCAACAATCTGTGAACTAACTTCCATACAACACTGACGGCCGTGCCTACACACGGCAACCGTAGTTTTTCACGACTAAAAAGCGTGCGTGCAAGAGACCTTAGGCATGTGCAAAAATCGTGTAACAGGCAATTATTTCCGACTTGTCACCTTGTCATTTTCCACAGGTGACATGAGCCTATCAGAAGCTGTATCAAACATATCCAGTCCGGACTACCAAGACCAAGATGACATGTTCGAGACCGGTCGAGAATGTCCACGGATGGAGCTCTCCGACCCATCCGACTCGGATTCCACCATCCTAGTATCGGAACCTTGCCACAAACGAGCCAAATCTAACTCCTCATACTCAAACGAACACGGTAGTGATGTAACACTAAACGGGGACCACAGTAATGAGTACAGAATAGTGATACAAGTTAAAGGACCCGACAAACAGAATGTGAATAGTGAGAATGTTAATAATAATAATAGTGGGTACGCGCAGAACGGGAAGGAGAATGGACATAATTCGCCCGAGCATCAGGGTTACCAGGTAACATCTTGAATTGAATTATTAATTTTTCAAAAATAAATTAAATTAGTGTATAATATAATAGTGTTAGTGACCAAACCAAGCCTAAAAAACAGTTATACAGTTGTTGGCTATCATACGTTTTTTTTTTAATCAATTTTTAAGGAAACTAGCGTAGTTCTTTATGACTATGTCAGTTCCATAATTGTCTACAGTAATAAATAACTAGAAATTATCCTCCTTCAGCACGTCGTATACCATGTTAGCTGAGTCAGATGTTTGTTCAGCTAACACACTCTGAAACAGGCCCACATCGACCTGGTTGTTGAACACGTTCATGTTTGGTCGTAATTTTTTATTGATCGAGCGAAGCGAGATCTCTAAATCGGGCAAATCGGCGTTGTGTATGAATGCATGTTTGTTTGTCGGAGGATAACTTTCGAAGCGTTTATCCGATCATCGTGAAATTTGGTATGTAGTTAGGTAGTGATGGCACAATTTTGGTGTGACTAAATGAGCTAAAAATGTGGGAGGGTTGTTGAAATATTGAGGTTCAAGAGGGGTAAAAAAAAAACAAAATGGGAGTATCCGTTCAAGTGGCACGGTTAATAAAAGGTCTTTGTGAGAACATTTTGATTCCGTTTTTATTTTTAGTTTAAATCTTGTAGTTTTTAAGTTAATTTTAAGCCATAATAAAAACTGAACTTTTTATTTGGCGTGACCAAATTCACATTGTACAGTCAATGCCAAAAGTATCTGACCATTTTCAAACTTCCAAAAGTCCTATACACCTAAAAGATTGAAAGTCGGTGATCTGGTATGGCCACATTATTCAGTGATTATTTATGGTTACAAATATCGGTGAACATAATCGGAACAAAAATTACTGAACGCATAAAAACATAACCACCCGTATCTCGAAAACTAAACGTTCTAAGCTTGTGGCATCTTGGGACAAATAGTAGATATCAATGAGATCTGCATTTCTGATGACACTGTCAAACTTCAAACAGCCGTATCTCGGAAACTAGACGTTCTAGACTAGTGGTGTCTGGGGACAAATGATAGGTATCAATGAGATCTGCATTTCTTATGACAGCTGTCAAATTTCAAACAGCCGTATCTTGAAAACTAGACGTTCTAGGCTAGAGGTATCTTGGGACAAATGGTAGGTATCAATTAGATCTGCATTTCTGATGACAACTGTTAAACTTTAAACAGTCATATCTTGTGAACTAGACCTCATTGAATACTGACCTCATTGACACCTACCATTTATCCCACAATACCGCTAGAGATAATGCTCTTTGAAGTTTGACAGCTGTCATAAAAAATGCAGATCTCATTGATATAAGCAGCGGCACGTAAGTCTAGCGCTGAGCGATACGCGGAGGGGATAGCTGCGCATGCGTACTGTCGCGCACGCGATACAATTATAACTTTAATTAATTATTAGCTAAATAACGCTACTGACATTATTTTAATGTCATGTCAAATAGTAAGTCTAGCGCTGAACGAAATGTGGAGGATAGCTGCGCATGAGTACTCTCGCGCACGCAAATAATATTACCTATACTTTAATAAATAGTTTATCTCCAATTCCAATGTCTAAAGATTTATAGTAGGTACCTAAGACATAAGAATAACATGATGTGTTGAAGTTAATTTAGCAAACAAATTCAAATAACAGCAATAACAATACAAATAAGAACGCGACTGTACACTGGATGTGCGTTAGGCATCGTATCTGTGCGGAGAACGGAATGCGACTGAAGAGCCAATCGGCGCTACGCACGCCCGCCCTTTATCCCGCTAGCCCCCCTCAGGTACCTTAATTTTAACTTCTGCGCAATAACGGTCAGCGCTAAAGTTTCGTGCTGGTACTTATACCTACCATTTGTCCTCAGATATCGCTAGCCTAAAACATCTAGTTTCCGAGATACGGCTGTTTCAAGTTTGACAGCTGTCATCAAAAATGCAGATCTCATTGATACCTACCATTTGTCCTAAGACACAGCTAGCTTAGAAAGTCTAGTTTCCGAGATATGGGTGGTACTTTTTATGTGTTCAGTAATTTTTGTTGCGATTATGCTCACCGATATTTGTAACCTACTACGTTCACTGAATAATGTGGCCATACCAGATCACCGACTTTCATTCTTTTAGGTGTATAGGACTTTTGGAAGTTTGTATATGTTCAGCGACTTTTGGCGTTGACTGTACACCAGTGACCCCACAGTGTTGAAATTTGGTATTACTATTGCTTTAGTTACACAAATATAGGGAAAAGTCTGAAATCCAGAATAACTGCAATTTCTACCCCTAAAAACAGTAACTAATTAACTTAACCCCCGTTACTTGTAATTTGAATGAAATTGTAACTCAAGTTAGCTGGTAGTGCATTTCGTGGCACTATTTTATTAGTAGAAGATTATGAATTATAATTTTATTGGTTTTTTGGGAGACTTGCGAGATCTCACTACGGGGCGAACCACTAATTTCTAATAGTTAATCTTAGTATTGAACACAGACAACTAGAATCTCTGTATTGGTAATTAGTCGCTAATGCCAGAAGTCAATAGTAAAGTTAAGCACTTCATAGCGTTTTAAAATATATTTTTTATCGTGGTATAAATTAACAATGTCAAAGATTATTCATATAAGTCATTTGACTGATAATTTATACCACCTGAAGGCATTTATTGGCCCCAACCACTACCAGTCACAAACGTAGGTTCGAGCGAGAACGGCATACACATATATCTCGCTTCCACGTATTGTGCCTACGGATTCAGAAATGGTAATACAAACTTGCAGGAGTTATGCAGCGGCTCAGACGGTGGTTCAGACGACGGCTCGGACGGAGACTCCCTCCACTCCTTCCACTACAGTCCTAAGGCCGTGGACATACCATCAGCGGAGCGGCTGGCCAAGCGGTTATACCATCTCGACGGCTTCAAGAAATCAGATGTATCCAGGCACCTCAGTAAAAAGTAAGGTCTTTTTATAACTTACGTAATAAAGTCGGAAATTAATTTAAATTGCTCGATTTGACGTCTTTCTAGTCTTTCATGTGTTTGATAATTGGTGATTATTGAAACTAAAAATACTTTGATGACGTAATTTAAATGATGTTTTTAAAGTTGGAAAGTCCGGTCAAATCGTGTTTTTTATATAGCACCGGCTGCTGTAGTTTGCATCTATGACGCGTTACGTTTATTTGACTACAGTTCCGAGTCTGTAGACATCCCGTCCGCTGAGCGGTTAGCGAAACGACTATTCCACCTCGACGGGTTCAAGATATCCGATGTGTCGAAGCATCTGCGCAAAAAGTAAGTGTTTTATTATGATAATGACCCCAGTTAGCTCCAGAGGTTCAATACTAAATCTAGGTTACATTTTAGCCTGGAATATGTTAATTATTAAGATGAAGGAGTTGATCAAATTTGAATCTAATATTAAAATTATAAGTTGCCGATTCGAATTGCGAGATTTTCTAGCATATAAAACTAATTGAATCGAAGAAGCGGTGTTCACTTGTTGTTGGTTTGTATTATCAATTACTAACCAACAACTAGTAAATACTACTTTACAGTGAATAAATTGAGATTCTCAAGTGATAAAAGAATCATCATCCAGAAAAGTTATGCCTGTTCATAGGTACAAAATAATAGTTCATCGAATCGAGAACCTCATCCTTTACATATTTGTCGATTAAAGTGCGTCTGTTACGTTTTCACAACGAAACAGCTGAACCAATTTCGATGAACTTTGGTATACAGATAGATTATGACTGGGATTCTGACTGAGGCTACTTTTTACCCGACTTCGCACAAGGAGAATTATGTTTTTATTGACTAACGCGTGCGAAGCCGCAAGTGGGTCAGTTAGTTGTTTATACGCTTTGCTCATCAGCAACTTGAGGGTACCAAACCACTAATCTCCCTCATAATCTCACGTCAGTGATAAAACTCTACATCGTGGTAAATAACCCATTCTTACTTGCCTTTAAAAGATGATTTATGCTAGACCGTGACGGGTGCGAGGCGTGCCCCGCACGCGACGCGGGCGAGGCGAGGCGTGTTCGCGTCGCCCGAGCCGGGAGGGGCAATTCACGTAACATAAAATAGTAAAATTCTAATATCGATCTAGTTTCGTTATGTTAAATGACCTAAACGGTATTCACGTAACTGACAATACAATGGCGAATGACATGCGATTAAAGACTTTACTAGCGGACCCGGCAAGCTTAGTACCGCCATGACATGCATATGACGCGGGTTGCCGATGTAATGTGGGCGGCCATCATTAACTGCATCTATGTATGAGAAAATTAATTTTTCATCATTTTTTTGCGCGAATTTTTCCGCAATAGTTCTTCTGCTATTCGGAGCGGAGACAAATCCAACAAATTGAAGATCATCAAAATCGGTTCAGCCGTTCTTGAGTTATAAATGGTGTAACTAACCCGACTTTTATATCGATTAGATTTATATCAAGCTAATATTGTAATACTAGTGGAGCAGAATGCCAAAATATGTTCAATTCATAATCCAATCTCATTTGGATCAACTGTCAATGTGTTTATAAAATGTTATTACGTGAATTGGTCCCCTGTACCTGTTACACGTTCATATTACACCGAGTGGTGTCCGAGTTCGTACGCCGCCGCAGTGAGTCGGCCCCGGCCCGTGCCCGGTGCCGGATCACGGGCGAGCTTCGTATGGAGCACGGCTCGCGCCGCTAGGGTCTAGTATATTCATCGTTAAATAGTATTGGAAGTGTAGTATGTGTATGTGTTGTTCCAGCAATGAGTTCTCCCGCGCGGTGGCCGAGGAGTACGTGAAGCACTTCGAGTTCGGCGCAGTGACGCTCGACTGCGCGCTGCGCACGTTCCTGTCGCGGTTCGCGCTCAGCGGTGAGACGCAGGAGAGGGAGCGAGTGCTGGTTCACTTCTCACGCCGCTATCTCGAGTGCAACCCCGGCTCCTTCAACTCGCAGGGTCAGTCCAAAACAAATCCATCGCCTGAACATTCATCCGTAAACTTACTTCATGGAATGCTACGATGAATGTCCTGAACCGCTTTTATCCATCGACTATCTGTTAATACGTTATCCTAACGGTTTTCAGTATTGGAGGTAATATAGTTCGGCTTTAGCTTGTTCAACTCTACTTGCAAAGAGGTGATATCTCTTAAGTTGCTGTTATAGGCGATGGTGGCCATAAGCTTGTTTCAACACCATATACCCAAAAAAAAGTCTATTGAGCGACAAGTTCATCCTAACAACATCCACGGGGATTTTGGAAGACTGCTGCCATCAACCTAAAGTCCTACCCCATAATTTCAAACAGTTAGGATGGCTGGGATCAGGTTAGAAGGGGGCCTTTAAGCTCGCCTTTGTACCTGTATCTTTTTTATCGAACACATTTCGGAGAATGTGCTGCGGAGCTTTTCAACCCGATCCTACCATCCCCATTTTATCATCGGACAACCAGACGCTCTGCGATGCGCCACCGCTACATGATAGACATACCTCCCATACGCACAAAGTGGTACTCTTCCATCTTTATTATGCGCACCGCCAAGGAGTGCAACGCCTTGCCTGTGTCTGTTTCCTGAAAACTACAACGTAGAGGCTTCAAGTCGCGAGTGAATAGGTTTCTTCTAGGCAAGAGTGTACCATCGTAGACTGCATCATCGCTTACAATCATCAGCGAGATCGTGGTCAAACTCTGGCCTATAATTTATATAAAAAAAACTCTATTTAAAATATATTTTGTTGTGTAAAATAAAGAATAAAGGGGGTAATGCACAATACACCGACCAATCTAGAATTAGAAGTTCATCCCGTCAATGCTTCCACCGGCGATGTTTCCATTATTGAAGGTGATTAATGTTTATAGACGCGGTGCACACACTGACGTGCGCCATAATGCTGCTGAACACGGACCTGCACGGCTGCGGCGCGGGCGCCGGCAGCGGCTTCCGGCGCATGTCGTGCGCGGAGTTCATCGACAACCTCGCGGACCTCAACGACGGAGACAACTTCCCACGCGACACGCTCAAGCATCTCTACCAGGCGATTCGCGCTCAGCCGCTGCAGTGGGCGCTGTGAGTCTTCTACTAATACTACATTCTACTTTACCTTCTTTCGTATCGGTGTCTCAAGATTTTAGAAATCACAGACATAGCCATGCGGGGGCTTGAAATAAATATTCAAAATATTCCGCTAATATTCTAAGGAGAGGCGAGGAGTATAAATTATTACATTAATATTTTATGCATACATTTTTATCGCTTGCCGATTAGAGTTATGTATGACCGACAATTTTCAACCTTATGTTATATTATCACATTTTTCATATTTTTTTTATATAAATTTTAATGTCGTGTCATGGACATTTTTGAACTTTTATTTTCTTTGATATAATTAAAGTGTAACGTGTGTGTGTGTGTGTGTAGGTGTGTGTGTGTGTGTAATTAGAGTGGCAGAAACAAGGAGAGGCCTATGCCCAGCAGTGGGTCGACACGGGCTGAGAATGATGATGATGATGAATTAAAGTGTATAATCAACTAAAATCATGTTAGTCAACTCGTACCATTTTAATGTCATTACATGAATATCGTTATGAGATTTAACATGCGAGACTAGATCGAAGATTGAAACGTACTATTTTAAGCTACGTGTATTGGTGTTCTGTTTTGACTTGTTGTTGATGTAATGATTGTATGTGCAGTGACACAGAAACGGCGGTGGTCGGCGCGGGTGAACCGCGCACGAACACGGCCGCTGCTGGCGGCAATCCCTTCCTCGACGTGCCGGACCAGAGCCGCGCGGTCGAGTACAAGAAGGGATATGTTATGAGGAAGTGCTGCATCGACACTAATGCCAAGAAAAGTAAGACAACCGTTAGACCATTTGGGATATATATATATATATATAAGTTGCATCCGATCATGGATACCGACACAAAACAGATTTTTTTTTATTGATGATAGTCAAGCGCTTGACCACTACCTCCTGGTGCCTGGTGGTAAGTGATGGTGTGATCGAAGAGCCTATTCACTCTGGACTTGAAAACTCCGAAGAATAACAACGGTCGGCTGTGATTGGACTTCATCGGAACGCAAGCGCCATTGTTCGGCGCTGGACAGAGTATACTACTTACGGCGAACTTTGCGAGCTTATTTGTTGTTTGTCAGCCGTACAGTACAGTCATAGAAACTGTCCGCGTTCCGTGCCGTACCTGCTTGTAGCCCTAGCCATCCGTATCTAGTTATGCAGTGTGATTAGGGAAGTGTTGATTCATGAGACATTGATTCTGTAAATTGCCTGCATATCATTTGAACTGACATTACCCACGCCCACAAGGAAATAGGCTATGATGGAGACGCCACTGGTGTTCCTTCCTGCTGCCCCGCTTCCGACGTATATAATAATAATAAATAATGCTGGACAACTCACACTGCGCCATCTAACCCTAAACTAAGCAAAACTTGTACTATGGGAACCTATGTATAACTGATAAAATACTTATACACTTTTTTTTGTAAATACATATGTACTTAAAATATTATAGAGAAACAACCAGACGCGGAACAAATATCTGTAGACGATGCAAACATATCTGAGTTTATCCTCGTAGATTTCAAAAATCCTTTTATTAAATAAATACCACCCATTCGCACACACCGTTTTGGTTATACGTTCTTAATGCGTAAAGCTAAGATATGGAACACTTTGCCGTCGTCTGTTTTTCCTAAAGAATACAATCCGGACCTCTTTAAGGTAAGAGTAAATAGGTTTCTTCTAAATCTTCGTGCTTCATCTTAGACCACATCATCACTTACCATCAGGTGAGATTGTGGTCAAACGAAGTTCTATCCAATTTAAAAAAAGAAAATCGTTTATTGCAGGCACAAAATATAAGACCAACACAAAGAAAAATACAATACAATACTCGATACATATTGATAACACCCTGATAGGAATATGTTCTCCGAATTTCAATCTCTCGCAAAAAAGGCAATGATCGAGAGTGAAGGGATTACCGAATGTTGCCGCTAAGTGGCTGTGGCGGTGACGCGGTGGGGCTCCATTCACTCCACTGTGACATCTGATTGCTCAGTGTTTTCTACCGTCTGTATAATGGGGAATGTTCTGAGGAGGTATTCGATCTCACCCCGTCGTCGAGGTTTTACCACCGCACTTCTCGACAGCGGAATAAAGTTCATCCACATATCAGCGACAATTGGGTATCGTGCATCACACGCTTCACGCGATCTTTTCTACCCCATACTTGCAAGATATGGAATGAGCTACCATCTGAGGTTTTCCCATTAGGCTACGACATGGCACACTTCAAGAGAAATGTTAAAAGGTTTCTACAGTGTAGGGAACGCATCGACAATACCCCGGGTGTTGCCGGTGTCAATAAGCGACGGTGACCGCTTACCATCAGGTGGGCCGTAAGCCTATTTCCCCAAAAATAACTTTTAAAAAAAAGCAAAACTACTGTACGGTAGGCCATCAACTGGACAAGTATAATAAGAATGCAATGAGCCTCATTCTATTTTTAAATTTACTTTGGCCTAGGGGCGTAAATCGCATTTACGCATCAGGTATCGAGCTAACAATGACCAACTTTCATGAAAACATGATAAATTTATTTCCTAAAAAAATGCGTTCTGTCCACAGCGCCTTTCGGTCGGAGAGGTTGGAAAATGTTCTACTGCACGCTGCGAGATCTAGTCCTGTATCTACACAAAGACGAGCACGGCTTCAGACGCGGGCAAATGTCGGATAATCTACATAATGCTATCAGGTACGTTTTGTGCTTACTATTTTATTTTAACATTTTGAGCAAGATAATTATGACCTGCTTGCTGCATAATTACGACCAAACAAACATAAATGCATACAACGCCTATTCATCCAAGTTGATTTGGAGATTTCGCTTCGCTGGATCAAAAATTTATGAAGGCCTGTTATGATATACGTGATATCAGCTGCCGCTGTGGGTATGTGGTATTCCTTCTGTTCAAACCAAAGTGGATCTATCGCTTTCGCTATGGTTCGCAATTTTCAAAAAGCAAGCGAAAAAATACCGCCGTTCTGGGGCCCAATTCTACTAAACCAATCGCTTTACTATGACAATGGTATCATCACAAAATTGCCACTGATACTAACAATATTGGTATACTCACAATCTTTTTTCTATGACCACCATTGCTATGACAACCCAATAGAAAATTCGGCAGCTTATGACTGGAATAACGATCATAATCGTTGAATAATGGTATGGCTCCATAATTGTTTTTATTATAAATTATCAGAATTGGGCTCCTGGACGGTATGGCGCCGTACTCTGGTTTTGCTTTAGCCGCGGAACTTCATACAAATACCCGGCGGAATACTGCTCGATATTATCGCTATCCATAGTGGTAGCGATTATCGCCTTTAATTCTCGATTCATGCTTTTGATTAGTTGTGGAATAGGGGCCTATGAACACGCAGTAACGATAACAATAATTATGTTTTAGAATACATCACGCGCTGGCGACGAAAGCGAGTGACTATACAAAGAAGCAGCACGTGTTCCGGTTACAAACTGCCGACCAGGCAGAGTACTTATTTCAAACAAGGTAAATACATAACATTATGCTGTGTATCATTTATACTAGGGATATTGCGAATAGTCGCATCCGCAAATGCGGAGCCTCCGCATTGATTTGAACATTGCATCCGCAATAATCGATATGGATATTCATACGGAGGTGTGGCGCACGACAAGAAAGAAATTGGGTGGGGCTTGCGAGTGGCGCGTGCTGACTGACCAATAGGAGCGAAGGTTTTGGTGACAACATCCGACGCGTTTGTTATTCTTTAACATTTGTGTCTCGTAAATAAATCATACCGTGTTTACTTGCGCTTATCTTATGAACATTGCAGTTTTTGAGTGTTATTGTGAGTACTGCATGTTAAGCGAGTATTCTGCGCGCAAATGTGAGTGTGGATGCTATATAGTTCGAGGGTGTAATTTTTAAAGTTCAACTAGGAAGTTAGAAAAGTCAAATATTTTTATTCATTCAAATCACGAGGATCACTTTGAAACGTCAATTTTACTGCCTGTTCCTTCGCGACCAAGCCAGGAAAGAAAGGCAAGAAAATAAGGCTGGTTGTTTTTTTAATGATCCTTTTAGAATAGATAACAACACAGAAAATAAATTACGTCTAAATTGTAACATTTTGAACGAGTTGGAGCAATTGCAATCCCAAGCTTCTCTATCATCTAAATAATCCGATATTTTATAGTAGGCTTTTTTATAAAGATTCTGTTTAATTACGTTTTTAAATTTGTTAATTGTCAATTTTTGGTACATCCCTTGGTAGTTTGTTATAAAAGTTCCTTGCTCTTTAAACGATTTACTATCTTTATGGAGTCGACAAGTGGCAACAGCGAGTTTATCTTTATTTCTAGTATTAAAATTATGATTATCGCTATTTTTCTTAAACAAATTAATATTTTTGTGAACATACATTAGATTTTCATAGATGTATTGACAAGGGAATGTCATAATATTTATTTCTTTAAACTTATTGCGTAATGATTCTCTGGTGTCCATATTATAAATTACACGAACAGCCCTCTTCTGCAGCACAATAATGGTGTTTATATCTGCAGCATGTCATACGGTATGCTGTGGAGGAGCCACAGCAGTATACCGTATGACATAATGCTGTGGAAGTAGCTGAAGTAAACTAGTCTAGCTGTGTCTACGTCTGTAAAAAGACGGATCTTTTTGACTACGTATGCCGCCTAACTAAGTCTCTTCGACAACTTATCAATGTGAGGGCCCCATTGAAGCTTATTATCTAGGGTTATACCTAAAAATACGGTGGTGTTCACAAGATCCAACTCCTCGTCTTTGATTTTTATATCTGCTTTAACTTGTGTAACATTAGGTAATATACACTTTGTTTTCTTTTCATTTAGAAGTAGATTGTTTACATTGAACCATTTTACGATCTTAGAGATTGCATTGTTTACATCGTCAAAATCGGTTTGTCGTCGCTTTAATTTAAATAAAAGTTACGTGTCATCTGCAAACAATACAACCTCATGATCGTCCCTTACAAAATTGGGAAGATCATTAATATATACTTAAAACAAAAATGGTCCCAGAATTGATCCCTGTGGTACACCCATTTTAACCAGAGACCCCGGAGAACGCTTCCCATTCACGTCAACTCTTTGCACTCTGCCACTTAAATACGAAGTGAAAAAGTCTAGAGCAACACTCCTAATGCCATAATGGTGTAGTTTCCTGATCTATGTGTCATGGTCTACGCAATCAAATGCCTTAGATGAATCACAAAAAACACCTAAAGCGTCATGAGACTTCTCCCAGGCATCAAATATGTGCGATATTAACTCAATACCAGCATCAGTGGTTGAGCGACCCCTGGTAAATCCGAATTGTTTATGATGCAGTAAATTATGTGAATTGAATTGTCCAAGCAGTTGATTTAAAATTAGTTTTTCAAATATTTTACTAAATGTCGGAAGTAATGAGATTGGTATAAAATTACCAGGATCAGAACTAGTGCCTGATTTGAAAAGTGGAGTTATTTTACTGTGTTTCATTAAATCAGGGAATACACCACAGTCAATACACTCATTGAATATTAAAGCTAGTTCGGGAGCAATTATGTCAAACAATGTTTTCACGACACTAACAGAGATGCCCCAGAGGTCTGTGGTTTTCATAACATTTATCAGTTTGAAAGCTTTTATAATGTCATCACTATTTAATAGTTTCTGTTTAATAGAAACTATAATAGTTTCGCCATATCCGCCTGTGCTTAGAGCCGTGCTGAAGGCATGATGCTATATTTTGGTGACGTCCAGTAAGTTATGACCTATCGGTATTCAAAAACGTCTCCTACCAATTTAACGTAAGACAGAGTTTGAAGTAACTATTTGTAATTGTCCGACAAGTCCTTTGAGGTTTACTTGTGTTGTTGTTTCAGCGATTCCAAAGAGCTGTGTTCGTGGGTGGAGACAGTGAACTTCGTATGCGCGGCGTATTCGGCGGCCCCGCTCGCCGGCGCCGTCGGCTCGCAGCGCAAGTTCCAGCGCCCTCTGCTGCCCTGCACGCACACTAAACTGTCTATGGTAACTATCATAAAAATAGCCCTGTAAAAAAATAATCCTGTATATCTCGTTATATCGTTATAATGTATTGTTCCAGCGTGAGCAACTAGCGGCACACGAGGAGCGCGCAGCGCGGCTCGAGGAGGAGCTGGCGGCGCTGCGCCACGCGCGGGACAACACGCATCACGCACGGGATAAAGAACACTATCTCGTATACGAGGTAAGTCTACTTTCAGCGTGACACTCTGGATTACCATCGCACACCTATTTTCGAGAGACTGGCTCCTGAGATAGATATTAAAATCCTGATACAGATCTTTATGTTACTTTATTATAAATTACCATTATCTTAGTTACAACAAAATCCTCTCCATTCAAAGGTTGTCTGGAAGACATCGCTTCTAAGCGATAAGACCGCCCATTGTACTATTTGCTTTGTGTTTTAAATTTTTTTATTGAAATGGTGTACAATAAAGTGTTTTCATTGATTCATTGAATGATATGCAGCATTATGACCATTGATGACCACCGTGGCGCAGTGGGCGAATAGCCGGCTGAGACGCAGGAGGTAGCGGGTTCAATTCCCACCGCGGAACAAATATTTGTATGATTTACAGATATTTGTTCCGGGTCTGGATGTTTTTCTATATATTATAAGTATGTATTTACAAAAAAAAAATAAGTATTCTAACAGTTATCTGGTTCCCATAGTACAAGCTCTGCTTAGTTTGTGGCTAGATAGCGCTGTGTGAAATGTCCAGCCATATTTATTTATTTTATTTATTATGCAGGCTTCTGGTTTCAGCTGACCGCATTAGATTCATAATGCGTCAGATGTAACCAGGTGTCAGTGTGCGTTGGATAGGTAACTAATAAACACATGTTATTTCGTAGATAAAGCGGTACCGTACGTACGCGTACGTGATGCGCGCGCGAGCGGGTGGCGCCGGCGCGGACGAGGCGGCGCCCGCCCTGCCCGACCGCGCGCCGCCGCCCTGACGCGCCCTGCTCCTGTACTGCGTCTGCTGCTGCACTCTATACTCTAATGCCTAGAGAATACTGACACCCGAATACAATACTCCCAACAAACGTTCTAACTAGAAACAACTAGAAAGTGGACTCGGCTGCCTAAAGAATAGAGCTGAAACAAACATATAAAACGACTTCGAGCTTGTACAATAGTATTGTAAATGATTCAACTAGGCCGAAATATGTATTCTAGACTCTAATGCCTAGAGAATACTGCCATTACACCAAAAACCAGAAAACTGGAAAAGTCCACTAGTAGACTCTAATGCCTAGAGTATATCCTGCCGAATACAACAAATGAAACTACTCCAAGCTTATACAATAGTTGTAAATAATTCGGCTAAAACGAAAGATGCATTATAGACTAGATAATAATGCCATCTGCCAAAAGAATAGACTCTCTGACAATAAGAACAATGAAATACACACTACTGCTACTGGATTGTAAACTTTACTGCTTTGAGAATAGTGCCACCTGCCAGAAGAATACAACACCTCTTGAATACTTCTCAATGCTAGAACAAAACAATTTTATTGCTGCTGGAGAAAGTTAAAACTCTGTGTACACATACAGCCTATTAACAGTTCTAGACAGTAGAACAAGATAATAGTGGCTAATGGCGTTGGACAGGACTTAAACAATCTCTCAAGTCAGCAAGCTCAGAAGAAATAAGCTACTGACTGAGAACAGGTGTTAGCAAGTTTGCAATGTACACACGCAATGATTATGCTCTAGGAACATTGTTGACGTAAGCAGAGGCCAAGTTGACAATAGAACGGTCAACTGCTAAGAAGAACCCCGTCAGCAAATCACTTTAAAAATTCTAGGTAATTGTGATAGTGATTTATTAAACTGGTCAGCCATTTCTACAGTATACAGAGTGCACTTTTTGAGTTTCAAGATTGTGCCAAAGTTATTTTATGTGCTCGGAACTATTGTCATGTCCATCTCTACAGCAGTTTAAATTGGAAACAAAACAGGTTAAGCTAAAGGTGCGTCGGCTAAAGCAGCCAACTCGATTACTCTCGCGATGTAGCCAGTGTAACGCTAGCGATCGAAGACGATATAAAAATTATAAGTAGCTTCCTACACTTCATTTTTCTAAGCCTATAGTCATTACGATTATCTAGATATTGAAGTAGAGAGAAGTTAGCTAGATCCTTTTCGAGCTCTGAATATACAAGCACAGTTTAGCAATACTACGTGTCCCCTAGAACTGCGTAGCTTTATGGTAACTTCAACAAGTTTTAGAGATAATTTTAAGCTGCAAGACAACTGGACCAGTCTCCTCTCGCAAAAGACTGACTCAAGTTACATTCCTTCGCTGATGTGAAATTGTTCGGGTTCGGGAGGCAAGGGCGATAGCAGTGACTCAAACGAACACTAAAACGTGAATATTAGTTATATGAATATATTGATTCATCTAGTCCTGTCTTCCTGCGGTACATATGCTATTATATACGTTGCCCACTCGTTGCAGTACTAACTTGTTTAGTCCATCATGTATGTGTTGTTAGGAACGAATGTGAAAGATATACCTAGTGCGATGAATGGTAATGTTGATATATGAATTGAAATACTCAAAAATACTAATTAAGACTTCATATTGCTGCTGTCCTATTTTATGCTAATATGTTAGTGAATTGGCTGTTGAATTTTTAATCTTAGTTAAGATTTTTTTTAGCAGATTTTGCCAAAAAGTCCATTAGCTTTGAATATACTGTAGTAAAAATACAGGTTGTCTTGTTTATTATGTTGATAATATTGGCATCAGCAATGAAGCTGAACTCACTGTTATATGCTTTAATTTTATTTAACTTCTAAATCACAAATATTGGCTTAATTAAGATATGTATAGAGAAATCATCATTCCATTAACTATATCTCTATCTAGTGGAAGAGATGTTAGATTTAGCTGTTGACTCATTTACTGTTTACATTTGATATATACATCGTATTGTTATTTTGACAACAGCTGAATTTATTACAATAATTGTAAATAGATTTTAAAGTGTTGAGACTGATACATGAAGTTATTTATTTTGTTCGTAAAATAACCAGTGTCAAATCTTAGGCATCGATAGTGTATTCACATCCATAGGATCTCAGATCTAAACTTTAGAGTAGATTTAAAATAATGTTTACAAATGGCTTAACATGCAGAGGTTTTTCGTTTTTGATTGTCTTGCTAATACAGTGATCTTTGTTAAAAAATTGTAAATTGAGAAATGTCAATAAATTCCAGTGATTCTTAGTTGCAACCATTCTTTGTTGAAAGAGTATTCTTGATAAGTTTTGTAATTGGAGTGTAATCTTGTAGTTTTGCTAAAGTGATTTTAAATTGCCTTAAGTATAATATATAATATGTTTGTGAGATTGTGCTTCAGTAAAGGTTTCAAATAATCATTGTACATATATTTTTATGGCTTGTTATACATTTATTTTTGGATTATTTACTTGATGTATAGTTTGGTGAGTTTATTTTAATAATGTTTTTTTCTGCTTCACTGTACCTATGTATTGTGTCAGCCCATATTAGTATTTTCGTATGTACTAAACATAAGGTACTTCTTTTATTTTTAAATTGTATGAACTATTTATTTGTACTTGCTCAATACTAAATTATTGCACTTAACTCATATAAACACTTCACAAAATCATTGTAAAATGTAAACATCATTTTAGAGACTATAAAATAAAAGTATTATATTATTAAACCTTATGGGTAAGTACGGAATTAAGAATGGCTGTGCCGAAATATGATTGAAAGAATAACATTTGTTCATTGAGTGACTGTCTCCAATGATGTGGTCGTTTCTATAATGGAAATTCAGTTGGAACAAGATCTAGCGGTATTGTAAAATATAATGAAATATAAAGTTGTATCATCCTGCATTTTAAGCTTATATTCTACCGAAGATGTAACAACTCTATCCTTAGATCTTGAGATATTAATCCATCTGAGAAAAGTACATAGTAAATGTCTAAGTATTTGGAACTATAATGTAATACCTAATAGAGTTAGTTTTTTTTTTCTTTTGTACCAATCATAACCCTTGAAGAGCTGAAATAAATACTTCAAAAATTTCTTATGTATATTCTTTATTTGCTTTCCTATTTCTTATACATATTTATTTACAAATAATGTAAAGAAATTCATATATTAGATATTCCAGCAAAAACATTGTTTTGGATGGAATTATGAGCCAAAAGAGTAGTCTGTATTTTTCTGCAGTGGTCTTTGCAAAGGGTGAGCCAGCAACTTGGCAATGCAATCATGGATCTTAGTAGCATTCCGTGAGACTTCATACACATAAGAATAGCCATCATCAAGATCTTGAAGTGCATCATAAATGCCTTCACATTTGTATGCAGAGCAATCATCCTCGTGAGCCAATAATATGTCCATGTAAAAGTACATTTGTTTCTTGAGGAAAATAAAGCATGGATCCTCTTGAGATATCAACGGAACACAGTTTGATCTGCCATATAACATAATCATCCTGACAATGTATGGCGGAGGCAGTATGCATTCTCCTTCTTTGTGTTTTGGTATTTCAATTCTATGTTTCACCATCTGGAATAACTTCTTGAAATCAAAGTTTTCTGTTGTATATTCTTCAGGTTTCAGATTGTCAATAACATTAATGATATCTCTGACATTGTTAGTCATGTCATGAACCCAACATGGTTCATCTTCTTTGAGTACTAAGAGTGCAAACTCGGTATCCTTGTTGATGGCTGACTTTGAGTATAGAAAAAAATCTAGGACTCTCTTCATCATATTCATTGGAGTAAATGTAGTTCCGTCTCCTAGCCGGTACAGAGCGTTATTGTTGTCATTACAGATGTCTAAGCAAATAATGATCTTCTCTGGAACATTCACATTAGGTAGGATAGGTTTGTGAAAATTGGACATGACCTCCTCTTGCATTGCTGTATAATCTTCACTAGGGGATTTTTCGTGAGCTAAATTGCTGAAATATAAATCAAACACTTGAACTCAAAAAGGACAATTCGTACCACAACTTTTCCACCTTCACTTATACACAGAAACCCTACCTAGGAGGTGTTGGCGGTAACTCTACTATAATAGGTGAATTACTAGCCGATATGTCTGGCGAATCCATTTTTTTTCAAGCTATATCTCAACAAAATCGATTTGTTGGAAATTTAGATATTATTTATTTCTCGGATTTTGTTTACGTTTTGGACTTCGAGTGTGAGACAGTGCTGCCAGTAGGGATATTCCGATACTAGTAAATACGAGTAGGTACTCGATACTTTTGATTCGATACCAAGTATTTATAGCATCGAATCAATCTTGCGATACATACCTACTCGTATCGAAACATTAAAAAAAAAATATTTTGAACGCGTCCGAAAGAATGAGAGAGCAAAAGCCCTCTTGCTCATCGCGAGACGGCGTGGGGATGGGTGACGCGTCGTGTCTCTCGCTTGCGCGCGTCAGCCAGACGACTCACTCAGGTGAGCCGATTGCCGAACTTGTCCGACTTCACCCGAGCCCGATCCGAAAGCGAGAGAGCCTCCTGCCCGCCATTTATGTTGTCAATTATTACAATCTTAACATTAGTTATCATGGCACCACCAAAATCTATAATATGGACACATTTTACCAAAATAAACGAAACAATGGCAAAATGTAAACAATGTTTTAAGTCTGTGAAGTATTGTGGCAATACGTCCAATTTATTTAAGCATTCTAAAACTCATGGAATTACTATGGATAATGGCAAATTACTGAAAAAAGCAAATAAAGGGAGTAACGAAAGGTAAGAGACGCAAAATTTTTCTTTTTGTCGATTGCTTTCCTAAAATATTACATAAAAAAGTAAATAACCTAGATAAAGATCCATTTTGTATATACATATAAATTAAGTTTTGTATCTAGCAGTGGCACTGTGACCGTCTATATACTAATATTATATGACATAATTTGATTACGGACGATGAAATAATTCGTTTGTATGCATACGATTTATACAAAGGTTATGTGTTTGTTATTGTTAAGCGGCTGTAGTAGTGTTGGGGTTGGGATTATCGATACTTTGCAGATTATCGATCTATCGAGGGTTAATTTTTGTTCTTATGTTTCATTTAAAGAAATACAATAACGTTGGCCAGCTCAAAGCATTTAATGGAAGATGATCAATCCCAACCATCTACATCAAAAAAATCAGAAGATCACGATGATGGTTCTAGAGTAACCACATTAACTAGTATGGACACGGAGAGTGACAATAAGCTTTTTCTGAGCAGTTCATTAAAGGATGCGTTTGATGGAATTTCATCTAATAAAGGTAAAGAAACAGATATTTAATAAAATATTAACAAAATAATATTGTTATTCTAACAAAAAATACATAACATAACATCACGCCTATATTACCCAGAAGGGTGTGGCAGAGGTGTATAACACCCACGTTGTTATGTTTAGGTCACATGGTGATAGGGGGTGAGCCTATCGCCATCTACCGGGCACATTACCAGACTCCGTGCTGCTACTGAGAAATTTGGAAAACTTCACAAATAGCACTTTTGTCCGATCCGGGAATCGAACCCGAGACCTCTCGGTTAGCGGTATTTTGTTATTCTATATGACATAAATTAAAATAACTTTATTTTTTTTTCAGCTGGTGGAATGAAATATAACAGAATTGTTCAAGCATTGATATTTTTTATCTGTAAAGATATGCGTCCATTTAATATAGTTGAAGGTGAAGGCTTTTTACGACTTGTAAAAGAATTGGAACCTACTTTTAAAGTTCCTGGTGCAAAGTATTTAAAGAAAAGGACAACCGAAAAGTACGAAGCTTGTATTACTATTTGTAAGTCCAAATTATCCAAGATAGACAATTTCTCTTTAACACTAGACACATGGACAGAGACAATGAATGAAGTAGGATTCATGGGCGTCACCATACATTTTGTAGAAAATGGTAAAATGTGTATGTATTACCTTGCAACTCGTGCATTAAGTGAGCGACATACAGCTGATTACATATCGGAAAACCTGCTTGATATTTTAAACAAATGGGATATTCCACTTAACAAAATTCGTGCAGCTGTAACAGACAATGCCAGTTCAATGTTGGCTGCCATACGAATGTCTATTGGCGAAAAAAAACATTTACCGTGTTTTGCGCATACTATAAATCTTGTAGTTGAAGAGTCACTAAAGTTACCCAGTGTTAAATCAGCTGTTATAAAAGTACGAGAAATTGTTAACTGGATAAAAAATAGTGTTGTGCAGTCGGATAAGCTACGAAAAATCCAAATGCGTAATAATGTTTCTGAAGAATCAGTTTTAAAACTTATTGCAGATGTTAGAACTAGATGGAACTCAACTTTTTTTATGTTAGAGCGATTCTTAAAGTTAAGAGTAGTAATATCAGAAATTGTAATTGAGAGTGTAGTGGCTCCAAATTTGCCAAGTGCTGTGGAAATGGAAACCTTGAACGAGCTTAAAGTTGTACTGAAGCCTTTTGAATACGTAACAAGAGAATCATCGGGTCAAAAGTATGTAACAATCTCCAAAATTATACCAATGCTTAATTGCTTAACTACAGAACTGAATAGTATCACTCCAAACTCTGTTATCGTTCAAGAATGTAAGGATGTTTTATTGAGAGAGTTGAAAAAGAGGTATGGGATGATTGAATTAAACGATCATGCAGCCATTGCTACACTTTTAGACCCAAGGTTTAAAAACCTGCATTTCCAAGACGCCTCTGCATGCGGAAGGGCTATTCAAAAACTTAGAACTATGGTTGTCGGACAACTAAGTAGCCCAAGTGAGTCAGATGATGATGTCTCATCTTCTGAACCACCTGAATACGATTTTTGGAAACATCATAAGGAATTAGCACATGGACACAAGAAGAAAAAGAACTCTCATAAGGGAGATGAAGTGTCTCTTTATTTATCAAATCCAGTAGTTTCTCTTAAAAGCAACCCATTCGCAGAATGGGATGACATGAAGTTTGTATTTCCTTGTCTGTACAAGTATGCACAGCAATATTTAATTGTTGTTGCAACATCAGTTCCTAGCGAGTGCCTTTTTTCCAAAGCCGGTGCAACAATGTCTCAAACAAGGAACATATTGTCTCCAAAATACCTCGAACAGTTACTGTTTTTGGGCAATCTTGATGTTAACGAGTTTTTCATTTAAACGTGACGCAAAACGTTTATAATAAAATATTTTTTTTCCTTTTTTATTTTGTTTTAATTATTGTCCTTCAAAGTTAAAAATTTTACGTTAGCTTCCTTTAAATAAAAAAGTGCTAAAAGTATCGATATCAGTAAGTATCGATACTTTATGAGTATTCATTTAAGTAGAATCGAAAATTTATTAGAGTACTATCGAAATGAGTAGGTATCGATACTGTGATGGTATCGGAACATCCCTAGCTGCCAGATGAACGGCTCACGTTCCCCCCCATATCGTATCTCAAATCCCCCCAAAATTCAGGGTTTCAAGAAAAAAACCCCCATTATGAGAAAAAAATATTTTTAAATAATAACAATTTCAGCAATGGCTTCCATTACCGAATCAGCATCTGCTCACTCTTCGCCTGCAGTTCCATACATTTATTCGTAGTTGAATCTGCTGATCACCTTGAGACTTGGTTTAAAATTTAAACATCCTTCCGTCTTCCAGTGCGTAGTTCCAGTATAGTCCAGTATATCCTTGTTAGAAAAATAAATAAATATTGCTAGACATTTCACACAGCGCTATCTAGCCCCAAACTAAGCAGAGCTTGTACTATGGGAACCAGATAACTGATAGAATACTTATATACATTCTTTTTTGTAAATACATACTTATAATACATAGAGAAACAACCGGACCCCGAACAAATATCTGTAGATCATGCAAACATTTGTTCCGCGGCGGGGGTCGAACGCGCTACCTCCTGCGTCTCAGCCAGCTATTCGTCCACTACACCACAGAGGTCGTCAAAATAAGTACAGTTTGTTTTCCGACTAAAAAAAAAATAGTGCGGCATGCACGGACACAGGGGGACTCAAGCGAACCAACTTCCGGATCAGAGTTACTTCTTGGAGCGTTAAATTTTCATAAAAATGAGATAATTTTATTAAATACCACGGCTTGTTCCATACTTTCAGTAGTTCCCCCAATTTAATTTTTTTCCCCTCCAAAAATACCCCCAAACATCTTATCCCCTTAAATTCTATAAAATATATATAAATAGCTATAAAAAATCCCGAAATTTGGGGAGATTCCCCCCAATCTGGCATCAATGGTGTGAGAGTAAGACTGAGATAGAAGATTGCGCGGTGCTTGCGAGCGACTCTCACTCTTCGTACTTTTACTTTGCACTCTACGTAACTTTTTTCTTCGTACAAACCTCATGATGATGATGATGATGTCATCCAGGCCGATTTCGGCTACAGCGACATTGTTCCTGCTTGGTTCACTACGAACAAACCTCATACACAGTAAATTGGTGGTGTACAAGGTTTGTACGAAAAACTAAAACAAAGGTAATTCTACGGCTTTCCTTAACAATTTATTTGAATTTTCATGGTAATGGTGTATTGTGGTTACTTTTGGTGGAAAGAAAAATAATGCCCTATGCAGCTATGACAAAATCTCGTACATACGAGTACGTACGAGGTTGACGGTGTCCTCGTACCTCGTACAGAAGACCACAAATCGGAACCTCGTACGGCTGGCAACCTTGCTGTGATCGCGAATTCGTGATGAGTTTTACTGCGAGTGTTGGTTGGCACTGGCAGAGTGGTATAATTAGACATTGATAGTTCGTAAAAAGCAATTTTTAATTGTTTTGTCAGTGTCCATTAAAGGAAAAACATGGTTAATGTCATTGTCATGTCAACTCACGCTTTCCAGCCGCTCGTTGGTTGCTATTTTGTTGGCTTTTCTATAAAATCCGATGATAAACGTGTAAAATCAACGTTTTCGAAAGATCCTTCAAAATGGATTACAACTACGAACAAACTAGTGAGCTAGAAGCATTGGACTCCATATACTATGGAGATATGCAAGGTACGTACACCACCCAAGATCCTGGTCATCCATCCTACTGTTCTAGTTTCCATCAGCAGTCTTTAATTTGATGAAGCTTTACTAATATTTACAAGTATAACCTTAGCTTCTTTATTATGATAATCATCAATAAATATAGTCAGTTCTTTATTAGCATTAATAATTCGTTTAACCTGTACTTACCTATCTACCTGCTACTCAAACTGTTGAATAAGTATGTATGTAATAGCATGTATATGTATATCTCTACATTTCCAGTTTTAGAAACGAAACCCTTCCACAAGTTCAGTATACCCATTAAATCAGAAGGATTTGACGATGGGGATGGCCTAGCATGTCAGTTAGTCTTCACATACACAGCGAAGTACCCGGATGAACTACCCATTGTAGAAATTGATGATGAAGAAAACTTTGATGATTTAGTTGAAAAGGATGAGTTACTCACACATTTAACCGAACAAGTGAGTAATTTATTTAAAGGCTTATAATAATTGATCATAAATTTTAAAGACTGATTAGATGTTCATGTATTTTATTTGGAGGAATTAAAGTGGTGGCCAGATGGAGGAGGCCAACCAGTTGGCAGACCACAAGCCCGATTATGCAAACTGTGGGAATACAATGAATGAGCTTAGCACAGGACAGTTAAAGTGGTGTGACCATGAGGAAGCCTCTACCAAGCAGTATGTGGACGTTGGCTGAGTAGATAGATCAATATATTTAAAGACATTGTGAGACTTTTACTTTGCTCATAGAAAGTATTAATTCAAAAATTATCAAAATAAACACCCAAATAAACTTCCACAAGAACTTACAAAGCCTTTATTTAAGAAGCAACTGAAAAGACAAGTTATGCGACCTCCGTGGTCCGCTCCGGCTGAGACGCAGGAGGTAGCGGGTTCGATCCCCGCTGCGGAACAAATGTTTGCATGATCTACAGATATTTGTTCCGGGTCTGGTTGTGTCTCTATATATTATAAGTATGTATTTACAAAAAAAATGTATATAAGTATTCTATCAGTTATCTGGTTCCCATAGTACAAGCTCTGCTTAATTTGGGGCTAGATAGCACTGTGTGAAATGTCCAGCAATATTTATTTATTTATTTATTTATATGCTTCTTGGTTATAAGACAGATGAGTGCCTACTAGAGTGAGAAAAAGGAATGTACAGCCTGACACAAAACCCACAAACAATTTGCATAAAATTGTAAAACTGATTGCAGATAAATAATTTCAAGTTTAGACTATAAAAATAAAAAATAAAAATAAAAATTGTTTATTTCAAGCCATTGACTCATAAATAAAATTAAAATTAAATTACTAAAATCAAATTAAACAAAATCAAATCAAAATAAATTAAATCAAATCAAATTAAATCAAACAAAATTAAATTAAATCAAATAAAATTAAATAAAAATAAAATTACACCGTAAAATTTAATTATAATTAAAAACGCACATACATACATACACGTTCGCGGACACGAGGGACTATCAGTGACTGGGGCAACGTCCCTTATAAGGGGGTTGCATGGAGGCTTAACCAGTGCCCCAGAAACGGAGAGTCCCACCTGTCCGCAAATGTGCTCAGAATGATGTTGGGGCTATCACGCAGGCGTTTCAAGAGCGACGCACACCGCTTTCTTATAATGGCGTGGAAGCCATCCGTGTGCGCCTCACTGAACATACCTGATGCACTGCAGAAACGTGGCAACCCCATCAGCACTCTGAACCCATTGTTATACTGTACGCGCAGCGCGTTGTACGCCCTTTGCGTATAGGCTACCCACAGGCTGCAGGTGTAAAGTGACTGACAGTAGGCTTTAAAAACCGTCACCTTTACCTCCCTGGAACTGCGAGCAAACCTGCGAGCCACCATATTACATCGGACGGCCAACGCCCTGCGCTCTCTCTCTATGTCATCATTGTCCTCTAGGTCCTCGGTGACCCAGTGGCCCAGATACTTGAATCTAGTAACACGCTCGAGAGTAGTTCCGTCTAGATTGATAGGTGGCACATTTTGATAACTTTTGGGGCCAGCCCTAAACACCATAAACTCACTCTTCCTAGCATTATATCTGAGCCCATGGGCCTCCGCATAGGACTCACAAATTTTTAGCAGCCTACGTAGGGCTCCGATCGAAGGGCTCTGTAACACCATATCGTCGGCGTAGCTAATGTTATTTATACAGACCCCATCTATGTGACAGCCAACTTTGGTGCCACTGAGCTCCTCCTCATAAAAGGTTGAAATATTTTCAGTACTTTCTACACCTGACAAATGACTGTTATCATGTTCCAGGGCAATGAAAACCTGGGTATGGTGATGGTGTTCACATTAGTGTCAACAGGTCAGGAGTGGCTCAATGAGAAATGGGATAACATCAAAAAAGAGAGAGAAGAACAGATCCAAGCCAAACTCAAAGCGGATGAGGAAGCGGAACAGGTTATTCTTTTAGTTTTTATATCATTATATAATTCATCTGAAACAATGATATTATCCCCCATTTCACCTCTAGATCATTCTACCGCCAGTTTATAATGTAGGGGATTTCTGATACCGCATGGTGCAATTTAGGGCAAAACACAGCACTCGTCAGTTTGTTCTCAAAAATATAATTTAAAAGCACCAAGGATGGGTCATATAATGTACATTGTATAAGTGTGCACTAGTCAGAACAGATTTTAAATAGAGCTATAGAAACATTGGTTAGGGCAATACACCATTTAAAATATAAATAAATTCAAATCATAGGTACAATGGGCGGCCTTATCACTAAAAGTGATCTCTTCCAGGCAACCTATGGATTGTCACGATCTATATAAACAAATGAGGATGGCAGCAATAAATAATATACTTTTTCAGAAACGGTTTGAAGGCACTCGAGTCACAGTAGAATCTTTCTTAGCGTGGAGGAAGGAATTTGAAAATGATTTGGGAATACCAGCCAAAAGAGAAAAAGATTCTAAAGAAAAGAACAAGTTGACCGGCAAAGAACTGTTCCTGAGGGACACTACACTTAATGAATCTGATCTTAAATTCCTTGATGATGGTGAGTTGATTTGATTTTTACAAGCTTTTATATAGCTTACAATGTTTGTTTGTATGTTAGTTGATTTAGGACAAATCTTGCGAGCTGAATTAGAAACACTTCCTATTATGCTACGGACTTGAAACTTGACATGTTGGTTCAGATCCAAATAATAATGCATTTTAATGCATGACCTGATTCTACTCCTATTCTCTTTAGGGGTAGAAATTGCAGTTATTCTGGATAATTATACTAATAACTTAGAAACTACAAGATTAAAACTAAAAATAAAAACGGGGTCAAAATGTAATAATGAAGACCCACGCGATATAATAGTCTCATTTAGATTTTTTCTTACTCTTGAACCCCAATATCTCAACAACCCGGAACATTTTTAAGCTCATTTAGTCACCCCAGGATTGTACCTTCACTACAGTCTTTTTCAAATAGCTAGTCATCTGTGAACTAGTTCGATTTTTTTTATTTGGTGACACGTTTATTTTTTCCTTAATGTATTCACTGCTAAATAGAAATATTCAACTTTTGGTGTGATGTCACATGATGTATTTACATAATATTTTACGTTCTATGGACCTGTCATAAGTGACTAGCTATTTGAAAAAGACTGTACCTACCTATATACGAAATTTCACGATGATCGGATTAACGCTTCGAAAGTTATCCTTGGACAAATAAACATACATACATACAACTCCGATTCCTCCAAGTTGATTTCGCTTCGCTTGATCAATTATTTATAAAAATGTAATTTCCAGGTGATGCAGTAAAGGTAGACGAGTCTCTCTTCCAAGACCTGGAAGACCTGGACATCTCGGACGAGGATGACGTAGATTACGTGCCGGGGCAGAGTAGCGACAGTGAGTAGCGCAGGGCGACGCGCGGCGCCGCGCTCCATAACAACTGATCTACTGTCTTTTGCTCTTACATTACATTTTTAACCGATTTCAAAAAAAGGAGGTTCTCAGTTTGTCGGAATCTTTTTTTAATATTTTTTTTATGTATGCTCCTCGATTACTCAAAGGCGCCTGGACCTATTCGAGAATTTTTTTTTTGTTTAAAAGGGCAATCCTCAAATTTTACAGTGATGTAATGATGTAATCACTATAAAATTCTCAAATACCTTAAAGTAATGGTGTCATTACGAACTCTGTTCATCCAGTTGTGTTTACGCACTTTGTCGTCGACTATAATTTTTGCGACCAACTCGCCTGGACTTTACTCGTATAACTTTAAACTAATAATGTAGTACTCATATTTGTATCAGCGCTCAGCGACAGTCCTTTATAAGTGTTCCAAATTAAAAAAAAAACTTTAATGTCAGTATATTGATGGCGAATCCTCTCCATTTGTATGTAGTAATCATTTTTGAGTCTGTACAGTTTAAGAGCCTGCTGGTGAATGTTGCCTCAAATATACACAACAAACAAACAGTTTAAATGTAATGTAAAAGTAAAATTAGTATGAATAAAGACTTTTAGTGCATATAAATAAGTTACGCGTTTTTTTACAATAATCGCGATTGTAACCGTTAAGTTATTGTTAATAAAATATATGTCATTATAACATATTTTTTTTATTTAGTGTAAACAAGTAGGCATCTCTCAATTCAGTTCGTAATCTATTTAGGTATATATTTTTTTTATCAAATTCGGTAGCCTTATTGCGTAAGCCAATTGCTTTCGCGTCGCGAGCGCTGGATAGGCCGTCCCTTTCGCACCAACAGTGCGTACCTCACGTGTATCCAGCGATAGCAACACGAAAGCAATTGGCTTACGTAATAAGGCTACGGTTTAGTCGAGAAAACCTAACAAATAGACGAGTTACTTTTGAATTATATTATAAGTGGATACGGTATTTATCAGGGAGGTACAGTTTTATTGCTGATACGACCGATTTATTTTACTTATTGCACTAAATACCTACACAATGACATGAAATATACAAAAGGTGGGCTTAATGCTGAAAGCATTTTCTACATACCAAGCCCAGAGCAAATAATCCCTTATAATAAAGATCGAAATAAATCACCTAAGTTTTCTTGACGTTTTTTCTTTTATCTAGAATCATTGGTCTAATTAGTTTGTGAGCCAGCGACCAAGTCAGAGATTTTAGAACTCCAGCATGTGTTGACGACTGGACCGACATCTGCGACTAGCGGTCACCTATCAAAGTAGTAACAGCGCAGAACGTCGCTCACTTAAATTATCTGATCATACAGAATGACTACTGATAAGAACTAAGCTAGCGTTCCTATAAGCGGTTCACAATAAATCAATGATACACATTTCTGGAGAATATTTTATTTACAGTTTCCCACTAAAATAGGTATTTACAACGATAGTGGCAAAGAATAGCGATGACATCAACATTTATTCGGCCTGAAGAAAAGGTGCTTCTAAACGGGCAATGTTTACGGCAATACTGTAGCGACGTGTATAGCCGTTTCACTTGTAATGCCCTAAAGTAAAACAACGATAGATGTCGCCAGCCAATATTAGATTAGATAATTTTTATTGCACACCATAAAACAATACAAATAAAAATAACAACGTAAAAATACAAATCACGGTCTTATCGCTAAATAGCGATATCTACCAGACAACCTTTGGATGGAATTGACTGCGTGGACTGGGGTGTAATGGTGTAATTGCCTCAACATTAATCCGTTCATTTCTTACTACGCACTTTAAGCCCTACGTGAATCGAAACGTCGAAGCATTTAGCGTTTAAAAGTTACCCACTCAAAAATCTCGATCAGCACTTTGGCAGTTTAAAAGTTTTACCAAATCTAGTGACGTTTCAAAAATGATTTGGATCCGTTATAACAAGCCGTAATTCCGTTTTTAAAGCTACAACAGCGTAGAGTTGTCGGTTTTCTGGCCAATAAAAGCTTAGTTTAAGTTGACAGTCGACAGGCTTAGTCGAGTTACATTCGATTAACGATGACGCTAGTCGATAAGTCCGAAAATGTATGGGATTGACACATGCTATGGAAATATCACGTGATATATCGACAAAAACCCTCCGTAGAAAACGAATCGATTCGAAGCGAATGTAACTTGGCTAAGCCCTCTGATACAGTTTAACACTATCACATGATTTTATACCTCGTTATAAATGCAATAACTGCCGTGTAATAGGCAGAAGCAACTGCTTAAAACAGAGCTCAGTAACTTCTCCCTATCACACGTTTTATGAGAACTCTCCCAGTTTTATAATTATTTCTAGAAATATCACGAAAATAGAAAAAAAAACATGTCTGACGTAAGTTCTACAGACCAGTACATATTTCCTATCTAAATTCATACAAAAGCACATCAATTTAACCAAACTGCAATTCGCAAACAGAACAATAATCTTACAACTACTTAAATAGACGGTAACAGAATCACAAAATATTTACACGTGTGCAGCCTTTAAATAATGAATCAGTGAAAATTAAGATTCATAACACTAGAATAATGCAATATAATTAACAGATAGATATGTATTTTGATTATTTTAACATAGGATCGACATAACACAGATAGCAATTAATTTGCATAGGAGTAACACAATCAAACGTGATAATGCAGACATACAATCTCCTCAGAATTGAGCAAACATTAATTGGAAAGAATTATATAGAGATCTGATAAACGGATGCATATTTACCTAAAATTAAAAGTTGGCTAGTATGGAAAGCACTTTTTGTATCAAAAAAATTCCGTGATTCCGGGATCAACTTTATCATGTGTCCCTTAAAGCTGCATAGGTTTTTATGGTCATGTCATTCATCCCTCATATAGTCTAAAGAAATTAACATTCTATGAAAAAACGCACACTTTGGTACATAGGTATATTAGGTATACATAAAGCCATGTTATAACGTAATATGGTTGCTTTACCCTACTTTTACTGTCAGTAATTTTTGACGAAGCGAAAACAACCTTGTAACAAGTGTCAGATCGGGCCTATTAGACCTCAGGGAATATAAGCATTTTGTAAGTGTGCGAGTGAGATGGCAAATTCTACCTGCTTAATATTTAACGTTAAATTATTATGCATCCAATCCCGGGAATTTTATTCCATAAGAAGCCGCTTCCATAATTTGTTAGCCAAAAATAAATTATGGTAAATATGCATCAGAATACCCGATCACTAATTATAACATTACACATTCATGAGTATTTTGATAAAATCCTAAAAAACCCATTATACAATATTTTTTACATTAATAACAATATCTTTTAAATACAAATAAATACAACAATTACGTTTCTATTCAGGTAGTGCATAAGAGCCTCTTAATAAGAGCATACAAATTGTACATTCGATTTACCAAAACATTTAGACTAGATAATTACAAAAAACATGGAATAACAAAGACAATATGCGAGAAATATTAAAAATGAGAACAAATGTGAAAAGTGCATAACAAACAATTAATAATAAATAATTTCTTTAAAAGATCGATCACAGGAAATAGCCAAAATAACAGTCTAAGTAAATATAAGTATCAAAAAGCCACATAAAGAGACAACATAAATAAAACTATACATAGGCCGTAGTTAGCCACTTGCATAGGTTTAGGATATGTTATGCAGGCGCGAATACGCGCACTAATGTGCGCAAAGTTCGAACAAACATTTGCATTTCCCCATCCAGTGTCGGGTTTCAAAGTAAAGTAGCTAATAGAAATTGTGAAAGCCATTCCATCCAAAGATTGTCTGGAAGAGATCGCTTCAGGTGAAAATACAGCCAATTGTATTTCCGCGAGTCTTCATATAAATAAATAAATAACTATTGCTGGGCATTTCACACAGCGCTATCGAGCCCCAAACTAAGCAGAGCTTGTACTATGGGAACTAGATAACTGATAGAATACATAACATACTTTTTTTTTTGTAAATACATACTTATTACACAGAAAAGCATCCAGACCCGGAAGAAATATCTGTAGATCATGCAAATATTTGTTCCGCGGCGGGAATAGAACCCACTACCTCCTGCGTCTTAGCTGGCTATTCGCCCACTGCACCACGGAGGTCGTCGTATATTATTTGGTAATTTATGCACGGTGTACAATAAAGTGTTATCTAAGTTGAAACTTCCTTTGTAAACGTCAATGGATGGCAAACTGCAAATGTTTGTTCAAACTTTGCACACACGTGTGGCTGACATTATGTTAATATTCTAGATCTGTACACAAACCGCGTTATTATAAATGCCGATTTATCTCTAGCTTCTCTACTTAAACTTTCCGTTTAACTCTTTTCTCTTTATAACAAACAAGGAGAAATAAAGTTAAACCAAAGAATTTAACCGGCTTTTTGAATAACACGAAAAATATCTAAGTACATTCAATTCTAATGTGAAAATATATGTATTCTTTATTACTATAATATTGTATTTTCATTCGTTCAATTAGCATTCTGTGACACGAATTTCTGGACAATGGCCGCAAAGAGATGGGCCACTCAACCAGTTAGGTATGTATTCGCTTTAAAAATTTAAAGTCGATATCACGTCATACAGAAGCGATTTGATTGATTGATTTTACGCATCAACGCTCCGCTTTGCTTTGGTGGGTTTATTTTATACGCGTTTTGAGTGACTGTGGTCAAATCTGTTCGCAGAAACTAAACTCAATATAGCTTCGAGAACACTCAAATTATTGCTAACTTTTTTTGTTTCATAGTGTCATTTTAGCTTATGACGCTCTGCGAACGCGATTCTTAATTTATTTATTACCTATGATTTTTTGAGAATCGTTTTTGCATCCAATCGAGCAATATCGGACGTACGATAAAACTTAACGCATAATGTTCGAAGTCAAATGAACGAACTTGTTCGGAGCGAGAGAGCATTTATTGAGTTTAATTAGTGCTAAAAGAATTGCCCCCATTGTGACTGAATTTAATTTACAAAGCTACCTATCTAAGCCTGTGTAAAAATATGTATGGATGGGCGAATACTATTGTCTAAATATCTATAAGCTTATTTCTATCTACGGAGGACACATTCAGATTAATATCTATGGAGTTTAATCACCTGGGTCTCTTACTAAATTGTTTAGTGGAATATTTTTGTGTAATACTTTTGTATCGTCTGCCGTCCTAAAGACTTCGAATTAATATCATTACCTCGGTTAAGTTTAGTTTTTGTTTAGGGTCCTTTTCCTTCTCCAATGGCAGACAGGAAGAAAGACAGCCAAACTGAAGCTAAACCATGTTTAAGAATAAGAGTTCCCAGTTCAGTGGTTCTAAAATCATCACTTTCGGTGATACATGTTTCACTTTATTGTTTTAGCAATAAATATTCTCAAAATTCAGATAATTGTCCCGCAGTGGGAATCGTACCCGCAACGTCTTAAACCCCAGTCGGGCTTCGCCACAGAAGTAGTTGCAATATACAAGTCATGTAGCTTGTATTTGTTGTTTCGCGCAATTTTTTTACACAACACTTACTTACTTTTTAAAACTTTTTTACAGGGTGAATTCGTAAGTATTCGACAAATTTTGAGGAATAGTTCTGCTTTAAAACAAAAATGTTTGTTTATATCAATACAGTATTGAATATATCCATCTCTACTTTGGCCTACCTTTACTTGTATGTCCCTCCACATAGGTACATAATATAAGGTGTTGCAATTAAAACTACAAAAAATGAAATATGAAAGTAATAATAATTAAAGAGTATATTTTTGAGACTATAAATAATACATAAATAATGTTTTTTTAAATCCAAAAAATATATTTTTGAATTGTTGTGCCTAACATGGTACTTACCGCCCTGTCATACGCACCGTACGCGCTCTGTTGATTGGCTGGGTACATTGATCGGGCCGGTTATTGACTGGGCAGGGTCAGTGAACGAGCGAGGTTGTTGATTGCCTCGTAGTGATTTATTAGTAATCTACAATACAATACATCGTACAATACTCTAGTTCTCTAACATTTCTCGAGATTTTGGTTATAAAACCAGAATATTTTATGGATACTTTTATTTTTTTGTAGAACCCGTACATTCAAGTTGAAATTGCAACACATTATATATTCATAATTAGCAAGAAGTCCATCGCTGCTTATCTTGGATCAAGTATTGAGAATGATAAGGCTATGTACAGGCTGTGTGTGTCGGGAAGGTCGCGCGTCGGGAGCGGCGGTTATCATTTGAGTCGTTGTGTGACGTTAGCTAGCGCGACCGCAAACGCTTGCAGCGCTGAAAACGGGTATTGGAAGTCGAGAGTGTACGCGTTGCCATCGATACGACCAAATTGCATCACCTGAAAAACATTCTCATTTAAATAAACAGAGCTTAAACTAGATTTTTGTTTTTCTTGTTCTCTATGTGATCCGCTATCAGTGGGACGAATATATTTTTTATTTTATTTATTATGGAATAAACTACAATATATATGTAAGGTATAGTCTGTGTTAATACATAGTATATCATGTGTGTACTGTAGTCCACGACGTTATCCACGGGTTAGTTAAATACGTTTCATAAAAAGAAATGTTCCAGCTAGAGGGTCTGTTGGAGGGTAACATAGATTATTAAGGTTGTGTTAACAAAAACAAACAAAGACTCTTAAATAAGAAGTATAAACAATATAAAATCCAAGAGTTGAAGGTAACTGAGATAGGCACTTACAAGAGTTAACAAGTCTAAATCTGAATTTAAATCTGCACTAACAAGTGAGATATTTAACATTTTTTTTAATTTATATGTTAATATTTAAAAAGTTTGTATTATAGGACTCAACCATACGACGAATGGGAGCACGAAGTCCCGAGTTAGTGCGGCAGGTATTAAATACAAACAAAGACCGAGAGCGTGTTGCTCGTGGAGTGCAGGTTCTTACCAAATAAATACAGTTGAAATTGTTATGTACAATTTTAAAAAGGGTAACAGCTTCAAAGTATATACGTCTGGACTCAAGAGTAAGAAGATTATATTTGGCTAATAAGTCGGTATATGAGTAGTAACTGCGAAAGCACACAACTAAATATAGGCGTGTTGTTTGATTTTTGGCGTTCAGAATCAAGACACATTAGTCCTTCTCCCCTTCTTTTCAAGTAGCAAGCAGGTTGTAACTAGATAAGAAAAAAGTTCGCAGTCAAAATGTACTTTCAACTTATCTCCAATGGTCGATATAGATGGCACTGTAGTATGGTTACCTGCTTCCCGTGGTATTCGATCTGGAAGTTCTTAGCGGACTCCTGCGTGACCCTGCCTCCGAAGTCCAGCTGATAGACCTGGCTGTTTTCATTCCACATGGGCGCTTTATTATGCATCACCAGTTGCCTTCTCGCGCGACATTCTGTAGCTGCCGGCGCAACTGCTGTGTTTGGAACGCCACCCGCCCGGATCAACTGGAAATTTACAAGTTTTTTTTTAATTTTACGTAGTTAATAACACTACTAGTTTTTGCCATCGAACTAGATTGTTAGAACGCTTAAGAGCACTCTGACAGCCCTGAAATTGGTTCGATAAGTTTAGAACTAAACTCAAAACTCAAGTATAGATTTTTGAAAGTTCTGTCATAAAAAACTGACTAAGACTACAGCTTAGGTATCATTTAGTAATTGGGCATAGTTCTTGAATATGAGCCTTAAATGCAGGACAGACAGAAGACGTAGGACAAAGTCGTGGCGTCCTTTTAATATAACTTGTATAGAGGCGTTGCACCTAGGTCCCGTTTTCTCTAGGTATATGTTAGGTGAGTATTTTGATGTATCTTGTTGTTTGTGTTGTTTTCTGTAATTTGTTTATTATTTATTTAATACTTTCACACAAAACAGAATAATGCTAGGTGCTTAATGCTAATAGCATTATCTACCAGTCATTCTGGTCGTGCTAAAAGAAGGTAATTGTTGTTTTTTACAATAAAGAGTTCATCTATCTATCTATAAGTATTTTGCGTTGCGACGTTTCTATACATTTTGTATGAAAGCACTTTTAAATTACGCCACGTCTTCGCCTCGCCTTCGCCTCATCCTCGCCTTATCTCTTCTGTCTGTCCTGCGCCTAAAGGACATTCACGCATATATATATATATATCGCTTGTTTCTTTGCGAAGTAATGCCACATAGTTTTACCGCGACCACATTATCGGCATTCGGCGAAGGTTCGCGTTGTATGTATCATTCTATCTGTATCATTCGTCACATAAAAGACAAAGACACACAGCATGAACATTCGGTATAATTTGGCCGCAGGGTTAGAGTGCGAGCGTTTTAACGATCTAATTCGGTGGTTTCTGCAAAGCCTCATCTTTGCACAAGCGGAGCGTCGGTGAATCACAGCAAGTATGCGAGAAGCCTGGCAAGGCTTCATATTCTAGTGGAAGAACCACAGCGATCTATTTAAAGATAGTTCCATGCATTTATTTGCATCTGTATTGACCACTAAATGCCGTTAACTATAGTGCTATTGTAAATATTTACTGTAGTTGTGTATTAGTAGGTAAATTCCGAAGATTACACGGATCGGGTCTTGAACAAGTATGCTATTGTGAAGCAGTTTAAAGCTTATTCATTGCCACTAATCTTGATTTAACAGTAGAACTACTTAACAGTTCTATGATTCATACAGTTACTTTTCATTAGTTTGTTGAAAAACTGTCGCAGTTAATAATTGCAGTGTAAGCGTGTGATCCATAAATGGGCGGAGAGTTGAGCGACGATTTTTCGCACCACTTTCCCGGACCATCGCTCACCGCTTCGCTCAACGCTCCGCTTGTGCAAGGAAGAGGCTTTAAGCATTGCATTGTCTTTTGTATTATAATACATTTAGGTACTTAGAACCAATTTGATGTGTGATTAAACATATAACAATTCCATGGTTTATGTATTAAATAATTGGCCAACTTCATTAATCATAACCAAAACATTTTTTGGGACTAGATACATTTTTTATGACTTAGTCATCATTTACCTAAGTTATTGTAGTATGCTATGCCCAAAGTCAGTATTTATGATCAAAGTCAATAGTCATGACAAAAGTCACGATATTTTGCGGCTAACAAAGTTATTGCACTTGCTGCAGTCCAAGCATTAAAATTGGGTTATCATATAATGGCAGTGTCATTGGCAAGCCAAGGAAGAAAGATAATGCCGCCTATTGGTCTTTCATGCCGGTACCTTTGGATTTAAGACGATCTTTTCCTGCTGCATATAAAAATACTTTTAGATTTCACGACTAACAAATACTCAACATATTAGGTTGGGGAAAAAGTTTCTTCGCATTTTTTAAGAAAATTCAAAACATGTTTTAATATAGTTTATTTACATTTAACTAAAGTATGTAGGTACCATTTTGTTCGATAACTTTTTGCCATCTTGTAGGTAGGGACATGATCCAATTGCTATAGAAATTTTGGGGCTTCTGATCAAAATACCGCGACAAGTGGTTTTGGCAGTCCTCTCGTTATGTTAACCTGACACTGCCTAAAGAATTCTGAAGAGACCGAAACAGGTGGAAATCTGAAGGTGCAAGGTCAGGACTATACGGCGAATGCATTAACACCTCCCAGCCAAACTCTCTTAATTTTTGCTGAGTGGCTAAAGATGTGTGAGGTCTAGCGTTATCATGATGAAGAACCACACCCCCTTCTATTGATTAATTCCGGCCGTTTTCTTTCAACTTCTTGCTTTAATCTCATCAGTTGTTCGCAGTAGAGTTCAGAATCGATGGTTCTGCCTGGTGGTAACAGCTCATAATGAATAATGCCCTTCCAATCCCACCACACACACAGCATCACCTTGTTGCGTGTTAACCCGGGTTTCGCCACAGTCTGTGAAGCCTGACAGCCTTTGACCACGACCTTTTTCGCACGTTCTTGTCGTACGTGATCCACTTTTCATCACCAGTTATCAGCTTCTTCAAAAATGGTTCGGTTTCATTACGTCGTAATAAAGAATCACAAATGAGTACACGGTTCATTAGGTTTCTTTCAGTTAGCTCGTGGGGTACCCAAATATCGAGCTTTTTTGTGTACCCAGTTTTTTCAAATGTGCCAAAACTGTTTTGTGGTCAATTCCCAGTTTTTCAGCTACGTCGTAACTACTGATTTGCCGATCTTGCTCCACTTTTTCAAAAATTGTATCAATTTTATCCGTATTAGGGCGACCAGAGTGACGTGCATCTTTGACATCAAAATTTCCGGATTTAAAACACTTAAACCAAACTTGTGCTCTCACAGACACTGCACTAGGTCCATAAACATCGCAAATTTTTTTCGTGGCTTGCGTTGCATTTTTACCTTTTTTGTAGTAAAATTTTAAAATGTATCGAATTTCTTCATTAGATTCACTCATCTTTACAGTACGAAAAACAAATAAAAATCACACATTTTCCTAATTTGAATATGGAATTATTTTTTTTTAAATTTAAACTTTAAATGATACCAGAACCAGTCAGATACAAATAGATTTTATTACAAGTTCATACATACTATAATGCGAAAAGACTTTTTCCCCAACCTATTAGATTAGATAATACTTGATGTACACCATAAACAAAAAAACAATTATAAATAACAGTATTAAAATAATAATAATTATTTATTTATTCAACAACAAACTTCAATATTTCAAAAATAAAAAAAATAATAATGTATACAATTGGTGGTCTTATCGCTAAGTAGCAATCTCTACCAGACAACCTTTGGATGGAATAGATCATGTGAGTTTTATCTAGGGTATGAATGGTGTACCACATACATTAAGTACTTACATACTTTAAAATATATATATCTATAATAATATACCTGCTATAGGTTACGTTTTCATTAAATACATGTAAATACTAAATATACATAGCATTTTACCTAAATAGTTTTTCTAGAACAAATGTTGTTCAGACCGCGGTCTTCTAGCGGAATCAAATACAATAATAATACTTTTGAAGACCTCTGTGGCGCAGTGGGCGACTAGCCTGCTGAGACGCAGGATGTTGCGGGTTCTATTTCCCCCGCTGAACAAATGTTTGTATGATCTACAGATATTTGTTCCGTGTCTGGGTGTTTTTCTATATATTATAAGAGGTATAAATTTAAAAAAAAAAGTGTATAAGTATTCTATCAGTTATCTGGTTCCCATAGTACAAGCTCTGCTTAGTTTGGGGCTAGATAGCGCTGTGTGAAATGTCCAACAATATTTATTTATATTTACTAATTGCACATTAAAATATGCAGTCCAAAAGAAATCAAACTCAGCATATATCATATGCGTTAAGCAGAAATGATAGTGAAATTATCATCTATATTTGAAGGCTTTTAATTTTCGATTTAAAAAGAAAAAACTAGTTCCAACTAGCGTAATAGATGGAGCTGTCTGGAGATTCGCCTCCAATAAATATGATTTATATGCCATAATCTCAAAGACAGAATATCATAATTTGTATAATTTTTATATACTTTTAATATATATAATATATAGTATTTATAATAGGAAACTATTAGGTATATTTTGCTGAGAAAAACATGAATATTTTGGTATGTGGTTAAATAGTACCCTTTATTAAGTACCTTGTTCCTCAGTTGTGCTTTTTGAAAGGTCTCCAGATCCCTGTAGTTCTTTCCGTTGACCTCGCTGTACCCTCCGGTCGAGTACTCGTCGTCCGAGCTCTCCGACGGCTTCTTGTTTCTTCTCCGGTTCAGGAGTGGAGAGTTTAGTAGTTGCCTGCAATTAAGATGGATAAGTATTCTTTGGGAACATCTTTTTGATGCGAGAAAGGCCGTGTGCCTTCTCGGTATGTCCGATTCGGTTCGGAGTAGTCGAATGAGGGGTTTTCACGGCCATGTTTTTATAACTGCTAACAGATGGCGTTGCTCAGTCATGTTCTGATTATAAAAGGAAAGTGAATTGTCAATGTCAATTGCCGTGTCAACATTATTTTCCGAGGAACTTGAAATAAAATATATTAGATATTAACATTTGTGTTTTTTTATCTGAAAAATTTAGATTGTTTTAGACAAAATTTGATATTGTGTCTTTGAGATTTTCGCATGTACATAAGCCATATTTTTTTAGGCACATCTCCAGATTCCACAGACAGCGCCATCTATTACACGAGCTGGAACTAGTTTTTTTCTTTTTAAATAGGAAATGAAAAGCTCTCATTGGTGCTCGAGAATTTAACGCGTGCGTCCCCGTCACAAAAAAAACAGATGTTACCATTTTAAACCGACTTAAAAAAAGGAGAATCTTTGTTACCTCAGAACTCTGTCATTTATTAACCGATTTGGAAAATTATTTTATTATTTGAAGCATATAGGTACTTTCAGATTGGTCCCATAAATAATTCATCAAAATCGGTTCAGTAGTTTTTTTTTAATCAAAATGACCAGTTTCGATTTTCTGTAGTCTGTTATATTTTTGTAAAGTAACATGTTTGGCATTAGGCCCCTCAACTTTATATTTTATCGATGGAACGAGCTTGAATCTTTTTGTTTTCCGATGTCATTCGTATTTTTGATATCTAAAAAAAACCATCTGGGGACCAACATGGAAATTAATTAATAGTGAAATAGTTAACTAAACTCCATAGTAAACAAGTAAGTTTAAATATAAATAAACCATTCCACTCGGATTACTTTTAAAATAAATTAAAAAAGTGGCTACTGGAGCGGATTTTCTACAGTGTAGATGAGTTCTACGGCCTACCAGAAATTTAATAATTATTATAATAAGGACATTAACATTATGGACTTATAAAATTGGATTTATGAGTAAAATATTCTATTGTATTGTATTGCCTTCGATATGTTTTTCTCAAATTTTTAGTACCTAAAATTGTCATTGTCACTCATTCGTTCAAATCATGAATGAATGTAAATTCTTTATTATGCGTGATACAATAGTTTAAAAGAAATAAAAAAAACCAATAAATATTAGCATAATTGGGCGGTCTTATCGCTTAACAAAGCGATCTCTTCCAGACAACCTTTGGATGAAAAGGATCATTGCTTAATGGAACATTGCTTAATCATCTGCTTTATTGGAATCGAATGTAGTGAAATCTAAGATCCGTTTTAATTTTAAATACGCCCATATTTTAGTCGTCCAGTTTACCGTATGGGTGAGGCCGAAGAGTGCCTAGTCCGCTGCGGTTTGGGCGTCCTCGGCGGGATAGCGGCAGGGGACTCGGGGCGGGATCTCGCCGCCCTGGGCGAGGCCGGGGCGGAGCTAGTCTCGCGATCGGCTCGCCCGCGTCGAGTTGCCCGTGAAGCGAGTAACCGCAATGCTAACTGCTCTAGAGAACCTGTACACATAAAAAAAGTGTTTAATAGTCAGCAACACTGATTAATACACGTACCCCCCCTCCCCCCCCTCCCCCCACAAGAGCTATATAAAACTACAGACCAGTAATTATTATCAAAACTAATCCCAGTTAAACTGGCTTTCTATTATAAAAAACCGCGTGCGAATCGGTCCATCCGTTTGTGAACTACTATGTCACAGACAGACGCACACACATGGACATCAAATTTAAAACACCCCTTTTTTGCGTTGGAGGTGATGTGAGTTTATTTCCTACTTCTTTACTTCATTTATCTATAAATGCTTCAGATTTCGCCTTCTCGTCTTCAGGCGTCCATGGTGTTACAATTTCCATTCATAGCCCATTTCTCGGGGTGCATTCGGGCAACGTGGCTCGCCCAGTCCCACTTAAGTCCAGCCGATCTCCTCCCTACATCTGCAATGCCGGTAAGTGAGCGCAGCATGGTGTTACGCATGTGTTATTTCTTTATAAATCAAAAATTCAAATCTAAAAAGTAAATCTATACTTAATTCTAAAGATATATCTAGAATCCGATCTATCTAGTGGGCACTTAATTCTAAGGTGTTAGCTCTGAAGGTGTATTTACAGTATTTTAGAGTGTGTCCACAGACAGATAAAGCCTGCCAGGTTTCGGTTAGGTCTCTCTAGTGACCTATCCCCTTAGCACCTCTAAAAGCTTAGTGCATAGAGCGTCGGCAGAAGCAAAGAGCACACGGCTAGACCATTTCACCTGAGATCTTTTATGAAAGTGTTATCTTCAGATTGTCACAATATTAAATTGCAACGGAATTTTTGAATATTCTGACCAATCAAGCCTATAGAGTAGGGGAATCCCCGTGTTGTGAGAGCGCAGTAAGTGAAAAGCATCTAATCATCTACTAACTATAATACTTGCTGTAGTCGGAGTCACTGTCTGTAGCGAGGCGCGGCGAGGGGGCGGGGGGCGGGACCGGGGGCGGCGCCCGCGTCGCGCACGTGGTACACACGTACACCCCGCCCGCACAGCTAGCACCAATCGGCGCGGAGAGACGGCACGACGAACAAAGCACGCGTTGTATCTCCTCAGTTTCTGTAACCTTCCCTTTTACTTTGAGCTTTTTAAGCTTCGCGCTTTCAACCGCTGACGCCGCTAGAGGCATATCACTGGAGTCCAGCGATCGGGACTTCCCACAGCGCCGTAGAGATGGCGCTCTTTCGGATTTAGCTGGAGGGGAGGGTGGGGTAGCGGGGTTTCGACGACGCCTTTGCCTCCTTGGGTTAACAAGCACAAGACGTCTCGGAGGCTCCCCTCTCAACGCGGCCACGGTGACTTGCGCGTGTCTCGGATCCACTAGATCTAAGTAGCCGACGCTGCAACTCCTCGTCATCGTGTCTACTGTGGGCGCGGCGCAAACGGGACTTATAGGAACCACCGTGGTAGTTCTCTGAACGCGCGCGGGGGGGGACCCTTCCTCGTCAATATATCGTAACTCGTCCTTCCCCCCTTCGGTTCTAGCGCATAGAGACTTCAATATGCGAGCGTTGACGTCATACGAGTCGCGTCCGCAGATATTCTTCCTCAGTTTCGAGAGGCAACTCGCATCGGGTGTGGACGCGTCTACTTTTTTGACATATGGCTGTTCTACTAGATTCTTAAGCGCGAGAGAATCTGACCGGACGGAGTAGTCGGCGCGTCCGTAGAAGTCGCCGCGACCGCCGCACGCGACCGTTTGCGGCGACGGTCGCTCGAAGATTATATCGGTAGGTGCGACCGCGTTTTTAGGGGATTGTAGGGTAGGAACGGACGCTTCGCAGCGCAGGGGAGATATGGCGTGGCGGCCGGGGACCGAGGCAGGCGTGGCTCTCGGTGCAAACCCGTCATTACTGTTTTCTCCGTTATCTATGTACGGGAATTCATCGTAAGATTCGGCGCGGGCGAGAGAAGCGGCCATACAGCCGGCTGTATGCGTCTCGCTCTGTTGCGGTGCGGGTAAGGGAGTCGGACGATCGACTAGAGTCAGCTTTCTCTTCATTCTATCTACTGGAACGTGCGAGGGTGACTCTGTGGCCGACTCCCCGGAATGGAAGACATCTTCCTCGTCCTCTGAGAATATGTTAGGGTTGAAAGTGGGGTCGGGGCCGATGGGGAAGTCGTCACGCAGTTCCGTTATCATGAGCGTCATTTGTCTGGGTTGCAGATGGAGTAAGGAGGTCTTGTAGGTGACTTGTCCGAGGTTCGCGGGAACGTTTTTGGCGAGTCCGTGCATTTTGAACTTTGTGCCCCAAATATTGGATGTCACTTCGACCAATCTGACGTCCTGAAACATGAATTAATAAAATATTTTAAGTACTCAGTAACTATATTATTATTATATTTATTTATACGGGGCTTGAACCCGCAACCTTTTTATATGACTTCTTGATAAAGCCTGATTGCGCCTGATGAGCAGTGAGCCCGTGGTGAAATATGTATCGCACCCTCGAATCAAGAGGAATACTTAAATAATACCTACCTCATTTGTCAAAATCCGTCAAGCGGTTTAGTCTACACGATGCGCTAAATGAACACACACACCATAAAAACATTACCCTCCTTGTTTACAGTCAGGTAACAATAACTATACGATCCTATATTACGTGTTTTATTATGTACGACATTAAATGAAAACACGGGTAGAGGTAATGGCTAGTATTGTTGTAAAATAGTTTTTTTTTCAAATTTATTCCTATGGAACTTGTTTAATTTTCAAACAACCTTAACTTTAAGCCAAAATATATATATCAATCATGCCTATATAAAGTAAGTAAACAAATCATATTCTTTCATGGTGTGAGTAGGTTAACCTGTTAAACTGACTAAGCGACATCGTCGCAAAGGCACCGCCGATTTGCGTTAAAAATTGTTAATTGGAAATGTATCGATTACTAGATAAATATTCATACTACTGGTATGAAACCCACCTCTAAAAGCAGTTCATGTGATTCCGGATGTGGGGTTTAAATTTATGTCATCCACACGGCTATGTCTATGCTCCAGGTGAGCATAGACTGGAAATGTATAGCTTGATGTGTAGCCGTGTGTATATAACAAAACAGGTTGTAGGTATATAGTTTTTGTTATTGTTATACTACCTGAAGATGGCCCAAGCTTATGGCCCACTTGATGTTAAGAGGTGACGCACGCATACTCGTATAACAAAGTACTGTCTCGTATGTCACGCACCTTAGAAATGTGCCCTACGATGCACTGCCCTGCGTCCATGAGCTTGGGGAATACAGGTGTAAAGCCTCATGTGCCGTAATTTTACCGGCTACCATACCCTTCAAAACGAAACACAGCAATGCTGATTTTTTTTCTCTTTTTTATTGATGATAGTCAAGCGCTTGACTACTACCTCACCTGGTGGTAAGTGTTTGTGTGATCGAAAATGAAGCACGCTTGCCTAGAAAGAACCTATTCACTCTGGACTGCTTGACAGCAGAAATAGGTATAGTGGTAGCCCTTAGCCTTACAAGGAATTTTCCTACTCTTAAATAGATATTTGTTTAGTAAGTAGGTACCTCAGGCAAGCAGTCAATAGGTAGTCCTTCCAGCGTGTCCTCTCTTTCAGATTGTCGCGCCTTCCGTCGCTCGCGAGCTTTCCGACGACGTTGCATCTTCGGAGACGCCGCGCACCCTGATACAGAAATAACGTTCTAAATTATACAGCATAAAATAATAATAATAATGCTGGACATTTCACACAGCGCTATCTAACCTTAAACTAAACAAAGCTTAGGTATACTATGGGAACCAGGTAACTAACTATAACTATTATATACTTTTTTTTGTAATTACGCATAGGTACATCAGTAGATCATGCAAACCTTTTTTGCGCGACGAATTGAACACACAACCTCCTGCGTCACAACTAGTTATTCGGCCACCGCGCTAATGAAATGGTCTTTAGTAATCCTAGTTTTATTTTTATTTATGGTATCTGTGGGGAAACAGGCTTACAGCCCATATGATGGTAAGCGGTCACCGTTGCCTATTGACACCGGCTACACCCACTAATAATAAATTAATCGTGAATTCCAAGATTTTTAAAACCATCTCAAAAATTTCAAGCCTAGACGGGACTTGAACCTGCAAACTTCATTTTGTTACCTACGAGGACGCACTATCCAATTGTACCGCCAGGCCATGTCACGTCAGGGTCGAATTTAGTGAGATGATTCAGTTTACGACTAAAGCGCCGTTAGCTCCATCTACAGGAAAACTTATACAGTTTTTGAGCTGGTCAATGCCAAACGTTGCAGTTTAGTACATTGACAAGAGATGTCGCGTTGCTTATTTCAAATTAATAGTATTTTTATTGGTTTGAGATGGTTTTAAATATCTTGAAATTTTTCGTATGTGTTCCAATAACACTGTCAAAATAAAAATACAATTTATTCGTGAATATTATATTTGTATATACATATTATATATAAATGGTAAATAAATGGTGGTTGAATCCCCCTCACTTCTTGTGTTTGCTTCGCACTACTTGACTAAGAATAACCAATCTTCTTTCCTCACATTATCGAACGAGAAAGTGTTGATATGCATTTGGGGGTATGGAAGCGCCGAGCGCGGCGGGGAGTGCGCGGTAGCCCTTGGGGGAGTAGCAACCTTTCATACGCCACTTTCTGTGGGGTATGGAAGCGAAGGTAGGGAGTGCGCTGGGAGCCTTTAAAGTAGAAGAGTAGAAACCTTTGATACTCCACTTTCTACTAAACTACTAGGTACTCATCTAAAAGAATAACTTACCTTCTTCTCTCTCAGTGTCAGAGGAGGAAGTGTCGATATGCATCTGCGGGGTAGGGAAGCGCCGAGCGTGTCGGGGAGTGCGCGGGGAGCCTTTAGGGGAGTTAAAACCCTTAAAACTCCCCTTACTACTGCCTGCACTACTTGAAGATCCTGCTCCACTACTGCTGCCGTTAGTGCTTGAACTTGAGTTGCCATTGCTCATGATTGAGGATTTTTCTGTGAATTAAAAGATGAAATTAGTTAAGTACCTACAGAATTTTTTTATATGTTAAATTTTCTATTAACAAATAATATTCTAAGTCGGTTCATAAAAGACGGAGTACTGAGGTAACAACATAAAAAAATATATACCTACAACTGAATTGAGAACTTCCTCGTTTTCTGAAGTCCTTCTGTCTTAGTCTTAGTCTTCTGAATTAAAAATAGTACCTTCAGCTTGCGGGTCGAATATCACAAACTCGGGTCGTATCTTGCTCGTCCGGCGTCCCTTCAGCAGCGGCACTAGCCCGCCCAGGTGCTCCAGGTACAGCGTGTAGCAGCCCTGCTCGTCGTCCCCGTGCCGGATCATGGTGCAGTGCAGGCGGCCGCCGGCTGGGGGCGGGCGGGACACGAAGCGACGGAGCTCGCTTGTTTCTGGAACGTTGCACTGTGGAACAGTTTTGTTGTTGTTACTACTGTATGTGTTACTAGCACTCGCATAACATGCCAACAGAAAGTAGCCTATGTCTCAATCCAAGTCATAATCTATCTGTATACCAAATTTCATCGAAATCAGTCCAGCCGTTGTGAAAACATAACAAACAGACAGACAGAGATAGGTACTTTCAAATTTATAATATTAGAGGCTAACTCTAACTTTGTCGAGTGGGGACGACGCACTGGAAAGCGGAGCGGAGGTCGCCCCCCCCCCCCCCCCCTAACTGGAAAGACGACCTGATAAAGGTTGCTGAAAGATCGTTCGCTTTGGAAATGTGTGGAGGAGGCTTATGTTCAGCAGTGGACGTCTCTCGGCGGGTCGGTCCGCCTCGAGTGAGTAGTGAGTACCCGTATAGTGTGCGCGAAGAGGTTGGCGAGCGCAGGCTGCAGCCGCGGCGGCAGCGGCAGTCGCGTCGCAAGGCGCGGGTGGCGCAGCGCCTGCGCGGCGCGGACGCGCGCCAGCAGCTGCAGCGGCGCCACGGCGCGCCACACCCGCGCCGTGCAGATGGCGCCGCCCACACCCACGAACACGCGCCGCGCCGCGTGGCCCCACGTTAGCGCGCTCACCCGAGCCTGCAAACGATACCATCACACTTACATTATAAACTACCTGACCCACCCGCGCGCGTGCTTTGTCAATAAAACATTACCCTTCTGCGCAGTCGGGTAAAAGTTAGCCTAAGTCCCAACCCCGGTCATAGTCTATCTTGACTTAGGTACACCAATTTTCATATAATCAGAAGTTGTGGAAACGTAAAAAGAGACAGAGTTAGTACTTTCGAATTTATAATAATAGTGTAGAATAATAGGACCTGGATTGAAACATACTTATATTTTTAAACCACCTACGGATCTTTGGATCTGCGATTGGACCAATGGCAAAGTTGCAGTAACAGTGGAGGGCATTCTTCGCATTGGGTTTGTATCGTGTCTAGTTCAGACTCACTAGACAAGAATATCTAAGGAACAAGTGCAGATCGTTCTTTGGAATTGCTTAAAACACAATAAAAAAATTTGTTTGGAAACTACGGTGCCAACGACAGACACATACATAAACAAAAGCCTCAAACTTATAACTTTCCTCGTTTTGTGTCGCGGATAGAATAGAATAGAAAACGCTTAATTACCACACTTAAATTAACAAATCATATACAGGGTTACAGGAAAAATCGTGCTAGATCCGTTAAGGGCGTGGAGTACCCATCATTTCTGACTTATTTCACTATGAAACACCCTACCCTAAACTTAACCCTTTTCGAGATATTCGACTTTTAATTTTTTAATTGAAAATTGCCGATTTTTAGGCTACTAAATTTATTTTTGTTTATTTTGTGTATCTTATTATTATTATTATTGCATTTTTACATGTGTAATAAGATGCTTTAGGACGTCTATCATTAAAATAGTGCATAAGTTAATTGAATAGACCGTAGTAGACAAGTGAAAGTTAAGAAATAAAAAAAAATATTAGAAAGTTTATTTTTCTCTAAGGGATATCTAAAAAAAATATTATGGCAATTGTTCGGCAGATGTTTTTTAAAATATCTACGTTTCATCAGCTATCTAACGAGGTATAATAATCTAGGGTTTTATTCAAATGCATTGAAAAAAATTTAGTTTTATAGGCGACAGTGGAGAAGAAAATTTATACTTAGCCCTAAAAAGTAAAATAAAATAATAGGTAAGCATGAAATGTCATTTATTAAAGATTTTCACACAACTTTTTCTTATTCTACAGTTCATGTTCAACATGGCCGCCTCTATTTCTGATACATTGTCGCATCCTTCTACGGAGACCAGTCTTTACTACTCCAGTGGTTAACGTGGTCCTCATTTTATTGGCTGCATCCACAATCCTTTCTCGTAAGTCTTCCACAGACGAAACTGGATTCGGCTCGCTGTACACAAGACTTTTCATGCACCCCCACACGTGAAAATCCATGGGGGTTAGGTCCGGACTTCTTGCTGGCCATGGCAACGGTCCACCTCGTCCTATCCATTTGTTTGGATAATTTGTGTCCAGCCAGTCTCTGACACTTCTCCTGAAATGGGCAGGGCAGCCATCGTGTTGGAACCACATGTCCCTGATCAGGTTGAGTGGCAGATCATCCAGCAAATCACTTAAGTCTGCTCTCAGGAAATTTTCGTAGCTTTCCCCATTTAGATTATCCGGGAGAAAGTAAGGTCCAATCAAATGATTGGAGATAATGCCCATCCACACATTCACGCTGAATCTTCGTTGGGACCCCTTCACTCTTTTCTTATTGGGATTCCTTAGCTCTTTTGGGGCCCAGTAATGGGCGTTGTGATAGTTAGTTATGCCATCTTTATCAAATTTGGACTCATCCGTCCACAAGATATTTCTTAGAAAATCTTAGAATTCTTAGAAAATGTAATACAAACCCTAGATTGTTATACCTCGTTAGATAGCTGATGAAACGTAGATATTTTAAAAATCATCTGCCGAACCATTGCCATAATATTTTTTTTAGATATCCCTTAGAGAAAAATAAACTTTCTAATATTTTTTTTTATTTCTTAACTTTCACTTGTCTACTACGGTCTATTCAATTAACTTATGCACTATTTTAATGATAGACGTCCTAAAGCATCTTATTACACATGTAAAAATGCAATAATAATAATAATAAGATACACAAAATAAACAAAAATAAATTTAGTAGCCTAAAAATCGGCAATTTTCAATAAAAAAATTAAAAGTCGAATATCTCGAAAAGGGTTAAGTTTAGGGTAGGGTGTTTCATAGTGAAATAAGTCAGAAATGATGGGTACTCCACGCCCTTAACGGATCTAGCACGATTTTTCCTGTAACCCTGTATAGGGTGTTTAGTAATATACTGACGATATTCAAGTGACGGTTCCTCTAAACATAAAAAAGACTTCTCGATAAAAAAAACCACTATATTATCAAATTTTAAAGAAAATCGACTAAATTTAGGTGATTAATTCGATATAAAACTTACAGCCTACTCTTCTACGCTTTTGTGGATTACTGATTTTATTTTTGGATATCGATTGCAAGAATATAAACACCCTGTATGTGATACGCTATCTTGATACATTGGTCAATCAAGTTACAACAAATATCTCACCTGATTGCAAGGTATTGGGACGGTGTATATGAGAATGCCGGTATCCGTGTAGAACTTCACGACGTTCTTGTAAGGGGGCGCGTCTTCAGGCTCTCCCGCTTCTGAAACAAAATGCTCATATCACAGACAATATCAGTCTTTTCCCCTTTTGGACCTCAGTACCATAAGTCATCCATCACCGTAGTGTATCAACACTTTAAAATGTTTGAATAGATTTTTTATTTTTATATTAAGTGTTTAGACTTATACTATCTCTATGAACAGACAGCGTCGCGTCGCTAAATGGTAACCTCCTGCATGTTTGAAGATTAAAATAAAATCTAGTAGAAGGATGATTTCCAAAAAGTTAGTCGATTAAAACATAGATAGTATTTTTATTTTTATAGTGTTATCTGATCACTTATGGAAAATTCCAAGAGATTTTATCTAAACACATGACGTGTAATAAAAACTTTTTGGGAATCATATTTCTACAAGTTTTTATTTCAATCTTTATACATACCCGGGGCTACAGTTAGCGACACTGCAGGAAGGTACATACAGAGAGTTTTCTTACGTTTCTGTCTCGTTTTGTTGTCCTAATGTGCCGTTTCGAATAAAAACTTTTTCTTTCTTTCTTTTGTTTGAATTGATTAATAATAGATTTAAAATTACTCAGAAATTTCGGACCAAGCGGATTTGAACCCGCCACTTTCACTTTCATACCGAGATTCGAACAACTACCCCATCGGCTGAAAAATATACTGTCTGTTACGTAATCTTAAAATTTACCGTAAGTGTCGCTAACACTTTAAATATCAATTACTACTGGTCACATCCAACCACTAAATATCGAGCAAACTGTATATTTTTTGCAGTGATTAGAAATTTGCTGAGCTTGACTCCGCTGTAACTCGTGAACTATTCATCTGATTAAAAAATGTTAAGTACAAAAGTCGCAGGAAATTTTATGACCTATAATTTTGTTTTAGATATTTTTAACCTAGATGGCGTTGGAGAGAAGATATTCTCGAAAGACTGGTTTTCGGTACCATTTTTACAATACGACGCCGACGTCGCGAACGACTGTCGCTCAAGGTCGCAAACACCTAACTACATTAGAACACCTAATCGTACAAATCTACCAAATTTGAAATTTACTTGACCTTTTATAAGTCAGATTGCCTGGACTATAAGATTAATCGCTCATACCTCCTGTTTGTTAAGTCTCCTTTTAATGTAATACCTAAAATACCGTTGAACTTATTTTGAAACAAATTAAACAGCATTAAAATAACTTCAATCAGTTCTAAAACCAGAGATAGATACCTAAAACCGTCAAAGTTATAATAACACCTTTGAACTAACTAATTAAAGCTTGTAGCCTAAAGTCTAAAGACGATTTCAACCAAAAGGCTCTTACAACTTGTATAACTGCGAAGTTACTGAACTTACTGCCAACGAAGGTAAAATGAAAGGCACGTTATAATAGCCGTAAAATATACCATTTAATTTTGCAAATTTTGCACAATATCTCCGCGTAAATTGCGTTCGTTTTGCAAATTAGCTAGAATCCCAGGAGCCGCTCTCTTTAATACTACCTCCTTTCGACAAAGCGTCTTTGTGTTGATCGAACAGAATGATTTACCTTACCTTGTAAAAGGCCTTGGCAGAATAACAAGGAAATGCTGGAGGTTTTAATAAAATTGATTCCCAGCCATGTCGACTATACCATTCGACTTTCGACCATCGGGCGATGATAGATTATGTTAAAATTGACAACTCAGCTCTAAACCACAACCATTCACATTAAACTTAAAACGCAATTTCTTTTTACCATTTTTATATGACCAAAACTAACTAGTGGTTCGCCCCGAACTGAGATCTCGCGATTCTCCCATATAAACAAACATATATTATTCGTAATCTTTGACTATCAAAATAGTGCCACGAAATAAATAACCACCTAACTTGACCTACAGTTTCATTCAAATTACAGGAAACGGGAGTTCATGTAAATTGGTTACGCTTTTTGGGGTACAAATTGCAGTTATTCTGGATTTCAGACTTTTGCCTATATTTGTGATACTTAAGCTACACGCATACCAAATTACAGCACTGTGGGGCCACTGGTGTACCCTGTGAATTTTGTCAAAGTTTAGTTTTAACTAAACTAATAACTCAAAAACTACAAGAACTTAACAAAAAATAAAAACGGGGTCGAAATGTACTAATTTTATTTCATTTGACATCTCACTTGACCTAATTGTCTCATTTTCATTTTTTTTACGCCTCTTGAACCCCAATATCTCAATAACCCCCAACATTTTTGACTCATTTAATCACACCAAAATTGTGCCATCACTACCTACCTATGTCTAAAATTTCACGATGATCGGATCAACGCTTCGAAAGTTATCCTCGGACAAACAAACATACATACTTACATACATACAACGCCGATTTGCCCAAGTTAATTTAGAGGTCTCGCTTCGCTCGAACAATTAAATAATCTATCTAGTAGCTCATTGCACCATCACGCATTTTGGAGGTGCTAGAAACAGACAAGCATTTCTTGTTAGACGTCTAAACACTGATTAATAAGTACTTAAGATTATAGCTGCTGTAGATGGGTAGCGTCAAAGAATTTATTATAATCAGTTAATCAGTTTTATTTAAGAATACGTTCCTAAATATATCGGCAGGTGGAATTAATACATGCTAAACTTTATTTAAGGTGAATGACAATGATGGTATAACTTTTAAAACTATTATTGTTATAAACGATAATTTCACTAAAAACCATGATATTAACCATGATTTGTGAGTTTTTGATTGTACTGTTAATTAAACTAGTTGTTCGCCCCGAACTGAGATCTCGCGAGTCTCCCATAAAAAATAATAATATATTATTTGTAATCTTTGCCTATCAAAATAGTGCCATGGAATGACAACCAACTAACTTGACCTACAGTTTCATTCAAATCACAGGTAACGGGAGTTCATGTAATTTGGTTAACCTTTTTTAGTGTAGAAATTGCAGTTATTCTGGATTTTATACTTTTTCTATATTTCTATTTATATATTTATATATTTTTTATCTATATTTGTGTCAGAGACCTCTAAATTAACTTGGGAAAATCGGCGTTGTATGTATGTAAGTATGTATGTTTGTTTGTCCGAGGATAACTTTCGAAGCGTTGATCCGCTCATCGGGAAATTTTAGACATAGGTAGGTAGTGATGGCACAATTTTGGTGTGATTAAATGAGTCAAAAATGTTGGGGTTTGTTGAGATATTGGGGTTCAAGAGGCGTAAAAAAAATGAAAATGAGACTATTAGGTCAAGTGAGACGTCAAATGAAATAAAATTAGTACATTTCGACCCCGTTTTTATTTATAGTAAAGTTCTTGTAGTTTTTGAGTTATTAGTTTAGTTAAAACTAAACTTTGACAAAATTCACAGGGTACACCACTGGCCCCACAGTGCTGTAATTTGGTATGCGTGTAGCTTAAGTATCACAAATATAGGCAAAAGTCTGAAATCCAGAATAACTGCAATTTGTACCTCAAAAAAGCGTAACCATTTAACATGAAATCCCGTTACCTGTAATTTGAATGAAACTGTAGGTCAAGTTAGTTGGTATTGCATTTCGTGGCACTATTTTGTTAATCAAAGATTAGGTACAAATCATATTTTTTTTGTTTATAGGTGAGACTCGCGAGATTTCAGTTCGGGGCGAACCACTAGTTATTTATGTATTATCGACGCAACCAAGTGTTGTGTCACTACGGTTTGAATAAATGAGTGAGTATTAAGATCCATCCAAGATTTATTGCAATATCAAACTTTACGAGCTCTTGTTTATTTCACACGTTCCGTATCGTTAATGTTTTCTTGCGGATACGCTTCTATCATATAAAATGTCTACCATAAAGTTTACTGTGCCGTAAACCTGGCAAGATTGAAAGGAGAGAAAAATGAACCTATTCAATTCTTTTATCAAAAATTGAATAGGGTTATTTTTCGGGGAAAGTGCTCAAACTATTCATGGGTTCCTCGTCCAAATATCATTATGGTTTGCATATTTAGGATAGATGATTTCGTTGATGAAATTAGTTCACGTGTACGTAACACAGCTTAGGAAATACTTACTACATTTTGAAGATTAACAAATATTATTTTATATAATATTAAGAATAGTAGAAGTTCTTGTAAAAGGGTTCGTCCGGGGAAGTACTACCACCATACCTATTTCTACCGCTAAGCAGTATTGCTGTGTTTCGGTTTGAAGGGTATAGTTGCCGGTGAAATTACAGGCACATGAGGCTTTACACCTGTATGACTCAAGTTGATGGACGCAGGGAAGTGCATCGTAGGGCACGTTTCTAAGGTAAGTACGTGACCTACGAGGCACTACTTAGTTATAGGCGATGGTTACCACTTAACATCAGGTGGGCCATAAGCTTGATTCATATCAAGGTCATAAAAAGAAAAAAATCCTGAAAATTACTAGGCCAATTTATCATCCCTTCGTTAATATTGGTTAGTTTTTTGTCATTTTTCATATAATTTTAAAGGAAATAAAAACCATCGGTCGCACGGAAATCTATAGACGGCTTTTTGCACAGCAGTGGACTTCCTATGGCTGTAATGATAATACCAATGACCAAATGACGACCTCCGTGGCGCAGTGGGTGATAGCCGTCTGAGACGCAGGAGGTTGCGAGTTCGATTCCCACCGCGAAACAAATGTTTGTATATTCTACATATATTTATTTTATAAATATCTATCTAATATCTATATAATATTTTATAATATATAATTTTATAATATATGATAAGATCGAGCGAAGCGAGATCTCCAAATCAACTTGGGCAAATCGGCGTTGTGTGTATGTATGTATGTTTGTTTATCCGAGGATAACTTTCGAAGCGTTTATCCGATCATCGTGAAATTTGGTATATAGGTAAGTAATGATGGCACAACTTTGGTGTGACTCAATGAGCTAAAAATATTGGGGGGTTGTTGAGATATTGGGGTTCAAGTGGGGTAAAAAAAAATGAAAATGAGACTATTGGGTCAAGTGGTACGTCAAATGAAAGGTCTTCATTAGTACATTTAGTAACACCCAAATTGTGCCATCACTACCTACCTATATACCAAATTTCATGATGATCGGATAAACGCTACGAAAGTTATCTTCGGACAAACAAACATACATACATACAACGCCGATTTGCCCAAGTTGATTTGGAGATCTCGCTTCGATCGATCAAAAAAGTATAAGATACTTAACTTTTATTGTAATTATCACACAGAAACAATATAACACTAAAATAAAACTAAATACAAAAGGCCTACTAGTACTACCTATAGGTATTCTATCAGTTATCTGGTTCCCGTAGTACAAGCTTTGCTTAGATTTGGGCTAGATTGCGCTGCGCTGTGTGAAAGGACAAGCATTTTTTTATTTTATAAAAAATTAAATATTTGAAATGAATATTTTTTACATTGAATAAATTTGGTTTCCACATACCCGCAATCAAAGTCCCAGCGACCGCCAGCAGTTCCCTCGAGTTAGCCCACTCCATAGCCAGCGTTTCACCTCTCATGCCAGTGTTCACCCTAAAATCATCATACAAAATGAAGAATGGGCTGGCGTTTAGTCCTGACCAGGCACTGTTTTTTTCCTTTATATTTATTATCCCGACCTTTCGATTGTATTGCAAGATGCAACAGCCATCACTGACTAGCTAGACTGACTATCGAATAGACTCTTTCTTTTTCAAATAGAAAAATAAGAACTTGTTATTGAGGCTGTATTTCATTTTCGTATATTATGAATGCAATGTGTCTCATTCTATTTTCAAATGTACTTACGGCCTTAGGACCGTAAATCGCATTTACGGAGCTTTAGTCGAGTTTACAATGACCAACTTTCAGAGCAAGAGTGAAAAAGTCTTTTAAATACCTCACTGGACTGACGTCATCATGTCCTCTCAGCAAGACGATCTCTCCTTTGCCCAAAGCTACAGCCAGGACATGGTTGGCGGTGCTCTCCACGTCTTCACCTTCCTCCATCTTGAACTTCTCGCACGACCACGCCATTGATGTTATACTGCCTTCGTCTACCAGTTGGACCTGGCCGAAAATGAATGAATGAATAAATAAATACATAAATAAATATTGCTGGACATTCCACACAGCGCTATCTAGCCCCAAACTAAGCAAAGCTTGTACTATGAGAACCAGATAACTGATAGAATACTTATATACTTTTTATTTTGTAAATACATACTTATAATAATTAGAAAAAACATCCAGACCCGAAAGAAATATATGTAGATCATGCAAACATTTGTTCCGCGGCGGGAATCGAACCCGCTACCGATTCTGCGTCTCAGCGGTTATTCGCCCACTGCGCCACGGAGGTCATCGAATGAATTAAAACACTTTATTATACACAAAAGAAACAAACATAAAAATCAAAATTCGCAAAGCAACAAGTACAATGGGCAGACTTATCGCTTAGAAGCGATTCCTTCCAACCTTTGATGTGATAAGCTTTGTGAAAAAAATTACACCGTGTTACATTATTTATGTTGTGTTTTCTCGGCTCGGTTAGTGACCGTTGAAATGAGATGGCCCAGAGGGCTTAGCCAAGTTAGTACATTCGATTAGCGATGACGCTAGTCCGAAAGGCCGAAAATGTATGGGATTTGACACATGCTATAGAAACATCACGTGATATATCGACAACAAATCTATACAGACATCGAATCGATTCGGAGCGAATGTAACTTGGCTACGGGCCCTGAACCCTCAACGGTGTACGAAGTAATTTGATACACACCAACATTAATACATAGAGGTTGCGTTTATTTTATTATTAAGCGAGAAAATAGTTGCTATGCACGAAATTTCTAATATTCAATGTTGCCATCAAAAATTAAATAGATATATGGATATATATGGGATACCTATCTATTTTTCGATGGCAATATTGAAACTTTGGTTATTTTCTCGTAGACAGAAAAAGACGAATGAAGTTTAAACAATAGAATTGTTCTGGAGTCAGAAATGAAAAGGACTGAATGAATAGAACTCAAATAAATTTTCTCGTAACGGCAACCGGTTCAGAGTTAAATAATTGTTCTGGAAATGAATGTATAGAAAACTTTGGAAAAGTGCTCACCTTTGTTGCATAATTAGGGACATAACGGGTTGACTGGTGCGACTTTTGTGAGTTACTTTTTACGACTAAACGGCTTTTGGGAAATTAAGTTTTTTGCCATTAAATATTTAAAATTAACCAAATACTTTTTTAGCGCCTTAGATTAAATAATAAAGGAGTACTTCTAGTAGTATCTTCTTAAAGTAGCACCTTCGCGTCTACGTAAAATGGTTTTGATAGATAAAAACCTTCTTCAAGGTTGCGTCAGACAGGGCACACCCTCATCCCACAGGATGATTACCCGAACTATCAGACGACGTTTTCGGACGTCAGCGATTTAGGATAATTGGCGCTATTAAGTAAAAAAAATAATTTACGACAATAATGTTAGTCCACACCATAGAGAAATACTAATAGACTGGTCCACACGAACGAAGTCTTAAATATTTAAAGAAAACATATAAACAGCCAACTACTATTATTACGTTATTCTCCTAATTAGCAAAGTATTTAATCTTAAATCAGAGGACAAAAGTCGCAAAACCATAAGAACTTCTGACCCATTTCTGGAAATGTTAATTAGCTGGCAATACAATACTAATGGATAGTCCCACAGGGCATCATTACGGCACTGGTATACTCACCTAGTAAATTCTCAGAAAAACAAACGACATAACGAGCTAGCAATTGTACTACTGCTATTATTTACTACGTCCGTCGTAATGAAAATGTTCCATTAATAAAATTACTAGACATACAAATAAAGTCACACGCCTTTTTCTGAGAGAGTAGGCGGGGTTTTCTCTCACTGAGCATTCCACAGACACATTTCCGAGTGGATAAATCCACTGACGGACCACCGGAATTAAAATGGACGACCTAAGGATTGGAAGACGAGGTTACTACACTGCTATGGAAACATTAGTAGATAAACATCAGGTCGGCTGGTGCTGTAAAAATCTGTGTAGATTGGGAATGAAAGACCTAACGGGGAGCCCATCCAAAGTATGACTCACATGCTCAACTGTCTTTTATGCCCTACCACTTGCACAAAGGGCACTTCCACGTGGTAAGAACACGTGGCACACTTCCAGAAGTGGCACAAGTTGCTACTTCTATTGCATTGCCAATGGCTTGGTATAAGTCGACCAAGCCATTGACAACGACAGTAGTTCTAAACTTACCTGTGAAACCATAGCACCATGGACATCCATCACCACAAGCTGGGCGGACGCTGTTCCCAGGTAGACCTGGTTGTCATCTGGGGTCCAGCATCCACACGTGATCCTTGCATCTAGCGAGAGCATAGAGGACCAGTATCGCTGACCAGCCACGGAGCCCACCAAGACGAAGCCATCCTGAACAAAACGAGTGTAAAACTTATTTTTGTGTTAATAAAAGTGTAATCAATGCATGCAGGATGCGTGCACGGCTGCACGGAAGAAGCCCTTGTGACGCAATTCAGAAGCACCTAGGGGCCAGTAATGTAGTGGATAAGGCTACAATAAATAGATTCACTAAACTGACTAATACACTTCAGACAAAAAACTATTGATAAAGCTTGAAAATACCCAAGTTTGTGTACATCTACCGGGAGTGAACTTATTCTTTAAAGCCTTATAGGCGTCAAAATGTAAAAAAAATCAATAAAAAAGCCAGCCGTAGTAGAGATTTTTCATTAAAAACTGCGAAACGACGGACATCTTTGGCAACTCACAGGTGAGGCACAGTGTCATACAACTGCAAGGAAGGAACCTAGCTTGCCAAGTAAGGTTTGATGGGGCAAAGTGAGAAAACCCAAATTAGCCAAACAGGCTGATAACTGTCCCAGATATATAGTATTATCGATCAAAAAATATATTAAACTATAAAAAAATTAACTCTCATAACAAACAGACCATTTTCGAGCGACTGTACGGTCCTGGCGAGTACCTAATACCTATAATAATACCTATAGTTCTATAATATTATCAATTCTCTGTGCTCATTCTAAGCAGAAAATCGAGGTACAATTTATAAGTTGCTGAGCCTACGAAGTATATGAAGAAAACAGCCACGAACGAGCGAAAACACGTGAAAATGTAAAAGCTTTTCGCACGATACATGTTGAGTTGACAGAATTCTCGGAAGTGTCTTAGCGTAAATTCACTTCAACAGTCTGAGTATGCGCTGGGGTTTTTCTACATGATAATAGATCGACTTATGGTGCCTCTACACGTACGTTCATGCTCGATGAGCAACTATTATCGTGCTCGAAGTTTTGTGAGCATATCGGTTCGACTTCCAACATTGTCATAAGTTTTATCGGTCGATACGTTCGATCTTGCTCGATTGGACGAAAAAACTTCGAGCATGTACGCACGTGGAGACTTACCATTAGAGTTCATTTGTGAGACATGTTGCGCGAAGACTTGGCATGGAATTGACGGAATTTGTAGGGTAAACTTAGGTTACTTGTATCGATACAAGCGAGCCCAAGTATAGGCAGTGAAGTAGAATAGTAAATGCACTTCATATAAAAGTGGGAAAATACTGATCAGCATACGGTCACTCACTCAACTCAGGCTGACCTAGAAGAAAGATGATGACAATAAAGAAAAAAGTCAAAAATCTCCACCCAAATTGTAATGTATTGGACGCAAATAAAATAGGTGTTGAGCGTGACCTAAATCCAGGCGTGACATTAGCTGACATTGTGGACAAGACACGTCTGGTCACTGATCTCAGTGATATGGTAGCTTTTAATAAGGTGTTGGTTGGTACGTATCAGCCTGGCTGAAAAGTAACAGCACGGTGCAAGCACACGGTACATTTAAAACCTCTTCCTCTAGAGAATTTTCATAATATATTAGCGTTGTAAATATTTTTCGATCATTACAAAATGTTCAACTGAAGAGGTGTTAGTAAGTGGTAGGTCTAATAATTTGGTTTCACGAGTACCTTTACACAAAAGTGTGGATGAATCCTACAGTAGGACTTCTAAGATAAATTAATTTAGCATTTCGATTCTGAAGAAGACTAAATCAATTTAGATCGTCTGACGACTCTGAAAGTAGACGAGGGAAAGTCAAAAAGGTAATAATAAAATATTAAATAAGCCGAATTATATTACAACATTCCGAGCACTCGAAGAGCTCAAACTTGATTGGTTTGTAATTTGATGTCAGAAGCCACGACACGACAATGAGCTCTGAGAAACTCTACAAATGCTGGAGAACAATAAAGCTCTAAGTAATTACTTAAATTACGTGGATTTTGCTTCCAATTTTCACAAGATATTGAATATTAATGAATAACACAAAGTTACTGGTAAAAAAAGCCGTGGACAGAAGTATTCCCTAATAGGCAGACAAATAAAACTTGTCATCCCTCCGTTTACATGACAAAACGGATAAAAGCATACGACCATGCCCGTGGGTGGAGGCTATCAATCAGCTTGTAGCAATAACATGATATAAATCCCGAATCAGACCCAAGATTTCTCTCAGAAATGTTCGTGACCACGCAAACGACATAATAAATTGGATTGCCCCCTGCGCCCCGCGCTCGGCCGATACTATTTACGCTTGCCTTCTGGCTCAGCGACACAAATTGAAAATGTTCCAACTTCTGAATAATGCGAACTTGTAAATTTGTTTCCACTGATTTGCCTACAAAAGTAAGTATATTCACTTAGCAAACAAGATTGAATTCGTTATTTATCTTCGTCATCGTTTCGCTTGAAGTAAACATGCCCTCTTTAGCAAGAATTGTAGACTAGTTATATACAGGTTGCGGTACCTATCCATAAAATAAGATGTATAGGACACGTACGCCTCCGCCAAATCAGACACACCTTTCTTAGTACATTCGAAGTGTTTGTATTCAAAGGCGTCACGTAACGTGACGTCCGTCGGTCTCACATGGAAGCCTTTTAGCAAATTGAAGCGACGTTTTGACTGGAGCGTCGAGGCTTCGTTTTATTTTTGGCGACATATATGGCACATATGATATTGTTTAGACATGCGTGATATCGATTTGCACCCTACTAAACCCCAGATGCATGTGTAATACCTTGCTAAAACAATATATCACGAAGCGATATTTCCTTACAGTCATTGTTATTCAACTATTTCAGCAGCACCGGTTTTGATCCAATTTGGTTACCTGATGTACCGTTTGTTGATTGCGTTTGGTAAATAACTTATGCGGTTAGAGTCGATGCGAATGTCATTAGAATTGCAAATAGTTCCGTAGCTTTGCTGTCGTTGAATTAATAAAACGCGATGTTCCAATTTAAAAGCTTTCCATTGATTTAATCATAAAACTGTTACATAGAAACCGGTTTTCCCCGGCTTGTAGACCCTAAATGTTGCTACGAAATATAGAAAACATATCACGTATCTCATCATTCATCGTGCGCATTTCATCGTACGAAAAGGTTTACCTGGTAACATATTAGTGCCATTCGTCCATCGTGTGACCAAGAAAAGTGCGTGACGGGCGTGCTTCGGTCGTTGATCAGCTCTATGCTCCACCGGCCTTCGTACTTGATCCATACGAATATTACTCCGGAGCTGTCGCATGACGCTAGCTTCTGGTATGGCTCATTCCATTTCACGAGGATCACCTACGGAATAACGGCCTTGTTACAGTAGAATTTATGCTTTGTGAAAATGCAATGTAGATAATATTAACGAGGTAGTATGTAAGTAGCTATTAGACGACAAAGGCAAGTCTTATACCTAAATAATTCCGATTTAGAGCAGATATAAAAAGTAAGTAACCTTTTGAACCTTTCTTATTTTTCAGGAGCCTACAGAAAATGTTTAGGTTTTTTTGGAGGCCCGTCTAGAGGATTAACGAATTTAAGCTTACCACTAATACTCAAACTCGTATTGACAAAAGGCTTAATTCCTAGAGACTGACTTGGATTAACTAGAACTTTATTAAATTGACACCTTTTATGTGTGCGAAAAGCCATAATATAATAGATGTCGTATTTGGAAAATGGTAGAAACAATGTAGATTACAATCAATTCACGCTAGGGGTAACCGCGGAGCAAACACCTGATCTTCAATAGTATGGCTGGCTTGCCACACAATGTAACCACATCTTGTCCCTACGCACAGATTACCTTCTAGGTGGTATACGTAGATTACACTACTACACGTATCTTAGAGTGATCGCTTCATATATAAGTTAACTCGAGCAAGGCGTTAGTAAATACAATATTTGAGCAAAGCATCGGAGCATGGGAGAGCCGCATTAGCAAAATATTTACCTATTGTATCTAAACTCTTTGGACCCACCATGCCAAATAAACTGGTCCTAGCCTTTCAGTCGAAAATAGTCTGGACTGAACTCCTACTTCTGGGTTTTTGTCGGAAAGCTCTATAACCTTGTTTGTAGTTTAAGCTATTTACTTTACTACTCAAGTAGTGCTGCACAGCCGTACATTCTTAAAATCCTTAACCTTGACATGACCTTGACAGTTGAACCATCGTGTCGTAAACGCTTATATTATATTCCGGGAAAGTATTAAATTGAGCACGGAATGAAGTAAGAGTGTTCGCGAAGTTACAAGAAGGGAAATAAAGCAAACTCACTCAAGTACCTAATAAGAGGGGATCCCTGCTACTTTGGGGCGGAAACAATTCTGTTATTGCTTTTAATCTCTGGTACTATCCAGTATCAGGTTTAATAAACAGGTGTCAAGGATCAGGAAGCTTAAGGTGATGCTATGGTCAAATAAATGGTGATAAGTGCTTGGTGTTTCATCCATGTATGTAACTATCCCTCAAACAAGGCAATCCTAAAAAAAGCACATGTGATCCAGCCTTCAGCCCTTAATACTTAGATTTAGAGGATCGCAATCTTATTACATTCCGCGAGTTCCGTCTAACTCACCTATACATTCGCTTAGACAAAGCTGCCGGGATGTGAGGGAATCCAGCCAAATTATATAGAGTTATGAGGACATAGAGAACGTACGTGGGTGTCTGTGTCAGTCGACTGAGGACTTCAATTCATAAGATTAAATTTGCATCGTTTGACAAATAATAACTAGTGGTTCGCCCCGAACTGAGATCTCGTGTAATCTTTGACTATAAAAAATAGTGCCACGAAATGCATAACCAACTACTTGACCTACAGTTTCATTCAAAGTACAGGTAACGGAAGTTCATGTAAATTGGTCATCTTTTTTGGGGTACGAATTACAGTTATTCTGGATTTAAGACTTTTGCCTATATTTGTGTCAATGACTCTACACGCATATCAAATTTCAGCACTGTGGGGTCACTGGTGTAGCCTGTGAATTTTGTCAAAGTTTAGTTTTTATTATGGCTAATAACTTAAAAACTATGTATAAGGTTTAAATTAAAAATAAAAACAGGGTCGGAATTTACGCACAAAGACCTTTTATAAGACGCGCCACTCGACCAGATAGTTCCATTTTGTTTTTTTTTACCCCTATTGAACCCCAATATCTCAATATCTCAACAACCCCCCACATTTTTAGCTCATTTAGTAACACCCAAATTGGGCCATCACTACCTACCTATATAGGTACCAAATTTCACGATGATCGGATAAACGCTTCGAAAGGTATCCTTGGACAAACAAACATACATACATACAACGCCGATTTGCCCAAGTTGATTTGGAGATCTCGCTTCGCTCGATCAATATAATAATAAATATTGGTGGACATCAGGAATCTAAACAAACCTATCGTAGTCCGTTACTCTCCTAAAGTGTGACAATGAAATATTTTCGGCTTATCTCATCCAATTTTAACAGATAACCCGCCCATTAAAATGTGGTAAATTTACAAAAGCCTACCTAAATGTTCAAATTAACCTTGTCTCTTTGTTTTTTATCTAGTAGTCGATTGTGGAAACACAGTACCTGCAGCATATCTCGTGAAAAGTGAGCTGTTCTAGAATTCACATTTGTAACTTTTGGAATCCAATCCACGCTTATATTTTATTGTAAAGTCTTTTACAAAAATATTGTCTGTTTTTTAAAGTTGCAAGTTTTGAAAAGTCTAAATAATACATTTAAAAATATCCTCTGATGTAAAACAAACTTTTTCAGATTTCAAGCACTTACTCGTACGTACATAATTATTGAGGTACCTTTATGCGAACAGGTTGGCTTTACATTAAAAGTTGAAAGATTTAAAAGAATCTAAAAGCTTTCCAATGTTCCTGAAGATCAAGGCGCACTTAAAACTTGTAAGAAGCAAATATGTTTATAGCAAAGTAATCTTATATACATGAAAATACAATGATAAGAACTTAACCGACCTCCATGGCGCAGTGAGCGAAGAGCCGGCTGAGACGCAGGAGGTTGCGGGTACGATTCCCGTCGCGGAACAAATGTTTGTATGATTTACAGATATTTATTCCGGGTCTGGTTGCTAATCTATTTATTACAAGTATGTATTTACTTACTAATAAAAGGTATATAAGTAATTGTTATCAGTTATCTGGTTCCCTTAATACAGGCTTGAAGTTTGGGGTAGATAGTGCTGTGTGAAATGTCCAGCATTATTTATTTTATTTAAGTACCTACAGTAAGCACACCTAACAACGTTAAACTTACGAAAAAATCTCATATGGGAAAGCAGCAAACTCAGAATAATAACGCAGAAAAGCATTTTTCCTATCACTCTAAAAATATCTATAAATTAAAAAAATGCTTATTTCAAGACATCGATTCAAAAAAAGTTACAAACAAAAGGAAATAGAAATTTAAAATTACATATTTTCACATCACCTGCACGACAATGTCAAATTATATGTCATGTAAACCTCACCGAAAGCAGGTGATTAAATCCCTACGGCTAAGCCGGGAGTAAAGTTGTACTGAATTATACTGAAAGTTGCCCTCGCGGGCATAATGTGATTTGGAACCTCATCTGTATTAAGATTTGAACCAAAGAGACCCACACAATAAGAACTTATTCGTATATCGAAATAACCTCTGCATAGAATGCACCAACCTAGATTTGGTTTTTATTGTCTCGCAGAAAGTGTAAAAAATTAGAGTATTCTCCTCGTGGATAAAGCTGGCTTGCTTATATTCCTCTCTGCACTCAAGATTCTAGTAATCCTTCGTTACGTTCGGATTTCAATATAGCGCCCGTGACGCAAGACACTGCTTTATCTCCTCGTTTAATAATCTACTATTATAGATTGTTTTACTTTATTATATACCTCCTTTAAAAGTACTATCTACTTAATAAAAAAAGGATCTAGAGTAGAGATAAAATAGCCTGTAAGCTTATTCAAGATTCAGACAAGATTATTCATCAAAGTGAATAACCTCTCTTACAAGAAGGGTAGGGTTAGAGCTAGTTTCAAAGTATAATTTTTGATATGCTTTGTATCTTTAGAACAGAAGCATTAACTAGGTGTTAGAGTGCTGGCGAGGTCGTAAAACAAAGCCAGCGATTGTCTCTACACTGTGAGCTCTCCCTAGTCTCTGCTTCCAGTCCGTTTACTATCACAACTGTGCTTGTGCAAACTGTATCTTTTACTATTTAGTCTTCTCTCTCAATCTTATTTACATTGTGGAAAATAATTTTATAACAGTAGCCAGTTTCAGTGTCAGAATTTAAAAACTCGTGTCCGTTTAGGTTCAACGTACTCTCCGAAGCATAGAAGCTATGTTAAAATATCATCAACTGAACTTATAAAAAAAATGGTCATTGTCACCCATACATACACAATAAAATAGTATAACTGTATAACAGTCAATCTGTTACAAAGAGACAAGCTACGCATTCCACGAGCGCTTCTAAGTTAGCATTTCATATCATCCTTCAAATTCTAGGGGAATCTCTTAAGCGGTAATGAATTGGCAGATCTTTGAAATCAATATAGATTCTACTGAAATGAAATTTATTTATTTGCTATAACCTATGTGATAATATTAGGTCTTACATAAATTATTGGTCCATTGCATGTAGGGTTGCCAACATTTTTTTGGGGAATGATAGTATTGTTCAAAATAAGCTTTAAAACATATAAAAACTCTTCATAAAAATATAGTGTTTTATGGAAAAAGCAAAAAGTAAACAACGATTTTATTTGTTACTTATTTATTTTCGCTTTTTAGTTGGCGTTAGTAGGCACGGAACTTGACGCACTTTCGTTATCGCTACCACTTTCCAAAACTAATTTATTTAAGGCTTCAAATTCTCATAAGACAGAAAATCAAATTCAAAATAATTATTGTTATCTCAAAACAAAAATAAAGCAAACCAAAAATTAGTTTGACGTTGTCAATTTGACATTAGAGACAGGTTCGGAACGCGACAATTTTATACTATGTAACGTACATAGTTTAAAAATTCCTTGGTTCCGATACCTACATGCTTTTGCATCAGTTTTAGGTTAATGTAAAGGAGCGTACATGAATTTTTATATGAAGCATTAGTTTGTTGGATTTCGGTGAAAATATAGTATTTTTGCGTACTATTATATTTCTTCAACAGTATATAGTACGCAGAATCAATTTATAGTACAATACTATATATTATAGTGCGGTTGGCCATCCTAATTGCATGTCCTACCACAATTGTTGGCATGCAAAGATTATTGGTTAATATGTTATATTATGTGTTCCGTTTGACGTCCGAAGTCCATTATGAGAGAGTACGTTGCCATTGTTCTACGCCCATTCGTCAGATGTCGCTGTTTTCCGTCACGTTTCCGGCACTTCGAGCGCCCCTAGCGGCCGTTGTCGGAACTAAAAGTTATTTGCTCAAGCCACCTAGAATCTTTCGTCATTGTTGCGTTGTCCGCCGAACTGCGCGGACGTTCGTTAGAATAGTCGTTATGTATTTAAATAATTAATAATTTATTTTAATATTAGTTCTTTCGAGATTTAAAGTAGAAAGTACGATATTATAGTGCGCTTTTTAAATTAGTTTTCCGTTACGTCGCTCTAAAATTGTTGACGCGTTTAAAAATTGAAATGAATAACGAAGATATCGGTGCGCAATCGGATCAGACATCGCGTTCGTCGTCGGAGGACGAGGCAAGGGCAGATACGGAGTCATCGCAGGAGGATGGATCGCCGCCGAGTAAGAGACGTAAGCGCCACGTGCGCTCATGTTCCAGGGAGTCGGAGTTGGATAAAAGGTTTGAGATGCTATCTCAACAGCTGGTGAGTCACGTGCACAATATCCTATATTCTAACTATGCAAGTGTCGCTCCCGTACAACCTCCAAAGACTACTCCTGTCTCATGTACGCCAACCATTTCTGGGATAACAGCGCCCGCCTCGGTTTCCACGGACCCCTTTTTGCGTCCACCGCCTCTGCCCACACCGGAATTAGGAAATATCGCGGAATTGAGTGTATCTATTAAAGAGCCAGCTGTAGCTAAGGCAAATCCAGAGCGCGTAGCTAAAATAAGTACAATGCAGAGATTTGATTCGACCGATTGGAATTGCGTTCGTTACACGGACATTCAGAAAAAATATGCGGCTTCACCGGCCTTTACGGAATTGAAAGTTAACGAGGAATTGAGACAACTGGAGGATCCTTTCTCGCCGATTAGGTGGTATCAGATGGAACGCAGTTTTGCCGCATTATCAAATGCGTTTTTGAATCAAAATGAGTCCGTAAATTTAGCCTTGCAAAACCTTATCGATTGGTCGGCAAATTCTGGTGTCGAACTTTCTCCAACTACCCTCTATGAAAAATTAAAAGAGTTATTCAGTAACGAGTCAGCTTATAAAACCGTTTCTCATGACATTCTCCAATTGATATGCGGGAAACGAGCCGAGGTCATTGAACTTCGCCGTCGATCGATTCTTAAAAGTTTAAAAAGCAAGTATGTAAAAGAAGATATCGAAAAAATCCCTCCTTCAGCGGAGTACATGTTTAACCCTGAGTCTTTGTCTACTTATATACAAAAGATCGGTGGAATAGAAAAATTAGAGAAACAGGCCTCAACTTCTAAATACTCTCGTCCAAAGTCACCAGTTGCGTCGACTTCCCGCCAAGACAAGCCCTTTCGTCCAGCCGCCGCCGCCGCGGCCAGTAAACCGAGACAACAGGAGAAAAAGGATTCTAGCGCTAGACGATATTATGGCGATTCCGCCAGCGCGAAAAAAAGGGGGGGGCGAAGTTATAGAGGCGGAAAGGGATCTGGATCTGGAAACAAAGGCAGATGACTACATAGCTTTTTCGGGCGGTTGTTTGAGTTTATACCTAAATGTTTGGGCTCGTTTAGACCCACCCAAACCGATTCTCAAAATGATTTCTGGTGTTCGAATACCATTCAATCAACAACCGCCATTAATATTTCCAACTTTAGAAATCTTAAATCAATTTCAAACACCGATCACTCTAGCGATGACAAAAGAAATTCAAAAATTGATTCACTGCCATGTATTAGAGCCAGCTCCGCTGACCCCTTCTTTCATTTCTCCTCTTTTTCTAATACCCAAGAAAAACGGGAAAACCCGATTGATTTTCAATTTGAAGGCTTTAAATCAGTTTATGAAGCCAAAGCCTTTTCACCTATTTCATCTGTACAATGTCCCTCAATTTCTACAACCCGGGGATTGGATGGTGAAGTTGGACCTCAGCCAGGCTTACTATCATCTGTCTATACGGCAAGAGCGCAGGCGTTACCTTCGCATCAGTTACAAAGGTTGCTTGTTTCAAATGACGTCACTTCCCTTCGGCCTGGCTGCAGCGCCTCGTATCTTTGCAACGGTAACAAATTGGACAGCAGAGGTACTTCGAGCCAAAGGTCTCCGCATAGCCGTGTATTTGGACGACTATCTAATCATTCATCAGAGCGAAGCAGCACTCAAGGCACATGTTTCGATGGCTATAAAGTTCCTAACCAGTCTCGGATGGTACGTCAATCACGAAAAGTCGATTACAGCTCCAACACAGTCGATCGACTTTCTGGGAGTAAATTGGGACACACGACACAACACCAAGTCTCTACCTCCAGACAAATTAGAAAAAATCCGCCAAAACTTGTCGATTCGTCTCGCTGCCGGCAGTTGGACCCTCAAGCAGGCACAACGCCTCTTAGGGCTTCTCAACTTTGCGACCTTCATCACCCACTGGGGAAGGTTGCATTGCCGTGCATTGCAGCGTCACAGCAACATCCTCCGGAAGAGCCCTCGCAGTGCCAGCTTGTTTCCGGAAGAGGTAAAATTCGAACTCATTTGGTGGCTCCAAAATATCAGTCAAACGAGCCCAATTCACTCGGAAATGCGTCCCACAAATTACATAGTAACGGATGCCTCGGACATACAGTGGGGAGCTATAATCAACAACAAGAAAATATTCGGAACTTGGGACTGCCACCAAATGAGTTGGCATTGCAACCTGAAGGAAATGTTTGCAGTAATAGCAGCGGTATCCAACGAAGCGGCCAACCTGAAATGCTCCACCGTGATTCTTCAGACCGACAACAAAACAGTGGTATCATACATCAAAAAAGAAGGCGGAACGAGATCGCGCCCACTTTTGAATTTGACAAAGGAGCTCTTAGATCTTGCGGATCACCTCGATGTGGTACTTCTCCCTCACCACCTTCCGGGAGTGTACAACACCGAAGCCGACCAACTCTCGCGAAATCGCACCGGCTCGGAATGGCATCTATTGGACACGGCGACGTCAAGAATTTTCGATCTATGGGGAACTCCAGACATCGACCTGTTCGCCTCAAAAACCGCGTTTGTCGTTCCAAACTATGTTACTCTAGACTTGTCAGACTCGAACGCTTACTTTCACGACGCGTTCAGCAGATGCTGGCGATACGATCTAGCATGGGTGTTCCCGCCGCCGGGCCTGCTTCCGCGGGTTCTTCGTCACCTCAACACTGCAACAGGTCGGTTCATAGTAATAGCACCCAAGTGGAACAAACCCTTTTGGCGTCCAGACTTGAAGAGTCGCGCCCTGACACGCCCCATCAAGATAGCGAACCTGGAGGCCACCCTGGTGGACACGTTGACGAGCCGCCCTCCAGCCCAGGTCAACAGTCTACAGATGGAAGCCTGGCTCATTTCGGGTGGAACGCTTTGACTCAAGACTGGTCACCTGAAGAAAGACAACTTCTATCCTCGTGTTGGAGAGCTTCGACTGTTAAGACTTACATTCCTATTTGGAATAGGTGGTCCACGTGGTGCCGACATAATGGTATAAGTTCTTGTTTACCTCAGCCAAAAGACGTAGCCAGGTATCTTGCCTTTTTACATGTATCTGATCATTTAGCATATCGAACGATCCTTGTGCATAAGTCAGTAATTTCATCAGTTTGCGAAACTAGTTCTAATATTAAGTTGTCATCCAGTCATATTATCAAACACATTCTTAAAGCAGTGTCTTTGGCTAAGCCTGTGCCACCTAAGTCACCGATTTGGGATGCAAGAGCAGTTATTAAATATTTAAAAGAGACCAGTCCAGACTTGAACAGTTTTTTCGAAATTTCTAGACGAGCGGCTGCTATTCTTTTGTTAACATCGGGACGTAGAGTTCATGATTTGTCACTGTTACACTGTGACACTGATCATTTTATTGATAACGGTGATCACATTGTGCTTCATCCTGTTTTTGGGTCAAAAACAGATTCCGCCTCACATCAACAGTCCAGCTGGGCTCTATCAGAAGCTCCAGAACGTAATATCGATCCAGTTTTTTGGCTTAGGTATTTAAAGAACTTTGCTAAAGACCGCAGAGGTCCACTCTCAAACTTATTTATCACAACAAAATATCCTATCAAACCAGCTTCACCAACTATCATTGGTGGCTGGATAAAGCGTTTGCTATCGGATGCTGGTATACAGGCTTCGCCAGGCAGTTTTAGGTCTGCTGTTGCATCTTTGAATTGGATAGAGCATTATCCTATAGATGAAATCTTATCAAAAGCTAACTGGCAACATGAATATACCTTTAGAAAATTCTATAAAAAATCGATTAATGTTTCTAATATTATTTTATCTGAAAGATCATTGTCTCAATATTTTTCTGCTATTTGATTACCTAATTGGACATTACATTGGGATTCCCTTCATTTCATAAATGTTTTATTTTGAAAATTATATTGATCTGTTTATCACATTATTGCGTTTCTTTTACTTCAAGCCACCAGGAGATAACAAACAGCTCTCTCATAATGGACTTCGGACGTCAAACGGAACACATAATATTAAAATTTTACCTTCCAATAAAATTGTTATTATGTTTCCTAAGACGTCCGAAGTCCAGGTGATGTCTTCCTGGTGGTACCATTCTAACATCCACATGAGCCGAACAATGACGAAAGATTCTAGGTGGCTTGAGCAAATAACTTTTAGTTCCGACAACGGCCGCTAGGGGCGCTCGAAGTGCCGGAAACGTGACGGAAAACAGCGACATCTGACGAATGGGCGTAGAACAATGGCAACGTACTCTCTCATAATGGACTTCGGACGTCTTAGGAAACATAATAACAATTTTATTGGAAGGTAAAATTTTAATATTATAGCTACATTTGAGCTACATACATTAAATCATTTTAAAACAAAAAGATAATAACAATGTTAAAGATAAATGAATAATTAAGAAGTTACATAGTAGTAAAAGTATAAAAAAGTATATAAGTATTCTATCAGTTATCTGGTTCCCATAGTACAAGCTCTGCTTAGTTTGGTGCTAGATAGCGCTATGTGAAATGTCCACCAATATTTGATCGAGCGAAGCGTGATCTCCAAATCAACTTGGGCAAATTGACGTTGTATGTATGTATGTGTGTAAGTATATGTATGTAAGTATATGTATGTATGTATATAAGTATATGTATGTAAGTATATGTATGTAAGTATATGTATGTAAGTATATGTATGTAAGTATATGTATGTATGTTTGTTTGTCCGAGGATAACTTTCGAAGCGTTGATCTGATCATCGTGAAATTTAGTACATAGGTAGGTAGTGATGGCACAATTTTGGTGTGACTAAATGAGCTAAAAATGTTAGGGGGTTGTTGAGATATTGTTGTTCAACATGGGTAAAAAAAAATTAAAATGAGACTATAAGGTCAAGTGGGACGTCAAATGTAAGGTATTTATTAGTACATTTCAACTCTATTTTTATTTTTAGTTTAATCTTTGTAGTTTTTGAGTTATTAGCCATAATAAAAACAAAACTTTGACAAAACTCACAGGGTACACCAGTGATCCTACAATGCTGAAATTTGGTATTCGTGTAGCTTTAGTGACACAAACATAAGCAAAAGTCTGAAATCCAGAATAACTGCATTTTGTACTCCAAAAAAAGGTTAACCATTTTATATGAACTCCCGTTACCTATAATTTGAATGAAACTGTAGGTCAAGTAATCTGGTTGTTTATTTCGTGGCACTATTTTTATAGTCAAAGATTAGGAATAATATATTTTTGTTTTTATGGGAGACTCGCGAGATCAGTTCTGGGCGTACCACTAGTTATTATTTATTTATTTTATTTATGGTAAATTTGAATTAAATGTCCTTATAATTTAAATATTTGCTTATTGTGTAATAACATTTGTCCATAAGCAATTTTTTCAATTGGCGAGAGTATAAATCCCCTGTTAGGGTTTTTAAATCTTGTAGTACTTAGCTTAATATATTTTGTATGTATATTTTGATACCTGTGTCAGATGCAATTTATAGCTCGGAAGGTGCCATTTATTATCAGATTATCCCTTAATTGTCGAGTGCAAACTCATCACTTTTTTAGGGTTCCGTACCCAAAGGTTAACGGGACCCTATTACTAAGACTCCGCTGTCTGTCTATTTGTCTGTCTGTCTGTCCGTCTGTCACCAGGCTGTATCTCTTGAACCGTGATAGTTAGACAGGTGAAATTTTTACAGATGATGTATTTCTGTTGCCGCTATAACAACAAATACTAAAACCAGAATAAAATAAATATTTAAGGGGAGACCCCTACCCCTACCCATACAATAAACGTGATAGTTTGGCTCGTTTTTGCCCGATATTGATAACTGCAACTAGTAGACGCTTGAAATATTCACAGAATATTTAGTTACATATTCACTTTAGAAATAAATAATTAAATTAAAATAAAACGAATATTTAAGGGTGCTCCCATACAACAAACGTGATTTTTTTTGCTAGTTTTTATAGATGGTACGGAACCCTTCGTGCGCGAGTCCGACTAGCACTTGGCCGGTTTTTTTAAATATTTCAGGATGTTGCTTGACGAACTCGTTCCTCTAATTCCAACTTTGCTTACTTTCGTTTATAATGTAAAGTGCTAAAGTCTAAAGTTGCGAAGAACAAAACAAAGCACCAAAGAGAAACATTGAGTGCTGCACAGCGCTGATAACAGACTGAATGTTGAGAGTTGGGTAACTGGTTACATGGTACTGGAGAGTTCATCAATTTGAACTTTCTCTACAAACTAGTTGTGTATATTTTATTACTCACAATCATATTAATTAAAACTTCTAACTAGAGTAGGTAATTAAGAAACAGAACTCATCCTATTTCTCTAAATCATTACGCAATAAGTTTAAAGAAATAAATATTATGACATTCCCTTGTCAATACATCTATGAAAATCTGATGTATGTTCACGAAAATATTAATTTGTTTAAGAAAAATAGCGATCATCATAATTTTAATACTAGAAATAAAGATAAACTCGCAGTTGCCACTTGTAGACTCCATAAAGTTAGTAAATCGTTTAAAGGGCAAGGTCTACGCTTTTATAACAAACTTCCAATGTATGTACAAAAATTGACAACTAACAAATTTAAAAACGTAATTAAACAAAATATTTATAAAAATGCCTACTATAAAATATCGGATTATTTAAATGATAGAGAAGCTTGGGATTGAAATTGCTTCAACTCGTTCAAAATATTACAATTTAGTCGTAATTTGTTTTCTGTATTGTTATGTATTCTAAAAGGATCATTAAAAAAAACAAACCAGCCTTGTTTCTTGCCTTTCTGTTCTGGCTTGGTCGCGAAGGAACAGGCAGTAAAATTGACGTTTCAAAGTGATCCTTGTGATTTTAATGAGTAAAAATATTTGACTTTGACTTTTCTAGGGAAAGTTTTGAATAACGCGTATTAAACATGCATGGATGTAGAAATTAAAAACCATTTTTGAAATAAAAGTCTGAAAAATAACTATACAAAAATATAGTAAAGGGCGTCGGGTAAAGGGTATCTTCACCGTCACACACGGTGAAGATACCTACTATAGGTAATATTTAATCACTCGCCAATCGCCATACAATCCAATGGACCATCACACACGGCAAAGATAATAATATTTTCATCTTACATTGGATTGTATGGTGAGCGATATTTATCTTAACATAAAATATCACTCACGCACCCTATCATGGGAGGTATCGTTAAATAGGTCTTCCAAAAACACTAAGTATAAGGTTTCCTGAACACTTACGAAATACGAAGCTTCAAAGTGGGCATTTTCATAATAGTCGTGTAACTCACATCCGATCTGTGCCCGCGAAGATTGTAGTTCGTCCGAAGAGGCAGCTCATGGGCTCGTCTCGCATGGGAAGTAGTAAACGTCACTCCGACCACACCTCGAATGTTTCCCGTCGCTAGCCATCCCTCTTGGTAGTAGTTGTTGCGGTTTAATTTCCAACCCTCCTCCTGTTATGATAAAATACATTTTAGAATGAGCGTTCTGGGCTTCCATAAAAACTGAAGTGATACTTTTTGTTTGGCTTGAAGTGTTACCTTTGACCTTAACCTTTTAACAAAGTAGCTATACAAATTTCGTAGAGTTAAAAGAGATTTGTTACACTATAGAGAAAGACTTTTTGATACCTTTTCACCATTTCGTTTTACAAACCTCCAGGCAAACATAAAGGGACCACATGCATCATTAAAAAGCCATTATTTTGTCAATATGTGTTTGACGACCTCTGTGGTGCAGTGGGCGAATAGCCGGCTGTGACACAGGAGGTTGCGGGTTCGATTCACGCCGCGGAACAAATGTTTGCATGATCTACAAATATTTGTTTCGGGTGTGGATGTTTTTCTAAGTATGTATTTACAAAAAAAAAGAAGTGGTATATAATTATTCTATCAGTTATCTGGTTCTCATAGTACAAGCTCTGCTTAATTTGAGGCTAGATAGCGCTGTGTGAAATGTCCAGCAATATTTATATTTATTTATATTTAATATTCCAGGCTTAAAACTTATGCAAGGCATTATCGTAGTCACTTTATCATCATTCTCGGCTTTTAAGAACAATTTTGTTCAAAAGACTGCAAAGCACAAGGATGGTTCAACGGCGATAAAGTTTAGTTTAATTGACAATGTGACAGAAATTATTTCGAGTTTTACAGGAGTTTAAACATCAGTTTTTTGAAGTTTTCTCTTCAAATAAGACATTCATTTTATTAAAACCTTAGGAGCACTGGAAGTTTACAGATAAGTACTGCGAAAGCTTACGTAACATTTCCACTGAGACTATCTTATTTGCCAGGAGCTCAGCGAAGAATTTAAAATGAGATCGATCTTACTTAATCACTGTAGACTTAGAGAGCTCTTCAGTATTCAGAGGAGATTTTTACTAAAAGCACTTCGCCTGAACGAAAGTCTATCCAATCACAAATTTTTTTCAACAGTTAAAGCGAACTCCATAGGTCAGCACTTAGAATAACTGCAAAACCCGATTAGCTGGCAATCAGTCTGCTTTGTAAATTGATTACAGTTCTGCACTATACGTAAATAAAGTCATAGTCAGGCGAAGGCCAATTAACAAGCACGTAATGGTGCATGTCCTGTCCCAACGCCGGAAATCGAAGGCGAAATTGGCAATTAGCCCGATATTACTCCATCCCTCTCCAATTACTCCCTGCGATCATTTTGGATCGATTTCTTATAGCGCATTCGGCACCATATCGAAGTTCAATCAACAGGTCGGAAGTGCCACAGAAAAAGGGAAACTTTACGATTCTTCGCTCGAATTATTAAGGAAATTATCGTCATTTATCTTTACGACTACTTTCTATCCCCGTGTATTATTCGAATTTCCTTTCAAGTTTTGGGTTTCGGGTACATATAAGGTGTTAAGAACCAGGAAATCCTTTACTTACCCCTCGATCTATCCATCGATTACTTTCCCATGATAGCATTCAATTTCACATAAGTATATCAGAATAGAGTTTTCAGTTCTCCTAAATTAAATCATTTCATCTGAATTGATTGCCTGATGAAATGGTCCGTACATTTTAAATGTGCAGTGCTTCATTAAAAGTTATAATAGTAGAACGTGCTCATAGCCTCCAACTAACTGGAACTAATGGGAGCTGGAGGTGCTGAATTGAAAGAACATTTCAGTTCAGATAAATGTATCGAACAAAGTAAAGGGACTATCCAGCGCTTTGGATAACAGAGTAGAATATTGCAGGAATATAAAATACTTTGTGCATTGTTCTTACAGGGTTTCTATAAATTTGTACATTTTATTTTAGAAGGTACTTTGAATATTTTTGAGTTCAAGTTACTCGAAAGAAAAGGATACATGTATATAAAAAATTCCATTGCAGTTGTCTGTCAATTGTCTGCAAACCCCGAGAGGGAAACTCAATTTCCATCATGCAGATACTCGTAGCAATGACTGAATGAAACAATGCATTTTAGTAGCAGTGAATTCGGTTTCTCAAGTTTGGCGTTGAATAGAAATGAAATTAAATAGGTCAAAAGTTGTGAAGGCGAGAGAAGGTTAATTGAATGGGACTTGCGAGGTCTCGAGCTCTCAGCTCCCGAATTGTAACCGAACTAACTGTGCTATAATCTGTTATGCTAGGGTTTCCAAATGTTCGACTTTTAAAAGGCTTCTGAGTCATATTTCTAAAAAAGCATTTGTGTATAAACTTTAGAAAACATTCAACATAATCAAAGTGGGATGATCTATAGCCTGGTTATGATGAAATATCACAAGTGGGGTAAAGCTATTAAATCAGTATTTAACTAGGGCACAACAGACGGACAACATGCTCTACTCATAGGTACAAAAGCAGTGGGACATAAATTTTGGCTGACTTTTTCGAGAATGCTAATTCTGGACATTGAGGGGTTGGTAGCCTTAGTCTCATTTCCTTAGTTAGCGATTGTGTAGCGGTAGCGGCTCATAAGAAACTTACGGCCAACAAAGGTCGAGAATTGTTTTCAATCACCATTGAGCCGCAAGTGTGATGAATGGTCACATTCAGTTTAGTATTGAGTGTGAATTTATCAATAGCCGTCGGTATTTTTTTTGCGTTAGTGTTTCGAACTTCAGTGCCTTCCAATTCCGTTACAGTCAAATTGCGTTTTATTTATTTTGTATCATATTCGTGTCTCATTATCGTTTTACACTTTTTTTTAAATGTATCTAGATCTTCGTTTGACCACAATATCACCTAATGGTAAGCAATGATGTGGTATAAGATGAAGCACGAAGATCTAGAAGAAACCTATTCAATCTTATCTTGAAAAGGCTCGGATTGTATTCTTTACGAAAAACGGCAAAGTGTTCCATACCTTAGCTGTACGCATCAAGAACGTAGAACCAAAACGGCGTGTGCGAATGGGTGGTATATCAATTAGGTACGGATGGTACTGAGCCGTGCGTCTGCTTGTCCTTTGATGGAAAGGAGATGGCGGAATCAGATCGTATAGGTAGTTCCTGGGCACATTCCCCAAAATGTATTCTGTAAAAGATCGATAGGCTTGCAACTTTACGGCGTTGCACTTCTAAGACTTCTACCACGTTGCAAATATCCTTTGACTAATTACCCCGTGTTTGTCTTTTTAAGTTTGTCCCGTTTTAAAGTCCATCAAAGGGCTGAAACATATAGTAACTTTTGTAGAGGATAATCTGCGATGCAAGAAAAATGCTAAATCTTGTCTTACAAAAAAATACATCGACAAAATTTTACAAAATTTAATTTCGTTTTATCAAATCTGATTTTAGAAATCAATACATTATATTATATTATAATAGCACATAATAATTCTAGTTTAAATTACCGCCTTGTAAGTATATTTTGTCGAGACTAAAGAAGTAACTTTTTATCAAAAAACATAACCGACTTCTAATAACAGAAAAAACCAAATTACTGAACCGATTTTGATTAAATTTCTATGAAACCAATCTGAAAGTATATTCTTCTTTTATTATACTACATAGATGGAACAAGCTTATGGTCCACCTATTGTTAAGTGGTAACCATTGCCATTGCACAGAGAATCTCCTGCATCAATCAATTTTCAAATAAAAAAATATTTTTTCAAATCGGTTGATAAATGACGGAGTTTATGAGGTAAGTAACAAACATAAAAAATAAAATACAACCGAATTGAGAACCTACTCCTTTTTTGAAGTCGGTTAATAATATAGAAGTATTTTTTTGTTAATTTTTGTAAAAAAACTTTTATCTTAACCTATTGTGTCTCACTTCTAGGCAAAGTCTCATTATAATAAAGTTATTTCTTACAACAAACATTTAGTTTTGATTTACGAAATACTTAGATTACTTGGTCTAATCTAATGGTAAGTCCCCACCTGCGTACATGCTCGACGTTTTTGCATCCAATCGAGCAAGGTCGAGGGTATAGACCAGTGGTATCAAACTTTCTTAATGGAGGCCAGAAAGTTTAAGAAATTACTTCAGCTACTTCCACAGCATTATGTCATATGGTATACTGCTGTGGGGGAGTGCTGCAGATATAAACACCGTTTTTGTGCTGCAGAAGAGGGCTGTTCGTGCAATTTATAATATGGGCCCCAGAGAATCATTACGCAATAAGTTTAAAGAAATAAATATTACGACATTCCCTTGTCAATACATCTATAAAAATCTAATGTATGTTCACAAAAATATTAATTTGTTTAAGAAAAATAGCGATAATCATAATTTTAATACTAGAAATAAAGATAAACTCGCTGTTGCCACTTGTAGACTCCATAAAGTTAGTAAATCGTTTAAAGGGCAAGGTGTGCGCTTTTATAACAAACTCCCAAGGGATGTACAAAAATTGACAATTAACAAATTTAAAAACGTAATTAAACACAATTTTTATAAAAGAGCCTACTATAAAATATCAGATTATTTAGATGATAGAGAAGCTTGGGATTGAAACTGCCCCAACTCGTTCAAAATGTTACAATTTAGACGTAATTTCTTTTCTGTATTATGTATTGTAAAAGGATCATTAAAAAAACAACCAGCCTTGTTTTCTTGCCTTTCTTTCCTGGCTTGGTCGCGAAGGAACAGGCAGTAAAATTGACGTTTCAAAGTGATCCTTGTGATTTTAATGAATAAAAATATTTGACTTTGACTTTGACTTTAGAGGAGGGCCAGCGCTATGATCCTACTTCTATCCCTACTCTCACTACATTGTATACAAAATATATTTGTGTACGTTCAGAAAGACTGTGCTCTGAAAAAATGGGGTCCTCACTAAGAAGAAATTCTTAGAATTTTAGCCCCGAGTTGGGAATTATAGAGAGGGAGCATTGTACTAAGTAGAATCTACTTTATACTTCTGGAGCGTCAAAATATAATTATGGCGGACCATATACTATTCATGTCGAAGGACCGTCGGCGGGCCGTACTTTGCCCATCACTGGTATAGACCGATAAAACTGTTTGAAGTCGAACTGAAATACTCACAAAACCCCTAAACGTCGAGCACACCGATACTTGCTCATCGAACATGAACGTATGTGTAGAGACACCATAAGGTCTTATTATTTTGCACGCTCGGTCACGCTCGATACAGATTTTAACCATAAATAACTACACGAGGCACTCTTGCCTTCCACCCTTGAGCTTATTTTCTTGTTCAGTAACTTGTATATTAGTTTACTAGCGTGTTCCAACTTAGATAACTGAAGCCTGTGCCAAGATAAAAACTGTTCTGAGCGACTAATTGTTCGGTTACGGTTTCAAGAGCATAAAGCCCGGAGAATACAAGAACACGATATTTCCCGTTCTTTGTTTTCGAGGTGGCGTGCAACTTTTTCGTAGATATTTTTTTTATAACTTTGAGTTCGCTACTTTCTTAATTTAAAGCTTGTTGGTAATTTAGCTGGCTTTGACAATTGAGGTAAAACAAGTCTAAAAAACCGCTGATTTAAATAGTTTCAATAATAGTTAACAATAGTTTTAATAATTTTAACGAAAATAAAAATCAGTGAAAAATATTCTACAAAAATTAAATGTTATAATGTTTTTTTTTTCTATGAAAACTCGTTAATTTTTATGTTCCGGGATAATCTGTGTAAGTATTCTATTAATTATCTTGTTACCATAGTACAAGCACTGCTTAGTTTGGCGTAGATAGAGATGTGTGAAATGTCCAGCATTATTCCTTTTATTAATTTATTTAACTTAGTTACCTACTTATTAGTTAAGTTTCTACTTTACATCAAGTCCCTAAAGGATGGAATCACACAATGTCATTTATTAACATGTTAGCCACCTGAGATTAGCAATTGCGTCGAGGTGATGTGTGTAACAATATTCCGTTTGTACATAGGGTGTTTGATAATATACGCACAAAAATGAAAGGGGTTATTTTGATGAGCATAATAAATAAATTTATGAAATGTTTAACATAGAAATGTGAAATTTATTTTGGCATGTAATAACAAACACTTTATTATACTTATGTTGTGCTATTGCATAATGCTTGCCATCTAACCACAGATACTGTAGGTATTGGTGAGTCTCGAGATATCTCTTGTTGTCCCTTTCTAACCCTAAACCCGTAGACTGCATCATCGCTTACCATCAGGCGAGATAGTGGTCAAACGCTAGCCTATAATTTATAAAAAAAAACCCGCAGCTATTTATGGTTAAAGAACATTTATTTCCTCAAAAGAAATTTACGTTTATGTGAGATATAATTTTATATATTATTATATGAGAAACTAATTTAAACTTAATCGGCCTAATCGGATATTTTTGGATGTCGATTGCAAGAGTAGGCAGTAAGCTTTATATCGAGTTAATCACCTAAACTTGGTCGATTTTCTTAAAAATTTGATAATATAACTAGAAGTTTTTTTTTTCGAGAAATCTTTTTTTATGTTTTGAGAAACCGTCACTTGAATATCTTCAGTATAATTACCAAACAACCTGTATGAACAGCAGGGAATAATTGATGACCTAGATTCTAGTGGTCCTAGAAGCCCAAGGAAATAACTACGTAATATAATGAAATTAAAAAATTATAACGCTTCGGAATCCCGTATAAAAGTAAACTGGCGATCTTGCCAAATGCTTCAATAAAGCCTCTCTAGGATTCGTCATGATTTACTCGTAGATATAATACGTGTCGTATATACTCTATACTAAGTGTTTTGTTGTGTTTACATAAAATTAAAACACAGGTAGTGCTATTGCTATATGCGGGTAGTATTGTTGTAAAATAGGTTTTATTGAAATTTAATATTGTAGAAAAAATTTAATTTTCAAGTAACCTTAATATCTAGTCCTTAAATATCAATGGAACCGCCTATATAAAATAGGTAAACAATTCATATTTATGCATCATGTAAGTAGGTGCCTGTTAAACTGACTAAGCGGCATCGTCGCAAAGGCGCCGCCGATTTACGTTAAAAATTGTTTATTGGAAATGTATAGATTACTGGATAAATATTCAATCTACCGGTATTAAACCAACCTATAAAATCAAATAATATGATTCCGGATGTATGTTTTAAATTAATGTGGTTCATAACAAAACACATAGTATACAAATAACTAGTGGTTCGCCCCAAACTGAGATCTCGCGCGTCTCCCATAAAAACAAAAAAAATATTGTAATCTTTGACTATCAAAATAGTGCCACGAAATAAATAACCAAATAACTTGACCTACAGTGTCATTCAAATTACAGGTAACGGGAGTTCATATAACGTGGTTACTGGGGGTACAATATGCCGTCTGGATTTTAGACTTTTGCCTACATTTGTGTCACTAAAGCTACACGAATACTAAATTTCAGCATTGTGGCGTCACTGGTGTACCCTGTGAATTTTGTCAAAGTTTTGTTTTTATTATGGCTAATAACTCAAAAACTACACAGATGAAACTAAAAATAAACACAGAGTTGAAATGTACTAATAAAGACCTTACATTTGACGTCCCACTTGACCGAATAGTCTCATTTTCATTTTTTTTTACCCCTCTGAACTCCAATATCTCAACAAACCCCTAACATTTTTAGCTCATTGAGTCACACCAAAATTGTGTACCAAATTTCACGATGATCGGATAAACGCTTCGAAAGTTATCCTCGGACAAACAAACATACATACATACAACGCCGATTTGCCTAAGTTGATTTGGAGATTTCGCTTCGCTCGATCAAAAATTTAATGGAGTTCGATGGTAAGCGCATCACTTGAGAACGGCTGGACAGTTTAATCAGTTTTTTTTAATGTTCTTAAGTGTGTTAATAAGGTGTAATAAGGTGTATAATAAAAAGAAATAGGAAAATTAGCCCAGAAAATTAAGTGCTTTTTTCGATGGAATTTTTACATGAACTCAAGACCTAATATAGGCTATATTTTAATTTGAAATCAGTGCGAACTAGGGGCGAGTCAGCTAGTAAATAATAAATAAATAGGTCATATACATATCTAGTGCTGGCCCACATAGGTACTCCTTGTATCGTGGTTATCAGCCAAGCTAACATGATCAGGGTTGGATTCAGACTCTCCGAAAATTATTATACATGGAGATTAAAATTGTACTGTTTAAAATTATACTACGTTCAGTTTTTCGTCGTTTTTGTTTTGCCAAGAGGACTTATTATAACGACTTATTTTGTCAAAATCTCGTACATAACTGTACGAGGTTACACCACAACCAATAATACCTACAAGTCAGTCGACCTGAAGATAAAATTATGGTATTTTCGCGTAGTATACTGACATTGCGCCACAGACTACACAACATGAAATAATGGTATAAATAGTATAATTATACTACAAAATCCAACTCTGAACATGATTACATTTTAGATTAAAATGTAGAAATACTAGAACTAGACCGTAGAACGCGAGATTGTAAAACATACCGTGCAAATGTTTTAATTTTTTATACTAAATGTCATTTTACTCTTCCGTAGAGATAAACTTTTCTAGGTGTTCATTCATGCTAGCCCATATGCAATAATATTGTTCAATTATTTATAAGTCAACCACTGTTGTGACTTAAAATTAAACACACAAAAACATTGATAATGATACTAGAAACGACAAATTAATCTAGTTCAACAGTAGGACCAATTAGCTTCACTAACAACAAACTCGGTACTCGTAGTTACCTAACTAGAACGTGCTAAATGTACGAGTATTGCTAAAATTAACCACAGCACTTACCTCTGACGCGTCGTAACTTCACAATGCGAATTTACAACATTGTTTCACTATCAAAGCAAAAATAGTATGGATTCTGAAACGTTCATTTGAGCAAAGAAAATGATCGAAAGAAACTCACCTCAGGCAGCTCGTCAGGAACCTTGCCCATCCATGATAAGGACAGTATGGTGCAATCGCATTTAGAGTTGACGTTCCTCTCAAAGTGAAGATGCATTTTGGTGAACTATCACTTCATATTGAGGGAGCACGATTCGCGAGCGTTTTCAGACACATTTTCCGAGTTAGTTGTGCATTAGGTAATGTTGGTGCCGTGACCGCGTTGGTTCTGACGTGAGGGGAGGCCTGCCACCCTACACGCGCAGGTATCGATTGAGGGTCGGGGCTCTCGGGGCGGCGCGCGAATAGCCCGACCTCTATCGCCGCCTGCGATAAACGGAAAGCCCGGGAAAACCTTCGGAAAATACGCTGAGATGGCGCTCAGATGCGCGAACACGATTCTCAAAGAATATAATTAGGCTGGCGTAAGTCTAAATTTGTTGCTTGTTTTATAATAGTTGCGAAGAGTATTTTCATGGGCATTTAGGCTATTATAGAGCAGGAAAGCGTATTGCAGTTACCAAATGCAGGCAGGAAAATTATCACTATGCTCCGTTTTTGGCAACAAATGCACACTGCGACATTTCAACTCTTAATTCGAGACTTATTTTCGACCTCGTTAGTATAAATCTCGATAGTGTGTCAGAAACAGCTATTATTTTGTTTACCGTGTCCTCAAAATTTTAATACTTGTATTATTTCGGATTCGAAAACAACTTTAACTCTGCTATTAATTGCCAGGTTGATCAAATACAAATTTATATAGCGTTTTGTTGTAAAAAGTTTATAATTTTTGAGTATATGTAATTACAATATGACATAATTTAAAGAGATCACAGCCTTATAAAAATACAAAATTAAATCACAATTTAGTCTCTTCAAGTGTTCCCCAAGAATAACCAGTTTTGACTTTGACCGGTAATGGCACTTTTAACTTCACAGTATTCTCCATGACTTCTTTTAAAGTTTTTGAGAATTCTTGTTTATTTTCTTCAAGCACTTCGTAAATAAGTTCGTCGTGCATTTGGAGTAAAAGTCTGGGTTTGTGTATGTGTGATTTTGTTCTCTCGTCTATAGCGCACATGGCTGCTTTTGCTATGTCCGCTGCGGAGCCTTGGATGGTTGTGTTGACTGCTTGCCTTTCTGCTGCACCTGCGGAAAATTGCAATTGTAAATAATTCAAAACAAAGGAATTCATATATAATATACCTACTATCGTACAATTCGATCGTACTTCGAAAATAACAGCTGCACTTTTGATGTAAAACCACGTAGTGTGTGTAATGTATAATGACTTAAACAGTTACAAAATTTTCGAACCCTGTTTTAGGACATCTAATTAAAAACAAATGAAAAATAAATCAACTATAAACAAAAAGGCAAGAATTTTCATATAAGAGAAAGCGTGAACCGAATTCTCATTAGTCCCTTCCGCCCCGTAGGTACTACTAACGTAACCGTATTTCTAATAAATGGCTTTAATAATACGTAATTTACTGACTTTTCTTCCACTGAAATTCAGCTAACGAATAACCTTATTGAATAAGTTGACTTAAGCTGTTGTTACTTACAGCGTTTGGTGATATTCTTGTTTGTTATATTAGGCAATATTCTCCGTCGCTTCATTAGAGTCTCCACGTATCCTTTCTTGCAGCATTCATCGATAACACTCTGTGTATACATCTTCACATGCGGAAATGTCTCGTAGAAAGATTCCATAAAAATAGCCGCCTCCATTTCAATAACATCAAGATGTAAGCCCAAGGTCTTACTCCCCATCCCATATAGTATGCCGTAGCATAGTCTCTTCGCTGTTTGTCGGAGGTCATCGTCTACCTAAAAATTACTAACCTTCAATATCTATCTATTTTTTTTATTTGCCTTTGCGGTTTTAATATCGCTGCGGCCACGAGGCCTATTGTAATCGGCACTTATGTTTATGTCGCCCCGTAGTTCACGGCGGAATTCAAAGTTCAACACAAAGCACTGCAGCTCCGTGCGACGCCAAAAAAAAGCCCTACAGCTGTTAGAAAGTGTAGGATATTCTTAAGAGTGATAACTGTTTGAGCTCCTCCGGGCTAAGAAAGCATTTGCCCAGATGAATGCTACGTTTGCGCATAAGTAGACCACACTCGACTAATAGATATAGGGAATCTGCAGGTTTGTGTATCGCTTAGCCCTAGCTTGAACATGTGCTGTCTACCCATAGGCGTCCAACTCAGCATTAGTTGTGCTTTTGGCACAACGCTGATCCTCCGTTGGATTCATTTAAAAACAAAAGAATATATCACGGATGACTGCCCGCACAGTACTACAATTACATAAAATATGAATATACATACAGGGTGTTTGGTAATATACTGACGATATTCAAGTGACGGTTTCTCAAACCATAAAAAAAAATACTTCTTGAAAAAAAAACTATTAGTTATATTATCAAATTTTAAAGAAAATCTACTAAGTTTAGGTGATTAATTCGATATAAAACTTACTACCTACTCTTGCAATCGACATCCAAAAATAAAGGCCGATTTGATATATCTTTCGGAAATGGCTGCGGGTTTTGGGTTCGAAAGGGACAACAAGAGATACCTCGAGACGTCACCAATACAGTATCTGTGGTTAGATGGCAAGCATTATGCAATAGCACAACATAAATTTAATAAAGTGTTTGTTTTTACATGCAAAAATAAATTTCACATTTCTATGGTAAATATTTCACAAATTTATTTATTATGCTCATCAAAATAACCCCTTTCATTTTTGTGCGTATATTATCAAACACCCTATATAGATAAATATAAGTTACCACACTAAGAAAAAAAAGAAAAAATAGAAATATTACGTAACAACAAAAAAAATTCAGATGATTGGGGAAAACTAGGCGAGAATGTGCATTAAAAAATGTACAATCTATTCTATGTACTGTCTATCTATCTAACATACATCTTTTTGGTTCGGGGCTTAAAAACGACTAAGCTAGGCATACTACGTGAGCTAAAGTAAGAACTTTCAATGTTACCAATGCGGAACTTCTAAATGGGAAATGTTTAAAAGAACATTACAATAATAGGCCACCCGAAGATATGAAACATCAAAATCACATCAAGCGGTCGCGAAAAAGGACTATTGCGTAAGTTTGGTACATAAAAGAGGGTTAAGTGCGTGTTTGTGAATGTTCTTTAGTTTTTTTTTAAGATCTAAAAAAGTTGAGAAAAGTTTAGCTATTATTACAGGTTGTCTAACCCAATGAGTTCCCGAGTACGTGTTGATATCAATGCTAAATTTAGTAACTAGTTTTGAAAATAACAGGGCGTATGTAATCTAATTAGATTTTCATGAAGATGCATGAAAATTGAACCAAAATTACCACAAAGTTTTACCTCCTCTTCCGGAATAGAGCTCCAGAAAGCCGCTATCGACTTGAACACATCAACATCACTCCTCATTATCCCCATCAACACGGAATCTTCGCTAAAATGCGTCAGCACCCTCATTTCCAACTGACAGTAATCTGCAGACACCATCACACACCCCTCACTGGCTTTGAATACATTCCTGCAGTTGAACTCGTTATTCCGTGAATGTTCAGCTGATTCTAGGTTTTCATTGGGTACGGAGAATTTTCTGGGTACGTTCTGTAAATTTGGCTTGTGCATACTTATCCGACCAGTGCATGTGTGCGTCGTATACGTTGGGGTTATTCTATGAAACAATATTAAAGGTCATATATTCTATAGAAGTCACTAGAAAACGCTAAAAAAAGAAGTTAAGAAAAGAACGCTATGAAAAGTTAAGAAACGCTGGCTTATTGAGCAAAACTTCTACAACTACGACGAGCTCATAGCTCACATGATTATTTATTTTGTATAAATTAATGTTTATTATAATAGTTTTTATATATTACTTGATTAATTATATTTTGTTTGAATTTTATTAAGTAGTAATTGTATGTAGGTACAAAATAGGTTGACGTACAACAGCGTTTAGTGTCCAGTGGAGGAATAAGTACGCTCGCTGGTTCCCATATTTAAATGCTAACGCAATCAAGCAAGCGTCTTCGATAAATCATTTCCATCCAAAGGTTGGTTGGAAGAGATCGCTTTTTTCGCGATAAGACCGTACATTATACATTTCTTGTTTCTCATTATGTTGTATCCAGCTTGTAAGGTATAATAAAGAATTTTCATTCATGCATTGTGTTGCAAGTGATGTAAAATGTTGTTCAGTGTGTCAATACAATAAACGAACACCCGCTCCAGGATACTAGTTGCGTGCGCGCTGCACGCGACAATGCACGGCTTCATGCCTTTTTGAACCAGGCTCGAAGAACCGACGGCCGTTGTGGTAGAAAGGTTTTCCAGTGGAGACCACGCACTGGAAGCGCAGCATAGGGACGGCTTTTCACTATATGGAAACAAGACTTAATAAAGGTTGCTGGGAGCCGTTGGGTGTAGCCCATCACAAGATCGGTCGCTCTGTAAATATATGGGGGAGGGCTTTGTTCAGCAGTGGATGTCCTGTCGCGGTTTTAAGCAGTTCTTACCTGTTCTCCTCAGTGGACCCATGAGCTGTCTCCGTGAGCGGGTACAGAGTATTCTTGAGAATACAGTTGAGTTTCCTCCAGAGTATAATGACGTTTGATAGTGGACTGTTGTGGCATGACAGTACGCTTTTCTTGGTACTCACTTTCCCTTTGTTATAAAAGCCTAGTGCCTGAAAATATACTTGGATCTGAGAACCTTGTAAAGAAAGAAACACATATTTGGTGGCCTAATGTACCCCTTCCGATTCGGAGGTTCTGCTGGTTCGAATCCCGACTCGAAATATTTATGGATGCATTTAACCGTGCTTAAAACAGTAAAGGAAAACATCGTGAAGAAACCAGCATGTCCTACAATTCCGCCGTGTTAGTATTCTTATACGCGAACAATAGACTTGCAAGTACTTGCAACAGGTCACGTGAATACAAGAAGGTTGGAAGGTCGACGATTGGGCATGCCCCTGAAAAAAAAACAACTAGTTGGCGATCAAGAGCCCGGCCTATACAAGACAGACAGATGTAACAACGTGCGTGGTTTAGTAAAACAGAATAAGTAAGGACATAAATCGACAATGATAAAATAATCGTCGATATCTCATCATCACTAGTCAAATAATAAATTTGCAGACATCAGCTGACATTTTAAAAAGTGGTAAATTTTTTTGTGCCGGCTTTGTTCTTCTATCTATACTTCTATTTCTATGGATTCAACAACTGTTGTATGAAGTCGGAACATCATACTAAATATAAAAACTGATTATTTTCAAATGTTTTTTTAAACAATTTGGAGATGAAACAAACAAATGGCCCATTCCATAACCATAGTGGTAACCATAACCATGGCCTATAACAATTGCTTATAACGATTGGACCATTACGTCTCTGATATTTTGAACATATCTGGAATGACAATAACTTTTAACGTGAATACGTTTTTAAAATTGTTTCCAGTGGGAAGCAATTCAAAAAACGAATGATAAAAAAATCAGGGTATAAGGTTTGGTGTAGCAGCTAAATATTTAACATCCCAATCCAAAATTTAATTACACCTCTGGATAGCTAAAGGATCAAGAATTCGTTACGTTAAGTGAGGACCGTGACGCATCGCGCGCGGTGGAGGGGGAACGTCGCCATTTTGAGGTCATTTTGCTGCGTTTCGAAATTTCCATTTAGGACCCGAAGGACTTTTTAGTGTTCAAACATGATTATAACATGATTATAAAATGGCGTATTTTATATTTTGTATAGAAAATATTACCTGATACGTACACGTATTCACGTACAACACACGGCCGTGTCCATGACACAGCCTCACCCCATTTTTATTTTATTTCTTACCTTCGCGACACATTTCGAAGAATTAAGATTGACTGTGGAGCCAGCCAGCTTGTTAGCTCTTTTCTGTAAGGCATCTTGCGCGCATCTCGCTTCGCTTAACAATTGGGATGCGAGGGACCTGTCTATCGCAATCCCGTGATATTCACTGTTCGCCAATATAATTGCAATGTGGTTTTCGACATCTGTTCAATTAAAATACTTTGGGTTAGGATAATTTCTACAGTAGCAATTCTAAGGAAAGACGGGGAAGATTCTAGCCATGATAGAAATATCACACTAATTGATCGAACGAAGCGAGATCTCCAAATCAACTTGGGCAAATCGGCGTTGTATGTATGTTTGTTTGTCCGAGGATAACTTTCGAAGCGTTGATCCGATCATCGTGAAATTTTATACATAGGTACATAGGTAGTGATGGCACAATTTTGGTGTGACTAAATAAGTTATAAATGTTGGGAGGTTGTTGAGATATTGGGGTTTAAGAGGGGTAAAAAAAAATTAAAATGAGACTGGGACGTCAAGTGAGACGTCAAATGAAAGGTTTTATTAGTATATTTCGACCCCATTTTTATTTTTAGTAATTTTTTGTAGTTTTTGAGTTATTAGCTATAATAAAACAAAACTTTGACAAAATTCACAGGGTACACCAGTGACCCTACAGTATTGTAATTTGGTATGCGTGTAGCTTAAGTATCACCAATATAGGCAAAAGTCTGAAATCCAGAATAACTGCAATTTGTACCTCAAAAAAAACCACTTAACATGACTCCCGTTACCTGTAATTTGGACGAAACCGTAGGTCAAGTAAGTTGGTTATTTATTTCGTGGCACTATTTTGATGGTCAAAGGTAACGAATAATATTTTTTTGTTTTTATGGTAGACTCGCGAGATCTCAGTTCGAGGCGACCACTAGTATTATAAATGTGAAAGTTTGGATGTTTGTTTATTTATTTGTTTGTTTGTTACATAATCACGTCGTAACGACTGAACCGATTTCTACCTTTTATCCCATAAATCAGTTCCCATGGGATAAAAATGGGATGTCAAGTTGCAACAGCGAGTTTAGCTTCATTTCTAGGTTACCTACACATTTAGTAGTGTAACGCGTACGAAGTCGCGGGCAACAGCTAGTTGTCAATAAAAATATAGATTAGATTAAAAAATTCTTTATTGCACTTAAAAAATAATACATAGGCGAACTTAATGCTAATTAGCATTTTCTTCCAGCTAACCTTTGTGTAGTGTGGAGAAAGCGGTAGTGCCAGAAAATAGAAAGGTAAAACATTTTTAGCTTAGGTTTCAAAAAATAAACTTACAAATAATAATAATAATACACTTACATCAACGAAATACATAAAATATACCTACAGAAAGTGCTAAATTTTGTTGGGTATCTTGAAGAGAGATGAAGTGTTTAAAGAGTTTGGATTTGAAGATTTTTTTTTTTTTTATAAATTATAGGCTAGCGTTTGACCACTATCTCGCCTGATGGTAAGCGATGATGCAGTCTACGATGGTACACGCTTGCCTAGAAGAAACCTATTCACTCGTGACTTGAAGATTCCATTATTTGTTGATTGGGATTGATTGATTCCCATAGAGGCGGCCCTGCGGATTTCCACTGGAAGAGAGTTCCACAAGTGGATAGTCACAGTGAAAGAGTTAGTGAAGAAAGAAATTTTATGCTCTTGAGTAAAAGATGTTGAGAAGAACGAGAAGGACGATCAGGTGGAAAAAGAAGAGAAAATCAATCCTTAAGATAGCATGGAGACAGAGGATTTTGAAGGAAATATATTCAACTGCTGAATATAGGCCTCCACCATAGATTTCCAGAGCAACCGATCCGTTGGGTGCAGGTCGCACAAATATATTATTTAAAAAAATACTCGACTCCAAAACCAACTGAAAAGAGGTAAACAAGCTTGCACATTTTCTATCAATATGTCACTCTCGTGATTCAGACGATTCCAATCCAATGATACTTCATTTAAGAAAATCCGTCAAGCAGTTTAGCCTACAGGACATACACACTAAAACATCCCCCTCCTCCAGTCGGGTAAGAACAAAGACGAATTTTAGTAACTATATTTTTTCTAGTAAGTTTGTATGAGAATATTATACTACAGCGTCGTCGTGTGAGACGCGATTAATGAAAATAAATAATTTTTTAAATACTGCTGGACATTTCACACAGCGCTATCTAGGCACAAACTAAGCAGAGCTTGTACTATGGGAACCAGATAACTGATAGAATACTTATATACTTTTTTTTTGTAAATACATACTTATAATATATAGAAAAACAACCAGACCCGGAACAAATATCTGTAGATCATGCAAATATTTTTATCGAACCCACTACCTCCTGCGTCTCAGCCGGCTGTTCGCCCACTGCGCCACGGAGGTCGTCAAATGAAAAGTTACAACTCACCAACAATTTTCTGTGTTATGCCTAAACCTCGTGCAATGTTGTTTTGTTTGTCAGCGATCATCGAAACGCACCAGGCGGTTATACATAAATCTGCATACAAGTCTAAAGATTTGTAGAATTCTCTTTTACCATTTACCATTATTTTAACCGTTGACAAGTTAATTCCCCAATACTTAATCATCTGCAAAATATAAAGCCAGTTAATTGGATTTACAGGTTACTCCGGAATACGAATTTCAACCATAAAAGAAGTCTTTAAAAGTAGCAACAATGTTTATTCTACTTTTTTTGGGAAAATTCAGCAGGTCATCAACTGTTTTAGGTATAAAACTCGAAATCGAAAGGGCACACGGTCCAAGAAATAGTTGATTTGAGGGCTGCCGGTTTAAAAGAATATTGTTTTCTTTTTAAATCATCTCAAAAGTTGTCTCCTTGACCGCAAAAGGAATGTTACTGGTTCAAATTCCTCTCAAAATGTTTAATATGATTTAAGAATCTTCAGTTTTATAAGTGTCCACTTTCAAATAAAATAACTGTTATGAAAAAGTTGAGTTTCATGGGTAGAATTACCACTTTTCATTTTTGACAAACTTATTCCTAAGCAGCCTAAACACAGTTTTTTTTTACTCTCAACTTAAAATGCAACTAACATCAAAAGGTTTATATACTTACCAATTCTTGACAGCACCGTGTTGTTTCATCGCTGAGTATCAACCACTCAGATAAACTCACATCGTTAGCTGATAAGGGTAAGTTAATTCCAAGTACTTTCTTCATCAGAAGGTAATTATTTTTCAGAGAAAGCATATTCAATGGTATATTTCTTTCAAACAAAGACTTCAACTCATTCTTCTTATTTTTTAGTAAATTTTCATCCAGAAAAATGCATGTGCCATTACCTACGTACACCCCCATTCCCAGTAATATATTTTTTTCTGTTTTTTGCTTTGGAATATTTAAGATATCACTACCTATTGTTTTGGCATTCGAAGTCTGTTTAAATTTTAAAGAAATAGAAGCGGTTTGAATACTGTCCAAAAAGCTTAAGTTATTCAATTTGCCATTGCCATGTGTCAACACACAATCTAAGTTATAATTTTGTATTTGTATGGTTGATATTGTCGCCTCTTGCGGCCAACAGAAGTTCTGGTAACTGGCAATATTATCTTTCTTTTTCTTCTTTGCTTGTGATTTCAGACCACTAGAATTAACTTGACATTTGCGTTTATTATATGGTGATTTGAACTTATCGATTGATTTAACATTTTCTTGAGAGCACACCACTTCATCATTTGATAGATTTAAACAAGATTCAGACAGATTTAAATCTTCTTCAAATATTAATTTCATATCTTCTTCTTCATCCGTTTCTACTAATGGTGATTTAAAATCATTTAATATTGATTCAGAATGTATGCTTAGAAAATCGGTTGCAGTTTCTGGCTCAGCTGGTGCGACAATCGAATTTATATTGTCTAACAATCGGCTTGGTATCAAATCTAGCGGTAAGCTCTCTTCAAAGAAACTAGAATTATCTCCATCGGTTGAAAATAAACTTACATCTTTGGCACTTGCATGGGTTGCTTCATTGTTACCTAACACTTCAACCGAAGTAGCACTTTTATCTGTGTCTCCGAAACTTATGTTGGGGGAGAAGTTTTTATCCAAAGTACGAGTTGTTGTGATATATCCTAGTGCAGTTTCCGTAAAATTTAGAGAGTCCCAAACTATTTCATCTCTTATAGCATTAGATGCATTACATATAGTTTCGGGGGTACTTGTATTTTTTATAATAGGAGTAGAGTGTTTTTGTGTCACTACTTCATCTTTAATAGCAGATGTTTCAACAGGTATTGTCTCTTGAAAGACATCAAAACCTGGGGAGTCTTGTTGTTCTTTGATCAACACACTGTTATACTTTATTGCACTCGTGTTATAACAATTAGCATTCATATAATCCTCGGCACTAGTATCAAGTAGATCAAGTGAAACTCTAGAAGGGTTGGCTTTTAATCCGGAATTTAGATTACATTCAACAATTGCTTTCTCTTGCATATCTTCTTGAATGATTACATTACATTCATCTTCTTCGAATTTAATTATACCTCTAATGGATTCGGTACAACCTTGATTACTGTTATCGACATTACTGTCTACCTTATTTGGTTTAGTAATATTCGACACGTTAGTATTCCATTTTATCTCTTTCACTCCTATTTCGTTCTCCAAGTATTTCCTAGCTTCCATTATAAGGTTTTGCGCAGCTTCTTTTGCAGTCATTCCGCAACAACCAGTGACCCATATAGATTTGATTTTATTACGTTTTTTCACATCATGAGAATCATCACCCTCCCTTTCTTTTTCACTTTGAAACGGGACAGCTTTGTGTAGAATGTTTTCTATGGTATTAACATCAGCAGAGGCAATACTAGATACTGTTTCAAACCCTGAATCGAAGAGAGTTCGAGCCCGGACACCGTTCAAAGTCGGTAGTTTCATTAGTTCCAGCAACTCTGAATGAATACCAAAATGCAATCGATCTTGGAACTGTGATATCAGTATTTCCATGTTTTTCCAGCCCAGTTGACGACAGAAAGCTGTAACCATTCCTAAAAACAATTGTCTTAAGAATAAAAAAATACCTATTATACCGAGAAAGAAATAAGGAAACAATTCTAAGTCTTAACTCTACGTATGGTGTCCATCATGATCGCTCACTCTGTCAGTAGTAGTCATTATGTACCATGAAATAAAAATAACCCCTTTTGGCGAATTTAAAAAACGTATGTAGGTACCTGCAAATGTAGCAGCCGCTTGTTGAAGGCTTTGTAGGAAACCTCGTGCACACCGAAACTTGGTAGCTACTTCTGATAGAGGCACTTCATTCACCAAGTCTTGCAATGCGAGTGCTGTGTAAAACCTAAATGTAAATAACACTTGAGTGAGTGAAGTCTGAAAGACTACTATAACAAATTAAAGCACAAGAAAACGACAACATCTTTGAACATAGATTAAAACATATACTAATAGAAAAGAGTTACTACACATTGGACGACTTTCTTAACGACAAGACCTGTAAATAATTTCTACAATAACGATTTCACTAAGCAATAAAATTCGAAACATAAAATTGCTCAACTTCGATTCCAATAGACCTGCCTAGTTAGCTTTAATATTGCTACACCCTTACTTGCAGGGCACATATGAAGTACTGGACTCTTGACTAGTAAATAAGATCTGACATGTAACATTTTAATCCACTTTGTATGAACGCAATAAAATACTGAATACCGAAAGATTTTATGCTTCCAGATTTTCAGATGAGGTTTTGTGATTCAGATTTCATCTTACCTTTTATGGACATTCAATTTATTTTGAACATTGCTCAACTTATTTGTTCCTCTCAAACAGCGAATTATAAAACTCTCCTGCACACCGACCAGTTCCCCTACTCTTTTCATAGCTTTTGTCAGAGATTCCCACAATGTCAGCAGATGCAGCCAATCTATGTCTCCCCATTGGCTACTAACACTGTATGGAGTTACAAGGTATATCAGATGCAGGTCTGTTTCTAAAACCAAGCATTGGCGAGCTTTTTGCAGTTCCACAAAAAGTGATAAGCCATCATTTGGTGCCATTGAGGCCGAAAGACAAGCCTTTCCCAAAGAAGTAGCCACATAATTTATTTCCTCCTCATCACCAGTATCATTCTGAACCCTAATAAGTTCGTAATTCTTCAATTCTTCCAGAGTATTCTCTAAAAGCGTATTTTGTGAAGCTGAAAAGTTCTCTTGGGTAAATAGCAGAGTACATTTTGAATATAAATCTAACTCTGATTTGGTACACAGCATTTGACTGGCAATCATTTCTAATACTGCTCTCATGTATTTATCAGCAGTCTCAATACAACTTTTCACAGGCTCCAAAGCTCCCATCATTAATTCAAACCCGATTTTTTTCTCACTCTCTGTGCATATCAAAATGCTCTCACCCTTAGTGTCTTTTCCCATTCTTCCGGCCCGTCCTATCATTTGTTTGTAAGTCATAATATTTATAGGCTCTAATTTATAAGCAACAGGCGATCTGATTATTACTTTTCTAGCAGGCAAGTTAACACCAGAACTAAGGGTAGATGTCGCGACTAAAACTCGTATTGCCCCAGACTTGAAAGCGCCTTCAATGATGTCCCTTTCATCAAATGTAAGTCCAGCATGGTGGTAAGCAACTCCAAATGAAATTGTCTTTTTTAATACTTGGTCTAAGCCCACTGGACAGTTTTTCAATTGCTCTAAGACTTCTGCAATGCTATCAGTTTTCAACTGATTTCTCAATACGGAACCAAACTCACATTGTTGGCAGCCCAAGCTGTAAAATGATGAAGCCATGGTCTGAGCTAGATTTTCACATCTATTTTTTGTCATGCAAAATATCAAGATAGAACAGCTTTCTTTAATAGTTTCTAAACATATGTAGAGTACACTGTTACTTTCATTGGTGCTTTTAGGTAGTTTGAGTGAGCTGACACAAATCCCATCTTTGTTGTAAAAATTATTTCCCACCAGACAGTACTCATCTAATGGAATAGGTCTGAATTGTGTGATGAACAACTCTGCACTTAACCATTTTGCCAATATTTCTAAATTAGGCAGTGTAGCAGACATGCCAACAATTTGTATTTGAACATTATCAGAACTTGAAGTAACATATTTAATTTTTGTGAGTAAGAGCTCTAAAATGTAGCCTCTATGAGGGTCTCCGAGCAAATGTAACTCATCAACTATAACAGCTCCTAACTCAGAAATGTTTCCATCATCTATGAGTCTATTTACTAAACTATTTGCCTTTTCTATGGTACAAATGGCCACATGGACTGCCTGCATTCCACCTGGAGGTGATTGTGATCCCATGAAACCCTCCACCCTGATTCCAGAGCTTGATAGAATATCTTGTAAGTAAAACATTTTCTCTCTCACAATAGACACAAAGGGAAGAACAATGATCACCTTCTTCTGTCGCTCGAGAATCGTTTTTATCGTCAATATCTCTGCTACTAAAGTTTTCCCAGCAGATGTAGGTGCAGAATAAACTAAATTACAGCAATCAAGAAGAACTTTTGAATTTGCTAAACATGTTAATTGCCAGTCGAACATTTCAGTTATTCCTCTCTGCTCATATTTTCGCACTATTTCTTCTGGTAATCCCCAATTCTTCAAATGTTTATTCACATTAGCTTGCGATTTTTTAGTCTTATATGCACTTGTATCTAAAGCTATAGTTTTGTTAATTAAAGAATAGTTTATTTTCTTACACCGTTGGTCTTCTGCCTTATTTTTATCAGAGCATTCTTCTGTAACATACTCTTTAACGGCTATAAGTGAACTTTGTAAGTCAAAAGAATTATCAAAGCAGTTATCCAAGAAACTGACGTGCTCGGCTAGGAACTGAGAATCAATAGCTTCATCACTAGCTTCTGCTGCTGCCATTTTTTTACAGAAGTGCACCTTTCACAATAAAACATAAACTATTTGTTTTTTTACTTTCCTTTATGTACAAGCGTAGCCATAGAACACCGACTCCTTAGACTCCCCGTAGCGTTTCTCTTCGGTGTATAAAACGACGTGAAAATTTCGAAATGAGTACGTAAAATGAAATGAGTAGTCTAGTCTAGCTAGTATATACTCCGGTTAATATTTAATCTGAGTAGTAGATTTTTGCGAATATCAAGTTAACAGCTGATGCTATTTTCACGTTGGTCCTATCCTTTTTCGTTTCGTTATTTTAACGTCAAACCAAGTGTCAAACTAATATGGAAGGACCATAGAGAAGAGAAATACAGCCTGATACTTACAGGTAGGTGAAAAACATAAATACATACTTTACTTTTAAAGATTTTCTTGTTGTCCCTATTTTTAGAGTTCGTCGACTGCTGAGCAACTTTGCATGACGCCATATGAGGATGCTTTATCATATTTATGTAATACAGTACATAGATTAGGTAGTACCTGCACAAAATAAAAACAACTGGAAATCTTCAACGTAAATATTTTTATTTCCATAATAATCATCACAGCAATGTACCAGTTAGTCCTGATTACCTAGAGTCTGGCTAATGAAAGTAGAGACTGAAAAGACTGTCGTGCCATTTAAAAAAAATCAACATGGCAGCCCTGAAATTAGTATGTAATACAATGTATTATTTCTAAAGTATCAAATTAGGTTATTCCAAGTATTTCATTCTAATTTCGGGGCTGCAAGCCAATATTTTTTTAATTTGCTGCGCTTTTTCAGTCTCTACTTTCAACATCATCTTTTGGAGATCTTTTTAGATTTTGCTTCTTTACCCTCTGTGAGCGCTCTGGATTCGTGTATAAATGCAGCATAAGTTACACCCTGTAAATATAAAACAAAAGAACACGTTAATTTTACATCAGGCTTTGTTTAAGAGACTGCTACCTAAATAAAGTACATAATTACCCTACCTAGTTTTGTGCGGAGTAAGTATATCTCACTCAGTAGGTTTAACAAATTAATTGCCGAAAATATGCGCTAGGGGCGCTATTATGCAAATGCTACCATTTTAGAGATTCAGTTTTTTTTTAATGGAACATGTTTATTTTAGTATTAGTTAGTAAAATTTTATTAATACAAAAAAATAGAAAGATGTTTCTTATTTTTTATATGATATATTGTCTGCTTACTGGTAAAGTTTATTATAAACTGCTATGACCTACACATAGCTACAAGTACGATTTATTCAAGCTGCTTTTGTACTGACTGTTTTAAAGTGTGAACAGTAGGATGAATTAGTGTTGTGTACTTAAGTTTGTGTTTTTCCTTGAGCGTGGCGCCAATTGACTACTTATTTCCTCTTATAAAATAACTCCAACTTTAAACAGCTGTTAAGTACCAACCTGCTGCAATGCTGCCCGAACAAATCCATCATTTGCTGATACAGTCAAAGCTTTTATTCTGTGGCCGAAATTGAATATAACTTTTGATCTAAGTCTTACATGACCTCTGACTGTGAGATTGGCCCTCATGTTGTCGTCTTCTCCTGATAAATAATAAATCTTATTTATTAAGAGTAAACACACAAACACCACCACCACACCAAACACTTTTGGTTCAATATAAAATTATTAAAAAGAAATGGTGCTTTGTTGTTTGTTTCAGATTGCTACTTTATTCGTAACTTTTGATGATTAATTTTGAATACATATTATCGTCCTACTGCTGGATAATAGTCTTATCCAAATTCCTCCAACTATGTCAGTTCTTTGTAGAATCATCATCCTTTCTGGCGCCGAGATCTTCCTGTCAACGAAAATAACATATGTACTTATTTTATTTTTAGCCTGTATTACTTTGCTGCAGGAAAAAGCCCTACCTCCCTTTTCATCAGTTTTCTCTGTTCCCTGTAGCACCTGCCCAGTCTGCATTGTCATCTAATTCTCTCTCTCATCTCCTGTGAGCGATATGCTGATGAGTTAAGAACTCCGTGGTCGTCTCGGCTCAAAGATGGTGCAGTATGGGATTCCATTCATTCTGATAGTTGGACACTTACAATATGGCGCTACATATTTTGTTGGTATAGGTACCTCGAGTTCGAATAATATTAAGCGGATGAAAAGCATTATTCCTTACTGTATAGAATGACATATTGGCATTTGAAGGCCATGATTGCCGGTGAAATTACAGGCGCCTAAGGCTTTACACCTGTATTCCTCAAGTTGATGGACAGGTATATCGTATGGCACATTTCTAATGTGCGTGACCTACGAGACAATCCTCTGTTATAGCTGATCCACTTAACATCAGATGAGCCATAAGCTTGTTCCAACTCCAAGTGGTAAAAAAAAGTCATTTTAACACCTAACAATTTATTTTATTTACCTGCATAATCATCTGGATAGATTTTCAGCATTTCTTTTAGTTTAGCAGTTCTATCCATTTCTTGAGGTCCTCCTAATGTGTTTACAATTTTTTCAAAGTCATCCCAAGCTGTCCTACAGCAAACTATAGTCTTTCCTGTCAGAAGGGAAATCAATAAGAAAAAAGGGTAGATTGCTAAATAGGTTTAATAAGGCTGGAAATTGAATCCCCATTTCCCATTCCATTGTACCAACCAACAATTGAAAGCTTTATCAATATCTAAGACGTACCTTCAAATAATCTTATTAAATTGGGCTTCACCGGTCTCTCAGCTTCCCATTCACACTGTTGAGTAAGAACATGCTCTTTGAACACATAGTTGCAATGTCCATTAGTCATATTGCTGACATAAGCCATCATTGCAGTCACATCTAAGTTCAGAGTGTTGATTTCTGGGTCTTCCATGCAATTACTACTATTATACACTTCAGTATTTGATAGTGAGCTAAAATATAGAAGTAATATACATTATAAAAACATTTTAAATGCATTTTAAAGCGCTCTTTGGATTATGAGATGACGCGAACGCCATTATCCAAATGGTGTCTACATAATTTTCAGAATACAAATGAAGTAATCAATATTGCGAAAATGGGCTAAGAACTTGACCGCTGAGCTGTTTTGTGAGTTTTGGCCACTGGCTACACATAGATGGATGGACACACCACCAGGACTTGCTCTTTGTGCTGTGGAACTAACCTGTCCTCTAAGAACTCATCTTCACTAAACTCTGCTTCACTGCCATCACTGGACTCTTCAAAACTGTTGTCATGATTGAAATCTGGGAGTATTTCACCCTTAACGACTACACCCCTGGCTTTTAATTTATTAGCTAGACTCTCTTCTATTCCACTCATTAGTTCAAAAATTATCTGTAAAAAAATAACTGGAATTGAAATTTACTTTACTTTGCATCAGGAGCCCTATGCCTAAGCGTATGGCTCGAATACTCGCGTCCAGAGAGGCGGAGCGTGACATGTGGCATTCAGTCATACACTTGCACAAAGTGTCCTGAGTCACAGCCTGAGTGAAGACTGAAGCAAACTCACCTTGTGCTAAAAAGGCGTCGCACAAAGTGTCTTCAATTATGGCTTACTAAAAATGAATTTACATTTCAGCCAGCAAATTACTATGGTTTAATTAAATAAATGAGTATGTTTACAAAAACTTAAAAGACAGGTAGTACATACACTGGATAGCTGAAAATATTAATTCAATCCATTCACAAAAATATAAGAAAGCTTAGTGCCAAGGTTTAAAATCAAGAATAGCAGTAAGTGCATGGGCTGAATATAATTATAGAGAAAAATCAATTGCATTATTAGTTTTTAACGGCAATCAATATGCAAAACATACATTATTGAATCAATTATGCATGGTCGGCAGGAAAATGTAGAAAATCTACTAATAATTATGAGTCAGAACAATTATTAGCAAGTATATAGTAACATCTCAGTCAGATCTATAAAATTATATATTTTCTTAAGTTGTAAAATCAAGTTAGAGTCACAAGTTTTTTGTAGAGTTGCTTCCCTATATCCAGCTTGTGCAAAGCCATGTCTGGACTGTCCAATCCAAGCTAAAATCCATGCAGATGTTGGAATATTGAATTTCTTCTTTTAATATCTAAATATATTATATACATATTTATTCTTATTTTTCAGATAATATTTATTAAGTACATGTAATTTAATAATAGTTTTTGTTTATGCATGTTTTAAATATTATACCTATGTATTTTAAGTTGTATTGAAATATATAAACATTACTGCAGCGGCCAGCAAAAGAGGCATTTATGGACGAATGTGTAAATGTGGGCAGAGGTGAAGCCGAGACAGATATACGTAAGTCTATCAATGCCTAGTAGTGGCCAAGGCTTGTATAATACTTTTCTCAATTAATGCGCGGAAATTATAAGATAAAATAAAATAAAAAAAAAAATTACTTTTCAAAATCAATGATGAACAATGAACAACAATAACTTTTCCCATGCTAAAGTGTTCATTAGTTTTTTTTTCAATAAAAAGCTTTGTATCTGCAAGCCAGTTCGAAATTTAAATAAAACCTTTGATAAGTTACCTCTTTGGTTGCCATGTTTCGGAGTAAAAAGATTGTTCCATTTTTAAATTACACGACAGATATGAGTTTACTATGTAATTTATTTGGCTGCTAAATCACGACAGATATGGATTTTCAAACTGTTGCTGGCCACTGCTGGCATGTATTTGGCCAATATAATGCTCAAATTTCCAAGCATGTTTGAGAAAAATATGTTTATCTATCGACTCACCTTAGGAGTTTGATACATGCAAGGATATAACTTAGCACATTCTACATAATCCACTGCCTGGTCCAAGATAGAGCGGGCCCCATAAGATGCTTTCCCAGAACTCAAAGCAGTTAAGGATTTTGGATTTCGAGCTATTACTGTAAAACCAAAATATCTTATAAGCATTTTCTATTTTATAATGAGATTTTGCATTATAAAAATATAAAAGTAGTTTTACCTCCGAGTGGCCTTCAATACACACCTTTTGTCCATGATTTTCCTCCATCACTTACAATATCTACAAGGAGTTTAGTCCTATTGTCCAAATGGAAAACTTTGGACACGGCAATCACACCAGGCTTTCTGCTACACTCCACCATGGCCTCAAAATGTCGTAGGTTAGAACAAGATAGATGTTCCCACTTTACTTTACCTGTTCTTTGCAACTGAAATAATATCGTAAAAATGACCATGAATAATTAAGGAAAAATAAATATATATAAATTAATAAATTATTTCTACATTAATGCCTACAGGGCAAATAAAAAGGTCTTACTTTTTTCAGGAACTCGACCTCCTGGCGAATTTTCCTTTGTAATTTGGGAATTCCATCAATGTCTTCAACTTCTTGCAATTGAGCTATTAATTCATCACCAAATTTAATTCTCTCATCCAGCTTACTCAGTAACTCCTCACGGTCCTCCATTTCCACATGAAATTTATTCTCCTCGACTCAAATGCAAGCAAATAGGGTTTCAAATTCATAACATAAATAAATGCAAAATCACAGCTGGCTGCACGATCAGAGCAGGCAGAGCAAAGAGAGAGAGAGAGAGAGAGATCAACGAATGTCCGTCAACGATGTCTGTCTGTCAAGTTGTCAACTGTCAATTTATTTTGCCATGTGAAGATTGTCAAGTGTCAGTAATTATCAAAGCTATTCAAAGTGTCAATCAAAGCCATGGACCCTCAACATGAATGGACCATATTAGTAGGTCCACGATCAAAGCAAAGCAATCAAAGTGCTAACTGCTCATCCTAAAAATAACACCCTCCAAACCAAACTTTAAGCAAATTTATACCCACCTTTACTTTGCAATATTCATACAGACTGAATTCAGACAAGTGTAAAGATACTTAGCCACATAAACACACTATTTTTGTATCAGAGTCGATATGCTGAATTTAGTGCACTGAATATTGCAAAGTGTAAAGCATTATCCATGGGATGGATAATGAGGGCTTTACATTTTCGATTTAAAAAGAAAAAAACTAGTTCGAACTAACGTAATAGATAGCGCTGTTTGGAGATGCGCCTACTAAAACATTAAAAAATGTAATGTCGTCGCGTCGGCCGTGTTAAAAATACGTGTACTATTGGGTAAAGATTTAAGCCAGACCATAAAATAATATCAAAAAATAATGCATTTCAATGGAATTACATGGTAATATATTAATTTATTAAAAAAAAATGTTATTTACTGATAAACGGTAGTTTTTATTTAGAAAAACTAATACATGTCATGTTGCCGTACCTACATACACATATAACGAATTTCCCGCTCAATTCTGATTCGCTGCATCTGTCACGTGACTGACACTTGTGAAGTTGTGAACCACCAATCAAAATTTTCGGACGAAGTTTGGCAAAAATCCACAATCTAGAGAAATGGCTGACGACAAAGAAGTAGAAAAAACGATTGCAGAGGACTTGGTCGTGACCAAGTACAAATTAGCAGGACAGATTGTGAACCGTAAGTTTGTTCCTCACATTAATTTTGCGATAAAACAACGGAGTACTCAGATAAATATGCTGATTCGCTGGCATTGTGAATGGGATGGACGCGTGTCATCGCATCGCCATGCGGCCTATGCCGAGACTCCCGCTAATTTTGGCTCCATTTTGATATCACATTTATTAAATTTACTCTAACTCTTATCCATTTTACAGGAGTTTTAGAACAAATTATCGCAAAATGCGTCCCAGATGCATCTACGACAGAAATATGCGAATTTGGCGATAAGCTTCTGCTGGAGGAAACTTCCAAGGTGTTCAAGAAGGAAAAGGATTCCAAAAAAGGCATAGCCTTCTCAACATGCGTATCCGTAAACAACTGTATTTGCCACTATTCACCTATCCCCAGTGAAACTGATTACATCTTGAAGGCTGGAGACCTAGCTAAACTGTAAGTATGGAACTTCCGGCTTCGCATTGAATAGTTCTACAATTTCACTCATGGGCTATTTTTAACATCAGTATATGTATACACATCGATTTGTAGTTCATGGTTGACTTCCAAGTTTACATTTGGGCATTCCATCTTATAGTAACCTCAAAGTTTTCATGACAAGCCTTTAGCCTTTTTAAATCAGTACTATCACCTCTTATCTTAAGATCTTGTATTAAAATTTGTTGTCACTGCCAACACTTGTTGCCACCAAAGTTATTTGTGTTTAATGTATGCTTGTTCAAAGCTCTTTTCTACTTTGAATTTAGAAAAACCTATCTTTATTTAAAAGAAAACTGTTTACTGTATGTATCAAAGGTTTCATATTTTGAGAATACCTGTCTGCTTTCATACATAATATGGTTGTGTTATATTTTTCATAAAACAATAATTCTGCAGGGACTTTGGTGCACACATAGATGGCTTTATCGCAGTTGTGGCACACACCATTGTTGTTGGAGGTGGTGAGGTTACTGGAAAAGCAGCTGATGTACTTCTGGCAGCCCACTATGCCAGTGAAGCTGCCTTGAGATTGCTAAGACCTGAAAATGAGGTAATTATGGCTGAAATAACTGTTGCAACTGAGCCAGTGTAGTAGTCTCCAAAGTATATCAAAGTCCTGTTTGCATATTGTGATTATAAATAAAAAAAATATATATATAATTTCCTTACATCAGGCATAGAATCGCATAGAATCATGCAGTGCTGAACATAAGCCTTCACTTCCAATATTGTGTGGCTTGCTTAAAGCAACCATAAAAATGACTATTGGTATTAGATTATCAACATACACAATGTCAAGTCCAATTATAAAACAAAGTAAACTGTTGACACATTATTGTAATATTTTCAGAACTATCTCATAACAGATGCAATCCAAAAGATCAGTGCAGAATTTGGTTGCAAACCTGTTGAAGGCATGTTGTCACACCAACTAAAGCAGTTCCGCATCGACGGTGAGAAGAGTATCATTCAGAACCCATCGGAAGCACAGCGTAAGGAACATGAGAAGGCCACCATTGAAATGTATGAGGTTTACGCGATGGATGTCCTTGTTTCTACTGGTGATGGTGTGGTAAGTGTCTAAAATAATTAGAGTGGGTCGAATGTGCAGCTAGTAGAATTGTTAAAGCTACAAGTAAATGTTTTCTCAATATTTCTCTTATGAATATTCACTTAATGGAGAAATTCATTCACACTATCAGCATAGATTTAGTAGCTGACGTTTGTGCTTCATCTCTCATGTTCATGTTCCACCTAAAGTTGCAATTTTATGTTATTAATGTGTGCCCTGAATTCTTTCCAGTTTACGTACTCATTGCTCTATTGGCAGTACTCAGGGAAAATTAAACAGTTTGACTCTTGACCAAAATGTTTACATAGCATCTTTGGTTTTGATTACTGACAAAATTTATATCAACATTTTTGATTGTTTTTAATCTATGATGTTTAGGAATAATTTTATCAGGAATATTGTCTTTAGGGCCGAGAATTGGACACCAGGTGTACAATTTACAAGAAAACTGATGAGGTATATCAGCTGAAACTGAAGGCATCAAGAATGTTCTACAGTGAGGTAAATATTAAAATTTATTACAAGCTTATCATTACACTATTTTGCCCAGAATTTTCGTTTTTCATATTGTTTTTCACAGTACCTAACAAGATTCTGGGGAAAGCAGTGTATTGTGTTTGAACCTAAAAGTTTATGTGGTATATTGGGATAGGACCTTACAACAAATTACACTTATTTCAAATGATATCTCCAATTAGATGGCTACTTGCAGCACTTTGTCTATAAAATTTTTAAATATTTTCTCCACAGGTTCGCAACAAGCATGGTTCAATGCCCTTCAACCTGCGTAGCTTTGACAAAGAGACTAGTGCAAGGCTAGGAGTTGTTGAATGTGTTAACCACAAACTTATTGAGCCCTTCCAGGTATGTCATGACTTTGACCATAATTTTTAAGTATTCTTTACACATAAGTGAAATTATATATTTCTTTTTGAGAAAATGAATATTTTTTAACTAATATTTAATAAACTTTAATATATTTATTGAGTAATCCAGTCTGATTTTTGTTGGTTACTCATATTATTAACCCCCAACGCAAAAGGGAGAATTGTAAGTTTATGACCTTGTCTGTTCAGTTTCTGTTCCATTGTAGCAACTTAACACATATGTATAATACATAGATGAATTATTGAAATATCAATGTTTTATTGTACAATAGTCTTATTTAAAAACAGGTGTGATGGTTCTTGGATAACTTAGATGAAAGCAGATGTTGATGCTTTCATCTATCAAGGGATACAATGTTTGCTCATATTATCTTATTCTTATCTGCTAATGAATATTCGTCTTGTCTACAGGTTTTGTATGAACGTCCAGGAGAACTTGTAGCCCAATTCAAGTTCACAGTGCTGCTGCTACCCAGTGGTACTCACCGCATCACCGGCATGCCTTTTGACAAGAGCCAGTGCAAAAGTGAACGCTCCATCAAGGATCCTGAACTAAATGTAAGCTTTAGAAATAGTCATTTTATATGTCCCTGTATCTTTCATGTCACATTTGTACTATCATGTGACTTGAACAAGCACAGGGTACAGTAAGTGCAATGTTTTTGAGCTGTTTTGTTATGTTTTTTACATTTCGGTTTGAACCATTGCAACATTGAGAAATATCACATTTTAGATAATAGATTAGACAGATGTAATTCTGTCCAAGTCTTCTACTAGTATAAGACTTGCAATTGTTTTTCTAGCCATAGCGATACCTTATTATGGATACAAATATTAGAAAATGTTAATTGCAGGCCCTCCTGAATTCTTCAGCAAAAGCTAACAAGAAGAAGAAAAAGAAAGCTGGTGCTGAAGAACCTATGGAAGTGGAGGCAGCTGTTGCCTAGCAACACAATACTAATGCCTCATAATCAAATGAACACACTGGCCCCCTTCCACAATCCCTTGGACATAAATCTTGTGTTGGGTGAAACAAACCAAGTCATTGATAATAACTTTACTTCAAGCAAGAAAATAGCTTGTACTGTAAATTTAATGGATGAAATTGTTAATACTTGGTGATTATGTACAAAGTTGAATGCCTTTACATGTGGGATTTGATAAGTAACTAACAAATTTCCAAGTCAAATTATGTTCAAGTCATAATGATTCATTTTTACATAATGTTTTGCATAATGTTCCAAACCCTGCTCTTGGATGAGGCATTGACTAATAATTGATAAACTGCAGGATGTAGATGTTTAATACAATTAAAACAAACTACAATTCAAGACCATTCCTTAGTGACATATTGTGAAGCACAAAGCCATTCTCACTTTGTTTTTGCTGAGACTTGAATTAGTGTACTTGGAGAATATTTTAAAGTGTAAAGTGCAGGCTAGATGTCATGTTTCTTTCCTTTGATATTGATGTATCACTAGCAATAATAACAATTCTTGTAATATTATTTTTCTTAATTCTGAAATAATTCAATTCCAATGCAATAATTACACAGATACTGGGAATTGTAAAATGGGAGCTTGGAATAAATAATGACAGAAGAATGGAAATTATTTGAAATTGTAAAATATATGTGACATTGTGAGAAAGAAATAAATCAAACTGTGCCACAATGTGGGCTGTTTTATAATTTTTATCTTTTATTTTACTTTATACTTAGTAGGAAGACCTTCTAATCTAAAACTGAACACCCATCTACTTCATTACATCAAAGCACAAAATGTTCTTCACAGTAATCACAAGGCTTATTTTGAAATGATATGCTGTGTCAACTTAAAGTAAATGCAGTATGTAGAGATTGTCTAATATAATATAAAACTGATCACCCCTCGTCAGTTTTATAGTAGTGGTTCGCCCCGAACTTAGATCTCGCGAGTATCCCATAAAAACAAAAATATATTGTTACGCCGAGGCTGTTAACCTTTGGGATGCGTATGTAAGGATCCTTACTAAAACAGTAATCTGCGTTGATATGGATCAGTATCATTGCTACTCTTGTCTACTTTTACGGTATTTTAAGCCGAATTGTTGTGTTCTCAAGGTGTTTATTTCTATAAAAATAAAGTTGAATAAATGATCTACCATTGACAATAAATGCTTTGAAAAATATTTATAAGCTATGTCCAGAAAAGTGATTTGAAATTCACTCACCAGCCGCTTCGCGTACGTGTGTATCAAGTTGTGTGACGCGAGTGAAAAAAGTTAAATAAAAGTGTTTTCGGTGAGTAAATGTTCCATTTTATTGTTTTATAAGTAATATAAATATAATTTTGATAAATATCTATGAAGACAACAAGTGGTAATAGTGTTTTACTTATAATTTTTATAGTTCAAAAGTAACTGCAACTTTGGGATAAACTTCTCATCTTTTTTTATTCAAGTGTTCTATAATTACGCAGTGTTCATATTCTTCGTCACGAATACCATTTTGAAGTAAATTTTATGGAGATTCTGAATATCAAATCAGTTTGACACAAAAATTTCAAATTATTTATCTACATTAGTATTATTGAAACCATTCGTTATTTTCGAAACAAACGCACTCACACATGCTCAAGTATGCCGTGTACGTACACGACTTCTGTCATTTTGGCGTTGGCTGTGTATGATACTGATCCTGACAAAGGCATCTATGCCTATAGGGTGTTTCATTTTTATCCGGAAAAGGTGTAATAATGAAAAATGGTATTATCATCATCATCATCAACTCTTCTCGACCCACTGCAGGACGTTATGTCTCTCAATATATATGTAATAAGTAGGTATCTAATTGTAAAGTATATTGAACTTGATGATTTGAAAACTTGTTTTAGATAAAATGGATGCTTATACACCTTTCGCTGGGCGACCGTTGGTCTTGGCCACGCCGGTAGAGATCACACCCCGATATTGGGCTACAAGAGGGGTAAAAAAAATTAAAATAAGACTTAGGTCAAATGGGACGTCAAATGAAAGGTCTTCGTTAGTCAATTGTGACCCCGTTTTTATTTTTAGTTTAGTCCTTGCAGTTTTTTAGTTATTAGCCATAATAAAAACTGAACTTTGACGAAATTCACCAGTGAACCCACAGTGCTGAAATTTGGTATGCGTATAGCTTTTGTGACAGAAGTACAGGCAAACTTCTGAAATCCAGAATAAATGTAATTTGTACCCCAAAAAAGAATAACCAATTGACATGAACTCCTGTAATTTGAATGCAACTGTAGGTCAAGTCAGTTGGTTATTCATTTCGTGGCACTATTTTGATAGTCAAAGATTACGCGAGATCTCAGTTCAGGGCGAACCACTAGTTTGTATTGATTATATTTTATTTTGTCTTTTTAAGTAACATATTCTAAATTTTAATATTATTTTTTTAAACAATAATAAAAATTACAGAAAAATATACCTGTTTTCAATTTTACATCTTGTCTGAACAAAAATAAAACATCCTTTATCACTGGCAGGATCCGTATAATACACAGATTGACTGATCAACAGCAAGTTAGGAACCGTACATACGCAGACTGGTAACCAACAACAAGTCAGGATCCGTATCATACACAGACGAACGTCTAAGCTGTACACGCACACATGCACACAAAATATAAATCATGAACGAGACTGTTGTCTACAGTTTTTAGTTGTTTTATAAACTATTTCCTATTGGACATAGACTACCAGCAACGACAATGGGCAGCCTAATTCAGGAACTCATAGACACAAGCACTTCCATAGACTAAACAGAATTCATTGACCCTGTAATTTGTTTACGAAAATGAGCCTGACAAACAGCATACTATTTAGGCTATGTATCGATAAAAAAAATGGTTATTTATTCAGATTAGGGTACTTTTTGCATGTTTTATATATAGGCTAATATATACTTCTCCATAATAAATACTTGTTTACAGTAAACATGCCGTAATACGATTTTTACAATAAATAAAAGTTTGGTTAGACCAAGTGCAAAAATGGTGAAGTTTACTAGGTGATGTGTGGTTTTCAGATAATGATTTATGGGCTAATTTTCTCTGGTAACCATGCATTCTTTATGTTAGTAGATTACTATAATATTTAACTATGTGTGTTTATCCATAAAAACAAAGACAAATTAAAAAAATATATGGAAAATAAGGTATTTATTATGGCAGGTGCGAAAGTTGAACATTTGGTCCGATTTACTGTGAAATTAAAAAGTTTACAAATATTTTATCAATAAACTATAACATAGGAAATGTAGGTACTCTAACTATCTATCTTTTAGTTAATATGCCTGGTTGATACACATTCCATACAATTTATTGAAAATATTCGTCATATTCTGAACTCTGCCTAGCGCTCTCTATCATGCGCGCCATCTTACGCAGACAGAGGATACACAGTTTTTGGTCGTTACGCATCCCAAAGGTTAAACAATGAGTAATAATAGAACCTTCTCGAACGCTTTTGTCTTGCTGTGTTATTGTTGCTATTGTTTGTGGTTTCGCAGAATGGGGAGTGGCCATTGTGTCGATGGACCGACCCTTTCCTGGAAGGGTCGACATCGTTCTCGAACAATCGAAATGTGTGCGATATAAATAGGCCGGAGAGATGGCCGGACAGTCAGTCTGAGTCAGTTAGTGAGTGAGTTAGTCTCAGCGAGGCCCTGGAGGACTGACGTGGGAAGGGTCTCGCGTGAACAGTAGTTGCTCCCGAGTCAGTCTGGATTCAGCTATACGTGTGAACATTTCGGTGACTTTAAGTGGTGCAACTGTGGTGTGAATTAGTGTGTTGTGATTACGTGTGACCAAGTTCGTGTATTCATCGTTTAGTGCTGAATAAAAGTGTTATTTTGGTTGAATCGATTCCCATTATTTTATCCCGAACCCTCAGCTCGTAACAATATTATTCGTAATCTTTGACTATCAAAATAGTGCCACGACATAAATAACCAACGTACTTGACCTAGTTTCATTCAAATTACAGGTAACAGGAGTTCATGTTAATTAGTTACTCTTTTTTGGGGTACAAATTGCAGCTATTCTGGATCTCAGACTTTTGCCTATATTTGTGTCACTAAAGCTACACGAATACCAAATTTCAGCATTGTGGGGTCACTGGTGTACCCTGTGAATTTGTCAAAGTTTTGTTTTTATTATGGCTAATAACTCAAAAACTGCAAGGATTAAACTAAAAATAAAGACAGGATTGAAATGTACTAATGAAGACCTTTCATTTGACGTCTTATTTGACCTAATAGTCATTTTCATTTTTTTTACCCCTTTTGAACCTCTATAACTTAACAACCCCCCAACATTTTTAGCTCATTTAGTCACACCACAATTGAGTCTATTAGAATCAAAAACTGCAATGTCCATAAAAAAGTTAAAATTTTATACATTATTACGCCATAGACAACACATTTTTACTTTTTTATGGACATTGCGGTTTTTGATTCTAATAGACTCAATTGTGCCATCACTACATGCCTATGTATCAAATTTCACGATGATCAGATCAATGCTTTGAAAGTTATCCTCGGATAAACAAACATACATAAAACGTTGATTTGGAGATCTTGCTTCGCTCCATCAATTCGACAATCTCTACCTGGAATGCCAGTAGGTAGCCCAATTGAATTTAAAAGGACAACTAATTCACACAATTATTTAAAGATTTTACTATTATATTTTTTTTAACAAACAGTTTTCAGTAATAACCATGGTCAAACTTGATGCAAAGTTAGATCTTTAGTGAATTCATACCTAGCAGCAATCAAGTAAACTCTAAACAAACAGTTACTAAAATATATTTGAAACAATGCACATTAAAACAATTCACTCATTTTTCTTTGCTGACTTTTGGCTGTTCTGCAGAATCTAATGAGGAGGAAATAAATTCGTAAGTCTTAGCTGCAGCATTACTTGTATGTGTTGGAAGGTTCACAAGAAAGTTGAATGTAGACTTGACACCACAATTCCAGTAGTATTTCATCAAATAAGATACTCTATCATTTGACGGAAGAGGAGGCAACTGTAAAAAAAAGTACTTATATTAATATATTTTCATGGGAAAATGTTATTTCCAACTTTAACATGAAACTTACTTCGTAAGGAATTTGCTTTCTGAGTTCACCAACGTATGGCGAAACTCCACTCTCAAGGTCTTCATATATAGCGCTTGTTGTTGCGCTGTCCTTCCATACTCCTTTATCAACTGTGTAGTACACAGCTGAACCAAGAACAGCAGATTTTACACCGAACCTGAACAAAATATGTCAATACAATTTTATTTATTAGGTTATTTCCATAATTTCTCGCATCAACAGCGCTGAAGAAAGGCACCAACTTACTTAAGCATATTACTGATTGATTTCACCTAAATTAAAGCTTCGCCAACTGTATTTACTAAAAATTATGTAATTTTTTCGTTTCGATTTTTGGAATAATCCATAAGATGAAGATGGTTAATTCAAATCAGTCAAACTGAGCTGACAGACAAATTTAGTTGTCACTGTCATATAACTTACATTCGTGAGTCTATGTGGTTGACATTGGTAGAATTGTGACACTCCCTAGTCACAGTAGCCACAAACAAGAACTGAACAGTCTATGTGGTATTTTGTAGGTACAGATAGGTACATATCTCCCAATTTTGTTTTTTTTTTGTTTTGTTCTTCTTCCCTAATTTTTTTTATTTACCACTGGCAAATTCACAAAATCGTGCAACGCCAAAAAAAAAAAAAATTCTTCTGTATTTTTAGTCAAATACATTTTCATCTGGAGACCAATAAACTGCTGGAGACTGTGTGTGGGTAATTGGTCTGTGGTGTGGGTGGACTGGTTGGTGGAGGGAATTGAGTTGGTTGAGTGCGGTTGAGTGAGAGATTTGTTTGAGAATCTTGAGTTTGAGAGCAGAGTTGCCAGTTCGGCTCCTAGGGGGCCGATTATCGGCCTTTGGGAACTTATGTCGGCCCTTGGCAGCCATTGGCCTTGTTGTAGCTTTTACCCGCAGCAGTTTTTCAGTTGAAAAATATAGCAGGGAATAGCCAATTTTTTAACTAACATAAACTAATTGGTTTACTGCTCTCCCGTTTTCAAATGCGAGTGTTGAGCGGTGTTTTTGGTAAACTCAAGAGGATTAAAACTGAAAGCCGCACTCGTCTCAATACGGAGACGGTAGCTTCTCTAATGACTACTACTGCATGCATATAAAACTGTGGTGGTATAATAAATTTATAGCCATCACCAGAAAAGTTGTGCCAAAATAAAATAAAAGACTATCCAGTATTTGTACTATAAACCTTTAAAATATATTTTTCAGTAACGTTTTTTAATTTCAATTTCGGTCTTTCATGTCAAAAGTCGGCCTTTTTCAACAAAGCTACCGGCCTTTTTCTGATTGAGGTGCTGGCAACACTGTTTGAGATTGAGAAGCAGTGAATTTGTACAATTGGTACAACAAAGAGAATTTATTACCTACGGAGATGTGGTACAAGCTAGTCTAGTAAGTAGGTAGTCACATGCAGATTGCAGACCAATTTTATGTGCTACGATGCTATTAGTACATCTTCCTTGTTGAGAAGTAAACATGGGTACTCCTTAATTCTCAAAGTGAATGTATTCACTTATTCCGACTCCGCCATCCAATCTGATTCCTCTTTATTCTTTATTGCACACAAGAAAATACATTTGTAAATACAGAAAAAGAGGTCATGTACAAAGGCGAGCTTAACCCTAAGAAGAGTTTTCTTCCAGCAAACCTTTGAGGCTAGAGAGAGAAATGATTTTAAAGGTAGGTGAGTGTACAAAAACATAAATAAATATATATATACCCAAAACGAATATGAACTATACTCAAAGTATGTTATAATATTATAATTATAATAAATAAATTATATGGAATATATATACCTACGTAATATAAATATATACCTATAATAATATAAAATTACAGAGAAAGGTAACTCTTAGAAAGGCTCTTTAACTTTCCGTTTAAAAATGTTGAGTGATAGGCTAGCGCGAACTTCATGAGGAAGGGCATTCCAAATTTTTACCGCATAAACGGTGAAGGAGCCTCCATAGCGGCTAGAAGTGTGTTGAGGTGTTTTGAGGAGAAGAGACTTAGAGGACCGGCAAGGCACACTGCGAGGGACAAGAAATTCAAAACGCTCACGGAGGTAAGAGGGAGAGAGTGGACAATATAATACTTTGAAGAAGCGATTTAAGTTGGGATCTAAAATTGGATACGTGATCAAACTTGCGCAGACCGAATATAAAACGAATGCACAAGTTCTGTTGACGTTCCAGTTTATTGAGAAGTTCCTCCGTAGCATCAAGAAAAACATCTGAATAGTCGAGAAGGGGCAACGTTAAGGCTTGGGCGAGAGTAATTTTAGTTTCAAAGGGAAGAAATTTCTGAAGGCGTTTTAGTGATTGGAACGAGAAATGCACCCTTTTACTGATTTCGTTTATGTGGCTGGCCCAGGATAGCTGGTTATCAAAAATGACACCAAGGTTCTTAGCTTTGCTCGAGTAAGGTGTAGGTACCTGATCAAACACGACTTGAGGTAACTTTGACTGGTCGACGACCCTCAGCATATATGGACTTCCCAAAAGTATAACCTGGGACTTAGAAGGGTTAACCAATAGACCAAAAGTATTAGCCCATGTGTTGATGCGGTCAAGATCTGCGTTAACTTGGTTAACACCTTCTAATATGTTCTCGGCTTTAAAGTGCCGATAAAGTTGTAAATCGTCGGCATATAGATGGCAGTGAGAAGAAATAACAAGGGTAATAGAGTTGATAAAAATTGAAAAAAGTAGAGGAGAGAGAACGCCACCTTGCGGCACACCAGTCAGAGCAAGACTCATTCGAGCGCACACACTTAATGATTCTTCTATTCCTTTGATTCTTTTATTCCGTAGTACAGTAGGTACGGCGTAAAAGAATCAAAGGAATAGAGGAATCTGTCCATAATCGACCATTAATAGTTTCTAGTAAGGTGGGAGTATCGGGGTGTGTCGTCTCGCTCTTGGCGTGCACAATAGTTTAAACCTTGCTTTAAAGCACCTACCTGTAGAAACTTCTTTAATCTATGACCGTCACAGATCAAAGAAGTTTCTAGTAGGTAGGGTTTAATACGACTATAGGGTTGTATAGGAAATAAGTTGATGGACGCAGGGCAGTGCATCGTAGGGCACATTTCTAGCGAGCGTGACCTACGAGGCAATTCTCTGTTATAGGCGATGGTTACCACTTAACATCAGGTGGCCCAGAAGCTTTGTTTGCAGAACAAAAAAAAAAGAAAAAAAAGAGAAGAGTTGTTTGTGTGCAGAAGTGTTGTTTAGCAAGTAATAAAAAAATCGTTAGAAAAAAAAATATATGGTAATTATATATAGAAAAGAGCCTTACTAAAACGATAAATAATAATGTCAAAAATCTTACATAATTTAAAGAAAATAATTGTCGATGTCAATGAAAATAAAAATGATTTAAAATAAAGCATTCATTTCTAGGCCAACCTATCTAGTGAGCGACTGAACGAACGCGAGTTTACCCGAGTGCTAACCAACGATCGAACGGAGCCTGCCGAATCGAAGAAATAAATGATTCCTCGGAGTCGGAATCAAAGCAAGCCACTAACTAAACCGAACCCTAACTCGAGCTCTAACGATCCGAGCGGAATCGAAAGAATAATTAATGATTCCAGAGTCAATAAGATAAGACTATCAACTCCGAGTGCTGAATCGATTCATTTCATTCACTTACTCCGGCCGGAGTTACTCATCTCTATTGAGAAGGAATACGGATTACGGAATCAAATCAAGTGTTGTGTTTGTAAACTTTGTAAAACTGTTGAATCTAAACAGAGAATAACTATGGATGAGACTGACGAAATAGTTGTACTTGTTCGTTACTGTTTACTACCTAAGCTCTCAAGAAACGTTGAAGAAATCGATAATCATCCTGAGTATTATGACTGGCAAAACAAACTAGATACCTATTTTCCACCAGTCCTGCATTTTGTAGCAAACATGGACTTCAAGAATGCCGATAGATTATCTCAAAGTATTCTGCCTTCGTTGTTATTTCTCTATTTACAACGCTCATGGCCCACTGTATGGAACACACCAAAATGTAAAAGTTATGTTCAACAGCTGAACACAATTTTTAGTGATAAAAGTGGAGTTACATTGGAGCGTGTCTTACAAAGTGGTGATTTCTGTAACACACAAGACGTTTTTGATAACATGTTGCTGGAACTGAATTCAAAACTGGTGTCAGATGATTTCAAGAGATATCCTGGCTTGATAGATGTGTATTGTGCACTTATGAAAGATATAAAGGTACATCTTATTTCTAGTCATTTATGTCCCACCCACCCCACTGCTGGGCAAAGTCCTCATCCTTAAGTTGGTTTCATTATTCTAAATATGGCCTTTGTCACACTAGTGTTTTATCAGTGTTATGTTATGACTGATGTTGTTATTTAGAAACTTCATCAGGGTGAGGCGTGCGAGGCGAAATGCGGTGCAGCACTCTGCATCTTGCCTCGCACTAATATCCAAAAGTTATATGCTTGACATAGTCTAGATACTATAAACTGTGGAGTAATGATGTTCTTGTTTTTAGGAATTTAAAATCAAAATAAATCCAATGAAAACATTTCCAATATGTTTGCTGCTCCTTGATGACTACCAAAATGCAAATAAAATCAAAGGATTGAAGTGCTTCCACTCAATATTGCAGTGTTTGGTATGTATTAATTTTTGTAGAAAATACACACATTTCACACAGCACCATTTAGAACCAAACTAAGCAAAGCTTGTACATGGGAACCAGATAACTGATAGAATACCTACTTACATGCTTTTTTTTTTTTGTAAATTAAAACTTATTACATTTAGAAAAACAACCAGAACCAGAACTCTAGATCATGCAAATATTTGTTCCACAGCAGGAATCAAACCCGCAACCTCGTCACACAAAAATTTTGGAGATCTCTGCGAGTGAGCAAGGAAAAAAATAAATAATGCTGGACATTTCACATTTATCTAGCCCCAATGAGCAAAGCTTATACTATGGAAGAAAACCTTTTGTATTTTCTGTTTCTGTTACTTGGTATCTGTTTCTGTGCCTGGCCAGGAACAAATATCTGTAGATCATGCAAATACTGACTACACATAATAGATGGCTGGTTTGATTTCCACTTCGGGACAAATGTTTAATCCTAGACTGACGGTAGTGTTGTGTCAGGGCCTGTTTATATCAAAATGGAGAGGAAAGGAAGAGATGTGTAAATTCAGCCAATTGATTGGTAACAACCAATCAATTGTCATTGACAACAGTCAACTATAGTTGATTTCACTCATCTCTGCTCCACTATAGTGGAACCTGGTGCTTATAATGTACTTGTTGTTCCTGATACCTATAACACACAGAACCCTGATGTGAGGTGAGGACCTCACATCAGGGTGTGTTATCTGTACATTAACTAGGGATATTTTTTTCAGAATGAGAAACATTTCAAAAGTGGAAATTACTACGAAGTACTATTTGGAAGTTTGAAGAAGACAATGTCCGTGAAGGAACTTGAAATCACAATAATGGTTCTGCGGTGCCTTCTAGATTTGATTAAAATTATTCCAACAGAAGTAAAGGTTTGTTTCAGCATTCTTCTATTATTACAAATTCAAATGACTTCAGAGTTTTTCTCACTAAAACATGTGAACTGATTTTGTGGATTGCATAGGATACTTTTTATCCACGTACATAAGCAAAGTCATGAGCAGAAACTAGTCAAGATAGATATAGAATAGATCAATAACCTCTGCACAAGATTGGTAACTTCTGAAATAGTGCTATGGGGGTAGACCAGTAGTGGATGTCCTATGCTGATAAACAAACTGGAAATATAAATTTTTGTGGCCCTTCAGGTTGTTTTTCTTAGTCGTTTGGTTAGAAATTAGCATTGTTTTTTTGTTAATTTCTTTTCAATTTTTCTTTTTTGCACTTAAAACAATGATGTTGTGTGTAATGATTGGTTTTTAAAGGGTGATGTGGCCAATCAGCGACAAAGCCCTTTTTTATTTTCAAACTTAAAAATAAAAATCATGCAAGGGGTTACTAGTTATCGACGCTGCTGTCTGTACACAGAACTAAAGAACAAGTACCTAGTATAAACTAAATAAAAGTACGAGGTATGAGAGGCATGTTTCTTTCCCATCCAATAAAATATAAAATAAATAAAAATTGGTGGACATTCCACACAGCGCTATCTAGCCCCAAACTAAGCAGAGCTTGTACTATGGGAACCAGATAACTGATAGAATACCTATATACTTTTTTTTTTATAAGTTATAAGCTAGCGTTTGACCACTATCTCGCCTGATGGTAAGCGATGATGCAGTCAACGATGGTACACGCTTGCCTAGAAGAAACCTATTCACTCGTGACTTGAAGATCCCTCGGTTGTAGTTATCAGGAAACACAAACTCTATTCACTCGTGACTTGAAGATCCCTAGGTTGTAGTTATCAGGAAACACAGACTCAGGCAAGGCGTTCCACTCCTTGGCGGTGCGCATAATAAAGGTGAAAGAGTACTGCTTTGTGCGTATGGGAGGTATGTCTAACATGTAGCGGTGGCGCATGGTTGTCCGATCATAGAATGGGGATGGTGGGATCAGGTTGAAAAGCTCCGCAGCACACTCTCCGAAATGTATCCAATAAAAAACCGAGAGGCTTGCAACCTTTCGACGATGCTCGAGGCTGTGGAGCCTTGCATTTGCTAACTCGTCATTGCAAATGAGCTTCTTGGCTCTTCTCTCAATTGAATCTAGAGACTAGCTGGTATTTCGCTGAACCGTCCCAGAGGTGAGAACAGTACTCCAGACATGATCGGACTTGTGCTTGGTATAAGTTGAGCAACTGTCCTGGTGTGAAGTATTGCCTCACCTTTGCAAGTATTCAAAGCTTCTTAGCGGCTAGCTGGGCTTTCGACTCAATGTACGAGCCGAAATTGAGAGTGGGTGTTAATGAGATACCAAGAAGCTCGAAGTGGTCAGAAATCGGCACGGATACATTACGGAAAGTAGGAGCCAGATGAAATGGGCTCCGTTTCGCGGAAAACAGGCACGCCTGGGTTTTATTAAACTTAACCAAGTTGGCATCGCCCCAGTCGGAGATCGCCTTCAAGGATAAGTTTAAGCGCTCAACTATGGCCTCTCTGAGTGACTGAATCTGCGCCCCACTGGCTCGTGCAGTAGATGAGTAACTCTCCAAAACTGTGCTGTCGTCTGCATACCCAAAGGGTTCCAGGCTTTAGCACATCGTTGGTATGCAGCAGGAAGAGTTGCAGAGAGTACCGACCCTTGAGGGTCTCCGGCGTTAATCGCCAATTGATCGGACGAGCAGCCATCAACGACGACTCGTATCGATCGGTCTCTCAAAAAGTCCGAGATCCAAACACAAAGACCAGTGGGTAGACCGAAAGATGGAATATAATATATAGATACTTATAATATATAGAAGAAACATCCAGGCCCGGAACAAATATTTGTAGATCATGCAAACATTCGTTCCGCGACGGGAATCGAACCCGCTACCTCCTACGGCTCAGCCAGCTATACGCCCACTGCGCCACGGAGGTCGTCAATAAGATAGGTTCTTACTTTAAAAAATTAAGGTGTTAAAGAACCTTCTTTACTTACTAACTTTCCAGAACAGCAAAACAGATGAACTATTTGGAAGTATGCTGGAGCAAATTCACCTGGAATCCAATTTGTATAGAAAGACCGCTTGCGTCCGCTATCTGATAGAAACAATGTATTTGCATAAAGTGGATTGTGTCAGGAAGAAACTGCTAAAGGTTGTTTTATTAGAAAACATCCAAATCTGCTGCAATGCTGCTGTGGCTGATATATTGCTTGCGGATGTACTGACGGTAGGTTTTTTTATTCCTCTGCATAATTTTGAAAATCACGCCCCGAATTGAGATCTCGCGAGTCTCCCATAAAAACAAAAAAATATTATTCGTAATCTTTGACTATCAAACTAGTGGTTTTTATTAGGGGTAATATCTCAAAAACTGCAAGGACTTAACTAAAAACGGGCTCGAAATGAAAACCTTTCATTTAAGGTCCTATTTGACCTAATAGTCCCAATTTAGTATTTATTTACCCCTCTTGTACCCCAATACATATCTCAACAACCCTCCAACATTTTTAGCTCATTTAGTCACACCAAAATTGTGCCATCACTATGTATCAAATTTAACGATGATTGGATCAAAACTTCGAAAGTTATCCTTGGACAACAAACATACTTACATACAACGCCGATTTGCCCAAGTTGATTTGAAAACCTCGCTTCGCTCAATCAATAAACCCATTAATAATGGCAGTCAGCCCCGTAATCTAAGGGATAATATAGCTAATTAATTATTTACTACCATGCAATATGAATGAATGAAAATTCTTTATTATACATTACAAGCTAAACACAACAGATATAAAAATAAAACAAATAAATGTAAGCATAATGGGTGGTCTTATCGCTTAACAAAGCTATCTCTTCCAGACAACCTTTGGATGGAGAGGATCATTGCTTAATGGAAGATTGGCCGAGGTGTAAAAAGAATAAACTTAATAATAGAAAAAGAAAAATTACTTAACCTTAAATACATAAATAATTATGGATATGTACCTTTACTTTATTTTTCAGTGCCTTCAAGCATGGATCACCAATTGCTGGTGTACCTGGCAACTATCCTCAGATCATAAAATATTATCTGCGCTTATTAAGCTACTGTATGTATCTAGAAAGGAATCAATAGCATCTGTAATTCAAGACATCATAGTATCTCTAGTAACACTTTGTAATAAAGATGAGCAAAAAACTATTTACAAGAGTTTTGAAAAATCTAAAATTAAATCTCCAGAATTCAAGGAGAAATTAGAGGAAATCAACATTGAAATTAAAAAATTGTGTGATTAAAATATTTATTTGATAAGATGTTTTTGATGTTTACATACTTATTACCCGGCCACATTATCTGGAGACCTCGCTGGAATGCGAACCTCCCGCCCCGTTCTCCTTTCCTACATACCTATATTACCTACATTAAATTAATTAACACAATATTTGTTTTGTTGGAAATCTTATTGTTTATAATAATATCCTACTAGAGGATGCTTGTTTTGCGCACCATATCAGAGCGCCGACGCGACGTGACGGCATCGACGCCAGGTCTCGAGATAATGTGACCGGGCTGTACCTAAGTATTTTTAAATGTAACTAACTAAAATAGGGTTATAATTTCGTTAGGCATTATTTTTAAATAACAGAGTACATTCATTAAAGAAAAACAACTTACAAGCCTACAGATTATTAAATTGCGTCATTTTTTATTAGCACAATTTCAGATACCATTTGAAATATTAAACAATTCTTCACATATCACATCCATAGATGGTCTTTCGGTTTTCTCCTTGTTCAAACAGAGCTTGGCCATGTCATAAATACTCTGTGCTTTTCCCCAATTAGCAACAACATTGTCTATTAATAAAGTTATGTTATCATTCACAATGTTTTCCTCTATATATTCTTTAATATTCATGAACTCATTATTCTTATCAACTATAGCCTTTAGACCAGTCAGTAGTTCAAGTAGAACTATTCCATAGCTGTAGATATCACTTTTATGTGTGATACTTCCTTTTAAGCTTTCTGGTGCCATGTATGCTGATGTGCCCTTCATGTTAACAGTCCTATAAGTTGCGTCCAACTGTTTGGCTAATCCAAAGTCACATAGCTTAGGAATACAATCTTTTGTCAGCAGAATATTAGCACTTTTGACATCCCCATGGAAGGAATAAGTCTTGGAAGAGAGTGAAGGGTTTGATTTAACAGTATTGTGTATGTATTTTAAACCTTCTGCTGTTCCGAGCATTATCTTAACTCTTTGGCTTTCATTCAATACTTTATTGTCAATGTTCTGTCTCAAAGAACCACCATCAATATATTCACAGACTATGCATAGGACTGGGCCGTCTATACAGTAGCCCAATATTGGTACTATGTTTGTGTGACGAAGCAGGGACAAGGATTTTACTTCACTGTTGAACATCTGTGTCGCAGCAAGTAATGTGTCTTGATTATATTGTAGGTTATAAGCTTTTTTCACAGCCAACAGTCCCAAACCATCATGGTTACCCTTAAACACTTGACCATATCCCCCCTGGCCAATAAGGTCTTCAAAGTTGTTTGTTATTACTTCCAATTCCTTAAATGGGAATTGAATTAAGTTTTCATCTTCTAGAATATCATTATCAATTTTTCTGCAGAAATTGCTAGATGGAGATGAAATAGACTGTGATTTTGAGCTTTGTGTTGCATGATAATGGGATTGTAAAGTTTCAGAATCACTTGTAGAGCTCACTGGCATGGAATCTGTTGTCATGGTCTTTGGGTTTAAAATGTCAAAATCAGGTAGGTATTTAATGTCTGATGTGGACTTTGGGAATTGTATCATGTCTTCAGCAGATTTTTGTCCAAGGCTGGGCAAAGTTTGTGTTTTAGAGAATTGTATGAGACTCGATGGCTCCAGTTTCCTAGTTGGATCATTACCATTATTGCTTGATGTTGTGTTTAATGGCTGTGTTATAGTGTCAGAATTGAGAATTCCTGTAATGTTGATATCTACTACTGCTGGAGGCCCAACAGCAGGTCTTGGTGGGAGTGGTTCTGAAAGATAGAAATATTATGATGTATTGTGACCATAAAAAATACAATTAAATAGAATGAGGCCATACCTCCCAGAAAAACGTGAGTAGTGGCCTAGGAAATAATTATCAAACGAATGACGTGGTATAATTATTATAACAGTGTCTATGTAAGTAGGTAGGTAAGATACATGATAAATAATGAAAGGGATAATTGTAATTAATTTGTAACAATCAAGTCACCTTTTGGCCAGAGATGTTAAACAAGTTTTTTAACTTATTTCGTTTTGTTATTTAAATAGTAACATTTAAAAAAACTTGTGTTAATGAAACAAGTATTTACCATTCAGCATGTTAGCAATTGCATCAGCAGCTCTGAATATTTCGGCTTTTACAAGGAGTTCTTGTAGGGTCCTTAGTGTAGGCCTGATTTGTCCAGATGTACCCCATTCTACGAAAAGCACTTTGGCACATTTGACTCTTGTGTCATGTGCATGGTTTTCAATCAACCTGCAAAGAATTGGTAAAACTCATAACGCGTCGTTTATTGATATATAAACTTATTGAATTGTTTGAGTTATACCTAAAAAAAAATGCAATGCAAGGATATTAATTTAACAGCACACCAGATGGCTTGATATAAGGTAAACCTGATAAATTTTAAGGCCTAAAATTTAAAATAAGAACTGTTTTATTTGTTCTGCAATCAGTCTTTTGTCCATCAGCAGGTTTCGTGTTTTAATGTGAATAGTGAGACTTGGAAGAGGAGTGATTTAGTGAGCGCTCTCTTATTGTTGCTGTTCTATTGAATTTAATTAAACACATTTCTTGATTATTGCAGAGCAATTGCCCAAATTCACCCTAACTGTCCTCTGTCATACTGTAAATCAAGTGCATCTCAAGGTTATCTGGAAGAGAACGCTCATAGCGATAAGACCGCCAATTGTGTCTTGCAATTTAATGATTTAGATTTTAGTAGGTATTTCTTTTGTTGATCATATTTTTCATGTGGTGTACAAAATGTTCACTATTACTTCTACTACTTTCTTACTGGCTGCCTAGTACTGAATTATTTTACCTTTTTTTGTTCTTTACTGTACTCAAATAGATTACACAGGCGAGCATAACCCTTACAAGAGTTTTCTTCCTGCCTGAAGAGGTTGCCTGTAAGAGATCGCTTTTAGCGATAAGGCCGCCCATTGTACCTATTATTTAAGAGTGTATTTTCTTATAAATGTTTGTATTTAATGGTGTGCAATAAAGGAATTATCTATCTATCTATCTTCCAGCAAATCACTGTGAATAGGATAACTGATCATAGTAGTGGGTAAATAGTATACATACAGGGTGTGGTGTAATGAGTGGATAATAGGGTACCTGCGGGTAGGGGCCATTGTGGCGGTTCAGAAAAATATTTGTTATGCTCAGTAAAAGTGCCTCGGTTTTCGAGATATTCGACATTTTCGAAATTTAAGAAATATTTCACCCTTCGTCACTATTTTTGGCGCCAAGACTGCAAATGAATTTTTTTTTTCTATCTGTTTTTGGATAGTATTCTTGGATAGATGTGCTATCGAATGGAAACTATTATTTTTATAACACAAGCACAGTTATGTTTTTAAAATAAGATTTCACTAAAATTTTACTTGCTTTCGTTTGTTTTCCTGACCTTTACCCTTCTGTGGTGTAAAAAAATGTATGATCACTTGAATGCCAAATTTTAAAAAAATTTGCCTATTTCATCGAGATTCCGAAATGGTATATTACATATCATTGTCACAACTTGATTCAACATTAATTCCTTCCAAACTTATCAAGGCGTAATTTAAAGAAATATTTTTAACTATTATTAGCAATAATTGTCTACTGTTCGCAGAATTACTAGTAATTCTTGGAACAGATTGGTTCCCGGCCCAGCGGCAATCGACACTATGTCTATCTTGCTCTTTCATGCTATGAGTGAAAGAGAACTATCGTTTCGCGTAACGCATTTTTATGATTTTCGAGTCAGTGTGCTATCATACTACTCCCGTACAACAACGTGTTATCCTGTTTTGGATTGATACTCGTCGATTTGTGCAGTGATTTCGGACTTTGTTTTGCCTAGCGATTTGGACGTCTTAATTTTGTGAACCTAACGATTTTGTGCTGTGATCTCGGACTTGATTTGCTTTGTAACTTGGATTTTTTGGTATTGCATATTGATTGCAATGCCTCAGCTATACACTGCGTCTGAATATGCGCAAATGCATTTAATCTACGGCGAGTGTGGTGGTAACGCCAATCGAGCAGCAGCACTGTATCGGGAAAGATTTCCCAATGCACGCCATCCCGATTATCGTGTGTTTATTCGCGTACACAATGCTTACATGGAAGGTCGAATTCCTGGAAGTGGCATCGGTGGCACGAGTTCTGGGAGACCACAAGTACATAATGAAGACGACGTACTTGATGAAATTGCTGCTGATCCGACCACATCTGTGCGCGTAATAGCCTCTAATACTGGCATGTCAGCAAGAACAGTGCACCGAATTTTAAAAAGAGGAAAATTACATCCTTTTCACTAGCGCGTGCAATGTTTGCAGTCAAGAGATTACCCTGCACGAGTTGCATTTTGCCAAACAATGCTGAGAAAAATGAACGCTGATCCCGATTTCTTCGATAAAATTTTGTGGAGCGACGAATCCACGTGCAAAAAAGATGGGTATTTTAATATGCACAACCTGCACAGTTGGCAGCGTACAAACCCTCATTTGGCCAGAGAAGACAGGTCCCAGTACAAGTTCAAAATTAATTTAAGGACTGGAATTCTAAATGGCAAAATCATCGGACCATTCGAATTGTCTGGAACATTGACTGCAGAAACGTATTTACATTTTTTACGGCACGAACTTCCACTTTTATTAGAAGATGTTTCATTAGAAGATAGAAGAAGAATGTGGCTGCAGCACGATGGTTGCCCCGCTCATTACGCCCGAAATGTTCGACAATACCTCGATGAAATATATCGTCGACGATGGATCGGTCGTTTGGGGACAATTTTGTGGCCACCTCGTTTACCAGACCTCAACCCATTGGACTTTTTTTACTGGGGATGCCTTAAAGAAAAGGTTTATAAAGACTCAATCAATACAGTGGACCAGCTACGGGAGCGTGTGCAATTAGCTGCTCAGAAAATCACAGAGCAAAGAATTGCGAACAGGATTAAAAGATCTTTTATCAAAAGGTGCAGAGCATGCATCAGAGCATGTGGTGGCCTTTTCGAACACCTTTTGTAATAGTAAATTTAATACTTGAAATGCATTTAAAATTTATTGTTTCGTTTTATTTCATTACCGAATTTTAAACTAACGTTTTTAGGTGATTTTAAGTAATGAAGTAAATTTTAGTACTATTTGTAATTTTCCCCATTTTAATAGGAATTACTTTTGAATCAACTTGTGGAAATACCATGTAATATACCATTTCGGAATCTCGATGAAATAGGCTAATTTTTTTAAAATTTGGCATTCAAGTGACCATACATTTTTTTTACACCACAGAAGGGTAAAGGTCAGGAAAACAAACGAAAGCAAGTAAAATTTTAGTGAAATCTTATTTTAAAAACATAACTGTGCTTGTGTTATAAAAATAATAGTTTCCATTCGATAGCACATCTATCCAAGAATACTATCCAAAAAACAGATAGAAAAAAAAAATCATTTGCAGTCTTGGCGCCAAAAATAGTGACGAAGGGTGAAATATTTCTTAAATTTCGAAAATGTCGAATATCTCGAAAACCGAGGCACTTTTACTGAGCATAACAAATATTTTTCTGAACCGCCACAATGGCCCCTACCCGCAGGTACCCTATTATCCACTCATTACGCCACACCCTGTATAGGTAGCTAGTAGGGTGCTTTCAATAATAAAAAATTAAATCTGTGAAAGTCTCAATTCAGTTTTAGTTGTAGTCCTGGATTATGTAAGTTCCATTTAGGTGATTGTATTTTTGCTGACTTACCTGATATCTTCACCATTGTACTTCAACTTGTATGGCTCACTGTTCATATATTCAAGTTTCATCGGTATGAGGCTCATAAATCTTTTCCAATCTTCATTAATTTCCAAGACATCTTCAACGGTACTCAAATAATCCGCAGGTAATTTACGTAGTTCCGTTTCTTTCATCATTGTTCACAACAAACTGTAAAGAATCGCAAGTTTTATAGATTTTGCGTTGCCTATATTTTTTTTCAGTTGATTTTTGTTTTGAGCGAGAGTTTGGTATGTTTTAATGTGCGTCACAGTACTTATTATGTAGGCTCAAAATAAAAACACGATCGATAGGTGAGGTCCAGGTCATAGCCGTAAAGATTAGTCACTTCTACGTTTTTACATGATTATTTGAAGCTTACCAATAGCACTCGATTTTTTAGAAGTACGTATTATGTACGCTTTGATTATAAGCAAGCTTGCGTTACATAAAAAACTAGTTATGTTAAGAAACTCACGTCGTCGCCGTTAGTAGCCTCGTCAACATCAACACCACACCACACACAAAACAAATTCACAAAAACAAACAATTAAATGAAACGAAATTATGAATTGGTGTGGTGAGCGAATGACATTAATAATGACATGAATGAATGAAACCAGGAACTAATAGACTGGGGAAAATTGTTAAAGTGGCAAGTGAATGAATAAAATTGGCGATGATGGTCTGCTGAACTTTCCCACTCACTCAGCCAGCATCCCCAACCAAGCTAAGCCACAGACTACTTAGATGAATCAAATCAAACTATTATGAAAGGCCCCCCTAAAATAGTTAGAAATCAAACTGTCACCTGATGATTCACTGACACTTCTTGATGTATTTTTGCAGTATCGAATTAAGCACGTCGACATATTTTCTGACATTTGACAGATAATCCTAAAAAATCATACATATACAAAGAAAGAACATAAAAAAATATCAAACTGGTTAGAAAACATTTACATAAACAAATTAAAACACTTTCTAAAAACACCACGTCATGTCCGTGTTGTCATATATTTTTACCTACAACCGGTTTTGTAATGGAATATCTGCATATTTTAGTCTATGATTTTAGATGGCGTGGCATTATAATAAACAATTTTTTTTCTAACGTGGTATTACGATATATTTACCTAATTATTCACTTGAACAACCAATAATTTTACTTACTTGACTACTGAATTATTATTTATGTCATACTTTATGTATTTCATACTTTGATTCGAATTCTCGTAATAGTAGTGCCGCTTCGTATGTGTCCAAACCGTCAAAAAAAAAATGTCGAAGCCGCACTAACGTAAGGTGTACGGATTGCAGTACAGTTCAGTCGAACAGAGTGAGTGTTCGGATCGCGCTAACTAGTCATAAATATCGATGTTCGAGACCAATGTGTAATTCTCGAACTCAGTCAATTCGGTAACGCTCGCAGTCTGTGACTGACTTTCTGATATATAATCTGTTCAGTACAGTGTTTTCTTTCACTCAGTCAGCCAATGTCGTCCGTTCGTTTGCTTGTAATTACATTTTTTGGGTTGTGCGAATGTGATGAAGTAATCGATTGAAGACTCGGAAGTAATTTCCTTTTTGCTAATTAATTTTTTAAATTTAGTTATATATTTGTACACTTTTACATAGAACTTTCTAATCATTCGTATCATGCAGTAGTGTGATCTTAGTGGTTTCCTTTGTGTGGTTTCGATAGCTGTTAGCAAGAACTATCTGTACATCATGCAGCAGCCGGGTAATCCGAACATGAGCTCCGGGCAGTCAGGCGGCTTGCAGCCCGGTATGGTGTCAGTACCCATGACCGTCAACTCGAGCGGGCAAAACGTCGTGGTTACTGCTCAGAACTTGGGCTCTGGTCAGCCAAACATCATACCCAACGTGCAGATATTGAACATGCGACCAGGAGCGCCGTCAGTCGCAGCTCAGAAGTCTGTGGCGGCGGTTTCGCCGAGAGTCGTGATCGGATCTCCTCAAGTCGTCAACACGAGACCGGGACCCCCCGGCATAACCATGCAAACTCTACAGACTCTTCAAGCAGGTCAACAGGGCCATTTGTTATTGAAGACGGAAAATGGTCAGTACCAACTGTTGAGGGTGGGCCCCGCACCAGGTAGCGGTTCGCTGGCGGCTCCGTCTTCGCAGGCCATCCGCCTGTCGACGGTGCCGGCACACTCCGGAGTGGCCACAGTGTCAACAAGTGTAGCATCACTGGGCAACATGGGTCAGATGGCAATGCCTGTGCAACAACTTTCACAATCACTTGTCAATGTATCGGGTTCCAATGTCCAAAACTCACAAGCAACTATCTTAAATTCAAATTTTTCGAATGCACAAATCATTAAACCGCAGCTAGAGAGTAATACAAAAGAAAAATGCCGTAACTTCCTTGCAAACCTCCTAGACCTTTCCAGCAAGGAACCTCCATCAGTAGAGAGGAATGTACGTAATCTCATTCAAGAGTTAATTGATAGTCAAGTGGAACCAGATGAGTTCTGTGATAGGCTGGAACGATTACTGAATGCAAGTCCACAACCATGCTTGATTGGTTTTCTCAAGAAAAGCTTACCACTTTTAAGGCAATCTCTAGTGTTAAAAGAACTAGTCATAGAGGGTATTAATGCTCCACCACAGCATGTCGCCTTCCCAAACATTGCCCCACAATCTACCATCATAACAGCCAATGTACCATTGACCATACCTATGAAGCAAGCTCCAAAACCTGGCAGCTCTATCGCTGTTCTCCAAAATATACCTGTACACACAAAGATCCCAGTTCTGAGCAAAAATGCTGAAGGAGGAAAGATAATTGTTAACAACAAGGCGAATTTCCAGCGAACCGCATCAGCAGCGCTATCAACTGTCCTGACTCCAGGAAAGTCCCTCCTCAAGGAGAAGGAGAAAAAGCCGACAGTGTTCCCGGCACAATTCTGTGATGATAAGATGGCAGGTGACGACGATATCAATGACGTTGCGGCCATGGGAGGCGTCAATCTGCATGAGGAAACGCAGCGTATTCTAGGAAATACCGACATGATAGGCACCCAAATTAGGTCCTGTAAAGAAGAATACCTTGTTCCTAATGCGGTGATGACGGCGCGCATCAAAGCGATCTGCGCCAAGCAAGGACTAGACGAGCCTGCACCGGAGTGTGCCGCACTGATGAGTCACGCGTTACAAGAACGACTCAAAACCATCGTTGAGAAACTAACGTGTGTAACTCAGCACCGCATCGACCCAGTCACCAAGACTGACGGCCGCTACGAGGTGACGCAAGACGTGAAAGGGCAGCTGAAATTTCTTGAAGAGTTAGACCGCGTGGACAAGAAGCGCAGAGAGGATTCGGAGCGTGAAATGTTGCTCCGCGCGGCGAAGTCCCGTTCTAAAAATGAGGATCCCGAACAAGCCAAATTGAAGGCAAAGGCCAAAGAGATGCAGCGTGCTGAGTTAGAGGAGCTTCGTCAGCGCGAGGCTAACTTGACAGCTCTGCAAGCTATAGGGCCGCGTAAGAAGGCGCGTTTGGAGGGGCCTGGCGAGCCTGCGCCGTCAACTAGCAGCGCTTCGACTAGCAGTAATACGGGCCGCGGCCAACTGGCATTGAGAACTCGCCTGAAACGAATCAACTTACGAGACATGCTGCATATGATGGAGAATGACCGCGAGTTCGCGCGCTCGACTATTCTTTACAAGGCTTATCTTATGTGAATCAAGTGCCAGGACTATCAAAAATGGAAGCATTGCCTATTACTTATTTGGAAAGGCGGCAGAGTTTGTTTTAATTTGCGCGCTCGCCTATCCTCTACAAAGCTTATCTTATGTAAACCAAGTGCCAAAAGCTGTGAAAAATGAGAGCATTGCCTACTTAATAATATTCCTGCAGGGCTAGCAGTGATTTCTTTATCTACTCTTCTACAAAGTTATTTGAATCAAGTTCAAGTACCGGGTGGAATAAAATATGATAGTATTTACAAACCCTTTGAATTATTAAGAAATAAAGTGTATGCGTAAAAATGACTGGGGTAGGGAGGCACATAGTCCGAAAATAACATTATCAATAACTATATAAATGTAGAGCTGTTCTAATCAAAATAGTAGTAAGGTGGCTTTACTCAGGGCTTTCCTAGATATTCTGATTATTTAAAGAAAAACTATAAGGTAATTTTATTGGACATGTTAAATGTATGGCTTTTCGATTAATCCAGCTAGTGTCGTTAGTAGTCGTTATATTATAATAGTATTTTTTGTATGTAGGTATTAATATAAAATTAGTAGAACATCTGTTGATCAATGTTTTTTTATTCTAACCTAACTCGTCCCACAGCTGGGCAAAGGTCTCCCCCAAGTCCTTCCAACCATCAATGTTAAGTATCAATGTGTGATGTGTAGTGATCACTGTTAAGTGCAATGCACTCAAATATCTGTCATTATAAGCTTTTTCTCTTGCCTCTTAAGTCTTGATACAACATATAATAATAACAGTTATAAATATTTTTGGTATTTTGTTCTGAGTGTATTTAACTTCTGCATTAATGTACTTATGTAATAAAATAAGTTAACTTTTTTCTGGTAATAGCATTTAATATAGAATTTAGAATTGATCTCATTACAGTTTTAATGATAAATACATGTCGGTTCTGTACGCTAGTTGTGCAAGTTAATTGCAGTCCATTATAATGAACTCTAATGACATATATAAAACAGACCGCACCGCGATTGTTTTTATTGTACAAAATCGACATCATTATTATAGTAAATTTTGTAATAAAAAAATAAATAGCAATTTTAGATTTTTTATTAAAATACTTGAATAATAGATTACATTTTGATCCTATAGTATAGACGAATAAAAAAAGGGTAAGTATGCGGCCCGCTCATAATACTTCACACTACAGATACAGGATGTTTGGTAATATACTGACGATATTCAAGTGACGGTTTCTTAAAACATAAAAAAAGACTTTTCGAAAAAAAAACTACTAGTACAAACAAACAATTTTAAAGAAATCGACTAAGTTTAGGTGATTAATTCGATACTGCCTACTCTTGCAATCGACATCCAAAAATAAAGGCCGAATTGATATCTCTTTCGAAAATGGCTGCGAGTTTTGGGATAGAAAAGGACAACAAGAGATATCTCGAGACGTCACCAATACAGTATCTATGGTTAGATGGCAAGCATTATGCAATAGCACAACATAAGTTTAATAAAGTTTTTGTTTTTACATGCCAAAATAAATTTAACATTTATAAGGTAAACATTTCACAATTTATTTATTATGCTCATCTAAATAAACCCTTTCATTTTTGTGAGTATATTACCAAACACTATATATAACACCGTGCCAACCGATATTGCGCAGCTTTATGTTTAATTGGCCTTTGCTCAACCAACATTTGATGGGGGTTTCAGTAGCAAAGCAATCGTCGTCCATCTCTTACTATAACTTAAATACATACATTATTCATAATTAATCTGTGCTACCTAAAAAAGAAAATCATTAGTCAACAATTGTAATAAATTATGATGATGAATATATCTAACAAAAATAATGACATCCTGTCTTCTTACTATTTGTTGTGCCCAATTACTAACTTTTTATACATTTGTACCTAATATAATCATTACAAGTTGATCACACTTTTGTAACTAATATTTATTTCATAATTACACCTTCGTACCTAATAATTCCATAATGATCACACCTTTGTCCCTAGTATAATCATACCATGATCAACACTCATTTGTACCTAATATAAAAATTCATCAATGATCACACCTTTGTACTAATATGATCATACCGTGGTGATCACACATTTGTACCTAATATAATCATTCCACAATGATCACACCTTTGTCCCTAATATAATCATTCCATGATGATCACATATTTATACCTAATATAATTTCATAATGATCACACCTTTGTCCCTAATATAATAATTCCATAATGATCACACCTTTGTCCCTGCATTGCTTATACTTAATCATTCTATAATGATTACATATTAGTATCTACCTAATCACAACTGTTATTAAATGGAATGCAATAAATTGAGTATTAAAATTCAAAGGCTTCCTTTGAGAACTGATGCGGTAAATGCGAGACCACTTCTTGGATCTGATTCAGTTTGTGTCGCGCGGTTATTCGTCGCCAAAACACGGCACACTCGGTATTCTCGCATGCTGAGGAGTACTCGTGTCCGCAGCACGATGAGCAGATCTGTAATAAAGGAGGTAATGAAGAGCTAGACCTTGTTTGGAGAACACCTCGCATTATGTGTGTTTATGTATTATGGCGGGCGGTAGCTAGTTTACCAAAAAGTGCTATTTTTTTAGTTTTTGCACTACTCTTGTACTCTCCTACCTATCCATTGAATTCTCACCCGCACTCATTCGTTAGTGCGCGTAGACGAGAAAGTGCGATGAACAATTAAATTCCTACCTACCCCCTAAAACATTTTCATGCACATAGATAGGTAGATAATTCTTTATTGTTACACCAAATTCAAAGCATTGTTTGAGATACGGGGGAGAAGTAAATAATATTTTATAAATACATAGATACATACAGTAACACCAGATAACTGATTTAATTTTTGTGAGAAACAAATGTCGTTAAAATAAATATGTGTTTTTATTGAAGCAATGGAAAAAAATACCTACAGTGGGGGAGGCATAAAAATATTTTGATAATCCGGGGGCCAGACAAAAAAAGGTTAGGAAACCCTGATATGGATGATAATGTAGACCGCATTTCTCTAAAGTTTGGCCACCCCTGATACTTACAACATCACAGTAGTTGACATGTGCTCTAGCAGTATTTCCTCTCACAGCTATAGTAACGGCTGCCTGTGGTTTGTTGCCCTCGGAGCAGGCGGTACATAGCGCCGTCCCTCTCACTCCCTTAGCCCCACATGAGACGCAACGCTCGCGCGCCATGTACCGGGCGATGCCACCGCGTAGAGCTTCGCGCTGTTGGATTTCGCGAGTATAGCCTAGCTCGTTCCACCTGAAACAATAGAAAATTTAAAATAGGTGACTAATATTATAAATTCGAAAGTTACTGTCTCTGTTGTTTGTTACGTTTTCACGACTAAACGGCTGGACCGATTTCGACGAAATTTGGTATACAGATAGATTATGACCAGGATTGGGACACAGGCTACTTTTACAAATTGTTTGGATAAAAAAAACATAATTTATATCATATGAATGGTCTCAAAAATATACTCCGTCATTATTTGTAGTTTAAATTGCAAGACCTTATATACAGCAGTTTACATTTAGTCGGATCCGGATAGTGCTCGGTATTTTTGCCGGACGTTTTGTTACTGTGGAGCGCCGGCAATACGCCCGGACCGGTGTAATGTGAACAAGCTTGCGCCGGTAGCGACGTCCCCAGCTCACCCGCTCTCTCCCCGTACGTCATTCGGCGTTTGCGTTGCGATTTTCTTGACGGATCCGGTCTATTGTGAAAACCTACCCGCGAAACAACCGGCATAGTGGGAAGTCCCGGATTTTTGAGAGGGGGGGGGGGGGCAATTTCAGGGGGCGCCAAATTCATATTAGAAAAAAAAACTTGTTTCACAAAGCGCTTAGCTAGCATCCAGCGCACGTCGTGTTATCGATTATTCATTTGTTTTGAGGCCCCAAAACCCCCTTCTGGCTGCCATCCGGTATCAGTGTAAATATGTAGCCTGGTCAAATAGCCCCAAAATGACATAAAAAATTGAAAAAATTGTATCCAAAAAATTGAAACTTTGGCATTTGATAGAAAGTAAAAAATGCGTGTCTCACGGCCTAAAGATAGTTTGTTCCTTCTCAACTGTATTTACTTACCATTGAAGCACCAAAGCGCCGCGTAGCGACAAGCAGCGATGCAGCGGCGGCAGCAGCACCCTCGTGGCGTAGTATGCGACGTGCGGGCTGAGTGTGGGGTCACGTGACACCTCTCGCGGCGAGCGCGCCAGACGCACGAGCGCCGCGCCCGGCGCGCCGGCCGTCACGAGCCAGGCGACGCGCGACCCGGTGCGCGGGCACGCGCGGCGGTCTCGTGCCATTATACGACTGAAACGTACAGAACACTGTTAATCTAGGAACCAATGTAGTACATTTAGGTGTATTATATTCATCTTCTTCCTGCCCTTTTCCCACATTACGCGGGGTCGGCACTACATGTATTTTCTTCCATACCTCTCAGTCCATCCATCTATTCTTCGGCTTTTCTCTACTTCTATATCCATCCACATTCATATCTAACACTATTTCAGTCACATGATTTTCTTCCCGCCTGCATGATATGCTGATACCACGCAGGCCTATATTACTCCTCAACTTTTCTATCACTGGCGCTACTACCAAACTTCTTATTATATTATTATTATTATTTGAAGCCTGTACTGTCCCACTGCAGGGCAGAGGCCTCCCTTCCTTCCTTCCACTCCACTCTTATTATATTATATTGAAATAAAATAAAAATTGTAAAAAGTGATAACCGACTCACGGGAAAATCATAAGAATTAAAATCATTCTAAACAGTTAATGATAAATAAATAAATATTGCTGGACATTTCACACAGCGCTATCTATCCCCAAACTAAGCAGAGCTTGTACTATGGGAACCAGATAACTGATAGAATACTTATATACTTTTTTTTTTTTGTAAATGCATACTTATAATATATAGAGAAACAACCAGACCCGGAACAAATATCTGTAGATCATGCAAACATTAGTTCCGCAGCGGGGATCGAACCCGCTACCTCCTGCGTCTCAGCCGGCTATTCGCCCACTGCACCACGGAGGTCGTCATGTCAATGCGTGGCGAAGTTCGCCAAGAATCTGTGACCATCCCTTTGATTATGATGCGATTATTCTTGAGCTTCAAAGACCATCTTATTGTAAGTTAACTTAAGTTTCTCGTCCAAGTCACTAAGAAGGCAAGACGTGTATTTAAATCGTCCATAAACAGTTTAAAAAAAAAATCACTCAATTTTATCCTCTGTGCGGTTGAAAATAAAGTTGACTATTGAAGTGGGCTTCTTTCGTCCCTTAAGTCCATTCAACGCAGTGACAACCTGACGGCGCTCCCCGCTCATCGAGGAAGTGAAAGGCAAGATCTTATACCATCCTATTCTTTCTACTACTCACTGTACAAGTTCAACTCATTGTGTAGTATAGCCAAAAATTACAGACAAATGATGCAACGTACACCGATTTCTGGTCAGTCGAATATGTTTTCCTCTCAACCAAATCTTAGCACTGGAAATGGACTGAATGAAGTAGTTAGAAACACTAACCTAAGAAAACGAAAAAATCCGGATCTTGATCTTTTTATGGATCTGAAAGACTCTTTAATGCAGTCCTTCAAGGATATGCTGAATGCCGAAGTTGCCGAGATGAAACAGCAGAACACGCAAATTCTCCAATCAAATGCTCAAATTATCCAATTACTACAAACTAACGCCGCTGACCTAAAGGAAGCTAAAGAGAAAATAGCTACTCTTGAATCTAACCACGCTGAGGCAATAGTACGGGTTAATGATCTTGAATATCAGCTACATGAGGTCCAGAAGCTTCAAAAGAAAAATATGGTGGAAATAAGAAATGTTCCAAAACATGAAAAGGAAAACATAAAAGAAATATGCAATACATTGTATAATACCCTTAACATCAAACCCGCGGCCGTCACTCCACAAATGTACAGAAAAGGGAAGAACGGCAATTCCCCAATTGTGATTGAATTCAATGATGATAAACAGAGGGAGGAGCTCTTAACTGCTGTTAAAAAATATAACAAAAGAGAGAACAAGAGCAAGCTCACCACTGAAGACCTGGGAGTAAAAGGAGACAGATTAAGAGTATACGTGTCTCAAGCTATTACTACATTGACTAAAAGTATCTATGCAGAGGCGCGAGATCTTGTTAAAACTGGATTATATAAATACTGCTGGATATCTCGTGGTAACGTGCTGCTCCGCAAAGAAGATGGACAGGCTGCTGTATTGGTCAAATCACTACAACAGGTTGCCTTATTGCGCTCATTGTGACTGGTTTACCTATTGTGGCACCTGTTAAAGCTAGCCCCATTTCATTTCAACACAATTTATAAGCCGTCTTTTCTAAAAAAAGTCCAATTTTGTGCTCTTCATTTTGTAATCATGCTATGTAGTATACCTGGTGTAGATATAACACTACTCACTAATACAACTAAAATAAGTTTATTCTACGCACATAGTTTTTATTTTATATGTTATTATTATTGTCGTATTTATTATTCTTCATATATATTTATTCACATTTTCGGTCATTTAATAGTTGAAATATGTAGGAACAAAACCCTTGATCGCTTTTCAACCAAAATCATAAACATCACCCATAAACCAAGTACACAGTTTTGTACGAAAAAAAGTGATATTATTGACAATGGTTAGTGATCTTGAAGTCGTTGCCACTAGCGTTGATCAAGAGATCAACGCTGGTGAATCGTTTTCGGTTGTTGATCCTAGTGCTTTCCATACTTTAACAAGTTCCGATAGCTCCATAAAGGTTATAGTACAGAATATTCGGAGTATTAATAAAAATTTTGATGATTTTAATGTATTCTTATCGCGATGTAATATTCACTTTGATCTTATAATTTTGACTGAATGTTGGCTGCAAAACTGCGGTAATATACCTTCCATGGATCAATTCAATTCTTATCAAACTTCTAAACACATTAACAAAAATAGTGGGGTAGTTGTATACGTCCACAATAGTCTTGCAAATGTTTATGTGTATGAACCAAGCATTAATGATGCTGACAGCCTTGTGGTTAAGTTCGGAAATAATTTTGCTTTTATTTGTGTATACAGATCTCCCTCTTTTGGATCTACTGCGAACTTTCTATCCTCTTTGGACAGTCTTCTGATAAATTTAAAGGACATACCAAATATGTATATGCTTGGTGATATTAATATAGACATAACTTGTAATAACTGTGACCCTAAGTCAGATGAATACCTGGATTTGCTCGCAACACATGATCTAATACCTAGCCACTTGATTCCTACACGTGAGGCAAAATGTCTAGATCATTGCTTCGTGAAGTCAAGGACTAAGGTTCTGACTGCGGTTTGTGACTCATCAGTAACTGACCACAGCTGTGTCTATCTTTCTATACCATCTTCTGAAAACAAGAGCCCAAATATATCACAAAAAACTGTTAGTAGAATAAACTATCAACAAGCCTACAAGCTTTTAGCTGAGGTAGATTGGAATAATCTCTTTATCATTAAAGACCCTAATAAAGCCACTGAGACATTTATAAATACAATAACCAACGTAATTAAGAACTGCACCCAAACATACTCAATGTCAAATCGAAAATACACTTATCAACCCTGGATCACCCCAGGGATGCTGAGGTGCATGAGGTTCCGTGATACGCTGCATAGACGTCATAAAAAATCACCCAAAGATGTAAAGCTGGAAATAACTTACAAGCGCTACAGAAATCACTGCAACAACATACTCCATACCCTTAAGAATGAATATGATAGATCTGAATTACTCAATAATAATAAGGACATTAAAAAGACATGGAAAGTTATCAAACGGGTATGTGGTCTTAAAGTTATAAACTCGCAGATACCAAGTGATCTCCTACAACTTAAAAATTCACCGCGAGAATCGATTGACCATATTAATGACTTTTTTGTTAACGTAGGGTGTAATCTTGCTGAAACTATTATGCAAAAGACTGATGAAACAGAACAAATTTTGGCTCAAACCTGTAAACCCGATAGTATTGTTTCAAACTCATTTGTGCTCCTAGAGACAGATATAATTGAAATCAAGAAAATAGTAGCTTCCCTAAAAAGTACATCTTCTTCTGGCTGGGATGGAATATCATCCATATTTATTAAAAAATGCATTCATTTTTTGGGTTTACCAATAACTCTATATATCTCAATAAATCTATGTAACTTTTGCTTATCGGCTGGGGTATTCCCTAAACTATTAAAAGACTCCATAGTGATTCCAGTTTTCAAATCGGGGGACAGAAGCAGTATCACAAACTATCGTCCAATATCTCTTCTACCTACGTTGGCCAAGATTCTGGAGAAAGTTATAAACCGTCAGCTAGTAAGTTTTCTGGAAAAGTATCACCTCATATCTAAAAATCAGTATGGGTTTAGAGAAAAAATATCTACTGTAGATGCAATCGAAGACCTTGTGTCTCATGTTACTGATTGTCTGGACAATAAGCAAAAATGTGCTGGAATTTTTCTTGACTTGGCCAAAGCCTTTGATACTGTTTCTGTACCCCTACTATTACGCAAGCTGGAGTCTGTGGGAATCCGAGGTTTACCACTAAATCTTTTTAAAGACTATCTTTGTGATAGAACACAGACTGTAAGGTTGGGGCATGAGTTGAGTTGTAGGCGGTCAGTTGCTTTTGGAGTTCCGCAAGGTTCCGTGCTCGGACCTACGCTTTTTTTGATTTACATAAACAGTCTATGTAGTACTATTTTACCCAATGCAAAAATAATAACGTTTGCCGATGACACTGTAATTGTTTTTAGAGGATCGACATGGGAGGACGTACGACTCGTAGCCGAAAAGGGAATGCGTATTGTTATGACTTGGCTTAATAATAATCTACTTACACTTAATTTAAATAAAACCAAATATATTACTTTCTCTATTTACAATAACAAACAACCGAGTCCAGATTTTACTATAAAAGCTCATACTTGTATAAGTACTGATGAAAATAGCTGTGAATGTTACAATCTTTCTACTACGGACAGCCTCAAGTACCTCGGTGTAATGATTGATAAAAACCTAAATTGGAAAATCCATATTGATACACTAAAGTCGCGCATCCGCAAACTCATACCTCTCTTTAAGAGGGTAAGACATCTAAGAGATGATAAGACAAATAAAGTCGTTTATCTAACGTTATGCCAATCTTTAATCACCTATGGTATTCCGGCTTGGGGAGGTGCTAGAAAAACGACTCTTATTACACTAGAACGTACTCAGCGCTGTATCTTAAAAGTACTAAATTTTAAACCATTTAAGTACCCCACAACAAATCTTTACAATGAATCTTTGGCCCTTACTGTACGTCAGCTTTATATCAAAACTATTGTCTTAAGACAACATGCTAATCAAATCCGCTCTGATACATCTAATAAAAGAAGGTGTCATCAAATATTTCAAGTGCCTGCATGCAAAACTACTTTTGCACAGGGCTTTGCCTACTTCCTTGCCCCACTTTTATATAATCGCATTAACAAAGAGATTTTTCTAAATGATAAAACTAAATACCTTTGTGGAAAGAAACTAGAAGAGTTCCTGCGTAACTTTGACTATGAAAGAACTGAAAACTATCTACAAATAATAAAATAAAAACTAATCACTTATATATAAAAATAATATTTATATGTGTAATATATATATATAAATATATTTATTATCATCGTAAAATTTAATATACTTAGATTTATGTATTCATAATTTTATTTTATTTTACATAGCATGATGATTACTGATTTTTAATCATTATTTATTTTGTCTTTTTACTACTTTTCATAAAATATATCTTACTGTTTTGTCTGCTAAATAAGGTATACTGTGAAACTAGTTTACGTCCAATTGCAGATGGTTGAGTCATATTGAACTCGTTCGGCTCTATTGGTCGGACCGCAATCTCGTTAGCAATCTGAACCTTATTTGTATGGGACGAGGATCTTACCTTGCCGTAACACAGTTTACAACTAGCGCGGGAGGTAATGGTGTTCGTGCGTAATGCAAATCTACCCTCAACAAATCGTATGTTTATTTATGCAATAACTTAGCACTTACGTACAACTGTTTTTTAAGTTCTGGCAAAATAAATTATTCTTATTCTATAATTATGTTATTGCCATGCCGTTTACTGTGATTCGGTGATTAATATCTTATGCGGGATTTTAAATATAATTGTACATGTGTAACAATTTAGTTCCGTATGTATATATGTAATGTATATACATTACATATACACATATATAATAAATGGTATATATAGAGAAGTAATAGCGATCCGCCCTCGCTTCGCTTCGGGAAAAATATCCTACCAGAACATTTTACCGGGATAAAAATATCCTATATGTTAATCCAGATCATATTGAATATGTGCAAAATTTCACAGAGTGAATCTGGTGAAGTTGTTGATAGAAAAGTATTTAATGGTGCGATTGCACTATATAGCAAAATAAGAAACTAATTCTCGACATGTAGAAGCCAAACGGCAATATTACAAGAAATTAGTGCAAAATAAAGGTGGTTAATTTTTTTGGCAATATAATTAATTATGATTTTAATAAATATTTTGGATTCATATGTACGTTTATTTTTATCAGTCTAATGAAATGAATATGATACTACAGAAAAAACTAAAGTATTTTTATAAAGTCCCTTTTTACAAAAAGTGTTATTGTAATTTTTCGAATTCTAATAACAGTCCAGAGTCAATAATATATCCTGCGTTGTTGGCTAGTCTCTTGCGAGATGGCCGCCGTAGCCGTAATTCGGCCAGGAGGACATTAAAGTCCACGTAAACCTCAATAAACACCGGACGGACCGCTAGTTATAAAAATCTTCAGATATTATTTCTTCTGTAATTTTACAATGCGTTTACAATGGTACATGAAATATTTAAGTGTTTAATAAACTAGTTAATTAAACAATTGTTCAATCCTAATACTCACACAAATTTGTATTCAATTAGTAACAAATTCATGTATCCAAATAAAATTTTAGAACCTGTTGTCGTAAAAGGACATTAAAAAAAAATACAGGGAGTTTTTTCTTTTTCTGGTATCATTACACGCACACTGATGCACGTGTCCCTACAGAGCTATTTCTAAACGCCACGCACACATGAATGATAAGTGGCGTCATACTGTTTGTTGCGTACACTCTATCTGCCTTTTGTGTAATCTGTGCTATTTGAGTTTGGGTCTATTGTAAATTTGTAAGTAACTCACAGTGCGATTTCATTGGGCGGCGCGGTGGCTCCCGCGCGGTATCCCGCAGGGCCGTGGTACTCGCGCGTGAACAGCAGCTCCGGCACCGGGATCGCACCGCGCGCCAGTCGCGACAGCACGGAGCACACCGTGCGCTTCACAAGAGACATGTCGCCGGTTGAGAATAGCTCGCACAGCGCTTGTTGGAGAAGCTGAAATTATAAGGGGGCCAATTCATGTAACTTAGTAAAATTCGAGTATCGATCTAGTCTCGTAAGATAAATGTCCTAAACGGTATTCACGTAACTGATAATTAGAGATCGGATAAACGGATGCATATTTACCTAAAGTTAAAAGTTGGCCAGTATGGATAGCACTTTTTTGTCGAATATATTCCGTGATTACGACCACAAATTCATCATGTGTTAATTTTTTTTATTTATTCTTTACCTAGACATGCCATAAAGCTGCGTAGGTTTTTATGGTATATCATTCATCCCTCTTAAAGTATAAAGAAATTCACATTCTATGAAAAAACGCACACTTTGGCACACAGGTATATTAGGTATACATAATGCCTTGTTACAACGTAATATGGTTGCTTTTCCCTACTTTTACTGTCAGTAATTTATGACGAAGCGAAAACAACCTTGTAACAAGTGTCAGATCAGGCCTATTAGACCTCAGGGAATATAAGCATTTTATAAGTGTGCGAGTGAGATGGCAAATTCTACCTGCTTAAAATTTAACGTTTAATTAATATTCAATATTAATCCCAGGATCCCGAGATTTTATTTTTAATAAAAATATTCTAAGAACCTATAATTTATTGGCCAAAAATCAACTTTAGGTAAATATGCATCCGAATATCAGATCACTACTGTAATAATACAATGGTATGAGCATGCGATTATACACTTTATTTATATCAGTTTAAAGAATCTTTATATATCATTTATAAAACACTTAGTCACTTACAATGAGAAATTATAGACCAGGTAACGGTAAAATAAAAAAATATTGCTGGATATTTCACACAGCGCTATCTAGCCCCAAACTAAGCGAAGCTTGTATTATCGGAACCAGTTAACTGATAGAATACTTATATACTTTTTTTTTGTAAATACATACTTATAATATACAGGTTGTTTGGTAATATACTGACGATATTCAAGTGACGGTTTCCTAAAACATAAAAAAAACTTCTCGAAAAAAAAATTACTAGTTATATATCAAATTTTAAAGAAAATTGACCAAATTTTGGTGATTAATTCGATATAAAACTTACTGCCTACTCTTGCGATCGACATCTAAAAATAAGGGTCGATTTAATATCTCTTTCGAAAATGGCTGCGGGTTTTGGGTTAGAAAGGGACGCAAGAGATATCTCGAGACGTCACCAATACAGTATCTGAGGTTAGATGGCAAGCATTATGCAATAGCACAACATAAGTTTAAAGTTAAAGTGTAAGTTACATGCCAAAATAAATTTCAAATTTCTATGGTAAACATTTCACAAATTTATTTATTATGCTCATCAAAATAACCCCTTTCATTTTTGTGGGTATATTATCAAACACCCTATATAGGAAAACATCCAGCCCCGGAACAAATATCTGTAGGTCATGCAAACATTTGTTCCCGCTAAAGTCTCCGCCTGCGATTATCAAAATGTGCAAGCTGTTTATCTATTTTTAGTTTGTTTTGAAGTTAGGTATTTTATTTTTAAGTAATGTAAAATCATGTTTTTAAATCCGGAATTGAATTACCTTAACACCAGCCGGGCAACCGTCTCGCCTCACAGTCTCAATGCCTTTCGCTTCGTAGATCGGCTTCTCCTGATCTGGGCTTTCGTACATATAGCCCACGTAACGTTTCTTGGTTTGCAGGATACATGGCTGGTACACCTGAAAAGTAATCCCACTAATATTATAAACGCGAATGTTTGTATAAATTTATGTGTTGATGTTTGTCTCTTTCACGTCGTAACGGCTGAACTGATTTCGACGAAATTTGGTATGTACGTAGATTATAACCTGGATTAACACATAGGCTACTTTTTGTTGACAAGCCACGCGTGCGAAGCCGCTGGCGGAAGCTAGTTTATAACAATAATATAACGTTTATTTCAAACAACAATGAGCACATCCAAAAATATGATTATATCCCATATCTATAAATACCTTAAAGTCTCTTCTTCTTCCTGCCATTTTCCCACATTACGCGGGGTCGGCAGAACATGTATTTTCTTCCATACCTCTCTATCAGCCGTCATATTCGTTGTCACTTCTTTCTTACTCATGTTCACACAGTCCATCCATCTCTTCTTCGGCCTTCCTCTACTTCTACATCCATCCACATTCATATCTAACACTCTTTTAGTCACATGATTACCTTAAAGACTAACACACTTAAAAACTAACACTTTTTTTGTGCACACACGCATTGGAAAGTGCACACAGGAACGGCTTCCCATTAGATGGAAAGACGACCTGATAAAGGTTGCTGGGAGCCGTTTGGTGCAGATCGCACAAGATCGATCGCTCTGGGAATCTATGGGGGGAGGCCTGTTCAGCAGTAGACGTCCTATGGCTGTAAGATGATGATGAACCTTCTACAGTTTCAGCGGGCAGCCCTAACTAATCGCGAAAAAAATCTTTATAAAATAGCTATTATTACATATTGGATTATTTAGATGATAAAGAAACTCGGGATTGAAATTGCTCCAACTCTATGAAAAATGTTAAAATTTAGACGTTATTTATTTTCTTTATTGTTATTTTATTTTATTTTTATTTTTATTTTTTTCAGGAAACTTACAGCTAGGTACACAGAAAAACTAATTATATTAAAAAACACGCAAAACAAACATGTATGCTTAGGGCCAATTACAAATTTCCACATTTAATTTTAAAAACGATTAGGTAAAAACACAGTTACCGTGGACGAAAATCGTTTGAAATTATAATAATAGTATTCATGAGAGTTTAGGTTGAATAATTGTCATTAAAGAATTTATCCGCAAGCAAGCGTTTTAACTTGCTTGTCGAAGTATTGAATAGATCAATATCTGCGTCTGCCAAAGTGTTAAGCGAGGCGCTTGCTCGAATAATAAATGCGTTCTGCCTGTAATTGGTTTTAACTAAAGGAACGTGCAAAATGTGTGGTCTCCTTATTCTGACTCTATAAGTGCGTAATCCCAGTAGCTCCAGTAACTCAGAGCAGTCAACCCTGCCATTTGCAATGCTCAAAAGATACGACAAATCGGAAATTTTTCTACGTTCATACAGGGGAAGGAAGTGAAATTTACGACACCTAGTTACATAATCAGGAAGATAAACTTTTGCACGAAACTGCAAGTAGCGCAAAAATCTCTTTTGTATTCCTTCTAAACGTGTAGAATACACGTCATAGCAGGGATTCCAGACTTGAGAGGCAAACTCCAAGTGACTACGCACATACGCGCAATACAGGATTTTGATGGTCTTAATGCTTGAAAATTCAGAAGACATTCTAAAAACAAAACCAAGCGCACGAGATGCTTTGTTCACAATGTTATCAATATGATCGTCAAATAGAAGTTTACTGTCAAACAAAACACCAAGGTCCCTAACTGTGGCTACCCTTGTAAGAGGTAAGTTGTGTAAGGTATAATTGAACTTGATAGTAATGGGCTTACGTGTAAAAGAGCAGACATTGCACTTGGAAATATTTAAATCTAACATGTTATTTATGCAGTAATTTTGAAAACGGATTAGGTCGTCCTGCAAATGATATGCATCATTAATAGTGTTAATTTTGTGTAGGATTTTCATATCGTCTGCATAAAGAAGAATTTTTGAATAAACGAAGCATGAGGAGATGTCGTTCACAAAAAGTGTAAAAAGCAAGGGGCCCAATAAAGATCCTTGAGGAACTCCTGAAGGGATGTACATTGGCAAAGAAGAATGCCCGCTAAGAACGACCGTTTGACATCTGTTTTGGACATAAGACGTGAACCACCTGAAAAGGTTCCCTCTGATGCCCATCTGTTGCAGCTTCTTTAATAAGACTAAGTGATCAATGCGATCAAAACATTTGCTGTAGTCAGTGTAAATTATGTCTACCTGCGAGGGTTCCGACATGAAGCGGGATACAAACTCAGTGCACAACAAAAGATTTGACGTAGTAGACCTACTCTTTAAAAATCCGTGCTGCTGCGGTGCAATATCTTATTATTCTAAGATCATTAAAAAAACCCGCCTTGTTTCTTGCCTTTCTTTCCAGGCTTGGTCGCGGAGGAACAGGCAGTAAAATTGACGTTCCAAAGTGATCCTTGTGATTTTAATGAATAAATACATTTTGGGTATAAGTACTGAGTAAGAAATCCGAGGATCTCCATCTTGGGGATTAATATAGTCGTGAGCCTATATGGTGGATGAGACTAGCGCGGGATCATGGGAACTTAGAGAGGCTATATTAGTGGGTGAAGTCAGGCTGTAGGTGATGATGATGACTAGTGGCAGATTTAGCAGCAGACTGAGTAGGCTTGAGCCTAGGGCGGCAGATTTTACGGGTGACAAATTTAAGGACCCTGTTTTTTTTTATTTGTCTTTTCCCCTCTTCCTTTCCATTGTACATTCAAGCAACGGTACCACAAACTTCTATATTCAATTGTAAAACACCGAATAGCATACCCACATTACCCCGCCTTATCGGACATGATTGAGCTTTGATTCGCTCAGAAATATACCCAATAACTATTTCTTTTGTAATTTCAACTAAATTATTGGATGAAGGACGGCAAAAATTGAACAGGCTATACTTGGGAAATATAGACATAGACAATAATTTATTTGCTAAATAGCACACATAATACATTTACAAAAGATTAATTAAAATAATTAACATAAAAATAACTATTTAAAATTATCTAGTTATAGTTACCCCTCACCCCTCTGCTTCGTTTTGCTGCTTTTCCTACAATTTAATCTTTGTTTTTTAAGCTAACACTGCAGTCTCAATATCGGCCGCCATGTTCGCTGTCTGTACTTTGAATTGGCATTATTAAATCACCTCTAAATCGGTGTGGACGTAATCAAAGTTTTATTTTAGAATCCATTTAAAATTATATTTTTTTAAAACCCATTAATACGTTCCCAAATCAAGAATACCTACAAGCAAAACAGAAACAAACAATATAATATAACTAGCTGACCCGCCCCGGCTTCGCACGGATGTTAATCAAAATTAAATATAGCCTAAAGCACTCAGGAATAGTTGAGCTTTTTATCAGTAAAATAATTATCAGTCTGTTCAGTACTTCCGGAGATTACCCATTACATACATACTTACAAACAAATTTTAGGGGTAACAAAGAACAAAATATATTTTCTATAGAAACTTTAACGACTCAGTCTTACCTCATGGGAACTGATTTATGAGATAAAAAGTAGCTTATATGTTATTCTAGGTCTTGAACAGATTTTTTGCAATGTTTGAGCTCAATCCGTTCAGTAGTTTTGGCGTAAAGCGGTAACGAAGACCCAAATAATTTTTCTATAGAAACTTTGATACCTCATTTTTATCTCATGGAAACTGATTTATGAGATAAAATGTAGCCTATAATGTTATTCTAGGTTTAGAACTAAACTTCTGCAAAGTTTGAGTCCAATCCGTTAGGTAGTTTTGGTGTGAAGGGTAACAAAGACCAAAATCATTTTCGTATACTTTGATACCCCATTTTTATCCCATGGGAACTGATTTATGGGATAAATGGTAGCCTACATGGTGATCCAGGTTATAATCTACGTATATACCAAATTTCATCGAAATCGATTCAGCCGTTGCGGCGTGATTGAATAAAAAACAAACAAACATCCAAACTTTCACATCATAAATATAATAGTGTGATGATCAATTTTCAACATGAGGTAGGTATGTTGTGTGGTATAGCAGCAAAAGGGCCTCGACTCAGCATTATGTCAAATGGGTTATCAGTTGACGCTGTTATTCCGCCAAAGCCGCTTGATCACCCACTAGACCCTGTGAAATGTGTAAATCCGCCACTGATGATGAGCGTACAAGCTATGTACCTTCTCTAGTTTGAGCGCGACCGGCGAAGGGTTATCGGCAGTAACCGCATCAGCTATTTCCTGTCCGATTTCAAAGGCTTCAGCGCGAGTCGCTCCCGGGACCAGGACGAACATAGAATCTGTGTCACCATACACCACCTGAAAAACAACACCAGTTTAGCGCGATGAAATGTATGGCCTAGTAATATACGTGTTTTGTTATGTACGACGTTAAATGAAAACACGGGTAGGGCTAATGGCTAGTATTGTTGTAAAATAGGTTTTTTCAAATTCATTACCATAGAAAAATTTAAATCCCAAACAACCTTAGTATCTAGTCTTAAAATATCAATGAAACAGCCTGTATAAAATCAGTAAAAAAAATCATATTCATTCATAATTATTATTTTTTTTGCCTGTTAAACTGACTAAGCCGCATCATCGCAAAGGCACCGCCCATTTACGTTAAAAATTGTTTATTGGAAATAAATCGATTACTGGATTTATATTTAAGTTACCGATATTAAATTTACCTCTTAAATGAGTTAATACGATATAAAATAAATAAATAAATAAAATGGCCTAAACCTAGGTCCAATAAGGGAATTTGTATGAACAGTCCTTGTTCTGCCATACTCCAAGTCTTCCAAATCCCCATCATCATATGTATCAGCTATATGTCATTTTCCATTGCTTAACATGGGCTTTCCTTACAGATTACGTAATTATTCACCTTTTCTCTCACCTTTAGATCTCCTATCAATCATAGAATATCCACTCCTGAATATAGGCGTAGGCGGCCTGCTCTCGGCTCCCAGAACCCTTAATCAGGTCGTGTTTCCATCTAATGTTATAAATATAAAAATCTAATAATTTTTGCCCCAATTACCGTTACTTTTTCGAGCTATCAGCTATGTGCATTGCCCTCTGCCACTTCAGTTTGCTAATGCTCTGAGGTGTATCAGTGAATTTGGTGTGTCTAATACGGATTTCCTCATTTCTGATTCGATCTCGTAGAAATACCAAGCATAGCCTTCTCCATAGGAAGCAGCGCGACCTTGAGCCTTGTTATGAGGTCCATAGTTAGATTCCCATTAGATCCTCGCTGTCATAATATTATATTGTCAAAGGAAAAAACTGCAATACCTTAACATTCCATTTGGAGTTATTCTTGACGAGTTTGATAGCACGTTCCAACGTCTCCCTTCCTTTGGCCACCACGCTGTCTCCCACTTCGATGCACGGCATGCGACCACTGAAGTTGGCCGCTGTGTACCCGTATGTCACGTTTGCTATCAGCTTTAGACCTGAAAACAAATGTGTTTTGAAGTGAACCAGTTTAGTACAATACTTTTTTTTAACGATATGCTTATTTTGAGTTTAGCAATCTTTTACTTTTTTTGTTTATGGACATGTACAAAGGCAAGCTTAACCCTAATACGAGTTTTCTCCAAAATGTGGTGTTCAATCTCTATCGTTATCCCAGGTAACATCAGATGGTTCTGCAAAGTGGTCTAAGTAGGAACAAAAACTCTTTTACTTCAAAAGAAATAATATTCTCTTAGATGTTTCCTTGCTACACTTTGTATAGCCAACTCAAATGGGCCCATAGAGGTAAGAAACTAACCCAACTGCCTAGAATGCATAGCCTTCTTCACCGCCTCATTAGTCTGCTGCTTCATGTTCTTCTTCACCGCCTGTCTCGCCGCTAGGATCCGCCGGAGCAGCGCGGGCAGCACGCCGCGTCTGACTGACGGCTTCACGAACCCGACGCCGACTGGTGACCAGTGGACTAGCCCCTTCTTTACGAGAGCTTCGAGTTTGGATTTGGGGATTCGAAGACGCCATGCGCCGAATTCGTAGGCTGCATCGCTGAAATAAATGAAAATAAAAACATCATTTGAAAGAATGTTGGGTATCAATAGGGTGAGGCGAGTGTTGTTTAAAGCAGATACTTTGACTTTTCTTGCATGGTACCACGATGAAAAGTAGCCCCTAAGGAATTATGCACACGGCGTATTTTAAATACGCTCACGTACAAACTTTGTACGTGCGTTTGAATCGATACAAATGCTGCAATCTGCTTTTTGGGCCTCTACTGCACCGTCACCGAAAACATGCGCTGTGTGCATAGGCCCTAAGGTATTCCAGGTGACGAATTATAGTACATTTTGTCAGTTCAGTCTTTAAGACCTGGTATAACTACACAGTTCGAAGCATAAAAAAATGCATTTATTATGAATCACCTATGGGATTTTTATGGTGTTACACAGGGTATAACTTCTTGTCATATGCTGTTTCTAATTGTCAATTATCTAAAAAAGTAAAACCTATCTCGACAATTTATCAAGTTAAGACTTACCCATTCATATTTTGCACTCTGCCGATGCAGGTGGAGAAGCAATAGTTGTAAGCAATCATCATGGATGGATACAAACTTTGGAAGTCCAGAATTATCATCGGGTCTGTGTAGTATCGAGATTCTGAAATATACAAGAACTTATAAAATATACAAAAATGGCAGGTTCCAATTAAAATCTTCAGGTTTGTGGTTGCTACCTCTGAACTGACTTTTGAAAGTAAACTCTAGTAAACAACGAGTATGTGTGTATCAAATGAAATTACTAAATTGGCGCTTTTCTTTCTCCAGCGGCCATAATTTTTTCAACTAATATTGAAATATCAGTTCATACAAACAATATTTGCTTGGAAAGTATTATGACTATAAACTCGACCCGAACCTCGATCTCGATCAGATCAGCTATTCTTTTCTTTGGCTCATCATCATCATCATCATCGTCAGCCCTTCTCATCCCACTGCTGGGCATAGGCCTCTCTTTGTTGTCGCCATTCGCCTCTGTCCTGCGCTGTTCTAACCCACATACGACCTGCGATTTTTATAATGTCGTCGACCAATCTTGCCAGAGGTAGACCTGCGTTCCTGGTTCCATCTCGGGGCCACCACTCAGTCAGCACCCTGCTCCACCACTCATCACCGCGCCTAGCCACATGTCTTTGGCTCACATATTATAAATATTCTAGTTTAATTAATATGTTAGCATGTAGTTTCTGTGTTTGTTACTCGTCTACTTTCTGCCTGTCGCCTTTTATAAGTCATCGCTCCAGCGGTTCGGTTCTTCAGCATATATGGCCAGTCCACTGCCACTTCGGCTTGCTAATAATAATAATAAGTTTACCTGGTTCGAATATAAGCGGTAAGCACTCCGGAGCGCGCATCGCCGCTCTTTGCTTGACGGTCGGTGACAAAGCGATTAAATTGAGAGGTCTCGCCGCTCGTAACATCAAGGATTCCACTCGGAACTGAGAACCTCTGGATAACACCTCCCACCATTGCAAGCCAAATAGTCTAGCTAGTTCTGATGTTCTGTCTGACAAAATAAATACATTGCTTTTGTTAGATAGAAGATTTATTAGAAAGGATAGTATTGATTGTCACCGAAACATGAATACCTTAATTTTTCAACGTTAAACATTATCATAACATTAATACAATAACGTAGAAATTTTAAACAGTTATACGGAAGTTTCTGACTGCAAAGCAAGGGTAATTGCAATAGCACATTGACAACTTACTTATAATATCAAGTTTCTCTAACATTCTCACAGTTCCCGACAGCCTTGTCAAGTAATACTCGCACGGTATCCACCTCAGTATCCTAGACTCGTCTCCCCACCACTCCGCCAACTGAGCGTAACTATACAACGGTACTCTTTCCTTCAAAACCTCATACATACAGTTCTCAAAACTGTAGCTAGACAATGCTAGCTCATGGCGAAACAAACGCCAAACGTTGAACATCACCCGTCCAATGATTCTACCTTCGTAATCCTTTTCGTTCTCCTGCCTGAAACGTTTTTGCCGATACTTTTCTGTGATTCGTGAGATTTCCTTTACGATTTCAACGTCTAGGAGCTGTGCTCGCTCCAAAAGGTATCCCCACGAATTCATTTCTATCTCGTACCCGCACATTATGTCTGGATCATGTTGTTTTACAAGTTTTATCGCTCCTTCTATAATCTCATGTTCATTACTAACGTAAGTAACATTTTTGAATATACACCTGTCTAGGTATTTAGGCGGAGATTTGTCGTCGACGACTAATATCTCAGTAAGGTTACTTGGCAAGAAATGGTTGGGTGGAGCGTCATTTGTGACGGTAACAAATATGGCTTCTATAGCATCTAGCGCTGGATCTGGGTTCAAGTCTCCTCTTACGCATGTGTGTACTTCTATCAGCATTAGTGTAAGGAAATTCGCCTGGAAATAATAATTGGGAACATACGCAAATAGGATTAAGATATAATCTTAAGCCCACTTAGGAAGAAACTAATGATGAAATTAGCAAAAGCAATATCGAACATATGAGCAAAACAAAAAAGTTCAAAATCAATATAGCTGATATAATAATCATACATCAACTGTAGGCGCCTCTATGGAGCATGTTTCATTCTGGACGTTGTTGCTACCAAAACATAGAAATGATCCATCGGGCTGCATTGTTACTTGTAGTGTACTGTCTAAACTTGTTTTATCCTGTTCAAAGAGAAAAAAATATTACTTTTATTAGTGTGGGGTATTGTGTTAGGTATATCAGAATTAAATATTACCTTATCATTACTTTCCAAGCTACTAATGGTATCTATTACATCTTCGTGTAGTCCCAACGCTTGAGAATTATCAAGTTCTTCTATATTTTTACTTATATCTTCCAATTTACTTTCAACTTCAGTACATTTGGCTTTGTTTTCGATCCATTGTATGACTTCTTTGCTAGTTGGCGGTCTTTTAACAGGTTCTAATATACAAGTCTTATTACCCGCCAACAGATTTCTTAGACATTCAGGTTTTATAGAATCTTGATACATTTCATTCATTTGCATGAAGAGTAAATGACGCCATTCCTCTAAGCCTGTGTCTGCAACTTTCTCAAACGGTTTTTGATCTCGAGCCAATCTGCTGTTTAATTTCAGAACTAATTGACCTATTTCAATTTTGGCACCAACATCCTTGTGGTCTGAGTAATAAGGTTCTGGGTAGACTATTTTAGGAATTTTAAATTGTCCAAGAGTGGCTGCGATGTAGCCTTTTGTAGGTGGTTTTATTTTCGGTGTTATTATTTTAACAGCATGATCAATACCTTTATAATTGTCTGTTTCAATTCCTTTATAATGAGTTTTTCTTTCAATGTCTTCTCTTAGTTCATTATGGTCAAAATTTTCAATTTTAACCATTACTTCATGACTTTCAACTATTTTATTTTCAGGCGTATTATTTTTTCTGCCTTCTAAAGATAAATCAAACACTTTAGAAGTATAAAAGCTCACTATTCCCGAATTATCTTCTGGTGAAGAATCTGAATTATTTATAAATGAGTCATCTGGAAGAGGATTCGCATTATTACTATAAATTTTTGATGGTCCCGCTTTGGGTAAATAATTGTTTTGTATATCATACACTTCTGCTGGATCTAAATGCAAAATCTCGCTATTTTTTGATACTTTCTCAACTAAATCTAATATGGACGGACTTTCCATTTCATTTGGTACTTCTTGGCATTCAGCTGTTTCTACAATGGATTGTTCTAAAATACTTTTAGGTTCAACTTTAACAGCTCTCCTTATGTGCACATTTGAAATCTCTTCTACAGTTTCTCTTGAAACATTAATTTCATCTAATTCACTAGTATCCATTTTGCTATCTGTATCTTCACCAAGTTTCACAGCATCTTTCTTTTTAGCCTTAGGTCTAGACAACCCAAGTTTGAATGGTCTCATTTTTCTTTTTCTAACTTTTTTAACGTCTGCAAGAAATGTATGGTTAATGTATGCAATTAAATATTATAAGTAAAGAGAAAAAATGCAAGAACAGACTTACGATCGTCATCACAAGTCCCATCTAGTTGTGGTATGTTAGCGCCGTCCCAGAATGAATCATCCCACATGGGCGCGCTTTCATCAGGATTAAGGCATATTGTTTCATCATTATATGCTTGTGAATATTCATCATCATCAACTAAATTGAGTTCATCTTTGTCTTCATCGGCTGGTGTGCCCATAATGCTATCATCTTCTACAGGTTTTTCATCCATGTCCTGGAGGATATCTACTAGATCTAAATCTTCACTGTTCACTGAAAATAAAAAGATTACTCACCAACAGGTTAACAAAATTTCTCACTATACATAATATAACATGTAAAGAATACTGACACATAACTTGACTATAGTGAAGACTGCAATTAAGAGCCAAACTTTCATCAACAATAGTATTATCCAAATCATTAACTAAAGTTTCATCGAAATCCCTTTTGTTTGTTTCGTTAATATTGGCACCAAGTGTTGCATTAGGTAAATGCACACTAATATCTACTGCATTAAACAACTGAGATCCTTCCAAACTCTCAGCTGGATAATAAACCGCCTCCATGACCTTTTGCACATTTTTATTAGTAATGACAGGTTGATCAACTAAATTAGACATTTTGATTAGAAACATTTGCTCGAACTTGTAATGGGATTCTGTCTCTTCCGCCGTGAATCTCCCTTGAGAGAGAGATTTTGAGGCTAATGACATGTTCAACTGCTTGCGCCTTTCAATCTCTTGGTTCCATACTTCTTCCAGCCCTGGGTTTTCAATACCATCACCTTTACCAATTCTTTGGCGGTTTATAATATGAGATGCTACACAGTCCGCTTCATAAAAACATGAGCTTTCAGCTTTCAGTTGATCATTAGTACTTTCTAAAGGATCATTGCTACTTTGTGACATACCCAACCTCCGGAATTTAACAGTTTGTAAGTCTATATTACTCATGCCAAAGAGATTGAAGTCTATAAAGAATTGAAGTGTAAAGTTGAGGTGGGACTCATGAGGCTGGAATGGCTGACCAAGTATGGCTCCATTGCTGCATAGTTCCACTGCCTGCTTTAATAGTCCAGGATTGTATAGAAATACTTTAAGATACAAGTGTTCTTTGTCATGAAATCCATAAAATGGTCTGGAAATAAAAAGTATTGTGAATAGTAAACAATCTTTAACGAAACAAAGACAGGGCTCTTAGATACTGCCTTGGGGTACTTTAAAATAAAAACATAATAGATGGCGTATTTTCTATTTTGTCATCACCAAGAGGATTTATAAATGTTTACAAATAAAATTTAAACTTAGAGTGTTCATTTGTTAATGTGTAAAATGTTTTCTGAGATATCTATCACCAAAATATCAAACAGAAACAGTGTTGAAAACTGATGAAACAAACAAGAACCATTTGAACAATAAATAATATTCTTTTGGTACTTACAATCCTTTGACTAAGGATATTTTGTAAACATGTTGATTTGCTGATGTTGCTTGCTTGAGAGCTATATTCAAGGCTTTATCCAAGCTTGCTGCTATCTATAATAATTACAAGAATATTTTATTATGGGAAAAATCTCTTAGGCTTAATAGCGATGATCACAGGGTGGGTGAGTAGTCAGCTGAAATACAGGTTAGTAACTTTGCAGTTCAAAATGTTTATCTCATTTATAAATTTTTGTTAATCTCTAATTTTGATTGATGTGCCATGGTACTCCTAGTTCCTGATAATGTGTGGGGCTATACGTGTGACTGTTTATTTTATAAATTGTTCTCACCTGATATAAATACTGGGGTTGTGGGTTTGAAGAGGGGCATGGTATGTAGAAATATGGAAATACTCCATGAATGTGTAGACATGCTTTATGACCTTCAGGGGTAGGGCCAAATATCCTCAGAACAGGGACCTAAAACATCATGAATGCTGTTTAACCATCAAGTAATGGTAAGGATTGTTCTGTTCAGAGTGGTATTGAAAAGGTGTGACAGTGAAATGTAAGTAGGTACCTTTGATATGAAAGACGAAGTAAATACCCTACTTAAAATTTAGTAATCTACTTATTATATCTACTTACAAGAAATTTAATAAAATATACGATTTATAGTTAATTACGATTAATATGTAGATTAGGTAATTACTTCTTCTTTCGTATCAATGGCACTTACGTTTAATTGTATTGTAGTTCAGTCAGAGTGATCTGCGCATCGCTATCTGCTGCCTGATTCAAGAATTCTCAAGTGCAGGTGGTTGGGCAAATTAACAATCTACCTATCACTTCATGCCAATAGTTACCTGTTTTATATCAGAACCTCTGAAATCTGAGTAGATAACATCGATACCTGGTATTGGCCTGGTTAGGTAATGGTCGCAAACCACAGTTCTTACTGAGAATTCGGGGCTTATCAGGGATGCATCTGAAAATTATGATTTGGTTAGGATCTTAAGACAAATAATTGAGTTCAGCGTTGTATTGTTATAGGTTCTTACCATTTGCTCCACTCATTTCAATAATAGATAAATAGCTAAGTATTTCTCATTTTTATCAGTACACACTACGCACAGAAAGATACAGTACAGAAAGAAGTTTTTCTAACAAATCACTTTACAAAGTTTACAATACAAGTGTGTTGTGTTGTTGTGATGTGAAGTGCGCAGTAAATCGAATTGCGGCCAACAGCTGATGTGAATGACTGATTAATCATAACAAACGTCAAACTTAAAGTCGTCATAGACTATAAAACTAACTTTCAACATTCAATTACTTAAAGCTAGCTGACCCATCTTGGCTTCACCACGCGCGATGCATCACAGTCCTTACTTTGCATAACGAATTCGTTGATCCTTTATAGCTATCCAGTAGTGTAGGTAATTAAATTTTGGATGGAGATGATAAATATGTGAAAACACCAAACTGTATCCCCCGATTTTGTTATAATTTGTTTTTTGAATTGCCTCCCACTATGGAAGCAATTTTAAAAACGTATTCACGTCAAAAACTTCTAGCCACTCTAGGCATATTACATTACTGCAGCGGCTAGCAAAAGAGGCGTTGTTATAAGAACGTGTAAAGGTGGGCCGAGGTGAAGCCGAGGCAAACATACGTAAGTCCATCAATGCCTAGTTGTGGCCAACACCACAACTAGTGGTAGTTGTCTCAATTAAAGCACGGAAATTATACAATAAAATTACTTTTCAAAATCAATGACGAACAACAATAATTTTTTCCGCGTTAAAGTGTTCATTTGTTTTTTTTTTTCACTAAACAGCTTTCTATTTGCAAGCCAGTTCAAAATTTAAATAAAGCCTTTGATAATTTACCTCCTTAGCTGCCATATTTAGGAGTAAAAGATCGTTCCATTTGTAAATTACATGACAGATTAATATAATTACCTATATTAATAAGAGTTTAATAGGTAGTTTATTTGGCCACTAAACCACGACAGATATGGATTTTCATACAACTTTTGCCAGCCGCTGCTCGCGAGTATTTGGCCAGTACAGCAATTTCGATTGATCTCAAAGGTTGTCAAAATAATGGTCAAATTTCCAAGCATGTTTGAGAAAAATACGTAATTGAATATTAGCTGACCCACCCGCGGCTTTGCACACGTGGTTTGTCAATAAAAACATTACCACATTATTCCTTCTGCGCAGTCGGCACAGTAGCGATGAGTAACTCCGGAGTAAGTGAATGAAATGAGTCGATTCAGCACTCGGAGTTGATAGTCTTATTGATTCCGGCCAATAGAGCTTGGGTTCGGTTTAGTTATTTGCTTGCTTTGATTCCGACTCCGAGGAATCATTAATTTCTTCGATTCGGCCGGCTCCGTTCGCTCACTAAGTAGGCATGGAAATGAATGCTTTTTTAAATCATTTTCATTGACATCGACAATAATTTTCTTTAAATTATGTAAGATTTTTGACATTATTATTCATCGTTATGACAAGGCTCTTTTCAATATATAATAATAATTTATGTATAGGTAATTACCATATTAATATTTATTATTATTATTAACTTTTTCATTTGGCGCGACGATCTGGATGGACCAATCTGACTGGCAGGAGATTTCTGGAGAACGCAAGGAATGGAAGGAAATGAGGGAGACCTTTGCCCAGTAGTGGGACAGTATAGGTTATCAAAACAATTTATCATATACCTACCTAATGGTTTTTTATTACATGCATAAGAAACAATCTTCTGGCCCACCTGATGTTAAGTGGTAACCATCGCCTATAACAGAGAATTGCCTCGTAAGTCACGCTCGCTAAAAATGTGCCCTACGATGGACTGCCCTGCGTCCATCAACTTATTTCCTATATAGTCCTATTAAGCACATACTTGTAGAAACTTCTTTAATCTGTGACTTACCAACCTAAAGCAAGGTTTAAACTATTGTGCGCACCAAGAGCGAGACGACACGCACACCCCGATACTATTACTAGAAACGATTAACGGTCGACTAAGGAAGGATTTATGTATTCCTTTGATTCTTTTACGCCGTACGTCTACGGAGTATAAGAATCAAAGCAATAGAGGAATCATTAAGAGGCATCAGATCGGATGGTGGAGTCGGAATAAGTGAATACATTCACTTTGAGGAATAAGGAGTAGGTACCCATGTTTACGGCATAGAGTAATACTACATTGGGGAACTGGGACGTTGGGCGAAAACTGTTGAGGTTTTCCCGGGTCACTATAAACATTATTCGATTGATAGCCTGGGAAAATTTTTCATTCAACTGAAGTTCGTTTAGACATATCATGCTTACTCGCTCACTGTGTATTTTATTCATTCTATTCTCTTTGGCTCGCTCACTCGTTCTCCCGGTCTTCAAGAAAATTGGCCGTGTTTACGCCGTGGCTGTGCGTGCTATGCTACTTTTGAAATTAATTTGTAGAGCGTTCAAACTAAAAATAATTCAAACAAAAGTTCATACTTTCCCCTTTCTAAATTTTCAAACAATAAATCCTACCATGGAGTGAAGTGGTTGCATACATCTGAGTATAACAAAAGAAAATGTTGTGCATTTTCGACGAGGGCCAATACAAAAACACACGTATTTCTACCAAAAGATAAGTTGCGAGAGTTAATCAACAGTGTAATGATGGATGATGAAGAGGCTGATCTGCGTGAACAAATATTTCACAACAATGTCAGGGAGCAAATTGTAAGTGGTAATTCGTTCTACAATTGATTTTACGCATAAATGTATTTTTTGATGTAGAGACTGATAACGTTGAATATTCTTATAATTTAGAATATTCAACGTTATCAGTCTCAGTAATAGCAACGAGAAGTTACAATTTATAGATTCAATGCAGCTTGAGTCAGATGCTCTGACTAGACACTTTATCATCAACCACAGCCCAACTTCACCCACTGTTGGGTATATGCCTCCCCAAGTTTGTGCTATTCACCACGATCCCGCGCTAGTCTCATCCTGTGGCGGCCCGCGACTTGTAACCATGTCGTCTACCCATCTTGCTGCTGGACGTTAAACCCTTCTTGGCCACCATTCAGTTGCTGCCCTGCTCCACCTGTCATCACCACGTCCAGTATTGGGCAAGTGTCCTGCCCAATACCATTAGACTAGAAACTTACAACTCACAAATATATACACCAATTGCAACATCCCCTTTAGCTCTTTAGAATTACTAATAATAAAGACATATATTTTTTTTATAGGGTATAGTTCACAACTGTGCAATTTTTTTGTTGTTAATATTGTTACTTTTAGACCCTACGTTAGAACTAAACTCAAATCTGAATTGGGACATTGATTTTTATTAGGTTCTATATTGCCAAAATATAGAACCTATATATGCCAAAAAATCTAAGCTGAAGTCTTGGTGCAGGCTTGAAAACCAGTCCACAATACTATGCCTTACTTTCATAATATACCTATAGATTTATTTAGTGCCAACATAAACAGCGATTACAGCTTATAAGGTACGCTTAGGTAATATCATCAACTTTGTTCCAGATCTTTCTGCTCCTCTTCATCCTACTATACCTCCTATCATTCATGCTGATAGAGAAGTTCAGACGAAGAGACAGCGAAGACTACCTCACAGGAGATGAAGACGAGGTTAAAGTGTACAGGATAAGCCTCTGGTTGTGCACATTCGCTCTAGCCGTGTCGCTTGGTTCAGCTTTCCTGCTGCCAGTGTCTATAGTCAGCAATGAAGTGTTGCTGTTGTACCCTAACAGCTATTATGTAAAGTGGCTCAACAGTTCATTAATCCAGGGTAAGTTTGAAAAAAAAAACTTCTATTATACATTTTCTTGTATAAGAAAATGTATAAGTAGAAGTTTGTACAGTTAACAATATGAGTTGATTAACATATTTCAAATACTCAATAAATCTGTAATCAGCATTTTTCTAGTTGTATACAAAAGTTTTCCTTGGTTCGAGATAAAAATGGGTGTCAAAAACAAATGTGTCATACAACATCAAACACATTAAAGTGTAAAATAATATTTAATTAATCGCTCACAACCATACACAAATGTATTGGTGTAATCCTTGATGGGTAAGTTACTAGCAAACCCTATATTATATTATTAACTTTGTTACTTATACATTATAAGAACTAGGTATGTTATACATACATACTTATAACTTTTTAGAGATACCTTTAATAGGCTGAAACCTAATTTTAGTATAATTTAACTGTTGTATACTTGTAGCATTATTTCCTTAAAATTAAATAGCTTTTAAATAATCAACTTATATTGCTGGCTGTATCAGACACGTTTGTGGATATTGGTTGAATGTATTACTTCAAAGTTGTCTATTTGTTAATAATTATCGTTGTTGCAAAACGCCTACGTTTAATTGCTCTAAGACAATAACTAAACAAACCCTAATTAGGTTGTAAACCTGTAGGAGGTTTTCCATTTATTAAAATAAAAACTAACAAAATTAACTGATTGAAAAAAAAACAGCAATCATTATTAACACAGATAAAGTAAAGTATATCCTGGCTATTTACACTATTTTTATTAAAAACAGGATCTTTACCATTACATGAAATTTGTGAGTTTTGAAGTGTCCCTATATTTTAACACAATCACAAAACAGATAGGTACAGAAGTAAAGTTCGGACAGATTTTGATTGTAATTATCGCCTGTTGTAACTAAGCTTAACTTTTGTATTATTCTGTGATTGGATGCAATCATGGCAAATATCCTATTTTTAGTGAAAATAAAGTAATTACTTATTGGAAAACTTGTTCTAGGTTAATGTTGTTTGTTAGTTGGACTTATGCCTAAAACATCTGCATAAACACTACCCACGTTATTGCTTTAATACAATACAATTAAGCTCATGCAATTTCTACTTTTAATTCAAATTGTAACAAGTTAAAAGCAGTGTGTAAATGTGTTTTGTTTGTCTTGGGTACATTTATTTAGCTGTTTCCATTCGTACAAGAGGCAAACTGAGACTGCCTGTGTCAGTCCATATTAGTTTATATACTTATGTCACTCTTTACTTTACCGGACTATAATGATCTGGCCAAAATACTATTTAGATTCAATGACTAGAGCAAGAAGCATATTGCAGTTTGCCTAGATGTTCTGTACAGAAAAGTTGCTATGTTAAGTGATGTTCCGTGCGGTCACTTTTAAGATAGGTAGTTGCTAAATCTTGGAAAATAAAGGGGAGACCTTTGTCCAGCAGAAGAATAATATAAGGTTAACAAAACCGCTGGTGAAATGTTTAACTGAGCGCTCTCGTGCATCAGCAGCGCGCGAGCGATCGATGTAGTTTTTTGACTGACTAGTTTTTTTCGACAAATGTCATATAACAGAATACAGAATATAGATAGAATATTCTTTCAGAAATTTGAAAACGCGGTGGTTTTTAGGGTTCCGTGCCTCAAAAGGTAAAAAAGGAACCCTTATAAGATCACTCTCTTGTCCGTCTGACTGTCCGTGTGTCACCACCGATTTTCTCAGGAACGGGTGGACCTAGCAAGTTTAATTTATACCAGATACTGAGGTCTATTAGTCCCTATTATTTTTATTTATTTATTTATTTTTAACCTGTGTTGTCCCACTGCAGGGCAAAGGCCACCCTCCCCTCTTTCCAGTTTTTTCTGTCCCTTGCAGTAGTGGACCAGTCTGGTAAATGAAAGTGGTAAATAGTGAATAGTCTGATAAATAATAAAAATAGTCCCTATTAGGTGTATAAAAATCAAGGTCCTGAGTCAACAAGATAAATAGATATGAGCAAATTTAGATTTACGCGAAAAGTTGTGAGTACCAAAATTTACCTTAATTTTCAACATTTTTTATTTTTCGGAATATTCCTTTTACTTGTGCTGTAAGACCTTGCTTTTAACCAAAATTCACAATTCTAAGTCAACCGGAAGTACCACATAGGCTTTGGGTAGAAAACCTATATAGTAGTTTCCGTTGACCTAGAATCACGAATTTGGCAAAAAGCAAGGACAAGCAAAGCTTACAGCACAAATAAAGAAAAAAATACCAAAAAATAAAAAAAGTTGAAAAATAAAGGGTGACCCCATACATACATAGTTGACGCCAATTAAGATAGTCCTCTGAGTTGTATGGGGGCTCATACAATTTATTATAGATAATGGTACGGAACCTTCGTGTGCGAGTCCGACTCGCACTTGGCCGGTTTTTTTAAACTTGTGGTTTCCTAAGAATAAAACCTAACTACAAAAGAAAAGGTAGCTGCCCTCTATGGGGTAAAATTTTGCCTGACTCTATGTATACGTGAAGAGAAAACTTTCTACCCCTTTAAGTGTAGTTTAAGTTTATATTGAGAAAATCAAACTTAATAAATAAAAATGAATTACGGTCGTATTTCGACCATTGCAACTGTGCACTGGCAACTGGAAGTAGTAATAATTTATGTTGCATTAGACTTGGTCTCAAATATTTACCCACGTCAAATTGTTAATGTAAGTTCATTCAGTAGACACCTATTATGTACGTAAACATTACGAAACCTTGGCCAGCCTGATGAATTGAGTTGTACTGCTATAACCTAAATTATTATTCATTGCAACATATTGTTTATTGACATTCCAGCTACCAGAATAATTTATTATGTATGTTCTACTCAAATCCAATTTAATAGATAGTCCTCCAATTAATTAAATATGTCCATAGAATATATTGATTGAACCAGTCTCAAGGGCCTTGCTGATAAATATTTATTTTATGGTAAAGTATTAAAAATATACTAAGCCCTGTTTGCACAACCACCCCTAAACGTATTTAGCGACTAAACATGTTTAAATTTGACGTATTTGTATGATTTGGCAACCCTCTTATATATATTTAGACGCTGAATACGATCAGGCTTCGTTGCGCAAGTCGCCCTAAGAATGCAGTATCTAATAGTTTGTACTGATCATACTATATTTATTCAATATAAATGAGAAACTTCGCGTTCCGATATTCGTTGGTGTTTGTCGGTCAATCAAACCGTAATCATGACCAAAACTGAGGGTAGTTTAGAAGCAAGCAAAAATTATGTCTACCCTGAGCCCACACATGAATTCTTAATATCGTGGGTATCAGAAACTGGGTACCGTGCTACCACAACATCCAGATCCGAATAAAATTTAAGTGGATTATACATAATTCTTCCCGTATTTCGCAATCTCTTGCGTCTACTCGCCGGCCGCACCAGAGGCCGTCTTGATACGGTCTTTGCTCAAAGATTTCTAATTTGTTCCAGGATTATGGAACCACGTGTTCTTATTCTCAAACCTGTCGATGTTCGTGTTCCTGCCATTCGCGTATCTGTTCTCGGAATCGTCTGGTTTCCCCGGCAACCGGGGGCTGAGGGGCCGGGTGTACGAGACCTTCCTGGTGCTTGCATTACTGGGAGTGCTGATGTTGGGACTTGCATATGTCGTGTCGGCGTGGCTGGAAGGCGACCGCTCCAGTATTGATGCTTTACTAAGTGAGTATGATGGAACTGTTGTTAAATGTGATTTCTCGGCTGAAGAGGGAGTGTATAAAATCTATCCAATTACAAGGGCGGTCCAGGATCGTTACTAACCCCCGACTCAAAAATAGGGCTGTTCTAAGTTTGAGCCCTATGTATGTTTGTCTGTAGCATCGTAGTTTCCAAACAAATGGACCGATTCGGACGCGGTTTTCTTATATAAAAAAAACATCTAGCTCATAACCTTTCTACTTCCTTACAATGTTGTCTTTACTGGTTGTATTCTGTTTTGTGTATCGTAGTAAATAAAAATAAATATACCTAAGTAAGTTTAACTGGTAGTTCTTAGTTATGTGTGGCTCAACAGATTCGAAGAGTATCAGCCCTTTTATTTTTTGATGAAGGGATCTCAGCTGTACAATGTTTTATATTTTTACTAGTTTTTAATTGTCTACTAAGTAGTATTAAATTAAAAATTAAATAACTTGTATTGTATTAATTTATTCGCCAAAAAGTTACATACTAACATTAATACATAAAGCACTGAAGTTTGTGTCGAAGTCTCGAGGTTTGTAGAAGAATAAAAACAGTAGTATTTACTAGTTTCGCAGAAATAAAAAAGTATCGAGGGACTCATTGTGACAGGCAAAGGATAAAGGGGACGCCCTAAATGCTGGTGTGACCAGATCTCGTAGTAATTTGGAAATGCTGGTGAACCAAGCACAATCAAGCTATCGATTGCTCCAATTGAATTTCAAAAAGACAAGGCTATGGATATAAGTCACAATCCTCGAGTGTCCGACTTAGAGCGACTTGCGCAACGATGCCTAAACGTATTTAGTGCCTAAATATGATTATGAGAGTTGATAAATACGTTTAGGGATCGTTATGCAAGCCGTTAGGAGGATAAAGGGCTTCATACACGGCAGCTATAATGTATATTAATATACATTACATTCCGGGATGTATAGCTTTAAATTATCTTAATGTATCACACACACAAAAGGTAATGTAATGTATCTTTCTCTTCATTCCATTGGTCTACGTTTCGATTGACGCACTTTCCAGCTGTAAATAAATGTGTATTTTTGTATCGCTTCTGCCGATTTCTATGGAAATATGTAATGAGATGTATTGTGCATCTCTTAAATCTACATGTAGGTACATCTTTACATTATAGCTGCCGTGTGTGAAGCCCTTAAGGCAGAGTAAGTTTTCTAGACTTTAAAACTTAGCATTCGTTTACGTATGGCAATAGAAATTTATATTTTCATTCGTTTGTTTACGAAATGAGTTACTACCTATATCTATGAATTGACATAAACACCCAAGTGGGTATCATTCTCCGAGGTATCATTATAGTAAATCCGTGTTCAATTGAGCGTGAATAGAGCGGGCATGTAATTGTATTGTTTTGTTACTAACTGCGATGTAAATGGTGGCTCTAGGTGCGCCGCCGGAAACATAGGTACTGTTATGTGTGATGACTAAAAGAGTAGCAAACGAATTGTGGTTAAATATTTACCTTATTCCAACTGATCTATAAGCAGGAAATATTTAACACATCGCAGAAATATCTGTTTAAAGAATAACACTTTGTTGTTAGTGGTTCAGGTAACATAGGTTACCGGTGAAATACAGGTATCTAAGTATAGTCTTGTGCGGTAGTGGTGTAGTGGCTAGTGACCCTGACTTCGAATCCTACGATCGTGTGTTCAAATCCTAGCCAGAACCATGTATTTTTTTGCACTCAAAATTTATGTTCGCATTTTTATACAGTACACAGAATACTTTATTGGCGAGAAACTAGAACATGAAGTTCTAGTAAAATGTTATTGTGGAACTCGGTAATCTGATTTATAGAGGACGTTGATACTTGCGACACATTATTTTTAGTCTTGTGGGTATCATAGTCTTTAATTTTGTTTATGTACAATTGTACATGTTTAATGTTTCAAATAAAGATATTTCTGAAAAAAGCTGTTCCCCGCGGCTTTGCACGCGTGGGGTGTTAATAAAAGTATCATATGTCTCAATCCAGATCTATCTACTAAATTTCATCGAAATAGGTAAAGCCGTTTAGTCTTGAAAACGAAACAAACAGTCATTATCAATTTGTATATATTTGTATGGATTCATTAAAAGTTGTTGCTATAAGTAATTTTTTATGGAAATTTTAAACAACATAGTTAAAAACCTTACGGTATTTTTTTTACAACCTCTTAACAAAAATATTGGTAGAGTCCGCCAAATCTAAAAACTGAACGCCCCTTCATTACGTCAAAGAGAAATGTTGTTTATTCACTGACATCACAAGGTTCATTTTGAAATGATTTGCTATGCGTCAACTTCTAAGTAAACGTGGTAGAGGGGCGTTCAGTTTTGGATTAGACGAACTCTAATGTATATACCTGGTAATCGTACTTTCAAATCGATTCATGAATAGGATAAACGTACGTAAAAAGGCTTGCAACGAAGAGAAAAGAAAAGATTTCACTTTGTTTTCTCTTAGGGCGAGCGCTGCATTTAGACTGCAACCGACCGGAAAATGCAGCCTGAATACGGCACGACTAACACAGTAGGATAGTAAATTAACTTGCTTAGTAAAAAAACATTATTATCTATACTAATATTATAAATTCGTCTCCATGTCTGTTTGTTATGTTTTCACGACTAAACGGCTGGACCGATTTCGATGAAATTTGGTACACAGATAGACTATAAACAGGATTGAGACATAGGCTACTTTTTGCCCGACTGCGCAGGAGGGTAATGTTTTTATATAATTTATAACATACCACGCGTGTGAAGCCACGGGCGGGTCTGCCCGTATGATGTAACTACATCACCCTTCATCAGCTAGTTAACCTTGTGTCTGTTTGCCCACAGATCTATGGACATATCTCCCTTTCCTGTATTCCTGTGTGTCTTTTGTTGGTGTTTTGATGCTGTTAGGTAAGTTTTACCATACTTGCTAATAAATACTTGCATACTTTAGTGTGCTCTTTTATGTTTTTACCTGTGTTTGTGTATCCAACTAAGTGCAATAACTTGTGCTTTGTAACTCTTTGTGTTAAGGTGGTACGATTCCTAAACAAACGGTCAGTGGCGATTCACTAGTTATCTGAACAGCAGAAATGTCTAAACATATGAGTTTCAATTAGTTACGTCTTATTCCCGCAAAATCAATAAAATTGCACACTCTCATTCATGTTTAGACATTTTACAAGCTTTTTATTAACTTGCAATGTATGTATTTATGTTTGTCCGGGTGGAATCTTGCAACTGAATTTTAAACCCGTTCCCGTCAACCGATTGAGCTGAAATTTGGAATACATGTGTAACTTCAATGCAATAATATGGTACCATGGAGACCACCCATGTGAGACGGATGCTAGACAACGGAACTTCTGAATGAATTATAGTAGGCTACTAGTGTTTGGGCTCATTTTAATCTGCTTGCGGTTCCGATTATGATTATTTTATAAAAACTTGTTTTGAAAAAGTAATATAAGAAAAAGTTATCTAGTGAATGTCAAATGGTTGTTTGTATAGGAATCGTATCATCTTAAGGTACAAAACTATTGAACCGCATGTACTCATAGGTAAGTCTTATCCTCACATATAGATAGGTATATTACATCCCTTCGTTAGGTCACATAAGTTTACGATCTAAAACTACATAGTACATTTGTAGGGCTGTTGGAGGTTAGATCTAATATTCATGGGCTACTGAGTTATTGGAATCCTAAACAAATACATTTATCGCCAACAAATTATGAAATTTCATTGTTATTATTTTTTATCGCTTGCTCGTGTCGTCTTCTATCTGTCTATGACAGCATGCGTTTTAACTATCCAGAAAATAATATTCTAAATATGTGGCTGTATTTATTGCCGCCAAAATTATTGATTTTTTGATACGAAACGGTGTCAGACATTGACCTCTTCCGAATCAAGACTTTGAAAGGAAGGTGCAACGAACTCTGAATGTGTCCGTTACGTAGGTATCAATATAATCATTTCTAATTGTATGGGACAATTTTTGTGGTTATATTGATATGGCACGATGCAGTCTAAATACCTTGTTCCAGTTCTGGCTATCTATTATCTTGTGATAGCACATCACAAAATAATCCATACAGAGATATAACGCTACACCTAGTAAGGTTTTAAGCTCAATAATAATTTTACGGCCATAAAAGTATATTTATGTATTTAAAATTATGATAACAATTCAAGGACTAAACAAATATGATACGTTCTTTTGACGAAACGTGTCTTACTGCAAAAATTAAATAGTAATTACAAAATAATCTTTAAAGTCACTTCGACAAAGTTTTAAAATTTTCAACAAAAATATAACCGACTTAACCAAACTACTTAACCCATTTTGATAAAAATTCTATGGGACCAATCTGAAATTATGTCCTTTCGAAAAATAAAGTATTTTACAAATTGTTTATAAAATGTCGAGAGGTAACAAACATAAAAAAATCAATTGAAATGAGAACTTCCTCCTTTTTTTAAGTCGGTTAACAAAGGCTTTACTATACGCCCAAAGACTTGTCAAAATTAAAAACAAATTGGCTTTAATTGACTTTAATTGACTTTTCTTCGCCTTTTTTAGCTTCACAGTTCGCACTAATGCTCCTCCTCTTCTACACCTTCTTCATAAACCTTCTCCTTCTTCTCCAAGAAGTATTTAGTAAGGTCTTCGTGTTGTGGAAAGCTCTCTCGCAGTTCCTGCCTGCATTCTCCGAATTGGTCCGATTCCAACTCCTTGTGGGCCTTGGTTCGATAGAGTCGGGCTTTGTAACTGTTCTCGTTTAAGCGTAGAGCCATGTCGCAATCTTTATCAACCTAGAACATAATACCTTTTTGTATATCTATTTTTATTAACCTACATTGTCCCACTGTTGGGCATTGGGCAAACGTCTTCCCCAAATCTTTCCAACTGTGTCTAAATATACATAATTTTCAAATGACAAAGATTCCTTCAGTTTGCGTGGTCCGACACGCACTTGACCATTTATTCTAAAGTTCCTGGTACTTGTAAACATTTGATCGTAAAATTTCTGTAATAGGTCGATCGTGTCTTTGTTTATTTGCCAATAAAATATGGTATGGTATGTTATGTATGTAATGAATATCATTTACATTGGTCCAATAGCACTCACGCCACGTATGTTTTGGCTCAAGTTCATAAATAAATCGTTAATTTATCATAATGATAGTAATTTCAGATAAGAATGACAAATTATTAATGAATAGAAAGTAGAATAAGTAATGAATCAAATGAGATTATAGATTATTTTATTTGTCCGATGTTATAATAAAATTGCTGATAAACCAAAAGTACAACATCGTTGTCATGTGAGATAAGATACAGAAATGCTATTTGGGAAAGGCCAGCTTTGTCTTCAATGAGCTGGAGTATTTTTTCTAATCTTTATTTTAGTTTGATACGTAGGCGTAGATAACCCACGTTTCTTTGACCTGTCAACTTATAAGTTGCAAACAGAACTGCATATAGTGTTTTAAAACTTCTACTTTTCTCGTTGTAATAATACCTTGTCAAAGTTCCCCAACTTGATATTCGTCAATGCGCGGTCACAGTAGAACATAGAGTTGTCTTTTACTTGATCAATCGCTTTATTGTAGCAAGAGAGTGCTCTTTCGTACTCTCCTCTACGGAATGCTTTGACAGCCATAGTCTTGAATGTATCCGCCTTCTCTCGACGAACCTTGCGATTTTCGGCTCGTCTGTCAGCATCCTTGCTCACCTCTGCCATCCATACTTCTTTGTCAATCTCTCCCTAATAAAAATCTCTATTATTGAAAGCAACGTGGCATGAATTGGTTTCATTTACGCAATATTGTAATGCCTGGCGAGATTTTTGTTTCGCAATTCAAATGGACCGTTTTGATAGTATTGTTTTCTTACAAATTAACTCGATATTATCAAGTGAAGAAACGTGTAATTCTTGAAGTTAATTCGATTATTACTAATTAGGCTCGCAAACGTTAAGGAGAGGAAGAAACTGATTGTTCGCGCGTACAAATGACGTGAACTTGAAATTGAGGTCACGGCTTCGTTATTCTTTCTTACTCTAATGCGTCGCATAGCGGCTGATGTAATACCTTATATGTATATAACCATGGTGCGTAACGCGTATTATCTCTTGTAATTTTTATTCTTAATTGGGGCTATACCTCTTTTTCCTCTTGACCGGGATAATTGATTTACGTGTTATATTACGGGATTACGTAGCAAAGCGGCATTCATAAAATACGAGTATATTCTGTATGTTGTGCTAGGAATCTGGCTCGGTTCCTGCTTTTAATCGGCTTGTCGGTAAAACGACTGGCATAAATAAACACCTTTCAGATTGAGGAGCGGTCTATGGCCGTAGATAGCTGGTTCGTAGTTGTGCTACTAGTGTATCTATTGCCATCTAAATAGACAGGTGTTACTTCTATTATCAAGATTTATTTAACGTAAGTGTGTTGTAGTAATATTACAGTGTGCAGATTGATTTTGCTAGTATTTGCTTGGCCATTACAATACATTGGAATCATATGCGTTATGCGGAGATAGTAAAATTCCTCGTGCTTTCAACTCGACTGCGAATAGACAGTATCTTCATGAGTTGATGTTTATTTATAGAGAAACGCGAGCCAAATTGCTTTCACTGATAAAATACAATACACGCAGATTTAGATGCATAAATAAATAATGAGTGTTTACTGACGCCTGGTAAAGTTAAAAATAAAATTGCAATGGCAATCCACTTTATGATATATTATATATCTCTTATCAAATGCTTTAGCAAATGAATTTGTTCTATGCAGCTACTTGTTAATCAATGGAAGCAGAGATAACCTAGTTTTCGACTCTACAAATTAATTATTCTGTCCTTTGGAATTAAGAGTTATTTGAAACGTGCTCTTACCGTGTCTTTGTTATCCATGGACTTAAACGCTTTCTGATTGATCACAGTGCGATCATCTTTCACTTTCATCGTCACTTCGTCGTCTTTAATCACTTTTCCTTCTAGATACTGATCGGCTAGTTTATGAGCTGTATCTGACCTCAGTTTGTCCCCACTAGCCATATCCTTGATCAGACCAGATACCTGACCGACTCTCTGCATGAAGTTGGTCCATTCCTCATTCAGCTCAATCGATTTCTCGTCTCTAAGAGCGGGGTTTGCAGTTATTGGGGTATGTTTTGGCAGGTTTGAAATTTTTGTAGGACTTTTCAAACCAGGTTTTGAAGTTATCGAGGGATTATTGGATACTTTGGTAATTACTTTTCTGTTTGTCGTCATTCTCGCGGTATTTGCGTTGTAATTACAAATTGACGTAATGAAGTAACGATGCTATAGCAACGGTTGTCAAGCGGGTAAACGTCAATGTTTGCGACCTCTTTTGTTACATGCGCAGAAGTTTTTTTATCACGAGCAAAAGCAAAGAATAAAGTAGGTAATACAATAGACCAAAAGCCAGCAGGTGCTCAGAGCACGGATTAACAAGGGGGTTATTCCTTGCTCTGAGATTGCTTTGAGTCACTTGCTATTATTACGTGGAACCATAGAAATATGAGTTTTGACAAAGATTTTTTTACCAACTCTTTTTTATTAGTTTTTTTTAATAATCGATGAATTTGATATTTTTTTTAACTTACCGTATCGCGATTAGTTTATGATCCAATAATTTGCAATATTTTATAAAAACTGGTCACGTGCGAGTCGAACTCGTGCGCCGAGGGTTCCGTACCTACCCATTATACCGCCAATAGCACAATTGTATTTATTTACCTTATTTGAAGTTGGTGCCGATTAAGCTAGTCCTCTAAATTGTATGAGCGCCCATACAACTCGGAAGATTATATTAATTGGCGTCAACTATGTATGTATGGGGACACCCTTTAATTTTCAGCTTTTATTATTTTTTTGAATTTTTCCTTTATTTGTGCAATAAGACCTTGCTTTTTGCCAAATTTCGTGATTCTAAGTCAACGGGAACTACCATTTATAGGTTTTCGACCCAAAACTTATAAGGTACTTCCGGTTGACCAAGAATTGTCAATTTTGGTTAAAAGCAAGGTCTTATAGCACAAGTAAAGGGAAAATTCCAAAAAATAAAAATAGTTGAAAATTAAGGTAAATTATGGTACTTACAAATTTTCGCGAAAATCTAAATTTGCCCATATATCTTTATCGTGTTGACTCAGGACCTTGATTTTTATACACCTAATAGAGACTATATACCTCAGTATCTGGTATAAATTTCAACTTGCTAGGTCCACCCATTCCTGAGAAAATCGGTGGTGACACACGGACAGACAGACGGACAAGAGAGTGATCTTATAAGGGTTCCTTTTTTACCTTTTGAGGTACAGAATCCTAAAAATTGTACGTTCTCTAAAAAAATGTTTTTATTGAATGTTTATTTGCAGAAAAAATAAAAATGCTATGGGCTTAAGAATTCAAGCTGGTAGATATTCTCACCATGTAAAATGACAAGGTGTTCGAAGACTTCGAAGGTGATACTGTCTGGCATTCATGCATGACTGAGAAAGTTCACTAGCATCTTATATGACCGATTATTATACCTTGTCTTACGTACGAGTGAAGTCTCGAATATTTATCAGTTGTATGCATACAATATCTCGAATAATTATCATTTATATGCTATTTATAATGCGACGGTCGATGCAGTGTTTGCCGGCGACATCTTGTTTTCCTCCTTCCTAACAAAAGCAACATCTTATAAAATTAAGACTACAATATTAACTTTGTGGCGTATGTTTCTATTACTAATAATAGAAAAGTTATATAAAATTTGTCTTTGAACGTATTACAAGGATCTTTTCATCTGATCGTTAAAACCCAACTTTATGACGGCCAGTATTGAATGTTTTGATTAGTGTCCGACCGAAACAGGGTTTTCAGCCGAAACCGAAACCGAACCTTCAGCCATGCTCTCAGTTTCGGTCGAAACCGAAACTTACTTATACATATTTAAAATTTCAATTTATATTGAAATCTAGTGAATGTTTCACATATTTATTTGCATATAGGTACGATGTAAATTGTACATTCAGACAGTTAAATAGTGTTACATAAAAGGGCCAATTTTTTGGCCGAAACCGAACTTTCGGTCGGTCACTAGTTTTGATGCAACTGAAATAGGAAGAAGTACCAGTTTCGTACCCACGTATTTTTAATAGATCCTATTTTTATTTGATTTCCTATACAACATTCCCATGGTTATTTTTGAGGAGGGTTCAACGACGTTTATACAATTGAGACGGCTTACAATTTAGCTGAGTGGGACAGGTGTGCACTCAGCTATACATTCTAGGACCCCTTGATTTGTGAAGTCTACTATTTATAAATGGGAGAGTTGAGATGTCTGTTAGTTTGTTACACGATTTGACTGTTTTTTGGATTAATCTCGAATGTCGGTTTGATATTAGGAACATTTCTTAGTTATCAGTAGTCCATTGGGAGAAGATAGTATTTTTAAATTTCGACTGCATATAACTAGTGGTTTGCCCCGAACTGAGATCTCTCGAGTCTCCCATAAAAACAAAAATATTATTTGTACCTAATCTTTGACGAACAAAATAGTGCCACGAAATGCATAACCAAGTAATTTGACATACAGTTTCATTCAAAATACAGGTAACAGATTCAAACTCGCTAAAATAATCAAAATACGCCAACTATGATTTGTATTTGATACTAAAATGTTCGGTGTGGTATGTAACAATACAGTTACACTGATTTGAATGAACTTAAATGTTTACTATATATTTTAGCGGGATTATTGAGGTTTGTTACAGAAATGTCACATGAGTCTACAAAGGGTTAATTGGATACACTTTTTTTGGGGTAGAAATTGCAGTTATTCTGGATTTCAGATTTTTCCCTATATTTGTGTTACTAAAGCTACACGCATACCAAATTTCAGCACTGTGGGGTCACTGGTGTACCCTGTGAACTTTGTCAAAGTTCAGTTTTTATTATGGCTTATAATTTAAAAACTACAAGGTTTAAACTACAAATAAAAACGGGGTCGAAATATACTCACAAAGACCTTTTATTAGACGTGCTACTTGAGCGGATAGTCCCATTTTGTGTTTTTTTTGCCCCTCTTGAACCCCAGTATCTCAACAACCCCCCCCCCACATTTTTGGCTCATTTAGTCACACCAAAATTGTGCCATCACTACCTACCTATATACCAAATTTCACGATGATCGGATAAACGCTTCGAAAGTTATCCTCGGTCAAACAAACATACATACATGCATACATACATACAACGCCGATTTGGCCAAGTTGATTTAGAGATCTCGCTTCGCTCGATCAATAAATATAATAATTACTCATGACTTTGGAAGATAACTGCTTTGCAAATACATTTCAAAACAATTACATTTCTCTTGAATGAAAACAAACAATGTTTGTTTTCATTCATCATCTCGAAATAACTAATAATATGATCAATTGATCACGTAATAAATGTTATATCCAGGAAGAAAAGAAAAGTAGAAACTGCTAATTGAATTAATATCTCACGTTGCACATTCCCGTTTATAGAGAAATGTTGGTTTTCTAGAACTGTTTTATAATATGGCCAAACTATAAAAAGCTGAGTATCCAGTATCTAGTTTCCACTTCAATTTATGTTCGGGTTTTGCATCGAAACCGGTCGGCGCAAGATTGTGCCGACAAAATTGTGCAAAAAATATTGGCTTGAGATTGCTGAAATTGACTCTACTAGGTATCGATTTTCTGTACTTGGTGCTTATTATTTCTATATCTGATCAGAAATCAGACCAGTCTTGGAATGGAGGTGCCCTTTCCAGTTCATTATAATGTTCGGTACTAACTAAGCTACATATAGGAGAAATTAATAGCTTTTATAAGTGTTTTCACTCGTTGAATGAAGGCACGGCCCAGCTGATGGAAAGCTGAGACGCTCTTCGCTACCGCAAATCTTTGCGTTTATTACCACAATTGAATATATTCATTTTACCGTAGTTTTTCTGTTTATGCATTTGTTAAATAAAAATGGATGTTGCCTAATGACATCACGTGCAATCAATGCTGTATTTCGGTTAGATGGGTATGGTTGCCGGTGAAATTACAGGCACATGAATATTTACACTTGTATGCCTGAAGTTGATGGACGCAGGGCAGTGCATCGTAGGGCATGTTTCTGTTATGAGGCAATACTTTGTTATAGGCGATGGTTACCACTTAAAATCAGGTGGGGCATAGGCTTGATCCATCTCCAGGTGTGGTATAATAAAAAATGTTCTGGCTTCAGCTTGCAGGAATTTATGTTCGTTGATTTCCTGAGCCTTCTGGATACTAACATTTATGAAGACTTTATATGTATTAGGATTATCTATTATTTTATTTATGACTATTTTTTGCTTCACGCATACTTCGAAACCTACCAGATCGTATTGATTAGAGAAACCTACCGATAATGAATTCCATGCCTTTGCGGTTCGCATGTTGAATGCTAATGAAACCCTATATCAAAAACTGTTTGCGCACGAGTTAAGTGGTTGCCTTTGTTAGGTGTTGCGCATTGCTAATGGATTTAACTTGGCGACTGTTTGATGTTGCGGCGATTATTAACATGCCTTACCATCTATAACGATGGTGTTCGTAAGATTGCCTGCCGCCTATTGGTCAGTCTCGGTGAAAGTTGTACATTGACTCAAAAGAAATAAGCTGTCATTCACCTCACATGCCTTGCCTCTTCTCTATTTGTTATTTAGCTACGTGTAGTTTATTCTAATACCAACGTTTATGTTTTGGTGACAACGAGTATCATGACCCATTTAGTCTAGTTAGGAGGTCTTGGAAGTCATATATTAAATTTCAGTTCCGAATGAGCACATCCTCTATTTTGTGTTCGCTAAAAAGTTCTCAGAAGATTCAAATATTAAATAATTTCCTTCCAATTGAACTAAAGTTTGTGTTCACTTTACGAATACATAATAAAATAAAAGTCCATTTATTTACACACACACCTATTATGCTAACAGAAGTTGGTAGGTACAATAAGTACTAAATAAAGCTAGGTAAGTTTAACAGTAGGCCTAATTCTAGGAAACATTAGTACATTATCTTAGGTAGCACTAAGGTAGAGGGGTGGTGGTAAATAGGTCGAGGGCTCAGCTACGCTGGTTTTCAGCCTCGCCTTGGCAGAAACATCTGCTGCTGCCGCCGCCACAGATAGGGTTCTCGGGAACTGTCAGCTTTATGCATTAAATTAACTAGTAGTAATTGAAGAAAGAACTTGACAATTACCGAAAACCCATCTATATATAATAACATAATATGATCTGATTATAAAGCTAGTGATGAAACATAACATTGTTTGCCTAAAGTTGGCGATCAGGATTTTCTTTATGTTACAAAATTGGTTTCTTTCTTTTATAGTATTCACACCCCTTGGCTTCGTACGTATCTTCGGCGTGGTGGGCGGTGTGCTGGTGAAGCCACAGTTTCTACGAGATCTCAATGAGGAGTATTATATGTACTCTTTCGAAGAAGACACTATTAGGCGACGGATGCAGACCGCCTTATCTACGGGTAAGTTATTTTTATTTGTCTTATGTTTAGGTGAAGTTCAGGATCCATTCAGAAAAGATCCATTCATACTTCATTCTCATCCTGACATTTTTATTTTTTCACTCCTAGTTCCTGTACTCTTAGCTTTCTCAGAGCGGTCTGGTAATATTTGTAGTGTAATAGATTAGTAGTTTATTTACTAGATTGATCATTGGTCAAAATAGTATATCGGTCTTACCGTTACTACTTCAATTTAACCGTACCAAAAAAATACAAAAAAAAAAGAAACGCGTGCCACCCCTCAAATTTCCTGGATTCGTCAACTTGTTCCTAGCAGATTGTTTGTATTTGCTTCAGCCTGTCTTTATATGACTTAAAATAAAACAATTAAAAACCATTTTAGGAGACAGTTTTTTTTTGTAACGTATGCAATGGTAAGCTGCAGGCAATTTCCAAATCACCATTTGTATGCGAATCGAGTTGAATCAGAGCAGTTAAATTCTGTATACTTCCATACATAAATTGAAAAGTTAGCCGAATAGTGAAGCATTGAGGAGTAATGTATTACGACAGTGCTCTGAAGAGACTTCTTTTGTTTCCATCTGTCCCCTTTACAATCATTATTGTTTGCTGGTCTCTACCAAGTATTATTAACTGAACTATGATAATTTCAACCCTACTTACAACTAATCTCCTTGCGATATATCTAGTTCCTTTCAAAGTACCTACTTTTTAAATAGTTCAAGTATTCGGCTGCATAAAGAGATAAGCATTGCTCTAATGTTATACGAGTTTAAAATTAAATAAACGTCGCTAAATACTCTAGTGCAGGGGTTCCCAAAGTGTGCGCCGCGGCGCCTTGGTGCGCCTTAGAGAGTAAAGCACCGTGAGGCGCTCCTGTTTATCATTCTCCGGAAACTAAACTTAGACATTCGCGAACAAGATCAATGTAGAGCAAGAAATGAGAGTAGCCATGTCAAGTCTGTGTTGAGATCACCAAGCTCACACGTCACATTGACTAAGTTGCCATTGTATTTTATTTCCTATTTTTCTTAAATAATAAATGTTTTCTTGTACATAAATATAAAAACTCAGCTTCATATTGTGGATTATTTAATTTTTGTGCCTATCTACTTAGTATCATTGTATCCTATTCTAACTAGCTAGGGCGCCGAGACCAAACCTGTAAATGCGCCGCGACCTGAAAAAGTTTGGGAACCCCTGCTCTAGTGTCTTAATATTCTTATCTAAATACCGCTGCCAGTATATTTTTAAACACTGACTGAGGTATTTTAAAATATATAGATGTAACTACTTTAAGATGTGCAAAGTTAACGCGGCTATTATTTTCTAGGACTTTATACCCGAGCTGAAACACTGGGTTCAGAAACCCTACAATGCTTTCTTTATTCCGTCGTTACACTGTTTAGTTATCCGTACATTACTATAGTACACACACTGATATGAAAATATACAAAGGAACTAAATCAACAAAGCAATAAAACAAAATCTGTAGCGGTGATTTACAACACCATCCTATTTTCAAGCGAGACTCAGATTAGCGGTATCGCGGAAGTCAAACACAATGCTCTAATGTTGTCTGCTAAGTAGCTGAGAACTCTGCAAGGATGTCTTCCTGAATGTTAACAACGTGATTTGATGCCCTTGAAGTAATCGCACGCAAATGTACCGACTGGCTCATTGCATTGCTTTTGATAGGTCAACTAAAGTTAGGCAAAGTTCAACACGCTCAATTCATTTATTGAGTGAGACAGGCACATCTCATTCGTACTCGGGAGGACCAAGCATGACTTCTTGCGGTCTTTAAAATCCGACCCTCAAAAGTATGCCTCACTTGTTCCACCTTCCACCTGCATAGGGCCGCTTAAACCAAGCCATTGACAATTCAATATAAATGGCTAATTATTCTCATCTATAGGTACTCTGATTGTAAATGAACCATTGATTCGAAAGAAGAAAAACAAATCCTACATTGGTTGGTTTGGTCACTCATACGAACTTAATTTGTTTACACTGACGAACCCCGTATGCAAAAACTGATGCATGCATACTTTTTTCTCTAAACGTTTTGATCTCCTTGTGAATATTTCTCCTCGTAGTTCTTGATAGCTACGATACGGGGGATCCTAGTGTGGGTTTAGAACACGCTTAGATAGTATCTCAAATGACTATAATATGTTTACTTCCTGAAAATTTATAAACATTACTAGTGTAACCTTCACCTCACACTGACCTTGGACAACCATCATGTTACTACGCCGCGCCGATATGGACGTCAATGAAATCCAACAAAAAATAACTTTTTTGCATCATCAATCACAGTGATCTATTTAAGTTAATTTATCTCTAAATTAAACATCTAAGTTTATAATAAAATAAATAAATATTGCTGGACATTTCACACAGCGCTATCTAGCCCCAAACTAAGCAGAGCTTGTACTATGGGAACCAGATAACTGATATAATACTTATATACTTTTTTTTTTGTAAATGCATACTTATAATATATAGAAAAACACCCAAATACGGAACAAATATTTGTAGATCATGCAAATATTTGTTCCGCGGCGGGAATCGAACCCGCTACCTCCTGCGTCTCAGCCGGCTATACGCCAACTGCGCCACGGAGGCAGTCAAGTAAATAAACTTTGAAGTAAAGTATAATTGAATCAGGGAAACGTAATAGACTTGATCAGGTAGATCAGGAATTCAGAACAATATGACACTTTATGTAACGAAAGAGTACATACAGAGTTAATCGAATCTTGAAAAAAGAAGGTGCGCCTAGAATTACCTAATTGTAGACCGAGCAATTTCCCCTAGAAATAATAGAAGACCTAACAGTACTCGTAAACGTTATTTATGGACCAACAACGAAAATCAATCGCTGTTGATCATTCCATGGACACTGAACAATGTGAATGGAATTTAAAAAATTCACACGTGCCTACTGCATGCACTGTGTCCTACATATTTTAGGCCTATGTTGATTCCTTCGTGCTCAGACAATCCTTTGTTTGCTATTTGAATAAAATAACGAACGTCGGATATTGAGTACACGCTATTTATATCGTGTACAAAATTTGTTTTGTTATATTTGTATTTTTAAAACGGGTTACGTTAGCCGCCCGCGCATTGGTTGACGCTCCACGTGCTTGAAATCATTCTTCGGCGCATCTGTTTATTTTAGACACAAATATTAGCTTGTTGCGTCACTGGTCTTATGAGGTTAATCAAGTTGAAAAGTATAAGTGATTGATGATAAAAGGAGTGTTGAAAAGTTTAAACAGTGTAATAGACACAGCAGTATTTTTAAACGTGCGTTATTTTACAAAGATTTTATACGTCTTTCTAATGACGTTAAAAAGAAATTCAAAAGTTATATTGCAATTTACATCCTAGACAAACCGGTTATGTTTTTAAGAGATATGCAAAGTCCCTCATAGTTGGCCAATGTCATGTCGATAGTAATCACGCAAAGATATCTGATCTGTATGCAAAGCAGTTGACCAATTAATAAGACTGTAGGTAGACACTACATTTTCTCTATTTTCAGTATTCGTATATTTAATTTTATAAGTATTCGTCAGTTATAGATTGAAGTTAAAACAAGTTATTCAAACTCACTCGCGTTTGAATTCTTATCTGATAAGAAATTGATGTTATTTATTAATTTAATTTTAATGAATGTTACTGTGTATTTTTTATTTTCAATAAATAATTTTCATTTCGTTTTCATTTCATTTTTAGAGGAATACGCCAACAAATAATTACGAGTACTACACCATAAAATAAATGTATCAAATTCTTGATTCTTAATAATAATAATTATTTATTTATTCAACAACAAACTACAATATTTCACAAACAAAAAAATTACAATGGTTTACTAGGTATAATACAATTCAGGATGGAAAACATAGGTACCCACACTAGGATTGACCTGTATGATGGCATCCCTATACCTCCCTCCGGACTATGCTTCATAATGGAATATAATATAAATATGGTTGGATATTTCACACAGCGCTATCTAGCCCCAAACTAAGCAGAACTTTTTTTTTGTAAATACATACTTATAATATATAGAAAAACATCCAGACCCGGAACAAATATCTGTAAATCATACAAACATTTGTTCTGCGGTGGGAATCGAACCCGCTACCTCCTGCGTCTCAGCCGGCTATTCGCCCACTGCGCCACGAAGGTCGTCAAATGGAGTCGGAGGTGAATGTTCAGTGAATGCTTGATTAATATCTAAAGAAAGAAAGAAAAATATTTATTCAGACCACCACACAGAAACAAATGATACAAAAGAAAACACTATTAATAAATTAACTAAAAATTATAAAAATTATAAGTGTGGTGGTGAAAGGGTTCTCAGCTCAGCATTAACTACAGCATGTTGCCATACTGCAGCGCTGGTCTTCTGCTGAGGCCAGTGTTGACCTCACGGACACCCTGACATTACAATACATTTCATTACAGCATTTACATTATACCTCTAGCACCTTCTAGATCGCAAATTCAAAAGTCATACAAACCATGACTGACTCCAAACATTGATTAATAATCCGTGCCAAGCCGGGGCGGATCAGCTAGTAAATAAGTAGTAGTAGTAATAGTAATATATTAATATTATTATTATAATTGATAGCTTGATGTAATAGTGAAAAAGTTAAACACTATTGCGCCAAGCAACAAATCGAATTATATCTATTGATAAATACGATGGTAACTCAGTGAATGGAGAACCAATAACATTCTACAGACAATGGTGGATGATTACAAATATTCTCCCTCAGCGAAATGTAATGCAATCGGTGACCTAACTGTGTGAAATTGAAACCTTGAGCTATTGTTGGAACGAAATGCTATCGAGACATAATCTTATTTTCATGTTATAACTAGCAGTACCGCCCCGCTTCGTAAGTATTTTTATTAAAATAAAATATCCAATAACACTCAAAAATAGTGTGGTCCAGTGTAGCATTCTGTCATTGAAATATTTTCAAAATAGATCAGTTGTTTCTACAAACCCCTACAAAATTATAAACAACAAACTTTACCTCTTTATATTATAAAGATAAATAATATGAATGAAATAATATATCAGTATAGATTGTTCTATTGTAAATCTAAATCTAGCCAAAGGTGATTACGGTCAAGAACGTTTAAAATGAATCGTAAATGTACCTATACCTAGCATAAGAAAGTAACTATATGAATAAATGAATTGAACTGAACTGATTGATTGATAAATTGACCGGGCCAAAAAATACATGCATGTTATTGTTGTAAGATTCATTCTTATTGTTTCTGTATTACGATATACGCCAATACAGGATACCTTACCTCTTCATCATCATCCACAGCCCATAAGTACCCACTGCTGGGTGTGGGCCTCCCTTTGTAAACGCCACCCTTCCCGGTCTTGTCCTGCGCGCATCCAGGAGTTGCCCGAGACTTTCTTTATGTCGTCGACCCGCCGCGCCGATGTACGTCCTGAGGGCTTAGCCAAGTTACAGTCGATTACCGATGACGCTAGTCGATACGTCCGAAAATGTATGGGATTTGATACATGCTATAGAAATACCACGTGATTCAGCGACAACAAATGTATGTAGAAATCAAATAGATTCGTGGCGAATGTAATTTGGCTACGGGCCCTGGACTTCTTAGGTCTGTTCTTGGCCACCATTCGGTCAAAGATTTACTCCACCTACCATCACCTCGTCTGGCCAAATGTCCTGCCCAGTTCCACTTGAGTTCCACCACCCTTGTTCCGTCTTGGACTTTCGTCTGGCGTCGGATTTCGGTATTAGGAACTCGATCTAGCAGGTTGATTCCAAGCATGGCGCGCTCCGTGGCTCTCTGCGCAACACGTACTCTGTACACGGTTTCCTTAGTGAGCGCCCATGTTTCGGCACCGTAAGTCATTGTTGGCATTGGTTATACAGACGGGTTTTTAAGCATTGTGGGATCTTCTTTGACCGAAAAACATCTTCAAGCTTTCCAAATGCAGCCCACCCGAGTTGTATTCGTCTAGAGACCTCCTTGTTCTGATGCTCTTTACAATAAATAAATAAATATCGCTGGACATTGGACATTTCACACAGCGCTATTTAACCCCAAACTAAGCAGAGCTTGTACTATGGGAACCAGATGACTGATAGAATACTTATATATACAATATATATATATATTTTGTAAATACATACTTATCATATATAGAAAAACACCCAGACACGGAACAAATATCTGTAGATCATGCAAACATTTGTTCCGCGGCGGGAATCGAACCCGCTACCTCCTGCGTCTCAGCCGGCTATACGCCCACTGCACCACGGAGGCAGTCAAATATAACAATAAGAAAAAATATGTCCAAGATAAAGGATACCTAACCTACTTAGGATTATTGTATTTTTCCCCGAAACCGACGCCTCATTTACAATGTTTGTTCTAAGTGAGACTTCTGCCTTCTTTTTGTTTTAAGAATTTGTAATTTAAGTGAAAATTCAGGGAGCTGTTTTAGGCGCATTTCCAAAATTTAAACGGCTTGTATATTAAAAGTCTTAAAGTAGGTTAAAGGTCCAAGGAAATCCATGATGAACTAATAAAGTTCAAAATCAATATGCTAAAAAAAAGTTAGACTTTATATTTAGAGTTGATAAAGATATATACCTAGTCAGGTCATAAATTCTGACACATGTTTAATATAAAATAATTGAAACAAGTTTATTCATTATGTAACCATTTATATACCAAAATGAACTTAACAAAACATAGATTCTTATGACACTAAAGTTTATTCAAAATGACCTCCGTGATTTTGAATACAGGCCTTCAATCTGCGCGGCCAGTCGTCTATCGCAGCACGAACGAGGTCCATGTCAATATCGGCGGCTGCCTTAATCAAGGATGTCTTGAGTGACTCCAAATTGGGACGAGGCTTTGAGCACGCCTTTTCCTCCAAGTGTTGCCATATCTTGTAATCTAACGGATTCAAATCTGGACTGGAGGAGGGCCAGTCTTCGTGCCGGATGAAGTCGATTTCACGTGCCGCCAGCCAGTCTTGTGTGCTCTTCGCTCTATGAGCTGGCGCCGAATCTTGTTGGAATACCCAGTGCCTGTTATTGAACATGGTATGAGAAACAGGTTCCACAAGGTTCGTCAGGACTGTATTTTGATACACAACTGCATTCGTTTTTACACCTTTCTCACAAAAATGTACCTCTGTTAAGCCCCAATAAGAAACTCCCAACCATACCATGAGCGAGGATGGAAAATGACCTCGTTGGACACGCGGAATACGGTTGCTCGCTTCTTCACTACTGTGTGCGTACACCTTATCATTTTGTTTGTTGTAGCTCTGTTCTACGGTAATAATTTTTTCATCCGATAAAAGAATTTCCCGATATTTTTTTCCCGCGTACCGCTTCAACAAAGCGCGGCATCTCTTCAGTCTCAGGTCCATTAGACGAGCATTCAAACGATGTCCTGTTTTTCTTCGATATGCCCGAAGCCCTAAGTCTTCATTTAACACCCTTTTCACCGTGGTTCTGCTTAACCCCATCTGAAGGGCCAACAGTTTCTGCTTACGTTTGGGATTTCTTTGAATTCGCGCCTCCACAGCTTTTATCACTACTGGAGTCCTAACAGACCGAGGGCGACCACTTCTTGACCTGTCATCTACACTAGAGTCTTCATTGTATCGTTTGATGGTGCGATAAACGAATATTTTGGTTATATTCAAATTTTTCAGTATGTCAAAAATTTGAATTGGCGCGTAACCGCAACGATGCAACGCAATAACTGCAACACGGTCTTCTTTAAGCGTCCACTCCATATTTAAAAATGAGTAAAATTCTAAAAAGTATACATTTTTATTTTCATGAACAATTCGAAATTCGAATTCTATAAACTTTTTTGTGGCCAGCATTCTAAAAGAAAAGTTTTTACTGTGTGACAATACTTATGACCTGACTAGGTATTTATTCTCCAGTACATGGGTAGAATTATAAAGATGTCACAGAAATAAAGAGTTTCACCAAATTCAGCCTTATTGAACAACTCTAAAACAAATGTTCATCGTTAGAATCATCCCCTTTCGGGTAGTACATTTTGAAATGTACTTAACCGAAAAGGGCTCCGCTCCGAACGAAGATCCCTTCGCTACAGGACTCTATTTAACTTATTTTCTTAACTCTAATAATAAGAAGTTTCAGTTTGTCCTCAATGTTGTATTATTTCACGGTTGAATAAGCAGATAATTCAGCCGTCGACGTCTAGGAGAAAGTTAATACATTTATAAACCGCCTGAAAGGATATCAATGCTATTAGGAAGATTAAAGCAATTTAAGCCACTTTTCGTAATTTCAAGGCGAGTTATTAGTAGAAGAGTGTTAATCTATAGTTTTCACTATAAAGCGATACTGAAACTGATAGCTTGCTTGTGTCATTCTTTACTTTCCTGTTTCTAAGACTTAGAACTCTTGATGGGACAGCGGGGGGAAATCCTAAACAGGGATCGTCTTTTGTAGCGTGAGGCGTCTATTGTGACAAAGTAATTTCTTTAAAAAGATCCATAAATATAGAATTTCAATAACCTTTATTTTTGAAGTGAAAACTTCTTTAGGCGCGTTTGACATTTTTGAGATGGGAAAAAACCATTGAACTCGCGACACTGTTACCGGCACCTCTGTATATAATTTGTTCTTTTTTTGTTTGTGGAGGGGCATAAGACAATTTTCTTAGTAAATTTTCATGTTTATGCGACATCCATCATGATCATTTTGCAAATCCAAATTTTTTGAAGTGGAAACTTTTTTAGGCGCGTTGGGCATTTTTGAGATGGAAATAAAAACCATTGATCTTGCGACACTGTTACCGACACCGTTACTGACGCTTCAACAAATATTTCCTGACGATTAAAAAAATACACACGTAATTGTTCAAGTTTTCACTTCTGTCGGCACTCCCGGAGTGCCACTTTTTTTTATGCGAAAACCACATCACATCAGTTGGACCATTTGGTTGTTCCTTCTCCATTTTGCATTAATAAAAATCAAATTCTGAAGTACTCTCTTCCAGGAAGTGGCTACATATCGCCAGAGCCGATGTATCCCGACCGTGGAGATATATCAGCGCCTCTGGACGCGGCCGTGTCAATATCAAAGGATAGCCAGCACTCCTTGACGCGGGGGAAAGAAACGCCGCTGCTAAGATTGCGCAATGGCGCGTTGCAGGCGGGCCTGAAAGAGAGGCTGCACAGGGTCGTTGCCATGAGAAAGGTAAGTTTCTTATTCTTTCAGAGCTGATGTATAGTATACCGACCGGGAAATATCCAAAGAATTAAATCCATCATTATCATCATTTCAACCCTTCTGCACCTATTGTTGGGTATAGGCCTCCTCTTTATTACGCCATTCTTTGAAATAATTAATTTAATTAAATCCATACTAATTATTAATTAGAAAGTAACTCTGTCTCTCTGTCTGTTTGTTACGTTTTCACTACTAAACTGCACCGATTTCGATGAATTTTGATATGTAGGTAGACTATGATCGGAATTGAGACATGAGCTACTTTTCATCCGACTGCGCAAAAGGAGGGTAATGTTATTATTGAAAAATCACGCGTGCAAAGCCGCATGCGGGCGCTAGTATGTCTATTTTTTGTATTGGTCTTGTAATGTAAAGCTGTACACTATTATTATTTTTATTGAATTAAACTAAAATTAATTATAAAATTAAATTCAGCATTCGATGCAGACCGGTAAAAGTGAGTAAGAAGAATAATGTCTCGTCTTCACATATTATTTTATTTACTTTTTAGTTGTTGGTCTAAGTGCTTGATAGTACGAAGAGCAGTGCATCGTAGGGCACGTTACCACGAGAGAATGATTGGTAAGACGATGGTTACCGCTTAACATCAGGTGGGCCATTTGCTACTTACAACTCACAAGTTGCATAATAACTTGCTGAAAATTACTCAAAAAAAAAAATCAATCAGAACTGCAAGCCGAGTCTAAACACCAGTTGCGCCGTTTTATTACAGAGTTCCCATGGCCACCTTCCGGCCCCATGTCATAATAATATTTTATTGTCATCCGATTTACATGCAAAATTTCAGCTCAATCGGAAATCGGGTAAAAATTTACCTGTGAGATTTTATTACAGACAGACACCGGGACAGGTGACTAAATAAAAGCTTGTAAAAGACTCCATTGGTAGATTCCCAGTTAGGATCATTCGGTTATTTTCTTAGAATTAGTTGTGTTTCTGAGAATTAGGCCTACGGTTATACTTCATCATCATCTCAGCCCACATCCACCCACTGCTGGGTATAGGCCTCCTCGTTATCACGTCATTCTCTCCGGTCCTGTGTCAAGCGCATCCATTGCCTTCCCGCAACTCTCGCGATGTCGTCCGACCATCTGGCTGGTGGTCTGCCACTCGGTTGCTGCCCTCGTCCATTTTCCGTCTTTCCTCCTTGCGTGTCCAGCTCATCTCCACTTCAGCTGGTTGATCCTTCTACTCACATCCACTGTTATATTTACCTAGATTTATTTAGTATTTATGTACCTACCTACTTCTGTCAGCTGTCAAGTGTGTGTAAATAAATGCCTTTTAGTTATTTATTTTCTGCAAATGGAAAATCTTCAAAAGACTTAACCTATTTATTGTTGATATTGTGTGAAATGTTTTGATGTAACAGAATGATATCTAATTTATTTACAATGCTAAAGGAAACCGGCATTCCTGTGTTTGTCGCCGGATACTGCCAGTTCAATAGATTTTAATAATCTATTATTAGATTGAATTAATAGTGCAGACAGATGTTTCGAGACGATCGGCAACGAATGACAAAGTGGTTTCCTTTGTTTTCTTTTATTCCGGGTCTGGATGTTTTTTATATTTTACTAGCTGACCCGCCCGCGGCTTCGCACGCGTAGATTGTCAATAAAAACATTACCCTCCTCGGTTAAAAGTTAGAGTCGGGTTAAAAGTAGCCTATGTCCCAATCCCGGTCACAATCTATAGAACCTCATAATTTTAGTTTACACTTTATTAGTATAAGTATGTATTTACAAAAAAAAGTATATACGTATTCTATCAGTTATCTGGTTCCCATAGTATAAGCTCTGCCTAGTTTTGGCTAGATAGCGCTGTGTGAAATGTCTAGCATTATTGGTTGATTTATTGAATATGGTATATTTTTATATTTTTTTAAGGTTAATAAACTTTAAACTTATATAATTCGTCCTGATCTTGTTACTAATCTGAACCACGTACAATCCACGCCAGGGTTTTTATAATGTCGTCGACACCTCTTGTCAGTGGACGTTTAGTTTTCAGAATTGTTTTCTAGATTCTATAACTTCTAGAATACTTTATTACAAAACGTGGTCAGACCACAACGAACTTGGATTATCCACAATCGAGGAATGAGATACGCGGAATAATTTCTTGCGACAATGAAAATGAAAATATTCGGAAAAAATTACGATATGACCTCGCGTTGACATCATTAGTGCTTTAAAGCTGGTTATATACGTAACTGCATATGAAAATGAATAGCGATACTATTATGCGTCGACTTATAAATTATAAGGTATATTATAAGTTGTAATATACGTATTTACTGTTGATTTCGTTATTCTGTTTACAATCAACAAGTTTGGAACGTGGATGTCAATAAAAAGTAGCCTATGTACTTCCTAAATTTCATTGAAATCGGTCCAGCCTTTTAGTCGTAAAAACGCAACAGTCAGAGGGAAAGAGAGACGAGAGTAAATTTCATATTTAAATATTAGTACGGCTATGGGCAGGTGCAAACCAAATCCATGCGCGTCATAATGCCTTTTTTGACTTCTCCCTCTACCTATATCTATACCTACCACTGAAATCCTAAGAAACTGTTTTCCACATTAAACAAAAGTTTACTGGAAGATAATGCTTTCTAGCATTAAGTTCGCCTATGTACAGGTTGATTTATTTTGTGTAATAAACAATTTTCATTTATTCTACGAGTATATACATTCATTTAAATTTTCCAGGAGGTAGAAAGCCAGCGAAAGTCGTCCCCTCTGCAGCGCAATGTGGTTTACCCGCTAGCCATGCTGTTGCTATTAGCGCTGACTACCATCACTGTGCTCATGGTGCTGCAGAACATGTTGGAGCTGCTGATCGGAATCAAGGCGCTGCCGCTCAGCACGAGGGTAAGCAAGTAGATTTAGTTGGCGCAGTTTGATAGATAAATCTCTAACGATTGCACCAGTTTTTTCGAATGCAAGAATAAATGTTTCATTCATTGCGCTCCACCATCACACGAGACACTAATTTTATTTTTCTAAAGCAACTGTGTAATTCAGCGCAGGCTTGTGGTGTATTGTACAAACTTAGATAGGCCTACGTTCAGCAATGGATGAAGTCGAACTGTGGATGACGAAGATAATTAAATGCGACTACGCTTAGAAAAAGTGTTTCACAAACACCTATAGTTACCGCAGTGTATTTGATGAAATCGATGCATGCGTCTAATTTGTTTACATTGTCAATTAATTCGCCAATTCGACAAAAAAACTTGTTTTGTTTTGTTCCAGCAATTTACGCTAGGCATAGCGTCACTCTCCAAACTAGGATGGGCTGGAGCGCTTCTAGAAGCGGTCCTCATCCTGTACCTTCACGTTGCGTCCCTCACGGGGCTGAGCGCGCCGCTGCGGGCGCTGAGGATCCTACCGCGAGCGCGACGTACGCCCTTGGCGCGGATACATGCGCTGTGTGCTGTGTCCCTGGCGCATTCTACTGCGCAGCCGCTGCTGGTTAAAATATTAGGTACAGTACGACCGTTTTAACTTGCTGTTAGTAAATTTAGCACCGCCAAACGGTTAACTTCACGTTTGCTTAGATGGTGGAGGTTGCACTGTGAGATGGAATTAATCACCAATAAAAATTAGTGCTGGAAAAGGGAAAATGGAGTCTTTACTGGTTATCTTTTCTAGCTCTCTCTCATAGCATCGTTGGGCTAAGCATCCAAGTCAACTTAAAAGCGGGTTTCAGTAACAAATTAGACATCAGAATAGTTAAATCGAGTTTTTTAGAGTCAGACAACTTAGGATAATGTTTTAGATATCCTTTTAGTAAATTGAACGCTTATTTTGAGCATTTTGAGCTCTAATGTGAAACGTTTTGGGTGAACGATTTATGGTGACCTCACCAAAACTGCTATGCCTTTACAATATTATAATATATAAAATAAATAAATATTGCTGGGCATGTCACACAGCGCTATCTAGCCCCAAACTAAGCAGAGCTTGTGCTATGGAAACCAGATAACTGATAGAATACTTATATACTTTTTCTTTATAAATACATACTTATCATATATAGAAAAACATCCAGACCCGGAACCAATATCTGCAGATCATGCAAACATTAGTTCCGTGGCGGGAATCGAACCCGCTACCTCCTGCGTCTCAGCCGGCTATTCGCCCATTGCGCCACGGAGGTAGTCATACAATACAATACAATAATAAAGTAAGCTTACTAATTGAGGCTCATGGTACAAAATGTCTGTGTAATACTATTTTAATACTGCTAGAAGAGATTGAGGTTGGCACCCAGTAGTCAGGAATTCAGTTACATATAAGCGGATATACAGTGATGCATTATCTGGCTGTGAAACTACGGCTTTGAAAATATTCCCCCAGCCAATCACCTGAACTGAACGGTCCATCCCCATCGCCTTGCTGTATTTCCCAATAAATAAATCGTTTACTTTCCAGGTATAACAAATTTCGACTTGCTCGGAGAGTTCGGTCGCATCGAGTGGCTCGGCAACTTCAAGCTGGTGCTAGTGTACAACGCGATATTCGCGGCCACCGTCACGCTGTGCCTCGTCAGCAAGTTCACGGCGAGCGTGCGCCGCGAGCTCTACAACAGGTTGGTCGAGAATGTCAATACGGTCGCTCATTGCGTATCTTTCCTCAACAACTGACCACTCTGTTTGACCTGTCAAATTGATCTTAGACCTCGTTATAGTTCGTGTGATGATACCGATTAAAGAATGAATCGGCGTCGTAACATTTGCTTTGGGCGCGGATTAACGTCATTTTGGGTATTCTAGAACTGAACGATCGAGATACAAGTATACATTTTTGATAGTTCATTGAAAATTGTCAATAAATACATTCAAGTCTCAATTTCGAGTATAGGAACCTACTAGGTCTAAAATATAGGCCGATTTGACCCAAGAATTCTGGCCTTTTTTTTTTTTTTTAATTAGATAGAACTTCGTTTGACCACAATCTCACCTGATGGTAAGTGATGATGTGGTCTAAGATGTAGCACGAAGATCTAGAAGAAACCTATTTACTCTCACCTTAAAGAGGCTCGGATTGTATTCTTTAGGAAAAACAGACGACGGCAAAGTGTTCCATACCTTAGCTGTACGCATCAAGAACGTAGAACCAAAACGGTGTGTGCGAATGGGTGGTATATTGACTAGGTACGGGTGGTACTGAGCCGTGCGCCTGCTTGTCCTTTGATGGAAAGGAGATGGCGGGATCAGATCGTATAGTTCCTGGGCACATTCCCCAAAATGTATTCTGTAAAAGATCGATAGGCTTGCAACTTTACGGCGGTGTTCGAGACTTTGGATCTTAGTCACCGCCATATATTGCTCACCTATAAGCCTAAAAGCCCTACGTTCTATCGAGTTTAAGGTAGCGAGCTGGTATTTGGCCGAACCATCCCAAAGGTGGCAGCAGTACTCCATACCAGACCGGATTAGAGCTTTATAAAGACTAAGAATCTGTCCTGGTGTGAAGTATCTCCTGACCTTGTTGAGGATACCCAGCTTCATGGCAGCTGTTTTAGCCTTAGACTCGATGTATGAGCTAAAGTTGAGAGTAGGCGTGAGCGAGACCCCTAGGAGCTCGAGGTGATCTTTTACAGATAACGGTACATTTTGGAAAATTGGAACTTGGGTAAACTGACTCTTTTTCGCCGAGAAGAGACATGCTTGCGTTTTTGAAGCATTGAATTTGACAAGATTGGCATCGCCCTAGTCAGAGACGGCCTTGAGTATCAAATTCAAACGCTGCAACATCTCGTCTCTCTGCCTCCGAATTTCAGCTCTGCTGGCTCGAGCATTAGAAGTGTACCTCTCCACAACTGTACTGTCGTCTGCGTACCCAATGATACCAGGCATGAGCAGGTCATTGATATGCAGCAGAAACAGCGTGGCAGAGAGTACTGACCCCTGAGGTACCCCGGCGTTAATAGCCAATTGATCAGACGAGCGGCCATCAATGACTACCCGAATGGATCGGTCCCTCAGAAAGTCTGCAAGCCAAGAGCAGAACTGAGCTGGAAGTCCGTATGAAGGAAGCTTGCCAATAAGGCTGGCATGCCAAACCCTGTCAAAAGCCTTCGAGATATCTAGTGAAACAGCCAGTGCTTCACCATACTTCTCGATGGCTTCACTCCAGATGTGTGTAGTATACGCAAGAAGATCCCCAGTAGACCGTTTCTGGCGAAACCCATATTGACGGTCACTAAGGAGGTCATTGTCTTCAAGGTATGCGAGGAGCTTCCTATTCAGCACACGCTCCATACATTTACACAGTAAGGAGGTGACCGAGATAGGGCGGTAGTTTGACGGGTCGGCACGACTACCTTTTTTGGGCACATGCTGCACGTTACTGCAAGGTGCACTTGGAGCGAGAGGACGTGCTTCCGCTGTAAGCTCAACTTATTATTTTTGTTTTTATTCATTTTAGGTTTGAGTTAGGTTGGATGGGAAGACGCCTACACGCCGATAAGAGTTTAACGATTTACTAAATAGTTACTGCTTCCATGTTAAAGTTTGTATGGCGTAATATCCTGGAAGTCCCTTGACTTGCCCTAATAACTTTTCTTACTTAGTTTAAATTATTTGATCAGCTCTAGAGCATTTAAATGGAAACACCGACCCATGTCTATAGTAGTCCTAAGTGCAGAAATAATACGCCAAAATAAATTTACATTTGTAGAGGTTTTTATGGTTCTATGAAACATTTATAACATGTTAGGTAGCTATTACTCTAGTTCTCAAATTATAATCAATATTCAGTATTAATGTAGATAATGTAGTGGTATGATAGTAAAAGTGCCATCAGTAACAGGTCTGAGAATGTTTGACAGATCAAAGGTTAATAATGATTGGTATTCCTTTTATTTGATCCAATGGCATCAACTCCATTATATTTACATAGAAACAATGTTGAATCATAGATGGATCATAGTTGGATCAAGTATTAGAAATAATAGTAGGGTATGTTCTTGTATCTAATAGCATGATAAGTGTTGTCTATAGGAGTAAAATAACACACTGCATATCAAAAGGTTGTGATTTTACTCTTATTAGAGTTCATAAAATGGTAAGGAAATGGACTGATTGTGATTTTAAGGGTTATAGTATGGTACTATCTAATTATTGTCTTTTGATTAATGCGCATTGTGTTTTGCGCTCTGAACTAGATAGATTATATGTACTAATTATATCCTGGCTTACAGGTACTTCCAATTTTATAAGTATCTTACCTTGTTACCACAAAAAAAGTTAACACAGATGAACGCATGTTTAAAAAATTCCTCACCAAGTTGTGTATAGGATATTCTTTAAACAATGTTTAGTGAGTGTTTAACTTTATTGTGGCAAGACAGTAACCTTGTTACCACAAAAAAGTTAATCAACTATTTAACGCTTGTTTAAAAAAATTCTTACCAATTTTTGTATAGGATTTTTTTAAAGACTCGCTAAACAGTGTTTAATATTTTTTGTGGTTAGACCCCTGATGTTTAATTAGCACTGAAAAGTGCCATAAAAATAGTAAAACTTAATAAAATGAAGTCATGAGACCATATTTGATATATGTAAGCGATGTTATACAAAACCCATGCATTTAATTGTACCCCGTTATTTATTTTCGTTCCTATGTATTATATAAAATTTTTAGGTGATTTGTGAGGTTATTGAGGAAAGATTCGTGAGAATTTTGAATTGTTTTATTACCAATGAGACTGAATTTGTTAAAGTTATGATTAGTGAAGAGATTATTTATTTAATTAATTCTAATATGTTGTGTGATGTAAAAATTGATTTGGAATTCTTAAATTGGTCAAAATATTATTTTATAAATTTTAATGGATTGTGTAATTATCTTATTTCCATGACTATTTTGTAGTGTCATATGAATTTTGTGTTTAATGAATTATAAAAAGACAATTTTAAGACTGTTTAAACATAGTTTTATCTTAGTTTGCTCAAAACATCACAATAATGCAATAATGACCAAAATAAAACTAAGAGACATCACCAAGTTTTATGTGTGTTGAGGCTAATTTATTTTCTAGTTTTGGCTGATCTCTGTTGCAGGTTAAAATAACAAAAAGCATTTAATATCATGATTAACAAACAAAATTAAAAAGCTCATCTGCTGTCATTACTAACGCGCAAAAATGCTCTGTTTGTTTAGTGAACAGTTTATAGAAATATTTGTTCCACAATATTCTATATGTATTAAGGAACTAGTGTGCTTAGAATGTACTTGTAACTTTATGTAAGTTAAATGTTGCCAGAGGTGCTTTATGTATCACAAAATATTAAATAATGTACTTACTCATTAGAACAATTTACTGAATTGATCTAGCGTGTTGCTTTATAAATCTTTTTATGTGAATCTCCAATGTTTGTGAATATTATAATATTTAGTGTGGATTTTATACATTTTGGATTACCTTGTACCAAACGTTGAGATTGCATTTGAATAATAATACAAAATAAAAATTGAAATGTTATTTTTATTTCTTTATAGATTTTCCATTACATTTTCCTAAGTTCAGAAGGAGAATCTCTTTTAGGCATGGAACTAGCCATTATTCTCAATGTTTTAGTGATTTTATCCAGTATGGAATTATTGGGTTCAATTTGAACACAGAAAAAGATGGTATTAAAAACATTTTAAGATGTATTTTGGTGCATAATTTGCTTTGATAATCACTCATCATGCTTGGTTAATATTCATTTCGTTTGGCTCATTTGCTAATTAAACTATGTATTGCTTATATATTCAGTCTTATTGGTTGTTTAGTGAAAATATAGCCGGAGAGCTAATGACAAATTTGAGGAAAGTATTTTAGGCCTATTATAATTTAAATAATTAGGTACCTACTATATCTATGTCCTATACTGCGCTGTAGCTAAATAACCGGAAAAGCTCTGCCCAATCATCAGCTCTCCTGGTAATGGATGGACCTGAAGCTCTTGCTTGCTTTAGGTATCATCATCATTCTCAGCCCGTGTCGACCCACTGCTGGGTATAAGCCTCTCCTTGTTTCTGCCATTCTTCCTGATCCTGTGACAGTCTGAACCACGGTCCTATAGATGTCGTCGACCCATTTCGATGACCAGTTCTCGGCCTCCACTCTGTTAGTGCCTTAGTCCACCTGTCGTCACTACGTCTGGCCAAGTGTAAAAAAAAAAAAAGGCTGTCAAGTCAAATAAAAAAACGATAAAACCACGGAAAACTGCAATAGCTAAGAACCATCACAGTTAAACTAGATATCTATTAAAAAAAATCGCAGTCGAATTGGTCCATCCATTTGGGAATTACGATGCCACAGGCACGCAGACACAGACATCAAAATTATAACTCCCCTTTTATTGTGTCGTGGGTTAATAAGGTGCTACATCATGGTATTTACACCTAAACAGTAGCTAGAATAGACACTAGTAGATTTTTCGTATTAGACAAGAACTTGGCAAGGCGACGCGGTAGACCAAGACAGAGATGGGGGGATGAGTTACACAAATTCTTGGAGAACTGGCCAGATTTGGTACGGGATCGAGATGTCTGGAAGGAATGGGGGGAGGCCTTTGCCCAGCAGTGGGACAGAAGTGGTTAATAATAATACAAGACCTTCGGAAAGAGCAAGAGGTCCCTCTAGATTTTTGGCACGGTATATTTGCTACAAAATGTTTGTTTACTTTATTTTGTTTTTGTTTAGATATAAATGGCTTGCAGACATCTTCACACTGCCTGATGTGCCAACTGGGAACACAATCATTGCCAGCTCTGTTAAAGTGGAACAGACATTAGAAAATAGTATAATTAAAGACAATATAAAACCTGAGAAAACTGAGTAATCATATTATTAAGAATTAACTACCTGTTTTTATCTGTGATGCTACAAATAAGTTTAATGATTATATTTTTTTTATGAGTAAATGATACAATTAATTTAAATATTTATGGTTTTTATTATTAACTTGTTTTATAAATCCTGGATTTTATTGAATCTTATTAAAATACAAGGTAAAGGTTTATATTCCTGCAGATTAAAATGTTAAATAGCTGCAGATGTCACTTCTGACTAGGAGCCACAAAAAAGGGCAATCTTATCCAACTTGATGCTTACTTATCTTTCATAAATATACAGCAACATCTTCACTACAACACATTTGGTTTCACACATAGAACTGTATGAATTTGTAGGGATAGCTTTTGCAATTTGTGCCAATATCTTGATCAGAAACCATGTGGCGAAACAAATGTGCTCTAGTGTGGATGAGCCTTATATGCCACGATGATTATGAATTGGGTTATTGATTTATTTTTGGGCAGTAGTCTAGATAATTAATCTAATTTATTTATATTGGTTCTGAAACAGCTTCTGGTTTGTTTTGTTTTTCATTTCTATTAATGATTTCTACCAGCATGTGATGCTTTCCGTGTCTTCTTCCTTCAGCCTTGAGAATTAGTTTTCTGGCATTCATTCTGATTGATTCCATACTTTCATTACTATTTAATCCAAATAAAAATCCTATACTTATAACATCCTGAACACTTCTAAGATGCATGTAGTTTTCTGCTCCACTAGTAACTACGATGCTCTTTGACTTTCCCACAGCGAAGTAATTGTGAGCAGTTGTTATAATATTCTTCCTTGCAGTTGAGTCTTTAATTGCCTGGGAGTACATTAGTTCAAAGAAAAGCCCTCTTTCGATTGCTTGTCTGTACAGTTTCCTATGCACTTTGAATGGCAATCTGCCGTTGGACTCTACACTTATTATATCAATATCCATAGAGCCACAGGCATACTGAAATGCTGCTAATGTCTTAGGAACCACGGCTACGATATCATACTTTTTCAGGTTTTCAGATTGGTTCAGTTTATGTGCTATTCCTGATTCAGAGAATTCTATGGTAACTCTTTGTAAAATATTTAAATTACACCTCTGTTTTATTTCTACAGGAATGTCGACGGGATCAGGTATATAATCCTTCTTTTCTCTGGTTTCTCCTTTCTTTTTCTTGGGTTTTGGTTCGTCGTTGGGCTCTTCAATGTAAGTGTTCAGTGCAATCGTACTGTAGCCAAGTTTTTCAATTGATTCCAATTTATCCAAGTCAATTTTATTGCTTATGCACAGGTCACAGAAACCCCAGTTACGGCACGACATAACGTAGAGAATAACAGCTATGATAAAATCTTATCAAAGTCACAAGACAAACATCAACGCGAGAAGTTAAAAAATCAAATCAAAACAAGATTTTTAGGTTAGGTCATGCAGGCTGGTTGTCACTGTCAATCTGTCATTTTACTTTACAAATGTCACGTCATTGACATATATGTCTTCTAATCGCAAGGAACTTGTAGGAGCATGGAAAAAAATCTGTTATGAATAAGACTGAAAAAACATTTTAAAAAAATATCTATAAACATACCTACTTACACGTATGTATCTTAGACGTTTGTATTCTCTTGTTTTTGACTTGGCAATTCCTCTATAGATTTTAGGTGTTTGGTTTTTAATAGAAAAAGTAAGAATGGTAATTCGCATAGTTGTTTGTGGCCAATCACAATGTGAAATATTCGCCCAAATGTGCTTAATTGCAGATTATATTTCACAGAATCTTCCAAACTTTTGCTATGAACGTGTGGTAAAGCCAATAATGGAATGGGAGGTGAGTACTTTTATGTATGTACCTACCTCAATCACGTAGTTAATTAAAAAAAAACCTTTCGAGGTACTCTACCACAAAATAGGGAAGGTATTTATCACTTTTCAATCGGCACTGAGGTAATAATTATTGTAACTTATGTAGGAAACTAGGAACTTTGTCCAGATACTTGTCAAGGTAGGTACAAACGTATCTACTACCCTAACCTACTGCGCCTAGGTTCTACAGATACCATCGTACCGAATATTGCAATTATTTTCAGGCGTGGCTGTCGAAAATAAATCAAAAAAATAAGTGGCACCATACCGGGTCACTTCTGATTTGGAAAGAAATGTTGATGAAGGGCAGCAAACCGTTCTACATTGGTGGAGCATCAGAATTTTTGGAATACTGCCATTCCTACTACCGATTTGAATCATTCCTAGCAACTAAAAAATTCGAAGGTTTATGTTTGAATTTTGCGCAATTTCAAAATAAAGTTAAAAACGAAAAAAATATTTTGCGCTCTATTGAAGCTAAAGCTGAACAAGTTGAAAGACCAGCCAAACAGAACTTTGTCATTTGTATATCTGGTGCTGGAAATTTTATAGTCATGCATCTGATATCCGGACTTTTGGATATGGCTTCTGGAGAAAAGCACATCTCCAAAATATATCTATATGATAGCGAATGTACAGCTGAGTTCATGGAGTCCGTCGAAAGAGAGTGCAGTTACATCGGTGCTGATCAGCCCGGTAAGGTGGTTAAATACGTCGAGAAAATTGGCGTGGCCCTTACGCATACTGATCTGCTGATCGTATTAGATCATGTACCGTTTGCGTAAGACTATTTCAAAACTTAATAATCAAATTATACTGTAAAGTAGAGCAAAATCAGTCAGCTTTATGTTTATTTCAGTAGTATGGATCTTTCAATAGGAGAATGGCTCCACAAAAACAGTAAGAAGATGGCTAACCTAGCGCTTATGATAAATGCTTCTGCGATGAGGACAATGTATGTCCTATTTCCCAATGTAGGACCAGCCTGCTACAATGCGACTATCCTTTCGAATTTGGCAACTATTTACAAGAGGAATATTGTAGTTGCTACTTCCGATTTAGGATTGGAAATATCATCAATCGCTGCTGAAATAGCTGAAGTCCCGCTGAGGAATATGTTTTGTCCACCAGTATGGGGCTTTGTAGGAATCAATCAGCTGGTGGACATCAGAACTACAGTGCACCGATACAATACCTTTGAACCTTACAATCGGTACACGAAAGTAAGGAATTCATCCCTGGTTATTGGTTCTATAACTCCAGAGTTGAGAACACTGGAATATCTGTTGTACTTTGACGAGTCTCTTTGGATTAAAGTTGCAGAAAATAATGTTAGTCCTTACCTTGTTATGTTACCTGAATATATGAGTATTCTATCAGTTATATGGTACGGAACCAGATAATAAGCTTGAAATTAAAAATGGGAATCAGTTGTTTCTATAGCTATGCTTAGTTTAGAGCTAAATAGTGCTGCTGTGTTAAAATGTCCAGCATATTATTTATTTATTTACAATTTAGGCGCAGTACTAAACGACCTATGATCTTCCTGATCTGCATACCTATTACCTAGATTTTTATGTGGTTCTAATGATTTCAGAGAAAACGCAGTAAAGATCAAGTTAGATTAAATAAAGTCTTAGCAGTTCTGAACGTAGCGAAGCTGTGGCTTTTTGACCAGACTTCCGATCATGTCGTAAACCTTGGAATCAGATGCAATGGTAGGTTCATTAATTGAATTTCAATCACCAAGTTGTCTCAGAGCTAAGTTTATCTTCGAGCTTTTATTTAAAGCTCGAAGAACTTTATGAATTGTTTTCGTATTGTTAATTTTAGGTTCATTTGGATTGAATTTCAAAGGTGCCTTTTCACAACCTTCTCGATTTGTCGATGGTGAGTGGATTCCTGCGTCCGATTACTTGCTACCAAAAGATCCTCAGATGAGTTTGAAATATTTAGAGGAAATGGCTGAATTTACGATGAAACTGAAGAGTCCTGATTTACCAAAAATCATACCGCGCTACCCATGCATTTGCAAGAAGAAATTTTTCAAGAAGAAAGCTGTTTGGTAGAGCGATCAGAGTCCAGAAAAGTGGTAAAACATTCGAATCGATGCTCCCCGCTAGCGAGTTCTCGATTAAACCTGTTTCCGAACGAAAAGCTACCTGCGCGCTATTCTGCGTCACAGCACTAACTAAAGTAGCAAGCAAGCGAGCGATCTGCGAAGCGAAGCGAAACGAATCAGTGTCGAAAGAGACGTTGTTGTGGCGGGTTGGGTTGTAACGTTTTTTTCTCGAAGGAGGAATGTTATGACGTGCAGCAACTGTCTTTGTTTCATCAACTTACGTTTATCACTAGCTCCGAACCCTTCAATAATGTGATAGAAAGCATCAGGCGAGTCGATACGCGGATGCGATGATCTTTTCCAAAGCATGATCGTGCCAATAGGAGTTATTAGCATAGTTAGATGTCCGTATCGGTTAAGTTATGTGAATGTTGTGCCAATAATGAGATAGTGTAGTGTTGTGATGTGGTTGTGGGACATATGGGGCGTGCTGTGGGCCGTGGAGGCGGTGGCGCAGCTGGCCCTGGCGTCGCCGCTGGAGCCCGCGCCGATGCCGCAAGGTGAGAGGCCTGAGCCTTGCGAGTGCAGCCTACGCGCTCTCGAGACCTACTCGCTAAATTGCATGCGCTTTTTCAAAATGCTTTTAAACCTACACGACTTCTGTTGCTTAATTTTAATGTTTATTTGTATTTAGAATAACTGCGCTGGTGGTGGAACTCTGCTCTTTTTAAGTTTTGGTTTGCATTAAATAACATATTTCCATAGTTTTTTATTTGTTTATAACTTTAGGTAGGTACCTACTTATCAAAATAAATAACTATAGAACCTAGAAATACATAACTTACCAAACCTTTTTTAAATTAATTGTGGCGTAAAACACCCTGCCTCTTCCTTAATTTTTATGCTTTATAAAAACTTATAGGTACCTACATTTCAATGTCTTCCTCGTAATAAAGTTGTAGTCACGCGAAATTATAATTTAATAGGGAAGTTAGCTTGTACTCTTGTAGGTAGGTAACTGCATTGTATGGGCTAGGACAGGTAATGGTTTACAGAAAAAATAGGGTCATTTAAAGAGTAGAATATTATAGTCTTTAACATCATTCTACTTTTTATACTAGAAAAATAAAAATCTACCATGACCCATACATTATCTTTCGTGCGACAATTTCGCAACTTTAAATATGTGAAGCTAAATCCTTGTATAAAAAATTGATAATGAAATGGCTAGACTGCTATTTGCATACAAATAACAACCAATAATCACAACACATCAGTTCTGCCTGTCCCCCCAGGATGGATTGTGTACCGGGAACTATGAGTATGAGGAACACTTAGACCCAGAATAAATATTTGTGGATCATCCATTTACTTGCCTCGCAACGGGAATATAACCCACGCCTCTTTCATCACAGCCCACCGCGACGACAAAAATCGTAGAAAGACAATTTGCAAATTGCAGTGGTTAGTGTAGGGTATATCTGGGGGATAGGTAATTAGAGATTGATTAAATATTGCTAATCCCATTTATTCGCTAAGACAAATTTGTTTTCACCGTCCAACTAGATTAATGTACAGGGTGTTCTAATGACGGACTATCGTTTATTTGGCACGAAGGTCTACCGCAAATCCCTACAAATTGCTTCCCGAGACGATAATCTGGCAGCTATCGGAGCGCCAACTCTCAGAGCCTCAGGTTGGGGAGTCTTACCGCTCACCCCTCAATGATCAAGAGCCGCATTAGTTCTAGCCCCGCGAAGGAATGTTCTCATTTTCTTTTAATCGAACCGCATTTGGTATTTTCGGATTTCATTTGTTCCGTTCTCGTTAAGGGAATCGTTTAGTTATTGCGGTCGACATGAGAGACTTTGCTCTATAGGTACAATTTATATGGAGAAAATAAACTTAACCTTCGTCGAATAGAAAGAGACGTAAGTAAGTACGTTGATGCTAGCTACTAGTATGTGAGAGATCACAAATAAACACTTCTTAAAACTGACCTATATTAGACCATACTTTCGCTTTATACATAGGTTCCCATCGACATACAAAAAGAAGAAAAATAGAAACGTAGCGGTTTCTTATTCCACTTTTAGACGTGTAAATAAGGCATTAAGTTTTAGACAACGCGACTGCAGTACCTCGAGCGAGTCCTGCAGGAGTTTATAGGAGAGGTGTGTCCAAATATATAGTATTAAAAAAATCATTCTTTGTCCAAACGGCATCTCAAAATCTAACATAATTTATTACACCATTAATGGAGGCGTTTGCCATGAAGTTTGCAGTTTGACATTAACTTATAAATAAAATAAATAAAAATAAAATAGGGTGTGTTATCTTTGATACACGTAAACTACATGAGTCTAGTAAAAGGTTTCGAAAATACTCGTCGAGTATTCATCTCGCATATCCGCCGTGTCAAAATTCTGAAGAGGTGTTTCCGCAACACGAGTCTGTTAATGAATGTTACATAAGGCTTGTGGGTCACACGCTGGTTGGTAAAATAGGCTACGGGATCTACTTATACCAATAAGATGCCGTGAATCAAATAGCAATGTAGACGTATTTGAAAACATTTACGGCATGCTGTTTCGGATGTTCTTATCGTGGTTTGGAGTAGTCCACCAGGATCCTCTAGCCTGATCCCCTAGGGCAGCGCTTCTCAAACTTTTTTGGTGACGGAACCTTTTTGGAAAGCGAAATATTTGACGGAGCCCTAAAATAAACAAAAATTTGTTTATGAACATTCTTTATTAATAATAATGTTAAAATGTAACAGTTGCATAATAATTAAATATCGAATGGGCGGTATGAAACTGTTTCTTATTTTTCATCAATTGATTGATACCAGGTTTGATAGAGGAGAGTTGAAGTCTTATATCAGCGTCCAGTCTATTCCGGTATTTTGTTTTTGTAGCTGCATAGGTTGAAAATACTGTTTCGCACAAATATGTTGTTGGGAACGGGAGAAGAACATTCAGGGCCATTGTGGCAAGATGTGGATAATCATCACGGATTCTGCACCAAAAATCAATGAGAGGCATCGTTTTGGACAGTGAACCCATACTGGTGTCTGATGACATTTCTAAAAACTATTTGTATAGCTCGTTTGACATACTGCCGGGCTTTTGCAAGTTGCGTAAAAAAAGATTCAAATGCGCGTCAAAAGGTGTCACGAGTACGAGAGGAGTATTTTTGATGTTTTTGTTATTATCAGTATTCTCATGGAGCCCCCACAGAGGCTTTGCGGAACCCTAGGGCTCCGCAGAGCACACTTTTAGAATGGCTGCCCTATGGGATTTCCGTGAACTCATCAGTTCATCAAAATCCCCTTCGACAAAAGTAGGTAATAAAGTTGCTTTTACACAATTGAATAATTAAATAACAGTAGGGCATTTTCTTTACATATTGTTAAATAAAATACATTACTTTCATTGGCGGTGTTTTAGTTTACAATACTCCGTGTGATACCTTTACTTTTGTCTAAGGGTATTTTGAAGAACTAATGAGTTCACGGGAATCCCCTAGGGGATCCTGGCGGACGAACCCCGTTCTATTCTTGATAACTTTCTACTACGTCGATAGGATGGCTGGACCAGAAGAGATATTGGATTGAAAACATACCATTATTCCTATATCATTACTAGATAGCTACTATTTGCTTTCGATAATGAAGGATTAGATACGTTTCCAGTAACATATGTATATGTAAAAGAAAAATAGCGGTTAGTCATTCTGACGTCATGTTGGCTGACCAATTTTGTTTCTCGTATTTCCAGCATCATGTCAGATATTTCTTTGGTATGAGTATTTACTACTTATATATATGCTACTTACCATACATTTTTTCAGATTTGTTAATGTTAAAGTTGGTTTTTTATCTAACGAGCCTTTAACGGATGGGAACAGTCCTAGCTGAATGTAAAACTCCGGCTTGACGTCATGTTCTTTGTAGTTTTCCATTATATGAGCTCTGAATGTAAACAAGTTGTAAAAAATGTGCCTTTGTAAATTGCAGAGTTTGATAATTTTATCATGGATCCCATCAGTAGACCATGACCAAATTTATATGAGACTATACCCCTGAGGTAACCCCTAACTCACAAAAAAAAAATTAAAAAAAAAAAAATCAGACAACGTGGTAAGAATTGCCGCTGCACATACAAAATACAATTAAATATTCCGACGAATTAAGAACCTCCTTTTTTAAGCCAGTTAAAAAGAATAAACATATCCACAATACATCATTCGAGGGTACTACCGACATAACTTTGTTACTAATAGGGATCTTGTTTATGCCATCTTCGCTTCGTGGATTATTCTTTGGGAGACGTGGGTTATATTACTTAGCTGAAGATAATTAATTACTGTAGGTAGCTTTGTTCATAATTTTCGTTTGTTTCTGTTGTGGAATTTAAGATTAAATAGTAAGGAAGCAGAAGAACCTACTAAAAGTTTTTTTTAAGATTTGAATATCTTATGTTACCGTTGCTTGTTGAAAATATCATACCAAGCATTTAAGAAAAGTGAAATGCTCATTAAAACTGTTTTCACTTGTATTTGAACTGCTAATGGTGCAAAACGCACCATAAATGAAGAAATCTTCCTAATAAGCGGTTGCATCATCTGTTGTGTTACGGAACATTCGGAACAAAGCTTTTGAAGAGTCGTGTGGCGCATGACCGCGTGCGCCAGCGGCGCCGGCGCAGGCAGAGACCGAGGGAGACATCAGTTGCATAACAAGCGGGCGCTGCGGTATCCGCCTAACGGGATTATGGCGCGAGTGGGGAACCGCCGCCGCCGCATGGAGACGCGACATTATCTCGATCGTGTCAGAATCTACAGTAGGTCTATGGATACTTTGACCGGTCATTTGCATCAATACCTTGCCAATTTAGCCCACCGTTAGAACAGTGAACAGAGCGATAAAATCGCGACACTTCCATATTTCATCAGTTCTCATCACGAAACATAAGTTGAAACAGTTCGTTCGGCTTGTTCGTGCGATCATGAACGAGACCGTGACTGATCGGCCACAAAGGCCGACGGATGCAATGATGGCGAGCAGCTTTTTAAATTAGAAAGAAGGTCACTTGACGTGTACCTGCACTAGTTGAATCTTGTGAAGATAGTAAAGTAATTTAGTACTAAATAGAAGTTTTCTGTTATGCTATACAACGGCTGGTAATCATTGTGTGGAATGTTCATCCGCGAATCCTGTTCATGCGTCCATGGAACTGGTTTGAGGGCTGAGTATCATCATTACACGGTGTATGAGTGGGTGCGTTGCGGGGCTACCGGATTCGCTGCTTTGCTTATTAACTTGTTATTTATGATTTGCAGAATCAGTCTCATTAAGAGAAGATATTCTATAAATTATAGAATTTTACTGAGGCAAAATAGTAGGTTTAAATTAGGTAGTTATTTGTCTGCAAGCATTTATCATTTGAATAAATTTTTTGTCGTAGATTGCCGCCAAACCGGACAAAGATAAAGCTTTGTTGTTTCAGTAACATGTTTTAGGAATTCAAAAATATTGTTAGTAACCCTTAGGTATCAAATCAAATCAAATAATTTATTTTTCCCAGAAGTATAACATACATGCTATTCACAGGACGGTATGTGAACACAAAATGATCTCCTTAGCTAAACCTGTGTTGTGGGAAGGTAGTCTCTTTTGTCCGTTTTTATACAGTAGGTTCATAATTATAAAGGATATTTATAAAGGACATGCATTAATTAATAAATTTTGAATATTGAGGGCAGCATTACGTTGTATAATTTTTGTGTTTATGTTTTTGAGTGTATGTTAGTGTGTGTAAGTGCGTGTGCGAATGTGCGGTATTTGTGTGTGCTTGCATGCGTGATTGTGTATACATGTATATAAGTAGATATAATAGCAAAGTAAACAAACGAATACCTATGTAAAGCGTTATAAAAGTACCTAAACATGCCGTCTGGCATTTGTGACTTGTGTTATTTGTTTGCATTGCATTTACGACAGCCTTGGTTTTGGATTTAGTTCTTTAGTTGCTATAACTACTGACCAAAATTGAATATACTTTTGAAAAGTGGCTATGCCCGATTCACTCTAACTTTATCTTTACCAGTCAGAACGTTAGGTTCAGTTTATTTACCTTGTCTACTTCCGGTTCTCCTTGAGATGAGATTATCACCTAGGTCCTAGGTCTTTACATATGGTCAAGAGCCCCGTACGTATTTTTAGCTTAATTATAAGTAATTTTTCGTTAACTTGGTCGGTGTTCACGTTCGGCTATATTTCCAAAGTTCGCTTTCAAAGTTATAAATAAGCCACATTCACAGAAACAGCTCACGAAACAATTTAACGGTCCGTGAGCATTGTTAAAACGTCACCAGCAATAAAATGGGAAACCGATTCAGGGCCCGTTAATAAATGTCATCGCAGCATAAGAAATGGCTTTGATGTTTACCCTTTGTTCCTCCTAACGAGCCACCCAAAGAGGTACGACTTGGAAAAGCGTGTGTTAAAAGCGCTGCAAGCGTTCCACTAAAAGGTACAGGTGGAATTCTTTGCTAACTTTCGTAAGGATCTAGTCGGGGATTAAGGTTGAGAAAGTTATTTCGTTTTTCAGCAGATGTTTCGTCTTGGTTTTCTTGAAAATTTAAGACTAGATGTGGACGAGTCAATCTCAGTAAAGTTCAATCGCAAGGTTGAATATAGCCAAAAAGTCTTAAAAAAATTTGGTAAAGAAGAATTACGTTGTTTCTCAATCATTTATTAAGGTATGATTCCGATTTCGGTTCGGCAGCAAGTAGCACTGCTGCCGCAGCACTACTGGTCCCCATATATTCTCTGTAGGTTTATATGAGATTACATTCCGAGCTCGGCAGCAATGCCGCGGCAGCAATGCAGCAGCTGCACTGCTGCGCGGCAGTGTCGCCCTGCCGCCGCGGCAGACCAGTAGTGAAGCGTCCGACGCCACAGCGATAACACCTACGTGAATGTTGACAAATACTCGTAAATTTGCAACAAACGATGAATTTCTCTGATTCAGAAGATGTCATCAATCGATATCTTCTCAACTTAAAGCAAATAAATGACTATACAACAGCGCAATACTGCCGCCTTGCTCGGAATCAGCGCGGCAGGCAGCACTGATGCGCAGCACCACAGTGACAGCACTGCTGTGGCAGCACTGCTGCTTGCTGCCGAGATCGGAGTCATACCTTTAACCTTGTTTGTGATTTGTATGCAAAACAAAATAGATCTTTGAAATTAATAATTACCAATAGATTTTTTGATAACCTGCAGTAGGTACATATCATCTGCAGTATCTGTTAGAGGTGGTAACAATGGATCCCATAGTAACCTTTGAAAATGAACAATACTCATTCTCGGAAACTTAAGCATTCTTCAATCTTGATAGATTGTGCACTGTGGCTGTGGGTAAGCAACATAATAACGTTGCAACACAGTGCTTGTGAACGTTGGCGTTGATGCAATAATTCATTGAGGGACACTATCTGCTTGACAAGAATTTTGACCAAAATAGTGCTGTTTGGTTTTATTTAATTCGTAGCGACCAAAGGTACTAGAGTGGTAAAACGCAAGGTATGGATCACTAGAGCGGTGAAAACCCAATGATGTTTCAAAACCTGTTGTACTTACAACATTCATACTAATGTTATAAATTTGAAAGTAACTCTGTCTCTCTGTCTGTATGTCTGTTACGATTTTACGACTAAACGGCTCGACCGATTTCAATAATATTTGGCATTTAGATAGATTATGACCGGGCTTAAGACACAGGTTACTTTTTACCTGACTGCGCAAAAAGAGTGTAATATTTTTAGTGACAAACACGCTTGCGAAGCCGCGGGCGAGTCAGCTAGTGAAATAATAAAATAATATAAAGACAGAAAACGATCACGCGGCAGGCCACGGCACGCCGAGATGGAAAGACGAACTCAATCACATACGGAAGGAAGGGAGGCCTTTGCCCTGCAGCGGGATAGTACAGGCTACAAATAATAACAGTAATGATGAAAAGCCGCTAGAAATAGAAAAACTGCAAGAGCACCGGTTCACAAATAGATCAGCTTGTAGTTACTCGTTTTCGTGGAATGACAGTAGATGATCAGATTTAAAAGACAGTCTGTGTAGCCAGATAAAACCTTGCTCCTCAGTAGGTTAACCACTAGCTTTTGTATACTTACATACCTAGTACTAAAAGTCAGTCATTTCCTTAGGTCATGGTAAGTGGAAGCGCCAACCGGTTGTGGAGCAATACTTTGTAACTAACGTGCAAGGATGGAAGCAACCCGTTTCTATGACTGACCTTTACATACATTATCGTCAATAGACGATTACCTATGTTCTGCTTGGTGTTCGTTCAAACATGAACTTTTTATCGTGGGTTAACCTGTTTCTAACATTCAACTTTTTGTATGAGAACTTTTCTACTGTCTTGTCCCTATTTGGTATCACATTATTAATAGGTAGGTTATTTAATTATTATAAAAATATTTATATATAAGTATTTAAATTATATATATTATTTTAGTAATATAAGTACTTGTTCTGTTAGTTATTATTTGATTTACGCCGCCGTCCTCATTTGTTCACACAGATCCTGTCCATCCAAAGGTTGCCTGAAAGAGATCGCTTTTAGCGATGTGTTCGTTTACGATCACATCTTGCATAATAATTTATGCAAGATGTGATCGTAAACGAGCAGAGTCAAGAGGGGACTCTTCTAACACTAAAAGAATAGTTCCCAACTCTAGTTTTAAATGTACTCTTGTAATACACAATAAAAGATTTTTGATTTTGATTTGATTTGATAAGGCCGCCCATTGTATCTTTGATTTAATTGTGTATTCTCTTTTGTTTGTTTTATTTTTAATGGTGTGCAATAAATAAATTATCTAATCTAATCTAATTATCAGTTTCCTTTACAATGGTATGAAAATAGCCATCTCTTTCTATTCTTCTTTCTATTTATTTTTATCTTCCTGTTTGTCATTACCAAGATTACACCTCAGCCAAATTGAATTCCGGTAATTTTGTTACGGCTACCTTCGTAATTTCCTGCCATATGGTGCGCTTAAAGTTCCTTTACTTGATATCATGTCTCTGTTATGAGTTATTAATGTATCCATCTGGTTGGTAAAAATAGGTAAAAGGTTATCATTACACTGAGAGTAGAAGCTTTTCAGTTAGGTAAAAATATTAGCGCTCTTCCGTAGGTATTTTAGATAATCTGATGTACCATGAATTCTCACGTATGTTCCCAATTTCGCATGGAACAAACATAAGAGTATTAAGAGATTTATTATCGCTATATTTACCTACCATAATAAATTATTTAATTCAAAAACGAATCGTTAATTTCCTACACCCACACCTCATATCGATATGACATCGTATTGTATTTACTGTGGTCCTGTCCAATGGCAAATATTTGTTGTAAATACATTTTACTCTCAATGGTTAGAATTACTCTAATTAATGAACCGAATATCCACACATTGTGGAATACCTCAGGCCCCCGGTTTTGTTTGCGTGGTATGTCACAAATAGCAACATAAGTCTATTAACATTGAGAGCGAATTTGCAAATGTTTTTTTTTCTGATGGCTGGCAAATCACATGGTCCATAACATAAAAATGCAGTAAATCTGTGTGAAGATCCATTCAATAGAGCCTAAAGACTAAGATGGTTAAAGGAATATTAAGGTTTGAAAAGCTCAATTATTAATTAACCTCAGTCGCTAACTGTACCCGGAAATCCGGAAACAGGAGCATAATAATGTTATTTCAGGTCAGGAACTATTCGTCATTCAAATTCGTTCAGCCGTTACGGTGTCGTGTGGTTGAGCAACACAATTTCCATACAGCCAAACTTTTCCTCTGATTCCAATTTTATCTACAACGTTCATTTTTGTTAAACGTGCTTGTACATACAAACCCGTTAAGAAAACTCTACTTTCCCAAAAACTTTGGTTCGATCTTGGTCTGCAAAAAAGTCTTAATTTTATTAAAAAAAAACTGTACCGGAAAACAACACGCATTAAATTTGTAGTTTCTGTGTGTTTTATACTTGTGTCGAAATAAATGTATCTGTCATTTATTTTAGAGCTCTACAACTTGCGTCTTTTGTGACATCATACAAGCCACGTTAATAATAAATACGACCAATTGAAGACGGAAGGTAAAGCCAAGGTCGCCACCCCCTCCCCTGTCTCTTTATTTCGTCACAAGCCAATTAATAGCTGCGTGCCTTGTGGTTATAAGGAGTAATTAAATTTTGATCGCTATCTACCCAAGCTCGCGTTATGTCGACCTGTGTGAATTGTTGGCCGTTTCCAACTCTGTTTATTTGCTTATCAAGATGGCAGCATGTGTACGAGGTGCTGAATTCACATTTACGTAATACATGCCCCACTTAATTTGGCTGTAGTTTTCATTATAGTGAATAAAGCTGGCTTTAGGTACTTGTACTGAGGAGGTTTATCTTTATTTAGTTAGAATTGGAGCATAAATCCCTCGGGAGATTGTATCTATCTTCTATATTCTGGCTACGTTTGTACTGTTTATTGCTTTAGTTCAAACGTACGGAAGTTCTTGTTTTATGTCTAGATATGGAATCGACTCTACATTTATTAGATATTCTTACTAAGATAGTATTTTATATTTAAAAATTTTTTCAAAACCCAAAACCGGTCGAGAAAACAGCTGTGGTGTCTATGAGCAAGACTCAATTAAAGTCTCTCTTCTTTTATCCATTAAAAAGACTTTTCTGTTCAAAATATACCTGAACAAAATCAGATCAGTTCTACATGATCATTAATATTGTTATATGAACTTATCAGGTATGCAAAATTCAAATTCAATCGGCTAACAGAAACTGGGTCAAAAATCGAAGGCAAACATACAAGTTAAATAAAAGCTTTTAATTAGTTTGGTACGAGCAGCTCTAGACCAATGGTTTGAGAGTTCCAATATTTATTCCGACTTGCTTACTAGGTAAAGTCGATTTTTAATGTAAAAGATCTATGACGACCTCCGTGGCGCAATGGGCGAATAGCCGGCTGAGACTCAGGAGGTAGTGGGTTCGATTCCCGCCGCGGAACAAATGTTTGCATGATCTACATATATTTGTTCCGGGTCTGGTTGTTTTTCTATATATTATAAGTATGTATTTACAAAAAAAAGTATATAAGTATTCTATCAGTTATCTGCTTCCCATAGTACAAGCTCTGCTTAGTTCGGGGCTATATAGCGCTGTGTGAAATGTCCAGCAATATTTATTATTTATTTATTTATATCATTCATATTACAAGATTAATTATTTTGATAAACCAATGCAAGAATCACTTTATAACTCCTGATCAGTGATAAAACGTCAAATAAAATACATTCCATTGCGCTCTATGTTTAGAAGTCCGTTTTGCAAAAATACCTTTACCTTCCTTACTTGCTTTACCTGTTTACTTACCTTACCTACTATCGATGATGCATGCACCTTAGGCTCACCTTTATGATCAAGGCTCTACAAAAATGCTAAAGTTCAAATCTTCAACCGAAAATAAATAGGTTCTTGGTTTAAAAGCTCGGATGATATCATTCTGACGTCATCTCACAGCCGGATGCTCGGACAGGAACTCCGAGGAACACAGGAACATTACACATACCTGTTATAGCTATGTGTGATACACAGCATTATAGACGATATATGAAAGTAATAATGCTTAGAATTGCGTCGTTATGCTTGTAGCTCTTTTTCTTATACGTGATGCGCATTACAAATGCATTGAGGACTGGCACGTAGGGTTCAGCACAGTAGCATTGCACTTACTTGGCTGAGCTAATAGCTCTGGAAGGTTAAATATTCTGCTTTACATTCTTTACGCCATATTTGAAGTATGTAAATCAGCTGGTCTATGATTGCCGAGCCTAGAAATGTGTGAGTCAGATTTTCTTATTATCCTTTATATCTATACTATAATATCTGTCTGGGTGTTTTTCTATATATTTACAAAAAAAAAGTATATAAGTATTCTATCAGTTATCTGGTTGCCATAGTACAATCTCTGCTTAGTTTGGGGTTAGATAGCGCTGTGTGAAATGTCCAGCGATATTTATTTATTTAATATAATAATATTATAAAGAGGCAAGATTTGATTGTTTGTTTGTTTGCATTGAATAGGCTTCGAAACTAATGGACCGATTTAAAAAATCCTTTCACCGTTGGGAAGCTACACTATCCCCGGGTGACATAGTCTATATTATACCCAAGGTGTTAAAAATTTACCCATAAAAAATGTTTAAAAAATAAATGTCCACCTGTGCCGAAGCCGGGACGGGCCGCAAGTATTATATAACTTTGGTAATAATGCAATAATATGGTACCATAGAGGTGTCTCATGATGGAGACGGATGCTAGACAACGGAACTTCTGAATTGATTAACTAGTAGGTATATTTATAAGTCTTATGAGTCGTTCGCGACGTCATTCTCAACTTTAAGTGAACTAAAAGCGAGATCCCGATGGGATTACATAAATAATGTACTCCACGGATTTCCTCTATGAAAAAGTAGGAAGTTTTAACGGCCTTTGTGAGAGAATCTAAAACCACCGCCATTATTATCGCCACACATAAGAATGTTGTGCAATGGTACTTAGGTACTATTAATTATACGTAGGCGTATGTCTAATACGCACACACCAATTTAACAAGAGCTTATTAGAGAACTCTCAAGAGAATTAGAATTACTGTAATTATCTTATAAGAATTACGTAAATATAGGTTCACGAGAAGGCATAAGTAACTCAAGACGGTTGAACTCAAGAATCCAGCGTTATTGGATTGCACAGCTAGGGCTTCCGACGAACCTGTCTGACATTGCAAATACTGCTCAGATTGTTTTAATTACCTTTCTAGAGTTAGAAGAACATTTACTACCTACATGGGTCTTCAGAAATATGGTACATAATTGGATAAGAAAATTAAAGTGTATTGTTTGTGTTGAGGAAAAGGTCACCTGGTGAAAGGTCAGACTTTATTTTTAGCAACAATATAATGAGTTTGCATGGTTGTGTAAGGTTGGTAAATATTTGAGTCTGACAAATCAACTTAGATATTAAAACTATCAAGTGAATTCAATAATACCGTAATGATTATTGATCGAGCGAAGCGAGATCTCCAAATCAACTTGGGCAAATCGGCGTTGTATGTATGTATGTATGTTTGTTTGTCGCAGAATAACTTTTCTAGCGTTTATCCGATCATCATGAAATTTGGTATATAATTAATTGGTATTAATTGGTATTAATTGGTATATTATTAGTAATGGCAGAATTTCGGTGTGACTCAATGAGCTAAAAATATTTGGGGGGCTGTTGAGATATTGGAGGTTCAAGAGGGGTAAAAAAAAATGAAAATGAGACTATTAGGTCAAATGGGACGTCAAATGAAAGGTATTCATTAGTAACTTTCGATTCCGTTTTTATTTTTAGTTTAACTTTTGTAGTTTTTGAGTTATTAGCCATTATAAAAACAAAACTTTGACAAAATTCACAGGGTACACCAGTGACCCCACAATGCTCAAATTTTGTATTCTTGTAGCTTTAGTGACACAAATATAGGCAAAAGTCTGAAATCCAGAATAACTGTTATTTGTACCCCAAAAAATTAACCAATTAACAAGAACCCCCGTTACATCTAATTTGAATGAAACTGTAGGTCAAGTATGTTGGTTACATTTCGTGGCATCAATTTATTAGTAAAAGATTAAAGCCGGCATGCACAAAGATTACTAAACGTATTTAGCGACTAAACATGTTTAAATTTGAAGTATTTGTATGATTTGACAACTCCTTAAATCATATTTAGCCACTAAATACGTTTAGACATCGTTGTGCAAGTCGCCCTGAGAATACTATTTATTTTGGGAGTTTCGCGAGATCTCAGTTCGGGGCGAACCACTAGTGGTAAAGCATCTTTACTACTATGATTTTTACTATGATTCTCGTAATTTTAACTTTAGTCAACTTTAGTAAAATTGACATTCAAGTTGATGGACGCAAGAAAGTGCATTGTAGGGCACGTTTCTAATGTGTGTGACCTATGAGCCAATACTTGTTTTAGGCAATGGTTTCCACTTAACATCAGGTGGACCATAAGCATGTTGCAAGCATGATGGAACAAAAAAAAATTATTGATTTAAATCTGTAGACCGTACCGACCATAGCGTAACCGTATTTACAAGTGATTTTTTTTTTGTTTTTGTTTTATTGAAGTTCTTAGCTCTTAACCACGTTTTTATTTATTTCCAGGTATGTTGGCTTGAATTTCACACGTGCTGAAAGAGAGTAGATAGTAAGTGTTAATTATAATTCCATGTCTATTCCGGACCAGACCACACTCCACGGTGTGAAGGTGCCTATTAAATACAGTAAAATAACAGTCTGTAGTCCGCTACCGGGCTTAGCCGGTCATTAGCCGTCAATATAATCGTAAAGCGCGTCACAAACGATGAAGATGCTACGATATTTTATGTTAAGATAAAATATCACTCGCAATTCATTCCAATGTAAGATGAAAATAATGTTATCTTCGCCGTGTGTGATGGTCCATCAGATTGCATCTTCATCGTGTGTGGCATGCTTAATGTTTACGTACAATTGAGAATACCCTATCTTGATTAGATAATTTTAAACTTAATATCAGACATCAAAATACATTCTTGGTTTTTTGATAAAGACACAAAGAAGTAAATTTAAGTAAGTAATTTTTTATGCCAATGGATCAAAAATAATCGTAGATAATTAAACTAGGGGACAAAGCAGGGTTCTAGAGTTCACGAGCGGAGCGAGGGAGTTACTAGAATCCTGAGTGCAGAGAGGGATATAAGCACGCCCAAGACCCAGACAGCGTCATCCACGAGGAGAATACATTTCACACTTTCTGCGAGACAAATTTTGTCTTTGTAACAGCGTTACGCAGCATTTGCTTTATAAGATACGTAAGACATAAGAACAAATAGAAGTATATAAGAAAACTTAAGAAGACACAAGACCTAATAAGATATGATACATAATTTTGCGTTCTGTACAGAAAGGGTAGTTCGGTTAACGAATAAGTTCTTACTGTGTCTTATTGGGTCTCTTTGTCAAATTTTAAATTTTAACACAAATGAGGTTCCATATTCAAATCACATTATACCCGCGCGAGGCATATTAGAATTCAGTACAACTTTACTCCCGGCTCAGCCATATAATATACATGACATATAATTTAACATTGTCGAGCAGTTGGTAGAGACAAATTAGTATATACACGACTACGATGGTACGGTCATGCCATGAGGAGGTCGGTAGACCATATTACTCGAAAAGTCGAACTATATGGCTTTAAGATCGGACCGAGAAAGCCTGGAAGACCCTGACTAACATGGATGGCTGTAATAAAGAAAGACCTGGAGAGTGACAACATAGACCCAATGACGATCCAGAAAAGACATATCTGGAGACAAGTAATTAGGAGAGCCGGCCCTAAATAAAAATGGGAAAAGGCCTAAAGAAGAAGTGTTGTAAGATTTAGTTATGGCTTATTATTAATGATGTTAATGATAATGATATTGTATAAAATATAGTACAACTATCATTAGTCCCTGAAAACGAAATCTATACAAAATACGGAGTCGAGCCTCAGTAATTCAGTATGTGTAGTGGTTAAAATCTCTATTTCAGATCTCTAAAATCTAATAACGAAGCAGTCACGTCGTACGAAAAGAGGGTGGAATTTCCATAATATGCCATTCCATATTCTTTATCTTGAGAAAATCCATCGGTTTGGTAGCATGTGACCTCGACGAGGCCGCAACTCTAAATAAAATAGGTACGAGATTTTTCGACGACCCCTTTTCCATGCCTGTCCGATTTTGGTCACTGGTTTTGAAATTTTTTACTTTTTCTTGTCCAACGACACAAATTAAGCAAAATAACATCTGATAAGCTCTGCAGCAAAGTAACTAGGACTTACTGAAAAAGGTCTTGTTTGTATGGTACTATCAAAAGCCACCTTACCGTGTATTGTATTAAATTGCAGGCCATCTAATCAAAAAACAGAGCTAACAGCCACAATGAGACAGGACAAGAAAGGCCCCTGTCTATTTTTCAACGGCCACATTTCCGCGCTTGTCCAATTTCGGTCAACTTGCTCGTTCGTGTACTTAAGTGAAATTTAGAAGGCTCTGTAATTACTCAATTAATTTGATCGGCAACTCGCGGTTCAGTTCGTAGTTCGTGCTCATTGCATTGCATAACCGGTTATTACCTTGCTCTTGTTGGCAGACAATGTTCTCACAATTTTACAACACACGGTGAAAAACAACTGTGGGAAATTTCGTACTGCACCATTAACTTACTCTGGTCTCACGTGCCGGTAACTTGATGAATAATATGTAATTTGACTTATTATATTGCCACTGATTTATTAGATAATCGTCTTGTATAACGGGAAGAAGGTAGTTCGTGAGCTAATGGGGAACCCTCGTAAGCTGGGTATTAATGAAGGCTTACAAAATGATGAATATTCGCATCTGCAAATTCAAAACCTCCGCATCGATTTGGATATATGCATCTGCATCCGCAATAATCGATGCGGATGTTCATGCGGATTTAGATGCAGCGCAGGTCGCGACAAGAAAGAAATTGGGTGGAACTTGCGAGTGGCGCATGCCGTGGCCACGTGCTGATTGACAAACAGGAGCGAAAATTCGGTAACAAAATCCGACGCGTTTTTTATTGTTTGTCATTTGTATCTCATAAATCAATCATAACGTGATTATTTTTGATATTTTTATTTAATTTCTTTGTTTTTGCCGTATTCACGGCTGTGCGCCTTAAAAAGTTCGCACTCGCGTCCGCAGATGTAAAAAAATCTGCATCTGCAACATCCCTGTTAGCAACTGTTTTGTTATGTTTGAATTATGTGTAAACAGTGCATTCATTGAACAATTTAAACTTCGTAAGTAATTTTTTCTTATTTTTTTTATTGATTCGTGTTGTATACTTGCTGAATTCACCTTCTTAAAAACTGACACTGCTGACGTCGCCACCCTGTATATTCTCAAACAAGATTTTATTTGTAAAAACCAATTTCTTAAAAATATGTAGAGGATTTTTTTATTCCACCAAAAAGGTAGTTTGAATAGTTTTCTGTTTAAAAATACCATTTTGGAAAACAACAAAACTAAAAATTTGGAAAAACCAAGGGGAAAATTAATTCCAGATGTGTAGGTCCATCGAGATATATGTACTACGTACTAGATATCGCGATCCGAACACTCACTCTGTTCCACTGAACTGTACTGCAATCCGTACACCTTACTTTAGTGCGGCTTCGACATTCAAGCAGTGTGGGCGCGTACGGAGCGGCACTAATAATATGAGATTTCGAATCAAAGTGTGAACCTGGGACATACAAATCAGTATCAATAACAATTCAGTAGTCAAGTAAGTAAAATTATTGGTTGTTCAAGTGAATAAATAGGTGATAATATCGTAATACCACAAGAGAAAAAAAAATTGTTCATTAGAATTCCACGCCATCAAAAATCATAGACTAAAAATATACAGATGTTCCATTACAAAATTAGTTGTAGGTAAAAATATGTGACTGAACATGGACTTGACGTGGTGTTTTTAGAAAGTGATTTAATTTGTTTAAGTAAATGTCTTCTAACCAGTTTCATATTTTTTTATATTTATTTTGTTCTGTATTTTTAGTATACAATATCTGTCAAAGGTCGTAAATATGACGACTTACGTATTTCGATACTGCAAAAATACATCAAGAAATGTCAGTGAATCATCAGGTGTCAGTTTATTCTATTTCAAACTATATACTTGAGCTTCAATAAACGCATAATAATTCGTTTTCTTTTACTATTCTACTTTACCATTTTTTCATTTATTTAACTATTTGTACATTTTGAAATAGAGTATGAATTCTAATGAAGTTTTGTAGGTACAAAAGCTGTCACTTTTGTGATGTAAAGCCTATAAGGACGACAGGTTGCTACACTGTTGAACGGAACGCGTAAGCGCCATGAATTTCATGGCGCTTACGACGTTTTGGTCGCGAGTAAACTAAACTCTGTAAGCGATCTAGCGTTGCATGGATTAATAGTTTGGTTAGATCACATAAATATTGTTTTAGCGCTGCAGCGAACTTTAGTTCTAATTCACTAGCATTTGAACACTTTTCAAGAAATAACTTGTCTATCGTTAGAGTATATGTCCATGGTAGCTAAAATTTATTATGTTCGAAATAGGCAGAAAAATATGCAATATTTTTCGGATATAGTGTTGTTAACTTGACTTTGTTCTTGAGAAAACTGAAACTTTGTTCTTTTAGGCCCAGACCTAATAAGTCCTAATAAGTAAGCACTTTACACGTAAATTTGCAACATAGACTTGAGCGAATTTTTAATTTCTTATTTAAGTAATCTGTGGATGACGCCGTGGGTTGTACATTAACTATTTATTGTTCAAACCTATCATGTAACTTGCTACACAATTTATAACTGTTTGTACTAAATAATAAAATATAATAAAAAATAAAATAAGTCAGTTATGTTATGTTCTGTACTTTAATATTCATTCGATTATTTACCTTTGATAATAATTTCGCCACAACAAATATAATTCTAGTAAAGTTTAGGCTTGCGGGTGACCGAAACAAACTTGAGTAACATTTGAAAAGTCATGAAGGCGGAATGTAATTTCCCACAAAGCAGGTGGATCGTGAGTGACGTGTGTTGCGAATTCGTAACTCGAAACGAAATTTTCAACAAAAGTAATTATTTGTTCCAAAATTGTTGTGGTGTGCGGCGCCGGTAACATTTCCCCGCTGACAACCTAATTGTTTAAGGAAACAGCTTTCAATTACCGAGTACCTCAAATTGCTGCGTGCTCCAATTACTCTGTAAAAAACCTTACAACCGCATACCAGAAGATGCTGTTTATCGGTAATTTTGTTAAAACCGAGAACACGTCATCTCTGTCAAATTACGTTAAAAAGTGACGGATATAACTTTATATGTATAACTTTATATGGTATATGTTTTCAAACCGTCGTTTTCTGGTACGAGGGACTCTACATAAATTGTGGGACGAGGGTACTTTTACCTGAAAGGGATAGAATAACGCTCGTTTGTGGTTTTGTTTCATTTCCTATTGAATTAACATTTAATCCCTCATTAAAGTTCTAAGAGCTTCCTTCCAGTAAACCTATTGATATTTTATTGCGATCTGCTCTTATGGATCGGGTCTTTTGTTAGGATTTCAATTGAATAATAGACGTGGGAGATTAATCCATACTTGAGGATATAGGCTTTACAAAGTCTAACAGATAACTAAGTCTTTCTACCCAGGGCTTTAATTTTCACTTAATGCAATCCGCTGAAGAGTTTTGCTGTGTTTCGGTTTGAAGGGTTCGGTTGTCGATGAAATTACAAGCACATTAGGCTTTACACCTTTAATATATTTTTTATTTTCAGTAAACTAAATATAACAGTAACAGTTTCATGGGTTTGGGACCCTCTTTTAAGTATAAAAATACCTGTGTTAGAGGCTCTCGCTCTTCCGTTAATTCGGTTATTCCGATTAAGTATAATACAAACAAATATCGATATGAATAAATAAATATCAATATTGACAAATAAAATAATTTAAGTTAAGTAAAATTAGGTTAATGTAGGTTAAGTTAAATTAAGGTAGTCAAAAAAATTAATTAAATTAATTTTTGGATATTTACTTTAACTATATCACGTAAATATAACCCATAACCTTTATGCCTCAAGTTGATGGATCAGGTGGGTCATAAGCTTGTTCCACCCAAAGGTCGGTCTTTTGCAGGTTCCATTGCTTACGAGTGAATATGACTAAAGAGACCCCGCTGTAGCCCCTTATATTTATAAGACCAGACATGCTCCATTCATCACTAAACATAAACAAAAAACAAACCCCATCAAAATGTAAAGCAAAAAACAAACAGAAATATCCCGCAACGCAACGGTTCCATCGAAAAAAGATGTATCTACAAATAATGATGTATGGGTTATTTTTTCCTGTGGAACGATAATCATTAATTTTTTGAGTGCATCGTCCCGCGGCATCTCTGAATCAGAGATCGTTAGCCTACTTCCGCCCACGAACACAAAACTATAAAAGGATACCCGGAGCAGCACGGATTTCAATGACGTCTCTACTATTTGGATAACAAATTGTAGGCGTGTCAACGACCGTTGCTTCATGGTGTGATGATAATATGGTAATGCCTGGCAGTTCATACATATGGCATTAGAGTTCATTCTAAGAAAAAAGTCCTTTGATTTGGGCGCTAGTGTCTATGGTTAGGATGATACATGATTTTTTCGACCTTATTTTCATCTGATAACCGTTAGTTCCGCGAATAGCCGCGGTACTTTGTTCATAAAAAGTATTCCACTATTGCTGTTAATTATAGTTTAATCTGACCCATCTACGGAGATCTCGCGACTTCCTACGTTCTGTAGGCACTCCTCGGTCAGATGAACGGGTCAGATAAGCGTAAGATCTCCAGCAGTACAATTGGTTTCATCATCATCATTGTCAGCCCGTGTCGACCCACTGCTGGGCATAGGCCTCTCCTTGTTTCTGCCACTCTTCCCGATCCTGTGCCAGTCTGAACCACGTACGACCCATGGTCTTATGGATGTTGTCGACCCATCTCGCTGGTGGACGTCCCCTATTTCGATGGCCAGTTCTCGGCCTCCACTCTGTTAGTGCCTTAGTCCACCTGTCGTCACTACGTCTGGCCAAGTGTCCTGCCCAACTCCACTTGAGCCCCAATATTCGCTTGCTGATGTCTTGTACTTTAGTCTGCTTGCGAATTTCGGTATTGGGAACTCGATCTAAGAGTGTGATGCCGAGCATGGCGCTCCATGGCTCTCTGTGCTACACTTATTTTGTGCACAGCCTCCTTCGTGAGCCTCCATGTCTCGGCACCATAAGTCATAGTTAGCAAGACACATTGGTTATAGAGACGTGTTTTAAGACAATTGGTTTATTTACTAAAAATGTATGCTAAATTTAGATATACATTTTTGGTAATTTAGGTAATTTAAATTTAGTAATCTGGTGCGGGGTAAGTAGTATTGTTAAAGACTGATGAATTGATGATTCAAAATATGTCTGTATGAGATAAAACACTGCCGAAGTGCCGATTCCTAGCCTATTCAAATATATTTTGCATTTTTATGGAGCCCTATTTATAATGATTTAATGTTGTGATCGTATAGTAAAGATTTTATACTATAGAACCACAAAAAACGCGATCTCATACGGTAAAACTGGCAAGTTTTAGAAAATTTATTATAACGCAAAAACACAACCTCAGTTCCCATTACAAGCTTTGCTTAGTTTGGGGCAACATATAGCGCTGTAAGAAATGTCCACCACCATTTATTTATTCACACATTTGAAACTTAGTAGGGTCTATTGCCCCTATTCGTCATACTTGTACTGTACGTAGGAAAACACAACAGATGTGTTCTTATTCGTCACAGTTTGTCAGCTGCGAATTATTTAAATAACGCTATCATTATACAACCGCTTTGTCTAGTTTTTGTGACCATTTAACTGTAAACGTTAATGATCTGCCATTTAGCCGACGACGTATCTTTTGAGCTCTTTCTGGGTTACATACATGTCGATACAGTTAGGCGAGTCGTGTTGCTTTGTTTTTGAACTTACTTGAGGATATTTGATTTAAAGATTAATTATTAAATCTAGGCTATTCCAGAACTAAATTCAATATTATCAAAGCTTAAGTGGTTGGCAGATTTTTCATTCAAAAGTACCTAGGTACCTAACGTTAATATATATTTGTAATGAAGTCGGGATGTAGAATATGGTGGATGAAGATTTTTAAATGGTGTACCTATATTTGATCGAGCGAAGCGGGATCTCTAAGGCCGTGCGCTGCGTTAAGCGGGTGCACGGCGCGGGCATCCGACGCGGGCATCCGTCGCGGGCATCCGCGTCGTGCTCCGTCGCGGACAAATAGCCCGTCGCGGGTATCCGCAACGACCTCCCGCTAAACGCAGCGCCGCCAGTACAATTTTATGCTGGCGCCTCACATTGGCTTATGACTTGGTTCCAACGTTGGCTACGAATAGAATGGCCAATAATTGCAACCAAGATTTTATCCAATAACGTTCAAAGATCGATCCTCACATTGGTGTGTTGGATCCAACAGTATAACTTGGAGCCAACATAGCCAATGTGAGGCGCCAGCATTAGACGTGCGGGTGTACAGTCGATTCATAATGGATTATTTGTTGATATACTACCTAGCCAAAAGACGACGTAGACAACAGCGGCAGCCAATCAGCCCATATGTCTCGTCCAGATTGTTGTGTGGAGAATTTGTAACCAAGTTTACGCTATTAAGAGAAGATGAGAGGAGATTTTTTAAGTATTTTAAAATGTCAACGTCTACATTTGGTGAATTATTTTCGAAACTTGAACCATATTTGAAACATAGTGCTAATACTCTAAAAGTAAGAAGTGTATCAATTATATTACCAATAGAGAGGTTGGCAATAACGGCAAGGTAAGTAAATAAAATGTTTTTCTTGATATAAAATATTTTTATTTTGTCAGTCAAGATCACGCATGTATACAACCAAATCAGTTATTGGACTTATCATAATCATAAGTAACAGTAAAATCACAGTGATTGGATTTATCACTTATTATAATTAACAATATTTTAATCTACAATTACTTTAATGAGAACTAAGTATAACAATTTGGTAGTGTAGGTACATACGTAAAGTAAATCAAAATCACAGTCATTGTAATTATCATAATTAACAATATTATAAGGCTACTTCCAATCTTTGTCTTTCTTCAAATAGAGTATAAATGCAGCAAATAATTGATAATAGGATTAATGTTCTGCTTGAGTGTCATTTGTCACTACGATGTTCGATAAATCCTCCAATGTAATAACATTGTCTCTTTGAATGTCAATTAATAAGTTTAATACCTTTGATCGAAACAATAATTTTTGATATGTAGACAATTTTTTTATGTTTGGCATAATAGATTTAAAAAATGACAAGTCTTCATCATTTTCTTCGTCCTTTTTGTGTTGTATGAATTGTAATAATTGTATTTCAAAAGGAGTCGGCGACGACGCCTTTTTACGCTTTGATTGTTTTTGCGTTTCTCTGCTTGCTGTGTCATTTTCATTTCCAGATGTACTGGTCTCAGGTATTAACACCTCACTAGTGTCAACTATTGGGTGTTGGGACAATTCAAGTGTACTTGTATGACCCGAAGAGTCGTCCTGAGAATTTTCCAAAGATTCTTGTCCTTCTACTCTTTTGTTAGAGTCCAGAAAAGTCATAATATTATAATAGCTGTACCCTTTTCCTTTTTTAGCACCAGAACCAGACTTAAGTTTCTTGTTACTAGCTTTGACTTTCGTATAGCAATCTCTCGCGGTTTTCCATCGCGCTTGTATTTTTTTTTCTGACAAATGAAAAATAATACATACTTAAAAATTAATTTTGTATTTTTCACAGGTACTTAGTAAGTGGACATACTTTCGTGGATATGCACTTGGCGTACCATGCGGGACAATCTACCATCCGAAAAATTGCTAATGATGTCTGTCAAATTATATGGCAAAGACTGAAAGAAGAATGTATACCAGTATTTACACGTATGCGATGGGAAGATATAGCAGAAGGCTTTTTAAGCAACACAAATTTTCCTAACTGTTTAGGTGCTGTAGATGGAAAACATATACGGATTATAAGACCACCTCACAGCGGATCACTTTACTACAATTACAAACATTACTATTCCATTGTCTTGCTTGCAATGTGTAACGCAAACTATGAATTCACCTACATAAATGTTGGAATACAAGGTAAAGAATCTGACTCTTCAGTTTTCACCAACAGCACTTTATTTCAACAGATGCAGGATGAGCTATTAGATATTCCTCCTCCAAAATCATTGGCAGTGCTACAAAATAATAAACCAACCAATACTGCAGCTACCACACCAGTGCCATACGTCATAGTTGGGGATGAAGCGTTTGGACTGTCTACACATCTTATGCGACCATATGCGCGGGCTATTGCAATGGATCATAGAAAGAAAATATTTAATTATAGATTGTCAAGAGCTAGACGTTACATTGAATCAACCTTTGGAATAATGGCCAATAAGTTTCGAATACTTCATCGTCCACTTAACGTTTCTAGAGAACATGCCATTTGTTTCATAAAAGCAATTTGTATAATGCATAATTTTGTACGAAAAAGAGACGGACTCGGTAATATCAGCGATGTTGTCATAACACCCCGCCATATCCGCGATATCACAAATGGATCTGGGCTAGTTCAAAGAAACTCGTATACAATACGAGATCAGTTCGCTGATTACTTTGCCACAAACGGTAAGGTATCGTGGCAAGATCGCTGTATTTATTGATTATTTACTTAAGTTAAAAAAAATTTGCTCGTGAAGAGGTCACAATACAATAGTTAAATAACAATTAACATAAGTAAATACAAAATGTTTACTAAGCCTAAAGGAGGGTACAGACTATGTAACATATTACATGTTATTTTAACATGTTTTATATCATTCAGTGTCCACATTATCTGACACTTGTTATATAGCAATGTCGTATAACATGTTATGTTATATAGTCTGTACCCACCTTAATAAATGAAAGAAGTAAATAATTATGTAGTAAATAAATTTATAAAGTCATAATAAAAAGTAAGAATTTACCTGTTGACTTTTTTTCTGTGTCACTGAAGTCCTCATAATTTTCGTATAATTCTTTACAAATCTCGAGCCATGCAGCTTGACGCGCATCCCTGTCTTTATACAAGTTGTTAGACAGATCCCATAAAGCGGGGCGACATTGCACTTCTAAAATAACACGTTCCGTATCAATATCACTCATGTTTATCAACTTGATTGTACAAGCACGGCGCGTGCGACACGGATAACGCAGCGGCTGCTCACTGATTTTCTAGAAACATCTCCGCTCGCGTGCTCCGTCGCACGGACACGCGAGCGTACCCCCGTCGCCCGTGACGCGTGTGACGGGCGTTCCGCCTTACGCAGCGCTGCTCTATGAATTTACATGAAACATCACGCCGCGCGGGTGCCCGCGCCGTGCACCTTAATCAACCTTAATCAACTTGGGCAAATCGGCGTTGTATGTATGTATGTTTGTTTTCCGAGGATAACTTTCGAAGCGTTTATCTGATCATCGTGAAATTTGATACATAGGTAGATGGCACAATTTTTGTGTGACTAAATAAACTAAAAATGTGGGGGGGGGGGGGTTGTGAGATATTGGGGTTCAAGAGGGGTAAAAAAAATAAATATGGGACTATTAGGTCAAATGGGATGTCAAATGAAAGGTCTTTATAGTTTTTGAGTTATTAGCCATAATAAAAAAAGAACTTTGACAAAATTCACAGGGTACACCAGTGCCCCCACAGTGCTGTAATTTGGTATGCGTGTAGCTTAAATGACAAAAATATAACCAAAAGTCTGAAATCCAGAATAACTGCTATTTGTATCCCAAAAAAGTGGAACCAATTAACATGAACTGCCGTTACCTGTAATTTGAATGAAACTGTAGGCCAAGTTAGGTTATTCATTTCGTGGCACTATTTTGATACTCAAAGATTACAAATAATATTTGTTTGTTTTAATCGGAGACTCGCGAGATCTCAGTTCGGGGCGAACCACTACTATAAGCTTACATAAAGTTTGCCTGGAAAACATCACTTTAAGCGATAAGGCCACTCATTGAGTCTATGAGCGTGTTTTCTTTGCTTGTTATTTTTAAATGGCGTGTATTTAATAAAGATATTATCTATCTAGATAGTTAATTACAAAACAATCCTAGCGCAGAATTAGCGTGGTATGTTTTTTTTATCCAACTTGGAGATGGATCAAGCCCACCTGATGTTAAGTGGTAACCATCGCCTATAACAAAGTATTTCCTCGTAGGACACGCTCTTACCTTTGAAACGTAAAAAGTTGTAAAGCCTCATGTGCTTGTAATTTCAACGGTAACCATACCCTTCAAACCTAAACACAGCAATGCTGCTTAGCGGCAGAAATAGGTATAAATAAATATAAATAATTATAATAAATATTGCTGGACATTTCACACAACGCTATCTAGCCCCAAACTAAGCAAAGCTTGTACTATGGGAACCAGATAACTAATACTTATATACTTTTTTTTGTAAATACATACGTATAATATTTAACCCAACATCCCCAGAACAAATATCTGTATATCATGCAAACATTTGTTCCGTGGCATGGTGTAAATATATATATATATAGGTATGGTGGTAGTTGTTCCCCGGACGAGCCCTTTCACAAGGAACACTTCTACTCTTACCATGGGATAACACCGCTCAACTAACATAGATGTATGTTAGTAATACTGTAAGTAGGTATATAAACCTTATGTACAGAAATAAATTTACAAGGGACAAAAAGATAATATTTAGGTCTAAGTACGTTTACAAAAACAAGCCATTCCCAAAGAACCTTTCATGTTATTCTTTACTTATTCATGAATTGTTTGTTTTCAACAAAAAAAAGCATTATTTTTTTAGTATACCACTCAAGTTTAGGGCGGTTATTTTGAAAGATAACATTTTCTCACGTATAAATTATGCTTCAGTCGCAATTTCTTTGAAAATAATTTGGTTGTTGTCCATATACAGGGTATGATTTTTTTAAAGGACTGTAAAGCCTAAATCTTAATACGTTTTTTGTTGAAAAACGACTTTTTCAAAACAAGCTTTTATAAAATTCATAATCGGAACCGCAAGCAGATTCAAATGAGCCCAAACACTAGTAGCCTACTATAATCCATTCAGAAGTTCCGTTGTCTAGCATCCGTCTCCATCATGAGACAACCTCCATGATACCATATTATTGCATTGTCACCGAAGTTACATATGTATTCCAAATTTCAGCTCAATCGGTTGAGGGGAACGGGTTTAAAATTCAGTTGCAAGATTCCACCCGGACAAACATAATTACGTACATTGCAAGTTAATAAAAAGCTTGTAAAAAATCAGCTAATATTATATCAAAGACTGTAAATAAGTAAGTATAATTTACTAAATAAGTTTTAATTACGTAAATTTTATAGTTAATATTTGGTACAGACCCTTTGAATAAATCTAGCTTGCGTAGACTTTTGAACCAATATTTTAGTTGCTATACAAAGTTACTAACTCTGTTACTATTTTCAAAATTACATAGCTGACAGCTTTAGTTATTCAGTAGTCTACTTATAATAATTAAAATATGATTGTATAATAAAACTTGAAAGATTGATTAGAATCATACTGTTACCACTTGGTTAATGTTTATTTAATTTAGACCATGATTATTTATGATATTATAAATATGGGATTTATCACGTACCGTCTTATTGGTGTTTCGATCGACAATGTTTCGGTTCAATTCGTGGTTCAATTAGTGATCAGGGTGAGTGCGATCCGCTCCGAATAACGTCTCGCCTCGCACTGCGCGCTGCAGCCCTCTGCGCGCGAGTCGACGGGCGCGGTGGTGGGGATTGCGTCAACGAAGGCCAAGCGTGTTGACAGGCTACGTCATCATCAATTATCATCACTGCTGCTCTCTTTGGTAATACAGGCAAACACACAACACTAACTATGTTTCTACCAGGTTCACTCACTCTTCTGTCTGCATCATGAAGACATGGCCTCCAGGCTGGCGGTAGAACCCATCCTCTATCTCTGTTAAAGTTCGGCACACGACTTATTTCTATCGCCTCTCGGATCTTGCGAGGAACGAAGAACTTCTCTCTCGCTAAAACGCGGGCCTTGTCAAATAATGATTGAAACCAATCACGAAAGTTTTCCAAGTAAAAATGATTATTTATACTAAATGTAGCGATAGTAGGTGATTCTTATGAAATAAAGAGATACTGAATTGTATAGCAGAGCAAAAATACAATAGACCTTAATTGTACCTGAATTGATCATACCTAAATGACAGATAAAGTGTTTTTTTGACTTAGGTGTCTTATAAAAAGCCTTCCGGAATCTGTCAATGTCTTATTTACACCCTATACAGGGTGGCAGTTAGGTGAAGTCGGGCTGTGGATGATGATGATACAAATATGTGTAAACAAATACCAACATGAATTCAGTTCCTGTATCTTGTATCCCTCAGAAAATATGGTTAGTAACTGTCGTATAAAATGAAGTAAAACGAAATATGACGCATATTTTACGACTCACTAAAATTCAGTATAAACAAAAACACGGAACAAATTTTGAATACAAAAGTGTGGCGCCTCTTGCACGTCACCTGTTTTATCTGCACATGTACAGTGTGCTTCTGAATATGCAGGTGCGATAAACCAAAAGGGGTTCGAAAAAAAATCCCACTTCCCACTAATATTATAACTGCGAAAGTTTGTATGGATGTATGTGTGGATGTTTGTTATTCTTTCACGTCTTAAAGGCTGAACCGATTTAGATGAAATTTGGCACGTACGTAGACTATAACCTGCATTAACACATAGGCTATTTTTTGTTGCAAACGACTCGTGCGAAGCCGCTGGCGAAAGCTAGTATTAAATATTTTTTCGATGGTGAAGACAGTAAAAATAAAGGGATGCCATATTACTTGACATTTTTTGTTTGTATAAAAATCCCGTATTAGAATAAAATTGCATAATCTTTCGATTCGATTTATGAGCAACATATATTTACTACTGCTACCATTCTTCATGTTTCGCATTCCAAAGTTGAAGAGCGTTCATTAGCTTCAGAAGGCTCTACATTTTTCTTCACCCATTGTACTCACCTTAAAGGCCTGCCAATACACCCCGCTCCACTCAATTTATTCACTTCTATCGGATTTTCCGTCGGTCTGAATATTTATGAAGCTAACTTTTGTTACTTTAAAGCTTATTAAACCTTGTCCGCGCGCCAAATTTATAGATCGGATATTATAATAGAAATTAACAGACCGTTTCTTTGGCTTTAGGTAAAATCAATCAGAAAAGTTTGATAAAGGCAGAAGAGCGTTTTGTGAAACAGTTCATCCGGGGAAGTACCATCTCCGTGCCGATTTCTGCTGCCAATCAGTAATGCTTGCAAGCATGTATAATGAACTGGTGCTGGTGAAATAACAAGCACATGAGCTTTTCACTTGTATATCTCAGCCTCTCAGGTGACGGGAGGAATATAATGCCATGCAGGCCAAGTCTTAAGATACAACTCCATAGACGACTGCAGGCAGCAGTAGCAGGCGATGCATCGCTGCGACATTACTGGTTTCTATCTTTCACTATGAAACTCCTGCCGTAGCTAGCGACACGATATATGCAGTGAAACATAGGAACCAGTGGAGTCGCGGCGACATGTCGCCTGCTGCTGCTGCCGCCTACAGTCAACTACGGAACTGTACCTTTAGGCGTAGCCTGTGAGGTAATGCAATTGTTATTTATAGTCACGCTGATCACTTAGTATTAGATGGCCATATGCTTGTGCCGTCACCTAATTTTATAAGATAAAAGGTTAATTTATAATAGATTATTAAAAGGGGATAAAGGAGTGTCTTACGTCACGGACGCTATATTGAATCCCGAACGTAACGAAGGACTAAAGTTAACTCACGAGCGGAGCGAGGGAGTTACTAGAATCCTGAGTGCAGAGAGGGATATAAGCACACCCAAGATGCAGACAACTGTATCCACGCGGAGAATACTGTACTTTTCACTCTTTCTGCGAGACTATAAAAACCAAATCTAGGTTGGTGCATTCTGTGGAGAGGTGAGTTCGATTTACGAATAAGTTCTTATTGTGTGGGTCTCTTTGGTTCAAATTTTAATACAGATGAGGTTCCAAATTCAAATCACATTATGCCCGCGAGGTCATAATGAAATTCAGTACAACTTAACTCCCGGCTCAGCCGTAGGGTGACACTTGCTTTCGGTGAGGTTTACATGACATATAATTTGACATTGTCGAGCAGGTGGTGTGAAAAAGTACATTTGTAACCTAAACTTAGATGCCTTTCCTTCTGCTCACTGATTCAAGGGTTTGTTTTACTATTGCCTATTAATTGAGACTGTGTTGACAGTAATCGATTAATTTTTTTTGGTGCTATAGATCGATCACTTTGGAAATCTATGAGATAGGCATAATGTATGTTCAGCAGTAGACGTGCTGTGGTTAATATGATATTGGTTTTTTTCTTTTCAAGCCTGTTCAGCGTAAGGTGTTCAAATAACTAAGTACTGTCACGATAACTATAACCTACAACTATTTTATTTTGGGCCCTATTCAACCGTTAAAAGCAAAACTGGTTGGGTCATCAATTTCGTGAGATAAGTGAGGGGCTAGGCGCTAACAAATTCCAATGTCACGATGACACCCATAAACAAGGCGAGACTGGTTTCCCAATCTATGAGGGCAATAGACAAGTATCCTTGACATTAGAATAGAATAGAAAAACGTTTATTTTGCATCACAAGTGTACATTACAGCTTAGACAAATGACTATAAATTAATGAGCAAAGGGGCATGCCCATATAATGCTGTCAACTGCACAAAAAATTGCGTTCATCCAAAAAATATGTTACATTTTTTCGTTAATCTACGTATCAATCGATTAACACGAAAAGTATCCTACAATATTTTAAAATAATAATGAATATGAAAACGACAGGAAATGAAATGGTAGCAAATTGCCTCCAGTTGCAAACATTAGTGTTGAGCCAGAGTTGTTCTGAGACAATCATCGATTGTTGATAAAAGACCATAAATAAAACAATCGATTTATTTGACTGTATTTTCACTGACACGAAAAATCGGTCACCGATTTCAGAAGTACGAAACCAAAACGATATTTGTTTCCCAATGAGCGTTTTGTAAATCGTTTTTTTTTCTCTTTAATTAACCCGGGGGTGGTATTATGCTTGACTCGCGCTGGTAGCGAGCGCCCGAGCGAGATAATCTCAGCCAATCGCAGTGCGCGCTGAATTTGCGCTCAGCTGTTGACGCACCGCAATTGATCTAAATCCTCTCAGCTAACCTTGATCATAATCGGCGGGCCGTTGATCTCAGCGCCACGTTCTAGATGGCTTTAGGATTAACCAGTGGAGAGAAAAAAAGCGGAAAAAAATAACTCGGCTTACCTGTAGCATTATCTCGATTTTAATTCGATCAACAGATGAGGTTAAAGCTTCGCACGATTTTTGCATAAGGCCATGCAGAGACGAGTTAATGCCACAGACATGAGATATTTTTTAGTTAGGCACCTATCACTCGTTATTCCTCCCAAATCATCGAATTAAGAACTAACTCAAACTATAGTCGATATCGATCGATATCGACTACCTATTCAATCCAAGTTTACAAAATCAACACAGAAATACATAATGAATTCTATTAAACATCTCCAAAGACAAATAAGTACATTTTTTTTTCGCTTGGGTACAATTGGTACTTATATTTTTCGTACATTTTATTACCTTATTACTACCCCTGACACACTAAATATCTGATTTTCAGAAGTAAATAGGTAGGTATATTTATGTATTTATCTGTGGCGCTCGTGTTGAATCGAAATAAACTCAATTTTACTTCGATTCAACATTTACTCAACAGAATCAGATGATTATTATTTTTTTGCATTAAAATATTGAATTTTGATTTACTGGAATAATTGCCCTCGTCTGTTGATTGTACAGGAGCGCGATGTCAAAAATGGCACTTCTGTGCGCGCGCGCCTTGTGATTAAATATAATCGATTGCTCGATTTGACCGATTATTTTGCGCCGATAAATCGATATTTCGGATAATAGTCGATGGTCGATATGCCAATCCCTATGACTGTCTAACTTTTTATTAGCTGCAGTAAAATGACGTTTTGTGGGTTGCCGGTTTTTGAAGAAAAATAAATAGGGATGAGTGAATCATATATGAATAATCAGTTTGTTTTTTTTTTGAGATTTAATATTAAGTTGTAATGTATTTTTTTACCTATTATTATTACTATACTAAAGGATTGATCTTTTTTAGTGGAAGTATAGGGAGGTACATTCAAAATGAAACAAAAACGTCATAATAATGTTATTTAATTAATCTTTTTCGAAATCACCGTCGCTGTCGAACAAAAAAGAATCATAAGTTTCGACATCAAAACAAAAAGGGAACAAATAGAAGAAACTAAGAGTTGACACGTACCAGCGTTGACCCAGGTCTCGTCTTAATATATGTATTTTCCCTCTCTACGATATTGTTTAATTAAACGCAGGTAGCGCTGGCGCCATGATATGATATCTTGTCTATCAATAAGCACACTCTTGCGTGATCGAGTAGCGAATTCGAAATTAAGATGCTTCATAATTTTTCTCAATGTCTCTTTCGAGAAGTTGGGCAATCCTGGGTCATCATTTACAACTTGCAGCACCTAAAAATGATTAAAGTTATTACGTAATTGGTTAAGATTACATACATCATCATCATCATACATAGATAGATTGAGATGGGAGAAAACATACATAACGTATAATAAAAAGATGAGTGACGACATGTGTAAACTAACTTTTGCGATGGTGGGTATTTCATTTCTATGAAAGAACTGATGTACAATTCGTCTAAGAGCAGTGAATGTGAAATCATCAAGTTTATCTTTAAATGTAAGTTTTGGGCCCGTTTTTTCGGGAGGTTTTGGTGATTCGCTGTCGTTCTCCTTGTGCTCCTTTAAAACGGAATAAACTGTGCGGACGGATATTCCCAAGACTTCAGCCACCTTGTTAACGCATTCACTTGTTTTTGGAACTTCAGTGTTTGATTCTAAAGATTTCACTTCAAACACATATTTGTAAACGTTTTGGACCCAAAGTTTTTCAGTTACACTTAGAGCTACACGTGGCCTTTTTTTCTTAGGAGATAAAAATGTGTCTCCATCTTGCGATGTGCTCGGCAGAGCATCCATGTCTTCAATGTATCAAACAAAAAAACTAACACGAGTAACGAAAACAGGTAATGAAAAACAAACACAACGTAACATAAGTTTAACAATAATGATAACAAAAACAACGCGCAGTGGGCAAATCAAAGTTATTCATGCACTCAAAACAGAAGTATGAAGCCGAATGAGCGAATGACAACCGAAACAAAATGGCGGTCAAGCGTCATCGTAGCACCGTAACCAAAAACCAGTACTACCAGCTTGAGAGAGCGTTTTCTTGAGTGTTACCTTGTATATGTCTAAAAGGATCAACGTTTATACAGCCTTTTATTTACATTAATATTAAATATAATTTAGTATGATCATTATGAGTCAGCTATGGAACGATTAGATATTCTGTAAACTTTTATGAACTGAATCACATCCCTATTGAGATTAGGCTGTCAACATTATTTTACGGAATGACATTTAGAAACGTCATTTTACTGCAGCTAATAAAAAGTTAGACGTGTCTGTGGCCGTTTAGTTTGTTTTCTCGCGTATTTTTGTTTGTTTGCTGACTTAAATCTTAAACGATTAAATTGATAGTAATTATCAATATCATAATTTATCTAGGAATCGTTATAATTACAATAATAAACTATTTAAGTTGTAGTTGAATACAGTGATGTAAAACTGGTTGTTTGTGAAAAATAAAAACTGATTTTTCTCTTTATAGTTAACTTTTTTATAACTAACTTCTTAGCTCTTTTATTACTAACTAAGCCTAGAATCATTAGCAATTAGTTTCAAGTGTGTGCAGTGACAGCATTTTTTACAAGGGAGAGTGGGCATGCCCCTTTGTGAGCTAAACCGGTCACCCCACAGCATTGTGCTATAGTAGCATATTTATACTACTATAGCGCTGGTCTTCCGTAGTGACATTTTTGTGTGTGCAGGACAGCAACTGTGTTTACAAATACCTATCGATACATATTACTAGTAGATATAAACTTTCGGACTCGTTTAAGTACCTACCTACTTACGAACTAATAAAACATACAAAACATGAAAATACATAATAATAAACAGTTAACAGACACAATTAAAATAGTTTAGAAAATTAACATTATCAATTTATTAATAAATAAATATAGCTGGACATTTCACACAGCGCTATCTAGCCTCAAAATAAGCAGATCTTTACTATGGGAACCAATAATAAACAGTTAACAGACACAATTAAAATAGTTTAGAAAATTAACATTATCAATTTATTAATAAATAAATATAGCTGGACATTTCACACAGCGCTATCTAGCCTCAAAATAAGCAGATCTTTACTATGGGAACCAGATAACGGATAGAATACTTTTATATACACATTTTTTTTTCTTTGTAAATACATACTTATAATATATAGAGAAACAACCAGACCCGGAACAAATATCTGTAGATCATGCAAACATTTGTTCCGCGGCGGGAATCGAACTCGCTACCTCCTGCGTCTCAGCCGGCTATTCGCCCACTGCGCCGCGGAGGTATTTGAGTATTATGGTTATATAGTTTGATAAGTCGTGACTTAGATTTGATATCCTCACCGTCGTTAGTTGTAGGATCCATTAGAAAGTCTAGATCGTTTTTGTATTTTTTCTGCCATATTACATCTTTTATTCATAGCTCAGTAGCCACTGCTTACCCAGTTGCCATAATGCTTAGTTGAAGCCCTTTTGCTGCTACAACACACAAACTTCATGTTTAAACATTAATGTTTGTTTCTGTCTATACACGTAGGTATAGGTACTCTTTAACATAAATGAACATAAACAAAGGTTTATGTTCATTTATGTTAATATTTCTCTTATATCATATTGCCTCAAAGCGATAAGACCGCCCATCCTACTATTTGCTTTGTGTCTTCTGTTATATTTGCACTCCACTATGGCTGAATATGGTGAAACATTTGATTTTGTAACATCTGTATAATTCTACCCATGTTTGCAAATAAATAAATCTTTAATCGTATTTGTTTGTGTTTTTTTATATATTTTTTAATGTATTTTCATTCATTCACATTTGTCTATTGTCAGCATTAAGGTTTACGAGCACTATAACGGCTGTGACCTTCACCCTGCTAATATTGCTATTTGCTACCAGCCACTATTATAGATCTTTTTCAATTGATTGATGTTCAGTTTTTTAGGTTTCTTGTCATAAATAGGTACCTAAGCAGGTCTTTATTTTGTGGGTTTTAAGTGGCAAACCTATAATTGTATAAACTGAGTATTGAGTTGTTTTATCCACCCAAGTCCACGCATTAGCCTACTGACATGGCATGCCACGCTCCGTCGATCACACCTAAATATCAACCTGTTTGTCTGCTTTCTGATTGATTGCAGTCATTAGAATGCTGGTAGAAAGTTTCCATTACGCCATTAACCTTGTCAATGGGACATAAATTCGGCTTTTTGCCCAAATAAAACAGATAAATGTTATCAATCACTGACTTCTAAAAATATATAGTTAACATCTATCGCATGGTTTGGAACACGCTTCAGTTCTACTCTTCAAGTTTAACTATAGAATAAACACTTTATGATTTCAAGTCCATTTGATATTTGTAACTAAATTAATTTAAGGATAACAGATAAAAAAACCTGGGTTTTTGTTGGTGTAGACGGGCACAGGGTCAGGATATGGCGTTAACAATCAGAGGCGTAGATTTTGGTCATCTTTTAGATTATTTCGAAACGTGAACCTTTTCCGCGCGATTAATCACCGGGTTACAAACGGGGGTTTGAAAGTTCTTGTCAGAAATAGACTTCATCATTATCTTAACAGCAATAGGACTTCTACTGCTGAACAAAGGTCTCCTCATAGATTTCTAGGTTACCTATCCGTGCGGCCTGCACCTAACGGCTTCCAGCAACTTTTATCATGGTCTCCACTCGATTTTCTGCCCCAACGGCCGTCAGTTCTTCGAGCTATGTACCCCTCCCACTGACACTTTAGCCTACAACCCGGAGGGGGTTGTGTCCGAGCTATTTTGCGTTAACGATGAATATGAAATGATGAGGGGTCCAGCTATAAACATGCGTAAGGCACTACAGTTTTACCAAGCTATGTAAAAGGCCAGAGGGTAACTTATATAGAAAAATCCCAATAAATTTGTGCCATTTACGGCACATAACTACTAGACTGGGCGTATCGTATCAGTAGCCATGAATGGATAGAGTAGTATCGCACGCTCCACATACCCCACCGGAGTCGTAAACCGTACAATGTGCGTATCGGCCCTATTACTAGTATAGGAACCAGCGGCAACATTCTGTCATAAAATAAATAAATAAAAATATTGCTGGACATTTCACACATCGCTATCTAGCCCCAAACTAAGCCTAGATTGTACTATAGGAACCAGATAACTGATAGAATACTTATATACTTTTTTTTTGTAAATACATACTTATAATAGATAGAAAAACACCCAGACACGGAACAAATATCTGTAGATCATGCAAACATTTGTTCCGCGGCGGGAATCGAACCCGCTACCTCCTGCGTCTCAACCGGCTATACGCCCACTGCGCCACGGAACTAACTGAACTCATAACTTCATATGATCTAACTTTGACCTTTGCATCTGTTGAAAATGGTAACATTACGGCGAATTTATCAGACGTTGTATTACCTAGGTATTGTATTCCAATTTTTATAATGAGTTTGTGTATGTCGCAAAAATCATATCGGAATTACCGGCTTTTATCAATTGACACAAGTGGTGGCGTTGAAGGTGGTGGCAACTGGGAATAATCAGAAATAACCAAACCGATTTGGATAAAATTTGCAATACATATAGTTCGAATCCTGCTAAACCATATATGATTCTTTTTGTCTACCCGCTGCTATGCGAGTCATTATTAAATTTAGTATGTATAGGTAAGTTAAATATTTAAAACTATTATACATTCATTATACATTTTCAAGCCTTCCTAAAAACTATTCAGATAAATGTACAATGGTCTTAGGTAGAGTATTCGCAGTTAGCGCCTGCACTCGTAACTGTCATCAACGGTTAGGCTACATTGTGGATGTGATAGCTCTCACATTGTGCGTGACTTCTGCATCATTTGTAACCAGTCTGCACGATCCTTATTGTTCACTGGTTCATGTTCACAGTCATAGTTCAGTAACCGCTCATTGTCCTTCCGCTCCGCTTATGATAAACTAGCTTTATAAACAAGGTTTCACTCACACCAACAACATTTCGAGTTCACATACGTATTTCGAAGCAATCTGTATACTACTAACACAAAATAAGGGCTCATTTACCTATATTTTGGTTATTTTGAAAAAAAAGGAAGCTGTGGTAATTAAATAACTATTTTGATATTAATGGAACAAGATACATTTATGAATAGAAAGGATATAAAATTATTTACAAGACTAAAATACGGAAGAAACAGTTGAATCATCTAAAGACCGTTGCAAACGATCTATAGATAGCTCAACTGCTCCAGATCACCACCAGGCGGAAGTGACCCCCAAGATACTGGCTGTATTGCCCCGCCGAATTGCAATGATTATGCTTTGCTTTTGATATTAATTAGTTTTTATTGTAGCTGACTATATTTTTTAATTATTTTCGATTAAAAACAGCAATAATAAATAAAAATAAAAGCCTGTTTATTCCATAACTTACTAATTTCAACACATGCAATTTCAAATCTAGAATTATATAATTAATATCTGCTTTATTGTTAATTTTATTAACATTAAGATTAAGAAATTGATATCAGTTAAATTAAATTAAATTATTATTATTATAGTAATATATAGTGATTACTTATAAATATTTTTTATTATTATTATTTATCAGTTGTCCTAACTGATAAATAATAATAACCCTCTCGGGTAAAGGCCTCCTCCAGTCTAATTTTACTCTAATTCACACAATTTACGTTTTGTATTGCAAATTTCAATGTAATTATTCTTTCTTTGTTGATAGTGTTTTTGCATTGTAGGTACATATATATAATGATGCAATTTTTCTGTGCTATTCGTTAAGTTGTTTCTCTATTTTGAGATGGAGGGTTTAAAAAAAAAACAAAAAACGACCAATAACAGTCAGAAATTATTTTAAAATATGAGTAGTAGATATTTTACCTATAATATATGTACATCTTAGTAAATCTAATTCACATGAATACACTAGGTAGGAGATAATAAATTAGCAGTTAATACAAATCCTGCTAATTAAATTACGCTAATTACGTGCTAAGTGGATTAATTAATTGCAATCGCATAAAATTAAACAGACAGGGCAGAAAGGTACTTGAGTGGAGATCACGCACTGGAAAGCGCCGCGTAGATAGAAGGAAGACCTTACAAAAGTTGCTGTTGAGGTCTCCTATTTTTGTGCCCAGTTCTTGGTCTTCACTCCGTTAGTGCCTTAGTCCATCTGTCGTCATTAAGTCTGGCAAATATCCGGCCCCACTCCACTTGAGCCCCAAGATCATCTTGGTGACATCTTGGACTTTAGTCCGCTTACGAATTTTGGTACATATTTGGGACTCGATCTAAGAGTATAATGACATATATACTGAAACTAGAGGTTGCGTTGTGCGCGAGCTGCTCGCAGCTCGCGTGTTTTTCTTTTAGTCGAAGAAGTAATTAAAGAGGATATCGAGCTGTTAAAAGCCATCAAAGAGGATATCCATGTGTAAGAAGCAGTCAAAGACGATATCGAAATGGAAGAAGCAATCAAATCAAAGAGGATATCCAAGTGGAAGCAGCAATCAAAAACGATATCGAAGTGGAAGAAGCAATCAAAGAGTATATTGAAGTGAAAGAAGCAATCAAATAGGATATCGAAGTAGCAGAAACAATCAAAGAGGAAATTATAGTTGAGTAAGCAATCAAAGAGGATACCGAGGTGGTAGAAGCATTCTAAGAGGATGACGAAGTGAAAAAAGCAATCAAAGACGATATCGAAGTGGAAGAAGCAATCCAATGGATATTGAAGATGAAGAAGGAATAAAAGAGGATATCGAAGCGGAACAAGCAATCGTAGAGGATATCAAAGTTAAAGAAGCAATCAAATAGGATATCAATGTGGAAGAAGCAATCAAAGAGGATATCGAAGTGGAACAAGCAATCAAAGAGAAAAAAATTGGATGTTCCAAAATGATCATGATAATGGTTGTATAAAAAAAATTGAACGTTGCAAAAAAGATCATGATGAACGTTGCATAAAAAAAAAATCTGGACGTTCCAAAATGATCATGATTGACGTTGCATAATATAAATGTATGTTGCAAAATGATAATGATCAAAAATTTGTACTAATATTTTGTCAAAGTTTGCTAGTGCTATCTCTTCCCGTTTAGAAGATACGAGCGATTAAAGTTTTGTAAGAAAAATCATAAATTTGTTGATTGGATATCGAAGTGGAAGAAACTATCAAAGAGAATGTTGAAGTGGAAGAAGCAATTAAATAGGATATCGAAGTGGCAGAAACAATCAAAGAGGAAATTAAAGTTGAGTAAGCAATCAAAGAGGATACCGAGGTGGCAGAAGCGTTCTAAGAGGATGATGAAGTGAAAAAAGCAATCAAAGACGATATCGAAATGGAAGAAGCAGTCAAAGACGATATCGAAGAGGGAGAAACAATCAAAGAGGAAATTGAAGTTGAGTAAGCAATCAAAGAGGATACCGAGGTGGTAGAAGCATTCAAAGAAGATGACGAAGTGAAAAAAGCAATCAAAGACGATATCGAAGTGGGAGAAGCAATCAAAGAGGATATCGAAGTTAAAGAAGCAGTCAAAGATGATGTCGAAGTGGAAAAAACATTCAAAGAAGATGACGAAGTGAGAAAAGCATTCAAAAAGGATGTCAAGGATGACAATAAAAAAACAGTTGCACCAAAAATTTATACCAATATTTTGTACAAGTTTGCTAGGGCTATCTCTTTCCGTTTAGAAGATACGAGCGATTGAAGTTTTGTATGAAAGACCACAATTTTGTAGAGAGCATAATGAAGTAACTGAAGCAATTAAAGAGGATATGAAAGTAGAAGAAGCATTTTAAAGGGATAACGAAATGGAACATGCAAAAATAGAAGATGTCGAGGCGGAAGAAACAATCAAAGAGGATATAGAAGTGGAAGAAGCAATCTAAGAGGGTATCGAAGTGGAAGAAGCCATCACAGAGGGTATTGAAGTGAAAATGCTATCAAAGACGATATCGAAGATGAAGACGCAATCAAAGAGAATAATGCAGTGCAAGAAGCAATCAAAAGGAAATCGAAGATGATATCGAAGTGGAAGGAGTAAACAAAGAGGATATTGAAGTGGGAGAAGCAATCAAATAGGATATCGAAGTAGCAAAAACAATCAAAGAAGAAATTGAAGTTGACTAAGGAATCAAAGAGGATACCGAGTTGGTAGAAGTATTCAAAGAGGATGACGGAGTGAAAAAAGCAACCAAAGACGATATCGAAGTGAAAGAAATAGTCAAAGACGATATCAAAATGGAACAAGCAATCAAAGCGGATATCGAAGTGGAAGAAGCAATCAAAGAGGATATCAAAGTGGAAGAAGCCATCACAGGATATCGAAGTAAAAATGCAATCAAAAACGATATCGAATATGAAGACGCAATCAAAGAAAATATTGCAGTGCAAGAAGCAATCAAACGGAAATCAAAGAGGAAGGAGCCCTTACAGAGGATACCGAAGTGAAAATGCCATCAAAGAGGATATCAAAGATGAAGAAGCAATCCAATGGATATTGAAGATGAAGAAGGAATAAAAGAGGATACCGAAGTGGAACAAGCAATCGTAGAGGATATCAAAGTTAAAGAAGCAATCAAATAAGATATCAATGTGGAAGAAGCAATCAAAGAGGATATCGAAGTGGAACAAGCAATCAAAGAGAAAAAAATTGGATGTTCCAAAATGATCATGATAATAGTTGTATAAAAAAATTGAACGTTGCAAAAAAGATCATGATGAACGTTGCATAAAAAAAATCTGGACGTTCCAAAATGATCAGGATTGACGTTGCATAATATAAATGTATGTTGTAAAATGATAATGATCAAAAATTTGTACTAATATTTTGTCAAAGTTTGCTAGTGCTATCTCTTCCCGTTTAGAAGATACGAGCGATTAAAGTTTTGTAAGAAAAATCATAAATTTGTTGATTGGATATCGAAGTGGAAGAAACTATCAAAGAGAATGTTGAAGTGGAAGAAGCAATCAAATAGGATATCGAAGTGGCAGAAACAATCAAAGAGGAAATTGAAGTTGAGTAAGCAATCAAAGAGGATACCAAGGTGGTAGAAGCATTCAAAGAAGATGACGAAGTGAAAAAGCAATCAAAGACGATATCGAAATGGAAGAAGCAGTCAAAGACGATATCGAAGTGGGAGAAGCAATCAAAGAGGATATCGAAGTTAAAGAAGCAGTCAAAGATGATGTCTAAGTGGAAAAAACATTCAAAGAAGATGACGAAGTGAGAGAAGCATTCAAAAAGGATGTCAAGGATGACAATAAAAAAACAGTTCCACCAAAAATTTATACCAATATTTTGTACAAGTTTGCTAGGGCTATCTCTTCCCGTTTAGAAGATATGAGCGATTGAAGTTTTGTATGAAACACCACAATTTTGTAGAGCGCATAATGAAGTAACTGAAGCAATTAAAGAGGATATGAAGTAGAAGAAGCATTTTAAAAGGATAACGAAGTGGAACATGCAAAAATAGAAGATGTGGAGGCGGAAGAAACAATAAAAGAGGATGACGAAGTGTAACAAGCAATCAAAGAGAATATTCGAATAGTGGATGTCGCATAATAAAAAAAATTGACGTTCCAAAATGATCATTGCGGATGAGGCATAATTAAAAAAAATTGATGTTCTAAAATTATCACAGTGGATGTTGCATAATAAAAAAAAAGAAATTGACGTTCCAAAATGATCATTGTGGATGAGGCATAATTTAAAAAACATGATTTTCCAAAATGTTCACAAACGATTTTGCATAATAAAAAAAATAATTGACGTTCCAAAGTGATCATTATGATGTACCAAAATATCACAGTGGATGTTGCATAATAAAAAAAAAAAATTGACGTTCCAAAGTGATCATTGTGGATGAGGCATAATTAAAAAAAATGATGTACCAAAATATCACAGTGGATGTTGCATAATAAAAAAAAAATTGACGTTCCAAAGTGATCATAGTGGATGAGGCATAATTGAAAAAAAAAATGATGTTCCAAAATGATCGCAGTGGATGATGCATAATAAAAAAAAAAAAATAATTGACGTTCCAAAGTGATCATTGTGGATGAGGCATAATTAAAAAAAAAATGTACCAAAATGATCACAGTGGATGTTGCATAATAAAAAAAAAATTGACGTTCCAAAGTGATCATTGTGGATAATTAAAAAAATGTAGATGTTCCAAAATAAACATGATGAACATAGCATACTAAAAAAAAAAAAATTGGATGTTCCAAAATGATGATGATGACCTTTGCTAAAACTATGAAAGTTGTCTCATGCCCCTCCACAACCATTATATAGAATCAAGCAAATTTTACACTAATTTTATAGTACACACAAGCAGTGGGCTCCCTACAAAAACAGTATGAAAATTACGGCAAACGAAATATACGGTTTACGGTATTCATACAGAAATATTTTGTATGGGACAATTTTTTTTTTGTATGAAAGACAATTTTTTTTTCATGGAACCGGATATAAAAAAATGTCCTCTGCAACATTAGTTTTTGCACCAACGCTGTAAGACCTATACTTTTCGAGATACGAGGTGGATGGGAGTGAATGGGGGATAAAAGGGGGACTTTAGGATTTATTCCCAACTCGACCTAACTCCCTCTATACGATCCTACCAAACATTTCCACCCTACGAGGGGGCATCTGGGAGAACAATGATGTCAATGAGTCAATCAGTGAGTCAGTGGTAATGCAGTTTTATATAATATAACTAGACATTGCGTTGTGCGCGAGCTGCTCGCAGCTCGCGTGTTTTTCTTTTAGTCGAAGAAGTAATTAAAGAGGATATCGAGCTGTTAAAAGCCATCAAAGAGGATATCCATGTGTAAGAAGCAGTCAAAGACGATATCGAAATGGAAGAAGCAATCAAATCAAAGAGGATTTCCAAGTGGAAGCAGCAATCAAAGATGATATCGAAGTGGAAGAAGCAATCAAAGAGGATATTGAAGTGAAAGAAGCAATCAAATAGGATATCGAAGTAGCAGAAACAATCAAAGAGGAAATTATAGTTAAGGAAGAAATCAAAGAGGATACCAAGGTGGTAGAAGCATTCTAAGAGGATGACGAAGTAAAAAAAGCAATCAAAGACGATATCGAAGTGGAAGAAGCAATCCAATGGATATTGAAGATGAAGAAGGAATAAAAGAGGATATCGAAGCGGAACAAGCAATCGTAGAGGATATCAAAGTTAAAGAAGCAATCAAAGAGGATACCAATGTGGAAGAAGCAATCAAAGAGGATATCGAAGTGGAACAAGCAATCAAAGAGAAAAAAATTGGATGTTCCAAAATGATCATGCTAATGGTTGTATAAAAAAAAATTGAACGTTGCAAAAAAGATCATGATGAACGTTGCATAAAAAAAAATCTGGACGTTCCAAAATGATCATGATTGACGTTGCATAATATAAATGTATGTTGCAAAATGATAATGATCAAAAATTTGTACTAATATTTTGTCAAAGTTTGCTAGTGCTATCTCTTCCCGTTTAGAAGATACGAGCGATTAAAGTTTTGTAAGAAAAATCATAAATTTGTTGATTGGATATCGAAGTGGAAGAAACTATCAAAGAGAATGTTGAAGTGGAAGAAGCAATCAAATAGGATATCGAAGTGGCAGAAACAATCAAAGAGGAAATTGAAGTTGAGTAAGCAATCAAAGAGGATACCGAGGCGGTAGAAGCATTCAAAGAAGATGACGAAGTGAAAAAGCAATCAAAGACGATATCGAAATGGAAGAAGCAGTCAAAGACGATATCGAAGTGGGAGAAGCAATCAAAGAGGATATCGAAGTTAAAGAAGCAGTCAAAGATGATGTCGAAGTGGAAAAAACATTCAAAGAAGATGACGAAGTGAGAGAAGCATTCAAAAAGGATGTCAAGGATGACAATAAAAAAACAGTTCCACCAAAAATTTATACCAATATTTTGTACAAGTTTGCTGGGGCTATCTCTTCCCGTTTAGAAGATATGAGCGATTGAAGTTTTGTATGAAACACCACAATTTTGTAGAGCGCATAATGAAGTAACTGAAGCAATTAAAGAGGATATGAAGGAGAAGAAGCATTTTAAAAGGATAACGAAGTGGAAGATGCAAAAATAGAAGATGTGGAGGCGGAAGAAACAATAAAAGAGGATGACGAAGTGTAACAAGCAATCAAAGAGAATATTCGAATAGTGGATGTTGCATAATAAAAAATAAAAATTGACGTTCCAAAGTGATCATTGTGGATGAGGCATAATTTAAAAAAATGATGTACCAAAATGATCACAGTGGATGTTGCATAATACAAAAAAAATAATAATAATTGACGTTCCAAAGTGATCATTGTGGATGAGGCGTAGTTAAAAAAATGATGTACCAAAATGATCACAGTGGATGTTGCATAATACAAAAAAAATAATAATAATTGACGTTCCAAAGTGATCATTGTGGATGAGGCATAATTAAAAAAAAATGATGTTCCAAAATGATCACAGTGGATGTTGCAGAATAAAAAAAAAAAATAATAATTGACGTTCCAAAGTGATCATTGTGGATGAGGCGTAGTTAAAAAAATGATGTACCAAAATGATCACAGTGGATGTTGCATAATACAAAAAAAATAATAATAATTGACGTTCCAAAGTGATCATTGTGGATGAGGTATAATTAAAAAAAATGATGTTCCAAAATGATCACAGTGGATGTTGCATAATAAAAAAAAAATAATTGACGTTCCAAAAGTGATCATTGTGGATGAGGCATAATTAAAAAAATGTGGATGTTCCAAAATAAACATGATGAACGTTGCATACTAAAAAAAAAAAAAAAAATTGGAAGTTCCAAAATGATGATGATGACCTTTGCAAAAACTATGGAAGTTGTCTCATGCCCCTCCACCACCATTATATAGAATCAAGCAAATTTACAGTAATTTTATAGTACACACAAGCCATGGGCTCCCTACAAAAACAGTATGAAAATTACGGCAAACGAAATATACGGTTTACGGTATTCATACAGAAATATTTTGTATGGGACAATTTTTTTTTTGTATGAAAGACAATTTTTTTTTCATGGAACCGGATATAAAAAAATGTCCTCTGCAACATTAGTTTTTGCACCAACTCTCTAAGACCTATACTTTCCGAGATACGAGGTCGATGTGAGCGAATGGGGGACAAAAGGGGTACTTTAGGATTTATTCCCAACTCATCGGAACTCCCTCTATACGATCCCACCAAACATTTTCACCCTACGAGGTGGCATCTGGGAGAACAAACATGTCAATGAGTCAGTCAGTCAGTGAGTGGTAATCGAGCTTTATATAATATAACTAGAGGTTGCGTTGTGCGCGAGCTGCTCGCAGCTCGCGTGTTTTTCTTTTAGTCGAAGAAGTAATTAAAGAGGATATCGAGCTGTTAAAAGCCATCAAACAGGATATCCATGTGTAAGAAGCAGTCAAAGACGATATCGAAGCAGCAAAAACAATCAATGAGGAAATTAAAGTTGAGTCAGCAATCAAAGAGGATACCGAGGTGGTAAGAGCATTCTAAGAGGATGACGAAGTAAAAAAAGCAATCAAAGACGATATCGAAGTAGAAGAAACAGTCAAAAACGATATCGAAGTGGAAGAAGCAATCAAACAGGATATTGAAGTGAAAGAAGCGATCAAATAGGATATCGAAGTAGCAGAAACAATCAAAGAGGAAATTAAAGTTGAGTAAGCAATCAAAGAGGATACCGAGGCGGTAGAAGCGTTCTAAGAGGATGACGAAGTGCAAAAAGCAATCAAAGACGATATCGAAGTGGAAGAAGCAGTCAAAGACGATATCGAAGTGGAAGAAGCAATCAAAGAGGATATCGAAGTGGAAGAAGCAATCAAAGAGGATATCGAAGTGAAAGAAGCCATCACAGAGGATATCGAAGTGAAAATGCTATTAAAAACGATATCGAAGGTGAAGACGCAATCAAAGAGAATATTGCAGTGCAAGAAGCAATCAAAAGGAAATCGAATATGATATCGAATTGGTAGAAGCAATAAAAGAGGATATCAAAGTGGAAGAAGCCATCAAAGAGGATATCGAGCTGTTTAAAGTTATCGAAGAGGATATCCATGTGTAAGAAGCAGTCAAAGACGATCGAAATGGAAGAAGCAATCAAATCAAAGAGGATATCCAAGTGGAAGCAGCAATCAAAGATGATATCGAAGTGGAAGAAGCAATCAAAGGGGATATTGAAGTGAAAGAAGCAATCAAATAGGATATCGAAGTAGCAGAAACAATTAAAGAGGAAATTGAAATTGAGTAAAAGACGTCGAGGACAATGGTAAAAATAAAAAACGGTTTCACCAAAAACTTATACTAATATTTTGTAAAAGTTTCCTCGAGCTATCTCTTCCCGTTTAAAAGATACGAGCGATTTAAGTTTAGTATGAAAACCCATAATTTTGTAGAGTGGAAATTGTAGTAAAAGAAGCAATTGAAGAAAATATATAAGTAGAAAAAGCAATTAAAAAGGATATCAAAGTGGAAGAAGCAAACATAGAGGATATCGAGGTGAAAGAAGCATTCAAAAAGGATTTCAAGATCAATGATGGTAATAAAAAAAATATTCGACCAAAAATTAGTACCATTATTTTGTAAAAGTTTGCTAGGCGTAACTGTTCCCGTTTAGAAGATACGAGCGATTTAAGATTTGTATTAAAACCCATAATTTTGTAGAGTGGGAATTGAAGTAAAAGAAGCAATTGAAGGAAATATATAAGTAGATAAAGCAATTAAAAAGGATATCAAAGTGGAAGAAGCAAAAATAGAGGATATCGAGGTGAAAGAAGCATTCAAAGAGGAAGACGAAGTGAGAGAAGCATTCAAAAAGGATGTCAAGGGCAATGATGGTATTAAAAAAACTATTCCACCAAAAATTAGTACCAATATTTTATAAAAGTTTGCTAGGGGTAACTCTTCCCGTTTAGAAGATACGAGCGATTTAAGATTTGTATTAAAACCCATAATTTTATAGAGTGGGAATTGAAGTAAAAGAAGCAATTGAAGAAAATATATAAGTAGATAAAGCAATTAAAAAGGATATCAAAGTGGAAGAAGCAAAAATAGAGGATATCGAGGTGAAAGAAGCATTCAAAGTGGAAGACGAAGTAAGAGAAGCAATCAAAACGGATGTCAAGGGCAATGATGGTATTAAAAAAACTATTGCACCAAAAATTTGTACCCATAATCTGTAAAAGTTTGCTAGGCGTAACTCTTCCCGTTTAGAAGATACGAGCGATTTAAGATTTGTATTAAAACCCATAATTTTGTCGAGTCGATATTGAAGTAAGAGAAGTAATTGAAGAAAATAGAAAAATAGAAAAAATAATTCAAAGGTATATTGAAGTAAAAATGCCATCAAAGAGGATTTCGAAGTTATAGAAACAATTAAAGAGGATATCAATGTGGAAGAAACATTCGAAAACGAAAAGGAAGTGAGAGAAGAATTCAAAATGATGGCAAGGGCGATGATGACCGTAAAATAACGATTCCACCAAAAATTTGTGCTACAAAAAAAAATTGATTTTCCAAAATGATCACAGTGGATGTTGCATAATAAAAAAAAAATTGACGTTCCAAAATGATCATGTGGATGAGGCATAATTTAAAAAAAAAATGATGTTCCAAAATGATCACAGTGGATGATGCATAATAAAAAAAAAATTGACGTACCAAAGTGATCATTGTGGATGAGGCGTAATTAAAAAATTGATGTACCAAAATGATCACAGTGGATGTTGCATAATACAAAAAAAAAATAATAATAATTGACGTTCCAAAGTGATCATTGTGGATGAGGCATAATTAAAAAAAATGATGTTCCAAAATGATCACAGTGGATGATGCATAATAAAAAAAAATAATTGACGTTCCAAAGTGATCACTGTGGATGAGGCATAATTAAAAAAATTATGTACCAAAATGATCACAGTGGATGTTGCATAATAAAAAAAAAATTGACGTTCCAAAGTGATCATAGTGGATGAGGCATAATTGAAAAAAAAATGATGTTCAAAAATGATCACAGTGGATGATGCATAATAAAAAAAAAAAAAAATTGACGTTCCAAAGTGATCATTGTGGATGAGGCATAATTAAAAAAAATGATGTACCAAAATGATCACAGTGGATGTTGCATAATACAAAAAAAATAATAATAATTGACGTTCCAAAGTGATCATTGTGGATGAGGCATAATTAAAAAAAATGATGTTCCAAAATGATCACAGTGGATGTTGCATAATAAAAAAATAAAAAATAATTGACGTTCCAAAGTGATCATTGTGGATGAGGCGTAATTAAAAAAATGATGTACCAAAATGATCACAGTGGATGTTGCATAATAAAAAAAATAATAATAATTGACGTTCCAAAGTGATCATAGTGGATGAGGCATAATTGAAAAAAAAATGATGTTCCAAAATGATCACAGTGGATGATGCATAATAAAAAAATAAAAAATAATTGACGTTCCAAAGTGATCATAGTGGATGAGGCATAATTGAAAAAAAAATTATGTTCCAAAATGATCACAGTGGATGAAGCATAATAAAAAAAAAAAAATTGACGTTCCAAAGTGATCATTGTGGATGAGGCATAATTAAAAAAAATGATGTACCAAAATGAACACAGTGGATGTTGCATAATAAAAAAAAAATAATTGACGTTCCAAAGTGATCATTGTGGATGAGGCATAATTAAAAAAATGTGGATGTTCCAAAATAAACATGATGAACGTTGCATACTAAAAAAAAAAAAAAAAATGGATGTTCCAAAATGATGATGATGACCTTTGCAAAAACTATGAAAGTTATCTCATGCCCCTCCACCACCATTATATAGAATCAAGCAAATTTACAGTAATTTTATAGTACACACAAGCCGTGGGCTCCCTACAAAAACAGAATGAAAATTACGGCAAACGAAATATACGGTTTACGGTATTCATACAGAAATATTTTGTATGGGACAATTTTTTTTTTGTATGAAAGACATTTTTTTTTTCATGGATCCGGATATAAAAAAATGTCCTCAGCAACATTAGTTTTTGCACCAACGCTCTAAGACCTATACTTTCCGAGATACGAGGTGGATGGGAGCGAATGGGGGACAAAAGGGGTACTTTAGGATTTATTCCCAACTCACCGGAACTCCCTCTATACGATCCCACCAAACATTTTCACCCTACGAGGTGGCATCTGGGAGAACAAACATGTCAATGAGTCAGTCAGTCAGTCAGTGGTAATCGAGCTTTATATAATATAACTAGAGGTTGCGTTGTGCGCGAGCTGCTCGCAGCTCGCGTGTTTTTCTTTTAGTCGAAGAAGTAATTAAAGAGGATATCGAGCTGTTAAAAGCCATCAAACAGGATATCCATGTGTAAGAAGCAGTCAAAGACGATATCGAAATGGAAGAAGCAATCAAATAGGATATCGAAGCAGCAGAAACAATCAATGAGGAAATTAAAGTTGAGTAAGCAATCAAAGAGGATGACGAAGTAAAAAAAGCAATCAAAGACGATATCGAAGTGGAAGAAACAGTCAAAAACGATATCAAAGTGGAAGAAGCAATCAAAGAGGATATTGAAGTGAAAGAAGCAATCAAATAGGGTATCGAAGTGGAAGAAGCCATCACAGAGGATATCGAAGTGAAAATACTATCAAAAATGATATCGAAGATGAAGACGCAATCAAAGAGAATATTGCAGTGCAAGAAGCAATCAAAAGGAAATCGAAGATGATATCGAATTGGTAGAAACAATAAAAGAGGATTTCAAAGTGGAAGAAGCAATCAAAGAGGATATCGAGCTGTTTAAAGTTATCGAAGAGGATATCCATGTGTAAGAAGCAGTCAAAGACGATCGAAATGGAAGAAGCAATCAAATCAAAGAGGATATCCAAGTCGAAGCAGCAATCAAAGATGATATCGAAGTGGAAGAAGCAATCAAAGAGGATATTGAAGTGAAAGAAGCAATCAAATAGGATATCGAAGTAGCAGAAACAATTAAAGAGGAAATTGAAATTGAGTAAAAGACGTCGAGGGCAAAAAAACAAAAAACATATATAAAAATAAAAAACAGTTTCATCAAAAACTTATACTAATATTTTGTAAAAGTTTCCTCGAGCTATCTCTTCCCGTTTAAAAGATACGAGCGATTTAAGTTTTGTATGAAAACCCATAATTTTGTAGAGTGGGAATTGAAGTAAAAGAAGCAATTGAAGAAAATATATAAGTAGATAAAGCAATTAAAAAGGATATCAAAGTGGAAGAAGCAAAAATAGAGGATATCGAGGTGAAAGAAGCATTTAAAGTGGAAGACGAAGTAAGAGAAGCATTCAAAACGGATGTCAAGGGCAATGATGGTATTAAAAAAACTATTCCACCAAAAATTTGTACCAATATTTTGTAAAAGTTTGCTAGGCGTAACTGTTCCCGTTTAGAAGATACGAGCGATTTAAGATTTGTATTAAAACCCATAATTTTGTAGAGTGGGCATTGAAGTAAAAGAAGCAATTGAAGAAAATATATAAGTAGAAAAAGCAATTAAAAAGGATATCAAAGTGGAAGAAGCAAAAATAGAGGATATCGAGGTGAAAGAAGCATTCAAGGAGGAAGACCAAGTGAGAGAAGCATTCAAAAAGGATGTCAAGAGCAATGATGGTAATAAAAAAACTATTCGACCAAAAATTTGTACCAATATTTTGTAAAAGTTTGCTAGGCGTAACTGTTCCCGTTTAGAAGATACGAGCGATTTAAGATTTGTATTAAAACCCATAATTTTATAGAGTGGGAATTGTAGTAAAAGAAGCAATTGAAGAAAATATATAAGTAGATAAAGAAATTAAAAAGAATATCAAAATGGAAGAAGCAAAAATAGAGGATATCGAGGTGAAAGAAGCATTCAAAGTGGAAGACGAAGTAAGAGAAGCATTCAAAAAGGATCTCAAGGGCAATGATGGTATTAAAAAAACTATTCCACCAAAAATTAGTACCAATATTTTGTAAGAGTTTGCTGGGGGTAACTCTTCCCGTTTAGAAGATACGAGCGATTTAAGATTTGTATTAAAACCCATAATTTTGTAGAGTCGATATTGAAGTAAGAGTAGTAATTGAAGAAAATAGAAAAATAGAAAAAACAATTCAAAAGGATATCAAAGTGGAAGAAGCAATTGAAGAAAATATATAAGTAGATAAAGAAATTAAAAAGAATATCAAAATGGAAGAAGCAAAAATAGAGGATATCGAGGTGAAAGAAGCATTCAAAGTGGAAGACGAAGTAAGAGAAGCATTCAAAAAGGATCTCAAGGGCAATGATGGTATTAAAAAAACTATTTCACCAAAAATTTGTACCAATAATCTGTAAAAGTTTGCTAGGCGTAACTCTTCCCGTTTAGAAGATACGAGCGATTTAAGATTTGTATTAAAACCCATAATTTTGTAGAGTCGATATTGAAGTAAGAGAAGTAATTGAAGAAAATAGAAAAATAGAAAAAACAATTCAAAAGTATATTGAAGTAAAAATGCCATCAAAGAGGATTTCGAAGTTATAGAAACAATTAAAGAGGATATCAATGTGGAAGAAACATTCGAAAACGAAAAGGAAGTGAGAGAAGAATTCAAAATGATGGCAAGGGCGATGATGACCGTAAAATAACGATTCCACCAAAAATTTGTGCTACAAAAAAAATGATTTTCCAAAATGATCACAGTGGATGTTGCATAATAAAAAAAAATTGACGTTCCAAAATGATCATGTGGATGAGGCATAATGTAAAAAAAATTATGTTCCAAAATGATCACAGTGGATGATGCATAATAAAAAAAATAATAATAATTGACGTTCCAAAGTGATCATTGTGGATGAGGCATAATTAAAAAAAATTATGTACCAAAATGATCACAGTGGATGTTGCATAATAAAAAAAATACTTGACGTTCCAAAGTGATCATTGTGGATGAGGCATAATTAAAAAAAATTATGTTCCAAAATGATCACAGTGGATGATGCATAATAAAAAAAAAAAATTGACGTTCCAAAGTGATCATTGTGGATGAGGCGTAATTAAAAAATGATGTACCAAAATGATCACAGTGGATGTTGCATAATACAAAAAAATAAAAATAATTGACGTTCCGAAGTGATCATTGTGGATGAGGCATAATTAAAAAAATAATAATAATTGACGTTCCAAAGTGATCATTGTGGATGAGGCATAATTAAAAAAAATGATGTACCAAAATATCACAGTGGATGTTGCATAATAAAAAAAAATAAAAAATTGACGTTCCAAAGTGATCATAGTGGATGAAGCATAATTGAAAAAAAAATGATGTTCAAAAATGATCACAGTGGATGATGCATAATAAAAAAAAATTGACGTTCCAAAGTGATCATTGTGGATGAGGCATAATTAAAAAAAATGATGTACCGAAATATCACAGTGGATGTTGCATAATAAAAAAAAATAAAAAATTGACGTTCCAAAGTGATCATAGTGGATGAAGCATAATTGAAAAAAAAATGATGTTCAAAAATGATCACAGTGGATGATGCATAATAAAAAAAAAATTGACGTTCCAAAGTGATCATTGTGGATGAGGCATAATTAAAAAAAATGATGTACCAAAATATCACAGTGGATGTTGCATAATAAAAAAAAAAATTGACGTTCCAAAGTGATCATAGTGGATGAAGCATAATTGAAAAAAAATTGATTTTCCAAAATGATCACAAAGGATTTTGCATAATAAAAAAAAAATTGACGTTCCAAAGTGATCATTGTGGATGAGGCATAATTAAAACAAATGATGTACCAAAATGATCACAGTGGATGATGCATAACAAAAAAAATAATTGACGTTCCAAAGTGATCATTGTGGATGAGGCATAATTAAAAAAAATAATGTACCAAAATGATCACAGTGGATGTTGCATAATAAAAAAAAATTGACGTTCCAAAGTGATCATTGTGGATGAGGCATAATTATAAAAAATGATGTACCAAAATGATCACAGTGGATGATGCATAATAAAAAAAATAATTGACGTTCCAAAGTGATCATTGTGGATGAGGCATAATTAAAAAAAATGATGTACCAAAATGATCACAGTGGATGTTGCATAATAAAAAAAAATTGACGTTCCAAAGTGATCATTGTGGATGAGGCATAATTAAAAAAAATGATGTACCAAAATGATCACAGTGGATGTTGCATAATAAAAAAAAAATTGACGTTCCAAAGTGATCATTGTGGATGAGGCATAATTAAAAAAAAATTGGTGTTCCAAAATGATCACAAAGGATTTTACAGAATAAAAAAAAAAAAATGACGTTCCAAAAGTGATCATTGTGGATGAGGCATAATTAAAAAAAAATTGATGTTCCAAAATAAACATGATGAACGTTGCATACTAAAAAAAAAAAAAATTGGATGTTCCAAAATGATGATGATGACCTTTGCAAAAACTATGAAAGTTGTCTCATGCCCCTCCACCAACATTATATAGAATCAAGCAAATTTACAGTAATTTTATAGTACACACAAGCCATGGGCTCCCTACAAAAACAGTATGAAAATTACGGCAAACGAAATATACGGTTTACGGTATTCATACAGAAATATTTTGTATGGGACAATTTTTTTTTTGTATGAAAGACATTTTTTTTTTCATGGATCCGGATATAAAAAAATGTCCTCTGCAACATTAGTTTTTGCACCAACGCTGTAAGACCTATACTTTCCGAGATACGAGGTGGATGGGAGCGAATGGGGGACAAAATGGGTACTTTAGGATTTATTCCCAACTCATCGGAACTCCCTCTATACGATGGCACCAAACATTTTCACCCTACGAGGGGGCATCTGGGAGAACAAACATGTCAATGAGTCAGTCAGTCAGTCAGTGGTAATCGAGCTTTATATAATATAACTAGAGGTTGCGTTGTGCGCGAGCTGCTCGCAGCTCGCGTGTTTTTCTTTTAGTCGAAGAAGTAATTAAAGAGGATATCGAGCTGTTAAAAGCCATCAAAGAGGATATCCATGTGTAAGAAGCAGTCAAAGACGATATCGAAATGGAAGAAGCAATCAAATCAAAGAGGATTTCCAAGTGGAAGCAGCAATTAAAGAGGATATTGAAGTGAAAGAAGCAATCAAATAGGATATCGAAGCAGCAGAAACAATCAAAGAGGAAATTAAAGTTGAGTAAGCAATCAAAGAGGATACCGAGGTGGTAAGAGCATTCTAAGAGGATGACGTAGTAAAAAAAGCAATCAAAGACGATATCGAAGTGGAAGAAACAGTCAAAAACGATATCGAAGTGGAAGAAGCAATCAAAGAGGATATTGAAGTGAAAGAAGCAATCAAATAGGATATCGAAGTAGCAGAAACAATCAAAGAGGAAATTAAAGTTGAGTAAGCAATCAAAGAGGATACCGAGGTGGTAGAAGCGTTCAAAGAGGATGACGAAGTGAAAAAAGCAATCAAAGACGATATCGAAGTGGAAGAAACAGTCAAAAACGATATCGAAGTGGAAGAAGCAATCAAAGAGGATATTGAAGTGAAAGAAGCAATCAAATAGGAGATCGAAGTAGTAGAAACAATCAAAGAGGAAATTAAAGTTGAGTAAGCAATCAAAGAGGACACCGAGGTGGTAGAACCGTTCTAAGAGGATGACGAAGTGAAAAAAGCAATCAAAGACGATATCGAAATGGAAGAAACAGTCAAAGACGATATCGAAGTGAAAGAAGCAATCAAAGAGGATATCGAAGTGGAAGAAGCAATCAAAGAGGATATCGAAGTGGAAGAAGCAATCAAAGAGGGTATCGAAGTGGAAGAAGCCATCACAGAGGATATCAAAGTGAAAATGCTATCAAAAACGATATCGAAGATGAAGACGCAATCAAAGAGAATATTGCAGTGCAAGAAGCAATCAAAAGGAAATCGAAGATGATATCGAATTTGTAGAAGCAATAAAAGAGGATATCAAAGTGGAAGAAGCAATCAAAGAGGATATCGAGCTGTTTAAAGTTATCGAAGAGGATATCCATGTGTAAGAAGCAGTCAAAGACGATCGAAATGGAAGAAGCAATCAAATCAAAGCGGATATTTAAGTGGAAGCAGCAATCAAAGATGATATTTAAGTGGAAAAAGCAATCAAAGAGGATATTGAAGTGAAAGAAGCAATCAAATAGGATATCGAAGTAGCAGAAACAATTAAAGAGGAAATTGAAATTGAGTAAAAGACGTCGAGGATAAGGATAAAAATAAAAAACGGTTTCACCAAAAACTTATACTAATATTTTGTAAAAGTTTCCTCGAGCTATTTCTTCCCGTTTAAAAGATACGAGCGATTTAAGTTTTGTATGAAAACCCATAATTTTGTGGAGTGGAAATTGAAGTAAAAGAAGCAATTGAAGAAGACATATAAGTAGAAAAAGACATTAAAAAGGATATCAAAGTGGAAGAAGCAAAAATAGAGGATATCGAGGTGAAAGAAGCATTCAAGGAGGAAGACCAAGTAAGAGAAGCATTCAAAAAGGATGTCAAGAGCAATGATGGTAATAAAAAAACTATTCGACCAAAAATTTGAACCAATATTTTGTAAAAGTTTGCTAGGCGTAACTATTCCCGTTTAGAAGATACGAGCGATTTAAGATTTGTATTAAAACCCACAATTTTGTAGAGTGGGAATTGAAGTAAAAGAAGCAATTGAAGAAAATATATAAGTAGATAAAGCAATTAAAAAGGATATCAAAGTGGAAGAAGCAAAAATAAGGGATATCGAGGTGAAAGAAGCATTTAAAGTGGAAGACGAAGTAAGAGAAGCATTCAAAACGGATGTCAAGGGCAATGATGGTATTAAAAAAACTATTCCACCAAAAATTTGTACCAATATTTTGTAAAAGTTTGCTAGGCGTAACTCTTCCCGTTTAGAAGATACGAGCGATTTAAGATTTGTATTAAAACCCATAATTTTGTTGAGTGGAAATTGTAGTAAAAGAAGCAATTAAGAAAATATATAAGTAGAAAAAGCAATTAAAAAGGATATCAAAGTGGAAGAAGCAAAAATAGAGGATATCGAGGTGAAAGAAGCATTCAAAGCGGAAGACGAAGTAAGAGAAGCATTCAAAAAGGATGTCAAGGGCAATGATGGTATTAAAAAAACTATTCCTCCAAAAATTTGTACCAATATTTTGTAAAAGTTTGCTAGGCGTAACTCTTCCCGTTTAGAAGATACGAGCGATTTAAGATTTGTATTTAAACCCATAATTTTGTAGAGTCGATATTGAAGTAAGAGAAGTAATTGAAGAAAATATAAAAATAGAAAAAACAATTCAAAAGTATATTGAAGTAAAAATGCCATCAAAGAGGATTTCGAAGTTATAGAAACAATTAAAGAGGATACCAATGTGGAAGAAACATTCGAAAACGAAAAGGAAGTGAGAGAAGAATTCAAAATGATGGCAAGGGCGATGATGACCGTAAAATAACGATTCCACCAAAAATTTGTGCTACAAAAAAAAATTGATTTTCCAAAATGATCACAGTGGATGTTGCATAATAAAAAAAAATTGACGTTCCAAAATGATCATGTGGATGAGGCATAATTTAAAAAAAATGATGTTCCAAAATGATCACAGTGGACGATGCATGATAAAAAAAAAATTGACGTTCCAAAGTGATCATTGTGGATGAGACGTACATAATTTAAAAAATGATGTACCGAAATGATCACAGTGGATGTTGCATAATACAAAAAAAATAATAATAATTGACGTTCCAAAGTGATCATTGTGGATGAGGCATAATTAAAAAAAATGATGTTCCAAAATGATCACAGTGGATGATGCATAAAAAAAAAAATAATTGACGTTCCAAAGTGATCATTGTGGATGAGGCATAATTAAAAAAAATTATGTACCAAAATGATCACAGTGGATGTTGCATGATACAAAAAATAATAATTGACGTTCCAAAGTGATCATTGTGGATGAGGCATAATTAAAAAAAATGTTGTACCAAAATGATCACAGTGGATGTTGCATAATAAAACATAAAAAAATTGACGTTCCAAAGTGATCATTGTGGATGAGGCATAATTAAAAAAAATGATGTACCAAAATGATCACAGTGGATGTTGCATAATACAAAAAAAATAATAATAATTGACGTTCCAAAGTGATCATTGTGGATGAGGCATAATTAAAAAAAATGATGTTCCAAAATGATCACAGTGGACGATGCATAATAAAAAAAAAATTGACGTTCCAAAGTGATCATTGTGGATGAGGCGTAATTAAAAAAATGATGTACCAAAATGATCACAGTGGATGTTGCATAATAAAAATAAAAAAAATTGACGTTCCAAAGTGATCATTGTGGATGAGGCGTAATTAAAAAATGATGTACCAAAATGATGACAGTGGATGTTGCATATTAAAAAAAAATTGACGTTCCAAAGTGATCATTGTGGATGATGCATAATTTAAAAAAATGATGTACCAAAATGATCACAGTGGATGTTGCATAATAAAAAAAAATAATTGACGTTCCAAAGTGATCATTGTGGATGAGGCATAATTAAAAAAAATGATGTACCAAAATGATCACAGTGGATGATGCATAATAAAAAAAATAAAAAATAATTGACGTTCCAAAGTGATCATTGTGGATGAGGCATAATTAAAAAAAATTATGTACCAAAATTATCACAGTGGATGTTGCATAATAAAAAAAATTGACGTTCCAAAGTGATCATTGTGGATGAGGCATAATTAAAAAAATGTGGATGTTCCAAAATAAACATGATGAACGTTGCATACTAAAAAAAAAACTAACCAAACAAAAACCTTTGCAAAAACTATGAAAGTTATCTCATGCCCTTCCACCACCATTATATAGAATCAAGCAAATTTACAGTAATTTTATAGTACACACAAGCCATGGGCTCCCTACAAAAACAGTATGAAAATTACGGCAAACGAAATATACGGTTTACTTTATTCATACAGAAATATTTTGTATGGGACAATTTTTTTTTGTATGAAAGACAATTTTTTTTTCATGGATCTGGATATAAAAAAATGTCCTCTGCAACATTAGTTTTTGCACCAACGCTGTAAGACCTATACTTTCCGAGATACGAGGTGGATGGGAGCGAATGGGGGACAAAAGGGGTACTTTAGGATTTATTCCCAACTCATCGAAACTCCCTCTATACGATCCCACCAAACATTTTCACCCTACGAGGTGGCATCTGGGAGAACAAACATGTCAATGAGTCAGTCAGTCAGTCAGTGGTAATCGAGCTTTATATAATATAACTAGAGGTTGCGTTGTGCGCGAGCTGCTCGCAGCTCGCGTGTTTTTCTTTTAGTCGAAGAAGTAATTAAAGAGGATATCGAGCTGTTAAAAGCCATCAAAGAGGATATCCATGTGTAAGAAGCAGTCAAAGACGATATCGAAATGGAAGAAGCAATCAAATCAAAGAGGATTTCCAAGTGGAAGCAGCAATCAAAGATGATATCGAAGTGGAAGAAGCAATCAAAGAGGATATTGAAGTGAAAGAAGCAATCAAATAGGATATCGAAGTAGCAGAAACAATCAAAGAGGAAATTAAAGTTGAGGAAGAAATCAAAGAGGATACCAAGGTGGTAGAAGCATTCTAAGAGGATGACGAAGTAAAAAAAGCAATCAAAGACGATATCGAAGTGGAAGAAGCAATCCAATGGATATTGAAGATGAAGAAGGAATAAAAGAGGATATCGAAGCGGAACAAGCAATCGTAGAGGATATCAAAGTTAAAGAAGCAATCAAAGAGGATACCAATGTGGAAGAAGCAATCAAAGAGGATATCGAAGTGGAACAAGCAATCAAAGAGAAAAAAATTGGATGTTCCAAAATGATCATGATAATAGTTGTATAAAAAAAAATTGAACGTTGCAAAAAAGATCATGATGAACGTTGCATAAAAAAAAATGACGTTCCAAAATGATCACAGTGGATGATGCATAATAAAAAAAAAAAAAAAATTGACGTTCCAAAGTGATCATTGTGGATGAGGCGTAATTAAAAAAATGATGTACCAAAATGATCACAGTGGATGTTGCATAATAAAAAAAAAATTGACGTTCCAAAGTGATCATTGTGGATGAGGCATAATTTAAAAAAATGATGTACCAAAATATCACAGTGGATGTTGCATAATAAAAAAAAAATGACGTTCCAAAGTGATCATAGTGGATGAGGCATAATTGAAAAAAAAATGATGTTCCAAAATGATCACAGTGGATGATGCATAATAAAAAAAAATTGACGTTCCAAAGTGATCATTGTGGATGAGGCGTAATTAAAAAAATGATGTACCAAAATGATCACAGTGGATGTTGCATAATAAAAAAAAATGACGTTCCAAAGTGATCATTGTGGATGAGGCATAATTAAAAAAAATGATGTACCAAAATGATCACAGTGGATGTTGCATAATAAAAAAAAAAAATTGACGTTCCAAAGTGATCATTGTGGATGAGGCATAATTAAAAAATGTGGATGTTCCAAAATAAACATGATGAACGTTGCATACTAAAAAAAAAAAAAAATTGGATGTTCCAAAATGATGATGATGACCTTTGCAAAAACTATGAAAGTTGTCTCATGCCCCTCCACAATCATTATATAGAATCAAGCAAATTTTACAGTAATTTTATAGTACACACAAGCCGTGGGCTCCCTACAAAAACAGTATGAAAATTACGGCAAACGAAATATACGGTTTACGGTATTCATACAGAAATATTTTGTATGGGACAATTTTTTTTTGTATGAAAGTCAATTTTTTTTTCATGGAACCGGATATAAAAAAATGTCCTCAGCAACATTAGTTTTTGCACCAACGCTGTAAGACCTATACTTTCCGAGATACGATGTCGATGGGAGCGAATGGGGGACAAAAGGGGTACTTTAGGATTTATTCCCAACTCACCGGAACTCCCTCTATACGATCCCACCAAACATTTCCCCCCTACGAGGTGGCATCTGGGAGAACAATGATGTCAATCAGTCAGTGAGTCAGTGGTAATCGAGCTTTATATAATATAACTAGAGGTTGCGTTGTGCGCGAGCTGCTCGCAGCTCGCGTGTTTTTCTTTTAGTCGAAGAAGTAATTAAAGAGGATATCGAGCTGTTAAAAGCGATCAAAGAGGATATCCATGTGTAAGAAGCAGTCAAAGATGATATCGAAATGGAAGAAGCAATCAAATCAAAGAGGATTTCCAAGTGGAAGCAGCAATTAAAGAGGATATTGAAGTGAAAGAAGCAATCAAATAGGATATCGACGCAGCAGAAACAATCAAAGAGGAAATTAAAGTTGAGTAAGCAATCAAAGAGGATACCGAGGTGGTAAGAGCATTCTAAGAGGATGACGAAGTAAAAAAAGCAATCAAAGACGATATCGAAGTGGAAGAAACAGTCAAAAACGATATCGAAGTGGAAGAAGCAATCAAAGAGGATATTGAAGTGAAAGAAGCAATCAAATGGGATATCGAAGCAGCAGAAACAATCAAAGAGGAAATTAAAGTTGAGTAAGCAATCAAAGAAGATACCGAGGTGGTAAGAGCATTCTAAGAGGATGACGAAGTAAAAAAAGCAATCAAAGACGATATCGAAGTGGAAGAAACAGTCAAAAACGATATCGAAGTGGAAGCAGCAATTAAAGAGGATATTGAAGTGAAAGAAGCAATCAAATAGGATATCGAAGCAGCAGAAACAATCAAAGAGGAAATTAAAGTTGAGTAAGCAATCAAAGAGGATACCGAGGTGGTAAGAGCATTCTAAGAGGATGACGAAGTAAAAAAAGCAATCAAAGACGATATCGAAGTGGAAGAAACAGTCAAAAACGATATCGAAGTGGAAGAAGCAATCAAAGAGGATATTGAAGTGAAAGAAGCAATCAAATGGGATATCGAAGCAGCAGAAACAATCAAAGAGGAAATTAAAGTTGAGTAAGCAATCAAAGAAGATACCGAGGTGGTAAGAGCATTCTAAGAGGATGACGAAGTAAAAAAAGCAATCAAAGACGATATCGAAGTGGAAGAAACAGTCAAAAACGATATCGAAGTGGAAGAAGCAATCAAAGAGGATATTGAAGTGAAAGAAGCAATCAAATAGGATATCGAAGTAGCAGAAACAATCAAAGAGGAAATTAAAGTTGAGTAAGCAATCAAAGAGGATACCGAGGTGGTAGAAGCGTTCTAAGAGGATGACGAAGTGAAAAAAGCAATCAAAGACGATATCGAAGTGGAAGAAGCAATAAAAGAGGATATCGAAGTGGAAGAAGCAATCAAAGAGGATATCGAAGTGGAAGAAGCAATCAAAGAGGATATCGAAGTGGAAGAAGCAATAAAAGAGGGTATCGAAGTGGAAGAATTCATCACAAAGGATATCGAAGTGAAAATGCTATCAAAAACGATATCGAAGATGAAGACGCAATCAAAGAGAATATTGAAGTGAAAGAAGCAATCAAATAGGATATCGAAGTAGCAGAAACAATCAAAGAGGAAATTAAAGTTGAGTAAGCAATCAAAGAGGATACCGAGGTGGTAGAAGCGTTCTAAGAGGATGACGAAGTGAAAAAAGCAATCAAAGACGATATCGAAGTGGAAGAAGCAATAAAAGAGGATATCGAAGTGGAAGAAGCAATCAAAGAGGATATCGAAGTGGAAGAAGCAATCAAAGAGGATATCGAAGTGGAAGAAGCAATAAAAGAGGGTATCGAAGTGGAAGAATTCATCACAAAGGATATCGAAGTGAAAATGCTATCAAAAACGATATCGAAGATGAAGACGCAATCAAAGAGAATATTGCAGTGCAAGAAGCAATCAAAAGGAAATCGAAGATGATATCGAATTGGTAGAAGCAATAAAAGAGGATATCAAAGTGGAAGAAGCAATCAAAGAGGATATCGAGCTGTTTAAAGTTATCGAAGAGGATATCCATGTGTAAGAATCAGTCAAAGACGATTGAAATGGAAGAAGCAATCAAATCAAAGAGGATATCCAAGTGGAAGCAGCAATCAAAGATGATATCGAAGTGGAAGAAGCAATCAAAGAGGATATTGAAGTGAAAGAAGCAATCAAATAGGATATCGAAGTAGCAGAAATCATTAAAGAGGAAATTGAAATTGAGTAAAAGACGTCAAGGACAATGATAAAAATAAAAAAAGGTTTCACCAAAAACTTATACTAATATTTTGTAAAAGTTTCCTCGAGCTATCTCTTCCCGTTTAAAAGATACGAGCGATTTAAGTTTTGTATGAAAACCCATAATTTTGTGGAGTGGAAATTGAAGTAAAAGAAGCAATTGAAGAAGACATATAAGTAGAAAAAGACATTAAAAAGGATATCAAAGTGGAAGAAGCAAAAATAGAGGATATCGAGGTGAAAGAAGCATTCAAGGAGGAAGACCAAGCGAGAGAAGCATTCAAAAAGGATGTCAAGAGCAATGATGGTAATAAAAAAACTATTCGACCAAAAATTTGTACCAATATTTTGTAAAAGTTTGCTAGGCGTAACTGTTCCCGTTTAGAAGATACGAACGATTTAAGATTTGTATTAAAACCCATAATTTTGTAGAGTGGGAATTGAAGTAAAAGAAGCAATTGAAGAAAATATATAAGTAGATAAAGCAATTAAAAAGGATATCAAAGTGGAAGAAGCAAAAATAGTGGATATCGAGGCGAAAGAAGCATTTAAAGTGGAAGACGAAGTAAGAGAAGCATTCAAAACGGATGTCAAGGGCAATGATGGTATTAAAAAAACTATTCCACCAAAAATTTGTACCAATATTTTGTAAAAGTTTGCTAGGCGTAACTCTTCCCGTTTAGAAGATACGAGCGATTTAAGATTTGTATTAAAACCCATAATTTTGTAGAGTCGATATTGAAGTAAGAGAATTAATTGAAGAAAATAGAAAAATAGAAAAAACAATTCAAAAGTATATTGAAGTAAAAATGCCATCAAAGAGGATAGAAACAATTAAAGAGGATATCAATGTGGAAGAAACATTCGAAAACGAAAAGGAAGTGAGAGAAGAATTCAAAATGATGGCAAGGGCGATGATGACCGTAAAATAACGATTCCACCAAAAATTTGTGCTACAAAAAAAATTGATTTTCCAAAATGATCACAATCGATGTTGCATAATAAAAAAAAAAAAAGACGTTCCAAAATGATCATGTGGATGAGGCATAATTTAAAAAAAATTGATTTTCCAATATGATCACAAAGGATTTTGCATAATAATAAAAAAAAATTGACGTTCCAAAAGTGATCATTGTGGATGAGGCATAATTAAAAAAAATTGTTGTTCGAAAATGATCACAGTGGATGTTGCATAATAAAAAAAAAAAAAAAAAATGACGTTCCAAAAGTGATCATTGCGGATGAGGGATAATTAAAAAAAATTGATGTTCCAAAATGATCACAGTGGATGTTGCATAATAAAAAAAAAATTGTACGTTCCAAACGTGATCATTGTGGATGAGGCATAATTAAAAAAAATTGATTTTCTAAATGATCACAAAGGATGTTGCATAATAAAAAAAAAATGACGTTCCAAAGTGATCATTGTGGATGTGGCGTAATTAAAAAAATGATGTACCAAAATGATCACAGTGGATGATGCATAACAAAAAAAAATTGACGTTCCAAAGTGATCATTGTGGATGAGGCATAATTAAAAAAAATATGTACCAAAATCATCACAGTGGATGTTGCATAATAAAAAAAAATAATTGACGTTCCAAAGTGATCACTGTGGATGAGGCATAATTAAAAAAAATGATGTACCAAAATGATTACAGTGGATGTTGCATAATAAAAAAAAATTGACGTTCCAAAATGATCATGTGGATGAGGCATAATTTTAAAAAAATGATGTTCCAAAATGATCACAGTGGATGATGCATAATAAAAAAAAATTGACGTTCCAAAGTGAACATTGTGGATGAGGCGTAATTAAACAAATGATGTACCAAAATGATCACAGTGGATGTTGCATAATACAAAAAAATAATAATAATTGACGTTCCAAAGTGATCATTGTGGATGAGGCATAATTAAGCAGTGGATGTTGCATAATACAAAAAAAATAATAATAATTGACGTTCCAAAGTGATCATTGTGGATGAGGCATAATTAAAAAACATGATGTTCCAAAATGATCACAGTGGATGTTGCATAATAAAAAAAATAATAATAATTGACGTTCCAAAGTGATCATTGTGGATGAGGCATAATTAAAAAACATGATGTTCCAAAATGATCACAGTGGATGTTGCATAATAAAAAAAATAATAATAATTGACGTTCCAAAGTGATCATTGTGGATGAGGCGTAATTAAAAAAATGATGTACCAAAATGATCACAGTGGATGTTGCATAATAAAAAAAAATATAATAATTGACGTTCCAAAGTGATCACTGTGGATGAGGCATAATTAAAAAAAATGATGTACCAAAATATCACAGTGGATGTTGCATAATAAAAAAAAAAAAAAAAAATTGACATTCCAAAGTGATCATTGTGGATAAGGCATAATTAAAAAAAAATTGGTGTTCCAAAATAATCACAAAGGATTTTGCATAATAATAAAAAAAAAAATTGACGTTCCAAAAGTGATCATTGTGGATGAGGCATATTTAAAAAAAAAATTGTTGTTCCAAAATAAACATGATGAACGTTGCATACTAAAAAAAAAAAATAATTGGATGTTCCAAAATGATGATGATGACCTTTGCAAAAACTATGAAAGTTGTCTCATGCCCCTCCACCACCATTATATAGAATCAAGCAAATTTACAGTAATTTTATAGTACACACAAGCCGTGGGCTCCCTACAAAAACAGTATGAAAATTACGGCAAACGAAATATACGGTTTACGGTATTCATACAGAAATATTTTGTATGGGACAATTTTTTTTTGTATGAAAGACAATTTTTTTTTAATGAAACCGGATATAAAAAAATGTCCTCTGCAACATTAGTTTTTGCACCAACGCTGTAAGACCTATACTTTCCGAGATACGAGGTGGATGGGAGCGAATGGGGGACAAAAGGGGGACTTTAGGATTTATTCCCAACTCATCGGAACTCACTCTATACGATCCCACCAAACATTTTCACCCTACGAGGTGGCATCTGGGAGAACAAACATGTCAATGAGTCAGTCAGTCAGTGAGTGGTAATCGAGCTTTATATAATATAATAATACGTCATAAGTAAGTAAGCGTCATTACTTTAAGCAAACTTAATATCAATCTAGAGAAAGGGTAGATTATAACAAATCACCTTATCAACATTCTGATTGAGTCTCTCTCTAAAATACCGGTCAACCTTTCTTTACACTCACTCCCATGGTCATAACTTTTTAAATATCGACTTGACATTGACATAATTGTGGCAACTAAAAGGCACAGAAGCCATGAAACCAATAGTGATAGTATGCTAGAGAAAGGTTTTGAAAACTTTAGGCATAGTACTCAATCCAGTTTTTGTTTTCGTCACTTTGCAATCTTTATGTCCAATTATCACTATAAGTGACACTTTAGAACATTATGCAATATGACACTTGTGTTCATATATATGTCCCCAGTCCATGGACACAAAAAATAAAAATGGCGGAACTGGGAGTATGCTAGTATACATAAAAAATTCAAACACCTTTCCTAAAAAATTTGGCTATCGCCTTTGCACGATTTTTTCTGACGACAAAATGCTACCTCTTCTATTTTACTGTCCGGTTCGCCTGTAACATACGAATGTTACAGGCAAAGTGATGAATTAGGCTTTTGTGAACCATGAAATTGCAAGAGTCGCGTTGTGTCGCCCTCTCATTTCAACCGGATGAAAAAGGAATCTGGTACTCGTAGAGTCAGCGTCATACGGCGGTTGGCAAATTGTGTTTATCTTTATAGGTTGACAAATTGTGATGTTTAAAAATATAGGTGTCAAATTGAAAACTCCTCTTCTTTTTAGTCTAGGTTTTAAATATAAATTCCGATGAGTTCCTCCTACTCCTCCGCCTCAGTCGATCCATCATTGTTGAGGATCGTAACTCCTTTCCATCGTCTTGTGGATAATTGTTCTCCGTTTGGTGCTGTCAGTGGCTCCGGGATCTGGTCCAACGCTCGGGGTCGTTTGCCTGTTACAAGATTTCCACCCATAAGACTAGAGATTATTAGGATTTACACATTTCAATTTGTTGAGCAACTATTGTCGTTGACTGTACCTATTGATTGTTGTTTTTACAAAAGCCAGGTGAATACAGAACCAGCAAAAAATGTGTTGTTATTATATTCACTGCAGTTTTTCTATGCAATTTATAGTAGTGCGGTCTTCTTTTGTTATCTGTTGACCATTGACAGCTATGTCTATGGGGAAAAATCCTTTTTATTTAGAAATTCAACTCGTAACATGTTTGTAATGTTACTGTCTCTACTATAGGGGGATAGTAACCCCTTACTACCTATATAATTCATAATTCTTTATTGTTCGTGAACCTAGGTACACAATTGATGGTTGAACTTATAAATTGATAGAACCATATATTAATAAACGAATATTATCATATATGTATGTACAAAAGACACGTGAGACTAATACTTTGGTATGTTCTGCATAATGTATGTATGATGTTACTGTTAATATGTGTGTATGTTCGATTGATTACTGGAAACTGTATCAATGTTCCTACCTCACAACGTAAGGAAATAAAATCCCAGATACCTTAGATATTTTTTAATTCCAATACGAATATACACCAAATACTTTGCAATACTTTATTTACATTATAATCTTAATGACTTCACTACAATTTAATAATAGCTAGCTATACTAGAATACCCACTAAAATAATAGCAATATTTTACTTATTTTTTTTTAATATTATGTACTTTTATCTGGATTATTTCTGGGTGTACCCACTAAAATATTGCTATTATTTTCTCAAAATATCTAAGATATTTTGAGCTTGCTGACTTTTTTTTGAGCGGTTATTAACGGCCATCTGCGAACAGCCTTATATTCTGTATATAATGTGTCGTTAGCCTCGCAATAGGCAACACATTGCATTAAATTAATGTACTCGTAGCTAGTAAACCGTATAATTAGGGTATTAGTGGATGATCCACACGCTAAGATATTAATGGCTAATTAATCAGGACAGGCAATGCAGACAGGCCTGAAACGTTATTTAAGTCGCGAACAGTCACCCATCTATACTTAGATATTATAAAGAGGAAAAATTTGTATTTTTGTATGTTTGTAACGAATAAACTCAAATACTACTGGTCCGATTTTAAAAATTATTTACCATTAGAATGCTACATTATCCCTGAGTAACATAGGCTACTTTTTACCCGACTGCACACAAAGAGGGTAATGTTTTTATTGACCAACCATGCGGTACGAAGCTGGAGACAGGTCAGCTTTTGTGACATTGTAGATGCATTGTAGTAATAAGTACCTATACTTCTTAATTTAGATTTTACGCGAAGTGGTTTTTAAATAAAATGTAGCTCAATTTAACAGCACCACTTTTATATATTTTTTATTACAATTTGATACATGTCCACTTTTTGCCCAGTAATTAGCATGTGTGATGTGGGCCCACCGCTGCTGGATAAATAGGATTAATTTGATCTATTTTCCAGCATCAATTTGTAATTCATAGTTTCATTCAACTCGCGTGTCTAAATGTAAAATGCTCGACAAACGGTTGTCGCATTAATGAAACCCTGTGCAGCGGATCCTCTCAGATCCCCAATTACAATACAATGGTGATAGAGAATGTGACTATGAATATCATTTTGACAGCCTGCAGTTATAAGATATATACGCGTTCATCATCATCACACCATATTAGTCCATTGCCGGACATAGGCCTCCACCATTTCGCACCACTGAGCCAGGTCTTCGGCTCTTCTCATCCACTTCCTGTCCACCGTCTTTCTTAAGTCGTCGTTCCACCTAGCTAGCCGGTCTCTACTCAAGAACTCAGTTATCTTAACATAGTACTAATGCGTTTACTATCAATAATTATGCATTGATACTGATCGCGAAAGCTTAAAAACATTAATCTCTGCAAAAACTTTGAACCCTTCTAGATTTCAAAGTATGAGTTTGCTTTTTCATCTTTCGTGTCAAGGGCTATTTAATATTTTAATTGTATTGGACCAATAGAGAGCACCTTCCACGTCAAATTATGTCATGTAAACCTCACCGAAAGTTGGTGGAAATCCCTACGGCTGGGCCGGGGGTAAAGTTGAACTGAATTATGCCCGCGAGGGCATAATGTGATTTGAATTTGGAAGCTCATCTGTATTCAAATTTGAACTAAAGGGACCCACACCATAAGAACTTATTCGTAAATCGTACTAACCTCTGCACAGAATGCACCAACCTAGATTTGGTTTTTATTGTCTCGCAGAAAGTGTGAGAAGTAGAGTATTCTCCTCGTGGATAAAGCTGTCACGTCTTGGGCGTGCTTATATTCCTCTCTGCACTCGGGATTCTTGTAACTCCTTTGCTCCACTCGTGAGTTAACTCTAGAATTCTTCGGATTCAATATAACGCCCATGATGCAAAACACTGCTTTATCCCCTCGTTTAATAATCTACTATTGTGGACTTGTCATTCAATAAAGAGTTTTCTATTCTATTGTTAGGCTATAGGTACCTACTTTTCTGAAAGATGACATAACATACTAAATGAACATTATTAGTGCGGTTTCCATGGTTTTGCTAAAGGAATCGGGGGTTCGCTCTGCACATCAAGGGCACAGATTTATAAGGATTTCTTACGCGCTCCGTAACACTTTCAAGATTACCCCCTGTCGTGTGGGGATGAAAATTATTTTATTTTGCTTTAGCTTGACGCAGTGGATACAACACATGTTTTATAATATTAGTCCAATATAGCATGAAAGCTTCTGTGAGACGTATTAAATCCTTTAAATTACTCACGATATGTCTTTCTCAATCAATTTCATCAACAATTTAGTATCGGGTGACCAAGAATAAGACAATGGCACGATGAATGAAATGCCTTAATAGTAATTATTATTATTAACAGAAGAATATAAACCTATTTTGATGACCTCCATGGAACAGCGGGCGTATAGCCGGCTGAGACGCAGGAGATAGCGAGTTCGATTCCCACCGCGGAACAAATGTTTGTATGATCTACAGATATTTGTTCTGGGTCTGGATGTTTTCTATTTATTATAAATATGTATTTACAAAAAAAAAGTATATAAGTACTCTATCAGTTATCTGGTTCCCATAGTACAAGCTCAGCTTAGTTTGGGGCTAGATAGCGTTGCGTGAAATGTCTAGCTGTATTTTTTAAATTTTTAAATTTATATAATCTTACAAAATACAAAAGAAAAAGTTGAGGCATCCTAATCTATCCTCTTGGAACTCAAATTCACTACCAAAATAAAAATATTTTTGGTGGTGCAGTTAGAGACGTGATTTTAAAATCTTAATTTCAAATGACTGAAGGTCCTCTGCGCTTACGTTCATGCTTGATAAGCAAGTATTTTTTATCCGACAATCCCTACAACAAATCATTGCCTCGTTGGTCACGCACCTTATACCACAAACCAAAACACAGCAATGCTACTTGGCGACAGAATACAGGTAGTACTTCGTCCGACCCCTTTCACAAGGAACTCTTCTACTGTTAAAGTATAAATTAAGTATAATCGAACAAAACAATTATAATCAAGCATTTCGGTTCGACTTCGAACATTTAGTATTAAGTTTTATCGGTCTAGTAGCTATTTTCTTCAAATATAATGAACATCTTTGTTCACAGATGCGTTAGCTAGGTACAGATTGATTATAGTTTAACAATAACAATTTGTTATCCAGCATAAATCGCAAACAGTATCTACCAGTGATTTCCCAGAAGTCTGGGAAAACACTGGTAGATACCGTTAGCGTTAGTTAAGATGTCTAAAGAAGAGAATAAAAAAACTTTTATGATTAAACAAAGTACTTATAACAATCAGTAGACAAGAAAATAACAATAGAAAAACAGAGAAATAGGTGTGTACGTTCACCTAGCCAGTAGGTGCCTTCTAGTCCCGCTCGGTGCCTAATAGGTTCTCTGCTATAGGTAGCTTTATGCTACTTTGCATGCTGGTTTTCAGGTCTGAAGGTATCATATTCTAAGTGCCCAAGATTATTCTTTAATCTACCCAAAAAACTTTTAAACATGATTTAGGAACAGAGCTTATATCGGTTTAAATAATGATAAGCCAAAGAAAATTAATTTGAAAACTTTGGAGGACCCTATTAGGAAAATGCGAGAAAATCCACGTCTGTCTTAGCTTGAGAGTAAAGTTTTGAAAGCTAAACGACTGCAGACTGAAAGACAATCTGCTTCCGGGTGTCAATGACATCGGGAAATGTTGGAGAAAATTTTAAGCAACTTTATCGTGTAATTGTAGATACCCTAGTTTTCAAAGCTATACTACTTAAAACAAAATATAGGTTACTAGTTTTTTTCCGTATCTGGCTGATTTATTTATCGTAATTATTGATTAAAACGGGTATTTATCGCGTATGTACCTTTTTTATATATTATCCCGACGTCTCGGCTATGTTGCAACAGTTGTGGTCACGGGTGGACTCTATTATTGTCTTTATCATTACAAATAAAATAGAAAAGAAAACAATGAATGAATGAATGAAAACACTTTATTGTACACATTAAAAAATTAAAAATTCAGTCAAAATAGAAGACACAAAGCAAATAGTACAATGGGCGGTTTAACGTTTTGAAGCGACTTCTTCCAGACAACCTTTGGATAGAAAAAATTTAGTAACGTCAAAGATTGGTCGGGGTGCACTTTAGAAGAATATTCTTTATGTAACAGTATTATCTAAATCTCTTAAACTGTATTATCGTAGCAGTTTAGGTATTTTCAAACACTTAAAGCATAGCAATAGAGCTTATGAGGTCAGGTTTATTTGAAATTTTCGTGATCATTAATTTAAAAAGAACTTCCACAAAGACGCAACTTTCAAAAAGTTAAAGGAAAAGGTTTATTTCAGTTAAGTTTAAATTTTCAGTACACAATGTCATTAATCACGTTCCCACTTGTGTATCTAAGGTCACGCCTCGAGTCACTAGTTTAAGATCTTCATTCAATAAAAACTATGAAATTCGGGCGTCAATTAGAGTACCATAGATATCTACGCGATAAACGTAATCCCCTTTGGCACAGTAAAAACACGATTAAAATGGCTGTCATCCGACTTAATTGGTACAGTTACGAACTGTTAGTAAAATCTAATTGGTCTGTAGCGGTTTAACTAAAAGCTATGTATGCACAAAATGGAGTTTAAATAATTCCGTATGTACGTAAGTACATGCTTAATTTGGAAAAGTTGAACTACATTTATGTGCTTAAATATATGTATAAATCTTAGAAATAAGAAGGTCATCCGCCTTATTCACCTTCAAGTTGAAGGTGTCATGAGCATTTACCTGACAATGTCATCTTCGAAGCGTTATTTATTTACTATTTAAGTATTTTATCTGTTAGTATTAATAAATAATAAATAAATAAATACTGCTGGACATTTCACACAGCGCTATCTAGCCCCAAACTAAGCAGAGCTTGTACTATGGGAACCAGATAACTGATAGAATATTTATATACATTTTTTTGTAAATACACATACTTATAATATATAGAGAAACATCCAGACCCGGAACAAATATCTGTAGATCATGCAAACATTTGATCCGCGGCGGGAATTGAACCCGCTACCTCCTGCGTCTCAGCCGGCTATTCGCCCACTGCACCACGGAGGTAGTATAGTTTGCTATATGCATATACCTATATATTAGTCTATTTTAGAAGTATTTTAAGTGTTAGGATTAAAACTTAACTTAATTTTGATTATACCTAAGAATATATGTGTAAATGTATCCTCCAAAGTACACAGCACTCCGTATCTTCGTAATTTTCGCTCCATCCAAAGGTTGCCTGGAAGAGATCGCTTTCAGCGATAAGGCCGCCCATTGTATTGCCTTATTTATTCTAGCCTAGTATTTATTTTTGTATTATTTCTATTTGTGTGGTAATTCAATAATTATCTATTCTTTTCTATATATAACGAGATTACGTTCGCTGTTGGTTGTGTATCACCCCACCCGCCTTATGGTGTAATCTTAAACGTGGCGCTTTAAACGTGGTTTAAAATAGCTAAGCTGAAGCTTACATACAACAGCAAAAAGTAGTTTATACAAATGTGTCGTTTAGTTTCGTTATAGGCAAATAGAGAGATAAATTTTAACGAAAATATAAGGGGGAAATAATAAAACATCAAAGTAAATTAGTACAATGGTACCCATGTAATGGTTAAGCTCGCCTTTGTACATGCCCATATAAAGAATTTGTCATTGCTATAAGCGATCTTTTATGCAAATTTCCCTAGGAAATTTTCTACTTTTATCTATCTTGCTTACTTGTTATCCTGGTGCATCAACCCCGAAGCGGGTCTTGGCATCCGACACTAAAAGATGCCACTGTTCCCTATTCTACGCCACTTCTTGCCGGTCTGACACTTGGAGAGCGCGGAGGTCTTTCTCCACCTCATCCTTCCAGCGATATCTGGGTCGGCCGACTCGTTGTCGGGCCACTGGCATTCATAGTTTGGCACGTTTGGCAACACGATCGTCCCCCATTCGCTCAACATGACCGAGCCAACGTAATCGATGAGATTTTATTTCGCCTATGATGTTGAGCTCGGCCACCAGTTCCGCCACCTCCCAAGTCTTCCTCACTCGCAGAGTGCCATCTTCTCGTCGCACCAGGCCTAGGATCTTTCTTAGCACCTTTCTTTCCGTCACCAGAAGTTTGCGCTCTTCTTTCTGGGTCAGCGTCCAGGCTTCATATCGGTATGGATGTGATCAAGATATGCCGAATAACAGTTTTATAGATTCGGATCTTGGTGCGTCGGGAAAGGAGCTTTGACACTAGGATCTTATGCAGGGCTGCACTGCACCGGAGAGTATTTTGGACCTGCATATCTATCTGATATATATGTATATTATGTATGATTAGAAACAGCTAAATTGATAGTAATTATACACGTGGAAATATAATAAGTCAGATTTGACAGGAATAAAAATACCTCAAACGAACAACAAAACCTAATGATACATTGGAATATCGTCCCGTCGAAATATTGATCCAAGATTAACTAGTGTTTTTGAGTGTAGCTTTTCATTATAAAGTGAAACTTTATTTGTTATTTTATTTTTATTTATTTGAGACAACAAACAAAAACTTGGTGCTTATTAACTATTCTAATTCTAAATACTGATTACTATACTAAACTTCGTGGTGTGCAATAAGGAAATTATCTAATCTAATCTAATTTTTATAGTCATAATAATTATTTGACATTATAAGTTTGGTTTTTAGATTTCTTGTGTAGACGTTCGTTCAAAGTTATTAGACATAGACATAGACAATCATTTATTTGCTAAATAGCACACATAATACAGTTACAAAAGATGATTTAAAATGTAAAAGATGAAAACATGCAATACATAAACAAACAGTAGGTATAATAAATAATTAATTTGAAATATGAGGTAGGTATGTTGTATATTACGAGTGCGACGATTGTTACGGTTATAATCTACTTCGACTTACCAAATTTAATCGAAATCGGTTCAACCGTTACGACGTGATTGAGTAACAAACAAACAAACATCCAAACTTTCGTATTTATAATATTAGTGTGATGCGCTCACAATTCTGTTAATATTTTCCAAAATAATACATTTTTTTCATCGGCATTAATACTGATGTTTCACAATATGATAGGGTGAATTTTAATTAAATTTGAAGCTGAAATATTATACAAATAAAAAAGGTTTAATCTATTTTACGCTCCAAGGAAAGAGTCAAAAGGTTTTTGCGATATTGGCAGTAGCTGGGGATAAAATGTTGAATGTTTGAGTTCGGTGAGCAATTATGTTTTATTATAAAAATGCGTTCTCAGATATGCAAATTATGATTGTTTTTAGGTTCTGCATTATGATGAAATCAGTTTGTAATATCAACTTGTGTATTGTAATTTACTATAGATAATTTTTTACAAGTTGTTTGTATATAGTGGCACTACGATACCACAGGCACACACAAAGGCGTCAATTTCAATTTAATTATTTAAACAATACACATAAATACAAATAAAACCCGAACACAGATAAAACAATAATTGTGATAGTGATCGGTTCTATGCCAATGACCCCTCACTAGCCTCTGGGCCTGTATCGTGGGAACTGCTTACGATATATGTCCATCCAAAGGTACATTTATTAACAAAGGATATACAATTATTTACAAGTAAAATACATAGGAGCGCGCCATGCTTGGCATCAACCTGCTGGATCAAGTTCCTAATACCGAAATCCGACGCCAGACGAAAGTTCAAGACGTCGGAACAAAGGTGGTGGAACTCAAGTGGAACTGGGCTAGACGAGGTGATGGCAGCTGAAATAAATCTTTGACCAAATGATGGCTAAGAACATACCTCAGAAATCCAGGACGTCCGTCGGCACGGTGGGTCGACGACGTAAAGAAAGTCGCGGGGAAATCCTGGATGCGCGCAGAACAGGACCGGGAAGGGTGGCGTTTACAAAGGGAGGCCTACACCCAGCAGTGGGTACTTATGAGCTGCGGATAATGATGATGAAAATACAGAAGAAACAGTTCAATCATCTAAAGATTTATAGATAGCTCAACTGCTCCAAAGGTCAAAAAGATATACAACACATGTTTTTGTATTAAGGGTTAAGAATAGCATACATCCGCACTATACCTTACAAGTTTTGATAATAGCTACCACCTAATGGAAAGTTTTAAGAATGAACTAAATTTGGCGACGAACTTATACACCTAAGTATTTAATTTAAATTATCAGCTTTGTGGGTTTAAAATGATATCCAATTTTAATAAGCCCTACTTGTAATTTAATCATAAATTGTATCGTGTTAATGTATCGTATAAGCGCTTATAATAATTTAATAATACGTAAGCAGAATCTATGGAAATTGTTATATTATGTCGAAATCTATGGAACTCTCCCATGGAAGCCATATTAATTATTGCGTGGTGGGTAAGCGTAATATCTTTCCTGTGGATTAAGGCTGGTTTAGCTGAGAGGAAAGTATAAGTGTCAGGCGTGACAGCATTTACGTTCTTCACCCAGCTAATGTTGCAACTTGACACCAGGTTCTGTATATATCATATTGAATTTTCAGAAAGATGTAAAGGATACAGTCAGGATTCATTTGGAAACTGGTTAGTTAAACCGCTTCAGACTATTTTGACTGCAAACTATGAGAGCACTTAAACTTAAGCAAAATTATAGAGCATGCGTATATTGCGTATTTAAATGTGAAATACCGTTCGGTATTTGACGGACTATGAACCCGATCTTGCAGTCTTTGTGTTATATTGCACGCGATCTACATCTGCAAATGCCGGTCAGTAATACCGGTCGCGTGGTCACCGGTATTATAGTTGGTATTTCGGTATCTCGCACCTGTGTATAATTCCTGCGTATCATTATTCTCCAGAGTACGCGCAAGCCATCAACAAAACTATCAGATCCCTATTATCCCACTCACATAAAACAGCGTTATCAGTAATCTTTGGACGAAGTTGGACAAACTTACTGCGATTTTATGTATAAACCAGGTTTCTGCTGACTACAGAAATTCTTTTAAACCACAGGGACAGTTAAACACTTGGTTACGTCATTGGTTTAATGCTAGGTATACTTGTAAACAAATTTTTAGGTAAAGGCAATTGATCCATCTACATCCTAAAGGAGGTATCTATCTGCTGGCCTAAATAATTTAAAATTTGTAAATTTAATCAGTAATTGAAGATGAAGACTATATTTTCATGCCGATCCGTTACAACTATCCATTCATTTTGCAAAACAATATTATTGTGGTTATTTCGCGAGTCAGTCTAAACTGGAAATTACTCTGCTTCCAGTGTAAATGCGGGAATACATCAGTATTCCCCGAATGTTCGCGCCACGTTAATCAGTCCTCGATGCAAGACACTTTAATGAGATTTCTTTCGGGAATCAGCTTCCGTTCTTCCTATGCTATTCTTGGAGATTCTGTCCTGTGGAACTTGGAGTTTTTAGCTTATATCATTATACTTATTGATTAATCAAAGCTATAGCTTGATTTATTTTTATTAACTAGGTCAAGCAACGTACAGTCAGTTGATATTTGAATGTGTGACTGTTACTGGCATTAATTAATTGGAGTTCCTTGCTTCAGATTACAATATGATGTTAAAATTTGTGAAAATACTGAACACAAAGTAATATTTTTTGCTTTTCAATAGACCGGCCATTTGGCACGTTGGTAAATCGGCTGACCTATTGAATTAGTCATTATTGACTGCATTGCATCCGTCACCCCAAGACGGGTGAGAAATCTCAGTGCCTGTAATTTCATTTTATGTAAATTTCAAATAGCAGTTTCCAATTTAAAATAAAATTACATCATATCGTGCTTGTAAAAGAGTCATAAAAAGTGAGCATCTCAACTCTATAACCAGGATTTACATATACACGATCATGAAGGTGCTAAAATATTTTCAATTCGTTTATCTTTTAAATGAGTTCTGTTGCCATAAACTGAAAATCCAAACGTTAGTCGTTTCAATTTGCATCTCGGTTCTTTATTGCGTCAAAATACACTTAGTTTAAGTTGCAAATCTCTAGTTTAGTTTAATCAATAAGTTTTAAATTAATTTAGTTAGGTATGAAATATTTTGATTACGATTCACCTTAATATATGTCTACATTGTGTTATAGAGAAAAATAATATGATCTGCTGACGAAACCTCCGTGGTGCAGTGGGTGAATAGCCGGCTGAGACGCAGGAGGTAGCGAGTTCGATTCCCGCCGCGGAACAAATGTTTGTATGACCTACAGGTATTTGTTCCGGGTTTGGTTGTTTCTCTATATAATATATTATAAGTATGTATTTACAAAAAAATATATATACATAAGTATTCTATCAGTTATATGGTTCCCATAGTACAAGCCCTGCTTAGTTTGGGGCTAGATAGCGCTGTGTGAAATGTCCAGAGATATATTTATTTATTATTATATTTAACTACTGCTCAAACATATGATAATTTACCAGAAGTGACCACTTTGTTACCGTTAAACGTGCAATATATACAACGTTTATGTATTTTTTAACATTATCCATCGCGTAAAAATTGAAGAATGTATTTTCTTTTGTGAGAGAAAGTTTACTGGATGAACAAACAAACGGGTCCAGAAGGGAAAATAGCTACCCTAAATATTAAGTTTCAATAAATATAACACTATACATATTTTTTAATATGTAAAACAGCAATGATTTTTTTCTTAAGTCGTTTGTATGGCTTCTAAAAATCCTAAAAGTGAAGTTATAAGGATCAAATCCCTAAAAGTATACTTTCACTCGTTCGTATTTTCCAACTTGTATTTACTAGAAAGTATTTTTAGCGTGGTTCTTTTGCAAAAGAATTGGCGTCGTAGCGGCGCTACGCGGCTACGAACCCGTAGCAATGTACTACGCCTTGAAAGATTTCAACGAGCTCTTTGCTACAGAATAGCACAATAAAAAATAAGTAAGGTTGTATTCTGTACTCTTGTACTGTTTCAGGTTTTGAAGCCATCTAACAAAAGCTCGATTGGCTTGACGATTTTTATAGCTGCGGGGCTAATTATAAAATGCCACTAGTCCAGTCCATACAAAGGTTGTCTGAAAAAGATCGCTTTTCGTTAAGGCCGTTGTACCACCGCGTTTTAGTTTATAAGTTTTCTATGTTAAGTTATTGTTGGTGTATCATTAAAGAGTCTAGATATAGCATCTAGCAGTTACTAATCCGTCATATGAACGCGCGGAATGTATCTTGCTAAATAAGCAAGCTGCACTGCGGTGCTTCAATCACTAAAACATCAAAATTCCATTAATTAATTTTACAAGACGGTAAAAGATAAAAGCTAATAGTAAAGGTTAAAATGTCTAGTTATGGTTGCTCTCAGAACCCTAAAACAATTTTTTCCGAGAAATGGAGAGAGAAAATAATTTCAAGAATGAATCCGAAATTGTTTCCTTTGTTTAGCTTCCGTTTTTTGTTCAAGATTTTTGAACTGGATATTTTATGGATGCTTTACTTCTCATAATGGGATTACAGAAAATGCTGCAACGTAAGTAATGTTAAACGATTTTTTGCTCTTACTTGTTGTTGCTTGTTGAAAATTATAAAGATTTTTACTTCTATTTCATAGTTGAATGGTCGTCTTGTTCAATGGAGCCATGATAAAGACTGATATTTACCGTATTGAAAAGATTTGTAAAATCAGCCAATATAATCGCTTCCAAATGGAATAACGTGATCTACATGCATTTCGATTGATTGAATTTACATATCCAATGAATCTTTTTGAAATTGAAATAACTCGGTAAAACCTTATTCCTAAAATACATAAACTTATCTGTTTGCATACACGGTGAAATTTAAATCCCCGTTTTTCCAGAACAAACGTTGTTCCAACCTTGGTCTACTACCAGTTTATAGCATCAAAAATATAACAAGTAACATTTTAACAAAAATATAAACGACTTATATAAAATACTGAACTGATTTTTATAAAATGTCTATAAGACTAATATGACAGTAAATCATTTCAAACAAAAAAAAATTTTCTAAATCGTTTGATAAATAACGGGGTTCTGAGGTAAAAACATAAAACCGAATTACGTCCCTATAAAATCAGACCCTGATTTGGTGCCACTGGGACCACCTGGAACGTGGTCGTCTTTTAAATACAAAATGAATTCCTCTAATCGGTCCGGGCGTCTTCGAGTAACCGGGGAACATAAATTTAAAAAAATAGTGGCACTCCGGGAGTGCTGACAGAAGTGAAAACATGAACAGACTACACTATAGATAACCAGAGGTAACGGTGTCGCGAGTTCAAAGGTTTTTTCCCATCTCAAAAAATGCCCAACGTGCCTAAAGAAGTTTTCACTTCAAAAAGATTCTGAGATCCTCCTTGTTTTGAAGTCGATTACAAATAAGCCATTGATTTTATGAAAAAAAAGTATGAATTTTAAACGTCTGAATTAACGTTACTCACATCAACACACACGAAATAATATTCGCCACAGAATAATAACGCCATGCTACTCTCTGAGTGAACCTTAAATCGCGGACAACATAACACTTATTTTGGAACGCCTACATAGTTAAGTTTTTTTAATAACGTATTTGATGATAGTCGGAACGAAAGTATTAAGTTCAAGTATCTATGTAAGTAAACCTAATTATAGGTAGGTACTTAAAATTATATTTGGTTAATTAACTGTGTATTTTACTTTAGCCTTGTGATATTAGTATAGGTACTTAAGTAAGTACAAAAGTAGGATTTTGTATGTACCTATACTAGTGGTTTGCCCCGAACTGAGATCTCGCGAGTCTCCGATTAAAACAAAAAAGTATTATTTATAATCTTTCACTATCAAAATAGTGCCACGAAATAAGAACCAATTTACTTGACCTACGGTTTCATTTGAATTACAGGTAACGGGAGTTCATGTAGTTTGGTTCCTTTTTTTTGGGGTACAAATTGCAGTTATTCTGGATTTCAGACTTTTATTATACATACTTACTTAAGCTACACGTATACCAAATTATAGCACTGTGGGGTAACTTGTGTACCCTGTGAATTTTGTCAAAGTTCAGTTTTATTATGGCTAATAAAACTATAAGAACTTTACAAAAAATAAAAACGGAGTCTAAATGTGCGAATGAAGACCTTTTATTTGACATCCCACTTGACCTAATAGTCTCATTTTCATTTTTTTAGCACTTTTGAACACCAATATCTCAACAACCCCTTAACATTTTCAGCTCATTTAGTCACACCAAAGTTGTGCCATCACTATGTATCAAATTTCACGATGATTTCACGCTTGGAAAGTTATCCTCGAACAAACAAACATACATACAGCGCCGATTTGCCCAAGTTGATTTAGAGATCTGGCTTCGCTCGATCAATTATGCAATTTTTGTTAGTCCTGTGCACATTTTCATGCGTTTCCTTTTCGGTGCACTACCTTACACATCTTTATCCGTAATACACAAATGTCATTTGGAAGAGAATGCACTTTAGCATTAATTTCGCCTTTGTTCTATTTTTAAAAGTATAATAAAGTATTTTCATTCAATCAATAATATTATTGTAGTGCCCAGCGGGGCTCATGTTTTGTACTAAACACATATTGTAAAAACAAACATGAAACATTAAATAAACAACGTTTGTTTTGGCAAAACAGTGATTTCAATTTTATTGTGTACATCGGTCGATGATGATTTAAATACAGCGTCTGATGATAACTGTAGCGCTAGCTGGGCGAAGGTCACATCCGATATATTTCCTGGAACAGGGTTTTAATGGATTACGCTTGCTACATTTGCAATGTGCGTTTGAATTCTGCCAAATGCACATTAAAAGTATTGAGACGGAAAAGGCATTTATTAGATTGTATTTGCCCAGATAAAAATATAAGTAGTCTAGACATGAATGGAAGGAGTGAAAGGGCGTCTGATATTTGTGCTGAATCATAGCTGTTATTCCTGCGAAGGCTTTCACGCTGTGATTTATCGGCTGCCCGAGATTGGCCCCATCGGGCACCGAAGCCAACTTCCTTAGTGCGTAACTTCCAATATTATTCCTTATCTATTATTCTATTGCAATAAGTGATGGGAACTGAGTTTTATTGTGTTTTTACGTAAATGGTGCGTATTAGGCTCGTATTCTAGAACAATTAAATAATAAACTAATCGAAACTCATTAATAGTTTTTGTCAGTAATTTCATTGAAACTATTGAAACTTTCATGGTTATGAACATTCTTTTAACTAAAACCGGGATATTTATTACCATGATGCGTGAGTTTTTGAGTATCCCGAATTTTCGACGCAGTTGCATGCGCCATGGTCATGGGTAAACTGACCAGAAAACTCACATGGTAAAAACAGTGAAACAAGTATTTATTGAAACTGTCAAAAAATCGGTTAATTCTCGAAATCCCTGCCACTACGTCCTCACCGGTGCGTAGAGGTATTGTAATTGGACAATTACTACAAACTACATACTTTGACATGGGCAATTTGTTTTTAAATTATTAAATAAGAAATTGCCAGTATTAAAAGCATGTATGTTCATGGTAAATTGACGGCCTTCGTGGTGCAGTGGGCGAATAGCCGACTGAGACGTAGAAGGTAGCTGGTTCGATGCCCGCTGCAGAACAAAATTTGTACGTAGATGATGCAAACATTTAATGTTTGCATGATCTACAGATATTTGTTCCGGGTCTGAATGTTTCATATTAGTTATCTGGTTCCCATAGTACAAGCTCTGCTTAGTTTGGGGCTAGATAGCGCTGTTGCCCACGACTTCGTATGCGTTACACTACTAAATGTGTAGGTAAACTAGAAATAAAGCTAAAATCGCTGTTGCAACTTAACTTGACACCCCATTTTTATCCCATGGGACCTGATTTATGGGACAAAAGTAGGCTATGTGTTAATCCAGGTTACACTCTACGTACATACTAAATCGGTTATACAGTTACAACGTGATTGAGTAACAAACAAATAAATAAATAAACATCCGAATTTTCGCATTTATAATATTAGTGCGATAGTGTGATTTATTTAGTAACTGTCCGGTTACAAGGCCTCTACGCACCGGTGGGGACATAGCGGTGGGGGTTTCGAGAATAAACAAAAAAATCAACGCTTGAGTCTCGATTAACTCTTGATATAGCTCTAGTTAGTTCTGGAGCTATGGAGCTTTAGTCAGCAGATTTTATTTCCGTTCTGGTTTTGATAACCTTTAAATTTGTTTTCCAATCCTTGTAATTAGAACTTCATTCTACGACGAACTTGACGACCTCCGTGGTGCGAGGACGAATAGCTGGCCGGTGGCAGGAGGTAGCGGGTTCGATTCCCGCCGCGGAACGAAATGTTTGCATGATCTATAGATATTTGTTCCGGGTCTGGTTGTTTCTCTATATATTATAAGTATGTATTTACAAAAAAAAAATTATATAAGTATTCTATCCGTTATCTGGTTCCAATAGTACAAGCTCTGCTTAGTTTGGGGTTAGTTAGCGCTGTGTGAAATGTCCAGCTATATTTATTTATTTATTATTGTTATTTATTTAACTTTCGATTACGTGGCGTTCTATCACCTTTCAGTTACGTCAAACAATCGGCAACAAGAATAGCTACTAAAATTAATTACAAACGTTCTGAATGGTTCCAAATCATAGTACTTAAGATGTAAATCAGTTATTCATTGAAACGAAAAAGGAATATAATATGATTGTGGAAAATGGCAAGTAAATTAAAATCAATCGACAAACAGGTATTTTCCATTTTGATTTATTATTTTCTCTATGTCAATCAACTTTTCAATCAAAAATGTTATTTCGATTCGATACGTACATTACCTTGACATTTGACCTTGAGCCTTCCGTCTCTCCCATCCATTAATATCCATTAATATTTTATCAAGTAAATATGCTATCGAGGATTCGATTATGAATATTTAACTCAAAACATCTAATACCAATTTGTGGTGCAGGGCATTAAATGAAGCTCTGTTATTTATTTATTAATGAAATTACTTAATGGAGCTTCCCGTATCGAGAATCTTCGTTGAATTAAATCTTAATTACCAAGACTTGAATTTACAGAAGTAATGCTTTTCTATATGTATGTATAAGCTTTATGAAAACATCTGAGTCAATACCTAAATGGTACTAAACCTCAAAAATATTTAAAAATAAAAATTGTAGATACATTTTGTAGTTACAAGGGTAATTTTATTTTAATTTAAATCAGTTTTGAAAGGATCGTCATGTTATGGATTATGAGAGAATACGATACATATGGGAATCCTGAACTTGCACAAAAATGCCATAATAGATTAGATTCGATAATTTCTTTATTGCACACCATTAAAAATAAAACTGACAAAAGAGAATGCACAATAAAATCAAAGATACGATGGGTAGCCTTATCACTATAATAGATCTTTTCCAGGTAACGTTTGGAAGGACAAGATTTATGTGAACAAATGAGGACGGTGGCGTAAATCAAATAATAATTAACAGAACAAGTACCTATATTGCTAAAATTTTTTTTCTCTAACCTATCTCGTCCCACTGCTGGGCAAAGGTATCCCCCAAGTCCCTCCAAGAATCCCTATCAGTCGCTATTACTAAAATAATATATTTATTTACATATAAATATTTATATAGTAATAAAATAACCTTTTACTGAATATGTGAGTAAAAATTATACACACACAATAATAGCCTATTTAAATAAAATTTCAATAAACAAGTAAAGCTCGAAGATTAAAAAAAAAAGCAGCTGTCACCCGAAGCCGTTAGTAATACTAGTCTAATAATTGTTTTAAATCAACATTGTAACATTTAGTACAGATTAGCTGACTTGAAAAACCATACTTTTCAAGGCTACTTCTTACTTCTTTACTTCTTTACTTTCAAAGTCGAAAGCAGTTACCTGTTTGATATATCATACGAAGTTGGATCCCGTGAGTTAAGGAACTGTATCACAATGCAGCCTGCACTCGTTACGAGTATAAACTCTTCCGCGCGGGTGGCCGCGCCGCGACTTGTACGAGTTGTTTGATGCACGTAGGCACCCGAAATCTTAGCGAAGTGACCGAATATAAAGTATTCCAGAGTGCCGGTCAATGTTTTCGTTTGATGTTATTTTTCGTAAAAAGAATCATCGTTGTCATTGTAATATTAATACGTGGAGAGAAAACGATTTACCCCTTTTTAAGGTTACTACGCGCACAGAGGAGTTTGAGATTTGGCATAGTTAAAGTGTATTGGAGAAGAAGGGCAAATGCTAAAACTGCAATGTATAAGGTGTATAAATAACTTCATTATACATTTTATATGATTATTATTGACTGCCTCCGTGGCGCAGTGGGCGTATAGCCGGCTGAGACGCAGGAGGTAGCGGGTTCGATTCCCGCAGCGGAACAAATGTTTGCATGATTACAGATATTTGTTCCGTGTCTGGGTGTTTTTCAATATATTATAAGTATGTATTTACAAAAATAAAGTATATAAGTATTCTATGAGTTATCTGGTTCCCATAGTACAAGCTCTGCTTAGTTTGGGGCTAGATAGCGCTGTGTGAAATGTCTAGCAATATTTATTTATTACTCTATAGCAGTTTTTTTTAATTAAAATTCGTCGACTGTTTACAAATTCACCCTGTTAATGTGGAATACATTATGTACCTTAAAATTGGTGCTCTTTTCTTGATGTTAAACTTTGCGTTGCTTGGCGAGCCTGTCCTTTGGTTTAAAGAGTTTATTCTCATAAGAACAAATTGCAGTTCACTTAAAATGAGCAATAAGTTTAGCTTAATAAAAAGTTAATATAGAACAATAAGTTTAGCTATCAAAGCATGCATTCATGAAGTAGGTATTTAACTTAAAATATTACAATGTAGAAACTTGTTTAAATAAATCAAAAGGTTTTCCAAAAGTAGGTATCAAGACACTCAAATTATGACGACTTTAGGTCAGTAATTGAAATTAAACCACACACTTTTTTAAAATAAGCTATTTTTTTGTTAATCACACTATTCTTAAATTAAATTTATTAAAATTATTTTTACATTTTGGTTCGGTTATAAAAAAGTGTTTTTTATTTTTAGTTAGATATTTTTTTTTTAAATAGACTACGCTCAGTGTACTGGAATAGTCCGTTCAACGTAAGATCCTCTACAGCACATAGCTTTCTCTATGAGAGGCGGGTATTTTTCTTCAGCCCTCTAAGTACACCTACATCGCTGGAACTTTAAGTTTGAAGGGATGATTGTTTGCATTCAGGGCGAACCTGTGCTATGTGTGAGGACGTTTACCTGTATTTTTCATAAGCTAGGCGTTCAGAAAGTATTTTTTTGACGAACTGGAGATGGAACGTGCATATGGCCCACCTGACGTTAAGTGGGAAATATCGCCTCGTATAATGATGGTATCTAAAGTGTGAAGGCATTTTTGGTGATAATTATTTATTTTCAAAACATAATGATCCACTTTTGGTTTCGCTGCACCATTTTTTACCAATAGCTCAGAACTATCTCGCAAACACCAGATTTCAAAATAAAAAGGCCGAAATACAATTTTGGAAGCTACATATATGCATGATCTACAGATATTTATTCCGGGTCTGGTTGTTTCTCTATATATTATAAGTATGTGCTGGTTCTGGTTCCATATACCTTTGCTTAGTTTGGGGAAAGATGGCGCTGTGTGAAATGTCCAGCATTATTTATTATTATTATTATCCTGAGACATGCAGGTAGAAAGTCTGTCATTTGTTTGTAGTTTCACAGGCACCGAATCCATTTAAACCGGAACTCAAGAATCGGAATGACTGCTGTAGATCAGTTCCAGAGTCTAATCGTCAACTCGCCTGCTTAAAACTCGCCCGACACCACTAGTGTCTAACCACAATTTCAGAAACGCAAAACCAAAGTGATAGTATTATCGAAGAATACTGTTACGAGCTGAGGGTTCGGGATAAAATAATGGGAATCGATCTAACCAAAATAACACTTTTATTCAGCACTAAACGATGAATACACGAACTTGGTCACACGTATCACAACACACTAATTCACACCTTTGTTGCACCACTTAAAGTCACCGAAATGTTCACACGTATGTATAGCCAAATCCAGACTGACTCGCGAGCAACTACTGTTCACGCGAGACCCTTCACGTCAGTCCTCCAGGGCCTCGCTGAGATTCACTCACTGACTGACTCGGACTGACTGTCCGGCCATCTCTCCGGCCTATTTATATCGCACACATTTCGATTGTTCGAGAACGATGTCGATCCTTCCAGGAAAGGGTCGGTCCCTCGACACAATGGCCACTCCCCATTCTGCGAAACTACAAACAATAGCAACAATAACACAGCAAGACAAAAGCGTTCGAGAAGGTTCGATTATTACTCATTGTTTAACAGCCTCGGCGTAACACTGCCCCCTCCTAAAACATGCTCGTCCCGAGCATTCTTAGCCCCATATCGCGGCAGCCGATCAACACGAACAATTTTAGGCGCACCTCGCGCTGAAGATGTAGCAACTAGAGGAGCCACATTGCCGTCTCCAGTACTTCAGGACACCCAGAGTCCCTTTCTCATCAGCGATCCCAATTCCAGCCTCCAAAACACGGCTCTCATGATTTCTATCTGTTCTTTCACTTCCTGGAATTCCTTTCCAGATGAACCGAACGATTCCCTCATCAGTCGAGCACGCTCTTATGGCCAACGTCGCTGATCTTCCTGTTGACGACGCTGCTCTTCTTTATCCTGAAGTCGCTGTTCTGCCTGCAACTGAGCCTGCTCTTCTTGCTGACGACGCCTCTCTTCTTTATGCTGACGGCGTTCTTCCTCCTGCAACCGAGCCTGCTCTTCTTGCTGACGTCGCTGTTCTTCCTGCCAACGTTGCTGCTCTTCTTGTTGACGACAAAGCATGGCCATAATAGCAGCAAGATCGCCTGTCACAGGAGCTTGGCCCACGGATGATGATGATGGTGCTCCAAATGATTCGGCGGCGGCTGATTCCATCTCCATCGGCTGACGACTCTGCCGAGCTTCTTGAACCGGAGACTCCCCAAACCGCTTTTCATCCATTTCCTGTTGTCGTTGACCTCTCGTCCTGACATCGTCCACGTTATCCATTGGTAGAACCGGCATTATTTTATCCCACTTCTGACACCAAATTGTTACGAGCTGAGGGTTCGGGATAAAATAATGGGAATCGATCTAACCAAAATAACACTTTTATTCAGCACTAAACGATGAATACACGAACTTGGTCACACGTATCACAACACACTAATTCACACCTTTGTTGCACCACTTAAAGTCACCGAAATGTTCACACGTATAGCCAAATCCAGACTGACTCGCGAGCAACTACTGTTCACGCGAGACCCTTCACGTCAGTCCTCCAGGGCCTCGCTGAGACTCACTCACTGACTGACTCGGACTGACTGTCCGGCCATCTCTCCGGCCTATTTATATCGCACACATTTCGATTGTTCGAGAACGATGTCGATCCTTCCAGGAAAGGGTTGGTCCCTCGACACAATGGCCACTCCCCATTCTGCGGAACTACAAACAATAGCAACAATAACACAGCAAGACAAAAGCGTTCGAGAAGGTTCGATTATTACTCATTGTTTAACAGCCTCGGCGTAACAATACTAACTAGGTATTATGCTGATTCATTGGTTGAAAATCGATTGATTACGGGTACCCGTTCATTATTTATACGGTTGATTTTTTATCTGTTGACTACAAGTTTTTGCCCGGCCGTCGTTTTTTAACAAAACATTAGCCTCATTTTCCGATGTCAAGTAAAAAGTAGCCCAGTCAATCCCAGTCATAATCTATCTATATACCAAATTGAATAGAAATCGTTCCAGCCTTACAGTCGTGTAAACGTAAAAAAGGATTGTGTGGTTTTATGAAACCACGGTAAAAGTGAAACTTTGTTTTACATTATAGACATTTAACTAAAAATTTTCGTTGGCACAAATGAGTAATAGTCTATACACTACACGGTCAGCTGATGCGAACTATGGGCGCCGCCATATTGGCCTCGGCTGCTCTGACGAGCGCCTTTCACTTTATCCCTACTCCGCGGCCGACCGTCACGCAACATGCAGCACACAGATGAAAAAGTTTAAGACGTTGTAATAAAAGTTTCACTTTAATAAACAGACAGACAGAGTTACTTTCGAATTTATAATATTATTACTGATTATAGATAGAATGACTGGTAGATAATGTTATTAGCATTAAGTCCTCCTAGCACTGCCATATTTTGTGTGAAAGTATTAAATAAATAAAACAATAATAAGTACTTATTCTATGATAAAGCCTAATAAAAAGAAATACAGTGAAAGACTTCACGGTCAGACGATATGAGAAACGGAGTAATGATAACTAAATCCCCTCAGACGGGTATGAACAATTGCGCTTAATCATTCACGAACACCCGAATTTACTCTTGCTTTGCATTGTATTTGAACCTTAACTATCTTTAAATACGGCATGTTTCAGTGCAAACATTTACAAGAGCAAGTTCACTTCACACCAATTATTCTCGCTAGTTGCGAGTTAGTCCGTGATTCATCATTGCGGTATAATTGATCGAGCGAAGCGAGATCTCCAAATCAACTTGGGCAAATCGGCGTTGTATGTATGTATGTTTGTTTGTCCGAGCATAACTTTCGAAGCGTTTATCCGATCATCGTGAAATTTGGTATATAGGTAGGTAATGATGGCACAATTTTGGTGTGACTCAATAAGCTAAAAATTTTGGGGGGTTGTTGAGATATTGGGGTTCAAGAGGGGTATAAAAAAATGAAAATGACACTATTAAGTCGAGTGAGATATCATATGAAAGGTGTTCATTAGTAAATTTCGACCCCGTTTTTATTTTTAGTAAAGTTTTTGTAGTTTTTGAGTTATTAGCCATGATAAAAACTAAACTTTAACAAAATTCACAGGGTACACCAGTGAACCCACAGTGCTGTAATTTGGTATGCGTATAGCTTAAGTATCACAAATATAGGCAAAAGTCTGAAATCTAGAATAACTGCAATTTGTATTTCAAAAAAGTGTAACCAATTAACATGAACTCCCGTTACTTGTAATTTGAATGAAACTGTAGGTCAAATTATTTGGTTATTTATTTCGTGGCGCTATTTTGATTGTCAAAGATTACGAATAATATTTTTTTTGTTTTTATGGTAGACGCGCGCGATCTCAGTTCGGGGCGAACCACTAGTAACTTACTATTACATTCGCCATAGCCGTGCTTACAGTGGGAATTTGGATGCACAGTGACTTCCGATTCGGTGGTTGAGAGTTCGAATCTCGGCCTTGCAACAATAGACTTTTATACTCGAAGAAATCGTGCGTACCCAAAACAGTGAAGAGAAAAGTAATTAATTAACTAAAAGGGGGTAGCTACAAGTATTAAATGTAATGTTTGGACTTATCCCTGACTACTCCTTAGTGGGATATGTTTACCGGTTTGCGTACGTTTCGAGTAAGAGGTCTAAAGGTGCCTATCATACGGATAAAAGTCGTGAGATTACTTATTACTTACATTTATCTATTACGTAGATATGAATGAATGTACTTTTTTATTTTTTTATTGATATAAATGTAAAAAAACTCTTATAGCTAACGCTTAATGCCAATAACAGATTTTCATTTTATAGACATCACTATTCAGAAATTAGTCGCAGAGAATGATTAAAAACCCAATATTTTTTTAAATTAATTAAAGCATTTTCTAATAAGGACACCATAAAAGAAACAAACATGAATATAAAATAGATAGCAAAAACTACAATGGGCGGTCTTATCGCTTAGAAGTGATTTCTTCCTTATACATGTATGTGATCCTCCGATAAATATTGGACTTGTCTACCATGATCAACCCGATCGACTTCTCACGGCCGTTACAATGTCATCAGATCATTGGATTAGGGATTTGGTGTGATATATTCTCCTTTAATAGCATTACTCTAAGCCAAAAAAAACAACTTTTCCAGCAACGCGTCAATTTATTTCTATTTAGTCAGCAATTTAGCAATCTCCCTCGGATAGGTATTTGTTCGGATACCGTCTCCAATATTGCTTTGGAGCTTGGAATTTTTCTCTCGTCACTAGTAATGGGAAAAGACCGACTTCAGTGGGGTTAGACACAATAAAAATATATGACTAAGCCCGGCTTACGCAACTAAAGTCCTTAAAGTATTTAGCGACTAAACATGTTTAAATTTGACGTATTTATATGGTTTGACAAAAGTTCTCTCTAAAGTTTAGAGAAAGGCTTAAACGTATTTAGTGGCTAAATATGGTTTAGAGTCTAAACCATATTTAGCTACTAAATACGTTTAAACCTCGTTGCGCAAATCGTCATAACTAAAATTGTATAGTAATGCGTCATTCTTTCGCTATTTTCTAGATAACTCATTAATGTTACACCAAATTAGAAAACTTAAAGACTAACACGCGGTGATCCAATGGGTGCCCTTATCGCTTAAAGCGATCTCTTCCAGGCAATCTATAAATGGATCCAGAATAAGTATATATGAAAATAAAAATCAGGATAATTATGCCAAAATATTGGTAACGATAAAATCGATAATTTCTTACTATTTTTTTTATAATATCTTCGTTTGACCAGAATCTCACCTGATGGTAAGCAATGATGTGGTCTTAGATGAAGCACGAAGATCTAAAAGACTCTTATACAGTTCTACCTTAACGACTATACCAGATTGCAGTCTTCAGAAAAGGCAGACGACGGCAAAGTGTTCCTGCCTTAGCTGTACGCATTAAAAATGCAGAAACAAAGCGGTGAGAGTGAATGGTGGTATACCAACGAGGTTTTCTTCTCGGCAAGCGTGTTCCATAGTAGACCGCATCATCACTTACCATCAGGCGAGATCGAGGTCAAAGGCCTTCACCTAAACGCCTTGACTGATTTTGATGTTTTTTTGTACTTACAGTATCTCTTGGATGATTCTTAGGTATAGGACCCGGTAGGTGGCGCTGTTGTTGAGATCCAGAAAGTTGGCGGACTAAGTCGCGGGAATTCAACTAGTTAAACTATAAAATTCTTATTTTCCTATTTATGAAGTTCCGGCTTCTCTCGTAAAATACTGGCAGCTCTACCCGTAACGAGTAATTTTCTCCCTTTAGAAAACTGAAATAATTTCGTTTGAACGCTTTTTGTGCCGTAACTTTTTTATTGTCTGCAGACTTGCTTACAAAGAAACGTTATTTCATAGATGGACTATTATTTTACGCTACGCTCTAATGAGACAATTTCTTTTTCACGATGAATTATATTCAGCTTTAAATGGACGGGCTATTTTCAATCGCAAGTTATTCATTTATGTATTCATATTAGTTTATTTATTTGTACAATGGCATTTAATAATTAAATAATAATAATAATAATAAATATCGCTGGACATTTCACACAGCGCTATCTAGCCCCAAACTAAGCAGAGCTTGTACTATGGGAACCAGATTTTTTTTTTCCTGATAGGCTAAACTCGCTGTTGGCCTCTGAGGCCGTGACAGCTTAACCGAACTTTTGGCGGCCGCAGATGGCGCTCAGCCCAATAAGTTATTTAAATGGGAACCAGATAACAGATAGAATACTTTTATACTTTTTTTTTTGTTAATACTTACTTATAATATATAGAAAAACACCCAGACACGGAACAAATATCTGAAGATCATGCAAACATTTGTTCCGCGGCGGGAATCGACCTCCTGCGTCTCAGCCGGCTATACGCCCACTGCGCCACGGAGGCAGACAAAAAATTGATTATTAATAAGGCGTAAGGCTGCGTGGATTATTAGCCCAGAAGATTAGCAAGCTGAAGTGGCATTGGGTAGGGCTTGAAGAACTAGCGGCCGTGAGGCAGCAAGGTTTGAAAGGCCCCCCACTAAATGGAAAGACCACTTGATAAAGGTTGGTGGGAGCCGTTCGGTGCAGGGTGGGTCGCTCTGGAAATCTATGAGTGAGGCCTATGTTCAGCAGTGGATTTCCTATGGCTGATATGATGATGATGAAGGTTGCGTAGCCAGCCCAGACGTAGATGGCGGGACGTACTCGACTCACATATTCGAAATTGGTAAAGTAACCCATAACTGATCACACAACTTTAAAGTCGCTAATCCACAAATTACTTTCTAAAACTTCTTGCAAGTCGTACAGACGGACTTAACCAACCGAAGTCGATAATACTCTCTTATATTTTTTTATAAATTTGAAACACAACTGCATCTTTATTATGAATACGGGATTTAGCACGTACCGTCTTATCGGTGTTTTGACCGACAATGTTTCGGTTCAATTCGTGAACCTTCATCAGGGTGAGTGCGATCCGCTCCGAATAACGTCTCGCCTCGCACTACGCGCCGCAGCCCTCTGCGCGCGAGTAGACGGGCGCGGTGATGGGGATTGAGTCAACGATGGCCCAGCGCGTTGACAGGTCATCATCATTATCATCACTGTTGCTCTCTTCGGTAGTTCTCGGTACAGGCAAACACACAACACTAACTATGTCTCTACCAGGTTCACTCACTCTTCTGTCGCTTGCATCATAAAGACATGGCTGGCGGTAGAACCCATATTTATAATAATGATTGAAATAAATTACGAAAGTTTTCTAAGTAAAACCACTGCATCTTCCTATCCAGTCTCTAAAAATACAGTTCATGTATCGTCTCATAACAGCCACATTCGATTGTCCGATGAAATCAAAGCACTATCCACTAGACGGCCTCTTACTCAAATTGGGTTAGGGGCCAGAGGAAGCCACTACAGCCTCTCGGGACCACTCGGCGTCCTTTTTCGTTGCCTCGATATGACGTGTACCTTTGATATGACAACTTTAATTTACCTTTACGTTTGGGACTCTATTTTTTAGTTGGAAACTGCGAAGGTTTTGGGTATTCTGTTTTAGAATTTCAGTAACGGGTTTTTGGTGGCTCACTGGTTACAAACGAAAATAATATTGCTGAGGCTTTTCAAAGAATGTTCAACTTACTGACAGCGAAGGCAGAATTGTTGAATTGTACGAAAGTTTTGAAACTTCAAGGTAGGTCTGAAAATTGTTCAACGAATAAATGAATACAAATTTATAAACACATTTTCAGTGGTTTGTATTTAGTTAACCTATTTTTTAGGCCACAGGCTAAGCAAACTGCCCTTTACGTAACAGATAAAAGCCTAGTGTTTCCCTTTTTTGTAAATAGTAGAAGAGCACCTCAGGGACGGTTTTAGGCCCTCCGTTGCCATTTAACTTAAACACGCCCGTTGAATAGGATTGCTGCGAAAATGGCGGGGCGTTATTTTGCTAAATCCGGGCTTGCTGTCACACCGTTCTTGTTCGAAAAAATATACATACTTTTATCTTAAAAAAGAAGACGTCTTTTATCTGAAACTAAAATTGAATAGTAGGTATAAATGTAAACTAACCCTTGTTAATTCATTCAATAATGAAGATATTATTAATAAAAATATTCCTACGAGTCAATCTTTAATTTCTGCGGAAGTAAGAGAAGTTTCGATCGAAACCGAGTATCAATTAAAAATTAGAAATTATGTAAAACGTCGATGCGTTTCCGACGAAAACATTATTATTCTTGCGTGAGCTGACAATGAACAATGGCTTTCTTCCTTCGCGACAATTGTTTACAAATATGCGTGTTACCAGGAAAATACTTCGCGGTCGATTTGCACGATAAGTCCTAAGCGAAATGCCTAAATTAGTCTATTGTCTCGTTTCTTCGATGTGATAAAGCTCAATTAACTTTCCTTTGTCCACCACAAGCGTTTTTGTTGAGTGCATTAACGTTCAGGTATAAAACAACAAAGGTCCCCTTCCATTATGAAAAATTCATGCCGCATTTTTCTCAGTAATCGGTAGGTATAAACTTGAACGGTTCGGCAAGCACTCGCGTGACGATAAAAACATTAGCTATGTGGACTAGAACAGTATCGTGTATGTTATACATTTTACTTTCCCTGAGCGATTGCAATTATTCAAGGTTGTATAGAAAATGAAACCCAATTTACGTACATTCCCGATGCCATGACGTTTGACAACGCTCCGACTTTCTCTTCACGCTAGAGCGGGCGCCGGGCGTCCTCGAGTCAACGCTCGGACATTTGTTTTTGTAATTATACCCGTAAACCAGCTGTACGTGTAAATGTTACCGCATTCAGCTCGGTTCACTCCCCCGGAGCCGGCGGGTTGACACAATACAAATTGCCGAGGCCAAGATGACTCGTACGACTGAATATTTTATACGCGAGTAAATTTGGGCTCGGATCGCTTGAGCGCAATGTGAATGGAGATAATTAGGTCGGGAGCCGCGGCTTGCGCGGTGATATAATGCGCACGAAAGTGTTCGGATTAGATTCCCGCTGGGTAGAATGAAGATGAAACAACAAAGTAGCTGCACCGAACTTGTGAAATATTGCGTTATATGTTCAAACAGCGTTCCGGTTTGCATGTACTCTTTTGGGAATTGTGCTACCGAGAACTGCGCACTAACGCTGTATGTAACCCATTAAGTCAAGCTTAACTATTTATCACACGGGTGACCTCTTTTCCAAGGTGTCCCAAAGATAATTCGTGCGGTACGCCCGCCACCTTTAGGGTCAAAGTGTTACCAAATTGACCCCGGACGGGCCCTGCGGGAAAAAGCCTCGCAGCGAGGTCACAGAACATTTTTGCTACGTATCTCGTGAATATTATAAAGGGGAGTCGCATTTCACACGTTCAGGCGACAGTAAAAACATTCAATTCTATTCCAGGGTAAGCTTTATTGCGACGACGTTTTAGTTTAGGGACTGGTTTTTGTTGTAATTTAAAAGGGACGTTAATAACGAGTAATTTTATACTGCCCATGGGCCATGTCTTGTTTTGATTGCTTTACATTTCTGTACCAATTTTAATAAAATTAATTCTAGTTTGTACTGTTCAACTCTATATAGGGTGTTTGATAATATACCCACAAACATGAAAAGGGTTATTTTGATGAGCATAATAAATAAATTTGTGAAATGTTTACCATAGAAATGTGAAATTTATTTTGGCATGTAAAAACAAACACTTTATGTTGTGCTATTGCATAATTCTTGCCATCTAACCACAGACACTGTATTGGTGACGTCTCGAGATATCTCTTGTTGTGCCTTTCTAACCCAAAACCCGTAGCCATTTCCGAAAGAGATATCAAATCGGCCTTTATTTTTGGATGTCGATTGCAAGAGTAGGCAGTAAGTTTGATATCGAATTAATCACCTAAACTTAGTCGATTTTCTTTAAAATTTGATAATATAACTAGTAGTTTTTTTTTCGAGAAATCTTTTATTATATTTTGAGAAACCGTCACTTAAATATCGTCAGTATATTACCAAACACCCTGTATATAGAGTCTGATTAAATATACTGAAAAGCAGTTAACAACATTTTGTGAGATAAAGTAAAATAAATGGTGGCCGCAGCATTATTTTCAACGACCTTGTTTAAATCATTCGTGTGCAGGTGTTCGGCTTAAAGTACCTACAACAATTAATAAGCAATATGTTTTACCGGTTGATTATGTTTGGATGAAACATCCTGCAATACCCGCAATGAGGGTAACTTGGGAAGCGATGCGGGTTCCGGGACGCTAATGAACGTCCCGACATCACCTGTTCCTAGTCTGCAAATTCCTACTATCAAAGGATCCTCCGTAATCAAGTTATTGGTAAATATTTATCGACTTCCACCGACCTCTCTCGGGGGGCACCATGTATCTCAGAAGAAACATGTTTCGCTGCCACCGTAATTTGTAGGTGCTACGGTATTTTTGTTGCCGATTTTATTGTTGCTTAGATCCGACTGTGGCCATCCCTCATCCCTACCCCTCGCGCCGTCTGCTCGCTCGTACGAAAGCGGGCGGTCACCACCATAACAGAGGCCTCATGCGATTGGACTACACATTTTTGCACGCAAACAGGGGTAGGATTTTATTAGCTCAGTTATCTGGCTTTATGAGTCATGTTTACTGTAATAAACTCGCTGGTTCCCTTCGAAATGAGCTCCTATATAGAAACTTATGCATTGCCAATATCCGACTCGGTAATGTAGTAGAACTCCGCTTATACGAGCCATTTCAATTTTATTTTGAATGACTGGGGGTTAATTGCAGCGGCAGCTGTTAATTTAATTGTGCTGAGGCGTAAGAGCTAGCTTGAATAAACGGTAAAGTTCGCTTATTTGGTTCTACCAATAGCAGGGCAGGCAAAAGTAATTAGTGTGATATACAAGGCAATTAGAATGTCTCCGTCAGTGGCTCATCAGAAAGTGTCCCCTAACGTCTGGTTGCCAAACAGGGTCCTGGTAAGTTATCTGCGGGTCGTCGTCCTGCGGACTTGCCTCAATTAATCAGAAATGCCTGAGCAGGTAATGAGCGGCCGGCGACTGGTACAGTTATAATCGCAAGAGGGAATGTCGGAATGGGATGAAACTTTGTAATAACTGGTTTATAACGTTATTACCTAATTATGTCGCCGTAAGCAGTCTATCTGAGCTATTAGATCCAGCTTCTAAACACGTTTCTTTTAGTCCGGTTTGAAATTGTTGGAAGTACGACTGCTCCAATTGAAAGCATTACGACTGGCTGTAGTTTAATTGACTGGTCCTGTACTACCTTGACAAATTTTAATGACAACCGGTTATTTATCGGAAAAAGTCTGTCGGTAAATTGATTTAACAATCTATGTCCTGTAAAATATGTATTTGACGACCTCCGTGGCGCAGTGGGCGTATAGCCGGCTGTGACGCAGGATGTAGCGGGTTCGATTCCCGCCGCGGGACAAATGTTTGCATGATCCACAAGTATTTGTTCCGGGTTTGGATGTTTTTTTGTATATTATAAGTATGTAATTACAAAAAAAAGCATATAAGTGTTCTATCTGGTTCCCATAGTACAAGCTCTGCTTATTTTGGGGCTAGATAGTGCTGTGTGAAATGTCCACCAATATTTATTTATTTATTTATGTTCTGGAGAAGAAAATGCCATGCCAATAGTATTTTATGAATTGAAATCACAAATCGTTTCGAATCGCCATATTATTTTTAAGTACCAGACGTTGTGATGTGTTGACAGAGAACATGCAGAGAATGTAATGTTTACTTATTGTTATACCAAATGCTATACCTGGAGTTAAACGAACTTTGTAACGAGCTGGAACAATGGCTAAGACGCGGGAAGGTGCGGGTTCAATACAGTCCACAAAGAGCGGTCTTATTACTAAAAAACCCATACCTTTCAGGCAAATTCTCTACAACCTTTTTGGTTAGGCGAATCGATTGAGACGCAAGAGGTTGCAGGTACGATCTTCCTTGCAAGATTTACGTTTGAATGAATGCAAATATTTGTTCCGGTTTTGAATGTCTTGGTGCCATGGTACTCAGAGTTTTTTTTAATAAGTGCCACCTGAAACTCACCTCCTAATGTTAAGTGGTGACCATCGACTACATGTGCCTGTAAGTTTCGTAGGATACGTCATGTTGTCTGTGGGGACAAATAATTGTATTGTCTTCTTTCTTTCAAACGTGTCAAGGCGTTTATATTTCTTTCTAGGCAAACGTGCTTTATCTTAGACTACATCATCACTTACGAACTAGGTAAGATTGTAGACACTGCACAGTCAAACTGTAACAGGCTTACGGCCCACCTGATGGTAAGCGGTCACCGTCGCCTATGGACACCGGCAACACCCGGAGTATTGTCGATGCGCTCCCTAACCCTGTAGAAACCTAGGCTCTTTACATTTTTCTTGAAGCGTCGTAGCCTAACGGGAAAAACTCAGATGGTAGCTCAGTCTACAACTTGCAAGTATGGGGTAGAAAGGATCGCGTGAAGCGTGTGGTGCGCGATACTTACTTGTCGACGATATGTGGATGAGCTTTATTCCGTTGCCGAGAAGTGCGCTGCTAAAATCTCGACGACGGGATAGATCAAATGTATGTAAATGATGTTCGTTGGAAAGATCTATACAGTTTAAAAATAAAAATAAATAAGCGCATGACTTGAAAACGGCTGGACCTTTTTAAATGTTCTTCATATTCTGAAAAAGATTTTAGGGAAAGAAAAATTTGAAAAAATGCTTTTAAAAGGGATTTTTGTATCAACTCAGGATCATTATAGGCTATATTGTATTTCGAAATCCACGCGAAGCTAGAGCGGGTCAGCTGGTTCCTCAAAATTAATAATTAAATAGAACATATACTAATTTAAATCTTAATTTCAGACAACAATAGAAAAGTACAAGATGTTAAAACTTAATTTGACGACCTCCGTGGCACAGTGGGCGTATAGCCGGCTGAGACGCAGGAGGTTGCGGGTTCGATTCCCGCCACGGGACAAATATTTGCATGATCTATAGATATTTGTTCCGTGTCTGGGTATTTTTCTATATAGTATAGGTATAAGTATGTATTTACAAAAAAAGTATATAAGTATTCTATCAGTTATCTGGTTCCCATAGTACAAGCTCTGCTTAGTTTGGGGCTAGATAGCGCTGTGTGAAATATCCAGCAAGATTTATTTATTTATTTATTCATTTAAATATATACCTTAGTGACTAACAAACGTATAATAATACTTAAAACTATTTGCTGACACGTCAAGTTTGCGACGTGTGGCGCACTTGCGCGGTGTCGTACAGTCGCCCGCAAAACGACGAAACAACACACTTTTTGGCCAAAACTCTTTCTTTGTAAAGGTCGAAAGTTCTGCAGTTGTAACAAGCAACACAAAAGATTTGAAATCATTATGTTAGTGCTCATAACTTGTTCCACTCTCCATCATTCAGACACAGGTAGGTATAGCTAAGTACCACAGCGTGAGGATGCCGCAACAACGTGATCAAGGGTCCTGCCATCCCGACGCGTCCGACCGCACTCATTCATCAACTATTAACTCGCTTCATTACTACCCATCGGTTCCGACAAGTATTTGGTTGCGTGATTATTGTTCGTCAACTCGATGATGAATAGAATAGAATATTATTTATTGAAAAAGAAGAACGGAACATTCATTAAATTAAGAAAGTTAGTGTAGCATCAGTCTCTCGTCAGATTAGAAGTACGACTTTGTTAGATATAATTATTTATGGAACTTACACTAAATATTATTATACCTACATAACAGTCACTTCAGTACATTTCTTTTCAGTTAATAGAGTAAATGGTACTTAGCTCAACTCAACATTTTTGTGTTAAATAAGAATTTAATAATTGGACAGAAACATGATTTGATTAGGGTTTGCCCAAGTAAACCCTTTTTTTTATTGATGATAGTCAAGCGCTTGACCAGTACCTCACCTGGTGGTAAGTGATTGTGTGATCGAAGATGGAGCACGCCTGCCTAGAAAGAACCTATTCACTCTCGACTTGAATATTCCGATATAATACTGGTACGGAAAAACATGCGCCGGAAGTGAGTTCCACTCCTTACTTGTGCTAACAAGAAAAGTTGAAGCAAATCGTTTGGTACGACAAGGTGGTGTGCCGACCAGCTATGGGTGGTACTTCTCGGTACTCTCTGCTTCTCCGGTGGTGGAAGGGAGAAGGAGGGCTAAGGTCATGAAGATCTTGCGCACATTCATCAAAATGAATCTTTCATTTCATACAAATCTTCTATTTTGTCCAAGTCTACAGCGTACCACGCGCGTGTGTATGTCTTTTTTTATTTCGATTACAAATTTTATAAAACCTCGACTATTCAATGAACCAACCAGCAAAGCAGATAAAAAAATCCATATCTAATTCATCTCTCACACGCATATAAAAGGACTTAAATTTTACTCTCCTCCTTTTGGGAAGAGGTTGAAGTTTTTTGTGGTTAAACCAATTTTAACGAGATTTCATTCGAAAACTTGCGAGACAGTTCGTAGCTGTCATCATCATTGTTATATCAGCCACAAGACGTCCATTGCTAAACATAGGCCTCACTCATAGATTCCGAGAGCGACCGATCTTGTGCGGCCCGCACTCAACGGCTCCCAGCAACCTTTATTAGGTCGTATTTCCATCTAGTGGGGGGCCGTCCTACACTGCGCTTTCCAGTGCGTGGTCTCTGAGAACCTTTCTGCCCCAACGGCCGTCAGTTCTTCTTAGCTGTATTTGATGTAAAACGGTGCCGTCTAACGTTCGCGGGTTCTAAAACAATAAAAATACTTGTTTATATCCCATTTCTCACTCGCATTAATATTCTCAGCTAAAGCAAAGGAACAACAAGATAAGGTAAAAAGTTTTTTCCGAATATAATAAGCCGAAAGGTGTGTAAACGCTTAGAATGTATAGCTGAATTTAAATGGGGCGTCAAAGAGCGCTCCGGGCCTCCGGGCTATTGTCTCCAGTACATAATGAGTTCTCAGTACTCAGCCCGAGAATGTAGAGCAGTGTGCTGCTAGGTAATGATACTACTACTTCCAACATGAGACTTACCTGGGGGCTTCCACAATAAGTATGCATAAGGAAAAAAATTATCCATAGTTATATAAACAATTTTTCATTTTTATAGGTTTCCAGATCTTATGAGGCTTGCAATCAACGGCTCCTAGCAACCTTTATATTAGCGTCTTTACATTTAGCGGGAGGAAGAGGGGTGAAGAGGGAAAGACTCCACTCAACCTATCTGACCCAACAACCGTCAGTTCTTCGGATAAGATCTGCACTGACGTTCCCCAAAAACTCCCTTTTCTTGCAGCCATTGTCTGTCCGCCTGCAGTCGATCCTCAGCATCGTAGCTCTCAAAAATATGCATCACGTTAATTTTTATTTGAAAGCTTTATTTGAGAGATTTTTTGAAGCTGTTTCCAAGATGCTTTATTTATTGAGCAAGAGTGAAGTGCTTAACCACTACACCATCTGATGCAAACGTAGCATGGCTGGAGTTTAGTTTCATGAAAACTACTTCACTTCTAATAGACAGATGAAAGGCACAGACACCTGAGTTTGGAAGTGTTGAGAGGGTTCACGTTTAGCACTGTGGAATGAGTTACTCCGACTCACATTAGTAGTGCGAATTTGAATTACAGGCACAAGAGACTTTTCGCCAGTATATCTGAAAATGTATTGTTTTACATATACTAAAACGAACACCCCAAACCGACACATGAAATTATGACTTTAGATAGATAGATAAAAGTTCATTCACATAATATTTCCAGAGATATTTGGATAAATAATAGGTACTGGAACATTCATTTGCGGGAATGTTTTTTCCCCCCTCTCTTCCTACCTTCATTACTATGTAGCAGGGCTGCGGGTATTTCAAAAATAACTATCTATCCCGCAGTATGTCATTCCGACACTGCGGCGTTTTAGAAGTGGGATGCGAAAATTATGCGGGTACCGGACGCTGCCATAAACGTAGCCTTTACTTTGGAATAGGTAATGAACTGCCTGTAACATAGAAGCGAATCTCCAAATCAACTTGGGCGAATCGGCGTTGTATGTTTGTTTATCCGAGGATAACTTTCGAAGCGTTGATCCGATCATTGTGAAATTTGGTGAATAGTAATGGTCACTCCTGGTGTACATATTACAAAAGGTAAAGATAAAGATACATTTATTTGCTTGAACTTATTGTTTTAGTTATATAAGTAAGTGCCAATTATATTCTACCTTATCCAGCATGCAAATTACAAAAATACAACTGTTTGGGTATGTTATATATAAAGGGGGCGCGGTGCTAGTTAAAAAAACCTGTGCCCGATGATTGGTCGCGAGAAACATGCGCAGAATTATTGAAATTTCATTAACTAAAGAAATTAATTTAGAAAAATTTGTGTAAGATTTAAAGATTTAAAAGATTTATTTATTAAATGGAACAGTTGCTTACAGTTTTAACTAAAGCGCAAAGCGCCTTTATGGAATATTTGATGCCAAGTTTTTTTTAAGAAAAAATCCGTTTTTAAATTTTTTTACCCCCTCCCGAAGTGTTCGGTAGTAATCTTCTTAGACTCTGTAAATATAGATATGGCTGTCTGTTTACACCGTTTGTGCTAAAGTGTTGAACTCCTATATATACACGACTTGACTCGCACAGGAAGATAAGTATAAGACACGTTTCCTTAACATTTCTCAAAACAGGATAAGAAGCATGAAAACACGCGTTATTACTTCTGAGAAAACATAGTTTTCATTCATTTTAACCCTCAACGCATCGTATCTGTGTGTCTGTAGCATCGTAGTTCCCTAAGGGTCTAAACAGACCCTTAGTAGAAGTACGAATAGTGCATCAGAATTGAACTACATTGAAACTACCAACCGTATGTAAAAACTGTTCGCCAACTGCATGCCCACTGCAAACGGACTGCGCAAATTGTTAGCAGTTCTGATACAGTCCGTCTGCCTAGACCCTAACGGATGGACCAATTTGGACGCGGTCTTTTTTAAAAGAAAGCTAGTTTAACTGGGGTGGTCCTTAGCGATATGTGATGAAGATCAGTTCAGTCGATCCACTGATCCGAAGATCCGAAGATTATTAGCTCTTTTCCTTTTTGGAAGGGATCACAGCTGTAAAAAAGAAATTTATTACGGTTTTTTATATATCAGGAGGTATTTTAACGTTTTTAATTTATTTATACTTGTTATACATATTATCATTTATAAAGTGATCTTTTAACTTCTCCTTTTTAAATCCCAATTACCTTGTAACTATCACCATTATCATCATTTATAAGTCCTAGGACGTCTGCTTAATATAGGCCTCCTGCGTATATTTCCAGACAATCGCTCTGATCCTGCTCCGAACTTTTTCCAATTAGGTCGTCTTTCTATCAAGTTAATGCCATACTTCCGTGAATAAAATGAAAAGATATCAGACACTTGAGAACCTCATCTAGGCAATTGGAACTATTTAATAATTAAAACATTACCTTTCCTTTCGTTGTCTCGTAACTGCTAATAAGTATTTATGTTATTTATCCTCCATATGTAGTGTAGTTTATTTATATATTATTTGTATGTATTTAAGTTTATGTTTATTGGTATAATCAATAGGTATATTTTATTTTGTGGGTTCTATTTATGGTACTCTTACACCGCCGTCTTTTGATTTTTGGTTATCCTGTCCGTCCAAAGGTTGTCTGGAAGAGATCGCTTTTAGCGATAAGACCGCCCATTGTACCGTTATTTATTGTTTATTTCTTTTGTTAATGTATTTTTGTTTGGTGTGCAATAAAGAGTATTTCATTCATTCATTACCTTAAATTTTTGAAAAGAATCGTTTTTTTTCTTGTAATTTCACTTCTAGTTCAGAACGTATGTCCTTGCCAACCAAGTGTATATCTATATTAAGTTAGCACTTGTCGACTACGCCGCAAGTTGGCGACACCAACTTTAATATATTATTTACTTCTTTTTGAAAACTTTTCAAAAATGAATACACACGTGTTTTGTCCAATAGCGTAAAATATACTTATAATTATCGAGAACCTGGTGTCTTGACAAACATATTAACTAATTATAAACCCTATTGTTGGTTTTTATATAAATAAACTGAATTGCCCACGCAAAGAAAATGGAATGAAAAAAAATGACACTCAAAAAAGGCTTTAATTTAATAATAAAAATACCCAAAAATCACTGCACTCCACTAGAATTTGCGAATTGCGATATCATACTAGTACTATGGTACAATAACTATTTGAAAATCACGCAAATTTCGCAATAAATTTAACCTACAATCTACAATCAAAATCTACCTACAATCCTCATTATTATTAATGGTAATATAATAATAGAACCATTTCTCAGATATTTCAGAGAGCGGAAATTGAAATGAAACAAACCATAAATCCTAGAAAACGGAATAATTTAGTAATATCCCGGAAGGGAACTTTCTCGTGAGGCTTCTCATAAATAAATCAGTTATTATTTATATAATCTACAAATGTTAAAACTAAGCTCGGCTTGCACAACGATCCCTAAACCTATTTAGCGACTAAACCTGTTTAAGTTTGACGTATTTGTATGATTTAACAACTCCTTAAATCATATAAAGCCACTAAATACCTTTATTACCTCATTTTGATATCCATATCGCTATATGCATGCAAACATGGAGCTACGCTACGCTAGAGAACTAAATCCCAAATAACAACTTGCCAAATGGCGATGAAAAGAAGTATCTTAAAGATAAGAAAAATACAAAAAATAAGAAGTGAATTCATAAAAGGAAAAACGAAAGTAACAGATGCACTCCACTACGCACTTAAGTTAAAATGGCGGTGGGCAGAACACACAGCCCGATGCAAGGATGATAGGTGGACTATAAGAGCGACGAGATGGGTTGGACCCAGCAACAAAAGAAGACCAGGTCGACCAAGGAAAAAATGAACGACATCGCTGAAATTGCTGGGAATCAGTAGAATAAGAAAATAGAGAGACATGGAGTAAACAGGAAAAGGCTAATACCTGAAGAGGGGTTCCTAATCATATATTATATGCTTCAACTTTAAAAAAAATACTAAAAACATAAGGATTAAAGAAGGCTTTAATAAATAATAAATCGCTATGTGCAATTGGAAAAAACTTTTGCTGGACAATATTGTACCTATCCTGGCGGCAAGTGTATATTTTTAATTTTGACACACCGTAGAACGTACTCTGTACCCCTTTGAGGACTCTACTGTGACTCTACGTAAGGAATTTCTACTCTACAATTCTATTGAATCCCATTTATCCATTTCATTCACCTAGAAGATTGGGTGCTATGCTACATAATCAAGAATATACATACATATACAGGGTGTTCGGTAATATATTGACAATATTCAAGTGACGGTTTCTCAAAACATAATAAAAGATTTCACGAAAAAAAACTACTAGTTATATTATCAAATTTTAAAGAAAATTGATTAAGTTTAAGTGATTAATTTGATATAAAACTTACTGCTTACTCTTGCAATCGACATCTAAAAATAAAGTTCGATTTAATATCTCTTTCGGAAATGGCTACGGATTTTGGGTTAGAAAGGGACAGCAAGAGTTATCTCGAGGTGTGACCAATACAGTATCTGTGGTTAGATGGCAAGCATTATGCAATAGCACAACATAAGTTTAACAAAGTGTTAGTTTTTACATTCCAAAATAAATTTCACATATCTATGGTAAACATTTCACAAATTTATTTATTATGCTCATCAAAATAACCCGTTTAATTTTTGTGCCTATATTATCAAACAACCTATATACGAGCGAAAATATAGCTTTTGGACAACAACAAGAAATAAAGAAGATACGACATAATTGTAATAATTACAGGCATGATAACACAATGTTAAAAAGCTTCCTTCGTAATAATGGACTTTTCAAAAGGTTAATGTACATTTTTCCTGAACTTTGGTCCTTAAGAATGCGCACCTATTGTTTTTGTGAGTTACTGCTGTTCCCAGGTTGTAACGACCACATTGAAATGCTTTTCAGGATTTTTTCTTTCAAAAGTTTTGTAAGAACCCAATTTTCGAGCGTAAAAGAAAGTTTTCCTTTTTTTGATTAATATCGTTTTGTAATTTATTTAGTAAGTCTTTGATGTGTTTAATTTAACTCGTTTGTTTAATACGTACCATACCCTAAAGAAGCAAGTTTAATTGCCTTCCCAGGTAGTCCAAATGATCTTTGATTTAATTGTGTATTCTTTTTATCCTTTATTCTTTATTGCACACAAAAAAATACATATAAAAATACAGAAATAGAGGTCATGTACAAAGGCGAGCTTAACCCTAAGAAGAGTTTTCTTCCCGCAAACCTTTCTCTTTTGTTTGTTTTATTGTTAATGGTGTGCAAAAAAGAAATTATCGATCTATCTTAAAAAACAATTTTTTTTAGTATTCAATTGAAAATCGAGTTTAAAATAACGAATTATGAATCAGCTTAATGTCGCTGGACGCTACCTAAGTACTTCTAGTTTCTCCTTTTTTATGGTACCTAGCTAGATAATGATAACGAATACAAATTAATTTATTATCTTATATCATGAACGGTAATTTATATTGATTGGGTCTAGTTTTGCCAGTCTTCTATAACAGAGAAGTAGATTATGTAAAATTGAGGCATATATTCTCACATTTCACACAGAGCTTTAAAGTCTTGAATATACAATGCCGAGCTGAAAATCCTTATTGAAATATCAGTTCCCTATAACTTGTATAAAATATCTAATATCCTGGTGAGCACGTTTCCAAACTTGTATTTATGATGTAAAGTTTGTGCACAAAGCTCGGCGCCATATGCAAGGGTTACTGAACATGTTATGTTTGTGTGCTTATTACTTGTTACTTATTTGGAGCTGCCGTAGAACATAATGGCTTAAATTTGCAATGCACGGTTCGTGTTAATAGTTCGTGATGAAGGGGTAATGAAATTGATGTGGTTTAATAGTGAAAAGCTTATTTTATTACTTATTTTATACTTGGTTCCGTCCGCGCTGCTTCGCAAACAAACAAACATCCAAACCTTCGCATTTATAATATTAATGTGATTTATAGGGGCGCTAACGGCGATTAGAGCCCAATAATTTCGCAATGGACGAACAGTGAGCCCCTAAAGAAATTGGTATGATGTCCCTGTATTAAGAAGGGTAAGATGCAGGTTCAATTCCCACCTGATTCGTAATTTTTGGGAAGATTTTAGGCTTTTCAATCGACTCCAAAAAAAGGAGGAGGTTTTCAATGCGGTTGTTATGTTATTATTTTTTTATTTTAAAGAATATCATTTCAGATTAGTCTCAATCTTCATCAAAATGGGTTCAGTAATTTGGTTTTTAAATCAAAATAATAGGGTTTTATTTTCTGTTTTCTGAAGTCGGTTACTTGTTAGGGTTTCGACGCATCTGCACTAGGAGTGTGTTTACAAGCATTTATAAATGACGGTGACCATTTTAAATCGAGAGGCCTAGCATAGCTTGGCGACTTTTATAGCCGAGAACGACATCTTAAATTGCCCTGCGAAGCTAAAAAAAGCGCTTAGTTAAAAATGCCATTAGCTGTTCGGAAATAATCAAAAACTTTCCTACATGGACTTCTAGTTTTATAGTTACGGAGCGGATGAGTAGGTGGGGTTTTTTAGCAGCTGTTTTAGGTCGCTCTAGCATTATCCAGGCTTAAAAATAAGGTCAAAGGTTAAAGTGCTAGTGACATATTTGGTACACCAACAACGGTTCACCTGATATTCAATTAATAACACTAACAGTCAGGTAGTCATGACCCTACACTAGGATTCCCGTCCATGCACCGTAGCGGATTTTACCTAATATCTTTTTAAATTATCTGTGGAAATTTGTAATTGGCCCTAAGCATACCTACATGTCATTTTTGCATGAATTATAATTGATCGACCAAAGCGGATCTCGCTTCGCTCGATCAATTATAATTAATGTATACATCTACATCAATCTCAGTTCGGGGCGAACCACTAGTATAATTAGTATTCCTGTGTACTTAGCTGTAAGTTTCCCGAAGATAATAATAATATAATAAAATAAATAATTAAATAAAATATTTATCGATGGTGTATTTATGTCGAGGCGGAAATCAAATCTCTTGTTTCTAAGGTGGGGTTTTCTCACCTCGCTAGGTGGTCATCATCTTACAAAGCTATTAAATTGGGTAAGTTAATATGCATGTGCTGAGGAATACGAAGGATCTACGGAGCCTGACTTATAAATCGTCTGAAATTATATCTATACGATGAAACCAGACAAGGATATTGGGTTACTTTCAGTATTGGTTGCTCGTGGAAGCGAGAAGTCGAGCGTAAATCGTGGACCATCCACCACTGGTTTCTATGTTTAAGATAACAGTAAGCAATTCTCCATTCTCCTATACCGGCGTATTTTATACAGGTTGTATTGCAATATGTTTTTTTACTAGATAGAATGAATTTGAAATAGGAGATCCATAGACAAACTAACGTTGTTTTTTATTTTTACCACCTCCGTGGTGCAGTGGGCGAATAGCCGGCTGAGACGCAGGAGGTAGCGGGTTCGATTCCCGCCGCGGGACAAATGTTTGCATGATCTACAGATATTTGTTCCGGGTCTGGATGTTTTTCTATATAAAATAAGTATGTATTTAGAAAAAGTAAAGTATCTATTAGTTATCTGGTTCCCATAGTACAAGCTCTGCTTAGTTTGGGGCTAGATAGCGCTGTGTGACATGTCCAGCATTATTTATTTATTTATTGATGATAATCACGCGCTTGACCACTACCTCATCTGATAGTGAGTGATAGTGAGATTGAAGATGGAGCACGCTTGCCTAGAAAGAAGCTATTCACTCTGTACTTGAAGCTTGACTTATATTGGCCCGGAAAACATACGTCGGAAATTAGTTTCTCCTTACTTGTGCTAACAAAAAAGTTGAAGCAAATCGTTTGGTACAGTAAAGTATGCCGACCAAGTACTTACGAAGGAGGATACCAGGAAGGGGGACGTCATTGCCTAGACAGAGGATTAGCGAGTTGAAGTGGAAGCGGGCACATAAATAAACTAACGGCCGTTCGGGAATGGAGACCACGCCATAAAAGTTGACCTGATAAAGGTAGCTGGGAGCCGATTAATATACCTAAATGGACATTGTTCTTCCATATGAGATTGTTCTAATAAGGATCATATGTTGTTCTACGACTAAGCAAACTTGTGTTTTTGTTTTACGAATATTATGAATACGATGTTTTTCATTGAAAATTACTTAATCTGTCTTGTCTTAAATGTTGAGGATAATGCTCAAGGCAAAATTTCAAAAAACCGCGATTTTTGGGCAAATTACAATGTTAACAATTTTTATCATCATCATCATATCAGCCCCAGAATGTGTACTGAAAAATAGGCCTCCCCCATACATTTCACGAGCAACCGATCTTTTGTTTTCTTTTGCTTGTTTTAACAGGTCATTCCATCTAGTGGGGGCCCGTCCTACGCTGCGCTTGCCACTCGTGCGTGGTCTCCACTCTATTTAGGAAAAGTTAATCATTTTATCCGTAAAAACACACCTTTTCAGGTTCACACAATCACCAAAATACCCTGCGCAAAGCAGCGACGACTAAAACGTTAAATAAGTCCAAATACACATACTATGCTTGTTTTTATAGCTTATATCACCACTTCGCTGGGTGTGACGCAATTAAAGAGAATGCATGAATGTAAAGTAGGCAATGGCAAGTTCAACTTTTATGCATATGGATAAATACGGTGCAAAGTGCGAATATATTTTATTTGTGAATGGTTGCGGCTGTGGTTTGAGATTGGTGACCTGAGAAGGCTAAGTACTCCAGAAAACTTTTGGAGGTAAAATAACTTATTCGTTATTAGGATATTTGATAAAGCCAATCTCCAAATCAACTTGGGCAAATCGGCGTTGTATGTATGTATATTTGTTTGTCCGAGGATAACTTTCGAAGCGTTTATCCGGTAGTGATGGCATAATTTTGGTGTGATTAAATGAGCTAAAAATGTGGAGGAGTTGTTGAGATATTAGGGTTCAATTGTGGTAAAAAAAATCCAAAATAGGACTATCTGGTCAAGTGGCACGTTTAATAAAAGGTATTTATGAGTAAACTTCGACCCCTTTTTTATTTTTAGTTTAAATCTTGTAATTTTTAAGTTATTAGCCATGATAAAAACTGAACTTTGACAAAATTCACAGGGTACACCAGTGACCCCACAGTGCTGAAATTTGGTATGCGTGTAGCTTTAGTGACACAAATATAGGGAAAAGTCTGAAATCAAGAATAACTGCCATTTTTACCCCAAAAAATATAACCAATTAACAAGAACCCCCGTTACATCTAATTTGAATGAAACTGTAGGTCAAGTAGGTCGGTTATGTATTTCGTGGCACCAATTTATTAGTCAAAGATTAAAGCCGGCATGCACAAAGATCACTAAACGTATTTAGCGACTAAACATGTTTAAATTTGAAGTATTTGTATGATTTAACAACTCCTGAAATCATATTTAGCCACTAAATACGTTTAGGTATCGTTGTGCAAGTCGCCCTTAGAATAATATTTATTTTGGGAGATTCGCGAGATGTCAGTTCGGGGCGAACCACTAGTTACATAAGTACAAACTATGATGACCGCCAATTATATACATTCATTTAATTTTAATTGTATTGTTGTTTATGGTGTGCAATAAAGTATCTATGATGTGAATCAGGAAGTGAGGTATCCGCTGATATTGCTTCTGAAGCAATATCGGGTTGTCATGAGGGCGCAAAACAGGAATTTAATCATACGATTCGGAAAGCGTCTTGTCGGATTTGTTTTCCATTACTTTCGAGACCGTGTTCAAACAAAGATGGGGAAAACGATACTATCCTTTATTTATAAGTTTACTGTTTATAGTTTATTCATTTATAGATTTTACATTATGTGATACTAATGCAATATATAGGTACCTGTTGTTTTGGGCGTTGGGCCCAATTTCAATACAATTTTGGTGATTATCCCAAATCATTACTCTTCTTCTTCCTGCCCTTTTCGCACATTACGCGGGGTCGGAACAACATGTATTTTTCTTCCACATCTCTCTATCAGCCGTCATCTCCATTGTCACTTCTTTCCTACCCATATCATTCGTCACACAATCCATCCATCTCTTCTTCGGCCTTCTATATCTATCCACACTTATATTTTACGCTCTTTTACACATGATTTTAGTCACATGATTTTTTCCTTCCGCATGACATAACCATACCACGCTAGCCTCCTACTCCTCAATTTTTTTATCACTAGCGCTACTTTCAAACTTCCTCTAATCCGCGTGCACTCTTCTACCATCTCATTACTACTGAGGCATTTCTACATCTATCAATTGAACCTGAGCAGATTTAGATGGGCTATACTTATTACACAAGAGTTAATATAGGCGAACTACGAGTTTTTAAGCGCTATCGGCCACATGCAAGATAAAATCTCAGCACCCGAACGCCGCGCCATAATCCCAGTTCCTCGCACCGAGTATTAAGTTTCCACTATTCAAGTTATTCCCTTTGTGCCTCCACTGTAAGGACTAGGGATGTCATACGAAAAGTTTAAATAGACGAATTCGGGTAGATTTATTTAAAATGTTATTAAATTTGTGTTATGCTTAGTAAGCAATGAAAATTGTTTATTGTAATTATACAATAAACGTCAATTTTACTGCCTGTTCCTTCGCGACCAAGACAGGAAACAAGGCAAGAAACAAGGCCGGTTGTTCTTATTAATGATCGTTTTAGAATACCTTACTTTTGTAGGTCCCGGCTGTAAGTCTTAGTACAAGCAGTCGTTAAGCCAAGTCAGAGGCCTTTAGGCGGCTTCTTGAAAACTCTCGACACCAGAGCTTGGCCACTTAGCTCATACGAAGAAGATTGTAATTAGGTATAGAGCATGCTCGCGTTTGCAATCATTAATTTTAAATGTTCTCATTTAAGTGATTTGTAGATTTTATGGGAAATGTCATAAGCCAGAATAGGCCGATGAAAACTTGCTGCTAGTCATTTTATAAATAACTAGCTGACCCGGCAAACTTCGTACCGCCTTGACATGCGTATGACGCGGGCTGCCAATGTACGTCACAGGTAGAATTGTTAATAGGATACCATTAGCTGCATCTATCTATGAGAAAATGAGTTCTCTTCATATTTTTTTATTAATTCTTCAAATCCAACAAATCAAAGATCATCAAAATCGGTTGAGCCGTTCATGAGTTATAAATGGTGTAACTAACCCGACTTTGTTTTATATATGCTGCTGACCCGCCCGCGGCTTCGCACGCTTGAAATTTTCGATTCCCGTGGGAATTTCGGGGCAAAAACTATAAAACACTCTTGTCAAAGTGACGCGACAGTTCATGTAAATGACTTACGTCATTGAACGACGGCTAAATTATATGGATATTGATCATACAAAAACTAAAATCGCGATTATAAAATAGGCGTGGAGGTAGGAGGGTGAAAAGTACTTTACGACCTATTCTCATACCTACCAAATATACAAATCAATTATTAAAATCGGGCGACCCGTTTCGGAGGAGTGTGACCACAAACACCATGACACGAGATTTTTATACATTAGATTATCAATTTATTAATGTCAAAGGTTTCAGTTTTTTTAATACACTCCTGCCTGTAACTATACATACGCAGAGCCGAATTAAAATCTATTCATCCGCTAAAAATGAAAGGGAAAATTTTTATATTGTGACATAATAAGGTTTCTGGTTTCAAATAAATTTGTTATATTTATAACTAAATTAACTGTGACAACTTTGTAGGTAGCTTTTCATAAGTTCTTGGAAATCCAACAGGTCGGACTGGTCAGGTGTCAAAATACTATCAACTATTGTCCTGCCATTCTTTCTGCCATTATTTCGGTTTCTTGTGTAGACGTTCTACAGACTACAGAGTCCAGACGGAAGGACAGATAAAGAGACTTATGACCACCTATCTTTTTGAGTGGGGGGTTAAAGAGGGATGGTCGCATCGCTAGCTCCATTTGTATGGTCTGCGTAAACAAACAGTTTTCCGTCGTGTTTTATTCTAGTCTTGGAGTTTCGCTTTGTTGGACAACTCACCACTGAACTTCAAAGAAGTTCAAACAGTTTTATTATTTTGATATTTTATTAAAGTGACTAGGAATCCAAATAATTTGGAAATAGATCAAAGAAGCTGTAGTTTTCAAAGGCTTTTTATAATAAATATTCAAACTATATTATGCAATCAATTTAATAAACTTAAAAGCCCGGCTGCAGTTACATAAATTAAGTTTATTTTTTTATTTTTGACGCGGTCTTAACAATATATTGATTTTGATACCCATATGGCTAAATAGGTAGAACACAAAAGTTAATATTCGAAACTAATTGGGCCTAAGGGTTGCCATTCTTTTTGACACTTTTTGTCAGGCGCATATGGCATGGCCATGTCATGTACCTACTTGGCAATGCCATGTAGGCCAAGTCTAAGTTGGATTGTGTGCTAATGCAATTGTCACAGACAGTGATAACAGCCATCAGATTGCCCTAGGCATGAACCTCATCTTATAAAAAGAAACAGCAAATATTTTCCTGATTAAAACCAATAAACCGGTTTAAAATGAAGTGAGGTATACTGCCATTAATCTCGACTGAAATGATATCCGGAATATTTTATTATTTAATGATCACAAACGGAACAGTTTTCATTTTAACATTTTAAAGCACGAAATCGAGCCAAATAAGGCATTGTTTATTTGGTTTAAAGTTAAAGTAAATTTTCACATTTTAATAACGGCCTAGTATCAGTAGTCCGCTATCTATAGGTACTTAAAGACACAAAAAAAATGTTGTTTTCGTACATAATTCGTTCAAGTACCATTGTAACTTTTAAACGATATTATTTCTGCCGCCAAGCAGCATTGCTGTGTTCGGTTTGAAGGGTATGGTTGCCGGTGAAATTACAGACACATGAGGATCTACACCTGTATGCCTCAAGTTGCTTGTTAATTCATCGTAACCATTCTTATATTTGCTTAAATTAAATTTATGTTATTATTACTCTATGTGTACTTATTATGTCGTCACTACTTGGATAGGTGATCACTAGTGGCATTTATCAAAGCTTTCGTGCACTTTGAGATAACTAGTGGTTCGCCCCAAACTGAGTCTACCATAAAAACAAAAAAAAAATATTATTCGTAAACTATCAAAATAGTGCCACAAAATAAATAACCAACTTACTTGACCTACAGTTTCATTCAAATTACAGGTAACGGAAGTTAATGTTATGTGGTTACACTTTTTTGAGCTACAAATTGCAGTTTTTCTAGATTTCAGACTTTTGCCTATATTTGTGATACTACACGCATACCAAATTACAGCACTTTGGAGTTACTGGTGTAACCTTTGAATTTTGTCAAAGTATCGTTTTTATTATGGCTGATAACTCAAAAACTACAAAAACTTTACTAAAAATAAAAATGGAGTCGAAATGTAGACTTTTCATTTGACGTCTCACTTGACCTAATAGTTTCATTTTCATTTTTTTTACCCCTCTTGAATCCCAATATCTCAACAACCCCCCAAAATTTTTGCTCATTGAGTCACACTAAAATTGTGCCATCATTACCTACCTATGTACCAATTTTCACAATGATCTTATAAACGCTTCGAAAGTTATCCTCTGACAAACAAACATACATACATACATACAATGCCGATTTGCCCAAGTTGATTTGGAGAGCTCGCTTCGCTCGATCAATTATTTTAGGTTTGTAGTATGTAGGTATGTTTTTAATATTATATAGAAACACCGCGGTCATGTGCTCAATCATTATCCTGTCCATACGAAGGTTGTCGCTTTTAGCAATAAGACCGCCCATTGTACTAAATCAATTTGTAAAAATTATGTTCTGTATTTTATTTTGGTGTACAATAAAGAGTTATCTTATCTTATCTTGATTGAATCTGGGCAGTGTTTCGTAGAACACGTTTCTAAGGTGCGTGATCTACGAGGCAATACTTTGTTATAGGCGATGGTTGACACCACTTAACATCAGGTGGGTTACTTTTTCCATCTCCAGGTGGCATAAAAAAACTTATTCCGTCTATTTTTTTTAATTCTTTATTGTTTACAAATAGATTTACAGACAGAAACAGCTTACAAAATGGATGTGTACAAAGGCGAGCTTAACCCTAATAAGAGATTTCTTCCAGCAAACCTGGAAATGTTTATTGTTCAAGACTTGGTCGCCTGCGAAATAAGTATCACTCGATTATTAATAACCGTGTTAACGTCTTTTTTTCGCGTCTATACACATAGCCCGAAGAACTGACGGCCGTTTGGGCAGAAAGGTTCTAGCGTGGAGACCACGCACTGGAAAGCGCAGCGTAGATGACCGTCCACTAGATGGCAAGACGATCTGGTAAAGGTTGCTGGGAGCCATATCTATGGGGGAAAATAGGCCGTGTTCAACAGTGGACGTCCTGTGAATACGATATGATGAAATGCTTATGCTTCGCAGTACAGACATCAAAATCATATGAGAGTGAGAAGTCTTTAAATAAACCTACTATAAACCTATTTTTAAGTTGAAGCTCCCACCATCAGCTGGGACTTAAAATAATTATACGAGTGCTTTTAACGTTGTTTCCTGTGTTGGACGGTTAAAACCAACGGACAGTCGTTATTTCGAACCGTTTAAAATGTGTTTAAATTTGTAACACAACAATACTTGCCGGTATAGCTAAATTTATGTAACATTAAATTTAACTTTTGAAACTTATGGTTATAAACACTATTAGATAGATAACTCTATTGAACTACTACACAAACAGAAATAATACAAAAATAAGTACTAAGCTAGAATAAAAAGCTAATACAATGAGTGGCCTTATCGCTCAAAGCGATCTAAGTCAAAAATCAAAGTCAAATATTTTTATTCATTAAAATCACAAGGATCACTTTGGAACGTCAATTTTACTGCCTGTTCCGCGCCCAAGCCATAGAAGAAAGGCAAGAAACAAGACTGATTGTTTTTTTAATGATCCTTTGACAATACATAACAATACAGCAAATAAATTACGTCTAAATTATAACATTTTGAACGAGTTGAAGCAATTTCAATCCCAAGCTTCTCTATCATCTAAATTATCCGATATTTTATAGTAGGCTTATTTATAAAGATTTTGTTTAATTACGTTTTTAAATTTATTAATTATCAATTTTTGTACATCCCTTGGGAGTTTGTTATAAAAGCGTACACCTTGCCCTATAAACGATTTACTAACATTAATCTTTAATCTCCTCCAGGCAACCCTTGGAAGGAGTGAAATTTACGAACATACGGAGTGCGGTGTACTTTGGAGGACACATTTACACATATATCATTTTATCGTACCTTACAAGTTTGTACTAAAAACGGGATATTTACCATGATTTGTGAGTTTTTGAGTATCCCGATATTTCGACGCAGTTGCATACGCCATGATCACGGGTAAACTGAAGTATTTGCGAGTCAAAACTCAAAAACTCACAAATCACGGTAAATATCCCGTTTTTAGTTCAAATAACATTTAGTTTGTCTAAAAACGGGATACTTATCATTGCGCATTGGTGGCGCTATTTACAAATGCATCACATTTTCGTACAAAATGATTGGCACGCACACATTTGCAGAATACGAGTTCGAACTTACATATATGTAAGTGTAGTACATCTGTATGCCTTTACTACGGGTGTAGCGGAAAATAAACTGCTTTTCCATACAAAATTTCAATACCAGCTAGCTCGAATATATGGGACATCAGATTTTTCTGGCACTTTTGTGTTCTAATATTGATGGTCTTACACTCGGTATATTATTAAATTCTGGTGAGGTATTTAAGGTTGCTTCGGAATATGTATATTAACCTAAAAAGGGGTCAAACGAGGATTGTTCTCGGAATGTTTGTGCTACGACTTTTCAAATTTGAACTTTCATTGCAGAATCACGTTTTCAAAATCAGCTGTATATGGTTAAAAAAACAGTGGTATACCATCTGGTTTTTTACCGAAAAAACTGGTTAGGCGCAGTTTAAAAAACAGATTGTAAACCAACAAAAAGTTAATGTAATTATTCCATAAAAAATATTGATGGTATTATAATCTATATTTTGAAAAGTTGTGCCGTTTTATGGGCAGAATTATCCCCTATCAGGTTAATGCAGCAGCATCCTCTATGCGTGTAGCAGTAGGCGTTTAAGAGCGGTTGGTCCAATTCGCTGTAAATCAATCTGGGTCAATTGACATGACTATTAAGACTGGGTTGATGAGGTGAAGGTTCTTGCGACTATCACCATAACCGCAATTTTCACGACGACATTCGTTATACGAGTAGTAAAGCAATATTTAATTTTGTTCTATTTTATTTGTTTTTTTTATTTATTATTATTTGAATTTTTGGAAAACTTACAGCTAGGTTACAGAAAAGGTATTTGAGTAGGAAATAAGCTACTTATTACAAGAAGGCCAATTAAAATTTTCCACAAGTAAGGTAGGAGATGAATAGGCAATATATAAACAGATAAGATAGACGACAATTAAAGTGAAAAAAAAAATAGATATATGAAATATAGATATCAATACACACACACACACATACACGACATCGGATAAGTGCTTAATCTATATATTAAAGTAAATGTCACTAATTCAAAATCAAAATAATTGCCTATAACGAGTCCTAACTCTGGGAACATAAAGAAGGTTAGGATTTCTCAATGCAGCTTTAACAGTTCGCAGCCCATTTCTGAATTATTCTTGAAGGTGTTCTATAGAGGTTGTCTCTTTGGTATTCTTTGGTAGTCCTGCGTGGGACGAACATGACCTTAGGCATAAAGAGCGGCATGTTTTTAATTACTTAGAAATATATTAGTTAATATTATTATACATAATTTTTAATTTTACGTATTTATATGAACCATATAACAGTGAATGTTATACAAAGCAAGTCAAAACACAATACAATGTAGAAAAATGTCAGAGTTAATTAATTAAAATATAAATGATAATTTGTTATACAAAATATATGTGCACTGTTATAATAATTAAGATGTCAAAATTAGCTAAGTTTTATTTCTTGAGAAAAGAAGAGAATTCTAGTTTTTTTTTATATCCATAAATTCATTTAAATTATAAAAAGCTTTTCCTGAAAAAAAAAGTATTTAATTTTCGTTTTACTAATATAATAATGTTTTGTTCCAGGTAAAATTCATTCATTCTTAAAGGATCCTGAAGTCTTTCACCACACCAGGTAACAACGATCAAAATTAGGCACGCATTGTTTAGTTTAAGTTTAGTGGGCTGGTTTATGGCGGGTTCCTATATCCGTCGGTAACCGACTACGACTCGTATCTCCTTGAAAAAGTGTCAAACTAGTGTCAAACTTTTGACACGTTTTCAAGGAAAAACGAGTCGTAGCTGATTACCGACGGATATAGGAACCCGCCATTAGTCAAGCCCAAATTGGGTCGTCTGTTAATGTTTAAACGACCGAAATCTATATTCTATCTTTTTTACTTAGAAAAACTTTCGTGATTTATTTCAAGCATTATTATAAATACGGGATTTATCACGTACCGTCTTATCGGTGTTTCGACCGACAATGTTTCGGTTCAATTCGTGAACCTTCATCAGGGTGACTTCCGATAACGCTCCGAATAACGTCTCGCCTCGCACTGCGCGCCGTAGCCCTCTGCGCGCGAGTAGACGGGCGCGGTGGTGGGGATTGAGTCAACGATGGCCCAGCGCGTTGACAGGATGCATCATCATCATCATCACTGTTGCTCTCTTCGGTAGTTCTCGGTACAGGCAAACACACAACACTAACTATGTCTCTACCAGGTTCACTCACTTTTCTGTCGCTTGCATCATGAAGACATGGCGTCCAGGTTAGAGGTAGAACCCATCCTCTATCTCCATATTCTATCCTCTTTATTCTATCTATCTCTGCTTATGCCTTACTAGCGGTAAGCTAATCATAATGTCATATATTTTTCATTAAACGTTTCCAAACTATATAAAAATAATCAGATAATTTAATCTAAGATCGGTCGCTCGGGTCATCTATGATGGGGAGGTCTATGTTCAGCAGTGGACGTCCTATGGCTGTTATGGAGATGAAGTTGATGAAAAAAAAAATATTATGCATATTTAATTAACGGGTTTAAGTTTTAAGATTAATTAACTTTTGAGAGAAAAATAAATGAATATTCTATTCTATTTAGGTTTTCAATATAACTAGTGGTTCGCCCTGAACTGAGATCTCGCAAGTCTCCCGAAAAAAATATATATTACATTATTCATAATGTTTGATTAGTAAAATATTGCCACGAAATGAATAGCCAAATCACTTGACCCACATTTTCATTGAAATTACAAGTAACGGGGGTTCATATTAATTGGTTACGCTGCTATTCTGGGATTCACACTTTCCCTATATTTGTGTCACTAAAGCTACACGAGTACCAAATTTCAGTACGTGAGGTCACTGGTGCACCCTGTGAATTTCGTCAAAATTCCGTTTTTATTATGGCTAATAACCAAAAACTACAAGGATTAGACTAAAAATAAAAACGGGGTCGAAATGTACTAATGAAGACCTTTCATTAGACGTCCCATTATCGTATTTTAATTATCGTCATTTTTATTTTTTTAATACCTTTTGAAACCCAAATATCTCAAAAACCCCCCAACATTTTTAGCTCATTTAGTCACACCAGGATTGTACCATCACTACCTACCTATATATCAAATTTCACGATGATCGGATCAACGCTTCGAAAGTTATCCTGGGACAAACACACATACATACATACAAAGCCTCTTTTTCTCTTCCCTACTATGTATCCCACATGGTGGTGGGGTTAGCTTTCCTAGTTGTTCTTCTCCACTTCGCTCTATCCTCGACGTCATCATCAGAAACTTGGCACTCTCTCATGTCTTTTGAGACTACATTTCTCCGCCTTGTCTTGGGTCTACCTCTAGATCTTCGATCGCGGATGGAAAGTTGTAGTGCCAAATTCCCTACGTAGTCAGGTGGTCTCCTCTTCTCGAGACCGTATCATCGCAGCTGACTCTCCTGCATCTTGCCAGCGATGTCGTGTACGCCCAGGCTTCCTCGCACGTATTCGTTACGGATTTTATCGAGCCTGGTGACGCCGCAAATCCACCTTAGCATCTTCATCATACAAAGCCGATTTTCCAAAATTGATTTGAAGATTGAATGAATGAATGAATTAGGTTTTCAATATTAATTTAGAAATTATTGGTATAGTTTATTTTTTGAAACTCGGCTAGCTTCATTAATTGTGTTTACGGTACCTACCATTATTTATGGTCACTATAATAAGCCACAACTTTTGATAAACTTTTTATACCGATGTTAAACGTAATGAATGACATAATATCAATCAATCACGTGGCGAGCTGCCGATGATATCAAATTCAATTATAACTTTAAAATGGCTCCAAAAGCGGTTATTTATATCAAGTAATTTTCCATGCCACGGTATTTTAGATGATTAAAATTGAAGTAAAACACATTGAAAATACGGTAAAGTCACCACACAAAATAACTTTAGACTAAGGTTAATATCGCTACTAGGTGCTACGGAATATGTATGTTAACTTAAAAGAGGCTCGTTATCCTCATGAGAACAATGATTGTACTTTGACTTTTCTAATTTCGATATAATATCCATACTAATTAATAACATAATAACTACGTTCATCTGTTTGTTACGTTTTCATGACTAAACGGCTGGACTGATTTCGATGAAATTTTGTATGTATATACATTATTACCAGGATTGAGACATAGGCTACTCTTTACCCGACTGCGCAGAACGCAGGTTTTTACATAGATTAAGGTGAAAACCCGAGTTATATATACAGTATAATAAATATGAAGTGAAGCCAGTTATGCGAAGAATGCCCTGACTTGGTATTTATTTACGAACAGCACTCTCAAGAATGTCGAGAATATTTTCACTTTCAGAAAATGCAATATCAAAGATTCACGCCAGTTCTCAATAGAGATATAAAGTGTCGTTTTATGAGTCTGTGCAAAATATTCAGAGTTTATACGTCCCACGTTGGGCGACAAGCGTCGGCCGCCACGTATCTACCTGCTAGAGTACAAGCATAAAGAAATATCTATGTTTAATGTACAGACACTCTTAAAACAACACTCAGCTTGTTATTTTGAGCATTCGTGACACTGATTCTTTCTTGGTAACCCTGCGGATCAGTTTGAGTTATTTTATCTCTGAAAATGTGTTTAAATTAAATTTGGTCGAAGATTCGACCGACATGATCCCAGATGGATTTCAATGGATTTTAGTCTTGTCTACTGGAGTGGCACGCATGTCAGAGGGCGTCAGAGGGTTGTAGGCCCAATTCTAAAGTGTATCAAAAATCAAAATATCTATATCAATTGGAGCATTAACAAATGTATATAAGTATTCTATCAAATATCTGGTTCCCATAGTACAAGCTCTGCTTAGTTTGGGGCTAGATAGCACTGTGTGAAATGTCCAGCAATACTTATTTATTTATTAACTATATCAATTAATCAGTATACAGAAACAAAATGAAAACGGTGATACCCGCAAGGGTAAAATATTGTGTCGCAGGCATCAAAGCCCTCTTCCATAAATCTTATCGAATGTAGAGTTTCACGTTAATTAAAATATAGAGAAGCTAAACTTATATTTTAACAAACAGAATAAAAATACAGAGTAACGAATACAAAAATTAAGTAAATGTATGGAATAGTTATTTTTTTTCGCATTCTGTGTTTGTACTAATGTAAACGGTAGCTTTTCAATAACAGCTACCGTTTACATTAGGAGCTGACTTCTAACACAGTAACGTGGCATACGTTGATATAGATACATCTCACATAGTCTTTATACTTTGTAACTAGCCTAGCTCAATATGTATTCTCGTTCTTCTCAACATCTTTTACTCAAGAGGCCTGAGCATAAAACTTCTTTCTTCACTAACTCTCACTGCGACGGCTATCCGCTTGTGGAACTCTCTTCCAGTGGAAATCCGCAGGGCAGCCTCTATGGGAGTCTTCAAATCCAAACTCTTTAAACACTTCATCTCTCTTCAAGATACCCAACAAAATTGAGCACTGTATGTAGGTATTTTATGTATTTCGTTTATCTAAGTGTATTATTATTATTATTTATTTTTGTAAGTTTATTTTTTTTAAAACCTAAGCTAAAGTTGTGTTACCTCTCTATTTTCTATTCTATCTCTATTTTCTGGCACTACCACTTTCTCCACACTACACAAAGTTTAGTTGGAAGAAAATGCTAATTAGCATTAAGTTCGCCTATGTATTATTTTTTTAGTGCAATAAAAAAAATTCTAATCTAATCTAATATGAATTTAGGTACCTGCTATTTTTTCTTATGAGAATGACTAAATTTTAGATCAATCTAAGCCTGATTTGATCTTTCGTGGACAATAACTCTGTTTACCATAATGTTGATACGCACCCACGCAGTCGTCCCGTCGTCGTCACCTTCGATCGATACAACCTCTTCGAGTCCCCTTCGATATTGAATTTTAATGAGCAGTACAACTTAAACAAGGACGAAGTTCCCATCGAAACTCGGATGAACGTCTTCAAATGCTTTCAATACGCGTCTTTTAACTGTTGGGAGTTCTTGCTTATCTAACATGGTTACAATGTAAATGGAATTTTACTGAGTTCTTAGTTGGAAAGTTGTTAGCAATTTAGGTAATTGTTCTTCGCTCCAAGGCTTTTTGTGTTTGATTTGGTCCTGTTATTACTGATTCATGAAAGCTACGGCCGTTATATGAGTGTTAAGATAAATTGTTGATATATAAGGTGTTTCAATTGAAACTACAAATAATGACGAAGTATATTCTTGAAGCCATAAATAATGATTAAATGATGTTCTTTATAAATACCAAAAACTTTATTTTGAGTTTTAGCGCTTAACATGTAGGTTAGGGTCTTTGGCCGGGCTGGGCTATTGATTGGGCGAGGTCATTGAACTAGCGGGGTCTTTGAACGGCTCTTAGTAACTTTTTAGTAATCTGAGGCATCGTGAAATACGCTAGTTCTCTAATATTTAGTCGAGCAGTATTTATCGAGATTTTGATAATAAGATAAGAATATTTTATAAAGACATTTATTTTTTATTTTTTGGGAGGAAATCGTACCTTCAATATAATTAGTTTAAATTGCAACACATTCTATTGCAGATCAATTGTTTCTATGGCGTCTTGTTCGCGTTGAAATAAGACATTTCTATGTCACCGCTATTTTAGGAATTTTCATAAGAAAACGTATGGTATATTTTCTAAAATCAGAGCTGCAGACAATTTTTGTGTTATTTGCCTTAAAACTACGATTGTAATTTGGTAGGTACGTGAGTTGGAAAACATACCGTTTACTTGAGTGGAATATTAAGAAGTGGTTTGGTGTTATAATGGGAAATAAAGGTCGAAATGTATTATTATCGCCATAAACGCAAGCCGACGTGGGTGAAACTGCCTCCATTCCCCTTGAAATACATACCCACTTGCCAATTTAGAATTATAACACTTCTTGTTTAAAATTCATAGTGATACCAAAGATTTGGAAATATACACATTCATTATTTGTGGTTTGAAAACAATCAAAAATCAAAATCTTGTTATTCATTGAAATCAAAATCAAGGATCACTTTGAAACGTCAATGTTACTGCCTGTTTCTTTACTACCAAGCCAGGAAAGAAAGGCAAGCAACAAGGCTGGTTGTTCTTTTTAATGATCCTTCTAGAATACATACAATAAAGAAAATAAATTATGTCTAAATTGTAACATTTTTGAACGAGTTGGAGTAATTTCAATCTTAAGCTTCTCTATCATCTAAATAATCCAATATATTATAGTAGGGGTTTTTTATCTTGTTTTTGTAGATGGAATGTACGTAATGTTCGTAGATTAGTTTAGAAGTAAGTATCATCAGTGGCGTTTAAATTCGTCACAATAAAACATAGTTTAAACATAAGTCTTAGACCTCAATCTGTTTGAAATAATATTGAAATAACCTCTCGTTCCAACCAGCTATGTTTACACGCTCATCAAAATAATGCTTGATCGATATATTTCGCTATCTTTGTTCATCAGTAATCAAGCATAATGGTCGAACGGGTAGAAAGATACTCGAACAAAATAAAGGACTCCAGGCCCGTTTAATGATTGTAAAACCGATAGGTCGAGATCGTGAAATGCATCCAATCGAAAGATACAAAAGACAAGGACCCCATAAAATAGAAAAGGTCTTCCTCTTGCGAGCTGGGGTAGTTGCTTTGACTAAGTATTTGCATTTTTATGTTCGCTTTTTCGAGCCGAATAAGTCATTTTAGCAGTTTCACAAATTCTCTTTGTGTTGCAAAGTAACGTCGTACCGTTGGCTTAGCGTACACCAACGTTAGATTGACATTTTAGCACCCGGTATTACAATAACGTGTAAAATATTTTATACATGTTTTTTACAGAAGATTAAAAGCGAGTTGAGTCCAAAACAAATACATTTTATTCGTTTAGATTAGTTTATACTTTGAATATGATCTGCTTCCTATCACAATAATTCAAATTCTTTATTCTTTCAATTATAAATATTGCATAAGTATAAATAATAATTATAATAATAATTATTATTCCACCTAAAATTTCATGAATTATTGTAATTTCAAACGATTTTCGTCCACGGTAACTGTGTTTTTGCCTAATCTTTTTTAAAATTAAATGTGGAAATTTGTAATTGGCCCTAAGCATACATGTTTACTTTGCATGTATTTTAATATAATTAGTTTTTCTGTGTACCTAGCTGTAAGTTTCCTGAAAATAATTAAAAATAATAATAATAATTAATTAATAAATATTGCTGGACATTTCACACAGTGCTATCTAGCCCCGAACTAAGCAGAGCTTGTACTATGGGAACCAGATAACTGATAGAATACTTATATACTTTTTTTTTGTAAATACATACATACAATTTATAGAAAAACATCCAGACCTGGAACAAATATCTGTAGATCATGCAAATATTTGTTCTGAGGCGGGAATCGAACCCGCTACCTCATCTCAGCCGGCTATTGCTACGGAGGCTGTCAACATAGCATGTGGTTTGTCAATAAAAAATAGTCTATATCTCAATTCTATCTAATCTATATACCAATTTTCATCGAAATCGGTTCACCTGTATAGTCATGAAAATGTGACAAACAAAATAAGTCAGTACTAGTGAAAGCTCTTAGTGAGCATTGATGGAGTATCTTAAATAGTGCCCCTTTTTTATGAATCTCCCCGTATTTATTTAACCATTGTTGTGTTTAGATAACAAACCCTACAAAAACAACTTTAGGCTTGTTTTTATTTTCGAATGTCTAGACATTTTCACAACACGGTATCAAAGAAATTTTAATTAAGATTCTGTGCTTTTTCAACATGGGACTTGCCTCAAATGTTTTGCTTCTTTTCTTAAGTGGCTCATCGCTGCCTTTTTCTTGCCACGAGATTTTCTACCACAAGCATTTTAATTGCATCAAAAAAGTTATATTACTTAGTATTTCATCATGGCGCGGCGAGGCGTTGTATGTAAATTATAAAATGAAAAAAATTACGTTTCCTTGGAAGCAACGTCACCGCGCTCGTTTGTTATTCTGTTGGGCCAGAAGCGGCAATACATGAAACAACTGAAATAACGTAGTATGCGTAAAAGAGGTACTTATTATGTACCTCTTTTACGCATAAATGAAACCCGATCTGATTACAGGATACCGAAATAATAGGTAAGAATCTTGATTCATCATTTAATTGTGACACCCCTTATATTAATGTTTATTCAAAGTGTTTTGGTTCTCCTAAAGTAAATATAAAATAGAGAGACTGTTTAAAATGTATAAAGGTAAGTCCGTAAGTTTCTACAAAATCTCTTGGAATCGCTTCGCTGCAACTTTGTTTCCATGTTACAAGAATTAAAGCAAACTTAAAAGCTCCGCCGCGGCACGAGAACCCATTTATTCGAGTAAAAGTTGACTGAACATGATCATTTAACCTGTGCCGTTCCCCTTCCAGTTGTTAAAAGGAAAGCATTTTTCAGTGAGGTCGGGCCGCGACCCGCTGCAATTTGTGTTACTTCGCATCGCTCGACGTCCCTCGAACACAATCGCGGAATTTCGTACTTACAACGAAAACGCTATTTATTCCCATCCGTGCAACCGAAACAGCATGGACGTATCGTCCCTATTTAAAGTTTAAACTCCTCGACAAATTGTTTAAGTTCAAATTGCAAACTTTGTAATCCATTCTTAAGTTTCTTTCAACGGTAACTGCAAGCCTGGGGTCAGACGTACTTTGTCCAATAAAAACACCATCTTGATTGTTGCACGGATTTCAATGCGGATATTTTGAGCAAGCCCTCAATATTTTTGCTAAAAAAGTTGTGACAAGCAAGGTTTGCGAACGAAGAAGGAAGTTCGATGAACAAACTAAAACTGCCGACGCAATACGAGTTTTTCGTCGTCTCGTATCTCTATAATTTGAGAGAAGTAACAGCCGAACAAAAGTTCCAGGAAGTTATAGCGCGGGCTATAATATGAACTGGGAGTTGGAGTCAACATTAGTTACGATTGTGCTTCAGTGAGATTTGTAGAGGGCAATAATCCTACCCAATCTAATATTATAAATTCAGAAGTGTGTGTGAAAGTTTGGCATGAATGGGTGGATTATGTAGATTGCCTGAACGGATTTATTTGATTATGAATGACCGAGGATCGCTATTATCATTCCGTTGGAAACTTTGTATGTAAATTAGATCGAAAAAGTAGCTTTTGAATATCCGTATAAACCCAGCTTCGGACAATAATTTATCACGCTACAGCAACAGTCACTGGACGGGATTCTTCGTATCCTCTCTTTCGAAACGTATTACTCAGAGCCAGCCTTTTTAATGTGAGCTCCACATTTTTCAGCTAAATGGAACTCGATTTGTACAACTCGGAGCATATTTACTGTTATTTGACCTTCACTTATCTCAGAGATTCACTAATCTCGGAGTTTTCAAGTCCAGAGTGAATAGCTTTTTTTTTTCTTTAGTTTCTAGGCAAGCGTGCTTCATCTTCGATCACACCAACACTTACCACCAGGTTAGGTAGTGGTCAAGCGCTTAACTATCATAAATAAAAAAATGAAAAAAAACTTGTTAGTTTTAGAAAATTAATTGTTTTAATTGTCTTTGGGTACGGCAATTTGCTTTATTATAGGTATCTAAAATTCACCTTTTTTTATTCTTTGTATCGAACAGAGAGCTCAGAAGTGCTGACATAAAGAGCCAATGCTGTCGATTGGCTTGTACCGAGTGTAGCGACATTCGACAAATTGTGCCGAATGCAATTTATTGCTCGGATAAAGTCGGCTCAGAAACCTTTTCGAGATGTCTCCGACAGTGACGTACTCGATACTCAATCACGCTTTTTATTGGACTTTAACCCATCGATTTAACGTAAATTGATTATGAAAATCTGTCCGTCTTTATGGTTCGCATAGTCCTATTAATGACGACCTTTGGATCATCATGTCGCGAGTGAACAGGTTTTTTCTAGGCAAGCGTGTTCCATCGTAAATTTAATCATGGCTTACTATCAGGTGAGATCGTGATTAAACGCGAGCATATAATTTATAAAAAAAAACCGGTCAAGTGCGAGTCGAACTCGTGCGTCGAGGATTCCGTACCTACCTATTATAATAGCACAATTTTATTTATTTACCTTAGTTGAGGTTGGTGCCGATTAAGCTAGTATTTTAAATTGTATGAGCGCCCATACAACTCAGAGGACTATCTTTATTGGCGTCAACTATGTATGTATGAGGACACCCTTTAATTTTCAACTTATTTATTTTTGGAACTTTTCCTTTATTTGTGCTGTAAGATCCTGCTTTTTGCCAAATTTCGTGATTCTAGGTCAACGGGAACTACCATATAGGTTTTCGTCCCAAAACCTATAGGGTACTTCCGGATGACCTACAGTTGTCAATTTTGGGTAAAAGCAAGGTCTTACAGCACAAATAAAGGAAAAGTTCCAAAAATAAAAAAGTTGAAAATTAAGGTAAATTTTGGTACTTTTCGTGAAAATCTAAACCTTTTTATCAATCTTTTGAAAATCTTTTTATCGTGTTGACTCAGGACCCTGATTTTTATACACCTAATAGGGACTATAGACCTCAGTATCTGGTATAAATTTCAACTTGCTAAGTCCACCCGTTCCTGAGAAAATCGGTGGTGACACACGGACAGACGGACAAGAGAGTGATCTTATTAGGGTTCCTTTTTTTACCTTTTGAGGTACGGCACCCTAACTAGACAAAGGGTCGCCTATGGCCTAGTACAGGTCACGGATTATTTCCATAACCTTTTGCAATCACAACAATGCTAGAAAATACGATCCTTTGTTTCAATATACATACTACTAGTTCTCTCTTAGATTTCAGTCCATTGATTTCTCCTAAATGTTGTTAATAAGGCAAACACTTTAGAGAGTTACTGTTTATATTCTCGAGCCAATATTGATAGTATAATGAACGAGGCTGTTAATTAAGGATGGTTATGGGAGGCGGATGGTCGTGCGGGTGTATCTAAGTGCCTGAATAGGTTTATCGCGTGGGAGAAGTTTAATTTACTTTATTGTTTTGTGTAGTCTTGTGGTACGCGATATGTCCATGAAAATATCTCTATAATCGGAGACAAGCATCTTTAATTTGTGTGAAATCCGTTGTAGTTCGGTTGTCAGTTCGGTTGACCGAACTACTGAACTGATACTTTTTGGTTTTAATATCCCGGTTGGTATAAAGCACCGAACTATCAATACCCTTAAGAAGCAATTGTTTGGTTAGTAAGGTAAAAAAAACCTAAGGACCTACTGCCAACTAACACTCTGGACGGCAGTAGGTCGTTTTTAGGGTCCGGGCCAAAATGGTAAAAACGGAATCTTTAAGGTTCGAATTGTCCGTCGGTCCATCTGTCATAGCTGAGTAAAAAAAAATGAAAAACATTTATTTCGATGACCAAAAGAGCCAATATGGAGACATAATTTCAAAATATAGTCCAGCTGGACATCATATCAAAGAGATTGATTTACACATTCCAAAACAGTTTTTTTTTAATTTTATTTTGTACTGTTTTGGAGTTATGATGAAAAATTACAAAAAAATACCATTCCCCCCATATTTCCTAAATTTGCAAAGCGAGAGATCTGAAATAAATATAATTGACAGATACAATGATTACAGGAAAATTATAACGAAGTCTCTATGTAGAACAGTTTTGTATTAAATATGATTTTAAAGTTTTTTTGATTTACCGCTTACCGCTATATTACATTGTACAATAGTTAAGTTGTATTTTTCCTCATCGTACTTCTGTCTTTGACTTTTTCAAAAGCGATTACTACTCAGGCTCATAACTGAACTAACATAGGTTCGACCACCTCACCTCACTCCAGCCTGAGGTTACTTGACTTACCATATAGGCTGAAGAAAATACTTACCATGTAGGCGTATGGTAAGTATTTTCTTCTGATGCCGCTGAGAAGCAAGACGTGAGGTCATGGGTTCGACGACCGCAGCATCATGCTGATTTGCATGTTCCGAGTGATTTCATGCCCTCCTTGTTTCTTTGTTAGCTCGGCTCATTCTTAGAATCGTGATTAATTTACATGACAACATTGTATTTAATTTCTTATTTACTAAACACTTTTCTGCAATTAGTTAAGACTTGGAAGCTGTTGGTTGATATTGTGCATTTTATATTGTTTATTTTGTTTATTAAGGAATAACAAACAACAACAATATATATACATAAATGTATAACAGTTAGTACATGGTATATCATGTGTGAGCTATTGATACTGTAGTCCACGACGTTACCCACAGGTTAGATAAATACGTAAAAAGAAATGTTCCAGCTAGAGAGTGAGAGGGCAACATAATACTTAAGAGGTCAGTCAGGGGTCCTACTTCAAGTTTTTTAATGTTGGGTGAAAAAAACTAATGACTCGGCGAACGGACGAAATGAACATCGATTTTGTCTATAAATAAATCGAACTCTACTATCTGAAGGAAAAAATAAATGGGTGCATACGTGCAGGAGTGTCCGGCCGAGTGGAACGCCCTGAGATCGTGTTCGCGGTTGTCGACGCCTGATTAAATCTGTCGGGTGCAACAACATGCGGTCGGCACTCGGCAGGGACGAGCACACATCTCATACCCCGTTACTCCGCCCAGACCACGGCGATTAGTTTAATCATGGCCAAACTATACCGAGCGGACCGATTTGCGTGATCGTAACCCGAGGTCGACGGGCGGTGGTCACGATCGGGTCGACGAATCTCTTATTATTCGCCTCGAACGAACTCACTTTAAAAGTGTTTCCATAGAACCAGCAATACTCGTAAAAAGAGCGGTCCCGCAGCGACCGTCGCAAACTATCTCTCTGCGCGCCTGCATAAAACTTGCTAATTAACATACTTACTCGCACTCCCCCGCGCTCCACATTCGTATGATTAAAGACCCTCAGGGTGGGGTTGCGGTGAAAAATGAACCAAATAAATTGTGTTTCGTTTCGTCCGTTTATTCTATTGTCGTATTGAAAAGATGCTTATCGCTGTTATTTTTGAAGGGTGCGGGCGATGAGTGAAACGCAAATAACACGGAATTTCGTTATATTATTTGCTGCCGGCGAATTGGCGATAAGGGAAGGGATGTTGGTGGAAAATCTAATAAAACGGAATGTGCGAAGCTAAAGAGATTGGAAATATCGTGCGGTGGAGAAAGAAATTATTGCGAGGAAAAATATCGCCGCAAAGACCAGCTTCTAAGCCTTCCTTATGCCTTATGTTTATTCGACTATAATTTGATAAACATAACTTATCTTGATTTTTTTTTAAAGTGGTAATGTTACTCTTTAGTTAACGACCCCAGTAGCCTTTAACATTGTAATTTATTACACAAGTAATAAAAAATAAATCACACCGTAAAGTAATCGAATCCGTATGTAAACTCAATTTCGCTGAATGCGAAATTCTCGTATATTCATGAAATTAAATTGATATAAAACTAACGAACGCGAGCTCTTGTTATGAGGCATAAATAAAGTAAATCGTCCATTTACAGAGTTTTATGTGAAACAATTATACTTTTGTAAGGGTGATACCTACTTTCGCCAAAAAAGTGGTATTGACTAAAACAGTAGTATAAATTGAGCCGTGACATCCATTCCGTCACCATTTCGTTTTTTCATAAACATACAATGAGCTCTATACAAAAGGCCACCCCTTAATAATAATTTTCAGAACATAATGATTTTTTGTTGGTATGTTATTGACTCAATAAAAAAGTAGGACTTTATTTAAAAAATGGAAGGGCCTGGCATTAGGACATTGTTGGATATACTATATATACATTAAAAATCTATTATATATGCTGTAGTGCGCGACTACATGCCATATTTAACATAATAACAAAACCGCTTTTTCTGGGAAACAGGTCGAAATACAGGGTTTATTTTCGAGCGTGCCAACTCTAAAACCATATACCGCGAATTTTGAATTAATTTTATAGCAATAATTAGAGTAAATTTTCTTTTATGTCGCGTAGTCTAATTTTGTCAACTTTGGAATAAAAGCTAAAATGTTTTTAAAGTTTTTGCCATTTTGAACGCTAACCGAGCCGCAGTTCAATAAAACAAATTGCACCTACGAATACCTTTTAAGAAATTGAAGAACATAGTTGTGTACATAAGTACTTTGTTATTGTGAGTTAAGTCTAGGTTTAAGAGCTAAGTAAGAAGGATTCCACAATAAGTTAGTTCCATTTGTTAGAGTCAGAATAGAGTTATATTTTACCGAGAGGGCTTGTAAATGTTGTGTTTGCTCGATCTTTGCGCAAATACAAACAGCTGCTTTATTCATCTTCGGATAATATTTTGGTACTTTCTCTTGACGAATATAGCCGAAGGCAACATTTTAACAAATATGTAACTTACAAAGGAGATCGACGATCGCTTAAGTCGGACCCAGAAAAAATCGCTAAACGAACGACACAATATTGTAAAATATTTAAGTCTCTTTACCACAGAGTACTGCGTAGTTTTACGGTTGATTTCGACGTTATGTTTCATTTTAAGCAAACATTAATAAATTTTCTATTAATTTTTCTTTTTAAATACAATATACCTTGAAAAAATATCAATTGCGTGTGTGTGGCGTGTCCACGGCTAGGGTCACTCCAGGAATTTGTGGTCTTTGTTGATCGGTGTCTCGGTGAGTCTCTTGGACACAAATAATATCGCATTGTGATTCCTGGCAAAGCATTGCGAGGAGCTCGCTTTTGGCGTTCCAGAATCTTTGTTGATGTTGATGGATATTACAGTCAGAGCAGGTTTTGGGCTCTGGAATGGGTTGTTTTTAGATTTAGCCATTGTTGGGAAGATATTAGTCAGTTTAGACCCTGCGTTAGTCGTTCTAGTTGCTTCCAGGATACACCGCGTGGAGGATATCTTCATGCACCCCAAATGATCAATTACGTATTATATTTTACATAGTATATTTTACATATATGGCTTATAAAGGGTTATTTCTTTTGCTTAGGTCTAGTTTCTTTAAAGTTATATAGAATAGAAATTTTCTATCTGAATACAGTATTTGAATTTGGGTAATTGCGTGCCCGTCATCATTAATTTTAGGACTAACGTACAACGTTACTGAAGACTTTATAAAACTTATAATGAGATCTTGACTTAGTTTTCGCAACGATAAATTACTATTGGAATATTTTTTGAGGAACTTCTTAGTCCTACTCGATCCTTGTATCTACGCATTACATTACCAACGCAGGAGAGTTTCTTTTAGTTTTTCCTGTTTAAAAGCTACTTTGAATGTTTCTTATACTTTAAGTCTTCGCCTCGGGCGGATAAAATTATTGAATTTATCAGATGCTAGGCATACTAATCCATAATATTTTCTCTCTTAGGTATTTATTGACAAGGTTGTCCCCAACGGCGATACATTAAGATACAACAACCTTTGAGAATGATTCAGCGACGGATCAAATTATGGTTGTCAGGAGAAGAGTTTTGGATAGATTGACGTCTCAGATTATCAGCTTGTTAAAAGGATTTTTTGTTCAAAAGCTTAGATTTTCCAAATGTCTTCTCGAAAATACTTCTACCGCAACATATTGTGCAGTATTACTACAATTGTTTTTTATGTTTCACAAAGGCGGAAGCGAATGCGTTCGCATTATCTTCGCCTATGCATAGAACGATTTATCTTACGCAATTATTGTTTTTTTATTTATATATCGCATAAATATATTAGTGAATAGCTGTTGCCCGCGACTTTGTACGCGTTACACCACTAAATGTATAGGTAACCTGGAAATAAAGCTAAACTCGCTGTTGCAACTTGACTGGACATCCTATTGTTATCCCATGGAACCTGATGAGATAAAAAGTAAGCCTATGTGTTAATCCAGTTTATAATCTACGTGCATACTAAATTTCATAGAAATCGGTTCAGCCGTTACCGCGTGATTGAGTAACTAACAAACAAATAAATAAATAAATAAACGAACACCCAAACTTTCGTATTTAATAATTGTGATGAAAACTTAAGTTGTTTTCGATTTTTGTTACTTATAAATATATATGGATTCTAAACTCTTCAACCTGCAAACTTTTGCGCGAAAAACTTGAGTTTATACATAGCTTTTCAATTTGCGATATCGTTCCAAGAAAAATACGAACATATTTATGGAGCTGTATTTATTCCTATGAGGAAAATTGTCGATGCGAGTAAAATAGAATAGCACCCTGCCTATAAGTACACACTCATAACTAACATAATCAAGCAACGCAAAAAAAAACTAACATACATTTTTTTCTGTCTGTTTATTACTATTTTGTCTTACACATTTGTTCAATCAAACAGTCCAACGATGTGTCGTCCCTAAACCATGCGAATAGGAATTCAATCTCAAGCTACGAAAACGTGAAGCAGTGCTACGTAGTCTACATATCTGCTCCATTAGGCACTTGTCTCACCGCCGGCGATGAGCGAGAAGCGAGTAGAGCTAGAAACTAAAAACGAGTTGGCGAGCAGCGAGAACCGAGTGTGTATTTACTATAGTTGTCTCGCTGGGCTATAAATCGAGTGAGCGAGTGCGGCGGGCGATACTCATCATCTCACGGACGGCGTGTGTTCTGACCGCCAAGCGAGCATCGCTGAGCGCGTATCGCTGAGCGAGTATCGCTGAGCGAGTGTTGTAGTCGCTGCGACAAAATAGTGGAGAGCGAGTTCTCGCCGGCAGTGTGAACGGCCAGCGATCAACTATTAATATACGTGTCTTTTTTACTAACACGAAATCTATATCTTTTGTTCGTTTCTTGAGCGAGAAAATAGTTGATAGCTAATCGCTTACTCGCCTGCGGAGAGACAAGTGCTTTACGTCTACACCTTTTCTCATCTTTCTGTACTATGTAATAAAACACAATCTTGCTTTTTACTTATGTTATCATTCTGAGCCCGGCTTGCACAACGATCCCTAAACGTATTTAGCATCTAAACATGTTTAAATTCGACGTATTTGTTTGATTCGATAACTGCTTAAATCATATTTATCCACTATATATTTTTAGGCATCGTTGCGCAAGTCGCCCTGAATGTACTATACATTTATTTCCCTGTGTGTGTTTCAAATAAATAAATTTTCATAAATTTTTTTTAGTATATCAAGCATTCTTTGGCATATAAACGAGCTTATTTATTCAACTACACTATCAAAGCTTGTGTAAGTTACGTATGCATATTGCATAGTTGGTAAAAAATCTCTTGAACGCGTGAACATAAAACCTTGGATCGGTCTCGCATGGCTTGAGGCAAAGAACTTTGCAGTCTTAAAAAACTTGAAACTACTTCAGAATTTGGATACGGTTTTATTTCAGACACGAATCCCTATTTGTATAAAAGAATAACGGTTGGTTATTTGTTTAGTTCTCTTCCAATAAAAAAATATAATACATTTATTTGAAGCAATTATGAAGCTCACATAGTGTCACAGCACAAAAGGTATGATCCTTATTTTAAAAAGGGTTTTTGAGAGCATACCTATGAAAGCAATGTCTGGTGTACGGGCAGTCTACTCTGCCGGCTATCATTGCTAAGACTGTGTTGGAGCTGACCGCAGTCTTACTTTGTAAGTAATTTCAAATGGCAGTAAAGCAGTTGGACCGTTTCTGCGATACACACACTGAATTATTATAGCAGGGTCTATTCTGATGCCGGGTACAGACCAAGTGAACTACAGCAAGCAAGGCTAGCGAAGAGCTTCGCTGTAGCTCACAGCACGCCGTGTAGCGGTGTATTATTCTTTACAGATGGCTCTGGGAGTAGTTTCTTCAAACTGACATAAATGATTCGTATCTTTCAAGTGACATAAGCGTCTCATTTGCATCTGGATCTTAACGACTGGTTCTTACACCGCGCGGATACACAGCACAAAATACAAAAAAGATAAGATAGGTAGATAATTTGTTTGTCCGTGAAATGAAAGTAACTAGTGGTTCGCCCCGAACTAAGATCTCGCGAGTCTCCTAAAACATAAAAAAATATTCTGAGTACGACTAGCGCAACGATGCCTAAACGTATTTACTGGCTAAATATGATTTAGGAAGTTGTCAAATCATACAAATACGTAAAATTTAAACATGTTTAGTTGTTAAATACGTTTAGGGATCGTTGTGCAAGCCGGCCTTAATCTTTGACTATCAAAATAGTGCCACAAAATAAATAACCAAATAATTTGACCTACAGTTTCAATCAAATTACAGGTAACGGGAGTTCATGTTATGTGGTTATACTTTTTTGGGGTACAAATTGCAGTTATTCTGGATTTCAGACTTTTGCCTATACGTGTTACTTAAGCTACACGCATACCAAATTACAGCACTGTGGGTTTACTAGTGAATAATGTACCCTGTGAATTTTGTCAAAGTTCAGTTTTTATTATGGCTAATAACTCAAAAACTATAAGAACTTTACTAAAAATAAAAACTTAGTCTAAATGTACTAATAAAGACCTTTCATTTGACGTCCTATTTGACCTATTAGTCATATTTTTATTTTTTTACCCCCTTAAACCCCAATATCTCAACAACCCTCCCAACATTTTTAGCTCATTTAGTCACACCAAAATTGTGCCATCACTACCTACCTATGTATCAAATTTCACGATGATCGGATCAACGTTTCGAAAGATATCCTAGGACAAACAAATGTACATACATACAACGCCGATTTGCCCAAGTTGATTTAGAGATCTCGCTTCGCTCGATCAATAAAACTTGGCTTCGGTTATAATTAAAAAAGGTTTAAAAAAGTATATAAGTATTTTATCAGTTATCTGGTTCCGATAGTACAAGCTCTGCTTAGTTTGGGGCTAGATAGCGCTGTGTGCAATGTCCAGCAATATTTATTTTATTTATATATTTTATAATTGGATGACTCCGTGTCGTTTTTGGTCCTACTTGGCATCATGCTAGTGAACGAGACAACCAGTAGGAGTTGCGTAAGGGTAAAAGAGATGCAAATGGATCTGATACCTACTATCATAATGTGTCAGATCTAGATGGATACATACAATCTAGATCTGTTTCTGAGCTGCGATTGCTTCACAATCAAATGTACGCCAGAGCCAGTGATCCGAATGATACATTTCAGCGATTCGGATCTTAGTCTGGATCCAGATACAGATTATCCAATCTCAGCCAAAAGTCTTTTTTACCGTCTCTAACACCGAGTAAACGCGAGCGAAGGGTAGCGATGTTCGACAAGCGAGAGTGAACGCACGCGGAATAGTGCCAGATTTTTTGAGGTTTCTAGCCTTTGTCTCTCTTTGCGAAAAGAAGCAAGTAGAGACTCGATTTTTTTGCTTTACCTGCTTCGTACTCTAATTCATTTGAAATCGCGTCCCCGTCATCTTTTTTCATCGTTTTTATTTTATACTCATTATTTTTCAGTCGAGATTTTACGTGCGGTTTTATTGGTGTTAAGATCCACAATATGACGGACAGAATCGCACTCACCCTGATGAAGGTTCACGAATTGAACCCAAATATTATTGATCGTAAGACCAATAAACTGGTACGTGATAAATCCTGTATTTATAATGATAATTTAATGAAAATTTGTTCACGTCATATTATCTAAAATTCTAGATATGTAATATGACGTGAACAAATTTTTGTGTATGGACGTTGCACATAAAATTATTAGATTTTCCTTGCTAAGCAGACTGTGTGGATGGTTTAAAGCATATTTGAAGAAAACTGGCAGAGGTTCCTGAACATTAACATTTCCTCGTGCCCATTTAACCAGAGACGTGTTTCGACTATTTAAATAAGCCTATAACGACCGGGTTTTCTCAGATGCTAGCTAATTACCAGCCTTTTTCCATTGCAATGTACATAATACATAGTTGGGACAGTCAGCCACATAGTTTGATATTTATTATTATTGTATTTAATATAGTCTTTTCTTTTATTATCCCACCGGCCCACTTGATGGTAAGCGGTTACCGTAGCCTATGGTTGTATTACAAAAATCAGCACTTGCAACTGACATTTTTTAAAGAACCCCATACTAAATACGTAAAGTACACAAAGCAGAACACCATAAAATGAATAAAAACTAAATTCAAATAATAAAAGTGTTGCTAGATACGAGTAGCATTCTATAGCGAGGTTCGTAAGCAACATGATTATTACCTGAAGTCACATACGTGGAGAGGGTAAGATAAAAGACGAATAAAATTTAATAATACCATGCTACCACAAAAAAGTTAAACAATTGTTAAACACGTGTTTAAAAAAATCCTTTCTAATTTTTGTACAGGATTTTTTTAAACACGCTCTAGATTTTTAATATTTTTGTGGTAAGTATTTTACCTGTCTTTGACTGCCCATAATTCATTTCATTTCACAGATTACTAATAGAAAGCTAGAATGCTATTATTTTTTGAGATTTTAAGATGGTAATCAAAAAAAAATTAGACTGGTAAATTTATTTTTATTTGTAACGATCTTGTTACATATTTGTTGAGGGTTGTTAAATTCAAATTATCAGGGAACTTGTCAATCTTGTCAAAGTTTTGTTGTTTCGTGATTGATAATGTTTGAAAACGGAAGTTTATGAGGTTATTAAGCCTTCATAGATCTTCGTTTGACCACAATCTCACCTGATCGTAAGCGATGTGGTCTAAGATGGAGCATGAATACTATAGTTATACAATTACTATTTTTAGCGGGTCCGATTCAAAGTTTGAATAATCTACAGATATTTGTTCCGGGTCTAGGTGTTTTTCTATATATTATAAGTAAGTAAATACAAAAAAAAGTATATAAGTATTCTATCAGTTATCTGGTTCCCATAGTACAAGCTCTCCTTAGTTTGGGGCTAGATAGCACTGTGTGAAATGCCCAGCAATATTTATTTATTTATACTATAACTGTACTATGGCTGATGACCTCCGTGGTGCAGTGGGCGAATAAACGGCTGAGACGCAAGAGGTAGTTTTTTTTATAATTTTATTTATTTATAATAAGTTTAAAATCAAAATGTATTTTGGCGACATGACGCTTTCTAACGCTGGCTGAAACATCTCAACTAGACCACTTCCGAACCGATGTGTTGGCTTGTACCAGTCAGTAACCCCTCCGCGTACTAACTATAAGCTCACCTGTGCACATGCCGTGGGCGATACAATGCTGCTCATGTGATCCAGTCATCCAGTTCGTTCACTTGCACTCCCACACAGCACACGACACGACACTAAATACTCACCTAAAAGAGTACGAAGGTTGCCAATCAAAAACACAATGATACATTTTATTTTGGCAGTTAAAATATGTGGTATCACTGGAAGCCTAAGTATTTTTTGAAATTGCAGTGTTTTAAAGAAAGAAAGAAAGAAAAAACATTTATTTGACACACACACAGGACAGAACAAACATACCTACTTACATAAAGATTGTAAATTATTAAAAAGAAAAGAAAAATTATATAAACATAGGAAAAAACACATAATAGAAATTTAGTAGATAGGTATACATAGGTAAGGTACATACAATATGGTCTTCCGTGCTGTGTGGGCCAAACAGGCCCCATCTCAGCGTATTGCTGCCAACTATCCGAGGAAGGTAAGCATCGCTGGTTTTCAGATGGTATTGGGTAATATTTTATTCAATTATATTTATTGAAAAAATACGGGTACCTATGGCTACTCCTTTTGTAGCTTGTAACCTTGTCTTTCCTGGAAACTATTATAAATAAGCAATAATGAACCTATGGTCATAAACTGGTGTTGCAAAGTTCCCCTACACACGTGATGCCTCGTTCTATACGTCCAGTCGGAAGGCAAGTTGAATGCTCTCATTAATGCCCATTGTTTAGTGGTCACGCATCGCTGATGGATCGCTGACATGACAACGTGATTGACGCGAAAGCGAGGCAAAAGTTATTGTGGAGAAAGAAAACGAGTCGTAAAGTAGTAATTATCGTGACTTTTAGCCTGTGTAATTACAGGATAAAGTTTTTCTATGAGTTTTTTGATTAGTCGATCATGCTATTTCATTACAAATAAACGGTTTGTCATAAGTTTATCCTGAATATCCTTTGTTTAATGTTCTCAACTTAGCCATTTAGATAAAAAAGATAGAGAATGCAACTTATTAATTACTCACATAACGACAACACTTGTGAGTGACTGTAGTAGAGTCTGAAATGCATAAAACTAAAACGAAGGTGCAACATGCCGCAAAAGGCATTGTGGAATTGTAATGAGTCTGACTAATGAAGGATACTATAGATGGCACAACACTTAGGGGTTTGAACATTTTTGTAAGGAGGCTGGGATAGTCCCGACCTAGTCACACTTAACGCTTAAGGACATTATGTTAGGTCGTCTATATGTCCCCAATCCAAATACATATACAATTTTAGTTAGAAAATTTTCGTGATTTATATCAATCATTTTTATAAATAAGGCATTTATCACGTATAAATCCCGTATTTATAATAATGAACTTGTACATTATGTACAAGTTCAAAAGTGTAAAGCGATTTAAAAAAAAACTGGACTATGTAAAAGTGTTCTAACCCCTGAGCTGCAGATGAAGGTGCTAAAGTCAAAACGGTTAGACTTCGCCCCGAACTGAGATCTCGCGAGTTTCCCATAAAAACAAATATATATTATTCGTAATCTTTGACTATCAAAATAGTGTCACGAAATAAACAATCACATTACTTGACCTACAGTTTCGTCAAATTACAGGTAACGGGAGTTCATGTTAATTGGTTTCTTTTTGGGGTAGAAATTGCATTTGTACTAGATTTCAAACTGTTGCCTATATTTATGTCACTAAAGCTACACGAATACCAAATTTCAGCATTGTGAAGTCACTGGTGTACCCTGTGAATTTTGTCAAAGTTTTTTTATTATTATGGCTAATAACCCAAAAACTACATGGATTAAACTAAAAATAAAAACAGGGTTGAAATGTGCTAATAAAGACCTTTCATTGGCGTCCCACTTGGCCTAATAGTCTCATTTAATTTTTTTTTATCCTTTTGAACCCCATCTTAGCTCATTTAGTCACACCAAAATTGTGCCATCACTATGTATCAATTTTCACGTATTCAAACAAACATACATACATACATACAACGCCCGATTTGCCTAAGTTGATTTGGACAAGGCCTATGACACGTAATAGAGCTATTGTCAAAGTACAAAGACACTCCAGATGACTAAGCGGATTGCACAAGCATTCAAACAGACCACGTCTAGATTATTCAGTATCTGTTGCGTGGAATCGAGTCATGCATCTCGAAAGTCTCCATCAATCACTTCAGCGGCGTCAGGCGAGGAGGAAACAATACGGACCGTTACGTCACAATGCGATGTTACCACACAGTCGCACATTGTCATCGGCGAATAGTTCCCGCTATTGCGGATAGCCGGAGAGCTGATGGCACATTTGGGAATGGTGTTTTAGGCCACTTGAAATCGTAATAAATAACAAGTAATTTTTTAACGAAAATATAATCAACTTCATAAAATAGAAAATCATAAAAGTCACAGTAAAGCAAAGTACGCAATTTCGTTTACTTGGATGACATATTTCTTCCAGTTATTTTGATGTAAAAACCAAACTATTTAACCGATAATGATGCAATTTCAGAGTGGAGGCCGAGAACTGGCCATCGAAATAGGGGACGTCCACCAGCGAGATGGGTCGACGACATCCATAAGACCGTGGGTTGTACGTGGTTCAGACTGGCACAGGATCGGGAAGAGTGGCAGAAACAAGGAGAGGCCTATGCCCAGCAGTGGGTCGACACGGGCTGAGAATGATGATGATGGTGATGATGCAATTTCTATGGGACTGATCTGAAAGTAAATCCTTTCAAATAAAAAACTATTTTTAAATCGGTTGATAAATGACGGAGTTTTGAGCTAACAAACGTGAATAAATAAATACAACCGAGTTTTGAAACTCATTTTTTTTTGAAGTCAGTTAAAAATAGTGCTTTAACAATGAAGTGAATCTGAATCGAGAGTCGGCGTTTCCGGCTATTTCGCAACTCCGCGGTAGGAAATTTGCAAAGAAGATATCCAAAAATTTGTGTCTGGTATTTTTATTTCTGGATTGTATGAATGCTATACTTATGAATTCTATAAATGCTAAAAATATAATTAAAAAGATAGATAGATAATAATAATCTTTATTGCACACCATTAAAAATAAATAAACAAACAGAACAAACAAATAATGCTTAAATCATAGTTACAATGGGCGACCTTATCGCTAAGCGATCTCTTCCAGGCAACCTTTGGATGGACAGGATATATGTAAATAAACATGCTTAAAGCACAAAAATTTCAATATCTTTATTATTACTCCGAAACCGGAAACGCCCTGCCAGACGTTCAATTCCAGATTTACTACATAGATACAGTACTATTTTTTATGATGTCATCAGCGCTCGGGGTAGGAACTCATCTCATGTTAGTCTCACGATATGACGTTGACGCATCAAGATTATGATTATATAGAGTGGCTTGAAATTTTTCCCAGAATCACCCACCAGGCTTTCTTCGTGTAGCCTTGAAAATATTGGTTTTCAAAAAGTGCAATGAAATAAAATTATGAATTAATTAAAAGTAGATATTTTATAAATCGGATCATAAAGATACAAGTTACATTTACTTATTGATACTTATAGCGGATTAGCAAACTGAAGTAGCAGTGGACTGGCCATATATGCCGGAGAACCGACAACCGTTGGGTAAACGAGTTCTTGAGTGGAGACCGTGTCTCGGAAAACGTAGTGTGGGGCGCCCCCCCCCCGGCTAGGTGGAGGAATGACATAAGAAAGGTGGTGGACAGAAATTGGATGAGAAGAGCCGAAGACCGGGCGCGTATTGGAAGAGGCCTATGTCCAGCAGTGGACTAATGTGGGCTACTACTTACTAGGTCGAAGAACTGACGGCCTTTGGGACAGAAAGGTTCTCAAGTGGAGACCACGCACTAGAAAACGTAGCGTACCTCGGCCCCCCACTAGATAAAAAGACGACCTGATAAATGTTGCTGGGAGCCGTTGGGTGCAGGCCGCACAAGATCGGTCGCTCTGGAAATCCATGGGGGAGCTCTATGTTTAGCAGTGGGCGTCTTATGGCTGATATGATGATGATGACCTACTTACATAATTAAAATACGAGAAAAATACACACGAGAGAACGCCTTCAAGAGAGGTGTAAATAAGGCATTATGATTTAGGCAACGCGACTGCAGTACCTCGAGTCCTGCAGGAGTTTATAGGCGACGGTGACTACTTAACATCAGGAGGCCCGTCAGCTTGTGTGTTTAAATATGTAATATAAAAAAAAACATATCCTTGACATAGGTGAACGGTTTATATGGATTGTTATCGTAATATCAGCAATATTGTTACATCTCATCATTAGCCCACATTAGTACACTGAACGCGGGCATCTCCTAATACGAGGCATGCCTTTTAAGTTTTGTCGTTTGAAGAAAAAAACACAACTAGAACCTTATAGTACTTTTTATTGTTTTTCAAAGTATTCACCGCGTAGCTTAATACACTTTTCCATTCGCTCAAACCAGTTATTATAACATTTATTCCACTCTAAAGTGGGGGTGTTCAAAATGGCTGACTTGAAAGCGTCGACTGCTTTCTTCACCGGACTGGAACCTTTGACCACGAAGACTTTTCTTAATTTTAGGAAATGTAAAGAAATCGTTAGGGCTTAGGTCAGGACTGTATGGAGGATGGTCAAGAATTTCTACTTTTTCCTGCTTCAAATACTCAATCGTTTGACGAGCGCTGTGTGAGCTTGCGTTGTCGTGGTGCAGGATGATGCGTCGCTTTGAGTTAGATTTTCGAAGTTCGGCGATGACTTGTGGTAAACAAACTGTAGTATACCACTCTGCGTTAACTGTTCTACGATCTTCAAGTGCAATAGTCGCAACATGGCCGGTTTTTCCAACGAACGTGGCCACCATCTTCTTTGAAGTGCTTCGAGAACGAACAACTTTAGTCGGCTTTGGCTCGACTTGAAAGACCCAGATTGTAGATTGTTGTTTGGAATCAGGATCGTAGGCATAGATCCAAGATTCGTCACCACTTATGATGTCGTAGACGTGATTTGACTCCCCTCGGTTGAACCTTTGCAGAGTTTTCTTACACCATCTGACGCGGGCCGCCTTGTGATCGTCGGAAAGCAGATGCGGTATCCAACGGCAAACTAGCTTTCTCACACCAAGCGCTTCATGCAAGATCTTCTGAATGGTTGTCCCTGAGATGCCTAATAGAGCCTCTATCTCTCGATACGTCACATGACGATCTTCGAGAATTAGTTGTCTCACAGCAATGATGTTATCTTCAGTGAAGGCGGATTTTGGGCGTCCTTCGCGAAATCTGTCACTAACACTAGTATGTCCACGCTGGAATTCTAAATACCAGCGTTCGACAGTCCGCAGACATGGGGCTACATCACTGAACACAGATGTTAGCTCTTCTAAACACTGAAGCCGTGTCAGGCCTCTTCTAAAGTTGTAGAAAATTATTGCACGAACATTTTCCTTAGAAAGATTCATTTTCGTACGTGACCTGACAGATTCAAATCGAAACTGTGACTAAACAATAGCATTAATCCTAATACTTTCAACTGTTTTGAGATTCAAAATGTAAACACATTCGAATATAGAACAGTTCCAAATTCAAAATTGCCGGAAAATATGGAAACGACAGAACTTAAAAGGCATGCCTCGTACGTACCACTAAAAGTCTTCAGCTGATGATGAGGATAATGTGCATATGTTTTTTTTTATTCAATTAGCCAATTATTACGACAATTTATCAATTACACTAATTGAGAAGACAACAATAGAACACAAAATTATAAAAATAAAACGAACAAACACACATGATGGAATAAACAAATCAGTAATATTATAAAATCAATTATACATGAATATTGTGACATAAAAATTTAAATTAACATATAATAATAATAAACATATACCAAGGGCAGTCTACAAAGTGCACTAGTGAATCAAAACACTCATACAACTCCCTGATTAAAAAAATACTCAGAACGCACTGCGGGTACAGAGTAGACATAACAAACGGTGCAATGATTAATTGCCTACTACCAGTTACCGTTGATTTATGGAAACAGTTCACGAATGCGAAATAAATAATATCGAATGTGAGCAAGTTTTTTTCTGTAGCCACTGCGTTAAGCTTTATTTTAACGGTGAGTGGTCTTGTGTTGTCATAGATATAATTATAATAAACTAGCTTCCATCAGCGGCTTCGCACGCACGGTTTATCAATAATAAGTAATCTAGGTCATGTATCTATGTACAAAACTTCATCGAAATCGATTCAGCCGACGTGAAAGCTTAACAAACAAACTCACTTTCGCATTTATAATACTCGTACTAGTATGATAAATAAATAATGCTGGTAAATTACATACAGCGCTATCTAGCCCCAAACTAAGCAAAGGCTGTAGAATCAGATGACTGATAGAATACTTATATACTTACATTTTATATACTTATATACATATCTTTATGCCACGGCGGACGTCGATATGGTCAATAGATTAATAGAATAGATCAATAGCTAGGTCAATAGATAGATAGAAAATTATCGTCTAATGTACTAGTAATGTATGACATAAGCGAACTTAATGCTATCAAGTATTTTCTTCTAGCTATCGTTTCTAGTGGAATGGGGGGTAATTTCTATAAAAATAGATAAATGTGACAAACGAAACTTAGTCAATTGGACTTACCAACTACCATATAAGTTTTGAAACTATCATGGTTATACACTATTTGTACACTAAAAACTCATAAATTATGGTAAATAAAATGTAAAATAAAGTGCTTAATTTTGTCTACGGTATTCGTTTACTAGAACGGCATCTTAAAAAATAACCATAGGAGACGCATTATAGGTCGGTGCAAACCAAATGCTTCTGCGTGGCGTGTACGTGACGTGACCGTGCACGCAGCGGTTGCAATATATGCCATTTTAAGGCGTGCGTGGCGTTATGACACGCTTGACCTTTAATTAAATAAATAATGCTGGACATTTCACAAATTCAGCGCTATCTAGCCCTAAACTAAACAAAGCTCGTACTATAGGAACCAGATAACTGATAGAACACTTATATATTTATTTGTTTTTTGTAAATACATAAGTACCCATAATATATAGAAAAACAACCAGATCCGGAACAAATATCGTCTCATACTACAAATTATTGTCAGCTTTAGAATTTCTGGATTCCAATGCTATCAAATGCTTACGTATCGACATGAACAATTTTCTATGTGGATGCACTGCATATGGTTTTACAAAAATATGCAAACAAAATAAAACTTTTCTCTCAAAGCAAAAACGTGATTTTTGGGGGCTCGCATTTCACTTTTATTGATCAATTTTGTTCATACCGTTGTTTTACGGACGCGACTAAAAAAAGTCGTAAAAATAACTGATTACACTAATAGAATCGGGTGTGGTATTTTGGCCTACACTCCCTCATCTTTAGGGGTCTTCATGTCGCGAAACAGGTTTCTTCTAGGCGAGCGTGTTCCATCGTAGACTGCATCGTCGCTTACCATCAGGCGAGATCGTGGTCAAAAGAAAACTGAAATTTTATTAAAAAAACAATGTATTGAAAACACAGGTGCTTAGGAATTATATGTAACCTGAGAGAGGGCGATTCGAATCATTAAATTAAACAAAAAGCCTACAAATAAAGTCGAATTCCAGCTATTTTTTTAAAGAATGATTCCTAATCTTAATAGCCCGCCTTGACACCATCTGTTTCTTGGGCCTACTTTCTTCATCCTGACCTTTTCCCACATTACGTGGGGTCGGCACAACATTTATTTTTCTTCCATACCTCTATCAGTCGTCATTTCCGTTGTCACTTCTTTCTTACCCATATCATTCTTCACACAGTCCATTCATCTCTTCTTTGGCCTTCCTCTACTTCTATATCCATCCACATTCATATCTAACACTCATTTAGTCACATGATTTTCTTCCCTACGCATGACATGCCCATAACACTTCTTGGCCTACTTTAACATATATTAAACAAGACTGAGCTCGGTTATTACCTATGACTGTGTATCTTGGTAAAACACCTGATTTTTACCAAGTGTTTCTTCCGTAAAAACATTAAAATTCACAATGTTATAGAACAAACATCTTGGGCGTAAGTGAGTACAATGAGGTCGTTATAGAAAAAAACATAGTTGTTGTGAGTACAATGACCCTGTTTCGGGTTAATATACATTTTCCGAAGCAGCCTGTACAGGTCGAGTAAGTCGCGGCACGAGGAGGTAATGTTATTCATCACGACGACGTGGCGACGCGGGTAGACGTGTCAGAGCCTCCTGGGTGCACAAACCCAGTTAGTACTAGAACTGAAACTCCACAGGAGGTAGATAACGCCGTTATATGACAGTCTCTGTCAATGGGGAGGGGGACAACAATACGATTTATCTGCTAATAAATGAAGGCCAAAAATTTTACATTATGGTGCTTTTAACCTGAATGGGGTTCATTGTCATCAAATACATGAACAATATTTGTTTCACGATCATTCGGATTTTTTATTTGAGTATACAGTTGGGAATAATCTGCTGTTTGCGATGAAAATGTTGTTAATTACCTGTTGTTGATTTATATCAAGTCTAAAGTCGAGCATCTTGCACGTTTAAGATAGGTCTTGAGGCGCACGCAAAGCCTAAGAAACAGATGATTTATAAGTTTAATACGAAATTTATGATTTTTTTCCCAGCTAAAAAATACATATTCCGGAGCATTATGATACGGACAAAAAATTAATTATTAGATGGGGCTGTCAGTATTTTCTGGAAGCAAGACGTCGGCGTCGTGTAGATGAGTCCACGGACGTGCGTGACTGGGTTTGAGAAATTGCAAAGGAGTATCTTATCTATCGCATAACGATATGCCAGATCCTGCCCGGTACCGATGACGTCACCAGTCGCCATGTCAATAGGGCAATTTAGACGGTCGTAAATTCCGGCGGCTTTATCGCCCTGGCCGAACGTAGGGCAAACATTCACAAACCTAGAAAAAACAGTTGGAAATAGGCTTTCCGAGATAAGCATGTGCTGTCTTGTCGACAAATTGTAGAATATAGTAGAACTCTACTAAACTGAAGGCGTAACGTAACCAAATCTAGCCCGGCTTGCACAACGATCCCTAAACGTATTTAGCGAATAAACATGTTTAAATTGGTAGTATTTGTATGATTTGGCAATTCCTTAAATCATATGTATTTAGCCACTAAATACGTTTAGGCATCGTTGCGCAAGTCGCCCCTGGTTATTAGAGTTTCGTAGTCGAGCCCTTATAGTTTCGCCATATCCGTCTGTCTGCCTGTCTGTTCCTCCGGAGTTATAGTTATAAATCCCTTGTAATTTTAATAAATAATCAAATTGCATTTTGTTTGTTCATTGTAGGTAAATTGCTTTGTTATATTTTTCCTATTTGTCATTATAAAGAGCTTGAAAGGTGTACACTAAAGAATTATAAAAAGGAGACAGATCTATGAGTAAAATAAGTTTTCAAAATGATTTTTTATGGGGAAAAATTACGTTATTAACAATAAATATTTACATGACTAGAATACAGAAGAATCATCTAAAGACCGTTGCAAACGATCTATAGATAGCTCAATAGATCCAGATCACTACCAGGCGGAAGTGTCCCCAAGATTGGCTGCATTGCCTAGCTGAATAAATAGCAATGCTTATGCGTTGACCCAGATAAGCGGCAGCTCTCGGATAACGCGTCGCTTCGACCAGACGCCCAGAACGAATTTTGAAAACGCGATGGGCCCTGGCTCCCCATGGACCCAGGGTCTCGACCCCAAATGGCCATATTAATTTCAGATTTATCACTTCCCAAACTTCGGAGATAGGGAGGGAACTGTATTTTTTTCATTATTTTATATTGTACTTGTACAAAATAAATAAAAAAAAGGTTTATGAATGTGACCTAGTACCACACTTGACCTAGTAACCCTATTTTGAAATTTTGCTCCCTACGATTTTGACTCTTTTAGCCATGAAAATAGTTTTGAATTTTGCTACTTGCTATATAGGTAGGTCAGTATTATTTCTAACTATTCCAAATTTCAAGCAGTTAGGTTCCGTAGTTGCTGAGAATAGCTGTGACAGAGGGACGGACGGACAAAGTTGCACCATAGGGTTCCGTTATTACTAATTTGATCCGGAACCCTAAAAATTTACGCTAAAAATAAATATGTTTACCAAAATGATTATGAATGGTTTGACTTTGACTTCTTCCTTAAAGGAGAAGCTGGCAAGAAAAATGGCACAATAAAATCAGTTCCCGTGATATCTTGTGATTGATGCCGGGAGCTGGTCCCGTAGTAATTGCGCGCCTCCATCATTTATATCGTGGTCGCTTAGTCACCTCCCGGCTAGCTTGATAAATATTTATTGTGGAGCTAATTACGTTTTTCAGAGTTCCTTAACTTACAAGAAAAAACTTTGTGTTGTTGGCAAGCACTTTAATATGTTTATGCCTGTTTTAAAGCGACGAAGGCTGAAAGAATCTGAGATCACCGAGGTATTTTTTTTTGTTTTTGGTACAGTTTTTTAAAGATTTTTTTATGAACTCTAGAAACTTCCTGCCTGTAACGCCAAAAACTTCTTCCTTTATAAAGGAACGCCATCACCAGTTTTCCTCGCACTTATCCGTTGCATTTATAAATTATTTTTCAAGGGATTATGATGCATGGACCCAACATAGTAAATTTTCAGAAGAAAATGTACGAAACTCACAATGCTTCTCTGTGCAATATTGCAATTTTGATTTAGACCTTATTGTCATGCACATACCGTTGTATACGCTAAATAATTGAATAACAATGGGATTCGCTCTGTGCCGTCAGTCGCTAATCTAAATAAACGAAGATTGCGGAGGCGTTATGAGTTTCCCTATAGTAGGTAGAAGAGAAATGGGCTTATTACCCTAAATATGTTCTATATCATAGAAGGCCAAGGTCTATTTTCGTTTGCTATTTCGTTAGCTATTTGCTGTATTCAGATGCAACATCTGTATTGTGTAAGTTAAGTAAGTGCATTGAGCATTGAAATTGCTTTTACTAAGAATAGTCTTCTATTTTTCTTCTAAAAGGATCCAATTGGGATGGGCCGCGTTCGGCAAGCTGGACGACATCCTTAAGTCGCCTAAAACTCCACAGAGTCTGAAGACCCGCTTATTTAGTCAATGTGTTCTGCCCACCATGACTTACGGTGCCGTGACGCTCACGCAGAAGGCTGTGTGCAGGTTAAGAGTTGCACAGAGAGCGATGGATCGTACCATGCTCGGCATCAAACTCTTAGATCGAATTCCAAATGTCGAGATCCGTAGAAGAACGAAGGTTCATGACGTTGGGAATCGAGTTATAGAGCTCAAAAGGTCTTGGGCGGGACACTTGGCAAGACGTGGTGATGACAGGCGGAGTAGGGTAGCGACTGAATGGTGGCCGAGGAATGGCTGTAGAAGAGTAGGACGTCCGGCAGCGAGGTGGGTGGACGACATCGTTAGAGTCGCGGGCCGTCAATGGGTGAGACAACGCAGGATCGTGGCGGATGCCACAAACTTGGGGAGGCCTATACCCAGCAGTGGGTGAAGTCGGGCTGTGGATGATGATAAAGGATATTCTCTATGTCATAAAGTTTAGGACTATTTACGCTTGCTAAGTATACTTGCTCCTCTGGCTCAGTGACCTGGTCGCCGACCACAATCTTTTAGAAAACCATCATGTTTCAAGAGAGTTTTGTTTCAAGCTTGTAGCAACATTACTTCGATTTGAACCACAAAACTTTAAAACATTACTGTTATAATCCTAATAATGTTGTATATTTCATGCTTTCTAGTGATTAGGTACACCACGTTCAGTATAACATTGCTAAAATAAACACGATTTACTTACTTTTTAGGATAATTTTACGCTTTATTTAAGAGGAAAGATTTGTATGTTTGTAACGAATAAACTCAAAAACTACTGGTCCGATTTCAAAAATTATTTCACCATTAGAATGCTACATTATTCCTGAGCAACATAGGCTACTTTTTACCCAACTGCGCAGAAGGAGGGTAATGTTTTTATTGAAAAACTACGCTTGCGAAGCTGCGGATTGGTCAGATAGTTTATGTATAGTTGTAGAATAGTTGTAAAATGTTGTGTAGGTGTAGAATATGGGGGGGCAATTATCTTGAGACATCATTCCTTCAGAAGTGGTAAACCAATTTAATTCTCCAGAGTACCCAGTAACCTAACTATTTCGATGTTGAATAGTACCGTTGTTTTGTGGCCATTGTCTAGTTATCTTAATAAAGGTTTATTCCAGTATAACTTACCGCTAACAAATGAAGCAATGTATTATGATAATGGAGGTTTCACTATATTTATATAGGATAGGCCTTCTGGGAGATTAAAACTGTAGTAATTAACAAAGGGGCGAATATCTTATACCTGTATTTTATATGAGATGACTCTGGATATAAATTTGGGGCGTATAAAGGATTTTGCTTTTTAATTAACTATCCCTTGCTAGAGGATATGGATATTCATTCTCATCAACATTTCAGCCATAGAATGTCCATTAGGCCTCCTTCATAGAATACCAGAGCGAACTGTGCAGCCTGCACTCAAAGCCTTTAGGAACCTTATTCAGGTCATCTTCCAATCTAGTAGGTAGAGGTTCGTGCTGCACTGCGCTTTCCAAGACTTTAGAAGTGGCAGTAGAATAACAAGGATTTCTCTGAACATAATACCAATCTTAGTAAAATCTATACAAATATTATGAAGAGGTAAATTTTGTAGTTGCTTGTAGGGAGGGGTAATCTCAGGAACGCCTGAACCCATTCTGAAAATTCTTTTCCTGATATGCTTTATTTTACCGTCAGCTTGTGAGCAATATGGACTTCGCAAAATTCACTTATGGTGATACTAAACATGTAATCTTTTCACGGCAATATTTAGTCGGTAAAGCCTAACATCACTGTTCGTCATCACAACAATCAATCCAAAGGTCGCCACAAACATCTGTCTGCACTACAATGCTGAGTTTGCATTTTCTCATGTATCGTTAGGCTATCGCTACTCTTGGTTGTATTTCACCCTTCTTTTATATGTACCTACTTATTGTATTTTATATAATGTACGTACCTATTTATTATTAGTATGGAATATTTATGTACTACGCTATATTATAATGTACCTAATCCATTGATAAGTATTTATATATATTTATTTACATATTTTGCTTATGTAAGTACACTGTATATTCAATATTCCATTATTTTTTATTAAAATCTACCGTCCTATAACGTTCTCGTGAAACCCAGTCAACCCAAAGATTGTCTGGAAGAGATCGCCTTTAGCGATAAGACCGCCACTTCTATTTCTGCGTGTATTGTTATTTGTTTTTTATTGATCGAGCGAAGCGAGATCTCTAAACCAACTTGGGCAAATCGGCGTTGTATGTATGTATGTATGTATGTTTGTTTGTTTGTCCGAGGATAGCTTTAGAAGCGTTTATCTGATCTTCGTGAAATTTGGTATATAGGTAGATAGTGATGGCATAATTTTCGTGTGACTAAATGAGCTAAAATGTTGGGGAGTTGTTGAGATATTGGGGTACAAGAGGGGTGAAAAAAAAATGAAAATGAGACCTTTAGGTCAAGTGGGACGTTAAATGAAAGGTCTTCATTAGTACGTTTCAACCCTGTTTTTATTTTTAGTTTAATTTTAGTACTTTTTGAGTTATTAGCCATAATAAAAACAAAACTTTGACAAAACTCACAGGGTACACCAGTGACCCCACAGTGCTGTAATTGGTATACATGTAGCTTAAGTGACACAAATATAGGCAAAAGCCTAATATCCAGAATAACTGCTATTTGTACCCCAAAAAAGCGTAACCAGACTACATGAACTCCCGTTACCTGTAATTTGAATGAAACTGTAGGTCAAGTTGTTTGGTTATTTATTTCGTGGCATTATTTTGATAGTCAAAGATTACAAATAATATTTTTTTATTTTAATCGAAGACTCGCGAGATCTCAGTTTGGGGCGAACCACTAGTATTGTTTTATAATTTAAGTGTGATGTACAATAAAATAACGCGTTATCTATCTTTATATAGTTATATAGGGTGTCTCAATAAGAGTGCACTTTTTAAATCTTGTGTAACTTTTTTTTTAGTTTATGTGGCAACTCTGAAATTTGACAGCTGTCACCTATGATTATTCCGATTAATGGAGCGTTACACAAAAGAAGAACTTAGTTATCATTGTGAAAACACATTACAAAAAATGGTGAAAGTTACGCTGAGACAATTCGAAGAGTAGTCAAAACATTTTAAGAAACTGGGTTGGTTGTGGACTATAAGTCTCCTCTGCGTCGACGTACCGGTAGATCTCTTGAAAATATAGGCTACTTTCATGGCGTCTGGAGTATCCATGTTTAAATCTTCTACCGTGTAGGTATTTCAGCACAATAGCAGTTGTTGCATTGACTATGCAGGATCACCACAGTCACACAGCATTTGGATAGGATCCCTGGAACTCCCATTTGCACATGTTGACTCTGCAGCGACCAACCTTTAGCTGAGACGCATGAGCTTGCGGGGTCGATTCCCGCTGTGGGACAAATGTTTGGATAATCTACATATCTGTTATATTTTGTTCCGAGTTTGGATATTTTTCTATATATTTATTCACAAAAAAATATTTATTTATCTGATTCCCATGTACAAGGAGGGTAGATAGCGCTGTGTGAAATGTCTAGCATTATTTATTTTAATAATACCCGTAGCAACACAGGTTTATAATCAACTTTGTAAGCGTTGTCAAGGCTTTACTCTGATATGAATACTAGCTAGCGCTAAGATGTAAGCACTAAACCGCAGGTGCTTTACGTATCTTGGAATAATATGATTAATAATGCATGTCTGCTCGAATTGAATACCTAATTACTAGTATAGTTAGCGTTTGTCTATAAACCAGACTCAGTGAGTAGTAGTGAACCTGCAAGATATATTATAGATCCTTAAATAAATAATGCTGTACGTTTCACACAGCGCTATCTAGCCCCAAACCGAGCGAAGCTTGTTCTATGAGAAGTGATAGAATACTTTTTTTATTCATTATTCGTCATATCAGCTTCAGGACGTCTACTGCTGAGCATAGGCCTGTCCTATCAATTTCCAAAGCGATCAGTCTTGTGCGGCCTGCACACAACGACTCCCAGCAACCCTAATCAGGTCATCTTTCCATCTAGTGGGGGGGGGGGCGTCTTATATACGCTGCATTTTCCAGTGCCTGGTCTCCACTTAAAAACATTTCTGCCCCAACGGGCATCGTTCTTTGAGCTATGTGCCCTGCGTACTGTCACTTCAGTCTGTTAAGCATTTGTGCTATGCTTTGGTTTGCATACGAATCTCCTCATCTCTGATTCGAATTATTCATTAAAATTTATTCTTATAATATAAGTTAAAAAAAAAATCCATTCCCGGAACAAATATCTGTAGATAATGCAAACATTTGTTCCGCGGCGGGAATCAAGCCCGCAACCTTCTGCATCTCAGCCGGCTTCACCCACAGCGCCACGGAGGTCGTCAACTAGTAAAGAAAGAACTCATAAAATAATGTGTGATATTTAACGAGTTTCAACGGCCTACAAAACACTTCATATTATACGTATTGATTAACTGCAAATGTGACATTTCACCTCACAAAGGTGTTTTTCAAGAGGCACACGCAAAGTTATTCGTTACATAGAATAAGTTAAATCACGTAGCGCATCGCTGATGTCAGCCAGCTATATCTATCTTTCAAGATTTTTAACACCACAAAAATGACTTATGGACTAAAGATATTTTTTGTCGATAGTTGATAAAAATTAAATTAGAATGCAAGCATTTTTATGTCAAATTGTATAAAAAAAGCTCCGACGCAAGACTGGAGTTTACTCCTTACGAACGATTATAAAATATATGAGGGTAAATGAACGCATTTTTATATTACTGAAAGCATGCATATACATTTATTTATATTAATTATGTAATTATAACAACATATTATAAATGGAAACGTAGAACTCTTGACACGCTAAGAAGAATTATGTAATTTATATTTATCTAAATACATTACATAGTCATGGAAACATAAAAAAACAAGTGTCACCATGCAGCCGAGATTGCTCTGTTCTGGGAGCTGCGCCAGATAAGTTGCGCACGAACATAACGAAGAAAGTTTGATTTTATACCCCATAAATTTTCATACCCGGCTAAGCCCGGGCTTATATATGAAAATCGATTCTTAAGGAGTAAACTCCAAAAGCTGTTTTGACTTTCGGTGGGGAAGACATAAAATTCGCATGTATAAGCCCAAAATCAGATGCTAGCTAAACTGCGCAAATAACGCCTATTCATAACTAAACAAAAATTCAAATTGTTCCGCCCTTTTTGCGTCAAGAATTTATTTGCATTTTATTAACAATTTTAACCGTTGCAGTAAATATTTGCTTGCACACATTGTGCATGGCAAACAAAGTGTGGAAAATGTGAAGATGAAACACTGCAAGTTTCTACTAGCCACAGCATTGTATGTGAATGTCGTGTTTGTAAACGTACAAAGTCGGTTATTTAAATTAAATTTAGCATAATAGAGCAAAGCGAAGGCTTTCGCATTAGCCCAGATTCCGAGGATAGTGAAAAGCTTCATTTTGAGTGTTTGCTTTTACATTTACTTGCCCACTAGAATTTATAAACTGAAAAACTGGACAAAGGCTCAGCCTAAACAATATACATATAAAATACACTAAACACTTTTAATTCAATGGTTACCTGTTAAAAACGCACAAAATGTGGAAATATATCCATCTTTAATGTTAAATTAAAGTCATACAATCAAAGTTATAGCTAATATTAATTTCACGTAAAACCACGCGGATCTTAAAGAAATGCTAATTACCTATTACTCTACCTCTGTTCTGTTCATTCTCATCGTCTGACTACATTACCTTTCATACAAAATTAAGTAGCAAAGCACAAAGCGCGTCACAAACTATGAAGATGCTATAATATTTTATGTGAATATAAATATCGCTCGCCATACAATCCAAATGTACGATGAAAATATATATTATCATCGCCGTGTGTGAGGCTGGTGCAAACCGAATGCGTGCGTGAGCGTGACTTTTTGAAGTGAAAACTTCTTTAGGCGCTTTGGTCATTTTTGAGATGGGAAAAAGCCATTGAACTCGCGACACTGTTACCGTTACCTCTGTATACCTGTAGTGTAGTCTGCTTTCATTCAAATTTTCACTTCTGCCGGCATTCCCGGAGATACTACCTGGAGATGTAACAAGTATTATGTTAAGTGGTAACCATCGCCTATAGTAAAGTATTGCCTCGTAAGTCACGCACCTTAGTAACGTGCCTACGATACACTGCCTACGATACTGGTGTAAAGTTTCATGTGCCTGTAATTTCACCGGAAACCATACCCTTCATACCGAAACACCAAGCAAGACTGCTTGGCGGCAGAAATAGGTATGGTAGCAGTTGTAATGTATGAGATTCTAAGATGTCAGACCGCCTGCGTGGCGTGTTCGTCATAGCTACGCTCACGTCACGTACACGCATTCGGTTTCCACATGCCTTTAATGTATTCTTGATGTTACACATTCCGTTTATTACCAAACATTAACTAACCGTTTAATCACTGTACTGGCCTAAGTCTTACTCTTGTAAGAAAAGCTTTTAAGTTTATGCGCACTTAAATAAAACCTGCGGTAAGTACGTAAATAGAAATAGCTTGCTTTATAGCGGTAAGTTTTTGTTACAGAAAAAGGTTTATGTGGAAAGGGGGAGATAAAACCTGGCAGAGATTTTATAGGCCAATTTATCCCTAGATACATTTGATCACATCTCTTAATTGTCGAAAGACAATACAACATTTGGTCTTGGAGTTGTGTATGGCTTATTCGCGGTTACTAAATCCTAAAATATTACAAACTAGCTGACCCGCCCGCGACTTTGCACGCTTGGAATTTCCCGTTCTCGTGAGATTTTGAGATAAAAAGCATATAAAAATAATTTTATAAACAAATGCAACGTTTTGTTAAAAAAACAATTCAATCCCATCAACTTTTTTTTGTTTTACGTCCAAACATACGGAAGCTGATTTTTTATATATACCTAAGTATTGAAAAATGTTTGTAGTCGATGAACTCCGAAAGCATATTCCAATTACTTTTATAACTTGTACACAATATATAACTGTTGTGCACAATGTGTAGTTCCTAGTAGCATGGCTATACAACCGTAGGACGTCCATTACCGAGTTGGCTGGCCGATAGGCTTATCGTCCAGCTCGCTACTGGACGTCCTACGGTTTTTTACGAATGTTTGTTTATTTATTATTTTCATGAGAATTATGCCAGTTTTTACTTACTCATTATGAATGGATGCGTCAGAACTGGTTGAAGAGTTGCTCTTAAATACAAACATTTTTCAACAAGAAAACTCTCCGAGCTCTGTTAATCAGTTCCCAAAGGAAAGTTTACGATTTATGTACCTACCTTCCGCAGCCTGCGCTCAGATACCATCTGAAAGCTTTCAGCTTCCCATTTAAAATATTTACTGAAACTTGAATTTAGGTATCAAAAGCTGCTGCAGATACTAAAAATTCAATCTTCACGATTAAAGTACACGTAGAATAACATTGTGTCTACATACTCGCGTTAACTTTATTGGCACAACCCACGTAAAATACATTTTATTTGCTTTGAAATTGTATGCCACAGCAACCTTTGATATTGTGTTCATAACTCTTGAATGTTGAGATACAATTTTCAATTCAAAAGCATAGCTGAGCAAAACTATTCGTAAACAATCGTTGTCGGTGCGGTCTCACCTGGCCATTGCTAAATGAAGTTGGAAGACTGGGGTGATTGCTAATTAATTTATAACTGCAGAGCTGTACCGAAAAGTTTCAACAACAATTTCGGATATTTGTAAGTATTTTGCAACTTTATTGAGTGGAGTTTATGATGAGCAAGTGAGTAATAAGTTATTGTTGAAATATTTATTTTGCATCCTGTAGGTACCTACACTTTCAGAGCAGCTTTTTTTTTAAATATATTCTACTAACTTGACGTAATTGCAAACTATCAAACGTACCTAAAGGTTGTCTGGAAGCGATTGCTTTTTAGCGGACCACCTATTGTACATTTTCTTGTTTCTCATTTTATTGTATCTGGCTTGTAAAGAGATAAAGAATGTTCATTCATTAAGTTTTATTCAAATGTAATGATTGGACTTGCCTCTGACTACCCCCTTCTGAATTTGTGTACTGAATAAGATCCGAGGATGTCCATCATGGGGATTAATACAATCTTTATTTATTATTATAACAAATAAATAAATAAATATCGCTGGACATTTCACACAGCGCTATCTAGCCCCAAACTAAGCAGAGCTTGTACTATGGGAACCAGATAACTGATAGAATACTTATATACCTTTTTTGTAAATACATACTTATAATATATAGAAAAACACCCAGACACGGAACAAATATCTGTAAATCATGCAAACATTTGTTCCGCGGCGGGAATCGAACCCGCTACCTCCTGCGTCTCAGCCGGCTATACGCCCACTGCGCCACGGAGGCAGTCAATTCATGCATGATATTCTAATATTGACTTCAGGAAATAAGCTTATCGCGCACTACATAAAGTTGGTATGTGTTTTTTGTTTCGTTTGTATTACTCTAGTAGGTACTGTAAAGTTCTTATTGATACTGAAATTATTATCCATATGAAAAGATGAATATGCATATATATACAATATCACCCATAGCGCGAAGTCGGTATTGAAAAGTTAATAAGGCTTATATGAAACGTGCCTTTAATATAGATGGGTAGGTTTACCGTAGGTTATACAGAACATTGCTCCCCATCCCGCATGATAAGCAAATTGATTCTGTGAATAAATTGAGCACGAAATTTCGATTATACCTACCTCAAAGGTACAAGGTCCCTTTACCTTATTCTTAGAGATTTACGTACAAAATAAATATAGAGCCACTCTTGTGCCCAATCACGCTCCAACCCCTAATACTTCGGGCGACGCTGTCCTAAATAAACTTGCGCAGGACCGCTAAAATGTCTATCACAGATAAATTGCTTCTCTAACTTCAAAGCTGAGATTTCCTTTTAGATTATAACATATTTTGAATAACCTTCGTCCCCTTAAACTCATGTCGTGACGGTCAAAGTCTGCAATCATTATAATATCAGTCTTCAAGTCTCGAGTGAAAAGTTTGTTTATAGGCAAGCGTGTTTAATCTTCGATTACACCATTACTTACCATCAGGGGATAGTCTTCAAACGAAAGTCTCGGCCAATCTTCCATTACTAAATACTCATCTTGATCCAAAGGTTGTCTGGTTAATCTCGATCGCTTTATCTAGCGATAAAACCGATCATTATATATATTTTTTTATTATTTATATTTTGTTGTATTCAGTTTGGAAGGTATAATATATGTAAATAATTTTCATTAACTCATTTAGACGATTGCCGATGCCAAAAAAATAGTTTTTTGCTAAGAATTTTCACAACATAGACAACAAAAAAATTTTTTGCCTTCGACTTTGACTGTAGGTATTATAATTACAAAATAAATCGGTTCTATTCAACATGTTATGATTTAATAGATCAATCTTGCGAGATTATTGTAGAAACGAGAGAGAAAGTGATTACAAGACTTATCTAAATAGATCTGCTATTCATTTCAACACAATCAGTCAATCAATATTGCTGCTTCGATTAGCGCAATACTAAGCCCCAGTTTCCATTATCCCGTGGGAGGCAGAGGGTTATGGAAGAAATACACGAAACTCGCTAGATCTGGCCATATTTGATAACAAATATTACCGACGGTATACCTACACTGAATTACCTTTCATTAAGAACTTTCCCTTCCCTTGTACTTATATGTTGTTTGATTTATGTGATCAATTATTTACATAACTCACGGTAAACTAAAAGGTCAAATTGCCTGGAAAAAGCATGTCTATCTACTTTTTTGAATTATTTATATAAAATTAACAAATTAATTACGTGCTTGGTAGATTATTTAATTACAATAGAATAAAGTTAAACAGACAGGATAGAATGGTTCTGGACTGAACACCACGCGTTGGAAAGCGCAGCGTAGGACTGATATATGGAGAGATAAGACATCCTAATGAATGATGTCTTTCCATCTAGTTGCTGGGAACCGTTGGATGCAGGCTGTACAAGATCGGCCGCACTGGAAATCTAGGAAAGCATAAAATTTAAAATTATTTATTTATTAATCCAAAAAAAAAAAATACAAATTTCTCGGAACGTATATTTACTATTACGGTATATTATTATTACGGTTTCTCAAAACATAAAAAAAGACTTCTCGAAAAAAAACTACTAGTTATATTATCATATTTTAAAGAAAATCGACTAAGTTTAGGTGATTGATTCGATATAAAACTTATTGCCTACTCTTGCAATCGACATCCAAATAAAGGTCGATTTGATAACTCTTTCGGAAATAGCTGCGGGTTTTGTTAGAAAGGGACAACAAGAGATATCTCGAGACGTCACCTATATAGTGTTTGTGGTTAGATGGCGAGAATTATGCAATAGCACATAAAGTGGTTGTTTTACATGCCAAAATAAATTTCACATTTCTATGGTAAACATTTCACAAATTTATTTATTATGCTCATCAAAATACCCCTTTCATTTTGTGCGTATATTATCAAACATCCTGGATACATGTTTGAAAATATGTTTAGGTACTTATACTTATAGTTCTAAACACTGGCTCCTACTACTACTACACTAGGATACCCTGTATTGTGTGATTTGTTCATTCTGGGCGTCTTAAGGCTGATACGATGATGTAAAATAGCTTTATTAGCAAGAGTAACTTTTCAGAATAAAATTCAAAAGGCTTTCCATCCAAGATAGATCTCCCAATATGCTCTGAACATACGCAGACCAAACGAGTAAAAATTTACGAGCTGAGCTGAACGGCATACCTCAAAGTGTTCATAAATGTGCACATAAAGTACCACCCGAACCCCAAAGTTAGTGGAAAAACAATTGGAAAGATGAAAAGGAATCCTTCTCATATTTCCAAAGTACCTACCTAAGTATTATTCCGTCAAGATGTGGACAGCTGCATATTCCCATGAAACTTGAATACGCTATTCGTAGTTTTAACGAGTATCATAAAGTTTTAATTCACAAAACGTTCCTGCAATTTTGAGTAGTTTTCTAATATTACAGCAAATCGATAAAGAAAGAAGGTACTTATAGGTAGATATATGTTCATAAAAATATTAATTTGTTTAAGAAGAATAGCGATTATCATAACTTTAATACTAGAATTAAAGATAAACTCGCTGTTGCCACTTGTAGACTCCATAAAGTTAGTAAATCGTTTAAAGGGCAAGGTGTACGCTTTTATAACAAACTCCCAAGGGATGTGCTAAAATTGACAATTAATAAATTTAAAAACGTAATTAAACAAAATTTTTATAAAAAAGCCTACTATGTATAAAATATCGGATTATTTAGCTTGGGATTGAAATTGCTCCAACTCGTTCAAAATGTTACAATTTCGGCGTAATTTATTTTCTATATTGTTATGTATTCTAAAAGGATCATAAAAAACAACCAGCCTTGTTTCTTGCCTTTCTTTCCTGGCTTGTTGTGATTGTAAAGTCGATGAAACGAAAAAGCGACAGATTCATAAGTGAAGTGAAAACTTCTTTAGCATCGTTGTGATTTGAAAGTCGATGAAACGAAAAAGCGACGGTAAAAAGAGGCAGACACATAAATTCATAAGATTTAACGTGGGAGAAAATGAAATAGGAAGCATTATACAGTGTTTCTTATGTTCGTGGTTTTCTTTGTGCTTTGCTTCGTACTCACTCCACTCGTGTTAATAATTATCTAACTTTGCATAACTATGATCATTACTAAAACCTACAATTATCATCTTCCCGAAATTTTACATTCGTCTCATTATCTTGAAACCAAAATTTTTGAAGGTTTCATTTCTACCACGTGTGAATTGCACACATGCTTTTTTTTTCTTCGAAGCAACTCGGTTGCCAACAAGGAAGTTTTGAAAAGATTCAGATGCAATTCAGACGAAATTGAAATCTAAGTTTGCAATGTAATTTATTACCATCTGAAAACAACCTCATTGCTGCGCACGGTACGCGAGAGCAGCAACACCATCCTAAACGTCATCGCCAACAAACTCGATTGTCCTCTGATGTGGAAGCTCACGCAGAGGACTAAATCGCAATTAGTAATTAAGTGCTAACTCTCCTAGCATTTTACGAACAAAATGGATCCATTATTATCTGACTAAATAAAGTGTTACATTGACACGCTAAGAAGTGTTACTTTTTAATAATACGTGGCAAGATCCGTGCAGTCTATTCTACCGTTATAGTTTAAATCGGATCAGTAGCGACACATGAGGCCTGCCACTGCTAAAGCCGAGTGGCAACCCATGTTAACCTGAGTACGCTCTTGTCTCAACTGTAAGTTGTTTTAAATACTTTGCTATTGAGATTTTTCTCTTGGAAAAGCTATTTATAAGCACGAATGCCTCTAGATTTCGTATTTTTTAGTTTTCTTGCAGGGTAGAAAAACGACAGCTAATTATGCATGCTAGCTTTAGATATAAACTGCCTCACCCGTAGAACGCAACAATGAAAGGCCATCTACGTTTATAAATATGACGGTTAATGTACTCCGCTTGTTTGAAACACCTGGTGTACATGTAAGCTTGGTTCAATTACTGATTCTCTTATAAACGCTAAGCAGTTGGTAATATGCACATATTCAGCTTGCGTACAAAGCTCGCAGCACGGTTATTTTAGTTCTAAAATAAAGCTGCGTACAGGCGGTGTGCCATTTACGAGGTTAGCTATCAGAACTGACCGCGGCATGTGTTTACTGCGGCACCCGTAAACGCGCCTTTATAGCGGCTACAACTGTCTCCGCAAACGCGAATACGACTCAAAAGCCTCGTAAAAACTACACAAGTACTCTGTACGGCTAATTAATCCTAAAGGATCTTTAGGGCTGTCATTCGCAGAAAGTGGTAGCGATAGAAAACTCAGGGATGAGAGATCCTTTATATATAGAGAAAAGAAAACTCTAGGAAAAATCACTCCGATTTTTTAATTGTACGATACAACTTTCAACCTCAATCAGTCGTTTACCTCAGCTCACAAATTTTAAAGAGACAAAAGAACAATACTTTAATTGGAGTAAAAGCGACGCCACTAAATTCCTAGTACAGTTTCGTCGTCGTCTGCGCGTTTAAAATACGCCGTGTGCATAGGCCCTAAAGTCTTTGAAAAGGCATCCCTAGTTCAAAATGCTTCGCTACAGGCAGCTCCATTAGCAAAGACATGAAAGTAAGCTTCAGTAATCTCGGACATTCAGTTGACTTCGTAGTTTGTACTAAGCATGTTCCGTGTAACATGCAAGTTTCTGCTGTCTAAGATACTACTGCAGTCATATGACGGACGTAATGTAGCGGTAGACGACTTCACTCCTCTTTATCAAAGGTTACGTTAACCACAGCTGGATACACCATCGATCATAATATGACCGTGTTTTTAGGAAACCGGGTAGGTGCTTAAGGCCAACTTGAGTATTACCAAGTCTTGGCACGTTGTGGCTTTCAATCCGATGAAACAAAGTAAATATACGACGGGGAACAAATGCTATCTACATTATATTCACTTCGGGTACCTTTAGTCTGAAATATGTGGTGCATTATGTATAGTGGCACTTTGGGATGATAGGTTTAGTATTGGGGTTGGAATAGATAAATATTCAGTGCGGTATGGATAGAGACACACTCAAATGTCCAATTTGACTTGATAATCTTGACACTACGAGATTTTGCAAAGTTATGTCAGGAACATTTTATCAATCAGGGACTCGGGGATTTCCTGTTCCATTACGTATTTTCTTCGGAAATTCCTAACATTGGTAAAAAGCGTGATTTCTGATGAAATTCTTCAGTCTCGTAATATGAAGTTTTTCGATATAAAACTGTCGGTGACACGCTAAATAAACCCGCACCAATCTCTAAACCAAAACTGACTTTATCCCTTTATATTGGACGGAAAGTTCCAAAGTATTTGTCCATCACTCTCAAACTTCTCACAGAAATAGCCTTGTGTCCATTGAATTATTTTTCTTTGAAGAAAATAAAATTACAAGTGGAGTTGTTTTCTTTGTAAGCGCGTAAGGGAATTCACTTCATTTTTAGAAAAATAATCTGGAACATAATAAACTTTATCATAGAAGACTGTTCATGTCTAATTGCTCGTTAAAATTCTGTTCGTTTGGTCGTATTGTGTTACTTTTTCACCTAGAATGCTGAAATAATTGTATATCTAACTAGTTGACCTGCCCGCGGCTTCGCTCGGGTGGTTTTTCAATTAAACATCACCCTCATTTTGCGCAGTTGGCTAAAAAGTAGCCTATGCCCTTTCCCAGGACATATTTAATCTATCTCCTTGCAAAATTTCATTACGATCCGTTCAGCCATTTGGTCGTGTAAAGGTAACAAACAAACAGAGTTATGTATGTATTATACACATAAACCTTCCTCTTCCTTCCTTCCTATTGCTGAAAACTCCATTAAAATCCGTTGAGTAGTTTAAAAGATCTAAGCGAACAGACAGCGGAAGCGACTTCATTTTATAGTAGATAAAGATAAAAAGTGTAAAGATAAAGATTATTTAAAACAGCTGTCCTTTGCTGAATAAGCAAAGGTTACCAAAACAGAAGTTGGCAAAGTTTCGGGTGAACTTAGTGGGCCAAAGCCATGAGACAGACTGGCTCCCATCCAGTCTCTCCGGGACAAGGTCACCTTAGAGTTTTGATTTGCGTATACCGAGGACATGTTCTCGATATACAATTTGGCGGAGTACCAAATAGCAAAGAAATAAATCTGCTAAGTCAAGGTTATGAGAAAGTAGCACGGGTCACCATATTCCAGATCACTTTTAATACTTAGTTTATATATTATAGGTATGTAAAACCGATTGAACAAGGATGCTAATAAGTGTGACGCGTGAATAAATAACGTATAACGTCTACTTTGCCGGTTCATTAGAATATTCAACAACCTGATGAACCAATGATCTTCAAGACATTCCTGCCTTCGATACTAATTTATAAATGTACATTCTCGTAATTGGACTGGATTTCTAAAGCTGAATTTTCATCTGGTAAAGGCAAATTAGACTGCTACGCCACGTTCTAATTAGATTCCGCGAGATTAGATCTGGATGTAATTCCTGGAACGGATATGAGTTTTGGAGGTCTGGTGTTTGAAAATTTCCCCAATTTTTTACCAATTCCCATCCAATCTTTGTAATCTAACAGCGATCAGTCTTGTTTACGGCACATTACTCCCGCAGACGATGCCGGCAATGGCGGCAATCCAGCGATACACTTAGGGAACTGCTGCGTTCTAGTGAAGATTAAACAATAAAATAAATAATTCTGTTTTCTAGATGGGAGTCTAGTATTTCCGCTTACAATCGATAGGTTGTTAAGACACCAAAATAAATGTGTTCTTGCCAGACGATGACTAATCAACATCAAGGTAGTGGGCAATTTACTCGTTCACCTTGTTCGCTAATTTTGTAGCTGTTTTAACTGATCGTTTTAAAAATTCTGCATAATGTAAACTTAGTGAATAAGTGAGAGAATTATAAAGAGCTCTTTCGCAGTCGTATTTTTTGTCCATTTCTGTTTTAGAGAATAATGATTCTCTATTTTCTCTGTCTATTGAACACACGAACAAACAACAACGAACAAACGACATTCGGACACTAATGAGTGTCCGAATGTCGTTTTTACTGCAGAACTGCTGAACCGGGCCAAACTCACTGCAGTCAAATGTTTTAGATAAAAGCTGCTGGCTACATCCGTTGTTTTAATTAGGTCTCATTGGGCTTCTGTTTTGAATCCATTAAAACTATTCAGATATGGGATACCGTCCGACTATGTCGATGTATTTGTCGCAGCCAATTTTGCTGTATGGGGAGTGTAATTGTCGCAGGTGCCTCGAAGTCTCCGTGGTGTCACGCTCCCAATTTCCTGAGCGCCTGGTCTCTCCCTACGAAGGCGAACGTTATTGGATTTTTTTCGCAATATTCTTCATTGCGCGCCGACGTGGAGTGTCGATTCTCGGATTACTGGCGAGCGCAAACACGCGGCAACGTAACTCGATAAGGCCTCTGATTCGATGACTCTCGTTGGATATGGTAGGTACCCAAGTTTTGTCTCGCAATTCTTAGGTTACAAAGGATATTGAAAGGCTTCCGTTTGGATTGTTTTCCCTTGAAAACGAATGTACAATTTGTTTTTTGTTACGATTTCTATGGAAATTTTATGAAACCCAATAATAACAACCAACATTAAACATTTTGGAATAATACAAACTATATTGAATACGCTTTTCTTATGAAATGAAACAACAAATTATAAAGTAGTCCTTTACTTACGCCTTAAAATTTTAATCTCGACGGATGAAATCTGTAGTAAAGCTGAGGAATTAACTTTTATCTGCATCTAAAATTGTTTACGGCGTCACGGATCATTTTTACGCAATCTATTACTGGAGGGCTGAGTTGTCTATAGGGGATTTTCATAAGAGCTTACTCCCCCGCTCACCCTACTGGTCTCATTGATACGAAGTGCCTCGTAAATCCTAATGCCCCAGCATTATCACACTTACAGCCTCTTAAAACAACAGAAACAAACATGCGAATATTGTCTATGGAAATTTAACAGCGGCTATTAAAGCGACAATGTTTTGGATTGGTGTTAACTCCTAACCCTTTTCAGAAGAGGTTCTCAAGCTTTGATGTCTTCGCTCGAACTTGAGTGTTTTTCCTTGAGACAGCGATTTGAGAGGTTGTTGCGAATGTACCTTTTCCTCTTAGTGACTATCTGTCACCTCTCAAGAAACGCTAATTTATGATGTCATAAAATCTGTAGCTACTACGGTTTATTTTGAGCAATGAAACTGAAAACAGTTATAGCAATGTGCGTTTGGAAAACCTTGAAAAGCAATTAAGCAAAAGTAAGTGTTTCGGAGAGGACACCGCTTTCAGCTTGATTGGGGGCATAAATTATTCAAGGTGGTCCAAAACGGGGCATTATTCATTTGGACATTATTAGAATTTTCTTCTCAGACACTATGTTGGTGACGTTTAACGAACACTCACTGATTTTGATAATAATGTTATGATGGTTTTCAGTAAATTTAATGGTGTTTTGGGAAATTCAAACTGCGACACCTTAATTTGAAATGATTATAGGAATGCGAATAGCACAGGATTGGTTGGAGTGGCGTTTGAGGGAGGAAGCTTATACCTAGCAGTGGACTGCCTCCGTGGCGCAGTGGACGTATAGCCGGCTGAGACGCAGGAGGTAGCGGGTTCGATTCCCGCCGCGGAACAAATATCGTGCAAACGCATGATCTACAGATATTTGTTCCGTGTCGGTGTTTTTCTATATATTATAAGAACGTATTTACAAAAAAAAGTATATAAGTATTCTATCAGTTATCTGGTTCCCATAGTACAAGCTCTGCTTAGTTTGGGGCTAGATAGCGCTGTGTGAAATGTCCAGCGATATTTATTTATTATCAGTTAAGCTGCCAAAGATAATGATAAGATTAGCAGGCAGAATAAATGGCGTTTATTGTAAAGGATTTGTTAGGAGTTTGTAGATTTTATTATTTTTTTTTTTTTTTATATTACTAAGGTAGCAAACAAGCATACGGCCCATCTGATGGTAAGCGGTTACCGTAGCCTTTGGACATTTGTAACACCAAATGTAAAACTCGCGCGTTGCTGACCCTTTAAAAATTGTAAAACGCCCTTTTTGAATAACCCCATACGGTAGTCACTGGGGAAAACCTCGGCAGGGAGACCATTCCACAAGCGAAGTGTTCGCGGGAGGAAATTTCTTTGGAACCTCACGGTGCGCGACCACGACATCTCCAAGGTGTGTGGATGGATTCCCTGCCAAACAATTTCTCAGAACACAACCCATTAGACAATACATAGTAATAAATCATTAGGAAAGCTAAGTGTTTCTTAAGTTAAAACCAATATTGCCTCTATACTTTTACTACATCATATTTTTCAAAGACTTACTCTACACTTAGACAACAAAGTTCTGGCTTGAAATTTTTGTAAAAATATTTTTTATCTTACTCCCAGCAGGATGAAAGTATCGCAGTGATCTCAGGTGCGGCATTAACTAATAAATAACCGGCAGCGTCTGCCGCGTGATCAACGTAATCTAACCAGCCATGATATAGGAAGCTGCCTCCGATATTTCCAACATAAATTCAACTCTATGGCATACTGTAGCATAAACATTTTGGTGCAGAGCAGCGTGGCAGACAATTTGGTGATCGTAAATATTGGGCTCTGGATTGAATAAGCTTGGTCTTCTGTTTGCTTAGCTTATTGTTTTGTTCGTAGGTTGTCAGTCCGTGTGAATCTAACCAGCCGTGCTTTAAGGTCCCCACTGATTAACAGTCCTTCGGCGGATATCAGCCTGTCAGTTAATTGCAATAGACCACATATTTCCAGTCCCGTTTAAGTTCGTTCTATGCAGGTATTGGACGGCAGGCATAGGATCAGAAACTGCAAGAGAACTGTTAATCAGTGAGGCCCTTTAAGATGACAGACGAATAAATAAATGATAAATAAAATATTACTGGACATTTCACACAACGTTATCTAGCCCCAAACTAAGCAGAGCTTGTACTATTCGAACCAGATAACTGATAGAATACTTATATACTTTTTTTTTTTGTAAATACATCTTATAATATAAAGAAAAACATCCAGACCCGGAACAAATATCTTTAGATCATGCAAACATTTGTTCCGCAGCGGGAATCGAACCCGCTACCTCCCGCGTCTTAGCCGGCTATTCGCCCACTGCGCCACGGAGGTCGTCGAATACCAGTTTTCAACCAAAGTTCCACTTTGGCAAAGAGTGCCATCATTTTTGGTCATTGTAAATACTGTTACGCCGAGGCTGTTAAACAATGAGTAATAATCGACACTTCTCGAACGCTTTTGTCTTGCTGTGTTATTGTTGTTATTGTCTACGGTTGCGCACAATGGGGATTGGTCGTTCTGTCGAAACACCGACCCCTTTCCTGGAACGACCGAGATCGTTCTCGAACAATCGAATTGTGTACGATATAAATAGACCGGAGAGATGGCCGGACAGTCAGTCAGTGAGTGAGTCTCAGCGAGGCCCTGGAGGACTGACGTGGAGAAGGGTCTCGCGTGAACAATAGTTGCTCGCGAGTCAGTCTGGATTAAGCTATACGTGCGAACGTTGCGGTGACTTTAAGTGGTGCAACAGTGGTGTGAATTAGTGAGTTGTGATTACGTGTGACCAAGTTCGTGTATTCATCGTTTAGTGCTGAATAAAAGTGTTATTTTGGTTAGATCGATTCCCATTATTTTATCCCGAACCCTCAGCTCGTAATAATACGGTTGTCGTTGTACTATCGTTACTTTTTAATTTCACTTTGTTCGGCTTGTGATCAATATACATATAAACAGTTGAAAATAAATAGACCAACCGCGAATGCAACTGGCGCTTATAGCACAGGATCAACCTCGTTTAAGCAGCCAGAGAATGCTTAGTCGTAATTACATTTACACTGTTTTACCACCTACAGGAAAGTAATTCTTATCAATCTTATATATAACCAAGTTGTTTGAATAAAGATTTTATTATTATTAAAAGACTTGGGCAAATCGGTGTTGTATGTATGTATGTATGTTTATTTGTTTGTCCGAGGATAACTTTCGTAGTGTTTATCCGATCATCATTAAATTTGGTATATAGGTAGATAGTGATGACACAATTTTGGTGTGACTCAATGAGCTAAAAATATTGGCGGGGTTGTTGAGATATTGGGGTTTAAAAGGGGTAAAAAATAATTAAAATGAGATTATTAGGTCAAGTAGGACGTCAAATGAAAGGTCTTCATTAGTGAATTTGAAACCAGTTTTTATTTTTAGTTTAATTTTTGTAGTTTTTGAGTTATTAGCCATAATAAAAACAAAACTTTGATAAAATTCACCCCACAATTCTGAAATTTGGTATTCGTGTAGCTTTAGTGACACAAATATAAGCAAAAGTCTGAAATCCAGAATAGCTGCCATTTGTACCCCAAAAAAATATAACCATTTAACAAGAACCCCCGTTACATATAATTTGAATGAAACTGTAGGTCAAGTAGGTTGGTTATACATTTCGTGGCACCAATTTATTAGTCAAAGATTAAAGCCGGCATGCACAAAGATCACTAAACGTATTTAGCGACTAAACACGTGTAAATTTGAAGTATTTGTATGACTTGACCACTACTTAAATCATATTTAGCCACTAAATACGTTTAGTCATCGTTGTGCAAGTCGCCCTAAGAATAATATTTATTTTGGGAGATTCGTAAGATCTCAGTTCGGGGCGAACCACTAGTTATTAATATTTTGACTAAAATACAGCTCTATGGCAAAGAGAATCTGTATATTTTTCATGACTCTAAATATTGTGTCTGGCGTATTGGAAATTTACTTTTCCTTTGTTCGCTTCGTTACCGAAGGTATCTAATCTAACTAGCCATGAAATAGGGAGCTGAATGTTTTCGCGATAAATTCGCCTTTATGGCACGTTGGCGCAGGAATTGAAAAGTTATATTCTTCGTTGTGTAATGGTAAAAGTGATTTTACCAGACTCTGGATTGGAATAAGGTTTTTCTAGTTATTTTCTATGATTTACGTTTCATTTTCTCTACGCGATAAGACCGTCGATTGTACGCATGTGTTTCTTGTTTATAGTCTAATTTCCTTATAAGTGGTATAAAATGTTTTATATTTCATAGTTAGAGTGAGTAGTAAAAGTGTGCACCTTTCAAAATACCTATCTCGTTGCTTTCTGCAATATTATGTAAATTACGTACAGACTACTTTAGTATACTTGGCTTTGTCGCTCCACTCTTTGACGTCTAAAGCTTTATTCTATGGAAATATTCTAGCTAGGAGGCAGATTTATTTGAGCATGTTGTTGCTAAGACCTACATTATTAGGTATCTCGAAAATAACTGACTTACAAAATATTTTACCGAAGAAAGTATTTTTCCCGACTGCCAAAAAGATATCTTATTATTTTAGATAAATGTGGTATCATTGAGTAGAAGTGTCGAAAAATTAAAATAGCCCCATTATTTTATTTTTCTCGAATATTACATAATCGAATTTTTTAGAAGTTTCTCTTATAGATTATGATTATTTTAATCAATAGAACGAAGGACGAATATTAAACTATCAGTTAGAAATATCTTATTCATAATTAAGTAAGTATCAAATGTCTTAAATCAAAATTAATAACTGACAATATGGCGTGTGCCGCTCATTATGTAGGTAGAGCGTTGTAATCATGAATTAATCTTGCTACTTAGTTCTCGTTAGTGGTAGTTATTTGAAAGACTTGACACTTGAAACGGGTGAGTTCTCTTAGTTATTCCTTAGAATTTCTCTGTTGGGAACATTAATTCCACAATAGTTTTAAACACAATATTCTTAAATATTTCTGGGTTGGGAACATTAATTCTACAGAATTTTTCCGAACAGTTGATATATGTATGATATGTATCCTTGTTCTCATGAGAATAATGTTTGTTCAATGTCATTTGAAGTTCTATTTTTGAGTTAAGTAATCAGTTATTTAGGTGCACGCTCGCAAGTACTAGAATTCAAAATATTTTCCTCTTATTCTATAACTGCCTAACGAACCAAACAAATGCCAGAAAAGTTCCATACAGAACAAGTGGGTCAAATTGTTCGTTGAATAATTTAAGCCAGCAATGATTATGTAAAGTGATTTTTCTCGGAATACCATAAAAAATTGGCGCAGAAATCAAAAGCTTGTAGACAACAACCTCCAATTAAGAAAGTAAGTTTCTTTTGATTGTGTTTATAAATATTTATGCGTCTATTGGTATGATAACGAATGCATGGACTTGGACAACAGGCCCGCAGCTTAGAGAGGGGCAGTTAACTCACAGTAAGAGCCGAATATTTATGTATTAATACTTGAAGGGAAAACTTTGTATCCCTTTGCCTATTGCACGCACGGAGGAGTGTGCGATTTGGCATAGTCAAAGTTTATATGGAGAAGGGGCAAAGCTAAAATTTTTTTTTTATTCTTTACTTTCCCACTGCTGGGCAAAGGTCTCCCCCATGTTCCTCCACATCTCACGATCACTCGCCACGTCCCACCAGCCATCTTGGAATGCATCGAGGTCGTCACACCAACGCTTCCTCGGCCTGCCCCGGCTTCGACGCCCATCTGCAGGCATCCATTGTGTGACGATTGTTGCCCATTTGTTAAATGACAAAGCTAAAATTAAGTTAAAAAAAATTATGAACACTTACAAACTTTGTACGCGTGAATCGATACAAGTGCTGCAATCTGTTTTTTGGACCTCTACGGCTCCGAAAACGCGCGTACTAATAAGGGCGTAAATTTCATTTCATTCGACTTCATTCTATATTTCAAAGTGCTAGGTTACATGAAATTGCATTTACCCCGAACCTAAAGTTAGAACTTATTGATAACATAACCCCGGACGCAAGAAGGGTGTTATGAGTTTGACGCCTGTGTCTGTCTATCTGTATATCTGTCTGTAGCATCATAGTACCCACACGGATAGACCGATTTGGATGCGGTTTTTTTTTTATTAGTAATCTATAACTAGGATGGTTTTACCTGTGTGATGAAGATCAGATGAGCCGATCCGAAGATTATCAGCCCTTTTTGATGAAGAGATCTCAGCTGTAAAATGGAAATTAATTACAAGACTCTGTGTCGAAGTTTTTCTTTATTTTAATTTACATTTTATTTGGGGAATGGACCAGCTTGTAACTTCTCTGTGGCAAGATGCCGGCCAGCGCATTAGCAATCGGATAAGGCAGAATTGATATCGAATGAGGGAACAATCAAATAGACTTTATGGTGAAATATTCATTTATTCCGTTCAATACTTCAAAGGAATACTATCGATGTTTTGACGCTCTTTGGAAAATTTAGCACTTTTGTTTTTGTATTTATGTTCTGTTTGAAGGTACCACTTCCCTGTATTTTTAACCGACGCCAAACAAAAAGGAGGCTCTCAATGCCATTTGTATTTTACATGTTAATAACAAAAACTGCTTAGGAGGGATGAAAATAGAATTCACATCAATACATGTAAACCGCTAATTTTATTTATTATTGATAAAAATACAGATAACACGCAGACAGAGTAAACACTTAAAAATGCAGTAGTGAATACATTAAAAACTCCGTCGCATTTTTCAGTGCTGAGATTTCAATGGATTTAAAGTTAAAAATATCCACGCTAATAGTAATAAGTTCTAATAATTACCATTTATAGAGAAGAGTATCTTTGAAAAATAAAGCTCGTCTTGATGATGAAAAAATAAATTAAAGTGCAAGGAGTAACTTTTCAGAAGTTCACTCATCCGTTTTAAAGCCACTCTCAACTTTATTTAACTTCGATCTAGTAAGTTTAAGTTTTTTCTGACTTTAGAAAACAAGATACTAAGACCCCTTCTTTGCTTAGCCTAGGATATACTTGAGCCACGCAGGTTAGTTACTATTTATTTATTTAAATTATAACGACGAGATGATATAATTGATGACCTCCGTGGCGCAGTGGGCGAATAGCCGGCTGAGACGCAGGAGGTTCGATTCCCACCGCGGAACAAATGTTTGCATAATCTACAGATATTTGTTCCGGGTCTGGATGTTTTTCTATATATCATAAGTATGTATTTACAAAAAAAAGTATATAAGTATTCTATCAGTTATCTGGTTCCCATAGTACAAGCTCTGCTTAGTTTGGGGCTAGATAGCGCTATGTGAAATGTCCAGCAATATTTATTATTATTATTATATTATTATAATAATACTGCAAGTGAAAATGTTATTTACTTATTGGCTGACCCCGCAAACGTTGTTCTGCCATAAAAAGAATCAAATACAGAATGAAATGTCAAAGTGATTTATTTACACTTCATGTAAATGACTTCACGTCAATGAATGACGGTTAAATTATATGGATATTTTTCATACAAAAATACTAAAATCGCGATTAAAAAATGGGGGGTAGGAGGGTGAAAAACAGTTTACGTCCTATTCTCAGACCTACCGAATATACACAAAAAAATTAATATGAATCGGTCAAGCCTTTTCGGAGTTTTGTTACAAACACTGTGACACGAGAATTTTATATATTAGAAGAAGAAAGAAGAAAGGTGAAAAACACTGGCTGGATGGCGATGTCTAAATATGTTCAAGATTGAATAAGCTTTTGTGTTAATCACATAAAATTTAAGACGATATGTAAAAAAAAATTGAGCTGCTAAGTAACTGTTGTATTCAATAACGAAAAATGGTACTGATTTCATATATTATAAGCAATATTTACTTAAGCATTCAAACTACACAAATGAAAGTCAGAAACGCAATTGGTGAACTTTTCTCGATACAATTATTTGTCAAAATCGGCTCTTCTAAAACACTAATATCGTTCATTCTCCGACTCTAGAAAATATTTAAAGAATTTTTTTACATAGATAAGCAGGTAATTATGGTACCTAAATTAATGTAAAAGCATTTTTTTTTCATTTGTTGGTTCGCATGCAATTCGAGATTTTATCTTTTGTCGCTTACGTCATTTACTCCTGCGACAATGCGCGCGGCTATGATACATGTTTGTCTCGTTCTTCACCTAAGCAAGTACATAGCACTGTCACTTTTTGCATTTCCGGAATAAATGCTCCGCCCAATCGTTGCTGAAATTAAATTTGTATATCGTCTTAATATGTAGTTATATATGTAGTTGACCTTATTATAATGAACAATGTAATAAATAGGTAGAATAGCGATTTTGTTGATAACATTGTTTGATGTGCTCAAATGTGGAGGTTTTCCGTTGTCGTGTATAGGTACCTATAGTGACCCTCTCCGCAGTACAGGTAGGAAACTCACTTGTTTGGATGTGAGTATTTGAGGCTTTTTTAAGTCCTTTTATGCCTCTGTTTAAATATTTGATCGAGCGAAGGGAGATCGCTAAATCAACTTGGGCAAATTGGCGTTGTATGTATCTATATATGTTTGTTTGTCCGAGGATAACTTTCGAAGCGTTGATCCGATCATCGTGAAATTTGATATATGTATATGTAGGTAGTGATTTTACAATTTTGGTGTGACTAAATGAGCTAAATATATTGGGGGGTTGTTGAGATATTGGGGTTCAAGAGGGATAAAAAAAATTAAAATGAGACTATTAGGTCAAGTGGGACGTCAAATGAAAGGTACAGGTACGATGAGTACATTTAGACTCCCTTTTTAGTTTTAGTAAAGTCCTTATAATTTTTGAGTTATTAGTCATAATAAAAACTGAACTTTGACAAAATTCACAGGGTACACCAGTGACCCCACAGTGCTGTAATTTGGTATGCGTGTAGCTTAACTAACACAAATATAGGTAAAAGTCTGAAACCCAAAATAACTGCAATTTGTGCCCCAAAAAAATAACCACTTTACATGAACTCTCGTTTCCTGTAATTTGAATGAAACTATAGGTCTAACCCTTTTGTTATTTATTTAGTGGCACTAGTCAAAGATTACAAATAATATTTTTTTTGTGTTAATCGGCACGTTAGAGCATTTCATGTTCCGTTTTAAAAATGAAAACATTTGTTTGTGACGACATAAGGTTGCTAATAATTACCATTCGTTTAAGCACGGATTCAGTCTGGGTGTAGCTTTACTTCCTTTATGCTTTTCTCACAAAACCGTTGTTTTGTTATATTTTAAAACTACCCTAGTTAATGATGTCGTGCTCCGCTGCAAGCTGCGACACAGTTTCTAACTTCTGCAGCTAACAGCGTTTTATATTTTATCTTATGCCTGTAAACATTGGAGTTCATAAACAAATTTTCAATTACAATTTCAAAACATATTCAATTGTACTAGCGCGTCCTAACTATTTTAACAAGGTACTATACAAAACCGTCCTAACATTTCGCACGTGTTTACAAAACGCATTTATGTAACACGACCTACTAACCTAGAGCAGAATGCTCACAATATGTGGTGCGTGAACAACAACTTTGATCTCATCGCAAACTATCTTTTACTACCCTAAGGCTTTCAATATAAAGGCTATTGTCGTCTACAGTGAAAAGTTTTGGAGTTATCATACGTAACAAAGACTTTTCATTCACTAAGCGTGGTGCCACGGAGAAAGAATACTAATCTTTAGCGATAGAGGCGTGCTCGTACCATCGAACAATAGTCTCTAGGCTAGGAATAAGTCTCATCCATTTAAATTATCAAAGCCATTTTTCCTGTTATTTTCTGCGATGAAACTCTTCTGTGGTCTGTTTTTAAATGGACTCTGGCATTTTTGATCAATGATTCTTATGTCTAGTGCGAGCAATATGAGAGAATGTTTGGATTTTCAGCCATAATCAAATTTGGTTATCGATTTGTGTACTCGATGTCCATTCCCAAATTCACGGAATGTGCTTTTATTATCATGAGGTTTTGTTTTTTTTAATGTTATAAAACTAGTGGTTCGCCCCGAACTGAGATCTCGCGAGTCTCCCAAAACACAATATATTTCTATATTCTTAGGGTGACTCGCGCAACGATTTCTAAACGTATTTGGTGGCTAAATTTGATTTAAGAAGTGGTCAAATAATACAAATACGTAAAATTTAAACATGTTTAGTCGCTAAATACGTTTAGGGATCGTTACCTGACCTACAGTTTCATTCAAATTACAGGTAACGGGAGTTGATGTAAATTGATTAACCTTTTTTGGGGTAGAAATTGCAGTTATTCTGAATTTCAGACTTTTCCCTATATTTGTGTTACTAAAGCTACACGCATACCAAATTTCAGCATTGTAGAGTCACTGATGTACCCTGTGAATTTTGTCAAAGTTCCGTTTTTAATATGGCTAATAACTTAAAAACTACAAGGTTAAAAAATAAAAACGGGGTCGAAATGTACTCACAAAGATCTTTTATTAAACGTGCCATTTGACCGGCTAGTCTCATTTTGGTTATTTTTTACCTTTCTTGAACAATATCTCAACAACCCCCCCATATTTTTAGCTCATTTAGTCACACCAAAATTGTGCCATCATTACCTACCTATATACCAAATTTCACGATGATCAGATAAACGATTCGAAAGTTATCCATGAACAAACAAAAATATATACATACAACGCCGATTTGCCCAAATTGATTTAGAGATCTCGCTTCGCTCGATCAATAATTTGAAATACCATAAAAATAACGCAATTTTTACCGTTTAGAAAATAGTGGGTTGCGACGAACACTTGTAAAGAACGATTTAAAATGATCCTAAACATTGAAATAAGGAAAGATTACATTTGATATGACTTAAACGTTAGAGCAACACATAATAGTAGAAGCCGTGATGCATGATGTGTATTACGCATCAGGTTAAGCCAATAACCCCGACAATATCCATCTTCCTAACAATAGCTTTACACAAATCCTATTAATAGTTAGTGCTCCTTTGAATATAGTTACCAATTGTGATAGATCATGGAATTCGCCTAGTGACCTGATTGCCAGGCATTGCAGAAGCTATGGTGCTGGTATTTGGATTGGAACGCACCTGAGATGTCATGAATAAATCAGTTCTACTGCAATTCGGTATGCAAGAACCACTTATATATGCAAGTTTGTTATTTGTTAATCGATATTAGATATATAATTTAATAGAAATATTACAAGATTAAACTACGCACCCCTTCCTTGCGTATGTAGACGCAAGTTTAACATAGTAAGGCATTTCAAAACGATAGATAAGATTACGATGAATAAAGATCACACTATGTTTGGATGTTTGTTTATTTATTTTTTTGTTTATTACTCAATCACGTCGTAACGGCTGAACTGATTTCGATTTTTGGTATGTACGTAGATTAACAGTTTAACTTGTAATTCATCTTAGAGAGATTACAATAGTTGTTTTCATATATACCTACTAAACAATAACTTGTTTTCGCACGCGGTTTCGCCTGGGTAGTTTGACAATCAAAAGTAGTAGGTTTGAATCCAGGTCTATCTATACACAAAATTCCATTGAATTATGTTTAGTCGTTACGAGGTTATCGAGTAGCAAACAATCAAACAATCAAACTTTTGCATTTATAGTATTAGTGTGATAGACAAGGTTTTGGGCATCATTATTCATATTGTTTTGAAGTAATTTATTTGAAAAAGATAATATTTGTTCGGATCATTTGAACCGTATCTATTTTTATTACTGATGCCTTCAAATAAAAGTAACAAAAGTGTAACACGACACCTGAGCGCGGATTAAAATTAAAACTGATGAATAAAAAATAACGAGGTATCGAACATCGAGGGACATCGAGGTACCGAGCTCAAAATAAAGGATTATTTCCCTTCATTGTTATGTACTGATGCGAGTGCGGCCCGCGGCTGGCGACACAGCTGAGAGCAGACAATTGTCACCCTAATTCCTAAATTGATAGGCGTAGCTCTAACACTAGCAGCTCTGTGAGAACAGTAGACCTCGCGTTCCAAGTCCAAAAAGTAATTTGCGCAACAAAATTAACGAAGAGTATTTTCTCTCGGTTTCGCTCAAAAAATACTTAGGTAGGTATATTTTAAAAATATGACGACTTCCGTCTTGCAGTGGACGAATAGCCGTCTGAGACGTGGGAGAAAATGAAAAGTATTTCTGAAAAATATTTCAGTAAAATTATATAAAAACATAAGTAACATTTTGAGTTATAAATATACGAATAGAACTAATTAACTATAACATAGCTGCATAGACTGATATAATAATAATAATAATAAACTAATAACTCGATGGTTGCGGGTTCGATTCCCACCGCGGAACAAATGTTTAATGTCATCTTTAATCAGTTTGTGATACCAGTGATCACATAAGCCACAGAAACGTTGGTGTCTCACTATGGGCCTCATAAGAAGGCTCAAGGAAGCTCAGCGTGCTATGCTTGATGGTGGCAGTGGGCAGAGAACATAACTGACGGTCTTTGGCGCAAAAAGGTTCTCGAGTGGAGACCACGCACTGGAAAGCGCAGCGTAGGAAAAGGAAAAGGATAAAGTTTGCTGGGAGCTGTTGGGTACAGACCGGCCAAGATCGATCACTCTGGAAATTGCCTATATTCAGCAGCGGATGTCATATGGCTGATATGATTATGATGATGCAAACATTTTGCAATTTCTCTGCAATAATCTAGCTGTTTTCATTGTGAGCTCTGACTGGATGGTGTCCCAAATTGTTTCGGCGAATAAATAACATCCCTATCTTTAGCGTCTTTGTTCCAATCCTGCTTACGTCTTTTATTTTGACTTTACATTGTAAGCGTGTAGTAATACGTCAACAATTCAGGCTTTGTTCGTGCCAATTCCCTCTACCTTTTTGGGGTTCCGTTACGGTGCCTAAAAATAAAGGATTATGTATGAAAATGACATAATTGCCGGTATGTTTTTGTTTTTATAAGCTTTTTATTAACTTGCAATGTATGTATGTTTCTCCAGGTGGAATATTCTCAACCGATTGAGCTGAAATTTGGAATACATATGTAACTTCGGTGACAATGCAATAATATGGTACCGTGGAGGTGGTCTCATGATGGAGACGGATGCTAGGCAGCATAACTTCTGAATCTGCTTGCGGTTCCGATTATGAATTTTATAAAAGCTTGTTTTGTAAAAGTAATTTATCAACAAAAAACTTATTTAAAAAGAGGCACTCATAGTGGATAAGATGAGCCGAAGAACGTGTTCAGTGCCGTGTATTGGGAGAGGCCTATGTCCAGCAGTGGACTAATGTGTGCTGAAGATGATGATGACTATCTAGCACAATCTGTTGCGTCTCAGTGAAGTAACCTTGCCTCACAGGTTGTCCAAACTAAGTGTGTTTTGATTTAAAATATCTATAGAACGGAACCGTCCTCGCTTGAGTTACTATACACACTTGACCGAACTCATTTTATTCTTGTGTAACTTTATGATTCGTTTCGTTGCCCCCCCCCCCCCCCCCCCCCGTGTTTGATGTGAGAAAAGAGGCTCCGAAGAATACAAAGAATTGCGAGGAATTTTGTTTCGCCTTGATGTTTTGGTCTAGACTTTTTGATTTGATATTGGGTTTTATTTGCAAATTCGAATACTATACCTGTTCTTGAATTAGTAGAACTTGATATATATTTGAATATTACCAACAATACTGTATGAATTAATTAATTAATGAAAATTCCTTATTACTTCTTAAAAGCTTAAAATACAACAGATATTTAAAAAAAATTGTAAGCATAATGGGCGGTCTTATCGCTTAACAAAGTGATCTCTTCCAGACAACCTTTGGATAGAGAGGATCATTGCTTAATGGAAGATTGGCCGAGGTGTAAAAAGAATATACTTAATAATAGAAAAAGAAAATTACTTAACCTTAAATCCATACATATAAGGTACATAAGAAATTATATTATATTATTAGCCCGTAGAGTCCCACTGTAGGGCAAAGGCCTCCCTTCCCTCCTTCCACGAATCCCGGTTATTGGCTAATTGAGGCCACTCTTTCTGGTATGCATCCAGTTCATCCCTCCATCTCCGCCTGGGTCTACCACGAGGCCGCCGCCCTTTTGGAACCCATTCTGTAGTGGCTTTTGATCATAGTTCCTCTGGCATACGACAAACGTGTCCTGCCCAGTCCCACTTCAATTTTGCGGCTGTCATAGCCACGTCAGCTATCTGTGTTTTGGAGCGCAGTGTCGAGTTTCGTATACGATCTGTGAGCCTGACTCCGAGGATGCTGCGCTCCATAGCTCGTTGACAAACACTGAGGCGGGACTTTTGAATATTGGTGAGGGACCAAGTTTCTGCACCGTATGTGAGAATGGGGAGAATGCACATGTCCATTAGTTTCCGTTTTAAATATAGTGGCAGATTTCCTTTTATGGGGTCTTTCATTGACCAATAGCTTTTCCAGGCGTTTTCTGTGCGGCGAGTAACCTCTTTAACAGGATAAAAAGATTACTCGCCTGGAAAGAGACTATTTAGACCAAATAGACATACTCCTAGACATATGCAATCTCCACACGTAATTGTAAATAAATAAATATATATACCTATATATTCTAGATCACTGATAATAATATTATAGGTACTGTACACCGTTTAGCTGCGAAATCATAAATTCCTTCTTTAACAATCATACGAAATTTACTAACTACAAGTAGTTCTCTTAAAATTATATGATTTGCATCGAAACTTGCTGAGTCAAGCGCCGTGTCTAATCAATGTAATTAGTAATGTTATCTACATATTACAGGATTATTAATCAATCTATTAAAATTGTTTGCTTCGGAAGACACCTTATATGCGTTTCGGCTAAAAGACTCGTTAAGTCAGAGCTTCAGGCGGAATCTAAGTTTTGACACCAGTTATTAGCACAAAACAGATAGGAACAGAAGATAAGTTTGGTACGAGCGAAATAGCAGATACCAACAGAACGAGCGAGTCGGTCGACGCTTCGAACAAATCTATCCGAGACACACGTACGCGCGTCTTTGTGTGCCACATTTTTCGCTCGTTGTACTAAACTGAATGAATAATAATAATAAATAAATATAGCTGGACCTTTCACACAGCGCTGTCTAGCCCCAAACTAAGCAGAACTTGCACTACGGGAACCTGATAACTGATAGAATACTTTTAAAATACTTTTTTTGTAAATACATACTTATAATATCTAGAAAAACATCCAGACCCGGAACAAATATCTGTAGATCATGCAAACATTTGATCCGCAGCGGGACTCGAATCAGGAACGCGAGTACGAATTATTATACCTTACAATCTAGATACAACAACAGAAAAAGAATGGCGGTCTTTTCGCTAAACAAAACGACAAGGACCTAGCGCGATAAGAAAAAGCGATCAGTAACTTATGTTCCTATTCTATATTACTAGCCTATACGAACTCACTTGCCTGTTATACAATTATTCTCTTCATCTTCGCAGAATTTATATGAACAGAAAAGTTTGAAAAGTCATGTGAAAAGTTTTCTGGAAATTTCAAAAATGTTTTTGCGTTTTGATAGCGATGGCAAGTGGCAGGGTTCGCACCGACTTCACGCCCGCTTCAACTCAAAACTTCAACGGAAGAGTTAATTAATATACTCCGTCCACGGTAGGTCTGCATAACACTAAGTATGTTAATCTAATGAGCTTGCTGGACGAAGGCCTCCATCTCCTTGCCCGTTCCTTCGGTTGAGGGCGGGACGAACTTTACACATACTCGTAATGTTCGTCTTGTGTTCGATAAAAATAGTGGATTTAAAAATAAATAGTTAGGGACTAAGTATTATTATGTAAGTTAAAGATCTGAGGATGTCCATAATAGGGATTAATATAGTCGTGAGACTATTTTTTTTATTTACCCATGAAAAGCATATGGTTAACTAGCAGCTACCCGCGGCGGTTAGCAATAAAGAGTAGCCTCCTAAGTTTTAATCCAAGTCATAATCAATCTACATATATACCAAATTTCATTGCAATCGATTCAGCCGTTACGACGTGATTGAATATCAAACAAACAAATAAATAAACAAACATCCAAACTTTCGCATTTATAATATTAGTGTGATACGGACTAAAAACTATAATGTATTTGCATTAAAATTATTTTCTTGCCAACAAAAATCATTGGATGTTTGCTTGAAATCATAAACCTACGATTCTAACCATTATGCAAACATAGCTTGGCCGGCACTATAACAGCAAAGTAAAACACGCTCTGACGTGAACACAGATTAATTGTAATCCACTTTCGCTATAAACTTTAGGGGGATAAATTATCCTAAATTATTTTGATTAAAATATAATTAAAAATATTGTGTGGAGAGAGCTGGGGTTGCATGTATCGGGTTTTCTTATCGAATTTGTACCAACAGTGGCTAAACCAACAGAATATAAACGGATTTTTCTCTTGCATAAATCTGCTTATAACTTCTTCGGAATATGGTATTCTAGCTTGTGCCCGCGGCTTCGCCCGCTTGGTTTGTCCATAAGAAGTCTATGTTTCAATCCAGGTCATAATCTATCTTTATACCAAATGTTATCGAAATCGTTTTAGCCGCTACGATGTGATTGAGTAACAAAGAAACTTTCTCATTTATAATAGTGTGATTGACCCGAAAAGGAGATAATTTCCTAATTCACACGAACAATGTTTACTCTACGAGTATTCGCAATTCGTGGCTTATAAATTAAGAAGCACTTTTTAAAAATCGTCTGTTAGATCTAAAGTAGGTCCGCGATCCAAGAACTAGCTAATTAAGTATAACGGCTATTAAGAGTCGAAGAGTTCTTTGTGAAAGGGCTCGCCCGGGGAAGTACTATCTATTTCTGCCGCTAACCAGCATTGCTGTGTTTCGGTATGAAGGGTATGGTTTCCAGTGAAATTACAGGTACATGTGGCTTTCCACCTGTATGCCTCAAGTTGATTGACAAATGGCAGTGCATTGTAGGGCACGTTTCTAACCTTCTAACCTTTGAGGCAATACTTTGCTATAGGCAATAGTTACCGCTTAACATCAGGTGCTCCATATGCTTGATCCATCTCCAGATAGTATAAAAAAACGGACTACAAAGTTCATAAAAAATCTTTAAAATTTTATTTGTTGATAAATTGTTAAAATTTGTTAAAACCATTCCGGTTTAACATAGGTACGGAACACCCTGTAGGTAATGCTACCAATTAAATGGGTACGACAGCGCCCGGTGTAATTCATGCCGATCATTGCTGTCAAGCGTCCACAACGTATTGAAATGACGTTTGACGGCAATGATTGCGTAATTTACGCTTGCTACAGTGCCACCAACTATCTGTTCAGGTGGATTAAATTGAAACTAATCCAGTCAAGTACAAATCTAGATACAAATTAGGGATGGAACGTTTCACGAGTAGTATGTGTAAAATCATTATCATATAGCTATTTATTCTGCAATTCGTGTATTTTATGTATTGTTATTTTATTGGGTATTTTCTCCGTTATTTTGTCTACATGTTATTTTAATTTTAAATTTTCTATTAGTTTTATATTTTCAAATGATTGTATCGTCACCTAGGCCCTGTCAGAAAACTAGCGCTACATCGTATCCACCGTGGTACGAAACAGCTTATGCTGAGATAGGGACCATTTTGTCCCCACGCAACACCATCATTTTCTGTCTGGGTGAAGCTTAACTTTTCTTTTGTTTTTATTGTGTGTGATGTCATGTGGGTTCAAATAAATGTATTTTCTTACTTTCTTTCTTATCATATGATTTTAATAATCACATACATTCTGCTATTGTCCTTCGCATAACCTGCTAAAAATCATTCAAACGAAATCACTTTCTGTTTTCATCATTGATCGAGCGAAGCGAAATCTCCAAATCAACTTGGGCAAATCGGCGTTGTATGTATGTATAGGTATGTATTTATGTTTCTTTGTCCGAGGATAACTTTCGAAACGTTTATCCGATCATCGTGAAATTTGGTATATAGGTAGGTAATGATGGCACAATTTTGGTGTGACTCAATGAGCGAAAAATGTTGGGGGGTTGTTGAGATATTGGGGTTCAAGAGGGGTAAAAAAAATGAAAATGAGACTATTAGGTCAAGTGAGTGAGTTAAAGGTATTCATTAGTACATTTCGACCCCGTTTTTACTTTTACTACAGTTTTTGTAGTTTTTGAGATAGTATCCATAATAAAAACTAAACTTCGACAAAATTCACAGGGTACTCCAGTGACCCCACAGTGCTGTAATTTGGTATGCGTGTAGCTTATGTATCACAAATATAGGAAAAAGTCTGAAATCTAGAATAACTGCAATTTGTACCCCAAAAAAGGGTAACAATGATGAAAACACAGTGAGTGTTTTCATCATTTGACTGCCGCCGTGGTGCAGTGGGCGTATAGCCGGCTGAGACGCAGGAGGTAGCGGGTTCGATTCCCGCCGCGGAACAAATGTTTGCATGATCTACAGATATTTGTTTCGTTTCTGGGTTTGTCTATATATTATAAGTATGTATTTATAAAAAAAAATATATATATATATATATAAGTATTCTATCAGTTATCTGGTTTCCATAGTACAAGCTCTGCTTAGTTTGGAGCTAGATAGCGCTGTGTGAAATGTCCAGCGATATTTATTTATTTATTATCATATATATATCATATCGGTCGCAGTCATTTGGGTCTAAATAATAAAAGCTGCTACAAAATAATAAAAGTCGTTCGCATTTCTTCGAAATTCATGGAATGTTTCCATTGCCCGTGATTTTTCACACGTGAAATATCAAATCTGACATTACGGCATCATAATGAAAAGTCATTGCCCGTGATTTTTCACATGTGAAATAGCAGTGATAAAAAGAATCATATGAAAATGATTTAAAAGTAGCAATCATTTCCATGTCTAATTCAAACGCGGCTGTTCAGTAGATACGTTGCGAAGCTGTCAACTGAAAAGGGATCCAAATCTATTAAACAACATATATGACAAGGGTATCGTCGGAAAATCTTTTTTCAATGACCGCCGCAACACCACTGAAAATTTAGCAAGATGGTATGTCTCCATAGTCGTTTTACTTATAAATAAGATGGTGAGACTATACTAACTTCTCGCGAGATACGTGAACACTAATCCAGGCTAACATGTACGAAATTTTACTGTGTTCTTCCGTATTAGAGAGAAACATTTCTAGGGCGGTCTGGCTAGTTTACCAGGGGCGGGTATATTTTAGCACTACTTTATTTACGATACGAGTATCATTATAAATATTGACGACCTCCGTGGTGCAGTGGGCTGATAGCCGGCTGAGACGCAGGAGGTAGCGGGTTCGATTCCCGCCGCGGAACAAATGTTTGCATGATCTACAGATATTTGTTTCAGGTCTGGATGTTTTTCTATATATTATAAGTACGTATTTACAAAAAAAAACGAAAGTATATAAGTATTCTATCAGTTATCTGGTTCCCATAGTACAAGCTATGCTTAGTTTGGGGCTAGATAGCGCTGTGTGAAATGTCCAGCGATATTTATTTATTTATTTTTATTTATTTTATAATGTAAAACACCCAGACACGGAACAAATATCTGTAGATCATGCAAACATTTGTTTCTTGACGGGAATCGAACCCGCTACCTCCTGCGTCTCAGCCGACTATACGCCCACTGCGCCACGGAGGTCGTCGTTAAAATTATTACCCGAATCTCGGTATTGTCCAGTGAAACATCAGATCGAAACAAAGTGTGTTCATTACATTGCGAGATAAAGCGACGTCACGTAGAGGAAATTGTACTCGTAGTGCTAACAGATGTTTTTTTACTTCTATTTTACTCTTTAATATAGCTTAAGTAAAAGTATTATTAGACAACTCCAACATTGATAGCAGTGACCGAGACCGACCGATTATATAAGCCGCTGCGCAGACCGCGCACGTTCAGACTTGTTGAGACTTGTTCAAGACTTTGTGCTGTGCGGACGGGTTTTTGTCGTGTTTTCGTGTATACGTAATAACGGTTTTGTTTAAATTAAAATCAAACCCATGTTAATTTGTTCGTAATATTTGTCAAAATAAATCAGTTAATGTTATAGAAAGTTTATTGTTAAAAATAGTTTTATCTTTTACTTCTAAAATCAGAAGTGGGATAAAGGATCTTCACTTCCACACTAAAGCCAAAATTTTTCAGTTATTTATGTAAAATCCATCGTATTTTTCCTTATTGTTTAGACATCGTCCGCAAAGCACGTGTTGAGATAACCTTTTTTTTTTTTTTTTGTGTAATTTTCTGTGCTTGTTTGTTGTGTTCGTGTGTTACTGTTTTCTGTTTTACCTTCGTAAAATGGATAGATTGTCTAGATCGCAAACACGTGAGCACCGCTCACGAAGCCCACGGAGATGGCGTTCTCGCAGCAGGCACTCACGAGGTCGACGTTCGCGCAGTTCGTCGCGAGGGCATACTCCGCGGCGCAATTCACGGCATTCTAGTAATAGCAGTGGTGGTCGTGATACAGGGCTCCGCGCTTACGGCGATCGCACTCCATCTCGAGGCTATACACCGCGAAATAAAACACGGTATCGTAGTCGTAGTTTTAGTCGCAGTGCAAGTAGGCGTGACCGCAGCCGCAGTCACAAACGTTACCACCGCAGCCGTGAACGCCACGGTCACCGCAGTCAACGGAGCCGCAGCCGACGACGTGATCGTCGCAGTCGTGAGTCCTGGCACACTATTATGTCTCGTATACAAGCTTTAGAGACCCGAGCGCAGCCGATAGACTCAGCTGGCACCACTTTTGGTAACGGCACGGAGCAAATTGTCGATGCCATCCAGTCGTTGAAATCAGTAAGTACCCGAAGTTATTACGTTTCTAATTTCGATCCAAACATTCACGATGTAGATACATGGTTCGATGAGGTGAATAGGGCTAAGCTCAGTAACCGGTGGGACGATCGTGAATGTTTGTCTCGTGTCGGAACTTGTTTGAAAGGTGACGCAAAATCATGGTTAGATGAGTGGGTCACTAACGACCGATCGTGGACAAATTTTAAAAATGATTTTAAATCCTTGTGTGTCAAAAAAATAGACAAAGCCAACATTCTGTTTGAGGTGATGTCAAACGATTCAAACAAATTCCGCACCTATGCTGATTACGCTCGCAAGTCCTTATTACGCCTGCGCATTGTCAACGGTCTCAGCGACGAGCTTATTACGGCTATTGTGTTGCGTGGTATCAAGGACCCACATGTTAAAGCTACTGCTACAAATGCCGATCTCACACCAAACGATTTGGTTAATTATCTGTCTACATTTGTAAAGCCTGACAAAGAACCAGTCGCAGATGCTCGTATGGCGCGCCGCCCAGACAGCAGTAAGCCTCAAGGTAACAAACGACCGTTCAAGTCATTTAACCCGAAATGCTTTTTATGTGGTGAGACGGGGCACAAATTATTAAACTGTCCTAAAGCCTCAAAACCTAGCGACACGAATAATTCAAGCCAGACTAAGTCGACTGTTAATCTGAAATCCGACACTTTATGCGCATACTGTAAGAAGCCTGGTCACCAGATAAGTAGATGCTTTTCAAAACAACGTTCAGAGCAACGCAATAAAAGTAACGTAAACTTTTGTTCTACACCCGTCCAAAAGCGAAAAGATGTAGTAGTAGGTGTGATTCAAGGTATCCCCGTAGATATTTTGATAGATAGCGGCGCAATAGACATTTCGCTCATCTCCTCATCTGTGGTGAATTACTTTTCTTGCCAACAAAAGCCAATAAAACGATCTATTAAAGGAGTAGGCGAATCAATCACTACTGTAAACTCTTACGTCACTCTCATTGTTGAGTTGCAAGGCATATCAGTGGAGGTAGATTTGTTAGTGGTACCAAGTGAATGTATGAACGCTCCCGTTATAATTGGTACAGATGTATTGAATCGAGATGGTGTAACGTATATTCGGACGAAAGACTCTCAGCGTATTATACGCGACCCCAAGCCTTTAGCAGTGTCAGCCGTGGAGTCAACTGAGCAGCGCTCTATTAAGACGTCGGCGGTCGGAGATGATCTGAAGGAGCTAACATCAATCTTGGATGAGTATGCTGACTTCATGATCTCAGGTACGGCCACATCTACTGTCACTACAGGTTCCATGCATATTAAGGTGAACAATGACACACCTATACACTACCGTCCTTACAAAATGTCGCATGATGAAAAGCTGAAGGTACGTGATATTGTCCAAGATCTTCTTTCCAAAGGTATTATACGCGAGTCGGAGTCACCTTATTCGAGTCCTGTTTTATTGGTTAAGAAAAAGGACGGCTCCGACCGCATGTGCGTTGACTTCCGCGCCTTGAATCGAGTGACTGTAAAGGACCGATATCCGTTACCGCTGATTGATGACCACATTGATCGGCTGGGAAAAAGTAAGTACTTTTCAACGTTGGATATGGCAACCGGGTTTCACCAGATCCGTCTAGATGAAGCCTCGATTCCCTTAACTGGATTTGTGACTCCTGAATCTCACCTAGAGTACGTGAAAATGCCTTACGGCCTTGCCAACGCCCCAATCGTATACCAGCGCATTATTAGTAAGACCTTACATGACCTCATTACTGAGGGAAAGGTTTTGGTGTATATAGACGATTGCTTAATTCTTACTTCCTCAATCAATGAAGGTTTAAAGACCTTACGAGAAGTACTTTCAACCCTTACCAAAGCAGGCTTCTCAATAAATCTAAAGAAGTGTTCGTTCTTGTGCACCGAAATCGAGTACCTAGGTCGCGTGATATCAAACGGTGAAGTGCGACCATCCCCAGGTAAGATCCAAGCCCTTGCTGATTCTGTTATACCACAGAATGTTAAGCAGGTAAGACAGTTCTTAGGACTAGCGGGGTATTTTCGGAAATACATAGCCCAATATTCAACTAAGACAGCTTGCATCGCGCGTTTAACTTGTAAAGATGTTGAATTTAGTTGGGGCACTGAGCAGGAGCAGGTACGGCAAGAAATAATTAAAATCTTGACCAGCGCTCCTGTGCTTGTCATATTTGATCCTGCTCTGCCTACGGAAGTCCATACAGATGCAAGTAGTCTCGGTTACGGTGCAGTTCTTCACCAAGTTCATAAGGATGGTAACCGTCGTGTTGTGGCTTATTACAGCCAAGTCACGAAAGGCGCTGAACCAAAATACCACTCTTATGAACTCGAAACTCTAGCGGTGGTAAAGGCTCTGAAACATTTCAGGCATTATCTGATAGGTATGCAATTTACTATAGTCACTGATTGTAACGCCTTAAAGGCGACACAAAATAAGCGAGATCTGTTACCGCGCGTGGCAAGATGGTGGATCTTTCTACAAGATTATAACTTTCAAATATCTTATAGGAAGGGCACCATGATGCAACACGCAGATTATTTAAGTCGGAACCCCTGTATTAATGTCAACAACATTGATCGGCCTCGTAATTGGGCACAAATTGCTCAGGCTGGTGACGAGGAGACTCAAACTATGATCCAGTCATTGGAACAAGGTCAATTAGACCCGACCCGGTATGTCAAGCAAAATGACATTCTTTATTACCGGTACAAGCAGACAGGCGAAGAGTCAAGACTTCTTTGTTACATACCAAAGGGTCATCGTTTGAGCCTCCTCCGAATTTTTCATGATGAGCATAGTCATATAAGTTCGGATAAGGTAACGGATTTAATATTAAGACACTTTTGGTTCCCAGGCCTTAGGGCCTTTATTGTCAAGTACATAGCTCACTGTTTGACATGCATAGCCCACAAGCGTGTACCACGAGCGCCCTTGCAACCTATCACGTCCTGGGATAAACCTGATATTCCATTTGATACCTTACATGTTGATGTTTTGGGACCTCTTCCCGTGTCAAAGGGCTACAAGTTTGTGATGCTTGTGGTCGATGCATTCACAAAATATTGTTTGTTGATACCCGTTCATCGTCAAGATATTGATGAACTTAAACGTGTTTTCAAGTATGTGATTTCGTTGTTTGGTACCCCTAGGTTAGTTGTATCGGATAGGGGACGTATGTTCGAGTCGGCAAGTTTTACATCTTGGATGCAAGTTTTGGGTGTGCAGTTGCATCACATTACTCCAGAGATGCATCGCGCCAATGGCCAGGTAGAACGTTATGTTCGCACGGTTCTCAATATGTTACGAATCGTTGCCAACCACCAAAAGAATGAATGGGCTGATGAACTATGGCAGCTGCAACTTATATTAAACCTGACGAAGCAGAAAACTACCCAGACCTCTGCTCTATGTTTACTGGTCGGTCATGAAAGCGCCACACCGGCAATACGAGCCCTTGTAAGAGATGTTGCTATACATCCAGTAGCGTCTAATCGAGAGTCCAGACGGGAAATGCTTAGACAAAGGACGGCCGAACGATTAACGAGGAATCAAGAACAGCAAGATGCCGTTATTAACAAGAATAGGCGCTCTCCTCGTGTGTTTCGGGAGAATGACACAGTGTTTGTCATCAAATACGCTCAGTCCCAAGGAAAACTAGACCCTGGCATGCGCGGGCCTTACCGAGTTGTCAAGGCAATGCGTAATGGTCGATATGAACTCAAGTTGCTTGCTGGGGCATATGGCAAGACGACATATGCGGCAGCACAGTTCATGGTGCCTTGGAGGGGTGAGTGGACCCCTGAAACGTGTGCTGCCTTCTTTGAAGGTAAGCCTGAAGTCTACGCGGTACGCAAACTTTAAAGCGCCTCTGCCGGTAGCCACCGTATGGTATGCGCATACCTGGAGACGGTGCGAAAGCTTTTCGGTATGCAAACTTTAAAGAGCCTATGCCGAAGAGTCGTTGAGTGGTATGCAAACTTGGGGCCTCTGCCGTGTAAGTGCTCAGCGTTCATTATTATTATTTGTTGTACGTACATAACATGTTGAGTCGACCGTTTTATAGTGTAATTGGGAGGCATTGGTTTGTGATTCATAAGAACCATAAATCAATGCATGCTTAATTACTTTGTTTTGGTATAGAGGTGTTGGTAACTTTGTTTATTTTTATTTAACAAGGACTAACTTAACTAAACCTGGTATAACTTACCGAGGTTTGAGTTTGTAATCATGCTTATTTCATTGCAGATACAGCTGATGATTCTGATTGTCCAGATGACATTGATCAACAAGGACTTTTGCCTGGACTTGAAGTGGATCAACCGGGGCCTTCTTTAAGAGATGTTGGGATCGGAGAACCTGGGCCGTCAAACAGACCGCTCCCGATACTGGACCTTGACTTTTCCGAAGAACCTGACGAGGACGTCAGGATATCAGGAGAGGCCGTATTAGACAACTCCAACATTGATAGCAGTGACCGAGACCGACCGATTATATAAGCCGCTGCGCAGACCGCGCACGTTCAGACTTGTTGAGACTTGTTCAAGACTTTGTGCTGTGCGGACGGGTTTTTGTCGTGTTTTCGTGTATACGTAATAACGGTTTTGTTTAAATTAAAATCAAACCCATGTTAATTTGTTCGTAATATTTGTCAAAATAAATCAGTTAATGTTATAGAAAGTTTATTGTTAAAAATAGTTTTATCTTTTACTTCTAAAAGTATTTTATTATTTTTTCCATAATTATAAAAACAATAAAGGTTGCTGGTGCCTTTGAAAATACTTAGACATTTGTCTAAACTAGACTAGATGCCATAAACTCAACTTTTGTGGATAAGTATTGAGTTTGTGGCATTTTCGTGTCAATTCTATTTGCTAGAAAGCACTACCGCTCAATCTATTCTACTCAAATGTTAGCTGGAAGAAAATGCTAATTAGCATTAGGCTTGCCTATGTATTATTTTGGTTGCTAGAAGAGATCTCTTTCAGTGATAAGGCTGCCCATTGTATTGCCTTTTTATTCCAGTTTAGTACTTATTTTTGTATTATTTCTGTTACACAAACAGATTCAATAAAGAGTTATCTATGTATCTATTTTATTAGTGCAATCTTTTATTTTTATAAATTATAAGCTAGCGTTAGCGATGATGCAGCGATGGTACACGCTTGGATAGAAGAAACATATTCACTCGCGACTTGAAGACCCCTAAGTTGTAGTTATCAGGAAACACAGACTCAGGCAAGGCGTTCCATTCCTTGCGCATAATAAAGGTGGAAGAGTACTGCTTTCTATCAATTGCAAACCTTAATTTAGCGTGATAATTTTACATATAAACTGAGAAGTGATACAGGCTTGGCTGTAGTAACGCAATTCGTTAGCGTGTAGCTCACAAAAGCCCGCGCTAGTGTTTACGACGCGTTGCTTATCGCGGCGGACGAAAATCACTAATGGCGGGTTCCTATATCTGTCGGTAACCAGCTACGAATCGTCTCTCCTTAAAAACATGTAAAAAGTTTGGCACTTTTTCGAAGAGATACGAGTCGTTGTCGGTTACCGACGGATATAGGAACCCGCCATTAAACGAGCCGTTTCAAACAGAAATAGCTGCCTAAAAGAAAAATAGCGAGGGAAATTGTAGCGAACTGGTTGACTCGATGAATAAACAACAGCTGTTTATGTCACATTCCGAAGGGACACCCGTCCGCGCATGGCTCGAATTTACAAATAATCAATTCCACTATACTCTCACATTCCTTTTCTGAATGCTTGCCGTTTCAAGAGATTGGGCTCTCATATTAAGTTTGAGCTAGTTTGTTGTAGAAATATACGGAATTCGGATGAAAATACTATAATTTGTGTATCAACTTTGATTTGGCATATTTTGAAGCTGGACGATGAATTTGATTTTTGACGATACGTAAAAAGTAGAAATACCATCCATACCCATGACCATGAGGTCAACCTCTGTGAGTAAACTAAGACACTAAGAGTTTAACGACAAATATCACGTTAAGGATTAGATTTTTCGCATAGTTTAATGCGTCGTTAATATTTTAGGAGCAACATTAATCTCTTATTTCTTCCATAAGATTATAGATTTTACGTGGAATCATGCGTTTGTGTCATCCGCATATACGATTGGTTGTATAACGGGGACACCTTTACTTATAAATTTAATTAGATTATTTAGAAATATGATAAAGAGGTTCTAAAATAGAACCTTGAGGGACACTATATTTTATGTACAGATTATTAGATTTAGTTGTAATTATATTGAATTATAACTGACACCAAATAAACTTTAACAATCCTTGAAATAATGATTAATTACTAATGTTAATCAAAGTCAAAGTCAAATATTTTTATTCATTAAAATCACAAGGATCACTTTGAAACGTCAATTTTACTGCCTGTTCCTTCGCGACCAAGCCAGGAAAGAAAGGCAAGAAAACCAGGCTGGTTGTTTTTTTTTAATGATCCTTTTACAATAGGTACATAATACAGAAAAGAAATTACGTCTAAATTGTAACATTTTGAACGAGTTGGGGCAGTTTCAATCCCAAGCTTCTCTATCATCTAAATAATCCGATATTTTATAGTAGGCTCTTTTATAAAGATTTTGTTTAATTACGTTTTTAAATTTGTTAATTGTCAATTTTTGTACATCCCTTGGGAGTTTGTTATAAAAGCGCACACCTTGCCCTTTAAACGATTTACTAACTTTATGGAGTCTACATGTGGCAACAGCGAGTTTATCTTTATTTCTAGTATTAAAATTATGATTATCGCTATTTTTCTTAAACAAATTAATATTTTTGTGAACATACATTAGATTTTCATAGATGTATTGACAAGGGAATGTCATAATATCTATTTCTTTAAACTTATTGCGTAATGATTCTCTGGGGCCCATATTATAAATTGCACGAACAGCCCTCTTCTGCAGCACAAAAACGGTGTTTATATCTGCAGCACTCCCCCACAGCAGTATACCGTATGACATAATGCTGTGGAAGTAGCTGAAGTAAACTAGTCTAGCTGTGTCTACGTCTGTAAAAAGACGGATCTTTTTGACTGCGTATGCCGCCGAACTAAGTCTCTTCGACAACCCATCAATGTGAGGGCCCCATTGAAGCTTATTATCTAGGGTTATACCTAAGAATACGGTGGTGTCCACAAGAGCCAACTCCTCGTCTTTGATTTTTATGTCTGCTTTAACTTGTGTAACATTAGGTAGTATAAATCTAATACATTTTGTTTTCCTTTCATTTAGAAGTAGATTGTTTACATTGAACCATTTTACCACCTTAGAGATTGCATTGTTTACATCGTCAAAATCGGTTTGTCGTCGCTTTAATTTAAATAAAAGTGACGTGTCATCTGCAAACAATACAACCTCATGATCGTCCCGTACTAGATGGGGAAGATCATTAATATATACTAAAAACAAAAATGGTCCCAGAATTGATCCCTGTGGTACACCCATTTTAACCAGAGACCCCGGAGAACGCTTCCCATTCACGTCAACTCTTTGCACTCTGCCACTTAAATAAGAAGTGAGAAAGTCTAGAGCAACGCTCCTAATGCCATAATGGCGTAGTTTCCTGATTAATGTGTCATGGTCTACGCAATCAAATGCCTTGGACAAATCACAAAAAACACCTAAAGCGTCATGAGACTCCTCCCAGGCATCAAATATGTGCGATATTAACTCAATACCAGCATCAGTGGTTGAGCGACCCCTGGTAAATCCGAATTGTTTATGATGCAGTAGCATGCAATTTCAACAAATTGTTTCCTTCCAGTTAAATATAACTCAAACAAATTCAACACCAAATTTTCTCGTCCCTTCTCGTCTAGGGTAGAAAATTTTTAAGATGGTTTTAAAAATCTTGGAATTTTCCGTAAATGTTCGGATAAAAAAATCTTCTAAATTTAGCCGCCAGTATTTTATATGATCGACAATAAATATTTGCATGCTCCTCAAATATTTGTTACGGGCCTGATGTGTTGTGAATCCATAGAAGCAAAGTTAAAACTAATAAAATAGTTAAAGTTGTATCATATGTAAAACAAAACCACCTAAATATAAATATAGGTAAAAAGTCCTGTGAATGACTGGCATACAACAACTTCCGTGCCGTATCTCTGTAATGGAACTTCATAAAAAATATTGGCCGGATATTTGACCGGTCATATTTTTGTAAAAATATTGCTTTCATTCTGAATATCATAAACTTGTTACGGTATGAGTTTTTTAACACCTAAAAATGTACAAACATTTGCATAGAGTCGGTTTCAGTTCATTGGCCGTGTTTTTATTAGTTATTTCTACTTTACGTTTATTTTTAGGACGTATTCCTCAAACTGGTCAAAGATTTTAACGTGAAAACGTTTTTAAAAAAGCTTCATACTAAGGTCCCGCTAGAGTTAGCAATGAAACGAAAAACCCAAGGGTTGTATCAGCAAGTGTTCATTCTGAAAAAAGACCACTGTGCCCCCGCGGTGCCTACCATTAGTGCACCGTCGCTATTGTGCGCCTGAGTCACTGAGCGAGCAAAGAGAGGGTTAAAAAATACCTTGAATTTCATAAATTAAAAAATACTGTAGTGTGGCGATACTACCCACCAATTTTCTAAGATTGAACCATTCTGAAAACAACGGACCAGACGAGATTTGAATCCGCTACTATCGCTTGTAACGGGGATGCGATGAGCAACTATGCCAGCGACCAATTCTGTATCAAAATGGTAGGTCACGGTTTAAATATTATTGCGACCATAATGCTAATATCCAAATCTAGATTAGGTGGAATAACATCAGGGCCTAAGCACGTATAATTACGTTAGGCGTTCGCTAGACGACAGTTATATTCTAACCAATGACAGCAGCGCGATGTGTTGTATTTGGTTAAATAGCTGATATCATTGGCTAAAATGTCTTGCTTACGTTTAACGTAAATATTCGTGCTGGAGCCCAATTCTGCCAATTTATAAGAAAAACGATTATCGCGCCATACCATTATTTAACGATTATGATTGTTGTTCCTGTCATAAGCTGTCAAATTTGCAATGGAATTGTCGTAGCAATGCCGGTCATTGAAAAAATATTGTTTTAGTAGAATACCAAAAGGCATCAAATGAAATCAATTCAATTTATTTGCTGACTGTAGGTACAATAGATAGATAGATAGAAAACGCTTTATTGTAAATCACACTTAAAATAAAAAACAAACAATAATACACGCAGAAATACTAGTAGCGGTCTTATCGCTAAAAGCGATCTTTTCCAACTTGAACTTGTAAGGTGTATCATACATAGCCCACCTTCTTATTTTCTAGAAGGTGGATCTGATCCACCTATACCTATGATGTGGAATAACATCCCTCCACCCATCAGAATCCTAAAAAGTAGGTTTGGTTTTAGATCTAAGCTAAAACGCTTTATTCTCGATGAACAGAGAAGGCGTGAAGGTACAAATAATGACGCTTCAATTATATAAAGGTCTATCTAGTCATATATTTTAAGTTATTTTTTATTTTTATCATAGATTTAATTATAATCTCATATGTGATAATATATATGTTAATTAAACTACACATCTCAGGCATTCGCTTTAATTCATATGAACGGCATGACCTCCTCACTGATAATTTTTTCCTCAGATTAGGTTATAGTACCAATATGTTTTTTTTGTTTATTTGTTATTTAGAATCTCAGTTAGGATTATAAATTAGTGTTTTTGTATATACGTAAAATACTATAGTAATAGTAATATAGTTTTATAATATGTTATGTAGTTATATTTTTGTAAATTTTATCTCACCCACACGACTAACAAACAATAAAAATTATTTATGTGGGTAGGTAGGTAGGTGCTATACATACCTACCTTCACTCAATCCCCGAGAGCAGTGCAGGCTTCTGACGTCCGTGACGACACTATTTGGGGTCAGCAGAATACCAGCGTTAAGTAGCCAGGTTCTAGCCTTCCTACTTAGCACATGCTGAGCTGACGCCATTTTGGCATGACTGGAATTTGCAATTATGATGGAAGTTGCGTGAGATATTCCTGTATTTTTTGATTATCCTGTAATCTTTGACTTCTGGCATTCTTGTTACATATCCTTCTATCTACACCCACTCTTAGAGCCAGAAGTCAAGATTCGTCATTACTTGAATGTCACCATCTTCTTTTGTGTTATATTTTGTAGTGTGTCGTGTCAAATAAATGTTTTCATTTTCATTTTCATTTCATTTTTTTTTTGATCCTTAACTTGAGGAATATTTATAAACTTAGAATCTTCCATCCTTTTTAAAACTTTTAGTAAAAAAACGAACACATTGCTGCCAATTATTTCAGGTACGAAAAAACAATCAATAAGAGCTACTCATACTAACCCTAGAATCCATTCAATACCAAAACCTCTCTCTCAAAGCACACTTCTGTTTCCAACTTTCAACTTTAATTGGATTAAACCGTAGGGCAGCCGGGGGTTAGTAAAAGCAATGCCACAGTGCTGGAAGCACATTCGCAGAACAAATAATAGTATTTGTAGTTACCACATCTCTGGTGAATCTAGCGGTATGTTATATACCTGTGGCACACCTGTGAGCGATATTGAAACTTTAATTTAGTGCTGGACGTTTCAAAATTAGACTATCATCTATTTAGCAGCACAAAGGTGGATTCTGTATAACTTAATCTTAAAAGCTACTGATTGTTTATTCATTTCAGTCAAGAAGAAAAACAATTATCTATTTTTTGTGGTATCCTTTTAGGATGTTAAATGGATACTTACGTAGATAAGTAGATTTCATTAGATGCTCGTTATTGCATACTCAGGAAAATTTAATACATAAATGTGCAATGTGCGGTCTTATCCCCTTAGAATGTACAAGATAATAGAAAAGAAGAAATACGTAAAAACTGAAACCCGACTACGTAATTCCTATGTCGATGGTAGCTATGTCACCCGGACCGTAATAACGAATCGATTGACACCTCACTCATTAAAATCGGATGAGTTTAGGCGCTACGGTGGATATGTAAATACAACCAACCTATTGGTATATATATTAGACTGATACCCCTTCCTTTTGGCCGTATTCGGGTAAAAAGACGGCGGTATACGAATATAAACATAACCTTTGAATGTAGCTCGGAAAATTCAACGAAAAACCTATATTGTTGAATAAAGGGCACAAGCCTAGCCGAAGGACCGTAGAGGATCGAGACTCGAACTCGAAACGGAGATTCAAACATTGTTCGAACGTCCTCTTCCCTGCAATGGACGTCCATTCATTCCTTTCAGAATACGCCATTGGAACAGAGGTTTTGTAGACTCATCGTCAATGAGTCAGAAAATAAACATTCAGTGATGGAGGGCGGACGAGTTGAGATATTGCTCTTGCAGTGTAAATGCAAGTCAAACCAGTGTCAGTTTCACCAGATTTTTTACATTTTATCTCGATACAATGCAGCGCTACCGCGTACGGTTGCTAACTCGAAATTAAGCAGACTTTTCACTTCCTATGCATATTTGGCATAAGCTTGCACTCCAGTCTGTCGCGTTACACCCAAAACGCCCGTATAACTTCTTATCTTGTTGCCTCGCGCAGGAATGTGAAGTCTAATTACCGAATTCTAAAAGGCATCCCGACAATTTCGGGCATTTCGTACTATTTGAGCTTATCTATGTACCCTCCACGTGCGAATTTTGAGCTTTGACAAGCATAGTTGCATAAAACCTTCTGGGTTTACGAATTTAACTAGATAGCGCTGGTAGATAATAGGAGTGGAACGAATCATATGAGTTTAAAAATCATATGTCACACCTGCTATTTTCCTTCACATAACCTGATAAAATTCATTCAAATGAAATCATTTTCGGTTTTCATCGTATATCGGTAGCAGTCATTCGGGTCTGCTACAAATCACAGTCGTTTGCATTTCTTCGGAATTCATCGGGAGTTTTCGTTGCCCGTATTGAAGTGAAACTTCTTCTTTTTTCTTTAGCAACGTTGTGATTTGAAAGCCGATGAAACGAAAAAGCGACTGTAAAAAGAGACAGCGACAGTAAAAAGAGACAGACACATAAATTCATAAATGAAGTGAAAACTTTTTTAGCATCGTTGTGATTTGAAAATCGATGAAACGAGAAAGCGACAGTGAAAAGAGACAGACACATAAATTCATAAGATTTAACGTGGGAGAAAATGGGATAGGACGCATTATACAGTGTTTCTTATGTTCGTGGTTCTCTTTGTGCTTTGTTTCGTACTCCCTCCACTCGTGTTAATAATTATCTAACTTTGCATCACTATGATCATTACTAAAACCTACAATTATCATCTTCCCAAAATTTTACATTCGTCTCATTATCATGAAACATTTTTGAAGGTTTCACTTCTACCACGTGTGAATTGCACACATGCTATTTTTTCACATGTGAAATAACAAGTATGACGATTACGGCATCATAATGAAAAATCATTGGCTGTAATTTTTGAAATGTGAAATAGTAGTTATCAAAAATGATCATGATCCTATGAAAATGATTAAAAAATAGCATTAATTTCCATGCCTAGTAGAAGGTTTAGGTACAATCGTTTATGTGAAATACTTTAAAATCCAGTCCATCAAAGGTTGTCTGGAAGAGATCGCTTTTAGCGATAAGACCGCCACTTGTATTTCTACGTGTCTGGTTATTTGTTTGTATATTGTTTTTTAATTTACGTGTTACAATAAAGGATAATAAAGGTAATAAGATAATAAATAATAACAATAAAGGACAATAAAGAAATAATATCTATACCTATATCAAAAAGATTTTAATAAAAAAAATATGTTTATATAATACTAGCGTCCACCCGCTGCTTCGCAAGCATCATTTGTCAATGAAAAGTGGCCTTTGTCATAATTCAGGTCATAATCTATCTTTATATTAAATCTCAGCGAAATCGGTTGAGCCGTTACGACGTGATTGAGTAACAAACAAACATCCAAATTTTCGCATTTATAATAATAGTGTGATGTGCCTAGTAGATATTGTAGCTTCCTACTAGTCAAATAATTTTTAGAATCGGATCACTAGTTCCGGAGACCCCATACATACAAACAAACAAACTCACCAACTGTACCTCTTTATAACATTAGTATGTTTGCATTGCATTGCGTCCTGTACATGTTTGTACACAATTATTTTACCAACATTAGTCGTTCGTTGTACAGAGTAAAAGAAAAACAGAACCTTAATTTATTTTCACCTGTCATAACTATATTTTAGCTCCGACTCTTATGAAGAATAATCGAATACAGCAGACTACAAGGAAATCATAGCCGGAAGGCGTACTACAATACATTTGAGTCGGAGCAAGAGAAAATTCAATAAAAGGATTCGGGTAAAAGCCTTATAAAAGACCCAAAGATGCGCGCACCGAGGTAAAAATACAAACAATATTATCTCATAAAATCTCTTTCCCGATTGAGCAATAAAGTGAATAAAGTGTTTAAACAAGATTTGTCAAGTGCAAGTCGGACTCGCGCAGCAAGGGTTCCGTACCTACCTAGATTTATATTGATTTAGCAGCGCCATCTAGTTATGTGAGCTGTAAATTAAAAAGGAAACATTTAAGGCAGTTTTCTAAAAACCCTATTATAGATAGAGACTTCTTTTATTTTTCCTGTAACTTTTGAATAAATATCTATCAATCATAGTAGGAGGGATGGTATTTTATTTTTATTTTTATTCTTAATTGTATACAAATCTTTTTAAATGTACAAAGCGAGCTCAACCTTATTAAGAGTTTTCTTCCAGCAAATCTTTGAAGATTCCAGCACAACTCCAAAACTGTTACCTAAGCTGTTTTATATGAATTTATTTACTAGCACTTAGAGGTGGGTCTGTATAATTATACCCAATTTTAGGACGATAACTTCAGTAGTTGCTGAGATAATCAGCTGTGACAGACAGACAAAGTATCACCGTAAGGATTCCGTTTTTAACAATTGTAGTCCCGACCCCTAAAAGTGGAGACATGCTTATTATACTCAGTAAACTATGAAAATGTATTCGAGCAGTGCTTCGCTCGGCGTGCACTTTATTCTTCTACTTGGCAAGATGTAGATCTAATAGAAAATCCATTTAGAATGCCGAACCGTAGCTATATCAGCACGCTACCGCTACTCTAACAAGATCTCTCGTGCCCCTACATTTCCTAAAGAACACTACTAATAGACGGGAGTTGGAATCGTACACAACGAACTGGCAAATACCTTTCGAGACGTTACTGTTTGCGAGTCCCATCCCCGTCTAATCTTCTCTCTGTTTTCTTTTATGATTTGCTAATGGCACGTTTTCTTACCGATGCTAGTAAGATAAAGGCACATAAATTCGACGTTTAATATACATTTTCGTTTGATATAAAGCGCTACGTTTGCAAGTACCAGTTACTCAATATTGGTAGCGGCAGTAAAACCTCTGAGTCAGTACTAAAATCAAATTATCTGACTCAGGAAACGCAGCCATGAAGAAATATTTGCGGGTCCAAGATTACGAATATTAATCGAATTGAAAGGAAAGCTTGAATCGTAATTTTTAGGACCAATATTTTTACCGTACAAAGACGTTTTCAGAAGTCATCGGCTGAAAAATCAGCTTTTATATTCGCAACGCGTTTCGTGTCTGTCTACGACAAGTCAAAAGGGCTTATTTTGTATTAATCACTCGAACTAATCCGAGGGTCGTTGGCAGTCTGAGGCTGAATCTTCCTTTATATTAAAGCTCTTTCCCGCAGTCAGCATCGTGGCTAATAAGCTCGGAGCTTTCATTAAGCTACGGCAGTTAGAGAAGAGCCTATTGATTTTATTCAGCTCGTCTAATAAAGGTAAATTTGCCTCAAAACGACGCTCAGTGAGGTTTCAAAAGAAGGCTCACTATCGCAGTCTCTTTGTCCCGCCTGTCGGTCGACGACCGCAATTAATAAAGCCTTGCTATGAGATATCACTGCGACCTATTGAATTTTATTCGTGCGAATCATATTTCATTTGTGTCCTAAGGTGTTCAAATGTTAATCTGACTTATTAGGTTCTAGAAAACTGCATAAAAACGGCATAAAAATCTTTTCAAGGGTCCTTTTTAAATGTAAATTAGAACTTGAAATATCAACAATTTAGGTCCGTTCTTGTGAAAAATAGTAATAGTTTCCAATAAATGTTTATTCAAAATACCTTTCGAACTCTTTCAAGTCGGTAAGTGAGTTCATGACATTTTCGAGAATGTTTCGTTTCGTTTAATGCGCTTTTTTGCCGCTTTTTGCTATAGATGGTAAAAAAATTGCAAACATAAGATAAAATACACGTAACCTGTAACAAGCCGGGCCTACAATAGCCATAGACATATATTCTACCCATAGACAAGAACATTCTTGAAAAAAATTTGTTTAAATGCTGGTGAGTTAGAACTAAAGTTCGCTGCAGCGCTAAAACATTATTTATAAAATAAAATAAAAATATTTCATTTCAGATATCATAAATCCATACATTGTTAGTTTGTTACTTAAAGACTAGATTAGTACTAGATTTATGTAATCTAACCAAACTTTTAAGCCATGCAGCGCTAGATTGCTTATAGAGTTTAGTTTAGTCGTGACCAAAACGTTGTAAGCGCCATGAAATTCATGGCGCTTACGCGTTCCGTTCAACATAGTGTAACAACCTGTCGTCCCTATAGATTTTACACCACAGACGTGACACAGCTTTTATACCTACAAAACTTCATTAGAATTCATACTCTATTTCAAAATGTATAATAGTAATGTAATAACTGAAAATATGGTTAAGTAGAAAAGTTAAATAAAATGAATTGTTATGCGTTCATTTAAGCTCAAGTACGTTAACAATAGTTTGAAATCAAACTGTCACCTTATGATACTCTGACACTTCTTGATGTATTTTTGCAGTGTCGAATTACGCACGTCGTCATATTTTCTGATCTTTGACAGATATTATGTACTAAAAAGAAAGAACATAAAATAAATATTAAAAAATATCAAACTGGCTAGAAAACATTAACATAAACAAATTAAAACACTTTCTAAAAACACCACGTCAAGTCCGTGTTCTGTCATATATTTTTACCTACAACCGGTTTTGTAATGGAATATCTGCATATTTTAGTCTATGATTTTAGATGGCGTGGCATTATAATAAACAATTTTTTTTTCTAATGTGGTATTACGATATTAGTACCTATTTATTCATTTAAACTACCAATAATTTTACTTACTTGACTACTGAATTGTTTTGTATGTCATACTTTATGTATTTCATATTTTGATTCGAATTATCGTATTAATAGTGCCGCTCCGTACGCGTCCAAACTGCGTGAATGTCGAAGCCGCACTAAAGTAAGGTATACGGATTGCAGTACAGTTCAGTGGAACAGAGTGAATGTTCGGATCGCGATATCTAGTACGTAGTACATACATATATATCGATGACAATAACGTGACGCGTCATAGCATAGGCATCTTAAAAAAATTGTTTTATCAGCTTTACTTCTACATTTACCGTGGCCACTAGGATTTTTCCTTTCTTTTTCATAGCGGGATTCTATAGTTACTTCTATACAGGGTGTTTGGTAATATACTGACGATATTCAAGTGACGGTTTCTCAACACATAAAAAGACTTCTCGAAAAAAACTACTAGTTAAATAATCAATTTTAAAAGAAAATCGACGCGAAAACTACGCTTTTGTGAATTACGGCCTTTATTTTTAGATGTCGATTGCAAGAGTAGGCAGTAAGTTTTATATCGAATTAATCACCTAAACTTAGTCGATTTTCTTTAAAATTTGATAATATAACTACTGGTTTTTTTATCGAGAAGTATTTTTTATGTTTTGAGGAACCGTCACTTGAATATCGTCAGTATATTACCAAACAACCTGTATACAATACAAGTATTGACAAAGCATGTTGCAGCTAAGATTTTTCTATCTTTTGTTGACATCCTTGTTTAAAACCCCGCTAACATCATTATTGTGGAAAACAAAAGGAGTTTATTAATAAGTTATACTGACTACGAGTACAAGAAGCTTCGGGTTGAAATGAAGACTGGAATATTTTTCAAGATGGTGATTTCCATCTTATGAGAATCTCCAACGTAAAAGTGGGATAACCTAATCAGAACATTTTTCTTGGCACTCAGCCAGTTTTTTCGCGAGCTCTAACATACGCCTAGGTACATTTATTTTAATTTCTCCTGGGAAGATAAGTTTCTAAGGAATATGCATATTTGATACATCGTAAGCGGAGCTATCGATGCCATCGCCGGGCCGGGGAGTACGATGTCACGATGATCTAGCTAGTGAACGATGTCTAAACGTATTTAGTGTCTAAATATGATTTAAGGAGTTGTCAAATCATACAAATACGTCAAATTTAAATATATTTAGTCGCTAAATACGTTTAGTGATCTATGTGCATGCCGGCCTTAATCTTTAACTAATAAATTAGTGCCACAAAATGAATAACCAACCTACTTGGCCTACAGCTTCATTCAAATTAGAGGTAACGGGGTTCTTGTTAATTGGTTATTGTTTTTCGGGTACAAATTGCAGTTATTCTGGATTTCAGACTTTTGCCTATATTTGTGTTACTAAAGCTACACGAATACCAAATTTCAGCATTGTGGCGTTACTGGTGTATCCTGTGAATTTTGTCAAAGTTTTGTTTTTATTATACTCTGAAACTACAAGGACTAAACTAAAAATAAAAACGGGGTTCAAATGTCCTAATTAAGACTTTCATTTGACTTCCTACTTGACCTAAAAGTCTCATTTTCATTTGTTTTTTACCCCTCTTGAACCCCAATATCTCAACAACCCCCCCCAAATTTTTAGCTCATTTAGTCACACCAAAATTGTGCTATCACTGTCTACCTAATTATTAAATCTCATGATGATCGGATCAACGCTTCGAAAGTTATCCTTGGACAAACAAACATACATACATACAACGCCGATTTGGCTAAGTTGATTTGGAGATCTCGCTTCGCTCGATCAATTATCTATACTAATATTGTATGTTTGTAACGAATAAACTTTTGAGTTTATTCGTTTCAAACTACTGGTCTGATTAAAAATATTTCACCATTAGAATGCTACATTACCTCGGAGTAACATATGTAGGCTAGTTTTCATCCAACTGAAGGAGGAGTCTTGAAGGAGCGTAATGTTTTTATTGAAAAACTACGCGTGCGAAGCTGCGGATTGGTCAGCTACTTATTTTTAATACCGGAGTTGGAGTTATCACGTTACCCATTTTAATTGGTGTTAAATAAATAAATAAATATTGCTGGACATTTCACACAGCGCTATCTAGCCCCAAACTAAGCAGAGCTTGTACTATGGGAACCAGATAACTGATAGAATATTTATGTACATTTTTTTTTGTAAATACATACTTATAATATATAGAGAAACAACCAGATCCGGAACCAATATTTGTAGATCAGGCGAGATAGTAGTCAAACGCTAGCCTATAATTTATAAAAAAAAAAAAAAAAAACGTCAATCGAAATATTGTCAGGCATCGAGCTTATACTGAGACTTGAAAATTGACGTATGAAGAGTACTCTTCATTAGTGTAACAGTGAGGTTTAATCCAGTATACACCTTAAAAGGGTTTTCTTTGTACCCCGTATTAAGTTATAATGGAATGGAACTGAATAAAACTTTAGATGAGGGTAAACAGAGCATTTTCACGTTCAGTACTCCACTGCGGACGCAAGAAGCTATTTCAACAGAATAAACTGGTACAGTTCGTGAAATCCTTATAACCACAAGACGCTGGACTATATATAAGTAGACGGATGCGTCAGAATCAGTAACCAATATCTTCAAGCAGTTGGATTAATGTTGCATGAGACATCCAGTTTTACAGAGTAAACTTTCGCGATTTACTTTAATCATTATTAAATTCGGGAGTTATCACGTACCAACTGTTTTATCGGTGTTACGACCTGGTTCGGTTCAATTCATGAATACTCACAGCTTGACGAAGGTTTACGAATAGAAGTGGAACAATTGTCAGTCGTAACACTCTACCTCTACCGTGGTGCAGTGGGCGAATAGCCGGCTGAGATGCAGGAGGTAGCGGGTTCGATCCCCGCCGCGGAACAAATGTTTGCAAGATCTACAGATATTTGTTCCGGGTCTGGTTGTTTCTCTATATATTATAAGTATGTATTTACAAAAAAATGTATATAAGTATTCTATCAGTTATCTGGTTCCCATAGTACAAGCTTTGCTTAGTTTGGGGCTAGATAGCGCTGTGTGAAATGTCCATCAATATTTATTTATTTATTTAAACATAATATAACTCTACAACCCAGCAGAAAGAGGAGACTGCATCGTCGTCGCTGTCAGTTCAAAAGGACATATCTCAAAATTCCTTTTTTTCCAAAAGGACGTATACTCCCGGAAATCATATTTCAAGCGAAATTTGTTATCAGGCACCTTTCAAATCCAAAGATTTGTTTAATTTAAAGCTTGTCCCTGAATGTTGTTAGTCTATGAATCCAAATTAAAAAAATATACAGTTTTTGTATCTCCTGAAAACCTACTGTTTTATCATACAACCTTTTGAACTGACAGCGACGTTGTTCTCTTTCTATCTATCTTGAGACGATATTCAAGATTTAGTTTTATTTTTAAAATAATCTACTAAAAATTAGGTGGTTACTTACAATAATAAAAAAATATTTATAAACTCACAGTCCAAAATATACCTTTTTTAAACCATCAACCGTTATTGTATTGGTAGCCTTAAAAAATAAAGGTAGAATAAAGGAGGAATGATGGTAGAATGTATCGGTTGGTGCCGTTGGGTTGGTAGCTTGGTAGTCACGTTTTCTGTTGACGTCACGACGCCTCACGTCCATCGGCAAATGGCGCGAAAAATTATACACTTTGCATTCACTAGCAATTCCACACACGACTGCGCTATACCCGAAGACTTTGCAATAATACATTCATACGTTTACCTACTACATATATATTTTGGTATTTCTATCACATTATATTTATTCGCCTACTTATAGTGTACTTACTTACTTTTAAACATGAATTTAAAAAAATTAACCTGGAAGAGGATGATTCTGAAAATAAATCTATATGTTGGTGTAAACTCACGATAGAACCGGCACAAACCTTCTAAACATTTTAAAGGACATCATAAAAGCTCGATTCAAGGGGTATTTTTTCTAATTTTCGAACTCAAATAGCAACTCGCGGATTAATTGTATAACTTGCTAACATACGTACTAAGTAAATAATGTTGTAATATACCACGGAAAAAAAGTATGTTAGTTTTCTGGCCGGCATTTTGATTTTTGATGATGACCTTTATTTTTTGCAAATATTGTAAATAAAAACAATTTTTTCATGTTCAACAATTATTTACAAGAGGCATAACTTCGGTTAAATGCATTTAGACTAACGAATTAACAGATTTTTTACAGAAAACAGCAGATTTTTCCAGAAAAATCGTATTTTGAAGAGACGTATACACTATTTAAGACAAGAGCGTGGACGGCTTAATCTATATAAATTTTTTTATTATTTTGACATTTATTTTTATATACATATATATATATATTTAATTTCCTAATCCTCATTATTTTTATTATTTTTAAACTTTGACCATAATTAAATTGAATTGTAGAAATGTTTTTAATAGATTATGTATATTAACTGCATTTGCATGCCAACTAATATGGTAAAACATAACTGGAACCTACGTTTGTAATATTTGTCATCGGTTTTTATACATACCTATTTACCCATGTTTTCGAATGAATAAATTAATTATGAAAAAATTACGTCTAGCGTTTAAAACATAAATAAACACATAATTAATCATACGAACTAGGATGCTTTATTATACTCGTAAGGTTATCCTTCTTTATCTCCTCCGTTATCCACAATGATCTGGCATCTTCGAGGCTACTTTCGTCTAATTTTACAGCGGAGTCACGGGATAATGATCTCCATATGGCCTTAATATTGCGAGTAAACTCAGCGGCTATCAGTGTTTTTTCTTCTCATAGTTTAAGCTTCATCAACGCCTTAATATTTTCAATTGGGTTCGCGTCAGGAGATTGTGAGGGTCAGTCCTCGTATACTGTATACACACTTACATAATCATTTATCAGGATATTGCTCCCAAAAGTATTTCTTTTATATGAATTTCAACTTGGGTCATCATTTAACTACGCACAAAGAATTGTTTATTAAAATTCAGCGCGTTAAAAATATTTTCTCATTTTATCTGCGAGTTGAATGCATTTTATTTCCAATGGTATGATGCTGAATTTATTACGAGATAAATTTAATGGACGATGATTGAATTTCGTTATTATCGTGAAAAAGGCTACAATTGTAACTAAATGCTGTTTGATGAATATATTAATTGAGGCTAATTATTTTGTTAATAGGTCCAACACTGCATTGCAGCAATTACCATTTTTCAGCGATATTATTTTACTGGATTTATATTTTCACAAACAAAACTTTATTTACTTAATCGCCTAATTTTATCATATGCTTTATGTACGTGTGATTAAGCTACCCTTTATTGCCTGTTATTATTAATTCCAGCAAAACACACGTTAGGTAGGTACATACAGTAGACACGTATTAGTCACAAAATGATATTTAACATTTCATAATGACGTGCATGTTATTCCTTTTGCATTTATACAAATCAAAAATCACTAAATTATCCTAAAATTAGGATTCAACAATTAAGTCCACATCGTACATATGTATCTTGCACCATATCCGGCATCAAAAGATTGGGCGTGGTATCATTCAAAAAATTCGATAGGTCTTCGTGTCGGAATCCGCTGTTTGTCTCTGGCTTCATGTCTTGGGCATTTTTAGGCATAGAATCAATCATACCTCTGATTTGATTAATTACTTGCTGAGAATCTTTAAGTTCTTCTCCCGTATTCAGTTATTTTATCCAACGCATCCAGATTCACCATCGACTCCAGAAAATGCACATAATCCTCCTCCTGGTAGTACCTCAGCTTTAAAAGCGTTACATTATCTACTATGGCCGGCTTGCACAACGATCCTTAAACGTAATTAGCATCTAAACATGTTTAAATTTGACGTATTTGTATGATTTGAGAAACTCTAAGGCCCTTAGTAGAGATTATATACCTTAACGTAGAGTACATATACTTATAATAAAAAAATACTTTTAAGTATTTGTCACACAAACACTGCGATGTAGGACACAAGTTCACGGTGTTCGGAAACAAGTGGAAGCCCTTATAAGAGAGAATCATGACGAGAGGGCACGATCCTCTGCAGTGAGTCGATGCTCATGAAATAGAAAAAAATCGCTTTAAATCACTGTTTTTCCAGAACAAACATTGTTCATACTATGGTCTTCTATCGGTTTATTGCATTAAATAAATAAAAAGTTAGTAATTGGTTCTTTGAAAACATAAAACCGCAAATACGAGACAGTGTAACTTGCGTAAATCCTCAATAAATCGACAGACAGCGCCCATACACTAATCTAGATCAACTTTGAATGCTAGACTCGGATAAATCACAGCAAACTCTCGGAGGAGACTTCCAGGAAATATATTGCTTTTGATTTTCCAATTACGTCTAACTTGAGCCTCATATTTCCGTTTAAGTGGATAAAATGAGTGTGGCGTTACCACAATAGTTTCTAATAAAGTTGATTCTTTAAAAAACTCTGCATTGCCTAACGAAGTTTATGAAAAGTATAAATTAAAATTATAAAAAACCCTTTTTGCGTCGGGGGTTAAAAACTGACTAAGCCAAGAACCATCTTAGTTAAACAAGCTTTCTATTAAAAAGAAAACTGCATACGTATCGGTCTATTCGTTTGGGAACTACGCTACGATACCACAGACAGACAGACACACAGTCAGACATATGCGTCAAACCTGCTTGGCCCACACAGCACGGATACCATATTATCTAGCTACTCTCCCTTGTACATACCTTTGTATATGTAATAAATTTTCATCTTGTGTTTCCCCTGTGTTTCTTTATGTGATTTTTCTTTTTAATCATTTATAATCTTTATGTAAGTAGGTATGTTTGTTCTGTATGGTCTGTCCTGTGTGTATATTAAATAAATGTATTTTCTTGCTTTCATTCTTTCAAACTTATAGCCCTCCTCTTTTTCCGTCGATAATAAGTTGAAATAAAAATTTACGAATTTATTTTAATTCCGTTCACTCAAAACGTAATCATTTCTTCTGTGATCAGACTCTTACTTTAACCAACTTAGCCAATTGCATTTGCTTGCTCTTTATAAAGTCGTGGTAGGACCTCTGACATACGCCTGTAGGTATGTGAAGATAGCTAGTTGGGAATTGAGAAGTGGAAACGCTTAGCATTTCACGTGTTAACTATTTGCGGTATTACCGTCTAAATGCAGATGTTCCAATTCGATCCAATCTTCAATAACTGTTACGTTAACTTAGGCAAGTACTGTAGATTAGGTATTCCGTGTAGTTGAGAACATTATCTTTAACTAGGTACGTTATCGTTTTTAACTTAGTTATCGTTTTTATGACTAGATATACATCTATACTTATAGTTAATTGATAGTAAATGTGTAAAAGTATACTATGTTTAACAAATTCTGTTCTAAATTCAATATAATATATACGTCAAGTCAAAACGTTTACCCCTTTTTAAGATTATTTCGCGTACGGAGGAATATGAAATTTGGCACTGTTCAAAATTATAAGGAGAACTCTCTTCTCCATATAATTTTTATATAATCACACTAATACTATAAATGTGAAAGTTTGGATGTTTGTTTATTTATTTGTTTGATTGTTTGTTTGTTACTCAATCACGTCGTAACAGCTGCACCGATTTCGATAAAATTTGGTATATACGTAGGATAGATTACCACATATGTTACCTTTTATCTCATAAATCTGTTACGATAATATAAAAATGGGGTGTCAAGTTGCAACAGCGAGTTTAGCTTTATTTCTAGGTTACCTACACATTTAGCTAGTATTAATATATATTTTAGCAAATGCTAAAATTAAGCTAAATATTATTACGGTCGAATGTCAGCCACCGTGCACTGGAAACTAGTTAAAATATGTTATATTATGTTTAAAAAATTTCGTTCCAAATAAAACTACTTACCTAAGCTTATCTACATATGTTATTATTTATTTTGAAATTATGTACTTAGTTATGCAAATAACGCAGAGGTTTAAGATTATATCAATTTTCAATTTCCTTTGTTTTACATTTTCATGACTCTTCTACCCGCTAGAGTGCCTAAGGTTTTTATATCACCAAATTTAATTCAAGATTCATTTTATCTCTATGTGTTCTATATTTTAAACTATTTTACAAAATATGAATCAGACAGGTTAATGGTTATATAAATGGTTGTAAATATTTTTATTTAACACAATATATTTATTTAATTATACACGAGGGTAGTTGATCATGGTTATACAATATACATAGGCTTTAATCAACAGATGTCGCTATTTTCAAGTGTAACCATCTTTCGTTTGTTCCAGGCTTGTCCCTGTCACCGTTCGTGCGGCACTGGCAGGCGGCTGTGTACGAGCCGATAGGGCTCCGCCGCCGCCGGTCGCTGCCGCAGCCGACCGGTGCGCCCCCGCCCACGCACACCCCGCAGCCGCTGCGGCTAACCTTCCACGCACATAATAGGTATGTACATAGTTAATAAGGGCCAAAATGTTATAATTACTAAAGCTTACGACGACCTCAGTGCCGCGTTGGGCACTGCGTTGTGCTTGGACGAAGGAAATCTCCTTCGTCGGTTGCGGGTTCGATTCCTTTCGCAGAATAAATGTTTGCGTGATCTACATATATTTGTTGTGGGTCCGGGGGTTTATCTGTATATTACAAGTATTGTATTTTATTTTATTAATTAGCCAAAAAGTTACACAACAGTATTACAGTTTGTCTCGCTCGAGACACTCGCGCCGCTACACGTTATTTAGATACTTACTTTATGTACGTACTAGCTGACCCGCCGAACTTTGAATCGCCTTGACATGCATACTATGCGGAGATAGCCCGCGCCATATGCATGTCATGTACGTTACCGGTAGAATTGTCAATCGGTCATCATTAGCTGCATCTATGTATGAGAAAATTAATTTTCTTCATAATTTCTTTTTGCATGAATTTTTCCGATATTTTAATAGTTATTCTGCTATTCGGGGCGGAGACAAATCCAACAAATCAAAGATCATCAAAATCAGAGTTATAAATGGTGTTACTAACCCGATTTTATTTTTATATATATATAGATTAATAAAAATAAGTATATCAGTATTCTATCAGTATGGTTTCCCTTTTACAAGCTCTGCTTAGCTGTGTGAATTGTCCAGCATTATTTAGGCATTTGGCATTACACAGAAAAAGGTATTTTAATTCCGTAATCACATTACGGAGTCCTTATCAGACTGTTTTACGATCGATTCCTGGGTCTTTTTCAATTTCATTCGATAAGAACGCTCTAAATGCACAATACATATGTTGGTATCTAAAACCTTTTTTACCACAATTTACCACAACCTTTGTTATCAAAATATGCTCCTCAAAGGCCAAAACTTGCCAACTAAATATGTATTTGAATATATTTTCCATTTCAGGTCATAGATATAACATTTTATCTCTTATTGCCAAACGAAGCAGACGTCATTCGCTTTTTACCCATACAAAAGTTTTACAGTATCAGAATTCTAAACTCTGAATAAGTACTTATGTTGTAAGTACGTACATAATATTTCAAGATCATCCCCAGACAGACTCCATCTAAAGTCTCGCGTAGAGATTATGTAGGTATCCTTAAACTTATTAAATTGGCATATTGCCAACCTGTGGGAAGAAATCGATTACAAAGTTTGCGTAGGCATAAAGAGAGATGCGTTATTGTATTAATTTGTATTGCATTTATTAATACATTATATATTGCATTTCTATTTTTGTAGTATTGCATTGACCATTCCCCATTCTTGCCATTAGATGTGTGACATCCAGTCACACCCACAGAAACACATACATCCACCTCCTCCCCCCTTACACGCACACGCACACACACATACACGAACACACAAACCACTCCGAACCTAGTAAAAGAGCACTAAGTAATAATTTTCTATTAAATATATTTTCTTATTTGTTATTGTATGTTCATAAATAATTAATATACTTTGCATGCTTACCGATTAAAGTTAAACTCTAATTGTAAACCAGCCTCCCGCGATACAGGCAAGTCCTAGTGCCACCAGTAAAATTTAATGTAATTTTACGGTAAATAAATATTTTGTATTTGTGTTTGTATTTCATAATCCCTTCAAATCCCGTTTTTTAAGGTAACAATTTTTTATCTCAAAATAAATAAATGAAAATTCTTTATTCAAGTTGACTTTATTTGTTTTTAAAGGTTTTTCGAATTTTATTGATTATTAATGATTGGTGTAACAATAAAGAGAAAAAATACAATAAAACAATTACTTGTTTTATACAACATGTAGATGGAACAAGCAAATGGCCCACCTGCTGTTATGTAACATTGCCTATAAACAAAGCATTGTCTAGGAGATCACTTTGGGAACGTGCTCTACGATGCTTTGCCTTGCGTACATCAACTTGAGGCAATAGGCGGTCTTATCGCTATATTTATATACCTTCAAAGGTATACCTTAAGAAAATCTATAGGTTTCGAGTCTTCAATCTTTGAACAGTGTAGTTAACAGCATGTTTAAGCTCATCAACATACAATCAAATCTATTTGCTTACCTTAGGAAATTAAGACTGCAAACTCAAGTCAAAGAAAAGAAACAAAACTGCAACTTTAAACCTTACTACAGTTAAAAATAAAAAAATGTAGAAAACTTCCAAGGGTTGTTACAAAAGCTTTTCTTTAAGTCTACGAAAACTAAGTTCTTTCTGCTAACTAAAATCAAGGCTCTTAGTGCAGTCACTTAATCCGAACTGTAGCCGGTTTTTACGTCAGATTCATAGTTTTATAGCAAACTTTAGGTAATAAAGAAAGTTACCTTCAGGACCAGGGTCTATAGGTACCTTGCTTTAATACTTTAATAAACCCCAACGTAAAAATAGGGGTTTATGTTTGTCTGTCTGTCTGTGGCATCGTACGGATGGACCAATTCGGACGCGGTTTTTCAATAGAAAGCTAGTTTAACTGGGGTGATTCATAGCTATGTGTGATGAAAATCAGGTCAGCCGATCCGAAGATTATCAGCATTTTCTTTTTGGTGATGGCCAATAGAAGTATAACTTCAGAAATAGATTAATAGTTACTTCACGAAGTAGAAAACACACAGAGATAATATTGTAACAATAATTGCGAGTATTGTGAAAAGGCAAAAATCAAGTACATATTTACGAACGACATGAATTGCCATGATTGTTTATATCAGGTTGGGGAAAAAGTTTCTTCGCATTTTTTAAGAAAATTCAAAACATTTTATAATATAGTTTATTTACATTTAACTAAAGTATGTAGGTACCATTTTGTTCGATAACTTTTTGCCATCTTGTAGGTAGGGACATGATCCCATTGCTATAGAAATTTTGGGGCTTCTGATCAAAATACCGCGACAAGTGGTTTTGGCAGTCCTCTCGTGATGTTAACCTGACACTGCCTAAAGAATTTGAAGAGACCGAAACAGGTGGAAATCTAAAGGTGCAAGGTCAGGACTATACGGTGGATTCATTAACACCTCCCAGCCAAACTCTCTTAATTTTTGCTGAGTGGCTAAAGATGTCTGAGGTCTAGCGTTATCATGATGAAAAACCACACCCCTTCTGTTGATTAATTCCGACCGCTTTCTCTCAACTTCTTGCTTTAATCTCATCAGTTGTTCGCAGTAGAGTTCAGAATCGATGGTCCTGCCTGGTGGTAACAGCTCATAATAAATAATGTCTTTCCAATCCCACCACACACACAGCATCACCTTGTTGCGAGTTAACCCCGGTTTCGCCACAGTCTGTGAAGCCTGACCGGCCTTTGAACAAGACCTTTTTCGCACGTTCTTGTCGTACGTGATCCATTTTTCATCACCAGTTATCAGCTTCTTCAAAAATGGTTCGGTTTCATTACGTCGTAATAAAGAATCACAAATGAGTACACGGTTCATTAGGTTTCTTTCAGTGAGCTCGTGGGGTACCCAAATATCGAGCTTTTTTGTGTACCCAGTTTTTTTCAAATGCGCCAAAACTGTTTTGTGGTCAATTCCTAGTTCTTCAGCTACGTCGTAACTACTGATATGCCGATCTTGCTACACTTTTTCAAAAATGGCATCAATTTTATCCGTGATAGGGCGACCAGAGCGACGTGCATCTTTGACATCAAAATTTCCGGATTGAAAACGCTTATACTAAATTTGTGCTACTCTCACAGACACTGCACTAGGTCAATAAACATCGCAATTTTTTTTCGCGTCTTGCGATGCATTTTTACCTTTTTTGTAGTAAAATTTTAAAATATATCGAATTTCTTCATTAGATTCTTTCATCTTTACAGTACGAAAAAAAATCACACATTTTCCTAATTTGAATTTGGAATTAGCTTCTTTAAAATTTAAACTTTGAATGATACCAAAACCAGCCAGATACAAATAGAGAGATAGCCAAAGAGATTTTATTACAAGTTCATACATACTATAATGCGAAAAGACTTTTTCCCCAACCTATTATTATATATAATATATTGTTATATATTGTATCGGTCTTGTGGTCTATCACAATTATTTTGTTAAAGTCCTTTACGCACGAAGCGATGCCTTAAAGCCTAGTACTAATCCCCACCGCTCAAATCGAGTGAACACTTAGATACACGGCCCTTCAAAGCAACAGGCGAACCTGAATAATGGCAGTTTCATACCCAATTACACGACGCCCATTATGTCTTAGAACTTGTTGTACACATAACTCAGTCTCTCCTATTTACATACTGTCTCAGACTGAGAGCATAGCTGGACGAGAACGGTTGGATCAATTTTTTGTAATTATATTGTGATTTCATCTATGATGTTATCCAGGCCGATCTCGGCTACGGCGACATTGTTTCTGCTAACAGTCTTAAAAAAAGTTCGATTTAATTTCGAAACCTGTTATAGCAACATTTGACGACTGAAAGGTTATGCTGCCCCTCTAGATCGAAATACGACCGGCTATGGCGCGGCGAACCTTGATCCCTATGACACTGACAGCTAATGTCACCATATAACATTGTAGAGGCGTCACCATTAAATTGGGATCATATTGGGGGCGTCTAAAAATGCCATTTATAAATTTTACGTAGCTTTATACCATTAGTAATAATATTCCGTTGATATTTTTAACAATTCTTAACATTTACAAGAAGTTATCTCAATCTGAATTTATGTTTACGTCCTGCAAAACTTACGTCGTGTGACGTTTATCGACTAGGGCAGCAAGTATCGATAAAAAAATGTCGGTAATGGAAACGAGTGTACAATAACAAAAATTTTTTAGACAAAATAAATAAATGGGGAACATTCATTTTCATGATAAAATATATACTTATATAGCAAAAACGTGTTTACCGGGTTAAACATTATTAGAAAATAACAAGGTTGGAAACTTTCGTTTTACTTACCTACTTAATCTATGCCAAAAATCTTAAATTAATACAACAACAACATAATGGACATTAAAAATGCACATCACAATATTTTTTAAAACATGTTTACCAACGTGGCTGAATGCAAGCCACGCATTTGTCTAAAAAAAAAATTATCGACACGACCAAAGACACGACCCATCACTAACACGAACTGTCATAGGGATCAAGGTTCGCCGCGCCGAGTATAATTACGAGAGTTTTACTGCAATGCCTGATTTTTGCAATTTTATTCAAACGGGTGGACTTCTTGGGATATTAAAAGATTTTATGCACTTTTATTAATTTCATTTCCATCTATGGCCAACTTTAGCCATTCACAAGAGATGATGGCAAACAGAAGGTTATGAAAAAAAGTAAAAACTTTTAATGTTTTTTTTTATTTATTGATGATAGTCAAGCGTTTGACACTACCTCACCTGATGGTGAGGCTCACCTGATGACAAAAACTTGAGCCACACAGTACACAAACTTATGTGTACTGTGTGGATCAAGTTTTTGTAGAAAATATAATAAACATGTGTTTGAAAACGGTTGTTCGTCTACTATACAAATCCTTTGTTACGACACATTACATAATAAATATAGTGATGAGACCACCCATTGTACTATTTGCTCTCTGCCTTCAATTTTGTTTGTATTTTTTATGCAGTACAATTAAGGTTATTCATTTATTACATGATTATCTTACCTTAATTATTTATCTTATTATTAATAAAAATGCCTCGGAGTACCGAAAATGCCTGGAGGAGCTATTGGGCCATAGAAGATATGATGAAAGGAGAAGACCCTTTTCGCTCAAGAGAAAGCTAATGGACGTATGCATCCTCCCCGTTTTGACAATGGTGCCAGAACTGGTCACTGACCAACATTTTAAAGTCCAAGCTCAAAGTTTTTCAAGCGAACGGACAGAGTCCAGAACACTGAACTGAAGACCAAAATTGTTGACGTAGCCACCACAGCCGCCCAGCTGAAGTGGAACTGGGCTGGGCATGTCTGTCGCATGCCAAGTGAGCTATGGGCAAGGATAGCCACTGAATAGCGGCCCAGCGAGAAGGCGACGCGGCAGATCGAAACGTAGATGGCGGGACGAGCTGGATAAATTCCTAACGGATTGGTCACAATCAGTTCAGGACCGCGAAGTCTGGAAGGAATGGGGAGGCCTTTGCCCACGAATGGCTGATAATAATAAATATTAATAATAAGTTATTATTATATGTTTATATGTTATTGATAGAAAATAAGTATGCAACGGGTTCGCCGTAATAACAATGTAAAATGTATAATGTAAAATGTAAAACCCCTTATAGTTTTTCGATTATGAAAAACTATAAGGGGACATTATTATTATCTTAACTGGGGAACTGTCGCAGTCAAAACGAAAAACCCATTCGTATACAGAATCAAATTACGCTTTGTAATGACCTAGCTTTAACACTATGGGCTATGGCAGTACACATACGGTATATTGTAGGCAACTTTATTAACAAGTCAAATCCATAGTTTGATTTACTTGTAGGCAAGTTCAATACAAGTTCTGTGAGTAGGAGTTAAATTGCCGGTTGGTTGATGTTTGTTCTTCAAGCAACTTCTAACAATGGTTTGATTATTAAACCTCAAAATATATAGTTTAGCTACGAGTACTTTCTCGTTGTTACAAGAACGATCATGCAGCGATGCAGATGATAATTTTATTTAGAACTGTGCTGAGATTGACAATTATTTTATAAATGTATTTTTATAAAGTAACAAGAGTTTTATTTATTTTAATTTAAATAACAAATAAATATTTGTTATTTAAATTACCTAAATAGGTTTGAATAGAACACCCAATTACAGGTTTCCCTAGACCTTACCCTATAAGCTAATATAATCCTACTTGGGTTTACAGTTTCAAATTCTTAAATTAAAACAAAAAAACAAGGTGCATTGTGATAATAATGTAGTGTGTGTACAGTATACACAGTGTGTTTAATAAGAACGTGACCTGGATAAAAAAATGTACACGTCAGTTTTTTGCAAAACAAAAAATACGAGCTGGTAACACAACATTTTGTCCACGATGCATCATCAAACATAAATAATTTTCGATTTCACTTCGCACAGAGAGGACGTTTTACGAGATGAGTCCCACTTATGGTTCCCGCTATGAGGCAGTGTGTCTTTGTACGCATCTTAAAGGACCTAAAATGTCGCGCGTTCAGGCTGCCAGGTAGGTATGTGTTTATTTATTTTTAAACACTACACGTAATTTTTTGTATAGATTAAGCCGGTCACGCTCTTGTCATACATAGTGTACATAATACATAGTATACAGGGTGGTTGGTAATATACTGATGATATTCAAGTGACGGTTTCTTAAAACATAAAAAAGACTTCTCGAAAAAAAAACTACTAGTTATATTATCAAATTAAAAAAAATCGACTAATTTAGGTAATTAATTCGATATAAAACTTACTACCTACTCTTGCAATCGACATCCAAAAATAAAAGCCGTAATCCACAAAAGCCTAGATTTGCAGAGGTGAGAATATCATGCGAAAATAACTAATAGCATATCGATATTCCAACATCTCTCCGCTCAGCTTTAGTGGAAACGGTCAAGCGGTGATGTCTTATTTTCTACAGCGCATTCACAGCGAAGTGCTAAGCAGAGAACGCGTAGAGAGAGGACATAAATAGCAAATCTACGCTTTTGTGGATTACGGCCTTTATTTTTGGATGTCGATTGCAAGAGTAGGCAGTAAGATTTATATCGAATTAATCAGCTAAACTTACTCGATTTTCTTTAAAACTTTATAGTATAACTAGTGGTTTTTTTTAATCGAGAAGTCTTTTTTACTTATTGAGGAACCGTCACTTGAATATCGTCAGTATATTACCAAACAACCTATATATATAACCCCGACCCCTCTTTTTGCGTCGGAGGTTAATAACTGACATAGTTATGAACCACCCCAGTTAAACTAGCTTTCTAATAAATAAAACCGCGTCCGAATCGGTCGATCCATTTAGGAACTACAATCTCACAGACATACAGACACAGAAATAGGCGTCAAACTGAAAACTAAATGTGAAAAAATTTTGTTAATGCTAAATTACCATTGGTGACAAAATTACGTAGATACACATCGTAGTTTGTAATGAACATAACATTTATAAGGTAACCAATTAATAGGTACACGAATAATGTCTACGAATCTCCACATTTCTAATTCGGAAACAAATAGAGGTCGTCTAGAGGTATAACTAGAAGTTATATGAACAAAAATATTTACTTGACTATTACACAATGTCCTCGCTATTTATATGGAAAATGTGAGTTGAAAATTACAAACTGGCTATCAGCTCTCTCTCTCTGATTGATTATATAAAAATAGTTTGTTAACGGGAACCACGCAGAAGAATATTTTATAATCTCTAATATATAAAATTGTCGTGTCACAGTGTTTGTAACAAAACTCCTCCGAAACGGCTTGACCGATTCTTATAAAGTTTTTTGTGTATATTCGGTAGGTCTGAAATAAGACGTAAACAATTTTTACCCTCCTACTCCTACCCCCCATTTTTTCATCGAGATTTTAGTATTTTTGTATGAACAATATTCATATAATTTAACCGTAGTTCATTGATGTGAAGACATTTACATGAAGTGTCGCGTCACTTTGACATTTCATTCTACATATTTTGATTTCTTTGATAATTTATATGGCAGAACAACGTTTACGGGGTCAGCTAGTATGATTTTAATTTGGACGAAAATTTTAACAACTATTAGTTAATCTTCGGCAAAAGCCAATTTTCCAAAGCGTTATCGAGAACGTTAGTAAAATTATTTTAAATTTGATACATTGCAAAAGTGGTACGTTGAGTTAATAGGAAGCTCCAATCAGTTCAAAGGCTTGAATAGTTGCGCTGGGAATCGAACGGGGACGGTTTAATTACGGAATGGCATCCTGCCCGCAACCTGCCGTGCGCGACTGTTGTAACTCACAAATGGATTAGTCTAGGGCAGGGGTGTTGCAAGGCTTTTCCGCCCTGGGCAAATCGCTACTTCCCTCTCTATAACTTGATAGAAACTACTGTATTGCACACGATTAATAACGTACCAATTCAATACCCCTTTATTGGTTAATAAACTCTGGAGGGGGGCGTTAGTGTTCGCGACACAGTTTATAACTTCTGCGAATACTATCGTGTTCCAGTATTGTTGTGCCATGTTATTGTTCCAAAATAAAGTTATTATGATTTATTTTTTTTTGTTTTATTTGGTGTCCAAAACAACACTGCAACTTTAACGAAACATTTTCATCCTCATCATAATCAAAGCAAATGTGGTATTAATAATAGTAATTATTTCTATTTTAGACTTTACCTACGATACTTTTTAGCTTTCCGTTGTATACGAAGTGCCCTTGATGACCAGCCGGGAGGTATCTCAATTAAAAAATGGCACTTCGGAAGTGCCGACAGAAGTGAAAACTTGAATAAAAGCAGACTACAGATACTTAATACACAGAGATGTCAGTAACAGTCAGTGTCAGTAGTCAGTGACAGGTGTCGATAACAGTGTCGCGAGTTCAATGGTTTTTTCCCATCTCCAAAAATGCTCAAAGCTCCTAAAGAAATTTTTACTATGTCCAACGCACCTAAAGAAATTTTCACTTCAAAAATTGAGTAGAAACATGGCTACGGTCTCGCCTAGAATTGTTTCTACATTCTACGCTAAAATGTCTCTCTACACAATTTTTTCATAGAGAGATAAAATTCTATGAAGTTCACGCTAACCTGACAGCCTACCTTGCCCTGTTTACAAGATACAGCCCTGTCAGAAGTTCGATTAACTCATTCTGTCCGGAAAACTGCATGTATATGAGCCACTTTCGTTTTATGAAGCTCTCTTTTTAATTGGGAAAAGGTGTGACGATGTCGGGTAGTCGTTAAAACTAGTAAGTAACGAACAGACGAGTTTAAAAGATGGTGTGTACAGCCGGCGGTAGAAGTCCTGACTTTATTGTGTTTTATAGCTCTGGTGTTAATGTCCAAAGTGGTTGTGCACTTATTGCCATGGCTGGTCTGTGCTTTATGCACCCGTGCAAGTTTCGAGTGCTCGTAAAACTTGTCTGTGATAGCTCTGAGAATGAATATGTTGCCAAAGATTCATCGTTGAATATTACTTCTGTAAACCGAAGAACACCGAACCGAACTTCTGTAAATGCTCCCGAACACAGGTAGCCGACTTCGCTCAAAAAGCTGGAAGACTCAAGTGGGACTGGGCCGGACACGTGTGCCGTATGTCAGACACAATGTGGGCGAAGACCACCACAGAATGGCTCCCAAACAACGGACGACGCCCGCGTGGAAAGCCCATGCGAAGATGGCGGCATGAGCTAAACTCCTACATCAAGGATTGACCCCTACTTGCGAACAACAGAGATGAGTGGAAAGAGGGAAGCCCATGCGAAGATGGCGGGATGAGCTAAACTCCTACCTTATTAAGGATTGACCCCTACTTGCAAACAACAGAGACAAGTGGAAAGAGGGAAGGGAGGCGTTTGCTGGCAGTGGGACACAACAGGCTTATAATAATCTTAATAATAATTTGAGAGCGAAAACCAACTAGCTGTCATACTAACACCCTCTGCCAAATTTATATAATGTTTGATATCTACTCGATTTAGCGTGATTTGCGCAACGACGCCTAAACGTATTTAGTGGCTAAATATGATTTAAGGTGTTGTCAAATCATACAAGTACGTCAAGTTTAAACATGTTTAGTCGCTAAATATGTTTATGGATCGTTGTGCAAGCCGACCGTAATGTATGAAACAGTTAATATTATTTTGCACGTATCTTTCACCCGGTTCGGTTTTGCCGAGCAGTTTCCGTGGATTAATATAAAATTTATAATATAGCGTACAGCGCAACGAACGAAAACTATTACCATACTAATGGAGAATTTTAATGAAACATAAACAGTAAGTTCCACTACTAATAAATTAACGAGAGGGAACGCTGTCACTCCGAAAACAAACTTAAAACAGTCAAATTAATTTGGCGAATGCGACTCGAGCTTTTTCAAACTTGATTCAACTCCGCCAGACAATACATGTCCAATGAAATAACGGTGGAAAGTTTACAACTGGCCCTATCAGGGGTTCCGTACCGTCACCTATACAGGGTGTTTGGTAATATACTGACGATATTGAAGTGACGGTTTCTGAAAACATAAAACTTACTAGTAATATTATCAAATTTTAAAGAAAATCGACTAAGTTTAGATGATTAATTCGATATAAAACTTACTGCCTACACTTGCAATTAACATCCAAAAATAAAGGCCGATTTGATATCTCTTTCGGAAATGGATGCGGGATTTGGGTTAGAAAGGGACAACAAGAGATATCATGAGACGTCACCAATACAGTATGATGAGGTTAGATGGCAAGCATTATGCAATAGCCACAACATAAGTTTAATAAAGTGTTTGTTTGTACGTGCCAAAATAAATTTCACATTTCTATGGTAAAAATTTCACAAATTTATTTATAATTCTCATCTAAATAACCCATTTCATTTTTGTGCGTATATTATCAAAAACCTTATATATTTTTATAACACTTTTTTCGTACTTTGAAATATTATATATTTTAAATCCTTACCTAAGAAAACAATGAATTTTACATGACTTTTAGAATTTCGATGGTTTTCATTGGACAAAAACTTATTAAAAATCTGATTTTTTGGTAACATAATCAGTTTATCAGCTGAGGATCGACTCAACCCAAAAGTTGATTAATTTTTAGGTAGGCATATAAAATGTCCAAAAAACAGCTGATATGACGGCAAGCAAGAAAGTTCATGCACTTCTCGTGTTTTTTTCGTTGAAATTCTACCTGTAGATTTTTTTATATTAATGCATACCTACGATTTATTTTAACAGACAGACAAACGGACTATGAGGGTTCCTGTTTGGAATTCGATCGGAACCCTAAAAAGTTCGTTTTATTGAAGTCAAACATTCTACTAATTAATTCCAATTATGGAATTGAGCAGATAAGGCATGGAGTTTTATTTCTTTTGCGCACGCAGCCTTAGGTATTTAGGTAGCCTTTCATTTGTTTAAAATGTTAGATAAGCGAAGGAATATTTATTTAGAGATATAAGAAACTTTGTTTACATAAGGGAGCTTCGTTTTTCTACGGACTTTACATATTGCGTTTGGCTTTAGGTCTAATTCGAGATAAAAAGTTTGGTGTATTATCTGATTAGTGCGATAAAGAATATTCTAGCTATTTATACAATAGCTGACTAGGTATATCTTCTATACATATAAAACAAAGTCAAATTACAAAGTAGTTACACCATTTATAACTCAAGAACGGCTTGACCGATTTTGATGATCTTTGATTTGTTGGATTTGTTTCCGCTCCGTATAGCAGAATAACTATTACAATATTTAAAAATTCACGACAAAAAAAATTATGAAGAAAATTCATTTTCTCATACAAAGATGCAGCTAATGATGGTCGATTGAGAATTCTACCCGACGTATGTACATTGACAGCCCGCGTCATATGCATCCTTATATATCATATTCCTAACTTGCTTGCTCGCGGAGAAGCAGGCGGTAAAATTCAATTGAAATGTTGAAAAGTCATATATTATTATATATAATAATTGTATAGAATAATTGTATAATAATAAGTAAATTGCTGGCACACTATCACTTCCAAATCATTCTCGAATCATCTAAACTAGTTGAACACGCGATTCGAGCACAAACAAACGTGACACAACGAGGACCGGGGACTGTTCATTGACGTCGTTATGAAATAGGGTCACTCCACAATCAATTGATCAATTGATCAACGTTCGAGGATGCTGCCAATCCCGGTGATTGAATCTACTCCAAGTCCCGTCTCTAATAGAATAGGTATCGACAATTCTAAACATATTGTTACGAGCTGAGGGTTCGGGATAAAATAATGGGAATCGATCTAACCAAAATAACACTTTTATTCAACACTAAAACGATGAATACACGAACTTGGTCACACGTAATCACAACACACTAATTCACACCACTGTTGCACCACTTAAAGTCACCGATATGTTCGCACGTATAGCAAAATCCAGACTGACTGTCCGGCCATCTCTCCGGCCTATTTATATCGCACACAATTCGCTACACTAGAAGGATCTCGAACATTCCAGGAAAAGGGTTGGTGTTTCGACAGAATGACCAATCCCCATTCCGTGCAACCGTAGACAATAACACAGCAGGTAAGACAAAAGCGTTCGAGAAACTTCGATTATTACTCATTGTTTAACAGCCTCGGCGTAACAATATTGTTGCTATGGCTTCTGTCTTTGCTTGTGGTCACTGATAAATGTTACCTAAGAGCGACATCGCTAGTTACCGTGGGCTGTCATCGCAGGAGCGGAGAGAGTGGCGTAATATAGAGGAGGCCTTAACCCAGTATTGGGTGCCATATGTATTCATAGACGAATGAATAGATGAATTCTTTAAAAATTAGCAATTTTTACTAAACCTTACGTTCACTGCTGAAAATAGGCCTCCCCCATAAATTAGCTGAGTGACCAATCTGGTACGGCCTTAATTAGGTCGCCTTTCCACCTTGAGGAGTGCCGTCTTACGCGGAACTTTCAGTGCATTGCCCCATTCGATAACCTTTCTGTCACCCCAACGACCATTCGTTTTTTGAGCTACGTGCAACGTCCGAATACAAATTCGTAAGTTAAAATATACTATGATTTGAACACTGTGATTATAAGTGTGTCCTTACTGCATGTTCATCATTGCATTCATCATTCATTGTTGTGCATCAAGTTCATTAATTACTTACAAAGTCCTCGTCAAAGCACATCATGTCAACAAGCCTAGCGCGACGAAATTCAAATGGGATTTTGACCGCGGCGGGAAGTAGAGGTAAATTGAAACATTTCCACTGCCAGCGTGCAGCTAAGCATTGCAAAGCGCAAGGCTCTTGTATAGGACTCAGGCATGCCGCAGTAGCGGTATGAAACAAGTGAATTTTTATAAAATTTTAAAATTCGATCTTTGTCCTGTCTGCGCGAATTTAACCTAATATGCCAGAATAGTACATTATTTAGCCATATTAGGTTCAAAAACACCAGCACTTAAACAAAAACTACATTAAAATTGGTTCTACAAAGCTGCGATGCCACGGAAACATACACTGACATACAGAAAGACAAAGGCTGATACTAATAACAGTGTTTTTAGTGTCTCAAGTTAAAAATTCAAAAAAAAAATTGTAGTCGATTCAAACGTTTAATGTTTTTAGTTCCGTGAATTATTTATACCATTTCAAAGTCAATAACATAAACAAAACCTGTGCGGACTTAGTTTAACTTTAACTTTCCCGTCTTTAAACAATAATATAACAACATAACGCCTTGCCAGAGTCTGTTTTTCGTTAAACTACAACCTGGTTGTCTTTAAGTCGCGAGTGAACAAGTTTCTTCTAGACAAGCGTGTACCATCGTAGACTGCATCATCGCTTACCATCAGGCGAGATCGTAGTCAAACGCAAGCCTACTAATTTTTTTTTTATATAATGTATAAAAATAAAAAATAAAATGTATTTAAGTAGGTTTATTTATGTAGTATATACCTATATCATCCTATTTTATTTGACCTGGGCAAATTTTCACTAGTTTTACTTTTCTGTGCACTACCTACACATCATTATCTACAATACACAAAGGTTATCTGGATGAGAATGTTCTTTAGCATGTTCCTTTCTCCTATTCTACGCTTCTAGCAGCAAATACCTAGTCTCAGTGATTCAAACGCCCCATCTGAGGTTTTCCCGTTAGGCTACGACATGGTACGCTTCAAGAAAAATGTAAAGAGTAAACGGTGACCGCTTACCATCAGGTGGGCCGTAAGCCTGTTTCCCCAAAAGTAACATAAAAAAAAGAATAATGGGTGACGGTCAAATAACACAGTCTGCCAAAGATCAAACAACGCTCCCGACAACACGGCATGCGTTGCCTCAGTTTGTACCTAACTTTCACAGGGTTTATGAGTAAATAGTACTTCACCCTAGCTTTGTGTAAAACCAGTAATCTAAGTAGGATTCTACAGGAAAAAGAGCAGTGGCATACCGCATCACTAGCCGTCCCATGTACAAACAAGCTACCAAACTCTATTCTATGTGGATTACCATCGAGCGTCGATCGCAGGCCGATCGCGAATGTTGATGATCACATAATGTCTCTCCGTCATGCCACTGCGGTTAGAATGGCCAACTATAGGGATTCCGGTCCGCTATGCCTCTAAACTGGCGTTCAAAACGGCTCAAATTATATTGATTCAACGTGTGGAATACCGATACCGTTAGACAGGGATGGGAAATGACATCAACTCTAGTTACATTTCCCGGTAATTTAGTTACAATTCTCGACTGACGTGAATTGGAGAGCGCGTGCTCGGTTGAATTAGGCTTTGTTTAATAATATTATAAAAAGTTTGTAAATTTGTATGTTTGTATTTGGGGGAGTAATCTCAGAAACCACAAAGCTGATTTTGAAAAGTGTCTGAAAAGTTCTTGAATGTGTGAGTGTATTTTACGCTATATTTTATTTTGATAAAAATTCGTGCGAAGCGGGGACAAATCAGCTAGTACAAAATAAAATAATAAGAATTTGCTCGAATGGTTTCGTCCAGCAGAATCGTTTGAACAAAATCAGTGTCATATTAAATTATTTGTAAACCTTTGGAGCGTAGCGAGATTCGGTTTGCAATCACGTTTCAGATACCTGAGGGTTCAATAAACTGTAATGGCTAAATTACAATTCAATTTCGAAATGACATGGACTCTATCCAACATCTAAAAAAGGTGATGGTACATTTGTTTTTACACCACCTGCTCGACAATGTCAAATTATATGTCATGTAAACTTCACTGAAAGCAGGTGATTAAATCCCTACGGCTAAGCCGGGAGTAAAGTTGTATTGAATTTAATTATGCCCTCGCGGGCATAATGTGATTTGAATTTGGAACCTCATCTGTATTAAATTTTGAACCAAAGAGACCCTCATCATAATGACTTATTCGTAAATCGAACTAACCTCTGCTAGAATGCACCAACCTAGATTTGGTTTTTATTGTCTCACAGAAAGTGTCATAAGTAGAGTATTCTCCTCGTAAATAAAGCTGTCTGCATCTTGGGCGTGCTTATATCCCTCTCTGCACTCAGGATTCTAGTAACTCCCTCGCTCCGCTTGTGAGTTAACTCTAGAATCCTTTGTTACGTTCGGGATTCAATATAGCGCCCGTAATGCAAGACACTGCTTTATCCCCTCGTTTAATAATCTACTATTATACACTATCAGTTGCAAGTGTTATTATGATGGCCTCTGTGGCGAGATGGACGAGTAACGAATAAAATACAAGGTTGCGGGTTCCTTTCAAAGTGCATATTGCATGAATCTGTATTGTTTGTCGAATAAATTTATGATCTGCAAATATATTTTTTCCATTTCCGAATTGTGGTACCATGGTATTCGTAGACCCTTATATCCACCTGGAGACCTGGAGACTGTGTAATGTACGATGTTCGGGTTATACTGAACAAGTCCGTCCAATTAGCATGATCATGTAGGCACCTACTTGAGCACGTACAGGCTGATATTTTGACATGATAAGTAAATTGAGGCCTTGATCGTGTATGGAATCAAGCACAGCATTTAACATACAAGTAATAAAATGTACGAGACATAGTAATAGTTGATGTTTAATAGTTGACATAATAATAGTGATAGTTGATTATCTGTAGTTACATTATATAGGTATTATTAATTTTTCTTAGTGTGGTAACTTTTATTTATCTTTTATTTATTTTATTTACTTTTAACTTTTATTTTTTTTGACGACCTCCGTGGCGCAGTGGGCTTATAGCCGGCTGAGATGCAGGAGGTAGCGGGTTCGATTCCCCCCTTTAACAAATTAAAGATCATCAAAATCGGTCCTGCCGTTCTTGATTTAGAAATGGTGTAACTAACTCGACTTTGTTTTATATATTTAGATTCATATTTTTGTAATGTTAGTATTGTGCAGGCAGACATTCGTGGTTTCTTCTTTTTTAAAATGATTCCAACGGGAGATCAGCGTTGTGTCAAAAGCACAACAAATGCTGATTTGGGCGCCATTTTGTGACGTATAATTGTGAGACACACATTTGATAGGTATTGTTTTTATTGTATGTATTAATATTTTTTTTATGTGTACCTTACTTGTGAGCAGTCTGTTTTTCGTCACAAATAAATGTTTTTTTCTTTATCTTTCTTTCTTGAGTAAGAACGCTTACTCCATGATGTTTTCGGGAATAGTTCTCTTACATTATTATCTAATTAGTTCGTACTTGTACCTACAGGGTGGATACCGTTAGAACGAAACTGGGCCAACTTCAAAGACTTCAAACCACAAGGCGAAGGCTCACAAAAGACACAAAGAAAACGAATTTACAAGTAGTGCTCTAAATTCCCGGCTTTACGTCCACATTTCAATTAAAGCCTACTTTTGTTAGATGAATTTCTCGAGTTATTAACTTCTGTCACCGTTGTTAAAAGAACTTGAAAGCTTTAATCTGTCTGTAGCAAAGCCAGCTCTTATTTGTTTACACCAATTTGAGGTAATGGACATTACTTTCATAAATCCCTGTTAATGGGAAGCAAGCTTTTATAAACATTGGTTAATTGGATAGTTTTCTGGATATCATAATATCCGTGAATGTCATGAATCGTAATGTAGTTCGTTATCTTCTTACGACTTAGTTACTCATTGCTAAATATGAACCTGTATTGTGTAGGTAGGTAGGTACCTAGGCACTTACTTGCCTGCATAATATAGGTTCATTTATATTTTTATATGTTTTATGTGTTTAATATTGTATTATCCCTGCAAGTTCATATTGCGATTGGCGGCCATCTTGGTGACGTAGTCGACGTCGCACCGTCATGTCAGTACCGTTCGCAAGGTCAGCCCGCGCTTACGTGCTTACGCGCATCGAGTACTTGTTATAGCTTTTTGTTTTTGTTATCCTGTTTTATTGTTATTTTTGAGTTTGTTACCTGTTACCCGTTAAAATGAGTAAGAAATTAATTAACAGTCGTGCTCGTGAAATGATAATTAAAGTGGACAATTATTTTGTAAAAGAAAAAGAAAGAAGAATAAAGATAGAATAACTGACGAGTTATTTATCATAAATACGGCAGACGACAGTGAATCTGAAACAACTGACACAGGAAGTAGTTCTGATTCGGAAGACAATATGAGTGGGATTGAATAAATAGGCTAAGATTTTAAATAAACATAGATTTTTTTACATAACAACCTGGTTTAAATACAAATAAACATAACCCTAGCTTATTTACTTTTTATTACATTTTTTTGCTATCTGTACTTTTTTGCGACGGATGACGTCACGCAGCTGTTATTGTGACAAGGTTCCATCGCAATATCAACTTGCGGGGCTTTTAAACACTGATGCCCACCATTTGTCTAACTTAATTTGTGGACAACAGTGCTGGTTATGCATGTAGTAAGACGTATCTATACATATAAAATGGTTTGTCCTGAACGACTGACTGACGGATCAACGCACAGCCTAAACCGCTGATCGTAGAGACCTGAAACTTGGAGGGTGTGTTTTTTGTATGGCGTAGACATCCGATAAGAAAGGATTTTCTTAAATTCTACCCCTAAATGGGTGAAAAAGGGAGGCAAAGTTTGTATGGGACAATGTGATTCCTTGGTCAAATCTACTTCAAATTTTGCAAAACCTTTTTTAACAGAATTGATGGAAGACATGCTTCGTATTTTATTGAAATTCACCCCCAACGGGGTTAAAAAGGGGTAGAAAGTTATTTTGGTGGTGATTTGCTTCGAAGTTGATATCAATACTCCTTAGTGCTTTTGATTTAAATTACATTTTATTTTGACACATGTTTGACAACTCAATCCGATTTTATTCAAAAAAGGTTGACCTCTCTTAAAAACATAAGCAAATACTCTTTAAAATTGGAATGTCTCGAAAGTCACCGTACTATAGGAGTACCTTATTTGAAGGTTTCTAAGCTTAAAGAGGTTATGCACTCTTAGGATACGACCTCATAATTATGGACGTAGAGTTCGAAATTTGAAATGGTAAGGACTACGAGTAGAACATTTTGGTCAGGAGAAAATAGTTTTCTTTTAGTTTGTCTTAGAAGTTTTATTTAGTGTGTATTGTTTTGTGTATTTTTTTACATTATACTAATATGATAAATGTGAAAGTTTGGATGTTTGTTTGTTTGTACTCAATCACGTCGTAACGGCGGAACCGATTTCGATGAAATTTGATATATACGTAGATTATAACCTGGATTACCACATAGACTACTTTTTATCCCATAAATCAGTCCTCATGGGATAAAAATGGGGTGTCAAGTCAAGTTGCAACAGCGGGTTTAGCTTTTTTTCTAGGTTACCTACACATTTAGAAGTGTAACTCGTACGAAGTCGCGGGAAACAGCTAGTAATGTAATAATTATTAAGTCTAGTAATATTTAGGCATATTTGTGTGTTGTCTTTAATAAATAAAAATGAAATGAGACATGTAAATAATTTTCTACAATAATGATTTCTCTAAGCCAATTCAAAACGTAAAATCGGCCATTTTCGATTCCACTAGAGTTACCTAGTTATCTATAATATCGGTCCACACTTGGCTACATATGAAGTGCTGAACTCTTGACTAGTAAATAAGATCTGTATAATTGTAATATTTTAATCCACGCAATAAAATACTGAATAAGGAGGGAAGATGGAAGATGGACGAGGACAGCAACAGTGGTGGTTGCGTGAATGGCGCAAACCAGTTGGCAGACCACCAGCAAGATAGTCAGTCAGTTTTGGAAAGGCAATAGATGATAGACAAGACCGGAGAGAGTGGCGAGATAACGAGGAGGCCTTAGTAGGTAAATGTGGGCTGAGTAGATAGGTAAATAGAGACAAATAGAAACACAAAAAAGATAAAAGCAAACAGAATGTATGTGACTACTAGCTTCCGCCAGCGGCTCTGCACTCGTTGTTTGTCAATTAAAAGTAGCCTATGTTTGAATCCAAGTCATTAACAAACCAAATTTCATTAAAATCGGTTCAGCCGTTACGACGTGATTGAGTAACAAACAAACATTCACATTTATAATACTAGCATCCGCCAGCGGTTTTGCACGCGTCAACAAAAAGTATACTATGTGTTAATCCAGGGTACTCGTATAATCTACGTACATACCAAATTTCATCGAAATCGGTTAAGCCGTTACGACGTGATTGAGTATCAAACAAACAAATAAATAAATAAACATCCAAACTTTCGAATTTATAATATTAGTGTGATAAATAGGCCATCTCAGCATTTGCTGCTGGTACGAGGCATGCCTTTTAAATTCTGTCGTTTCCGTATTTCCCGGCAATTTTGAATTTGGAACTGTTCTATATTAGAATGTGTTTAAATTTTGAATCTCAAAACAGTTGAAAGTATTAGGATTAATGCTATTGTTTAGTCACAGCGTCGATTGGAATCTGTCAGGTTACGTACGAAAATGAATATTTCTAAGGAAAATGTTCGTGCAATAATTTGTTACAACTTTAGAAGAGGCCTGACACGGCTTCAGTGTTTTGAAGAGCTAACATCTGTGTTCAGTGATGAAACCTCATGTCTGCGGACTGTTGAACGCTGGTATGTAGAATTCCAGCGTGGACATACTAGTTTTAGTGACAAATCTCGCGAAGGACGCCCAAAATCCGCCTTCACTGAAGATAACATCATTGCTATGAGACAACTAATTCTCGAAGATCGTCATGTGACATATCGAGAGATAGAGGCTCTTTTAGGCATCTCAGGGACAACCATTCAGTAGATCTTGCATGAAGCGCTTGCTGTGAGAAAGCTAGTTTGCCGTTGGATACCGCATCTGCTTTCCGACGATCACAAGGCGGCCCGCGTCAGATGGTGTAAGAAAACTCTGCAAAGGTTCAACCGAGAAGAGTCAAATCACGTCTACGACATCATCAGTGGTGACGAATCTTAGATCTATGCCTACGATCCTGATTCCAAACAACAATCTACAATCTGGGTCTTTCAAGACGAGCCAAAGCCGACTAAAGTTGCTCGTTCTCGAAGCACTTCAAAGAAGATGGTGGCCACGTTCGTTGGAAAAACCGGTCATGTTGCGACTATTTCACTTGAAGATCGTTGAACGGTTAACGCAGAGTGGTATACCACAGTTTGTTTACCACAAGTCATCGCTGAACTTCAAAAATCTAGCTTAAAGCGACGCATCATCCTGCACCACGACAACGCAAGCTCACACAGCGCTCGTCAAACGATTGAGTATTTGAAGCAGGAAAAAGTAGAAATTCTCGACCATCATCCATACAGTCCTGACCTAAGCCCTAACGATTTCTTTACATTTCCTAAAATTAAGAAAAGTCTTCGTGGTCAAAGGTTCCAGTCCGGTAAAGAAGCAATCGACGCTTTCAAGTCAGCCATTTTGAACACCCCCACTTTAGAGTGGAATAAATGTTATAATAACTGGTTTGAGCAAATGGAAAAGTGTATCAAGCTACGTGGTGAATACTTTGAAAAACAATAAAAAGTACTATAAGGTTCTAGTTGTGTTTTTTTCTTCAAACGACAAAACTTAAAAGGCATGCCTCGTAATCGGTGTTTCGGGTTTCAATCCGATGAATGAAGGAATGAAAACACTTTATTGTACACCATAAAAAATAAAACTTACAGACAAAATAGAAGACACAAAGCAAATAGTACAATAGGCGGTCTTATCTCTGATTGAAGCGATTTCTTCCAGACAATCTGTGTTTTCCTACCGATCTTACTGTTCCTTGTTGGAGTCCTCATGCCTGTGATCTGTGTCGTGTTTAAAATATTTTTAATATGGCTCTAGGGAGAGCTATATGGTAATAGGTACAAGAGGTTCAAATGATTGACGTCACAGACATCAAGTTCCGGCCCTAAATACTCCACCCACACTCAATATCTGGGTTATTATTTGGCAGAAAGTAAATATTTTAACAAAACTTATATAATAGTCTGGTCTAGCCAACTAACAGAATAATACGGTTCGCCTCTGTAGCCAAATGACAAAGTTAAGATGAATAAACATCGTTTTTACAACAACTGCTGGAAAAAAATGAAACTTTAAAAATTAATATCTCAAACTCAGGAGTGCCTTATTTGAATAATCCAAAAATAACCGAAGCTCATTATAAAAGTTGCTGAATGAACCCATCCAGGGCGAATCTCATTTCTATATTAAATTTTTAATAGTACACAAATCCCTGAGATTTTAAGATTACGTGCCCCTGTAATGTCACTGTGCCTCCCAGCTATATATTTGTATATAAGCTATCGCCCGCGGCTTCGCACGCGTTGTTTGTTAATAAAAAGTAGCCTATAATCTAAGTATCTTTATATCGAATTTCAGCAAAATCAGTCCAGCCGTTTAGTCATGAAAACATAACAACCTATGAATTTATAATATAAGTATAGATGGAACTAATCCAATGAAACTGCAGGTGGATTTCTCTTTATAAAAGGATTACTTGTTTATCCTATGGTAGGTAAATCTCTAGAGATTGTTGTTCTTGTACCATGTCGCCGCGTCGTTGCTTCCACGAGATTTATTTTTTAATTTTCTCCGAGAGTTGTTACAGCGGAGTGTACCTTCCATCATTTTAGATACCTATAACATACCCTTCAGAGAGTTTTTGGATTAACCTGGAGAGTGGTTTTTACATTTTGTGAAAGCCATCATTGTACGTGCTTTTGGAGACATTTAATAACAAATTAATACCATTCCTATCTTGGATATTGGTATTTTTCTTACGCGAAATACGGGATTGTAAGCAGTGCAATTATTACGTCTCATTTACCATCGTCATTCATCATTTGCTCGCGTTTGTATTGACCACTAAATATTCATTTCTGTGCACTAGCATTGTGGTTTAATCCAATGCAACGGATTGCAACCAATTTAGGTACTTTTACATAACCCGACCGTCGAAGGATTAGTTTTTCGTGCAAATCAATTTTTGATCGAGCGAAGCGCAATCTCCTAATCAACCTTGGCAAATCGGTGTTGTATGTATGTAAGTATTTATGTATGTTTGTTTGTCCGACCATCGTGAAATTTGGTATAAAGGTAGAGAGTAATGGCACAATTTTGGTGTGACTAAATGCGCTAAAAATGGGAGGGTTGTGTGAAGGTAAAAATAAACCAAGATGAGACTATCCGGTCAAATGGCACGTTTAACAAAGGTCTTTGTGAGTTTTCGACACCAGTTTTATTTTTAGTTTAAACCTTGTAGTTTTTAAGTTATTAGCCATAATAAAAACTGAACTTTGACGAAATTCACCGGGTACACCAGTGGCCCCACAGTGCTGAAATTTGGTATGCGTGTAGCTTTAGTGACACAAAATCTTGACCAAACTACTGAACTGATTTTGATGTAATTTCTATGAGACTAATATAAATAATAATAATAAATATTGCGGGACATTTCACACAGCGCTATCTAGCCCCCAACTAAGCAGAGCTTGTACTATAGGAACCAGATAACTGATAGAATACTTATATACATTTTTTTGTAAATACATACTTATAATATATAGCGAAACAACCAGACCCGGAACAAATATCTGTAGATCATGCAACATTTGTTCCGTGAACCCGCTGCCTCCTGCATCTCAGCCGGCTATTCGTCCACTGCACCATGGAGGTCGTCTATATAATATGAAAGTATATCATTTCAAATAAAATAGAGATTTTCTAAATCGGTTGATAAATGACGGAGTTCTGAGGTAATGACAAACATAAAACCGTATTGCGTCCCGATACAATTTGAGGGTTGCCCTTGATTATTTTGGGATCACGTTAGCACATCCTGACTTGGTGCCAATGGAACCACCTGGGAAGAATACCCTTTTAAACAAAAAAATAATTTCTCGAATCAGGCGTCTTCGAGTAATCGGGGAACATACATAAAAAAAATTATTCAGACGAATTGAGAACCTCCTCCTTTTTTTGAAGTCGGTTAAAAAGGAGTTTATGAAATACATAAACCTTAAACAAGACCTAAACATGTTACTGTTTACAAAATTAAATAAACTTTAAAATCCGTGAAGAGTAAAAGAAAATCCATTTTATAGCTGAGATCCCTTCACCAAAAGGGAAAAGTGGTGATAGTCTTCTGACCGGCTTACCTGATCTAACACAACTGATCTAACACAACTAGCTAAGAATCACCCCATCGTGTAAAATTACGTCTAAATTATAACATTTTGAACGAGTTGGAGCTATTTCAATCCCAAGCTTCTCTATCATCTATAATCCAATATTTTATAGTAGGCTTTTTTATAAAGATTTTGTGTAATTACGTTTTTAGATTTGTTAATTGTCAATTTTTGTACATCCCTTGGGAGTTTGTTATAAAAGCGTACACCTTGCCCTTTAAATGATTTACTAACTTTATGGAGTCTACAAGTGGCAACAGCGAGTTTATCTTTTGTTTCTAGTATTAAAATTATGGTTATCGCTATTTTTCTTAAACAAATTTATATTTTTGTGAACATACATCAGATTTTCATAGATGTATTGACAAGGGAATATCATAATATTTATGTCTTTAAACTTATTGCGTAATGATTTTCTAGGGCCCACATTATAAATTGCACGAACAGTCCTCTTCTGCAGCACAGAAACGGTGTTTATATCTGCAGCACTCCCCTACAGCAGTATACCGTATGACATAATGCTATGGAAGTAGCTCAAGTATACTAGTCTAGCTGTGTCTACGTCTGTAAAAAACGGATCTTTTTGACTGTGTATGCCGCAGAACTAAGTCTCTTCGACAACCTATCAATGTGAGGGCCCATTGAAGCTTATGATCTAGGGTTATGCCTAAGAATACATCCACCCATCTCGCTGCCGGATGTCCCACCTTTCTATACCCGCTGCTCGGCCACCATTCAGTCACCGCCCTGCTCCCTCTCCCGCAGGATCGTGGTGGATGGCACAAACTTGGGGAGGCCTATACCCAACAATGGGTGAAGTCAGGCTGTGAATGATGATGATGATGATTTTAACCTGCTAAATCAAGGTCTTTCGTTATTTATGTTTTATGTCCCTTGCATTATATTATTATAGATCTATAGATAGGGTGTAAATGAATTTGTTATATTTTTAAGCTGTGTACTTATTTTCGCATGTAGCCTGAGCTTAAAATAGATTATTCGTAGCTTTAGCGCTACGGCGTAGCAACTGCTACGAGACTGCAGTATTGTATAATAATTGTGTTAGCTACTTAATCTCCTTGAAACTAATCATATTCTATCTTATCTCACTTAATATATTATATGTATACCTACATATGTGTACTTAGTCATAATTGAGCTCATTATGTAAGAGTTCCTCCGGGGAAGTACTACCACTTTACCTATTTGTGAACCTATTGTTGAAACTTGTGTGTGAATTAATTTAATATGTATACTGGACGATTCACACAGTTCTATCTAGCCCCAAACTAAGCAATGCTTGTGCTATGGAAACCAGATAACTAATAAAATACAAACACGCAAAATAGAAACAAATATATGCAAATATATAAAAATATAGAGCAAATGTTTGCATGATCTATCATGCAAACATTTGCTCCGCGTTTTGTTTTACAATCAATTTATCTTTATTAGTTCATTTTTCTGTTGATTAACCCCTCATCTCATTTAAAACATTTTCAAACTCGTTCGCATACTCTGAAAAGTTCAACAGCGGTATCAGTAAAAATTCCCTACAATTTATTCAATATAAAATTAAACCGGTGTTTGTTGAACATTCCGAATCGTTTTATTGAAAAGAGAGTTTCAATTTATTACTTTATACAAATTAATATTCTCTCAATTATACACAGTGGTATTTTACAAACTTACGCGATCATTGCACATAATGGATATAGACTCTCAGCGTCCTGGAACCCGGTGATTATTAGGTGTGCTCGTCGTGATCGGTCGTCTCAGTGCGTAGATACGGTTAGTGTAGTGTGTCATAATATGAACGAGGACTTTTCTAATTCTGAAGACCAAGTGAGGGTAGTTGCTGCAACTGCCATCATTTCTCGACGGTAGCACCAAGTACTCCAGTCCGGCCGCGACCACGATGTTGCAACACAGCCGAAACGTCGCCGGGATAACAAATAAAAAAAGGTACATACCGATAAATACCCGTTTTAATCAGTAATTATACACACGGTGCTTCGGAATATGTATGGTATTCCGAAAAGAGGTAATTCCCAAGAAACTGAACAATAACACTAATATTATAAATGTGAAATTATGGATGTTTGTTTGTTACTCAATCCCGTCGTAACGGCTGAACCGATTTTGGTGAATTTTGGTGTGATTGATAGATTATGACCTGGATTCAAACGTAGGCTACTTTTTATTGATAAACAACACGTGCGAAGCCGCTGGCGGAAGCTAGCTTTAAATAAAAATAAAGTTTATATCAATAATATTCAAAAAATATTATGCGCTTCATATCCGCCTTAAAATTAGTTATTTCTTAAACCGTGTAAATTTAACTTAAACATTCAAGATGTGAGATTGGGGTTTGGCCCTAAAACAGCTGCTTTACTGAGTTTTTTCTAGAAATGGTTGTTTAACAACATCGAACTTCAAGAAAATGTATAACAAACATAGGGGGAGGGTGACATAGACCGGGACGTTAAAAATAGAATAAATACGGGATGGATGAAATGGCGACAGGTTACAGGAACAACGTGCGATCCTCGAATGCCCCTTAAACTTAAAGAGAAAATTTACGAGACGATCATAAGACCTATCGTAATGTATGGTTCTGAGTGTTGGGCCACGAAAGGGACGTACGAAAGAAGAGTGCACGCGGCGGAAATGCGAATGTTGAGATGGAGGTGTGGAGTAACGAGAATGGATAAGATAAGGAATGAGTATATTAGAGGAAGTTTAAAAGTAGCGCCAGTGATAGAAAAATCGAGGAGTAAGCGTGGTATGGGCATACATGCGTAGGGAAGAAAGTCATGTGACTAAAAGAGTGTGTTAGATATGTGTGTGGATGGATATAGAAGTAGAGGAAGGCCGAATAAGAGATGGATGGACTATATGATGAATGATATGGGGAGGAAGGAAGTGACAACGGAGATGACGGCTGATAGAGAGATGTGGCGAAATATAACAAACAAACATTGTTTACTTATGTGAGGATTGTGGAGGGGGACATAAGTAAGATAGTATTCCGAAGCATGTTGTATAATAATTTAATTACTCCCTATATTTTAACTAAAGCTTAGAAGTTATAAAGTCTATTTTCCAAATTAAAATTAGGGACTAAATAGTCCTATAAAAGATGTCAGCTGTCTCTGTGACTTTGGGTCTTTAAGATAATTAATATAAAGGTAAAGCTGAATAATTAATTAACTAAGATTCTCAAACAATTTAATTATTCGTTGGTAGCTAATATATACCTATATATATATTCAGTTGGTACAGTCAGTGATAATAATAATTTAACATTTTAAGAAAACAAGGGAGGCCTATACCTAGCAGTGGTTGATGCCGGGCTGAAATGATGATGATGAACATTTTAAGATCTTAAAACCGAATTTTTAAAGCATAATGAATTTTTTTCTTGAATAATTCCCCACATCTGAAAAGGCCTCCCCTTTTCCTTCCTTTTGACCTCTCTTGATCCCTCCGAAAGATGTCTAGGTCACCAGCGATTCTTCGGACTACCTCAGCGTGGATCGTTATGTTTTTATCCCGATGTAAGCGTAAAGATGCATAAATCAATTATCAGTCGATGATCAAAATAATTAAGTGTGTGTGTTTACCATGTTTCAATCAATAAATAAATTAATGTAGTATTGAAGCGGAATAATGAGTCCGGATTCTGATGAGGATTCTTTGATAATAGAAAAAAAGCGACCCTCCCCTTTTTATTGTCCCTCGCAACGTAGCAGTAGGTCTGGTAGGATTACATTGGCGACGTCACTCGGTTGTCGGCGCCACCACTGCTCGATGCATATGCGAGTAATTCATCAAGTTTTACGCAAATAAAACCATTAAATTGAAGCAAAACATGAACACTTGTTATTTGCGTTGTTAAAGTTGTGAAAACACATTTAAATTATATACCAACTAGCCTCCGCCCGAGGCTTCTCGCGCGTGGTTTGTCAATAAAAAGTAGCCTGTGTTTTAATCCAGGTTATAATCTACGTATATACCAAATTTCATCGAAATCGGTTCAGCCGTAACACGTGATTGAGTAACAAATAAACAAACAAATAAATAAACAAACATCCAAACTTTCGCATTTATTTTCGCAAGAGTAGTAGAGTTTCTTGTGAAAGGGCTCGCCCGGGGAAGTGCTACCACCGTACCTATTTCTACCGCCAAGCATCATTGCTGTGTTTCGGTTTTAACCATACCCGGTTGCCGGTGAAATTACAGGCACATGAGGCTTTACACCTGTATGCCTCAAGTTGATGGACGCAGGGATGTCCATCGTAAGGCACATTTCTAAGGAGTGACCTACGAGGTCAACTTGTTATAGGCGATGGTTATCACTTAACATCAGTTGGACAATAGGGTTGTTCCATATCCAATAGTATAAAAAAAATTATAATATTAATGTGATACCTACCTGTATTGGACGTGAATATGCAGCAAATATTGCTAAAAAAGTACAAATTCACACACATACGAGTGCATAAGTAACGTTGTCCTAAGCCCTGCAGTTATTAAACTCACACGTGCAAGCCGCGTTCGGACTACTTCGGACAGGCAGTTGCACCTGTAGTTATATGTAATTAAATCGTTTGTTTGTATGGAGCATCACGGGCCTGATAACAGTGTGATTTTTGATATATAAAATATTGCTATATTGTATTAAGTAATAAAATTATCAATTAGTATGACCCTTTAAAGGTTAAATAAAGACAGAGTAAGGTAAAGGTTAATTAAATTGAAGCACTGTACTCAAGAAGCGCGAGCCAGCTTTAATGTCGTTCAAAGAGCAACTATCTAATATTCATTTGTACGATTCAACTATCTAATATTCATTTGTAAGATTCAATTATTTTAATGGAGTGCTTACGAGGCAAATAATTTTGCGCCGTTCAGTTTACCAGAGTAACGATCAAATAAGCAGCGTTTGACACATGGAATAATATGGCATAGTGAACTGGAAGTATATTTTACCCAACTGCGCAGAAGGTAAATGTTTTTCTAGTAAAAAATCAAGTAAAAAGTAAGACCGTGTAGAAGTTAGAAGTTGTATAGCTACTAGCGGTCACCCATTCAAGTAATGACGTCATCATGGAACGTTGTTTAACTTAGGCGAGGACTAAGCTATATATATCCTACACAGTTATTATATGTACGTAACTGAAACTAAATTAGAATATACAAAGTAAATACGTGCAGTAAATTATGAAATAACTCATTCAGAACAAAATAATAATGTTTAATCCGGTCTTAAAAGCTGTGATGACGGAAAATGCTGCAATATGCTGCATTTATAGATCGTAGTGCGACCGAAAGTTAACTGAAGTCAACTTAACGACAGGGTGTACTTGGTTGTGAAAACGTACCGGGATAAGCACTGCTTTGAAAAGCGTTCAAAGTTGCTTTGTAAGCTTGTCACTGTTAAATGTAATTAAACCAGTGGCTAACGGAACACGTAACAGCGCAGGGGTGGGCACAATCCTCGGGCTCGAACTTGATTCATAATTTAATAACGCAAAACTTAAAATAGTTCAATCAGAATTGAAAGTAGGTACAATGGTTTCTTCAATATATTTAAATGTTGTCTGTAAATAACATTCTTAAAATCTGTTGTGCTTGTCAGAATTTAAAAATAAACAAATCTCTTATGTAGGCTACGGTGACCCGAAAGTATTATTAGACGTTTGCGCCCGGTTGACCTATCTATCTAAATAGCCGGTATAGCTATCTATTTTCATGTTTTTCATTTTTATATTCTTTTTGTTAATTTGCTTTATTTAATTAATTAATTTATTTAATGGGTAATTTTTTTTAACACTATGTCTACCACCCAATACCAACCGACTTTTAGGACGCCCAATGTTACAATTTTAAGACCGCGTGACATGGTAACATTTCACATACATTACACCACTCTCCCATTTAGTGAGTGACTCGTGGAGAAAATCCGGAGTAGGTATTCCACTGGCGATAGTTCTCATGGACAACTGCCTATGACAATGCCTGGTTAGACCATCGCATTAACGTGCCGCAACCCTTGGACCATCTTGGACAAGGGTCTTATTTACTTATCAGAAGTGCGATAGTGGCCGCCGCTCCCAAATAGGCCTTTTAAACTACGAAAGAAAGTGCCTGCTAACTTGCCCAACTTATCATTTTTTATGGTTGTAAAGACCCATGATGTCTACTACCAACCACCCAAGAACCTTTCTGTGCATACGGCCATCAGTTCTTTGGAGCTATATGCCCTACCTTTCCAGCTTCTCAACGTCAGTGGCGTTAACTTCTCAAAACTTTTTAGAACAAATTAAATTATGCTCTGTGGTTTAATAACACCTAATATAAATAGTTGGTATTATTCTTGGAGTAGACTCGAGCAAAAGCAAATATTTGAGACTTTTGTTTACGTTTAATGTTTATGTTTGCAATTAATTTGCAACCCACGTCCAGTCAAATGTTTTCATAATAGTATAAATCTTTTGAAATTATATTATTTCGTAGATAACAGAGCATTGTTATTCAAAAAATATTTTTCATTGCATTGTTGTTTAATATCACCATCGATTAGCATCCTCGCTCGCTTTCGCCGTAATATCTCGAGTGAAATAGATCACTTACAACCCTTGTATTTTATTTTTGAAGTAGTAGCTACGATACTTGTTTAAGTCGCTCGTAGTTATAGATTGTTTGTTACATATTAGCTTAGATAAGCGACGTTCTTCTACGTGTTCACTACGTAGGTACTCATTTTTGACTGAGGTCTTTCGTGCTTCGGAAGCAGTCAAGCCATCATGGACGCCTTGCTTCACCAGTCACACTAATATTATTAATATTAAAGTTTGGTTATTTGTTGGCCTAATGGCTAAACCTTTTTAATTGAAATTTGGTGTGATAGACCTGGATTCAAACATAGGCTTCTTTTTGTTGACAAACAACGCTTGCGCTGGCGGAAGCTAGTGTTATATCAATTATTATGTATTGTAAAAGGATCATTAAAAAAAACAACCAGCCTTGTTTCTTGCCTTTCTTTCCTGGCTTGGTCGCGAAGGAACAGGCAGTAAAATTGACGTTTCAAAGGGATCCTTGTGATTTTAATGAATAAAAATATTTGACTTTGACTTTTGACTTTGACTTTGATAAAAAAAATACGAGTTTACTGGGTATATCATTAGTTTTTACAAGTACCTAAATGTTGTTGCCTGTTCGTAACTTCGTTTATGAAACAAGCTTTTGCACGCGTTTGATTTTGTCAGTAAAATGTTGTCTATGTCTCAATCCAGGTCATAATCTATCTATAGATAGGTATTGATAAAAATCGGTCTAGCCGTGATAATGTAACAAAAAGACAGGCAGAATTACGTTCAAATTTATAACATTAGTATTACTATATTATTATTATTATTTCTATGTTATTTTGATATAGGCTTAGCCTAGTGAGGAAACAAATAGGTGTCTTATTTTTTATTTACCTGGACATCTCGTTAAAAGCACAATTTTATATTATGTAATTATATTTAATTAATTCAGTGCTTACCTCATTCCATAGATTTTTTTTCATACACCGTATGTTGGATTATTGATTAGTATTTTTCTACCTCTACACAAAAGATCCATCTCGGCCAACACGACAATGGATTCTGGTACAAATCCAATAAAATTCCAGTTGCTCATCAATGCTAAGGTAATCCAATTTGAGTCCAATAGTTTCATCAAGAGGACAAATAGACAAAGTTGTAACTAGTAGGGAGGAGTGACCACCTAACCATATTACTGGACTTGCCAAAGATTTTAGCTGTAGATAGAAAGCAGTTTTGCTCGACTTTATGCTAGTAATTATTGTAATCATAAAAACAGTGCAGTTAGCTTCGGTAGAATCGATCATCTAATAAAATTAATAATGGTGGGCATTTCATTCAGCGCCATCTAGCCAAACTAAGCAAAGTTTGTACTATGGGAACCAGATAACTGATAAAATATGTCGACTGTTTACTAGGTAATTCATCCTGTGGAAAACCCATAGAAATACTCAAAATTTTAATGATGAAGTATTTCAAAAATATTGTAACTTAGCAAGCTATATAAATCGAAATAAACAGTGAAACTCATAAATTAAAAATAAAATGTGTTAATAAAATAAAAAAAACTGTGAAGTAGTCTCAGCTCCTATGGCAATAAATGTGGCTCTATGTAATTAAACGAGTTAAGTATATTGTTTTTATCCAAACTATTTTGACAAAAAACCATTTCCCAGACACTACAACGACTGCGCCCATAGTTCGGTTCGTTCGTTTCTTGTTAGCTTAAAAAGCTGACAATCGGCCCCTAGACGCTGCTGTACTGTACAGTGCATAGAGTATATTTGTATAATGTAGTGTCAAAAGAAAAGTCTTTACAATATCGTTAGCGCATAAAGGTGTGTTCTAAAAACTTAGGACATTAGTTACTGTTCCTTACATCAAAAGGTAAAAAAGGAACCCTTATAAGGTTGTCTCTTGTCCGTCTGTCCGTGTGTCACCACCGATTTTCTCAGGAACGGGGGGACCTAGCAAGTTGAAATTTATAACAAATACTGAGGTCTATAGTTCCTATTAGGTGTATAAAAATCAAGGTCCTGAGTCAACACGATAAAAAGATATGGTCAAATTTAGATTTTCGCGAAAACTTGTAAATACCAAAAAAAAAAAAGGAGGAAGTACCATATAGGTTTAAAACTTATATGGTAGTTCCCGTTGACCTAGAATCACGAAATTTGGCAAAAAGCAAGGTCTTACAGCACAAACAAAGCATAAATTCTAAAAATAAAAAAAGTTGAAGATTAAAAGGTGTCCCCATACATACATAGTTGACGCCAATTAAGATAGTCCTCTGAGTTGTATGGGCGCTCATACAATTTAGAGGACTAGCTTAATCGGCACCAACCTCAAATAAGGTAAATAAATAAAATTGTGCGATAAAAATAAAAATAAAATGAATATTTAAGTGGGGCTTCCATACAACAGACATGATTTGGTTGCCATTTTTATAGCCGTATTTATACGGAACCCTTCGTGCGCGAGTCCGATTCGCACTTGGCCGGTTTTTTTTATTATTTCCTTCCAAAAACTTAGTAACTACTTATACAATTCTCAAACTTAAAAAAGTTTGCTATAATTTTTTATCTTTTCTCTTTCCTTTGAATTAACTTAGCCGATTCTTAGCCCTATCTCCATCTAATAAGATCTAGACCTAGTAAATTCACTTGACTTTGCTCAAAATTGTCTTTTGTTGTTTTACTTACTTAAACTTTACACTCAACAGTTCTAGCCTTATACATACATCTACTTCATACTTAGTGGTCTGAACTAGGAATATTTTGCCAACCGCACTCTACCAACTACAACTCTTGTTAGCTCGAGTATACATACATAGCTAACGTAGAAAGCGTAGGCACTCACTGAAGAAAAATAATCTATATTTACCGGTATTTTTATCCGGGTAGGCCGACAACCTGCTTTGATCGTAAATGTAGCCTGTTACGGGACTGACCGAAAGTATTAGACTCGAAAGAGATGGGAACTGAGTGATACAACTTGTTCAATTAATTGTTGCTAGTTTCGCTGAAGGCTTTCTGCAAACATTTCTAACGTTGCCTTTTTATATTTTTGGAAAACAAAGACGTTTGGGTGATTTGTTATACCCAGTCTTTAGGTAAAGATAGACGGTTGAACAACAGAACATCCATTCTCTGTTCAGTAATGGTTTGAATGTTTTTGTATTACAGTATACTCGTAGTTCATAGTGTCTGGTCAGAATTTAGTACCTTTATTCTAAAATTACGCTTAGACATACATACATTTTTAACAATGGTGGCAATTCTGTTGTTTACGCTGAGTAACTAAAATTGTGTAAAATACGAACAGTCTTATTTTGTTCACACTAAAGATCAAAAGAAAATGAAATTTAAAATGACATTTCTAAAATGTAGTAATTTTTATTATGATGACATGTTTGCGGGCTAATTTTAGTGATCAATCAAATTGGTGTTGACTAAAACTAGCCCGCAAACACGCCTTCTTATATAAAAATACTTAAATTTAAAAATGTCACTTTAAATGTCATTCTAATTTGATCTATAATGTGAACAAAATAAAACCGTTCGTATTTTACACAATTTTAGTTACCGTAAACAACAGAATCGCCACCAGTGTCATCTTAACGTGCTCTCCGAATCACCTCCTTGACATAGATCGCAATGGATAGATCCGCTTACATTTTCATACAAATCAAAGCTGCTCAACACATGCGTAGCGCGCCCGTGTGTATCTATGGAACCGTGGCTTAATTCTAGTTGCTTCATATTATGTGACCTCAAACACTAATCCTATTCGAAGCATGAGATTAGCCTGAAGCGCTATTAAGATGACGTACGATGGGAGACTTCCGAGACGTCACCACTCAACAACAATTACCCCACTTGAGACCGAGCGAGGGAGGGTAATGGTTGCGAACAGACTTGAAAGTTTAGACTTGACTAGACTCCGTCTGTAAATACGCGCAGCATCTAAGAATATTAAAAAATATATTAAACTAAAACAAAGTTACGAGTTTCTCTAGAGATTCATTTGCTTCGTAGCTTTAAAAGCACAGCACGAACGAACGAACAATATAGTTCCGTAAGTCACTCGTTCTTTCTTGGTCATCCAGTATTAGGTCAGTCACTCGTAATTCTAACTTAAGTTAATTTTTTGTTACATGCAATCTGTAGAAACGTAGCATTAGCAGACCTCGAGACTCAATCTTAACTTTAGTTTATTAAACAGGGGCTAGCATGACCTCTTAAATTAATTTTAGTGTTAGAAACCAAATTTTTTATAAATTTATAGGTTTGCGTTTGGGCACGATCTCAACTGGTAAGCGTTGATGATGGAATCTACTATGGACTACGCTAGTCTTAAAGAGACCTGTTTACTTGCGCCTTGAAGACTTCGGGTTGCAATTATCAGGAAACACAAACTCGGGCAAGGCGTGCCATTTTTTGTACGGTCATGTTTCTTTACGCAAAAATTCCATTTTATTCTTACTTCCGTGGAGATACAAACTTTTGTAGGGCGGTCGCGTTTGGGCAGGTTCACTGCAAAAGCCACATAACCAAATTGTTTATAGAGCCTGTTTGAAAAGCACCTTATAAATTATAATACAACATTTATTTCAGGCAACGTGTAGAAATACAAAAAAGGGTCCAAACTATAATATAGGTTGGGTATTATCTGCGTTTGCGCTTTCCTATATCGTCGAAACACAATTCCTGTAGGCCAGAGATCACGAGTAAGAAAAATATTTGCATAATTTATTAATTATACTAGCTTCCGCCCGCGGCTTCGCACGTGTGGTTTGCCAATTCAAAGTAACCTATGTATTAATACAGGTTATAATCTACGTACATACCAATTTTTACCGAAATCGGTTCAACTGTTACGGCGTGATTGGAGTAACAAACGAATAAATAAACAAACATCCAAAGTTTCACATTTAAAATATTTATTATACCTACATTTATTTTTTGAACTCGCGACACTGTTACCGTTACCGTTACCGACACCTCTAAATATGAAGTGAGAACTTCTTTAGGCGCGCTGGGCATTTTTTGAGATAGGAAAAAAACCATTGAACTCGCAACACTGTTACCGTTACCGACACCTCTGTATATAAGTATCTCGTAATTGTTCAAGTTTTCACTTCTGTCGGTACTCCCGGAGTGCCACTTATTTTTATAAAAACACGTATCTCTTAAATTAACGAGCTCGATGAAAATTGTGTCTGAACAGTGTTGTTGTCCTTTATTTAGTCCAAAGTTCTTTACAGCTGGCAGCTCTAGCATCGGTTTGAGAGAAATGAGTTATGGCGTCTCGAGATTGCCTTGCTAATAACTCGGCGGAGCCACGTCCGATCCCGCGAAGAAAGGGCGTCTACCAGAGACGTTTTAAGGCAACGGGTGCAAACACAATAGATCTGAAAACAACATTTCAGTCATTTCAACAAGTCATTTCAGTACGACGCTGAAAAAAATATCACGATTTAAACAACACTAAAGATTTGAAAACTAAATGCTTAGTTTTTCAGAATTTTTGATGGTTTATAACGGAACTGTCTAACAAACGATTTAATTAAAGAAGTTAATTTAATCAAGCAATTATTTCCATAAAATGCTACGACAGCAGAAACCGGCTTTCCCCGGACACCTTTTATTTCTCCAGGTCTGACGACAAGACAAAAAACACAAAATGAAAATATGCGTACCTTTATATACCTACTGATTGGCGTAATCAACCACGGCACCAGTGACCGTGGCAATACGTTTAGGCATCGTTACACAAGCCGCCCTTAGTGGCTAAATATGATTTAGAGAGTTGTCAAATCATACAAATACGACAAATTTAAACGTGTTCAGTTGTTAAATACGTTTAAGGATTGTTGTGCATGTGTTATTATGACATAAAAAATAATTCGCATGTCTCTTAGGAGGCTAAATAGATGAAACAAACATTTTATAATATAAGATCTTGTAATTTACTCTATAAGTGAATAAAAAATTTATCATTATTATTTATTTCAAATAGTATAGAAGCTTTCTATAGTATGTGCAGTTGAGTCGTTGTTTGCAGTCAAAATGGTTTGCAGCACTTTAGCTAATGGCATACACACGCTTCGAAATAGTTAAACAGATGCAGACTATTCTCACCCGTAAAGTATGACAACAATATGAATCAAGACTGTAGACACAGTGTGGGTTGACCCTAATAGTAGATTATTAAACGAGGGGATAAAGCAGTGTCTTGCGTCACGGGCGCTATATTGAATCACGAACGTAACGAAGGATTCTAGAGTTAACTCACGAGTGGAGCGAGAGAGTTACTAGAATCCTCAGTGCAGAGAGGGATATAAGCACACCCAAGATATAGACAGCTTTATCCACGAGGAGAATAACTTTTCACACTTTCTGCGAGACAATAAAAACTAAATCTAGGTTGGTGCATTCTGTGCAGAGGTTAGTTCGATTCACGAATAAGTTCTTATTGTGTGAGTGTTTGGTTCAAATTTGAATACAGATGAAGTTCCAAATTCAAATCACGTTATGCCCGCGAGGTCATAATGAAATTTAGTACAACTTTACTCCCGGCTCAGCTGTAGGGATTTATTCACTTGCTTTCCGTGAGGTTTACATGACATATAATTTGACATTGTTGAGCAGGTGAAAAGTTCTTTTTGTACCTTCTATGTTTTCCTGTATTTGTCTCGCTTTGTAGTCCTTATATGCCGTTACAAATAAAAGTTTATTCATTCTTTATTTCTTAATACAACTCTGTGTCTTCACGAATTAAGGACTCCCACGAAATGGGTGGACGATGCAAGCGACTTTGTAATAAAACTTTAGTGTTTAGCTGTCAGTTTGTTTTGACTTAAACTTTCGCATAATCAGTGTCGAGGCGGCTTGCTACACGAAAACAACGAAAATAAGACAGTTTATTCAGAGTTTTATAAAAAAAGTCACTTTAATTAAGATATATTTGATTAAACCATGGACTTAAATCTATCAATTTATTTACTGATTATTTTATGCATTAGTGGAGCTTTCCATATTAGTGGAGCGGTAAGCTTTATGAGTGTCTGACGGGTTAGTCGGCACGAACAAAGAGATAATGACTAATTATTATTGATCACTTAGTCATTATTGTGGAATGGCTGAAGATTGAGGGAGACCTTTTTCCAACAATGAAACTTATTTATATCCATCACACTAATATTATAAATGCAAAAGTTTGGATGTTTGTTTATTTATTTATTTGTTTGTTTGTTACTCAATCACGTCGTAACGGCTGAACCGATCAGTACCTGGATAAACACATAGGCTACTTTTTATCCCATAATCAGGTAGGCCTAAAAATGTGGTGACAAGTTGAAACTGCAAGTTTAGCTTTATTTCTAGGTTACCTATACATTTAGTAGTGAACCACGTATCAAGTCGCGAGCAACATCTAGTACGAATATAAATTCGAAAGTAGCTCTTTGTTTCCGTGTCATGTCTGTTTGTTACGTTTTCACGACTAAAACGGCTGGACCAATTCCAATGAAATTTAGTAAACAGATTATGACCTGGATACTTTTTATTGTCAAACCACGTGTACAAAGCCGCTGGGGAAAGCTAGTTAGTAACATAAAAGGATAATGTTTATGTAGTATTATTAGCTGTGTTTTAATTACGTTCATATAAATATTATGTGATTGTGAGCAAAACTAGTATCGGATTTTAGATCAACATGGCTTCACTTTACTCTTATAATAAGTAAACACGATCGGTTCGTTCCCAAAAACAAAATTAAACTGCCACACATGTTGCTTCGCGTTAAATAATAAACAAACCCCCAATAAACATAAGCAAACACAGTTACTTCCACGGGCTACAATGGAGTTATTGAGGCAATTAATTCCTTAATCAAGTTAAAAACCTGGTTACCTAACAATGGACGCCAAATTACGCACACAATCAATTATTTTGGTTGTGAAAAGGTGATAAGCGCGCATTGTTTAGTTCGTGGCACGCTATGGCTGATGTTGCATTGTGGATCAATAGACATATTAAATAGGGTTGTCAACTTCATAAGAGATGTAGAATAGAATAAAATAAAAATTTATTTGCAACATCATAGTAACAACATTAGTTACGCGGATGACATGGTACTGCTGGGACCGTCGGTGGGATCAGTTCGCAAACTGGTCACAATTTGCGAGGTCACTGCGGCTGAACATGGACTGAGATATAACTCGAAAAAGAGTGTAGTTCTCGTTTTCAAGGGTGGGAAAGATAGACCAGGTCATGTTCCGCCTATTATGTTAAATGGTGCGGCTCTACAAGTAGTTGGTAATTTTAAATATCTAGGGCACATTGTAACGGAAAGCCTGAATGATGACGCAGACGTTGAAAGGGAGCGTAGGGCGCTGGCGGTCCGGGGGAATATGATCGCTCGTAGGTTCGCTCGCTGCTCGAGGGAAGTGAAAGTCACTCTTTTTAAGGCTTACTGCCAGTCCTTTTACTCGAGTAGCCTCTGGCTTAACCACACCCGCCGGGTGGCCAGCGCTCTACGAGTCCAATATAATAATATCTTCAGGATGCTGATGCGGCTGCCTCGCTTTTGCAGCGCATCGGGTATGTTTGCAGAGGCGCATACGGACGGATTTCATGCGATCATGCGCAAGAAAGTCGCGTCCATACTCAAGCGTGCGCGCGGCAGTAGCAACGGCATCCTGAAAATGATTGTTTCGCGTTTGGACTGCCCCATCCTTACCAGATGGATGCAAATACTTTTAGGTAATAGTTAAGTTAGAGTATTATTTGTAATTATTTTAATTTATTTAATTATGAAATTATTGACATGCTTGTAAATTATTCGATTATCTTTGTTATTAATTTTTAATTTTTGTATACCTAATTATTTGATGATTATGACTATAAAATATTGTATGTTAGCGGTTAAGAATTTTTATATGGATTTATAAATCTGAATTAAATGAATAATAATAGTAAATACACATAAAAAAGATAAAGGTACAAAAGTGGTTGAAGTGAAAACTTCTTTAGTTGCGTTGGCCAGTTTTTGAGATAGGAAAAAAACCATTGAACTCGCGACACTGTTACCGTTACCGACACCTTTGTATATAAGTATCTCGTAATTGTTCAAGTTTTGAAAAGTTTGAAGTTGTAAAAACACTTACACTTTGTTTATATTAAACATTTAGACACACAAGCTGACGAGCCTCCTGATGTTAAGTGGTCACCGTCGCCAATAAACTCCTGAAGGACTCGAGGAACTGTAGTCGCGTTGCCTAAAACTTAATGCCTTATTTACACCTCTCTTGAAGCCCACCGGAAAATACTTTTTTTTTAAGTCTTTAAACTAAACAATCTACTGTCATAAGTTGCAAAAGGACTCTTAACTCAGCATGACGCGGGTTGTAATATAACAAACAACCCACGCTGATCTTCCGTTAGGACTGGATCGAATTTGTACATTGAATTTGATTTGTAATGGGCTAAAACTACCAGTTTTAGCCCATTACATGTCATGTATGTCAGGTCTACGTCCCCGCATCGCAGCATCGGTCGGGACAGGCCGCTGCCACTGTACTTGTAATTAAATCACTTGTATGGAATGTCAGAGGTTTCCCTATAGGCAATACTTAAAATATTTATATTTCTTAGAAGCATGATAACGGTTACATATTACTATTAAGTAATAACAACAATGTTTGGATGGTGTATATTTGAGACCACAAGTTCACTACGACCTTCATAACGCCAGACCCTATTTAAGACTATTTATTTGCCTCTTAGGCGTTATTATTATTACACACTTGAGCCTGTTTCTAAGTACATACCTAGGTACTTAAGTGTCAGTTTACATACTTAGCACTGAACAGGGAGTACAAAGACTACTCCCGACCCTCTAAAACTGAAACAGTTAATTTGATATGGCGTTTTTTTTTTCAATAGAGACCCGTGCAGAAAACTGACATACAGAATAATCGAGTCCTGTTTTCCACCTTAACATAGAGGACGGTTAGTATATTTTAACTTGGTTGTGATTAAAAGCTAAAAATAGTCGTAAAGTGACGATTAGAAATGATCTAAAATCAGCCGGATCTGTTTAAGGTAAGAGTAAATAAGTGCCTTCTACATATTGGTGTTTCGTCTTAGACCACATCATCGCTTATCACAAGTGAGTTTATGGTAAAACGAATAATACAACCTGTTTTATTATGTACGACAATCATTTTAAACACACATCCGGCATTGTATTAACTGATTTTAGAGGTGGGTTTAATACCGGCAGCTTGAATGTTTACCCAGTAATCGATACATTTCCAATAAACAATTTTTAACGTAAATCGGCGGCGCCTATGGTACGATGCCCTTTAGTCAGTTAACAGGTACCTACTTACATGATAAATGAATATGATTTGATTACCTATTTTATACAGGCTGTTTCATTGATATTTTAGGATTGGCCATTAAGATTGTTTGAAAATTTTAATTTTTCTATGGTAATGAATTTGAAAAATTCCTATTTCACAACAATACTATCTATTAGCCCTACCCGTATTTTCATTTAATGACGTACATAACAAAACACGTAGTGTAGTATGTATAAGGGATATAAAAAACACATTCTATAAATAATTAAGTATTAAGTTTAAACAGTACAAAAAATATGTCTGTCCCCGTACAAGGACAGATCAGGATTTATTTTACTATCATTGACTACAAAACGAAAAAAACGAAATACGAAACTCAATACAATTTTCTCAATCCAGTCAGATTGTACGTCACTAACGACGCCTAATGACGGTACGGGACCGATGTCGCCTGTTTGTCTGATCCAACTTCGTTAGTGACGTATAAAGACGCTACCTGACCGAAAAGTTGTGAAAAGCTGCGCGTTACTGTTTTGAAGATAAATAGGTTTTTATCGTTTTTGTTTGACGTATTATGGGGTTTTAAGGCGACCCTCTGTCAGTTTGATTTTTGACGATTAAACGGCTGGACTAATTGCGAAGAAATTTGGTATGTGGATAGATTATGACCTGGATTGAGACAGGCTACTTCACTCACAAGCCAAGCGTGCGAAACCGCTGGCCGAAGCTTTTCAAATAATATTTTACTTCGAATCATTATTATAAATACGGGATTTATCACGTACCGTTTTATCGATGTTTCGGTTCAATTCGTGAACCTTCATCAGTGTGAGTGAATAAAACGGTACGTGATAAATCCCGTATTTATAATAATAATATTTACTTTACTTAATGTGAAGGTTAAGGCTAACGTATGTATGATACGTATGTATGTATGTATGAACGTATGTAATGTATGATAACGTAACGTAATTATTTTTAAACCCATCGCGATTTAGCACTGTTTCCGTCTTCAACGTCTTTTTTTTTTATAGTTCTACCAAGGTGGAAAAGAATCGAGTTTATTATATACCCTTCTCAGAATAAAACCGATGAAGCGTCACTCGATCACTGAGTGCAGGTAACTTTGTTTGCGGTCCTATTCCGCATTCGATACTTGTGAGATCTCACAATACAATTCTCTGTCAAGAGAAAATGTAGACTTTGCAAAAATAGGAACGTCTGAAGTGGATTGCAAGATTTCTTTGCAATTCTTTGCAGGAGAAGTGTATCGGTAAACTCGATTTTATAAAGTTGATTTTAAGGTTTAGATTTCTGTGTTTATATCCTTGTTTATTAAGGACCCATTTTGCTGTTACTATCGCTTTGATCAGTTCAAGGATCGAAGGGACAAGACACATGTTTTGGTCTCGCCCTCATCAATTCCTATGTACCTGCGGCTTAATGCCTTAACTTTGTCCTATACCTTTAATGTTTTGTCGATTTAAAGTGGTCAGTGAATGACTTATATCCTCCATTTATTGTACCAACACCATCTAAACTAAATTAAACTGTGCAGTATTTGAAAATAATCTTAGTAAAATTTTGATACTATTAATATAAGTAATCGTTCAAGATTATAATAATGCATAGCTAGCGGACCCGCACACGTGATTTGTCAATAAAAACATAACCCTCCTTCTGCTCAGTCGGCTAAAAAGTTGCCTAAGTCTCAATCCCGGTCATTATCTATATACCAAATTTTATCGAAATTCGTCCAGCCGTAAAAACGTATTAAACAGACAGACAGAATTATTTTAGATATTAGTATGGGTGAATATAAATTAGTAGATTATTGAGATTAAAAGTTACCTTATGCCTACTAAGGCATCTTACTACTGCATCTTAACCCGTCAAGGATCCCGATTTTTGTATATGTTTATAAACTACGCAGTACAAACACTCTGGGTCTTACCACAAAAAAAAATTATCACTGTTTAGCTCGTAACAAGGTCTGTGTTAAAACTTTTCTCAAAACGGTGAATGAAATGTATTGGGTCACATGTTCTTAGACGTTTGCCAATCTCTTGGCAAGTCTAGTTATACTGTAAAAACCAAAAAAGTCAAGTTTTGTGAGCACATCAGCAGGCAAAGTTATATTAAAACACACATGAGCAGTGCTCGAAGAACTGCTGGGGCAGAAAGGTTTTCAAATGGAGACCACACAAAGGAAAGCGCAGTAAGACGGCCCCACTAAATTGAAAGACGACCTGATAAAGGTTGCTGGGAGCCGTTAGGCGCAGACCGCTCAGAAAATCTATAGGGGGAGGACTATGTTCAACAGTGGACGCCCATGGTGATGATGATGAAACATGAAATGAAATGAATATTTATTTATTAGAAGCATTATATATTAGTTGATATAGCTATATAGGTAGGTTTCACATACTTCATCCATTAACGGCGTGCATGATATAATTAATTATATTATACACAAAATTTCATGAATTTAATAAAAATCAATCAATAATATCTGTACGGGAATTCAATAAAAGGCCGATTCGAGAGCGACTAACCTTGGTTTAATCCGTCTTGCGTTCCGCATGCCCTATGAACTCCGCAGTTCCTCTATCCATAGGCGGCTGTGGTTGATGTGTGTCGTCTTCTTGAGGGATGTAATACGCGCGAAAACTACCACTTACTTAGCCACCGACCGGCGCTGTACACTATTTTATGTTATTTGGTAGGTGTTTGCAATGAGGGAGGTGCGTGAGGATTGGTCGGCCCGTAAATACGCGTTGACAGTCACCTTGGTATGTCACTTCGCTCAGCCAATGAGGGTATATCAAGAAAATGCGATTTTGATGTACCCTCTTAATTGTGTAATCTACTTCCAATCAATTCCGATACGGAACAATATCAATAATTTTATTACATCAAATACTTATTACGAGTAATCATTATAATACATAAAATATCATCAGTATCATGTATCTAATGAAACAATGGCATATAAAAGCCTCAATGGTTTTATTATGGCGGCGTCGTAAAGAACTGTTCTGGTAATAGTTGGGAATTAGAGTATGTATTTATTACTGCTATGATTTGGAGCCTTGTTCCATGAGTTCTGCCTTAACCTTTAGGGTCCGAGACAAGATTTTAGTTGGAGTATACTCATAAGAAGAACTCAAGGTCGCTCAGCGTGCTGTGAAGAGGACTATGTTTGGAGTTTCTCTAAGAGATCATATCAGAAAAGAGGAGATTGGTAGACAAATTAAGGTCACTGATATAGCCCAGAGGATTACCAAGCTGAAATGGTAGTGGGCGGAGTACATAGCTCGAAGAGCTGACGGCTGATGGGGCAGAAAGGTGTCGAGTTGAGACCACGCACTGGAAAGCGCGGCGTAGGCCCTTCATTAGATGGAAAGATAAAGGTTGCTGGGAGCCATAGTTGCAGGCCGCACAAGATCTATCACTCTGGAAATCTATGGGGGAGGCCTATGTTGATATATATATCAACATAATGATGCTTGCACAGCACTACTCCCATCCTGTCATTCTGCTTAGTCAGCCTTAATCGGCAGGAAAGATATACTGAACCAACTAAGCACCGTGTTTTCTCATGGCTAAATAAATAATTCAATACAAAGCTATACGTGTAGCGAGTTGACAAATGTTTTTTACACCACCTGCTCGACAATGCCAAATTATATATCGTGTACCTCACCGAAAGCAGGTGATCAAATCCCTACGGCTGAGCCGGGAGTAAAGTTGTACTGAATTTGTTTTGAATTTGGAACCTCATCTGTATTAAAATTTGAACCAAAGAGACCCACACAATAAGAACTAACCTCTGCACAAATTGCACCAACCTAAATTTGGTTTATATTGTCTCGCAGAAAGTATGAAAAGTAGAGTATTCTCCTCGTGGCTAAAACTGTCTGCATCTTGGGCGTGCTTATATCCCTCTCTACACTCAGGAGATATATCTCTCCTTCGCTCCACTCGTGAGTTAACTCTAGAATCCTTCGTTACGTTCGGGATTCAATATAGCGCCCGTGATGCAAGACACTGCTTTATCCTCTCGTTTAATAATCTACTTTTATACGGTTAATTATTATTTTTTACATAAAATTTAGACATACTAACTTATTTTACTAATTGCATGGTTTCTTTATTATTAATTTTCTATAATCTTTCCGATATTTGATGTATTATTATTATTTAATTATTATTATTATCAGCCTGTAGAGTCCCATCCCACTGCAGGGCAAAGGCCGAAGTATGTGAAACCTACCGATAACAACTTACATATATACCATGCCTCTAGCAAATAAATGTCATTTCATTATGTTTTCCTTCATTTTGAGTACGTACTTATATATTTATTTTTTTGAATAGACATCTATTGGTGCATGGCTAAATTCAACCCCACAATCTCTGGATCAGGAGTTAAGGTACATCCTACTTAACCATTGCGGCCAACACAGCAACGTACATAACTAAATTAGAGATAAATACTGCTTTATTGTACACCACATTTATGTTAACAAACAATATTATAACATATAATAACTAAACACGAAGATATACAAGTAGCGGTCTTAATGCTTTCATACAAGCCAAAGCTTTTAAAAACACGATCGTGATGTATGTTTTAAGTTTCCTCGTTTCACATTAAACCACATCGCCATTTTAGAGCTTAGAGGTAATTATGATTTAGCCTCACGGCACGAAGAGTTCAAACTCATATTAAAATGTAGTGGACCATAATGGCTAATAACTCAAAGGTGTTACTTTGATATAGTGTGACCTCGTGGTTCTCAAGTTATAAGCTTAGTTTATGCCTGTTCTTGTATTCTAAGTGAGGCGGGCGAAGATCTCGTGTTGTGTGTAAAGGCTTTTTATTTATCTACAACGAAAAGCAATATAGTTAAGTAATGACGGCAATCTACTCAATAAATAAAAGGCGATGTACAAGGCTATAAAGACATCTTAACTTTCTCATTTACAATGTTGTATTGTGGAAAGGTTTACAACATTATGTTAGGCAAAACTTTTTTCTGCAACACAAGTTGCCTAGACGTGGACAAAATATCGCGCAATATTTTTATCTTCCCACACAATAAGAACTTATTCGTAAATCGAACTAACCTTCAGAATGCACCAACCTAGATTTGGTTTTTATTATCTCGTAAAAGTATGAAAAGTAGAGTATTCTCCTCGTGGCTAAAGCTGTCTGCATCTTGGGCGTGCATATATCCCTCTCTGCACTCAGGATTTTAGTAATCTAGTGGTCTTGTGTGAGTTGAAGATAAAAAAGATATTCATATAAAGATACGTTTATGCTTTTCAACCAAAAACTACACACAAAACTATGCACCTACTTGGTTCTTTGCAATATCATACGATGTTCGACTCAAGTATTGCGTAGGTTAGAAAAGTTGCTCAACATTAATCGCCTAATGAAAACACGGCTTTGTGGCCTTTGTTGGATGGGGAAGCTTTATAAAGTATCTAAGTTATTACGTTTAAGTGACATTAGTTTTTGTAGTCTAGCAATGTATAATCCGCATTATGGTTCTGTTTTTTATTCAATTGTAGAATCTACTGTTTATGTACTTAGCTTAGTTGTTATGTTATGAGGTCTATCATACATGTACAGAGGTATTGTGTTTATGGTTTTCAAAAAATGTAAAGCCTTCACGGGAACTTCAGTGGGATTAAACATAATAAAACACGTAATTCTTCAACTGCGACCTTTTTTATAGATGTTAAACAAGCCTAGGAGCCAAAATAGTTTGTTGAATTTCACTTAATGTCCAATAAGTACCAGGGGAGCATGATGTAGAAAGAGATGGTTCGGTAGCATTCGAACCGAACAAAAACTTTAGATTATTAACTAAAAAGTGACCTCCAGTGCTGCATAACCAGTAGGTTATTTACGCCGTATCTTTTATGCTCGTCAACCCCAATGCTACGTCGCGTCAGTGGGCATGTCGAGTACCATTATTTAAACATAACCTGACCATACATATGGAGGGAGCACCATATGTATGGTTAGGTTATAACAACATAACACAGCAGTTATATAACAACCTAAAAACATTACCCTCTTCCTGCGCAGTCGGGTTTAGATTAATTTTAGGTAATATTTAGGTTTATCTTAACTTTATAGTTTTTTTAACTTATTTAACTAGTTTCCGCCAGCGGCTTCCCACGCAAATTTCATCGAAATCGGTTCAGCCGTTACGACGTGATTGAGTAACAAACAAACATCCAAACCCTCGCATTTATAATATTAGTGTGATTCTTGGGATCGAAGGTGAATGTTACTATCCGGTCTTATGTGTCAAACTGTCACCCCTTCGTTGTCGGGGTTCTAAAAATAGACTGGGGTATATTAATGTCATCATGACGCTATTTTTACTTCATTGCCTTTTCATTCAACGTATCTAAGTAGTTTTATCTAGATATACCTATGTACCTGTATGAAATATGTACTTACATACAAACGATTTTTCATCATATTAGTCACAAGACGTCCATTGCTCAATACAGGCCTCCCCCATAAATTTACAGTGCGACCGATCTTGTGCGGCCTAGAGCCAACGGCTCCCAGCAACCTTCAGATCAAACGAATACAAAGTGATAAAAGGCCTAACCGTCTGATTTTATTTTTACTATTATTAACCGAGCGACCGAAGTGTCTCAGTTTCGAGATTGGCCAAAAAATAATTTTGTCCGTCTGTCTGTCATCGCCTACAGGTCGCATTTTTCCACCGATTTTTTTTGGCACACAAGTTTATAGATTTATTTATTTTTTTTTAGTTGAACGCGATTTTTATTGGGGCGAAAATGGGGGAGGAAACGGGAGAAGTTTGCTGTAGCGTTATTTATCGACTGATTTCAATCAAATTTGAGAGGCACACTAAGGACTTTATTCAACACAAGATGTTGTGAAAAAAATTCCAAAAGGGGTGAATGGAGGGGACAAAAGGGGGGAGTTTACTGTAGCGTTATATATGGACAGATGTCAATTTTTGAATTTTTTTCATAAAATGTATACCTACTTAAACCAATCAGACTACGCAGTCCTCTTTGCCTTCACGAGACAAACCCGTAGACTCCGCATTTGACCTCCTAGGACTAAGAGAACGCGAGTAATCGCTAAAACTTATAGGTACCAACCACGGAAGACCAGCGCTATAGTAGTATAAATATGCTACTATAGCACAATGCTGAGGGGTGACCGTTTTTGCTCACAAATTTGCTCATATTAATTTATACTCATTTGTCTAAGCTGTAATGTACACTTGTGAAGCAAAATAAACGTTTTTCTATTCTATTTTCTATTCAATATATTGCTCAAAGGTCTACACATAGGTAAGCCTATTGGAAAATTCAAGCACCTGAAATTCGATTTAAAATTGGACTTTCTTCGTTAATTTTATGCGCAAATAACTTTTTGGACTTGTATTTGCATTATAATAAAGCATATTGGGCCTAACTTTGAAATACTTTTTTAATTTTCTGAGACTTGCAAAATTTTCGTTATAAGGCCTCGCGAGGTCTACTGTTCTCACAGAGCAACTAGTTTATTTTTATTGCAGACAGTCAATTGATTTAAAAATATTCTACTATTATAGCTTACCAAAGTTAAAGTAAAATATTTTTAATCATTAAAATCACAAGGATCACTTTGAAACGTCAATTTTACTGCCTGTTCCTTTGCGACCAAGCAAGGAAAGAAAGAACAAGGCAAGAAACAAGGCTGGTTGTTTTTTAATGATTCTTTTAGAATACATAACAATACAGAAAATAAATTACGTCTAAATTCTAACATTTTCAACAAGTTGGAGAAATTTAAATCCCAAGCTTCTCTATCATCTAAATAATCCGATATTTTATAGTAGGCTTTTTTAAAAAGATTTTGTTTAATTACGTTTTTAAATTTGTTAATTGTCAATTTTTGTACATCCCTTGGGCGTTTGTTATAAAAGCGTACACCTTGCCCTTTACACGATTTACTAACTTTATGGAGTCTACAAATAGCAACAGCGAGTTCATCTTTATTTCTAGTATTAAAATTATTAATATCGCTATTTTTCTTAAACAAATTAATATTTTTGTGAACATACATCAGATATTCATAGATGTATTGACAAGGGAATGTCATAATATTTATTTCTTTAAACTTATACCATATAAACGTACCGTCTTATTTATTATCCTTTGTCTAGAAAACAAATATTGTTAGACATATAAATAGATCATATTTTTATTGCAAAAAGAAGATACACCAAGCGTCACAGTCAAATTCATAAAACGCCGCCACCGAGTTGCAGACTGCCCTTTTTATACATTTTATATGAACTTGCCGCACACGATTGACGCCAGTGGTCACCACATGCCACGAGACGCCGCATTTCGCTTCGTGTGGTCGTGTGGCCGCCACCGATAGAAAGTAAAGGAAAAAAGTTTAAAAAGGGACTGTTGCGCACTTCCGCTACTAACGCTCCGCGTGGTGGCGTTTTGTGATTATTGCGCGTGGCTCGTGTGCGGGGCTAAAATCTTAGCTACAATGGACTTATCCCTAAAAGCGATAGTTTCTATCTTACTGTTTTATCAACTGAACCAGGCATCCTTTTTCTTTTTTTAACTTACGTCTTTATTCTCTTGTTACAGAGAGTTCAAATTGGTGCTCCGGCCGGACCCCAGCTCGGTGTTTTCGGAAGATGTCCAATTCCATTCATCATCAGGACAGATGGAGTACAACACCGGTCATGTTTACACTGGGAAACTGGAAGGTAACTTTTTTTTACCTTATCACTGTTCGATAAAGGTCTCCCCCTTTATGACGTAGGTTACATAAAGACTCCTAAAAAGTAATAAAACTAATATTAAACTTTTATTATTATTAGTGGGGGTTTTTTAATAAACTTCTCACAAGTAATAACAATACCTAGGCAACCGCGTGCAGTACGCGGTTTCGGGAAGTCCAGTGTGCCAAGGCTTTAATTAAATGATGAAGTAAAAATGCGAGGAAAGTGGATCGCTTGAATGGCGATAGGGATCCACCCTTCCCCTAACACTAAAAAATAATAAATGGCCTGTAAAAACCCTTCTGTTACAGTCAGCGACATAAGTTGATTAACTATTTGTTAAAATGAAATAGAATTTTGCAAGATATTTTTTTGAGACGATAAATCCAAGAACGAATACTTTTTTTGTCACTAATACTCCTAGTTGCAGAGGTTTAATTCCCACTACGGAACAAATGTTTACACACCATCCGAATTACATGTGTAATTGCATTTTTATAAAATCTTAAGTTGGTAGTAACATATAATTCCAATTACAGTATACACACAGAAGAAAATGATGCACAAGAAAAGAAATTCAGAAACTACAATTAAACAAAAATACAAAAATAACCCACTTCTTCCGCAGAAGAAGTAAGATATCGATGGACGTTATAATCCTTGCAAACTCCTTGAGTAATCTTCAAAGTCTAGGTAGTATGGAATGATGGTCAATTCGTCTTAAACACGCGATGGGCAAGTAACGTTCATCTGACATACGGCACACGTGTCCGATCCAGTCCCAGAATACCCAATAATAGGTTGGGAGTCATTTGGGCCCGGACCCGCGAGCCCAGTCTTCACCCTACGTATAAAATATTATTCTAGTGTGGTCATTTGGGCTTACAAGAAAATTTGATATGGTTGGCAAAAAAGGTAATACACATATAATAGAAAAGACTGGCAGAAAAGCCTTCCTTTTGCCTTTCCTGTGCCCATTAGAGGGAGATTCCTGGCTGAGATGATGATGGTATCGCTGACTGTACCAACGCATTCAATAATAAAATAACGCGGTTTGCGTTTCAAATTCTAGTGTAGCTGGAAAATTGATTACAATGCATTTGGAATTACCCTCCGCCAGCATAGCTTTAATTTTAATAGTTCAATTAATTTCACACAGATTAAAAGCTCACTTGAGTAGATTATTCTATTTCATATCGTAATCCATAAACATTTTAGATTCACTTTTGTGCTTAATATAGGTTTCAAGAAGGTTTTTCTTTCTTACTTACTAATACTTTCTTACTAATATTATAAATTCGAAAGTAACTCTGTCTGTATGTTTCTCTGTCTTGTTACGTTTTCAGGACTAAACGTCTGAAGCGATTTCGATGAAATTTGGTATACAGATACATTATGACCGGGATTGGGACATAGGCTACTTATTACCCGACTTCGCAGAAAAAGGGTCCAAAGTTTTATACCTACGGCTACGTAGTTAAAATGTATGGGCGTAGCTGATAGACTGTTTCTCTCTTTAGTCTTTATTTTTTTAGTCTTTATTCCTTAAAATAAAAGATGGTTTAATAATTTGATGAAAATTACAAAATAAGCATTTAAAAAACTGTTCAATAAAAAAGACAAAACAAGAAACTGACTACCGACGTCCTCTCTGTGGCTCCAACCGCCACAAGCCCGACTAAAAATCCGAAAAAGTTTTTACGCACTACTCACGCGTGACCACCGCCGCACTAAAGATTAATTTGTGGAAAAAGAAGCACCCACCACCGCCTGGCTTTATTGCACCTCACGAACACCTCCCTCCTAAATGCAATCTTCCGTGGCCGATCTGAAAATCTATCAACCGACTCCGGACTCAGGTTGGGCGGTGCAGGAAAAACCTCTGTAGATGTTGAATGCGAGACCCTTTACTAACCAGCTGTGATCGTGGGCACCCCCTCCAGACCATGCCTCACCTGCTTAACTGTTCTCTGTGCCCTAGACCTGTACAAAAGATGAACTTAATAAGGCTACCATGACTGGAATAGACGGGGCCAGGTTCTATTCAATGTCAATTTAGTTTCGAACCTATAAATGATTATGCATAAGCCATTGACACGATAGAAGAAGAAGAACTCAAGAACAAAAAAAAAATGTTTGCTGTGCTCTACCTCTAGTTTCACTTGCTCAAATTTTTGTGACTTGTATACTTAACCAGACAGTAAAAACAAATAACAACTGTTAAAACTAAAAACAGCGTTAGAACTTTGCGGTTTTAAAGCATACTTTCCATGTTAGTTGTAAACTGTGCTACGGCAAGTTCGCTATTCACTCCCCGTGTATGTCCCCGTAGAGAATCCGGACAACTTGACGTATGCCCCCAAGTTTATCTTTTTTTTATTTAACCTGCAGATCGAACAAGCATTTGACCCACCTGATGATAAGTGGTAACCCTCTCCTTTAACATAGTATGGCCTCGTAGGTCACGATGACATTTCAAATAAGTGTAAATGATGAATACTTAGATATTTATGAATGAAAGTGTGCAATCATTATTATAAATACGAGATTTATCACGTACCGTCTTATCGGTGTTTCGACCGACAATGTTTCGGTTCAATTCGTCAGTGCGAGGCGAGACGTTATTCAGAGAGGATCGCACTCACCCTGATGAGGGTTCACGAATTGAACCGAAACATTGTCGATCGAAACACCGATAAGACGGTACGTTATAAATCCCGTATTTATAATAATGATTGAAATCAATCACGAAAGTTTTCTAAGTGAAAGTGAGCAATTTTGTTGATTTGCTGACAATAATAAGACGTAATGATTACGCAATGATTAGAAATGTCAACTTTTCAATTATCTAGTGATTGTGCACTGATTGTTTATATAGCAATCGAACCTTAAGAAAGGCGGCGGGCAGAAAGTGGATAACAAGAGCCGAAGACCAGAGCCCGTAGCCAAATGTCATTCGCCACGAATCTATTCGATTTCTACATACATTTGTTGTCGCTGAATGACGTAATATTTCTATAGCAGGTGTCAAATCCCATACATTTTCGGATGTATCGACTAGCGTCATCGCTAATCGACTGTAACTTGGCTAAGCCCTCAGGCTCCATAGCGCGTAAAGGGAGGCCTATGTCCAGTAGTGGACTGATAATGATGATGACGATGAAGAAATACTTTATGGCGCTTTTCATATATCATGTTTTCTCTGAGATATATTTAACAACTTCAGTAATAATAGCCAAGTATCAGATAATTGGCTCGTGAGGCGGAAGTCCAATTAAAATAATATAACCTCTTGTAATAGTCTCACAGTATCTGATAGCTGAATGATGCAACTTAGTCCCGTCTGTCCCAGCTGAGTGGCAAATGTATTTATCAAGTACCTTGAATTATAAAGGTTTTTGTTTCCTGTTATAGGTTGTTTGTCAGCCGTACAGTATAGTCATAGGAACTGTCCGCGTTTGTCGTACCTATCTGTAGCTCTAGCTATTCGTACCTAGTTATGCACTGTGATTAGAGAAGTGTAATATTACAAAGTTTCAATTAGACGTTGTTTCTGTAAATTGCTTGCGTATCATTTGAAATGACATTACACTCGCCCACAAGGTTATAGACTATCATGACTGATGGAGACGGTGCTGGGGTTCCTTCCTGCCCAGCCGCCTCCGATATCATTCGTACATTCCGGCATTTTCTTTGAAGTTTTATGTTTCGTAAATGGACTAGTTTATCGAAACAGTGTTGATGCCAACTCATAGTGTTTTCTAAACCTATTCAACGATAACCCACACTTTAGGGTGCTCAAGTACAAAACACCTCCAACTTTCATAACATCATTTTTTAACTTACTTGGCGTCAATTAATCTTTTCACTATACCAAATTTCATATCTACGATTAAAACGGTTGTATCTGTTCGGACAGACAGATGGACTTGGTGAAACTATAGCAGAGTATATAAGTAGTATATTATGTAAATATTTTTGTTTTTTTTTTTTTTTTTTACTAACCTATATTGTCCCACTGCTGGGCAAAGGTCTCCCCATCTTCCCTCCATCCATCACGGTCCACAGCCAAATCTGACCAATCTGGTTTGAATGCATCCAGGTCGTCTCTCCATCTTTTTCTGGGCCTACCACGGCTGCGTCGTCCGTTCGGTATCCACTGGGTGGCTAGATTCGCCCATCGTTCTGGATGCATTCGAACCACATGGCCTGCCCAATCCCATTTTAAGCGGGCGGTCTTAATGCCTACATCGGCTATGCCGGTTTTGGCTCGTAGGTCGGTATTTCTGACTCGATCGATTCGCTTCACTCCAAGGATGCTTCTCTCCATCGCTCTCTGGCAAATCTTGAGTTGGGACTTTTGTGCTTCTGTCAAGGACCAAGTCTGAGCTCCGTAGGTCAATATGGGCAGGATACACATGTCGATGAGTTTTCGCTTCAGTGTCAGTGGAAGGGAACCCTTCATAAGCTGCTTCATGGACCAGTAGCTCCTCCAAGCGTTTTCAATGCGGCGATTGATTTCTGTGTCTTGGCGGTTTTGGAAGGAGACTAGCTGGCCCAGGTAAATATACTCATCGACATATTGTATGACCTGCCCATCGACTTCGACCCTACGTTTTATACTGTTGGTCATGACTTGAGTTTTTGATCTATTCATGGCCAGTCCCACCTCAAGACTTGCTGTGCTCAGGTCTTGGAGCATTTGTTGAAGTTCTTGTGCGGATGGAGCGAAGAGAACGATGTCGTCAGCAAAACGTAAGTTTGTGAGTCTTTTGTCACCGATGCTGATCCCTCTCATGTTCCAGGAAATTGCCAACTTTTTAAAAATTTCCTCAAGCGTACTTGTGAAAAGCTTAGGCGATAGAGGATCACCCTGTTTTACACCTTTTTCGATTTTAAAAGATGGTCCGCAATTATCTAGCTTGATGGTGGCTGTGCTGTTGTTATAAATGTATTTTAGAAGGTCTATATATGTTTTTTCTATTTCTTGATTATTTAAGGCTGAGAATATGGATGAGTGTGTAAGACTATCAAAAGCTTTTGTATAGTCAACAAAGGCTATGTATAAGGGGATGTTGAATTCTAGGTATTTTTCTAAAATTTGGTTTAGGGTATGGAGGTGGTCAGTGGTGGAATAGTTTGGCCGGAATCCTGCTTGCTCTGGTGGCTGATGTTTATCGAGCGTTTGTTCTATTCGAGACAAAATAATCTTGATAAATGCTTTATACAAGTGTGAAACCAGACTTATCGGCCTATAGTTACTGATGTCCGATTTTGATCCCTTTTTATGCAGGAGAATGATGTTTGAGTGGCACATTTGGGAGGGAAGTTTACCTGTTAAGAGTATTTTGTTAAATAGGTTAGTAATATGGGGTAAGAGGGTGGGTGAACCTATTTTCAATGCTTCAGTCGTAACACCATCATCTCCAGGACTCCTGTTGTATTTCAAGCTTTTAAGAGATTTATGAACTTCAAGACCAGTGATGTAGGGGATGGTATCAGGACGAGCATATTCCGGATCTAGGATGTTCTTAGTCGGATCAGAGTAGAGTTTATTGTAAAACTTAGTACATATTTCTATTAACTTATCTCGGTTAGTATGCTTAACACCTTTATCATCCAGCAAGTTGTTGATCCAGGATCTCCCTGGAGATATTCCCTGCTTAGCTACTCTAAGCGATCTGTTTTTTTTCGAGCGCTTCTTCAATAAGGTAACAGTTGTGTTGTCTCAGATCCTTCCTAATACTACGTTTGACTTGCCTATCAAGTAGACTGTATTTTTGTGTTCTAATTTCGGTTTCGGATCTTGTCTCAATTAATTTTAATGTGCTACTAGTTAACTTAAAATTATTTCTATCCTTTTTGTTTTTTATTTTCTTACTAGTACAACGTATTCCCGCTATAATATCGTTGTACTGTTTATCTATAGTATCAGTCTCATCTTGTTTTAAAAGGCTAAAGTAATTAGAGAGATCTAAATTAAATTGATTTTTATTAGTCAGAAGTGAATTTTTTGATATTTTTTTAATTTTACTTTTGGTAAACAAAGAAGCACGAAGAACACTAAAGTTAAACGTAAGTTTGGCACGAACTGGCCTGTGGTCTGAGCTAAATTTAATTTGGTTTATTACGCCTACATCTTTAATTATGTGCCTTTCTGAACAAAGTACGTAATCTATTTCATTTTTAATACTTGGGTTGGGCGCTACCCACGTCCAACGTCTTTGGGGTTTTTTTGTAAAATAAGAGTTAGCAATAAACATTTTTTGGCCGAAGGCAAAGTGTATCAATCGAATACCTCTCTCGTTGCGAATTCCTAGACCATATGGGCCTACAATATTACCATTATCCATTTCTTGTCTGACTCCGATCTTTGCATTAAAGTCTCCCAACACGATGTTATAGGTGCAACGGTTTTCGTGGCATGCCCTATTCAATAGATCGTAAAAGTCCTCTACATTTTCGTTGGGATGCATCGAAGTAGGTGCATAAGTTTGAATAATAGACAAAGTCTTGTTGTGTGTCAATCTAAATTTTAGTAGCGCTATTCGCTCTGAGTATCCTTTAAATTCCATAATGTTATTTTTCCACTTCTTGGCCACGAGAAATCCTACACCGTAGAGTCCCTGTGTCTCCCCGAAGTGGAAAAATACATTGTTGTCCCTTTCTATTGTTTGCTCTCCCAACCGCCTAACCTCTGACAAACCAATTATGTCCCAGCTGATATCTTTTAAAGCATTTTCCAGTTCCACCAAACGTTCTTCTTGCATAAGAGTGCAGACGTTGTAAGTTAGTACGTTAAGCATCTCGGAGTCCTTTATAAACGAAGCCGTAGTCGTTTGACGGTTAGAGAATCCCGCCCGGAGATTCACCTGGCCCCCAATTCCAGAGTCGGTCTGTCGACCGTCGACAACAGCACAACTGCTGGAATTCCCGGGCACTTGGGGCAATTGTGTGTTACTTTCCATGATACAAGGGGGTTTGGACCATAACCCGCCACGCTGGTCCAGTTGCGTGTTGGCGGGTGGTTCGTCAGAGCCTCGTTCGTTGATTAGCAGGGCGCACCGCTTGCAGGTGAGGATGACTTGGGGCCCGAGAGATGTTTATGTGGGCCCCCTTACGCCCCATGTAAATATAATATGATAAAATAACCCTTCTTCTGCGTAGTTGAGTAAAAAGTAGCCTATGTCTCAACCCCGGTTACAATCTATATACCAAATTATTAAATATCAAATTTCATTGAAATCGGTCCAGCCGTTTAATCGTGAGAAGGTAACAAACAGACAGAGAGACCGAGGGACAAAGTTACTTTCGAATTTATTATATTAGTATGGATGGGCGTATATAATATTGGGATATAATATTAGATAAGATGGAAATATAATAATAATAGTAGCCTTTGGATGTAAGGTAATGAGCGAGTCAGTAGTAAAAGTGCCTCACGACGAACTTTTTAGGCGTGTGGCAAAGGAGGTTACATCCTTGACGTCAAATAAGTTTTCATTCGTTCATGCTTTAAGTTCTGCTAAGGTTATGTTTGACTAATGACCTCAAGATAAACGAAACTTCTCTGCGGAAACTTTCCTAGAATAACTTGGATTTTTCCTTCGCTTTCTTATTTAAAATTCCCGGTGGGATTTGTGTTAGGTAATCCCTGAGATCTCGCGATGGAAAGTCATAAATCATTTCTTTGAATTACCTGTCTGTTTTACAATGAATGAGGAAATATAACTCAATTTTTTATTGTAAGGTAAGTGATACAAATAAGACCTACCTAATTTGAAACACTCATATTTTGAGAAATTATTCGAAAAAGGTGATAAATAAAAGCACGGCATTATTCTTTTGTTTATATATTTTAAGTAATAAAGAAAATATATTGTAATCTTTTATAAAATCACTTAAAAAGAGGTAATTCTGGAACTTAATTTGGAGGCCTTAGGCCTTTTTAAAACATAGTGGTTGAACAAAGCCTATATCCTCCTCAAACCTAAAACATACATGTTGGAAGTTGAAAGAGCCCAAAGAGCCCTTCTTAAAGTAATGATGTACATGCCATACAGATATCCTACAAATCTCTTGTATAAAAAACTTAGAGTCCTTAGTGTTCGTAAATTATACTTATTTCAGTGCATGCGTAGATATCACCGCTTCACGGTTCCAACTTTAAATTTACCCGAAAGAAGAATTAAACCCTATTCCCAATTTATTTAGTACCTTATACTTCATAAATGTTATAATATTTAATTCGCATATTCTTAAAATTAAAATTTTAAGTCATAGTTACCTTTTTGATGAGTTATATTGTGATCCGTATACATTACTTGAAACAAAACTTCAAAGAATAACGTATTAAAATTCGATAGAATCTAATAATATTAATTATAATAGAAATTATTAATTAAAATATTAATTAATTATAATTATAATAGATAGAAATGACGACAAATTAATAACGCGCAATGAAAACGCCCGTCCGTCACAAACGACCGGCCACTAAACTCGCTGTGAGCGCGAGCGGGCCTCTCGCGTGCTGTTTGCCGAGTCGTGGAGCTGTCGTCTAACCGACTTTTCCGCACTAGAGGCCTCATTTGAGCATAGGCCTTATATGTAACAAGTACCTTATAAGAACTTGTAACAACTTGTAACTAGTTGTCAGTGCACAGTGGTCGAGATTCAACCGTAATTCATTTTTTATGCTTGATTTTACTCCATATTAACTTTGCCAAATCTCACTCTCCTCATTGCGCGCATGAAGCGATGGGGAGACATTATAAATAATTTTAATTTTAATAATTATTCTATTTGATTATATTATAAAGGGATGCAAAGTGGTTTAAATAAATCAGGAAAGTTTTCATACCTCTCTTAAGTTTTTTAAATATATTTTCAAAACGCCTAGACTGTAATTTTTGCATACAAATTAATCATAGAATATAAAGGGTTTTTGTTGAAAGGTTGTTATAAAAAAAAATCCGTAGGCACCTACTATGTATTAATTAAAAACCCCATTTTCGACAAGGGTGTGACAAACAAAGCGATTCCAAAACCATGTTTTCGGCATTTTATTTCGACATTACCGGATCGGAATAATATAATTAAGCTATAGAGTTCATCTGTATAGGTCTGAACTGATCATACACCCAATGTTTGAAATATATTCGTAGACAAGAGGGTTACAAAGTACTTTTTCAGAGATCCTGAAAGAACAATTATCTTACTTTGTGACTTCATTTTCAAGTCCAGTTTCAATATCAATAATAGACTAAGCGAGCGAAGCGTCTCAGTTTCGAGATTGGCTAAAAAATGCTTTTATACATCTGTTCTCGCCTACAGGTCGCATTTGTCAACCGATTTTGACGAAAATTGACACAAGTTCCTTGATTTATTTAATTTTTTTAATTGATTGCGATTTTTGATAGGGGGGGAATAGGGGGAAAAGGGGTGTATTTTGCTGTAGAGTTATTTATCAACGGATTTCAATCAAATTCGAGAGGCACACTACGGACTTCATTCTACACAAGATGTTGCGAAGGCAAGTGGAGGGGGGAAAAGGGGGGGAAGCGACGGTTATTGCATGATTATAAGGGCTCGCGAGGTCTACTGTTCTCACAGAACCACTAGTTATATTTGTGAAATACAAGTTATCAAAGATGATTAAAATTAATTGACAAATGATTTAACAAATTATCGATGTAATATCTGAATATTAAGTAAATTGAATTAAATAATGCGGTGTTACAAGTATGTGCACTGTTATAAAATTGCGGAAATGTTTGGTGTATTTCAATTCACATTAATAAATTAGCTCGGAATATTCGTAATAATCTTACCCTGAGCCTGAATTTTAAATTTATCCGCGTACAGAATTAACAAGCCAAGGATGCCGCATTATTTAGACTAGATTGCTAGACTAGAGCCGTGTTAATAGGGTTTGTAAGCATCTGTTTCCTTCGTTTGTGATCCTAAAACAATTAAATAAATAATATTCTAACCATTTTCTAATTGCTTAAGTTTCTCATTTAAATAATGATGTTTGTAAATGAGGAATATTTTTTGTTTAATAGAGTGGAAGGTCTTAAGAAGTTAGTACGGCGTCGCCGCTGCCGGCGCCGCCGCACCGCCTCCAATTATTGCACGCTCCACAGCCTCGTCTCTTCACTCTCATGCTATTCCCAACCGTAGGAAATGAAATTGTTTTCTTTAAACGGTTTACGCCTTTGTGCCGTTTTCTTTTAATTATAATTAAAAGTCTCTCTCAAATTGGTTTCTTGATAACCTCGAATTAGCGCTAAGTGTCTATCATTTTCGGAAATTAGATTTGGGAACGTTAAGCATTTTTCACTTCTATTCTTATAAAATATAGCTGATGTTGCAAGCAATATAGTCTGCTAATCTTAAGCTCATACTTAAGAACTATATCCAATCTATATTTAATGACAGTATTATAAGACAGTTCAATATCTAATCAATTTAATTTCGGAATCTGTCGTTCCGTTTTGTACCTTACCATTTTGAATTATTCCCATTACGTTTAAAACTCTCGCTTTTATACCTATTATGCCGCTCCTCGCATTTTGTACTGAGTATAATAATGCGTACGTATATTTGTCGTTATATGTTAATATTAAAAAAATCATACACTTTACGCAAATTGTTCTCAGCTTCTGCCTCGAAACGTAAACAAAAAATCCTTTTATCTACTAAATTTCAACATGCGCATATTTAGAAAATGACGAATCCAGTATTATGTATGTAGGAATATGTCAGGCTGCCTATGTAACCCTCAGTGATCTCGCAAGCATCCGAAACAGGCAATTAAACATGAGCTCGACAAACTTCTACATTCTGCGTCTAACTTAATAAAGCGAAATTATGTGCTGCGACCCATCTGGAACGCTCGAGACAAAGTGAATTTTGAACAAATTAGTCAAAAGTTTTAATGAACTAGGACGGAGTTATTTCTTAGAGTTTGTCTTGTCTCCATCCATCTGTTCATCAAATCAACAGCCGATCCGAAAATATTCACGCGAGCAAAAATAAAGGTAAAAAGACCTTTGAACACAAATCCCCAAAAGAATGAATCAAATTACTGAAATTTGGTGTCCCTAAATTATTTTCCCTTTTTCTTCGCTAAATTCTAACAAAGATCAAACCCCAATGGGAGATGAGCGTTTCTTTTAAATTACACACGGCCATTATTCGAAATCACCTCGATTCGATCTGATCCGGTCTGTCTTTGAAGTCGTCCGTTCGTTTCTTTTTATTTTAAACATGTAGAAACTCATTTATCTTATTGGGTCATCCATCACCCCACTGTAAAAACCATACGTTTTCAGGGACGATGTTTTGCTGTCAATGTTTTTCATCTATTAGAAAATGAACAAAGAGGTGAGAAGGGGCGTAGACAGGGGGTAGTAATTACCCTTATTTATGAGCGGTTTCCATCCCCGCTGCGACTGCAAGTTGTGATTTTAATTCATTGAGTCCCGAGGCTCTTTGCACCTCGAATTAGTTTGCATAAAATATCGTCTGCCATTTATTTCTACGTCCCGGGTTTGAACTTCAAAGGCTTACTGGGTGCGGGAGCTCCTAGTTAGGTAATTGTTAAGGTGATGTTTTATTTATGCGTTGTCCATTACGGAGAAACCCTTGAGAATAACTCAATTTATTAACTAAATTTTTCCGCAAATACTTTACGGTCGGAACATTTATTTTGCAATGCTTTGTTTACAGGTGACGAATTATCACACGTCTATGGTGTCATCACATCAGAGGGTCTCTTCGATGGAACCATCTGGACTCCCACAGAAGAATACTACGTGGAGCCCATCTCCCGGTACGACGTGGACCATCCCTCCATGCACAGCGTCATCTACCGGCGATCAGACGTTCAGCATCCACACGACGATCCTGACGCTACTCCATGCGCCTCCCACTTACTTCACATGAAGAGAACACTGGGCCAAAAAGCGGAACTCTTCAATTTCACCGACCAAACAAATTTGGAAGACCCTCCCCTTAACAACCCAACGGAAGATCACAGTGAAATCCATACACGCAAGAAACGATGGCTCCCCGAAGACGAAATGCAAGATGACGAGCCAAAGAAAAACCCAGAACTGCCCCTTGACTTAGACGTACCCTACACCAGCAACGGTGACCACTTCGAGAAACTAAGCACGCGTAAACCGAAAACCAAAATCGATAAGAGCAACCTCATTACCAAGGTGCGACTCGATTCCGAGGAGTCGAGACCCAAGCCAAAGACGCACGTCGAAGTGATAAAGACGAAAGCGGGTGTTGTTACAGTCAGTAAGGATATAGTTAAGAAGGAGCCTGTAGGGTACACGGTGCTCACGGCAAACGCAAGCGACGACGGACGACATGTCAATAAGAGAGCAACGGTAGACCCAAGGAAAACCACATGTCTAGTCTACTTGCAAGCTGACCACATGTTCTATCAGAGATATGGGTCGGAGGAGGCCTGTATTGAGGTCATGACGCGACACGTGCAGAAAGTTAACGCAATTTATAAAGTAACAGGTAATTTGCCCTTTTTTTAGACCACATGTAAATTATGCCCATCCCCGCTGTTAATTAACCTCGATAATTTGTTTCAGACTTCAATCAAGACGGCAAGCCTGATAACATCACGTTTATGATCAAAAGAATAAAGGTTCATACTTTAGACGCTTTGAAAGATCCTGCGTACAGGTTTCCCAACAACTATGGGGTTGAGAAGTACTTGGAGCTCTTTTCAGGTGAATAACTCAATTCTTTATTCAATTTCAATTAATTAAAAAGGAGGACGGGCCCTTCAGAGCTCTACCTAAAGGCATTAGAATAAGAAATTACGGCCAATTTCGGAAACATTTTTAACAAAGAAAGGTTAACAACAAAATTAAACTTTTTCAGAGGAAGATTACGACGCTTTTTGTTTGGCGTACATGTTTACATACCGGGACTTCGAGATGGGTACCTTGGGGCTGGCTTGGACAGGAGATCTCAAGAATGCTGGAGGAGTGTGTGAGAAAAATGGGGTAAGACAATTCATCTCAGTGTATATTCTGAGACAGTATTAGTTGCGTAAGTTCTTAATTTGAGATAGTTGGAAGGATTTGGGGGTGAACATTGCCCAGGAGTGAGATGAAACAGGTTAAGAAAACAAAATAAGAGTCTGAAGGTCTGTGTATACGCAAGTGCTCGTTGTTCCTTATACCTTTAGTTGGGTGATATATTTAAAGTCACACAATAATAAAATAACGTGTTACTTCCAGCACTACAGAGGCAGTATGAAGTCCTTGAACACGGGCATAGTAACGTTACTGAACTATGGAAAACATGTGCCCCCCGCTGTCTCCCACGTAACGCTCGCTCACGAAATTGGACATAACTTTGGGTCGCCTGTAAGTACTTCAAAACTTATCTAGGTAGTAGAAGCCTACTTCATGCAGGCACTACTTCATAAGCAAATGAAACTAAGTTCTTACCTAAATATCTCTAAGCCTCAACTGCCGACAAACTGGTTCTTCGAGCCGGATTTCACAAATAAGTTGGCTCGATTAGTTATCCTCAAAGCCTTGTGTGCCATACTATGAAGCGTAAAATATGCCAGTCAGAAATGTCGCGGTACGTACAATACAAAAATAACAGTATGTCATCTAAAGATTAATAGGATAATGTGTCAGATGGCTTTCAGAAACTCCGGATATACTAGAAACAGACTTCTAAAAAGTATGTTTTTTCTTCCAGCACGATCCAGAAGTGTGCACACCATTTGGGGAAGATGGCAACTTTATAATGTTCGCGCGTGCAACTAGCGGAGATCGGAAGAACAACAACAAGTTCTCTCCGTGTTCTCTGCGGGCTATAGATCCGGTGCTTAACAACAAGGCTAGATCTCCGAAGGGGTGTTTCACGGGTAACTATTACCACCATTTCTATTTGTCCACACCCCGACTTATTACTTCAAGGGTCTGCGTACTGAGTAGTGATATGAAGAAGACCAACAAGAAGTTTTGAGCATACCTCAGTTTTAACTTGGTCAATCTGAACGGTGGCCATGGTTGAAGCATTGTGGCTCTAAAAGGAAGTTATATAAAGGCCCGGGGATACAATAACGGTGGCATATCCTTTTGTGCACAATTGCAGTAATTTTGGCGGCTTGTGACACTAAATGGTTACGATCTCTGTACAAGATGTAACCGTCTATGCAAACAGTGCATTGCATTTGCTTATCCAGACGCATTGGGTAATAGGAGAAGGTACCTTTTCCTATTATATTGTGGGTCCATGGAATTAACAAGCCAGCACTATTAATGTAACCACTGTTAGGTATAGGCATCTTCTCTTTTACGCTAATTGAATCGGTCTTGAGCAAGTCTGACCAATGGGTCACACTTATATCTCGTAGCATCACGTATCTCGTACAGGAATGCCTGTCCAACCAGTGTGCTTTGAGAAATCGTTAGTACTACGAGTAAAAATCCGGTCGCCTGCCCTGCGCCTACGAGCCCCAAAATGTTGATATTTAATACTTAATCGATGACCTTACTTCCAGAACCTCAACCAGCGATCTGCGGCAACGGCGTGGTGGAAGAAGGCGAGGAGTGCGACTGCGGTTGGGCGTCAGAGTGCACTGACGTGTGCTGCCGCCCGCAGGCCGCGCGCCCCCACTACAAGCCCTGCACGCTCACCGAGCATAGCGTATGCAGTCCTAGTCAGGTATGCTTCTATACTATTGTAGGGCTGAACACAGGGAATAACTGAAAGTAGTGGTTGTGCATTTCACCACACATTTTAAAAGTCATGAGATTTTGGTATAGCAAATCCATAAAGTCCTCTCCTTCATAAGGTTGCCTGGAATTAACCGCTTTAAGCGATAAGGTTATCATTATAAATTTTTGTGCGTTTTATTCTTTTCAGTTTCTTGCTTTGTATTTTATTCTGTTGTTGGCTCTGTTTTCATAGTAGCCTGTCGTTGTTCCAGGGTCCATGTTGCACAGCATCGTGCACTCTGAAGTACGGAGACCGGTGTCGGTCCGACAACGGCTGCCGTGACGCCGCGCACTGCGACGGCAAGCGAGCCGCCTGTCCGGCCAGCAAGCACAAGGCGAACCGGACGCGATGTGATAAGGAACTCGTCTGTTATATGGGGGTAAGTGCCAAACCAGAATCAAATGTAATGATCGTCAGATGAATCGAAATAGTGGTTTCATAAGCCAGGTTTCATATTTTACATACCAATAATGACATCATAAAAACCTACCTACCACACACAAAAAAAAAGTTAATCATGTAGGATTAGTTCCAATCTGGGGAGCGTCTGCTGCTGCGGCTAATGACACAAGAGAAGTGTCATTTGGCACTTTTTACACATCTGGCCCGATGGCACCTTTTTTCCCCGGGGCCGGGCCACGGGCCGGATAGGACTAATCCGTCATGAGTAGCTTTTTTTTATATATAATTATCGGCTCGCGTTTGACCACGATCTCACTTGTATGCGTATACACAACCTATACACATTTGTGGACCAAAATCAACTACAAACATAATTTAGTATTTTTAAATTACTGACATGACGTCGGGACTTTTCACTGTGCGAGGGTTCGACACGCGCTTAACTAATTTATTATTTTAGTTTTTTGATAAGTTGATGGACAAAGCCCACCTAATGATAAGCAATTACGTATGCACTACGCCTGCCACCCTGAGGCAGGGTGTCTCGTGCTCGTGTTATCATAACCTTATTTGGGGTATAACCTTAAAGGTTGTCTGGAAGAGGTCACTTTTAGCGATAAGACCGCGAATTGTGCTAAATCTATTTGTAAAAATTATGTTCTGTATATTATTTTGGTGTACAATAAAGAGTTATCTTATATTATTTATTTTCCAGGAATGCACTGGTTCCATCTGCCTGGCGTACGGCCTGGAGTCCTGTCAATGCGCGCCTCGCAAGGACGACCCGCGGTCTGCCTGCGAGCTGTGCTGTCGGAAGCCGGGAGACGCTTGCATGTCTTCCTTCCATTGGAACATTGCGCCGTTTGACGTGCCTGATATGTATGCCAAACCTGGCACACCATGCAACGATTACAATGGGTAAGTGTATAGCCCCCCCCCCCCCCCCCCCCCTCTACCCTTTCGGCCCAATGGCTGTTAGTTCTATTGGAGAGGAGAGAGAGAGGTTCAGGTGACGATAAAAAGTCTACAGGAAGTTATGGGTTAAATGTAAGCTCACACTTTTTACGTTTTATATCTCTCTTCCAGGTACTGCGACGTGTTCCAACGCTGTCGCGAAGTAGACCCGTCAGGTCCACTTGCGACGCTGCGTAAACTTCTCCTTTCTGACGAGAGCATTGCCGGCTTCAAGAAGTGGGTGCTGCGTCACTGGTATGCGGTGCTTCTGATCCTCATAGCTGTTATAGCTTTACTGGTAAGTTGTACACTTGTTTCTAGTCAAGGATGGATGTATTAGTGCATGGTCTGCTGGTCTTGTAGCACAAAATATTATACTTGTTGTTGTTAAAAGAAGAGTTATGATGATAACCGTTGTGATGATAGGTACTTGTTGTGAATTGGCTGAAATAACCGCCAACTTTTGAACATTATAATTTAGTGGATGTCTACTTTTCTCGTGACACACATACTTCACAGATTCTGTGTGAAGTATGCATCTGTTCTGATGAAAAGATGCACTAGGTCACCAGTTTGTTTTTTCGATTAGATTATAGAGACTTTGAACGGCCTTTTTGTTCATTGATATTGTCTTTATTTCCCTCCAGAAATGCTGCAGCATTCTTGATGCTGTTGCAGATTACAAATAGACACTTTCAACCGTAATACTCTCTAAAAGAGAATCGCAAGGAGCAAGGTACAGACAGTAACATGCTAGGGTGTGGTGTGATGTGAGACCCACTATTGAGCTAACCAGTTCTATAATTACATACCTACTTTCACGCGCATAAATCGCATTTCACAGTATATCTCGCTATACAGACATTTCTCATTGACTAGCCAGTTATACTGTATCGTAGAAAAATCATGATCATTGCATTTTCTCTGGTCTGAGTAGCTTCGAGTTGAATCGATGATTAGATAAAGAGGTCCAAAGATGTTTAGTAAGATGTTCTGTGTTCTTTTTTCAGGTAATCAGTACAAGGTTCTTTGGTCGTCACGGCAAGAAGCTGAAATCAGTGACCATCATCCATTCGTCCACAACAGAAACCGTCCGTTTACCTGATCAAGCTGATCAGGGCCTGATAGTCCACACTGCTGTTAGGTAAGACGAAAGACAATACCAAACAATATTGAACTTGGTGAAGCAAATTAATGCCTAGTGTCTAATTTAAATTGTAATTTTTCAGGTCCAAAGTCCCTCTGAAGAAAAAGGTAGCTCTCCGAACGCGTGCTTATAGAAACAAGAAGGAACATAAGAGCAAAACGGGTGACAAGGCGTCGCCTTCGCACAATGCCAATGCAAAGAGGGTAAGTTTTCGGATAGAATGGATTTCGATTGTTTTTTAATGGATTCTTTGAAGATGCTAAATGTTTTTTTTATATCTTTCAGAAGCCAAGTACTCAAGCCAAATTAGAAGAAGTTCCCAAAGTCACAAAGGAGAGCGCAGTAGTTATTACCAATTCAGATGGCAAGTCGCCCAAACATGTGCTACTGTCCAAACATAAGAGCAAGATAAAGAAGCGTAAGGTCAAAATGAAAAAGGAAACGATCGACTACAGTTCGATGCAGAAGCATCCTGCCTCCCCAACTAAAGATACAGAAGCATTATCTAAGGTGCAAAAATGGCTGTTAAGTACCCCGCAGCCCGCGGTGCTACCCAAGTCGAAGTCTATCCCACTCGGACTCACAGAGAGGACCCATAGACAAGTCCAGAAAGGCACACGAAAAACTAGACCGTCCAAGAGTGCAACCAATCTGCTGTCTGGAGAAAAGGCTAGACTACAAGTCGTTTTCAAACCTCCGTTCAGATTTAGCGTTAAAATATGTAAGAGCGACAAAACGAAAGTAGTCCTCGACAAATCCTCCAAGCCCGACCTAGATAGAAAAAGACACGAGGTGCTGCCGCAACAGACGTGTCCGGCGGAACCTGCGAAATCCAATCCATCCAACAAACCTAAGCACTCCAACTCGACGCGATTAGCGGAAAATTCCAGCCCGCGTGTTCCCAAATTAGAACTGTCACAAAACCAAGAAACCGCTAAACACGGTTACGCTAACATGCTGCCGCGAAGCGCGAGCGATTGCAAGTTAATAAGGAAAATACCAGAGATCAAAATCAAAAGCGGACACAAAAAGAGCAGTTCTGTTGGCCAAAAGAAAGAAACGACTGAGAGTCGGCAGAATCTCATACCTCAGGAAGACGAAAGCGCTCACGTGTACGAGAACGTCGTGATGTCGCAGGACGCTTTCGTACCCAAGAGCTGCAGCATGCCGCGTCGCCAGGCCAGCGTCGGCATCAGCCGACAGAGCAGCTACGGCCATCTCCCCAGAGCTCACATCCGGCCGCACAGACACAGCACAAACAACGTCAGCCGCTCCAGAAACAACAGCACATCCGACATCGAACACTTCTACAGCGTCATCGAATCCCTGCGCAGAAACAACGGGAACAACATCGGCACTTTCACCACCAACACCAGCAGCTCTTCAGGCAGCAGTCAACAAGAAAACGCCTTAGCTAAAAGCAGTTCCGGGTCTCGAGTCCCGAGCAAGAGCTCGAGGCAGAACAGCCTAGTCGATAAGCAGTCGCGCTCGAGTCCGGTCGAACCCTCGACGAAACTAAAGCGACAACTGAGCGAAGTGGAGCTCGGGGATGCAACCGGCTCGAAGGGCTTCCAACTAGTCGTAGGGAAGGGTAAGCTGAAGCGTCAGATGAGCGATAACGAGCTGTGCAGGTCGCGAGTGCAGCTGGCGATGCCGATGTCTGCAGGCGCGGAGCCGCGACAAGCGTTCTGCTGGAACAAGCGCGCCAGTCTCGACTGCGAAGCCTCTCTCGCGGGACAGCGCACTAGAGTGCTCGGGTCCGCGCGTGCCAACACAAAACGCACCACGTATACATTCGGTGAACTGAAACACAGTGCCCCGAACGCGACCGCCCCTTCGAACGAACCTTCCGGTGACGTCCAAATCTCCCCCGAAGAGTTCTTCAAAATCCTAGACAAATAATTTTGAACTCTTACGAAGTGATAGTATTTTTGAACATTGAACAAAATTAATGTGTATATTATGTGTTAGAAATGTAATTCGCGAGGTGTAATCTATTGTCGGCTGGTGTAAATATTGTAATTTGCTTTTATTATTAGTATTAAGTAATGTAATCTAACACTGAAACAGACCATTGCACAGTTATTTAAAGAACTTTATCTAAACATATTTTATTGCTTCGTTTATTTGTGTAAGTTTATTTGTTTGAGTTTATCATATGAGATGATAATGAATGAATAATTGTTTAAGTCCTTAGCTGACTGGCAATGGCCTTGTTTCACTGCGCGATCTCTTTAAGGTGAATCTATATTTTTTCTACAAGCTGTGTACAAAACAACTCAAAACTATGTAAAATGTTCAATATAAGTTTAAACTTTAGACAGTTCAGTGCGTCATTTTTATCATGACTCCTTTTGGTTCTATCTATCATGGTTTATGTTTTAGTACAATAGATTACGTCAATTAACATGTCAATCTTTGTATTTATTTATATGTAAGATTTAATACAATTTCTAACAAATAGCGACGTAACATGGATACCTAACATAGTAGCTGTTTTAAAGTCATTTTTACTTATTTTTTTTATTTTGACATTATTATTTAATTTTTAGTAAGTACATACATAACTAATGATTTTCAGGTAAGTAATAAAATATGAAAACCATACATAAAGGCTTAATATTTTCATGTTTCAATCTTACTTTATTTTAAGGGTTGTGATTTCTCGAAAAATATTTTTGTAATCTGTGCTACCTACTCTGACTTTTAACTTAAACAAATAATTACTTGTCTTATCAAAATAAATATTTTTCTAATAATAATAATCAAACAAATAAAATTTAATTTTTAAAAAGAAAACGTGATTATGCGAACTCATGGCTGTTGAATTATTATTTAATTCTGCAATATCTGGGATGGAACACAAATGTATTATTCCACTTTAGTATGACAATATTGTAGTGTTTACGGTATAAATATTAAATATTTAAATATTGTAATTGTTAATACGCTATCTAGTTAGATGTTAGTGTAAAAGATATAAGATATGTTTGTTAGGTTCCCGCCTAATTTACTTGTTTGTGATAAACATGTATAATTTCCTCAAAAAGTGTGCAATTCTTTTTTAAAATTAAAACGGGTTGAAATCGAATGTAAATTATTTCTGTCTCAGATATTAAACAGAATGTGTTCCAGTATTTATGAGTCGTACCATAGATAAATTCAGTATAGTTTTTCTATGGTCGTACGAAAGCTTCGCGGCTGTGGTACAGCGATTATGAGCTTCGTCGTAGGGAGGTAAGGGTAAACATAAAAGCTATTATAGGAACTGATTTCTATGAGGATACTAAAAGTATTGGAAATGTTACAAATTTGTATTTAATTTAAGTGAATATTGAAAGAGTTTGTGTACACCTAAAGCTTGACGTCGAAGAAATTTCTTACAAATTCACAAAACAAAACTGTCTTCATTATTTTATGAGCCCTATTTGCAAACTCTTGAAAATAATCAGTTTGTGAACGCATCATAATCATACTCATATATTGGAATAAGTGACACTACACACTAATTTTATCAGAGGATTTTATTGAAAAGCATTTAAATAAAACCCAGATATGCCTTTTGGGTACATAACGCACAAAATTAATTCAATATTTTTGTACTTAGAGCAGATTACTTACAAGTTTAGTCAGTTACTTCAATGGCGCCCTGTACCTAAAACTATTTAATGGTTAAGAAATTTGTATTCTGGATGAGCATTAATACTGTCTCCAATAATTTGACCCCTAATATTTAATTAAATTTTGAAATGCATCTGACCATGATCTCGCTGTATTTGTTCCAAGTGCCTTAAGAACAAATCATTGCATTCCTAAACCATATGAACAACATACCACAGATACACCAATTTGTCTGCTAATTTCAAAGTACATCGTCTGAGCTAATGTTAGGTTCAGGTAGGATACATTTTGTATCAATGCATCTTATTTTCTGTACTTAATTATTAGCATGTATTAAACATATTTCTATGTATACTATGCAATTGATAAAATTAGAGGTAGGATGTATAGCCCTTGAATATTTAGTTCAGTATATACCTAACTACTTATTTATCGGTACATTAATAAGAATCTACGACGAATACAAATTTGTAATAAATTCATTTTCTAACATTGTACCTACTATTTTTTTCTGCATTTTTAAAAGAATTAAAAATACTCGAACGATTCAGCTGTGTTATTTATTTTAACTACCTATATGAAACCTTTTCGCGCTTTTATGTATGAAACCTATTTGGCGCATAAACACTGGCATATGAAAAGTTTTGAAAAAAAAACTATTTTCAATGTTCTTTTGTTCAAGCATTCTGTCAAACATCATGACATTTTGATTACGAAGTAGTGGAGGGATGTTGAGTGCAATTTTCGAAGAAAAAATACTTTTTTGCGATGGCTCCAATACGATACAGTCTTCACTATGAGGATTATTCAGAGCATTTGATGTCAAGATTCGGTAAATTACTCCAAGTTCAATCCTTAGTGGATATGACGCTCATGTGCAGTTCGCACACATTACGAGTACACAAAGCTGTGCTCGCCGCAAGCAGCGCATATTTTCAGGTAATTTTAACTCATTTAGCTTTTTTTCAAATCTGAGCCGACCATATTGCAAAATAACTACCACTTTATAAAAATATTTAACAAGTAGACGCGTTTTTTTCTAGGTAGGTACCTAGCTATCTTTAGTAAAGCACGAAAACGTTTTTAATAAGTAGAGCAGATAGCTCGTTCTCAATAACTTTTGCATTTTAATCGAAGTTCGTATGTAAATGTATGAAGTGGAAATTTTTACAAGGTTTATAATCTTTATAATTTTCTTTTGACAAAAAATTGGAAATATCGCTTCTTTCCAATTTGTCTAAATGCTAAAATCTAACAGAAATGCAAAATTGATTGAGAACAAGCTTTCTGCTCTACTTTTTCCGCAAACGTTTTCGTGAGAGGCCTTTGTCCTGTAGTGGGAAAAGACATGTTAAAAATAAGTAGGTATGTTAGTAAGGATTTATGTGTATGAACCGAAACGTCCTGCACATGAGTGAATGAAAGAGATTTAATCCTTACTAGCTTATTTTTGTATTAAATTTGTGTTTATATAGTAAGAGTTGTTTGTGAAAGGGTTCGCCCGGGGAACTACTACCATCATACCTATTTCTGCTGCCAAGCAGCGTTACTGTTTTTCGGTTTAAAGGGTATGGTTGCCGGTTAAATTACAGGCACATAAGGTTTTACACCTGTACCTATGCCTCAAATTGATGGACGCAGGGCAGTGCATCGTAGGGCACTTTCTAAGATGCGTGACCTGCGAGGCAATTCTTTGTTTTAGGCGATGGTTGCCACTTAACATCAGGTGATATACATAAGCTTGCTTCATCACCAAGTCGTAAAAAAAAATTGGTGGTCTGTAAAGTTGGTTTATGGACGAGTTTAACGTGACAACGTCATAACAAAACTGGCGTTTAGCTATAAAGTTTAAATATAATTATGAACAAGTTTTCATAGAAATAAACTGTAATCAAATATCTATCATCATTTATATGAATCACCATAATTTTTTAGTTAATTGTAACATAACCTATTATTAACTAAAAAATTACTGCACTCGCCGACAGGTGCTACTTTTTTAATAATAAAAGAATAAATACTTGAAATTATACTTACTAGTAATCAGATTTTTAAAATGCAAGTATAATTAACCTTTATTGACGAAATTGTTGTTGTAATAAGCAATGAAAACCACATTAACTTTTCACTTCGCTTTATAAACAGTCGATGAAACAGTTCACGTGTAGATGTAAGTTGTGTGCTGCCGCTATCTTTCTTCTCCTCGGACGCATAGGCGTAACGGGACAATAAGACATCCTTTTTCGTGCATGCAGCCGGCGTTCATCGTTTTATTAGACGTTGTTACGTCAAAAATAGTAGTTGGTAGAAACCCTGCATGTGTGTGTCCAATTAATTATTTTTCTTTCTTCCTTTATTTCAATGTCTTAGGATGTGCTACAAAAGCAGATGGGAGAGCCATTGATTATACTGAAAATGCGCTTCAGCGTACTGAAATGTCTGGTCGAGTTTATGTACTGCGGGAAAACCCAGTGTCTGGAGGAAAACTTGGACGAGTTGGTATCAGCAGCGCAGTTCCTGAAAATAAAAGGTCTCTCGAAAGTTACTAAAGAAGGACTTGGTATTGCTGACTCAGGTAAGATAAGAGTCAATAACGCTTAACAATTACGAAATTCAGGATTAAAATTATACAGTAGGCTGACGCTTCAACTTCTCTGAAAAACGATCGAAGTAATTCTAATTCTAAGGTCTAATTCAAATTCTATGTGAATTGTGAGGTGGGGTGAATAAGATCCGCACTGACGACCCTCATTGGGGTGTATTGTAAGTTTTGTTACCCCCCTTCCAACCTGTAAATACTACAAAGATCCTGGGAGCATACCTTATTAAAGATTTATAAGACTTTCGACGGAAAAATTATTTAGAAACTTTTGTGAAAACTGATTCGTAACCTCACATTTCGTATCGTCTTCCAGGTGAACTGCCGGTTTTCACCCCTCCTGTGGTGATCAACAGGCCACCACAATCACTTATCGATCTGCATTCCCAGGTAACAATATAACATAGATAAACACCTTAACATATTAAAACTTCAGTAACCTTTTAAAAAACTTAACTTTTAAAACTATCATGGTTATGAGCATTATTTTCAATAAAAACAGGATATTTACCATGACTTGATGAGTTTTTGAGTGTCCCGGCATAATTAGGCAAAATTTCATGCGCTATGATCATGACTTTTAAACATCTATAGGAAGGCGGAAACAAAACTGGGCTCACGCAGTTACCGCCACCTCTCAGCAGCAGTCAGCCGTTGGATGCCTTTGGTCGACCTAATAAGGACACTGTGGTTCGCATACCGTTTGACATTGAAAATGGGAGCAGTTCCTCGAATGTTGACTATCCGGACATGCCCCGTGCTATCAAACCTCGACGAGGACGACCTACAGTTAGAGTGAGTTCAATCCGTAGTTTTACGCCCCCAATATTTGATACATCGCCTGCTGATGGACACCTAAATCTACAAGGATTCATTAATATTGGAAATGGGGAGAACATAATATAAGGGCCCTGATATTACTAAGTTTTCGTATTCGTATCTAAACTTGATGAATTCATCTTTATTCACCAGCTTTCAGAAATATTCGTTTTGTGCCAATTTATTAAACCATTCTGTTCCAGCGTTCTGGTGGATGGGAAGGTGCCGGGTCCCTCAGCCGCGCGGCAGAAAGGGCTTTGCTTAGGCGTGAACAGGATTCCCGAAAAGCGATACACCAACTTAAGCATTTGCAGACTAGGCAGATGCAAGTAAGCTAAGACTATTGAAAAATACTTTTAAAGGTTCACCCTGAAGAATGTGCTGTTTGGATAAAGGTTGTCTCGTTTTCTTTCAGGATTACATGGAAAGAGTGAGTCTCTCTCGATCGGTCAACAGCATCTGCGGCCCGGAAACATCAAGCAACTATTTGAACATGGAAAACGATCTTTTGTATATGGACCAGGGCACCTCAAATATCGACCCCAACCTACCTTTTAGTAAGGAAAACGCCATGAAAGACGACATCCTTTCCTTTCCAAACGCAAGCTCCTCAAATTCAGCTAATGATTCAGTTGGAGATGGAATTAATAATGCAATGTCGCAGTACGTCAATGCTCTTAAAAATGCAGGTCTTCCCACAGACTTACCAATACTCTTTGAATCTGGTGATGGCTCTTACATAAACGTAAACGAACAGGTCTTGCTCGATATGGTACAGAGTAGCGAGATACAGTACGAAGTCATAGAACAACCCAATATAATAGAAAGAGTAGCTGATCCCAGTGAAATCAAAAGCATAGACGATCTATCAAAATCTATCGAGAGAGGAGAAATGATGCAAGGTAATAAGAGTTACTCTTTAAGCGCTGATTTCGATAAAGACGTGGATTATAACAGAATCGATGATGGGATGAACAGCCTCAATAACATTTTGTCAGATAATTTGGAATCCTACGCTGAGCAGCAAAACTTCGTTGTTATGGATCCCCGTCTTCAAGAAAACAATAATTCCTTAGACCACGTGACTTCCAATGATTTGTCGTGCATCGATGGAGATATGCAATTTTTCACAAAATCTATGAGCGATGACGTTAAGAAATATTACGAAGACCAACAACTTGTCGAAGATAGAGTGATGGAACAGCTGTGCCCAACGAGCAGTGCCTTAGATACTAATTTTAGTATATCACTGCTTGATACCAAAGGCTCTCAACTCAATGAAAACCTGACTCAATCGTACGATACATTAAATACAGAGGACCTGCGAAGAACTGAAGATTGCTACGACTTTACTCTGCCACTCCCACAAAGTAACGTCTTTAAAGAAGACTTGGACTGCCTGATAGCTACACCAAGACGAAACGATGACGACAGTAACTCCTTTAAAATTAATAGCCAACTGGCCCGAGAGAGAGCTCAGTCCAAAGCCGATATTATAAAAGAGCTTATGAGCATAGAGAGTAAAATGAATTTGGGCCAAGAGAAACATTCTGATAACGACAAAGAAGATTCAAACAGCGACTCCGTTGTTCAGGATTTTGAAAACCAAATGGAAGATAATGCTAACGAATCAAACAACGAGTTCCAAAACAAGCACGGAGACTTTTCAACTGGCCTCACGCCAAACTGGGATATGGGCATGGATGATTGCAGAAATGAAAATGTTACTAATAATAACGAAACTGCAAATTCTGGACCAGAATACTCCATGATAGACTTGACGGATCCCGTAGGTGAGAAGTCCGAAGTATGGGATGATGTTATGGACATCAATGAATCTATGAATAAGGAGAATGCAGCACCGAGTCCGATCGAAGGCTTAGATCAAGATATTCCATACGCAGTTGAATTGCTTCCTATGAAAACTGCACTGCAAATTGACGAAAGTAGTTCATTGAAGAGAAGTCTTGTAGATTTGGATACTGATGAAAAGTGTCTAAAGAGAAGGGTAAAAAAGAAAATATAACATATTCTTAATAAACTGTAAATAGTTCTTAAAAATGTGCAAGCCACTTTATGTTAGATAATGCAAATAAATACTGTTTCTAATAAGCTATTATTTTATTTATAACTTACCAACTAGAATTGGACACGGCCGTGTGTTGTACGTGAATACGTATACGTAATAGGTAATATAATCTATACAAAATTTAAAATACGCTATTTTATGCATGTTATAATAAACGTTGAACACTAAGAAGTCCTTCGGGTCCTTCAGGGGGCTAAATGGAAATCTCGAAACGCAGAAAAATGACCTCAAAATGGCGGCGCTTACCTCTCCACCGCGCGCAATGCGTCACTGCCCTCAGCGTAACGAATTCTTTGTTCCTTATCCAGTGGTGTAATAAAATGTTGGATGGAGATGATAGATATGTAGCTGCAACACCAAATTGTAAATACCCCCCGATTTTGTTATCATTCGTTTTTGGAATTGCCTCCCACTATGGAAGCAATTTAAAAAATATATTAATGTCAAAAAGAAACGGAAACAAGAAAGGATGGTAATAATAATTTAGTGCGGTCAAACCTATTAGTTTAGTATGTCGAGTTCGATATAATCTCTCTACGAGAATTGGTCACCCAATACAGTTCTTGATCCGTACAGCTAAGGTATTGAACACTTTGCCGTCGTTTGTTTTTCCTAAAGAATACAATCCGGGCCTCTTTAAGGTAAGAGTGAATAGGTTTTTTCTAGATCTTCGTACTTCATCTTAGACCACATCATCGCTTACCATCATCTGAGATTGTGGTCAAACGAAGATCTATACAGAATAAAAAAAAACAATATGTATACTTACAACAAAATGAAACTTATTTTCTAGTTCGAAAAACCACAGAATATACTTATTTTCTTAATATATTTCAATGTAAACATTATATATAAAAGTTATACTTAATTAACATCGTAAGGCATCTCTTTCCACGTTTTATGAATACAAAATGTTACCAGCATTATCAATAAATATAACTGTAAGGTACACGTTAAAATCCCCTATAATCAGTGCTCGTCCAGTAATTCTTCAATCAAAAATATACACCTAAATACTTAATTAAATTATATTAATCTTATATTTGGGGCATACTTGAGAAAGATAATTGTCATGTGAACATTTTTAAATGTCGATTCTTAAGAAACCAACACGGCTACCATACAAAACAGTACAAAATGTTAATTAAGAAAAAACATAGATATTTTGCCCTAGATAATTTACAAAGTTGCCTTCATTTCCTTCATATAAAAATAATAATCAAATCGTAAAAATGGCTCGGATTGGTGGTAGACAGCTTATTTAAAAAACATATATAATATCTTAACTACGAGATTCTTAAACTTACTGTGATATGGACATAACAATTACATCAATCAGCATAAACTTACTTTAATTATTGTCAATGCAAGTTGACAGAAAAAAATGTAAACAGATAGAAAAGCCAAGTCGGAAACTTGGCTCAAAGTTCGCAAGTTCACTTGAAAAGTACAAATTTTACGTTGTGTTATAAATAGCAGTTAAAAGAAATACTTGAAAGACAGGTAAGAAAGCCGATAAGAAATAGTATATTGGCCGGATAAATATCACAACCTATTCAAAAAGGAGTGTTAAGTCTAAAACTGGCTAAATATACGAAAATGTTCACCAACATAAAACGGTTAGCCAACTACTGGTTTAAATGCTATTATTCTAATACTGTACGATAACGATTACAGAGGTTTGTGTGTGATGTGATGATGATTAGTGTTGTGGTATGGTCAGCAATATAAATTGGTTAACAGTTTGAATTTTTAAATTCTAAATAGATCTGGAACTAGGCATTTTTCAAAACGTTTACACTTTGTTTGAAGATACACTTTACCCATTTACTAATATCGTGTAAAAAACATCTTTTTTTCTAATAACACACTTGGTAAAAATTTTAAAATTTCATATTGTTAATCAATTTATGTCGCTGACTGTACCATAGGTAAATAGTACTTTTAATTTCTGATACCTACCCACGACACGCCACAGGCAATCCTCGTGAAATCAGTCTATGCATGTGACTAATGTCAAACATACCTTAACACAGAATAGTGCAGAAGTTAAGCTTAGTAGAGCATAAGCAAGCGCACGCACACGGAAGAGAATCTCGAATCAAGTCGGTCTAATGCCAGTCGCGAGTGCCGCGCTTTGGCGAGACGTAAATAATGTTTTGTGTGAAATAATTTGTTAGCTGATTTTGAATTTATTAGTGATAATTTAAGTTAAAATGTTTACTTGACAATGAATAAACATTCTTATCAAAATTGTTATGTATTTGTTAAATAATTTATCACAATTTATCACTGGATAGTTGCCAGCCCTAGCGCTACGCTCAAGCGTGAGTAATTAAAATCAATAACTGCCCGGGCTTAACTTCTGTACCTATTTGTTTTGTGCCTTTAACCTCCCGTTAATGTTGATGAACCAAGATATCTACATTCACATCACATGAGATTCATTAGAAAGTGAACAATCACTGACAAAATCAGCGTTCCAAATGCAATACTAGTGAGATTCGCGGAGCCCCTCGCACTGTACCCATACGCGTCACTGTGGTAGTCTCCCATCTGGAAGGTGATGGCTGGTGAGGACATCCTTCCATCGCCTCCGTTGGAGTACGCGAGGACGCGCATGTGGTACGTCTTGCCGGGCGCCAGGTTGGTGACGTACGCTTCGAGTTTGTGCCCCACTGGTATAAGCGTATCGTTGGCGGTGCTCATGTCTTGATCTATCTCCCAAACTCGCACCTGGAATTCATTTTTTTATTCATTTTTTTTTCAGTCATCGCTTTCTAGTCCCAAACAAATTAAAATTGTAATATAATTTAATTGTAATTTTGTATGAGATTGTGACCACATAACTAGACTTACTGTTTTTCTTAGGATTAGTGTTTTGTTGTTTATAGTGCATCTTTTGAACAATGCATAAAGTTTCGACCCTCTCCCTCTCCCTCCTCCCGTGCGTCCGCCTATACATACCTTGTAACCAAGCAAAGGCTCCTCTTCATCCGTAGGCTGCACATACCGCCATACAACCCGCACTGTAGTGGGATTGTAAGCCCATACGTTGACGGAGGCGGGGGGCTTCTGTGGCGCTTTGCGGAAGGTACGCTCCAAGTACCGCTCGCTCTCAGGACCCTCGCCAGCCGAGTTGAATGCCATTACCTGAAAATATTGCACATTTTATGACTTGTAATATAATCATACCCTTTTAAAAGATCGGGTTATTATCATAAATAATCCATACTACTGATATTACAAATTCGAAAGTTCAGTCTGATAGAATACTTATATTTTTTTTGTAAAGGTACACATGGCTACACCTCAAGCTATAAATGTTCCAGTATAAGCTGACCTTGCATTGTGTAGGTTTTCCGTACAATGAGAGGTCAGCATTGACTGGAAACTTATAGCTTGATGTGTAGCCGTGTGTACTACTACTAGGGTAAACCCAGCCCCGAAACAAATACCTGTAGATTATGCAAACATTTGTTTTGTGGCGGGAATCGAACCTGCTAGGCGGCTTTCAGCTATTAGCCCACTGCGCCACGGAGGTCGTCACAGATGATGTTTGTTGAATGAAGGTCAAAAGAGTATGTTTGTCGATTGAATTTATCTTGTAGGATGCTCTCAGACAATAATCATTAGGTCATAAAGACCATTAAGAGTTAAACATCAGGCGTAGGTGGTGCTATGATCAATTTTTATCAGTCTTAAGACATTAGAAAAAGAGAGGAGGCCGGTAATGGGCGATCTTCTAAGACATCAATGCAATGATGATCATTGATGAAGACAGAAAGCGGGCACTAAACTAGCCCATACACTCCATCATGGACGAATAAACGGTAAAAGGTCGAAGAAAAATAGCTTGCACAACTCACCTTCACGAAGTAATAGACGTCTGGCTCTAAGCCCACAATCAACGCCCAGTTCCTCGTAGTCCGCGACAAATAGTAAATCGAATCCTCTTCTTTATTCGCCTGCTTCCAATACTTCAACCTATGACCGATCAGCTTGCCGCGCAGTCTTTCCCTCGATTGGTCGATAGGATTCCAAGTTACGTTCAAAGATGTAGAGTTGAAGGAACGAGCGAACACCAGCTGAGGAGCCACTTGAGGCATGTCTTCTGCTGAATATATCGTCACAGGTGCACTCTCCGGTCCAGCACCGATTTCATTAAAAGCTTGGACTTTTACATCGTATGGCGTGTAGAAATAAGTCGGTGAAATGTGGACGACGTACGAGCCAATGTTTCCGGACTTTTTGAGTAGTAACGACTGGTACTCAACTTCAGTTCCATTTCGTCTCCAGAATATCTTGTATTGTATTCCCGGGCCGTTCTGCAGCGACTGCGGCAGTGGACTCCATGTGATGGTGAGGTCGCCGGTCTTGCCTCCGCCGCCGCCAATATTGAAAGGAGCTTGGTAAGGCTTATCCGCAGGTGTTGAGAATTGAGGGCTCGGAGCGGACGGCTCTCCTGCGCCTAACACATTAACAGCTTGAACTCTAAATTCGTACACAGACCATGGCATAAGTTTGGTGTTTATCGTGGCTCGTTTTCGTCCGTTATAGCGATCGATCTCCCCTACGTTTGGCACGTTGTCAGTGAGAACAGTCCAAGTATGGTTCCATTGCGTACGGCCAGTGAGGATATAGCCTGTGATAGGTCGCCCGTTCGAGTTGCTGTCGGTCCATTCGAGAGTTACTTGTGAACGTTGGATATTCTGAACTTGTAGACCTCCAGCCGGACCGGGTGGTCCTTCAATACGCAGTTGTGTATGCGAAGAGATTCTACCAATAGCAGACTTGACTATACATTCGAAGTCTCCAACATCAGATAGACTCACATTGATAATCGTCAGTTCCCCTCCATCGATCTTGATTCTCCTATCGGCGTAAAGGTCCGCGGCCTCTTTCATGCGTATACCGTTGTGATTCCAAAGATATGCCGTGTCCAACATAGGATCTACTTCAGCATTACAATGCAGGAAGACTACTTTACCAACTTGGGTAGTGATGCGAGGCGGCAGTCGCTCTAGGAATCGCGGGGCGCGTAATACCAAAAGCCGACCTCTGCTTTCGTCTGAACCGTATTGGTTCTTTGCTACGCACGTGTATATCCCTTCGTCATCTCTCGATAGCTGCCGTATGATGAGATTACCTGTCTCTGTAATAAATCGTTTGCCCCCAGCACCTATAACAACATTGTCTTTTTTCCAAGTGAATGTTGGTCTAGGAGCAGCTTCTGGGTTACATCTAAGGGTCACATTTCCACCCTCAGATCCATAGGTCTCCGACTCGAGAGGCTTCTTTTTAAATGATGGCTTAAGGGATAAAACTCGAAGCTGCCCACTGGAGAAACCAGATTTTAACTGATTTTTACCTTCACATTGATACATTCCAGGGTCTCTGGTTGGATCTAGATACTTTATTATTAGCACATTGTCCTGAATAATGTACCTGTCTTTATCCTCAGGTTCCAAGTTCTTCATAGACAATTTCTGTCCATTTCTCCACCATGTGTAATTCACATCTGGTATACCAAAAGCCTCACAGTTCCAGTGTAGTTCTCCTTTGTTATCCATGTGTTTGTCTATTAGCGGGATGGTGAAGTTTGGCTGTGCTTGAACTTTAAGGAACACTCTATTGAAAATATGAGCTCTATCATTACGGACATCACAAATATATTCCCCCTCATCTTCCACTCCAACATTAGTTATTGTCAGTACTCTGTTGTAATGACTAAGACGTGCTTTTTTAGGCATCTGATCATTTCTTCTGGTCCAATTGTATGAAGGCACTGGGTAACCGAATGACACACATTCTAATCTCACTTCCTGCCCTACAACGGGAGCTTCAGGAAAAACTTTGGGGAAATTATTTGGAAACTTCAAATGTTGGTAATCAGAATTTGGGTATACAAATAGCGGGAAAAAAGGTCCATTACGACCGGCGTCTGAAACTTGACTCATTACATTACAACTGTAGTTCCCTCTATCAATTGTTTCCAGGGCTGAGAAATAAAGGCCACCATCGTATGATACAAAAACGCGTTTATCCTCCTCCACAAGATTAGGGAAATAGTTTCTAGCCCACAAAAAGTTGACTGCAGGGTAATAAGATGGTGGATCACAATATATAACTTTACCCCAATATTCCTTACCATTCTCAATTGGCCTTTTCTGATTGAATTCCCTGATGAAACCAAATGATAAGCGAACAGACTCAGATCGAATAGTACCAAACTTGTTTCTAGCAGTACAATGGTACTTCACATTGTCTTTATCAGTATCAGGGTTGAAGATCATCAGAGTTCCACCACTGAGGATAAATCTGGTATCAACCAGAGGGTCAATTTCTGTATACACAGGACTGTCAACCTGGTAATCTTCTCTGTACCATTTGTATACTGGAGCAGGGTACCCCCCGGCAATGCAAATCAATTGAATGGGATGATTCTTGGAAGGATCGTAGATAGTATCAACAGGCTCCTTGATGAAGTAAGGTCCTCTAGGAATTCTTTCTGGATCAAATGTGTCTAAGCCATAAGTGAAGGATCTTTGCTCCTCAATAAGGTAGTGCAACCTCTGGGTTTGACCTTCACAGATAAAATGATAGTATTGAGTACCATCTACAGGAGCTAAGCCCCACCTACCTTGATCTTGAGAAAATCTGTATACCAAATAATCAGATGGTAGCAAATTGTAACTTGTATAGGTATTTTGACGATCAGCATAGAAAGCATTTTCCAATCCAGACAACTGTGAACCATCTGCATCATTCACCCAGTGTCCAGGAGACTGCTGACGAGCTCCTAAATACCATGAACCTTTTTGTGGGTCCAATTTCATGAGGCTGGTTATAATAAATCCATGCTCTTCAGGGCTGTTGACTGAAGCCAAATCTGCCTCGTAGGTTTGACAGATCTTCCGGGCTTCATTCCTCGGCCGGTTAGGGGACTTCGTAAAGCGATAGCAAGCTTCTCTGTAGCGAATCCAATTCGGAGGGCATCTGTACCGCTCTTCGTAATCCAAGCCTGCGTAGTAAGTGGCTGTGTTTTGAGGGTCAACTTCATTGTCATTATCGCCATAATTGTCGGTATTATAGATACTGTCCTGGTAGAAGGAGCTTTGCGGTGGGCTGTTGAAATCGTTACCGTTTATAGGGAAACTGCCGTACGGTACTTGCTGCGGACGGTACTGCGATCCATTTTGAGCGTTGCTGGGATACTGTTGTTGGGGGTTGTAAGAATCCGACGATTCCAGCACTTGCGTCCTCACATTCGCCACCGCAAGCACTAACAATAACCACTTCATTATTTGTTGATCCTGGAAAGTGTTTAGGTAAGATATGAAAATTATCACGTGAGTTGAAGGACATAGCCGATAGTTTAAATCTACTAAAAAGCTTTACCTCAAGGAGCGTTCATTACGATTGTAGCATAAAACTCGTTTTTAATTTGAAATTAGTGATATCAAACAAAAGAAGCCTCGCCCTTTGTCGCGCACCCAACCCGTTTCAATTCAACCCAAAACTGACAGTGACAGCAAGGAAGCCACCCAGTGAATGACATTTTAGTTCGAAAACCGATACAAATTATATAGAAAGTACCTACATAAAATGTAATAAAGCGTAAAGTAGACTTAGCTAGTATGTAACAAATGTTTTAAAGTCCTTACATAATTAATAAAACACCCGGCACATTAAAAAACCTCTAATTATTTTACAGCTGAGATCCGTTCACCAAAAAGGAAAAGTATGTATGATGAAGATCCAGTTCAGCCGACCTTTGAATCGGCTGATTAAGATGAATGAATGATCATCATCACACATAGCTAACCCCAGTTATATTATTTCTATTAAAAATAACCGCGTCCGAATCGGTTGGTTCATTTGGTAACTACGATGCCACAAACAGCCAGACACACAGACAATGCCTTATAATACTCATCTTTTTGCATCGGGGGTTAATAAATAGCATTAAAACTATCAAAATTTAAAATTAATCCAGAAATCGACTATTTTTTGCATTAATTTTACTTATGAATAAACCATGCGCCATGACAAAATAAATAAAAAATAAAATTCAATAATAGGGATGTTTTAAATCGAAATATAATTGAATGAACTTTGAATGAAAACTGAATACTCGTAGTGATGTGCTCAGAATGCAACTTAGAGTCCTTTTCACCAAAGAAGTCCCGCGGCAATTAGTGGAACTAATTTTGAAAGACCGGCCATGTTGTCAAAGCTGTTAGTGTTATTGTGCTGATTTTAATTAATTTTGTTGTGTTGAAAGCGTTGTTTACAATGGCTAAAGTTGTTAAAAGTGCTGTTCGAGAAATTATACTGAAGGTGAAAGAGTTTTGTGAAGCAGAATCAAGGTTTTGATACCAATAAACAATGTTCGCAAAAGAGTTGCCGCCATGACAGGTACATTTTAGGGATGCCACATAATTGATTTTTCCATGTTGTTTGGAAAATTAATATTAATTGTGATGCCCATTTTTACTGTATGTATACCTACTTAATTTAATATTTTTTGACATTACAGGTATTTCTGAAACAACCGGCTCAAGAATAATACAAGAAGGAAATACGGCTGCAAGAACTTCAACAAAAATTGTCACACCTGGGGAAAAACGTTCACATTGAAAGAAGATTAGGTTGGATAATTTTGATCTTTGTGTCATTAGTGAAAAAATTCAACAATTTTATATTGTGAAGAAGGAACTGCCAACTTTAAATGAAGTACGCAACGTTTTGAAAGAGGATATTGATTTTCATGCGAAAAAAGTCGGATCGTGATTCTGGCGTGCATGTGAATGATTCAGATAGTGATACTAGTATGTCGGGCTCCACTTGATGATTATAATTATACAATAAAAATTTAAAAGGCGTTTGTCATTTTCTATTAATTTTATCTAAGTAGGTAGGTAGTGCCTCTAACGAAATCGTACACTTTTGTAAGATTGATTGATAGGATCTCTTCCAGACAACTTTGAGATAGTCTAAACTCGTGAGTACGACAATGGACTATATATAGAAAATGTTCAATATCTTATCTTAATATATATGTATAAATCTCGTGTCACAATGTTTGTCCTCAATGGACTCCTAAACCACTTAACCGATTATAATAAAATTCGCACACCATGTGCAGTTCGATCCAACTTGAGAGATAGGATAGTTTAAATCTCAAATTATAGTCGCAATATTATTTTATTGCAAATTATTTGTTTTGACAATCACAATTATCTGTTAGCTCCAAACGATTCTAACAGATGGCGGTATCTGTTGACTGGATTGAGTAAGTAATCAATAGATGGCACTGCTATGGTAAACCGACAAACGTGTCAGATAAACAACAATTCAATAGCATGATTACCACGTGTTATTGAGTCTAAAGTATAAATTAAATTTATTTTGTAGTAAACGAAATACCGTGAAATTCAATTATTTCTACTTTTTTAACTATTATGATAGTTAAAAAAGTATCACACTAATATTATAAATGCGAAAATTTGGATGTTTGTTTGTTACTCAATCACGTCGTAACGGCTGAACCGATTTTGATGAAATTTAGTAGGTATGCACGTATATTATAATCTGGATTAACACATAGGCTACTTTTTATCCCATAAATCTGGTCCCCATGGGGTAAAAATGGGGTGTCAAGTCAAGTTGCAACAGCGACTTTAGCTTTGTTTCTAGATTACCTGGCTACACATGTAGTAGTGTAACGCGTACGAAGTCGCGGGAAACAGCTAGTATTATATATAAATACTTACTAAAATATATAGCAACAAAGATATAATCTAAGTAGGTACAGAATAATGGATATCCATAAACACACTACTAAGTAAACATAGTTACATAACATACCTACATAAAATATATTTACAAATGGAATTACTTACCATCATATACTTTGCTCTACTAAATATCCCGCTAAACAAAATGAACTTACTAAATAAGTTTATTGCACATAGTTATTAACAAAAACGGGTCTTTATCGCGCGTACCTTTATATATAATCCCGACAGTTTGAGTTACAACGGCCGCCGTTGTCACGGGTAGGCTACCCGTATTGCAATTTTGGGAAGTCAAAAAAAATAACTGGCAACTTTCTGTCGCGCGACTACAGCGCTGCGTCTGGGGGACTTCTTTGGTGAACTAGACTATACTACATAGTAATCGATATAAACGGAGATCAAGTACCTACTTCTCGATTACTTATATAGCCCGAACTCTGAACATTTGTACCATGGTGGTAGGTACTACAAATTCAATGAATAGCGTTTTCGAGCACTACCCGAAATCATAGCTAAAAGTTGACATAGAAACCAGATCCATAGCGCATAGGGGCCCAACGGTGTCTGAGGTCAATAAAAAAAAGTACGTTCAGGTACGTCCTATTCTACTTTCGGCTACATTTAGGGCGACTTGCGCAACAATGCCTAAACGTATTTAGTGGATATGTATATGATATAAGGAATTGTCAATGCATACAAATACGTAAATTTTAATCATGTTTAGTCGCTAAATACGTTTATGGATCGTTGTGTAAGCCGGCCTTAGCAGGTAATGTAACGCTTTTAAAGCTAAGGTACTACTAGGAGCTCTAAGAGCCAAGCTGGGTAGTAATTGCAATATGTAGGGTAGGTTGGTGTAAGATCGCGCATACGTCATTTCTCAGCACCGGTGGGCCACACGTGGCCAACTTCAGTTGTGTTTTCATTACTACGTAAGCCGGTATGCGCTTCCAGAAAAATATCGAATTCAGTGTAAAAACGGCTAATCCAGTTGAGTTCAAAGTTTTTGTTGCCTTCTGATCTAATATTTTGTCATTTTGCAACTATGACTGACAAAAACTCTGACGGGAATTACAATGTTTCTCTGTTTGTTTTACTTTTTTTTGGCATCAAACGGTTGACTTTTGACAATGTATTTCAATAGCTTTCTAAGAGATGACAGCACGGAAAAGAAAATCTGGAGGTGTGGAGGATGCACACAAGTCTTCAAAGAGCCTATTGCCTATCGAGTGCGTTAAGTGGCAGGTGTGATGAATTAAAAAATTTACCGATTACCTTGGTTTCGGACAATTTACATGTGATTTATGCAAGTACTTGACCTGCGTAATCTTATCGCCCTCAATGCGCAATTTTACACATCGGGATGTGTAAGATTGCGCAAGTGTTGATCTCTCATTATTCGTGATTTAAGTAAAAAGTGATCATATTTGCTGAATAATTTGTATTAAAAATTGTTACCAGATACTATAAGATAAATAATTATTAAAGAAACCTGTGACTATTTAGTTTGTTTTATTTTTATAGCAGACTAATTGAAAACTGCGCAAACTTACACCAACCTACTTACGCACGCGAATAGTGTGGACGGTACACAAGCAAAACGCGAAACCTGTACTTTTTTTATTATTTATAAACTGAAGAACCTCATTTAGGTTCAAAAAGACCCGCAGTATACTATATACTATAACAAAAGCTACGAGGGGTGATCCAAAAGTAATGATAATCAATAATACGAGTAAACACAATGAATAAAATAAAAAAAAAATTATTTCTCAACATAGTCTCCTAGCAAGTCTATACATTTAGTCCATCTCTTTTCTAAACCTAAAATTCCCTTAGAAAAAAAATCTTTATCTTGACTCTCAAAAAAAGTCCTCAACCGCGGCCATCACGTCGCTGTCATCGTCAAATTTCTTGCCTCGGAGGTGTTCCTTGAGTCGTGAAAAGAGATAGAAGTCACTGGGGGCTAGATCTGGTGAATAGGGGGGGTGTTCCACCAGCTCGAAGCCCGCTTCCTGAATGGCAGCCATGGCAATTGCAGCTTTGTGAACCGGTGCGTTGTCTTGATGGAACAGCACTCCAGCCCGCAGTTTGCCTCGCCTTTTCTCCTTAATAGCCTCCCGCAATCTTCTTATTTGTTCTGCATAGTAAGAGCCTGTAATAGTGGCCCCCTTTTCCAAGTAGTCCACCATGATTATTCCTTTAGCGTCCCAAAAAACAGACGCCATAACCTTCCCTGCTGAGCTTGACACTTTGAATTTCTTCGGCGTCGGTTCATCGGATCGTTTCCATGTCATCGATTGTTGTTTTGTTTCAGGATCAAAATGGTGGATCCAGGTCTCATCTATGGTCACAAAACGTGACAAAAAATTATCTTTGTCTGCCTGAAACTTTTCGAGATTTGCTCTTGACATGTCGACTCGTTTCTTCTTTTGCTCGTCGTTTAACATTTTCGGTACCCAACGCGCGGAGACCTTTCTCATGTGCAATTCGTTCGCAAGGATTCTTTAAATGCTGCCATATGAGATCCCTGTTACCTCAGCTACATGCCTGATAGTCACTCTTCGATCTTCCAATACAAGTTCGACCGATCCGAGCCAATTCCATCCGAGCTCCTTTGTGTTCGCGTCAAAAGCAAAAAAAAAAACACTACATGTTTATAATGTTCGTAGCGCGCGTCTGGACCCGCCATAACAATTATAAATAAAAAATAAAATAAATATTGCTGGACATTTCACACAGCGCTATCTAGCCCAAATTAAGCAGAGCTTGTACTACGGGAACCAGATAACTGATAGAATACTTATATACATTTTTTTTTGTAAATACATACTTATAATATATAGAGAAACAACCAGACCCGGAACAAATATCTGTAGATCATGCAAACATTTGTTCCGCAGCGGGGATCGAACCCGCTACCTCCTGCGTCTCAGCCGGCTATTCGCCCACTGCACCACGGAGGTTGTCAAAAAAATAAAAAAATTATCTTCAAGACTAGTTAGGTAGGTACTTATATACAAGAAAATTATCAACAATTGTTCACATCTTTATTCTCAAGTTATCAACAATAAATGTGTCAATAGCTATTAATACTTATTAATTATTACACTGTAATTATAACTAAACAGATTTATACAATTTTATTTCCATTCAGAATACACTTAGCTAAAAGTGGTTAGTTAACGTACTTCAAAAATCTTTCCTAATCGTTCCGTCTTCCGCTTTCCAGTTTTCTCCTAATAATATTTCATCACAGATCAAAAATGTACTTCTCCGTTTCATAATTTTCTCCAAACAAATAGAAATATAGTGCGGGACGTCTTATTAGAGGACAGGGAATCATTAAAACTGAGGATTCCTTGATGCGTTTATTGCGACCAAGATAGCCGATTGGATACGCAAAGTCAATTTAAAAATGTAATAATCGATTACGCAGCTAACCGGCTAGCTTAAAGCCAGATTAGTTTTATCGACAGAACTGTCCAATTCTTTGTAGTATGTACTTATACAGAGCACCAAGACACTCTCAGCTTTACATTTTATTTGTAAAACAGCTAAGAGGCAAAGATTTCAAAAATACTTTCCAACCGGTTTTTTAAATTTTGGTCAAAATTATTTTCATCTAACAGATGTTATTTTTGTAATATGATCTCAAAATAATATACTTTTACGATTCTTATTTACATTATCTTTATTTGCGATATGCTTAGAATATGAGTTAATAAATTTCCTAATATCATACAGGATTGTATAAATAAAAACAACTAATTACATGTAAATAAATTGGTCAATAAACAATAAATTCAATATTTTAGATAATATTGATCAAACATAACAATGAACATAAAATTGTATAGGTAAATGAAGTTACTAGCATAATCTCAAAACAAATTACGTGATTTATAACAGATAGTAGTGATGTATTGATGAACTATTACAAAATATTGAAAAATCTACTATGTAATACATAATACAAAAATACCGAAATCTAGAATTTGAATCCACGAGCTCCGCATACAAAACCAAGCTTTGCACTTGCGCTATTCGGGCTAACATTGAAATTAATAATTAGGAGAGCATTCAAATTACAACGCAATCGCACTTCCTTCGTTGACTATGATATAATCGCGTGCTAAGGCCAGCCCTGTAAAACCTTCCCTCCGATTTTTATTATTAGCGTAAACTAACATCCAATATCCACACGTATACTATTGCACACTTCAAAGATTATGCTAATGCCTTATTATAAATAGTGGTAACTACATCTCGTAAATATCCTAAATTTTCTACGAATACACTAAGTTCCGGCATCGATCACGATAACTAAACACACCATTCACCAACGTTAAATAGCACCCATTAAATATAAAACATTTAAAGCGACTTACTTGATATACCACAGTGTACCGTTAACAGTATTCAATCTTTATTTTCAAACAAACTATTTTGAGTTGCATGCACAGAGACGCATGAATAGCACACCACCACAATTGTAATTAAATTTACTGCTAAGTGCACTACTGAATCCAAATGAATGAATGAAAATTATTTGTTGCACAAAATAAAAATAATCTGTGCATAGGCGAACATAATCAAGGTACACTGTGAATTTGACAAGCTATTTACATTATTTACAAGCGAATTGTTCGAACGGTATACATCACACGTACTAATCAAGAATATAATAAATACTAACACATTGATTATGTAATGGCTGCCTTAAATTACACAGTCTCATGAATATTCATTTTATATTGTTCTTACTGAGATACATGTTGATTACAATAATCAGTCGAGCTAGGTTTCAAGATCTCGATTATTGAGCCGTCTCCAATTCAATGCCGACCACCAAACAAAAACGTTACTTTGACATCACCGAAATTAAGTCACTATAAATAGAATTGTAGTCACCCAATCCCAATCACTTGTGTATGCTTTTTCTTTGTAATGGTTTACAAAAACATTTTTTGTAGGTGAGGACGTTTGTAGCGTTTCATTTAGGTAAATAAACATTCTTCACATAAGCTCAAAGGCCGAGCTTATAAACCGAACTGAATTCACCTTCTGAATTTGTGTACACTATGGCCGGTTCGCAATGTCAGCTGATCAGTACAGTTTCGATCTTGAGCAGTTGTCGTAGTTTGTCCGTGACCCTCACGAGGGCCACTTTGGAGGCCCTGACGTTGACCTTCTCGCCGGCGCCGAGGAGTTGGTTGCATTGGGCCCGTTCTAGGAACTCCTGGGTACGAATTTCGCGTAACAGCTCCTTGGGAGACCCGGAGCCGCAGTGGATTTGCTTCAGTAAGCTTTCTTTCGATTTTATCTGGAAAAAGAGAATAAATTGTTACTCAAATATTTCAATATAACGTGTGCACCTGTAGTTCTTTGTCTATACTATCCTTACTAGTATTATAAATGAATTATGTATTAATTATGTAGATTCAATTTGGTTTAAGTTCAGTACATTCATTAGTTTATAATATACAGTAATGTAACTGTGAATCTAAGTATTAAAAAAAAAAATTATAAATTAACTCTGTCTGTCTGTTACGTTTTTATGAATAAAAAGCTGAATCGATTTCGATGAAATTTAGCATACATATCGATAAATTATGACCGGGATTGTGACATAGGCTATGTTTTACCCGACTGCTAAGAAGGAGAGTAATATTTTTAATGACAAACAGTTCCGCGCAGTAACTACTTGGATGTCTAGTGACATTTCAACTGAATGCTTAAAAGATGTCGGTTCTGGCTATACAAGTCATCAAGCCGTGTCAGAAGCCTTAAGGCCTAAAAACTCTAACCAAAGCTGACTACTAATTTATATGAATTTACTTCACCTTGTACCTACTGCTTTAATTTTATCGAATGTAATTTGTTCAGTGATCGATTACATTTCATATACTTTTCAAAAGGTAAAGTTTTTGTTTCGCTTATGGCGACTCATTCGTTACTCACGGCTATTCTCGCGATAATCGATGTTTATAAGAAACAAACCGTGTTTAGTATGCTTTTTGTTTCCTCGTAACCTACCTACTTATTCAAATTCACGTGTATCTTAATAACATAGGTACGCAGAATTTATTGGGTGACCGATGGGTTCTAACTAAGTAATAACTGAAAGGTAATCAAAGCAGTGTCTTTAAGAATTTCGATTACGGAGATGTAGACAAAAAGGTTTATTTCTTGTAGATTTACTAGTGGTTCGCCCCGATCTGAGATCTCGCGAGTCTTCGATTAAAACAAAAAAATATTATTTGTAATCTTTGACCATCAAAATAGTGCCACGTAATAAATAACCAACTACTTGACCTATAGTTTCATTCAAATTACAGCTAACGGGAGTTTTTGTTATGTGGTTACACTTTTTTTGAGAACAAATTGCAGTTATTCTGGATTTTAGACTTTTGCCTATATTTGTGTCACTTAAGCTACACGCATACCAAATTACAGCACTGTGAGGTCATTGGTGTACGCCGTGAATTTTATCAAAGTTCTGTTTATATTATGGCTAATAACTCAAAACCTATAAGGACTTTACTAAAAATTTTTTTTTACCCCTCTTGAACCCCAATATATCAACCCCCCCCCCCCCCCACATTTTTAGATCATTTAGTCACACCAAAATTCACGATGATCGGATAAACGCTTCGAAAATTATCCTCGGACAAACATACATACATACATACATACAACGCCGATTTGCCCAAGTTGATTGATAACAGATTGAAAACTAGGCGATGATTTATTAAATACCCGTATACCTTCCAGAAATAAACCCTAAACCGAAGTACATATTTTTCTTTCATTGTTGTAGTTAAGTATTTTAAGAATATGCTTCAATGAAATACAACCTCCATGGCAAATCTTTATTTCTATTAAATAAAGGAGGCCATAGTTTAGTAGTAAAAAAAATAATGGATACCGTGAATGCAATTTTTCTTTTTAGCAACAGTTATAAAGATTTTATTAATTTCCTCGCACTCGTGATGAAAAGTTACGTGTTATACTCGGGTGTAAGCGATCAATTGCACCCGAGAGCGAGCGAGGACGCTAATGAGTCGAGGTTATACATGTACTATTAGCCAGCGAGTTGCAAATAAAAGATCTTTACCTGGAGTAAGTTGGTAATATCCTGCAGCAAGCACCACAGTCCGTCCGCGGGCTGGCCAGGCGCTGTCCTCAGGCTGTAGAACGGCGGTAATGGAGCCTCTGTGCATTGGATCTCCATCATGGAGTCAGGTGGCGGAGGCGGAGAGGCGGGCGGTGGCGAGGACAGGGGATCGCAGCCGAGCTCATCTTGATCTGGAAATAGAACGAAGCTATAAAACCACTGGTGAGTTATTAAAACACCATTAAACGAAGTAAACAAACCGGTCTACTATTTTTATGTATCTAGAGCATTGTACGAATTAATTGCGAATTCATATTATGAAGCGAGTTTTTTTACTAGTATAAAATAAACTTATAATCATTGTGAAAGTGTAACAATTGTAAAAATGAAAGGCTTTATTTATTTTATTAAATGGTCATGTAGATATGAGTTGGAGCAATAATGCAGTAGAAAAAGCGTGCTGAGTTATCCTCACAATCATGGCAACGTCTGTCGGAATACCAATAATATTGCTTTTTTTGTACAGCCTGATGTTAACTGGTAACCATTGCCTATACCATCAAAACCTACATCAAAGCATTGCCTCGCAGGTCACACACCTTAGAAACGTGCCCTAAACTTCCTGTGTCCATAAACTTGAGGCACACAGGTATAAAGCCTCACGTGCCAGTAATTTCACCGGCAACCATACTCTTCAAACCGAAACACAGCAATTCTGCTTGGCGGCAGAAATAGATATGGTAGTAATTCCCGGGCGAACCCTTTCACAAGGAACTTACTTCACTTGTTTGCAGGACATAATTTAGTAACTTCCTTACCTATAATCGCAGCTGGTGGTGGAAAGATCCAAGGCTCAACCGCCCGTCCCTGCACATCCGCGATATGCAGCTGCAGTAGCTTCGCAGTCGGTCCTTCAGTTAACTCCTCTGGAGTCTGTCCGGCGTACGTGCCCAGGAGGGGATCCGCACCGTATGATAGTAACAGCCTTATCACTTCCACGTGGCAGTTTTCACTAGCTTCGTGTAAAGGTCTGGAAATTACAAAAAGAAAATAAGTTTTCGTCATATAAAAATGTCATTTTCATTAGCTAGCAGAGAGACCAAATCAAGGAATAAGATAAAAATATTGCGTTAAGTTCGGGTAAAATTATTTTCTACTCAAGAAGACTTAAAGATGTTTACTTATTTCAGTCGTCATCTCAGCATTCTTTTATAAATTGTAATTTATTAACCGACTTCAAAAAAAGTGAAATTTATTTTGGCATGTTAAAACAAACACTTTATTAAACTTATGTTGTGCTATTGCTTAATGCTTGCCCATCTAACCACAGATACTGTATTGGTGACGTCTCGAGATATCTCTTGTTTTCCCTTTCTAACTCAAAACCCGCAGCCATTTTCAATAAAAGAAAGAAATATCAAATCGGTCTTTATTTCTAGACGTCGATTGCAAGAGTAGGCAGTAAGTTTTATATCGAATTAATCCCTAAACTTAGTCGATTTTCTTTCAAATCTGATAATATAACTAGTAGTTTTCTTTTTCGAGAAGTCTTTTTTTATGTTTTGAAAAACCGTCACTTAAATATCGTCGGTATATTACCAAACCATTTATTACCATTGTATATATTTTCTATAAAAAAAAACTATTCTAAAGTCGGCGATATTTTTGTTAAAAAGTTACTTGTCATACAATCGTTCCATCTTATCTAATTAATAATGCTGAACATTTTACACGGCGCTATCTAGCCTCAAACTAAGCAAAGCTTTATGATCCCTCTGTAGATGATGCAAACATTTTTTCCGCGGTGGGAATCGAACACGCAACCTCCTTCGTCTCAGCCGGCTATTCGCCCACTGCGCCATGGGGGTCGTCCGTACCTTTACTCTACTCTTACATCTATCCTCAATAGTGTAATGTTACCTGATGCCTCCTTGCGCGGCAGCAGAGACATTTGCGCCGTATTGCAGGAGAAGACGGGCGATTCTGACATGACCCTTCTCCGAAGCAACGTGTAGGGGGGTGAATCCCGCGTTGTCTTTGGCCGATGGGTCAGCTTCCATCTTCTCTAAACAGTACGCTACGCAATCCTGAAATAAAAAAAATATATTATTAATACTATGAAGTAGGTAAAACTAAAATAAATTCTGAAGGTTGTTTGAAAGATTCTTACCGTGTATCCAAGTCTAGCAGCGCGGTGGAGATGAGTTTCCCCAACACTTTTATTGATGAACCAGCCTTTGATCTCTTTCTGGATGTCAATAACGGACTCAGGACTTGGTTTGGCAGCTGGTCGACGAACTTTTGAAGCTGTGTCGTCTCTGCGAATAATCTTTTTCTTCTTTCGAATGTAATCGAATCCGGAACTTAACTTTCTTCTGCCGAACAGACGCCGGAAACGTTTTTTGACCTCGGTCCCTCCCTCAGATACAGGAGAGCCATTTTCGTCTTTGATCTTGATTTTTTCGTCTGTATTGTTTGTTGGACTATTTTCGTGTTTATTTTTATTAATCGACATTTCTTTCATTCTTTTGTTGTTCATGGATAACATTATGCTGTTCCTTTTCTTTATGCGCATAAGACGGCCTTTAGCATCATTGCGTTTCAGTAGCTTTGTACTCCGAAGTCCATCTCTAATGGAACTAGATCGTCGTATGATTTTTCCTTTAATTATTTTTTTGGGTTTCGGTTTAGGCTTAATTTCTTCTGGTTCCTTTTTAACGACAACCAGTTCTTCCTTTGTATTGGAGTAATCCTCATCTCTACATGATGTTGGGGGTGCTGACGCAGGTCTTTCATCGCCAAACACTTCTTTGATGGTAGCACGTTGTCTGATAATCCTGCTTTCAGTTCTAGTTCTAGATTTCAAAACAACGGGTGTAAACTCTTCCGTGGCACCAAGAAGACCATCCGTATGATTTAGAAAAGCATTTCTATATGCAGTTACCGTTTCCTTCCTAAATGCACCTAAATAAAATATGTCCTCCTCTAGTTTTTCTTTCTGAGCCATTAAATTGCCTTTGATATTATTTTTAACGAGGCCCAAACTAGGTGTGGGCAGTAATTCCGAAGCATTTGAAGATTTAGCTATTACTTTCGGAGTTTTTTCTTCCTTAATTTTGCGTTTGGTGTCTTCTTTCTTTCCACATTTTTGTATGAGGACATCAACGATGGAACTCCTACTCTTTTTTACTTTTGTAGTCGACGTAATTGTAGATGTTGATGCTTCTGAATCATATTGCAATCTGTTTGGAGCTGAGCAACTAGAATTCGAATCGAGGTCACTGTCCAATGTAAGCTTGTCCGGTCGCCTTGCGTACAAGTCATCAGTAGCAGCTGACGGCGCAGATGATGGTGCTGGTGAGAGTGGAACTGGATCCAAATCTGGGAGTGACGTTGTACCTCGAGAAAAGAACGCTCCCGTCCCTCGCATAAAAGGTCCTCCAGTTCGACCACGAGGTATTGCAATAAGTCTTGTGGGCATACGAAGAGATCTTTTGTATCTGAATAACTCTTCCTCCCATCCTGGATGGAAATCAGAACCGTCACCAAACCCTGGTTTTCGTATGGGTGTTGAACTGTTGCTTGCACTGCTATTATCCAACTTTTTGGTCGGGGATGATTTTGCGGGTGTTTTGGCAGATGGTGTTGATTTATTTTCTTCGCCTTTAATGCTTTTACGTACTCGAAGTCTACTCGCCACGCAAAGATCATCATCGCTCTCTGAACTTGAATCGATATCTTGTTTTTCATTCTTATTGTTGTCAATAGAAAGCGATTTCGTTTTAGATCTCGACAACTGCCTTTGTAATTTTCCTTTAAGTGGTTTTTCTTCTTTTTCTTTGGTTGCAGAGTCTAATGATTTTCTATTGTTTTTGTTTACATCAACATCACAACACTCGAGTTTAACATACGCAGATTTTTCTGTAAAATCTTTCAACAATTGATATTTCAGGCGATCGCTTTCTTCTTTTTCTTTTAAAATTTTACTGTTGATCAATGGTTCATCATCATCTGTCGATTCCTGTTCTACTTTTATCACAGTTTTTATCACGGCTTTTTCCTTATTTTCCTTGGACTCTTTAACGACCTTTTCTTTATTTTCCTTCTTTTCTTTTACAATTTTCTCTTTATTGTTTTTAATTTCTTTAACTGCCTTCTCCTTAATTTCTTTACTTTCTCTTACACTTTTGTCTTTAAGTTCCTTTGTTTCTTTTTTTGCAGAAGTGGTTGAAGATGTCATACTCTTATCATGTTTGGCTTTTACTTTTTGTTTGACAGCAGTAATTTTTTCACTACCATGTTTTATACTACTATCCTGTTTCTTCTCGATAGCACTAACTTCTGGATAATTATTCTTACTCTCTTCAAGTTGGTTATCTTGCTTTAATACTTCAGTGTCTGGAATTAACGATGTAGATGGCAAATCTTCATTCACTGCTTCGTCAATTGGTTCTTGTTTAATAAAAATGTCAGTAGAAATTGAAGAAGCAGTTAGCAGTTCAATTTCAGGTAATGGTTTCTGTAGAGTTGACTCCATTGATCCCATTTTATCTGTTTTAACAGTTTGAGTTTCCGTTTCAGTGCCTCGTCTTTTTAGAAGCTTCTTTTTGTGGGTGCCAGTTTTAAGCTGTTCCATAAAATTATCACAAGCACTTGCCCAATCCAAATCTTCAGGTTCACTACATAGCGACTCAAAACTTTCAGTAATATCTTCCGTCTTTATAGGAATGGCGGCATCTCTCTCAATTTCATCAATATTCATCGGCTCTGACTTTACTTCTGGAATAATAGTTTCAAACGGTTTTTCAATCTTGATTACGGACTCTAACCTGAGATCTTGTCGAATCTGATTAAAAAGATGTTGTTTTTGTGATTTTGGAAGTAACTTTACTTGTTTTTCACCTTCTAATGAGAAACTTTGCTTTATTTCCAGTTTCATTGTATTATCTTGTGATGGTGGCATTGATTTCAACTCTGCTTTTGTCCTTATTCTTGATGCAACATCATTTTCTGGAGACTTAACTTTGAGTTCAGTTTTTTCAATGTGTTGGTAATCTGAATCTCTTGAGATCGAGTCTATTGCTTTTGGCATTTGAATGTGGTTGCCAAAGTTTGGAGATGCTGGACCGGGTATAAGATTATGGGCGGGTTTACTAGTTACTTCATGATCATTTTCTTTTGTTAGATCCGTTATATCTACAACTGGATCATCTGTATCGTCTATAACTATTATATCCGGTTTGACAGACCTAGCTGGGTCAACAAATCCAGTTTGTTTTGTTTCTAAGCTGTTCCTTAAAATACTTAAAACACTTGGTTTTGCAGGTACTCTGCTGTGAGGATCTAAGTGATGTAAATGTGCCTCTCTTTCCCTCATCTGAGTCGGAATCTTTTGAATGACGTGATGTCGGCTGGTAAGAGGTAGATTCCTATCGGAATAATGTGGATGATAATCATTCGTCGGTACTTCACGTGTTGGTAATTCAGTTGGGTAAGCGTTACTTGGATAGCGGTGAGAGCCCTGCATATGATTTTGGCGATACATACTTGAAGATGAAAAAAGCTTAGCTTTTTGTTCATTCTGGTAAGCCTCCAATTGTTTATGACTGGCATAACTGTAAACTGGTTGGTTCATCAGCTCGTGTTGCTCACGCGCCGATTGGTGCATACGCTGTTCTATCCGACTATCCGAAGTCCACGTTTCATATCGAACCATTTTCTCAGGAATGTTACTGACGATCGGACCGGAGGGTCGTTTCCTTTCTTCGATTAAAAAGTTTCTATCGTCTCGAATTCTTTCGGGATGGCGCTGGTCGGCAACTGGCCGTGTGAGATCTATTTTAGGAACAAATGCAGCTCTGGCAACCGGCATGCCATATTTGCTACGTTCTTGATAAACTTGATTAGGAGATTCAATATACGGTTCAGATACTGGACGTCGGGTTTCATAAGCCCCATTATATCGAACAGGTGGATGGGTCTGCTGTGGTACTGAGCCATAACCTTGACTAGCATTTCTTTCTCCGTATTGATTGAAATTAGGAGCAAAATCTACCTTATGAGAAGCCGCAAAGCCAACTGCTGGCATGTGTGGGTGTCGACCAGTTATCGACGAAGGGCGAGGCTGCAAGGGCAGCATTTTGCTCTCAGCAGAAGCTGAATCTACGGCATCATCTTGAGTTGTTGATGAATCGGCTGAGTTTTTAACTGTCTTAACAGATAAATCTAAAGGAGACTCTCGTTTCTGTTTGCTCTGAGTTGCCGGTCCCGGTTCACGCTTGTTTTTAATCTCATTATAAAGAGATGTTACCGAAACTGTTGGCTTCGCTTTTTGATTCGGATATCCTGGTTTCGCAGTCGATCTAGCTGGTGAAGTTTGGACGGAAGGTGACGCAGGGTAATTATAATTTGCTTTTGTTGCAGCTGCCATACGATACGGGGTCCTCACCTGCATCGTCGAGTTTGGGGCGGAAGGTGCCGGAACATTCGACGCGTATCGAGATGATGTCGACGGTGTGGGATAGTGATACCCGCTTCGAGCATCTACAGCTGTTCTGTTAATCGAAGGATAATCAATTCTTGGAGGGATTCGCACAGGATCGGGCACCGGCTGTGGTAGCGACGGTGCCGAGCGCTCGGCTACTCTCGCGGAGTACTCTGCGGTAAGAGCATCGATAGCGGCTTGTTTGTATTGTATCTGCTGCTGCATAATATCTACGCGATGATTGGACAATATTTGAGGTGCAGTCGGTGAGGGTCGATATCCAGAATATGCCTGCTGCGGATCGTATTTTCGCGTAGGGACCGCAGGCTGCCTATCATAATGTGAGTTTACTCGAGCGTAAGGCGACGTCTCGCGACGCTGCTGCAACGGTGGGTAAGTGTGTGCCTCCGCAGATGAAAGTCTCTGAGTGGGTGGCGTCGTTTGCGGGTGATGTATCGGTGGAACGCGATCGTTGTGCGGAGGAGGCGGCTGAGCCGGTGGCATTGCGTACCGCTGCGAGCTTGGACTGTGCGCCGCATTCTCTCGCAATCTGGAAGCCGCATGCTGAGGTATGGAGCTGGAGATGCGAGCGTAAGTCTGAGGACTGTGCCGCGCGGGTACCGACGGCTGAGGCGATGCAACCGGACCGTTGGAGGTCCTGCCTCCGTCCGCAACGCTCGCTTCGTAATATCTTCCATATTGCTCCGGGGGCCGCGAAGATGAGTAGGGGTCGGGTGGACGGCTCGGAGCGTAGGGATCCGGAGCTCTGGCGGTAGGCGTCTGCACGCGGTGCGAGGGCGGGCGGTACTGCACCACGCCGTCCTGGTGTTCCGACGAAGGTGGGGGCGCCTCGGAAGGGGGCCGCGCGGGGGAGGGGCAGGGCGCAGATGGCGCCGGAGCGGGCGACGGCACCGCGCGATGAGGCTTGCGGATGATGTGGCTCGGGGGTGATAGAGCGCCACCCCCTTCCTCCTCGTCGTCGAGATCGGGCTGCTCGCGCCGCTTTTCAGCCGCCTCGCGCATCACCGTGGCCTTGTGTATGATGTGCGGCTCGGGCTCCATGAGGTCGTCCGGCGGGCGGGGCTGAGCCGGTGGACTGGCGGGCGGCGCGGCTGCGGCAGACGGCGGTCGCGAGGAGGGCGCGGGCGCGCCGGACTGCGCCGGGGCTCCTTCCTCGGTGGGCGCACCCGTCGGCCACACGGACTGGCCGGCTCCCTCTGCCGCGGCGGGCTTCGGCACGCCCAGGAAGTACTGCCGCACTTTACCTTCCAAGACATTGTTGAAAGTTACGTCCATGCTACGGACTGTTTTTCTGTGTTATTTACCTGGAACAATACAATTTACTAGCATGAGATTCATACGATAATGTAGTTAGTATTTTTAAATTATACTTATACCTTTATACCTACCTACACGTGCAAAATTGTAACCGATCCTTTCGATAGTGCGGTGCAAATCGGTGCGATAAACTTGAAGATGTGCCAGGGTCGTTAACCAGTGGCTGCCCTTGAGCGTGCTTTGCCCCCGCGCAAACGTACATAAAAATATTACCTAATATACCATCACATACCTACTTATACCATTCACATTATATTGTAACAGAGTTCATGAGCCCCTACAATCTAATTGTAGTGCCTATCTTAGTACATACATACTATTTACATTAATTTAATCATAGACAGACGAAAAATATGTAATAACAAGCTTCCGCCCGCGACTTAGCACGCGTGGTTTGTCAATAAAAACATAACCCTTCATAACCTTTGGATTCATAAGCCATATATAATGTTATTTTAGAAAAGTATGTTTATGAATTTTATATCTACATTTTAATGAAATTGCACACCTTTTATTTATTCAGTTCTTTATTTATTTTTATTTTACTTCGTCGCTGCTGCACTACCTTTTGCTCCCGGTTTCAGCTGAAAATCAGCGTTGGGTGCACAACATCCAATATTATGCTGAGCTGAACGCCATTTTGGTACGAAGACACGTGAGTCGAACTGTCTTAATGGATTCAGCTGTTCCTTATTATTGTTTCATGTGTCATTTTGTGTGTGCCAAATAAATGATTATTCTATTCTATTCTAACCCTCCTTCTGCTCAGTCGAGTAAAAAGCAGCCTATGTCTCTAACCCGATCATAATCTATACACCAAATTTCATTGAAATCGGTCCAGCCGTTTAGTTGTGAAAATGTAACAAACTGACATAGTAACTTTCAAATTTATAAATTTACTAGCTGACCCGCCCGCGGCGAAATTTCCCGTTCCCGTGGGAACTTCGGGATAAAACCTATTCTCTTAAACACATAAAACACTCTTGTCAAAGTGACGCGACACTTCATGTAAATGACGTCAATGAACGACGGCGACGGTTAAATTATATGGAAATTGTTCATACAAAAATACTAAAATCGCGATTAAAAAATAGGGGGGGGGGGGGGGGGGGGGTACGAGGGTGAAAAATATTTTACGACTTATTCTCATACCTCCCTAATACACAAAAGAAAATCATTAACCGTGACGAGATTTTTAAATATTCGAAAGATTATGGATATTATGGTAATAAAATCATAACATATTTTTAAGTACCATTTGTAGGTACATAGATACATACAAATATAAGCTTTGCCTCGTCATGGTATGCTAACTACGGCTCCTACGTAATAAATCGATATACATACTTATAGTAAAGCCTTAAAATAATGTTCTTCCTAATAAATGCCTTATTTGATAACACTCTGTACGGCCCCACGGCCATCCACTTACTACTTCCTAGAAGAATGAAGATTCCTCACTCATAAGTCGCAACAAAAGTTTGGAAACTTCACTTTACTCACGGAAACTTTCTCGGTAACCGTGTCACGAGCAAATTGTAACATTCTTTGACGCACGAATAAACTGAAAACAATGGTCGTTTATCACGGTTACCTTTGCCACAATTTAAATACCCCAAATTTTTTTTAGTCCACTACCTATTTCTTAAACATTTCGTAGTCTTCCGTAAAAAATAACAGCTTAGATTAATGAGAAAACTTGTACCCCTTTTTCAGCTTATTGCACGCACGGAGTGTAAGATTTTTGAAGACGGACTCATGTTAAAATTAAGCTAAGTGAAAAAAACTACGCACTTCGAAAATTATTCGAGGATGTCGAAGCGTGTTGATGCGACAGTGTTTGAGCAGATACTGATAAGAGTGAATTCCCGGGCCAGAGCCAGACAGACAGGACCGGGAAGCCGTCTCATAGCAACCCTCTATCGATTGCATAGGGCCCTCCGCCTTGCCTGACGAATGGGATGCGTTCAGCCCTTGCTAATTCTATTTATAAACACTGCAACAGCGCAACCTTTAACCTACCTGGTTCTAACATTAATCAATTATTCATTTATTGAGTACCTAGTTACGCAGCCAGCTGAGAGATTGATAACAACATTAACAACATTAAATCTGTAACGCTGCATTCTCAGAGATTCGGCTGGCGTAGTACATATATCGATGGCTGGCGGCTTATCGCCGACCACCTACGCATTATGAGCCTCTGTGCCTCATTATGGTAATTTTGATTGAGGGATTCACTTCGAGAATAAACTTCGTCTCAGACGTTTCATCGTAATTCTATTTTTAAAAAATTTTATAAAAATTTTAAATTAATTTTCCTACGTTTAAACGTCGACTAACAAGATAGATAACGATTTTATTTCACCAGGTAACCTACTTCCTGCTTGACCAATCAAATTGTGTCCCTTTGGTATTTCCTACATTTTGGTTACATCGTCCGACTTGTTGGACGTGGTTTTGTTTTATTACGATAACAAAAAAGTGGTTGGATAAAGTCCTAAATTTTTATATTGTTTAATTTTAATTATCTTGAATTCCGCTTGACATACCTAGTAAAGTAGTACCGCAGAATAGTAGAGGTCAAGCTTAGTAAGAGTGATAACGGACGCACGCATACAAAGACGCGCGTACGAGGATCTCGGAACAAATCGGTCGAACGCCAGTCGCGAGGGCCGCGCTTTGACGAGACGTAAATCATGTTTTGTGTGATTGGTGATGTGTTGGGTTAATTTGTTAACTGGTTTTAAATTTATTTGTGATAATTTAGGTTAAAATGTTTACATGACAATACGACAGTGAATAAACGTTCTTATCAAAACTGTGGTGATTTGTTAATTTAACACAAAATAAAAAAGGAGCTAGTCAGCACCAGCGCTACGTTCGCTCAAGCGTAGGTACATACATATACATGGCTACATGGTAGACATACCTCCCATACGCACAAAGCGGTACTCTTCCACCTTTATTTTGCGCACCGCCAAGGAGTGGAACGCCTTGCCAGAGTTTGTGTTTCCTGATAACTACAACCTAGGGCTCTTCAAGTTGCGAGTGAATAGGTTTCTTCTAGGCAAGCGTGTACCATCGTAGACTGCATCATCGCTTACCATTAGGCGAGATCGTGGTCAAACGCTAGCCTATAATTTATGAAAAAAAAAAAATAATAAAAATAAAGATCGGCCTGGGCTACTTCTGTACGTATGTATTTATTTTGTGGTAGTACCTTACCTTCTTATTGTGGTAAATAGGTATGTGAAGCCGAGTCATTTAGCTGCATCAGCTTAATATGTAATAATTCTTTGATATTATGTAAGTTAGCATGAATTACCTAAGCTAGTGTACTTAGGTATTGGCACAGAATACTTAATAGTACGGGTATTATTGCTTATTATACCTACCTACTGTTAACTTATTTGTATTTCTCTGTTGCCGTTTATCTCTAAAGACGGCGGCCTAGCCGGTTTTTAAGTCAAATGCGTTTTTTGCAATCATTATTATACCTTCAAGGTTCATAGACAGGTTTTATTGCAATATTTACGACTAGAGCGCTGCAAATGATGAAAGTCAAGATAACATAGATTATATACCTAGGTATGCTAAATGCACTCTAAGCGGAGATTATTTTCATACCAATATTTTCTCAGAAACTCTACCATTATTCTTATAAATATATGCTTATCAAATAACCAGCTGTCCCGCCCGCGGCTAAGCGTTTTTTCTATAATAAAAACATTACTTCTGCGCTGTCGGCTTTAACCTATCTGTATACCAAATTTCATCGAAAGCCGTGAAAACGTAACAGACGGACAGAGAGACAGGGTTACCTTCGAATTTATAAATATTAGTTTGTATATGGAAAATAATAATGGATAATTGGTTGGATGTTATGTATATTCCCTTATAAAACACATAATTTAAACATTGACAACATCCGTAGCACAGTGGGCGAATAGCCAGCTAAGACGCAGGAGGTAGTGGGTTCGATTCCCGCTGCGGAACAAATGTTTGCATGATCCACAGATATTTGTTTCGTGTCTGGATGTACTGCTTTATATTATAAGTATGTATTTACAAAAAAAAGTATATCAGTATTCTATTAGTTATTTATAAATTAATATTGCTAGACATTTCATACAGCGCTATCTAGCCCCAAACTAAGCGGAGCTTGTACTATGGGAACTAGATAACTGATAGAATACATATATGCATTTTTTTTGTAAATACATACTAATAATATATAGAGAAACAACCAGACCCGGAACAAATATGTGTATATCATGCAAACATTTGTTCCGCGCCGGGAATAGCACACGCTACCTCCTGCGTCTCAGCCGGCTATTCGCCCACTGCACCACGGAGGTCGTCATGACTAGTTAGTTATACTTAGTTGATTTTTTTATATTATTTGCGTTTTCTTATTTGGACGAGAATATGATGTCTAGTTTACCTCACTATTATTAGGTGTAACTTATTTAATAACCGCTGTTTGTGAAAAGGAAAAACGAAATTAAGTACCTAGATAGGTACACTAGGTATCTACCTAAACCAATTAGCGCTATCTGCTCGCATTGCTATATCCGGTTTAAAGAGTATGGGTACCGGAAATAAAAATATTTATACCATCTCGCGTAGAAAAGTTTTCATATTCTACGCTAAAATGATAAATCGACAGAGGCCTAGGCTTCTGTCATTTATCTCTTCATCTAACTGTACACATAATGTAATGCTAGTAGGCAAGATACTCTAATACCTAACACTTACCCAAAGTACCTGAACCTACCTACATAAAATTATAAAAATGTGAAACGTCCCACCCAGCCTATTTGTACAATCAGAGGTCAATGTCACCTGGCTGACGTCTGAGATACAGGGGTCAATGACATCGCAATTTATTTGCCGAGGCGTTAACGCCCCTTCGCGAATATGTACGAGTTCGAAAAATATCGAAAGGAGAGCGACTGAAGTTGAAATGAGAATAGAGTGACTCTTTTATACTGGCTGGTTTGTCAGTCAGGCTTCATGTCAGTCATAGGTAGGGTTGCCAACCGTAATTTATATTTTTTTTATTCAACCTGTGGCATCCCACTCCTGGGCAAAGGTCTCCCCCTACTGTCTTCCAGGACTTTCGCTCGCGTATCAAATCCCGCCAATCGAAGGCATCGAAATCATCACGGCATCGAATGTAGGGCATATTTCGTAGGCACGATGGTTACAACTTAACATTAGGTGGGCCATAAGCTTGTTCCATCGTAGCATAAAAAAAGATTAATAACGTATATAAACATAAATATTTATAGATACAATAAAAATCCACAATTCAGATACCGTGCACTGCCCTACCCAGCTCTTCAAGTCATAATAATTGCATGAGCGTACCCTAACTAGCCCATCTATATCAAGAATTCAAGACGGTTTTACGCTTTGCACTTATAAGGATTCTTCCACCTCTAACACACAACACCTCACTACCCAAGGAAAATCTACTGTGAACTGTCTACTGTTAAATTCGATTCGAATAGTATTGTAGTGATTTTTTTTTATTCTCTACATCCTCTTCCATCAGGAAAGAGAGAAAATGTCTAAAATAAATTTTTGAGTCTCAAATGTTGATTTTGTCATGAGATTAGACCTAGAATATCTCCTAAGATCATTTTAGCTCGGAGCTCGAATAGTACGAGTAATTATCAAAATAATTTCTTAACTTACAGTTCAGGATAACTTTTAAGGGTCAGTGGCTTAAAGCGTATCAAAGGACAGCTCAAGGGTACGATACCAATCAGAAAATGTTTATGTTAGAAATATTAGCATGATTTGTAGCTGCTTGGTTTAATCTCCTGAGTAGTGATATAATCAAACTTACAGTTTTATTAAGCTATCCAGCTTGATGAGAGTGACTGCCCCTTCTCGCGGTCATGTCTTTGGTTTTACTAATGAACTACCTGCAAAAAGAAAAAAAATATTAAACCAGTTGAAAAAATGGGACAAATAATCGTCCTATTGTCCTGTGGCTGATATGATGATTCTGATAAAAATGATTTTAACAAAATCTATAAGCCGGTTAGGCTAGGTACTATTATTAAAAGGAGGTAAAGTTTGTTGTTTGTATGTTTAAAGGGGGTAATCTCAGAAACTACTGGACAGATTCTGAAAATTATTTCACTAATAGGAAGCTATTTAACCTACCTACCTTCCTAAGTACTTTATTTTCATTTAAATCCATGTGAAGCCGGGGCAGGTCAACAAGTAACCATGTCTTACAGTAGCTAAGTTAGCACATTAAAATGTATTATGACGTCAAGTCTAATTTTACGCGTCAAATTGGGCATTGATCGTGCGTCAATGCAAACAAACTCAAACATCAAATCGCATAAATGCGCAGAGATTGTCAAATCCCTAAACTGCGCGTCCCGCGCGTCCTGCGCGTCATAGTCAAACAATGTTTATAAATTTAATTGCCATCCATATGAATCATTTGGAGATGTCTAACTTTAACTTTACTTTGTCTTTATGTAGACAGTGGCCGAGGAGTGGCTAAGAAGGCTAAGAAGGCGAAGAAGGGTAGAAGTGTGTTGCCAGAAGTACGATTTAAATCGTATTCATACGATCGCAACACCGAAATATTACGTGACTGTACGATTTTTTTTAGATTTGAAAGCCCGTATTTTGACGAACTAAAAACCACTAAAATGCTCTTTCCCCATCACTTTGACCAAGTTCTCAGCTCAGTAAATGTAATAAAAACAAAGAGCAGCAACGAACTTAATAATAAAATCATGAATGTTATTATTTAGGTCAAAACAGCATGTTAAACATTTCGGGTGCTGTGATACTTATGAACTGGCACCTGAAATGCATAATTTAATGCATTTTTATAAGACGTGAGCAAATAATTAGTAACTTATCTTTATGTTAAATAAATATAACTAAAAATATATGTACAACTTTTTAATGTCCTTCTCCCGAAGGAGTACGATTATTTCCTTACTCGCGTACGATCGCTCGTTAAAAACATCTGGCAACACTTGTAAAGGGTCTTTCAACAAGGACGGGTCGATGTTAAAATTGAATAAAACAAGATGTGTGTGAGATATTAACGAAATTTATTTTTTATTTAAAAGGCCTATTTATTCCATTATGGATGGAATATGACATCGTTCAAATATCCGCCGCGGCTTCGTATGGTGGCGCGAATCCGAGAGGTCCAATTTTTAATGACTCTGCTGCATAGATCCGGCTGAATCCGAGCGATGGCCTGCGTTATGTTGGCTTTCAGGGCAACGGTCGAATGTGGTTTATTGGCATAGACCTGCGACTTCAGAAAACCCCACAAGAAAAAGTCTAGCGGAGTCAAATCACACGATCTTGGTGGCCAATTCACGTCACCTCTGCGAGAGATAACTCTACCCTCAAACCGTTCATGCAGAATGTCGGTTGTGTTGTTCGCTGTGTGGCAAGTAGCGCCATCTTGCTGGAACCACATGTCGTTCACGTCCATATTGTTCAATTCAAGCCAAAAGAAATTGTTTATCATTGATCTGTAGCGCTCGCCGTTGACGGTGATGGCCTCACCAACGTTGTTTTCGAAGAAGTACGGACCAATGACGCCGCCACACTAAAATCCGCACCAAACAGTAACTTTTTGTGGATGCATTGCCACCTGGTGAACCTCATATGGGTTGTGGTCTTCCCATATACGGCAATTTTGCTTATTAACAAAACCATTCATCCAAAAATGTGCCTCGTCGCCAAAGATTATTTTTCGGCCAAAATCGGGGTCCTCTTCCAAGCGTTCCGATGCCCATTCAGCGAACACACGGCGTTGTCTATGGTCATTAACTTTGAGCTCTTGGGTCAGTTGGATCTTGTACGGATGCAGACCCAAGTCCCGACGCAAAATTCTCCAAGTTGAGGTCTGCGAAAGGCCGAGTTCTTGAGCACGGCGAGAAATCGACTGCCTCGGAGTCTCCTGAACACTCTCACGTACAGCGGCGATGTTCTCGGCCGATCTGGCGTTCCTTTGACGTAAAGGTGTTGGTTGGTTGTTTACCGAACCGGTCGTTTTAAATTTAGTCACCAATCGTTGGAGAGTGGACTTTGAAGGGCCACCGCGTCTGCCGTAAAATGGGCGCAATGCGCGCAACGTTTGCACTAACGAACACTCATTTTGATAATAAAGTTTTATCATTTGCACATGCTGCTCAATCGTGTAACTTGCCATGGTGATTTGGCATCAGTGACTGAATAAGAAAAAACAGATTTGACAGATGCCGCCAAAACAAAATGGCCGCCACAGATTATTAACATCGACCCGCTCTATTTGAAAGACCCTTTAGAATCTTCTGCAGCGAGATGGGTAACCAGGAGTAGACGAGTAGACGACATGACATAAATAGGTAGGTATAGGTTACCTAGACTACCTATTTCAAGTAAGTCTAGCGTAGGATCGTTGTGGATAGACTAATGGGGTGGCCTTTATACACATCCAGCAGTGGATGAAGTCAGGATGCGGAAGATGATGATGATGAGGGGAGGAGCGTGCAATTTAGAATAAAATGTCTAGATACGTACCTATTTGTTTAAGTTATGAGATAAAAGATAATAGCATGGACATTGACCCATATCTGACATCCGTTGGCAAACCATTTGTATTCAACACATCACGCGAATTGACTCTTAAAACTGTTTTTGTTGAATAAAAATTTGCGACGGCCATTTCTGATTGCAGGATGATGGATGACGCATTTTAAGCATAATCCTCCATAACTACATATATTTACCTAAGTACCTTATTAAACTACCTACCTGCTTAATTCATTGCGAATATCTAAACTTAAATTTTTAGTTTAAGTGCGTTTATGGCGGCTTCCTACATCCGTCGGTAACCGACTACGACTCGTATCTCCTTGAAAAAGTGTCAAACTAGTGTCAAACTTTTGACACGTTTTCAAGGAGAAACGAGTCGTAGCTGGTTCCCGACGGATATATGCACCCGCCATTAGTCACTGAAAGAAGTCAAAGAACGTAAAATAACAATAACATTGATAACACTGATAATGAAGTGATAATTAAGTAGGTAGGTAATAAGGTAAGTAATTGACAATCAATTAGAGTGACCATGCAACAATTACTTCATTAAAACTAAATTTAACGACTCAATAATCCCATAAAAACAAAAAAGATAACACACATTTCTGATCAAACAAACAAGCAAGTCGCTCGCGTGTGTGCCTGCCTGCACCATTATTTACGTTTACGTACACACCAGCACAGCTGGGCGGGGTCATTGCCCCCGCGGGCCGCGCGAAACAAGGTGAATCGTATTCCGCCCGTTTTTGTCTCCGATATTCTTGACGATAATAATAATCAAGTAAGACAATGTATGTAGGAGTGATGAGATCATCAATAATGATATTGTTCAAACAGTTGTCATGAATAATTCCGTAGTTGAATACCCAATAACGAATTAATGTGGAGTAGAGAAGTCTCTCTCTAGCTCTGCAAGTTCTAGCTGTCTAGCTAGGTGGCTTTTTGAATTTCATGATTTTATTGTCTACTTTGTTAACTACCTACCTATTATGGTAAATTTAGAACGGGAAACTACATAATACCATATTATACCTAAGTAGATACATAAATTGGCATTTACATGTCTGCTGTCGTCACTCTCGCGTCCTCGCTCAACTAAATGCTCGTCGAAATGTTCGCGTACATTTCAATGTGCGCCGACCAACGCGAGCGACTAATGCGCGATAATTTTTCGTCTTCTCACGAGTCGCTCGCGTAAATGGCGCCATGCGGCCATTGGCTGCCGAACGGCATAGTTGCAAATGTGTGCGTGAGATGCGTACAATATTTACAAACGGGCTAGCATACTTAAGGTGCTTCACTTTTAAATTACAAGAGCTGCATTTATCTTTGTCTCAAGAGAGATTGCTGTTACGTGCACGCCACTAAATATATACTAGATACACGGCTCAGCATTATAAAAACTAAATATAGTTTCTAACACTTAGTTGAAACTTCTCTCATCTCAGTTTGTACCTACGTCTACAAAAGCTGACGTCATCATATGCTAATCATCCACGTGTGGTTTACCCTCGCCAAGTTTTTTCATGAGTTTGTCTACTCATAGCAATACTAATTTAATTTTAACAGAAATTACCAGTATTTTGTGAGTCAAAAATGTATGGTTTAGAGTTTAGAATAGAATTTAGAGTTCTATTGTCATACTTGCGTTGCCTAGTTAGGAGTCACGCTCGTGTACTACGTATTATTGTTCTTTCGTACCAGTTCGTTCTTTGTCACTGGAAGCAGAGTGCAGGCGCCTGCAGTAATGTTGCTCGTTTTAGCGTACTTTTCTGAGCGACAGAAAGGAAAATGAATACAAAAAAAGATAAAGATGATGAGGCCTGGACCTTTATAGAGCTCTTGATTGTGACCTTTGAAAAACCCAGACTAATATGGTATAACCTTGCCAACAATGATGATTGATGCGAACATGTGTATGACAACAATTGGCAAACTAATTTAAACATCAATTAATCTTTTCGTGTCATGTACAGTCACGTAGTTACTGGCTATAACTCTACCCTGTCCCTTGTGACTAGCAAATAATTTTGAAGGGAAGGGGGAGAATTTCATGTACACCCCCTCAACACTTTGGGGCCATAATTGATTTTCAACCTGCGCAAACTCTGAAGAAATTAAATGCGTAAAACAAATATAATTGTATTTGATTTTAAGCACACCGATAAAGATAGACAAAACATTTACATATTGCGGATTCATTCTCGCACATACCTACATAAAATTTCCAAAAGATGAAAATATGTTATCTATCTCAGATAGTTTTATATACAAGGCCTATATGAATAGATTAGATATTTATCTGATCAAGGATGTTTCGAGTCTGACCTCTACTTTGTCCTTAAATCAACTTCCTAATCGGTTAACTACCTTAAACAAGGAAAAACACGTCGGATTTATGTGAATTCCTACAATTTTCCGGGAAGGATAATAAAGTGCCGTCTTGAATACTTACTATAGATTTTACGTTTGTAACAATTTATACACGATAATATCAGTCTAATGTATTCACTAGAAAATATTATTATTGTGGATGCGTATCGATCTAATAAGGATATTAATAAGAGTGCCAATTTCAATACCGATTTCAATAAGATTCCATACCAAGAATGCCAACACGCACAGTGGAATTTTAATGGGAAATTACATCGTTGCCACTGAGACTTACTTTGGATATCATAAATGGATCAAGACATTCAATACACACACACATACGGCATTCACCTCACCTATCTCATGTTTAAAATTAATTATTATATACATAAATGTTTTTTTCTGTTTTTGCGTGTACTGTTTAATTTTTATGTTAATTATTTTAAATCATCTTTCTTTCTCTTTCTCTCTCTCTCTTGTGTCTCACTCATCTGTTGTAAACGTATTATGTGTGCTATTTAGCAAATAAATGATGGTCTCTGTCTTTGTCTATTCCTACAAAACGTACTTAATTGTTATGATTTTACTTTGGCGAAAGACCGATAAGACCGCCCATTGTACTATTTGCTTTGTATCTTCTATTTTATCTGTACTTTTAATTTTTATGGTGTACAATAAAGTGTTTTCATTCATTCATTCATTCATTTGATTTTAAAAAATGGCACCTTGTGGAAAATGTACTAAGGATTTTTTATTTGTAGAGTTACTAGAGCGCCGGTTCCGCATTGCTCAATCAATGCTGTTTTGAGTATGAAAACGATAATATCCTCTGGCTATCGCGATGATGATGATTAACCCCACAGTTCTGAATCAAGTTCTTTTTTCTAGAAGATAATTCAGACACTAAAAAAACAGTTTCAAAATAAATTGGTTTATTGGTTAATCCCACAGTTTTTTTAATTGATTTGGTAGACCATAATTCTGACATTATAAGCAACGATGCGCGGGAGCGGCTGTGGCCTACATAGATGTTCTATTTTTCACCCGCCTGCGTCCTCTAAAATTAGATCCGCATTGTTTATGGCCGGCGATTAACTTATTCCAGTAGATCGTTCGCTTCCTGTATTTGTTTCAGTCTTCCGTTGAGGACTTGAGCCTTAAAATTATCCAAAAGGGATGAACAGATAATAATTATGCGGATGGTTACTTAGATTCAATTTATTTATTTCTCAGACATGTCATCCATTTTGTTAGCAAACAAAATTTACTCGGATAATATTTAATTGCAACGAATCACATAAATTTTGTTTTATTACACGCAGAAGCAGATATAGGAAGAAGTTTGACTGTGCTAATTGACATAATTAAATTCGACTTTATTCCAAATTCCAAATTCGAGGCTTTGTCAAAAGATAAAGCCTCTGCTTTCTCAAAATATTATATTTATTTTAATGAACAAAATAAAATAAGCAACTCGATTGAGTTTGCAATAAAATAAAATTAAAACCCAAGAACAAAAATCATAAAATCAATACATCAGAAGTTGCTCTCAATATCATATCAACACAAACAAACAAGCTCTAACAATACGCGCAGTTGTAGCTTGTAACATAAATCGTCGCAGATAACGCTATATTTAGAGCATATCCTTCCTAGGTAGACAATCCAGTAGTTTCATTCTCAGTTTACGGGTCAAGACAGCTGTACAACCACAAATAGCACGGGATAAAATACCTACTGGTGACTATTTTAAAACTAAATAACTAGAGCTCATCCATTTGGAATGTGGCCAACGTTCAACGATATTAAGTTCCAAATCGTCCTTTTGTTGTAGAAACACCTTTGTTAAGAATAGGATTTATCGCTCCTTTGAAATACAATGTAAAAAGGAGGAATATTAGTGCATAAGTAGGTAGTCTCATTGTTAATCGTTTAGTGATTTCTTAGTTAGGTATGTATGATAGAGTCACTGATTGCAACTAGCTTGAGATATTTGACTTTGAATAGAGACAGAAAGTGATGGTGACAAAAAAACGCTTCTTTTTGAAGTGAAAACTTTTTAGGCGCTTTGGGCATAGTGAAAACTTCTTTAGACGCGTTGATCATTTTTTGAGATGGGAAAATGGTTCTTTTCCTTGAACTTGCGACACTGTTACCGACACCTATCACTGACTACTGACACCTCTGTATGTAAGTATCTGTAGTGTAGTCTGCTTTTTTGACTGCCTCCGTGGTGCAGTGGTCGTATAGCCGGCTGAGACGCAGGAGGTAGCGGGTTCGATTCCCGCCGCGGAACAAATGTTTGCATGATTTACAGATATTTGTTCCGTGTCTGGGTGTTTTTCTATATATTATAAGTATGTATTTACAAAAAAAAGTATATAAGTATTCTATCAGTTATCTGGTTCCCATAGTACAAGATCTGCTTAGTTTGGGGCTAGATAGCGCTGTGTGAAATGTCCAGCGATATTTATTTATTTATTTTATTCAAGTTTTCACTTCTGTCGGCACTCCCGGAGTGCCATTTTTTTTTCATCGATCGGTTTGGTTGATCACAGACCTATAGGTATTCTATTAAAATCGAATGTCCTATTAAAGGTAGGCTGAGCGAAGTTATGAAACTGACCCGTTAACCTTAATGGTGGATATCGTGAGAGCCGCGACCTACGGTGTAAATATTGCAACAATTTCACTATTAATATAAACTCGTTAAAATCTCAATTAACAATCTTTGTATCGCATCGTAGACGAAAGTATTTTCGATAGTGCCGTAAGCCGTAACCGAGTGGATTGTGACACGCAACGCAACCGAGTTGGTTTCCTTCGCCGTTTCTGTGTCACTGGGTCAATAGCTGTTCGCAAACTACTCACGAACCTGTTATTCACTGTTATTAAATACCAAGTATGCACATTATCATACCGATTTAGTTCCTCGATTGCAAAAAAAAAACAGATATCAGAGATGATACTTTCGCTTTACGAAGTTTCTTTACTATAAGTGCATATGATCCTCGAATTACGTAAAGCCTCGGCGTTCAAGTATTCAATTAACTAACATTTCCTGCTACGGGTTATGGAAGTTTATAATTACCTACTGATATTGTAGAAACTTACACAACTAGAATAAAAAAGCCCAACAATGCTTGCGATTTCATGATTGCTGATAATTTATGATGGAGGCGTTATTCATCGTGTCACTGGTTTAATCTTGGTCACAACTTCGCAAGATTTAGGTAAGAACTTAGTTTGAGCTAATATAACCAGACCTAGTGACCGTTAGTAAAAGAAAAAGTGCCGGGAAAGGAAACTGAGTGGCTCTAAAACGCTCTTCTTATACTTTTTGTTTGGTAGAAACATCAGTAATAAAATAAGTTACTATGCTGTTTGCAGTTGTACAAACGAATAGCAAGAGCGAGAGAGAGCATTTATCGGTCACCAGGTCAAAGTCAGCACTTGCTACCTGCGATCTCTAATCGGAATTTAGTTAGTCCACGTTTAAAGATAAAGATAAAAAACTTATTTTGTCACCAATGTACACAGAAATGAATTAAATCTAAAAACTAGGCGTAGGCTAAAATGTACTTAGTGACTAAATGGACACCACTCAGCATGTGTTTAGCTATCGCAGATTCGCACTGTGAAAGCATTGGTCTTCCGTGGACACCGTGGCTGTGGATCGTAGCTACTGTTACACAAGCATAGGTAATAAATTTCGACATCGTTTCAGGCTTATATCGCGATTTGTTTCAAACCCACCCATACAAGCTTATTCGATTTATCTCGCACAGTTTTTGGATAAAAAGTAGCCTGTGTTATTGCAGGGTAGGTACAAACTAAATATTTTTCAATTGTTAACTTATTTAGTGTAGTTTTTACGACCTGTAAATATCTAAACATCCAAAACATCAATCCACCACGCACGGGCCTTCAATTTGTTATGGTGTACATGAGCATGACCTAATAATACGACAGGCGCTCATATAAATGGAGTATAAAATGACGTTGAATCGTCCCGTGTACAAATCATTAGATTTCTCGTAAATTGGTAATTGGGTACAAAAACTAGATGATTCATTCGAGCGACGAGTGATTTCGTAAGTCGTTTCGATCGTTTCGAGCCCTTCATTTTTCCACGAAAAGCTTTTATCTTTTGTGTATTTGTGTGTTACTTGAATACCATACCTATAATAATAACCTGTGGACTCGTTTCGCCAGCGTGACATCCTGATAGAAAGTCGGTAGACTCTACCACATATCTTACATTCATGCCAAATTTCGTCACAATCTGTTTAGCAGTTAGTTCCAGCGATAAAACGAGTAAACATCCATCCAAACTTAGTCATTTAAAATATTAGTTTAATAGTGTGATGTGTAATACGTTGTGGTATGCTCAATAATGCTCATTACTTGGATACTTATATCGGAAGCATACAGTGTTATCGCTATAGATAGCCCGATGACATTTTGCCCTGTAGTTATGTCATTGTAAATAATCGTCATAATAAACTTGGTGAAGTCGTACACAGTGTACACACGGCAGTAAAGCAACTTACTCTAAACTAACCTCATTATCTCTATCGAGCGTTTGTGCATATTAGCTATGTAATAAAAACTCTTCTATATCATTTTTGTGTGTTTGTTTAAGTATGTTTAAAACGAAACGCAAGCATTGATTATTGACAATTCTCATTGAAACCTGTCATAAAATCTACGCTTAGCTCACGGTCAACGCTTGAGCATAGTTTTAGGTCAAGGTTAAATCTTTGGAGATTTAAAAACATTTGTTTGCTCCGGCTGGCCGGATTAGGCGCAGGGCACGTATATTTTGAAGAAATTTGAAATCGAATAACATACCTTTAGTTAGGTTACTTTTTGTTCGTCTACCATGGGAACGGCGCGGCGCCATGTCAGATTTCTCATAAAAAAAGGCATCCAGACATGAACACATGAATAATATTATTATTAGTCAGTGGGCACGATATAGTGTCCGTTAAAGTTAGCTATAAGCTAGCATACAGGTTCGCAACGCGGAAATGGAGGTGAAAGTGGGGTGAAAGCGGCGCGCGCAACGTTTACCTAATCGCATCGACGACGCTGCGCGGGCGCACGTTACATCAGCAACCAACGTTACAAATGTGAAAGTCAATGTTACATTCGATCATTGTGCCACGAGATATAAAACGTATGGCCATCATATATAATACTTACATGCCGAATTGCCGACTTATATTACCGGACATTGAAAATAATGTAATTCATATAACATGTTTGTATATAAACTGTACTATTATCACACGTACAATAAGTACCTAACTTATGTAGGCTATATATCCTACCTAACCTAACTTAATCCCAATACTAGGCATAGGTTTCCCCCCAGATCTTTCTTATCGACCTACTTATGGCGGGTTCCTATATGCGTCGGTAACCGACAACGACTCGTATCCACTCGTATTGTTTTCAAGGAGAAACGTACCTGGTTACCGACGGATATAGGAACCCGCCATTAGTAAGCAACTTTTAACTGCTGCAATTACAACACCATCACATAAAACATCTGAAAATTTTAAGCTCTTTATTGTACATCAAAATAAATGACAGAACATACATTTCTTACAAATTAATTTATTACAATGGGCGGTCTTATCACTAAAAGCGATGTCGTCCAGACAACCTTCGGATGTATTTCAAAAGACGTATCTAACCTATATGCAGTACCTACGCGAGGACTCGCCTTTGACTTTTTTCTATGTTTAATGGAGTATTTACATCCTTAACTACTAATCGATTATAGAAGAATCAAAGTCCTGACTGACTGACAGACAACGCGCAGCCTAAACCGCTGGTCGTAGAAACTTGAAATTTAGAGGGTATGTTTGTCTTGATGCGTAGAGGTGTACTAAGGAAGGATTTTTTGAAATTCCACCCCTAAGAGGGTTAAAAGAGGGTTTTACGTTTCTATGAAAAGAGTGGTTCCTGGATTTATAAACTTGAAACTTGGCAAATATATTCTTTAACAAAAATAAGAGAAATGGCATTTTTTTGTTTTTCAAAAATCATCCTCTGGGTGGGTGAAAAAGGGTGTTGAACTTTGTATGATAAAACATTATTCCTGAAGTTAATAAACGTAAAACTTTGCATAAATACTTATCAAGGTACATAATGAAACATGGCATAGTTATTTTTTTTTAATCAACCCCTCGGGTTGAAAAGGGATGTTGTAGTTTGTTCTAAAACAATGTTAATTGCATTTACTAACGTATAACTTCGCATAAATGCTTTTTATAGGTAAATAATGAAACATTTTATCATGGTAAGACCACCAGGGTCTGATGATGGAGCAGGAGGGAATCTACAGAACTCTAATGGATAACAGTGGATGTATCGTGTTTGGGTTCTATTAAATGGTTTTTGCGAGACGTTTCACGATACAATTGACTACGAGCGTCTGAAGATGGGGAAATCGACCATTCTTAATCAACAATATTATCATCAATTATATTAAATAATCATTACGGGTTCTGACAGACTGACTGAAAATCAACGCACAGCGTAAACCGCTGATCCTAGAGACTTGAAATATGGAGTAGTAGTAGTGTAAAGCGTACGAAGTCGCGGGGAACAGCTAGTAATATATATAACAACTAGCTGACCCCGCGAACTTCGTACCGCCTTAGATGTTCTGTTGCTAAGTTGAGATAGGGGTTGGTGGTAGAAGGGTAAAAATTTAGGGTTGCATGTATTTTTGTATGTTGTATCATAAAAATATAGAAATTTAAAATTTTGTCTAAAAAATAAAAAAAAAATTTAGGGGTGGACTACCCCTAACATTTAGGGGGATGAAAAATAGATGTTGGCCGATTCTCATAGATACCGAATAAGCACAAAAAATTTCATCAAAATCGGTCAAGCCGTTTCGGAGGAGTATGGCAACGAAAACTGTGACACGAGAATTTTATATATTAGATAACACAACTTAGTCAAATGTTGTTTGTTCGTAATAAGTATTGCAGATAACTATCATGTAGAATTATTTCTTCTACCAAGAAATCTATACGCATAAAAATTCCACTTATCCATCACAATATCTTCGAACCTTAATGTATATATTATTATAGATACTTTGAAAGGCGTCACTGTCAAGATTTACACATTTCACATCTTTATCTACAATACACAAAGGTTATCTGGAAGAGAATGCTCTTTAGCATTAAGTTCGCCTTTGTACTAGTTTTCTAAGTGCAAGAAAGTATTTTCAATCAATCAATTTATCAGTATTTGGTACATGAACATTTTAGTTCCAACTTTCTTTGTCTACTCATTAGCCAAGTCATCTTTATCTACATAAATGTAACCATTCGACACATCGTAATTTACAAACGCGAAATGTCCCCTGAATGGATCCGTTTATGGTATCTCTTAAAAATATTAAAGGTGCTTTAGGAAATAGAGCGTGCAGAGAAAGTGGCAACGTTATCTTAACGGTGATAGTAGGTATCTAAGTGGGTCGCTAGTCTCTATGACTAGTGCAAACTGCTCTTATCTAGTGGAAGGGTGGGCACCTCATTACCTTTATTTGTTTACTTTCGCACCGAATTTGCTAATCTGGTATGACTCATTCTCGGCTTAGAATATCGGTTTGCCAAAGTCTGTAAAATATAACCTGCTGGCTGACTTAACGACTGTGCTCGACTCCCCTGTGTTATTCCAGGTAACGAACTCTCATCATCATCATTCATAGCCCGACTTGGGTATAGGCCTCCCCTAGTTTGCGCCATCCGCCACGATCCTGAGCTAGTCTCACCCGTTGACGGCCCGCGACTCTAACGATGTCATCCACCCATCTCGCTGCCGGACTTCCTACCCTTCCCACGAACTCTAACTATAGATATCAAATATCTAAACCGGTACAGCCTTATGACTAAGTTTAACGTCCACAAATAATACATACACACAATCAGTCGCATATATAATACCAATAGGATTGCATAGTTAGCATTGATGATATCTTAATGAACAATAAACTAGGCTAGGTTATCAGTCCTTGACATATTTTTAACTAGATATCTTCGATTGACCCACTTCAAGTGTAACTCTAATCAATGTGTGAATTTCGTCCGTAGATTTGAACATTATTTAGGCTATTTCGTAGATAACCACAATAAACTGGCTGTCAAACTGCTATCCCCAAACCAGTTGATCCACCTTTAATCTACGATAAGTTATCGTAACTCATAACATTAAAAAGTATATAGTGATTAACTATAAAGTGAAAAAATATGTGTACTGTTGGTGTATCTTTAAATAAATAATCAAAAAAAAACATTACTCCTCGCTTAGGTAGAGCAATAATAATAATAAAGCCTTTATTAATCAATCTTATAAAACATATATTTATTATATACTAAATTAAAATATTTGACATCGACACTAGTTTCCCGAAGATTGTCTTGCTACTCAGTATAATTATGCCTCCCCTAAAGTTTACCATAAAGTGCGGTCTTGTGTCTCCCTTCTCCATGTGGAGCCTGGTATTCTTTTTATGTCATTATCCCATCTCTGACGCTGTCTCCCTTCTTTCTTTTGTGTTGTCTTGGACACCATTCGGTCACATCCTTAGCCCACATGTCCTTTTTGTTCCTCATAATGTGGCCTGTCCACGGTGTCCACCTCCACTTTAGTTTCTTGACACAATATGTCACATCCGTAACTCTAGTTGGCTTCCGGATTGCTTCAAGTTTTATTTTATGTTTTAGTTTAATATTGAGCATACTGCTTTCCATCCTGTTGGCAGGTCTCTAATGCGCGTATATTTCGTTTTGTTAGACTCCATGTTTGACATCCATGCGTCATAACGGGCAGAATAAATGAATCGAATACTTTTTCTTATACTTCAGTGGTATCTCTGGGTTTTTTACAATTTCTTTCAAAGACCAGTGTCTTTTCCAGGATAGATTAATTCTGTTGTTTCAGATTCACATATTCCATCTACGTACTAACTTTTTTACATTCGTCATTATTTTCGTTTTTGAGATGTTCATTGACAGACCAATATTACTACTTTCGGGGATACAAAAATGACAATGAACCCAATTCTACTGCAAACTGAACTAAGATAAGTGGCGTTTGTTACATACCTACAACAAATGAAAATCTAGAAATCTGTTGTGAGTGACTAAAACTAAGACAAAAGAAATGAGACTATTAGCGACAAGTGCCTCATAAATATTTCGTAGCTCTACAGTGGTAAAGGCACTAAATTTGTCATAAGTTTAAATTGCATCAATAGAGTTCTCTAAAGTGCGAGTAACGAGTGTCTTCCTTGTAGTGGCAGTTAGCGCGGTAGGAAACGACTGGCCGCCTGCGAACGCGCCTTGACCCACTTTACCATGCACCATGTAGGTTCCACAAGTGGAAACTAAGTTCTTTTGCAGCGAGAATGAAAATCTTAACCTTTTCTTACATCACCTACGTATGCGTGAGTACGTTAATTGATATGCTTATACATCTCAAAAAAATATGAAATTTTGAACAAGATAACCATAACAATGATGAAATGTACATACCTACCTATAGCATACTTTTTATTAAATAGTTCTATTGGATGTATGGGGAATGGGCATATTTGAGGCCGATAAACGTTTTACGATGAATAAAAATTTAAATAAATAATTATGACTTTTAATAACACATTTGTTTTACCACGTAAGCGAAAACTTAGGCAAATAAACCACAAATACGATATCGAAAAGAAAATAAATATCGATAAAACAAATTGGCGGAAGATTGCAGAGTGCAGTCTGATGATAAAATTAAGGTCATCATGATCGAAAATAATGATTGCAAGCTAAAAATTTAGCGCATGATACCTACCTACAGATAATTCGACTGGAGTACCTAGGTAAGTATTCACTAAGTAATGACAACATGATAACTGACGAGCGATACTTTAAATAGGTACAAATCGCTCGTCAGATAGATATCAGTGGTAATACACAATTATTTAGATATCTACTGTTTTAAACATAACATAAGTTAACTATGGAAAGTATCCGCAGTCCACAAAAAGATTAACAAATTAAATACCTATGGTAGAGCAAAAACTGCGATAAACTGATGAATAAATAATGTAGTGGAGCAAAATGTCACTGAGTTCTAAAATTAGTAAAGCACCTAGGTACCTACAAGCATACGAGGTCGGACGCCCGCGTCAACTCAAATGACGTTAGGTATTTAAAAACGCGATACAGCTCCAAGTATTTACTATGCCTTATGTTTAGCTGTCTTTCTTCCTTTTCTCCCTTTATTGACATTAAGGAGACCTTTTCCTATGATCGGTTTTTTAATTACGTTAAAAAAGATGTCGCCGCCCGTATATTCGCAATCTCGATGATATAAGTACCCTCGATGTCTCATTAGCTCGACAGCCTTGCTCAACAATTCACAATGAACATACACGCGGCAAATAGATTCAGAAGGCCAAACCTGCCGTGAGAATTCGTAGAATGTCCAACAGTACCTGCCTTATTTCAACTCTCCCATTCCGATAAATGGCTACAAAAAGTCACGAGATGTAAGCACAATATGGGGACCAATTCCAACGCTATTTGACAGTCTATAAAATAATATGTTCTGTCAGTTTTATTTGATGGTTAATTCATATACCTACTTAGCAAGTTCTGTAGCAAAACTGACGTTCGGTTGAGTTTTAATAGATAGTGCACTATTAGGATCCATGCCATGTCATTAATACTGATAAAAAAATGTCGTATTTTCATTTAACGAAGTTATATATATTTTTTTTTATTATAGAATGACAAGTGAATTCTGTTTATCAAGTGTAATTTTTGTATTAAAATGATAAAATATTCTTTTCAGCTCCATTAATTGACCAATAATCTGAGTTGTACGATTTTATATTGCTAGTTGATATGACTGTGTCTAAATTTAAATCAACATTACGATCTGCTGTTGACCCAATTTTAGCAACACTCTCACGAAGAAAAGATTTATTAGAAACGAGACCACATCTGCTAGGTACGATAATTTGAATATTTTTTCTTTGTCAAAAATCACTGCTACTACACGTCCTAGAGTATACGCTGGATAATTTTAAAATATAGATAAAAAATACTTACAATTGCCATTTAGCAGCTGAAATCCATTACAATCCAAAAATGTCACAAACACTTTGAAACAAAGCACAACCAAGTTCCCTAACTTCACTTTTATCATCCAACTGTAACCAAATAAGCACTTAAACTGAACGGATCCTCCACTGTTATAAATTTATGATTCCACTAAACGTTACTTGAATAACAGCATAAATAAGATTACATAAAACCACACACACACCGTATCTGGGTTCACACCCAGTTCCAAGTAGGTACCTGTAACAAGACAAAGCGGTAAGTTATTTTATGAATTTTCAATGTAACGTGAGGCGAAGATTGCGTTACTAAACTAAAATAAAGATAAGACACGCGCACTTACTCGAATTGTGAGAGTTTTAAATAAAGAACTAAATTAACTGTGACGTGAAGAAGTAGCAGCGTTACGGTAATACGTATTAAATGGACGACGACCGAGAGCTGACTGGCTGGCGCAGTGGGGGAAACGGGGGAGGGGAGCAGACGGCCGGGGGACAGAGCGAGGGAAGGAGAGCGTCTGGTTGACTGGTTGGTCGACCTATTGGCTGTACACACACACACAACAACAGCAATGTCAGACAGAAGATCGTAGGCTGTTTTGCTTGACACGGCTCTACCATGTCTACTCACAATTTTTTTTAGTTTGAGCTTATTTTAAGTATTTGGTCGCCGGATACCAGTATAAAAAGTAGCCTACACTATGTTCTAGGTCATGAATAGGTATATCAAAGTATTCTTAAAGGTTGCCATTACGGCGTGGTAGAGCAAAAACAAAACGTACAAACTTACGATTAGATATGATAAGATTTTTGCCAATTTTGTTGATGCTGTCATCAATGTAAGTGATCATCCGACCGACCACACTCAGGGCCAAGCGTTCGAGCGTAGAGGTCATCGAGTAGTATATGTACCCAATGGTTAAATACCTAACTCAAAGTGTAAACGAAGCTACTGTGAAACATATGGTAAAACCACGATAAGCGATACTAATAGAATACCACAGATAAAGAGTATCTGTTGATAGCAAAACGAACCAAGAACAGATAAGCTTGAATAAATTATGGACACTAATGATTTTGACAAAGATAAGTGTTGTCAGATATCTTTAATACCTAATTCATACATAAGAGCTGATTTTTTTACCAAAGATCTACTTTCTAAAATACTCCATCTTAGTCTGGTATATTATCGCAGTTTTTTTTTGTTTTTGTCGTTTTACGCCGAATTTGGATTGAGTCTGGCAACACTGGTTACGATAACTAATTCGATTGACGTGACTCAGACGCACCGTTAAAGCGGGGAATGGTGAATTGTAATTTATTGCATGCCTGATGTGTATCACTGCATCCATTATTTCATTTGACGAAGCCGCTACAGCTAAAATTGTTTATTTACTTAGCACTTACCTAACTAGATACCTACTACATTATGTTTTGTAAGTAGGTACCTGATTGTTTATTTGCTTAAGTACCTACCTACCTATACTCAAAACTAAACTTCAAGGTGAATTTGGATAAAATAAATAAGAGAAATACTCACGACTATTATAATGGGCATCCTCGGATCTCTTACTCAGTTTACTTCGTACGCAGACCCGTGAAGATATCCCACAAGAAGATAGTCAAAGGCCACACATTACATTAGATACTTACCAATAATGCACTTGAAAATCTACGTTTTGGACTTTGGATTAATCATCGAGTAATAGGATTTTTTCCGGTTTAGGACTAAAAACTACAACTTTACTACAAATTTGTCGTCTATACAAATGGGCTTGCAATGCAAGTTACCTTATATGCAAACTTCAGGTAAAGCCGTTCCTCAAAATTTGTTGACAATATACAAATTCACCCTGTAAAATTTTACAGTACCTAAATATTTAAATTTAAGTATTTAAATAATAGTTTTTAAAATACGGCTCATGGGAATTATTACAGCTATAAGGCTTTTTTTCTGACAAATACTTTTCTTTTTCTCTCGGCTTCTGGCCTATTTTTATGTTTAGTTTAGTTTCGTTTAGAAAATGGTATGTTAGAACCGGCGACCAATGATTACGAATTCAAAATAAAATTCTTGTTTTTGCATTCAGTAGGTATAAACTTAGCAAGAAGTCCCTACGGTACTAAACCGGTTGAATTAATTCTAAATAGAAACCAATTAACTATGCAGCCATTAAACCACGATACGACGAGTCATTAAAACCAGCTTATATGTTTAATTGCAGTGTTTATGATACACAAACATTATTTTATTTGTAAGTTAATAAAAGATCTTCGGAATGTAGTGAATAAGATATTAAAATAATTGAATACCTACTTTTACAAATATACTTAACTACAGTAAACGGTCGATCAGATTTATCAATAAAGATAATTTACTTCTAGGTACGTAATAGATAATTATGCTGTGGTACTTTATTTACAGAATCAACAGCACTTGATATCAATGTTTACAAACTCTTATAGCTAATGCTTAATGCCAATAACAGATTCACATTTTATAGAACTTTAAGAAATTAGTCGCCTAGAGAAAAAGATCAAAAATACAATACATTATATTAATTAATTTTCAATGAATTTAGTAATTTAGTAGGTACGCATTTGAAGAATGAAAAGGAAGGAGGGATGCTGTGAAAATGTGTATACTTGAGGGGGTGAGGGAGGGAGTGTAGTGTTCTTTGAGTTTCTGAATATTTTATGGAACGCGCTATATATGATTAAGAACAGATATAACTTGTTTCTTAAAAGATGCCTTGCTATTAGAGAAGATGTCTATTTCCGAAAAAACCTTGTTGTAGCTATCTAGCGTGCGACAGATGACAGAGTTTTGGGCATAGTTGGTGTGACTGAAAGGAACATGAAAGAGGGTTGTGTGTCGAGTACGTTTAAAGGGCGTTAATCGCAAAGATAGAATAAAAGAGATTTTTGAATAACGCAGCTCCAACTAACTCTCAGTACAAATCAATTTTTAAATTGTAAAATCGCCTTAGAAGAATTTAGCAGCGAATAAACCTTCATATATGAAAAGTAAATAAAAATGATATTGAACCAGCTCACCCACACTGGCTTCGCTCTGATTTTAATCAAAATAAAATATAGCCTAGCACTCAGGGATATTGTTGTTTTCTATCAGTGGAAAAACATTCGGTTCAGCAACTTCTGAGATTACCCCCTACAAACATACAAACAACAAACTTTAACTTAGAACAAACGTTCTAAGGTTTTTAGGTGTAGGTATATAATATATTATTATAATGAACGTGATACTTTGTGATAAAAAAAATAAAAAACCGCGCACATTATGAGAAAAAAATAATATGAAAACTAAATAAAAATAGTTTATATTGACGAAATATTTAGAACAAACTGTAAAGAGAATGAATATTCGATACAATTTAGCCTGTAAGTTGTTAACGATCAAACTGATCAAATGCACTGAATCTGTATAATGGTAAACAATTGGTTCGGTATATAAACACGATGTTTTATCTCGTGGCACACTGGCCGTAAGTGGAACCGACTGATCTTGCACCTCAACGACTACGCATCACTGATATATAAATACAGACAAGTGCGAGGGACGTGTTCTGAGTGAGCCTTCCGTGCCCTTATTTTATCCTAACTCGCCCATCAGTCTTATGTAGAGTAAGCCACTGTTAAAAGACTTGATTTCAAAAAATACCTTCCTTGCTGTCTTTTTAATTAATCGCATGCATTGCACAGTACTAATAGACGTATCTTATTTTGGTCATTATAGTCAGTACAAAGGTTCGCCATTCATGGTCATATAATTTCCGTTTACAGCCTTTAACCGTTACTGACAGAAAAAAAAAATGAAAAAAAAAAACAGAAAAAAGTTATGTAGATAAATATTCAGTTCTGTCTCCTGAAACACAGAACCCTAAAAATAAATAAATATCCACGAGAATACTTATAATCGCCGTGGGGGTAACGCACTTGTTTGGTTCTGAGTAACTCTGGCTCTCTCGCTCGCTCTCCATCGAGTTTTTTTGTTCCTACGCGAAGTCATTGCCTTACCAGTTTATACTTTATTTTTATGGAGGCAATTTATCTTACAGGCATAGTACTGATGAGCTTACACTACTAGCGGTAAAATCTATGAAAAACCTTGTACATGTCGATGATCCAATGGCGATTGTTGCGAATTTAAGCTTTCTATTTTTGATGACACTTTTTAATCGGCCTGCTTTATAGATAAAATTCAAGGTTGGTTTCGCTGTGACACTATTCGGAGATAATTCTAAAATTTTAAGTTTTAGAGCAGTTAAATATAAAGTGATTTAGAAATTACCTAAACGAGAATCTGTATGAATAGGATACGTTACGACTGGAAATTACTTTATGCATTCAATTCAGATGGGACTTGAATTTCAAATTACCAATTTCTTATTCGACGAACAGTTAGTTGAAAGCAAATATAAAATTTTAGAAGGCTATACAGAGTTGAATACGTACGGTCACCGCATTGCAATAGTTCCAAGGTTTGGTTAGATACGCGAAATTATCTAAGTTACGCCCCGTCAGCAATCAACCAATCGTGTATCACGTATTTGAAATAACTTGTGTGACTGTTCGTTCGAGCGTGTGAGCACGTCCGTTCGCGGCCAGACACTGAAACTCGTTCACGTTCTAGAGAAAGTGACCGTATACTTTCCAAGTGATCATTGAGTTTCGGCACCAGGTACTCTTGTCGTTCTGTGGGTTTGGAGCGGTTTTATGTACCGTTACCCCGTTTTTGCGCAACGAGGTCGCGCATAAGCCTCGCCATTATCGTCATGGCAACTAAATTTCACTTGTATTGCGAATTACACAATCGTTGCGTAATCGATATCTTCTTGAATCACCAGTTCTTTCATGGTCACCCACCCTGTCTGGCTTATGGGGAAAGCTTTGGATCGTAACTGTGGTTCAGAATATGTGCTTGTTTTTAAATACTCGTAGCTCTACCTAACTTTTCAAATGTCTTCTCTGACCTTTTTGCTTTCTCCAAATTTGATTTTGTATGAATGATTAGTTGACTTTTTGGTTGCTGAATCTGTGTGTCCACTCAGGAACTTATCCACTGGTAAAGGCCTCTTCCAACCCATTTCGTCAATTTCACACACAGTGTTGCCAGCACCTAAATCGAAAGGCCGAAAATGAACTAAAAAAACGTTATTTAACTAAAAAATATATTTTAATGGTTTAAAGAACAAAGACTGGACAGTCTTTACTTACCTATATTTTATTTTAGCACAACATTTCTGGTGATGGCTCGAAATTTATTAAACCACCACAGTTTTATGTACACAGTATTAGAGAAGCTACCGTCTCCGTATTGAGACGAGTGCGGCTTTCAATTTAATCCTCTTGAGTGTACTAAAAACACGCTCAAAACTCGCATTGGAAAATGGGAGAACCAGCAGTGAGCCAATTAGTTTATGTAAATTAAAAAATTGGCGATTTCCTGCTATATTTTCCAAATGAAAAACTGCTGCGGGTAAAGGCCACAAAAAGGCCGATGGCTGCCAAGGGCCGACATAACTTCCCAAATGCCAATAACGACCCTCTAGGGGCCGAACTGGCAACTCTGGCTGCACATTACTTACGCATAACTAAGTAGCTAAGTATAAAAAAACATGAAGATATAACAGTTTAACTTTATACCTTTATGTAATATGAGTATGTTTTGAAACAGGAGTGCGATTATGTCACCTTTGTCATTGATTACATTAACCTGCTGTATAGGCAGTCCATTATATTAATTAGAGCAATCGTTTCATTTCTCATGGGGATATGAGTCACAAGTTCACAAACACAAGTACTATATGTAGGTACTTGTGTTTGTGAACTTGTGACTACAATAAATCCTAGAATATGAACTTTATTATTTTAATGCCTACGTACCTAGTCTACTGTTAAAGATGATTTAAACAGCGCCTAGGAGCAAGTTGCAGCACAAGGGGTGAAGAACAAAAAGACAGGATTTTAGCTGGAGTAGCATCTCAGGCCCACGTGCCGAAACTAGACTCAAAACGAAATCAAGCTGTTTTGCGGCACACCCGGGTTTTTTAAATGGAAGCTGTCAATAAATCTACGTTTGAGCTATTTTCTGTGGCTTGAGCTTTGGTTCCCGCTTTTTTTATACTATGGAGATGGAACAAGCCTATGGCCCACCTGATGTTAAGTGGTAACCATCGCCTATAACAAAGTTTGCCTCGTAGGTCCGCTTGAGCACAGTTCTAGACTGCGGGTTGAATCAACTATTACCGTGGAACTTACCAAGAGCTTATTTATTAGGAATCAGTCCTGAAGTTTCAAGCGGTTGTTACAAGCTGTTTTTTTATATTTTATTCTTATTAATTTTAATTCTTTCTTCCCAGAATTCAATTAAACTAATTTTTTTGAGATATGGGTAACTGAGTATAATGGGTAGTTTATCCTTATTCATAACAGGTAGAGATCGGATAATATTTTAGGGGTAGAAAAACATTATTATACTAGCTGCCGCCAGCTTCTTCAAACGCGTGGTTTAGCAATAAAAAACATTACCCTCCTTTTGCGCAGTCGTGTAAAAAGTAGCCTATGTTCCAATCTCGGTCATAATCTATCTGTACAACAAATTTCATTGAAATCGGTTGTGCCGTATCGTCATGGAATCGTAACAAACAGAGAGACCTAGTTGCTTTCGAATTTATAATATTAATTTATTGATAATTAATTGGGTATTTAACTACCTTAACTCGAACGAACTACAATAAATACATATATATCTACTGATGCTCATTTAATTGATAACTATTATCTTTTTGAGAATAAATGATTATTAAATATTAGTGATTATTGGTGTTTGTGTTTGTATTGATGAATATTAGATAGTGTTGACGTATTATATATATGTTAAATGTTTTTAGTACGAACAAATGCACGATTCTTTATAACTCAAATTATTATAAAACTAACAACGTAGGCTATAAAATAATTAAAGTAAAATAAAACAATTTGCAATGGTCTGCTGGTACCGTTACGTAGAGCAGTAGATCTGCCGGTAACTAAACCGGATAGTGCGCATATAAATTACTTACATTAGCTGGTCATAATGCGCAAGAAAATTAGCTGCTTAGATCTATATTATTTCATTTATTAATAGTGTTACGCCGAGACTGTTAAACAATGAATGGTAATCGAGGTTTCTCGAGCGCTTTTGTCTGTTATTGTTTGTGGTTTCGCAGAATGGAGAGTGGCCATTGTGTCGAGGGACCGACCCTTTCCTGGAGCGATCGAGATCGTTCTCGAACAATCGAAATATGCGCGATATAAATAGGCCGGAGAGATGGTCGGACAGTCAGTCTGGATTCAGCTATACGTGTGAACATTTCGGTGACTTTAAGTGGTGCGAATTAGTGTGTTGTGATTACGTGTGACCAAGTTCGTGTATTCATCGTTTAGTGCTGAATAAAAGTGTTATTTTGGTTGAATCGATTCCCATTATTTTATCCCGAACCCTCAGCTCGTAACAATTTGGTGTCAGAAGTGGGATAAAATAATGCCGGTTCTGCCAAAGGATAACGTGGACGGTGTAAGGACGAGAGGTCAACGACAACAGGAAGTCCATGAAAGGCGGTTTGGAGATTCCCCGGTTCAAGAAGATCAACAGAGTCGTCAGCCGATACAGATGGAATCAGCCGCCCCCGAATCAATTGGAGCTTCATCATCATCATCCGTGGGCCAAGCTCCTGTGACAGGCGATCTTGCTGCTATTATGGCCATGCTTTGTCGTCAAGAAGAGCAGGCTCGGTTGCAGGAGGAGCAGCGCCGTCAGGAAAAAGAAGAGCAGCGTCGTCATCAGGAAGAGCAGCGACGTTGGCAGGAGGAACAGCGTCGTCAACAGGAAGAACAGCGCCGTCAGGACAAAGAAGAGCAGGCTCGGCTGATGAAAGAATTGTTCGGTTCAATTGGAAAGGAATTCCAGGAAGTGAAAGAACAGATAGAACATCATGAGAGCCGTATTTCGGAAACTGAAATTCAGATCGCTGATGTGAAAAAAACTCTGGGTGTCCTGAAGTCTAGAGACAACAATGTGGCTCCTCTAGTTGCTACACCTTCAGCGCGAGGTTTTAAAACGCCACCATTTGACGGAAGTTCTTCGTGGTCAGCATACAAGATCCAGTTTGAGGCCGTTGTCAAGGCCAATGGATGGACGACGGCGCAGGCCATGACGGCTTTAACACTGGGCCTTCGTGACCAAGCACTTACGATTTTAGAGGCTCTTGGGAAGGATGTCACCTACGAACAGCTGCTGGAAGCGCTGGAGTCACGCTATGGTGACGCGCACCTGGAACATGTTTTTCGAGCGCAGTTAAAGGACCGAAGCCAGCGTAACTCGGAGAATTTACAGCAGTGGGCACTCGAGATAGAAAAGCTGGTTCGAAAGGCATACCAAACCTCGTCAGCACCCCTTGACGGTTATTTGATCCAGGCGTTCGTTGACGGAATACGTGATTTGGAAGTGAGAGCTGCTGTAAGGCTTGGACATCACGATACTCTAAAAAATGCCTTGGCCCATGCATTGGAGGTGGAGGCCGTGCGTCAGGACCCCCGAGCTCACCGCATCAGAGAAGTGAAGGACTCTTACACTCACTACAGTCGTCCAAAGTTTAGCCCTAGATGCTTCGGGTGTGGAGAAAAAGGACATCTGAGGCCAAACTGCCCAAAAAGAGAGGAGAGTGCTCAGGTGAGCCCCGTTCAACAGCAGCAGGGAAACGAGTAAGCGCCAGAACTGCGGGGCGAGTGCTGGCTGGTATTGAGAAAGCCCTAAGAATTACGATCTCACAAGTTCATGATGGGAATAGCCTGACTATCAAAGGTCAAATTAATGGAACACCGTGCAAGATGACTTTGGATACTGGTGCTTCCCGTACAGTGATCAGTTCCCAACTGGCTAATCGGTTTCTTGGGAAATTCAACAGTAGCCATGAGCGAATTCAGCTCCTGACGGCAACCGGTCAGCACATATCCGTCCTGGGTGAAAAGCAGGTGAAGGTTATGCTGGGTGAAAGACCTTTCCAGCAAAACGTCATCATTGCCGATATAGTTGATGACTGCATTCTGGGTTTAGATTTCTTACGAGAGCACCATTGTAGAATTGACATAAATCAAGGAGTTTTACAATGTGGAGAAGAGGAATTCTTTATGGAAGGTGGAACCAGGGGTAAGGTGTACAGTCTGAAGAAAATTGTTCTTCCGCCAAGATCAGAAACCATTGTTCCAGTAAGCTTGCCACGAACTTCGGGAAGACAGAAGCGATGTGTACTGGTGGAAAGATCGGACAATGGCTTTCCGTGGATTATGGCCCGGACGCTAGTGAGGACCACAGATACTGCGGTGGTGCGAATTTTAAACCTTAGTAATGAAGAGCACCTGATCAAAAAGGGGACCTTAATGGGCACCTGCGAGGAAGTAGCCTGTATGCGAAGATGTCAAGAAGTGCCTAGCTCTAGCGGCAATAAAGAGAATGGCAAATTCGATGTGTCGTCACTGTTGGAAGATTGCCGTAAAAGCCTTTCTAGGGAAGAAGTTGCTATGACTGAGAAAATGTTACATCGCTACGCCGATCTTTTCTCTTCAAATGATGCTGATATTGGAAAGACTGGACTGGTTAAGCACACGATAAATACTGGTAACGAGCTACCTATCCGTCAACGACCTAGGAGACTACCGGTTGCTCGAGAAAAGGAAGTAGAGACCATGGTTGAGGGAATGGTTAATGATGGGGTGATAGAACCTTCATCTAGTCCATGGTGCTCTCCTGTTGTTCTAGTCAAAAAGAAGGATGGAAGCCTGCGCTTTTGTGTTGATTATCGTCGACTTAATGCAGTTACGAAGAAGGACAGTTATCCACTACCAAGGATCGACGACACATTGGATACACTTACCGGGATGAAGTGGTTTACAACGCTAGACTTGAAGAGTGGCTACTGGCAAGTGGAAATAGACCCTAAGGACAAGGAAAAGACTGCGTTCTCTACAGGAAAGGGGCTGTGGCAATTTCGAGTCATGGCATTTGGACTTTGCAATGCCCCTGCAACTTTTGAAAGATTGATGGAGCAAGTTCTTGTCGGGTTGATTGGTGACGCGTGTCTTGTTTACTTGGACGACATCATCATCGTGGGACGTACGTTTAAAGACCACCTTAAAAATCTGGAACGTGTGCTGGCAAAAATTCGTGCCGCCAATCTGAAGTTAAGTCCGAGGAAATGTTCATTCTTCAGACAACAAGTAAGCTTTCTGGGTCACGTTGTTTCACAAGACGGGGTGCAAACTGATCCGGAGAAAATCAACGCTGTCAAAGATTGGCCGATTCCTAAAGATAAGACCGAAGTCAGAGCATTTTTGGGGTTGTGCTCCTACTATCGACGTTTTGTCAAGAACTTCGCAGATATTGCTAAGCCTCTGCACAGGCTAACTGAGGAGAAACGACTGTTCTGCTGGGATGCAGAATGCGAAACTGCTTTCCAGGAATTAAAGAACCGACTGTGTAAGACACCGATTCTCAGCTTTCCTGATACTGAGAACGAGTTCATTGTAGATACAGATGCAAGTAATACCGGTATTGGTGGTGTGCTATCTCAACGCAAAGGAGATCAAGAGGTGGTGATCGCTTACTTCAGTAAATCCTTATCCAAACAAGAAAGAAATTACTGTGTCACAAGAAGGGAACTGCTGGCTGTAGTAAAGACCTTACAACATTTCAACAAATACCTACTAGGTCGTAAATTTCAACTTCGAACTGACCATGCTGCATTGCAATGGCTCTTACGGTTCAAGAATCCTGAAGGACAGGTGGCAAGGTGGATTGAACAATTACAGGAGTTCGACTTCGACATTGGGCATCGTAGTGGAAAATCTCACGGGAACGCGGATGCGCTATCACGAAGACCTTGCCCTGAGAACTGCAAACATTGTGCCAAATATGAGTCTAAGGAAGCAGAACCTGTCCGGCTGCTGAGAACGGACCTAAGTGACGAATGGAAAGAAACTTTGCAGCAGGCACAACAGGATGACAAAGACCTTAAACCCATCATTGAAAGGATCACAGCGGGTAGCACTAAGCCTTTGTGGAGTGACATTGCTGCTCTGAGTTCAACAACGAAGAGTTATTGGGCACAGTGGGAGAGCCTGGTTATCCACGACGGGGTGCTGTGTCGCAAATGGGAAAACGCTCGTGGAGATCACTGTCATCTGCAAATGGTGGTTCCCAAAGCCAAGGTCCCTAACGTGCTACAACTCTACCATGAAGGATGTTCGGGAGGCCACATGGGAGTAAAAAGGACACTGTTAAAAATAAGGGAGCGGTTTTACTGGATACATTGTAGAGAAGATGTTGAAGACTGGTGCCGAAAATGCACTACCTGTGCGGCAGTGAAAGGACCCCATACACGCAGCAGAGGAGCACTAAAACTGTATAACGTTGGATCCCCATGGGAGCGTATAGCCCTGGATATTGCAGGACCATTCCCTGTAAGTAAAAATGGAAATAAGTACTTCATGGTCGTTATGGACTACTTCACGAAATGGCCCGAAGTTTTCGCCATTCCTAATCAAGAAGCTTCGACGGTAGCAGATAAACTAGTCCACGAAGTTTTCTGTCGTTTTGGAGTTCCCCTGGAAATTCACAGTGATCAAGGAAGGAATTTTGAATCACAAGTATTTCAGGAGACATGCCGAATAATGGGGACTCATAAAACAAGAACCACTTCTTATCATCCTCAGTCTGATGGAATGGTGGAAAGATTCAATCAGACGTTGGAGAGATATCTGGCCAAAGTGGTCGAAAATAAGCAAAACGATTGGGACCAACACATACAGCCGTTTTTACTGTCATACAGAAGTGCAGTCCATGAGAGTACAGGCGCCACTCCTGCGTTGGCAAATTTTGGAAGAGAACTGCGGTTGCCTGCAGACCTGATAACTGGCATTCCTCCAGATTCTCCGCGTGCCATCACAGATTATGCAAACGACCTGCGCAATAAAATGAACGACATAAATGAACACATTCGACTAACTGGTCAACAAATGTCTGAGAAAATGAAGACCCGTTATGACCGAAATTCAAACAACTTGCGATTTGATGAGGGGTCACAGGTCTGGTTGCACAATCCGATACGGAAAAAGGGAAAATCCCCTAAACTACAAGCAAAATGGGATGGACCATACCGTGTGTTGACCAGGATCAATGACGTCACATACCGAATTCAGAAGGGAACGCGAGGTGCGCCTAAAATTGTTCATGTTGATCGGCTGGCGCGATATTACGGGGCTAACAATGTTCGGGACGAGCATGTTTTAGGAGGGGGCAGTGTTACGCCGAGACTGTTAAACAATGAATGGTAATCGAGGTTTCTCGAGCGCTTTTGTCTGTTATTGTTTGTGGTTTCGCAGAATGGAGAGTGGCCATTGTGTCGAGGGACCGACCCTTTCCTGGAGCGATCGAGATCGTTCTCGAACAATCGAAATATGCGCGATATAAATAGGCCGGAGAGATGGTCGGACAGTCAGTCTGGATTCAGCTATACGTGTGAACATTTCGGTGACTTTAAGTGGTGCGAATTAGTGTGTTGTGATTACGTGTGACCAAGTTCGTGTATTCATCGTTTAGTGCTGAATAAAAGTGTTATTTTGGTTGAATCGATTCCCATTATTTTATCCCGAACCCTCAGCTCGTAACAATATCCTTTAATAAATTAGTGGTTCGCCCCGAACTGAGATCTCGCGAGTCTCCCAAAATACAAAAAACAAATATTCTTAGGGCGACTCGCGCAACGAGGCCTAAACGTATTTAATGGCTAAATATGATTTAAAAAGTTGTCAAATCATACAAATACGTAAAACTTAAACAAGTTTAGTCGCTAAATACGTTTAGGGGTTGTTGTGCAAGCCGGCCTTAATCTTTGACTAATAAAATAGTGCCACGAAATAAATAACCCACTTACTTAACCTACAGTTTCATTCAAATTACAGGTAACGGGAGTTCTCGTTATTTGGTTACTCTTTTTTGGGTTACAAATTGCAGTTTTTCTGTATTTCAGACTTTTGCCTATATTTGTGATATTTAAGCTACACGCATACCAAATTACAGCATTGTGGAGTCACTGGCGTATCCTGTGAATTTTGTCAAAGTTTTGTTTTTATTATGGCTAATAACTCAAAAACTACAAAAACTTTACTAAAAATAAAAACGGGGTCAAAATGTACTAATGAAGACCTTTCATTTGACGTCTCATTTGACCTAATAGTCTCATTTTCATTTTTTTTTTACCCCTCTTGAACCCTAATATCTCAACAACCCCCCAAAATTTTTAGCTGATTTAGTTACACCAAAATTGTGCCACATACATACATACAACGCCGATTTGCCCAAGTTGATTTGGAGATCTCGCTTCGCTCGATCAATAACATAATTTACTTGGACAAGTCAAATAATTAAATCAAGTGCAGCTATTTTTTTTAAATAACCTATACTGTCCCACTGCTGGGCAAAGGTCTTCCCAATTTCCTTCCATTCCTTGCGTTCTCCAGAAACCTCCTGCCAATCAGAGTGGAACCCATCCAGATCGTCGCGCCAACGTTTTCGTGGTCTGCCTCATTGCCGTCGTCCTGTAGGTCGGTGGAGATTTTAGTCCACCTTTCAGGGTGCATTCGAGTGACATGACCCGCCCAGTCCCATTTGAATCTTGCAGCCTTATACCCCACATCGATGATTCCGGTCATAGAGCGTAGAGTAGTGTTGCGGATTCTATCGGTTCGCTTAACACCTAAAATGCTACGCTTCATCGCTCTTTGGCACACCCCGAGTTTGAGATTTTGTGAGTCCGTCAATGACCAAGTCTGAGCACCGTACGTTAGGATAGGTAAGATACACATGTCGATCAGTTTTTGCTCAAGTGACACTGGAAGGTTGCCCTTCATTAGCTCTTTCATGGACCAGTAACTTTTCCAATGCACCCTGCATTCGCGTGACATGACCCGCCCAGTCCCATTTGAATCTTGCAGCCTTATACCCCACATCGATGATTCCGGTCATAGAGCGTAGAGTAGTGTTGTGGATTCTATCGGTTCACTTAACACCTAAAATGCTACGCTTCATCGCTCTTTGGCACACCCCGAGTTTGAGATTTTGTGAGTCCGTCAATGACCAAGTCTGAGCACCGTAGGTTAGGATAAGTAAGATACACATGTCGATGAGTTTTTGCTCAAGTGACACTGGAAGGTTGCCCTTCATTAGCTCTTTCATGGACCAGTAACTTTTCCAAGCGTTATCGACACGACGGTCTACTTCTCGATCTTATCTGTTCTTGAAAGATACTACCTGGCCCAGATAAATATAATAAAATTTAGATTATTACTGGTAGGTACTGTTCTTGCCAGATCTATCGACGTGTGTAGGTTAAGGTTAATTAAAAAACTATTTATGTTTCACAAAATTTAAAATTTCTTTATTAGCTGATTTATTATTTGATTAGCCTAATTCCTTAGTTCCAAATAGAAGACTAATAAGCGTTTACTTATGTTGCCTTACGACTAAGATGTTTATAAGGATGACCATCTGGACTTCTAGCTCTATATCCAATTACTTAGTACCTAAGCGTACTTTATGCATCCAATACAGGTTATTTGAAAGTACTTTACGGGTATCTTAAGACCGCTGAAATCGATCATAAATGTTACGGTAGCGCAAATTTCAGCGTAAATCGGAGCACTTCTACTCCATCGCTTCTCCAACGTGCTGTATGCACGTTGGAGAAGCGAAAAGTTCAAGTTTCGCCTTTAAATCGATAGTTCCGATAGTTTGAAACAGTTTAATCCTACTTCATCGGGATTCGGGACGTAGGAAGGCATTGTTAAAGTAGGTAAGTAGGCTGGCATTGGTGTTAGTGTCGATGAAAGGTATAGGTATAGAAGCGCAACTCTTTTGTAAATTCACACAAGAAAAAAGATGAAACGGTCACCCCGTGCTGCCGGGCGCAGCGCCGACCCGGGGCCCTACGTTGCGCGCCACTGCCGACGCTAACTAAACCAGTTATCGAACGATGTGTGGCCTGCCACATGGCATCATTTTTCGTTCCTTATCCCTAAGACTGACAGATAGATTGGTATAGAGAGGTTTTTTAGTGAGGTGAACTATTTGATCCAGACCAAAGTTAAGATCGCGGTCTACATAGGCATGTTGAGCTCAGCCAAGGTTTATATGAATTATTCATTGACTTGCGGGTTTCAATGAGTCATTATTATTTGGAGCATTATACGAGTATGTTTGACTGACTGACATAGCCTGTCTGCCATAGCCAGGCTGCCTAATGCACTCTAGGTTAGGTTTGTGCCGGAAAATTGTTATATTATTGAGTTTAGTGATCGACTGATCGTGTAGTGCGGTAGTGTCATTATATTGAACTTGAATACCTATAAGTGTGAGCGTGTGCTTACTCATAGTATAGTACCTAGTTTTTTTAGCCATAAGACCGCCTATTTTCCTATTATCTTCTATCTATTATCTGTATTTTCTTTAGTTGAAGTATAATAAAGAGTTCCTCTATCTAGTTTCACTTCTATTAAGCTTGTATAATGTATGTAGGCTTGGAACAGAATGATTGCGCTTCAAGTCGAGCTGACCTTGCGTCGCGGACAGTGAATTGGGTCAGTGGAGCAGCGAATTTTGCACTTTTAGCGCACCTTAGTAGTACATTGTACGGCTTAGTTTAGTAAACAAGCTTATCTGCTGGCCGACTCGGTGTAAACTGTAGATAGATAGCTATAACTCTCTATTGTACATAACACCAATTATAAAACAAAATACAATGGAAATGCACAATAGGCGGTCTTATCGCTAGAAGCGATTTGTTCCAGACAACTTTAGGATGTATATTTAGGATGTAGGTAGGTGCCTGCTATGTACTAAGTTCTGATCTGATAAATGGTAATGAAACTAAATACTAACTACTTTTTTTATACGTCATGGTGATGGAACAACCATATGGCCCACCTGATGTTAAAGGGTAACCATCGCCTATAAAAAGCATTGCCTAATAAATCACGCACCTTAGAAACTTGCCCTATGATGCACTGCCCTGCGTCCATCAACTTGAGGCATACAGGTGTAAAGCCACATGTGCCTTTAATTTCACCGGCAACCGTACCATTCGAACCGAAACACAGCAAATGCTACTTGGCGGGTGAAATACTCGTAGTTACTTTCTTGTAAGTTACTGTAACGAACGAAGAAATCTTATGTTTTTATCGAAAATTAGACTACAATCTAACTTCAACATAGGAGCAAAACCTGAAGTAAGTTGACCGAGTTGAATTAAATGTAGGCGATTGCAGTTATCCAGCCCGAAAACTCGTCCTCTACCTAGAGATGACCTAACTTTTTATAAAATATTTAAGGCGAGCGCAAGTTAATTTTTAAGCTTGGAGTTCAAATACCAAATCTAAGGACCGTTTTGCATTATGTATCAGCTTGAAAGCATTAACAGACGACCCAATTTAGCTAGACTCAACTACCCGATGACGTCACGATCCGACCACCCAACCAGTAAAATAATGATTACGGTTGGCCCGACAGCGCCCGAGCAGGCAATATGGTTGTACGGGACGTCACATCGGGTAGTTGAATCCAGCCAAACCTGATCGTCTGTTAATGCTTTTTGATGAAGTCAGGTGAGGCGGCCCTGACCGAGCGGTGGTCGAGAGAGCATATAAGGCCGGCAGACCACCAGCCCGGTAAGTGGCCGCAGAAAATCTTGATGCGAACAGCAGAGGATAGATTGAAGGTTCTAGAGTGGAAACCACGGACTGAAAAGCGCAGCGTAGAACGCCCCCCCCCCCCCCCCTCCACTAGATGGAAAGACGATGTGATAAAGGTTGATGGGAGCCGCTGGGTACAAGCCGTTCAGCAGTGGACGTCCTTTGGCTACGATGATGATGATCTGTATCGTTAGGAAGCTACGCTACACGGACACACAACCAAACAAAGCTACAAACATATTTATAACACCTGATTTTGCATCGGTTAGAATGGAAATGGTAATGTTACTTGTGACATCCACTGAAGAAAGAAACCTTGACGAATGGTTTTAGTTTATTGCGCATATTTTCTGCAATAAAACAATTTACAATGTTATTTAAAAGTTTGATTGTATGCATCATTGTATCATGTCAATGTACACTTTATGAAGACGTGAACGACACGGCCAAAAACCAATGAGGGGTTTTCACGGCCTTGTTTTGAGAACTGCTAATAGATGGCGCTGCTGTATCAAGCACTAGGGATGGAACGTTTCACGAGTAGCATGTGAAAAATCATTGTCACACCTGTTATTTTCCTTCGCATAACCTGTTAAAACTCATTCAAATTAAATCACTTTCGGTATTTATCGAAAATCGGTCGCAGTCATTCGGGTCTGCTACCAATCAATCGTCCGCATTTCTTCGGAATTCATCAGGCGTTTTTGTTGGACGTGATTTTTCACTTGTGACATAGCACTAACAAGAATAGGGAGTGTGACATTACGGCATTATAATAAAAAATCATTTGTGTGATTTTTCACATGTGAAATAGCAGTGATAAAAAATAATCATTTGATCTTAAGAAAATGATCTTTATATAACAATCATTTCCATGTCTATCATGGACTTGTGTGTTTTGTCTTTTTCCAAAAGAAAGTGAATTGTAAATGTCAATTGCCGTATCAATCAAAACTTGAATTAGAACAAAATCATTTAAAATTGCATACAAACAGGAGAGTATGTTTAAAAGAGAAGACTAAATCGTGCGTTGTCTCAATGCGAAAACAATGGCAGATACCGTTTTCCTATGGATGGAGTTCGCAAAACGAAATGAATAAGTACAAGCAATTAAACATGTAAACCCTAGTTCGTACTTTTACTCCAAGTCTTCTTTAGGTATATGTTCAGCTCATTTTCGTGTAACTGATTTATCTGTGACGCCATCATATTGGAATAATTACCGTAAGTTATTTTAGCTATATTTTACGTGGGTACTTATAAGTTAGTTTGTGTGGATTAGGTACTTATGTACTTGTAATTTTTCCTCCCAAAAGTTCTTTTTTTAAAAGGTACCTACTGCATGAAGAATATTGAAGAAAACTGCTATATCTTCAGAGTTCGGAACAAAGCTTCTCCAGAACAACCATCAACATCCATTCAAGATACAGTGTATCGATTAGTCGGATTCTACACACGGCTAAAAAATAATACGATCACAAAAGAACATTGATTGCCACATTGCCACACATAAGACAAAACAAAAACGGAGTGAGCATGTTCTCTAGAAATTTTGATGTGGTCTTTGCGATTTTGACGGTTTGGCAAGTTTAGAAATATATTTTTTAGCGGAGCATGTCTCGGGTGCTTGTTTAGACGGCGCCATCTATTACGCTAGTTGAAATTACTTTTTTTTTTAAATCGAGAATGAAAAGCCTTCATTAGAAAATGAGCGGTCAAGGTCAAGTGCAGTGTTGCCAATTTGCGAGGATCGGTAGCTAGCGCGGGGAGAGCTCGGGGAATGACTAAAATCGCGAAATTACGGGGAATCGAGGCCGACTGCTTTTTGTACTGTAGAAGCCTCAATAATGTTACCATCCATTGTAGCTTTAAAGCATACGAAACGAGGAATAGCCAAAACAGGTTGACTCATTAAATTCGAACCGAACTGGATATATGCTTATAGCGAAAGGGAGGTAAAACGATTGTTTAAATTTCAAACAATTTATTAAAAACAAAATTTTGTATAAAACAGTGTTTAATTCTTTAATAATATCGTAGCGGAGAATTTCGAGGACTCGAGCTCAATTTTGCGGGGAATCAAGAAATTTGCATTGGCGAATCAAGTGATGAAAGAAGAGATCAATTGCGAATCATACCCACCTACTCGGGGATTTGTATAATGGTGCATTTTGGTGGCGCCCGGTTAGTTAAAATAATAACTAAAAAATTGTTTTAGAGTATCTTCCGTAACTTATCATGTAGTTATGTACGTATCTGTCCGTTACAACAATGAAGCATAGAATTAGCTTTACCATTTTAAAAATATATCTACCCAAAAAAAATTGTATTGATTATTAGCCCGCCCATATTTAGATTGGAAACAATGGGAACTGATGATTTGGTTTTTAGATGATTTATTATTCAGACATTCAGGCCTAAAACATGATCTATAAAAATGTCAACTGAGGTTAAAAGTTGTCTAGAAGAGATCGCTTTTAGCGATAAGACCGCCCATTGTACCGTTCTTTATTGTATATTTCCTGTGTTATTGTTTTTTTATTTGGTGTTCAACAAAGAGTATATCAATCAATCAATCTATGGGCTCGTCCGCACTAGGGCATATTTGTATCGCAACATTCGCAACATGATTTCGCCACAACACGGCGCGGAATCGTCTGTAATTGTAGAATTTTTTTTAATTGTATCGTAATCATGTTAAGATGTGCCCTAGTGCGGACAAGCCTTTATAGATATGCCCCTATGACAGACGGACAGACAGACAAGCAGCGTAGACTATAGGGTCCCGATAGTCCGGGTACTGAACCCTTGGAAACTCTTATTAAACCGCCTACGTCTTGCAATTTATTATTTCAAAGAAAACTGTTAACCGCGAAATGAAAATGTCTTTCCACGATACCAAAGAGAGTAATGACTTTCCTTTCTATCAAAATGAGATTGTCAATGGATGATCACTTTGTACCAAAATAGATTATTATTAACTCCCGGCGCAAGCCTTTGTCTGCCTGCCTGTCTATATGTCTGTCCGTGACTCCCTTTCCAAAATGGACCGATTTCAGTGTGACTTTTTTATGATGAACAGCTAAAACCACCTCGCAAACACCGGCTGTGTTTGCGTGGTGGTTTTAGCTGTTTTTATAGCCGTGAGCAATGGTTCAACCAGGCCAAAAACCAGTGGTTATGAATTTTTTTTTCATATTTACTCAAGTAATTACAGCATTTGTTGCTTTTTTTTCAAATCTACAAATATTTATTAGACTCAACCACAGATAAATCAACCGTAAGATAATGATCGAAAAACCTTTGACACAAACCATAGATTGTTTCCCAGAAAGATAGATAATGTAAACAGATAGATAGTATAAGCTGAGCCCCTTCGTATTATTTCTACCAGCACCGCAGGTAGTTGACCTTCACATGGGGTAGAGGGTGCATCGAGTTTTTATTCTAACGCGACAAAAAAAACTATTGTAACTTGAACCTTTTGTTCGTGTGTAGGTCGGTGCCTATTTTTGATATAAATTTAAAAGTCTTGTATTCTTTTGGTATTAGTGTTTCGTGGCAAGTTTGAGAAACCGAAAAACTATTTTTTATTCGATTTTTCCCCTGTTCCACCTGTCTCTACTAGTTTATCCAAACTGGAGGTTTAATTATGTACTTATATCAAAAATTAAATTCACTTGCAAGAGAAACTTAAAAATATTAGTATTAAGAATATTTTAGTTTGGCTAATCGTAGAATTTACAAAGTTATACATAAATTAAATTATTATTAATTAAAGTTATCATAATAGAGATTTACACATTTTCTACTGTTATAATAAATTCAAGGAACGCGAATACTTGTCTCATAGACAATGTTTATAGTTTTATACTTATTTTTTTAAAGCGGTCGTAGTTGGACCTAGAAACTTGACACGCTGGATGGCAGAATGTCGAAAGCTTTTGTTTTGAGTAAATTTTAGTACCTACTCTACCTGTAACTTTACATTTCATAAAGTCTTTGTCTGTCCGTGTGTAAGAATTTATATGTTTGTACATTTCAATATCTTAATCTCTTTAAAATCAATAAAGGAACACTCTTATTCCTATATCCAACTCACACTTATCAGATTTTTTTAGAAATGAGATAGGAATGGTCTCCATTTTAGTAGCAGGTACACCTACTTAATACAATTTTATTTATTTAGAGAAGACGATTGTTGATGTTTCTTGGGCATCTTAATCGATTTATTTCAGGCATATATCAGCATCAGGGTTATTTCATGCACCTAGATCAGGCACCAATTCTTCATAAAACGGGTTCACAGGTGTAATAATGCTTGTATGGATTTACCATAATGACCTTTGTGAAGAGAAATAAACGATTATAAATATTATTTGCGACGGCGTCGGCGCGGCATTTTGCCGCGTCGTACGGGCCCACATCTATCATCGAATAATTTGAGTGGGACTTATCAATAAAGTAAAAAAAGGTCTCGTATCATAACCTCATAATATTCGAAGTATGAAGTGCGAACAACTTACTACTTTTCCTCTATAAGCAAACATTTCCACCAAAGAAGAGATAGGATAAAAATGGACCACCCGCAAAAAATTTACTATCGGGAATTATCGAGGGCATCGATTCTCGTTCGTGCGTTACAAAGTAGTCGGGCTGGGTGCTTACAATAATAATATCTCGGCGATTACACGCGAGTCATCGACCTTCGAAAAATCTGACCTGCGCCGCGCGCCACAAGGTTGCGAGCACGCCATCACCACCACGCGCCACTCGTTCTTTACTTGGTTGAATCGAAAAATACTTCGATATTTCTGAATAAAAGATAGGACATTTGCTAACAGAAAGAATATACTAATCATAACATATCTCTTTGTAAGAAAAATAGATAGGAAACAGTTTAGCGATCTATATAACGTTGCAAACAATCTATTTCAGATATTTTATCACACTTATAACATCTATACAAAATTACACTATTACTGGCTGCATATTGCCTCGCTGAATTGCAGTGCTCGTTCGTATTTTTAACTAACTCGATATATTTATTCGAAGGAATTGCGTTGTAAGTGATCGCGTCAATTAGAACTTTCAAAACAAATTGTTGTTTTCGTAACACACTTGCATATTGCGAAATTCTTATCGGACGTTCACACATTTTATCTTATCCCGATTAGTACTCGCGAAGTCGCAAGCTCGCAACCACAATTCCGTCATCATTCAGTGACCTCTGCTGACGGAATCAGCGCCAGCGGGCGGACTCAAGGTGTACAGCATAAATACTAAAGGTTAAACAAAAAACTTGTCTTGGTCGAAAATACCAATATTATAATAATATAAGTTAATAAAATGTCAACAAACTGAAGGTGAACTTTACATGGACTTTACTTAATTAAGTAGGTACTGCTCAGAATCGAAATGAATGTTGCATGCATGCTGTAAGTATTATTTCTTTCAATTTTAGTCGGCACTATGTTTATAAGAGCTGTAGATAAAACACCGAGTAATTGAATATCTCAACATCTTGTACTGTATACACGTGGTCTAAAGTTTGTTGAGTTACTTGCAGCAAATCCTCTAGCGTAACAAAAAGCCAATTTACTTGTGTAAACACGTGAACGAAAAATCTGTGGCCTGCGACTCGTGACAAAAAGCATATAACTTGTGGTGGAGTATCTCTACAATAATTTCTGTCCGTACTACTTAATGGCTTACTTCATTCTTTGTCAAACTTCGTGCTTCGATACGCAGAACATTTTAGTCATAATGACAAGTGATTACTGGACAAATAAGCCGATATACAAGTAGTAATGTTCGTATCGTACAATGAGGTCGTTTGAGGTGAACACTCCTCCAAGGAAAACCGTTGACCCCCTCAACCACATCCGCGTCTATGTAGAGGCACGGTGGGTTTAAAGATTTTTATGCTAAGATATATAATTTATCGGGCACCGTACGTACTGTCCACGGTCAAAACGACCCATCGTTAATCACCATCGTTATTATAACGAGCCTTACCGATTCGAAACGATCACGATTAAATCGAACGGGAATAATAATTTCCAAACTATAAATTACGTTAAACATAACCTGAGATGAGTTCTTCGACTTAGATTTATTGATTTAGCTAAGATATTTTAAGAATAAAACCAATATCCTATAAAGTTCTTGAAAAGACTACATCGTCTAGAACATTGCTTGTGAACCGCTCAAATAGATACGCTATAAACGAAGTCTTTATTTTCCCCAAACACTGAAATGCGATGATTTATTTAACCTCAGATTAATATTTGTAAGCACTATAAATAATTACTCGGAAGAATATCGCGTTTTATTCCAGCAGTTTAGTGTAACGGATAGTGGAAGCGGTTCAATTCCAATCGTTGCTCCTGATAATAGACATGATGCTCGCCATTGCTTGTCAGTGTAGAATGTGGATGACAGAAAGCTCCTATCACTATTGTAGATTTACATTTGACTTTGATTCCATGTGCAAAAAATACAGCTCATCACTTTTGATAGAGTTATTGACTCCACGTTATTATTAATTGCGTAAATGACTGTAGGACCTTGAACCTTGTTAACTGTATCATCGTGCCCAAGCAACCATTAGGCGATTAACACATTTCCAAGTTCAACGATATTTAACATTAGGTACATATTTTATTAGGTAGGGGGGGGGGGGTAGGGTATCTAACCTAGGTAAGTATCTAACTGCCAAACAAAAAGTTTTGATTTCCAATCTCGCATGCTTTGTCTAGATAGAGCTCAGGTAAATGTAATTTTCAAAGGAGATTAAACGGAAAGCCTGCCAAAAGGAATTATCGGAGAAAGAATTCTGTGCATTTTATCAATCCATTTAGCTTGATAAATGCAATTTGTGAACCCCACGGTCTAACAAAGCATTTTAATTTTGCTGAGCACCTGGTTTTATTTCCACTGGCAATTAATTGGCATTAATATGCAGCTATTGTGTCATCAAATAGTTTTAAGTGATATAATAATGTATGTTAGTCACTAAGGTATATATTTATATGGACCGTAGAATTAAGTTTTAACATCTTGTACTTTTCTATTGTTGCCTGAAATAATAATGAATACAAAGTTGATGCGAGCAAGTATTTGTGGAAAATAGGAATCACAAATCTACAGTTCCGTGAAAATATGCCTGTGAGATTATATCGTGGAAATGCTCTGTCCATTCCAATAAGAGAAAATGAGCCTGTTGAATGTGAAGCTCCAGGAAATAAGCCTTAGCAATAGCAGGAAAACATTATATCGACGGGAGTGTAGATAAATGATATGAGAAATAAGAAACGGATAAAAATAAACGGTGAAGAATACTGTTTTAAAGTTTACCGGTTTAATCCAAAACTTAAAAATCGTGCTTTCGCAATGGCTATCCAAGGATCGCGTGAAAATATATGATTCGCAATAAAAACCGTAAAATAATTTAGTGAGTAGCGAGACGTGCGTGAGGACAGCAACGTGAAGTAACTTTCGACTATTTTCGGTAGTTGCGGTTACGAAATGCTTTGCGAAAGCGATTGTTGCGCCATTCGCCACCAAAGAACGAACGTTGATTTTGACAGCCTCTCTTTGAATTTTTATACTATTCATTGGCATTGTAGTTATCTCTTTCATCTTCATTTAGGATGATGACATAAGATATGGCACGATTTTAATGCAATTTTTTTCTATATGTATATAGAAAAAAATTGCATTAAAATCGTACCTACCTGTGTTGAGAAAAGTGATTTACAAATTGAGATAATATTACGTAGCTATATCTCCATCTTATAAATACATATATAAATAAATATAAATATTGCTGGACATTTCACATAGCGCTATCTAGCCCCAAACTAAGCAAAGCTTGTACTATGGGAACCAGATAACTGATAGAATACTTATACTTATACATTTTTTTTTGTAAATACATACTTATAATACATAGAGAAACAACCAGACCCGGAACAAATATCTGTAGATCTTGCAAACATTTGTTCCGCGGCGGGGATCGAACCCGCTACCTCCTGCGTCTCTATCTTACATTCATAGTTTAAATAAACAACACAATTTTCCCAGGCAATCTCTTAAAATAGGTTAACCGTATTTAAATGTTTGATAAGATTAGATATAGAATAATATTAGCGTAATATTATGGGACAGAAACAAGCAGAAGTTTAAAGATTAGAGAGACCGACTCGAGCAAAAAGTCAATAACAGGCAGGATTACTCGAGTGGCCGACTTACCGCTAGGCTCCTTTCAGAGTTACCTATCGCATCGCATTCATGATTCATGCTTCTTTTTACATTTTGCAGAATGTAACCTAACGAGAATGTTCAGCAGGTAGGCAAGTAGGCTGCAAACTAGATAGAGATGACGGTATGCTACATGACTCGGCTGTAGCGTGAACAACAGTTGGTATGGTTGTCGGGAACTGGTTCGTGCGGGGCTGCGGGCCCAGACGAGGGGCGTCATTGACCTGCACCCTCCCTCCGCTCCCTGTCGCGACACCCGCGCGAACTTCACTAAAGCTATTGCAATCTGAATCGAATTCGGCAAAACGGACACTTTTTTGATAGGTCACCTGGTTTCTTACCGACTCAGGCTCACGCCCGCGATGAATTAAGCATTATGTTGGATTAAGGTTTGGACCACGTCAGCAGCGTGAACACATTATATCAATTGATTTATAATGTAGGCTTGGATAGAAGTCAATGCTCCGTCAAAAACTTTTTGTACAGCTTTCCAACAATGAGCAGCATTCGTGGTATTCAAATCGTGACCCACGCCTATAAGTTTCGTTCAATCAAGTTTAAACAATGCGTGCCAATGATTCTTGAACCTTTCGAACATTATTGGGATATAAAAGCTTGAAATATGAAACAATTTTATTGAAATAGACCCCTCGTATTTCGAGAACAAAGAGAGAAGATAAACAGTGGAAACAAAAGGTTTTTCGAAGGTCGGAGAAAATTGAAACAAGTAAACATTTGATCAACACCAGCGTAGTTACTGGGTCAAGTATATTATATATGTATTTATAAATGTTTAGTGAATACACTAACACGTGTAGGGGATTTTTTACAAGTGACATGTGCAACCACTTGTCTAGTTCGGAATGACACAATCGCTTCCAGACTTTTAACTTTTTGGCGTTCATGATTTTTATATTTTAAACTAGAAATAATTGATCGAATGAGATCTCCAAATCAACTTCATACAATGAATCGGTGTTGTATGTATGTTCGTTTGTCCGAGGATAACTTTCAAAGCGTTAAAATCGTTAAATTTGGTAAACTAGTCGTTCGCCCCGAACTGAGATTTCGTGAGTCTACGATAAAAACAAAAATATATTATTCGTACCTAATCTTTGACTGTCAAAATAGTGCCACAAAATAAAAACCAACTAACTTGGCCTACGGTTTCATTCAAATTACAGGTAACGGGAGTTCATGTCAATTGGTTACTCTTTTTCGGCGTACAAATTGCAGTTATTCTAGATTTCAGACTTTGGCCTATATTTGTGATACATAAGCTACACGCATACCAAATTACAGCACTGTGGGGTCACTGGTCTATCCTGTGAATTTTGTCAAAGTTTAGTTTTTATCATGGCTAATAACTCAAAAACTACAAAAACTTTACTAATAGTAAAAACGGGGTCGAAATGTACTAATAAAGACCTTTCATTTGACATTCCACTTGACCAAATAGTCTCATTTTCAGTTTTTTTTTACCCCTCTTGAACCTCAATATCTCAGCAACCGCCCAAAATTATTAGGTCATTGAGTCACACCAAAATTGCCATTATTACCTACCAAATTTATACCAAATTTCACGAGGATCGGATAAACGCTTCGAAAGTTATCCTCGGACAAACAAACATACATACATACACACACCGCCCAAATTGATTTGGAGATCTCGCTTCGCTCGATCAATAAGTAGGTCTGTAATGATGCGATGGTGGGTTTTTTTGAGATATTAAGGTTTAAGGTAAATAAATAAAAGTGAGATAATCAGCTCCAGGTCAAGTGGAACGTCTAATAAAAGGTCTTTGTGTAATTTGTAATTTGAATTAAACTGTGCCAATATATGTTGATACCGCATTTTGTGGATACTATACACTGTTAAGTTTACATGTACTATTACAGAATAGTAAAAGATTTTTAGAGATTCCTAAAAACTGTTTTAATAGGAAATATAAATAAAGAAGCGCGAAGTGAACTGCTAATTGATCGGCATTTTTATTCATCCTCGCGAGATCTCGGTTCGGAGCGAACCACTAGTTATTCTAATTATTTAAAAGCAGTTAATTTTAAAAGTACGTTTAGATTATCATAGTTATTTTATAAATAAATTAATGTAATAATCTCAAGGGCAATGACACACCTTGAGAAAAGGCAGGTGTGTAGAACCCGTAGTAACATAAGTAATCGTAAGTGACCCTTCTTACCCGCTCCCCTCTTTACGTTTAGGATTTTTTCTTTAGTGTATCTACGTAAATCCTTTCTCTTAGAAGCATGTACCAAACAAAGTTGTATTTTAGTAACGTAGATGTAGGTATTTTAATTTTTTTTGTGGTACCTAACCTGCCTAGTCAAGTAAAAATAGCCCAAGGCGACACGAGCAACACGAAGGAGTGGGCGTAAGTAATTTTTCATCTGTGCGGAGCTGTTTTAACAGGTAAATATTTCATCATCTAGATTGGTGAAGATATGTAGATATAGATACCTTGATATAATACCTTATAAGAATACTTAGTTTTTTCAGTATTCAGCGTTTACATACCATTAATATAAATTTGCAAACTTTAGATTGAATACTTATGAGCTTCTCTTTACTTTTCAATACCTGTGTAGCGAGCGAGGCAGCCTCTATCAACTCTGATGGCATTCATTAGATATTTTTAACTCTGACGCAAAAAGAGGTGTTATAATTTTCGAACCGGTCCGTGGCGTTGTACCTAGCTCATAAATCATTTCATAACATAAATGAAAGCTAGTGTTTGTAAGATTGTTCTTTTAATTTGGTGGAAAAAGGGTGGAAATTAGTAGGAACTAGAAAACTTGCTAGAAAAACTTTCGCTTAACTTGGGCAAATCGGCGTTGTATGTACAATGTATGTATGTTTGTTTGTTTGAGGATAACTTTCGAAGCGTTGAACCGATCATCGTGAAATTTGATACATAGGTAGGTAGTGATGGCACGATTTTGGTGTGACTAACTGAGCTAAAAATGTGGGGGGTGTTACATACCTTACCTATTAATACACATTGTAATCTCACATACTCTAGCTATTAGTTCTTACATACCTTACCTATTAATAAACATTGTAAGTAGCTATTAGTAAGGATTAGTAATCTAACGGACGACGAGGACGACGCCAACTCAACAGCATCACATAACTCTCAAAGATCAGGCGATAACGCCCAATCTTTATTCTAAGGGGGGAGGTGTTACATACCTTACCTATTAATAAACATTGTAAGTAGCTATTAGTAAGGATTATTAATCTAAGTTGGTTCTTTCCCAAATTGCTTTGTCAATGACTAATTAGTGTTACATACTTTACTTATTGGTAAACATGAATAATCTAAGTAGATCCTTTCCCAAATTACTTTGTGAATGACTAATTGGTTCTAGAAACATTTACTTAACTCTTACTCATGTATAACTATCTCACGACCCTTTTTAAATACCATTCCTATGACAAATTGCATTGTAAACAGCTCATAGTTCGAAGAACCTATCCTAATTATGATTAGCGATCTCACGATCCTCTAAAGTATAAATACCTTGTGTTAGTTAGAAAATTCATTCATATCGGTTAAGCTGTCACGGCCTCAGAGGCCAACAGCGAGATAAGTCCATTCGAAAAAAAAAAAAAAAAAAAATTCATCAGTTCAATCTCAGCATTCAAACAATTCAGTTCTATTTCAACATTCGAACAATTCAGTTCAATCACAGCATTCAGACAATTCAGTTCAATTTCTACATTCAAACTCGTCATCTCTGTATCTTGTAATAATTCTAAGTCTTATTTCAAATAAAATCATTTTTTTAAAGTAATTGTGCGAATTGCTACTTAACATTTTGGCGCAGCCGGTAGAGGATTCGCAAGTCGCGTAATTAGACGGGGATAACGTTTCTGCGGTACCTGAAGGGTTTAAATCTTCCCTGCCGAACCTGACGACGGCGATGTGCATCCAAGCATTTATATTGTTACTGTGGTAAGTGGCTCAATTACTATATGCTCTAAATCCTAAATCTTTACCTAACTCCTAATTCTAGATCATTCATCTACTCTATTAATTTAATAACAATTTCATAAAAATAACTTGCAATTACCATGTCTAATGAATCTAAAACATTGAAAACTGAATCAAGCATGGAGGTCGATCTCAGAACATTATTTCAAATAATATCAGAATTTGACACTATAAAAACTCCGCAAGTGTATCGCTTCATTCGATCATGCGATGCAGCTTTTAAACTCGCGTCATCTATCCAGAAGCAAATACTTTTGCCATATACATTAAATAAAATCACGGGGCCAGGGTCATCAGACGTTTACATTAAACAATTTGCAACTTGGTACGACCTAAAAGGTTTCCTTATTCAAAAATATTCCCAGACAAAGACTCTAGGACATCTTCAACTGGAGCTACAGTCATTATTTCAAAAGCCCAGTGAGTCCGTCACTGACTATTTTCATAGGGTTGATCTGAGTCGAAATAAACTCATCGAAAAACTGACAACCGAAATTAAAGACGAAACATTACTAGGTCGCGTTGCCACAACCGAAGAGACAGCACTTAACGTCTTTGTAAACGGCTTAAGCTCAGATATAGGTATGATGCTTCGGGTTCGATCAATAACCAACCTCATCGAAGCAGGAAACATCGCTATTCAAGAAGAAAAAATACGAAATATGAATAGCGCCAGGCAAAATCTTTATAAAAACAGTGTCCCATCATTCAACTCACGCTCTAACACGTACATACGTACAAATGACGCTAGGCAAGTTCCAAATAAAAATAATATCCCGCAACAACCTCGCAATCCCATGAAAGTCTGCAACTACTGCAAGCTACCGGGACATCTAATTATAGAATGTCGGAAACGCGCTTATAATAACAATTTTAAGCAAACTCTAAACTCGAATCAACCAGTTCCACAACAACGACCAACACCTCCTGCTAGTCAATAATTTAAACTTATAGGCGGCCGAGGAGACGGGCATTCCCTTGGAAACCGCTTCAACTTGCTACTTCAATGCCCAGCCACAGATGTCGAGCCTCAACTCGAGCCAGTACACGGATGTCGAGGCGGAGGCACTCCAATTAGACATCTAAAAACAAAATCAACTCTAGCTCTTAATCCTAGGAACCACGAGTCGCTTCATTCAGTCCATCGGGGACAAGCGACCATGCTTCCTCTCAGCGAGAGTTGCACAAAGGTGTCACAAAACAGACCAGTCTATCAGAGACAATTTTGTGATGCTAGCACTCAAACTGAACCACTAAATCCAACTCAATCGAAAACTAACCTAAAATCAATGACGAATCAAGTCCTAACTTTAAATCTACTAAATCAACTCAAACAGAGTTCCTAAATCTAACTCAATCGAAGACTAACTCCAAAACCAATTACAAATCAAGTCCTAACTCTAAATCTACCAAATCAACTCAAACCGAGTTCCTAAATCTGACTCAATCAAACACTAACTCCTATTCCAAATCCGAGGACTAACCGACAGGGTAACCAGCCCCAAACTGATGGTCCTATTCCAAATCCGAGGACTAACCGACAGGGTAACCAGCCCCAAACTGACGGTCCTATTCCAAATCTGAGGACTAACCGACAGGGTAACCAGCCCCAAACTGACGGTCCTATTCAAAATCCGAGGACTAACCGACAGGGTAACCAGCCCCAAACTGACGGTCCTATTCCAAATCTGAGGACTAACCGACAGGGTAACCAGCCCCAAACCGACGGTCCCAATCCAAATCCCAAATCAATGCCAATACAAACTCTACTAAATCAAACACGAACTCGAAATCAAATCCTAAATCAAAACCTAAATCGAAATCTAAATCAAACCTAAATCGAAGAACATCCAATCTCCAGACACCATTACTATCTCCTCACTCAATGTGCCTCCAGAAAATCTTCTGCATTGTCAATTCCATATCGAAGGTAAACCGGTCATACAACTCGTTGATACAGGAGCCGCTATTTCAGTCATAAACAGGGCAATGATAGGAACGGCACCTCTAGATGTATCGAACATCGTATCAATCGTAGGTATTTCAAGTAACCAATCCTCAATTCAAAGCTTTGGCACAGCTCAAATATCCCTAGACAATCTCCCTAAATTCAAGTTCCAGGTTGCTAATCTAAATATTCAAGTCGATGGTATGTCAAAATTCAATGTCAACATCTACGTCCATATTCAAACTAAGTTAGCTAACATAAGATAGTTTTAGATATAATATATTATTAGGTTTAGATTAAATCGACATCTTATATTTACAAGGTTTGCCACACAGCAGCCCAAACAACATTCTTATTCTAAAATCTCCTAGATCTAAATTATATTTACAACTTCAATGCTTGTTCCACAATCAAACTCATCATTTGTATTATTATATACAAACTGTATCAAACATTTAATTAAAAATAACAAAATTCTAATTCGATTCTGACCCGTCAATTGTTTTTATTCCAGTGCAACCACAGGAATCGTTGCCCATATAAGTATATCCGATCCTCTTACCTCGCATGCAGGTATATTTTATGAAGAAGAAGGAACAATCTCTGTGTCCGATGAATCTTGGAAACTCATAATTTATAGAGATCTCAAACCTTTATTCATTGCTTTCGATTCTCTAATTCGCCTTTCCAATAACTTTCAAACAACATCGGCTCAATTCCAACATTATCCTAACGTCCAATCCACAAAGTCTTATCTTAATGTAAATTTAAACAAAATCGAATTAAGACTTGCAGAACTCAATATGTACTTAGGAAAATATTATCGTGCTAAAAGAGAACTCTTAGATGGTCTTGGCTCTGTTCTAAAATGGCTTATAGGTACGCCAGATGCGAAAGACGCAAAACGCTATGACGAATGCATCAATCAACTTGAACGGAGTGAAATAGATTTAACCGACCTCATGCAACAGCAACTACAAATAACATCTTCAACTATAATAAACTTTAATGAAACTATCATCAAGATATCTTTTGACGAACAAATTATAAACGAAAATATAAATCGTCTCAATAAGTACCTTAACAAAACAGAAACCCTTATTTTCGATATCAAAGTTAGCGAAGATATTTCGACTATCTCCCTTCAAATCCTAGAGCTTGTGACTAGCTTAGAAAACGAAATCGACGATTGTCTTTCTAGTATTCTTTTTGCTAAATCTAATATAATTCATCCTTCAATTATCAACTCTGAGAAATTATACGAAGAACTACTAAAATCTAACAAAATCAGAACCAACAAAAGGTTAGTCACTTCAGTAACGATCAACAACTTACATTCCATTCTGGATTCCTCTTCTTTGACAGCTTATGTCTACTCAAATCGCCTAGTCTACATTTTAGAATTCCCTCTCGTCATGAATGATCCACTAACACTGTATCCATCCCAATTCAACATCCCAATTCCTCATTCCATTCTACAATCCTTCCCGAGCATATATACTTGGCCACCGATCCTAGTGGGCAATATTATGCGTCAACAAGTTCGCTGGACAACTGCATCATCTTCGGAACCAAAAGAAGAGTCTGCAAAAACCTCGTAGTCTACGAATCAACGGAGCGACCCATCTGTGAGCTACAACTACTTTTCAGTCAAGAAACAACTATTCCTGAAACCTGCATAACGACAACATTCCCTGCAGAAATCCAAACGTTTCAACCACTGAAACACAACAGATGGCTTTACATCCTGAACAATGAAACCAACTGCGTCCTTCATTGCGGTGATGAAGTCTCAAATCATAAACTTTAAGGCTCAGGCATTATCACTCTGCCACAAGGATGTAAACTCTATACTGGCTACAGTACGCTTTCAGCATTCCAATCAATCGAGGAAAACACGACGAATCATGTTATCATTCCCGATATAAGAATGGACGACTGCTTCGAGACATTAAAGAAAATTGAAGCTCCACCACATCTCATACCAATCAAGATTAATGATATGCCACTAGATTCTCTAAACACAATCAAAAGCCACCTCGACAGATATTCGGACGAACTAAAGAAGATTCAAAACAACCACAACACACAATCATTCTTAGAACGAAACAACCCGATCTTCACGTGGTTCTACCTCATGACTGGCATCGCTCTCCTTTCCTATATTTTAATTAAATTATGCAATAGATGTCCAAACAGATTCAATCGAACAAGATCATCAAACGAAAGTGGGTGCATCCAGATCTTCAACCACTGCTTCGACAACTCCCGAAGACAACGCACTCAAATCGCTATCCCAATGAGACACGTGCAGCAGACAACATCAGCTTCCTGCGTAACGGACGACGAGGACGACGCCAACTCAACAGCATCACATAACTCTCAAAGATCAGGCGATAACGCCCAATCTTTATTCTAAGGGGGGAGGTGTTACATACCTTACCTATTAATAAACATTGTAAGTAGCTATTAGTAAGGATTAGTAATCTAAGTTGGTTCTTTCCCAAATTGCTTTGTGAATGACTAATTAGTGTCACGTACTTTACTTATTGGTAAACATGAATAATCTAAGTAGATCCTTTCCCAAATTACTTTGTGAATGACTAATTGGTTCTAGAAACATTTACTTAACTCTTACTCATGTATAACTATCTCACGACCCTTTTTAAATACCATTCCTATGACAAATTGCATTGTAAACAGCTCATAGTTCGAAGAACCTACCCTAATTATGATTAGCGATCCCACGATCCTCTAAAGTATAAATACCTTGTGTTAGTTAGAAAATTCATTCAGTTCAATCTCAGCATTCAAACAATTCAGTTCTATTTCAACATTCGAACAATTCAGTTCAATCTCAGCATTCAGACAATTCAGTTCAATTTCTACATTCAAACTAGTCATCTCTGTATCTTGTAATAATTCTAAGTCTTATTTCAAATAAAATCATTTTTTTAAAGTAATTGTGCGAATTGCTACTTAACAGGGGGTTGTCGAGATAATGGGGTTCAAGATGGGTAAAAAAAATGAAAGTGAGACTATTAGGTCAAATGGGATGTCAAATGAAAGGTCTTCATTAGTAAATTTAGACCCCGTTTTTATTTTTAGTAAAGTCCTTATGGTTTTTGAGTTATTAGCCATAATAAAAACTGAACTTTGACAAAATTCACAGGGTACACCAGTGACCCCACAGTGCTGTAATTTGGTATGCGTGTAGCTTATGTGACACAACTATAGGCAAAAGTCTGAAATCCAGAATAACTGCAATTTGTACCACAAAAAAGTGTAACCACATTACATGAACTCCCGTTACCTGTAATTTGAATGAAGCTGTAGGTCAAGTTAGTTGGTAATTATTTTGTGGCATTATTTTGATAGTGAAAGATTACAAATAATATTTTTTTGTTTTAATTGGAGACTCGCGAGATCTCAGTTGGGGGCGAACCACTAGTTTTACTATGTTTTATGGTATAAATAGGATAAAACACGATAAGCTCAAAAACACAGCTATAACAAAAGGTTCCTTCTAAGCGGTCCATCAAGCACAATCAACTTGTACAATAAAATAATAGAGAAAGGAAATGGCTTATTTTTTGCTTGCCAAGTGCAATAATTGTAAATTATTTGCTGCCGGGGACTAATCTTCCCGAGTTATATTTTTTGTAAGGACTATTGTCCAAAATGGGCGTGGATAGTTCGTACTTCGTAACAGCTGACGAAGCTACAGTACAAAAAAAATACCTCCGGGAGTGCCGACAGAAGTGAAAACTTGAACAATTACGAGATACTTATATGGAAAGGTGTCAGTAACGGTAACGGTAACAGTGTTGCGAGTTCAATGGTTTTTTCCCATCTCAAAAAATGCCCAACGCGCCTAAAGGAGTTTTCACTTCATATACAGCGGTATCGGTAACGGTAACAGTGTCGCGAGTTCAATGGTTTTTTCCCATCTCAAAAAATGCCCAACGCGCCCAAAGAAGTTTTCACTTCAAATAACTAAGCGGTCAAGTTTAATCCCAACTAGCAATTATAGTTACAAGTTTTAATTAACAAAATCGACATTCAAGACTAATTTTAAGTTGAATACCTATTTTCATTTCCAGTTTTAAACCTTTCTCACAAAGAACATTGCCTTTACGCTACAATGCGGTACGTATTGTGCCTAAATTGATAGTACTTACCTTAGTAGGTTGTTACCGACCAGTCGAATGAAATTTGTATACAGGGTTACAGGAAAAATCGTGCTAGATCCGTTAAGGGCGTGGAGTACCCATCATTTCTGACTTATTTCACTATGAAACACCCTACCCTAAACTTAACCCTTTTCGAGATATTCGACTTTTAATTTTTTTATTGAAAATTGCCGATTTTTAGGCTACTAAATTTATTTTTGTTTATTTTGTGTATCTTATTATTATTATTATTAAGTATTGCATTTTTACATGTGTAATAAGATGCTTTAGGACGTCTATCATTAAAATAGTGCATAAGTTAATTGAATAGACCGTAGTAGACAAGTGAAAGTTAAGAAATAAAAAAAAATATTAGAAAGTTTATTTTTCTCTAAGGGATATCTAAAAAAAATATCATGGCAATTGTTCGGCAGATGTTTTTTAAAATATCTACGTTTCATCAGCTATCTAACGAGGTATAATAATCTAGGGTTTTATTCAAATGCATTGAAAAAAATTTAGTTTTATAGGCGACAGTGGAGAAGAAAATTTATACTTAGCCCTAAAAAGTAAAATAAAATAATAGGTAAGCATGAAATGTCATTTAAGGTCAACTCGGCGAAGACCGGCATACTAAATTTAAAACGATACAAATTGTCTTGGTTTGGCTATTCTATAATTTTAAATCCAAATTTGGTTAAACTAGATGTTAGTATATTTAGTTGATCATACAATAAATATGTCAAAATGACAAAGAAACTGTCGGTTCAGAAAATAAACAGCATTTTTTAAAACACGGGAAAATAGACGGATTTGGCTTCCATGTCGGGCTAGACCGTCTAGTGGCAAATTTCTCTACTTTGCGATGGTTAATGTAGCTATAGATACGCACACCTGTATGAATGAATGCGTGTGCAAATAGTAGTTCCTTCCAAATTTCATATTTGTACCCCAAACATAAAAAAATAAGGTTTCATTTCGCTAATTTCGCGAAATTCTGAATTTGTCGGGTAAGACCGGCATACAATGTAATTCCAGGGGTACAAAACCTTAAATAATAACCCACTGCTTTTTAATGAGTAAGAAAAGTTTTATTAAATGATTATATAAAGTTAAAGGCTAAATTAAAAACAAAATGTCCTTATAGTATTAGAACGATGAGATCCAAAATCGTAGGAAAGTACCAACTTTAAAATCTATTCATAAGCAGAACCTAAAATTAGAAACGAAAACTCTCTACTTTTCTTTGAGCATAATATTTTTCGTTTTATTAATGACAACAACCTTATATAAAAATTGAGATAAAAAATCTTTAAAGTGGTAACATTAAAAATAATTGACCCTAACTGTTCGGCTCTGTTTTATTCAATTTATAAACAAAAAAAGTAAAAGTTTTTCCTTTTACGTGGTCCATAATTGTCATGCGAGGTATTTTGTATGTTTTTGATGCATTATAGCCACTCATCCTGCCGCTTTGAACTTCACAATTGCTTCCTTTAATTTCTCTTTCGAATACGATCCTGTTTCCGTTCTTCGAGTATATATTTCCCATGGCTAAAATAAATAAAAACTTTTAAAAATCTTACAAATACTTTTATTTAGTACTTATTACGGTTGGAATAACAAATGCTAAATTACATTAAGTATTAGAAAATTGTATATATAGGTACCTATAGAGATTTTATTATTTTATTAAAGAAAACACCAAATGTTGACAATTTCTGTGTGCGGCGAAGACCGGCATATGACGCTTATTACCCTCCAAGACCTAGACGGTCTTCGCCGCTCCATTATTTTGAAGTTAGTTTTTATGTTCTTCAACCAAAACTTAGTAAAAAACGGGTATAATACCATTATAATTTAATAACCAAATAGATAAATTAATAAAGAATGAACTTACTTGCATCGATCTTTCAAATAATTGATATTTAAGCAGATAAAACTTTTTTTGTTAGCACGTGGTACACTCCGAATGCAAGTTGCTCACCATACTAAATTAACAACCGTTTTTTTTTTCAGTTAAACCTACATATACCGCCATCTATGTCAATAAATAAGAACTTAAATGGTATTATTGTTCCGCTGATTGTATTGCCATCTTCGTATTTCCCGTGGATTAGTTGTAATTCTTGTTGTACGATCTTTCCCGATAGACGGTCTTCGCCGAGTTGACCTTATTAAAGATTTTCACACAACTTTTTCTTATTCTACAGTTCATGTTCAACATGGCCGCCTCTATTTCTGATACATTGTCGCATCCTTCTACGGAGACCAGTCTTTAGCGTGAATGTGTGGATGGGCATTATCTCCAATCATTTGATTTTATTTCACCAATTTCAATATCATAATGTATGTCATTACATTACGTACTTGTGCGTTATTGTAATGTAAAACGCACTTTCTTTTTAATAAGGTAAAACATACGGTTTATCAAGATGCTCCGTCTAAAACGAATGGTACTTTTTTAAATCGTAGCAAAGAGTTTTTATGTCAGAAAAGTGGTCAACATTTTCATCTCACGAGTCTCCCATAAAATCAAAAAATATTATTTGTACCTAATCTTTAACCATCAAAACAGTGCCACGAAATACATAACCAAATAACTTGACCTACAGTTTCATTCAAATTACAGGTAACGTGAGTTCATGTACATTGGTTATACGTTTTTGGGGTATAAATTGAAGTTATTCTGGATTTCAGACTTTTCCCTATATTTGTGTCACTGAAGCTACACGCATACCAAATTTCAGCACTATGGGGTCACTGGTGTACCCTGTGAATTTTGCCAAAGTTCAGTTCTTATTATGGCTAATAACTTAAAAACTACAAGGTTTAAACTAAAAATAAAAATTGGGTCGAAATGTACTCACAAAGACCTTTTATTAGACTTATTAGACTCTTGAACCCAATATCTCAACAACCCCCCCCCCCCATTTTGTCACACCAAAATTGTGCCATCACTACCTATACTATATGTATACCAAATTTCACGATGATCGGATAAACGCCTCGAAAGTTATCCTCGGACAAACAAACATACATACATACATACAACGCCGATTTGTCCAAGTTGATTTAGAGATCTCGCTTCGCTCGATCAATAAAAAACTGCATCTGAATTCGTTTGGAAACTACAATGCTTGCCACACACTGTCACACACATACACAGACAGACAGTAATAGTCCTCAATATTATAACACCCCTCATTTTGCATCGGGGTTAAAAATATGTACCTAATTTAAATTATAAGCGGGAACTTACTTTGTTGGGTCACGTAATCACGTCAGAATCTTTACGCAAACTTCCATTGGGTCAATCTGCAACAAAAAATTAAACAAATATTTAGTTTAAATAAATTTTAAATTCTTATATTATGTCGCATTTAAGGTTGTATAATATTATATTCAAATACCTTCTCTGTAAACCTAGCTGTATGTTTTCCAAACATCTTAAAAATTCAATAAAAACTAAAATTCTGTCAAAATTGACCCAAAGCCTCTAAATGAGAAGTGGTCACCAAATTCCATATAAATATAAATAAAAATATAAATATTGCTGGACATTTCACACAGCGCTAACTAGCCCCAAACTAAGCAGAGCTTGTACTATGGGAACCAGATAACTGATAGAATACTTACATACTTTTTTTTGTAAATACATACTTATAATATATAGAAAAACACCCAGACACGGAACAAATATCTGTAGATCATGCAAACATTTGTTCCGTGGCGGGAATCGAACCCGCTACCTCCTGCGTCTCAGCCGGCTATACGCCCACTGCGCCACGGAGGTCGTCAAATATATATAGGTACATACGGACCGATACATTGTCACCATTTAATAACATTTATAAACCTTGTAGGTAAGTAGTTTTTTTGCCCAACGATGATATGTCAAAAATCTTTTGACATCATACAAAAGGTCCTGACTCCCAATGCCTATCGCTAGCACGTGGCATAAAAACCCTATTTCGTAATAAATACAGTTCATTTACAATGTACACGACCTGGATGATAACGCCCTTTAGCAGTTTACGGTCATAAAAGTTATTTTGCGAACCCTGAAGGGGCTTTTGCAGACGGATGGCGATTGCCGGTCCCTGACAATAATTAGACGGACCGTTTTGCCAATAATCCGCCTTTGTTCCTTTATTTTAATTTATTTATTCACAGAGCAATTAACTAATTGTATTAGAATAATCATACACTGCTAATCAATAAAATTAGCATAGTTAATTCAAAATACAGACCACACTAAAATAAATATTAAAAAATATATTAAATTGGGGAATAAGTGTTGAAAAACGAACTTGGTAGAGTTACAATCACAACAAGCCAACCTAAGGGCAAAATAAATGTAGTAGAGTATTTTAGTTAATATATAGATATTTTGTAGAATATTTTGTATTTTAGCTAATATAGAGTTTAAGTATACTTAATTAAATGAAAACTTAAAACTCATCATAATCGCGTTCTTTTGCGACCTAAGTTTACTTTGCTAAGTATTATAGACACTGTGGGCACTGTGTACAACCCATCGATATATATATATACGCACGCGGTAGAATATATGTCTATGGTACAACCCTACTTCATTATGTACCTACCTACCCAAATAAATGTAGGTACCTATCATTGTCACTTGATTCAATTCAAGACCTTAAAAACATGGACGTGTCAAAATATTGAATGCTTCTTCAATGGGTTAAATCGAACGACATCATGACGTCAGACCATCAGTAAAACTATAAATTCGTCTGTGCCAATTCGTGAACGTTGCTGAGAGCTCGCGGCCGCTAAATACAAAATGGCGGCAGGTGAAAGTGGCTGTGGACGATGGTCGCCGCTCAATCTTACCAACCTGTTTATGTAGTAGGTTAATCGAGTGTGATAACTGTTATGACTATGAGAAAACTTCATGATAGCTAATAAGAGCTTGAGGTCCGTTAGATAAGAAATTTTCAATCTATCGTATCTGGAATCTAAGGTCTACTGGCATAAAGAACCTTGAATATTTTTATTTTTATTGCATAGCTTTTAATATACTAGAAGAATTGGGATCTTAAGTTGTTGCCTCTCAGAGAAAGTGATCAATACGTTTGAAATAAACGCAAAACAAATACTTACTATTTTGAGGACAAAAGCCCAAAGAGTTTAAGTAACAAGAGCTCAAAATCAAACTCAACTTGAAGTCTATTTGAATAAAAGACAGATAGTCTATCGAGAGGAAGCATCAAATTCTTGACCGTGATAGAATTGAGGCCGCGCGGTGATAGCAGTGAGTCTACCCAACCCACTCATTTCGTAACTCGCTCGATCCGGAAGTACTCTCCAGCCAGTATTGCATGCATTGCAATAGTACGAACAATCACGCACTGAATTATGCCCAAAACTCTTCCGTGTTCTGTGAGCACGCATCTATCCAGATGTTTGAAACGTAATGATTAGAACTATGAGTTAGACCCTTCTTGTTCTTGATTTATAGCAAATAGGTTAATTACATGTTTTGCAATAGAACCTTCTTACATACAATCCCTCAGTTTATTGCCAAGACTCTTCCGCGTTGTGAGAGCATTGTACGAAATACCCAGGGCATAAATCATAATGGCTTAAGTCAGACGTTAATACATGCATATTTTCAAATTAGCGACGAGAACTTTCCGCTACATTGTATGTGACATTCATTAGGCCCTTTTAGATATTAAGTAGGAAATGAACCCTCTTACATGAAGGTTCAATTTCCTCTCATATAACCGGGCCCCGTGAGCGTAAACAACACTAATCAACTTAGACCACGATAGAGCCCGCAAAGGCAAGCAAAGAGATCGTTAATAGAATCCCGCCAGCACTTTACTGACTCTACCAGGAACCAAGACTGGTAACTTACGTAATGTGATTTTAAAACGAAATTGTGATTGAAGCGAAAAGTATCAGAACTTTTTAATTCACCGCCAACAAAGCTTTCAGATTGTTTTGAAGGCTCCTCGGTGCTGTTATTTAGTTAGGTTTTTTGAGAGATGAAATAACTTTAGAGTCTAAAGTAGAGAACAGTGACCGAACAAATATCATTGAGGCTAAATGCCGGAAGTGCTCGTCGAACTTCCATATGCCGTCGAGGACGACTCCTAGGTACTTCATCGTTGACGCAGGTCACAACTGCTATAGAAGTTCCACCCACCATTATCGCCGCCCACGCCATTTATTATCAACAGTCCCGAAAAGAAAAAAAATAAAGCTACGATCCTGCCCGTCGCTGGTTGCTGAAGGTTCAATCTAGTTAAATTCAAGTTTCGATCTAATCTTGATGCCTGTCAATGCAATGTTTGGCGTCGACGTTATCAGATCGTCTTTCCATCTAAGAGCATGAGCTTTCCACTTAGTGGGGGGCCTACACTGCGTTTTCCAGTGCGTGGTTGTGCAGTTTTTGTTATTCACATCACACAAAAAAGAAACAAGTTCAGTCTGAAAATAGGCGAGACAAGCCAGGTAACGCGAATTTATTTCATAAATCAGCCAAACTGTCAGTTCTCGCTATGAGTTATAATTTATGAATCATGGAGGCGTAGGCAATCTTCGCCAATTACTGGCCAGCCTTGCCGGCTGAGGATGTGACGTCACGCGATAGCTTTATATCTGTTTCCTTTTAAATTGTGTAGTCTGATAAGCATCGAAATCCTTCTACACACATTTACTTATTTATATTAGGTAACTACTTATCAGCTTTTCTTTGTTGGAGGAGAATGGTGACTAGTGAGGGTAGAAAAGGTCACAAATTAAATCGTGCTGAAAAGACACAAAATAAAAATTTGTCAATTTTATTGTCTCTTCCTCCGCGACCAAGCCAGGAAAGAGAGACAAGAAACAAGGCTGGTTGTTCTTTTTAATTATTACAAGCTTTTTATTAACTTGGTACTATATTATTTAGTTGCAAGATTCCACCCTTGTCCGGGTGGAATCTTGCAACTGAATTTTAAACCTGTTCCCCTCAACCGATTGAGTTGAAATTTGGAATACATATGTAACTTCGGTGACAATGCAATAATATGGTACCATGGAGGTGGTCTCATGATGGAGACGGATACTAGACAACAGAACTTCTGAATGGATTATACTCGTAGTAGGCTACTAGTGCTCATTTGAATCTGCTTGCGGTTCCCATTATAAATTTTATAAAAGCTTGTTTTGTAAAAGTAATTTTTCAACAAAAAACTTATGATGTTTTTACAATACATTGCAATACAAGACATACTTTTACAGTAAATAGGAAGAGTTTTGAACAAAGCAATTTAGAATAAGGAGGAATAAAATGTCTCCTAGGGAATGCATCACATTTTCAAATAGGTATTTGATAAATTTTATACTGATAGTCATAGAATAGTTTTATTAAAAAGTGAGAAACCCTGATATATGTATATAAAACCTAAAAATATATAAAAATAAAATAAAAAATATACCTACATATGTATAAATACTTCTTCCCCTACCTACCCTATTAGTTTATTAAACTAATAAGGAAAAAACTTTGTATTTTGGAGTCTCATTTAAGGAAAATAAATCGATGTCGCCCTATCAACCTGGTGCCGATGATTTGACCTTCCACTGGAAATTCCTTTGTCCAAAATTGATGGAAAACATGCCAAAATATTATAAAAAAATATATGCTCAAATGTTGTGTTAAACAAAATAGCGATCGATCGAAGCTATAAAATAAAATTCCGATAACCCATCGACCTGACTTCGCTCAGGGTAAGTGCGGGCACCGAGACTTAAGTCGGGGTTATTAACCCCGGGCTATCAGCTGACGACATCAGCCCAACCGCAGTGAAATTATCGTCCACGCCATATTCGATCGTTCATTGCCTTACTTTCGTCACGGAAACCATCCACGAAGGGCTTACCTTTGTCAATGTCAGTCATCTATTTCTTTCCATAAATCATTGGCACTTCGATATTTTTGGACTCCATCAAATATTAAGAGTTGTTCCATTCCATTCTGCGTACCTATTATGAGATGAAGTTTTCGGGAATTTATCGTTGCATACACTTTAGATTGATCGGATTTCGAAATGCAAGCGTGAATCACAAAGGTTTCCGGCCACACGTGATATTTTTGGGTGTTTGACCTGCTTGGGAAAAATAATTCTTCGAATTTCAACAGTAATATGATTAATCAAGCGTGCCAACTGCTCTCTCTTAGATATTTTCACATGTATAGAAGTGGCATCGATATAAATCACGTTATATTACTACATTAATCTCGTCCAATCCAGGTTTGTTTACTCTAACATCGGGGTGTCCCATTTTGCTTGAATTTAGCGTCCTTCGTAAACTGTCATTGAAGATCTCATTGAAGTCATGAAGTCTGCATTTGCGCAGGTAATATAGATAGCGCGCAAAATATCACGACCTACTTTGTTGGCATCACTGCCTCGACCGACGCTCGTGCTTGGCATCTTTCTTAAAATAGATTTAATGTCAAGAAAGTATATTAAACGATACCCGTTCATTGGTTGTTTGAAGCCCTGAGATCAAATAGCGCATTGATCATTCTTATACTATTATTGTAGGTTGATACTAAAGCAGGCACTTATTTCTTCTACAATATAATAATCGATTCAGAATCTTATTAGAATCACATAACAATTTAGTTAACGTTTGTTTCCTTAAGTTGGTACCTACCATTTTTTTATTATTTGTCAGTTGTACCTCTGGACAACCACCCAAATGGGCAGTTTGAATGTCTTAGAATTGATTCATTTAGGTACCTTCTTTAGAATTTCCCAACACGATGAATTGCACGATGAATGCAACTCGACACCACATTTTCATCTTCACTTTCTAAGTAACGAGAGTAACACAAAAAGCTGCCTTATGGCTTTATCGCTCCGTAAAACACGTTTTCAAAGTTTTTATGGGCTTCGAACGACGAACAAATGTTTAACAGATTGGACGAATCCATGAGCGCTTAAGTGTCTGGTGACCCAACGCTCGTCAATGATGTTGAAATTTCTCAAGTGGATTCGTAGTGCACGTTTTAAAAACCAGTCCTCGTGAGCCTTGAAGCACTTGGACACTTGCCACGCCCATTAGAAGCAACTGGAAAACTTTTTGCCCAAATTTCAGGCTAAATTGACTCTTTAATGAGATTTTATATTTTGGTTTTTAGGAAAAATCTTGTCTGTATAGAAATGGATGTATTTATATTTACATAAATGAAACTTCAGGTCCAAATCAGACAAAGGCCAGATGTTCACCACTCGATGATTGAGGAATAATAAAGCGACGACGACGTTTCCGCATACGTAACAGCCTTTATCAAGATAATGGCATTGAAACATGTTAACTTGGTAAAGATTTCCTGATTATAAATTGAGCAGACTGTATTCGATACATAACGAAGTATTATTATCCTTTTTTATTCACAGCACCTGCATAGGTAGGTATTTTAAATAATAATACTTAAGTTGGAGAATAATGTCTAACAAGACACTCGACTAGCAGGCATCGACCGCGACGACTCGTCTAACGGTAAGTCTTTCGAGCCACGTTTCTTGGACCAACACAGCCAGACAACTTAAATGACTCCACACTGGGCATTTACAAATAGTTTTTCATTAAATTCACGGCACTGCGATCCGGTTTCTGTACGTAGGTACACGTATGCTATCGCTCTCGCAGAAGTCTCGGCATTTACCTCGCGAGAATCGAAGAGACGACGCCAACTCAGGCACGACGACGACGTAGCGCGATCAGCCCCACTTCACTGTCACCGATCCAACACTCAAATATAGACACCTCGGCGGTGAACCACTGAAGCACGGCTAGTTTTTATAGAGAATTTCAAGAGTTTATAAGCGCATTCGAGGGGAACGCACGAATTAAAAGACGGTTGAATAGCGTGACGGAGCGTCAACACGGCCTCCCGCGGGCAGAGCTCGAGGTAGACTAAGTAGGTTAGGTACTTAGAGCCCCGGACGGGTGGAGGGGGAACGAGGTCTCGTTCGCTCTCGCGGCTATCGCAATCACGTTCGAGTGAGGGCACGAAGATGGCCGAGGTGATCCGTGCCGCGCCGAATGCCGAGCGCCAAGCACCGCTGCGCTGGCCACGGGTGGTAATCCCGCTATCACCGCTCGCTTCGCTAGGACAGCCGGCCGGTGCCACGGGAGATCGCGGGCTTGCACGTGTGTGCAGAGATCTGACCCGTCCTTCCCGGTGCGTTAGCATGCTGTTGCCAGCCACGGACATTGTCCTGTGCTCAGTGCACCTACCTGCTCTATTATTTGTGTCAAATAAAATGTGTAAAGAAGTTATTATCTTTATACTTTTGTCGACTCTCCTTTCAATAACTAGTGGTTCACCCCGAACTGAGCTCTCGCGAGTCTCCCATAATAACAAAAAAAAAATGTTATTTGTAATATTTGACTATCAAAATAGTGCTACGAAATACAAACCAACTAACTTGACCTACAGTTTCATTCAAATTACAGGTAACGGGAGTTTATGTTATTTGGTTTCCTTTTTTGGAGTACAAATTGCAGTTATTCTTGATTTCAGAATTTTGCCTATATCTGTATCACTTAAGCTACACGCATACAAAATTTCAGCACTGTGAGGTCACTGGTATACCATGTGAATTTTGTCAAAGTTTAGTTTTTATTATTACTAATAACTCAAAAGCTGCATAGACTTTACTAAAAACAAAAACGGAGTCGAAATGTACTAACGAACACCTTTGACGTCCCACTTGACCTAATAGTCTCAGTTTCATTTTTTTTTACTTCCTCTTCTACCTTCTCTTGAACCTCAATATCTTAACAGCCCCCCAACATTTTTAGCTTATTTAGTTACACCAAAATTGTGTCATCACTACCTACCTAGGTATGTATCAAATTTCACGATGTTCGGATCAACGCTTCGAAATTTATCCTCGGACAAACAAACATACATACCTACATACAACGCCGATTTGCCCAAGTTGATTTAGAGATCTCGCTTCGCTCGATCAATGATCATCAACACATGCAGGACACTTTAGCTCTCTTCCTGTTAATTATGTGCTCTTCAAGTTATTTAATTCTCATCCCGACTCTACCATTCCGCCTGTATGAAAACTGCGAGGTGGCCCTATCTTGAACTTTCGTTACATAAGCTTTACTTATTCTTTATTAACTTTATTAGTAACAGTTCTACCTAGGTAGTTGGATATTTAATTACGTAGGCTGGTAACATTTTATAATATTCATAAAACAATTAACTGTTAAAGGTTGCCTGGAATAAATCGCTTTCAGCGATAAGGACGCCCATTGTGCTATATGTAAAATTAATTAGTTTTTTTAAGTAGTCCTGGTGTACAATAAAGCATTATTTTATTTTATTCTGTTAGGTATGGTATACATATACAAGGTATTATGTATATGTAATGTAATGATTCTAATTTTGACATAATAGGTATCAGGCCGTAAGTAGGTAGGTATGACAACTTCTGAGGCGAAAAACTTAAATAATTTCATAAGTCTCAAACAACAGTTAATAGTCAATTGATAGTACAGCGATTGCGAAGTTTCGTATTCTCATCTAACAGCGTAAATAACGTTGAAAAACAAATCCGTTATGTAGCAATTTGCACGCAACAAAAACTTGAACATGGAGGAAATTTCTCCGCGCAGTAAGTTTTTGCGCGATACGGTTGAATCGCGTTCCGCGGTATTGCCACTCGTCGGGAAACCTGTCATTATTTAACAGTACGTAGAAAGAGACGCCACTTTCCTTGCATACCTCTGTCCCCGTCTGCACCTAGTGCAAAGCAGGCGAGGCGATGGATCAACTTTCTTCGCTATCGCTCGTTCGGCGCGACTTTCCGATGTCATTGTTCTTTGCACGTGGGAACACGGTTTTTGTTTTTTTTAAGTTTTCATGTGATTTTATCGTATTTCCGAATGACTTCAGTGTTGTTTTGTGTTTGAAATACCTGATTTTCTTGCAATGCTTCTTATACTAGGTATTTAGGTGGTAAAGTCATGAAATAATCTATTTTTTTTCGTTGTTTTATCTTAGTAGGTATTAGATGAGGTAGGACTCCCAACTGTGTGGCACAGTCTATAAAATTTAACTCTGAAAAGAGACACTATCTAATTAGATTCAAATTCTTGAAATTTATATGTTAAGTGCAGTCGTTGAAATCAACAATCCTGAAATTTACACTTACACCAGGTTACACTTACGATCTCGATGGCATTGAATCAGAAGCGAGTTTAAAATTGGCCCGATTAATGAGGCAATACGTGCTAAACTGCAATTAGAAATTTAGAGCATAGTTTGCTCTACTTCTCTATAGTTTTTGGCTATTTCTACGTCTAGATGTGAGTGGAATGAGGGGTAATAACCTCAAAGTACTTACCTAACCGAACCTAACCGGTGCCTAACAACCAATAGTCTGCTTTTTCTTATAGGCTAGTATTATCTGCTACGATAAGCGGGTCATAGCAACTTACGATATGATATCAATTCGATGTTAATCAATAAAGAAACACTTGGTAAAAACTAAAATTCCCCTAAAGGTTAACCCTATAAACCGTATTATGAAAATCCTTATGAAAGTACCTAACTTTTTCTTGCTGCCCTTTTCCCACATAACGCGGGGTCCATCCATCTCTTCTTCAGCCTTCCTGTACTTCTATATCCGTCCACACTCATATCTACCTAACACTCTTTTAGTCACATGATATTCTTATCTCCGCATGAAACTTCCTCTAATTATACTCATTCCTTATCTTATCCATTCTCGTTACCCCACACATCCATCTCAACTTTCGCATTTCCGCCGCGTCCAGTCTTCTTTCATCCGTCCCTTTCGTGGCCCAACACTCAGAACCATACATTACGACAGGTCTTATGATCCTAACTAATTAATAAATTAATTATTGTTTTAATTTTTTTACATACTTGAAACATATTCCAGCCAAATGACCTACTGCAATGAGACAAAAAAAAAACCACCGATATGGTAACCACCATAACAGGCCTAACTTCTTAAATTGCAGGCACATGAGGCGGTGTACACCTGTACGCCTCCAGTTGATGGACGGCGCGGACGGACTGCGCATCATAGGGCACTAAGGTAAGGACAAGTTTCTAAGCGTGACCTACGAGGCAATACTTTGTTATAAGTAGGCGATGGCTTTAACATATCAAACAAGTGGGTCATATGCTTGTTCCACTAGATCGGATAAAAAAAAAAAAATAAAGTGGCACTCCGGGAGTGTCGACAGAAGTGAAAATTTTAACGATTACGTGTGTTTGGGTATATAAAATTTAAAAGCAGACTACACTACAGATATTTATATACAGCGGTGTCGGTAACGGTAACGGCAACAGAGTCACGAGTTCAATGGTTTTTTCCCATCTCAAAAAATGCCCAACGCGCCTAAACAAGTTTTCACATGAGAACGAAACTTGAATTTGACCATTCATTGTAGATCTTTTTATTACAAAAATCCTTACCATCCAAAGTTCGGTCGTCTGGAAGAAATCGCTTCTAAGCGATAAGACCGGCCATTGTACTAGTAGCTTTGTATTTTTATAATATATTATTATGCTTGTTTCTTTTGCGGTGTACAATAAAGTGTTTACATTCATTCATTCATCTTAATTGCGGGCATTGTCCTTCAGTCTTGCTTTGTAATGGAATTAATATTGTGTTATCAACGATCTGATAACAGTATCTCACTGAAATTAACGCTTATATTCACACCATGGACAAGATCTCATCAAGGTCAGTCAGCTTGACAACACGGGTATTCAACTATGTACCTATATAAAGCATTGTGCCACCAGCCCACCACGTGACAGTTTTAATAACTTAGGTATTAGGTATCGACGGGTTACCTAGCTCATCATACAGGATGTCAAATACTTTCTTCCTTTAAATAAAAGTTAAATAAGTGCCTCAGTTTATTTAAAAACAATCTTCTGCAAGACTTCTGGGGTGTAAGTTAATAATATTTACCATTCCGTGAAAAAAAAAGTAAGACAAACGAAAATCGTCTTAGTTAATGGACCATACTACATGCACTATACGATAAATACCCATTTAATATTATATTAATATCGATAGTTTGAAAAAAATATTATTTATAAAACGACATTTGGCTAATTTATTGCAACAACATAGATACAAATGATTATTTATTTTACTTTATTTATTTTACGTTCAACAATTCACACAGCGCTATCTAGCCACAAACTAAGCAGAGCTTGTACTATGGGAACCAGATAACTGATAGAATACTTATACAGGGTTACAGGAAAAATCGTGCTAGATCCGTTAAGGGCGTGGAGTACCCATCATTTCTGACTTATTTCACTATGAAACACCCTACCCTAAACTTAACCCTTTTCGAGATATTCGACTTTTAATTTTTTTATTGAAAATTGCCGATTTTTAGGCTACTAAATTTATTTTTGTTTATTTTGTGTATCTTATTATTATTATTATTGCATTTTTACATGTGTAATAAGATGCTTTAGGACGTCTATCATTAAAATAGTGCATAAGTTAATTGAATAGACCGTAGTAGACAAGTGAAAGTTAAGAAATAAAAAAAAATATTAGAAAGTTTATTTTTCTCTAAGGGATATCTAAAAAAAATATTATGGCAATTGTTCGGCAGATGTTTTTTAAAATATCTACGTTTCATCAGCTATCTAACGAGGTATAATAATCTAGGGTTTTATTCAAATGCATTGAAAAAAATTTAGTTTTATAGGCGACAGTGGAGAAGAAAATTTATACTTAGCCCTAAAAAGTAAAATAAAATAATAGGTAAGCATGAAATGTCATTTATTAAAGATTTTCACACAACTTTTTCTTATTCTACAGTTCATGTTCAACATGGCCGCCTCTATTTCTGATACATTGTCGCATCCTTCTACGGAGACCAGTCTTTACTACTCCAGTGGTTAACGTGGTCCTCATTTTATTGGCTGCATCCACAATCCTTTCTCGTAAGTCTTCCACAGACGAAACTGGATTCGGCTCGCTGTACACAAGACTTTTCATGCACCCCCACACGTGAAAATCCATGGGGGTTAGGTCCGGACTTCTTGCTGGCCATGGCAACGGTCCACCTCGTCCTATCCATTTGTTTGGATAATTTGTGTCCAGCCAGTCTCTGACACTTCTCCTGAAATGGGCAGGGCAGCCATCGTGTTGGAACCACATGTCCCTGATCAGGTTGAGTGGCAGATCATCCAGCAAATCACTTAAGTCTGCTCTCAGGAAATTTTCGTAGCGTTCCCCATTTAGATTATCCGGGAGAAAGTAAGGTCCAATCAAATGATTGGAGATAATGCCCATCCACACATTCACGCTGAATCTTCGTTGGGACCCCTTCACTCTTTTCTTATTGGGATTCCTTAGCTCTTTTGGGGCCCAGTAATGGGCGTTGTGATAGTTAGTTATGCCATCTTTATCAAATTTGGACTCATCCGTCCACAAGATATTTCTTAGAAAATCTGGGTCTTCTACGTCAGCATTTAGCATAAATCTGCAAAAGTCCAATCTTCTCGCGGGGTCTCCTTCTTCAATAACGTGTACCGGCGTGTAATGGTACGGGTATAGGCCAGCAGTATGCACTGTAAACCACACTCTCCATTGCGAAAGTCCCAGATCACGGGCAACAATATTAGTGGAAGTAGTCGGATCCGCTCGAAAGCGTTGCACTATCTCATTGTCCTGTTCTTCGTCATCAATTCGTGGTCTTCCCATGTCTGTATTTCGTCTCAAAACAGAGCCAGTTTCTCGAAGTCTTCGATAGACTCTGTCAAAAACGGCCACATCCGGCACTCGACGACCGGGGTAGCGAGTTATGTATTCGTTGCGAGCTTTTACTTTTTTTCCACGAAATGTAATACAAACCCTAGATTGTTATACCTCGTTAGATAGCTGATGAAACGTAGATATTTTAAAAAACATCTGCCGAACCATTGCCATAATATTTTTTTTAGATATCCCTTAGAGAAAAATAAACTTTCTAATATTTTTTTTTATTTCTTAACTTTCACTTGTCTACTACGGTCTATTCAATTAACTTATGCACTATTTTAATGATTGACGTCCTAAAGCATCTTATTACACATGTAAAAATGCAATAATAATAATAATAAGATACACAAAATAAACAAAAATAAATTTAGTAGCCTAAAAATCGGCAATTTTCAATAAAAAAATTAAAAGTCGAATATCTCGAAAAGGGTTAAGTTTAGGGTAGGGTGTTTCATAGTGAAATAAGTCAGAAATGATGGGTACTCCACGCCCTTAACGGATCTAGCACGATTTTTCCTGTAACCCTGTATACATTTCTTTTTGTAAATGCATACTTATAATATATAGTGAAACAACCAGACCCGGAACAAATATCTGTAGATCATGCAAACATTTGTTCCGCGGCGGGAATCGAACCCGCTACTTCCTGCGTCTCAGCCGGCTATTCGCCCACTGCACCACGGAGGTCGTCGATTATTAGTTAAGAACTTTATGGTTTGAATCTATGGTTGTGAACGCTCTGGAAATCTATTGGAGAGTCCCTATGTTCGGCAGTGGAATGGTTAGGAACATTATTTTCAATAATGCCTAATTCATCTGTAACTACTTTACTAATAATTATAAAAAGGTTTCCAACCTTGTAGGGGGTAATCTCAGAATCTAGAACAGATTGAAAATTATTTCACAGATTATTCACAGAATGAATAGCAAGAATAGAAAATTGGTCGCAATCACATAGCTAGCAACTACGCCACGCGCGTACACTTGCGCATCCCCGCGCCCCACCCCCCTCTCACACACAATACATACACACTCACACACACGCACAAATATACCCTCTCAAACACACACACGCACCCACACACTCGAATGCATCACTTATACGAGTCCCCAATTTTTCATCTTAGTAGTTTTGTAATCCTATAATTTTATAATATTACTTATATTATCTTTTAGCTGTATTTAACAAAAAATTATTTTTTGTTTCTCTGTTCTCATAATAGTCAAAAATGTATACATACTCATTCCTAATTGGAAAATAAAAATATTTGTATTTGTATAACACTATAAATAAAGATGAGAAAAAGTAGCATTATATTATTTCTGTTCGTTGTTTGATTTGACATGTCTTATTTCTAGTTGTTTAATTAATTGTAGTTTCTTCGAACGGCTCAAATTCAAATTGCAGTGCCCTTGTAGGTGCATGTACTTTCCTACTTATTATCTAAGCTGTATAAAATGTAAGCAAAATAAATATGAAATAAATATTTTTTATTTTATTAAAAATCCGAGAGAGGCAGGGGCGGATCAACTAGTCAACAATAAAGTCTTTGAAAGTAGAGTATAGGAACAGAAGTATGAAGACCTCGGATCAATTTGTTCTAAACTTTGACCGGCTTGATCAGAATTCCTCGTACGCGAGCGTCTATGCGTGCGTGCGCGCATGTTTGCGCTCGTTGTACTTCACTTCTGTCCCTATGTATTTTGTGGTTTTAGTTTACACCCGGTATAACGAGGCGGTAGGCAAATGTCTATTTTCTGCTTCTGGAGGGCAGTGCGTGGCATGTAATGAATGATAAATAATCATTTACCTACTATTTGATTGCAATCATTTGCAATCTGCAGTTACTATGAATACGAATTACGAATGAACACAAATTAACACAATGTAGTGCAGTCATTTGGTGCGCAAAAAGGGGGCACATTTGCGCACCTGAAAACTGTACTGTACTGTGTGACTGGTAGGTACCTGAAAAGTTTTACGGGAGTTTTGAAAATAGGTATATTTATAGATTTCGACTTGTTCTTTTCGAATTTTCAGTTCATTTTCGACAGTTTTGTTAAACACGCTACCTATAAATCACTCTCACTAACCCCATGGACTATAAACACTACCCAAGATAATAATACCACAGAATACTAGCGCTACTTTAGTGTTTCCACTGCTGTTAGGCGCGTCGCTCACTGGTAAGTCGAGGCGAGGATGCGGCGGCGTCGCGGCACGGTCGAGACGTGGTCTGTATGTAGAGTCGAGGCGCGGGCGCGGGGGCTATGCTTCCTTCACACATTCTAGTCTATTCAACATGTCATCGTCAGAAGATGAAGACGTACTTGCACTCATACAAGTTATAAATTGAATTGTGAGAAGATTGAACAAAATGGCGAAACACGCGAAACAAAATGACAAAATGGCGGTGCAATCGCATCGCGGTCGGGCACAGCGCCCCCGCCGTTTCCCCACCTCGACACCACGCCGCTTCAAACTAGCCCATGCCGCGACTCTGGTATATGAACGCACTGCCGTTTAATCCTAAAGAAAATGTAGATGCGGCGCGCCGCTTGTGCGCCCGCGCCGCGCCGTAGTTAGCACATCGCTAAGTGGTAACCAATTGTGTTGCCTCTTTTATTGTTTTTAGTTTAATTATGTACCTATCTTTAAGTATTAAGTATTGTTTGTGACGCAAAATAAATATATTCTAGTTCTATTTCTACCAGTTATTTGAACGCAGAACCCAGCCTAAAGCGCGAGCACAGCACCACTAGTGTAGCTGCAACGATTGATCATAATCTTCAACGAAATCTGATTGAAGTCTATTCAATGGACACAGCCTCAAATCTGCGCTTAGCCTTGTGCAACTATTTCGCGAAAGGTCACGGCTGAAATAATCAACTGGCATTGTGTCGACTCTACCGGATTTAGTCCCTAATCACAATGGCGAGTTGCAAGCTAGTTTCCAACGAGGCGATTTGTGACCGTTGCCACGTGCACGCCGCGCGTTAATACAGTACGTAACAAGTATAAATTAAAAAAAAAAAAAAAGTAATTTTCCATTATACAGCTGAGATCTCTTAATCAGAAACTCTTTACAGCAACGCCCTCTGGCGAGTTAACACCATAACACCTATCTAAGAACCATCGTCGATGAATCTCAAACCTTTTACAGAAAACCGTATCTAAATTGGTCGAACCGTTTTGGAGATACTTAGAGATTTATTTATTAAATTAAACAGTTGCTTACAGTTTTAACCAAAGTGCAGACATACTTGTATACATGTATAAAACTTATATATACCTACTTACCCTAAGACAGGGCTTCCCAAACTTATTTGTACTGTGACGCCCTTGAGTACCTACCTACTTTTTTAGAGACATTTTTTTACGACGCCCCTCAACCCAGCTCGTGTTGGTGTTGGCCGGTTGCTAATGAGAAGGATGTGCTTGCATTTCTGAGTATAGCTTTTCAAAAAGAGGCTCCAGTTTGGAAATTGCCACTCTCATTTCTTATTCTACGTCTATTTTTGACCTGTAATTGTTCTTTATTACTGCAACTGAAAAGCCTGTTTCGCAAAAGTACGAAGTCGGTCGACTCGACTCGGTCGCATCGACACACGACACCCCTGGGTGTCGCGACGCACAGTTCGGGAAGCCCTGCCCTAAAAGACACATACTAATAAAACTAAGACTGTCGTTAAATATGTCAACATGTTGGAACTTTTGTAGAAAGTCATTTACCATTTGTCATTAAAATGGGAAAATTCGTTTTTTGTACACACACGTAAACAAACAAACAACCTCTCACCTTGAACGGATACACCTTCTCCGTTCCGTGGTGGATAAAAATTATACGTTACACTTACAAGTGTTTTCTATAATATGACTGTCTGAAGTGTGGTGGAGCGCGCGTGTTAACGCATTGTACCAACGGTGTGCACGTTCGGCCAAGCCAACAATCAGCAGTTCAGAGGCTACCATTTATCAAGCTTGCTTGGTCTTAGAAGAACGTCACGAAATAACCCTTGACCTGGGCGCTAGTGTTTTTATGCTTAGATCGCAAAATTAATTTACAATCTTAATTTTATCTGTTAAGAGCGAGTCTGACACGCGCACCGTGAGTTCGGTAATTTTTTTTTTGTGATTTATATTAGGTACATAACTACAAATTAACGATTATCGGTTTTTTTTCCTTTACATGTGCTGTGAGACCTTGCTTCTTAGCATATTTCATGTCAACGGGAAGTACCTACTTACCTTTTAGGTTTAGATTTATTTGCGAGTGTCAAAATATGCGGCTTAAATAGGCGTATTTTTTGATTGCGTTGTCATAGAAACTTGATTTTTTTTACAGCTTTGGACCTCCATGCGTCCCTGAGAAAAAGGGCCTTAACAGACTGACTGACAACCTAGTGATCCTTTAAACTTTAAAGTATAAGGGTTCCTCTTTTCCTGTTGAGGTACCTACGCGCGGACGGAACGATAGACGGACAAAGTCACACCGAAAGGACACCAAAGAGTTTACCAGTTTGGTCCAGAACACTTAAGCCCAGGAAAATCTAATAAAAAAAGTATCTTTGATTGTGGGTTCCCTGGCCTTCATAAAGATAAACAAACGTACGGTGCGCAGGCGCCGACTCACGCGCAACGCTAACCCAATTCCAGCCGGTATCGGCTTTCACAACGCGTTGCATCACCGCGACACGCGCTCCATCTACATTTGAGATGCGAACTTGTCGCCTTTATATTATCGTTGAATCAACTTGAATCACAGGAAATTATCTCTAGTACCTAGTCACTACTTATTAGAGATTTTCCAGTATTGATTGTGCGCCCCAGATGACCCATAAAATTCCAATGAGTAAAGGGGTTTGAACATTTTTGTATAGAGGCTGTCCTAGTCCTTGATTCGCCTTGTTTTTTTTATATCTTTTTAAATATTTTCATAATTTTCAAACGTAGGTAATTGGACATATCATGCAAATTTATCACTTTGCAATCTTTATGTCCATAATTAAAGAATATGCCATTTTTCGTTCGTCTATTATGTCCCCAATCCAAAAGTATCAAGTGAGTATACTCGTACAACTTTCATAGTGCGACGCGATGTTGAAATAAGTTTTTTGTTGAAAAATTACTTTTTCAAAACATGCTTATATAAAATTCATAATCGGAACCGCAAGCAGATTCAAATGAGCCCAAACACTAGGTAGCCTACTATAATCCATTCAGAAGTTCCGTTGTCTAACATCCGTCTCCACCATGAGACCACTTCCATGGTACCATATTATTGCATCGTCACCAAAGTAACATATATCTTCCAAATTTCAGCTCAATCGGTTGAGGGGAACGGGTTTAAAATTCAGTTGCAAGATTCCACCCGGAAAAACATACATACATTGCAAGTTAATAAAAAGCTTGTAAAAAACAAAAAAATAGCGGATCGGAGCCTATTCCAAAAGTTTTGAAATCCCTTTGCTTGATTTTGACGTAATTAATTAATGGATGATTTCAACTTTTAAAGGACTGTTTCATAGGCTTTTAAATTTTCTGATAAGTTATATTACAGGGATACCTACCAGTTTCATTTTTAAAGATAAACGTCATGAACTGGAAGTAGAAAGACGTTTAATTTTAGACATAATATATAAAAGCAGAAACAAAACAATAAAAGTATTTTTAGATGTATTATGTAAATATTTACATACTACATTTTATACACAATCAATAGGTAGGTATATACAGTCAAAACCGTTTATAACGACATCGAGGGGACCGTACAGTTGCCGACGTTATATCCGATAGTCGTTTTAAGCAATACAGTCATATAAATATACAATGGAAGGGACCATACAATCTGGCTGTAATAACCGATAGGTCGTTGTAAACGATGTCGTTATAAACGGTTTTGACTGTATTATTTTATGGGTTCTGTTTATGTATGTTTTATGTATACTTAAAGGTACTCTTACACCGCCGTCTTTTGATTTTTATTTATCCTGCCCATCCAAAGGTTGTTTGGAAGAGATCGCTTTTAGCGATAAGATCGCCCATTGTACCGTTATTTATTGTTTATTTCCTTTGTTACTGTATTTTTGTTTGGTGTGCAATAAAGAGTATTTCATTCATTCATTCATATTTGTACAATCAATGCTTACTCTCATCTCAGACGACTATAACTCTACACCAGTGATATTAAACTTGGAGAATTCACGAGATGAGCATTGTTATTCCGGCAGCATGCCTCAACCGAGACGCTGACATGGCTTTGACCCATCGCATTTGGGTCAAGAGAAATCGATTTATAACCTCCAGCCTGCCACATAAATTATGTAGGGACCTAATAGAGGATCGAAGCTTAAGCTTGGCTGAAGAGTGTAGTATACCGTGATAATGGAAATTTATCTTTGCCTCTGTAAAAAACGATCAGAATATATTTTTACATCTAAAAGACAGTAATACAACCCTATGGTTTCCGCTGAAATTACAGGCACATGAGGCTTTACACCTGCATGCCTCAAGTTGATGGACGCAGAGTAAGTAGTTCATCGTAGTGCACGTTCACAAGGTGTGTGAGGTCACGAGGCAAAGCTTTGTTATAGACGAAAATATTTTTGTGTTTTATTGTTTGTTTTGTGTGTGGCGTCGTAATTCGTAGCTCCTTGGTCATTATTGATGCCACTGATGTACCGATTGAAATAAGATTTTTAATCAAATTAGAGCAGTGAAATTAGGAGCAGACGTTTTAATCAAAATTTTCGATTAGATTAAAAAATCTCTTAGAGTAAGTAACTTAATGCAGTAGGACCAAGAAAGAACCAGTGATTGATCACACCAAAAACCAGAATTTACCCACATAACTTTTTCTCCGCTCTCCTCTACCAAGCGTAACTAAATAATATAGATAAGAGTGAAAACAACAGAGATTGGCACGATCACAGAAGATAAGGTACCTACTGATTTTTTTATCTTTTTTCCTCTTCTACTCTACTCTATCACACTTAGAATTTTTTGGAACCGAAACTTGAAACATTATTTTCAGTTTATTTCTTATTAGGAACAAGCATCCGCCAGCGGCTTCGCACGTGTGATTTTTTAATAAAATCATAACCCCTCCTTTTCCGCAGACGGGTAAAAAGAAGCCTATGTCTCAATCCCAGTCATAATCTATCTAGGTATAAACCTTACCTACCCATCGAAATCGGTCCAGCCGCTTAGCTGTGAAAACGTAACAAACAGACAGACAGAGAGACAGGCAGACATCTCCCTCTGCTCGTAGGGGGCGTCCATTAATTACGTGAGACATTTTTGACGATTTTTTGCCGCCCCCCTCCCCCCTGGTAAGATGTCGCGAGATTTGTTTCGACCTCCTCCCCCTTCCGTTTATCTCACGTGAGATTTTTCAAAATTTGTATTTATAGGGTAAATGCGTTGGACTTAAACACAATTGGCTTCATTATTTCAAGATTGCTTCTCTCGTAATCTAGATTTACAGTAACAAAATTATAAAAAAATAATTACTAGCCGAGACCCCCCGCTAACCCCCACGTGAGATTGGACGAGATTCGGCTAGACCCCTTCCCCCCCTGAACACCTCACGTAATTAATGGACGGCCCCTGACAGAGTTACTTTTATAATATTACTAGAATAGTAGATTTCCTTCCATTATCTTTCTTCAGCCATCCTCTCAGAGAGGAAGTAATAAAAACAAATAAGACAGAAGGTCGCTCGAATTGCGGCAAGGTCAGTGAGCGAGGTCAACTACACGTTACCTAGCAACATCGAGACCGCCTTGTTGTGACGGTATATATACCGCCACATATATAGGTATGAGTTAGTTAGTTTAGTGAGGGTCTTCTATTCTATACCTAACTTAAATGCTTAGACTAAGTAGTCCCTGTCATCATCATTATTATCAACCATAGTACGGCCATTTTATATAAGTCAAAAGAAGCCCATTTACTGTCTGAGTTTGATGTTACAAACTCAAAATAGGTACAGACACACTTTCTTTAATTTTACTTTCTAAGTTCTTTCTTGCCGAGGTTACAAAATGCACCTTTTTACAGTCCTCTTCGGTTTTTATCATTTTGTTTGCATGTGTAACTACAATTAATAAAAAAGAAGATGCTGTTATGTAGGTTATATATATTAGGATATATTTTTTATATATATTATATATTTTACAAAACAACTACCAAAGTAAATTTTTGAAATGAAAACTTCTTTAGGCGCGTTGGGCATTTCTTGAGATGGGAAAAAACCATTGAACTCGCGACACTGTAACCGTTGTCGTCTAGAACGGTGTCGTTCTAGACGATTCAAAAAATATTTCCTGACGATTAAAAAAATACACATGTAATTGTTCAAGTTTTCACTTCTGTCGGCACTCCCGGAGTGCGTTAGCATCCTATGCCGGAGTGCCACTTTTTTTTTGCCACTTACAGACGGAAAGACCGGCGTCATCTTATAACACACCTCTTTTTGCTTTGGGTGTTTAAAATATCTTGGAATAAGTACGTGTAGGTATGTGTGTATTTATTTATTGGTTTACCTTCCGACAAGGCCATTGCACGACGACATTGAATCAATATTCGATTATGCATTACGATGCTGTTTCTCATCACAATCACAAAATCATTCTTATCTTTGTCGACGAGTCTGGCGGTGGTAGGTAGCAGTAATTTGCCAGGGATTTTAAAATGGCACCAAATTAAATTTTTACTAAACGTGTCTGACCGTTGACCGTATTTCTCTATGGTCTGGCACATTCTAGTAGTCTATGGTCTGATCTCCCTTACTCAAGACAGTGACAGTCATGACAAAGGAATAGCTAAAGGTGGGTTTTTCTTTCCTGAAATCTTATGTCACATAGGTAACAAATATTGTAAGTATAGAGAAGTACTAATGCTAGCTACACACGTCAGTCAACGATTTATTTGCGCAAGTCAGGCTTGCACAAGGCTTGCGCAAAGAAATCGTTACATGTTTGGGCTCTTTAATAGACTGTATGTTTTTATTTCTCTTTTTTATTCCTCAAATGCCAGACAAAGAGAATATAAGCTAAGACTGCTTTTTGGATGACATCAGATTTTTTCAAATTATTTTAGGTTTCGGCGTAGAAAATGAAGATCATGATTAATTTAATTGTAATGCAAACTACCTCCAAGACAAATTATTAAGAGATGAAACGAAATGATTGGACTAGGCATGAGTCATTGGGTTTTAGTAGACGTGACAAAGGCGTAGTATTATCTAACCATGGTAGAGTCACGTGGTAGAGCTTTCTGATTAGACATAACTACTTAGGTCAGCGAATCTGAACTGGTGTTTTGGACTTGGTCTGATACACTTTATTTGGACACAACTAAAGGTATAAAGCCTAATTACTAACATTATGTGCCTTATCTCCAATGATATTATTTTATCTCAATACTTAGGTATCTAATACGGTACCACATTTTAAACCACGTGCGTTTTTTGTGCACAAGCACGACACGTATTTCCACCTTTTTGAGGCACGTGCATGTTCATGTTAAAAGTTTGGTGTAGTACCTACTAGGACCCGGTAAACAAAGATGTTAAAAGTAGAATGTTGCAAACGTTTTTCCGCAAACAGAAGTCTCGTGTACGGTGTAGGTCACCTTGACCTTGTTGCGAACTGTTTCTTAATCTGTTTTTGTATAAAACGAGAGGTTTTAATCTCCAATTCGCCAACGGTGGAAATAAAAACGGACTGAGGATGAACTCCGAAAAGGAGCACCAGAACGCAGAGAGCCGAACGCGGGAAACAAAGACAATGTTCCCTGAAAAGAATTAAAAAACAGCAATAACCCTGTGAAAAATTAAACGCAAGGATGGTGGGAATCATCCCAGGACACTGCAAACTTAAACATCACCTCTTGAAGACCCGGGCCACGGGCAGTGGGCTTTGTCGCGGATGTCTTCAGGACGTGATGCTTTACTGTACGGCCACAAGCGGTGTCGAACTAAAAACGGGTCTGCAGGAGCTCATCGAATCCTCATCCGCTAACACCACAACAACATCTATGGGGATCTTTGAAAGCTGCACCCATCAAGCCAAAGTCGTGCTCCGTTACTTCAAGGAGCTAGGATGAGTGGGGTCAGGTTAGAAGGGGGGTAATACACCCCAATCCACTTCCGTGCAGAACTTATTCACCACACCCTAGAATTAAAATTGGAGAGGTTTTAAATGATTGTACCTCTTGCTTCTTATAGTTCATCTATGCTCCTCATGTCACCTATAAATTCGAAAAAAGACTTACCTACCTACTTTAAGTTGTTTTTTTTTTGTCTTCTTAAACAATGACATACACCAGCCAGACAGACGCATAACAGTTGCCTACTGTATTGTAGAGCGTCGAATCACAGGTCTTACGATAAGCAAAGTTTATTTATTATCACGAAGCGATAGCTCTGTTGTAGGTAGATACTTAAACAAAACTATCATTCCCATAGTGCAGTTTTTTAACTATAAACGTTAGACTTTATCTTCCGAAATTTCGAAAGTAAACAAATAATTCTTTCGTCTGGGACTCTGGGGATCTAAAGTGAATCATCTTAATGTTTCAGCAGCTTTATACGCAGATTATGTTGTGCCATCCAACATAATTAATCGTATCTTAGATGAACTGAATATTTTGTAACAACGGTAAAAATATACCAGTCCTACTTTTATACAGGGGAGGTACCCTAAAAAACAAGTATTTACAGATTTTTTTCATAACTAACTAGGCGTTACTAAAATATACCTATCATCATGACAATTTCGGGCTTACAACACTAATAATCTACGAGTAATATGACTGTAACTGGGCAGGCAGACAGATAGACGGACATGGCAAACCTATAAGGGTTCGTAGTTCGACTACGCAACGCTAAAAATTTCAAGTTATTAAAGTTCACTCAAGCATTGTAGTAGGTTTTAAATCCCCAGAATATCTGGATGATATGATACCCACTCACTTCATACTTCGCAATGAAGTCTGCATTATCCTTCGCAGTGACCTAGATACGTCGTGACTAGAAAAATACCCTGCTCATTTTACAGTCTGCGACAAAAGGTTGTTGGAACTTGGAAATGAGTTTTGGAGTCAGGGAATTTGTTGTCTTTAGATACATGACCAAATCGGTTGCTCCGGAATTCTATAGTTCCCTATATTCTATAGTCCCATGTTCTGCTTATTTGAATGTTTATTAAGACACAAGACAAATTCTTGAACGAAGATCGCAATTTTGTTAACAAGTATGCTGGTTCCAAAAATGTATAAATTAAGCTTTTTAATGTAATGCCGATCTTATCTCCAATTTGATACTGAAGATATCTTTTAAAAGTGGAGCTACGTCTCAACGAAAACAACGATTACGGCAATATACGAGAGGGAGAGATTATTTCTCTCTCTACTTCTTAAACAACTTTCTATCGGGCAACTTCACGTAATCAACCCACTCACATTATACCTACACAAGCATTGTCTTCACAGCGAAGCTAGATAAAATCTGTAATCAAATCAATTTTAAATGAAACTTAAATAGATTGTTCCGCTGTCCTCATTACTCTATCATTGTAAGTTGAGCGAGACAGCAACACGTTTTCTCTTTCTTAATTATTTTAGGCTAGGAGTAAATGGACTGCTTGAGCAGTAGCGATTGCACGGAAGTGGTATGCAATTTTTACCTAGACTGAAAAATTTGTTACTCTTCTTATTACTCACTTAAATATTTACCTGGTAGACGCAGTTCCACACAGCTTACATTTAGCAATTTGGTCAGTTTATCTTTATTCATAGTAATGCATAAAGATAAACTGACCAAATTGCTGAATTGGCAGGTGCAATACTTTATTTATACTTGAGGACCTCAAGTACTATTAGAACTGCAAGAATACGTGCTGATAAACTTATACCTATATTATCTACATAATATACTTCGGTAGCGACTGCTTGAGAAGTTCATGTACGCACTCCGCTTGCAGTTCGTTTAATTCTGGCCTAACACTCGCAGGCCGTGGTGTAGGTTGCGCAAGCTCTGAAGCCAGTTGACTGCGCGAGGCCACTTCGGCCTCATTTTAGACAGGTCCGCAAATGTCAGGATCAAGGGCGAATCACTAGCCAAGCAAGAATATGTATAATTCTTCGTAATAATACTGATCAGGAGCGATTAAATACGACTCCCGTAGCGGAGTCACTGTGACTGCTTTAGCTGTTTATGTATGTAGGTCGTTTACTCCCTGCTTAATATTCGCAGGTCATGGTACCTTAAGGTTGCGCTAGCACTAGAAGAGCAGTCTGCACGGAAGTATCAAGATAAAATCAAAACAGTAAGTTTGAAATTGAATTGTATAGGTAATATTTTATCATATTCTTAGTTATTTAAGTTTTAAGTTAAGACCATTAACTTACAGTAAATTTTATTTTAAAGTTGATACACTTACGGAATAATCTTAAGATTTATAAAATCATCCAAAATCAAGAGGGTTGCGGGTTTAAATCCCGATCAGTTCGTTATTTTTGGGATGATTTTAAAAATCTTAATAAGTAACACTTTTAAAACTGTTGACAGCGGCTGCTTAAACAGTTTAGGTATGCAGTCCACTTATTCCCGGCCTTATATTCGCAAGCCGTGGTAGTTAGCTGCAGGTTGCGCAAGTTTGTCGACTGCGAGGCCACTTCGGCCTCATTTTAGTTAGGCAAATGTCAGGATCAAGGGCGAATCGTGATTCAAGTATAAATTCATATCCTCATGTTTTACATTCAGGGCTAGATAAACTTACTTGTAGAAACAGGTATATTGGTTTCCTGGATTTCTCACGTCGTGTCTCATTTGCCATACATAACATAAAAATATACAAATGTAAGTAAAACTGTGGGTAGTATTGTATAATAGTTTCCCTTGAATCGGAAAACCTTGCCAAAGGATTTCTTAGATTAGGTACTTAGGATTAGGAGTTCCACGATGGGCTGGGGTGTCTACAAGTATGACTTTTAAGAGAATTTACGTTAGTTTTAGTTGAGTTCCTTCTGAAAGGGCTCGCCCGGGGAAGTACTGCCACCATACCTATTTCTGTCGCCAAGCAGTATTGCTGTGTTTCGGTATGAAGGGTGTGGTTTCCGGTGAAATTACAGGCACATGAGGCTTTACACCTGTATGCCTCTAGTTGATGGACGCAGGGCAGTGCATCGTAGGGCACGTTTCTAAGGTGCGTGACAGTACTTTGCTATGGGCGATGGTTACCACTTAACATCAGGTGGGCCATGTGTTTGTTCCAAAGTATCATAGTTTGTCGTATCACTTGTTATTTCATGTTTAGCAGACGTTACGTTGGTGAATGGTAACTGAATGCCTAAAAATATGCGACAGAAAGTTGACAATAGGTTCTATATAACCAGCTGACCCGCCCGCGGCTTCGCACGGGTGGTTTTTCAATAAAAGATTATACCCTCATTTTGCGCAGTTGGCTAAAAAGTAGCCTATGTCCTTTCCCAGGATATAATCTATCTCCTTGCAAAATTTCATTACGATCCGTTCAGCCGTGTAAAGGTAACAAACAAACTAAGAAACAAACAGATTTATGCATGTATTATACATATAAACCTTCCTCTTGAATCACTCTATCTATTGCTGAAAACTGCATTAAAATCCATTTAGTAGTTTAAAAGATCTAAGAGAACAGATAGCGGAAGCGACTTCATTTTGTACTATGTAAAGATTACGAGCATTGGGGTACGTATAGGAGTTTCCCCAGCTATGTCCAAGGGACAAATCAGTGCGTCTTATACGCACGCAACACGTAGTGTTCGTAAATAAAAATAATTTATTAAAAAACAATTTGATTTAATTAAGTAAAGCCAAAACAGAACAACTCAATTTCAAACATAAAAGTTTAATAAAAATCAAAACAAACACTCGTACGTTATGTAAAGTAACTATAACAGAGTTTAAAACACTTTTGACTAAAACTCTAGATAGATATCTAGATAGTATCCTGCTTTATTTACAACCAACTAATTCTCAAATTCATAAATATTACTTAAATTATATTTATAGCAATAGCACCCATTAAATGCCATTTTCAATATTCGATTTATCTATGTTCCTGGATTCCTGGAAAAAAGGGAAAAGGAAATCTATCTTTAAAAATCTAGTTTTAAAATCTGCGGGCCGGTAGCAAAAGCCGGTATCAATGTTGCTTACTGATCGTATAACATATCAAATATTGGAACAGGCGGTAAGTTATGTAAGTATGTAGAGCCACAGAGTGTAATACTCTACGTACAAATAATAATAATAAATAAGGCTGGACATTTCACACAGCACTGTCTAGCCCCAAACTAAGCAATCTTGTACGATTTTTCTTGATTTTTGAGATGGTTTTAAAAATCTTGGAATTTTCCGTATGTGTACGGATAACACTATAAAAATAAAAATACTAATCGAAATATCTGTAGATCATACAAACATTGGTTCCGCGGCGGGAATCGAACCCTCTCAGGAAAATAGGATAGTAAGAGAATTGTTAGCACTCTCCCTAACCTGAAATGTGTCCCGGAATATAACTCTTTTTACGGTTAAGCTCATCTTTTTAAATGTCCTGTATTTCTGTCTTGTATTATATATTTTCTTCTGTACTAAGTTTTTATTACATCCGAAGGTTGTTTGGAAGAGATCGCTTTCTTTAGCGATAAGACCGCCCATTATGCATTAACCTGTTTCTCATTTTGTTGTATCTAAGGTTTATTAAAGAATTTTCATACATGTATAATTTTTAAGTACGATAAAACTTGATCCCTGCTACAGTAATCATCTTTATTCAATCCTTGTTTGGGTTTTGACTGATTTTTGCTTATATCAACTGTTCTAGCTAACATATCGTATACAAACTATTTCTTTCAGAAATAGATGCAACGATTGTCGAGCTTTGATATCTCATCATCATCATATCAGCCATTGTGCGGCCTGCACACAACCGCTCCCAGTAACCTGTATCAGGGCGGCTTTCCAACTGTTGGTGGGCCATCCTACGCTGCGCTTTTCAATGCGTGCTTTCTTACTTTGATATCTAACATTCTTGATTCTTCCCGTTGTAAGCAATAACATACGGTAGTATTAAATAACATGTTCTACAAGTAATAAGTTGTTTTATAAACGCAGGTACCTACGTATTTTCGTTTAGTATGATCAGGGACATAAGTTGATTATCAATTTGAGGCTATTGATAACAGAATGGTGGCCAAGAGATGATTGTAGACTAAAAGGCGGGCCACCCACCGGGTTGTCAAATGATATCAACGCGGCTAAGAATGGACGAGACTCGCAGTTGCAGAGGACCGGAGAGAACGGCACGGCGCCGGCGCGGCGTAATAACGGGGAAACCTAAACCCTGAGGGCACAGACTGGCGCTGTGATAATATGGAATTATACAAAAAATAGCGTTTTTCAAGGGAAGAAACATGTGTAATAATCATCTCGCTAATTTCGAACCTGACGTGACAAGAGCCTGTAGCACAATTGGCAGTGCATCCTTGTATCAAGAGGAAGGTTGCGGGTTCAAGTCCCGCCCAGCTCGAGGGCTTTTGAGATGGTTTTAAAAATCTAAGATGTGTTTTTGGCACGGTAAGGTAGAGCGTAGAGAACTAGAATGAGTTTTAAAATCGATTGGTCATGCTTGTTAGAACTGCTACTTCCAGTTTTCTTGTGGTTTAGAGACCTCAATTTGTTAATGAACTGAAGTCACTGAATATACATGGGTTTCCAGTTTGAATACATTTGCGCGACGAGACCTGTAGCGAGGCAAACAGCGTGTATAGCTCTACGTACGTACGTTCGTCATTCGTGCGTGTGGCTTATAGTTTAAGCGCTAGTTTGTAAATGCAGAAGTATTGGCAATCGGTCCTTTTCATCGACGAACGACGAAACTGACGAGCGCGTAATAGCAGTCATCAGTCAATTTTTCCAGACCGGGGCAGAAACTTGATATGTCGCAATTTATTATTTTTTAAATACATTATAGGCTTGCGTTTGACCACGATCTCACCTGATGGCGCGCGATGATGCAGTCTACGATGGTACACGCTTGCCTAGAAGAAAACTATTCACTCGCGACTTATAGACACCCAGGTTATAGCTATCAGGAAACACAGACTCTGGCAAGGCGTTCTACGCGTCGAAGAGAATCGCTTTGTGCGAATGGAAGGTATTTCTACCATATGGCCAATGTGGCCTTGATGTGAGGGTTAAAGTTTGAAGCGTTCCAAATCAAATGAACAGCTAGGTGAACTATGCAGGTGAATGCCAAGCGCTTTTTAAAAACAAGTTTTTTTTCCCATCCGAAGTTTTAAAAAAAGAATTAGCGCCCGAGGCAGGTGCCCCGGTTTGCCCCCCCCCCCGCCCCAATTAAGCTAAAAAATACAATGACACATCACATTAGGCTAATCGCCATCATAAATTGCATTAATGGACAAAGCATATCTCAATTTTCTGAATATAATCTACTTGAGCTCTACAAAATACAACTAGTATTCAGACGATAAATGCATAATATAATTATACCCATAAAATATAAGGATAATATGCACACGACCTTATGATGTAGGTAAACTGAGAGGGTAATAAATAAAACTAACCTTACATTAGTTCTAATTACCCGGGTTTATGGGTAAGTTGAGAGTAAAGTTAATTAAAACTGTGAAGTCTATAGATACTACATGCGTTAACCTGAGGTAGCTTTTACAGTTACAAAATATAAGGTGTTGCAATTTAAACTACAAATAATGACGCAGCATATTTTTGAGACCATAAATAATAAATAAATGTTTGTTTTTAAATACAAATACAGTAGTCTCAATAATCAGGCACTTGAGTAGTCCGGTACGTCCAATAATCCGGCACCCTCCGCTCACGCCTCCCTTACCCCTACCTACTCTCGTTCCGCGCTTGCGCATATATGTTATTTACTTAATATGATTTTTTCTATACAAACAAAAAATCCGAACATTTCAATAATGCGGCACCCCCTAGTTTTTAATAGTGCCGGATTAGTGAGACTCTACTGTAACTTTATTTTTTAATTTTGTGCATCTAGCATCTAAGTACTTCCCGCCCTGCTGTACGCACCGTACGCGCTCTGTTGACTGGTAGGGTCCATTGACCGGGCGGGGTCATTGAACGAGCGGGTAGGTGAACGGTAACTCTCGTAGGAACTTTTTAATAATCTGTGGCATCGTACAATATGCTAGTGTTGTTACATATCGTCGAGCAGCATTTAATAGTTTCTCAAAATTTTTATAATAAAAAAATTTTAGATACATTATTTTTTGTGTAGAAACCGTCCCTTCAATATAATTAGTTTAAATTGCAACACATTATTTAGGCGTAAAACTTTAACAATCTGCAGGTTTTATATCAAGCTCTAGAAGGCTAGTATCTAGTAAGTATTCCAACAAAATATAACCGACTTCAAACATCGAAAATAAATCTAAAACACAACTCTAAAATGAAAAGTGGTAAATGAAACCGCAACTTCATTTTCAAAGAGCTTTCCAACAATACAAACATTTTTTTTACATTCATATTATTTGAATTTAATGAAACTTAAATGGGACCAACACCTTAAGAACCTCTTCCTTTTAGTGAAGGCAAATTTTTTTTTAAATATAGCCTCTCCAAAGTAGAGACTATATTTTTCAAAATTCCTATCGTAAATACACAGACCTGATACTCATCACGCAGATTCATTACGTAAATATGAACTTAATAATGGACCATGTAATGCATAAAATTGTATAATTTCAACGGATAAACACTAGAATCTCTTAGTCGAGTCAATGGCTCTTTGGACTCGAATAATGAAACTGACCGTGTTGGTCAAGCAAATATGCACACACTAGTGCCTATATAATGCTCAAAAGCGTATGCGATAATAATGCGTCCTCTTATAATCCTTCTCGGCCGACTGACTCCTGGGCGAGTCGTAAACCGCTTACTTCGACGTCGTAAGTAAACTGGAGTCTCTTGGTTGGACCAATGATTCTCTTCGGACTCTACGGCAGATAACGAGACTGATCTGTTATATTTTAGGGTTGGCAAAGCAAATGTGAACTCACTTATACGTAATACTTAAAATTGTATACGATAATGATGCGTCCTCTTATTATCCTTCGCGGACTCGGCCGACCGTCTCCTAGCCGCGGCATAAACTGCCAACTTTGAGGGCGAAGGTAAACTCGAGTCTCTTGGTCGGACCAATGACTCCCTGGACTCGGCAGCGGGTAGAGATGCCGATGTGGGTACGGAGGGGAGCTTGCGGACTGTGTCGTATGGGAGAGGAGAGCTGCGGGACGCTGTTGATGCTATGGAACCAGAGCCGTCGGAATCCTGGAAAGAATAGTTTATTTTGTGAAAAGTATATTTATAACCAATTTACCGTCCAGGCTTGAATATAGGATTGGAAGGCAGAAGCATCTTAGCTACATATGTAATCTGATTTCTGAAATATGTGACCAAATACATGCAGAAAATTAAAATCTTTTAATTCATTAAAATCACAAGAATCACTTTGAAACGTCAATTTTACTGCCTGCTCCTTCACCAATTTTTTTTGATGATCCATTTAGAATACATAACGATAAAGAAAATAAATTACGTCTAAATTGTAACATTTTTGAACGAGTTGAAGTAATTTCAATCCCAAGCTTCTCTATCATCTAAATAATCCGATCTATCTATAACAGTAGGTTTTTTTAATAAAGATTTTGTTTAATTACGTTTTTAATTTTGTTAATTTTAAATTTTTGTACATCACTTGGGAGTTTATGGAGTCTACAAGTGGCAAATATTGATCATGCTAATATTTCACCCGCAGCCGCATCGCATCTCTGCCATTGCTAGGCGGGCATAAACCCGCCTCAGGGTTGTAAATTTGTTAAAATCTCTAAGGATTTAACGGCATCAGGGCAGAGGGTAGTAAGATCATGCTTAGGACTGTCCCATAAACGGTCCTACAAAAACCAAAACACGTGTGCAACACTGACAGGACAGTAAAAAGCATTGGCGTCTTTAAATGTTTATTTTTTCATTACCTTTCTAGCATCTCGATGTTCGAGCCTATCATATCTCGTGGTCCGTGCGGAAGGTTTCCTCGGCGGCCTCGGCAGGGCAGATGGTGGCGGCGGGAGGCTTGAAGACCTGGTCTGCTGGGACGCCCTGCCTTGCCGCTCCAGGAGTAAGGCCTCTTCACCTCGCCCGCTGGTGCCGCGGGCTCCTACTGTGCTTAGTCCAGGGAAGCAGCATAGACCTCGCTAGGAAGAAAGGTAGTGGTTTGTAAATTAGGCCAGGATATATTGAACTAGGAGTCCTATTTGAATTTATAGATATTGTTCTTATAAATTGCGCGAGTCCTTAATTTTTTTTTATTTGTAGCTGATTACATATTTTATAATAAATTATTGAATTAATTTCAATGATAAATTAATAGAAAACACTTGTATACAGGGTGTTTGATAATATACGCACAAAATTAAAAGGAGTTATTTTGATGAGCATAATAAATAAATTTGTGAAAGGTTTACCATAGCAATGTGAAATTTATTTTGGCATGTAAAATCCAACAGTTTATTAAACGTATGTTGTGGTTATTGCATAATGGTTGCCATCTAACCACAGATACTGTATTGGTGACGTCTCGAGATATCTCTTGTTGTACCTTTCTACCCCAAAACCCGCAGCCATTTCCGAAAGAAATATCAAATCGGCCTTTATTTTTGGATGTCGATTGCAACAGTAGGCAGTAAGTAGATTTTCTTTAAAATTCGATAATATAACTAGTAGTTTTTTTTTTTCGAAATATTTTTTTATGTTTTGAGAAACCGTCACTTGAATATACCGTCAGTATATTACCAAACACATGTATATTAGTAGTAATGAAGACGAAGTCACATTCTAACTAATCTGATATTTTTTTATACATCTCTTTTTGGAAAACTCGAGTTATTTGCAATATTTTTATTCACCAATCAGCAAGATTACAAAAACACAAAAAAGTGATAATAAAAAAACATTAGTTTTCTTTTATACAATCTTATATAACTGTAACAAAGAACGCTGTTATTGTACTTATTATTAGTTCAGAACAAACAATACTAACATAAAGTTAATCTCTTACCTGTTTAGATAAAGCATCCAAAAACAATGATTGTTTACGTCTTTTTTTTCACTCGAATTACAACTCTACTTTTGTCTGGATTGGTCGTAGAGCAAGAGGCAGTAACAGTAATCGATAAGTGTAGTGTACGATTAATCGGTTTTAGGATTTAAGTTCATAAATTTTCGACCTTCTTTTTTTAGGGTTCCGTACCCAAAGGGTAAAACGCGACCCTATTACTAAGGCTCGGACTATATGGCATCCGGGCTTGTCAGGGACCGTTTTTTAACGGCCCCTGATCTATCCATCGCACAACCAAATATTTGAATTTTTCCTGCATCGACTACACACGATCCGATGCCATCCGACTCCGATTTTTACCTGGAGCAAGCGGACATGATCCGGATTCGCAGGATCGGGGAGACCCGGATGCGCTATAGTCCGAGCCTAAGACTCCGTTGTCTGTCCGTCTGTCACCAGGCTGTATCTCATGAACCGTGATAGAAAGACAGTTGAAATTTTTACAGATGATATATTTCTGTTGCCGCTATAACAACAAATACTAAAAACAGAATAAAATAAATATTTAAGGGGGCTCTCATACAACAAACGTGATTTTTTTGCTCGGCATTGAAAACGGCAACAGGTAGACGCTTGAAATATTCACACAATATTTAGTTATATATTCACCTTAAAAATAAATAATTAAACTAAATAAAACAATTATTTAAGGGTGGCTTCCACACAACAAACGCGTTTTGCCGTTTTTATAGATGATGGTACGGAACCCTTCATGCGCGAGTCCGACTCGCACTTGGCCGGTTTTTATTTTTGAAATATTTACTTCTTTTCCTTACTGATCACCACTAGATTGCTCAAAAGTGATAACACTTAATCATTCTCATCATAAGATTTTTAAAATCATCCCAATAATGATTAAACAGACGGGATTGGAACCCGACATCGGCAAAATTGGAATCACGTCCCCGTATCCCTTGCCACGGGCTCACTGCTCGTCCAGTACGAATTATTGGGATGTTATTTTACGGTTGAAAACACCGTTAGCTTCTCATAAAGAGCACTATGTACATCCCGATCTATTCTGATCATCTTTTATGTATTTACTTGAGTAAGTTTATTAGTTTCAGCTGGTTATGAATTGCTACACTCAAAACATTAGATAAAACTGTACACTGCATATAACTATTTTTAGCGATAAAAGCTAAATGTTAGAGGCAGCCATTAAAACAACAACAAACAAAACATGATTTTTATTCTAAAACATGCTTTTATAAAATAGCACAAAATACATTAAATATTCTTAGCAAAAATATGTATACATTTCTCTTAAAACTAACGCAGAGCCTCGGAATGAAAGGGTTATATCATAGTAAAATGGCGCTTATACAGGCTGCTTATTTATGTATGCTAATCCGAAAGGAGTTATTGACTGCACTTACTCAAAAAATGTTCTACAACATTTTAAAATTCGATGTTTTTCATTTAAAAATCACCGTTTCCGTTGCATAAACCTTGAACGCTCAAGATAAGTCGCAGTGTGTGTACACACGTAAAAAGTTATATTTCTTTGGCGTGAATAAATAGTATATGTTATTCGAACACACTTGGATAACTGCCAATCGGAAAAAACTAACTTCATGGTGTGTTACGTCGGCGTGCGCAGCTTCCGCCACATGCTGAAAATACACTCTTATTTGTTTCTCCCAACGCGCCAACAAAGTATAACTTATAAAAAACCACAAAAACAGCTAATACATAAAAAGTTCATAATTCTCGAGAAATTCGAATAAATTTTTTAAACGACGTTGTTTATTATTATGGGTAGAATCACATTATTTCGGATTAACATAGGTACTATACTAGAGGCCAACGCTCCTGGCCGACGGGGTCATAAAACGTGGGGCTAGCGACGATGATATTGCCATCTCGCTCGCTCTTACAGCCTTTAAGGGAGCCGTTAGTGATGCACCGAGTGTCTATCGATAACACTAAATACCAGTAATTGTATTGAAAAGGAACCAAACATGTTTGTAGGTTGGCCCCGTCTGCCACGAGTCTTGGCGTTTACAAAGTACCTGCACAAACGCGAGAAAATGGCAACATATTGCCTTAAAAACATTAAAAAATATAATTTCATTCATAAAGAGCTGCAATACTTAAAATAAATGGTTACATTAACGATACGTTTCAAGTTGTCAATTTATATGACAACATTAGAAATATAGATTTGGTTATTGTTAACGCCTAAACTACAAAATAAATAAAAAACTACGAGCCTTACAGTAGTCGCATATGATGTGTAACATCTGACCACCGCGCGCGCTCATTGCTCAAATCAAATAGCGCGCGCTTCCCCGGTTTCCTGTTACACATTTCCGTCCCTTTTGCCAAAATCACTCCCACAGACCGAGAGGATAGATGTTACACATTAATAGCCTAACAAACTTAGCTAGATTCAGTGTTCAGTTAGAACCTCATCGAAAAAGACCGCATAAAGATATTTTTTATTCTAACTTTGGCTTAATTTTGTGACCAATAACTGTATTAAATACAAAACCAAATAAAAATAAGAGATAAATTTATTATTTAATTTATTTATAGAGGCCTAAAATGATTTCTCTCGAAAACTTGAGGAGGTATAAATACTCATCTATATAAACAACATAAGATTTTTAAAACCATCTCACACTTTTTCAAGCCTAGACGGGACTAGAACTCGCAACCTTCCTCTTTTATACGAGGATGCATTATCCAATTGTGCTACCGGGCTCTGTCACGTCAGGGTCGAAACTAGTGAGATGATTCAGATTAGGACTAAAGCGCCGTTAACTCCATCTACAGGAAAACTTACAGTTTTTGAGCTACTCAATGCCAAACGTTGCAGTTTAGTACATTGACAAGAGATGTCGCGTTGCTTATTTCAAATAGAATTTTTTTATTTTAAAGTGTTATCCAAACACATACATATACATATAAACATACATCTTAGCCTATCATCATCATCCACAGCTCGCTTCACCCACAGCTGGGTATAGGCCTCCCTAAATTTGTGGCGTCAACCACGATCCTGCGCTAATCTCATTCATAGACAGCCCGCGACTTTAACGATGTCGTCCATCCAACTCGCTGCCGGACGTCCTAACCTTCTACAGCCATCCATCTTAGCCCAAGTATAGGAAATCATCATCAACCTAAATATGTGCCTTCACCACGATTCTGCGCTAGTCTCAACCATCGACGGCTCGCAACTTTGACTATATCGTCAACATTTCTGTAACCACTCATCCATCGGCTATTTCCATTTCTTTATTTTCGCGATGACAGCTCCTGTGAAAACTTGAACGAGCGTCTTTTTTACATTATGTATGCATTATTTATAAAAATATGACGTTTACACACGTACATACATATATTATACCGCAGAAACTGATAGGGATGGAGCTATATCGATAAACGTAACACGATAACAGATCCGATATTTTTTTACAATATGTAAGAAACTAAACTACTGCCAGATACTTTTGTACAAATTTATTAATTAACATTATATTTCATTACAAGATGTTACACGTATTCATTCTTGATTGATAATGCCAACTTCTTTAAAATTTTCTTCCGTCTTGTTGCGAGTGACAGATTAAAACAAACACAAAATAGCGATGGGCCATTGATTGTTCCCACCTTGATAAAATATATTTGAATGTTTTTGTTCTATTTGTCTTTGTTCAAAATATAATAAATATACGCGATCGATATCATTACTTATTTGGTCACAACACTACGACTATCAAATTAGAACTATCATCGAGAAAATAAAGAAATGGAAATAGTAAAATAATAAAAATAATCTATCTAAATAATAACACTAATCTATTGGTATACACAAAAAGACATAATGATATATAGAAATACAGATTGTAACCATTATTATAAATACGGGATTTATCACGTACCGTTTTATCAGTGTTTCGACCGACAATGTTTCGGTTCGATTCGTGAACCTTCATCAAGGTGAGTGCGATCCGCTCCGCTTTGCGTCTCGCATATATGAACCTTCTATTAGTAATTGAACTTTTGTATGGAACATCTGTTTAGTTTGCGCTCAGTGTTTCATAGTAAAAGTTTGTTTATTAATGAGTTCATTCCCCCCAGAAGTTTTCACGAGACCTTACACTTTAATGACTAAAATATAAATACTCCTATGCTTACAAGACTAGGTGATTTACTAGTGGAGACATGGATATAAATGTCAAGAGATTCCTAAATCAATCTATTTATTTCATTGGCACTCTTCTCCTACATTACAAAGATTGTATCTGTAGATAAACTCATTTTTCAAAGGCACATTTTAAGGCATACTTTCGTTTAGTTTTTAGAATACTTTTCATACAAAACTCGGATTTTCAGTGGCAAAAATTATGTATTTAAGTCATCACCATGTCAAAGTTATTTTAAGTGTTAAGCGACACTTACGGGACATAGATTTGAACCTGTGACCTACTCCGGTCACTTTGATATGATGATGAACATTTAAATTCCGTCTGGTCCTAGATTTTTAGATGTTAGATAGCTATCTTAATTTCATCCAGAATTTAATCAAATTTTACAAATATACATTATTTTACAATATTATACAATATTGGTGGCGATTCTGTTGTTTACGCTGATTAACTAAAACTGTGTAAAATATGAACGGTCTTATTTTGTTTACGCTAAAGATCAAATTAGAATGATATTTAAAGTGACATTTCTAAAATTAACTAGACTAAAACTAGCCCAAAAAAACGCCATCTTAGTAAAAATTACTTAATTTTAGAAATGTGACTTTAAATGTCATTCTAATTTGATCTTTAGCGTAAACAAAATAAGACCGTTCGTATTTTACACAATTTTAGTTAGTCAGTGTAAACAACAGAATCGCTACCATTATGTATTCTCGTCGTTAAGTTAAAGTGGAATTGGGCGGGGTCGTGTCTCCCGCATGCCAGCAAATAGGTGGGCGAAGGTCGTAACTGGATGGAAAGCGACACCGTGGAAGGCCTAAAAAGCGGTGGCGCGATGATTTGGGACGCTTATTATAGGGACTGGATCGAAATAAGTGGAGAGATGAGGGGGAGGCCTTTGCCCAGCAGTGGGCCAGCATAGGCTAGATAACAAAAATTATATATTACGCATATTAGATTAAACTCTGTACAAACTTTACATTCATACTCAGAAAACGAGAAGAAACACACTAAAACACAAAAACAAAGCTGTGTTGTGTAGTTCGCACATTTACTGGAATGTTATGTGGAAAAGGGTTTGTAGGAATGTTAGTTTTCATGTACATTCTTATATCGTGTCAGTGTTAGTAGATTCAAATATTAAATAACGCGCCGCACTACTTCTTCACTTCAAAGCTAAACAAACCTTTATTCAATCATAAAGATCATTTTGAAATGTCTTACTGTGAGTAATCTTCACGTACACGCGATTAAAGGGTGCACAATTTAAGACGGAAAGATCTCTCATTTTTGTTTTAATATCTACTTCGAGATTGGTCGAGACTGTTTATCGATTAGAAATGATCTGATAAAAACTGACCTATACCTGTTTTAAAATATTTAAGTAGGATTGCTTTATTAAAACATTATTCTTGATATTGGCTTAAATCGAACACACCCACCCGTGTTATCTACAATTTATAGTTCCGTGAAAGATTAGTACAAGCACAGATACGGCGTTATATAATTGGTGATGGATTCCACAGATCAATAATGTCCATAACATGGACAAGGCACATAAAACCTTATTCTTTACTTTATTGAGTCTAAATTCACGCACTAGTTTAGTTCGTAAAAACCGTTACGCGATTTTGATAAAAACATAATATCATGGTCAGTACTCGAGAGTAGTAATTGGCCAGTACTACTAATACGCAGCTAACACTTCAGGCTTTACACCTGTATGCCCCAGGTTGATGGACGCAGGGCAGTGCATCGTAGGACGTTCCTAACTTCATCCATCTGCCTGGAGAGGAATTGCCGGGCGGGTGAAATGAGGTCACGGTATTTGTGAGGTATGTGTATGGTCAGTAGTCGGAGTAGTAATTGGCATGCGGGCGCTGTTCGGGCGAGTGCGGCAGATAACTCACGGCCGGCACCGGGGGCCGCTCCAGCCGGGACTCCAGCACGGCGAGCTGCTCGTCCAGGCGCAGAGATGTGCTGTCGAACCCGCAACCTGACCAAACGATTAACATAACGTAACGCAAGTGGACAACACTCGTCACACAATAGGTGCCTGCAGACAGGCGACAACTGGGGGCCAATTCACGTAATACAATTTTAAAAACATAACGAAAGTTGACCCAGTTGCCCGAATTGGATTATGAATTGAATATATTTTGGCATTCTGCTCCATTAATATTACAATATTAGCTTGATATAAATAAAGTGTATAATCAATCACATGCCAGACAACTCATACCATTGTATTGTCAGTTATGTGAATACCGTTGGCCCCCTGATCTTTGTCAGCGATGTTCACGAAACAAGTTATTAAGAGAGTATTAGATAGAGTATTGACATACCGCTTGCGTTATCATTGTGCGGTGAATAGTTCCTTCTAGCGAGATGGCGGTACCGCGCGGAGACGCTGCCGCCGCCGCCGACGCCTTCCGCGCTCGAGAACGACGCGCCTGACGACAGCCCCACTGGACAAAATATTACCATTATTATACATAAATAAATAATGCTGGACATTTCACAGTGTTAACTACCCCTAAACTTGTACTTAAGCAAAGCTTGTACTATGGGAACTAAATACCAAATTGGTCAAATTCAATAAAAACTTTTTCATACAATCCATGCTATGAGGAAAGCTATGCTTGGAGTTTTTCTACGAGATCGAATCAGAAACAAGGAGATTCTAAGATTCGTAGACAAACCAAGGTCACAAACGTAGCCAAGAGGTTAGCAAGCGGAAGTGGCAATAGGAGGCACATAGCTTAAGAACTGACGGCCGTTGGGGCAGAAAGATTCTCAAGTGGAGACCACGCATTCGAAAGCGTAGCGTAGAACGGCCTCCACTATATCAGGTTTAAGTAAGTTTATTTCTCAAAGAATTAAATTCATTTACAGAGAAACTTAAAAATATTAGTTTACTAGCTGACCCGCCCGCGGCTTCGCGCGCTTGAAATTTCCCGTTCCCGTGGGAACTTCGGGATAAAACTATATACTATATACAACTAAAAAAAATAAAACACTCTTGTCAAAGTGACGCGACACTTCATGTAAATGAACGATGGTTAAATTATATGGATATTGTTCATACAAAAATACTAAAATCGCGATTAAAAAATGGGGAGTGAAAAATACTTGGCAACCTATTCTCATACCTACCATGAAAACAAAAAAATAATTCATTAAAATTGGTCGACCGGTTTCGGAGGAGTGCGACCACAAACACCTTGACACGAGATTTTTCTATATTAGAGAAGATAAATATTTTGTTGGGCTAATCGTACTATCAATGTTAAACGTGATACATAATAAAGCATAAATTTACACAAAATAAAAGTTAAGTGCGCATAGGGATGCCATACCTCCGGAATTTTCCGGATATGTCCGGTAATATAGGTCTTTGTCCGGAATGCGAGGGGAATCCTAAGCCGTCGGGAATGTCTACAATTGAAGTAGGTAACGAGTAAAATAAAACATAAAATAAACCAAATATTTTGCTTCGTTTATTCACATGCACGATGCTAACGACATTAATGTTATATTTACAAGAAAGTCAGGAATTTTCATCAAATGTCAGGAATTTACTCCGGAATTTCGATTTTTTTAATCTGGACACTAAGTGCGCGTAGCTTTGTAACATTTGTCTCATCAATGCAATGAAAACAACATACAAATGACACATATACATGGAAAGGTGACCTGATAAAGGTTGGTGTGAGCCGTTCGCGAAATCTATGGGGGATCTATGTTCAGTGGACGTCCTGGCTGATACGATGATGATGTATTACCTAGTTCCTCCCGACTCGAGTTGTTCCGCAACGAAGCCCCGCTGTCGTAGGCGGCGCTAGTGTGCTTCTGCAGAACCTTTACCATCGCGTCGCGCTCCGCAACTTTAGATTCTAGCTCCTTCACTCTGAAATAATCGTTACATACTGAGATTAATACGTTTTCAAATTAATTAATAACTGTAGCCAATTAAAGTCTAGAATTCGAAAAGCTAAATTAAAAAATTGTTTCATAACATCCATTTATTTATATAATGGATTGTTTAATCTATAAATAACAAACAGTTTATAAAGACAAAAGCGTTATTTCTAGTTTTTTACCAGATAAAAAATCATAATACATAATTCAAATAAAAATTTAAGCACAAAACAGAAATATCAAGTGAGTTTTGTATAAAATTAACTAAGTACATACTAATCTATATGTATATAAAACAAAGTCGGGTTAGTTACACCATTTATAACTCAAGAACGGCTGGACCAATTTTGAGTAGCGGAATAACTATTAAAATACAGGAAACTTATTTGTTAAAAAAAATTATGACGAAAATTCATTTTCTCATACATAGATGTAGGTAATGATGGCCGATTGACAATGCATTGGCAGCCCGCGTCATATGCATGTCAAGGCGATACGAAGTTCAGCGGGTCAGCTAGTTAAAGATAAATGAGCAATAATGGGATAATTGTCAAGAACAATTTGATAAGGATTAGTCCTAATCTAATTTCTCTAACCCCTCGCTAAGTACTGTCAAGGTCAAAATAATAATAAATAAATAATGCCGGACATTTCATACAGTGTTGTCTAGCCCTAAACTTGTACTTAAGCAATACTTGTACTATGGGAAACAGATTTATAAGAGAAACACTCAGTCCCGAACACGAAAATTTTTTTTTTGAGTCTATTTCTAATAGTCTTATTACTTTGTAGCCAGTTAATAAAATGGAGTGTGGCTGTGTCATGGACACGGCCGTGTGTTGTTCGTGAATACTTATACGTAACAGGTAATATTTTCCATACAATATATAAAATACGCTATTTTATGTATGTTATAATCATGTTTGAACACTAAGAAGTCCTTCGGGTTATACTAAATGGAAATCTCGAAACGCTGCAAAATGATCTCAAAATGGCGGCGCTTCCCCCTCCACCGCGCGTAATAAGTCACAGTCCTTATTTAGTGCAACATATTTTTTGATCCTTTAGCTATCCAGTGGTATAATTACATTTTGGATGGAGATGATAGATATGTAGCTGCAACACCAAACTTTGTCCCCTGATTATGTTATCATTAGTTTTTTGAATTGCCTCCCACTATGGAAGCAATTTTTAAATATATTCACGTCAAAACTATAATTGTCACAAAGAAGTTACCTGCTCTCCATATCAGCAAGTTTCTTCTGTGCGACGTGCAACTCATCCATATGCCTGATCTTCTCGCAGCGCGCCTCGGCCATCAGCCGCTCCGACTCCGCCGAGGTCTTCTCCAGGGCGGCGATCTTGGCATCCCTGAAGTAAATACTATTTTAAAATTCAAAGCTGCGAGATACGACTTATTATAGGTGTCATTTTATCTGTGAAATTAAAGTCAAATCGTTATAAATAAATATATGTATAACTAATTCGCCATAGATTTCCCGAGCGACCGATCTTGTGCGCCCTGCACCCAACGGCTCCCAGCAACCTTAACCTTAGCTATAATCAACTATCTCTATCTTCAAAGGTTTTCTGGAAAAAAACTATTATTAGGGTTAAGCTCGTCTTTCTACATGTCTATTTTGTAAACTGTGTTTGTCTGTAATCTCGTCGCATTCCCGCAGCGCTCTCCTCAACTCCGCCTCTCCGCCGCTGCCTTCGCCCAGCCCGCCGCCACCACATTTACACCCTCTTATAGAATACTCACTTAGGTATAGAGGCAGCAGACACGGCCGCTTGCCGCAAGGCAGCCTCCTCCAGGTAGCGCTGTTCCCATTTAGCGCACTCTCCCTCGAGCGCCAGCAGTCGCTCGTCGCGTTCCCGCAACGCTCTCCTCAACTCCGCCTCGCCGCCGCTGCCTTCGCCCAGCCCGCCGCCACCGCATTTACACTCTCTTTTCCTGACAACAATAAATATACATATGTAGGTCACACTAAAAGTTTCCGGAATTGGCCACTTATACACTCATGGACAAATTTAGAAGAACGCAACAAAATTTATGTTTTTTTTTGTTATGTTCATATAACGCACTGGCCACATATACAGGTGCATGTAATTTAAAAAAAGAAGGATTTTTATTGTCTTGTTTCAGAGTTGCATTTGTTTTTTTCGGTTTATTGTTAATTTCATTGATTTGTACTGCAAGAATTTTTCCCCGCGTTTGTGTTTTTTAACAAATTACAGTTTGTTATTAACTTATTTACTAAAAAAACTTTGTGGTCGTCTTATGTACACTTCATTTAAATGAATTAAGTTATAATGCCGGATCTCAGCGTGGCTCAAGTCTCTAGAGCCGTGACTTTGATTGAAAATGGGAACACTTACAATCACGTGGCTCAAACGTTACGAGTATCCAAGTCTGTAATTTTTCGAATTGTGAAACGATACCGCCTGACTGGAGAGTATACGAGACGCAAAGGACAAGGTCGTAAAAAAGTAACAACTGCGAGAGACGACAGGTTTATTGTCAGCAGTGTGCTAAGAAATCGCACTTCGACTTCTTCCGAGGTCAAAACTAAGCTCCAGGATGTACGGCAAGTAGCAGTTAGCACCAAAACCATAAGAAGTAGACTTAATGCGGCATGAATAGGGACATACTTGCCTGCCAGGGGCCCATTACTAACCACAGGTCAACGAGTAGCTCGGACCAACTTTGCTCGTTCACACCGAAACTGGGATGATGATGCTTGGAGTAAGGTATTGTTCACTGACGAGTCCCGGTTTTGTCTTAAGCCAGATGATGGAAGGGTCAAAGTATGGAGACGACCTGGAGAAAGATCGCTCTGTGTAACATTGTCGTAAGAGAGTCTTATGGCGGAGGGTCAGTAATGGTTTGGAGTGGCATTTGTATAGGGGCTCGTACGGAGCTACACATCGTGAAAAACGGATCCCTGACTGCTTCAAGATACCAATTGGAACAACTAAGGAACCAATTGTGATGCTTTTTGCTCCATATGCTGGACATAATTTTCTTTTGATGCACGATAATGCACGGCCCCACACCGCAGCGATAGTTTTGGAGTATCTAAGAGAGGTGGAAATTGAAGTTTTGGGGTGGCCAGCCCGCTCGCCAGACCTAAACCCGATAGAACACGTTTGGGATAAGCTGGAAAGACAAGTTAAACAGAGAAATCCAGCACCAGCTAACTTTAGAGATCTCAAAACCGCATTGGTAGAAGAATGGAATCTCATCCCACAAACTTCTATGACGATTTAATAAAAAGTATGCCCAGACGTATGCAGGCAGCTTTGACAGCAAGAGGAGGTAACACTAAATACTGAGTGTGCCACACATAAAAAAATAATCATCCGTTTGAACAATTTGCGATATGATAGGATACAAGTGTTAATTTTCCTTACAACTACTGCAATAAGATAATTGTCACTAAATTGTTTTTTTTTATCGAGATAGTTTTAGTTTTGTTTAAATTTTTTTATTTTATTGATCAAACCCTATTATAACACCACGATTTTTATGCTAATTTTTCTTTTTTATGTTGCGTTCCTCTAAATTTGTCCATGAGTGTATAAACAATATTAGAAAAGTTATTACTAGAAATATAGAATAAATACTAGAAAATTTTCGTTGCATGACTTTTTACGATTTTAAGTATCATTTGACAGCTCAGCAGAGCATCATTCGGCTTCAATCTGCTTTTGGCGAAAGAGCACCGTGCAAGACGACTATTTATAGCTGGTTTGCGGAATTCAAACGCAGTCGTGTTAATCTTCATGATGAAATTAGTGAAGGTCATCCGTGCACCGCTGTGAACAACAAAAGCATTGATGCTGTGCGCCGTATGATCGAAACAGATAAGCATGTGACCTACCATGAGATCCGGACATCTTTGGACTCAGTCAAGCTTACACAAACATTTAGGTGTGCGAAAGCTGTGTCCTCGATAGATTTCACACAATTTGACTGATGCTCAAAAAACGGACTGCATCACTTGGTGCCATGCTATGCATGCCAGATACAACGAAGGGGCTTCCAATTTAGTTTGGGACATAGTAACAGGAGACGAAACCTTGGTTTATAGCTATGATCCCAAAACGAAGCAGCAATCGAGCGTACGGGCGCGCGTGAAAAGTGCCTCCAAGCGGAAGATTACTTATTTTTGTAATAAAACTGGACACGTGGCTATTATTGCTTTAGAAAATCGTCGTACCGTGAATAGTGACTGGTACACGACCATTTGTTTACCGGAAATTATTGACAAACTCCGTGAAAATAAAGATAAACGCCGTATCATCTTGCACCACGACAATGCAAGTTCCCACACGGCCAGACAGACAAATGAGTTTTTGAAGGCGAAAAACGTACAACTTATGAGTCATCCACACCTACAGTCCTGACCTGGCACCGCGTGACTTTTTTCTGTTCCCAAAAATCAAAAACCAATTACGCGATCAACGGTTTTCATCACCAGAAGAGGCTTTTTTTTATACCACTGAGGTGGCAAACAAACATACGGCCCACCGGATGGTAAGCGGTTACCGTAGTCTATGGACGTTTGTAACACCAAAGGTACTACTCGCGCGTTGCCAACCTTTTAAAATTTTCAAAACGCCCTTTTTGAAGGACCTCATACTGTATGGCAGGGAGGCCATTCCACAAGCGATGTGTTCGCGGGAGGAAATTCCTCTGGAACCTCACGGTACGCGACCAGATCGTCTCCAAGGTGTGTGGATGGATTACCTGCCGATGGCGAGCGGTGCGATGATAGAACGTACTTGCAGGCACCATAGCAGAAGGCTGTCGAAGAGTATGAAAAACATGTATCTGACGTCACCACGGAGGAGTGGCACAAATGTTTTCAAAATTGGTTCAATCGTATGAAAAAGTGCATTGACGCAAAGGGAGAATATTTTGAGAAACAATAAATTCATTTTTGACCATTATTAGTATTTTTTTATTATTAATTCCAGAAACTTTTAGTGTGCCCCTCGTACATACTAATATTACAAATTCCAAAGTTATTCTGTCTGTTTGTTACGAACCCGCAACCTCCTGCGTCTCAGCCGGCTATTCACCCACTGCGCCAAGAAGGTCATCTTATTTTATTTTTTTATACTGAATACATCTTCTTTTGATCACAATCTCACCTGATGGTTATCGATAATGTGGTCTAAGATGTAGCACGAAGATATAGAAGAAACCTAATCACTCTTACCTTAAAGAGGCCCGGAATGTACTCTTTAGGAAAAACAGACGACGGCAAAGTGTTCCATACCTTAGCTGTACGCATCAAGAACGTAGAACCTAAACAGTGTGTGCGAATGGGTGGTATATCAACTAGGTACGGATGGTACTGAGCCGTGCACCTGCTTGTCCTTTGATGGAAGGGAGATGGTGGGATCAGATCGTATAGTTCTTGGGCACATTCCCCAAAATGTATTCTATAAAAGGTTTGCAACTTTACGGCGGTGTTCGAGACTTTGGCTCTTAGTCTCCGCCATATATTGGTCACCTATAAGCCTAAAAGCTCTACGTTCTATCGTTCTATAGAGTCTAAGGTAGCGAGCTGGTATTTTGCCGAACCATCCCAAAGGTGGCAGTAGTACCCCATACCAGACCGGACTTGTGCTTTGTAAACACTTAAGAAGCTGTCGTGGTGCGAAGTACCTCTTGACTTGATGAGGATGCCCAGCTTTATGGCAGCTGTTTTAGCCTTAGACTCGATGTATGAGCTAAAAGTTGAGAGCAGACGTGAACGAAACCCCTAGAAGCTCAAGGTGGCCTTTTACAGCTACCGGTACATCTCGGAAAATGGTAACTTGAAGAAACTGACTTTTCTTCGTTTGTTCGTTCGTTTGAATTTGATGAGATTAGCGTCGCCCTAGTCAGAGACGGCCTTGAGTGTCAAATTCAAATGCTGCAGCAACTCATCTCTCTGCTTCTGAATTTCAGTTCTGCTGGCTCGAGCATCAGAAGTGTACCTTTCCACAACTGTACTGTCGTCTGCGTACCCAATGATACCCTTGTTCTTTAACCACAATGAACCTGTTAGATCTAACAGCAGTATATGATACATGTATTATATATTATGATTCTTTAAATGACGGTAAACAGAACGCGCGTCGTGTTATTTTGCTCTTACAAATAAATAGAAAACAGTGGTAAAAAGTCATAGTTTATGTTTTAATTTTGGTGTGCCTCTTCAAGCAAGCTTCAAGGAATATACTTACGTAATTATTATAACCGTAAGTCTTAAGATAAACCGATAATTACGATCATTACGAAAATAAATCGATAAAACAATCTGTGTTCGCGGACGACGTTTCAACTAGAACCAATAAGGCGTAAGCGACGCGATCTGCATGGCGCTTACGACTGTTTAGTCGTGCACTTTTACCCAGCAATTAGAAGTCTACCGCACGTTGTTTTAGTGTCAGACGAGTGCATTGATTTAACAAAAAGTAATTCAAGCAAGTTGCAATTTTGCAATGTCGGAACCTCCAGATTCCATTGATTGGGGATGCTGTGGTGCAGATGCGGAGAATAATGATTACGTCCTCTGTAGTATCTGTTACAAGGGGTATCATCTTGATTGTATGGCATCGACTGGCACAGTTATAAACGCAGGTCAAGAAGTGCTGCCTGACTGGGTTTGCCCCCTATGCAGTAATCAATCGAGAGGCCGCAACAGTGACAACACCCCATTATGGTCTGTGAAGAATACCAAGACTAGACCTCATAAAAGAGCTGCATTAAATTCGCCCCCCAAGGCTGACTCTGGATTGACTCGTGATGACGTCAGAGACGTAGTTCAGGAGCTATTCACTAAAGAAATGGATAATTTATTTATTCGCCTTGGCCAACAAATAAGATCTACCATAGCAGCTGAATTGGCACCTATCAAGAAAGATATTTTGGAGTTAAGGGCATCGATTGATTTTACCAGGGAACGATGTGAAGTCGTAATTAAGGAACAAAGTTGCATAACTGATGAAATAAAGGACATTCACGCGGAAAATGCCTCGCTACGATTAGAGAATATGAACCTAACTTCCAAACTCAATCAGCTGGAGCAGTATGCCAGAGGAAACAATATCGAGATCCAATGCGTACCTGAGAAGAACAATGAAAACGTTGTCACTATTGCCAAGAAAATAAGCAATATTATTGATTGCGATATTAATGATGAAAATATTTCAAGATGTAGCCGCATAGCAAAAATTAATCCTAAGAGCGCTAGGCCTCGATCCATTGTGGTCCAGTTCAACTCGCCAAGGGTTCGAGACACGTTTCTGGCGTCGTCAATAAAGTTCAATAAGTCGAACCCAAATAACAGGCTCAACAGCTCCCACATCGGATTAACTGGAGAGAAGACCTCAATCTTCGTCGTGGAGCACCTTTCTGCTTCGAACAAAGCTCTTCACTCGTCTGCCAGGTCAGCGGCCAAGGATAAAGGCTATAAATTCGTCTGGGTGCGCAATGGGAGAATATATATGAGAAAAACCGAAACTTCGGATTATAAAATTATAAAAAACTTGAACTCTCTAAATAATCTGGAGTAATAGCCACATTTTGTAAGACTAAGTATATCCACTGTGTGTAGTGGAAGAATAAATCTACTAAGGACTTATTATTATAATATACTAACACCATCCACACTAATGGCATCACTAAAGGTGTACTATCAAAATGTCCGAGGCTTGAGAACGAAAACCCATACATTTTATCGCAATCTTTGTTGTTCTTGTTATGATGTGATAATCCTTACTGAGACGTGGCTAAATGTAGGTGTTCTATCAACTGAACTATTTGACGATAACTACGTGGTCTATAGGAGGGATAGAGAGACGTCAGGGTTTTGCGGTGATATGGATGGAGGAGGTGTTATTATTGCTGTTAATAAGCAAATAAACTCAGCCCGAATGCAAAATTGGGAGTGTAAATGCGAAGACGTGTGGGTGACTATTGATCTTCCTAGTAAAAATGACACTCGGAAGGTTGCTTTTTGTTCTGTATACTTCTCTCCACCCGTGAAAAGACCAATACTAGACCATTTTATAGCAAATTGCAATGAAGTCCTAGAAAATTGTGATTTTCCAGTATGTGTAGTTGGTGACTTTAATTTAAGGCGTATTGATTGGCACTCTGTTGATCGCTCTTCTTCAGATGTTACAGGGTTAGCGCCGACTTCTTTAGAACATGCACTAGTTGACTTTGCATTTTTAAATAATTTCAAACAGCATAACACCTTTGTTAATAATCAGAATAAAATACTTGACCTTGTTTTTACAAATATTTCATCATGTCATGTTGATGCTGTCCAAGATCCGCTCGTTCGCGTAGATCCACTTCACCCTCCCATACATTTGTCAATTGATCTTTTATCTAAAGACAACATTAAATACAAAGACGATATCCGAATCCCAAATTTTAGGCGGGCCCACTACGATAAGATAAATAGTTATTTGGGTGATCTAAACTGGTTGAAACTTTTTCAGATTGCGAGGATGTGAATGACATGCTCAATGTTTTCAATACAATCGTTCAATCATCTTCAATCATCAATTCGTCCCCTTTCACAAACCAGTTAATGACAAACGTCCAATCTGGTTTAGTCGTGACTTGATAAAATCGCTTAAAAGGAAAGAAACAATGAGGCAACGTGTAAAAAAGTACAACAATCCCTTGGATCAGTTAAGACTACAATCTTTAAATAAACTGTGTGATAAACTTTCTACGGATTGTTATTACGCATATATTTCCAGTGTGGAGGATATGATAGGTCGTAATATAAAAGGTTTTTGGACGTATATTAAAGCAAAAAGAAACGGAGTAAGTAGTTATCCTTCTATGGTCACAGACGGCAATGTTGAATCCTCAAATGGCGTAGAAATGTGTAATATTTTCGCAAATTACTTTACAGCAGTTTATTGTAACACTCAAACTATCAAAAAAAGCTCTTCCCATCCCCTATCAGACTTTGTTGGTGATTGCGTATCAACAGTAAATATCACTCCTGAGATCATTTTACAAAAACTAAAAAAGTTGGATAGAAATAAGGGAGCGGGTCCAGATGGAGTCCCAGCACTTTTTGTTTCAAACTGTTCTGAAAATCTTGTAACACCACTGTATTGCATCTTTAAAAAGTCTTTAAGCTCGGGTATCTTCCCTCATGCTTGGAAAATAGCTAAAGTGGTTCCGATTTATAAAGATGGGGACGTAAATCTTGTAAGTAACTATAGACCAATTTCCATTTTATCTACGTTCGCCAAAATTTTCGAGTCTTTAGTTTGTCCGATCATACAGACGCATATGAAGCAATACTTCACTCCACACCAACATGGTTTCATTTCCGCGCGCTCAACTTGCACTAATCTAGTATCTTATACTGAAGCGCTTGTCGAAGCTGTGGATTTAAACAAACAAGTAGATGTAATTTACACAGATTTTTCTAAAGCAGGAGTCGGCAACCTTATGCTATAGCCGGGCCACATATGTTGCCAGAGTATCAGTGCGGGCCGCACTTATATTTATATGTTCGGGCATGTATTTTTAATATTTGAAATAAAACGCATATATATTCATACAATTATCTCTTTTTTAATTGAACTACTATACTAACATAAAAGTAAGAACTAGTGAGATTTTTGAGGCTGCATTTGACTTGCAAGTTTTTTAACGTCTGCTTTCATTTTAGTAGTAGACACGCGCAGTATCGCGTCTAAATGTTCATCCGTTAACCGCGAACAATTCTTATTTTTGCGGTAGTTGAGAATTGAAAAAGTCTGCTCACACAAATATGTACTACCAAACATAGTTATTATCTGCTGAGCAAACTTTTTCAATTCTTTGAAGTTTTCAGAACTCAAACCTCCGTAGAACTGTATCAAGTCAGTGCTTTCCTTAAATGCCGTTTTAAGTGTGCTATTACTTTGCAAATCTACTATGTTCATTTGCAAATTGCTTGGTATCTCACTAATATCAATTGCAAAAGGGTTTTGGAATATTTCCATGTTAAGGGAGCTCTTTTTAAAGTCGGTGAATCGATTTACAAACTCAGTTTGTAGTTGTGTTAACACGTTTCTCATTGTAATATTTTGCCACACAAAATTATCTCCAGCTTCTTCCACGGCTTTCTTGCAATTAGGAAAATGGTCAAGCTTTTTTTCATCAATATGCTTGATAAACAGTTTCAGTTTCATTTCATATGACTTTACATCTGTATACATATCGCAAATCAATTTATTTTTTCCCTGCAAGCGTTTGTTGAGCTGATTCAGGTCCTTAGTCAAATCAGTCAAAAAACCAAGATCGATAATCCACTGTTTGTTAGTAAGCTCTTCTACTGGCTTTCCTTTCATCTCCATGAAGTTGCCAATTTCTTTCCTCAAATCAAAAAACCGTTCCAAAACGGCACCTCGACTGAGCCACCTCACTTCACAGTAGTAAACCACGTCACCATGTTCAGCTTCCAGATCTTCCAAAAACTTTTGGAACTGACGGTGTGTGAGCCCATTTCTTCTTATAAAATTAACAGTGGATGTTACAGTATCCATTATTTCTTTCCAGGATATAACTTTGGAGCACAATGCCTCTTGATGGACAATACAGTGAAAAATCAATGGCACAGTAGATCCAGAATCTTTCACTTTGCTGATGATTCTCCCAACAACACCTTTGTTTTGACCGCTCATGTTCTTGCCTCCATCGGTAGTGACACTTGTTAACTTTTCCCAGCTTAATTGCAATGAATCCAGAGATTGTTCCACATGGTGAAATAAATCTTCTCCCGTAGTTGTACCTTTCAAACTGCACATTTTCACAAGCTCTTCGTAAACAGTAAAGTTTTCGTCAATGCCGCGTACAAATATGAGTAACTGTGCTGTATCCGACACGTCCGTACTTTCATCCATCGCTAAAGAGAAGCAGTCGAAAGACTGCGCCTTATCCCTGAGTTGTTCACACAAATTAGCACCCAAGTCTTCAGTACGTCGGGTGCAAGTTCTTGCAGAGAGACTAAGACTTTCAAACATTTTTTTCTGCTCTGGGCATATTTCTTCTGCGATAGCTAAGACACACTCTTTTACTAATTCACTATCGGTAAACGGACGTCCACTTTTTGCAAGAATCTCTGCTACCCTGTAACTGGCCCGAACATTCGATTCGCTGTTGTCTGCCACAACCTTAAATATGTTTTGTTGATTTTGTAATGACGATTTCAAAGTGGAAATTTTCCTTTTCCGTATTTCTCCTTCAAGACAGTCAAATTTAGCTTTGTGCTCGGTGTCGTAATGTCGCTTCAGGTTATATTCCTTTACTACAGAAATACTCTTTTGACAAATCAAGCATAACGGTTTTCCTTTAAACTCGATAAAAAAGTATAATTCTGTCCATAATTCGTTAAAAACTCTTTTTTCTTCTTCTATCTTCCTTTTTCTTGAAGCCATGTTTATATAATTATTCTGTAACAATAATGAAAAAAATTAAATTCGTTGTAAAATTATATGTTCCAGTTAGCACCTACAAATTCAACTCCACATTCAAATAATAATTAAAACATGACACACTCGTAACTAACTTCATGTCATGTAACTACTATCCCCGTCCTTATAACATTTACCCATCAATCTGAAGGTTCACATTAACAAGCAGTAAATAAAATAAAACAAAATGCTCGCGAGTGCATACAACTTACCTCATACGTCGTGCGTGAGAAGCTATCAGCGAAGGGAAGAAAGGTGAAACGAAACGCGTAGCTAGCAACCAGATGAGACGTGAGTTTCCGGCGAATTTCCACAACCGAATGTGGCGAGAGCTGCGCGCGGCTGTGATTTTAACTAAAACCGGTCGCTTTGAATTTTTTCGCCGCCGCACACCTGCGTCTAATCAAAGACTGCCGCCCCGCCTATTGTCTCAAAGGAGCCGCCCGCCGCCGCACGTGCGGCGGATAAACGCAAAAGAAATTGCCAAAAATTGAATAAGTACAGCAAATATTTATTTTCGGTAGAAACAATACATAACATCACAGTCTTGATAAACAGTTCTTAAGAAATGAAATAGAGGTACATTTTTATCACCCCGCGTGGGAGCGAGCTTTCAAGAATACTCTCATGGCCCAGCAGCATGGCCGTATAAATTCTAGTGAATTTATATGGCCTTTTGCTTCGGTATTTTTTTCTTACGGACCTCAGGGTTGCGGGCCGCACCGAGATAGTCTACGGGCCGCATGCGGCCCGCGGGCCGCCGGTTGCCGACCCCTGTTCTAAAGCCTTCGACCGCGTATCTCATGATTTGCTGGTTTACAAGTTATCGAAGTACGGGTTTGCCGGTTCTTTACTGCGATGGATAAACTCTTACTTAGTTGAACGCTTGTTCTATGTTGTGTTGGGAGGTTTTGATTCTGGGTTGATGCATATTTTGTCAGGCGTGCCCCAGGGCTCTCATTTAGGGCCTGTTCTCTTCAATATCTTTATTAATGATATAACTGACTGTTTCAAGACCTCCACACCTTTTTTATATGCCGACGATCTAAAATTTATCAGGTGTATTCAGTATATCGAGGACGTCACACTACTTCAGGACGATATGAATAGATTGAGCAAATGGTGTGAAGAAAATGAAATGCTATTAAATTTAAAAAAGTGCTTTCACATAAAATTTACTCGTAAAATTAATGTCATTCCTTCTGCTTATTTCGTTTCACAAGAGGCAGTGCAAGAAACTACTCAGTACAAAGATTTGGGTGTTATACTTGACAGCAAGCTCACAGTTGTCCCTCACATTGACTATATCGTTAAGAAGGCTTCAAAGATGCTTGGGTTTGTTATGAGAAACGGAAAGGTTTTCAAAAAACTCAAAATTAAAAAGATACTCTATAGCTCACTTGTACGTAGTATTTTTGATTACTGCAGCTCGGTTTGGCGTCCTCACTATGCTGTACATAAATTGAGAATGGAAAGGGTACAAAAACGGTTCTTTTGGCATTTAGCCCGAGGTACCAAACTCGCTAGGAGACATGTATCTTATAATGAGAGGCTAGCGCATTTTGGAGTCAGTTCATTAGACGAACGCAGAGATCTGATAGATCTAAAATTTTTACACAAAATAGTAAGGAATAAAATTGACTGCCCTCAACTTTTAGAAAGATTACGCTTCAAAGTACCTCGTAGGTACCCCCGCTTTAAAATCAACCCTCTTGTGCCCCCTTTTCGAAGGACAGTCTTGGGTACGAGCTCTTGTATACCACGTCTTTGCAAACTTTATAATGAATTTGTGGATTTGGATATCGGCTTTCACGAAATCACTAATATAAAATCTTTCGTTCGTAATCGTGAGCGACCCAGTGTTACAACAAAAAAAAAAATAAACAAAAATTATATTAGTGCTATGGGAACTGTTACATAAATACTTATATAGATATACTGACAGTTTTCTTTTGTAAATACATACTTGGATTGTTTATGGACCTGGTATAGATATTGCATTTTTATTGCATGCACTTAGTTCATGTAATTTAGCTATTATTATTATTATTTTTATAATACGCCATTACTTTTAAAAGAATATTGCAATATGATTTAAGTGTTATTCTCTCGAATGTACCTAGCTTGAAGGCGTCTGCGTCTCGTTCTGTCAGTTTTACTAGTTTACTCATTAACGTAACCTTGCTATCTGATTATTATAATTATAGGTTTATTAACCTACTGAGGGTGACTTCCACAGCGAAGCCTAGACGTATTTTGGTGGCTAAATATGATTTAATGCGTTATCGAATAACACATATAATATACGTATATTTTTAATAATTTGAACATGTATAGTTGCTTAGTGCGTTTGGGGGTCGTTGTGCAGGCCGGGCTAAGTGTGCAGATCCCGTTTTTGTTTGTTTACTAGACAATCAAATTAACAAATTAATCACTGGCTTGAAGTGTCCACCTATTGTACTATTAATATTTTACCTTCTTACCTAGTTACAACACCTACGTGTATGTTTACCTAACTAAAATGTTAGATTATTGAGCATGTTGTGTTTGCCTGTTACTGGTTACACATGTAGCATAAAGCATTTAGATAATAAGTTTTTTTTTATTGTAAGCAATCATGTGTTTAACTGTTGGTAAACCTAATAAAAAAAAAATGTAAGTGCACGAGGAAGAGTACAAACCTGAGCGCATGCAGTTCATTTTCGAGCTGAGCTCGTAGTTTACGCTCCGTATGTTCCCTGCGGTCGGAGGCTTGTTGTATGGAAGCCAGAGCGCGCTGCAAGCCCGCTACGCGTTCCACGTAGCCGCTGGCGTGGCGACACTACAATACAAGATTCATAAATGAATAATGCTGGACATTACACACAGAGCTATCTAACCCCAGACTCAGCAGACCACTATGGGAACCAGATAGCTGATAGAATACTTTAATTTATTTTAAACTAGTTGAAATATCTGAACATTTATTACGCGGCGGATATCGAACCCGCAAACTACTGCATCTCAGCCGGCGATTTGCGCACTATGCCACGGAGGTCCTCATCATCTTCTTAGCCAGAATGACTGCTGTGTTTAGGCCTTCCCTGTTTTCTGCCAGCCTCCTCTATCCAGTGCGTTTCTCATGCAGATGTTCCCGCGATCTTTACGGCTGACACTGACGTAGCGTCGTCTACCCATCTTACTTTCTCTAAATACAGTCTCAAACTTGTTCGGAGGGCAGGGTTTTATCGAGCTTGTCACTTCATTTATGTACCAAATCTGATTATTACAGACATGGGATAATATACTTATCTGAATGTACAAGCTTCAATCATCATTATACACTATAATACATTCATACCCAATGTAAAATTATTGACCATTGTCGAGTGTTTTATCCATATATTACACGGATTTTGACTCTTGAATGAGATAAAACATTCGACAGCTAGATTATTTTACGATATTTCACGGGCGGAAGCTTGTAAACATATATGTTATATTTATATAAAATATTATATATATATATATATATATATATATATATAATATTATATATATATATATATATATAATTATATATAATTATATTTATATAAATATATATATATATAATAATATATAATAATATTAATATATATGTATATATATATATATACATATAATATTAATTTGTTCAAGAAAATAAATAAATAATAAATATTGCTGGACATTTCACACAGCGCTATCTAGCCCCAAACTAAGCAGAGCTTGTACTATGGGAACCAGATAACTGATAGAATACTTATATACTTTTTTTTTGTAAATACATACTTATAATATATAGAGAAACAACCATACCCAAAACAAATATCTGTAGAACATGCAAACATTTGTTCCGCGGCGGGAATCGAACCCGCTACCTCCTGCGTCTCAGCCGGCTATTCGCCCACTGTACCACGGAAGTCGTCAAAAATAGTGATAATCATTATTTTAATACTATAAATAAAGATAAGTTAGCTGTTGCCACTTGTAGACTCCATAAAGTTAGTATATCGTTTATGGGGCAAGGTGTTGGTACGCTTTTATAGCAAACTCCCAAGTGATGTACAAAAATTGACAGTAAATAAATTTAAAAATGTAATTAAACAAAATCTTTATAACAAAGCCTACAATGTCGGATTATTTAGATGATAGAGAAGCTTGGGATTTAAATTGCTCCAATTCGATCAAAATGTTACAATTTAGACGTAATTTATTTTTTGTATTGTTATAAAAGGATCATTAGAAAAACAACCAGCCTTGTATCTTGCCTTTCTTTCCTGGCTTGGTCGCGAAGGAACAGGCAGTAAAATTGACGTTTCGAAGTGATCCTTGCATTTTAATGAATAAAAATGTTTGACTTTGACTTATATAATTTACCTCTTCTTCAAGACGCACGACGTTAGTCTGTGCGTTAGTAAGTGCTGTGTCAAGTATATCGATGTGCGTTCGTTGTTCTTGCAAAGTGGCACGTTGCGCCGCCATTTCGATCTCTTGTCGTTCTTTCGCGCATGCCAACTCTTTATCTGTGGAAAAAATTATGTATTTAGCGGTTTGAGATGATAATTATGCAACCCCTGAAGAAACTCGCAGTACGGGGTTCAAATAAAACACTCGTATCCTGGTTAAGTACAAGACCATATAATCAAAAAACTGCGCTAGCCTAGGAAAATACACAAAACGCAAGGATAGTGCGTTCTAGGGTCGGAACATTTTAGCAGCGACATCTAGTTTGGTTTTGAGTAAACAAAATGAGAGTACGACTTACATTACGTAGAAGAATACTATTGATTAATCCTATCTTGATGAGGAGGTTGGAATGAGTAGATGCATAGTATGTAAGATTTACATGAGTCAGCTATTCTGTATTTAGTGAGTCCCTACATGAATAATCAGTTGTGACAAGTAACTTTTTAACAAAAATATAACCGACTTAACAAAACTACTGAACCGATTTTAATGGAATTTCTATGAGACTAATTTGAAAGTATATCATTTCAAATAAAAAAAAATCTCCAAATTGGTTGATAAATGTAAAAACTTCTGATGTAAAAACATAAAACAATTATGTGACCCTATAAAATTTGTGGGTTGCCCTCGATTTTTTTGGGCTCCATAGAAGATTTCCATGATTTTTTTTTATTAAATAAAAAAAGAATTTCTCAAATCGGTCCAGGCGTCTTCGAGTAATCGGAAAACAAACAAATAAAAAATCCGACAAATTGAGAACTTCTTCCTTTTTTTGAAATCGGTTAAAATGAATTTTTATTTTACAAAAGCTACTGCACTATAAAAAGTAAGAATTCTTACTCTGTGTGATGAGTTGTGCAATAAGCATCTCTCTATTCTGCAGTTCCTTCCTTAGGGCTTCGGCGCTGTTCTCACCATCCGTCCGGACGCCTTGAGACAGTAGTTCCACCTGAAAATATACATGATAAAAGGCCGGTATCTATATAACTTGCTTATGGCTTGGTTATGTACGACATTAATTTAAAAAACACACCCGGAATCGTATTAACTGATTTTAGAGGTGGGTTTAATACCAGTAGCTCGAATATTTATTCAGTAATCGATACATTTCCAATAAAAAAATCAGCGGCGCCTGTTTAACCTACTTATATTATTAATGAATATGATTTACCTATTTTATACAGGCTGTAAAATTCATATTTTAGGACTTGATATTAAGGTTGTTTAATAATTTAAAATGTTCTATGATTCATTATCATAGAATATTTTAAATTATTAAACAACAATTTGAAAAAAAAACCTATTTCACAACAATATCCCCCCCCCCCCCCCCCACGCGTTTTTATTTAATGTCGTACTTAACAAAACAAGTAGTATATATTGCTATAAATATCTATAATCAGCCAATAGAATCACGTCAAAATGGTATTACGTCATTTGCGTGCGTTGCTATTGGTTGATTTAACGCTCCTCTCCACTCAGCTTCGGATACTGACCCTAAAGGTACAGCGATCAACTTCTAGTTATATCCATCTTTTTCTAAATCTGTCACCTTACAATGACATTTGCAATGTTGCATTCGGAATCAGCGCTTATAAGGACTTGGTTCTGCTAAAACTTGTTTCATAATGATTGTTAATAAAGAAACACTTGCATTTACACTGAGAAAACCAAACAACAACACATTTGAACAACAGGCGAGTTAAGCGCACAACAGGTAATATTGCAACAAAAATTATGGCACTGAAAACCCTGAAAACCGACTACAACGCTGAAAAGCGTTGAGCAGTTCAGAAACGTTTAGTGCAAAACCGATGCAGAAAAGGCTCGGAAACCGACGAGAAAATTCATCACCCGTTTTGATATTTTGTCTTCGTCAACAGTAGTAAAACTTACTGTAAATATCCCGCTTTTAGTGCAAAGTGTTCATAATCACGATAGTTTCAAAAATTAAACTTACTGTAAGTGCAGGTAGGGCCACAAATTAGCATTGGCGGGGCACAAAGCATTGCCTTGTAGGTCACGCTTTGTGAATTTGTTCTAGGAGGCTCTGCCCTGCGTCCATTAAGGCATAAAGGTGTAAAGCCTCATGTGCCTGTAACTTCACCGGCACTCATACCCTTTAAGCCGAAACACAGCAGTATTGCTTCACGGCAGAAATAATACTTGCCCGTGTTGAGCCCTTTCACTAAAAACTCTATACTAAAAGGTATTGTAAGCTAGTTATAGTTAGAAACATTGTGAAAGCACTAACAAATACCTGTTGTTTGAGCGCTCGGTTGAGGTCGTGCAGACGCCGGCTGTCGGCCTGCAGGCGCACGCGCGCCGCGCGCTCCAACCGCTCGCGCCGCTCACATGACCCCACTAGCTCCTCGTGCGCAGTGCGGACCTTCTCAACCTCTTCTTCTAGCTGTGCTCAACAAATGAGTTCAGGTATAAATATAAAGGAGTAAGGACAGCAACCAGCCAGATCATCGCGCTTGATACAGGACCGGAGAGAGTGGCGTGATAACGAGGAGGCCTATACCCAGCAGTGGGTGGATGTAGGCTGAGATGATGATGATAAATATAAAATAAATAAATTTGAGTCCCAAGTTTTTATATAAAGTAATAACTGTCGAGTTGTAGACGTGCAAAGGCGAGACGTTGTGAGCGCGGAAACACGGAATGAGCCATGAGGTAAAACACCGCTGAGCCAAAGCTTAGGCGGCCAGTAAAAGGAAACATCATTGATTGGCTACGTAAAGTAGTTAAACGACTGTCTCGAGTCAAAAAACTACTAAATACTTTAAAAATTCTGAGTGTAAGGCCGGGGGCATAACTAAAATAAGTATGTATAAATAAATCGCTAAGAATGAAGCCGTAAAACATAATACAATATTTTATCTTCTGCGTCGTGTTTTGTGTTCGATTCGAACATTATGGAGTCAGATTATGTGCTCCCAGTATTCGGCCACGTCTATGGCGCCCCCGAAGGCAGCATAGAGGTCGCTCAAGGTCAAATATTGTATAAGACCATTTTTACCTTGGAAGTCTTAGCAATCCGTTCGCAAGCATCAGCCAACTGCCGCTTCAACTGATGGTTCTCCGCCGCCAGCGCGTCTAACACGGCTGTGAACGCGTCATCAGGCTCTTCGATAGAACCCTCGCCGCCGGAACACCAACCGCTCGACTCTGACCCTCCAGGCACTGCGCGGACGCCAACACTGGGGATAACAAGCAGAGCTCAGGATAATCTAGTTAAAGTGACGACCAGCCGTTAGACTGACACTCTGAATGTTTGCACGGACACACACAGCACTTAGGAAGCAGCAGGGAGTCAGATTAAACTGGCTGATGTGACAAGAAGCCACTACTACAGCATTATCATAGTTTCACCCATAGGACATTCACTGCAACCTTTCGTTGTCTTTCCATCTATTGGGGACCGTTCTACACGTAGTTTGCACGATCTGGGATCAGTTTTTCTTTTTTCTGTTAGATGTCGCGTTTCAGAATCATATTAATAAATAAATAAATAATGATAAGCATTTCACACAGCGCTGTCCAGCCCCAATTTAAGCAAGGCTTGTACTATGGGAACTAGATAACTGATAGAATACTTTCATACTCTTTTTTTGTAAATACATACTGAGTATACCGAAAAACACCTAGACCCGGAACAAATATCTGTAAATCATACAAACATTTGTTCCACGGCGGGAATAGAACCCGCACTGCGCGATATTGACGCCTTCTCTGCAGGTTAGCTTAATAACGAACTAGTTTTTATGTGTTGCAATAGATGCCGCTACAATATTAATAGAAAAGTAATTAAAGACACACTGGACTCTCACAAGGCTCTCACCGGGACTTTTTAAGGCGAGAACTACTTAAATTATTTATTGGGAAAGGAATCAGGATAACCTAGTTAGAAAGTATTGCCATTAATTTCAAGTACAATGGCATCAGCAATTATTGAAAAGCCCTTGCCGCCGGAATTTAAATCCATCGGTCAACACAAAGACACTGGCAATAGTTATAAGGCAAATCAAGGTCTGCACTAGTCCACTGATTTAAAAGATATCATGACGTCACTCACCTAGTCAGATCAGGCTGGGATCTCGACAGATTCAGTTTCTCCTTGCTCAGCTTTCCCTTGGACTTGCCCTTAAGTTTCCGACTGTCATCACGGGGGGGTGCACCAGGGGAGGGGGGCGCTGTGCCGCGAGGAGGGGGCGAGGCGGCTACTTCCGCCGCTAGGTGTTTCAGGACTGAGGATTGGTTGAGGAAATCATCGGGGATCTCGGTTATTTCCTGAAAGGAAAGACATTTACGTTTATATAGATTATGAATATTGAATAACAATTATGAGAGTCGTCAAGCCATGTTTGGTGGCCTTAGAAAACTATATCAGGGTGTGTCATTTGCTCATACGAATTTATTTTCTTGAGATTTTTGATAAATCTTTTACGATTGTGTTAAATCTCATGTGTCAAGTAGACTGTATAGCTTTTGAAAGTATCATGGTTATGATCACAAATCATGGTAAATATACCGTTTTTAATGAAAATAGTATTCAAGTATTGTCTGCTATTGATAATTGAAAGCACATTGGATTTAACAACAAGATTTTTGTTTACTAGGCATTATTGAATATAAGAGTTAGAGATAAAATCTTAAGCAGAAAAGGTAACAGGGGTCTATGTGTCAATAAATCAAAATATTCCTTAATTTGATATTGTTTGAAAGGATATGGCCTTCTATCGTTTTTAAGAAAATATTGTTAGTGCAAAATTTACCTGAACTCCATGATCAGGAGGGCTAGTGTAGATCCTCTGGCCTCCAATATCGATATAATTCGCATTTGCTGTCAATGCTTGTTCCTTGTGCACTTTAGGTAAAGGAATACCACTTTTCTTCCCTTCTGCCTTCTTTAGTGTATGGTATGGAGACGATTGAGTGCCCGGGTGTTTTACTTCACTGCTTGTTCGTTCGTGTTCTCTGTGGAGTAATAATAGCAAGCTTAGTACAATACAGTTACAATTAAATGAGTTTTTTTTTCATACCCCTTGGCAATGGTACAAGGATATGGTCCACCTGATGTTAAGTGGTGACCATCATCTATAACAAAGTATTGCTTCATAGGTCACGCACCTTAGAAACGTGCCCTATGTATGATGCACTGCCTTTTAGTTTGTTTGAGTTTGTGGCCATTAACGCCGATATTCGTTTTTTAATAGGCTTGAATGCATCCGCCATCTTTAGAGTTGTACCGGAAAAATTGAGTTCATATGGCACCTCTATTTGTAAATTCTTTAATAACAACTATGATTTAGTTTGTAATTATTTTTTTAATATATTCTGTACTTAAATATTTGTACACCAGATAAACTCAACACCAGATAAATCTACTGTGATTGTTTTCTATTGACATTTTATGTTCCTATGTACATTATCTGTAATAAATTATTATATTATATTCTATAATATCCGTCACTTAGTTCTAGTACTAATAAGGTGACAAATTTACTGATTAAGTTAAAGGAACTTGACAACCAGTTGATTGGGATGCTCCAATGGTATTGTACGTTATTTCTACGAGTTAAATCTTTTCCCTCACTGAATCCATTTTCAATTGTTCCCGTGGTTAAATTTTCTTCACACATTTGATTGCATATAAAGAAAATACATTTATTTGACACACACACAGGACAGACCATTCAAAACAGAACATACCTACTTACATAAAAATTATAGATCATTTTAAAAAAATATATACAGTGTGGCCCTGGATAAAGTGCAACCCCGAAAGGGGGTGAAACTAGATCAAAAATTATCGACAAAAAAATAGAAAAAAAAATTTAAAAAAAAATCGTATATACTTTATTGATGTATTAAAATTTTTATTGCTCACTAATGACTCTATTTAATAAAAAAATTATTTCTTCCAAAGTAGTAGGTCTATTTTGTTAAAATAAAAACCATAATCATGTCAGATATGTGACGATGACGATAAAATAACAAATAACTGACAAACAAGTGGCTATCGTGACTTAAAGTTTAATTTTTGTATTAAAATTAAATTTTTTAGGCTGTTTTTTTCCAATAAACTCCAAAAATCTTAAAATTAAGCCTATAATACTAGAAATTTTTATGACTTTTTATTATTGTCTATCATAATAGCTTTTAAATAAAATAAAAACCTACGTTCTAACATAAAAAATGTGCTGGCTAGGAGCATTTAAAGTTGACCACTGACGGTCAGTGGTCAACTTTAAATGCTTATTAATTTCCAATAAACTCCAAAAATCTTAAAATTAAGCCTATAATACTAGAAATTTTTATGACTTTTTATTATTGTCTATCATAATAGCTTTTAAATAAAATAAAAACCTACGTTCTAACATAAAAAATGTGCTGGCTAGGAGCATTTAAAGTTGACCACTGGGTCAGTGGTCAACTTTTTAATTTTTAATTTTTTTTTCTATTTTTTTGTCGATAATTTTTGATCTAGTTTCACCCCCTTTCGGGGTTGCACTTTATCCAGGGCCACACTGTATATTCAGAGTACATATTCTACTAACTAGTACTACCTTATCGGTGTAGGTCTAGGTGGCCACGAATCATCTTGATTATGGATGATGAGAGTGTTGTAAGAAGATGATGACACATCCAGGGAACTTCGATTGCTGTTCCCACCACCCACAGAGTCCTTTAACGAGTTACGGTTACTGCCAGGCACACTTTCCTGATGTAGAAAAAACATGATGAAAATCTTAAAATAGCAAACTGTTACAGAATAAAGTTCTTAATAAACAAAAACAAGATTTTTATTCCTTTCTAATATCCTTGACTTGCTTAAGTTTTAACCTTTTATGTTGACTTTTGTAGACTTTTCAAGGAGAATTAATTTCTGTATTTATTGAGATTGATCAACTGGAAAGGATGCTTTTGCTCAGTAGTGGAAAATTAATAGCTAAAAATAAGATTAGTAATTTGCACTGGTTGTTGTACCTGTTACCAGCAAAAAATTATAATGTTACACGTATAACCAATCCATACTAATATCAAAAATTCTTAAGTAACTCTGTCTGTCTGTGTGTTACGTTTTCACAACTAACAAACGAAGTTGTTACAGCTAGTATGATACAAAAATATCCCTCAAGACAAAGGACCTCTTCCAAGGTGCAAAAGTGTATACAGGTATAAACGCTAATTACTAAATTGAAATACTAAATACAACTAATTAATATGTATACTATATAGGATGTCTGATAACATACCCACAAAAATGAAGGGGGTTATTTTGACAAACATAATAAATAAATATGTGAAATGTTTAATATAAAGTATGATATTTATTTCGGCATGTAAAAACAAACACTTTATTAAACTTATGTTGTGCTAATGCATAATGCTTGCCATCTAACCACAGATACTGTATTGGTGACATCTCGAGATATCTCTTATTGCCCCTTTCTAACCCAAAACCTGCAGCCATTTCTGAAAGACATATCAAATCAGCCTTTATTTTTGGATGTCGATTGCAAGAGTAGGCAGTAAATTTTATATCTAATTAATCACTAAAATTTAGTTGATTTTCTTTAAAATTTGATAATATAACTATGTAGTAGTTTTTTTTCGAGAAGTCTTTTTTATGTTTTGAGAAACTGTCACTTGAATATCGTCACTATATTACCAAACACCCTGATATATGACCTTGTAATTTATATAGAAATATGATTACATATTAACTTTGATTCCAAATGATATTTGTAATTTTAATTAATAAAAAGATGAAAGTTGAGTTATGTTTGCTCACACATAATTATATTCCAATATAAAATCAACTAAAAACTGTGCTTCAAACCTTCAATGAGTTTCTGTTATTGTTGTTATTCTGGCTATGGTTCTCCTGTCCCTGTGGTTCTACTCTGGCAGTATGTCGGACAACAAAGCGCTCCACTCGTGACAGATTCTCATTGGATGTGGACACATCTGTCTCACTACCAGACAAGCTTTGAGGGAAACCGCTGGAAACTGGTGAAGAATGTTAGGACTGGTTTAATACATACATCAAAAAACTGTTTTACAAGTGTAACAGCAGCAGGAAGTGGAGAGATGAATAGAAAGTGTACCCTAAAGAGTGGCCTGAATCAGCTAACAATAGAGAGAGAGACGATAGGAAGGTCTTTATCCTGCAATGGTACAGGCTTATATAAATAATAACACAATATGCTGGCTCTAAATTGTTACAATAGTACATTAAAAAACAAAAAATTGGCATGATTAGCAAAATGTAAACACAACAACTTAGGACATTCTATCATAAATACCTACTATGATTCACAGCATTGGAATGTTACACAATTTGATTGAATTAGCACAAAATGCACCTACCAGCTGGTTTCTGCGGACGCTGAATGTTATTCGTGAACGATAGGAACCGTCCATTCGGTCGCATAGACCCCATTTTACTTGAAAATGTGGACACACAGACTTCAAACTGAAACTATTTTACGCATCACTTGTCTTGTATTTTACACAAACGCTCTCGTAATATCACGCATCTGAAAGTGAAATAATTATGCATGTTTACTGACACTGATGCTATGCATAGAAATAGATTACAACAAAACCACAAGGTATTGAGTATGCAACAAGTTTACACATTCACTGAGCTGAGTGAGGCTAAAAACGTTCAACATGTCAATAAATAAATGAATAATGTTCGAAATTCTACTCACAACGCCTCTAAAGTAGGTGGTAATTATAAACAGACCTCTGAATTCAATTTGATAAATTTTGATCTTTCTAAATAGAAATTATTTATTTGATTGGTTGGTCGAACGTACAGCTTTGTACCTCTTACTATCAGCCATCAGTCAGCGTCTGGCAGCTGTCAGTTATTAGTATGTCAAAAATTTTTTTTTTCAGTTTTTTTCCGGACAGGTATTTTCTTGTTCCTTTGATTAAAAATAAGGATCTCTCAACAAGAAGCGACTACACTCATCTGTTGGCGTTCCTATTTCTTTTAAATAAATAAATAATGTTCAGTTCACTTTTTGTTTTTAGGGATACTTTCTCTGAGGACTAAGGACTCTAGTATAGTTTTCCGAGGAACGTGAATTATATAAGAAAACATTTGTGTTTGTTTATCTGACGAAGTGAGATAGTTTTAGGCAAATTTTGATATTGTTTGTTTGAGATTTTGGCATCAAAACCATATTTTTGGTGGTGCATCTCCAGACAGCGCCTTCTATTACGCTAGTTAGAACTTGATGAACTTCAAGAAGTCTATCGCTGGAATATGTCAGTCTGTCAATATCTTTCAATGTCAATGATCGGAAGCTTTTTTTTTTTTTAACTTGATATGATCAAAAGAGTTATTTTTATTTTTTTATTTAAGATCTGATAAGATCGAAAGAAAATTTAGATCTAGTAAAAATTAAAAATGTTGGGCCGTGCTGTTCGCAGAGTCGGTCCATTTACTTATCATTTTTTTATGTCTACGTCTTTGCAAACTGCAAAGCAAAGAATTCCCTCAGTTTCATGTAAGTACCTGTTTAGCGGTACCTATACATGTTGTGGTCGCAGAGAGTTATGTTTAAATACTTATTCGGATTATTTTTAATAACAGGTCAATTGGTTTCCTGTTCATCAAATGTCTCCAAACCGCGGTGCTACTCGCAGCAAGCCACTGCTGGTGCTGTAGAAATACTAACAGTCGACTATGAGTATGTCAAAAAAGTTACTACGAGTAAGGATGTCCTGATAATCGACGTGAGAGAGCCTGACGAAATAAAGGAACATGGAAAGATTCCTAACAGTTTGAACATACCATGTACGTTCCCAATGGTCATGTTCACCCTTTAGTACACACCTAGGTACATCTTGTATAATTCTCTTTTTGTTGTACTTTCAGTGGGTACAATGACCACAACACTTAGCGCTTCAGAAAAGGAGTTCAAAGACACATTTAATAGAGACAAACCTAAAGAAAATACTGAAATGATATTCTACTGCATGATTGGAAAGCGATCTGGCATGGCCCAACAAAATGCTCAGAATTTGGGATACAAAAAGTAAGCAACTTTCTTATGTTACCAAGTATTTGTAGAGATAAATTATTGTTCAAAACTAATAATATTCATTTATTTTTCAGTGCAAAGAATTACTTAGGCAGTTGGACCGACTGGGCTATCAAATCTCAATGAATTCACTACACAAATGATAAGCCTTATCAATAAATTATTATTAACCTTTACTTCCTGTGATAGCAGTTGCAGTGAATAAAGTAGACCTTATCAATAAAGTAGATTTTGTACAAAAACATGACCATTTTATTGAATTTTATTATTAACTGTTGAAGTAATACCACAAAAACCTAAGGCTAAAAATTAGAGTAACTTAAAAAAGAACTATAAGGCCGCTTTCACATTTAGGCGACTTTAGCAGCGCAACAGTCGCGACCGTCGTCATCCAGTCAGAATTTATAAACAATACGCTCAGTCAGCGGTGAGCCAATGTTGCAAGCTCAAGTGATTGTAATTACAGACTGCAAATTAGACGTTAACAATTAATTACAGACATTGAACAATGTTTCCTCATCAGAATCCATTTTTAAAATGAAGTGCGCCACACTAAATCTGAACAGCGGCGCGGCAGCCGCGCTGCTGTCGCGCGACTATTCTTAAAATGTGAAGGCATCTTAAAAATAAATTGCTAATAATTATACCACAAATTAGTCAAACTATAGAAATAAATTGGTAAACATGGTAAACTATTTTTTAATCAATTTTACAACACTGAACTTAAAAATCTCTAAAATGTATCACAGGCACATTCAATTACCTACTTCTAAACCAAATTAATTTTATGGGATAGGTAGATAGGTACATGAAGTTATAAATAACATCTGCCTGCTTGACCAGTCATTCCAGCTTCCATCATATGTTTTAGAGCTGCAAATAATAATATAATAATTGTAAATGATAAAAACAATAAAACAACAGTACACTAAGTGATTAAAATATCCGTTAATTAATTTAAGTTACTTGAGGGTTGTAAAAGACAAAGCTATTATCTTTACTGAGCTATAAAGTTAATATTAGAATTTAAAGCATTTAGAATAAAAATCTGTTTAAATTTAGTTTGAGTGGATAGTTTTTCTTATTTTATGTTATGAGACCAATTCAATAAAAATAATATTACAACTGAATAGTTATAACTGGGGATATTATTATTCCCAAGCTAAAATTAAATAAGCTGATTTAAAATAAATAAATAAATATTACTAAATATTGCTGGACATTTCACACAGCGCTATCTAGCCCCAAACTAAGCAAGGCTTGTACTATGGGAACCAGATAACTGATAGAATACTTATATACTTTTTTTTTGTAAATACATACTTATAATAAATAGAAAAACACCCAGACACGGAACAAATATCTGTAGATCATGCAAACATTTGTTCCGCGGCGGGAATCGAACCCGCTACCTCCTGCGTCTCAGCCGGCTATACGCCCACTGCGCCACGGAGGTCGTCAAACTAAATAACTTTTAATAGTGACTTTTCTCACTTAGTATATCCAAGTTTCAAAGCCTTATCCAGGGCTTCTGAAGATCTCCGACCAGACTGGCAGTAGAAAATCAACTCGTCTGATGATGAAGGCTTGTCCCTCTGATATCGTTTCTTAAAGTCACCATCAGACATTGATGCTAGGACATCATGGACACGCCCCACTGAAACATTACCAGCTTGTATTTTTTGAAGCTACATAGTGTTATATATAAGACAATGGTGGCAAATCTGTTGTTTACGCTGACTAACTAAAATTGTGTAAAATACGAGCGGTCTTATTTTGTTCATATTAAAGATCAAATTAGAATGAAATTTAAAGAGACATTTCTAAAATTAAGTTTTTTTTGTTATGATGGCATGTTTGCGGGCTAGTTTTAATGTTCCATCAAATTGATGTTGACTAAAACTAGTCCGCAAACACGATTTCTTATTTAAAAATACTTAAGTTTAGAAATTTCAGTTTAAATGTCATTCTAATTTGATATTTACCAATAAGACCAAATAAGACAGTTCGTATTCTACACTATTTTAGTTAGTCAGCGTAAACAACAGAATCGCCACCAATGTTGCTCCACTGTGCTTTCTTATTATCAAAATTATACACCTTCACCAGAAGAGCATTTTAACTAACATGTAGCCTCATCTGAAGATAAACTAAAAATGCTCTGAAAACCAAATCTTGTAAAACAAATTATAGATCAGTTTTAGCATAGTAACTGTGTAGCTTAGTTAAGTGTGTTTTAGCATCTTGTCACCACTGGGCCCATAAAAAAACAAATTTTAGTGAAACTATTTCATACATGGAATATTAATACTGGAAGGTATTTTCCCAGTAGAGTTGACTTCATCTGGGTTACGGACATCAATAATAACTTTTTTAGGTTGTAAGATTACATTCAACATGTCTTCGTAGCTGACAACTCGTTTTGGATCCACCATCTTTTTAGTCAGATTTATTTGTGTCTGTCTCTTTTGTTGATAATGCTCTTATATGAATAAATCTGTTGACAGCTGAAATAGTGATTACAAATATTAAACTTTTTAGGAGAAAATTGTGTTATCCCAGACTCTCTGCTGCAGTGTTACTTAGTCAATCTGACTTTCTTTTATGAAGATGGGCTCTTACGAAATGACACCATAAAATCCTCTAAGGAAATCAGACAAGTAGTTCTTTTAAAAAGTAAGGTTGTGTTAATAAATTTAAAAATCAACACAAAACAGCAATTCTATTAAATGATGAAGAACCATAAGATGATTATGTAAATATTCAATTTAGGTGTTTTGTTTATTAAATGCTTCCAATAGGCAATTGTTACGTTAGCACACGATAAAGTTGTTTTTAGACCCCAAAAAGTAAAAAAATATATACTGTTGTGATTCTTCAAAAAAGGAAATACGTGATATTGTTACAACTTCGGCAGCAATACGAGTGGAAACTCTTGTTGCAGAACGGAATACAATCATCATGATAAATACTGGAAAGCAAAATACGATTAGTTTTCTTGACGCTCTCAACAAAATCTTATACTGAAAACTTACTCGATTCTGTTACTTTTGTTTATCCATATATGAGAATGGATTTGGATGAGTTATATGTATTAAGCTGATTTTTTAATTATTTTTTTCTGAACCAAATTTCTTATAATTGTGTTGTGTTGTACTTGACCGCCGATTTGACAGCCTGACAGTGACAGTCAAGTCAAATGTTAATCAATTCCATGAAGGCTTTTCATTCGCGATTTAATAAAAAAGTAGTTACAACTAGTGTAATAGATGGCGCCGTCTAAACAAGCACCCAAGACATGCTCTGCTAAAAAATATATTTCTAAACTTCCCAAACTGTCAAAGTGGTTTCGTCTTGTCGGCAATCATGTTCTTATGTGATCGTATTATTTTTTGGCCGTGTGTGGAATCTGACTAATCGATACACTGTATCTTGAATGGATGTTGATGGTTGTTCTGGAGAAGCTTTGTTCCTTAAGAACACTGAAGATATAACAGTTCTATTCAATATTCTACATGCAGTATCTTTTAAAAAATATACGGATCACACCAACTAACTTATAAGTACCTAGGTAGATATGTACGTAATATATAGCTAAAATAACTTACGGTAATTATTCCAATATGATGGCGTTACAGATAAATCAGTTACACGAAAGTGAGCTGAACATATAAAGAAGAACTTCATCCGTAAGAAAACGGTGTCTGCCGTTGTTTTCGCATTATGAGACAACTCACGGTTTAGTCATCTCTTCTATACATACCCTCGGTAAGCAATGATTTTGTTCTAAAGGGTCTTTCAAATAGAGCGGGTCGATGTTAATAATCTGTGGCGGCCATTTTGTTTTGGCGGCATCTGTCAAATCTGTTTTTTCTTATTCAGTCACTGATGCCAAATCACCATGGCAAGTTACACGGTTGAGCAGCATGTGCAAATGATAAAACTTTATTATCAAAATGAGTGTTCGTTAGTGCAAACGTTGCGCGCATTGCGCCCATTTTACGGCAGATGCGGTGACCCTTCAAAGTCCACTCTCCAACGATTGGTGACTAAATTTAAAACGACCGGTTCGGTAAACAACCAACCAACACCGTTACGTCAAAGGAACGCCAGATCGGCCGAGAACATCGCCGCTGTACATGAGAGTGTTCAGGAGACTCCGAGGCAGTCGATTTCTCGCCGTGCTCAAGAACTCGGGCCTTTCGCAGACCTCAACTTGGAGAATTTTGCGTCGGGACTTGGGTCTGCATCCGTACAAGATCCAACTGGCCCAAGAGCTCAAAGTTAATGACCATAGACAACGCCGTGTGTTCGCTGAATGGGCATCGGAACGCTTGGAAGAGGACCCCGATTTTGGCCGAAAAATAATCTTTAGCGACGAGGCACATTTTTGGATGAATGGTTTTGTTAATAAGCAAAATTGCCGTATATGGGAAGGCCACAACCCACATGAGGTTCACCAGGTGGCAATGCATCCACAAAAAGTTACTGTTTGGTGCGGATTTTGGTGTGGCGGCGTCATTGGTCCATACTTCTTCGAAAACAACGTTGGTGAGACCAACACCGTCAACAGCGAGCGCTACAGATCAATGATAAACAATTTCTTTTGGCTTGAATTGAACAATATGGACGTGAACGACATGTGGTTCCAGCAAGATGGCGCTACTTGCCACACAGCGAACGACACAATCGACATTCTGCATGAACGGTTTGAGGGTAGAGTTATCTCTCGCAGAGGTGACGTGAATTGGCCACCAAGATCGTGTGATTTGACTCCGCTAGACTTTTTCTTGTGGGGTTTTCTGAAGTCGCAGGTCTATGCCAATAAACCACATTCGACCGTTGCCCTGAAAGCCAACATAACGCAGGCCATCGCTCGGATTCAGCCGGATCTATGCAGCAGAGTCATTAAAAATTGGACCTCTCGGATTCGCGCCACCATACGAAGCCGCGGCGGACATTTGAACGATGTCATATTCCATCCATAATGGAATAAATAGGCCTTTTAAATAAAAAATAAATTTCGTTAATATCTCACACACATCTTGTTTTATTCAATTTTAACATCGACCCGTCCTTGTTGAAAGACCCTTTAATTAAAATTTTGATTGATACCGCCAATGGCAGACAATTCACTTTCTTTTGGGCACAGACAAAACACACAAGTGCATGTTAAACATGGAAATGATTGCTATTTAAACATCATTTTCATAATATCAAATGCTTATTTTATAACACTCCTATTTCACATGTGAAAAATCACAGGCAATGATTTTTATTATAATACCGCACGTGTGATAATAGTCACACTTGCTATTCTTGCTAGTGCTTTTTCACATGTGAAAAATCACGGGCAACGAAAACGCCTGATGAGTTCTGAAGAAAGGCGAATGACTGATTTGTAGCAGACCCGAATGACTACAACTGATATTCGATGAATACCGAAAGTGATTTAATTTGTATGAGTTTTAACAGGTTATGCGAAGGAAAATAACAGGTGTGACATATGATTTTTCACATGCTACCATATATCCTAGTTCGTACATATTGAAGTTTTCTTTATATGTTCAGCTCACTTTCGTGTAACTGATTTATCTGTGACGCCATCATATTGGAATAATTACTGTAAGTTATTTTAGCGATATATTACGTACTTATCTACCTAGGTACCTACTTGTAAGTTATTAGTTGGTGTGGTCAGTATCTTTTTTAAAAGTAACTGCATGAAAATTATTGAAAACTGGAATATCTTCAGTGTTCATAAAGAACAAAGCTTCTCTAGAACAACCAAGATACAGTTATCGATTAGTCAGATTTCAAAAGTTAGGGGCTAAAAAGTAATACGATCACAAAAGAACATTGATTGCCACACACAAGATGAAACAAAAATGGAGTGAGCAACTTCTCTAGAAATTTTGATGATGTCTTTGCGACTTTGACAGTTTGGGAAGTTTAGAAATATATTTTTTAGCGGAGCATGTCTCGGGTGCTTGTTTAGATGGCGCCATCTATTACGCTAGTTGGAACTACTTTTTTTTTAAATCGAGAAAGAAAAGTACTCGTTTATGTGCGACGCCAAAAAAAAATTGTAATATTTTATTTGCATACGGCAAATGCACAAAAGAGTGCGCACCGAAAAAGTTAAAAAAAAAATTGGATCAAAGCATTCATTGACCACCACTCCACAAGATCAAGACAAGTCAGTTTAGGGCAATATATGGTGTAGAGGTGGGGATGACCCCTAATTGCCTTCTAATTTTTAACTTGTGATGTATGTAGGTTATGCAAGCCAGGCCAATTTTACAGTCGCTTCCCCTATAGAAATACTTATAGACTGTCGCTACGAAATGATTGATACTTTTAAATCATTTTCATAATATGATCATACTTATGCAAGCAAAGCATGCTTTTGCATCCAGATTTTTAATGTTCCTAGGACCATACCTGTACAACAGGCTAAATCGTAAATTGAGCATCCACTCAATGAATTTCTCAAACTGTAAAAGAGCCTTACAGTCTGCTTTATCCAATCTATCTTACGAGGAAACTGAGGAGTTACTAACCGTAATAAAGTAAGATTTTAAATATTGTATAGTTATATAATATACGTTTGCACTTAGTTTTTTAGTTGTTTTTTTCATTATATAAATAGATTCTAAGTTTTGTTAATTTGAGTAAGTATTCATAAGTTACCTCAGTCCAGCTTTTTTCGCCTGAGATACAGGTTCTCCTAGTTCAGGCAATGTATAAAGTGTTACCTGCCTATAAGTAGATATTAATCCCTAATGTTAATCTTAGTAATATGAAAAATGAATAGAGATTTATTTATTTATTTATACTAGCTTTCACCAGCGGCTTCGCACGCGTTATTTGTCATTATAAAATAGCCTATGTTTGAACCCAAGTCGTAATCTATCAACCCACCAAATTTCATCGAAATCGGTTCAGCCATTACGACGTGATTGAGTAACAAACAAACATCCAAACTTTCACATTTATAATACTAATGTGATGATTGTTATTATCACTGTGAAAAATTACAAAAAAATGTCACACTTGGTAATCTTGCTAGTGCTATTTCACATATGAAAAATCACGGGCAATGAAAACCCTCGATGAATTCCAAAGAAATGCGAACGACTGATTTGTAGCAGAGCCGAATGACTGCGACCGATATACGATGAAAACCGAAAGTGATTTCATTTGAATGATTTTTTGCAGGCGAAGGAAAATAGCAGGTGTGAGTGTGACATAAGATTTTTCACATGCTTCTCGTGAAACATTCCATTCGTACCTTGCACCCTAGATTGTCCCTGCGTTTTTTTTTTTTTTTTTAATGGTCTGAACTCGCCGTTGGCCTCTGAGGCCGCTACAGCTTAACCGAACTTTTGGCGAGCGCAGATGGTGCTCAGCCCAGTAAGTTATTTGAAGAGGCAACTAGCGCAAGGGCACCACTTAGGTACGAGCCTCGGCTTGGGCAGTTGCCGGGGTGGGGATAGGAGAGAAACGCCCGGTACATGTCTGTACCTCGTATAGGCGGCGACTGAAGGCGTGTATTAGCTTTTAATGTGATTTGACGACTGACATTGACAGACAAGGGACAGAAATAAACTGATATGTTTTGTGCTGTATTGTATCGATCCGATGTCTAATTATCTAATCGATTTATAGACAGTACATACATGAGCAAAGTACATAAATAAATAAATTATTTATTCAACAACAAACTTCAAAAATTTCACAAGCAAAAAATTACAATGGTTTACTAGGTATAATACAATTCAGGATGGAAAACATAGGTACAGTAAAACGGGGTGAATGGAAATGAGACCAAAAAAGTTTTATTCTGGCAATTATTAACAAACATTTTCAAATAAAAACACCAAATTCTACATATGTATTTACATATGTTATTTGAAAATGTTTTTGGTGTTTTTATTTGAAATTGTTTGTTAATAATTGCCAGAATAAAACTTTTTTGGTCTCATTTCCATTCACCCCTTGAATTCTATCCACCCCGTTTTACGGTACCCAAACTAGGATTGACCTGTATGATGGCATACCTACATGAGGGAGGGTCATGCATGATTTGAACAATTAAATTAAAATACAACAAGCAATTATGTAAATTGCTAATTTGTAAACGAATCTACGTATTTTTTGATTTTTATTAGGTAGGTACTTATATGATCAACCCGTTGAGATATGCAAAAATAAAACAAGAACAGTTTTCGAAAATATGTATTAACATTTACTCATAAAATAACCATGTCATATCTTTAAATGATGCAACTGTTTCTTTTGTATTTTCTTGAGATAAGTATAGAAATAATTGTTTATCTATGTATTCTTTCTGTTACATATTTATATGCCATGTCAAAATGTTAACTAATGGGGTTCTGTCCGAGGATGTTAAATTTACATTCAATTAAATTCACAATTTTATACCTAAAACATATAACTAAAAATTAATTTATTTTAATAAAATATTTAAAAAATGTAGTTAAACAATTCAGTCTTTGTTACATTTAAAATTGTGATGATTGAGTTATAATTTGTGCTTTCGAGTATAAAGTTAATTATAAATTTTTAATTTAGCTTCGTACATACCCAGTTGTTTTTCTGTATTCAATAATGTACTATATATGTATGTATCTATTTATGAACATAAATAGATTACAAACCAAAACAGCTTACAAAATGGACATGTACAAGATTTGTTTATTCACTAGAGAAGATTCAGTATCAGTACAATCTCAGAATACCGAGAGTACCTACATATATTTTGATTTTTGGGCTGATCTGATATTTGTGCTCAAAGAGAAATATCTTGATCAGCTCCATGTACCGAAACGATTGTACGAATACTCCATGATTATACGAAATCTTGTAGAAGCTGTTTAATACAGTAAAGATGAAATGAAAAGAGTTAAGATATACAATCTGAAAAAATTGCCTTTAAAATATCGGAAAATTTGTTGGTACCTAAGTTCATTCGTTAGCCAATGTTAATATTAGAAAGCTATTTAATCAAACATGGAATGTCCTGTTTACTGGTGGTTTGTTAGCATGGTACTTCCAGTCTAGTTACATAACTCTTCATCTAACTGTAGATACCCTACCCACTTTTAAACTTAGTAAAGGATCAAGTCCGGCTTGTTTTTTTAGATAGTTTTTAAAATGTTAGATATCCCGTTAGTGTTAGATAACACTTAAAAAAAATACTACATATCACTAAATGTGTTTTTAGAGTTAATATTTATCATAAAAAAATCAAGCTCGATGCCTAAAATTAATCTTGAATTGCTTGGCCTACCCATGTTCAAATAGATATTTTATTTTTTACTAGTTTGTTTATTCGATTCAGTTACACAAGTATTATATTCAATAAACGTCCTTTCCTTATACTTTACTGGCTATTTTTTCAAAATATTTTTTCTTTTCATCGGGATTTGGTATAATCTGAAACAAACAACAAAAACATTAGTTATGTACTTGTTTATCTTATCTTTCTAAGTTTTATAAAATATGAGTAGGTATGTGTCTGATGATTAGTGTTTTCTTAATGTAGGTAATAAATAAGAAGTAGGTTGGTAATACCTAATTACAATTTAAATAAAGTTGCAACTTATGTTAATATAGTACCCTTACCAAGGTGGTAAAGTAATGGTGTGGGCTGGAATCCACCTCGGTGGCACAACATACCTTACTTGGATACAGGGTATCTTGAATACAGCTGTAAAATACCGCGTCGAGGTGGTCCAGCCTGTTGTGTGAAGTGTGATGAAAGTTTTCAGTTTATGCACGTTAATACTCAAACCATCATGAATGTGTTCCACGAAATGAAGTGTTTTTTTTACTTTAAGTACTTGTTTTTTATTTGGTATAACTCTGTATGTTGCAAATAAAATATTATTCTATTCTATTATATTTGCGAAATGATCTTCGTTCGAACAACCGGCTGTTAGTCTCCTAAGAACTAACTTATTACTTATCTATAACGATTCTAGAAACCGCTCGTTGTACTCCATATAAATTTTCCACCCTGTATTAAGTAATTAAATAAAGTTAGATACACAATGAACACATGCGACAGATTTTTAACTGTCTATATCCTAATTGATGCTAATTTAAGAAAAAATACATTTTATAAATACTTAATACCTACTAATTTTACTATATTAGGTATAAACCAAAAATATGACTGTGGTTTACTTAGTTCGTCTGGGTTGATTTACCTTTATTCACCTAGTGAAAACTATTACCCTTGAAACTAAATTAAAATATGTGCATAAATAACACTAAATCGAGTGCTTCCCCACCGTCCAATCAGTTGGATCTTTAATGTTGATCCAACTATATATACTGATGGAAGAAGGTCGAAAGGTTTTTTAAATATACAGGGTTACAGGAAAAATCGTGCTAGATCCGTTAAGGGCGTGGAGTACCCATCATTTCTGACTTATTTCACTATTAAACACCCTACCCTAAACTTAACCCTTTTCGAGATATTCGACTTTTAATTTTTTTATTGAAAATTGCCGATTTTTAGGCTACTAAATTTATTTTTGTTTATTTTGTGTATCTTATTATTATTATTATTGCATTTTTACATGTGTAATAAGATGCTTTAGGACGTCTATCATTAAAATAGTGCATAAGTTAATTGAATAGACCGTAGTAGACAAGTGAAAGTTAAGAAATAAAAAAAAATATTAGAAAGTTTATTTTTCTCTAAGGGATATCAAAAAAAAATATTATGGCAATGGTTCGGCAGATGTTTTTTAAAATATCTACGTTTCATCAGCTATCTAACGAGGTATAACAATCTAGGGTTTGTATTACATTTCGTGGAAAAAAAGTAGTTGGGACGTAGAAGACCCAGATTTTCTAAGAAATATCTTGTGGACGGATGAGTCCAAATTTGATAAAGATGGCATAACTAACTATCACAACGCCCATTACTGGGCCCCAAAAGAGCTAAGGAATCCCAATAAGAAAAGAGTGAAGGGGTCCCAACGAAGATTCAGTGTGAATGTGTGGATTATCTCCAATCATTTGATTGGACCTTACTTTCTCCCGGATAATCTAAATGGGGAAAGCTACGAAAATTTCCTGAGAGCAGACTTAAGTGATTTGCTGGATGATCTGCCACTCAACCTGATCAGGGACATGTGGTTCCAACACGATGGCTGCCCTGCCCATTTCAGGAGAAGTGTCAGAGACTGGCTGGACACAAATTATCCAAACAAATGGATAGGACGAGGTGGACCGTTGCCATGGCCAGCAAGAAGTCCGGACCTAACCCCCATGGATTTTCACGTGTGGGGGTGCATGAAAAGTCTTGTGTACAGCGAGCCGAATCCAGTTTCGTCTGTGGAAGACTTACGAGAAAGGATTGTGGATGCAGCCAATAAAATGAGGACCACGTTAACCACTGGAGTAGTAAAGACTGGTCTCCGTAGAAGGATGCGACAATGTATCAGAAATAGAGGCGGCCATGTTGAACATGAACTGTAGAATAAGAAAAAGTTGTGTGAAAATCTTTAATAAATGACATTTCATGCTTACCTATTATTTTATTTTACTTTTTAGGGCTAAGTATAAATTTTCTTCTCCACTGTCGCCTATAAAACTAAATTTTTTTCAATGAATTTGAATAAAACCCTAGATTATTATACCTCGTTAGATAGCTGATGAAACGTAGATATTTTAAAAAACATCTGCCGAACAATTGCCATAATATTTTTTTTAGATATCCCTTAGAGAAAAAGAAACTTTCTAATATTTTTTTTTATTTCTTAACTTTCACTTGTCTACTACGGTCTATTCAATTAACTTATGCACTATTTTAATGATAGACGTCCTAAAGCATCTTATTACACATGTAAAAATGCAATAATAATAATAATAAGATACACAAAATAAACAAAAATAAATTTAGTAGCCTAAAAATCGGCAATTTTCAATAAAAAAATTAAAAGTCGAATATCTCGAAAAGGGTTAAGTTTAGGGTAGGGTGTTTCATAGTGAAATAAGTCAGAAATGATGGGTACTCCACGCCCTTAACGGATCTAGCACGATTTTTCCTGTAACCCTGTATACCTTCATGCAGTAACTCCATACTTCATCCTCGTTGTATGTATTTAAACTCCAATATTGTTAGAGTTGGTTGAATTTAGTTTTTTAACAATCTATTAAGCAGGAAATCCCTAATAATATAGAAATATGTGGTTCCATTATTCATCCAGGTGGATTGGGTGAATAAAGTTTACTATAAGTGTAAGTAAAGTACCAGGTGATTAAAATTTACGAATAGTAGGTACACAATAATGCATTTATGCCAATGAGCCCGGACGAATTAGGTAAACTACAGGAAAATATGAGATGATGTTACATTGACACAGGTGTATGCCATATTATTTTATCTCAAGAGAATATATCCTTTATATAAATAAAAATGTCAGATCTGAGAAAACAAAACGAAAAAATAACGATGTCTTGATATCGGAGTGGACTGAACGGTGCGTGTTTTTTAGGATTGAGGTCGGCGGGACTTCAATCCTAAAAAACACGCTTGAGAATTTCTAGGACGAAGAACTTTTAATGAGTAGCTTGAAAATCTGCACACTGCGCAAGACTTTTTTCTGCAACTTGGTGGAATTTGGGGCCTGATCCCACAAGACGTAACTGACAACTTGATACTGTGCATAGAATGACGATTATAAAAAAAATAAAGTATGCCTGATCTCTGACTTTGTTGATGTGTGTAGTAGTGTTAGGTATTAAGAATCAACTTAAAAATTTAAATCTGTTACTTACGGTATCTTGACCTGGTTTCCAACCAGCAGGACAGACTTCTCCATGTTTGTCTGTATATTGGAAGGCTTGGACAAGTCTTAAAGTTTCATCCACAGACCGACCCACGGGCAAGTCATTCATAGTAATTTGTCTCAAAATTCCTCTGTCATCAATAATAAATAATCCTCGTAGAGTATGTCCCAAATCTTCAAGGTAAACTCCATAATCCTTTGCAATAGAATGGGTTAAATCGCTCAACAAGGGAATATTTATTTTTCCGAGACCACCTTCTTTTCGTGGTGTGTTAATCCAAGCAAGATGAGTAAAATGAGAGTCTACAGAACAAGCGACCACTTCAGTGTTTATTTTTTTAAATTCATCCAGTCGCTCGGAGAAAGCTAGAATTTCAGTTGGACACACAAATGTGCTGAAACAAAATATATATTGAGATTATTATAATTTCTAAATAACCGCGTTTTTTAATATTCATTATCATAGTGATTAGGAGTTTCCAAGATTACTGATAGATATGGGTTTGACATTGATTCATTTGCCAATTATTTACATTTATTAACAATGATGGGCAGATATAACTTCGAGATAATATTTAGATAAATAAAATCTGACTTACAAATCCAATGGGTAAAAAAAGAATACCAAGTATTTTCCTTTGAAGCTTGATAAAGCAAGTTGAGTGAACTCTCCATCCACAACAGCAGTAGCCTCCCACTCAGGTGCCGGCTTCGATACTAAGATTAAACAAATAGGTAAAGTGAAACTAGCCATATAAAGCGATGTTCTTATCAATAATTAAATTCATACTTTAGATAGATATATCACATATTATATTTTTTTCCTGTTAACTTACTCATTGCTTTAGTAAATTGAAGCTTATGGTCAACTTTTTTCGCTCCGCCAGGGAATACATTGCCACTGCCAAATGAGTAACACGAATCGCTTTCGAATAATGACGATTTACAGTAACTGGATAAACTTAAAACTATTATCAAGGAACTAAATAAGTATCTCATGTTTTCAAGATTAAATTCACGTAATATCTAATTGGTTCGTATGCACGTAACAGATAAAAAGAACATAAAACATGAAGTCCTGAACTTTATACACATGTACGCTCCTCGAGAAGGCGGATAATAAACAACGCAATGATTGGTTAAGTGTGTGGGTGCTGGTTGTGTTCTTGTGTGTGTTGTAGGCACTTTAGAAGTATAAACTGTCAACCACGTAAGCAACATATTTAATAATATATTCAAGATGGATTTTGTAAGTACTCGTATCTTCTTACATTTATAAAAAAGTATTCATCAAATCTTGAAGATTTGTATAATATTTTTTTAGACATTTCTACATCATCAATTATTTCTCGATGATTTGTCTCGGATATTATTAGTAAGTTCCGATTCTCGATGATCGAGTTAGCTGAGGGAATGAATGGAAATATATGCATGTGCACATCACTAGTTTTATTGTACGCTTCGTTCTGACTGATCGCGTTTTGCGTTTTTCGTGTTTTTGTGTTTTCAATGTAAATTTTACCAGGAAAATGATTTTAGTATCTACTATTTATTTTTCACTGTGATTTCATAGCATATAAGTCCATCGCAATCTCTTGCGGTAAGTTAAAATGTGTAGTTTGAAAATCTATTTGTCGTTCACTATGGCGGTCCGTACTTTGCTGCTGGATGGAAGCTGATACCTAATTGATACATTAGAATTTCGTCATGTCGTAACTGCGAATGACTGCACTAGGAATATTTGCCTATAATTTCAAATATGTCCTACAGATGGACGTACCGGATGAAAATGTTTTGGACGTCGATTTGTTACCCGACGATGGTTCTGAAGAAGAGGGCGAAGCTCCGCCGTCGTCAGGTTAGTAAAGCTTCAGCTTTATTCTATTCTTAATATTTGTACTAACCGAGCAATGTAAATGCCTTTCCAAGTTCTATCTGTAGTTATACTGATATTCATAATACTTTTTAGACTTCTATCCGGGCCCAGGGTCTACTCCTACGTCGTGTGCATCGTCGCCTCGGGGAGAGGAGCCTGCTTCTCCTCACGGGGCAGTGTCACAGCCAGCTTTTTTCCACCATCAAGGGTACACTCGACCGTTCTTTACTTCTGGTCGAAGAGGCCCCGGGAGGCCCAGGAAGGAAGGGCCAAAGTTGACTAGAGAAGGAAAAATTGTTAGAAGGTAACAACATAAAACATTTTGGATATTTACCATACTTAATTTTTTGTTATAAATAGGTTAAACCTACAACAACTGTGTTGCCTGTGCAAGTAGATTGAATCATGCACTTTTTTTTTTTTTTTAACTAGCCTACATTTTCCCACTGCTGGGCAAAGGCCTCCCTCAACTCCTTCCACCTATCACGATCCTTGGCAGATTCCCACCATTCCTTCTCGAATCCATTGATGTCGTCACGCCAACGCTTTCGCGGCCGACCCCGACGTCGCTGTCCATCTTCCGGTACCCAATCTGTTACAATGTGGGCCCATTTCTCCGGAAGCATTCGACTCACGTGCCCGGCCCAATCCCACTTGAGCTTCGCGGTTTTGGCTCCCACATCGGCAATGCCAGTCAATGAACGAAGCGTGGTATTCCTTACCCGATCGGCTCTCCGGAATCCTAGAACGCTGCGTTCCATTGCCCTTTGGCAAATCTTGAGCTTGGACTTCTGCAGCTCGGTCAATGACCATGTTTGCGCTCCGTAGGTGAGGATAGGCAGGATACACATGTTGATAAGTTTGCGCTTCAGATTCATAGGAAGGTCACCCTTCATGTGCGCCTTCATGGACCAGTAGCTCTTCCAGGCATTTTCGATGCGGCGATCTATTTCCTTATCATGCCTGTTTTCGAAGCTTGCTAACTGGCCCAAGTAGATGTATTCATCGACATATAGTATTTCCTGCCCATCTACCTCGACCCTACGTTTCGTGGCATTGGTCATTATTTGCGTCTTCGACCGATTCATTTGCAGTCCAACCTCAAGACTTGCCGTGCTCAGTTCTTGGAGCATTTCTTGTAAGTCATGTGCTGTTTGGGCAAAAAGGACAATGTCATCCGCAAAACGCAAGTTAGTTAGGTGCTTGCCACCGATGTTTATGCCCCTTGTTGCCCAAGATAATGTTGTGAACACTTCCTCGAGGGTGCTTGTAAACAGAATGGGAGATAGTGGATCACCCTGCTTGACTCCTTTCTGTATGTGAAATGCTGGACCAGTGGACTGGAGTTTTATATTGGCTGTGCTTTGGCGGTAAATAATTTTAATAAGATCAATGTATGTTTTGTGAATTTGCTGGTTTTCTAGTAATTTGAATATTGCTGAGTGCTGAAGGCTATCAAAAGCCTTTGTGTAGTCCACAAAGGCTATATATAGTGGTTTATGAAACTCTGCGTACTTTTCAATTATCTGGTTTAGTGTAGTACCCTGTAGTAGTAACCTGCTTGCTCAGGCGGCTGGTGTTGGTCTAAAATGCCACTAATGCGGTTTTGCACAACTTTTATAAACGCCTTATACAAATGCGAGATCAGGCTTATTGGTCTATAGTTGCCTATATTTGTTTTATCCCCCTTTTTGTGTAGGAGGACAATGTTCGAGTGACACATTTGTTTCGGTATTTGGCCAGTTTGCAAAATGGTATTGAACAGGTTGGTGATATGCGGAAGTAGGGTGGGCGCGCCGATTTTCAATGCCTCGGATGTTACTCCATCTTCTCCCGGACTTCTGTCATATTTCATCGTTTTTAAAACATTATGAACCTCTTTACCTGTTATAAATGGTATGCTATCAGGTTTACTATAGTCTACATTTTCGGTTCTCTTAGTGTTGTCGGAGTATAGTTTTTTGTAGAAATCTGTACACACTTCCATAATTTTATCGCGGCTGTTGTGTTTAATTTTGTTTGGATCCTGAAGACAGTTAATCCAATGTTTACTTCTGAAAATTCCTTGTTTAGCGGTTCTTAATGAGGTATGTTTCTCAATTGCTGTTTGAATTAAGTATAGGTTTAATAATCTAATATCTTTTCTAATACTGCGTTTTACTTTTCTGTCAAATTTATTATACTCTTCAGTGGCTATTTTCATTTTCTCTCGTTGAGAAATAAGTTCCCTGGTGTCTTTTGAGAGTTTTGCTTTATTTTTAACAGTGTTTTTGATAGTCTTGCTGCCTAACTCTATTCCTTTTATTATCGTTTTGTATTGATCATTAACGTCTTCTATTTCATTTATTCCCAATATAGAAAATTGGTGTGAGAGTGCAACGTTGAAGATTCTGAATTTTGAATAAGGATTTGTTTTGAATGTTGTCTAATTTTATTTCTAAATAATTTATTTCGGTGGATTTTGCACTAATAAATCTAAATTCAAAACTTTTCACCACCATTCATTATTCCACAATAAAAATCAGTTTTAGTAGGTTACTAATTTTCATTGTATCTACCTATTTCTATTTGTCTTGTAAGTTAAGTCACTTTTGTTTTTGTTATTTGATATCTTTTTAGTACATATTATGTCCCATATGTGTTACTGTGTGTTCTTTCTTTTTTGGTACAAAGCAAAATTGGCATGCTGTGCTGGACTCTATTGAGCATGGCACATTTGGAGAAACTAGTTTGAATCAAATAAATGTATTTTATTGTTGATTCTTGTTCAGGTACCGAGGGGGTGCTGGCCCAGTGAGAGGTGCTAAAAGACACAGAGGGAGTCGTGATGAAGCTCTTGAAGAAATGATGGAGGAGGATGACTTCACTACACCTCCTGTTCCTGAAGAACCCCCTTATATGCCGGAAAAATGGTAACATACTCTTACAGTCTTATACTTTAAGCTAATGTTGTGGATGCAGATTTTTTGACACCAAATTGCTGTGACGCGAACTTTTAAATGCCCAAATCTACGGATGCAGATCTTAAGATTTTTTAAGCAACTTCATTTTGGTGCCGAAATAAAACAGAAATATAAACTATTAACTGCAGAAAACTTGCTTAACATACAATACAACACTCATACATATAACACTCAAAAACTGCAATTTTCATATGATAAGCGCAAGTAGACGTTTTGATTGATTTACGAGAACTTGTCACCGAAATCTTCGCTCCTATTGGTCAATCAGCACGTGCCCACGGCACGCGCCACTTGCAAGCTCCACCCAATATTAATATATAAAATCACAAATTTGTTCATGTTAATTTTGTAAACATCTTGTTTATTGTCTATTTCATGTATTCCTTTCCTCTCCTGATCCTTTCCTCTCCTGATCCTTTCCTAATTTAGTGTAGGTATCTCCCGGGTTTTGTGTATATATCTGTTTCCTAATTTTTTTTATTTGCCCTTGGCAAATGCGAATACCGTGCGACGCCAAAATAAAAAAAGCCCCACCTAATTTCTTTCTTGTCGTGACTTGCGTTGCATCTGCATCCGCATGAACATCCGCATCGATTATTGTGGATGCAGATGTCCAAATCGATGCGGAGGCTCCGCAATTGCGGATGCGGATATTCGCAACATCCCTGCTATTATTCTTTACTAGCTTTAGCCCGCGGATTCTCACGCATGTTTTATCAATAAAAATGCCTGTCTTAATCCAGGTCACAATTTACTATTTATACCAAATTTCATCAAAACCTGTCCAACTGTTTAGTAGTAAAAATGTAACAAAGAGAGTTACTTTCGAATTTATAATATTAGTATGGATTGTATAGAAGAAAAAACATATAAATGACAGTAACAAAGGACCTACATACAAAGGCAAAAGCTTAACTTTAAAAGTTGAAACAAGTTACCCTCTGTTTTTGGTCAACAAATAAACCAACAGAATAAAATTCCTAATCATAACTACCAAATTCAACAAATGGCGCTTAAGTTTTCTCAGTTTAGGGTTCCGTACCTTAAAAGGAAAAAGAAACCCTGTCTGTCTGTCCGTGGGGTATAGTTGAATAGGTATTTTAAAAGCATTATAATGTTGGCTTAATACATTTTTGATACAAGAGCCCATTTACGTAATATTGTCTTGCGATCCCCCCCTTTCAGCCAACATGTTATTCTTGCTTGCCTAAAAAGTATCCATAATAATAGTACATGTACTGGTTGTTGTAAGAAGATTTATCAAAGCTGAATAGGCTTTACTAGTTTACGAGCAGTAGTCGACCAACTTATATCTGTTGTTGGGTTTGTAAACAGTTTATATAATATTTATACAAAATGACCAAAATCAACTACAAAATTAACTTTGTATTTTAACATGACTGAGATACAGCTGTGATACAGATACAGGCTATAGAACCCTTTACTTTGCATGGTTCGACATGCACTTGACCAATTTATTTCGATGGTCTTCTCTTAGTTGTAGTAAATTAAATTTTCTCTCATTTCATTAGGGGTTGTTTCATTAATTTATTGACATTTTTCAAAATGACAGCAGCTTAATTAATTTAGTTTTTAATTCATCTAAAAATTTTAGGCCGGGCAAAGTTTGTGCACTTTGCAACCTCAGTGAGAGGAGTCAACTCGGTCAGGGTGAGATGCGCCAGATTCCCTGCTCCATCGAGGGTGAAGGCAACACTACGCCAGTGGCCAACTCAGGTGGGGCCACACCAACTAGTGTGGCTACACCGAGCAGTACTCCTACTACGCCGGTTACACCGGGGCTAGTGTCTCCGCCTCCTGAGCTGGTGGATCCTAATCAACATCCCTTGGCCTTGCCGCTAAGTAGGAGGCAGAAAGCTTTTAATAAGTGCAAGTAAGTTATAATTTCATAATTTTACCTTTATTTGATTATTACCTAATATTTGGTTCTCGAGTCCACTCGAGAACCAAATATTAGGACCACGCATTGGAAAACGCAGCGTATGACGGCCCCCCACTAGATGGAAAGATGACCTGATAAAGGTTGCTTTTGGGTGCAGGCTGCACTAGATCAATCACTCTGGAAATCTAACCTTCAAATTTTATGTTGAAGGAGCATCATTTGATTTTCTTTTCTGATTAGAAAATAAATGTATGATAAACTTTTTATTGAATTTAACCACAAAATCCCTAATTATTTAGGTAGGCTGCTCAGGATTCCTAATGGTAATTAATGGAAAATTAAATCATCAAAATTTGTTCAAAATGTAAAAAAAATTAAGCTCTTTAATTTTCAGATCTGGGACAGCTGTAAATTTTTAACAATTTATTAATTTTAGGACCCCCCTTTACAACATGGAACATACTGACGAACTATCAATCATCGGTCACGTTGAAATGCTAGAACTTCCCATTGTGGTCTTCTCAAGAATGCTCTACATCCATCGTAACTGCCTTGAGTTCTCGCCGCCCTTCCAGGAACAAATGGCGATAACATCTTCTGATGAGGAGAAGATGGAGATTGAGGAAGCGAGGGTGAAAGGGATCGTGACGGCGGCGTTGGGACGTAAATGTGCCTTTTGTAACAGACATGGTGCTAGTATTCCTTGTAAGGTGAGCTGATTGTGCTGTTATTTTTAACCGTCATATGTGAAGTAACTCAACATTATTGGTTTTTTAATATTTGGAGGGCGAAATGATGCAGAAGTATTGACACTGCCATCTTTCTCAAGTTAATATATTTAGTAAAATTAGATATCTTTACATAGTATAAAATGAAGTTGCTTCCGCTGTCTGTTTACTTAGATCTTTTAAACTACTCAACGGATTTTAATGCAATTTTCAGCAATAGATAGAGTGATTCAAGAGGAAGGTTTATATGTATAATACATACATAACTCCGTTTGTGTGTTAGTTTCCTTTACACGACTATACTGCTGAACGGATTGTAATGAAACTTTGCAAGGAGATAGATTACGGTCTGGGAAAGGACATAGGCTACTTTTTAGCCAACTGCGCAAAATGAGGGTAATGTTTTATTGAAAAACCACCCGTGCGAAGCCGCAGGCTGGTCAGCTAGTAAAATATAAATTAATCCAAACTCAACTCAAGTCTGCACCAAAGCCGCCGGCTGTTTCAACATAAGCCTATCGGCAGGTACCCCGGCCCTCGTGCCGCGGGAAAATTTATTTTATTACTAATTTTGTGTCACACTTTTTAATATATTTTGTATTTTATTTTATAATTCGTTTGTCCACAAATCCGATTCGGTCCTAACGTAAGACCAGCGTGTTATGCTGAGTTAGTCCTTTTTGCAACTTATGACAGTAGATTGTTTAGTTTTAAGTTATCTTTTTTTGTGTATTTAATTTACTGTGATGTTGCAAATGAATTTATACTCTACGTATAAAACGTTATAGTACGTTCGTACTCTACGTTATTTTAACGTTGCAAGCCTTAACAAATTTTAATTGGTTAAGGCTTGCAACTTTCTGAAGCCGCTGGGCTACCCCCGGCACGAACATGGATAGTACAGTCAGGCCGCTGGTTTGAACATCAAGTGACATGACAGTTTTTGTGTGATTAACATACTTACTGCCTCAAGTTTTGTCATAGGATTTATCAAAAGGCGAATCCGATTTACTATTTATATGTATACTATTATATTATTATAATACATGTATATATTTATATTGTATATGTGTTTGTTTCAGATGAGCTGCAATAAATTCTTCCATTTACCTTGTGTCCTCGCGTCCGGGGGATTCATGGATTTCCAATCCAAGTCTTCATTTTGTAAAGATCATCTTTATCAAATACCATTAGTTTGTGAGTATACTTTTTCTGATTTACTGTGCGTACCTAAAGAAACATGAACGCACCAACGAAATTGTTCATGAAGTTCACATCGATTAGGCTAGATGGCGCTGTGTTAAATATCCAGCATTATTTATTTTATTTATTGATGTATGCGTGATTTTATACATTTATGGTGCTCCACTGATACCGTCACGCCGCGCAACGGTGCCAATATAAAAGTGTTGCTAATGTAATGCGAATCAGCCCACTTAGAGAACGTCATTTTCAAGTTAGTACAAGTAATAAGGGAATGACACGAAAGTAAACGCAAAGCACTTCCTGCGAAACTTCATTAGATCACAACTTTAATACTCTTTACTTAGAAAACCGTCGTGGTATTTATAATAACTAGGTATTTTAATCAATGTTATAATAACACCGATAAATATGCAAAGAGGTTTGTACAGGGTAGGGAACGCATCGACAATACCCCGGGTGTTGCCGGTATCAACAGGCGACCGCTTACCATCAGCTGGGCCGTAAGCCTGTTTCCCCACAAGTAACAAAAAAAACCGGAACCTGATAAATCCCGTATGTACAATACTCATTTATGGACATCCTTAGATCTATTTATCTGTATGACCTTTATATAATATCTCCCTAAAGGGCAGTCAGGACCAATTAATTACACTATGACATATCAAGATTTTAGCAATATGTAGTTAAAAGTGTACTAATTCTATAATTATCTTGTCATTAGGTACAGCTGACATAGAATGTAGGACGTGTAGAACCATCGGCGACATCCCCAATCTAATGACATGCGTGACGTGCGGAGCTCACTACCACGGGACTTGCGTCGGTCTCGCTCAGTTACCAGGTAAGGCTTTTACTACCACGGTACTTGCGTCGGTCTCGCTCAGTTACCAGGTAAGGCTTTTCACTACCACGGGACTTGCGGCGGTCTCGCTCAGTTACCAGGTAAGGCTTTTCACTACCACGGGACTTGCGTCGGTCTCGCTCAGTTACCAGGTAAGGCTTTTCACTACCACGGGACTTGCGTCGGTCTCGCTCAGTTACCAGGTAAGGCTTCTCATTGCCACAGGACTTGTGTCGGTCTCGCTCAGGTACCAAATAAAGCTTTACTGCCACGGGACAAGTCCCGTGAGACTTAAGAAATTTAAAGGTTGGAAACTTCTTTTAAGTAGGAAACTACTACTTGTGTTCGAAGGCCCCGCTCTTCCTATTTTTTATCACAGATTAGACTGCGTCCATATCTACAGATCGAAGGGTCATACGTAGTAGCCATTGCGACTGGTAGTAAGTCGTCGCTTGCCCGATGCATTGTGAGTGAGTAACTTTAAAACGCAGCGCGATGATAACTTATAGTGCTTATAGTGCTAGATAACCCTTCGATCAAACGTTGCCTTGACTTTAGAGACTTTGCCGTGATGTGTTGCAGGTGTCCGTTCTGGCTGGTCGTGTCGGTCGTGCCGTGTGTGCCAGGTGTGCCGCGGCGAGGCGGGCACGGGCGCGGGCGTGTCCCCCGGCGAACCGCGCGCCGTGGCCTGCGAGCACTGCGACAAGCTGTACCACGCGACCTGTCTGCGCCCCGTCATGGCGACCGTGCCTAAGTACGGCTGGAAGTGCAAGGTGAGCCACGTGTGCCTCACCCCCGCCTGGTCACTTATCTCTTGATCTGATTGTAGTCTTCTGAACATCTCTTGTCAGTTGTATGGTGCAAAAAATAGGCTCAGAAGACAAATACATTTTTATTAGTCTTGCTCTGTAATTTGGTTATTGTAAACCGGCTCCGTTAATGCGGTTTAGGGCCCTAGGGCTGTAAGTAAATTTGAAAATATAATGAATCTCGTTGCATTCTTAATAACCTAAAATGAAATATAACCTCCAGGACAAATCCTTATAAGGGCCTTGCTTTAGTAGTGAACAGTACCTATTGAAAAAAAAAATCAATTGATACCAGGAACACATAAATTTGTACTATTGTGTTATAATTACCCATAGCTGTGAATACTTAATTTTATAGTTTTTCACCCAATGTAGGTATGACTTATCCTGATACTCGTCAGTTCCACACACTGGTTAAAGCAAGGCATCTTTAGTATTTAGTTCTGTTTTAAGGCAAGCTGTACTATGTGTATCCTTAGTGTTGCCGCGTATGCTCCGACTGCGGCGCCCGGTCTCCTGGCGCAGGCCCGTCTTCCCGATGGCACGCGCACTTCACAGTGTGTGACTCGTGCTACCAGCAGCGCAACAAAGGCTCCTGCTGTCCGCTGTGCCGCCGCGCTTACCGCGCCGCCGCCTATAGGGACATGATCCGCTGCACGCTCTGCAAACGGTATGTTATGTAGTATGTACTTTATATATTTTTTTTATACTAAGGTAGCAAACAAGCATATGGCCCACCTGATGGTATTTTATTTTTCGTAATAGGTATCTTCCATAGAAAAAACAAAAGTTATATTTGAGTGAAAGTTTTATTTATTAAACACATACAATTATCATTATTATAAATATGGTAATATGATTCAAGGTTTGCCAAAGAGCAATGGAGCGCAGCGTGCTTGGAGTAGAGGATTGACAGAATCAGTAACACCACGCTGCGCTTAAAGACCGGCATTGCTGACGCAGGAAATAAGGCTGCCAGGTTAAAATGGGATTGGGCGGGCCATGTAAGACGCATGCACCCGGATAGATCTAAAACGATCGTCACGCAGTGGGTGCCTAAAGACGGGCGACGGTGCCGAGGAAGGCCTAGTAGACGCTGGCGTAATGATCTCGATCCCTTCGAGACAGATTAGTTGAATTTTGAGGTGAACGAAAGTCCTGGAGTACAATGGGGGAGATCTTTGTCTAGCAATGGGATGACACAGGTTGAATAAAAAGAAATGATATTTATCGGTGTTAAGACGGACAATGTTTTGTTCGTGTTGTTGTGTCGTGTAGTTTAGTTAGTGCGATAAGAAACTCTCTTATTTATAATAACGATTGAAATAAATCATAAAAGTTTTCTTCGTAAAATTATATACTTATTCTCATTCCTTAGATACGTGCACGGGATGTGCGATCCCGAGGCAGAACCGCAACAGCACAGGCTGAAGAAAGAACAGAATCCGAGCTATGAGTACTGCTGTCCCATTTGCAAAACACAGATGCCTCTGATGACTTCCAAATCTGGATGTAAGTGAACCTATAAGTATTTACCACCTACTATATGATTATTTGATTATTGTATTTATCTTGTAAATGCAGAGAGCCATGTTGGCTAGAGAGCCATGTTGGCTGGTCTAGTGGATACCCCGTATTTTTATCCGGAGGTGGTAGGTTTGATTACCAATAGACGTCTCTTGATAAAATCACAGTGGAATTTTAAATCACTGTTTTTCCAAAACAAATGGTGTTCAGACTATGGCCAACTAACGTGTGTGTGCGAAATTATAACGTTAAAGGAAAAGTCGTGAGGAATACCGCTTATCTCTGATCTCTGTGAGTTTTACTTATGCGCAAGTACTGTCTTAAGCACTATAGCGACTGCGTCCAATTAGCCAGCTAAACCTACGAACTTGCCATCAGTCGTATAAATCGTGTTCAATAGATGCTAGTGGGACAACAACAGACGAAGATCAAAGATATTGGGATTTACATATGTATATAACGGAGCTAAGATGCAGTTGGGTAACACCTGATAAGGCGAGTCCACGACTGGTGGAGTAAAGCGGTAACTGAAAGGCGTCCATGGACATGGTACTGAAACGTTGGACGCGAGACGGGTAGACGATGTAGCAAACATCTAAGGTCCAACCTGGATGAGGCTGGCACAGTGCTTTGGAGAATGGCACGCGCAAAGAGAGGCCTATACCCAGCAGTGGGGAAAGTAAGGCTGCGGATGATGATGATGAGATGTTAGTGCATATTGCTCAGATGTGCGCGAAAGGGCCTTACCGGAATAGTGTTGTTTTTTCCAGCTTTTGATGAGGACACCATGGCATCGACATCTCAAGACAGCTCATTTGGAGATGAGAACTCGCAGTCTGAACAGGATCCTCTTGCGATAGAACCTAAGGTAATTCTTTGCTTTAGATTCATTTTGATTAACGAAATTAAACTAAAAGCCAAATACGTGACGTCAAATTCCCCTTATTCCTTATAACCAAGATTAGATATCTGTGAAGGTTTATTTCCTTCATTTATTACTTTTAGGGACATTGTACTTTCAGTGAAACTTTTTTCCAAGAATCTTCTGGATACTGTTTAATATAGTAGAAAATTGCATAGCTTAATATTTAAAAATATTCTTACAGCCAGTCGACGTAGGTCTAGGCAAAGGCAAGCCATTCACAGTATCTTCAAAAGTGGCCAAAAAGAAGATTGGGGGCTACAAACTAAAGGGCGGGTTCCCAGCCGCGGGTAAAGGCTTTCAGAAGCGTCAGAGATCTGCGCTGGAGTTCGGAAGGAAACGAGGGTCTAAGCCTAAGATGAGGGGGGTCTTTGGTGTGCCGGGGTTAGGTCTGCAAAGGCCGCAGGCACCAGATAATAAGACCCCTGAAGATGATCCGGGTAAGCTTATTTATTTATAAAAAGGGCGTGAAAGAGTGATAAACAGAGATGTATGACAATTTATATAATAGTAACACCATTTGAAAGTTATTTTTGAGTCCTGTGTCCTTTAATTTTTTTCTTTCCTTCTTTTATAGTAAGAAATTATGATTTTAAATTAGGTATCTGGGCCGAAACTCAAAACCGTGACCTGACACGACACTAGCAAAATATCGACTTCTCGCATGTCACATCGCAAGTCTTTGCGAAGAGGTCAGGCGATTTCGCAGATTTTGGCTATGCGACGTGGCGTTGCGATTTTGAGTGAGACCTTTTGTCATCTTTAACAGCATGATTTTTGGTAATCTGTTACGAAAAAGGTTTACAGAGACTTTTAGCCCAAATGAACTTCTATTCTGTTATCACAGTTCAGCCGGAAAAATACGCTAAAATAAATATGTGCCATTTATGATGATCGTATTTTATCCTTAACTTACTCTTCAGATAAGTAAAAGGCTTAAAAGTATTAATAGTATTATGTCTGTGGCATGCCGGACGAACTGTGGGCTAAAACGACCACCGACTGAACCCCACAAAACGTTAGATGGCATCAAGTCAAACCCAGGCGCTGGTGGTGGGACCAGCTCAATTCCTATTTAAGTGACTGGCCAGCAGCCAAGGACTGAGAGGAGTGGAAATGAGAAAGGGTCTTTGCTCTGTATCAGGTTACAATTGTCTCATAAATCTTATTTTCTTTTATATAAAAATCAATTCTTATATATAAAAAACATAAAATTTAAACTTAAATCATATTTCTTATCTAATTTAGAGTTGTACCAATCATAAATTTTCTAAGATTTTAAAAACCATCTCAAAAATGTTAAGCCTAGACGGGACTTGAACCCGCAACCTTCCTCTTGATACGAGAATGCACTATCCATTTGTGCCATCAGGCCGTCTCACGTCAGGGTTGAAATTAGTGACCTGATTCAGATTACGACTAAAGCGCCGTTAGCTCCATCTACAGGAAAACTTATAGTGTTTTTGGACCTGCTCAATGCCAAATGCAGTTTAGTACATTGACAAGAGGTGTCAATTGATGAATTGATGTCAAATGAAAGAGATGATAAATTCTCTGTATTTGCCAGGTTCCAATCAAGTATATGTTAAGTACATATTATGTTAAGTGTATAATGGACTGAGCGCATCTGAGCTTCAGTACTTTTTTTATTGTAAAGTTAGCTATTTAATAAAGATAACTTTTGAAGTTTAATAACGGTAGCGTTTTACAAAGAGAATGTGTTCGATCCAAAAAAAAATGGGTCATCCTTTATTGAAATCGTATTTCCATTATTTTTGTGTTTTACGCATTAAAGCAGCGCTTAAAGATGATTAAAATAGCTAACATTTTCAGTTTATATGAATAATTAACGAAATTAGATCGAATTTCAATGATTTTTCAGTAATTTTTTAATCTAATCAGCCTCCTAGAGGCAAAAACTTAGATGTAGACTCTTATTATGATAGCATTATCTCTACAAACTTTAGTGGTTTTTAAGTGTTATTTTTAAATATAACTTTCTGAAATATTTAAGAGATAATATAAAAAAAAATGTTCGTTAGTTTTGCTCAAACTCAAAAACGGCTGAACCTTTTGATAAATCTTTTGAGTGTTTGATTGGATCCCTGTATGGTTTAGATTCACAATTGGATCGGGTATGTGGTGCTGTTGTCGAGACCTAGAAAATTGCGGGCATACAACTAGTAAATAATAATAATGATTATTTTGTGGCATACATTAAAAGTTTTTGTTCATCAGGGGTGGAAAACAAACTAGTACTCTGTTCGAGTAAAGACAAGTTCGTGCTAACGCAGGATCTTTGTGTGATGTGCGGCGCTATAGGAACTGACTCTGAAGGATGCCTAATTGCATGCGCGCAGTGCGGGCAGACTTATCATCCTTACTGCGTTAATATAAAGGTAAGTTTCGCGTGTATTTGTGTTGAGGCTTAACTTAAACTGAAATAAGTATGTATTTCTGAAAGATGTTAGTCGACGACAAAACCAGGTCGTCGATTTTAGAAAGAAAGAAACCTTTTTATTATGACCTAATCTGCAAAACTCATTACACACAAACAAACATTAAAATTAAAACACAACATTAAAATGATAATACAAGAAATACCCTACAAAATGTGTCTCGTTATTAACAGATTTCAGAAAATAGGCGTACAAGTCAGCATTTGTTGTGTTGTGATTAAGTATAACCATTTTTAGGCTGAGAAGCAGGAGGTTGCGGGTTCAATTCCCGCCGCAGAATAAATGTTTGCATGATCTACAGATATTTGTTTCGGTTCTGGTTGTTTCTCTATTAAAAATATGTTACAAAAAAAAAGTATATAAGTATTCTATCGTTCCAAAACGTAGATGGCGGGACGAGCTGGATAAATTCCTAACGGATTGGCCACTATCAGCTCAGGACCGCCAAGTCTGGAAAGAATGGGGGGAGGCCTTTGCCCAGCAGTGGGACACGAATGGCTGATAATAATAATAATAAGTATTCTATCAGTTATCTGGTTCCCATAGTACACAAGCTTCGCTTAGTTTAGGGCTATGTGTAATGACCAGCAACTGACATTTCACACAGCGCCATTTATTTTATTTTAAAGATGTTATAAACTATCTATATCCACTTGAATCCCCAGGTATCCCAAGTAATAGTAACGCTAGGCTGGCGTTGCCTGGACTGCACAGTATGCGAAGGCTGCGGTACTCGCGGTGACGACATGCTGCTACCTCTATGCGACGATTGCGATACTGCATGGCACACTTACTGTGCGCGGCCGATGTTGGCCGAAGTGCCTCGAGGCGCGTGGCGCTGCGAGCGGTGTCGACGGTGTCTCACGTGCGGGACTAGAGACACTCCATACTGGTGTGATAATTATACAGGTGAGATACTTATCTTATGATTGGTACACTGCATGTCAAATTTGCTGCGCAGTATGCAGTGGTGCAGGGGAAGGTTGACGGCAATAGAGCGCGTGGCAGATCGCCTATGAGATGGACGGATCAAATAAAGGTTGCTATAGATGTTCCTTTGAACGAATGTGCAAGAAGAGTAGCGGTGCGAGAGGAGTGGCGAAGGGTAGTTAAGCGCGCCACAACCCTGACATGGCGACCACGACCAATCTGTCGAAAGTGCTACGATTAAGAAGATATTTGCTGTGTGCAGCCGATGATAATTGAGATCGAGGAGATTATACAGAGTGGCTATTATAAAACGTTGGAAAGCTGTCTCGGATCGGAAACCTTAGTTTTTGTCAGATTCGATTTCGAATTCGATAACGCTATTTTATAAACAATCAACCATTGCATCTTAAAAAAAAAACCTGTCTGTAACACACAGTTTTTGAATGTAATTAAAATTTCACACTTAAAACAATTTACATGCGTGTTTTTTCCTACATTCTCATAATTTTTATTATTTTCGACGTATTATTTATTGTGCTGCGTTCGAGGAAATTCGTGGCGTGTTCTTGTCCAAAATACCTGTTTCAAGTCGAAAGTATTTGATCAGTGTGTGTTACCAGTGATGAGTTGTTGACGTATGGTACAGGAACATGGTCTTTCACGGTGGTCCTTATAAGAAGGTTCAAGGTCGCTCAGCGTCCTATGAAGATGGCTATGCTTGGTGTTTCTTTATAAGATCGAATCAGAAATGAGATTCGTAGACGAACCAAAGTCACCGACATAACACAAAGGATTATCAAGTTGAAGTGGCAGTGGGCAGGGCACATAGCTCGAAGAACTGACGGCCGTTGGGGCAGAAAGGTTCTTGAGTGGGGACCACGCACTGGAAAGCATAGCGTAGGAGGCCCATTAATTAGATGGAAAGAAGCCCTGATAAAGGTTGGGAGGGCTGAGAGATGTTGGGTGCAGGCTGCACAAGATCGGTCGCTCTGGAATTCTATGGGGAGACCTATGTTCAGCAGCGGACGTTTTTTGCCTGATATGATGATGATGATGATTATTATATAGTATTTATTAATTATTTAATACATGTTTCTTCCTACATTATATCCCTCTTTATGTTATTTATGAATGTTTGTACATTGTATCCCTGTTTGTTTGTTATAGAATGTGCCCCCTGCGCGTCGCTAGTGATGTGCTGCGTGTGCTCGGAGCCGTACTCGGACGGCGAGCTGATCATTCAGTGCGAGACGTGTAACCGCTGGCTGCACGCCGTCTGCGATTCTATTCGTAGCGAGAACGATGCTGAAATCTGCTGCAGGGCGGGGTAACAAACAATAATAATACTATTATTTTATAATCACACTAATATTATAAATGCGAAACTTTAGATGTTTGTTACTTAATCGCGCCGTAACAGATGAACCGATGTCCAGTGTCCACACACAGTTCTAATAAAATGTAACTTTATATACAAAGAAGTTAAGCATTATAAGTATATGTATTTATGTCGCGTAGCCGGTATGTTAGAGAGATTCTTAAAATTAAAGAATACCACTTTTTATGGAGACTGTATGGCCCTTTCATATCTCGCAGCTGATTGGATATCGAGACACAATAATTGAAAATATATAATCTTGAGATTGGCAGCTTAAAGTTATCCTCTTTCGAGTTCAGCCACCAACTAGTTATATTCTTTGTAACACTTCTTAACATTCATCATCATCATCCACAGCCTGACTTTACCCACTGTTAGGTATAGGCCTCCCCCAAGTTTGTACCATCCATCACGATCCTGCGCTAGTTTCACCCAATTCTAGTTTGATATTAGATAAACCAAATTAAGATAGCACAAACAAAAGGTGGACCATACAGACCACACGATGGACAAGACCATTCGGCAAAATAAATGTTGGCAGACCGACAGAAAACGGTGGGCTGATGATGTAATCAAAATTGTGGGAAAATGCTGGATCATCAAAGCAAACGACAGAGTTGTGGAAGAAGATGAAGACCATTACCCAAAAAGGGATCCTCTTACATTTAGATTAAGAATAACAACAGAGCGTTAAGTAGTATTATGTTGAGATTTGGAATAAAAAGGTTTAATTAAAAACCAAATTAAATGTATATTTTCCAACAGGTACAAATGCGTCCTCTGCCGCGGGCGCGATATCCCCGCCCCTCACATAACCCGCGCCATCGAACCCGCCCCCGTCCCGGTCACCCCCGCCGCACGGCCCGCCCCCCGCCCCACGCCCCTCTCCCTAGGCCTGGCGGGAGAATACTACGTAGACGATGTATGTCTGTCCCAGCGCGGCGCTCATCATATGAAGCAACTTGAAGCGGAGCTTGGAATAACGCATACAAGGCGGAAGAGACGGTTCAAGAATGATCAGACTGAGAAAGATGCGGGTAAGTTTTGCTTTTTATTGGTGGCGTTGTGTTGTGTTGCTTAGCTTTGAGAAGTGACGTACGAAGTATTACAACCGGTATCCACCAAAGCTGAACAGAAAGATTTATCTTCTTTCGTGTCAATACCTTACAACATATTTTAATTTGCTATTTTTTTATATTAGAGTTGAGTAGAATCAACACAATGAAAGCATGTCTTTCATATCTAATTGGTTACGATTTTGTTTACCCAATATTATTAACTATCACACAATATTATTCTGAACTGACATGGACCCCAGGTTAAAAAACCCTGCTTTAGTTGCGTTGCTATTGGTTAATTTAACACATATCTTCACTCAGCTTTGGTAGATACCGGTCCTTGTGCTCGGGCCACATTATCGAACTATGACGAATCAAATACCTGTCCTTTGCAAAATGAAACAAACAAGTGATAATTAGAATCATGTCATTCGTGTTCGACTTAATGTATTACACTCGGTGAACGCATATACAACATGGTAGCAGTTCTTCAGAAAAACCAAGATTAGGCGCATATAGACACAAAAACGTAAACTTGCCAAACTGACATTTTAATACTCAGTGTACAAAATAAAAGTGAACCGTATTTTTTGGCGATTACGATTAACCGTTTATTGTAGACAAACGTTTAGTGCGATCACGATAATATTGATAACGATGGAGCATGTTTTAAGTAATCCTATTGGTGGGTTTGACATACATCCGTAGCTTCCACGACGTCCGTCGTGGAAAGGCAGCCTTAGGGTAATTTCTGATGCACATGTAATTCTTTCTATGCTTTCACTGATTGCACGAAATCCTTAACTCGCTGATTTAAAATTTAAAATTTTGCAACACATTGTTATCTCTTGGTTCATGACATAATGATAGTTTATTAGTCGATTTATAGAGACGAAATGTTAATACATATTCCAAAAATATACGACTTGTTTAAAAGTAACGGTTAAAAGTGTTTTGGTACTCAAATGCGTTCGCTGATTATTTTCTAGAAAATATTTAAATGCTTTATGAGTATTTTTCGGTGTCCGGGCTTTAAACGTGTGTGTCTTCTTAACACTGCCTTTGTCCAACTAAAAAACGATTTGCATGGCTTTCTTACTTTCCAAAGCTCAATTAGTAGATAAATTATTATCTAATATGAGTTTTTGTGTGTTGGACGCTGGCATTGTGGAATAGAAATAATGGCATCTATTGAAACAGTGGTTCAGAATGCTGACGCCGAGATGGCAGATGACTCGAAGCCTGATAGCACCGCTGAAGTTAAAGAAGAACCTGGTAAGAAACCAACTCTTTACTTCTTTGGGCGTCCGCTGCGTTGAGGGGGTCTCTTGGGCGGGCGACCCGCATGCGGGTTTGTTTCTGGAAAATAAAATAGCGCCACGTTACGCGTGCCGTGGGTTTATTGCTTTGCCCACAAAGCAGACCCGCTCAACGCAGCGCATGCCCTTATACGGATTTTTAACTGTAGGCTGCAAATGTAAAACTGCTTAGGTCGGTACTAAGTGATTTTTAAAAATAATCATTTCTATTTTATTATTCATGTTGAGGTTTTCAAACCTCAGGCACCAGTCTCTGACAAAACAGGTTTAAAAATGGTTGTACATTAATCAATACCTTATTCATAGAAACCTATGTGAGAGAAAAATAAGTGCTTTATTTATTTATTAATTAACAAAAAAATATCAAAGTATATAAGTACATACATTTTTATAAAATATACAAATGAGACAGTTGCAAACGATCTAGAGATAGCTTAACTGCTCCAAATCACTACCAGGTGGAAGGTGTCTCCAAGACGAAAAACACTATTAAATCCATCACTTCCATAAAAGCACCAGTCAAAGTTTATTCAGTGAAATATTTCTTAAAGATCATTTCGAAGCCTGTTTCCGCATGCGATCAGAACCAGAAAATATGTCCTAAATCAAATATTATGAAGAAGAAACCCTGTTCTGAAATCTGAAACATATTCAACAAGATTATAAAATTAAATGTTTGGATGTTATCCTATCACCCGTAGTAACCCGTTTTGAATTTGCGGCCTATTTTTGGTTTCTTACAATTAATTATTTGAAAAATCTGGTTGTCCACTAAAAATCAAATTTATTCGACATTCCAAAATACCTACCTACATTATGGATCCTGCTAATAACGTCTTAATTTAATGTTTTTTCGCTTACAATAAACATCCCAATTCTTAAAAAAAATACTTCTAATTATACTGAATTATTAACAAGTATAAGGTATTATTCCTTTTATAAACCGGGATGAATAGTCGTTAAGTATGTTTGTAGCTAATTTACTGTACATCACCACGCATGTTAAACATTTCAGTGACCACGACAGTGGCTTAGTTAAGCGGAAACTAGTAACTTTGATTTAACTAGGCCTTATGGGCATTATAAGGTGCCCATAAGCAGGATAGCAAATCCTTCGTATTTTGTTCATAATAAAGGATTTCATAATTGTCGTCTATTATAATCAAAAGAAACTTATGATTCCTTTTATAAGCCTAGATACGTTAATAGTCGCTCATCTAATCCACTGTGTTTTTATACATCGGTGACCATGACAGTGGATTAGTTGACTCACAAGTACAGTTCTACTATTTAAGTTAGACACCTCGGCAAACAGGTAAACAATTTTATTGGTATAGGATAAATATATGTACGTCATACCATTTCTTTAAAAATAAAAAAGTAAATTATTATTAATATGTTAAATGTAAAAATTGTTAATTATAATTATAAAAATTTAAAATTTATTATATTATTATTAGAGACTTTCGTTATCTATTATTGAATTGAATTTAATAGAACGCTTTTCTATCATTCTAATAAACTTAGTCTATCATCAGAAATACGGAATATATCGGAATCTGTATAGTTCCAAATACAGAAACCGCATATTATTATGCTACCGTCTTTGAAACTCGCTAGTGACTGACGAGCGGTCACGAGCCGCGGGACGGCCGGACATTGGGTGTATAATCGTTCTAATTCGGAAACACGAACGTTGCCGAGGCGTCTAACTTAAATCGTAGTATTGTAGGGACGTTTATTTAACTTGCTAATGTTATATTAGGTGTAGCAGGACAGCAAAACCCGAATTATAAAGAAGGAATACTATGGAATGCAGCTAATGATGGACCTCCTCCAGAGGGCTTTACTCTTTACACAACTGACTCTGGACTGACGGTTCTGAGGAGAAAGAGACAGAGGAACTTGAATAAGCTCGGTATTGGCGGGTTTGTCGTGCGACAGAGACAGGCGACTATCAAAGCGCAGGCTGATGAGGACAAGGAAGGAGATGGAACGCAGGCGTCTGGAGGTAAGATTTCACTACACAATATATAAAATTATAATAGAAGAAATTAAGCAAAATATTGTGACCACAAATTTATTACATAGATAATAACGTTAATGCTCTACATGTACGAGAAAACATTGATAAAATCACTAGAAATAAATATGTACATAATTTTAATACTCTTACCTAAAACAAGATTAGCCAAAATTTCAAAGAGTTACTACTGCACAGCAATTAAATTATACAATAAAATACCGAACAATGTAATATGTATGTCAGATAATTCATTTAGATAGATCATTTATAAAAAGACAACTTATTTGCAAATGTTATTATAAGTTGGACAAATCTTTTGCTGATAAAAAAATATTTAAATATGATGAATTGTAGTGATTACTTGACATACATATGTATCTAAATATATTATTATTTATTTTTCTCATTATTGTTTACAATTTGACGATGCTTTTGCAGACCTTAACATAAGCTGTTATTGTTTAGAACTGTTTCACTCTTTTTTTATAGTAAACTAGCTGACCCCGCGAACTTCGTACCGCCTTAGATGTTCTGTTGCTAAGTTGAGATAGGGGTTGGTGGTAGAAGGGTGAAAATTGAGGATTGTATGTATTTTTGTATGTTGTATCATAAAAAAATAGAAATTAAAAATTTTGTCTAAAAAATAAAAAAATAAATTTAGGGGTGGACTACCCCTAACATTTAGGGGGATGAAAAATAGATGTTGGCCGATTCTCATAGATACCGGATAAGCACAAAAAATTTCATCAAAATCGGTCAAGCCGTTTCGGAGGAGTATGGCAAGGAAAACTGTGACACGAGAATTTTATATATTAGATTTATTAACTATAGGTACCTAAGTATCTGTTGAATATATAATTATGTGACATATTATTATTTGATCTGACTTGTCCAAGCACATACAATTTGTCAAAAGATATGAATAAATGAAATGATAGACAAGTCACAAATACACAGAAAATATATACAATAGACTATGAACAATTAGTCAATAACATACACACTATCTAAATTCAAAAATTATGTTCTATATGAGCGTTGTGCCGAATAGTATGGCTGAACAATTTTTGATCAACCCTGGTTTTGTGACAAAAATCAGTTGTGTGATACCATCAAATTGATCAACTCTTTTTTCAAATAAGATATTTTCTCACTACTTTTAATAGTATAGACTTTTAATGGTATTTCAGCCAAGCTATATGCGCTTCTAAGCTAGCTCGGCAGGTCATAAACTAAAATATAACCGACTTTTATCTAAATCGCTTCAAGTTAGAAAGCGATCGAATAACTAGCAGTTTTTTTAATGTTTGTGGATTATACTATTTGATGTTTCATCTATGGTTATTACAATAATGTATGCTATTTTTTCGCTTAGAATCGCCAAGTAACAAACGCAAGCCGCGTCGGAAGCCGCGCTCGAAGCTGATGGAGCAGTTTCCTCCGTACATGCAGGAGGCCTTCTTCGGCAAAGATCTGCTGGAACCCGCCAAACCTGCTGTTAGCTCTACAGGTAAGATTCAGCTGAGGTTTGTTGAAAGTTTACAAATTCACGAAAGTTGTAAATTTATATTTTAAGATAAATATTCACTATTTTCACTGAAAACGGGATATTTACCATAATTTGTGAGTTTTTAAGTGTCCCAATATTGTGGAGGTGCGTGCGCCATGATTACGGGTAAACTGAATTCTTTGTGAGTGGACGGTTATTGGCAGATACTTCGATTTTCTTGATATGATACCCCACTTGACCCAGTAACCCAAAATTTCTAGTAGTAGAAATTTTGACTCTCACTATTTTGGCTCTTTTGGTCATCTAAAGGAAAATATTATGAATTATTTTTCTTGCAATAGAGTGTGGTCAGTATTATAATATTCCCATTTTCAAGCTATAGGCCAACCTATGGCTTAAAGTTGCTGCGGCCTATTGCGGACGGACGGACGGACAAAGTCGCACCATATTTCCATATTTTTGTCCCCTATGTCTTTTATATTTACTATGATTTTTTTATTTTATTTTAAATAACTGTTATAATTTCAAATTAAATGACATATTCCTATTCCACCAGTGCGAAGCCGGGTCGGGCCGCTAGTCATAAATAAAATAAAAATATTTTTTTCAAATTGTATACCATATAATATTTAAATTTTCAAGCAACCTTAATATCAAGTCTTAAAATATCAATGAAACAGCCTGTATAAAATAGGTAAACAAATCATATTCATTCATCATATAAGTAGGTACCTATTCAACTGACTAAGCGGCATCGTCGTACGTCGAATCGAATCTTAATATAATCATATTGTATGTATGTTTTAAATGAATGTCGTAAAATGATGTGGTATATGAATTGTTTATTAAACAGGAATGCCATCAGAAAGCCTCGGTAGCACGCTCCGACCGGCCACTCCGGAGGGCTACCGCGAACTGCGAGACTTCAAGATCGATCTCGACTGCTCGGATAGCGAAGGAGAGGACGTGTTGGCTGCCCTAACGGTCTTCAATGAAAGTGATACGACTATCACTATATCTCTGAATCAGGTAATTTAGAGCTTGCATCATCTACTCTAACATTATAAACAGGAAAGATTTGTATGTTTGTAAGGAATAAACTCAAAAACTACTGATCCGATCTCAATAATTCTTTCACCATTAGAATGCTACCCTGAGTAACATAGGGTATATTTATTAGTAGAAAAAACTAGGGATTCTTACTAAAACTTCAATAATGTAACCCAAGGTGTAAAAAAATTAGCCATAAAAAATGTAAAAAATAAATGTCGACCCGTGCAAGGCTTAGTCATAAATAAAAGGCATTTATTTACACTCACACCTAATAAGCTGACAGAAGTAGGTAGGTACAATATGTACTAAATAAAGATAGGTATGTATAACAGTAGGCCTAAAACATTAGTACATTATTGTGGGGTAGTACTTAGGTAGGTGGTGGTAAATAGGTCGAGGGCTCAGCTACGCTGTTTTTCAGCCTCCCCCATAGATTTCCAAAGCGACCGATCTTGGGCAGCCTGCAAACAACGCAACAGCTCCCAGCAACATTTATAAGGTCTTCTTTCCATCTATTGGGGGGCCGTCCTACGCTGCGCTTTCCGAGAACCTCTGCCCCAACGGCCGTCAGTTCTTCGAGCTATGTGCCCACTACCACTTCACCTTGCTAATTCTTTGTACTATGTCGGTGAGATTGAATCAGAAATGAGCAGATTCGTAGACGAACCAAAGTCACCGACATAGCACAAAAGCGCTTCCATAGCATGAGAAATATCTTAATCAGTATGTATAAAGTAGAAACACTATTGCTAGTTCATTTTATCCAAAAAATCTATGGTTAAAAATTGATCTTCCAATTTTATTTTTTTTAATTCTTAAAATCGTTTCTTAATTTATGTACGCTGTTCTAATATAAATTAATAAAAAATGGTTTGTTTATGTTTAGTATTCGCCCCTCCTTCATATAATCATTGACTATGCCAAATCTCAAACGCCTCCGTGCGGGAAATAAACTTAAAAAGGGATACAAATATTTCTCTTCAGGCATTTATATTATAATAATAAAGTATTTTATGTATCTACGAGCTAGTAGCTCACTTAAGTAAACCCTTCGGAGCATGAAATCGTGCTTTAATAGACCAATCGGAAATGGTTTTTTCAATTTTGTTCTTTTGACACTCTCCTCTCTCTTTCTTCTTTCTTCCTTTCTTTAGGAAATATTTTAATGCCCTCCTGGTCTAATAGAAATGTTCTATTTCAGGAAGGATACTAGACTTGACTTGTTTGTGATTTGCATAATTTCTAACAAAAACCTCTGAAACTAATGAGTTTACGTTTTGAAATTCAGGAAGAATTAGACCTGCTGAACACACTGCGGCCCAAAGAAGAAAAAGACGATACAATCGACAGTGTTAAAATAAAAACTGAAATTGAGGAAACTCAACTCAAACACACGGAGGATTCCACCGCGTTGAAGAACGCGATACTGGGGCCGCAGACCGAGGCGGAGGCACCGGCCAGTGCGCCTGACACGCAGGCGATTACTAAAACTGAAACTATTAGTGGTAAGTTAATTTAACCCCCAACGCAAAAAGAGTCGTATAATAAAATCACATCCAAAGCTCTGCCTCCCCCCTCCCCCTACCCCGCCACTCCCCCTCCTCTTCACTAACTTACTCTAAAATCGATCCCACTCCCCCTACCTCCACCCTCTTTCACACAGTTGTTACTTATGTTATTATATCTTGCATTATAACTTCATCTTGAATCACTCTTATCTATTGCTGAAAACTGCATTAAATCCGTTGAGTAGTTTATAAGATCTAAGGGATCAGACAGCGGAAGCGACTTCATCTTATACTATGTAAAGATGTTTAATATGTAATGTAATATATGTATACTTCAATGGCTGTTTATATAACGCCCGGTCTTTTAAATTTTAGTTACCTAATGTTTATATCGCAAACGGTTCCCACGATACAGGCCCCGAGCCTAGTGTGGGGACATTGGCAAATAACCGACCACTGTTACAATTATTGTGTTTTATTTGTGTTCGTTTTTTAATTGTATTTATGTTATTTGTTCTAATAAATAAATTAAATTGGAAATTAATAATAAGTTTGACGTCTATGGCATCGTAGTTCCCAAACTGATGTAACGATTCGGACGCGGGTTTATATCATAAATAACATTTTATATTATCTGATGATATAAAATGTAAAATGGTAACCATCGCCTATAGTAAAGTATGGCCTCGTAGGTCACGCACCTTAGGAACGTGCTCTGCGATGCACTGCCCTGCATCCATTAACTTGAGGCTATATAAATAAATAAATAATAAATAAATATTGCTGGACATTTCACACAGCGCTATCTAGCCCCAAACTAAGCAGAGCTTGTACTATGGGAACCAGATAACTGATAGAATACTTATATACTTTTTTTTGTGTATACATACCTATAATAATAAAACATCCAGATCCGGAACAAATATCTGTAGATTATGCAAACATTTGTTCCGCGGCGGGAATCGAACCCACTACCTCCTGCGTCTCAGCCGGCTATTCGCCCACTGCGCCACGGAGGTAATCAATATATATATAATAATAACTGTATAGGTATATCCTTTTAAGCAAAAATATGCTTGTATTAGAAGATATCGCTCTTCTTTAGGTATGACAGTAACATTTTATAAGTATGCGTACCTACAATACATATCAGTAAAAATATACAGTTAGTTATAGTGCGCCATTGATTGATTATTTAGTTGAAATAAACAATTTTATTTTTATTTACTAATGGTTCACCCCGAACTGAGATCTCGCGAGTCTTCGATTAAAACAAAAAAATATTATTTGTAATCTTTGACTATCAAAATAGTGCCACGAAATAAATAACCACCTAACTTGACCTACAGTTTCATTCAAATTACAGGTTACGGGAGTTCATGTAATTTGGTTACTCATTTTTGGGGTACAAATTGCAGTTATTCTGGATTTCAAACTGTTGCCTATATTTGTGTCACTTATGCTACACACATACCAAATTACAGCACTGTGGGGCCACTGGTGTACCCTGTGAATTTTGTCAAAGTTCAGTTCATTATGGCTAATAACTCAAAAACTACAAGAACTTTACTAAAAATGAAGACCTTGCATTTGACGTCTCATAGACACGACGACCTAATAGTCTCATTTTCATTTTTTTTCACCCCTGTTGAACCCCAATATCTCAACAACCCCCTCACATTTTTAGCTCATTTATTAACACCAAAATTGAGCCATCACTAACTACCTATGTCTCAAATTTCACGATGATCGGATTAACGCTTCTAAAGTTATCCTTGGATAAACAAACATTCATGTATGTACATGTTTGTTTTGCCCGCCGATTTTCCCAAGTTGATATAGAGATCTTGCTTCGCTCGTTCAATAAATTTTTCTAAAATAAATTTTTCAGAAACTGGTGGATCATCTCAAGCATCGACGATATCGCCGAAAGACGATCTGTCACTCCTCAACATTAACATTGACAATATGGTGCGCGATTCACTCCCTGATATGGACAGCAACGACGTAGACGAAATATTCAAGGGCGTACTCACTGATGATTCACAGGTAATGCATTAGATGTATAACCACACAGATCTAGCTACGAATATAATTGTTGTATTTTACCGTTACTAACTACGGTCGTCCGCCAGCTCGTTGGGTAGACGTTATAAAGGTCACGGGCCTGAATCAGAGAAGCTTGCGATCGAGGGCAGTGCCAGAATCAAGGCCTGTACGCAGCAGTGGTTACCTGTGGGTTAATGATGATGATGACGTATTTTATAGGCTCCAGTATATCTTCAAAAGAAACAGTGCCAGCTTCCATATAAAAATGGGTCGTATTTTCAATTTGTTCCCACCATCTCCATTCTATCAACGGATAATCAGACGCTCTGCGGTGCGCCACCGCTACATGGTAGACATATCTCATATACACACAAAGCGGTTTTTTTCAAATTGATTATGCACTCCGCCAAAGAGTGGAACGCCTTGCCTGAGTCTGTTTCCTGATAACTACAACCCTAAGTGTTAGATAAGTAACGTACCTCATATTCATTGGGTTCATTGTGAAACACCTTTTTCTTTCCATACCGTTAGCTAGGTAGGTGTCAAATTGACTTTGCTTACATCTCTCTTATAAAGAAGATCTTATAAAGAGAGTTGTAACGCCACAGTGTCTCAAGTTGCGAATGAAATGTCTAGGCAAGCGTGATCCATCGCGCGCCATCAGGCGAGATCGTAGTTAAACGCGAAACTGTATAATAAAAAGATTTTCTTTGATTTACCCTGGAAGCTAGAAATCTGTTACTGAAACGCATTTATCTCGTATATTTTTAACACTGTCTACTAAGTTCAAAATAATTATTTTCTGAGTAAAACGTTGTCTAATGAACAGGAGTCGCAAGAGTCGTCGGTGTCGTACGTGAACTCGATGGGCGGCACGCCGTACTCGCAACAGCGGCGGCAGCTGCAAAGCCCTATGGACTCCTACGCATCGCCTTATCACACTGATTTTGGAAGCAAGTTAGTATCAATATCAATGATTTATACAGTACAGTCACTCAAAAATAATCTGTGTGTAGTGTTGATAAGAGTTAATTTAGTTTGCGATCAATACTTAGATTACAGGTACATTCAATTTTAACATGTCCTCTATAAATCATAATTTGACTTTATTTGATATTATCTAATTTATTTTGTATTTAATTTGAACATTTGCATGCCTTATAGGGTACAACATACATACAGGGGTAGAACATACATGTGCTTAACATTTATACACCTACTGATGTATTTAATATGTTCTTGCAAATAAATATTATCTTAACAAATCATCGGTAAAATTAATTTACAGATAAATATTCAATAAATATTAAAGCAAATCAATAATGACAAAGAATATCAATATAATTCATTAAAATGAATAGGATTAAGAAAATTAAATTGCTGTTAATTTTAATCATAAATATGGGATTAATTATGGTCAATTTTATTGTTGATACTGAAGCTTTTTATTAAAATTTCTTAATAAAAAGCTCTTCAAGTTTCAGGAAATTTTGAACCCTAGCAGACGAAACTCATTTCTACCAAGTTCAATTCCCAGTGCGGAATAGTAGCTTGAGTTTATTAATACAGTGGCTAGTGTTTAATGATGAGTAATGTTGTATTTAGCAGCAGCAGTGCTCTAAGTCCGCTGTTCGGTTCGGAGAACGGCGCTGGTAACGGGAACCAGTGGGGGGAGCAGCCTACCGCGGCGCCGCCCTCATACAACCAACGCACCGCTAACAAGATGTGGGCTGATGAGAGTAAGTACTTATCTCTACTCCTAACTCCCCACTTATTAAAAAAATTTGAAACTATCGTGGGTATGAACACTATTTTCACTAAAAGGAGATATGCTTTTGAGAGAGTAGAATATTGGGACACTCAAAAACTCGCAAATCATGATAATATGTCGTTATTAGTGAAAATAGTATTATTTTAAATCGTCTAACAAAAATTTTACTCTATTTATGATACAATTGCTGAACCCGTTTGCATTAATAGTATTGTAGGTTGGATACGTTATTCCTATACTAAAATCATCAATATAGTTTTCTTGCTGATTAGGTTTTCTCCCCACCGACTCATCTGAATTATATTATACATAATTCTGTATTAATCTTTGCTATAAATAATGGTAAACATTTGTAATGACAATGTAAAAATTCGAATAACATTTCCAAAATGCCTTCATACTCCACTGCACATATGGGTCAAAACAGTAATATCAAAATTCTAACTTACTCCGTAGAATACCTCCGCGGCGCAGTGGGTTAATAGTCGGCTGAGACGCAGGAGGTTGCGGGTTCGATTCTCGCCACGGAACAAATGTTTGCATGATCTACAGATATTTGTTTCGGGTCTGGTTGTTTATCTATGTGTAATAAGTATTTTTTTACAAAAAAAAGTATATAAGTGTTCTATCAGTTATCTGGTTCCCATAGTACAAGCTTTGTTTAGTTTGGGGCTAGATGGCGCTGTGTGAAATGTCCAGCAATATTTATTTATTTAACAGGTCTAGGGTCCGCGGCGACAATATCAGCCGTCCTCTACGCAAACACGAACCACCCCGAATGGAAAACAGAATTCCCAAACTGGGTGGATCGTTGCAGGCAGATTCTCAAGAAGTGGCGAGCGCTACCTTCCGAACAAAAAGCTCCCTACCTCCAACGGGCCAGGGATAACCGCAGCGCGATTAGAATGAAGAAAGCGCAGCAGGTATGTCTGTTTGTGCTTAGACGTGGTGTGTGCTAACCCGACTCACTTACCACCCGTGTTTATTGTGTGCCATTTTATGCTGGTTTTATACGGGGCAAAGTATAAGAAATGTAAAAAAAAATTACATTACACCACTTTTTCTAGAAAAAGTGGTGTAATGTAATTTTTTTGTTGATATTACTGAAATATTGAATTATATCTTCTTCCAATTTGTTTCTCTACCTAGGATTTTTTTGGAAAATTTTACCACATATTTTTTTTAAACAAACCTTGAGAAGTTATCAATGTGTTCTGTATAAAACCAGTTTTATTTGAGTGCCTTTCTCAATACAATATCACGATGTGGAATGTTTTATCCACATTTAGTCGCTATACCTGTGTTTGAACTTCGTTGCTACTATTAGTGGGAAGTTTGCAAAAAACATACATCATGGGATTTTAAATGTTTGCAAAAAAAAACACTGCTGTTTCACGAACCAGAAATGTAGACAAAAGTATCTTAAAACTTGTATACTGTTTAGTTAATAAGATGTTTGAGGAGTGCTGTAGATTCTTTTGCTTGTATCAGCTAGCACTTGTAAATGTAACTAGGAGTCACAGAGCACAGTATTGTTGCGTAAATAAAGCTTCGACAGTGCCCGTTTGTGTAAGTGACAGGATCTACAGTATATATCCGGGCTCTTGACTTCATTGGGATTTTCGCTTGATCAAATTGAGCTTTGTCCAAAAGCAGGGTTCAATCATGATAATCATCTGATGTCTATCACTTCTAACCCTTATCAAAAGGGCGTTAGTTCCTACCCTGGGCCTCCCAATTCATCCTTAACAATAGCTGCACCATAACTCCCCAAAATGATGCACCATACAAACATCCAAGTCTCATCAGCAACCACTGAACTGTGGTCCGTGAATATAAAGTTTCAATGGAACTATAGAGATACGAAACTGCACTAGAGATATACTAAGTATTGAGGCGCGACAGAGTACGGGCGGCGAGAGCGAGACCGGCGGCAGCGGGACGACGACGCCCACTACACCGACGCCGACGCCACCTATCCCCGCCCCGGCCCCCGCCCCCGTGACGTCATCACCAGCCGCGCCAGCGATCGTCGGGCCGGTGCGAGCGCCGAACGTGACGGTGACGGCGCGCGGGATCTTGGAGGCTGATGCGCACATCCGAGTGCTGACCCCCTCGGAGATAATGCGGACACTGCCGCGCCTCGCCCAGCACCCCCCCACCCCGCGCGCGCCCGCACCCGCGACCCCGACACCGACACCTGCGCCCGCGCCCGCGCCCGAACCCACACCGCCCCATACGGTACCGCGATACACGACTGCACTCGCATACACACTTGCTCTCAACTCTCAATACTTACTTTCAACTGAACTTGGGGTTACCTAATAGGGACTTCGTTGTATAAAAGAGAGCCTCTTAGTTAACCCAGTTTAGTTAGTAAGACTGTACTAATCTGAACCGAATAAGTCTTTCTGAGTGAAAAAGATACATGTAGCAACACAAAACAAGAAAATCTTAACCTGGTTCTAAATTTTTGATGTTTCAATAAGTTTAGAAATACTTTTAAAGTTTTCTGCCATACTTCTCGTAGGTACACTTCGAAGATACACGAAGAATCAATTCGAAATTAACTAAAACGTAGCTTTTAAAAGAGTCTCACGTACACACATTCTTTGAATTAATTGTAGCATATACAAAGTGTGTATGCGAGCTGGATTGTGTCATATTGTTGGGTGATCGCGTCACTTCGTGGTCCTTTGCACGTCCGTTCAATTTAAATTCAAACGTCACCCAATAAGTTTTTGGCTGTTCGATGGCATTGTAAGCTGGTGTGTTTTTGTTTCCTTTTTATTTGAGCTGGCTTTTGTTGAGGACGCGCGTATTGATCCCTGAACACGCCTCCCGGATTCGCGTCCTGTTTCCGTAACGTTGTTTTTATTTTATTTTCGCTTTGCCTTGGTAGTGTTGGCTTTAACATTGGAAGCATCTGGTGGCTGGTTGTGGAGTGCTAACAGTTCTAACACTAAATGTAGTTCACGGTATTTGCGTTACGCTACTGTATAAGCTTGTATTAGTTATAAGTTACTATAGGTATAAGGTACACGTTTACTAAACTTTTTATAAGTCTTATGATGGTAGGATGAATAACTGTTATTTTGTTTAATTTATTTTTTGTAGTAATTAACTTTTTATTTCAGTGGATTAACAACTGTAACAATTTGAGAGCATATTTTATTATTCATTAAGTTTTATTATTTTGTATATATATTTTATTTCATGATACTATGTTCTTACTGGGTCCATTTATACTGATTAGGTTTTATGTTACTTTGATAGAAGTCCAGGAAAGCACAGATTTTAAATAAATATACTTGACTTTGTTGTTAAGGTGGTTTGATTCCTATACCATCGTTCAGTGGCGATTCTCTAGATAACTGAATAGCAGAAATGTCTAAATATATGCGCATTGAATTAGTTACGTCTTACATTGTCGCAAAATCAATAAAATTGCACACTTTAATACATAAATGTCTGAGTACTCATTTTCACTTATTTGAAATGTCATTAAAAAGTTTTTTTTTAGAATTATTATGTCTTTTATGAATTTAATGTGCAATTTTATTGATTTTGTAACAATAATACTTAACTAATTCAATACGCTTGTATAAGAATCGAACCACTTTAATGGAATGTAAATTATAAGATAGATTATTTCAAGTATAATACTCAAATATTATTCACATGAACTTAACGTGTTTTAATTTATGTATCTCAGTAAATTAATATCTACTTATTAAAACAAGCATGCCTTGTCATGGTTTTCTAAAAATTATAAAAATGATGATAATTCAGTTTACTATTATTTGTAACTCGGTTGTTGTTCTCTATTATAATATATTTAGTTGTATGTATTATGTTATTATAACTATATTTATGGTAGGTCACGTAAAAGACTTGTAAAAAGTAAACTTTGTATGATAGTTAAAAAAATGCCTGCATAGTCCAAGCATGTAAATAAAGTGGTATGGATACATTTTGTCATAACAAAGAAGAATTAAACACACTAAACCATGTTTTCAATTACTAAAAGCAGAATAATCTAGTAAAAACAACTCGCCGGTAAACAACAAACGCATTACCAAAGTAAATCCAATCCAAATGTCGCTTTTACATGACGTCATCAATCAAGCCTACTTCGAGATATTTTACTGGTCAGTCATTAGTCCGAATCCTTGGGTTGACTAATAATAACTCCTATCTACTATATCATTATTGTAATATTCTCTGTTTTTGAGATGTAAAGCGTGATAATCAACGTTGGCTGTTCTTCTTTGAGTGACAAAACATCTCCTATAAACACCGTTATTTTTTGGTCAATTTATAGCCGGTGCCCACGTGATTTAATACTAAAACACAGTTTTATTTTTAGTTTAGAATTAGAATATATAGTAGTTTATACTGAATTGAATACTCAAAATTTGCACTAAAAACGGGATATGTGATCGCCATGATCACGGGTAAACTCAAAATCATGGTAAATATCCCGTTTTTAGTGCAAATAGTGTTCATAACCATGGTAGTTACAAAAGTTATTGTCGTAAAAGGTTCAAGAGTGAGTTGGACACTTGGTAACGTCCACCAGGGTCCACCTCAGGCGTGGTCTATTACCCGCCTGATCACTTGAATGCAAGCCACGCGTTCACGATGAGGACGGTAGGTAGGTACATAATAGTGCGTGGTTTAGTATAATTTTTTTAGTATGTTTACCTACTTATCTTACGTGGACGCCAACCTTTAAACTGACCAAGAACTAACCGTGTTATACACCAAAACTAACATTGAATATCTGCGGTGTAGGAACAAGAGCGAACTTGCGGACAGCAAAGAAGCGCCCGCGAGGCCGAACAGGAGAGACAATGGAAGCATCTGCAGCAACAGAGGCAGCAGCAAACGCAACAGCAACAACAGATTATACACGATCAAAGGATGCAAGGTAACTTAGAAAAAAGATTTACCTCTGGACTAATCTAAACTATCCTGAATTTCACGTAGAAATACCTTAATAACATTATTGCTTCATAAATAAAAAAAAATACTTTGGTTACGGGACATCTAACAAGTTTCTAAGAAAAAGTGACAAAAAAGACGCCATCTATGGGTTGGGGAAAAATTGCTAATTAAAGCTGTTTGGTCAAGAAAACCATTCAAATAATTGCTTTGCTATTTAAGAAGGGCCGATCTGAACTGGACAAATGCAAGACTCAGGATATATTTTTTATACCTGGAGATGCAAGCTTATGGCCTACCCATAGCTTATTGTCGTAGGTCACACCTTAGTAACGTGCCCTACGATGCAATACCCTACATCCACCAACTTGAGGAATATAGTTGTAAAGCCTCATGTGCCTGTAATTTCACTGGAAACCATACCTTATATACCGAAACACTTCCTGTGTTTCGGTATGAAGAGTATGGTTTCCGCTGAAATGCTGCTTGGCGGCAGAAATAGGTATGGTGGTAGTACTTCCTATAATTCCTGTGTCTTGATTAATTTGAGTTTTGATTTGGAATACTTGCCCAGTACTTTAAAAATATAGTAATGCAACCCCTTCGGACCTTAAATGATCCGTGACTAGGCATGGTGGTGTGTTTTTCAGCTATCATAGTACAAATTAGAGTCTTCTTGCTGACCGATTATGAACACGTTAAAAAGCTTAACCTTTTTGCTTATATTTTGTGACTAGCTATACCAATTGGAGTGTTCATAACCAGCCAGCAATCACTTCATCCACAGTACCTCCCATTGCATCACAAACTAACCTCGCGTTCCGCCTTCAAGCAGCGATGCAGCGTCTACGCGCGCCCGACGGCAGCACGTCGCCCGCGTCAGTCCCGCCGCACTCGCCTGGCGTGGCGGAGGCTCCAAGGAGCGCCTTTCCTGCAGCTAGGTTTCCGATACACTGTGGCAATGAAGATATCAACCGACAGCTGAGGGATTTATTGCAACGCCATCCGGAGAAAATGTGGCCACAACGTGAGTACTATACTAATCCTATATGCATATGTTATGCTCACATTCTATCCTTACGATTGAATTAGTGAAACATAAAATCAACTTCCACCAGCGTATTAAAATAATCACGATCACTAGTTTAAGTATTTATTTATAATAATAATAAACGTTTATTTCAAGCAACAATGTACACTTACAGAAACATGCTAACATTTATTGCACAAAAGAACAAATGTCCTAAGGGAATTCGGGGATTATATGCGGGGTCAATATTTATGACCCCGCATTCATACTATACTCCCCCCATATCCGTTTCACGTGTCAAATAATGAAGGAAACCTCGGTTTATTCCTCACAAAGAAAACAATTGTATTCAGATATTTTTTGTGTAAATAAAAATCCGATAAATTATAAAATCTATATTTTTGAAACTTGTTGGCAGAAGGTGATGGAATGGAAGGCAGTGGTATGGAAGGGCAGCAGTTCCGACCTCCATTGCCCGTGGGTATGCGGCCGCGGCAGCCGCTCTTGCCGAATCAGCGGCCTGATCAACATAGTAAGTTGCATAAATTCTACTTCTGCTTCAACTAGTAAAACTCGCACCAACTAAAGAAAACTGTCCTAGGCTCTATAGCGGCTACGTTCCTTACCCTATCTGGAGATTCTAACTTGCCACAAGGCATTATATAATGTCAATAAGTCTCTCGAGAAGTAATTTTGTAAGAATTTAAAAAAAACATCCAGCCTTGTTTCTTGCCATTCTTTCCTGACTTGGTCACAAAGGAACAGGCAGTAAAATTTACGTTTCAAAGTGATCCTTGTGATTGTAATGAATAAAAAGATTTTGTTTTTGAGTGTCGGGAGTATACATATAGGCCAAATCAAATTTTTATTTATTACGTAATATGGATTTAACAAGGTATGTTTTTTTGTAGGTATTAGGTACAGTCATAATCAGCGTTTTTTTTTTCATTAAACATTAATTATCATATTGGTAAACTTATTACCTTTCTTTTTCAGTGATAATGCAACAGCGTATTGTGTCGGCAGAAGGACAAATGCAGCAAAATCAAATGTCCAACCAAATGTCCCAACAGGTCATGGAACCACAGAAGACTAACGTCATAGTTCAACCAAACAGTAAGCCAATATCTATTAAATTAATGAATTTTTAACTACAATAACACTTGTTATCTTACGACCACTGATTTTTGAATAGACCTAGACATACATTTGCAACTAATAGTACACGATACAACAAGAATATCTGAAAAAAGGTATGACAATAAGGAACTTCGTTCCAATAAACAATCATAAATAGAACAAAATAAAATAAAAGAAAACATGAAATAACATATTACAAACATACATATAATAAATGAAAAAATGGTACATATTTTCCTAACTAATATTATAAATCACAATGTAACTCTTATCTCTTTGTATGTTTGTTACGTTTTCACGACCAAACGGCTTTACAGATTTCGATGAAATATGGTATATAGATAGATTATGACCGGGATCGGGACATAGGCTACTTTTTACCCGATTTAGCAGAAGTAGGGTAATGATTTTATTGCCACCTCCATGGTACAGTGGGCGAATAGCCGGCTGAGACGCAAGAGGTAGCGGGTTCGATTCCGGCCACGGAACAAATGTTTGCATGATCAACAGATATTTGTTCCGGGTCTGGTTGTTTGTCTATATATTATAAGTATGTATTTACAAAAAAAAAATGTATATAAGTATTCTATCAGTTATCTGGTTCCCATAGTACAAGCTCTGCTTAATTTGGGGCTAGATAGCGCTGTGTGAAATGTCCAGCATTATTTCTTTATTGACATAACACACGTGCGAAGCCGCGGGTGGGTTAGCTAGTATAATATAAGAAAAGAAAAACAAAACAAGAGGAAGATAGATATAGTTGTAAGTGCTACTGAAGCAAATGGGTTTCAGCTCAACATTATGCATCGCTGACGATTGACAGCTCGTTGTTCTACCGAAAACTTGAACAAACCAATAGATGGTGGAGGTTTTGTAAACTTTTTACAAAATAGTATTACTCCTATATAGGGTAACACAACCAATTATTGGCACTTTAAGCGTCAAGTGTGACATAAAAAAGTATAAAAATATAAATACTGAACCAAATGCATTAATTATTGCTAAAATTGTTTTTACATAAGTCTCTCGAACTTCTTAAATATCAATTGTTTTCAAAATCAAGATTTAAATACTAAAAAAAAGGAATTAAAGTATTTACATGCTAAAACCTAATTATTGGCATACTCTAACCAATGTATTGGCATCGGGTAGACCATATACTGGCACCTTTGCTATTGATCTATATATTTCCTTTGTTTGTAACTTATGTGCAGTGGTTACTGCTGTTATGCTGCATTTTTAAATTGGTACAATAAATAAAACAATATTAAAAAAATCACAATAAGTATATTCATCATAAAATAATTTTCTGAAGCCAACAATTCAAATTCTTAACTTCCTTAGGTAATAATTTCTTATAAACTAAAAAGTAACATATTCTTCTATTTTGAAGAACCAGCCTTTAATGTCCTTCTCTGCAACATTTGCACTAGCAGCCATAACTGCCTCTGAAGATCTGATACTTATTTCAGGATGCCGTTTAAGAAAGAGTTTCATCCACTTTTCCCCTGGCACATTTCCTTTGAAAGGGTTTGATCTTTTAGTGTCTTCCAAAAACTTTGATACACTATACTGTATATCTTCCTTTCTTTTGGGGAAACCTTTTTTGCTGCTTATAATTATCCATTTTACTAGATTTTCTTCCTCTTCTTTAGACAATACAGTTGCTGGACCAGGTCTTGGATCTACTTTGTCAGGATGCTTGCATCGGAATTGCAAGGTTGCACGTGGAACCTCGAAAGTTTTGGCCGCCAATTTTTTACTCATACCTTCTTGAATGGCAGCCAAGGCCTTTTGCAAATTTTCCGGATCATACTTTTTTCTTCGGCTAATTTCTTTTTTCTTCACTAACTTCTTACGTGGCTTCATATTTCCTAAAAACAGTAAACTAATAAAGGAGATGCCAACAATAGGTTTTCTATTGAAGTCCTAATTTTGGCACTAATGCCAAAAATTGGATAGTGTTAATATTTTTTATAATCGGAAATTTATAATGGATTGCACCTTTAAACCGTAAGAAATAAGAATCAAAATAAGAAAATATTATATCCAAATCACACTACCCATTTATTGGCATTGGTGACAATATTAGGACAACACCTGAAAATGAATCTATTTATTGGCACCCCCTTTATTTTCAAAAACTAAACACAAGGAGACAAAATCAAATTTGAATAAATCTAATTAAAATCTTATAGTATCATAAAAACATTCAAAAACAAATAGGGCATTCGGGTCTTTATGCTATCAAGGGATAATATACGTGTCTTACCTTGTGATAAAATTTACAAAATGGCCGATTGTAGACGATTACACACACACTAGATTTTAACTCGATACCGAATTCGCCATATTGTTTTTAATGTCATGAACAGGAAATGCCAGTGACAAAAAATAATTACTCTATGGTTTAGTTTATTTTTTAATATCCTTATGGGCATTGGAATCTTATTATTTGGCAATTAAATTACAGGTGCCAATACATGGGTGGGTGTCAATATTTGGCCTTGTTACCCTATACAATACAATAAATTCTAAAATTATAATTCTAAATTATCCCGTAAATTTACTTTTTTTTATGTCTATACCTCCAACGTTCTGCAAGTTGATTCAAGACATTATCAATGTTGTTTTTATAATGGAGCATATTAAAAGGCAGTTGTCAGTATTTTAAGATAAGTGACCTGCATGTTTATCTTGCAATTCACGCACTTATTTTACATGGTGGCTGCCGACAAACTTTTTACAACACTGTATGTGTTTTTAAACTTACATGCTCAGAAAGTAAAGCTCATTTTAACTTGCAGATGAAAACCAAAATAAACAAGAAAACCAAGATCAAGGAGCGGATGAGATGGACATGGCGGAAATGGATAAGTTAGAGCAAGACACGGGGAATATTGGAGAGGTAAGTACCCTTGCCGGTATTCATTTTATGAATCTTAAACAGCTTACATGAAAACACTAGTTTAATATTACAAAATTTACAACATATGGTGGAAATCAATCCCGTATATAGGAATAATAACATCCACAGCCCATAATTACCCACTGCGTGTGAAGGCCTCACATTGTTAACGCCATCCTTTCCGGCCCTGTGTTGTATAGGAATATTATGTGGGATAAAATTCGTTATAATTACGACTGGATTCTATAAAAACAGAGTCCAAAAATTAAAACAAAAAAGAAAAATGCGGGAGATTTCACAAAGCGCTCTATCTAGCCCCAAACTAAGCAAAATTTCATGGGTCCGGCTCGGAATTTTTGAGATGTTTTTAAAAATCTTTAGCAACGATGGAACGAAATAACTGATAAAACACTTAACTACATTTTTTTGTAAATATCTAAATAAACATTTAGATCCGCAACAAATATCTATTCTATAGATTATACAAACATTTGTTTCGCTAAGGAAGTACTCGAATGAACCAATACAGTGAATAATACGATATCTACATCACGTGATTTCGACGGAATACCGTTGGTTGGTTAATGTTGTTGGTACCAACTCTCTTCTCACCAAAATCTCTTTATTAGGTTGGAGATATCCTAACTGGACTGGGTGGGGAAGACGATGAAGAACTTCTAGAATCTCTCACGGCTGAGATCGGCGAACAATTCAATATTCTAGAATACGCAGATCCTGAGTTGGCTAATTTGAATGATGCCGAACATATTCTGGATGGATTGGAGTTAGCTGATGACGTGCCCGAGAGACACGCTAAACGAGAACCTGAGTAAGTTATACCACAGAATACTTATACAACCTGTTTTGTTATGTACGACATTAAATGAAAACACGGGTAGGGCTAATGGCTAGTATTGTCGTAAAATAGGGTTTTTTCAAATTCATTACCATTGAAATTTTAAATTTTTGAAGGAGTTAGGTATAGTACAATCAAAGATAAATAGCGACGCGCTACAACACAATAAAGCACAATCAATTTAGCTCTCACAGTGCTGTGTGCCTAAATTTATATTCAACTACAAGGCCCCTCTCTTTCTATCGCGTATCTCTTCTAACGTGCGGCAACTCATTGAATGGGCCTGCCGATGTAGTTGTAGCTTCATACGTAAAGTGCGGAGTGCACCAGGCCTGGGTTATACATACAGAGAGTTGATAATACCACCGACAGATATAAATACTTTAGTTTTTTATGCACTGGCCAATCAAAAACATATTTCAATAAGAGTTGGCACGCTCTCGTCGCCTTTTGATTATAGTTTAGTAATGTCTTTTATTATCTTTATACATGAACACGAAATTGGTATATGGCTTTTTGGTACCAGTTTATGAATGAATGAAAACACTTTATTGTACAATACTAGTGGTTCGTCCCGAACTGAGATCTCGTGAGTCTCCCATAAATAAACTGTATTATTCGTAATCTTTGACTATCAAAATAGTGCCACAACATAGTAACCAACTAACTCGTTCTATAGTTTCATTCAAATTACAGGTAACGGGAGTCCATGTTATTTGGTTACTCTTTTTTGGGGTACAAATTGAAGTTATTCTGGATTCCAGACTTTTGCTTATATTTTTGTCACTTAAGCTACACGCATACCAAATCACAAACAGAACTGTGGTGTCACTGGTGTACCCTGTGAATTTCGTCAAAGTTCAGTTTTTATTATGGCTCAAAAATAACTCAAAAACTACAAGAACTTTACTAAAAATAAAAACGGAATTAAAATTCACTAATGAAGACCTTTAATTTGATGTCCCACTTGACCTAATAGTCGGATATATATTTTTTTTTACCCCTCTTGAACCCCAATATTTTTAGCTCATTTAGTCACACCAAAATTGTGCCATCACTACGTACCAATGTATCAAATTTCACGATAATCCGATAAACGCTTCGAAAGTTGTCCTCGGCATACAAATATACATACAACGCCGATTTGCCTAAGTTGATTTAGATCTCTTCGCTCGATCAATAAAAATTTCAAACAAAATAGACGACGTAAAGCAAATAATACAACGGGCGGTCGTATCGCTTTGAATCATCTTGTCTAATATATTACTGAAGATGTTATCTTCTAACGTTTAATTCTTTTTACAGAGACGAATCCGAACAAAATCAGGACAGCAACAAGATGTACAACGACCTTCAAAAGGCCGTCAAAAACATAGAAAACAAAAGTGAAATCAAATCCGAGAGCACAGAAGTAAAGACAGAAGTGCAAGAGGTTAAACCAGAGCCCACAATGGCTCAGATGTTCAGTGACGGAGTGCAGAGGATCATTACTCCCAACCAGCACATGGCTTTTCAGGTTAGACTGCAGGTCAGCACTTAGCATAGTTTTTTGTTTGGCATGCTTTAACACCAAACCTCTCGAGGATCAAGGACGATTTTTTTAAGCCTAGCCTAGTACCCAGCCGTATGTCTCAACGTCACTCCAGACTGTCTTTGTTTCGAGACAGGTATCTTCTTGAGACAGTTGTGTACGTTACTTGATGTCTCTGGAATAAGTAGGGTTGTGCTGCATTGTCAATATGCAAAGACATAAACATCTTCTCGCCAACGCTTTCTTGGCTGTTCCTGACCGCGTCTTCCATCAGGCATCCAGGTTGTAGCCAGATTAGTCCACCTTTCGGGGTGCAGTCCCATTTGAGCCTGCCAATAATTTAGAATGAACTTAAATTATTCGTCCTTAACCTTCGCGAATTCGATTCCCTACAATATACAATTATATGAGCACCAGCTGGTCTTAACTGGCTGTCATTCAGATGTATCACAGTAACAAACTGCTACGTGAAAATAGTATATAAATCCTCTATGATAATTGTATGGGAAAGAAATTTGTTCTAGGCGCTTGCTAACAAGATTTTTTTCCATGATATTTGTTTTGTGAAACGCCTGTCACACGACGTTGACTTGCTTGCTCAATGTCTTTTAAACCAGCTTGCATTTACTAGAAAATACCATTGAAACGTCACTTAAAATGCACCTGCATGAATTGGTGCTGTTTGTGTTGTTGTGGCCTATAATAGCTTTTTCCATGATTCTACTTATTAATTAAACAGATTAGTCGAATGACATAGCAACATACTGTCTATCTGTATCATTCATTACACGAAAGACATATACAGCACGAACATTCGCTTTAGTCCGATAATGCGGCCGTAGGGTTAGAGATATTTCAACTTAAAATTGCGCACCAAATCTTCCATCATACTTACTAGTAATTCCAAAATGAAACTAACTAGTGGGGAGTGAATTTAGCTTGGAATATCTCATATAACTATGTCAGTTACCGATTGGCCTCAAATCCAAAACATATTCGGCAGAACGCAATGCAAGCTATCAAATCCGAGGTTAAATTGGAAGCAGATGATAAACAACAACAGCAGCAAAGACCCGTGTTTTCGCAAATGTTCGCAAATCAGCAGCAACGCTTGCAGATTCATCACCAGGTAATACCGCCATTTAACCACCACCATACATTATTCTGTTCAATTACAAGCTTAATAGGTAATTGTATTTCCGGATACGACTTGAAGCCGAACCTTTTGATTACAACAAAAAAAAGCTTACAAAATGAACATGTGAAACCATCCTATTGAAAGGAGGTTCACTACTGGTCAGGTGCGAAATTAATTAAATGTTTCATTTACGTCTTAAAGCACCGTATCAAGAATAAGGTTGCGGATTCAAGTATCATCTGGGTCATAATTTTACCGATGATTTTAAAATCATAATAAAACATGCTTTGTGTGTTTGAGTGTGTGGTGGTGTGTGTTAAAACACGATTTAAGAATAAATTTCAAACCCTGATTTTACTATCATCTACTTACTGAGATTTAAACTGAAAACAGTCGCACAAAACTCCAAACAATGTATTTGCTACACGCCCGTAAAAAAAAAACAACCAGCCTTGTTTTCTTGCCTTTCTTTCCTGGCTTGGTCGCGAAGGAACAGGCAGTAAAATTGACGTTTCAAAGTGATCCTTGTGATTTTAATGAATAAAAATATTTGACTTTGACTTTGCCCACTTTTTGTAAAGTTACTCTGCTGCGAGTTTCATACGTAACGTAAGATGAAAGATTACAATGAAGTAAATCAAACTAAATTATACAGGGTGTTTGGTAATATACTGAAGATATTCTAGTGACGGTTTCTCAAAACATAAAAAAAGACTTCTCGAAAAAAAAACTACTTATTATATTATAAAATTTTAAAGAAAATCGACTAAGGATCGATTAGGACTCGGTGTTTAATTCTATATAAAACTTACTGCCTACTCTTGCAATCTACATCCAAAAAGAAAGAACTATTTTATATCTCTTTCGGAAATGGCTGCGGGTTTTGGATTAGAAAGGGACAACAAGAGATATCTCGAAACGTCACCAATACAGTATCCGTGGTTAGATGGCAAGCTTTATGCAATAGCACAACATAAGTTTAATAAAGTGTATGTTTTTACATGCCAAAATAAATTTTACATTTCTATGTTAAACATTTCATAAATTTATTTATTATGCTTATCAAAATTTAATTTATTTTTTTGTGCGTATATTATCAAACACCCTATATAGTATTTGCTAGAACATACTCGTGCATTTTACAATTAGGTTATCAAAGAAATACAATAATTAATTTAATCATCATAATATCAAAGAATAACAATAACTCGTAAAGGTACATATTAATTGATTCATGATTGCTGTCCGTTCTGATTGCCCTGAAGCACTGGATAGGGCAATTCGAAGCATGTAGGTAATTAATAAGTACATATTTTTAATTTTGTATTTTATATTAATTTTATGTTATTGTAAATAACTATTATAATTTCCAATTTAATAATTATTATGTATGACATTTGATTTGATTTTATAATTTTTTTAATTTACTGTATTATTATTAATTTGAAGGCTTGTTTTTATTTGTGATTATTACTTTAATTTGTTTTGTATGGACATTGTCTGAAATAATCTATACAAAATATTAAGATATAAAATTTGCGAGTTTGTGTGGATGTAGGGAGTGATCTCCGGAACTACTGATCCGTTTCTGATTTTCTTCTTCGCTAATTGATAGCTATTTTATCCCTGAGCGCTAAAGACTATTCTATTTTGATAAAAATCATGCGAAGCCAGGGTGAGCCACCTAGTAAGTAATAATCTCAATGTTAGTTGACATCCAACTTGTCTTTGTAATTAGACTAATTCTAACTTTAATTGACAGATAACAATAATTCTCTCTTTATCTGTTTTCATGTGAAAAAAAAGGCGTATATACTTATTATCCGTTGGATAGCGTTACACAGAGGTGGTGAAATAGGCACTTAAGCTAACAACTTGTGAGAGAAAAATAAATGAATATTATTATTACTAATAGAACCTTTATTCCAGCAACAAGGCGTGGTCCAACGCGTGCCTCAGTTCGCAGCGGCCTCGCCACAAGCGCCGAGACAGCAAGTGCACTTCCAACAACACAATATGCACTTTACTCAGGTATTATTATTATATATCAGATTAAATCCATAATTACATTACAGTACACATCGACTTACCACAATTATTTTCACTAAAAATTGCAACCTGGCCGGGGATGGTGGAGAGTTCAAATGATATCAAATTATTATTAACAGCCATTCGTGTCCCACTGATGGGCAAAGGCCTCCTTCCTTCTAGACTTTGCAGTCTTGACCTGTTTGTGGCCAATCCAACATCAAACATTATGTGGTCTGAAATTATTTTTTTTTTAATGCGTTCACATAAAGTGTTTTCATTCATTCATTCAAACTAGGCTCTCTAAATTCATGCGTAACGATGCCTAAACGTATTTAGTTGCTAAATATGATTTAGATCGTTGTCAAATCATTCAAATACGTCCAATTTAAACATGTTTCAAAATCAAAAATCAAAATAACTTTATTTTGGAACAAAAACATGGTACAACAATACTGGAACACGATAGTATTCGCAGAAGTTATAAACTGTGTCGCGAACACTAACGCCCCCCTCCAGAGTTTATTATTTCCAACTATCATTATTACTATTATTTTTTAAATTATACAAGATAAGGATGTGTGATTATGTGCGCGTATGTGTATATGAGTTTGTGTGTGTGTGAGTTAGTGTGTATGTATGAGAGGGTGTGTGCTTGTGTGTGTGTGTATGTGTGTGTGTGTGTGTGTGTGTGTGTCCTACAGTCTATACAGCAACTTTTAAAAGGTCTTCAGTTTCTTCATACGACAGTGTTACGAGCCACTGAAGACATTTTTGTTGACATTTATAGCGGGGTAAAGGAAATATATTAATGTGTTTGTTGACTCTGTTATATAGTGTGGGGCTAAGGAAATAAAAATGACGACTGGCAAATGCCGTACGCCGTTTTTCAGTTTTGCAAACTAGATCCGATCTGCGCTTAGAGTCAGTTATATTAGGATCATAAACAAGCTGTGAGTGTTTGCGCGAGGTTGTATGTAATATAAAAAGTTGTCGGACAGTGGGAACTTGGCAGAGTGAGTAAAGTTCGGACGTGGGAAACCAGATGGACTTTTTTGCAAGGACCTTAAGGACAGCTCTCTGAGCCCTCTCGAGTCTAAGCATCAAGGTTTTAACACAGCCACCCCAGGATACAATACAATATGACAAAATGGATTGAGCTAATGCGTAATAAATAGATTTCAGTAAATTGAAATCCAGAACAGACCTTAAATTTTTAAAAACGAATATGAGTCTTCTGACTCGCGAAACCGTGGATTCAATTTGTTGCTTCCAGGAAAGGGTACTATCTACCATGACCCCAAGATATTTGAGAGCTGTAGTACGTTCAATAGATAAGCAGTTGCAATAGGCTGAAGGAGGAGAAACTCCGGAGCAAACGTGTGCACGGATACTAAATGAAGGGGGAGGTTGGGAAGCTTTGTTTGTGGAGAAGGGAATAAATTTACTTTTTGAAATGTTTAGTGTGAGGAGGTTTGTCCGTAGCCAGTACATAATAAACGTGAGAACATTTTCAGCGTTCTTACGAGCTTCTTGCCAAGTCTGTCCGTGAATAAGAACGGCGGTGTCATCAGCGTATGTAATAATTTTGGAGTTCGGGAATGACATATTACAGAGTTCATTTATATAAATAAGGAATAAGGTAGGTCCAAGGACGCTACCTTGAGGGACTCCAAAACAAATGGGTTCCTCCTTACTCTGAAAACTGTCAATAGATACGTACTGTGAACGGTTACTAAGATAGCTCCGAAACATATCAAGGACAATTCCTCTGACACCAATGTACTCCAGTTTGTTTAGTAAGATGGGAATTGAGACGGTGTCAAAGGCCTTTGATAGGTCCAAGAAGATGCCAAGTGTTTTTTTTCTTTTGTCAATATTTTGAACAACAGTGTCAGTGAGCTCTAGAACAGCGTCCTCAGTGGACCATCCACACCTAAAACCGAATTGGTTTGGAGATAGGACTGATTTGTCGCGCAGATATTTCACAAGCCTGTTGTTCAAAATTTTTTCAAAAATCTTTGAGAAAACTGTCAGAACGGAAATAGGTCTGTAGTTTGAGACACAATTCCTATCACCGCTTTTAAAAATAGGATGTACAACTGCTTTTTTGAAGGCGTGTGGAAAGGTACCCGACGATATGGACAGATTGAAGATATGGTTTAAAATAGGAATAAGTACGTGCCTGGCAGATTTTACAACTTTGGTAGATATACCATCCCAGCCCAATGCGCATTTGTCTTTAAGATTGATAATGATCGTTTCGATTTCGGTGTTGTCGACACTGTAAAAGGCCATAGAGGATAGTGATGATTGACTGGTTTCAATGGATGGTTGAGGAAGGACAAAATCATTTTGGGAAGTTGTGGGCAGAGAGGAGTAAGTTTGTGATTGAATTTCGGAGGCAAGAGTTTTTCCTACGTTTGCAAAAAATAAATTTACCGAATCAACGGATTGCGAAGGAGAGTCACACAGTTTTAGCAAGTGAGATGAACTAGAATCTTTTTTGTTTAGGTTGGCTATTTGTTTTATGATATTCCATGTCTCTTTTGGATTTCTCTTGGCTTTCTCGATTTCCTTTTGATTAAATTCTCGTTTAAGGCTTTTTAAGAGATTATTACAAAATGCTCGATAACGGTAAAATATAAGTTTATGAGTTTCATTATTAGGGTTTCTTTTAAATTTACGAAATAATTTATCCCTGTGTCGGATACATTTAAGAATTCCAGGGGTAACCCAAGGTTTGATAATACGTTTACGACTAGAAATAGACACATTATGGGAATTTTTCTTAATGATAGAGGAAACTCTGTTAATCAAGGTATCAGAAGACACTTCGGGATCGCCAGAGTCAAAGATGTCAGTGAAGTCAGCTTTTTCTAAGTCACTAACAATAGCGTGAATATCAAGGCGATGAGCAAGACGGTTTGGGGTAATTACACTGACTTTAGTTTTACAGCAGAAGAGAAGAGGAGAATGATCAGTAATCAAAGAATCAAGAATGAGAGTAGTAGCATAGTTTGGTGTGCGAAGTATAACGTGGTCAAGACAATTATTCTCTCTAGTAGGAAGGACATGTGCGGGTAACATAGCGTGTGCTGCGACTAAATTCAAATATTCATCCGTATGGGGGTCAGAGTTTTCAGGAAGTAGATTTATATTAATATCTCCAATAATAATAGCAGTTTTAAACGTCTTAAGGCTTTTTAGTGTTAGGTCTAGGCTACTAAAGAAAGGGCTTAGGTTTTTACAAGAAGGGGAACGATAGAGTGCTATTATTGCGAGATTTGAACCAAACTTGATTGTTAAACAATTTGCGTCACTAAAGTTAGGTATATGAACGTTGCATTGGAGTCCACTTCTTATGTAGGCAACCACCCCATCATTTTGATTTTTAAAATCTGTTTGAAAGGAATCGTAACCAGGAAGAGTTGGAATAAAAGGGCATTTGCTTAACCAGCATTCTGATAAAATGACGATGTCAATTCGATACTTGATTCTTAGTAATAGGGTAAGGAGATGGTCAAAATTACAATTTATGCTGCGAATATTGACATGAAAAATTTTAATGTTATCACTGCCATCGCGTATGATAAAGTCACATAAATTGTCTGGAGAGCACGCATGAGACTCTGATACAGTGATTTGCTCTATATCATTGTTTATTTGATTAAAACTATCCATAATTTGGAAGAGAGAATAGCGAGGGATATTTTGCAAAGAGGAGAAAAGAGGTGCCTAGGAAGAGTTGCCAATGAGTTTTTACTGAATGTTGAATTAAAGATTCGTTGTGTTGTAGAGAGTGCGTGTATGTGAGTGTGAGTGTAAGAGTGTAGTGTATTGTGTGTGTAGAGTGTAGTATATTACAAGCATTGTATATGATGTAATTATAAAATGTGACAAGACATAAACAAATCAAAAATGGTATTAGATTATGTGATAAGACATCTAAAACAGGTGAATAACTCAAGAAAACTGTGTTAATAAATTTGTGGAGCGGGTTTACATCCAAAGTTTTTAGTCAGCAAGCTACTTTAAGCTTATCCATGTCAGCCTCATTCAGTACACGCACGAGTGGGCCATTTTCTCTGCGACGCGCGAAGATCTTGCCGTGAGAGACCCAGCAAAATTTAAAGTCGGCGGCCTTAGCAGCCTCTCTGGCCAAGTAGAACAGCCTTTTCATTTTGGTAGACAGATTCTCTGACACAAAGATCGGGACCGCAGGACCGCTAAAATGGAGGTGCTCTGTGGACAGTTTGGACACTTTGTTGAATTTACGGTACATCGATATAACTTTCTCTTTAGTTAGAACGCTAGCAAGGTCAACTATGATTGTTCTGTTTGCAGGATCCTTGGTGTTAATTCTAAATATGTCTTTGACCTGGTTTTGCTGAATGGGCACATTTAGAACCTTTGTGGTGTTTATGAAGGTGTCTAATAAGGTAGCTTTGGTCTCCGCGGTACCCACAGGGATGTTTCTTATTTCCAGGCATGTTGCTCTGGAGTTGCGTTCGAAGTTATCCAACTTATCCTCCAACGATTGGATGTATTGGGACTTATTTTTTTGCACCATCTCTAAGTGCTCGACTCTTGTCTGGAGAGCATCGTATTTTTGCGCTAGGAAATCGACTGTAGAGCGCATGTCCTCGACAGCAGAGCAAAGTCTATCGCACCTTTTTTCTTGTTCTTCTTTAAACTCTACAAACATTTTCTTTATTTCTATCATGAAATTGTTTAGCTGCTCGTTATCGCAATTAGAGCGCTTTTGTTTCCTGATTGAAACATTCGAGTTTCCTGATAAATTCATTTCTGAAGAGCAACTATGTATAGGTTGCTTGGTGGGGACTCTAAGAGTTTCTGCAGGCGCTGGTGTAGACGACGAACGCACCAGCGCAGGCGCAGGTACAGGTGGCGCGAGGGCGGTGACAAGGGGCGCGGGAGAGGAAGGCGGTGTGCGTTTAAGCGGCATAGTAGTTTTATACGCTAGCTGGTACCAGGGAAGCAGCAGAGCCAAGACAGTATCAAAGCTGAAGCGAGTGTTAACAAGCTACACACACATCAGAATGGGAGGCCAACTTGTGGTTGTCACCAGCGATGCTTACGTAGTAAAGCGTTTCCGTCCAGTTTAGTTGGGTCTCAGTTTGACCAAGGCCAGCGAATACTGGCGTCTCTTTCTTACTTGTTAAATTTACGTAGTCGGGTCCTTCTTTCGCGCACTAAGGTGTGTGCGGCACACAAGGTAGTGGTATAGTATCACTTACGTGTATGTGAATGCGCTGTGTGTGTGGAAACCGGTATGAGTGAAGCAGGTGGCAATGCGAACGGTCGGGCGAGTTGTTGTAACTGCTGCGGGTTTATGCACTCCTATTATTCACACGAAGTTTAGTAATTTTAAATTTGAATAAAATTAGGAAATATTTAATAACGGATTAACTAGAAACACGTCTGGTCAAGGCAGCGGTCCGAAGGGAAGCCTTTAGTCGCTAAATACGTTTTGGGATCGTTGTGCAAGCCGGGCTTAGTACTGACTATTATTATTTATTTGGCAAAAAGTTACATACTAATAGTAATACATAAAGCACTGTAAAACCTTAACGGCCTTATTCCAAAACGCAGACTATAAATAGTCTAGGTTTAAATCAGGTTTAGACCAGAGACTAAAATAAACTTTATTACAAAACGAAGTTTAGCACTAAAACCATGGATCATCTATGGTCTAAAGATAAACTCCCGAGACCCCTAGTTTATCTTTGGTTTTTCTTGCTTTGAGGTTAACTTTGATGTTTACTTTGATTTTTGTGTTACATTTTGATAAATAATTTACCGAAATGGGTATTCACATGATCGGCTTGATTGATTTAGAAGCTATAGACATGCTGGAGACGTTCCGGTGATCTGATAGACATCGTCTCCGAGTGAATCCTTTATAGTTACCTATGTGATGAAGATTTTAGTAGATTTATTGCGTGAAGATTTGTCTCACGATCTTGAGCCCCGAAATCCAAGTGATTTGCGCGCTTCACAATTGGGTTCGCCATGAAGTAAGTGCGTATAACCTTGTAATACAAAGTTTTATAAAAACGAATTTAATTAATTTAGGTACCTACTAATACATTATTATTTTTCATCCTAGATTCAAGACGATACTGCTGATTTACATGATGTATCTCAACCAGCTGTCAGCAAAACATGATTTATAAAAATGCCTGCAACTTTAGGCCATCAAGAGGAGAGCATAAGAAAATTCCGCACAATAGTGAATTGTGATGCTCTTCAATTAATGTACAGGTAATTTTGATTTTAGTTTGTTACTGTCTAATAAAACATACATACAATCACATCTATTTCATGAAGGGGGATTAAACTAATCTAGACAAATCTATAGAATATAGGGGACAAGATAAATCTTAAAAATTTTACAACTATGGTATAAAACAAAACATTATGGAAAGATTATAAGTAGGTAAGTACTAAAAAGTGTTAACTTTTCAGGTACTTTGTGATGCTGATCTGAAAACTATGAAAATGGTGACCAGGTAGCGTGGCAGTGTGCATGACTCAAGAATATTCCGGGAATGCAGATTAAATCAAGAGGCTGGTGCATTCTTTGAAATATTACAGGGACACAGTGGTTATCCATGTACTTATTTACCATTGTGTGTATTTATTTACCATTGCTGAATCCCGGAAGTCCCAAAGATGAAAACTACAATAGGTGCCATATCCGTACCCGGAACACAGTGGAAAGTTTTGGTCTATCGAAGTAACAGTTCCGTTGTCCTTCACAATATTGCCACTGACATTAAAGAAGACCTGTTTCCTGGTGAGGATAGCAGTGAGCTGACTTTTTCAAGGGAACCCATACCGATACCAAGGTATATTCATAACACAGTACAGGGGAATACTAGGAGAATCCAGTTTATTGAAACTCATTTTTAATATAATGTCTTGAATAAATATGTATTTTATTTTTATTCTATGTATGGTAAATTTTAGGTAAATTTTTTAATGATGGTGTCATAATAATAGTCATTTATTCATAATAATAAAAATTATAACGTGTTTTTCTTACATTCTAATAAAGCTATTTCTAGTTCAATTGTTTTTCATTTCCAGCAATTCTGTTTTTTTTAAGTCCCTTTGTACTGGCGCATTTCTTCAGTTCTGTAAAACAATAAAAAACATTGTAGAAAATTGCATTGTCTAGTTAAAAACGTATGAAGGGAAACAAAGTAATATAGGTACTTATTAGTTATCTAATGGTGCTCACAAGACTTACTTTCTCTTCAAAACTCCAGTTTTCACCCCTTTTTCTTCTTCATTTGTTCCATTTTTTTACCCCAACACGATCTCAACTTAGGTCAATTATGTACAAAATGTACAAATGGATATATTGGTGTATTTGTTCAAGCTCAAGGTGAATCGCCTAGGATTCCCCCGAGTGTTAAAAAGTCTTCAAAACTTTCAAGTGGTTTCTCAACAAAGCTCCATCACAAATATTGTTTTGATTGACATGGCCTGACTGATGGTCTCGAATTTTGCGTGCATGATGAAACTTCACTCCATTACACGCATGAGTTATTCAAGAAATGATAACAACTCTTTTAAAAAAAACTTTCAAACAATAAATCGCCCATGTTTGAGAGATTAAAACATATTTTAGTAACAAATAGATTAATAATCTATCATAAAACATATTTCTAATCCTTTTATATCTTAAAGAAAATATCACATTTATCGAAACGGAACGTTGCATCGAATGGTTGCAGAATGAATGAATGATGCATTATCAATATTTATAATATAATCTATGGATTTAGTTAAACCATGGACTATTTCTGGTACTAAGTGATCTTTGATTGATCTACGTTTTGTAATAAGGACGCATTTTAATCCTGGTACCAACTTTAATACCGAAACAAACCTAGACTTCTTAGTTCTGGTTTAAACCTAGACTAATGTACTTTTTTGGAATAAGGCCGTAAAAGTTTGTCTCTGTGCTTAGAGACACTTGAGTTGCTATACATTATTTACCTACATAAAAAAAACCCGTCGCCTTTAGTAAACATAATTTTATAGTTATACAATCACACACAACCGACTTACCCATCCAAATTACCGTCTACAATCTATTACCAAAAATATGTACACAAACATAAAAACCCCGTCACTTTTACCTAAACATAATTTTATTGTTACACACATCCGACCTACTCACCCAAATTATCGTCTACAACTTATTGCTAAAAGTATATAGGTACGCAAACATAGCAAGTAGGCGGCGGCAATTGATTATTGTGCCGTTTTTTCATTAAATTAGTTTTTTCACATGTTAGTTACATAAGAAATTAAAAGTACCTATACTTATAAAGGTATAACTCTTACACTTATAATTGCCGCCGCCTACTTACCGTTTACGTTACTACTTATGTTTGCGTACCTACATACTTTTAGGAATAGATTGTAGACGGTAATTTGGGTGGGTAGGTCGGTTGTGTGTAACAATAAAATTATGTTTAGGTGACGGGGTTTCATAAGTACCTATTTAAATAATGTGTAGTGGCTTGAGTGTCTCTAAGCACCGAGACAAACCTTTAAGATTTTACAGTGCTCTAAGTATCACAGTTCGTATGTTGTTTGTTTGTATGTTTGTTAAATAAATAAAAAAAATATATATAAAGAGTTATAAGTATAGGTACTTTTAATTTTTGATGTTAATTATACTGTGTAAATATATATCAACGCTTTGTTGTAAAATAGGAATACATAAAAAAATAGTTAATGCTAAATATAGTAGAATGCGATAGGCGATTGGTAGGACGCTGACACTCTCTCTGCAAGTTAGCTTGATGATGAATATAAGTAAAATAAATAAATAAATATTGCTGAACATTTCACACAGCGCTATCTAGCCCCAAACTAAGCAGAGCTTGTACTATGGAAACCAGATAACTGATAAAATATTTATATAATTTTTTTTTGTAAATACATACTAATACATATTATTACATATATAGAGAAACCACCAGACCCGGAACAAATATCTGTAGATCATGCAAACATTTGTTCCGCGGCCGGAAACGAACCCGCTACCTCCTGCGTCTCAGTCGGCTATTCGCCCACTGCGCCACGGAGGTCGTCAAGAAGTAGTTGTTACGTGTTGCGTTAGTTCGCTATAAGGTTATAAGTTACGCAGAGTTTATGGTCGTTTCAGTATTTATTTGATGGTTTTTGTTTGTAGCAAATCGTTGATCAAGGCGGTACTACTGGAGGCACAGTAGCGGCAGGGGTTTCACCCGCCGCTGCCGCCAATGCGCAGAGCATTGTCAACGCTATGACGGCACAGGTAACTTCTAAATACTTTACGCTGCTCACTACGGCTACTACGTTACATATTCATACATTACGACGGATATTGGCGCCTCAAACCGGACTAATTATCCACTTTTTACACTGAAGGTTTGGACGGTGAAATGACAGGCACACTGTATTCACGAGTGTCTCAGGGTGACGGGTGCAATGCAATGCCATGTAGACCAAGTCTTAGTTGGGCGTATCCTGTGAGGTATTGAATTTTTTTATAGGCACCGGTAACTGTTCATCTTATAGCTAAAAAATGCATTCGTTATTACTTAATATCAATTGAAAGAATGAATTAACGTACAGGTGAATGCAGCATTGGCAGCAGGGCGGAGCATCGCCGCGGGAACTAGGCTGGTAGGAGCGGACGGGGCGGTGGGCATCGTGCGCGCCGACCGGTCCGTCACGCTGTCCCACCTGCCCTACTCTGCGACTGGACATCAGCCGCCTCAGCAACAAGGTAAGTTTCTTCTAAAATTGCTGCAAACCAGATAAAGAAGAAGGTTTGCTCATCTGGTTGGCAACAGTTACTTTTTAGAAATAATCTGATTGTGGTTGTTGGAATCCATACTTATATTATAAATTAGAAAGTAACTCTGTCTGTATGTTTGTTACTTTATCATGACTGTACCGTGTGTGTGTACCGATGTGTGGCTGGACTGATTTCGATCACTATGCGCAGGGTAATGTCAGCTAGTTGTTAATAAAATCCATAGAATGCAACATTTCAAAAACTACATTGCAATTCGATTTTTAGTTATTTGGTCGGAAGTATTTTTTTCGGCCCAGATCCAAATTAAAAACAATCTATTTTTTAATCTTCGGCATCTAGTTTTAGAACAGTGTTTGGAAGCCAATAAATACAAAATATTATTCTTTCTTGTATAAAAATAGGTTACTGGCAAAAAAGCTTACAAAAAGTACATATAGTGTACATGTACAAAAGCGAGATAAATCTTGAAAAGAGTTTTGTTCCAGCTAACCTTTGTGGATAGTGATAGCCGACGAGACTGTTGGCTTACTAATTCTTGGTCTGCTGTTTGTTACCAGCCTGAATATAAACTAACGTAAAATTGTGTATATTTTGACAGCTGCCGGCGTGCCCCGGCCGCCTCCACCGCCCCCGTACCCGGGCACGCTGCGTCAACCGCAACCACCACCGCCCCCGTACCCACAGGTAAGGCTCTAACCCGCTTCGTAACCACCGCTAGCTGATAATCCCACAGATCTATATTGAATAGATAACGCAAGTGCGTCGATTTATATGAAAACCAAGCGTGCCAAATTTGACTGCTTATGACGTCCCGATAGTAATTTAGTGTTGGGGTGCTTAAACACAGCACTCGGCCGATTCAAAGGCACCGTGCCGGCGCCGCAGCTGTGTTACTTGCAAGCCGGCCAAGTTCGGAATGATTTCAATTCAATACAGATCTGGATAACTCGTTGTTGACGCAATTTTGTAGCGTGATCTTAGTCAGTTCTGTTTTTGGAGTCATGGTTTACTGTGAAAATGGTCTGCAGTGGTTTAGCTAATAACATACATGCGCGTAAGTAGTGGTCAAACCGCTGCAGACTGTTTTCACATGTAAGGTATGACTGCCATTATAAATATTGACTGTCCTGAGCTTTATTATGACTGTGTTCTGAAACTGTTTATTATCTAGGATACTTATAATCGTAACAGATATAATGAAAATAATTTTAACTCAGAAGAGTCAAGAGATTAATTTTCAGAGTCAAGCGACAGCTTCCTTGATCTGATTATTGACATAACCAATTAAAATTTGTGACTTGACTTAAGAAAGAACTTTATAATTTATTTCCGAGTATTGTGAAGTCGTTATTAGTAATATTTGTAAAGAATAGATCAATATGTTTCCCTAAACAGGGACGGTGTATGGTCGATCCCTATCTGTTTGAGATGTAACTCAGAATTGCTTCAACAACACTTACATAGTTATGTATAAATAAAGGCATTCATGAACAATTTAATACCGGACTAAATTGAATGAAAAGTCTCAGCCATCTTACTAATTCGAAATAATGCTATAGCTAAATGTTTTGATAAATCTTGGAGGATTTTTTGGATAAGTTGTCGTGCATGCTGTATTTTCGTGTTTTGAACGAATCTGTTTTGACGCCGAATCGAGTCAGGATAGATTCTACAGCTTTAAATGTATGGCATAAGCTTTGGTTCACATTTTCGAGACACGTTTAACAAGCAATGTCTAATGTCACGCAAAATCGCCGTTTAATGTGAACCGATTTTAATGTTTTTTTTATAATTCGCTTAATTTTGATCGTTTCGCAGATATGTGATGTTTAAATGTAATCATAATATCCCGAGCAATATTAATTTGTTGAACAATTGGTGGCGGTCATTTTGGATGTAAATAACGAAACAAAATTTAAAATGACTTGTTTGAGACAAGCTTACAAGACTAATATTGCATGGGTATATGAGTAATCGCCTTCATTTCATAACAAATCATTTTAACGAAATTTATTTCTAATTCTGTACCGAGAACATGTTTATAGTTTGACTTGAATTCATAGTTTACTGATGCTTATAAATAATGTTGGCTTCTAATATTACTGATTTCCTTTAAAACCAAATGTCGATAAGATCAATTATACTTATTTACTAACCGTGACACGGCTTTTAAAATATCTAGCCACAAAATTTTGAATTTATCAGAGGTTACACTCTGCCATAATATAATCTAGTACAAAATTGATTAATGTTTTGTTAATCTAGCTTTGTAATAGAAATAACAAAATGACGGACAAATAAAGAAATAACATAATGATTACGAATTTAGGTAGTTCTCGCTTATAATAAATCAGTTAAAATCGTCAATGAAATGGAGGCGAGACGTAGGTGTTGTTACCCATCGACTGCGGAGTACAGGCGTGTTGTTTGCATGTCGGTGGTTGATGGTTGTTGGCGCGGGCCGGCGCCCTATGACGCGTGGCCCGACTGGCTCCACCGGCGGCCGTTGCTGCTGCAGGTCAGACGAACCCCACTATCCCCCCCTAACACATTCATCAGAAAATGCTGACTAGCCGAAAATGTTCGCTGAGAAACGTTTATTTTTCTACATTTATCAAGAAGATTTCACGGAAACTTTTAGTCCACGTTTGTCAGGAAACGGTGACGAAATTAGATTAAAAGTTAGCAAAAGATACCGAGATAATCTTATACCGGCTTTTTCTGGGCTAATATAGTTGATCTTTTAAAGCTAATTATTCCATCGACACCACACTTATTTTCTTTTGGTTGGTGAATGAGCCAGGTGGCATGGAAGCACATTTATTGACACTAGAAATATATTAGTCAACTACTTGGCTAAAATAAAGTCTCCTTTGGCCGAGGAATGGACACCCTCAATATTTCGGCCCAGTATTACTTTCCAGTCGTCTAAAAACAAATTGGTCGGTCAAAAGATAGTCGGTATATAAATGATGAGTTTGGGCGTTTCTGATGAATGTGTACCGATCAGCCTCTAGCCTACACAGCACCTCACCTAGCTCTCTAGCTCTCCTTGGTACCTGTCCTTTCTACCTTTACCTGATACTTGTCAACTTGATTCTATATTATATGCTAATGGTTTTTAAGTTTTTTTGATAATCAAATGACTAAATTGATGTTAAATTACAATAGAAGTCTGACTTCAATTATTTTAATAATCAATGCAGCTATATCTGTCTTCATTGAAAAAAATTCAAAACTAAGAAGTAAATGATTGTTACATTCCAGATCTGTGTAATAAATTATTATTTTTGTAATCGATACACTTGTGTTTTAACCATCACCGATTTATGTATAAACAATAAATACGTGTGAGGTTCTTATATTTAATCCTTTACCCTATCTCTCACCATTCCTTAGTCTATAGAAGGTCCCAACGGCATTTTGAGGGCCTCGTCACCGCTAACCACCTTTACGTGTTTAATGCTTCTTACTAGCTCGCTCGTGGCACGCATGCGTAAAACTAACCTTTGTACTATTTCAGCATCCTTCCTAACACCAAACACTAATATTAATAAACTAATAATAAACACTTAATTACTAAAAAAGCAGTTAATATTTTGAATTGTAATAAAGCCTAGGTTTTGCCTGTCTCATCTTGGCTGAAGTATTCAAGGTGATGGATTGTGTGATTTTCTGGTATTGGGCTAAGGTTTGAATAGAAAGTGATTTTGCCGTTATGATTCCTTGAACTAGATACTCTGCACAAATACTCCTATAGTAACTCTTATCCAAACCACCACTGAATGATACTCAACATGACTAGAATTCTGAACTGAACACAAACATACTTGGTGACTTTTATCCAGTTTGGTTGCGTATAAAGTACAGTTTATAAATGTACCTAAATTATTAGACACCGCGTAGTTACACTTCTATCATATAAACAAAATCTGTAGTATTGTGCACATATCTATTAGTTAGTGTATTTCCAGCATACGTAGCATGTGCTAAAGTATTTTGAAAACTGTTGACTTATTTTGATGTTGAAATTGAGAGCAGAATCAACTTGACCGTAGTTTCACTTGATGTTTGTATTTTTCCAATGATAAATTTTCTCCAAGAAATTTATGATTTTTGTCAGCATTCAAGATGAGACAGGTAGTTAAATGGTAACAAAACTTGTACCAACCTGAAAATAAATATTATGTTATAATAATTTGTATGTAGTTTAAAAATTTTGATTCCATTAACTATGTATAAACTTAAAAATGTCTCAGTAAAGTCAGAGTCTTACACTAACTAACGCGCAACCGCAACGTCGCAATCGCGATTGGCGTCGCAATTCGGGCGACGTCACATATCAAATATTTAACCATCAGAACGTAAACCAGGAGCAACCGTTGCTTCTCGAGGAGCTCCTGGAGCAGGAGAAACGAGAGCAGGAGCGGGATGGCGACGGGTGGCCGGCGACGAACCTGCCGCAGGGGGTTAGTCAGGTGCCGGCAGCGGCAGTGGCAGCGGCCGCGCCGCCGCCACCCGCCGTGCCGCTGTACGCCGGTACCGCGCCGCCGCAGCCGCCCGCGCCGCCTGACCGGCCCGCCACCGAGGCGGACCTCCATGCGCGCCTCGTCTACGAGCAGTGGCTCAAACAGTACAACGCCTTCGCCGCCGACCAGCAGCGCTACTACGAGGTTGAAGTCCAGAAACTCCGGAAGGTTCGAAAGGTGAGCAGTAGTGCGCTTTCGTGTCGTGTGCTTGTAGATTAGCCGCGCCGTCCCCGTCACTAACGAGGGAGTTACACAGACGCTAGGTTTCAATAACGATACAAACTCCTGAAAAACGTAAAGTCGCAGAGACTCCGTTATACACGTTTAACATGGGCAAATAACAATTTAGCGACGGATTTCCTGTGATTTTACATACTTTTCATGGATTTTTATACCTTCACCGTTTGTTATTGAAACCTCGCTCCGCTGTTAGGCCTCGCCTCTACTCTCCACTGTATTTCAGTCGCTGAACAGTAAGCAGCGTCAACTGCGCAAGTCTGGCAACGAGCTGTTGCCGAACGACGCGGCGGAATTGCAACGCGTCTCGACGGAGCAACAAGCGCTGCAGAAGCATTTGGAAGCGGCGAGAAAGCAGGCGAGACAGCATAGCATGCTTATACAGGTCAGTGGAAATAAAGCAATACAGATGATGAAGATCCAGCCGTGGTAACTCGGTGAAATAATGGCTCTCTTATTCTGAATGTGCAGAATGGTCAAATCTTTGTTTTTTACAACTTAGCTTAAACTATCTTGCAAACATCAGCATAAATCTGGAATTAAGACCACCCATTTGGAAGCTACGACGCCACGGACCAATATTTCACTTCTCTTTTTGCATCAGGCGTTAAAATATGGAGAAGTAGGTGCCTAGTTCTGTAATGTTATTTATCATTCTAGGAATATGAAACAAAGCAGCGCCAACAGAATCCACAAATGACACAGCAATCCGTCATAAACCAGCAACAGATCGGTACGAACCAGACGGTTTTCACAGGCAATCAAAACATGTCGCAACCCCAACAAATCCAACAAACAACTATCAACCGTCCAATGCAACTGGGTATCGGGAGCGGTTTACAACAAACCTTGATTCGCACTCAGACAGGCGTGATCGCTGGCGAGCGAATAGGACTCGTAACGGCTACACCTCAAGGTCGAATTCTGCAGCAAGGTGGACGGACGCTGGTAATTGAACAAGCAGGAGCGCCGTCTCAGCAACTCGTAAGGCAGTTATCACAAGAGCGCCCGCAAGGATTGGTTCAGTTTGGACAGCAGCCGCGTCAGCCGGTCCAACAAGCGCAAAGACCCGGGCCTAGGCCAGCTATGTCGCCTTTACATGTGCAGTCAGCTCAATCGCCGTTGCATTCTCTAGCACCTCAGTCACCGTTGCATCACATGACGTCTCCTATGCAATCGCCGTTGCATTCCCAACAGTCACCGTTACATCATACGGCGCAATCACCGCTGCATCCGTCAACTCAATCTCCGTTGCAACAATCTCCTCTACACTCTCAGCAATCGCCGATGCATGTGCAACAGACGAATATGCCGCAGCAATCTCCAATGCACCCACAACAATCTACAATGCATCAACAACAATCTTCAATGCATCAACAACAATCGCCGATGCATCAACAGTCTCCAATGCATCCTCAACAGTCTCCGATGCATCCTCAACAGTCGCCGATGCATCCTCAACAGTCTCCGATGCATCACCAGCAGTCTCCTCATCAGAATCAGATGTCTCAGCATTCCCCGATGCACCAATCGCCTATGCATTCTCAACAGTCGCCGATGCATATGCAGCAAAGCCCAATGCATACGCAGCAGTCACCGATGCAGTCTGCGATGTCGCCTCAACACTTCCTGCAGCAATTACAGGCTCAAAGGACTAGTCCACAGCTGCCAACGCCTAGCAGAAGTCCACAGGTAAATTGGATTCTGATATCAAAGAACCTTTATTTAATTATGACGTTTAGATCTCCAGTCTATAGGTAAAACTATTCACGCGATAAATTTTTATGTTCTTTGGATATCATTATGATACTCTTATTATTATGATATAATATTTTTCTATGATTGTTTATTGGAAATCATCTTTATTTCTGTTTTGTTTCAGATCTATCAACAGTCACAAATTCAAAGCCCGGTATCATCGCATTCACCACAATTGCAAAATGTGAGTCTACTAATCCATACTAATATTATAAATTCAAAAGTAACTCTAATCAATCAGTTTGTAACGCTTTCACGACTAAAAGGCTGGACTGAGAGAGTATGACCGGGATTGGGACATAGGCTACTTTTTACCCGATTGTGGGAAGGATTTTTTTTTTCAAACTACGCGTGCAAAGCCGTGTGTGGCAGCTAGTAGTTGTACTTTTAAAATTATTCGGAAAATAAGAAAAGAAATGTGTATCGCTTTCCCTTATCAAATAAGGTTAAGCGTTTTAAAATAAAATTAGGTTCCTAATTTTGGTATGATTTTAAAAATCGTAAGTCTACTGTTTAAACAATTTTGTTATATTTGACCTTGATATCGAACAAGCATTTGTATACGCATTGCATTGATTAACAAAAGTGTAGTTCATTCTTAAATTGCTTGTTAATTGCAGAGTGATTACATCACGGGTAGATTTCCACGACCGGCGCCCGGTGGTTCACCGTTACCTACAAGATTTGCTCGCCCTCCACACCATCAACAAGGTACATATTTATATGCTGTTCGTTAAATTTTCGATCAACATGCCGGCAATCCGATGTTTGCATCATCTGCAAATAGTTTTTTAGAATGGTCGTATTGTAGTGCAATTTTCTGGGAAACACCATTTTATCAAAATGGTAAACCAATTTATGAGTTGAGTTGATCTAAAGCTTCCATTTTATTGGTAGTTTTAGATACTCAACTCATTATAATTTTCAATGCTGGTGTGGACTCGGGGCTATGAGTGTTAGCTACTTTTAATTGAGCTTTTATTAAGATCACTGTAGTATTGTTGTGTGATTATTGACAGGAATGCGTGTAGGAGGGCAGTTTGGAGGACGCCAACAAACTTCTCCGCTTGGCAGTCCACAACCGATGCCATCGCCGGGAAATCCCTCTAACGAAATGGCTGTAAGTATTCTTAATTAATATAATTGTACTGATATTATTACTGAAAAATCTACTAGTTAATTAACATAACCAGACAACCATTGGATGGAATGGATCGGTAATTTGTTACACAGGCTTGTCTATTTAATGACATTCGTTATAAAGAATAAATACGATTCTTTGTTGTACTGTGTGATATTCAAATAATTTCTAACCTGAAGTTATAATTTTTTATAAGAGCCGCTGAAACTCGTATATATCGTGTTTGTTATAGCGTCAGCAGATGGTAGCCAGACAACAGTACAGCCCAATGGGCCAGCCGGGGTCTCCATCCGTAGCGCGGTCTCCGCACGTCCGCACGCCCACCCCATCGGCCTCGCCCGCCGCTTCACCCGCGCCTCATATCGACCACGGCGGCGGACACGGGCACCATATGGCACCGGCTGATGACGCCCGCGGTGGACGAAATAATCTCAACGTCATCCCTACACCGCCAGAACACGGCGGCGGCAAAAGCCACGTAGCACCCTTTCCCCCTGGTTTCCGATACCGCAAGCCCGGTCTATTCGGCGGTGCCCCTCCTCCTCAATGGTCGCAGAACGACAACCGCCGACATATCCCGATCCTCAAACGACGTCGTTTCGCCGGTAAAACTCCCGCTACGGACGATCGCGTTGACGACGACGTACACGCGTACGCGCAGTTCACGCACGAACTGGACTTCGATAACGACGACGCACCGAGACAAGACGATGACGTAGTCCTCGTTGAACCCCGTACGTCTCAGCCGGGGCGCTCAGTCCAGTCGCCTCAAGAGCGCATCGCGACCGAAGAAGACTTCGAAGAGTTGATAGACGGTGGTGCAGTAGATGATACTGAAATCGTTGACGTACCGCCCCAGCCGGCACACACTGCGCCTAGAACGGAAACTGCCACCAAAACCGTTGCGGTCATCAGTCTTTCGACAGGAAAGCCGCCGGCAGCGGCCTTACAGCAATACAAACTTATGGGTCCGACGCGATTACCCGTTCTAGGAACCCACGTTCACTCCGGTTCTAAACACCTCGATGACGTCACACAAGCAACTGTTGCGTCCGTCTCGATCGCCAATCAAACGATCTCTGTACCGGTCTTGAAAAATTTATCGGTACCGATCGGTGCCGGGGGAGCTCGACCGCAACAGAAGAAACCTGGACAACAAATCGGACCAGTCATAGGAGTAATAGCGTCTAGCGGTGGCAAAGTTGCTATGAATCCAGTGATCACTTTAGCGACAACACCGCAAGCTCGCGTGCCGGTCTCTTTACTCTCACAGCATCAAGTCAAACAGAAGATTCTCAAAACGATAGAAAAGCCCATGGCTTTATCGCTCGGAGGGTCCAAGCTTTCTAGTCTGGCAGTTACGCACGATGTGACGCTCCCAGCGAAAATATTTCAGGATGACGCTGCCTCGCCCGATAGTACCGTTGTAAATGAAGCGGGAAGCTCACGTGATCTGGATATCGAGCGTGAAATCAGCCGCCATACAGAGCTGCCATCGCACGCGCTCTCCTTCTCCGAACGCGGGCCGTTGCCACTCGGCCGGGCAGATATCAAAAGCCCTGACCCTGTACCGGAGACAATACCAGACAACATAATGGAGGGTGACGATGATGATAAACTAGATGACACCGCTACAGAAATGCTTCTTGCGTACACCGCCGCGCATGCGCCGCAGCCTCCTCCCGCGCCGGCTCCGCCTCCTGCCCCCGCGCCTTTAGATCCTCCTCAAGAAACTGTCGTCAAAACCATCAAGGCGATCGCCAATCAGAACAAAGACATGTCGTACACCAACAACGTTATCGACTCTAACATGCAAATAACCTCTGAAATGTCTCACGAATCTGTACAGATTTCAATTCCCTCGCCGACACCGTCACAAGAGCGCTATTTAAACGCGATCACAATGAGAGAACATCCCGACGTGCCAGATGATCGAAAACACGTAGAAACTTTTGAAGACATGCTGTGCATGCTTGAGAATATTGATGAGCCGAAAACGTACGGGAAACAACAGAGACCTCAACCACAGACGATTCAAAACCCCAACGCAGGGCCATCTCGAATGGAAACTCATGAGAAGCCAGACCCGCCTGCTTTCGCCAAGCGGGAACCAGAACGCCTGACGTTACAAGCTGCATCAGTCCCTCAACTATCACCGCTTTCGCAACCATCGGAACTCCAATCAAATATGGCTAACGTATCACAACAACTCAGAACAATCATGTCGTCTATTAACCAAAATGCAGCTAAAGTGGACGCTGCTAACGCGATTAGGAAGAATTGCGATACGACGCCAACTCAAGTTAACTTTGAAAACCTTTTACCGTCTTCGAAGGTAGAAGTTGCGGTGCCGAGACCGTCACCGATTCAAAGGATTGAGAAACCAGTTACGCAAGCACCTGAACCGATGCCTATGAGCGTAGCGCAAGCGATAGGATCCCGCGTCAACACTTTATCAGCAATGAATCAAATGAGAAAATCTCCTACAGTATCACCTATAAACTCCCCAGTCATGCAAAATCAACTTATGAAGTCACCAGCCCAATCGCCATTGATTACAAATCAGACTTTCAATCCTATGGAAGACATGGGCCCTACATCATCCACTTCCCAAATCATTCAAATGCCGGCCTTGTCTAGAATACAGTGTAGTACGACCCCGCAAGCCATTTTACACACAAACAATACTATAACTACCAGTACTATGAACTTCCAGAACAAGCAATCACTACAGACTAGTATATTAAGCCACACGCTACTTCAACCTACTACAAGACAGATTAACCCAAACATACCGTTCAACCAACAAAGTATAAGTTCTAGTCAACCCCCTGCCTTAGTTATGACTTCAAGACCGTTAATGGGGAATAAAGAAGTGCCTCCTAACGTGTCTGTACGGACGCATACCATAGTTAGTCCAGGTATGAGCCAAATCCAAAAGCAACCAGCTGCCCCGTTGAATTTTATTAATACGTCGAAATTACTTCACACGCAGTTAACTTCCCCTTTGAAAAGATCGAAGTCAACTGATGAGCCAAAAAGCGAAGTGATCGTCGGACACATACAACCAACGAAGCGTCATAGTGTCGAGGCGGTCGTAGTGAAATCCGAACCGATGGAAACTGATGATCCTAATGCGTCGACCACTGTCACTGACGCGTCAGGTAACAAGGTACCGCAGGGCGGCACTAATCAAAGAAACGATGAGTCACAGAATGTATTACTGAAGCAGCTTCTTCAGACTTCAACAACTGCCGCGACAGTTGTGCCACCGCCCCAACGCACTATGACGATTACTAGAACAGCGCCAGCGTTGGGCACAATACCGTCACTAGAAGCGCAACTTGCGAGGCCATCTATACCACCTCCCACGCTCGCGATAAACCAAGATGTCGACATATCTAAAGCCTCACCACGACACATACCGACTGTAAGCTCTTCCTTTGCACAACGACCGATGCAAACATGTGTCCCTACATCCTCAATATCACCTTTGGTTCACGCTTCGCATACCACACAATCACTAATGGATGTTCGCAAACCGTCAATGAAAATCATGACCAAAGAGGAGACCACACCGATACCTGAAAGTTCACCCACAATGAAAACCATGCATATGGGGCAAATTGGGTACATGAATATGAATATGGAAACCCAGCATCAGCTTCAACAAGCGATCAAAAAAGAAATCGCGCCTCCGCTGCAAAGTCCGGTTCATAGACCATTCACCCCCTTAGATGTGAAAAAGGAATTAATAGATGAAAGTTCACAGCAGTCGGCCGCATCTGGGGTATCCGGAGCGTCTGACCAAGGCAATAACCGACTTGACCATCCCATGAAAGAGGAATATCCAGAAAGCGTTCACATGGACTCTACGCTAGAGGCAAACGTAGCCGAAACACCTTCGGAAGCAAAAAAGAGAAAGAGACGAGAGTATCAACAGAAAAAAAGAAAGCAATTGCAAATGAATATGAAGGCTGCAGCTGAGAATAGTATGAACGCTGCTAACGCCAAAAAGCGACCGCGGAAAGGTTCTAGATACGAAGAAGATTACGATACTTTCATTGATAACTTGATGTCTCAGCTACGCTTATTACCAACGATGCAAATCCAAGAGCCAGCCTTGACTACAAACTATGCCGTTTGCCCGCTCTTTGGTTCTGGGGATTTGACGAAACTCAAAAACAAAGACTACGACTTTCTCAAAGGCGATCTTACCGGTGAATTCGGAAACGCGAAAATACCAAATGTCGCTGATTACTACAACACCAAGCCTTTCGGAGACGAAGAACCGTTACTCGAAAAACCACCTGCGTCTACTCAACGAGGTTTCTACGACCAAGAGTTCCAGCCAATCATGTTTGACGACGATCCCGATGATAAAAAGATAGATTTGATTTGCAAAGAGCGAGATACAGATACACCAGATAGCATCATCAGTTGTTCTAGTCCCGAATGCCTTGATACTGAGCCGATCAACAGATTCCCTGGACTCAAACTGATCGATGATGAAGAGGAAGATGAAGATAGTGATACAGCCTCTGGTCGTATATCACCAATAATACCCATCATTGCACCTGTTCCTATCCGCATCAAGACTCTAGGCCACTATCCGTTAAAGGAGGAAGAAGAAAACTCAAAGGCATTGAAAACATTAGACACCGATTCGAGCAAAATCAAAATGGAGGATTCGCCTGGATCGGAAAGTAATGAGAATGTTACCGTTACATTAACTCTAACATCGGGTGCTGCAGAAGACATATTAGGAGTATTGAAGGAACTGGCTGGAATTTTACACATCCCTCCACCAACTTCATACCAGATAATAGAAAGAACTGCCACTCCGCCGTCACACAAGCTCGGACTGTATCGATCGAAAGGAAAAGATGGGAAAGAGGGAACACCTATCGACATTCAGAGTATACTAAACGGAGCGGCGAAATTCTGCAGACATTGTGACGTAGTTATCTTAGATTCTGTAGTCAGAGCTAAAGCCTCAGAGTTCCCGTTACTTTCAGCTAACAAAGGGAACGCTGGAGAAATTTTATGTGATAGCGACTCAGAACTTTACTTCTGTAGTACTCAATGCTACGAACGGTTCGCGTGGCGACCAACTAACATCATCCTCGATGGCAAATCTAAACTAGCAGGCAAAGACAGCAAACCTGACACAGAATCGAATATATCAAGAGATAGGGAAGATTTCGATACGGCGTCCAACGAAAGTATGGAAACGGACGACTTGGATATCAAACCCGACATCAAAGATGAAAAGATGGACCTTTCATTCATGGATTCGCTAGACAACGATGAATTGATGAAAGAAGTAGGCGACTGTGACGTCAGTGCCCTAGAAAACGAAGATCTAAAGAGCGAACAAGACGAAAAGAGCAATCAAGGAACGGAAAAAGAGAAGTATAGAGGAATTAGATACAAGGCTTGGTCGCCAGGATGTATTGGACCACCCGTTAAATACAAGCGTCCAACAGACAGAGAGCTAACTGAGCTAGTATTCAGAACTGGAGTAGCTATAATGCCAGTGACCAATGAAGATCACAGACGCTGCGAATTATGTGGAATCGAAGGCGATGGCGTCGCTGACGGAGTTTCAAGGTTACTTAACTGTGACGTCAACAGATGGGTGCATCTGAACTGCGCGCTGTGGTCCGTAGGGGTGTACGAAACTGTCAGCGGAGCGCTGATGAATGTTGAAACGGCTTTAGCGACGGGCTCGAACGCAACGTGCTCAGTGTGTAGGAGATTGGGCGCCACTGTGAGGTGCTTCAAAGTGCGCTGTGGAAGTCTCTACCATTTGGGATGCGCGGTCAAGGATAACTGCGTGTTCTATAAGAACAAGACAGCATTCTGCGCTTCACATGCACCGAAGGTGAGTTAGCTCTTTCTTCGTGTCTATTTTAAAACCAGTCTAATGCTTACCACGAAACTTTGCTGCTAACGGGAGATTTTTGCAGATGACTTCACAGTAAACCTCTCAACCTTTACTACTAATACTTATACTAATAAAACTATACCTTTATAAACCATGCTTCTGTCTTCTCAATAACTAATTTAATTTCAGTCGCTTTAGGTCTTTTTAGTTTTAAACTGAAATAGAACAAAAGGTTATCATTGCGCTACCGTCTTAATTAAATATAGCTCGATGACTCTTCTATGTTTTTTTTGTTGGAATGTCATAAGTATAATTTTCCAAGAAGTTTTTGATATTATAACATTTTCTCATATATTTGATGCAGAACGAGAAAGACAACGAGCTAACAACACTGAGCGTGCAACGTCGCGTGTTTATCTCTCGTGATGAGCAGCGCCAGGTTGCGTCAGTGATGCTGCATTCCGACAGTAACCATCTCATCCGCGTCGGAGGCCTCATCTTCCTGAGCCCGGGACACCTGCTGCCGCACCAGCTGGCAGCCTTCCACACGCCGAACTATATCTACCCTATCGGATACAAGATCGTGAGTACACACATAAACTACATACCACGGACTATTACATACAGACACAAGATCTGAATCTAAACATATTAGTCTAAGCCCTTTGTTGAACAAAGGAATATTCCTCATCAATTGCTGAACGAGTTTTTAGTAAAGAGAGATCTCACTCGCCATTAATGAACATGAGAGCGCGGCGACCAACTGGCTCCTGAATTAGCAAATGCACTTTTTTATTTTCTGTTTTATCAAGATGGTTACATTTTTGTTTTAAAGTAACTTGTCCAGGTTGTTAGTTGTTGTTATTATCCAGGTACGGTTCTACTGGTCCATGGTCCGCGCGAACGCACGTTGCCGCTACCTCTGCTGGATCTCCGAAGAGGAAGGCAGACCGCGCTTCCACGTGCGCGCGCAAGACGAGCCGCGGCACGAGAACGCAGCGGCCACGCCGCGCGCCGCCTGGGCCAATGTAAGCTCTTACTAGCCAACCACTTGCCACTGCCGCCGGACAAGCATGAACACCTTACAAAAGTTTATCTTTACGAAATATACACTAAATTGGTATTTTAGTGTAGTAAAATTGTGGTAGACAAATTTGTACGGTCTCAATGGTTGCAAATGGTTCTACATTTTACGCTAAAATGACATTTTACTATATTCTTCGATAGCGATAAAATTCAGGGTGAGCCTGGCTTAAACATAGGCCTTCCCCATAGACGGCCACAATGAACGTCATAAGTCGTTTTTATCCGTCGACCTCTTGAGATTGCTACAATGTCATTGGAAGTCGTTGGAAGTTCACTCTGCTTGTGATCGTCATAAGAGAACCTATTTTCCTCGGCGATTGTTGGTCCACCATTTTTTTTACGTAGTGAATACTCTGTGTTTAGCTCGAACGACCACCAGATCCAGAGCGGCCGAGAGGCAAACAGTAATTGTATTATGTTTCTTACCTGTATTTCTGACTGCTACAATCTTACTGGTAGCTGATTTTGTCTAGAATGTCACCGAAATTAACAAAATGTTCAATGCACAGATATTGGACGCCGTGGCTGCGCTTCGTGATGCACGCAACGAGGACGGAGTGCTGAAGCTGTGGCCTAACTACGTCACAGGAGAAGACCTGTTCGGACTCACGGAGCCTGCTGTGGTTCGAGTACTTGAAAGTTTGCCTGGTGAGCCCACTATTTTATCATAGAATAACAATATTATATGCATATGATTGTGTACCAAGTAGGTAATCAGACAATGTGCGCTATGGGAAAATGTTATGTTATCTTTTTAAAATAATCTTGACCATAGTTGATTAAATATTTTAAACTTTGTTTAGCTTATTCAAAAGTTTTTTTATACTACCTGTTAATGGACAAGCATATGGCCCAGCTGATGGTAAGTGGTAACCATCGTCTATAACAAAGTATTGCCTCGAAGGTCACGCAACTAGAATTAGAAACGTGCCCTTCAATACACTGTCCTGCTTCTATCAACTTGAGGCATACAGGTGTAAAGCATCATGTGCCTGTAATTTCACCGGAAACCATACTCTTCATACTGAAACAACAATGCTGCTTGGTGGCAGAAATAGATATGGTGGTACTTCCCTGGGCGAGCCCTTTCAGAAAGAGCTCTACTATGTTTAAAAATTAAATTAAAAGTTATGGAGACTGTATAATAAAAATAAAAGATCGGCACAGTAAAGGTGCGGTTAAACGGTGACCATACCGCACCATAAGAGACAGGGGTTATTTGAATTAGTTGTAATTAAAATACAAATACGTATTTTGTATTTGTAATTCAATTACTTCGTAAAAATGTAATTTGTGATTGGTATTTCAAATGCCTGACGCTGGGGTATTTCAAATAATTATGGCTTTAAAATAAACATGAATACATTTAGCGATCTTATTAATGGTGCGTTCTACAGAAAATAGCGCTCAATAGTTTTCGTAACTATTAGTAAGCAAAATGGCGACCTCTAAATATATCAATCTTTAAAGTTGGCAACACTGCACCTGTACTGTACGTCAAATTGTCAAGTACCTAACACCTAACTGTATTTTATATTTTAAATAAAAATAGTTAAAATACTGTATTTCAAATACACGACTTCAAAATATTTTGTATTTCGTATTTTAAATACGTGCGAGATAGTATTTTGTAATTTGTATTTTAATTAACGCAAAGCGTGTATTTTGCCCAGCTCTGATAAGATATGATACGTCCTTCACAGGCATCGAAACGTTAACCGACTACCGATTCAAGTTCGGTCGATCAGCACTCCTGGAAGGCGGGCTGGCCATCAACCCGTCCGGCTGCGCGCGCTGCGAGGCCAAATGCCGCACGTCGTGGCGGCGCGCGCCGCGGCCGCTGCACACGGCCGCCATGCCGCATCTGCCGGCGCCGCCGCCCGGCACCGACCAGCCCGTCTGCCCTTACACCAAGCAGTTCATACACACCAAGAGCAGCCAGTACAAGAAGATGAAGCTGGAGTGGCGGAATAATGTTTACTTAGCTAGGTAAGCACAAAGGTTGGCTGGTAGACAGCCAATTGTGTACATTCATTTGAATACTGTTATTTTTAATTATTGTTTTGTTGTTTATGGTGTGCATTAAGGTATTATCTAATATAATCTAAGCTGTTTTTACAAGCTTTTATTTACCTAGCAATGTTTATTAGTTAGTTTGTTTAGGTCAAATCTTGCAAGCTGAATTAGAACCACTATCTTAACAGAGTATTTTTTTTTAATACAATATTTTTGGGCAGTCATGTTTGGGATCTGTACTCTGAAGGGATCACTACGACCACGCGTAGACCCTGCAGTAGGAAAATACAGACAGAAATTATATAAACATTTATTAGTTTTATCAAAAGTCAGCCGATTTGTCCCTGCTCTTGTATTTTTTATACGACTTGAAAATGGAGCAAGCATTATGGCTCACCTGATCAGATGTTAAGTAGTAACCATCGTTTGTAACAAAAGTATTGCCTACTTACCTAGGAACATGCCCTGCGATGCACTGCACTGCGTCCACCCTCAGGCATATTAGTATGTTTTTCCTGTGATATCAAAAACAAAGGGACCTGTGTACTATCCTATCCAGGTTAACCTCCAAATTACGAGAACAGAATATCAACACTTATCATTTTGATGTCACTGCAGGAAACTTCTAAAATAAGAAAGTCAACGAGTGTCATAATACTGAATGATAATCTCTTATCGTTCAATTGAACCCTTATTATATTTATTTCAGGTCTAAAATTCAAGGACTAGGGTTGTACGCAGCCCGCGATATCGAGAAACACACAATGGTCATAGAGTACATCGGAGAGATCATTCGCTCCGAACTCTCAGAAATACGCGAAAAGCAATACGAAGCTAAGGTCAGTTTACTTTTACAATAAACCCATTCATTTATGACAACCGTGTAGTATTAGATCAACGATAACTAACAAGTTTTCTTATAAACTAGCTTGTTGATACAAGATGAGTTTGATGGACATTACAAACTTTATACATTCCACATTCCACAATGGGAATCATGTAAAGAACATTTTCAAAATCTCAATATTCTGACAGTTCCCAGCCTATATATTTTAGTAGTCTTAATGGATGTTGTTAAAAATCCGCTTTCTGCCACCTTTGTAAAGCGTCGTTGCCATCGCACTAAGGGTTAAAGACATTTATCCTCGCCCAGAACGGAACCGGGAAAACCAATAACGGGTTGTGCGTCGTTTGTACAGTTCGCTCCGTAAACGGTTTTGATGTTACGTGCCGTTTGTGTCGCGTTGTTGCCACGACGGAACTCATATTCCATAATTACACGAATTTTTAAAGTATCCATTATGACGAAAAATGTTCAAATGTAATGAAAATACAACGCTAATCAATAAACAAAAGACTGAGTTTGTAAAAAGAATGTCATGTTTTTTAAACAAAATTAATTTGAATTTAGAATACAAAGCCATTCTAAACTTTTTTTCTATTTAAAATGACCAGTACTGAAGAACGGCAATTTCATAGGTAAAGACCTATTATTACCTGTTACGTATACGTATTCACGTACAACACACGCACGGCCGTGTCCATGACACAGCCACACCCCATTTTTTACCTTATTGAAAGATGTGGCTTGCGAAGTAATGAAAATGCAATGTGTTTGTCCAGAACCGTGGTATCTACATGTTCCGGCTGGACGAGCGGCGCGTGGTGGACGCGACGCTGAGTGGCGGTCTGGCGCGCTACATCAACCACTCCTGCCAGCCCAACTGCGTCGCCGAAACCGTCGAGGTCGACAGGAACCTACGCATTATTATATTCGCTAAACGACGCATCGCGAGAGGGGAAGAGGTGACAATCATTACTATATATTATATTTTTTAATAACTAACTTCCGCCAACGGCTTAACGGTATTAAAAGGCATTTTAATTCCATTCAAAAGTAGGTATATAAGTATTCTATCAGTTATCTGGTTCCCATAGTACAAGCTCTGCTTAGTTTGGGGATAGATAGCGCTGTGTGAAATGTCCAGCAATATTTATTTCTTTATTCATGTTATCATCTTTAATATTGTTCACAGTTGGCGTATGATTACAAGTTCGACATTGAAGACGACGCACATAAAATCAGCTGTATGTGCGGCGCGCCTAACTGTCGGAAATGGATGAATTAAACATTAATCAATTGAACACTAGCTGGACTACTGTCGAGATCAACATTATTTTTCTATTAGATGTAAGACAACATTATTATTTCACATTACCTTTTGTACATTTACCGCCATCTTAACATGAATGCCATTCGTTATTCTTTATTGTACACAAGAAAATACATTAAATATTACAAGAAATAGAAGACAGGTACAAAGGCGAGCTTAACCCTAAGAAGAGTTTTCTTCCAGCAAACCTTTGAGGCTAGAGAGAGAGATGATTTTAAATGTAGGTGAGTGTACAAGAATCATAAATATGTACCTACATATTAAACAAATAAAACGAAATATACATAAAGAAACTAATAATATGGCATGTGATGTGTAGCGGAAAGGCTATGATACCTAGTGTAATTTACCAAAGTTGTCTACGTATTTGTAAGCTGACGATTAGTTATAAAATGAAATTCACTTCCGTGAGCTGCGTGATTTATATATAAGACAATATCGACAGTTTTCTAATAACATTCAATTTTATAATTTTAATTAACTAGATCGTAAATCATCGGAAATACGTTTTTGTATATAGTTTAGATGTGAAGCATATAATGTAGGATATAAATTGTTATTAAATTCAAATATTTTAGATGTGAGCGTTTTAAAGTTTAATACATATTTATATCGATTTTTTTCTCATTTTTTGAATGTACTCTATAAATGTTTCGTATTTTTATCTATTTACAACTTTAAAATTGGTTTAATCAGTAATCATTTAGTCACTGAATGAGTTGGCACGTATAACTGCATCATATACTTATAATCTCAACAGCTTAGGTTAAGTTAGAAAATAGACACGTTTGCATTTAGGTAGCATAGTACAAGTGGAGTTAGCATGTACTGCTCTATTTTTTTAATTAAGCAGGTTTTTTTATTAACATCGTTCAGGGCCACACGAGCGCGTTTTACCTTCGTAGTATTAGGGTTTAGTTAAAAAAATACGATTAGTTTTATTTTGTGTGGATGTTTGTATCTCTTTTACGCAAAAACTATAGAATGGATTTTAATGAAATTTGTTATGTACATAGATTATAACTTTGATTAATACATAGGCTACTTTTTATTGACAAACCACGCGTGCGAAGCCGCGGGCGGAAGCTAGTTGTAAATATGAAAGAGTTGACGCCACGATGTGCCTCACCAGTTCTCGTGTAGTAGGTTAGTTCGGTAACACCGCAGCGCCTTCTCAACCACATGAATTTAAGTATGTACATTGGACGGTTGTGAGAGCGTACCTACCTACCAACTGCCGTTCGTACGCTGCGTTATATTATAGTACGCGATGTAGCTAGGTATAATTTATGTAGATAATTTCCCTAAATGTGATATAACCCCACATTTGCGTGTGTGAGGCCGCGGAGGCTCACATAGCTTGTTGAATGAAGTAACCGTGTTACAGTAGAACAAGAGTATAAACAGACAACCGGCGACATTGTGATAGCACAAGGAATTTGTTATTTTCACAGTTGACTATACATGTTACTAAATAATTTAATTTTAAGTGTTAAACGTGCAATATCATTTATTTGGTAATGTAAATATCCACCACCAAGAATGAATATAGTTTAGACATGAATTAGGATTATACTTTGTAAATGCTCTATACTGCTTTGATGAAGTTGTACTTTGATGATTTTACGTGGAATTATTTATTATGCATTCCCATGCGTGTTGCACCAACCAACGTTGACTCGGAGGAATATTTTCACAAGAGAAATTAAATATTATTTGTAAAATTATTTAGAAAATATACATTAGTATTTTTATTGCATTATTTTCCTATCATTAAATAATTATTAGTAATACATCTGAACTTTTATTTGATAACCTCCAGCCGATCAGTTTCCTAGCACACAACTTGAACTAGGCATGTTCTAGTTTCTCTTTCACATGCCATTTTGGCAGCCCCGGATCTAGGGAAGGGAGTCTGCTCTGCGTGGTATCACCCGTAAAATCGATCGTGGCTTGACGTGGACGCGCCTCGTGAATCCTAAAAGATTATCATTGCATAATACATTAATAGAAAATTCTGATATCAATGTAATTCGTAAAATCTCAAAACAAAATCAGCGCAGGCAAGCCGATTGCCGTCGTGTATTAAACAGCAAGTACTAAGTAAATCCCGCCGTGGGACAGACGGCAATATTATCGGTTCCGCGCGTTCAGTTCATATGAACGCGCGGTACCGTATGGAACTACTAACCGCGCGGTACAAGACCACACTAAATAGTGTTTATCGTCTACATTACCTAACATAATAGTGTTTATATTATCGGTTCCGCGCGTTCAGTTCATATGAACGCGCGGTACCGTATGGAACTACTAACCGCGCGGTACAAGACCACACTAAATAGTGTTTATCGTCTACATTACCTAACATAATAGTGTTTATATTATCGGTTCCGCGCGTTCAGTTCATATGAACGCGCGGTACCGTATGGAACTACTAACCGCGCGGTACAAGACCACACTAAATAGTGTTTATCGTCTACATTACCTAACATAATAGTGTTTATATTATCGGTTCCGCGCGTTCAGTTCATATGAACGCGCGGTACCGTATGGAACTACTAACCGCGCGGTACAAGACCACACTAAATAGTGTTTATCGTCTACATTACCTAACATAATAGTGTTTATATTATCGGTTCCGCGCGTTCAGTTCATATGAACGCGCGGTACCGTATGGAACTACTAACCGCGCGGTACAAGACCACACTAAATAGTGTTTATCGTCTACATTACCTAACATAATAGTGTTTATATTATCGGTTCCGCGCGTTCAGTTCATATGAACGCGCGGTACCGTATGGAACTACTAACCGCGCGGTACAAGACCACACTAAATAGTGTTTATCGTCTACATTACCTAACATAATAGTGTTTATATTATCGGTTCCGCGCGTTCAGTTCATATGAACGCGCGGTACCGTATGGAACTACTAACCGCGCGGTACAAGACCACACTAAATAGTGTTTATCGTCTACATTACCTAACATAATAGTGTTTATATTATCGGTTCCGCGCGTTCAGTTCATATGAACGCGCGGTACCGTATGGAACTACTAACCGCGCGGTACAAGACCACACTAAATAGTGTTTATCGTCTACATTACCTAACATAATAGTGTTTATATTATCGGTTCCGCGCGTTCAGTTCATATGAATGCGCGGTACCGTATGGAACTACTAACCGCGCGGTACAAGACCACACTAAATAGTGTTTATCGTCTACATTACCTAACATAATAGTGTTTATATTATCGGTTCCGCGCGTTCAGTTCATATGAACGCGCGGTACCGTATGGAACTACTAACCGCGCGGTACAAGACCACACTAAATAGTGTTTATCGTCTACATTACCTAACATAATACTGTTTATATTATCGGTTCCGCGCGTTCAGTTCATATGAACGCGCGGTACCGTATGGAACTACTAACCGCGCGGTACAAGACCACACTAAATAGTGTTTATCGTCTACATTACCTAACATAATAGTGTTTATATTATCGGTTCCGCGCGTTCAGTTCATATGAACGCGCGGTACCGTATGGAACTACTAACAACGCGGTACAAGACCACACTAAATAGTGTTTATCGTCTACATTACCTAACATAATAGTGTTTATATTATCGGTTCCGCGCGTTCAGTTCATATGAACGCGCGGTACCGTATGGAACTACTAACCGCGCGGTACAAGACCACACTAAATAGTGTTTATCGTCTACATTACCTAACATAATAGTGTTTATATTATCGGTTCCGCGCGTTCAGTTCATATGAACGCGCGGTACCGTATGGAACTACTAACCGCGCGGTACAAGACCACACTAAATAGTGTTTATCGTCTACATTACCTAACATAATAGTGTTTATAGTGTTACGCCGAGACTGTTAAACAATGAATGGTAATCGAGGTTTCTCGAGCGCTTTTGTCTTTATTATTGTTTACGGTTTCGCAGAATGGAGAGTGGCCATTGTGTCGAGGGACCGACCCTTTCCTGGAGCGATCGAGATCGTTCTCGAACAATCGAAATATGCGCGATATAAATAGGCCGGAGAGATGGCCGGACAGTCAGTCTGGATTCAGCTATACGTGTGAACATTTCGGTGACTTTAAGTGGTGCAACTGTGGTGTGAATTAGTGTGTTGTGATTACGTGTGACCAAGTTCGTGTATTCATCGTTATCGTGTTGAATAAACGTGTTATTTTGGTTGGATCGATTCCCATTATTTTATCCCGAACCCTCAGCTCGTAACAATTTGGTGTCAGAAGTGGGATAAAATAATGCCGGTTCTACCAAAGGATAACGTGGACGGTGTAAGGACGAGAGGTCAACGACAACAGGAAGTCCATGAAAGGCGGTTTGGAGATTCTCCAGTTCAAGAAGATCAACAGAGTCGTCAGCCGATACAGATGGAATCAGCCGCCCCCGAATCAATTGGAGCTTCATCATCATCACCCGTGAGCCAAGCTCCTGTGACAGGCGATCTTGCTGCTATTATGGCAATGCTTTGTCGTCAGGAAGAACAGGCTCGGCTGCAGGAGGAACAACGCCGACAGCATAAAGAAGAAAAGCATCGTCAACAGGAAGAACAGGCTCGATTGCAGGAAGAACAGCGTCGTCAGGACAAAGAAGAGCAGGCTCGGCTGATGAAAGAATTGTTCGGTTCAATTGGAAAGGAATTCCAGGAAGTGAAAAAACAGATAGAACATCAAGAGAGCCGTATTTCGGAAACTGAACTTCAGATCGCTGATGTGAAAAAAACTCTGGGTGTCTTGAAGTCTAGAGACAACAATGTGGCTCCTCTAGTTGCTACACCTTCAGCGCGAGGTTTTAAGACGCCACCATTTGATGGAAGTTCTTCGTGGTCAGCATACAAATCCAGTTTGAGGCCGTTGTCAAGGCCAATGGATGGACGACGGCGCAGGCCATGACGGCTTTAACACTGGGCCTTCGTGACCAAGCACTTACGATTTTAGAGGCTCTTGGGAAGGATGTCACCTACGAACGCTGTTGGAAGCGCTGGAGTCACGCTATGGTGACGCGCACCTGGAACATGTTTTTCGAGCGCAGTTAAAGGACCGGAGTCAGCGTAACTCGGAGAATTTACAGCAGTGGGCACTCGAGATAGAAAAGCTGGTTCGAAAGGCATACCAAACCTCGTCAGCACCCCTTGACGGTTATTTGATCCAGGCGTTCGTTGACGGAATACGTGATTTGGAAGTGAGAGCTGCTGTAAGGCTTGGACATCACGATACTCTAAAAAATGCCTTGGCCCATGCATTGGAGGTGGAGGCCGTGCGTCAGGACCCCCGAGCTCACCGCATCAGAGAAGTGAAGGACTCTTACACTCACTACAGTCGTCCAAAGTTTAGCCCTAGATGCTTCGGGTGTGGAGAAAAAGGACATCTGAGGCCAAACTGCCCAAAAAGAGAGGAGAGTGCTCAGGTGAGCCCCGTTCAACAGCAGCAGGGAAACGAGTAAGCGCCAGAACTGCGGGGCGAGTGCTGGCTGGTATTGAGAAAGCCCTGAGAATTACGATCTCACAAGTTCATGATGGGAATAGCCTGACTATCAAAGGTCAAATTAATGGAACACCGTGCAAGATGACTTTGGATACTGGTGCTTCCCGTACAGTGATCAGTTCCCAACTGGCTAATCGGTTTCTTGGGAAATTCAACAGTAGCCATGAGCGAATTCAGCTCCTGACGGCAACCGGTCAGCACATATCCGTCCTGGGTGAAAAGCAGGTGGAGGTTATGCTGAATGAAAGATCTTTCCAGCAAAACGTCATCATTGCCGATATAGTTGATGACTGCATTCTGGGTTTAGATTTCTTACGAGAGCACCATTGTAGAATTGACATAAATCAAGGAGTTTTACAATGTGGAGAAGAGGAATTCTTTATGGAAGGTGGAACCAGGGGTAAGGTGTACAGTCTGAAGAAAATTGTTCTTCCGCCAAGATCAGAAACCATTGTTCCAGTAAGCTTGCCACGAACTTCGGGAGGACAGAATCGATGTGTACTGGTGGAAAGATCGGACAATGGCTTTCCGTGGATTATGGCCCGGACGCTAGTGAGGACCACAGATACTGCGGTGGTGCGAATTTTAAACCTTAGTAATGAAGAGCACCTGATCAAAAAGGGGACCTTAATGGGCACCTGCGAGGAAGTAGCCTGTATGCGAAGATGTCAAGAAGTGCCTAGCTCTAGAGGCAATAAAGGGAATGGCAAATTCGATGTGTCGTCACTGTTGGAAGATTGCCGTAAAAGCCTTTCTAGGGAAGAAATTGCTATGACTGAGAAAATGTTACATCGCTACGCCGATCTTTTCTCTTCAAATGATGCTGATATTGGAAAGACTGGACTGGTTAAGCACACGATAAATACTGGTAACGAGCTACCTATCCGTCAACGACCTAGGAGACTACCGGTTGCTCGAGAAAAGGAAGTAGAGACCATGGTTGAGGGAATGTTGAATGATGGGGTGATAGAACCTTCATCTAGTCCATGGTGCTCTCCTGTTGTTCTAGTCAAAAAGAAGGATGGAAGCCTGCGCTTTTGTGTAGATTATCGTCGACTTAATGCAGTTACGAAGAAGGACAGTTATCCACTACCAAGGATCGACGACACATTGGATACACTAACCGGAATGAAATGGTTTACAACTTTAGACTTGAAGAGTGGCTACTGGCAAGTTGAAATAGACCCTAAGGACAAGGAAAAGACTGCGTTCTCTACAGGAAAGGGGCTGTGGCAATTTCGAGTCATGGCATTTGGACTATGCAATGCCCCTGCAACTTTTGAAAGATTGATGGAGCAAGTTCTAGTTGGGTTGATTGGTGACGCGTGTCTTGTTTACTTGGACGACATCATCATCGTGGGACGTATGTTTAAAGACCACCTTCAGAATCTAGAACGTGTGCTGGCAAAAATTCGTGCCGCCAATCTGAAGTTAAGTCCGAGGAAATGTTCATTCTTCAGACAACAAGTAAGCTTTCTGGGTCACGTTGTTTCACAAGACGGGGTGCAAACTGATCCGGCGAAAATCAACGCTGTCAAAGATTGGCCGATTCCCAAAGATAAGACCGAAGTCAGAGCATTTTTGGGGTTGTGCTCCTACTACCGACGTTTCGTCAAGAACTTCGCGGATATTGCTAAGCCTCTGCACAGGCTAACTGAAGAGAAACGACTGTTCTGCTGGGATGCAGAATGCGAAACTGCTTTCCAGGAATTAAAGAACCGACTGTGTAAGACACCGATTCTTAGCTTTCCTGATACTGAGAACGAGTTCATTGTAGATACAGATGCAAGTAATACCGGTATTGGTGGTGTGCTATCTCAACGCAAGGGAGATCAGGAGGTGGTGATCGCTTACTTCAGTAAATCCTTATCCAAAGCGGAAAGAAATTACTGTGTCACAAGAAGGGAACTGCTGGCTGTAGTAAAGACCTTACAGCATTTCAACAAATACCTGCTAGGTCGTAAATTTCAACTTCGAACTGACCATGCTGCATTGCAATGGCTCTTACGGTTCAAAAATCCTGAAGGGCAGGTGGCAAGGTGGATTGAACAATTACAGGAGTTCGACTTCGACATTGGGCATCGTAGTGGAAAATCTCACGGGAACGCGGATGCGCTATCACGAAGACCTTGCCCTGAGAACTGCAAACATTGTGCCGAATATGAGTCTAAGAAAGCAGAACCTGTCAGGCTGCTGAGAACGGACCTAAGTGATGAATGGAAAGAAACTTTGCAGCAGGCACAACAGGATGACAAAGACCTTAAACCCATCATTGAAAGGATCACAGCGGGTACCACTAAGCCTTTGTGGAGTGACATTGCTGCTCTGAGTTCAACAACGAAGAGTTATTGGGCACAGTGGGAGAGCCTGGTTATCCACGACGGGGTGCTGTGTCGCAAATGGGAAAACGCTCGTGGAGATCACTGTCATCTGCAAATGGTGGTTCCCAAAGCCAAGGTCCCTAACGTGCTACAACTCTACCATGAAGGATGTTCGGGAGGCCACATGGGAGTAAAAAGGACACTGTTAAAAATAAGGGAGCGGTTTTACTGGATCCATTGTAGAGAAGATGTTGAAGACTGGTGCCGAAAATGCACTACTTGTGCGGCAGTGAAAGGACCCCATACACGCAGCAGAGGAGCACTAAGACTGTATAACGTTGGAGCCCCATGGGAGCGTATAGCCCTGGATATTGCAGGACCATTCCCTGTAAGTAAAAATGGAAATAAGTACTTCATGGTCGTTATGGACTACTTCACAAAATGGCCCGAAGTTTTCGCCATTCCTAATCAAGAAGCTTCGACGGTAGCAGATAAACTAGTCCACGAAATTTTCTGTCGTTTTGGAGTTCCCCTGGAAATTCACAGTGATCAAGGAAGGAATTTTGAATCACAAGTATTTCAGGAGACATGCCGAATAATGGGGACTCATAAAACAAGAACCACTTCCTATCATCCTCAGTCTGATGGAATGGTAGAAAGATTCAATCAGACGTTGGAGAGATATCTGGCCAAAGTGGTCGAAAATAAGCAAAACGATTGGGACCAACACATACAGCCGTTTTTACTGTCATACAGAAGTGCAGTCCATGAGAGTACAGGCGCCACTCCTGCGTTGGCAAATTTTGGAAGAGAACTGCGGTTGCCTGCAGACCTGATAACTGGCATTCCTCCAGATTCTCCGCGTGCCATCACAGATTATGCAAACGACCTGCGCAATAAAATGAACGACATAAATGAACACATTCGACTAACTGGTCAACAAATGTCTGAGAAAATGAAGACCCGTTATGACCGAAATTCAAACAACTTGCGATTTGATGAGGGATCACAGGTCTGGTTGCACAATCCGATACGGAAAAAGGGAAAATCCCCTAAACTACAAGCAAAATGGGATGGACCATACCGTGTGTTGACCAGGATTAATGACGTCACATACCGAATTCAGAAGGGAACGCGAGGTGCGCCTAAAATTGTTCATGTTGATCGGCTGGCGCGATATTACGGGGCTAACAATGCTCGGGACGAGCATGTTTTAGGAGGGGGCAGTGTTACGCCGAGACTGTTAAACAATGAATGGTAATCGAGGTTTCTCGAGCGCTTTTGTCTTTATTATTGTTTACGGTTTCGCAGAATGGAGAGTGGCCATTGTGTCGAGGGACCGACCCTTTCCTGGAGCGATCGAGATCGTTCTCGAACAATCGAAATATGCGCGATATAAATAGGCCGGAGAGATGGCCGGACAGTCAGTCTGGATTCAGCTATACCTGTGAACATTTCGGTGACTTTAAGTGGTGCAACTGTGGTGTGAATTAGTGTGTTGTGATTACGTGTGACCAAGTTCGTGTATTCATCGTTATCGTGTTGAATAAACGTGTTATTTTGGTTGGATCGATTCCCATTATTTTATCCCGAACCCTCAGCTCGTAACAATATTATCGGTTCCGCGCGTTCAGTTCATATGAACGCGCGGTACCGTATGGAACTACTAACCGCGCGGTACAAGACCACACTAAATAGTGTTTATCGTCTACATTACCTAACATAATAGTGTTTATATTATCGGTTCCGCGCGTTCAGTTCATATGAACGCGCGGTACCGTATGGAACTACTAACCGCGCGGTACAAGACCACACTAAATAGTGTTTATCGTCTACATTACCTAACATAATAGTGTTTATATTATCGGTTCCGCGCGTTCAGTTCATATGAACGCGCGGTACTGTATGTAACTACTAACCGCGCGGTACAAGACCACACTAAATAGTGTTTATCGTCTACATTACCTAACATAATAGTTTTTATATTATCGGTTCCGCGCGTTCAGTTCATATGAACTGAACGCGCGGAACCGTATGGAACTACTAACCGCGCGGTACAAGACCACACTAAATAGTGTTTATCGTCTACATTACCTAACATAATAGTGTTTATATTATCGGTTCCGCGCGTTCAGTTCATATGAACGCGCGGTACCGTATGGAACTACTAACCGCGCGGTACAAGACCACACTAAATAGTGTTTATCGTCTACATTACCTAACATAATAGTGTTTATATTATCGGTTCCGCGCGTTCAGTTCATATGAACGCGCGGTACCGTATGGAACTACTAACCGCGCGGTACAAGACCACACTAAATAGTGTTTATCGTCTACATTACCTAACATAATAGTGTTTATATTATCGGTTCCGCGCGTTCATTTCATATGAACGCGCGGTACCGTATGGAACTACTAACCGCGCGGTACAAGACCACACTAAATAGTGTTTATCGTCTACATTACCTAACATAATAGTGTTTATATTATCGGTTCCGCGCGTTCAGTTCATATGAACGCGCGGTACCGTATGGAACTACTAACCGCGCGGTACAAGACCACACTAAATAGTGTTTATCGTCTACATTACCTAACATAATAGTGTTTATATTATCGGTTCCGCGCGTTCAGTTCATATGAACGCGCGGTACCGTATGGAACTACTAACCGCGCGGTACAAGACCACACTAAATAGTGTTTATCGTCTACATTACCTAACATAATAGTGTTTATATTATCGGTTCCGCGCGTTCAGTTCATATGAACTGAACGCGCGGAACCGTATGGAACTACTAACCGCGCGGTACAAGACCACACTAAATAGTGTTTATCGTCTACATTACCTAACATAATAGTGTTTATATTATCGGTTCCGCGCGTTCAGTTCATATGAACGCGCGGTACCGTATGGAACTACTAACCGCGCGGTACAAGACCACACTAAATAGTGTTTATCGTCTACATTACCTAACATAATAGTGTTTATATTATCGGTTCCGCGCGTTCAGTTCATATGAACGCGCGGTACCGTATGGAACTACTAACCGCGCGGTACAAGACCACACTAAATAGTGTTTATCGTCTACATTACCTAACATAATAGTGTTTATATTATCGGTTCCGCGCGTTCAGTTCATATGAACGCGCGGTACTGTATGGAACTACTAACCGCGCGGCACAAGACCACACTAAATAGTGTTTATCGTCTACATTACCTAACATAATAGTGTTTATATTATCGGTTCCGCGCGTTCAGTTCATATGAACGCGCGGTACCGTATGGAACTACTAACCGCGCGGTACAAGACCACACTAAATAGTGTTTATCGTCTACATTACCTAACATAATAGTGTTTATATTATCGGTTCCGCGCGTTCAGTTCATATGAACGCGCGGTACCGTATGGAACTACTAACCGCGCGGTACAAGACCACACTAAATAGTGTTTATCGTCTACATTACCTAACATAATAGTGTTTATATTATCGGTTCCGCGCGTTCAGTTCATATGAACTGAACGCGCGGAACCGTATGGAACTACTAACCGCGCGGTACAAGACCACACTAAATAGTGTTTATCGTCTACATTACCTAACATAATAGTGTTTATATTATCGGTTCCGCGCGTTCATTTCATATGAACGCGCGGTACCGTATGGAACTACTAACCGCGCGGTACAAGACCACACTAAATAGTGTTTATCGTCTACATTACCTAACATAATAGTGTTTATATTATCGGTTCCGCGCGTTCAGTTCATATGAACGCGCGGTACCGTATGGAACTACTAACCGCGCGGTACAAGACCACACTAAATAGTGTTTATCGTCTACATTACCTAACATAATAGTGTTTATATTATCGGTTCCGCGCGTTCAGTTCATATGAACTGAACGCGCGGAACCGTATGGAACTACTAACCGCGCTGTACAAGACCACACTAAATAGTGTTTATCGTCTACATTACCTAACATAATAGTGTTTATATTATCGGTTCCGCGCGTTCATTTCATATGAACGCGCGGTACCGTATGGAACTACTAACCGCGCGGTACAAGACCACACTAAAAAGTGTTTATCGTCTACATTACCTAACATAATAGTGTTTATATTATCGGTTCCGCGCGTTCATTTCATATGAACGCGCGGTACCGTATGGAACTACTAACCGCGCGGTACAAGACCACACTAAATAGTGTTTATCGTCTACATTACCTAACATAATAGTGTTTATATTATCGGTTCCGCGCGTTCAGTTCATATGAACGCGCGGTACCGTATGGAACTACTAACCGCGCGGTACAAGACCACACTAAATAGTGTTTATCGTCTACATTACCTAACATAATAGTGTTTATATTATCGGTTCCGCGCGTTCAGTTCATATGAACTGAACGCGCGGAACCGTATGGAACTACTAACCGCGCGGTACAAGACCACACTAAATAGTGTTTATCGTCTACATTACCTAACATAATAGTGTTTATATTATCGGTTCCGCGCGTTCAGTTCATATGAACGCGCGGTACCGTATGGAACTACTAACCGCGCGGTACAAGACCACACTAAATAGTGTTTATCGTCTACATTACCTAACATAATAGTGTTTATATTATCGGTTTCGCGCGTTCAGTTCATATGAACGCGCGGTACCGTATGGAACTACTAACCGCGCGGTACAAGACCACACTAAATAGTGTTTATCGTCTACATTACCTAACATAATAGTGTTTATATTATCGGTTCCGCGCATTCAGTTCATATGAACGCGCGGAACCGTATGGAACTACTAACAGCGCGGTACAAGACCACACTAAATAGTGTTTATCGTCTACATTACCTAACATAATAGTGTTTATATTATCGGTTCCGCGCGTTCAGTTCATATGAACGCGCGGTACCGTATGGAACTACTAACCGCGCGGTACAAGACCACACTAAATAGTGTTTATCGTCTACATTACCTAACATAATAGTGTTTATATTATCGGTTCCGCGCGTTCAGTTCATATGAACGCGCGGTACCGTATGGAACTACTAACCGCGCGGTACAAGACCACACTAAATAGTGTTTATCGTCTACATTACCTAACATAATAGTGTTTATATTATCGGTTCCGCGCGTTCATTTCATATGAACGCGCGGTACCGTATGGAACTACTAACCGCGCGGTACAAGACCACACTAAATAGTGTTTATCGTCTACATTACCTAACATAATAGTGTTTATATTATCGGTTCCGCGCGTTCAGTTCATATGAACGCGCGGTACTGTATGGAACTACTAACCGCGCGGTACAAGACCACACTAAATAGTGTTTATCGTCTACATTACCTAACATAATAGTGTTTATATTATCGGTTCCGCGCGTTCAGTTCATATGAACGCGCGGTACCGTATGGAACTACTAACCGCGCGGTACAAGACCACACTAAATAGTGTTTATCGTCTACATTACCTAACATAATAAGATAAGATAAGATAACTCTTTATTGTACACCAAAGTAAAATACAGAACATAATTTTTACTAATAAATTTAGTACAATGGGCGGTCTTATCGCTAAAAGCGATCTCTTCCAGACAACCTTAGTATGGACAGGATTATAATATATCACATGACGGCGGTGCATCTATATAAAATTAAAAACATACCTACATACTATAAACCTAAAATACTAATAATAACTCAAATTTAATTATAATAAAACAAGCAACTATAAAAATGGTTATGATGAATTAACAAGCAGCGACAACTTCAACGCAGGGACAGATAATGCGTGTGTACTTTTGTTTTAAAATTACTAATAGACTTGGATGTTCTTATAGAGAAGGGCAAATCGTTCCACAATCGTACGGCTGTTACAGTGAAGGATCGACCATAAAACTCTGTCGTATGGACAGGAGTTTTAAGTTGAAGGGAATCTGAAGAACGCAAATTGCGATCATTAGCCTGGTGGAGAAACTCAAAACGCTCCTTAAGATAGAAGGGAGAAGAAGGGTTAAAAAGGATGTTATACAAAACGGACAGTATGTGTGCATTCCGGCGAAGACGGATGGGGAGCCATTTGAGCTTTGCGCGAAAATCAGAGACATGGTCATACTTGCGCAAGCCAAATATAAATATAATAGTGTTTATATTATCGGTTCCGCGCGTTCAGTTCATATGAACGCGCGGTACCGTATGGAACTACTAACCGCGCGGTACAAGACCACACTAAATAGTGTTTATCGTCTACATTACCTAACATAATAGTGTTTATATTATCGGTTCCGCGCGTTCAGTTCATATGAACGCGCGGTACCGTATGGAACTACTAACCGCGCGGTACAAGACCACACTAAATAGTGTTTATCGTCTACATTACCTAACATAATAGTGTTTATATTATCGGTTCCGCGCGTTCAGTTCATATGAACGCGCGGTACCGTATGGAACTACTAACCGCGCGGTACAAGACCACACTAAATAGTGTTTATCGTCTACATTACCTAACATAATAGTGTTTATATTATCGGTTCCGCGCGTTCAGTTCATATGAACGCGCGGTACTGTATGGAACTACTAACCGCGCGGCACAAGACCACACTAAATAGTGTTTATCGTCTACATTACCTAACATAATAGTGTTTATATTATCGGTTCCGCGCGTTCAGTTCATATGAACGCGCGGTACCGTATGGAACTACTAACCGCGCGGTACAAGACCACACTAAATAGTGTTTATCGTCTACATTACCTAACATAATAGTGTTTATATTATCGGTTCCGCGCGTTCAGTTCATATGAACGCGCGGTACCGTATGGAACTACTAACCGCGCGGTACAAGACCACACTAAATAGTGTTTATCGTCTACATTACCTAACATAATAGTGTTTATATTATCGGTTCCGCGCGTTCAGTTCATATGAACGCGCGGTACCGTATGGAACTACTAACCGCGCGGTACAAGACCACACTAAATAGTGTTTATCGTCTACATTACCTAACATAATAGTGTTTATATTATCGGTTCCGCGCGTTCAGTTCATATGAACGCGCGGTACCGTATGGAACTACTAACCGCGCGGTACAAGACCACACTAAATAGTGTTTATCGTCTACATTACCTAACATAATAGTGTTTATATTATCGGTTCCGCGCGTTCAGTTCATATGAACGCGCGGTACTGTATGGAACTACTAACCGCGCGGCACAAGACCACACTAAATAGTGTTTATCGTCTACATTACCTAACATAATAGTGTTTATATTATCGGTTCCGCGCGTTCAGTTCATATGAACGCGCGGTACCGTATGGAACTACTAACCGCGCGGTACAAGACCACACTAAATAGTGTTTATCGTCTACATTACCTAACATAATAGTGTTTATATTATCGGTTCCGCGCGTTCAGTTCATATGAACGCGCGGTACCGTATGGAACTACTAACCGCGCGGTACAAGACCACACTAAATAGTGTTTATCGTCTACATTACCTAACATAATAGTGTTTATATTATCGGTTCCGCGCGTTCAGTTCATATGAACGCGCGGTACCGTATGGAACTACTAACCGCGCGGTACAAGACCACACTAAATAGTGTTTATCGTCTACATTACCTAACATAATAGTGTTTATATTATCGGTTCCGCGCGTTCATTTCATATGAACGCGCGGTACCGTATGGAACTACTAACCGCGCGGTACAAGACCACACTAAATAGTGTTTATCGTCTCCATTACCTAACATAATAGTGTTTATATTATCGGTTCCGCGCGTTCAGTTCATATGAACGCGCGGTACCGTATGGAACTACTAACCGCGCGGTACAAGACCACACTAAATAGTGTTTATCGTCTACATTACCTAACATAATAGTGTTTATATTATCGGTTCCGCGCGTTCATTTCATATGAACGCGCGGTACCGTATGGAACTACTAACCGCGCGGTACAAGACCACACTAAATAGTGTTTATCGTCTACATTACCTAACATAATAGTGTTTATATTATCGGTTCCGCGCGTTCATTTCATATGAACGCGCGGTACCGTATGGAACTACTAACCGCGCGGTACAAGACCACACTAAATAGTGTTTATCGTCTACATTACCTAACATAATAGTGTTTATATTATCGGTTCCGCGCGTTCATTTCATATGAACGCGCGGTACCGTATGGAACTACTAACCGCGCGGTACAAGACCACACTAAATAGTGTTTATCGTCTACATTACCTAACATAATAGTGTTTATATTATCGGTTCCGCGCGTTCAGTTCATATGAACGCGCGGTACCGTATGGAACTACTAACCGCGCGGTACAAGACCACACTAAATAGTGTTTATCGTCTACATTACCTAACATAATAGTGTTTATATTATCGGTTCCGCGCGTTCAGTTCATATGAACGCGCGGTACCGTATGGAACTACTAACCGCGCGGTACAAGACCACACTAAATAGTGTTTATCGTCTACATTACCTAACATAATAGTGTTTATATTATCGGTTCCGCGCGTTCAGTTCATATGAACGCGCGGTACCGTATGGAACTACTAACCGCGCGGTACAAGACCACACTAAATAGTGTTTATCGTCTACATTACCTAACATAATAGTGTTTATATTATCGGTTCCGCGCGTTCATTTCATATGAACGCGCGGTACCGTATGGAACTACTAACCGCGCGGTACAAGACCACACTAAATAGTGTTTATCGTCTACATTACCTAACATAATAGTGTTTATATTATCGGTTCCGCGCGTTCAGTTCATATGAACTGAACGCGCGGAACCGTATGGAACTACTAACCGCGCGGTACAAGACCACACTAAATAGTGTTTATCGTCTACATTACCTAACATAATAGTGTTTATATTATCGGTTCCGCGCGTTCATTTCATATGAACGCGCGGTACCGTATGGAACTACTAACCGCGCGGTACAAGACCACACTAAATAGTGTTTATCGTCTACATTACCTAACATAATAGTGTTTATATTATCGGTTCCGCGCGTTCATTTCATATGAACGCGCGGTACCGTATGGAACTACTAACCGCGCGGTACAAGACCACACTAAATAGTGTTTATCGTCTACATTACCTAACATAATAGTGTTTATATTATCGGTTCCGCGCGTTCATTTCATATGAACGCGCGGTACCGTATGGAACTACTAACCGCGCGGTACAAGACCACACTAAATAGTGTTTATCGTCTACATTACCTAACATAATAGTGTTTATATTATCGGTTCCGCGCGTTCATTTCATATGAACGCGCGGTACCGTATGGAACTACTAACCGCGCGGTACAAGACCACACTAAATAGTGTTTATCGTCTACATTACCTAACATAATAGTGTTTATATTATCGGTTCCGCGCGTTCAGTTCATATGAACGCGCGGTACCGTATGGAACTACTAACCGCGCGGTACAAGACCACACTAAATAGTGTTTATCGTCTACATTACCTAACATAATAGTGTTTATATTATCGGTTCCGCGCGTTCAGTTCATATGAACGCGCGGTACCGTATGGAACTACTAACCGCGCGGTACAAGACCACACTAAATAGTGTTTATCGTCTACATTACCTAACATAATAGTGTTTATATTATCGGTTCCGCGCGTTCAGTTCATATGAACGCGCGGTACCGTATGGAACTACTAACCGCGCGGTACAAGACCACACTAAATAGTGTTTATCGTCTACATTACCTAACATAATAGTGTTTATATTATCGGTTCCGCGCGTTCATTTCATATGAACGCGCGGTACCGTATGGAACTACTAACCGCGCGGTACAAGACCACACTAAATAGTGTTTATCGTCTACATTACCTAACATAATAGTGTTTATATTATCGGTTCCGCGCGTTCAGTTCATATGAACTGAACGCGCGGAACCGTATGGAACTACTAACCGCGCGGTACAAGACCACACTAAATAGTGTTTATCGTCTACATTACCTAACATAATAGTGTTTATATTATCGGTTCCGCGCGTTCATTTCATATGAACGCGCGGTACCGTATGGAACTACTAACCGCGCGGTACAAGACCACACTAAATAGTGTTTATCGTCTACATTACCTAACATAATAGTGTTTATATTATCGGTTCCGCGCGTTCAGTTCATATGAACGCGCGGTACCGTATGGAACTACTAACCGCGCGGTACAAGACCACACTAAATAGTGTTTATCGTCTACATTACCTAACATAATAGTGTTTATATTATCGGTTCCGCGCGTTCATACGAACTTAGCCTTAACCGTAGTTTTGCACGGTAAAAAAACGTGTTTAGAAGCGGCCGCTCGATGTCGACATGTTAAACGATTGGATTTTGTATCGTAGATACCTTTAAACCAATATAAAGCGTTAATCAGAGCGCTTACTGGACACGTGAAATCGTGACTCGTCCGTGTTACACAGATGAAACTGCGGTGACAAGCGGAGCTTGGCTGTGATGGATGTAATGTAAAATAAAACTCTTAATTTGATATAAATTTTATTACAAACTGTTTTCCGACTTAAACTGCAAATAATATACCAGAGAACATGTCTTAGTAAAGCTGGGAAGCCAGCAGACGTTGATTGCAACAGTTAGGAAACGGCTCGTCTAGCAAGGCGACTGACCAATGCTTGCAATGTAAGTAAATAAACCATCACGCATTTAAACTAGTGATATTTCAATACATATAAGTGAACATTATTATCAGTGTCATGATGACGTCAGTACAGTACGGAACGATCCTATAGCTACCGTATGTGATATACGAGTACATGTGAGTACACCTAGACCTCGACTAATCTACCTTAGTGTAGACCAACCGTTTCATACATTATTCTTTCATAAACAATCCGAAAAATGATTTAAATAATTTACAAAAATATAACGTTCGTCATTTTAAATATAACTCAAGAGCGTTACTTGAAAATAGTCAAAATTATCACTCTAGTTGGAATGAGAATAATAAAATAAATATTAAATTGCATTTACTCTGCTGAGAAATATTCCATGATTAAAATATAATACCACTAAATATAGAACTTAAGAAGACAAGCGGCTAGAACAGAAATCATCGATGCTTTATCAAAAGTAATAGATATTTGGCGATGAGACGATACGATCGCGAAATGAGCAGGCTTTGCATTACCTTAACTAAATAGACACAAATTATGACGGTTTCATAAACCAAATAGCTGAAGAAAGTCCTTGCATAATCCAGTGAACTTACCCAAAATAAAAATTGATTGGTTAATGGCGGGTTCCTGTATCCGTCGGTAACCGACTACGACTCGTATCTCCTTGAAAGTGTCAAATTAGTGACAAACTTTCGACAAGTTTTCAAGGACAAACGAGTCGTAGTTACCGACGGATATAGGAACCCGCCATTAGTGAATTACAGCCAAAACACGATCACCGAACAACAGCTAATAGCTATCCGCAACCGAACACCTCGCTCCTCGCTCACAGTAACACTCGCCACGAAAACTGTTTATTTATATCGATGCAATCCTTATTTTGTACTATACATAACCTTTAGTTAATAATTTCATATTTTTGTTCAATTAACAAGACAAGAAATATAAAATATGAAAAGATAGTGCAGAGTATTACTCGCGAGCTCTCACAAACATTGCATTTCAAACATTCATATTTTATTGTAAAAGTAGCCATATTGCCGCTTTCACTCTGAGCTTTCTCATATTTCAGTTACACGATTTTTTTGACGCTAAATGTTATGTAACTTTGAATATTACGTTAACGTTAAATGTTGCTTTGAATATGTTAGTCAGTGAAAAGTATCAGTAGAACCATTTTATAACACGCTGGCTATCAAAATGTATCGCGATGATAAACGTCATCCGATAAATTGACTGCTTTCCACTGAGTTCCGTGTGTGTTTTTATTCTACTATGTATAATATAACCAATGAACTATTGGTACCGCAGGATCGCAGACGGAAGATAAGATATCATACTGTACAAACTAATTATAACAATCCATCAAACTACCAAGAAAATTGCATCATAGTGACAATACTTTATTTCAAAACTTCACATCACTTTCTTACGATTTTGCAAATGCATTTGCAGAACTTTACTGTAGAGGTGAGTTTGTAACACTTCACTGTTTGGATAAACTGTACTGTAACTGTTATGAGAAATGTCGAGTATAGGTCCTGAAAGGGCGGCGGGGCGGGGCGGGGCGGGGCGTGCTCAGTCGATGTACTGCGCCAGCCAACGGAAGCCCTCGCCGTAGCCCTGGCGCTTCAGCACGGAGCACATGAACAGCTCCAGCGGCCGGCCGGGCAGCTCCGACCGGGACACCTTGCCCTGGAACGATAAACATACTCTTATAGATAAACGACTACTTTTTCGACTCTTGATAAAACTACCGAATAAAATGTCAGACGGATCCGATAGTTTCCGACGTTTTAAAATAGTCCCGCTGGTGTACGTACATACAATAGTGGTTTCATACATAGTCAAAGAAAACATCAAGACTGGCTGGCTAGGTCATTATCAAAGCACTAAAACAATGGATATGGCGAAACACTAAAACAGTAAGTACACCATGCCAATTTATAAATAAATAAATACTGCTGGACATTTCACACAGAGCTGTCTAGCCCCAAACTAAGCAGAGCTTGTACTATCGGAACCAGATAATGATAGAATACTTATATGTATACATTTTTTTTTGTAAATACATATTTATAATATATAGAGAAACAACCAGACCTGGAACAAGTATCTGTAGATCATGCAAACATTTGTTCCGCGGCGGGAATCGATCACACTACCTTCTGCGTCTCAGCCGGCTATTCGCCCACTGCACTACGGAGGTTGTCAGTACGTTACTAGCTGACCCGGCCGCGGCTTCGCACGCGTGGTTAGTCAATGAAAACATTACCCTCCTTCTGCGCAGTCGGGTAAAAAGTAGCCTATGTCCCTATCCCGGTCATAATCTATCTATATACCAAATGTCATTGTAATCGATCCAGCCGTTTAGTCGTTAAAACGTAACAGACAGACAGAAAGATTGATCGAACTACTCTAACATCAAACTTATGCTTTTGCACATAAATAGATGTCAACTTGGTAACACAGGACTTCTAAAACGAAGTTGATTGCGTATTTGAACTCCAATCAGAGATATTAGTGACTCTGATATTAATTTATGAAACCGCTTTCTCTTTTTGTTCTAAAAACGGGATATTTACCATGATTTGTGAGTATAGTTCACGTCACGTTTACCCGTGATCATGGCGCATGCAACTGCATCGAAATATCGGTACACTCAAAACTCACAAATCATGGTAAATATCCCGTTTTTAGTACAAATAGTGTTCATAACCATGATAGTTTCAAAAGTTATATCGGTTTCTTTTTGTATTATAAAGTTCTCACTAATAATCAAAGTTAAAAGTGCCATGAAATGTCTACCATCTTATCACTAATAACGTATTACTAGTGAGACATCACGATAGCTCATTTATGAGTCACTTGGGATTTTTATTACCCGTTAATATTCGTAAGGCTATTATTATTAGTTTAATAAGAATTACGCTGCTAACTTTAAACTCAACACAAGAATTAAAGTGACATTTAGAACTAAGCGTATCCTTGCTTCCAGCACTAAGATGTCGGAGGACTCTCTCAACCTTGCACCAATGGATTTTACTACTCGAAAAATGTACGTGCTCGAAAATGGTGCAGGAAAACATCGTGAAGAAGCCGGCATTGACAAAAATTCGAAGGCCATCGTCAATATTCTAATGCACATAACAAATCTAACTGTGCATAGGTGAACTTAATGCTAGAACTCTTGTACCAAAGACACAACTTGATTTTATGATATATTTGATATATAATTTTGATCACATTTCGACAGCTAGATTTTTTGTACGTTTTTTATACAATTATAAAAATAGTATGTTTTTCACGACCGCTAATTACGATCATCAGCTCATGGTACCCAATGCTAAGTATAGGCCTCTTTCGCTTGCCTTTTGCTCGCAATTGCTTACGATTTAGGCTTTTCTACAAACTAAGAATTTTATTTTTTTTGTTTTAATTTTAAGTTTGACTAATTTTATTAATACTTTTTCATTGTTTTAAATTTTATATGAGGTAAGAGCTACGAAAATTATGATTATTATAAATAAATAACTAACATGTAAAGCTTTGACATTGCATGCGTCAACGCTGAATATGGCTGTACCTACACCTTGTTTGTTACCCATATTACGCAATAAATACAATTTGAATTTGAATTTAAGAATGCACATAGCTCGAAGAACTGACGGCCGTTGGGGCGGAGAAGTTTTCGAGTGGAGACCACACACTGGAAAGCGTAGCGTGGACGGCCCCCCACTAGATGGAAAGACGACCTGATAAAGGTTGCTGGGAGCCGTTGGGCGCAGGCCGCATAAGAATAATGTTACAAACCTTGCCAGTTGTCTGCTGGTACAAATTGAAGAACTGACGCAGCTCGTCCTCACTCGCCGCGCCGGGTTTGTCGATCTTGTTCCCCAGGATCAGCACAGGGCAGTTGCTGAGAGTCTCGTCAGTCAGAAGGGAGTCCAGCTCAGCCTTGGACTCGGGGAGGCGCGCGCGGTCGCAAGCGTCGACGAGGAAGACGATGGCGTCGACCGCGGGGAAGTAGTCGCGCCAGACACGCCTAGCCTGCTGATGCCCGCCGAGGTCGAACGTCGTGAAGCGCATACTGCCTATCGATAGTTCTTCCGATGCTGGGGAAATATTGCGTTTTAGAGCGGCGTCGGATTCAAGCGGAAATTTTTCCATTCGGAGGATTTTGTCCTTCTCCATATAAACTTTGAAATTTGAAATTAAATTTATAAAATTATAACAGACATCAAATAATATAAACTACAAACTTAATACACTTTGGAAATAGTTATATCAGTTCAAATCACCTTGATAAATTAAATTTAATATGATCATAGTATGATATGATTACTACAATACAGACACTGTGAAGTGGGTATGTGCCAAATTTTAATGAGTTACCTCTACTCATACTTTCTTTAAAGGATTACTAAGGGGATAATAGATTGATAATTGATACCTAATATAGGTTAAGGGGACATGTTTCCATAAATATAAGCTATATTTACCTACACCATTGAATTAAAACCTACCTACTTTGCAACTATTGTGAACCATACAGATTAGTCTGGGTTGTCAATTTAGATGGTTCTTTTTTTTAACAGCTATAATGTTCATTTACAACTATTAATACTTTGACGTATACACACTGACATTAAACTGATATCTGGGACACACTGACACTGAAAGTTATCAGTATCCAACAATATTATATTTATTGCAATAAACTGCCATCTTGTACACAAGCTACCAGGAAAACAAAATCTCAGACTTTACAAAGGGAATTCACACACACAAGAACTTTTTACCCGACTGTTCAGAAGGATGGTAATGTTTTTTCCTGTATCACTGGATTCTCTTTCCAAATTCAGTGGTCATAAAGAAGCAGATGGGTTGATGGAATTGTGATCTAGCCAAAACTAATCAGCCTTTCTTCCTTCATTGGCCAGGACATGAGGCCCATAATTGATAAAGCTAAGCGAGATCTCCAAGTCAACTTGGACAAACTACTTGGACTTACTATACTATAATAAATGAATATATAAATGAAAAATAATTGCTAAAATGATGCCAAATTAAATTTTATATTTTTATTAGTTCTATTTTATTTTATATAATTATGATCATTAATTTTATTTAGGTGTTATTATTAATATGACTGTAGATTATAATATTGCATGCCTTGAAAGGCAGAAATGTATTGATTCTGTATTTACCACTGAAATATTTGTAACATGACATATATTTCAAGCAATAAATACATTTGATTTGATTCAAATCGACATTGTATGTATGTATGTTTGTTTATCCGAGGATAACTTTAGAAGAGTTCATCTGATCATCGTGTAATTTGGTATATAGATAGGTAGTGATGGCACAATCCTGGTGTGACTAAATGAGCTAAAAATGTGGGAGGTTGTTGAGATATTCAAGTGTTGAGGGGTTCAAGAGTGCGGTAAAAAAAAACAATATGAGACTATCCGGTCAAGGTGCATGTCTAATGAAAGGTCTTCATCAGTAACATTTCGACCCCCGACCCCATTTTTATTTTTAGCTTGTAGTTTTAAATAAAAAACTAAACTTTGAAGAAATTCACAGGGTACACCAGTGACCCCAGTGCTGAAATTTAGTATGAGTGTAGCTTTAGTGACACAAATATAGGGAAAAGTCTGAAATCTAGAATAACTGCAATTTCTACCCCAAAAAAGTGTAGGTCAAGTTAATTGGTTATGCATTTCGTGACACTATTTTGATATTCAAAGATTACAAATAATATTTTCTTTTGTTTTTATGGGAGTCGTGAGATCAGGGCGAACCACTAGTTTTATAGTGGTAAATTTATTGATTTAGATATCGTTGTTTTAAACTAGTGAGGTGAGTAGTTTAGTGCACCTTGCTGAGACTTTTTACATTGATTAAAAACATAATTTGATAACAGACTGTAGACTAATATGACATTACTGTAAAAGTCAACATTAAGTGACTTTTAACAGTGTAAAACACATCAGCAGTAATGCTGCTTATCTATAAATATGTATTTAGAAAAAACAAATTAGAGGATCCTTAAGGACCATATAATACATTAAGATAATAATATAGTCTCATAACTTACTCGGATGCAATGTAGGAACATGCTGCGCCAGTCTGTCATCCTTGAGCATGTGCAGGAGTGTGGTTTTCCCGGCATTGTCCAGCCCCAGGAACAGAAGCTTGCCTGATTTCTTCCATAGACCTGTGAAATGATTACCAATCAGTCACATACAATGTTCTGATTCCACCTGAATTCCCTACAAGTTGGTATGAGAAGCTAAAAGTAGCATGGATCCACAAGACCATGCAAAAAATTACAGACAAGATTATGTTCCTTTCATCTTGCATACAAATGTGTTTCAATAAAATGTAGCCTATTTTTCAATCCACATCATAATCTTAACACCAAATTTGATCAAATCTGTTTAACATGATTGAGAAACAACCATCCAAACTTTCGCATTTATAATATTCATCATCATTGTTTTTTTTCTGTTGCAGATGGTTTAGTTAGACAGTGTCTAGTAGTGTGATTGATGGCATTGCTTCTTGGTGGGTGTTGTGTGTCTATTCAAATCAGGTCAATTTGATTGAGTAATAAAAACTAGTAGCACTTACATGCTTCAGAGGGCATGTTAAACTGTTAATTCTAGGTAAAACAGTTGTCAGGTCATATAATTTCCAACAATTACCAGGCTAGAATGAAACCCCTATAAAAGTTTATCTTTAAGGAAGAAAATAGTAAACTTACATTTTAAATTAGAATTTAGGAAACATATATACAAGACTACAAATATTTCTACATTCTACCCTTATTCCAAAAACCATATTATAACTTCAGACTTTTATTTACACAGCTTTTATTTGACTATCATTTTCAACAAACTTACTTTCTAAATCTAAACCATAGTCAAACATATGGAATTGGATTGAGTTATAATTTTAAGCACAATTGTTTAAATCATTATTGTTTGCAACTTCATAGCTATAGCAGTATTTTTTGATCATGCATTTTGTCAGAGCAATAACACCAGGAAAAACCTTATCTAATCATTGCTTAGCTTTCATCATTTGTGTTCACTTTTAAATGTAAATTATATTTTAAAGTTGTGGCAATAATCAGAAAGTTAGATCATGAAATAATTCTACAGTGGGGTGTTATTAATTTTCTTTTTGAATACAACTATTGTTTCCACTTGTTTCGTTAACTTAATAAAATTCGATGAGTGATGTGGCTGTTTAGCATTGGTGAATCTAAACATAAGTTAAATGTGTGCAAGGTCAATAAATAAATTTCTTACGTAAATTGCAAAATTACATTTGAAACAATTAGGTGATAGTTGCTAGCTTAATAAAAACTGATTTTTGGAACAGCTGATAATTTTGTTACTTACCAAGGAAACCAAGGACTCCCGTGAACCAATCCAAGATAAACATTATGAATCTGGAATGTAGGAAATTATTATTACTTGTGAGATCATTCCATCAGTTAATCAACTCCAAATTCTTTACAAAGAACGTATGTGATGTGAAGAGTAATGACTTGCAAATCCTATTGTTATCAATTACGACGTAGCATTTGCCAACGGAATATCACAGTAACGTTATTTTATTCACTCACTAGGCATATGTCTTGCATCGAAAACGTAGTAAGAATCCGATTGTGAATTGAGTAACATGAATGACAGAACGTAATTTGTACTCGAAGTTCGAGCGAAGATTACACTGAATTGAACAGTAAATACTCACTTTATTTAATTAAACTAGATTAACTAATGCTAGAGGAAGTTTATCACAATATTTCGCACTTATTTGCACTAAGTTACAGCGCTAAAACCTAAAATTTTTCTCAGCAAGCAGATAGATGGAATTATGAAGTTGGCAATGGAATGACGTGACATACGCTATTTCCGGATGCTGTCAGCCTGTCACATCGTCTATGCTGCGTTCGTAATTTTTTAGAAACGAACGAAAACGATTTTGTGTAACATGTTTAAAATGAGGGCTTCTCATTTTCGATGGAAAAAAATAGTTCAAACTAGCGTAATAGATGGCGCTATCTGTAGATACGCTACCAAAAAATATGACCAAAATCTCAGACAATACCAAAACTTAACTAAAACAATATCGCTTCATCACATATATTATTTAGATGTACCTTGGTCAGCACAAATAATATTATTTCAAGTTCCTTGGAAAATAATGTTGACACGGCAATTGATATTGACAATTCACTTTCCTTTGAACTCCACTTTCAGAGCATGACAGAGCAAGAGCAATGCCATCGGTTACCTAGCAGATTAACATGGCCGTGAACACCATTTTATGTACACTTATAATATTTGCTAATTCATGAGAACTGCATGCCACCCAATATTGAAAACACTCTTTCTAGATGGTGCTTGATTAGAAAATTCGAAAGAGGAAGCAGATTAGAAAATCTAAAATACAGAAAGAAGGGCGACTACGTACATATGAATTGCGAATACTTGAACGCACCATTTATTGTCTTTCCAGCTTTGCATAATTTTCTTAAATTGTTCTGTTCTGTAATTAATTGATGTTAATTCTGGACTGAGGATAAGAAAGGTTCTGTTCTGTAATTAATTGATGTTAATTCTGGACTGAGGATAAGAAAGTTGGGATTTAAGAATTTTATTATGAAAAAAGCGGACCATGTAATTTATCATGCATGTACATAAAAAACTGTAATTTTTGGTAGAAAAGATTTTATTTAAAGCTGGCATCACTAGCGTAAAAAATTCTTTCTAGTATTTGACAGCTTTCAAAGCTCAAGGTATTTTTCTAGTTTTTCGTGAAAAAGTGAAATTAATGATGATTTATCGAATGAAATACTACTTTTGAATAAAAGAGGAACTGTCTCTCCATCTATGTTCCCGATTTTGTGTATATTTGTGTGAAGATTACTTAGATTTTTTAAGGTTACAAAGTGGCTGAAGAAGTGTTGTTATTTTCAGGCTAAATCATGGCCCCAAGGAAAAACAAAGTTGCAAAAGAGGAGGTCCAGGTGACTCTGGGTCCTCAGCACTTGATCGGCGAGACGGTGTTTGGTGTTGCTCACATCTTCGCCTCATTCAACGACACATTCGTCCATGTTACGGATTTGTCCGGTCGGGAAACCATTGCCCGTGTCACCGGTGGCATGAAGGTGAAGGCTGACCGTGATGAGGCTTCGCCCTACGCTGCTATGTTGGCTGCTCAGGTTTGTTTACTTCTGAATGAGGGTTTCCATTTCCAATAAACTCATAAGATACAATTTTTAAGGTTATGTTTACAGGCTGTTTTTAACTATAGTGGCCTGGGTCTCTTCAATGAAGATGATATCTCTTTAGTTATGATGCTAGGATCCTAAACCAATCTAAATTCAACTACTGGTCACTTAGAAATTTATTGATTGAAAGACAAAACAAAACACCGTTATTGGCTTGACACATCCATAATATTAATAAAGTATCTGATTTTATGGTGATGTTATTCTTGAAGGCATTTTATTCGCTTGAGTATTGAAAGCAATGCATTTTAACAAAACCAAATTGACCAAATAAACTTTACATAAAACAGCAAGTTGCTTGCTTCACCATTTGAGAAACAATCCTTTATTTGTATTGTGTAGACAAAATTGCTCTATAAAAGTTAAGCCATTGTATTTCTCAAATATATTGAACATGCTCTAAAACCTGACAAATACTGTTTATGATGACCTATTTTGTCTACTAATATATTATTATAAGATGTTTACTTTGGACATAAAATAAATATATTATTATTTATAATTCAGGATGTTGCCGAGAGGTGCAAGAACCTCGGTATCACAGCCCTCAACATCAAGCTCCGTGCCACTGGTGGCAACAAGACAAAGACCCCCGGACCCGGTGCCCAGTCTGCTCTCCGTGCCCTCGCTCGTTCCAGTATGAAGATTGGCCGCATTGAGGATGTCACCCCCGTGCCCTCAGACTCCACTCGCAGGAAGGGTGGCCGAAGGGGTCGCAGATTGTAATCTGTTAGTTTAAGTTCACTGTGGACTTGGAATAAAGGGTTTACAGTATTTTTAGTATTTAATTTCAGAGGCATCCCTTTCTGTCAACTATGAGGTTGAGATATAAATATTACTTTGCTAGGTGTTTAGCCAAGCCTTGTCTTAGTTCTATTGGCTTCTATACAACCAAAGTGAGACAACTGCTCATTATGAGTCCTATAAATATATTATCTCAGGTTCAGGTACGATCAAGGACATACTGTCAGGCTAGCACAACCAACCTAGAAAAGTTTTTCTACTGAAGAATAGAGCAAAACTAAATTTTTGCAAAGTCTAAAGATTTTTCTAGGGCTGGCAATCACGTTACCCTGGCAGGGTAGGCTGAAAATGTGTCATTTTCTTGTCTTCTCTGTGATGGGTTTTTTTTTTTAATCCTCACTGGATTATGAAACTCGAAAATGATAAACATAGTCCTCACCTCGCGATCAGTGTTGAAGCGGTGGAGATTATGAGCTATCATTATTGCAATTTCATAAATAAATTTCAATATTTACTTCTTGATTTGAATATTTTGCGTATCAAAACTTCCGTCGTTTAAACTACAACCTATGCTTCACCTATTATTGCGAAGTAGGGATTATGATTTTCATAATACCCATTGGTCAGACGAGTAGCGAGGATTATGAAACTAACCCTTGTTGGGCAATTACACTATACATGGTGCTTAAGAAACGGTTGCCACAGCAGCCTCCGTAGTGGATGGATATGTCACCTTGTCTGTCTACAAATGTCAAAACATGCATGACAGTGACTTATTTAGGCATATGCTAAGTAAAGGCCTATGGCTGTTTTCCACAGCGCAGCTATACTATTGTTTGGTGGATTTTTTACTCGCTGAGTGAAAAAACGAAAAAAAACCCTCTACACTATGCTAGGCAAATGAAGCAATCCTAATCAGTGATTTTTTCCTTTCACATCTTAGCTTCGTTGCAGAGATGTGTTACGTTGCTAAGCTACACATGTGTAGCCTTAGGCTGTCTTTACACCAGAGATGTGCTACGTTTTGACACATGCGTAGCTACGCATGTGTCAAACCCACTAATAGGCTTGCTAGGCTAGGCTTAATTTGCCTAGCCTCGCATAACTCAGCTATCCTATTGGTTTTTTCCTCCCTAGCTTCCTCGCACCACTGTGGTGGAAAGCCACCCTCAGACAGATCCATTACATCTGTAAACCACAGTATATCTGTCTGTGTTCTGTCTACGTAACTATTTTTGTTTAGAGGATTGCAAAATAATATACAACTTTGGGGAGAACATTGTATGTTGTTATTTATTGATATATTAGTTTCAATTATTTAAATATCTTGTAATATACATAATGACACTAATAAACACTTTACAATTTAGCTAAATAAAGCTTTAAAATGTTGAAGTAATAGTTAAGTTCTAATCTGTTAGGTACTTAGACAAAATTCATTTACAAATATGTATCTAAATATTGCACATAGAATTGGTGTAGTAAAAGTGGCTTTAATAATCGTTAAAAACATTCTTACACTAGTTTGTGAGGTTAAAATCCTTTATGAAGTTGCTTTTAATCAGACATTTATAAGCATTTCTGTTTCCATTGTTAATAATTTTATAATTTTAAATCTATAATTACATGAAATGGTTTACGGACACAGAAACATTTGTGATCGAGATAATGAGCATCTTTCAAAATCTGCTCAGTTTAAGGCGATATAATATGAGATCAATAAAATACATTCACATCATTAGCACAAGCCTGAAACTGCTCCTTGAGCCCCTAATGCACCTAAATATTAAATACACTTCATAATTTACACATCAAAACATCAAAAAACAAATTCTACATGCATAGAACAACACATTATGCCTTTAAAACACACTAATTTCGATAAAATCAGTCAACATATTTGTAGGTGAATAAAAATATAAATCTGTAATAAAAATTTAAATATATAACAAAAACTATGTTACGTTACGTTAAACCTCACGCCATTAAACATACTGTTTAAATAATTACTTTAACTACTATTAATTAGTTTTCCAACAACCTTCTGTATCTCCATTAAGATACCCTATGGCCTATGCTATAAAAGGATACTTTTTTAATGGCATAAAAGGCGATCACCGTTGCACCCCTTCTATTTATTTGTTACCACAGTCGCAATATTTAGTTACTGAACCAGAAACAATTATACTTGAATCTGATAAATTCAATGACTTCCTGACTGGTGCCTACACAAGATTTATCACACTTGTCAACGTAAACGTTTTCAAAATTTTTAGTAATTTTAGAACAAAATTATGTAAACTCTACAGTACTGTCGGTAAACGTCCAACGGCCCACGAGCACTCTTCCACAAGCCACGAACTAGTAGGCCTAGGCCTTCGAGGCGGGTGCGGGTGCGGGTGCGGGCGCGGGCGCGGGCCGGGCGCGCGGCTTGCGCTACAAACCCGTTTTCAGCCTGATCTTCTTGAGGTGCGAAGGCGAAGGGTTGGGGAAAGGCCTTCGCTTGCCCGAGAGCGAGAGTGCGTCCTGATGGGCGCCGGTCTGCGCGCCCAGCGCCGTGCCCCCCGACACGTCCTCCCAGGTGCCGCCCATCATGTCCTCGGACGACGAGCTCGGCACGGCGCGGCACCGGGTGCTGGAGCGCGCAGGCCCGCGGCTGGATCTGGCGAAGCTCCGCTTGCTGAGCTTGGCGGAGAGCGCGCGCGAGGGGCTCTCCGTGTCCTCGACGGAGCGTCTGCTCGCCTTCGCCTTCACGACGCCGACTTGGGGCTTGGTCGTGTTCGGTTTGCGGATGGCGAGTATATTCCTGCGCTTCGTGGACAGTGTCTTTGGCTTGGGCTCGTTTTCGGTGAGATATCTGGTGCGGGAAGTCGACTTGGCGGGTTCGTTTTTCTTGGCGAACTTCATGTTGGCGATGTCGTGCGCGGCGGGCGGGCTGCGCGTGCGCACGGGCTTGGCGCCGAGGTACGCGTTCTCCTTGCGCTCGTCGGGCACCTTGGCCTTGGAGCGCGCGTACAGCGGCGCGCGGATCGGTGAGCTCGTCTTCGGCCGCAGCCGGGACATTGTGACCTGAAAGAAATACCACCAATTACAATACAAAAGAGCGAAGTCTTTAGTGATGGGAGTAATTGATAGTGAATCTGTGAATCTAACGTACACCTCGCTCCCAGTTTTAGTAGGTACTACATTTAAAGGTTGGTTATTTTTTAATTTGGACAACACGATTCACGCAACAATTGTTCTTACCCTGACTACTAATTAGCCCTTAAATAGGGACTGTTGTTTTGATCTGTTAACTGAAAATTAAAATACCAATGTTACAAAAACAAAATTTAAGAAAAAACAACAGGAAAATTAATATAATTATATTTATACAAAAGGGAATAGGTTAGTAGAATTAAATTATTAATTATTCGGTAATGGTTAAATACTATAAAGTAAAATTAAGCAGTAAAATATAATCCAGTTTCGATCCAGTCCAGTCTTAATAATACTAATGGTCATTATGTTGATGTCGTGCTTTGAATTTATAATATTAGTTATTAATTTAGTTATAATGGTTGCGATAATGTTCTAATACAAAACAAATATTAGTATAAGTAGCTATATGTTAACTAGCAAGCACGTACACATCAAATTGTATTATGATGTTTTTCTGGTTCCATTAAAGTTACTTAATATAATAAATCTTTATTTCAGGCATCAATACAAAGACAAGATGTTAAAACTTAATTCTACGACACATAAATTATACCTTTGTGATTAACATACATAATAATATAATCACTATACATAATTATTGATTTAAATGGGTATTTATCGAGTATGCACCTTTTTTATTTGTTATCCCGACGGCAGACTTCTGCCCGCGACAACGACTATTGCAACAGTCGAATTTATAAAAACCGAGTGTAATAATAAAAACGGTACATACGAGATAAATACCCGTTTAAATCAGTAATTATGTATTAGATTAGATAATTGATTATTGCACTAATATACATAGGCGAACTTAATGCTAATTAGCATTTTCTTCCAGCTAATCTTTGTGCAGTGTGAGAAAATAAAAAGGTAAACAATCTTTAGCTTAGATACCATGAAATAAACTTACAAAAATTAAAATATTATTATTAATTTTTGTAAGTTTGTTTTATGGTTTATTTTATAAACGAAATACATGGATTGATTAGATTAGATAGGTAGGTGGTGGCAGGTGGTAAGTGGTAGGATCACGAACCTGCGGTCTCACAGTCCTGGTGTGCGCGCGCAGCCAGTCCCTGACGGCGGTGAGGGTGCGGTGCTCGGAGTACGGGATGCGGGAGTTGGGGTGCTGCCCCGTCAGGTCGAGGATGGACGCGCCGAGCGAACGACCCACCTGAACGGTATATCACACTAATATTATATATGTATATTTATTTATTTTATTTATTTATTATATATGTGAAAGTTTGGATGTTTGTTTGTTTGATATTCAATCACGTCGTAATGGCTGAACCGATAACGATGAAATTTATTATGTACGTAGATTAAAACCTGGATTAACACATAGCCTAGTTTTTATCCCATAAATCAGCCCCCCCCCCCTGTTTGAACCTTACGTAATTAAAGGACGACCCCTTGCTATCATTAATAACTATGGGCAATAAGTCGATGGAACGACCGCGACCCTCCTGCACTAAACTCGTGGAAATCGAATAGGTCAGATTTGACAGATGTCAAAATACTAGCAACGAACAATAGAAGCAATAATACAACATCGGAATATCGTCCCGTCGAAATATTGATCCAAGATTACCTAACTTTTGTTTTTGAGTGCATCCGCTGTCTGTTAGGTTACATCTTTTATACTACTCAACGGATTTTAATGTAGTTTTCAGCAATAGATAGAGTGATTCAAGAGGAAGGTATAACTATCTTCCGCCAGCGACTTCGCACGCGTTGTTTGTTCACAAAAAGTACTATGTGTTAATCCAGGTTATAATCTACGTACATACCGATTTAAAAGTAACTCTGTCTCTCTGTCTGTTTGTTACCTTTTCATGGCTTAACGGCTCGACCGATTTCGATGGAATTTAGTACTTAAACACCTAGATAAGATTATGAATGGACTTGATACATATGATACACTTTACGCGACTGCACAGAATGAGGGTAATGGTTTATTGACAAACCACGCGTGCGAAGCCGCGGGCGGAAGCTATTTAAATATAATGTGAAATATGGTGCATATTAATGATACTTATTGTTATAGTGTATGGGTAACATAATAATTATTTAGGATTGTGTTTGATTTTTCGATTTATTCTGCAGACGTTCGTACAAAGTTATCACGGAATGCAAAATGATAGATATCAAATCGGATCTTTTAGATTTTCTTTAGTGTAGTAACATGAGCGCCAAAGAAACGTTTACCTATCTCAATGGAAGAATAAATAAATAATGCTGGGCTTTTCACACAACACCATCTAGCCCCAAACTAAGCAAAGCTTGTACCATGGGAACCAGATAACTGATAGAATACTAACATACTTCGTTTTTGTAAATACATACTTATAATTTACATAGAAAACCAAATATCTGTAGATCATTTGTTCCGCAGCGGGAATCGAACCCGCTACCTCCTTAGTCCCAACCAGCTATTCGCCTATTGCGCCACTTCCGTAATGATAAACTTTTCTAGGGCGATTATGTTATCTCGGCTGTATATTAAATGAGATATCTCAAATATCTTGTAAATCGGATAGCAGTGGCCTAAGTAGGGTGTGAGTATTTAATTATTTATACAAGAGGAGGACTTAACGTTATATAGCATTTTCTACCAGTCACCCGTGATGTACCTATTTCCAGAGAAAGAATCCTTTTTATTTTTAGATGACGTTAAGCTGGATAGAGTTTTATATGCAAAGTTGAAACCCCCCCCCCCCCCCCGACTAACGCGAATTCGACTTACACGGTTATCGCTTGTACCTACCGTGTAAGTCCGGACTATTACTGTACATACAAACAAACATATATTATATACCTCAAGAACATCGGGGTCTACTCTGTCCCTTTAAAAAATCCTTATAAATAGCATTTTCGGTTCACAATAGCTAGCTCGGATTTATATTAAAATAAAATATAGTCTATAGGACTCAGGAATATTGTAGCATTCTATTAGTGCAAGAGTTTTAAGAATACCCCCTAAAAACATATAGACTTACAAACAACAAACTTTACCTCTATATAATATTATATATTAGATTTCAATACATTTTGGTGCTTGTAAAGCAGCTGTGTTTCTATCATCTGGAGATTTTTGAAGAAATAGTATAAAAAGCGTTCTAAATACAATGTATCAACTACTCTATACAAATACTTGTAAGGTATACAAATATCTACATGGCAGATAATGAAATTCCTTATCTACATTATGTATGCATGTATTTACATGATGAGAGTTCATGACAAACCTTCATAGGATTTATGTCTTCAAAAACCTCCAGATTCTTTGCCCGACAGTGGCTCATTCTTACCTGAAATGTTTCATTCACTTCAAATTCTGACTTCGGTATGATGGGAGCCGCCACAGAGTATAGAAAGTACAAAAAGCTGGCTTAGAACTTAGAACCTCTCATTCTAATTGACTCGTGACTGCTATGGGGAATGAGGGGTTTTCATGGGCATGCTTTCTCTTTATGTACACACATATTTGATGATACACAGTACACAGAAAGGGTACCACACAAATCTGGAATGGGTTTACCTCTTCGAATATATGCGGTGTGTACTTGGGGGGCTGCGGCGCGGCGGGCGGCGGCAGTAGCGCGGGCGGCGGCGCTTCGCGCGCGGGCGGCGGCAGCAAGTTGACGAGCCGGCCCGTGTTGTAGTTGCACTCGAGCGTGTAGGAGCGCACTAGCCCCGTCGCCTTCAGCACGGCGACGCGCCCCGAGCCCTCGCGCGACATCCCGTCGCGCCGGTCCCTGACGAATATACACAATTATACAGTGTGCTTTACACGCCAAAACCTTTTTAAAATTGCTTCCATAGTGGGAGGCAATTCAAAGAACGAATGATAACATAATCGGGGGATGTTGTTTGGTGTTGCAGCTACATATCTATCATCTCCATCCAAAATTTAATTACACTACTGGATAGCTAATGGATCAAAAAATTTGTTACGCTAAGTGAGGACTGTGACGCATCGCGCGCGGTGACCATCGCCGTTGCTATGACAACCCGTCATAGCAACGGCGATGGTCTTATTAGATACCAAAAGCTATCACAAGTGGCCATTTTGCGACGATACCATTGATTGACACAGTGAAGCGATTGGTTTAGTAAAATTACCAATACCCAAGATAGTTTTTCTGTATCCAGTATAGTTTAAAAAATTGCCTGTCTCTATCCTGGTCATAATCTAACTATACCAAATTTCATCAAAATCGGTCCAGCCGTCGTGAAGACGTACCAGACATAGAGACAAAGTTACTTTCGAATATAATATTATCGAAATAATCAGTTACATCAAATAATTGTCTACGCTTAGTTTTAGATTTGAGGTTATAAAATATTCCGTCATCATTACTGTGTTGAATAAAATGGTTCATCGTTGGCTGTCGCCTGATAAACATTGTTCTATTTTATACTAGCTGATTCGCCCGCGGCTTCAGGTGATTTTTTCAATAAAACATTACTCTCATTTTGCGCAGCTGGCTAAAAAGTAGCCTATGCCCTTTTCCAGGATATAATCTATCTCCTTGCAAAATTTCATTACGATCCGTTTAGTCGTGTAAAGGTAACAAAAAAACTAACAACATATAAACTTTCCTCTTGAATCACTCTATCTATTGCTGAAAACTGAATTAAAGTCCGTTGAGTAGTTTAAAAGATGTAAGGGAACAGACAGCGGAAGCGACTTCATGTTATACTATATGAAGATATAGATATATTTTATGTATCGATGTGAAATAGTAAAGGGTAGTAACTACAGTAAGTATAAGGGCAGAGTACTAACTTGAGGTACATGTTCCTCTCGGTGAAGTTGCAGGACGCGAAGTGGAAGTGCAGGTTGTTGAGCGACATGATGCGCGGCAGCAGCATGCACTCCACGCAGCTGTCGGAGTCCTCAAAGTGATTGCCGTACATGAAGATGCCTGCACATATACAATACAACACCAATTATACTACAATTCATTATTAAAAACTAACTTCCACCCGCTATACCGTTTGTCAATAAATAACTTGACACCCCATTTTTATCCCATGGGGTTTGATTTATTGAATAATAAGTAGCCTATGTGTTAATCCAGGTTATAAATCTACGTACATACCAAATTTCATCGAAATCGGTTCAGCCGTTACGACGTGATTGAGTAACAAACATCCAAACTTTCGCATTTTTTATAATATTATAGTGTGATACGGAATTTATCACGAGTGAGTGCGATCCACTCCGAACTGTACGAGGCGAGACGTAGTTCAGAGCGGAACCCACTTACCCTGATGAAGGTCCACGAATTGAACCGAAACATTGTCGGTCAAAACACCGATAAAACCGTACGTGATAAATCCCGTTTATATTATAATGATTGAACTGAATCACAAAAGTTTTCTAAGTACTGTACTACAACTATTAACTATTAAGTTTTAGTAGCAGTAAGTAGAATTCTTTATAAAAGGGCTCGCCGGTGAAAAAAAAGCAAAATGTATTTATGCATCAAAATTACAAGGATCACTTTGAAACGTCAATTTTACTGCCTGTTCCATCGCGACCAAGCCAGGAAAGAAAGGCAAGAAACAAGGCTGGTTGTTTTTTTAATGATCCTTTTAGAATAAATAACAATACAGAAAATAAATTACGTCTAAATTGCAACATTTTTGACCGAGTTGGAGCAATTTCAATCCCAAGCTTCTCTATGATTTAAATAATCCGATATGTTATAGTAGGCTTTATTATAAAGATTTTATTTAATTACGTTTATAAATTTGTTAATTGTCAATTTTAGTACATCACTTCGGAATTTGTTATAAAAGCGTACACCTTGCCCTATAAACGATTTACTAACTTTATGAAGTCTACAAGTGGCAACAGCGAGTTTATCTTTATTTTTAGTAATACAACTACGATTATCGCAATTTTTCTTAAACAAATTATTATTCTTGTGAACATACATCAAATTTTCATAGATGTGTTGACAAGGGAATGTCATAATATTTATTTCTTTAAACTTACGGTGTAATGATTCTCTGGGGGCTCGTATTATAAATTGCACGAAGTACTCCCCTCATATTTAGTAGTAGGAATGTAGGAAGTGCTACTATATTTTAATTAATTTAAAGTTTGACTTACCTTTCTTAGAGGCATGACCGTGTAGGTCTATGTACAGATAGAGGCCGGACTCTGGTTCCTTGGTGACGGGAGGGCGCGGGGGCGGCGGTGCGGGGGCGGCCCCCTTCTTGCGGGGTAGTCGCGGCATCGGGGATTTGGGCTTCTCTTCCTTGGTGGACGGGGGCTGGAATAATAATACATACTACAGTAGACGGCAACGGGCAAAGCTTTTTATTAAATAAATGCACATAGCATATTATTAAAAGATTTTAGCTAGCAATGTTTGTTTGTTAGTTTGTTTAAGTCAAATCTTGCGAGCTGAATTAGAACCACCTCTTATCCTATGGAGTTGGAATTTGACATGTAACATTCGATGACAATACATTTTTATTGTAAGCATGATCTGATTGTACACCCTGGATTGGCTTGAGACGAAGGAACTCCTTAATAGTCAAGAGCACATACACGAAATTTTGTATACGCATAGAGAACTTATATAAAAGCTTGATATTTAAAAATATTTTTTTACTATGATTTATTTTACTATTCACGATTTACACTATGTCTATTTATTGTATTTGTAAATAGGAATGAATCGACTTATTTTAATTTTATTAATTATTATTTAATGATATGTATAATTTTTTACGTTGTTAGCTAGAAGTGCATGCCGTTTTATTTGACTATTAAAATTTAATTAATTTATGCGCTCAGCTTGAAATATTAATGCATGCAGTCTGTCATCTTTAATTATAGTAGCACTAAGCTTTACCATTTGTACATGTAACCGCTAAATATTGTCAGTGTATGCTATGTTAATGACTCCCATTAATAAAAAAAAATATTTAATATATTATGCTCAAGGTTCGGCAATATACGATGGAGCGGAGCATTCTCGGATTCAAGCGTATTGACCGCATACGCAACACCGAGCTGCGCTCTCAAACATAAATCGGGCACACACTGGGCTGGTCATTTATGCCGTATGTCGGGTGATCAGTGGGCTAATCTCACCACTAAGTGGAACCCACACGCAGCCCGAACACGACGCGGCAACAAAAAAAAATGGAGTGACAAGCGGACTGGACCATCTTAACGTCTAAAAGAAGTGTCTGGAAAGAATGGGGGGGAGGCTTTTGCCCAGCAATGGGACACAGTGCATACCCATCATCATAATTAGTACTCTGAGCCTCAAAACACAAGCTTATTCTTTAAGCTTAGCTTGAGGCTTTCTGTAAGCAATGTATGTAACATCAAACTTGTGAATTAGCATTGTAACTGAAACAGCATTGTCAGAGACCTGTAAATCTTTCTGACATAAATGATTTGATTTGATCATGTCGTCTCAGTGGTTGGTGTAGTGGGTGCGCAGGTGTGTACTCACGGCCAAGTCGTCTCCAGCGGCGCCGGCGAGCTGTCTCCCGTCGCCGCTGTCTCCGCAAGACACGCCCGCGCTCGTGCTCGAGATTGTATCTTGCATTTTCTGAAAACAAAAACATTACACTAACGGTTCTCGAGTGGAGACCACGCACTGGAAAGCGCAGCGTACGACGGCCTACTACGATCGGGCTACTAGATGGGAAAACGACTTGATAAAGGTTGCTGGGAGCCGTTGGGTGCAAGCCGCAAGGATCGCTTGCTCTGGAAATCTATGGAGGAAGCATATGTTCAGCAGTAAACATCCTTTGGCTGATATGATGATGGATATTCGAGTATGCAAGTTTCTTTAAAAAAAATTCTCGAGTCATAATATTTGAATTTATATTATTATAGTACGGATTTATTATAAAAGCTTTAAATGGTTAGGTTATGCAAATATGTAGCATAACCTAACCATTTAAAACTCTTCTATTAAAAACCAATAACAATTTGTAATCTATATTGCCTTTAAATCTCGAGGTTTTGACCTGTCAAATAATTTTATTATATGGTATGACGAGCGATATAACATAAAATATGCAATAGTACTATCGCGTATGAGTTGTGTGTATTTAGTTATATATTATTTGTTAATTTAAGTGTGGTATACAATAAAGCGCTTTCCATTCTATTCTATTCTACCGTCAAGTGTGTGACGCGTTTAAGGCTGCAGTTCATAAATTTATTAAACTTTTTACAGTACCTTTTTAAAAAAAAAAAAAAAAAGGTACTGTAAAAAGTTTAACCGTCAAGTGTGTGACGCGTTTAAGGCTGCAGTTCATAAATTTATTAAACTTTTTACAGTACCTACAGATTATATTTCCTGCGTTATTTTAGTTTAAATTTCAATGCAATCGTCTCAAATGACTTATGAAAATGCTGAAGGAGGATAGAGTTATTGATTTTATCTACTTACAATTTCTTCGTTCAGCTCCGAAACGACGTATCTTTTAAAACAGTTGGTACAGAAAAACACGTTTTCGCCTTTGCCGGGAACTTCCGCGTCTTGATGCTGAAGCAAAAGGTAAGCAAAGCTTAATATACATTTACATATATTTTAGTAGGGTGAGATCGTGATAGATGGCACAAACTTGAGGAGGCCCGTACCCAGTAGTGGGTGAAGTTGGACGATGATAATTATTTTTTCCTCAAAGACCCACCCAAGAAAACTAAGTTTTAATCATATAAATTAATGTCTTTGATCAGTGTGTGTTACCAGTGATGACATCACAGAAACGTGGTCTTCATTATGGGCTTCATCGCTAGGTCGCGCGTGCTATAGAGGGCTATGCTTGGAATTTCTTTACCTACGAGATCGAATCACAAATGAGATGCGTAAACAAATCAAAGTCACCGACACAGAGGATTAGCTGAAGTGGCATCGGGCGGGGCACATAACACGAAGACGGCCGTTGGGGCAGAAAGGTTCTCAAGTAAAAACCACGCATTAGCAAGGGCAGCGTAGGACGGCCTTTACTACTTGGAACGACATGATAAAGGTCGCTGGGAGCCGTTGGGTGTAGACCGCACAAGATCGGTCGCTCTGGACATCTATGGGGGAAGCCTATGTCCACATGCACGCACTCACGAAATCACCTTATACGGATATTTTATACTTAAAATGAGGTTTCAACTCTAGTTAAGCTGTTTTAAACACAAGTTAATTAGTGGTTCGCTCCAAACTGAGATCTCGCGAGTCTCCAAAAACACAAAAAAATATTCTTAGGACGACTCGCGCAACGATGCCTAAACGTATTTAGCGGCTAAATATGATTAAAGGAGTTGTCAAATCATACAAATATGTAAAATTTAAAAATGTTTAGTCGCTAAATATGTCTAGGGATCGTTGTGCAAGCCGTCCTTAATCTTTGACTAATAAAATAGTGCCACGAAAGGACAACCATATTACTTGACCTACAGTTTCATTCAAATTACAGGTAACGGGAGTTCATATTAATTGATTACACTTTTTTGGGGTACAAAATGGCTAATAACTCAAAAACTACAAAAATTAAACTAAAAATAAAAACAGAGTTGAAATGTACTAATGAAAATCTTTCATTTGACGTCCTACTTGACCTAATAGTCTCATTTTCATTTTTTTTACCCCTCTCGAACTCCAATTTCTCAACAACCCCCCAACATTTTTAACTCATTTAGTCACACCAAAATTGTGTCATCACTAATTACCTATGTATCAAACTTCACGATGATCGGATACGAGGCATGCCTTTTAAGTTTTGTCGTTTGAAGAAAAAAACACATCTAGAACCTTATAGTACTTTTTATTGTTTTTCAAAGTATTCACAACGTAGCTTAAAATACTTTTCCATTCGCTCAAACCAGTTATTATAACATTTATTCCACTCTAAAGTGGGGTGTTCAAAATGGCTGTCTTGAAAGCGTCGACTGCTTCTTCACCGGACTGGAACCTTTGACCACGAAGACTTTTCTTAATTTTAGGAAATGTAAAGAAATCGTTAGGGCTTAGGTCAGGACTGTATGGAGGATGGTCAAGAATTTCTACTTTTTCCTGCTTCAAATACTCAATCGTTTGACGAGTGCTGTGTGAGCTTGCGTTGTCGTGGTGCAGGATGATGCGTCGCTTTGAGTTAGATTTTCGAAGTTCGGCGATGACTTGTGGTAAACAAACTGTAGTATACCACTCTGCGTTAACCGTTCTACGATCTTCAAGTGCAATAGTCGCAACATGGCCGGTTTTTCCAACGAACGTGGCCACCATCTTCTTTGAAGTGCTTCGAGAACGAACAACTTTAGTCGGCTTTGGCTCGTCTTGAAAGACCCAGATTGTAGATTGTTGTTTGGAATCAGGATCGTAGGCATAGATCCAAGATTCGTCACCACTTATGATGTCGTAGACGTGATTTGACTCCCCTCGGTTGAACCTTTGCAGAGTTTTCTTACACCATCTGACGCGGGCCGCCTTGTGATCGTCGGAAAGCAGATGCGGTATCCAACGGCAAACTAGCTTTCTCACACCAAGCGCTTCATGCAAGATCTTCTGAATGGTTGTCCCTGAGATGCCTAATAGAGCCTCTATCTCTCGATACGTCACATGACGATCTTCGAGAATTAGTTGTCTCACAGCAATGATGTTATCTTCAGTGAAGGCGGATTTTGGGCGTCCTTCGCGAAATCTGTCACTAACACTAGTATGTCCACGCTGGAATTCTAAATACCAGCGTTCGACAGTCCGCAGACATGGGGCTACATCACTGAACACAGATGTTAGCTCTTCTAAACACTGAAGCCGTGTCAGGCCTCTTCTAAAGTTGTAGAAAATTATTGCACGAACATTTTCCTTAGAAAGATTCATTTTCGTACGTGACCTGACAGATTCAAATCGAAACTGTGACTAAACAATAGCATTAATCCTAATACTTTCAACTGTTTTGAGATTCAAAATGTAAACACATTCGAATATAGAACAGTTCCAAATTCAAAATTGCCGGAAAATATGGAAACGACAGAACTTAAAAGGCATGCCTCGTAAACGCTTCGAAAGTTATCCTCGGACAAACAAACAAACATACATACATACATACAACGCCGATTTGCCCAAGTTGCCCAACATTTGTATTGTATTTGTATGTTTAGCAGTGGACGTCCTATGGTTGATATGAGGTTATGATGATGTACCTTTCGTTCTTGCTCAATAATCTGTAGCCTCTGTTGTTCCCTATACTCCTCTATTGAGTGGTAGGTGGGACTTTTTGAATGGATCTGGGGAAATTTTCAATGGATCTTTGATTTAAATCAGAAATATGTATAAAACAACTGTGGCGCCTTTCTACCAGGATGTGCTACGTTGCTAAGTATGGATCTATGTCAAACCCACCAATAGCATCACTTTATTTTCATAGATTAGCTTAGCTTTGGTGGAAAGGGGTTCAACGAAGTTTTTTACATACTTTTTTTAAAAGGGAAGCCAGCTAACTTAGCTGGCGTTAGACATCTTTATTGCTACACCACTTAACATAACTTTAGTGGAAATAGACACATATCTATCAAATCAAATCAAATCTTTTTATTATAAATAAAACATGGGAACAAAGAAGAGAGAGTTCTCGGTCTTCTGTTTTAGTTTAAAAACTGTATTATAGAAGACTAAAAAACATCATATTAATAGTTGACCGCAGATTATTCACACTGTCGCGAGAACTCGTTTCAAGCTCAACTCACTTCTCGTTAATCGTCGGCAGTAGGAAGTGTCTAAAGCTGGACATATAAAAACATTTAAGTTTTTTTTTGAGAGCGCTGTGTTATTAGTTCGGTATTATAAAAAATAAGTTATACTCGACCTAATCCGCCGGCGGCGCACTGGCAACTGAGCGCGAATTGATAAATTGGAGCCGTACTTCCCCGGTAAGTTGTTAGACTAACCGTAGCTGCGCTATAGCCGGGCACCATGTTGGTGATGCCGGGCATCGTGTCCTCCAGCTTGTTGACAGCCGCGCGGCAGATGGAACACCACCCGATACGGACGTTTGTTGCGCGGGAATCCTTCTTGCCTATCGAGCTGTCCCTGTCAACAAAGCGTATTGTATATTTACTTGAAGACCCAGCGGTAAAACAAGACCAGCTCGACCAATGAAAAGATGGATTGATGATATCACAGAAATCGTTGGGAAACAGTGGATGACAACAGCAAAAGATTGAGAGACATGCAGCAAACTGGAGGAGACCTATACCTAATCACACTAATATTATAAATTGAAAGTTTGAATGTTTGTTTGTTACTCCATCACGTCGTAACGGCTGAACCGATTTCGATAAAATTTTGTGTGTTCATAGATTACGACCTGGATTCACACACAGACTACTTTATATTGACAAACAATGCGTGCGAAGCCACTGGCGGAAGCTAGTGATTAATATATTAAGGGTGACTTGCGCAATGACGTCTAAATATGATTTATGGAATTATCAAATAATACAAATATATAAAATTTAAAAATGTTTAGTCACTAAAAACGCTTAGGGATCGTTGTGCAAGCCGACCTAAAACTTTAAAAATGTGACTAAATGATAAGGAAATAAAGAAGACATTATATTATATTCACTTTGGTCCTAGGTTTATTTTGGTTTACAAACATTGAGATTTCAATAGTAACGCACGTTGATGGCATAACACGATTTTGACGGGATTCTATTGGCTGAATTTACTCATTACCTCTACTCTCAGCTTCGGTGGAAACCGGCCCTTATTCTCGGAATACATCGTGTCTTGTCTTTCCCGTTGACGAGAACTTTTGAATACGATCGAAAAGATCAAACAATAAATTTTAAAACTGAATTGTTACTAAAATCCTGCTCCGTTACTTCAAGGAGCTCGGATGGCTGGGGTCAGGTTAGAAGGGGGGTAATGCACAATACACCCCAATGCGGGAAAAGTCATAGGAGTGATTAGTAAGATTGGTGTAGTTTTTGTTATAACTCACCCTACAACAGAGGATGTTGAGTCCATGAGCAGGCTGATGCTGTTCTTGAGGGTGTCCCGGAGCGGGCGCAGCGGGTTGCCACCCTGCAGGTTGGACTCCTGGCTCGTACTGAGGTGCACGGTGGAGCCGAGGCAGGCGCGCAGCACGGCGTCGTTCAGCAACGACGTGCTCTCTTGCAGGTTGGTCGCGGATGCCTTGGAAGATGTGTCGCTTTGGGATGCCATCTCTTGGAGCTTCATGTCGTATACCTATGAGTAAGTTTGGGTTGAAAAAATGAAAAATGTATTGATTGCTACATAAACAACTTAATAGGTACATAGTTACTCATTCTTTAAACATTACGAAAACGGGTTTATGCAGATACGATTATCAGATTTATTTAACTAACGATCCCAGGCAAACCCTGTATCGCGGGGACCTGAATACGATTAACAAATTAATATTTATTTTCACACCACCTGCTCAACAATGTCAAATTATAAGTCATGTATACCTCACCGAAAGCAGGTGATTAAATTCCTACGGCTGAGCCCAAGATAAAATTGTGCTGAATTTCATGCCCTCGCGGGCATAATGTGATTTAAATTTAGAACCGCATCTGTATTAAAATTTGAACTAAAGAGACCCACACGATAAGAACTTATTCGTAAATTGAACTAACCTCTGCATAAAATGCACCAACCTAGATTTGGTTTTTATTGTCTCGCAGAAAGTGTGAAAAGTAGAGTAATCTCCTCGCGGATAAAGCTGTCTGCATCTTGGGCATGCTTGTATCCCTCTCTGCACTCAGGATTCTAGTAACTCCCTCACTCCGCTCGTGAGTTAACTCTAGAACCCTTCGTTACTTTCGGGATTCAATATAGCGCCCGTGACGCAAGACACTGACTGCTCTATCCCTTCGTTTAATAATCTACTATTATGACCTCAGTCGACGGCGTTAAAAACATACAGATCGAGTTACTTTCAAGTTATAATATTAGTATGGATCAATAAAATAATAACCTTGCTAACGGTTACATTAATCCCCATGATGTACAGACAGCATCACTAACTGTTGCCTGCATGTTTAAAGATTGAAATAAAAACTTGCAGAAGAATTATCAACAAAAAGTTTTTATTATAAGTCGTGTTTAGATAAAATCTATATTTTAATAAACAAACTTTTTGGAAATTATTTTTCTACATTTTTTTATTTCAATCTTTGAGCATGCAGGGGGTTACCAGTTAGCAACGCTGTCTGTACATCCTCGGATCTTTTACTCAGTAAGCAAATCCATAAAGATATCCCACAAGAGGGTAGTCAGAGGCAAGTCCAAATATTAAGTATGATACATGCCCACTTTTTATATAGAAGTTAAGCATTCGCGTGAAAATATCAGCGCCCCATTTTAATCTATTAAAGAACGATTCGCGTGATTACAATGATTCCCAGCACAGTTACCAAGCGATAACAAATTTCACGGTGTTTTAGCTTCGCAATAAAGTTGGAACGTAGCGTAGGCGTAACTGCACTACTAATAACATCCTCGGATCTAGGGGGGGGGGGGGTAAACCGAAGCACCTGCCCCGGGCGGCAACATCAAGGAGCGCGGGGCAAGGGGTTTCAAAAAGCGCTTGGCATCCTGCACACGTCGATACTTAGTTCGCATGGGTGTTCATTTGATTTGGAACGCATCAAACTCAAATTGGAGGAGAGGGCGCCAAATCAAGTTTCTGCCCCGGAGAGGTAAAATTCTAGATCCGGGCCTGACTAATAAAGCAGGCTTTAGATAACGCTCCGCGGTTTATTGAGCGGAAGCGGTTCACTGGGGAATTTGTTACGCTACTTTATTGAAGCTTGTTACAGAATTTATCGAAAGCAATTTAATTGAATATTTTATGATTCAGAAATTCATCGAAATATTGAATGCAAATGCAATTTGAATAGTTTTTTATTTCCTGTTTTAGGGGAAATGGCAAAAATTGGTCGCATCAGAAAGTAATACACTTTTTAATGGATTGAGACATAGGCTACTTTTTATTCACAAACCACGAATACGAAGCCGCGAACGGAAGCTTAGATAACAAAGAAAAACTTATAATAGAGAACAATAGGGATACAACCTGTTTTGTTATGTACGACATTAATTTAAAATACACATACGGAGTTGTATTAACTGATTTTAGAAGTGGGTTTAATACCGGTAGCTTGAATATTTATCCAGTAATCGCTACATTTCCAATAAACCATTTTTAACGTAAATCGGCGGCGCCTTTGCGACGATGTTGCTTAGTTAGCTTAACAGGTACTGACATGATGAATGAATATGATTTGTTTACCTATTTTATACAGGCTGTTTCATTGACATTAAGGTTGTTTGAAATTTAAAGTTTTCTATGGTAATTGATTTGAAAAAAAAAACGTATTTTACAACAATAGCCCTACCCGTGTATTAATTTAATGTCGTTCATAACAAAACACGTAGTAACTTACATGATGAATGAATATGATTTGTTTACCTATTTTATACAGACTGTTTCATTGATATTTTAGTACTTGATATTAATGTTGTTTGAAAATTTTAAATTTTCTATCTTAATTAATTTGAACAAAACCTATTTTACAACAATAGTCATTGTTTTCATTTAATGGCGTTCATAACCAAACACGTAGTACATATAGCGTGTGGTTCCATATACGTGGTGAGGGTTCCATTCCACCTCGGTGCAATTATTTACATGATATGCAAATATTTTCTGGCTTGTGTGTATAAATTGATTATTATTTATTTATTTATGAATGTGTATACCTGTTCCGCCAATATCGCCTCTTCACCGCTGACAGTCCGCGACTCCTTGGTTTCAGAGGGGTTTGAGGGCTGCTTGATGCTCGTGGAAGACTTGTTGGCGCCGGACTTCCCTGACTTCTCTTTTTTGTACACGTCGCCTTTGTACGAATTAGAACCTTTCTTCTTCTTTGTGTCTAGTAACTGTGGGAAAGAAATCATCACACTTCACACTAATCCCATTAATATTATAAACGAGAGAGTTTGTATGGATGTTTGTTACTCTTTCACGCAAAAACTACTGAATGGATTTTAATGAAGTTTGGTACGTACGTAGATTATAACGTGGAATAACACATATGCTACTTTTTGTTGACAAACAACGCGTGCGAAGCTGCGGGCGGCAGCTCGTATATTATGAGTAATATTTTTTTATTTATCGAAAGTGATATTTAGTTGATGTTGCTAATTCAGGTTTGACTCATTCTTACATAAATTATCAATTTCTCGTTTAGGCAAGACAGGCTTACAATGTAAAACGGATAATTACCTCAGCAGTCTCGCTAATATTCTGAATGCTCCGTGATGTGAAACTCTTGCTATCATCGTATAAATCCTCTTTTTCACAGCCGAAATGGTAGTATCTGAAAAATACGTATTTAAATGAGATCACCTGGCGGATTTTGTAAAACGTCAGAAAGTGGTCGAATTGGAAACATAAATTTTAGGCGGATTCGATGTTATTTTGTAAACAAGTTCACTCCCCTCGTAGCTACACGGCTAATCATATTGAAACGATGATTTAAGATGAAAAACGAACGATTTACGTATAACGTATGTTTATTATTTTCATGTAATTTTTCACATGCTACTCGTGAAATTTTCCATCCCTAATTCAGATAGAGCCAGTTCATGTTAATTTCTCTGGTCCGCTCTATAATGGCACCTGGCGACCCTGTCTTGGTTCAAGAAGCGGATCATACTGAGTCAACAACTAAAAATCTCACCTTATCAACGCTCTCGAAGCATAAACCGTCGGTGAAACAATAACGACGGATTGAGATACACCCTGTTCAAGTTCCCTCCCCTGGTATCCGTTCTATAATGTCCCCCTGCCAACCCTTTGGGATTCAAGAAGGGGATAATTTTAAATAGGTATAATTTTCATAGTGGACAGATCAAAATCTCACCTTATTAAAGCTCTCGAAGCATAAACCGTCGGATGAAACAATAACGACGGATTGAGATACACCCTGTTCAAGTTCACTCCCCTGGTATCCGTTCTATAATGTCCCCTGGCCACCCCATCGGGGTTCAAGAAGGGGATCATCTTGAAGATATATAACTTGCGCAGTTGGATAGCGATAGGGTCATTCCGTGTGAGGAGTAGGTTTAGGAAACCGTTGAAGACGAAGCTTGATGGTGTTTCGCCGGGGTGGACGCGCGCCGAGATGAAGATCACCTGCGCAACATATTTCAGTTAGCTTTAGTAATCTTACTAGAAAATTTTCATGATTTATTTCAAACATTATGAATTATGAATACGGAATTTACCACGTACCGTTTTATAGGTGTTACGACCGACAATGTTTCGGTAAAGTAAGATTAGTGCGATAACACTGATTTAGCGGTACGTGATAAATCCCGTATTTAATTTATTAATTTAGTTATAACTTTTGTCCAGTTTTGTTTTAGTGAATAGTGTTAAAGAGGACAGTATTAGCTAGATATATTCTTATTTCTTAGCGATGACCGCAGTTCGACCGTAGAGTATCTATACGCCGTAGTTCTAAAGTCTATCAATAGATACATTTTGAATGATTTGACGACCTCCGTGGCGCAGTGGGCGAATAGCCGACTGAGACGCAGGAGGTAGCGGGTTCTATTCCCGGCTGGCAACAAATGTTTGCTATAGTATAAGTATGTATTTACAAAAAGAAGTATATACTACGTATTCTATTAATTATCTGGTTCCCATAGTACAAGCTCTGCTTAGTTTGGGGCTAGATAGCGCTGTACGAAAAGTTCAGCAATATTTATATTTATTATATATTTTTAATGAATTACAAAATGCCTTTATAGAGCGGTATTTTAATTATATTTTATTGTTTTACTTTTATTTTTGATATTGAACTGTTTTATCTACGTACAAAATGTCTTTACCTACTGACAATTTGTAGAATACGGTACTTAATTTTGAAACTTTGACAACAAAGATATTAGAAAAAAATTATTGTTTTCTATATAAAGCACATTTTGAAAGAGGTTAGTAGATATCTAACATTAGAATAACTGACCTTCTTATTCTGAAACTTGAAAGGTCTGTCCTGGGTATCAGGAAACAAATGCTTCAGGCGCTCTTCCCTTTCGTTTGTGATGCCGTGGAACGAAGTTATCGTCATCAGATCCACTCGTCTCCCTGTTAACATAAGCGCCATGATATTAATTATAAATGCATTTTAATCTTATTAGGTGTTCCTATATCGTGTATATTAAGCTGAGTACAGATTATTTGCAACACAACATGTAATGCAACATGCAATGCAACATTTCACATACATTTGAATGTGTTGGTTTTAAGGTAATTAACTGCGCTTATAAATTACATACGTATCGAGTTACATCGACTCACCGATCATGAAGTCCTTCAATCGGGTTCTGTACGAATAGTCTTTGTGAGAGACTATTGGCTCAGGACTTGAGTGAGGGATTTTAACTTAAACTTTTATTATTATTATTTGAATTTTGTTTGTTTAATTGTGCCTATACTTTGTACTAATACATGTGATAGTTTGAATTAAGTTTTATTACTAACAAATATGGATATTTGAATCTGAATATTGAATAAACGAATTTAAGTTACATTACTGAAAGACAGATAGAATTACCTCAGAAACAACACAAAAATAAATAAAGATAATAATCGCTTTCGCTTGACACTATTTTTTGGGACAGCCTGTATATGTATTCTATGTATTATATCAACCTTTTTGTGTTTTTACAGATAATTTGTTACATTCGTTGCATTTATATGTATGTATGAATTTATGATGTAAATGCTTGTGTATATATTATATGTATCTTATATTCTATGTATTTTATCAACCTATTTGTGTTTACACGTAATTTGTTTAACTCGTATTTTTAGTTTAATTTAGAATTTAGACTGGTCTATATGTAAATTCTTTTTATAAAAAGTAAATCCGTTTTTGGCCGTAAGTTAAGCTCAATAATAGTTTGTATCTATATATTAAGGGCTGTGGATTTTGTTAAATAAATAAATAAAGCTTTTTTATTACGAATTGATGATGGACGTGATGGTACATATGACCCACCTGATATTAGTGATAACCAATGCCTATAACAAAGTATCGCCTCGTAGGTCACGCCTTAGAAATGTGCCCTACGATGCACTGCCCTGAGTCCATCACTTCCCCGGGCGAGCCCTTTCACAAGGAATTCTACTTATCTAAGTGCGGTTACTTCTAGAAGCCTGATAGAAAACGCGCTCGGGGTCGGACAAGAAAGCGTTGGCGAACCGATCTGGACGTTTTTAATACGGGTTGGAGGAACATCGCGCAGGAAAGGAACGGTTGGAAGAACTTATATTTAATTAGCCCGTCTAAATATATAAGGTTGAGTTGGGTCTACTTCACTACGGCTTTTCCGTTCCCGAGTTTATAGCAACAGACAAATGCAATAAACCAACCCGGTTTACTCCCGTACTAAAATGAAAAGTTGAAAGGAAAGTTCCCGTATCTAATGGCTGCCATAAAATGGATTGAATGACCCAAGATAACATTGCAGTTTAGTCACGCGATGAGAACCTGACTTCCCCAGGGTTTATATTTGCACTAATATTTTTTTAACATAAATAAAGAGTTTTAAACTATGCAGTATAAAATTATTGAAATACTGCTGAGAATTCATCAGTGTTACGGAATCTTTGCAATTTTCATCAAGTTATTCTAATTACTTCACCACAAAATCATAATTCTACGTAAGCCTTTTGCCTTAGGAAATTATCGAAATCAGGACGCAAAAGTATTCTAGCTCCTAACATATAGAAAATATCCTAACCATAGAACATATAGGGATGATTCGGGTAGCCCATAGTTTTCGTTTGGACCACTTGAAACCCATGTATTATAGTCTCTATATATACTTAATCTTCGATAAGTGACATATGGCACAGTAACGTGAACTCTCATCATGGGCCTCATAGGTTCGCTCTGCGTGCTATGCTTGGTGTTTCTCTACGAGATCGAATCAGAAATTAGGAAATCCGTAGACAAACCAAGCCTGACAAAGCCAAGGTAAACTAAAGTGCCAGGAGGCGGGGCAAACAGCTCAAAGAACTAACACCCGTTGGGACAGAAAGATTCTCGAGTTGAGACCACGCACTGGAACGCACAAGTGTAAGACGGCCTCCCATTAGATGGAAAAACGACCTGACGCACAAGATCGGTCGCTCTGGAAATCTATGGGGAAGGCCTATGATAATGAATGAATGAAAACACTTTACTGGACAGAACTAAAGAAACAAACATAAATATAAAAATACACATAGCAAAAAGGAGAATGGGCGGTGTTATATCTGATGTGCCACCCACCTTCGAGAGAGTAGACGAGGCATTCCCTGTGGTAGTAGATATCGTCCGGCGACTGCGGCGGCGGTAGCGGGAGCATTTTCAGGTCGATAGAGTTTAACGCAATCTGGAGCTCCGCGAATGAGAACGGGTATGTGAACGCGAAGAACGAAGTCGCTTTCGGGTTCTCAGGAGTTCGGTATTTGAAGCTCAGGGTGAATGTGTTGTCGTCCGTCTGGGAAATTTTAATACAATTATTTAAAGACAGGGCTCAATAATTAGAAGAGGGAGTAGGGTAGAGGGCGCCACGACTATTACGAAAATGGTAACTTTGAAGCTTTCGTATTTATAAACGGGGTCTTGTATCGAGAGAACAAAAATAGTATGTTATCCCGAGGGGAGGTTTCTCGACACTTACAAGAACAACAAATGTACTATGACTTTTGTGAATTCGATGATTTTCATTAAATAATTAATTTGTAAAACTCAGCAGATTTTGGTTAAAAATTTGTTTATTAGCTGTTTTAGGTTAAAGACCTTAGGTCAAACATTATATTACGTTTGTGTATGGTAAGTTCTACGGAAAGTCTAAAAAAAACAGTTGATTTAAAGTCAAACTATAAAGTTATAAAATTTATTTAAAAAAATTAATGTACTCCTTAATAATTTTTTACATACAAAGTTATTGATTTTCAGGGGAAACAGACTTATGGTCCACCTGATACCTGATGATGGTATGCGGTCACCGTCGTCTATTGACACCGGCAACACCCGGGGTATTTTCGATGCGTTCCCTACCCTGTACAAACCTCTTAGTATAGCACAATTTCTAAATTTGTTTGGAATTTCTAGAGAAGAAGAGGGAAAAGATGTACAATGGAAATGTACATCTTTTCGGAAATAGCAGCTGGTTGAAGATGATTTAATGGCACCTGGTAGCAAGATGCAGTAATAGCGGCGTTATGGACTGCCACTATAGTGCCTAGAACTGGATTTAAAATAGTAAACTACCCTACAGTGGGTTGCCGTGTTCTGTTTATAACGTTGGCAATGATTTCTCACTTTCTAGGATTTATGTACTTACAGAATGCACAGGGCGATCCCTGATTCTCTCCCATTGAGGTTTGCCTGGCAAGGTCCGTGTGACGGGTGCCATGCCTTGGTTGTACATCTTGCCTTGCTTGTTCAGATTTATGAGATTCAGTCGGACCTATGGATGTTTTGTATGTTATTTTATGGTACAATCAATGTAAAATTCTTAAATTAACTATATTACACTTTTATTTTGCACAATTAGGTATGTTTATGTATTTTGTATAGATTGAAATTATTCAAAGTAGGTATATAATAGTGTAGAATAATAACAACTTAATGTTTAAAAAAAGGTAGGTTACTATTATCTATGTAAGATTGAATTATCTATTATATATATTAAGATAAAAGTCTATTATCTATATACATGTAAATCCTATTTTATTGTGCTACCTATTCTAAATTATTTACTGTATTTTTACCCTTAATTCAATTTACCTTGCTATTTTTTTAAATATTTAAGTTATTATGTAGATAGATGATAACTATGACAATTTTTTCACTTACCAGCACTCCTGCCTCGCCAGCCTGAATCCCAAAGTAGAACCAAGTCCGGTTTCCATTCTCAAACTCAGTGCCGGCACAGTCTGGCCGAGTCCACAAGTTAAACTCATAGTCCGGAGTCTCCACCGCATTTGTTTTATGGTTTGCACTCGGAGCTAGAAGAACAAACAAATGTTGTGCACCTGTTTTAGCTTTAAAATTCCTGTTGCGATGAAAGGCTTAGATAACATTCTAGAATTCATTGGTTCAGTTAGATATGAACACTGCAAAAACACACTGATTTTCACCTGCTTATCAATCTCTTGCAAATTGTTTGTTTGATGTATTGTGTTGGCGATAGCATTGGGTATCTGAACATTATGAGTGTATTATTACATTTTCAACGAACATAAGACCATGATTGGCACAACACAACAAAGACGTTTCCATTTTTGGGCATTGTATGATCACGGCTGAAAATGCTTACCTATAAGCTCCGTGGGTACTCTCTCTGCATGACCAAGATTTCCTGAATCAAAATTGTGAATAAAATAAAATCCACCGCACTCGATAATATTATTTTGATCCATCATTGAAAATCTGCTGAAAATATTGTATTCGACCGACTACATCATACAAAAAAACAACGACGTCGCCAATCTTGTAAAATATTTGGCACTCATTTAATTTCACAATTTTTCCTACAAATCAAAGAAATATATAGTCATGTTTGATATTTCGAAAGTGACACATTTAAAACGGAGGCTGCACTGTTTTTCTAAACAAAATTATGTAATTTTGTTGACATCGATTGACGGATAACAGCTGATTTGTTTTATTGGTGATCTTTTTAATTTTTAAAGCTTCACTCACACCGTAGAGAACTAAAAATATAAACAATAATTGGGTAATATTTTTATAGTGGCTCGTGTAAAACCCACGCTTAATTTATTTCCATTAAATTTTTAATTGGAAAGACACAATGCCATCAATCGTAAGATTTTAGATCAAGATGGCGGACCGGACCTTTTGCTATTTTGCATCTCCTTCACACGCAATCGATGTGTGAAGGAAACGGAAATGCCAGTTGGAAAAATAGGGTTTTTATTTTTAGAGATCCTTGTATGTTTGTAGTAGGAAAACAAAAACGAAGAGCAATCAACTTTTCAAATTTGTTAACCATTTATAAGAGGACCTTTGCTTCCGCTTGCTAACATTACACTGCCGGCCGCCACCGCCTGCCGCATCGCCAACTCAAACATTTTACGTAAGTTAAGTAGGTATCAATTTTTCAGTTTATCGCTGCAATACTAGGTTTATTTTTTATTTTAACTTTGTTATGACCCAGCAAATAATATCTAGTAAGCACAGGGTGTCCCTAAAATAGTGCCAAGCGGAAGTCCAGTAGAGCACCGCTGCTGGGCTACCCACATCACCCCCATGCATGCATGTTACTTCAAAAACTTCCTCATTTTAGGGGCTATGTTTTCTGATAATTTCTGATAATTTAAATTCTTCTTTTATTATTTTATGTAGGAGATGGATCAAGCATATGGCCCTCCTGATGTTAAGTGGTGGACCATCGCTTATGATAAAGACCTACCTTACCTTTTCATTATGAAAATTTGCTTCTGTGTAACCCTAAGTTCCTTAAGACTATCCAAATTGGTAGAACATACATGTGATGTGGGCGATTCGGGTAGCCCTAGCGGTGCTTTGTGTTACCTCTGAACTTCCACTTGACACTATTTATAGTCTGTACCTATGTAAAAAAAAATACGTTTATTTTTCCACTTGCGACTTCGAACGGGTGATTTGTCAATACAAAGTAACCTATGTCTCAATCCAGGTCATATTCGATATAATCGAATAAACGAGTATACTAATCATGAGACCACCGTCGACTCTTCCTCCGTCCTCTCCTTTCTAAGGTCGTCAAGAAGAACGCGTTAATACCGCCCACTGTGCATTACCGTTGTTTTTTAGTTATAAACTATTTTGCTTTGTATATTGTTTTATAGATGGAGTTATATGTGATAAAGAGTTAGATCTAGATCATCATCACCATCATCAAACTAGCAGTCCAATGCTGGACCAAGGTCTCTTCCAGAGTGTGCCATTGAGGCCTATCTTCTCATCCAATCTCTGCCAGCTACAGTTCGCAAATCGGTGTCGTCCATCTAGCCGGAAAAATGTCGGGATTGATATAAAAAGGAAAAGGTACTCAGTCTTTTTTTTCAAAACACGGCGAAAAACTATGCTACGATATCATGAATAGCAAGAAACCAACCCAAGATGTACTTTGCAGTCTATTATTTAATTCCTATTAGTAGTAACAGCATAGAATAAAGTAGGTAGGTATGCCTATCCTATAAGCTGGATATCGAGGGCTTATCGTCTTAATTATTTTTAATAGCGAGCAAGATCTGCAGATTTTTGTACTAAACTACTCAAAACAAAATAGGGCCCACTTGAAATATTTCGATATTTTGCCCGACACATTTTTTTTTGCGAGTAGTTTGCATACTGATGTATGGAAATGTTAAGTAGGCATATTTATTGATCATAAATTAACACTTAAACGGCAAGTTTAGGGTAGTTCTTAAGTGGGTGGACAAGAAACAAAAACTTACGATATACCGCAGAATCTGTGAGTGCCCTTACATTGTTGCTCAGTGGGGTTTGTTGTGACTAACGAAGAAGTTATCGTAACCATACCTTTAATTATCGATTACATTACTGTTTGCATAAACAATGCCTGGTTCTCGACATCACATGGATACGGAATCCGCGACTAGAGCCATTGTTTTGCTTCAGCAGGGAAATTCGCAAAGATCGGTAGCTTCAAGCTTAGGTGTGTCAAGACGAGCTATTCGAAATGTATGGGAACGCTTTCAAGAGACAGGTAGTGTGAGTAGGAGGCGCGGTTCAGGTAGAACCCGAGCGACAACCTCCCAAGAAGACCGATACATCCGACTCTCTGCACGTCGCGAGCGAACTGTAACTGCACGCATATTGAGAAACCGCTTACGTGACGCCACTGGAACGCGAGTGAGTTACCAAACTGTTCGCAACAGACTTCATGAAGACCAACAACGCTCCAGAATGCCAGTTGTTCGGCTCAAATTGACCAGAGCCCACCGTGCAGCGCGATTAAGGTTTGCACGTGATCACCTCGAATGGACCATGAATAATTGGAGGACAGTGCTTTTTACAGATGAATCTAAAGTAAAGTTTTTTAATGATGACAGACGCGTACGAGTTTGGCGACCACCTGCAGAACGTTTTACAGAACCATGTATTCATGAAACTGACCGCTTTGGTGGACCCAGTATTATGGTATGGGGTGGGATTAGCATAATGGGCAAAACCGAGCTAGTGATTTTGGATGAGGGCAATGTAACGGCCGCTAGCTATGTTCAGCATGTCATCCGGCCTCATGTGATCCCATATTCACAGCGAGTAGGCCCTAACTTTATTCTGATGCAAGACAACGCTCGCCCTCATACTGCCAGAGTGACCCAAAGTGCAATCTCCGAAGCTGGTACCGCAGTTCTACCCTGGCCTGCCATGAGTCCGGGCCTGAATCCGATCGAGCATATCTGGGACCAGTTGAAAAGAAGCCTTAAAGACAACCACACTGAAATTCATAGCCGACAGGAGTTGATAACTGCTTTAAAAGTGTGTTGGGAGCAAATTCCAGATGAAAACGTCATCCACCTTATAGAGAGTGTTCCAAACCGACTCAGAGAGTGTGTGCGCAATAGGGGAGGAGCTACGCGTTACTAAACATAAGGCATTGAAGCAACCCTAAGAACATATTTATTAAAAAATGTGCTCGTGTCTTCAACGTGTTGTTTTGGAAAACCGTGTAATTTTAAGTTAATGTGTAAAACGCGCATTTCTTGACGATTTTTTTGGCAAAAATAAGGCATTGTAATGTTTTTTTTAATGATTCTGAATGTGTTAACCTATTTCTAAAATTAAACTTGAAATAAATTGTACGTATTTTTTTTATTTTAATTTAAATCGTATTTTATTGGGTGGGCCCTATTTTGTTTTGAGTAGTTTATTTGTTTATAGAGAGTAAGGCACTTGTCTCACCGACGGCGATGAGCGAGAAGCGAGTAGAGCTAGAAACTAGAAACGAGTTGGCGAGCAGCGAGAAGTGAGTGTGTAGATCCTATAGTTATCTCGCTGGGCTATAAAGTGAGTGAGCGAGTGCGGCGGGCGATACTCATCATCTCACGGCGTGTGTTCTGACCGCCAAGCGAGTATCGCTGAGCGAGTGTTGTAGTCGCTGCGACAAAATAGTGGAGAGCGAGTTCTCGCCGGCAGTGTGAACGGCCAGCGATCAACTATTAATATACGTGTCTCTTTTGCTGACACGGAATCTATATCTTTTGTTCGTTTCTTGAGCGAGAAAATAGTTGATAGCTGATCGCTTACTCGCCGGCGGTGAGACAAGTGCCTAATAAGCACTAATAGTAGGTACGTAGTAATAGCTATTAGGTATTTTTTCTAAGTAGGGATTAAGGACCAATAAAACAAATAAAAATTCCGCTCGATTTTATATTTCCACTTATTCTTACAGTAATAACAATTATTAAATAATGCTTACCTAACCTACACGATTTTAAATGTACTTCATTATACATTTTAGGCGTGGCACGTATCTACAAAATAAAAGTTACATTCCATTTGATTTTGAATAGCTTGACCAATAAATGCCTTCATCACAAACACTATCATTTGAACATACAATCCTACTTAATAATAAATTATTTCTAGTTTTAGACTACGCCTCTCTACGTTCTCATTTTCTACTAATTTGTCTTTTCTGAGCACATTTTATTGAATGTTTTTTTATTTATATTAAGTATTAATTAATACACAGACTCATGGACGCGGTGAACATTCTTTTTGGCAACTCTTTTTGGCTCTTCCACCAAATAAATTATAACATATTATATTGGTAAGTATATCGAAGAACAAAACTTTCACATTGATTAATAACATACTATTAAATACATAAAAGTATATAACATCATACAATCAGAACTTGATCTAGGATAAGATAAGTAATTCATATTTATTAATTTAAAAGCATTACGTAATAACGAGTAAATACATCTTTTTATTAAATTGATTACGTCAATTAATGGCTATTGAATTATCAACTCACTCTCATTACTATTACCTATTATGTAAGTAATCCTAATGAGCCAAAACAACGTCGTTCATGTTTCTCACGCAAAGTTAAAAATACATCGACAAAATAGTACCCTAAAGAATTATTAAGACTAGAATGCCAACATTATGAGCGAATCAAAACTGTGATAAACTTAGTTCCAGTAAAAGTCAACATAGGCTTTAAATAAAATGCTATTACGTATAATAACATAGAACTTAGAGAACTCATTAATACAACATAACCTAAAAGAACATCCCATACCACACATTTAAACTCATTCATGATTCACGAGACCTTACTAACAATATTTGGCGCAATGTATATTGCTGAAGTACAGATTATAGTCTGATAAATACGGATTCAAAAATACATGAATTTATCCAATAATTTGAGAGAAAAGGAACCTACCCAGGGTGGTGAATATTTATGGTGTAGGTAGGCCGTTATAAGAATACATTTCAAACACTAACGAACTCTAACCTATGAATAAGTTTATAGAACGTGTCTGCGGAAGACAGAATGTGTTTGACTGATTATATTAATTTATAATTACCATTAACATCTCATAATCGAGTAATAATTAGATCATAGTATTTATTAGTATTCTCGTAGCTTATTTACATTGCTCGGGTCAAAGATTAATATAGAGAAATAGCTTACGCCAAATAATGTCTCACACTTCATCATAACTGATCATATTGTTTTGAACATACATAATTTTCTAATAATTTTAAAGAGTCTTAACCTTTACCTTCGTCAGGTATCGATATTGAAATTGAAGAAGGTTTGATATTGTTTTGTTTGGTATCTGAGATCATGTGTATGCTTGGTGTGACAGGAGTGCGATGAATCTCGTCTGTGGTAGTCATTTTACATTCAACGACTCTATAGTTGCAGGTAGCTGATCCGCAATCGAAGTCAGGACGAATTACTACCGCATTCGGGATACTATCCTCGAGGCATTTCGATTCTTCTTTGAACGGTGGACAACTGTAAATTAAATTATATGATCAGGTATCATACATTCACACTAAATATCTATACTTCTTTATCTTTGCACAGAAATGAAGTCGCTTCCGTTGTCTGTTTGCTTAGATCTTATAAACAACTCAACGGATTTTAATGCAGTTTTCAGCAATATATAGAGTGATTCAAGAGGAAGGTTTATATGTATAGTACATACATAACTCTGTTTATTTGTTAGTTTGTTTGTTACCTTTACACAGCTGAATGGATTGTAATGAAATTTTTCAAGGAGATGGATTATACAGGAAAGGACATACCTAGGCTACTTTTTAGTCAACTGCGCAAAATAAGGGCGATGTTTTATTGAAAAACCACCCGTGCGAAGCCGCGGGCGGGTCATCTAGTATATAATAAAACAATGTTTATCAGGCGACAGCCAACGACGAACCATTTTATTCAACACAGTAATTAATGATGACGCAATATTTTATAACCTCAAAACTAAAACTATGTAGACAATTATTTGATGTTACCATTATCCTCTAGAGTGCTTTCACGCTCCCGGGAGGCAAGCCGTTTTTTTCCCTTGGTTGCTCAACGACCACCCAGGAGCATGCGCAATGCGCGGTAATATTATGATTTTTCATTTCAAACTGACTGAACCGATTCCTTTCATTCTTTCTGTGTGTCATTCTCCATAGAGCAGGCTTGATAATGGCGGCGATAACAAAATGTCATACGTCTGAAAATTTGGCAGCAATCAAAATATAAAATTTATTTACGTTTGGCGCCATTTTTACCGGCCATCTTGAGTTTACATCAAATTGATTGTTTGTTACTGTTTTTATGTGACGTAATTTTACTGTAGTATTTGTATTTGCCGTGTAGCTACACGGATGTAGTTTATGGAATAAGTATTTCCGACAGGAAGAAAGTTAATAGTTTTGGTATGATATTACTTTTTTTTTCGTATATTTTTTTAACGTGTTTTTCGCCGCGGCTGCATTGTTTTGATTTTAATTTGTTCAAATTATGAATCCTTATCTTATTTTGTATTTTATTAGGCTTAATAAAACCATAATAAAAATAAATAAAAAATAAAAAAATCTCTACGATAAACCATACACCTACAATAATTATTTAAAAAGGTCATGCGTTTTTACCGTGAATTGGGACTGGATGCAGATAAAAGTTATTTATTTTCTATTTATTACAATTTTTATTTATTTATTTCTTATTAAATCTTATAAATAATGTATTAGGCTATAATAATAAATAAATTTAATCCATATAAATATATAAAATATCTCCATTTAATGAGATACTTTCCCAACCCAACAAAAGACTTGACGTCATTGCTTTGTAAAATAATTACTCTCATATTTACAAACCAAACCGTCCTGAATGAGTTGTTATAAAAAGCTACAATGTTTAAGCTATTTAAAAACAGAAGTATTAATCGATTTCGATCCATCAACACTCGACGATTTATCAACAAGTGTTCCCGGGCGGTCTGTTTTTTTTTGTCATTTTACGATGCGCAGATTTAGGGTTCAATATTTATAAGTAAGGGTTCTTTCTGTCTAATTTTTTGATTAAACCTTGTAAATAATGTATTAAGCTATAAAAATAAATAACATTTACATAGATAACTGTTATATTTTTGAAATCATAAGCATTTTAATCTGAGATTCGGGAACAAATGCGTAAAATTTTAGTTTTGAACCTGTGATTTTGATTACAATTTACTAATAAAATGGCATAAAAGTTATACCTTTAGAAAGCCTATTTCACCTAGATTCTAGTACAATAAGATTTTAATACATTGTTAATTGAAAATAATTGAGAAAACTTAGTCCAAACGCAGCGCGGTAATTTTTTGGCGCGAAATTTTTTTTAATTGCTAATCTCAAAGCAACTGTTATAAAAAAATGTTTCGCGATTAAAGCCAGTGAGAGCACTCCTCTGGTTATGTTACTGATTATTTCGATGATAATATGTTCGAAAGTAACTTTGTTTCTATGTCTGTTACGTTTTCACTACTGAACGGCTGGACCGATTTTGATGAAATTTGGTATATGTAGTTAGGTAGCCGCGGATGGGTCAGCTAGTTATTTATAAAATAAATATTTCATAATATTTACCTCAAAGGTGGCGGAGTCGGTGAGCGCGATAGAGGGAAGCTCGCTACTTCTCGTGATATAGCCAGTGACTTTATTGAACCGAAAGTTTGCTCTGGACTAAGGGGGGCTCCTAGAACGGATGCCATGCCTCTGTAACAAAATCAAACAAAATTTAACATAATAAATTGTTACAAAATAAACTGGAGTTGTGTGTGTGGTGGGAAATTATAGCTGATGGATGATGAAGGTGAAGATTTATAACAAACATAATTGGAACGAATTGCGGCTTTATAAAAATCTAACTAAATACTTACACAACAGAATCTGATGGCACTAGAAAAGGTAATGGCGGCGGGCAGGGAGCGTCAGCACGAGCTGGTGAAGTGGGCTCAGCGGAGCGCGGGCAGCGAGGTGCCTCGCCCTCCTCCACCATGCCGAGCCAGCTGTGCAGCCTGTGCCACAGGCCAGTGGGGCTTCCTGAAAAATACACATGAATATGATCATCTACAATATTTTTTTACATAAACAGCAAATAAGGAATGATTTTTATAATACAATGTATAAAATTATAGAACTCTAGGAATATACGTATTTTAAGAGTAGTAGAGTTTCTTGTGAAAGGGCTCGCCCGGGAAAGTGCTACCACCATACCTATTTCTACCGCCAAGCAGCATTGCTGTGTTTCGGTTTGAAGGGTATGGTTGCCGGTGAAATTACAGGCACATGAGGCTTTACATCTGTATGCCTCAAGTTGATGGATGCAGGGAAGTGCATCGTAGGGTACATTTGTAAGGAGCGTGACCTACGAGGCAAACTTTGTTATAGGAGATGGTTACCACTTAATATCAGATAGGCCATAGGCTTGTTCCATCTCCACAGTATAAAAAAATTATTAATGTTATCAGAGTATTGCTAGGTAAACGTATTGGCTTGTACAAAGTAATTTTATTTATTAGTAGAAATATACTTACGGGAATATTTTCTGCTGTTCTGAGGACTTAGTGGATAGAAGTCACCGTGGATAGGGCAATGGAATGCTAGTCTACGCTGACGTCGTTGAGCAGAACGCATCAATATGCACAGCACAATACCTGAAATAAACAACAATCTAGGTGAATGAGGGCATTTCAATTTCGATTTTAAAAAACACTGGTTCTAAATAGCGTAACAGATGGCACTGTCTGGAGGTACACCGGCAAAAAATATGGTTTATATGCCAAAATCTCAAAGACACGATATCAAAATTTGTCTGAAACAATCTCACTTCGTCAGTTAAACCCTTTTTTTATTTCATGTTCATCGGAAAATAATGATAACACGGCAATTGACCTTTAAAACTTACTTTCCTTCGATAATCAGAGTATGACAGAAGCAACGCCATCCGTGAGCAGTTAAAAAAGAGGCCGTGATAACACCTCATTAACTTGATTAACATTAATTTTGAACCTTCTATTTGCCATTACCTAGTTACCTACGCTATTTAATACTAGAAATGCACTGAGCTAATTGATTTGATTAATGTTTTTCATTAAAAATTTCACATATTCCTTGTATTAAAAAAAATAAATACAAAGGTAGAGATCGCTATTTAGCGATAGGTCTGCTAATTGTATCCATAGGTTTACGTTGTTATTTTTTATTTGTATTTGTTTCATGGTGTGCAATATAGAACAATCTAATCCAATATAGACGTTTGCTTGTTTTAGTTTGATGGATGACAGAAGTAGGCACAGGCAGGTACTTACCAGCAATAGTCATGATTGCTCCCGCAACGATGCAAACCGGGCCGAGTACTCTTGAGTTTCCAGTGAATGCGATCCGTGCTGCATAATGATCCGGCTCTTCGTTCTCACCGCAACCGCGATACGATGCCGCTGTAAAAGATTACATTTCAGCGTTACACATTGAACTTGTCACGGAAGTTAAAATTGATGAATATTCTAAAGTCGAGAATTCTTGACAACTTAGCAAGAAAAAAATCTATACGGAACCCAAAGCAATCTTGAATACATCATCTACTTTGCTTTGACTTTCTTCACCTTTCCAACTCTCGACCCTTACGTTCCTCTGAAACCCTTCAATTAAAAACTCCCCATCATATCTCAGTATTTTATAGTTCCTCTTTTACTTTGCAGGCTACCAGGCTCTGGAATGCCCTACCTGTCTCAATTCATCACGCTAAATCTCTCCCTATCTTTAAAAACTTGGTCAGACAACACTATCTATCATCCATCGCTCACTAGGCCACTTATTAATTATTACATTTTTATAATTTATATATGTAAGTATGACAATATATATTTTATGTATTATAATATTAATATTTATGTAATGTTATGATTATATTATACATTATAATTGTGCATTTTATTTTATATTATCTATATTTTTAATAATTATACGTGTACTATATCGGATTTACGCCGCCGTCTTTATTTTGTTCACATAGATCCTGTCCATCCAAAGGTTGCCTGGAAGAGATCGCTTTTAGCGATAAGGCCGCCCATTGTACCTATTATTTAAGTGTATTTTCTTATAAATGTTTGTATTTAAATGGTGTGCAATAAAGAAATTATCTATCTATCTATCTATCTAATCCTTTCAACGCAACCGGAAGTCAAATAGCCACGATATTCAAAAAATTAAATTTGGAATTGGGATGTGCCATCCAAAGTGACAAAGTCGCAGAAAAGTAATTTTGTTTTTGCTGAATTAATGGTCTTGAATCTTACCAGTGAGAACACAGCCAACAAGCATAAACAGGAATCCGAAGATCGGCAGAACGATTTGACAGTTGGCGGCGACGACGACTCCCGCGACCGCAAGGCCTCCTTCCACCTTCTCCACGCGGAGTCTCGAGATGGCGGGCGGGCATCGTGGCTTCCCGACTGGGGCTCGCACCAACGGCTCACCAGGGGGCGATGTCGTCCTGTCGACAAAAAACAAACACATTTTAATTATAAATAATTATACCTACAATGCGCAAATAATAAATACCGACATAATTCAATGGATGGGAGAATATTTCTGGGCGTTAGATAGGCCGGAGGTACAAGGCGGCAACGCTCCTGGCAGACGGGGTCATATTGCAAGTGACGATTATATTGCTATCTCACTCGCTCTTCCAGCTCTTACGGAAGCTGTTAGTGATGCGCCGATTATCTATCGATAAGTAATTGTATTGAAAAGGAAACAAACATGTTATTGGTTTCAAATTCTGCTCCGAGTCTTATGGTTATACCAACCAAATAGGTATAATGGTTTAAAAAATTGCATACAAATCAGAAAAATGTTAAAATGTTTGTACTTCTTTATATCCCATTTTCCTGTTATAAAGTAGATTAAATTAGAAAATTATTTATTGCACTAAAAAAAAAATACATAGGCGAACTTAATGCGAATTAGCATTTTCTTCCAGCTAACCTTTGTGCAGTGTGGAGAAAGTAGTAGTGCCAATAAAGTACCTATCGCATCGAAATTATCGAAGGTTAAGGGTTACATAATTAAATAAAAGCTCTGCCAAATCATTTGGCACACTGCTTTGCTACAGTGACAAATCTCTGTCCGCATGGCTAAGGGTTCAACGTATGCCAGGGTCAGAGCTATTCTCATTTTCTGACTGTGACTGGGTATGTTATTTAAAACAAAGTAGTAATATTATCTATCGGTATATCTACCCGCCTATGCTATATAAGGATATCGAAAGCACTTCAATGCAAACCAATTAAAGGTAAAAGGCGGATAATAAAATAAAAATAGATGATTACATTTCCTCTACCTACACGCTCTGGAAAAATAACAGTGCAGATAATATAAAAGAAAACGTGAATTACACGGTTCAGACTATTGGAAGAATAATACAAAAAAACCGCTATCACGACTTTACGAGGTTCGCGAATTGATCGTAAAACATTGACCAGAAGCCAATAAATTTGTAATAGCCGAACAACGGACACCAGGCAGAGCGATTAGCAAAGCTAAAAATTCTCGCCTCCATAGCTGCAATGCAATGTGGATTAACTCATTAGCTTATATTAGAACGGTATTTTGAAATCACAGCTTTATCCAGTTGCACTAAGGGGAATAGTCGAATAGGCACGATTTGATTACCTACCGAATGAGCAAGGAAATATTGTGAATGTAGAGAATCGCTCATTGACGCGCATAATTCACCGCCTAAGCCTCTCTCTATGGCTCTATGCCTGCTCTTTCACGATGTAGCAGAATGGACCTAAGTCAGTAATTGTTTACTTTCAAACATGGGCGGAATAAACAGAAATATTTCCACGTATGTACATCTTTTCAATAACTACAACCTTACTAAGTATTACAAATAAATAAATAAATATTGCTGGACATTTCACACAACGCTATCTAGCCCCAAACTAAGCATTTCTTATGCTATTATCTTTTATTTGTTATAAATTATAGTCTAGCGTTGACCACGATCTCGTCTAATGGTATGCGATGATGCAGTCTACGATAAAACACGCTTGATTAGAAGAAACCTATTCACTCGCAACTTGAAGACCCCAAGTTTGTAGTTACCAGGAAACACAGACTATGGCAAAGTGTTCCACTCCTTAGCGGTGCGCATAATAAAGGTGGAAGAGTACGGCCCAGAACACACGGTGAAACGCAAAAATGACTAAACTACAACTCTAAGTTACTTTTGAGTTTCATTTGAGTTTGTGTCATATATTCCTATAGGAAACCACACACGACGCAACATGTTTGAAACCCGTTTGAAACGCATTTAAAATCAGTTGCATCGAAACTGGCTTACAGAAAACTCGTGTCGCGTTTTATTGTTTTTGCTCCGTTTTTTCTGTCAACCAAATGGCTGACGACGAAAATAAAAATATTAACTTTGTTTTGGAAATAGAAAAGAATGCTTGTCAGTACAAAACACGTTTATCAAGCTACTCTCGCAAGACGGAGACTGATAAACCATGGCCAGAGATTGTAAAAACAATAAAAATGACACTCGAACATCACTTGAACTCAAAAAATTGAAACAGATTGAGACAGACGTCTGCTCTCAGAAAAAACTAATGACTGTATGACATCACGTTTAGGTTGCGCCGTTTGTGGAAATAGTCTGAAACTGATTTCGAAGCAAGAGTTTCAAAAGGGTTTAGTTGCACCGTGTGTTCTGGACCTACCGCTTTGTGCATATCGACGGCAGAAAGCGGAAATGGCGTATCTCAAAATTTCCGCTGTTCGATATTGAAACATCAATTGCTGTAACTAGTTAAAAATCAATGAAGCAGTAACTTTAGGACATTCCAATTAACTGTATCAAATAAAACTTAGATTGATAAAAATATTTTCCAAATTTCAACGTTCTATCTTTATTAATGTACGAGTTATGATTTTTTAAATAGTTTTTTGGCTCTGGTGTAAAATTAGATATTTTGAGATACGACAAAATCGCTTTCTTCCATCGATATGGGAGGTATGGTATGTCTACCATGCAGCGGTGGCGTCCCGCTACGCCGTAGAGTCCCGTAGGGCGTACGTTCGACCGTTCCACATCACATAGCATAAAGCCTTGAATTTGAGTCTCCATCAGCTCAATTAGGATTGTTCCACTGCCTATTTTGGAAGACAATGTCACAGGACGTTATTCCAATGTAATAGATAATTATGTGGGTAGGTGGGCGCTACGTCATTTCCTTTCTGCATAGTGGCTATGTGGCTTTTTTCATGCCCACGACCACACTGTCTATTTTACTTTAGTTTGCATGCGGAATCGCAGACATGAAAATCTAGTCTAGGCAAAGGTTAGTTTGGAAAATCAATAAAAAATATTGGTACAAATACGAAGATATGCTTGTTAATCAGTCAGATACCACATTCACATACAAAAATGTACAAACACCGTACCTTTGTAACTATTTTTATGAAAATGACGCGATACTTTGCTTATTAAAAGCTAATTTAACCCAATTGGAAAGAGGGTAGGTAATAATACTTTTATTCGAAGTAATAGTGTCAATCATTTATGATTGAAAGTGATAAGATAAGCTTCAGTAGTAGAACAAGCCGCCGCGCTGTGTCAACAATCAATAGAGATTGATGTGTTTTCGTAAACAAACACCGAGAGTCGGGATATGCCGAAAAACAAGTCGTAAACAAGCAACCTCGATTTCAGGAGCTCTCTCAAGGCTGTATGAACTTTTTTATATTATCAACAGAGGTCAACAGTTCTATAGTAAATCGTTTAAAGGGCAAGGTGTACGCTGTTATAACAAACTCTCAAGGGATTGTACAAAAACTGACAATTAACAAATTTAAAAACGGAATCAGTTTAAATCATTATAATCATTATAAAAAGCCTCCTATAAAATATCGGATTATTTAGATGATAGAGAAGCATGGGATTGAAATTGCTCCAACTCGTTCAAAATAATACAATTTAGAAGAAATTTATTTTCTACATTGTTATGTATTCTAAAAGGATCATTAAAAAAAACAACCAGCCTTGTTTCTTGCCTCCCTTTCCTTGGCTTGGTCGCGAAGGAACAGGCAGTAAAATTGACGACCCCTCTGACATTATCTATTAGGTAGTACGTTGTTTCATATAAGTAATTACAAGTTAATACACAACAGATACTTGTTTAATAATTTGGTTCCGTCACTTCAATTACCATCTTACAATTTTATTATTAAAATTACAATATAGTCTTGTTAGTACACGCATTAGTTTCTCCGCAGTAATTTAATTTTATTCTGCGATAACTAATGAGTTAAGACGTGATGAGTTTTAGTTTCCATCGAGCAACTGATAAATACCTTTGTGCAGATGATGGATGCATCTATAAACATAGCTATGAGCTCATTTGCGTCAGATTACAGGCAGAAATGAGGTAAACATTTTGCGTTAAGTTTTTGCTATCAGATAATTAAATAATAAATAAATAAATATTGCTGGACATTTCACACAGCGCTATCTAGCCCCAAATTAAGCAGAGCTTGTACTATGGGAACCAGATAACTGATATAATACTTATATACATTTCTTTTTGTAAATACATACTTATAATATATAGAGAAACAACCAGACCCGGAACAAATATCTGTAGATCATGCAAACATTTGTTCCGCGGCGGGAATCGAACCCGCTACCTCCTGCGTCTCAGCCGGCTATTCGCCCACTGCACCAAGGAGGTCGTCTAATGTGAGATCATTATGTAAGAAAAGGTTTATATTATTATAATTTAAATAAGTATATAGAACAAATATTTGCATGATCTACAGATACTTGTTCCGGGTCTGGTTGTTACTATATATGTATATTATAAGTATGTATTTACAAAAAAAATGTATATAAGTATTCTATCAGTTATCTGGTTCCCATAGTACAAGCTTTGTTTAGTTTGGGGCTAGATAGCGCTGTGTGAAATATCCAGCAATATTTATTTTTATTTTGAATTATAAAAAGTGGAGGTGATATACATTTTATTATTTGGGTAATTTTGGTATCGCGTCAAGTATAGTTTTCTGTCACATCATCATCCATAGCCACTGCTACCTTAGGCTTCCCTAAGATTGTGTCTGCTGTTTTTTATGATTTATTTATTAGTATAACTAGCTGACCCACCCGCGGCTTCGTACGCGTGGTTTGTCAATAAAACATTACCCTCCTTCTGTGCAGTCGCGTAAAGTGTACTGTCTCAAGTCCATTCATTATCTATCTAGGTATATAGGTACCAAAATCCATTGAAATCTGTCGAGCCGTTAAGTCGTGAAAAGGTAACAAACAGATAGAGACAGTGTTACTTTCAAATCTGTATGTAGGTACGTATATTATAACCTGGATTAACACATAGGCTACTTTTTGTTGACAAACAACGCCATACATATTAACCTTTCTCTTGAACCACTATCTATTGCTGAAAACTACATTAAAATCCGTTGTGTAGTTCAAAAGATCTAAGGTAACAGACAGCGGAAGCGACTTCATTTTATACTATTATGTAGGTAAAGATAAAAACTATGCAATGCGGCAATTGCGCACAACTGCGCGATTGCCGTTGTTATAGAATTTATTTATTTTATTAGATATATTAATATATATTATTTATTAATAATATATTATTAGATAGATTTATTTTATTATAGGTGGGCTTGATTCTTAAACATTTTCGACCAGCCAAACCTATGTGGTGTTAATAGAGATGGTTTTTTTTATCAATAACAAAAGGGTTTTGTTGCTCATGCGATTATGACACCTTATTGTATACTGAGGTTGGCTTGCTACAAAAACTTAGGTATAAAGTAATACGTATGAGGTAGTTGCTAACACTGTTATCAAAGTTTTAGATCGTACAAGACCTTCGATATGGCTTAACTTCTAGTAGGCACTTATTCTACAAAGATAAAAATTAGGCATCAGATACCTATTATGTGCCGAAATTGGTGGGACGCAGGCAGCACAAGATCGGTCGCTCAGGAAATTTATAGGGGAGGGCCATATAATTCACCTGTGAACGTCCGTTATGTATGTATATTTATTATATTATATTGTTATTTATATAGCCGTTTGGCTGATATTATAATAATAATCATTACTTTATTTGCGTTTAAAATTAAAGGTTACGGTTTTAGACTTTTATTTCTCCAAAATAATTTAATTCTCTTTTAACGAAATATACAAAAGTGATATAAGTGATAAGGATATATCCTTATCATGATAACAATGCAGAGCGGATATTTATACACTTTTCATACCACCTGCTCGACAATGCCAAATTATATTTAATGTAAACCTCACCGAAAGCAGGTGATTAAATTCCTACGGCTGAGACGGGAGTAAAGTTGTACTGAATTTGATTACGCCCTCGGGGGCATAATGATTTGAATTGGGAATCTCATCTGTATTAAAATTTGAACCAAAGAGACCCACACAATAAGAACTTATTCGTAAATCGAACTAACCTCTGCACAGAATGAACCAGGTTTTTATTATCTCGCAGAAAGTGTGAAAAGTAGAGTTTTCTCCTCGTGGATAAAGCTATCTGCATCTTGGGTGTGCTTATATCCCTCGCTGCACTCAGGATTCTAGTAACTTCCTCGCTCCGCTCGTGAGTTAACTCTAGAATCCTTCGTTACGTTCAGGATTCAATATAGCGCCTGTCACGCAAAACACTGCTTTCCCCCCCTCGTTTAATAATCTACTATTGTCATTGGGACTGCAGTATGCATGCAGTGGAGGTTCTAATACGTATCGGTTGACAGTTGCTAATGCGTGCACCGGGGTACAAGTTTAAGTTAGCATATGTTTATAGGTATTACTATACTTAAGGTTATGCCTACGACCGGATATACTTAATAGCGGGTGATACCGTGGATGAATGGCTTGCAGGCCGGTAAGTTACGGACCGCTGATAACAATTAACTGTAGTTTACGATCCGATGGTCACAGGTCACAGCAAACCTACTTCCTATTGTGTCAAACTCGACCAATTGTAGTTCAGAAGCTAGTGACTTCTTTATAACAAGTTCCTATACGAACTACAATTGGTAGAGTTTGACACAATATATATATATCACCTAGGTATTTCTCTACAGTTTTATTAAATGAACGAGGATCGTCAAATGATTGTGTATACGTATACCTATGCATGCTGTAACAATTGCTAGCAGTATAAATTATCAAAAACTCAAATTGCAGATTAAAATTTTCCTAGATACATTATGAGCGAAGCAATACGCTATCATTGACTCCTGAGTTATCGACTAGCGGACTTACGACACAAAAACACCCGTAAATCTAAACTTTCTAATTTTGCGACTGACTAATAATGACTCTAAACCTGCTTCAAAACTTATTTATATCTACCTATAGGTTTAGTAGACACAGTAGGTACGTAATAGTTTATTTTCTCTGACTGAAAATCTGAGTAATGATACTTTAGCACGAATTAGGCACGGTTAGTTTTTTAGATAGTAATAAAAAATGTGAGGTCGCCATAACACGGATTAAAGGTGGAACGTGACACTTCGAAATGTAGAAAAATTAACCTTGTTACTACAAAAATACCTTATCAATTTTGTATAGGATTTTTTTAGACACCCGATATACAGTGTTTATTTTTTTGCGGTAATACCCTATGAGTCCCTATCATCAATTCAGTCACTTTCCTTACCTAAGAGCACTTCAGAAATATCTTTATCTAATCATTATTTGTTTTTATTTGATAGGTGTAGAATACGCCTTTCGGGTAGGTAGGATACATGTTCCCACTACTGTATGTATGTTGTAACAAAAATACGAGTATACGAATATAGTATCTACAGTTATTTGTTCCATGTCTGGGTGTTTTTCTATATAATTATTATAAGTATGTATTTACAAAAAAGAGTATATAAGTATTCTATCAGCTATCTGGTTCCAATAGTACAAGCTCTGCTTAATTTGGGGCTAGATAGCGCTGTGTGAAATGTCCAGCGATATTTATTTATAGTAAAAAAAAATTGTGTTATTATGATATACTGTCGTGATTCGTCATACTTAGCGTAGTCAATTAGTTTTATTATTAGTGTTTTTATTTTTTTATTATTTGACGACCTCCGTGGTGCAGTGGGCGAATAGCCGGCTGAGACGTAGGAGGTAGCGGGTTCGATTGCCGCCGCGGAACAAATGTTTGCATGATCTACAGATATTTGTTCCGGGTCTGGTTGTCTATATATTATAAGTATGTATTTACCAAAAAAAATGTATATAAGTATTCTATCAGCTATCTGGTGCCCATAGTACAAGCTCTGCTTAGTTTGGGGCTAGATAGCGCTGTGTGAAATGTCCAGCGATATTTATTTATATTTATTTATTTATATTTTTTTTATAGTAAAATAAAGATTGTGTTATTATACAAAGCCTGAACTTCTATAGTTACCAAATGATGTTCTTGTAGAGCATAATACCTATATTTAATAGGGCACCTCAAATTAATCGTTATTCCAAAAGCACAGTGATAACATCGTTATAATATTCCCGGGCGGTGTCTGTCACACGCGACGAGCTATTTTCGGTTGTTTATTCTCGTGGCAGGGGGCAATTTACTGTCATTAGCAGACGACACGGTCTGGGCGAAAATAGTCATCGCCCTCCACACAATTGACTGCCTGAGGACGTGGCTGGCGGACGCTCAGATCCTGTGTACAGTTCGCTTTATGACTAACCGCTTTAAACCTTATTACATTGGTACATAGTCCATCCAACTATGGGATCGTCCATTAATCATGTGAGGCTCAAAAGAGGGCAGAATGTTTGGGCAAAATCACGAAATATCATAAAGGGGAGGGAGGAACGCGCTATTTGCATCTTAATGTCTGTCTTGACATTAAAAAGTTGCTAAAAAACATCACGTGATTAATGGATGACCCCTATCTTATTTTGAGTTACAAAAAATAACATTTTGTGTATTTGGATGGTTAACTTGGTGGAGAAAACTCTTCTTGGGGTTTATCTCGCCTTTGTACATGTCATCTATTTCTGTACTTATTAATTTATTTTCTTGTGTACAATAAAAAATGGGTTCGATCACGCCTGTGTTTAGTATCTTCGCCTACCTAGTATTTCGTGACCTGGATATCCCCGTAATTAAAGTAACCTAGTCAAATTCAAATTTCGATCTCTAGCCTCAACATTTGTAACGTTTATATGCTGCCAGTATACTGCAGTAAAAAAATATACGAGGTTTGGGGAATACTAGTGGTTCGCCCCGAACTGAGATCTCGTGAGTCTACCATAAAAACAAAAAAAATATTATTCGTAATCTTTGACAATCAAAATAGTGCCACGAAATAAAAAACAACTAACTTGACCTACAGTTTCATTCAAATTACAGGTTACGGGAGGTTATGTTAATTGGTTAACCTTTTTTGGGGTACAAATTGCAGTTATTCTAGATTTAAGACTTTTTTGCCTATATTTGTGATACATAAGCTACACGTATACCAAATTACAGCACTGTGATAACTAGTGTACCCTGTGAATTTTGTCAAAGTTAGTTTTTATTATAGCTAATAACTCAAAAACTACAAAAACTTTCCTAAAAGTAAAAACGGGGTCGAAATTTACTAATGAAGACCTTTCATTTCACGCCTCACTTGACCTAATAGTCTCATTTTCATTTTTTTTACCCCTTTTGAACCCCAATATCTCAACAACCCCCCAAAATTTTTAGCTCATTGAGTCACACCAAAATTGTGCCATCATTACCTACCTATATACCAAATTTCACGATGATCGGATAAACGCTTCGAAAATTATCCTCGGACAAATAAACATACATACATACATACATACAACGCCGATTTTCCCAAGTTGATTTGGAGATCTCGCTTCGCCGATCAATAAAGGCTACTTTCTAACAGTCTATCAATAAGCGAAGCCATCCGGTAAATTTCAGATAGGTATTTTCTGATACTTTCCAGTACATATATTACATTACATACACATACATTTACATCCAGCAGTGGACTAATGTGGGCTGATGATAATGATTTTCTTGAATAATATCTTAATTCTTGGTTTTTGCCGCACTGTTGGCAAAAAAGTTAAGATTCTGAGTGACGCACTTGGCTCACGTTTTGACGCCTGCGTGATAGCTTTATAAACGTGGTTCTCAGTACTCTAATGAACATTAAATACTTTTGGTACCTACTGTAATCTATCAGTTGAGTCTGTAACATCTCAATTTGATTTTAACTGTTTCAAGTTTACGACCCATTTATGTTTGAAGGTGGCATATTCTGTCGATCTAGCTAAGGGGATGACCGCGAGTCTTTGATGACATTAGGTATCTCTAAATCGTCAAACAGTTAATAAGGAATAATTGCTTATTTTTAACCAACTTCAAAAAAGGAGGAGGTTCTTAATTCTGTTGTGCTTTTTTTCTTTTTGTTAGTTTAGAACTCCGTCATGTATCAATCGATTTGGACAATTTTTTTTATTTGATAGGATATACTTTCAGGTTGGTCCCATAGAAATTTCATCAAAATCGGTACTGTAGTTTGATTAATTCGGTTATATTTTTGTTAAAAAGATACTTGCGTTTGATTGATTCTTTGAATTTAGACAGCCATGAACTCTTGTGACACTAGTAGGTAGGTCAACAACATTGTCTTTCTAGATATGGAGTATTTCCTGATTAGCAGTAAGGGGATTACAAATGCTCAGTACAGAACGTCTTCCACACATCGCTTAAAGCTATTCTTAGATCGGAATCTAACGCTAACAAGAGGGAATTCGAAGGATTGGCAGGAATGTTTACTGTTTGAACTGACTTCAACAACGAAAGGGTTCTTTTGTTGAAAAGTAATTGGGTATTTTTACTTTAATAAGGTTAGTGCTACCTAAAAAGTATCTTAGAGCAAAGTTGTTACAAAAATTAAGTATGGTAGCGGCAAAGATTGACGTCACAAGTTAAAGCCTGATACGGGCTCCGGTATTCTTAACTAACAGTAACCCATCTAAATGTTTACCGAGCTGAATATTGTTTAAATTAAATTAATTTATTAAATCAGACAATGGTTGTTTACAAGTCCATTTGTGTAGTTTAGGTACATAAACTTAAATAGGTATCTAAGTTAGTAAATATAACGCGTTTTAACCTAGATAAATTGCTTTAAAGAAATTGCATAATACGGATATATTAGTTAACCTTATCCTATAGATGCAATAGTTTGTAAGAAAAACCTCTTCCCTAATTCTGTCAAGTCACTTTCCGTGTGGTAGTTGAAGGTTAATGATGTTATGATGATCTGTGTCTGTGTTATTCATTTCCTCAATTCAGGTAATTTCATTATAGCTTTAAGTAAGTAATTTCATTTAAACAATATTTCAATCCAGTCCAAATAATTGACGCAACGTACAAAATGTCTTGACTGGATTGTTGACTCGATGATAATCTATTTTTATTTTAAAGACCTTGAGATCAACTTTTAATACTTATTTCTAGACTTCCTAAAGATCAAGTCGATGAACTGTCTGGTAAGTTTTAAGCCCTAAGCTTCTAAGTATTGACAAATACATAGAGCTAAGCAGCTGTTGCCCAGAGATGACTGGCTTCTCTACCTATTTTGAAAATCTCAATTCATTCATTAAAAGCATTACTTGATGACCCTCTACCGATAGAAAAAATTGACATTTATAAAGCAGTCAGCAATGCTTAATTATATCAAGTGCCCGTTGTGTCGTCGCCTCTACGAAATACTTCTCTACCACGTGTCAACCACAAGGTACTGCGAAGTACAATTATAGAGTTCAATTGAAGAATACGCAATCGTCGTATTGAAGAGATTTCCTTTTGTCGAGCGGAACTCTTGACTGAATTGAATACAAATCAGGTGGTCGATGCAAGTTGGAAACGTGGGCGCCAGACTTTTCAATAGTGGATATGAATTGTGTAAACTTGTGTAATAATACCTCTCAGATTCATATATACACGAGAAAATTCTTGACCGCAATGTATGTCTTGAAGTGCACTAGAGATTTGTGGTCACAGAAAATACTGGAAACATAATTTTGAGACAGAAAACAATGTTATAGAAAACATAACATGCTCCCAAAAAGTCATATCTCCAATCACGTCAAAGTTCCTGCAGTTTCTTTGTGAACCATTAATTACATTTTCGTTCACAGCGTTTTAACAAGAACTTTGATAATGAACATTGCGTTCATCGACTTTCAAATCACAAGGCGAATTCCGCTCCCTGTTTCGAAGCCACACTAATTATTCGACTAACTCCTGTCTATCCACCCCTAACAAAACTCTCAAAAAAAGGAACAGTCGAGGAGACAGGAAAAACTGACTTTATGTTCAATGTCCCGGTTTGGTCTATCCACGAACCAACAGCATTCGTTGATCTTTTAAATGGCAGTACGAGGTGAGTAATGTGTTTATCTATGTCCTATCATTAAAATGAATTCAGGATAATGTCGCAGACGTCACTGGGAGTGCAGACGTGCGGAAGCGGAGTGGAACAGACGAGTTCAACGTACGCGGTCCCGTTCCGACCGCACCATTTTAATCACAAAGGGAACTAATTATTCGTTCTGCTATGGAACAGTCTGTGTTACCTTTTAATGTTTTCTATAGGTAGGGACTGGAGTGCCTATAGCCCAAAGTACTCGATGTAAAAAAACATACCTAAAAATTCAAGGAGGTAAAATAAAATTTAGATAAGGTTCGTTAGAACCGAAATTCAGAACCTCAGCTAATCTAACTAGCCTATGTGATCCCACAGCAGGGCAAAGGCCTCCCTTTCCTTTTTACATTCCGAAGAAACGTCAAGTTCGTTATGCCACCTCCGCCTGGGCTGACCACGTGGTCGTGGTCTTTGTGGTGCCCAGTGGTGATTTTAGGCCAAAAGTAGAAAACTCAGAACCTACTTAGTACAAAGCTTCCAACACAGAATGGAAAGGAAGACTGTTTTTCTTTGCTAGGAACTTTCAATTTTATAGAAAGTTAATAACTTTAATCTGATAAAGACCATAATTTACAAATCACGAAGTAATGGGTATTAAACATTGGTGGAATTTTATTGTGATTAGGTAATTTTTTTCAAGTTAGAGCTTGTACAGTAGAACATCGACTAAAATTACATCACAGTGAACCACATTCGAATAACAAAAATGTCCATTTGCATAACAAACACTTTCATATCAAATTACTTTTCCCCAAAAGAATACTCAGCTAAATACACAAAGAAAGTTGGCGCTGAAAGATAAAACATGAATCTATTGCGAAAAGCTGTTCAACAATAGTTGCTCTGTTTATTTTTCCTTGTCGGCCAGTCTTTGCAGGATTTCAAATGATGAATGTTGGTGACTTGACAAAGGCAAAGAGTAGGAAATGTTTCTTTAGTTTTACAAAGAAAAGGTCAGGAAAAGGGACTATTGTTTGAACGCTTAAAAAGTTCAATTTGATTTATAGAGTTCGGGTTCAAAGGCACAACATAAGTTTTTTTTATAAGAAGACCTTTAGCGTTACTTAAGAGGTTTTTATCAACCTGCTTTTATCAACTGCATTCACTTACAGTATACGTCCAACATGGCCTTCATGACATTGCATGCGCCTGTCATCCTGAGACATATATTTTGCCTAATATCATCTACAAAATAGTAGGTACAACATGTAAATACTAGATTGAATTAACTAATAAAGGTAGCTGGGAGCCGTTAGGTGCAAGCCGCACAAGAATCGGTTGCTCTAGGGTACCTAGCTACCTAGTAGCCTATCCTACGATTGATATGATAATATCTCTCCGAATAATAGCTATCTTGTTTATTCACCGAATTGTATTTCACTGCCTCCGTGGCGCAGTGGGCGTATAGCCGGCTGAGACGCAGGAGGTAGCGGGTTCCATTCCCGCCGCGGAACAAATGTTTGTATGATCTACAGATATTTGTTCCGTGTCTGGGTTTTTTTCTATATATTATAAGTATGTATTTACAAAAAAAAACGTATACAAGTATTCTATCAGTTATCTGGTTCCGATAGTACAAGCTCTGCTTAGTTTGGGGCTAGATAGCGCTGTGTGAAATGTCCAGCAATATTTATTAATTTATAATTTAGTATTCTCAAAACGTAGTGCATTGAAATTACGTTGTTTGGTTCAATAATAAATTCCCATGACGCATATAAAACGTATCACCCTATAATTCGAACAATTCGTGTGTAACTCGTCAACTCTTTTCTTTAGATATCTTACCATAATAGAAATACGCGAAAAAGTCACGTTTTAGGTGTCATCAATATTTGTCACTCGTGCCTTTTACGTTGAGGTAATATTTGGATTTGCTATTATTATGGTGACGATGATTTATAACAACGTTATCAGGAGCTCATGAGAGACTTCACACCTACGTTTTATCTGCCGACGTATTTTTAGAATTTTGGGGTATAAAGAATAACTTACTTTATTTTCTCGTCTTTAACAGATAGTAGTTGGTTAGTACATATATCCCGTTTTAAATAACTTTACCTATTACTTTTTGGTTAATTGTTGCAAAAAAGTTTAAGCTCGCGAAGCTTTTTTTTATGTTATTTGTGGGGAAACAGGCTTACGGCCCACCTGATGGTAAGTGGTCACCGTCGCCTATTGATATCGGCAACACCCGGGGTATTGTCGATGCGTTCCTTAACCTGTAGAAACCTTTTAACGTTTCTCTTGAAGCGTGCCATGTCGTAGCCTAACGGGAAAATCTCAGATGGTAGCTCACTCCACATCTTGCAAGTATGGGGAAGAAAAGATCGCGTGAAGTGTGTGGTGCGCGATACCCAATTGTCGATGATATGTGGATGAGTTTTATTACGTTGTCGAGAAGTGCGGTGGTAAAATCTCGACGACGGGATCAGATCGAATAGCTCCTCAGAACATTCCCCATTATACAGGCGGTAGAAAGCACTGAGCGATCCGATGTCACGGCGTTGACTCAGCGGTTCCAGCCTGTTAGCGAGTTTGGGATCGTCGATGATTCTAATGGCTCTTCTCTGAAGGGAGTCAAAACGAAGCAATTGGTACTTTGGAGCTCCATGCCAAAGTGAATAATAAAAAATGAAAGATTGTGAAATAATGAAGTCTACTGTTCGCAGAACTACCTATTTATTTGTATGTTTATAGTTTTTACTCCAATCCGTACCACCACTAAGTATAATCAACTATCTCCATCTTCAAAGGTTTCCTGGAAGAAAACTCTTATTACAGTTAAGCGCGTCTTTGTATATGTCCATTGTATAAGTTTTTTGTCTGTAATCTATTTGTGTACAATTAAGAATTGATTATATTAAATATTCAAATGTAATAAATAAATTATCGTGTCTACAAAATTGTGGTAGAAACGGAAAAAGATAAGTTTAATTTTATTTTTATAAAGTGAACGCTATTTTCTACCAAGGCTCATTGAAAGGACACAGACTTTATTCAAAAAATATCATGGATTCATTGAATTCCAGAGGTATTTGAACCATCGATTGCCAGTTTTGAACCATGATTCGATTTCTCAGACGCAATCGGATGGAATCGAACCAAATTGTTATAGCGAGAAGTTTTATTCAAGGCGTTAATGAAGCTCAAATGATCCGTATTTTTGGGGCTATATCACGTAATAAAATTTTAAAAATATAACGATAGCTGACCCAAACGAGAATGGATTATGAATTGAATATATTTTGGCATTTTGCTTCACTAAGATTACAGTATCATACCACTGTATCGTCATTACCTGAATACCGTTTATCACATTTAACATATCGAGACTAGATCGAAGCTTGAATTTTACTATTTTATTTTACGTGAATTGGCATTCTGGATGTTGTTTTGTGGATTTTGACGAAATGGTTCAGATGCTATAAAGTTCTTGACAACCGTTTAATTTATAGGATCAGACTTTTATGTGTTGTATTTTTAGTTGTTTACCCTCATTTAAAAATTGTATTTTGGTGGATCTTTATGTACCTTTAGTAGGGAAGGCATTACCAACATCTACTTAATTTTAATCACCAATTAATATCCATACTATTATTATTATTATACACTATTATTATACATACTATTATAACTATACTCTCTATTATACTCTCTGAGTGTTTGTTACGCTGCTTGGACCGATTTCAATGAAATTTGGTATATTGAATAATTATGATCGGGAATGAGACATAGGCTACTTTTTACCCAACTGCGCAAATGGTAGGTAATGTTTTATTGATAAACCACGCGTGCGAAACCGCGGGCGTGTCAGCTAGTATAACCACAAGATGCTTCGGAATATTAATAATCATGATACAACGGGCCTTTGAGCCATGGAAATGTTTTTTTAACCATTTTTTTCTGGAATAATATCGAATTTAGAAATGTCGTCGATACCCTCGCTAGTGAACTCACTGACCCGCTTTCAGGTTAAATTACATATTTCCAAGGAATCTGTATAATGTACATAGGTATAGATACCTATACCTATGTAAGAAGCTAAGCCTGTAGAGAGTGGGCGGTATTATCGCTAAAAGTGATCTCTTGCAGACATTGGTTTGATAGATAAGGCAATGAACATTAGTCCTAGAACAAGGAAGTGATAGCATACTTAAGAATGCACGAGGACGCGTTTAAATGGGTAGTAAAATTTAGATTTATAGATAGCGGCTGGATAGTTGCATCATCGAATACATTGGCGAACCCACGCCCCTTCAATGGAAAGTAGGCAAACTTCCATCTATCACAACTTTTGTACATTTTTTTTTTATTCAACCTTTGTCATCCCACAGCTGGGCAAAGGTCTCCCCCACTGTCTTCTAGGACTTTCACTCGCGTGCCAAATCTCACCAATCTGTCTCGAAGGCATCGAAATCATCACGCCAGCGTCTACTAGGCCTTCCTCGGCGCCGTCGCCCGTCTTCAGGCACCCACTGCGTGAGGATCGTTGCCCATCTGTCCGAATAACATTTCATTATAAAAACTAGTGGTTCGCCCCGAACTCAGATCTCGCGAGTCTCCCATAAAAGCTAAAAAAAACACTTGACTATTAAAATAGTGCCATGAAAACTGTATAGTGTAAAGTATCCACGAAATGTTCGAATAAGTAACTTACCCTACAGTTTCATTCAAATTACAAAGAACGGGAGTTCATGGGGGTAGAAATTGCTGTTATTCTGGATTTCAGACTTTTCCCTATATTTGTGTCACTAAAGCTACACGCATACCAAATTCTATGGGGTCACTGGTGTACCCTGTGAATTTCGTCAAAGTTCTATTTTTATCATGGCTAATAACTTAAAAACAAAAAGGCTACTAAAAATAAAAACGGTCGAAATATACACTAATAAATACCTTTCCGATTAGACGTCCCACTTAACCTAATAGTCTCATTTTGATTTTTTTACCCCTCTTGAACCTCAATATACCCCACCCCCCTTCATTTTTAGCTCATTTAGTCGCACCAGGATTATGTTATCACTACCTACCTATATTTTACGATGATCGGATCAACGCTTCGAAAGTTATTCTCGGACAAACAAACATACACACATACATACCGATTCCTCAATTTGTGTCGTTGAATAGCTTTTTAAAATAAGCTTTTTTTTTAAGGTCAATCTTTATATGATAATATACTGAAAACCTATACCTCAACGATTTAACGTTAAGCTAGTTTGAACGTTACTGGTGCTGGATACATCATTATATAGGCTAATTACCTATAAGTGCGCTTTCTCCGTAGCTCTTCGCAGGACTAGACTGCTTTGTTAGACAAGAATTTCTAGGAACATTATTTTCGTTCTACAGTATTTAAATAACCACCAACTGTAGAGGCAGGTTACTTGAACTAAGGAAATGTATTTAAAAATAAATAATGCAGGACTTTTTAGGCAATGCTACCTTCAACTAAGCAAAAATTGTTCAATGGAAACCAGATAACTGGTAGAATATTATGATATTTTAAAGACTTATTAAATTTATAAACTCGAATCGTCTCTACCCTACATTTTATATCACGCAAGTTTGTTATCGAGTTTGTCCAGGACGTCCGACGGCGCGGTGGGTCGACGATATAAAGAAAGTCGCGGGCAACTCCTGGATGCGCAAAGCACAGGACCGGGAAGGGTGGCGTTTACAAAGGGAGGCCTACACCCAGCAGTGGGTACTTATGGGCTGTAGATGATGATAATGAAGTTTGTTATCAATGTTTAAATATTTAATTCAATACCCGTTTAATCTAATATGCCTAATAATTTGAACTGTTTATGTTACTCGACCCAATGTATCTATTTTTATTCCGACATGTTTTGTAATTAGTATAATTGACCATGGCCGATCTAGTTTCCTACACAAATAAAAAGCTTCCCACTCAATGTTCACGCCCAACTCATTTTCATATAACGCCCGTCAACGGTTACGAAATGAGTGTTCCACGAGTAAGAAATTTAGGCCAGGATCATACGGAGAGGTTTATTACAGCTCGACCTAGTTAAGCATACAGCGAGTAAATCTTGGAGCCAATATTTGCTAAGCTTTTTGCGCAAGCGGGGACAAATATTAGTGGCTACGACAGGAATAAAGATCTCACAATCGATATATTCTCGCAATCCCTCCGCTACATCCCCACCATTGCGTATAGGCCTCGTAACCGGACAATTAAGTACTATAAACATACATGCTTTAAAATGGGCAAATTCAAAACTAGTGGTTCGCCCCGAACTTAGATCTCGCGAGTCTCCCATAACAACAACAAAATATTATTTGTAATCTTTGACTATCAAAATAATGTTACGAAATGCATATCCAACCAACTTGACCTACAGTTTCTTTCAAATTACAGGTAACGGGAGTTCATGATAATTGGCTACTCTTTTTTAGGGTATAAATTACAGTCATTCTGGATTTCAGACTTTTACATATATTTGTGTTACTAAAGCTACACACAAACCAAATTTCAGCACTGTGTGATCATTGGTGTACCCTGTGAATTTGTCAAAGTTCAATTTTTATTATGGCTAATAACTTAAAAACTACAAAGTTTAAACTGAAAATAAAACGGGGTCAAAATGTACTTACAAATACCTTTTATTAGACGTGCCGCTTGACCATTTTAGTCTCATTTTTTTACCCCGCTTGAACCTCAATATCTCTTTCCCGTGTATGTTTGTAGTAATCATACGGTTACAAGGCCTCTACGCACAGGTGGGGACTTAGCGTTGGGGATTTCAAGAATATACTCGTAGCTTCCAATCTGACACCAAAAAATACTTATACCTATCATGCTAAAACTGAGCGCCCGTTCACTGCGTCTACTAACAGTATGATGTTTCGAAATTATCCTTATGATAGCAATGAGATTGTTACATAAGATATATTCTTCAACGCCTTCAACGATGAACGCGCAATTTAGGACGGGAAAATCTTAGGAATTAAATTTAATGTATTTATATAAAATAATTAGAAAGGTAAAATTACTAATTTATTACACTATACATTATAACAATAAACACAAACTTAAGAACAATTAATAATTAACTAATTCGAACAAAACATAGTAATAATAATTTGGTCTTATCATGACAGTTTACGTGATAGTGTACTGTCTAGTGTCATTTTGAGAATGATGCATCATGTTTTCTCCTGGGAACTTATGTTATGTGAGGTTAATTGTACGTAGGTTATGTTTGGTGAATTGCTGTAAGCAGAACCACACGTTGGGCGACTTGCGCAACGATGCCTAAACGTTTTTAGTGTATATGTTTAAGAAAGTTGTCAAATCATACAAAGACGTCAAATTTAAACATGTTTAGTTGCTAATTACGTTTAGGTATCATAATGCAAGCCTATTTAATTTTTTTACAGTAGAATAAAACACCCGTACAATAGAACCATCATATTAAAAATAAAAGAAATGCTAAATTATATCGTAAAGTACAATCAGCGGTCTTGTAGTAATAAGCGTCATGAGCGATCTCTTCCAGACAACCTTAGAATAGACTGGATTTAGATGATAATGATGGTGATAGTCATGGGACACAATGCGCTACCAACAAGAGATGTAAAACTGTGTAAAACATTATGTAGAGCTTTTTATTGCCATAGGTCAATTTCAATTTCCCACTTAATATTAGGGCCCATTCAAAGAACTGTATAGCTACGCAGAGTGTAGAGTTGTAGGACTAATCTCCGAATAGGTTTCTTTGGTTAATTTATCTATATGATTTTCCTCAATGAGGAAAGGATATACAAAATTAATGGCACAGTTCGCTCCGAGAAAAAATTGTTTGTGTGGGTAGGTTATAAGAAAACAGCTTTTATCTTAACTGTATTACGTCACTATTTACGTCGAATACACAAGAAAGTTGACTCGATCATTGTACACAATAATGCACGTAATGTATAAATTGTGTACAGTTAGCGTTAGTTCAGATATATACAAATTCAGATATTTAATTCGTATTTTCATTACATTATATTTATACTGTATTCCGGACAAAATTCACTCGATTTTAATACCGTGTCAAAAACTCCGCCATTACTCGAAAAACTAGATTTAATCAATAATAATTTAAAGGCCTCTTACGATACCTAAGCCACCTCTTTGGTATAAGGATATAAATTACTTAAGTAGGAGGTAATGAAGTGATTTCCTGATTCTTGCAACTTTCAACATAACTACAAAAGGATTATCTATAAATTCTTTGTTTGCTATTCAAGTAATACCAGCCGATAATGAGTAACACATATGTTACTTAGTTAAGTCTGGATTTAAACAGTACAGGTACTTTTTAAGAAGGGTGTTTTAAGATTGACTCCTATGTCTGTGTGTCTGTCTGTCTGTGGCATCGGAGTTCCTAAACGGATGGACTGATTCGGACCCCCGTCCGAATCAGTCCATCCGTCCTGCGTCTCTTCAGCTTTTTGCTTTTTGGGCCTCTACGGCGCCGAAAACGAGCGTCATCTGCGCATTTAAAATGTGCATTTGCATAGGCCCTTAGCAAATTACGATAGATGCAAATTTTTTCAATGCAAAACAGCCTATTGACGTCTTAACATCGTCATAAAATATCAATGTGGCCCATCAAGTCAAACTTAGTATCCAAAACTTGGAATACAAAGCCTACTGAATATTCATTATACACTTATAAGTATCGCCTACGTTGCCATAAAGTTCGTAAGTGGTCGCTCGTTGTTTATCGCTGGTGGAATCACTGCCTAATTGCGTTTTATGTTTACAACCTATAAAGGCAGGCTTTGCTTGTTGTGACTGAGATTTACTACTATGGAAATCAACATGTGATTGTTATATATGAAAATTACTACCATGATTTTTAGTAATAATATAATTAAAATAACGGGTGGGCTTTAGAAAGCGGCTGCACGAAATTGTGGTTACTGAGGGGTGGATTATGTAGGGGTTGCTTTTCTCTACCCCTTGGTACCATTTTTCCCGCAAGTAAACATTTTTTTAATTAAATTCCCAAATTAGCTTAAGAACCCAAGTAGGATAGGTTATGTTCAATAACGGTCACATAACTAAATCAGTCTTCCCTAAATTGAATAGGTTAGCTCAAATACGGTCACAAAACCGAATCAGTCAACCTCGACTCCATGTAGTCTTGTCTAACGCATACTAGTGTTTTAATAAATTCGGAGGCGCGGAGGGAGAACAGCCTCCGCCAGCCGTAACAATGCGCAGGTACCGCACGAACCATAGCGGCTGAGGCTGGTCGCCGTAGACGACCAGCAAGCCGAAGCTGTGAAGGTGACTGCGGATGCCGGCGCATTGTTACGCAATGGCGTTGAGGCTGCACTTCCCGAAGTGCCGGAGCCGTTGACGTTGACTTTTTAGTTATAAGTTTGCCAATAAATGACAACATTTTGAGGTTAGAATAGAAAACTTTAAAATTGATTTTCTCGAAAACTATACATTTGCTGGTGAAAGTAGTGGTACCGGGCTGTAGCCCTCTCGCCCCCTCCCCTCCCCCTATCCAAAAAACCCCTATGCGTGCAGACGCTTTCTAAAGCAATCCCAAATTATCAAATTATGTGACAAGTAACTTTTTAACAAAAATGTAACCGACTTCAGAAAACAGAAAATTGAAACTAGTTGATTTAAAAACTAAACTACAAAACCAATATTGGTGAAATTTCTATGGGATTAATCTGAAAGTTATCCTTTCGAATAAAAAAATATTTTTAATCGGTTGATAAATGCCGATGTTCTGAGATAGGTACAAACGAAAATAATATAACAGAATTGAGAACCTCTTTTTTGAAGTCAGTTAAAAAGATGAATATATGATTAAGATGGTATAAACATAGATTAGATTAGATTAGATAATACTTTATTGCACACCACGAAACAAATACATATAAAAAAAAAACAACTACGTAAATCTATGGATACAATTGGCGGTCTTATCGCTAATTAGCGATCTCTACCAGACAACCTTTGGATGGAATGGACTGTGTAGACATTACCTGGGGTGTACCTGACATACTACATGTACTTACATACTAATACTAATTATATAAAAATAAAAAAAATATAAAACTTCCATAAATGAAAACTACATGAATCTAAATAATAACTACTCATAATAATTCATAGATACATACTTAGACTTATTTAAGAAACAAATAATTAATAATAAATACATATATATTTAGCGACAAATACTCAGATAGTGTTCTCTGAGCATACGTTTAAAAATGGCAAGTGACTTGGCACATCTGATAGCCACCGGCAGCGCGTTCCATAACCGGACAGCCTGCACTGTAAAAGACTTATCAAAGTAGGAGGAGAAGTGTACAGGTGTCCTGAGTTGGAGTGTGTCAGATGAACGCAAGGATCGAGGATTGGATTGATAGAGGAAATGGAAGCGTTCTTTAAGATAGGAAGGTGAGGAAGGGTTGAACAGGATGTTATATAAATGCTGAAGGATGTGAGTATCCCGGCGAAGGCGTATGGGTAACCACTTGAGCTTACTGCGAAATTCGGACACATGGTCATACTTCCGCAAGCCGAAGATGAACCGGATGCCAAAGTTTTGCAAGCGCTCAAGTTTATCTAGTTGCTGTTCAGTGAGATCTAGATAAGAAGCATCAGCATAGTCTAGTATCGGGAGAAGAAGAGACTGCGCGAGCGAAATTTTAGTGGCAGTCGGAAGGAAGTTACGCAATCTCCTAAGAGAACCCGCTGAGGCAAACATCTTACGGCTGACTTCAGATATCTGAGGTCCCCATGACAGTTGCCTGTCTATGAGAACGCCTAAATTTTTCACCGTCTCACTCTGCTTAACGTAGGTGCCATCAAATATAATTTGTGGAAGGCAAGACCAGTCTATCCTCGATATCATCCTAGAACCCCCAACGACGATTACTTGAGTTTTGAGTGGGTTAACTCTAAGACCATGTGCCTTGCTCCAGTCCAGAATACGGTCTAGGTCAAGGTTTATTCTATATATAGCTTCAGGCAGCCGCTCTACTGTATCTTGTGTGTAAATTTGAAGATCGTCTGCATAGAGGTGGTAGGATGAAGTTAATTGTTGGGATATTGAGTTTATGAAAATTGCAAATAGAAGAGGTGATAAAACGCCACCCTGAGGGACACCAGCTGATATCGTGCACCACGATGAGTAACTATCATCAATGCGTATACGCTGACGGCGCCCGTTCAGATAACTGTGAAACCACTCAATCACTGTTGGAGATACGTTAAGAGAGCGTAGGGTACCAAGAAGAATTTCGAAGTCAACGTTGTTGAAAGCGTTGCTAAAATCTAAAAGTGATAGTACTGTTACTTTTCCATTGTCCATGCCATCTCGTATATCATCAGTTATTTTAACTAATGCTGAAACAGTACTATGGCCTGGACGGAAACCGGATTGGAAAGGATTTAGAAGATTATTCCTGGAAAGAAAAGTGCTCAGTTGCTTATGAACAAGACGTTCCAGGACTTTGGATAGGAAAGGAAGAATAGAGATTGGACGGAAATCTGAGAAAGAAGCTGGATTATTCTTTTTCGGGAGAGGAGTGACTTGAGCTTCTTTCCAGAAAGTAGGGAAAACACAGTTGGTAATAGAGGAGTTAAGGATGTGACAGATTATTGGGACAATTTGATCGAGGATAGGAATAATCATATTCCGACTTATACTGTCGTTGCCGATGGCATTAGACGAAATAGATGCAATGCTCTTCTTAACATCACAATCAGTGAATTGATTTAAATTGAAAGATGAATAGTCAGGAGTTGGAATAGAAGAAAGATGTTGCAATGTTTGTGATTTCGCGTGTACGTCGAAATTAGAAGATGATGTGAAGTGCTGATTTAATGAATCTAAATTAATATGTTGAGGAATTTTATCTTGTTGACGTGACTTTCCAATTCCCAATGACCGGAGGAACTTCCAAACCTTAGCAGGATCAGAGTCCTCGACTGATTTATGAATATAACGGCGTTGCGCGTCCCTACACACTCTATTGCAGCGATTACGACATTCGATATATTTTTCCTTATTAATATCGGAATTCCGGCTTTTGAGCTTTGCCTTTGCTACTAGCTTTTTATGCATGACGGCTCTTAGTTCAGGTGTAATCCAAGGAGCTGGTAGGTGCTTGAGCTTAATCTCCCTAAGTGGTGCATGTTGGTCAAACAGTTTGGTAATTAGTGCATTAAAAGCTTCCACTTTGCCATCGACTGTTAATTCATCGTAAACTGGCGACCAGTCTACAGAATCGGCATCACGTTGCAGATCTTCTAGCTTCATGCCACTAAAATTTCGCTGAAGAATAATTTTGGGCTTGTCTTTAGGAGGTCGTATTTTATACGAGAGATACAATAGGTCATGGTAGGAAAAGGCTCCCGCTGCACATTGTCCATGCTTGGCAACATGCGCAGGAGAAGATACAATAATGAGATCTAGAAGAGATGGGATTGAGTTAGGATAAAAATGAGTTGCAGTAAGAGGCAGAATGGATAAATTACAAGCACTTGCAAGAGATTTTAATGAAGCTGATCGAGAGTCTTGTTTAAGCAAACACGTATTGAAATCACCCATTAAAATAGTATGGTCATAAGATGCAACTAAATTTTCTAAGAGTGTTTCAAGAGATAGAAAATAATTTATATTAGAGGAAGGACAATAATATACCCCTAGCAAAACTTTAATATGGAAGAGGCTAATTTCTATAAAAAGGTGTTCACCCGCATTGGAAGGCGGCGGTTGTGCCGACGTACTAATTATGGAGAAAGGAATGTGCGAACGGAGATATATGGCGACACCCCCACCAACCACTCCAGTGCGGTCGTTTCGGATGAGCTTAAAACCAGGGAGAGAATAAGAAGTGGAAGGAAGGCATGGCTTAAACCAGGATTCAGACACTAGAATTGCATGAATATTTTTATGTTCAAAAGACGCTAACAAATCAGGAAAGTGTGCCGGAATACTCTGTGCATTTATATGTAGAATATTGAGATTTTTTGGAACGTCAGAAAGGAATGAACCTATTGAGCACGATAAAGAAGGTATGCTACTGAAACTATCATCACTGCCAGACTCACCATCAGAGAAGGAAAGGTATTCATCACTATCCGAATCATTTTCGCCAAGAGACATAGTATAATGTAATAAACAACAATATTTAAATAATTATCTAAATATATAAAGTGAAGATAATAATAAAAACCTAATAAATAACTACTTTATAACTTTTGTCCAACTATAAATATCCACCTGCCAGTTGTGCTTTACAGGATTGTGAAAAATTATAATTAATAATAAAAAAAAAATACATAATGTTGCTAAACTACAACACAAAAACCTAACAAAATGTGAAATGGACAGCTCATCCAACCAGATTTTTATACCTAAAAATACTAAACATTAATTAACAGAAAATAAGTTAAAATTTACCCAAAAAGATTTAAAAAAGAAATAATAATAACAAATTGTGGAATGGAACGTAATACGGTATCAATATCAAGCCGCCAGGTGTCATTGTGCCGACTGTCAGTCTATGAAAGTCAATCAATGTCAGTCACACTCACCAACCAAATTAGGTACCTACAACAAAGTCAACAAATAAAAAGAAACGTATAATTATTAGTGAGCGGGCGGGTAAAAGAAAATACTTTATTAAATAAATATGGGGGCAGGTTACATAAAATAAAATAAATAAAATTTGGCGGTGACTTGACTACCTCATGGTTACCTGGTCGGATGTAACTGGTTGCAATGCATGGAACAACTTATCACACACTACACTCTCTTGGATGCTGCAGCGCGCTTTGGCTTAGCAGTGAACATAAGTAAACATAATTGGTCTCAAAAATAAAATTCCTAATTATTTTTATAAATAATCGCTAAGAGTCAAAGTCCCATATGCTCTATTATGACCTGGGTCAATTTCCGTAACAAAATCTTGTAAATAAAGTTTTGATTTTATCTCAATGTTAATGCAAGGCTAACTAAAAGGTGTCTATAAAGACTTATCCGCAATAGGGAACATTTGTTCCGTAGCATGGTTTCGCCAAAATGTTGCGGCACGAAATTGCCTGAATTTTCTGTCGAGATAAATGGTTTCGGCTTAGTGTTCTGTCGGTACTGCAGGTCGAAAAAATGAACAGCCCCCTTATTACCTAAGCCAAATTGCTGTTGCTTCGCTATCGCTAGTCAGGCCATCCCTTTCACACGTGAGGTACGTACTGTACATGTGAAAGGGATGGCCTGAGTAGCGATAGCAAAGCGACAGCAATTTGGCTTAGGTAATACGGCCCCAGGTCTAGTGTTCATCGAGATTTTGTCTGTACTTGTCAATCACTTTGTAGGGAAATTTGTTGCAACTTGTGTCGATACCTTGTGGCGAAACCATGTTGCGAAACATATGTGCCTAGTATGGACGAGCCCCTAGGATATGTATTAAGGCTGTAGGTATAGGTACATGAGGGACAAAGGTTCTATTAATAGTTTGTATGCAGAATGTGAGTGTCAAGTCTATTGTCTCGTGGGTACCTCGACATTCTCATTCAGGAAAGTGTGGGTATCGTATTTTTAACATATTCTTTATAGTCTCCTAGTGTCTTGGGGACACTCCCGCCTGGTAGTGGTCTGAAGAAGCTATTTATAGATCGTTTGCAACGGTCTTTAGATGATTCAACATCTTCATTTATATTTTTCATCAGCTGATTTGTTCCGGCTTAAAAATGCACATTCAGGGTTTTCCCAAATTTTCCTATTTTCCGGGCAATTTTTCAAAATTTTCTTGCTCCAAAAACCCTATTCGGACTATTACAAACATTAAAAAAAAGTGTCAAATGTGTCCAGCCGGTCGCAAGTGATGCGCATAAGTACTAACGAACACATTTCATTTTTATTTTTATACTAGTTGTTACCCGCGACTTCGTACGCGTTACGCTACTAAATGTGTAGGTAACCTAGAAATAAAGCTAAACTCGCTGTTGCAACTTGACTTGACACCCAATTTTTATCTCATGGGACCTGATTTATGTGATAAAAAGTAGCCTATGACTGTGTTAATCCAGGTTATAATCTACATAAACACAAAATTTCATCAAAATGGGTTCAGCCATTACGACGTGATTGAGTAACAAACAAATAAATAAACAAACATCCAAACTTTCTCATTTGTAATATTAGTGTGATTTTTATGTAAGAATTGTATATTCATTCTGCTATCAATATATGTATTTGTCATAATATAATCTGCAATACTTGTAATTACAATCATTATAATTTATAAATAGCACCGTTAGTTTTTAGACACCAAATTGATAGATTTTAATCTGCTCTAAAATTAACTTAAATATTTTAAACATTAACTGTGACAAAACACGACACAAATACAATATGTAGAAGCAAATTAGAGCAATCATCGTTATTTGCAGCGTTTTCAGACGAATCAACAAACCTGTCTGTTACCGCTAAATATTGTAGCACATCAAAAGCTAAGAGTCATAAAAAACTAAGTTTTACTACTTTTATAAAATTCATAATTGGAACCGCAAGCAGATCCAAATGAGCCCAAACACTAGTAGCCTACTATAATGCATTCAGAAGTTCCGTTGTCTAGCATCCGTCTCCATCATGACACCACCTCCATGGTGCCATATTATTGCATTGTCACCGAAGTTACATATGTATTCCAAATTTCAGCTCAATTGGTAGAGGGGAACGGGTTTAAAATTCAGTTGCAAGATTCCACCCGGACAAACATACATACATTGCAAGTTAATAAAAAGCTTGTAAAAAAACATAACATAGCAAATATTGTTTTTTATGTTATTATTTTTATTTTTTTCGGCAAACAAACAGTACTTATATCTAACAAGAAACAACTTTAAACACTTACCATTTACATGTTTTCGCATATAATATTTAAATAGAGCTTGTTTGTTTAGTTAGCCAAGTATTTTGAAAATGAAAGAAAGGTATAAATAATATATAAGAACAATATGAAAGTTTAAATGAAAGTAAAAGTGAGAACAAACAGTTAATGAACCAATTCAAACCAGTGTTCCAAAAGAATGCGCTTAAATTTGGAAGGATTTAAGTTAAATAAATCTAACTCAGGAAAATCCACCAGTTTATTAAAATAATTAGCAGATTTGATAAATAAGTTTTGCCAATAGTTTGTTTTACAGTGAGGAACATAAAGAGAAAGAAAAGGTAACCTGTCGTATTCTCTTTAGGTGACTAATTTCTAAAAAGCTATGTCTTTATAATGATAATCTGTTATTGGCATTAAGTATTAGCTTTATGAGTTTATTCACATTGATATCAAGTGCTTGATGATTCTGTAATGGATGAAAAAAAAGGTGAGTTAGATTAGATAATACTCTATTGCTCACCTTATTAGACATTATAAATTATTAGAAATAGGACGAGCTCCTTCACTGCACTCTTTTAAGCTGAGATTAAAGCAGCATTACCTTAAGGCCTAGCTTTCTCGTTATTTAAGTTAGCTATTTATTTTTTATTTTATTTGCCCTCATTTTAGAAGATTTGTAAAATTAATAATTTAGGTTATTAGGTGGGTATATCTTTAGGTATTTATTTATGTATTAGGATTATAACTACAGTTTTTATTAAATATTATTTTTTTAATACTCTCATTTGTTAATATACTCTGTGCATCGCTGCTTCGTTCATTACTTTCCACCAACGGTTGCTTGGAAGAAATCGCTTTCAGCGATAAGGCCGCCATTGTACTATATTTATCACACATTAGTTTTTTTTAAGTATTCCTGGTGTACAATAAAGAATTATTCCATTCTATTCTTAATACATTTATTTTGATAAGTTATTATTACAGGATTTATTACGTACCATTTGATCGGTGTACGATCGACAATGTATATATAATAATAAATAAAGCTAAGTTAAAAAATTTAAAACTATCATGGTTATAATCAAAAATTTCTAAGTTTTATGTAGGTACTTACCTCAATTTTCTATATTTAAATATTTAGTGACTCTAACTAACCATAATGTAATTACTTTTTATTCTAACCTCCTGACAATCCTAAAGTCAAAGTCAAAGTCAAATATTTTTATTCATTAAAATCACAAGGATCACTTTGAAACGTCAATTTTACTGCCTGTTCCTTCGCGACCAAGCCAGGAAAGAAAGGCAAGAAACAAGGCTGGTTGTTTTTTAATGATCCTTTTACAATACATAATACACAAAATAAATTACGTCTAAATTGTAACATTTTGAAAGAGTTGGAGCAATTTCAATCCCAAGCTTCTCTATCATCTAAACTAAATAATCCGATATTTTATAGTAGGCTCTTTTATAAAGATTTTGTTTAATTAAGTTTTTAAATTTGTAGATTGTCAATTTTTGTACTTGGGAGTTTGTTATAAAAGAGTACACCTTGCCCTTTAAATGATTTACTAACTTTATGGAGTCTACAAGTGGCAACAGCGAGTTTATCTTTATTTCTAGTTTTAAAATTATGATTATCGCTATTTTTATGAAACAAATTAATATTTTTGTGAACATGCATTAGATTTTCATAGATGTATTGACAAGGGAATGTCATAATATTTATTTCTTTAAACTTATTGCGTAATGATTCTCTAGGGCCCATATTATAAATTGCACGAACAGCCCTCTTCTGCAGCACACAAACGGTGTTTATATCTGCAGCACTCCCCTACAGCAGTATACCGTATAACATAATGTTGTGGAAATGTATGAATACATAATATACATTACTGTAATTGACATATTTTGTTTAAATATTAGTTTTACTGAGTACCTAGCTATACGTTTCTCTCAAAACAAATAAAAAAAACATACCTTAAATTAAGTTAGTGATACGAGTAAATATTAGTCAAATACCTCTAATAATATTACCACGTTTAACCTTGCGACTGTGTTACTTCAGGTGTTACTGTCATGTACTTATTGTATTTCCGGTAGACGATTTCATTACTTTTTTTTTGTTTATAAAATAATATACTTTAACAAAAAATAACATGTTTTTACTAAGAAAGTTTCCATGTTATAATCCTTTCACCTACGCCATAGTCTATAGTTATCCTAAAATGTTTTTAAGTGGACCTCAAAAGGAAAAAACTGAACCCTTATAGGATCACTTTGTTGTCCGTCTGTCTGTCTGTCAAGACCATTTATCTCAGGAATACGTGGAGGTATCGAGGTGAAATTAAAACCATATACTCAAGTCTACAGTTCCTTGAAGCTGTGAAAAAGTCAAACTTCTAAGTTAACGTAAAAAAAAGATACAGCCGTTTATGACGCAAAAAACGTATATTTCGACACTCTAAAGGGAATCAATATTTATAGGGTACTTTCCATTGACCTAGAACTATGAAATTTGGCAAGTAATATCGTCTTATACTACAAGTACAGGGAAAAATCTGAAAACTGTACATTAGTAATTATATCATAAAAAATATAGCCTTTATTTAAATTACGTAATCAATCATCGAGGTTAAGCAACGGCATGCGCGGTCATAATTATATGGAACCCTCGGTGGACGAGTGCAACTCGCACTTGTCCGGTTATTTTTTTACTTTATACGTATTATTTTACCTTATAGTGGGATTTGTGAGTATTTAAGCGATAATCACGCATGTGAATTGTGTCGAAATAGGACGGTTGTAATCTTATATCACTTATCTCGCTGTGGAACACCAACTTTAGCAGTAGCATTGTGATCATCTCGCTTAATAACGTCTTCCGGTTCATTAAAATGGACAATCAGACGATTGCCATACCATACTTAAATAACTTATAATCAACCTTATTTCGTGGTAATACAGGTGAAAGTCGAATAACCTTCATGTAGGAAGAATGGTGTATTGTGTTGCGGGCAATAAAGTCGGCTATATTGCAAAAAGCTATTGAGTTGACTTACATAAACATAATGCCCCAATACTGGTTTTCTCGTACCAATGAAATAGTGACTTCATAGAGATTGGTAATATTTTTAAATACATAGTTAGGTACCCAGTTTATTGTATACCAGAAGAAAATGGCTTGTAATTAATGACGATTGCAAAAAAGTTCAAAGACGCTATTAGTTTCAATAAATATTATGTAAACAAACTTGGTAGTCTTAATCTTTATTAAGGTGTTGCAATTTAAACTAATTATATTGCAGGCACGGTTTCTACTTAAAACATAAAAAATAAATATATCTATAAAATGTTCTTGTGTTTATGTGAACAATGATGTTGGTTTGAAGCACTGAAATCTCGAGCTATCTCGTATCATAATAATCCTTATAAATATTCAACAAAGTATGCTAAAGTATGTTTATACCCGCGTATTACCAAGACCGTTGCAAACGTTTCTAGTGTACATACATACTATTTTATAATGAGAAATGGAAGTTGAAACTTCTTACTTGTATATTCATTCTGTTGATAAATCTAACTTAGGAACTAGAATTTAATCTAAGGTTACGTGAAGAGAAAACTTTGAACCCCTTTTTAAGTTTATTACGCGCACGCAGGAGTGTGAGATTTGGAATAGAGAAGGAAGCGAATGCTGAAATTAAGAAAAAATAAATGATATAAGCCAAAATTAAGTTAAAAAAATAATTAAAAATAATACTGCAGTGGGTTCAAAATGGCAGCAGTGGGTGAAGTCAGGCCGTGGATGATGATAAAGATTCTTAGCAATTGGTGACCTTCGTAGTTAGCCTAGACCCTGTCTTACAAATAAGGCTTCTGATCCCCGTAATGAACTAGAAACAGTAAGTATTTAGTGTAGGCTTACGTGTAAGAGGATTGTCCATGACGTTTGGAGTTTCACTCATAGGTATAACACGTGTTAATACAATCACCAAAATAGGCTAATTTTTTTTTACGTAACAATCGTCACCACTCTCCCTTTAATGATGAAAACGAAAATAAAACTTCCGTGCCTAAAAATTGCCTATTCTCTAGACTTATTATAATGACATCTAACTTTTTTTTTATTGATGATAGTCAAGCACTTGACCACTACCTCACTTGATGGTAAGTGAAGGTGTGATCGAAGATGGAGCACGCTTGCCTAGAAAGAACCTATTCACTCTGGACTTGAAGACTCCAAGATTATACTGGTTCAGAAAAACATACGACCTCTCTTTGATCTAGTCATCCAATTACTCTTCTTACATTATATATATCTAAATCAATGTATTTTAAATAGTTACCCATATTTATTTATATATAACCATTTACCTTCATAACCTTTGGATTCCTAAGCCATATATATATTGCTTAGGAATCCAAAGGTACCCATATATATATTATTGTTTTAGAAAAGTATGTTTATAAAATTTCTATCTACATTTTAATAAAACTGCACACCTTTTATTTATTCACTTATTTATTTATTTTTATTTTATTTCGTCGCTGCTGCACTACTTTTTGCTCCTGGTTTCAGCTGAAAATCAGTGTTGGATGCACAACATCCAACATTATGCTGAGCTGAACGCCATTTTGGTACGCAGACACATGAGTCGAACTGTCATAATAGATTCAATTGTATCTACTGTTCCTTAATATTGTTTCATGTGTCATTTTGTGTGTAGCAAATAAATGATTATTCTATTCTATTCTTTACGCCGGAAGTGATTTCCACTCCTTTATTGTGCTAACAAGAAAAGTTGAAGCCAACCAATGAAAAAGATGTTCTAGTGTTAGAAATTGGTAGTAATAGGCATTGGCAAGTGATTTGAAATAGTGGTAAGTATAATAATGATTACTACAAAGTTATTACTACTCTTAGACTCTTTAACAGCTCTTTATTTACAAAGAAAGAAGGAAAACATTAACATGTGTTTATTTTTATATGTGGGTAATGTTGGACTACATTATCAATAACTTATACATTCCCAGTATGTCTCTACATGGATTGTATTTAGGCCATATAATGTAGTTATAATAATATAAATTAAAAATATATAAAAAGTTCTCCAATGGCGTGTACATTAAGAATTTAAAAGTTTAGAAATTGTAGAAGTTCCAAATCTAGTATTCTGTTAGTTTCGTTACTTTTATTTTTAGAACTTTCATTATCTGATTCAAAATTCTTGTTATTGATTTTGGTTGTAGTAAAAGGGCTAGGGTACGTCTATTAATTCAAAAGGTTAGCTGAGACAAAGTTAGCAAATGTATTATTTTCATTATCACCATTGTGATCATCATCTTCATCATCATATCAGCCACAAGAACTATTATTTCATTAGTGCAATAAATCATTTTCTAATCTAATTTTTTCAAGTCTATTGACTTTTACTACAAACTTTTTCTTTGACATTTTTGGGCTCAATAACTAATGTAGAGATCAAGAGCTCGTATGAAAAAACATGTAATTAATGAACAGTACGGTTTCCACATTTAGCTCTTTGGATATTTCAATTATTACATCCACAAGATTAAACCGTTTTCACCTGTTTAATTAAAATTAATTCTCACATAATTCTGCAAATGAAGTGCATGGTTACATAATACATTCAAGGTATTCAAAATTAAATTCCCTTGTATGTAGGTCGCGGACTATTTTTAATTAAAATGTGGGAGGCCCTAAGTCGAGAATAACTGCCCACTTTATTTTAAGATTATGCAGCGGATCTGGGAGTTCTGAATCCAGTAGATTATTTGATTTGTCTGAGACTAGCTGTTGCCCGCGACTTCGTACGCGTTACATTACTAAATGTGTAAGTAACCTAGAAATAAAGCTAAACTCGCTGTTGCAACTTGACTTGACACCCCATTTTTATCCCATGGGACCTGATTTATGGGCTAAAAAGTAGCCTATGTGGTATTCCAGATTATAATTTACGTATATACTAAATTTCTTCACAATCGGTTAAGCCGTTACGACGTGATTGAGTAACAAACAAACATCAAAACACCAACTTTAGCATTTATAATATTAGTGTGATAGTGTGATTACAGCTATGATATACACAATAGATAACGCTTTATTGTACATCACACTTAAATTATCAAACAATATTAAAACAAATAACTAGACAAGTGAAAATACAAGTGGCGGTCTTATCGCTAAAAGTGATCTCTTTCAGACACCCTTTGGATGGACTGGATTTCACGAGAACGTACTACGTACTACTAGATTCTCTACTAATAGATTAGCATTATCTGCGTCATATTTTTTTTCATATATTTACCTAAATACATCATGTTTCGTCTTTTGTATAGACAGGAAGTTTCGAATCCGATCGATAGAGATGTGAAACCAAGTAACAATTCTAGAATGATGCACAAGACCCAGGTGTTGTTGTTTGTTAATGTTATAGTCAATCGTTTGACCATTACCTCATCTTAGTTTTTGTAAGTTATGGGCTCGCGTTTGACCAAGATCTCGCCTGATGGTAAGCGATAATACCTGATGGTGTGGTCAATGATAGACATTCCAAGAAATAATGAATGTAGAATCTCTAGCGTTCAAGCTTACCTACAGTTTTTAGCACAGAGAAATAATGTACTAGGTACTTACATAAAATAGCCATAGTTAGTTTTTGTTATTCAATTTACTGAAGAAAGAAAGTGGTAGATGTACAAAAATACTAACGACTAACCTAAAAATGTATTATCGTACCAAATGCCTTAATTTTGCGGCCATAACTCTACCGAGCAAGCTTGTGCCAACAAGTGAATTTGGCAGGTCAATTTACTTTTTACGTATATTTTTGGGTTTCTGAGACGATGTTCTGATTTCCTAGTTGGTTAAAACGATTACTTTCCCTTCATTCGTTGACAATGAAACGAGTGTAATCACCCGCCTGTATGGCTGAAACGACGATGTTCTAATTCCTCCCATGTTTACAGTTCGTGCGGAATGAGTTGGCAATAAAGGTCATTCACCTACCTTCACCACGATATCGCAAAATGATACAGATGTATCGCTATTTCTGTTGCTACCATACAAACATATCCCAAAACTGCTATCGCTAGATCCTTTTTTTTATATTTATATTTTATCTTATCTTGGAGGTCGATGTGGCTTATCAGAGCTCATCAGAAGATCAATTCCCGTAATTTAATGTAGTGATAGTCAAGTTTAGATATAATACAGATGTCTGACATGCTGTCTCTGTAAAGCGCAATATGAGCGAAAGTACTTAAATAAAGATAATTTGGGTAAAAGTCTAAGAATAGACCGGTCTATTATGTTTACAAAATTCGGTCAAAAACAAAAGCTTACAAGCACGACCTACCAATCCATCAAAAAGTTATCCCAAGTGACGGCGCAAAGGAAGAAAGCCTTTTAAAATAAGCAAAGCTCAGCTAATTCGTGGGCGAGGCCAAGGACAACCGATTAAACCTTAGTAGGCTTCGCGTCTCATACAGTTGATTACTAACAAGTGGAAGCTGATCCGATAATAGGCGTTATTGAGATGGAAGATGGGTTTCCGAAAGATACAAGATGAAGATAAATCTTAATCTAAACTCTTGAATTTGATACATGATTTCGAACCATTCTCTAAAATTTATCCTCCTAAACCTTGAAAAGCCAACTTTTTTATGAATCCTTGTTCCTCCTTTTATGATGCCTAGTGCGAGAGGTCTAATACCTACATATTGGACTGGCTGTCGTAAACTGGAACTGAAGCTTTTTTTTTGAATTGAAAACTTCTTTAGGCGCGTTGAACATTTTTTGAGATAGGAAAAAACCATAGAACTCGCTACACTGTTACCGTTACCGACACCTCGGTGTATGAAGTGAAAACTTCTTTAGACGCGCTGGACTTTTTTTTGAGATGTGAAAAAATCATTGAAGTCGCGACACTGTTACCGTTACTTTTACCGACACCTCTGTATATAAGTATCTCGTAATTGTTTAAGTTTTCACTTCTGTCGGCACTCCCAGAATGCCACTTTTTTTTATCGTATCCTGTCCATTGCTTACTAGGCAGGCATAAAATATTGTTTGGATAAGTTACGCTTAATATATTTTTGACTTTGTATTTATATAAACTTATAGCTTGAAAGCACAGAGAGCCATGGAGCGCGCCTTGAAGTACAAGCGAATATTGGGGCTCAAGTGGAGTTCGGCAGGACATTTGGTTAGACGCAGTGACAACAGGTGGACTAAGGTACAGAGTGGAGGCCGAGAACTGAGCATAGAAATAGGAGACGTCCACCAGCGAGATGGGTCGACGACATCCGTGGATAGCAGAAACGAAGAGAGGCCTATGCTCAGAAGTGGGTCGACACGGGCTGACAATGATGATGATGATAATAGCTTGAACATTAAAAATGGTAATCTTTTTGGTATCTTTTGTTATCTTACGATTTGAGTTACGATTTATTCCGAAGATAGCAAATATACTTGGGAAAGGTCTGAGTAAACAGCTATCTCTGTTGACCGTACAAATAACTTGAAGGACAAACGAACGTTTACCAATCTAACTATTTATATCTATATACCACTGGATAAAAAGTAGGTATATATTTGTACTAAAACGGGATATTTACCATGATTTGTGAGTTTTTGAGTATCCCGATATTTTGACGCAGTTGCATGCGCCATGATCACGGGTAAACTGAAGTCTGCGAGTTGATGGTTATTGGCAGATATAACGATCTACCCTAGTTTTCAGTCTCTTGTTAAGGAATGAATTCACTAATACTTTTACTACCACCGGTTTCATTCTCGACTTCGACACACATTGACAACGACGACAAATCATGGTAAATATCCCTTTTTAATATAAATAGTGTTCATAACCATGATAGCATAACCGCCGCGGAACAAATGTTTGCATGATCTACAGATATTTATTCCGTGTCTGAGTGTTTTTCTATATATTATAAGTATGTATTTACAAAAAAAAGTATATAAGTATTCTATCAGTAATCTGGTTCCCATAATACTGCCCCAAACTAAGCAGAGCTTCTGCTTAGTTTGGGGCTAGATAGCGCTGTGTGAAATGTCCTGCAATATTTATTTATTTATAGTTTCAAAAGTTATAAGTAGGTATATGTATTAGAATCCAATATTATTATTTTTATATTTCAAGCCACATGAGTCTTTATCAAAGAAACATCTATTTTGAAGAATTTTTGCATGTCTTGCATGGCAGCTAAAAATATTTAGAGGCGTTACAGGCTGCATAAGATCGAGCGCTCTGGAAATCTACGGGGCGGACTATGTTCAGCCCTGAACATCCTATGGAACTCATTATGTAAGTAAATCAGTAAGCAGACACACAAAATAATTTGTCAAAAGTTATTTCAAAATGGTATTGCAAATCACAATGCTCACTCTAGGAAATGTTCAAAATTCTACAGCAATGCATAAAGCGTGCAGCAAACGTTTAATTATAAAACGATCAAGATTACCATACCTGTGGTATGAAGTAGGTATTTACTTGACAAGTTTATCGTCATCCGCAAAGCCAACTTAATTGTTAAACCTAGTTTACACTAACTAGAACCCATCTTACATGACAGCGACACGTGGCATAGTTTTGATTGAGTTTCCAACTTTCCACCGTGTGACACGTGCTTGTACATGTGTCATGCATGTATCTGAAATCCAATTGGGAATTGGCACATTCAAGGAATACACACATCATGTTGATTTAGCTTTGAGTCTAGTCAATCGATGAGCTAAAACGTTTCGATTCGGTCTCTTATTGAGTGCGAGCTTTGTTCATACTACATTAATATTCGATTTGGTTTAAGTTCAGTGGTATGTTCATTACTTAATAATATCTAGTAACTGTGAATCTAAGTACCAATAAATAAAATAAATAACTAAATAAACATTTATTATTATTATAAACGTTTTATCGGTGTTTCGACCGACAATGTTTCGGTTCAATTCACCGTTGAGACGGTACGTGATAAATTCCGTATTTATAATAATGATTGAAATCAATCACGAAAGTTTTCTATGTGATAGTTTTGCGTTTGAAGTTTTTAATTGAGTGCAGAAGTCTTACACCGCTGGTTGCTAAATCACGTCACGAGAGAACAAGAAATAAGGCTTTTTATTTGGACATTTAGCCAGGCTCTTGATGATACATATCTTGAAGATCTATCTGCCCAGCCTATCTTGCACTGCAAGGAAAAGGCGGGAGGCCTTTGTCCCATATAGGACCGTGTATTTGTATGATTTGACAACTCTCTTAATCATATTAGCCACTAAATAAGTTTAGGCATCGTTGCCTAAACATATTTAGCATAGTCTCCCCTCCCCCATTAAAAACTTCAGTTATTTATTATTTTGTCAAGGGTCGCGCGCATTACTTCCACTGATAAAAGAGCTTCGTCCTCGTGGTAAAATCTTTTACACTAATCAATTTTTCCAACAGGAATAACTTTCCTTGTGGTCAAACTACTTGGATTGGGAAAAAAACCTTACGAGATTTTTTTATAGCAGAGCAAGGTGCTTTGTTTTCTAACATTACCAAGTCAGCATTAGACTTATCTATCCCAGAAGTTTGATCACCCGCTCGTTTCTTCCACGCACCTGCAAGATGTGGCAATTACCTTCCTCCGCAGGTTTTTCCGGTTGGTTCAAAATGAACGCCTTCAAGAGAGGTGTAAATATGGTATTAAATGCTAGACAACGCGACTACAGTACCACGAGTGCTGCAGGAGTTTATAGGCGGCGTTGACCACTTAACATCAAGAGGCCCGTCAGCTTGTGTGTCTACAAATTTAATATAAAAAAACTAAGAAAATAATTTCTGTTGGACAAATCAATTAGACTTAATCTTTTGACTACGAGAAAGAACCCGGTAATAGTTGTCATGAAGTGTGCAGCTGCCTTAAGCTGGTAGCGTGCCAAAGGAGCAGTACTAAACGTTGTACCTTCCGAATTAGCTGCCTCGGAGCCGTGACCCTCGCGTGCAAGGTCGTGGCAGCCCGCGATGTTGCCAAAGCCAGCCGATACGAGAGTTCCACCTCGTAACTTGATAATTGAACTGGCAAAAGCCTAATATGTTAAAAGAGATATCAGGAAGAGTTTAGAACCATGTCGCATACAATTTCACTTGCTTGACGATCGGATACCGTGTGTCTGTAAGCGCTTTTTAATGTGACATGGTACTTAATTGCTCGTGACTGTATCAGGATATGTCATTCCAAAAATCTCATCAGAGTCAGAGTGTCATTAGAGTATTATTTTGGAATACAAGATGGTTTTGAAAATCGCATGTTATTGGCTTTCGCATAAATCTCTTTTTCAGTCTTTATACCCTTAGCATACGGTATTTATTCAAGTCGATCGACCTACCAGGAACTATGACAAAACATATACGACAAACATATATGTATATATATAACATATTGACGACCTCCGTGGCGCAGTGGGCGAATAGCCAGCTGAGACGCAGGAGGTAGCGGGTTCGATTCCCACCGCGGAACAAATGTTTGTATGATTTACAGATATTTGTTCCGGGTCTGGATATTTTTCTATATATTGTAAGTGTGTATTTACAAAAAAAAAGTATATAAGTATTCTATCAGTTATTTGGTTCCCATAGTACAAGCTCTGCTTAGTTTGGGGCTAGATAGCGCTGTGTGAAATGTCCAGCCATATTTTAAATAAAATAAATAAATTAAATACAAGGACGAGGAATAAGAAATCGCGATGATTTTTAACTTTTTGTTTCAGATTTCAATTGAAGAACGCTTGTAAGATTATGAGGTTCCAAATACGCACTCCAATTAATTCACAATGTGCGTAATTTCCCTCCATGAAATAGAGCATTCAAATTGGGGTCAATAAATCAATGCTAATGCTTTCTAATATAGTCAGATCCCAGTTATAGCAATTAGTGCATCTGATATGTGACGTCATCTGTGTCAGGGGGTTGTATCTGTTGGCCTAGATCCAGAATACAGATAAATTGCAAACACAATAATTCTGCGTATTTCTAAAACCTGTCCTAGTTTATACTCGTCTAACATTTAACATATTTATATAATTCATTGATATATATTATATTATACAAAATGCATTTTTTTTTATTGAGAATTAATTATGCGTACGAGTATAATGTCACTACATTATAAATTGAATTAAATTAGCACACTTGTACTATTGTACAATTAATGTTTAATTAAGTTTTTTACTAACAAATATGGATCTTTATCAAATTAGGAATTAGGATGGATCTTTAACATGTGAAATAAATAAATGAATTGAATTGAAATTTAAGAATCAAACCGCTACCTGATGGTAAGTCAGTGATGGCTTGGTGAAAAATAGAGCATGCTAGCTTATAAAGAACTTGGTCACTCTAAAATTGAAAACTCCTAGATTATAGGTACATATTGCGATATTTATTATAAACTGCGTACAAAAAAATGATTTCCTAATCAATAGAGTACGTTACCGCTGCTGTAGCGCCGGTTTTCTGTGACATACTACCAGTAAATGGAAACATCGGAAGTTCCGACTAAATTTTACCTAATCCTAGTATAATGCAGACTTGGAGTGGGCGGACTACAGCCTGCAAGGCTGCAATGCCCAAGTCTTATAATAGACCTTAGCGCTATTCCAATTGTGAATTCAAGCGTCAACCATGAGTTCCAAAGATTGTCTGAAAGAGATCGCTTTTAGTACCTCTATCGTTGGTGTTTTTATTTGCATTTGTTCAAACATGTTTGAATGAAAAATGTATGTCTGATATTATCACGCACCTTAGGAACGTGCCCTACGATGTACTGCTCTGCGTCCATCAACTTGAGGCAAAAATACTCCATTGATCTTTGAAAAACATAAAAGTTACGATTTTAAAACATCTTAATTATCTGAATCTGAAAATCATTTGCCACAGAAGAAATAATAGTATTTTGGTATATTTGAGAACGCCTAGTTAAGTTTTTTTAACTATTTGATGCTATCGGTAGTAGGTAGACTATATAAAAACGGTGATTTCAATTAGGCCTTGTTTTTATAAAGCTGATAACAGATGGTGTTGCTCTGTCATGAGCTGATTATCAAAGGAAAGTAAAATATCAATTTGTCATGTTGCAAATTTCTAAATTAATATTTAGAAATTTGCAATAAAATAAAATCATTTAGGTATGTTTGTTTAACTGACGAAGCGAGATTGTTTTAGACAAATTTTGAGATTGTGTCTTAGGGATTTCGGCATATAAGCCACATTTTGGCGGGTTATCTCAAGATCCATCAACAAGAGCCATCTACGCTAGTTGAAACTAGTTTTTTAAATCAAAAATGAAAAGCCCTCTTTGTACCGTATTGCGACCGAAAATAAACTAAAATATAATACCAGTGGTCCGCCTCGAACTGAGATCTCGCGACTCTCCCATACAAACAAAAAAAAAATATATATGTATTTTTTGACGATCAAAATAGTGCCACGAAATAAAGAACCAACGAACTTGACCTACAGTTTTATTCAAATTACAGGTAACGGGAGTCAATTGGTTATACTTTTTTTGCGGAATAAATTGCAGTTATTCTGGATTTCAGACTTTTCCCTATACTTGTGCCACTAAAGCTACACGCATACCAAATTTCACCAGAGTTGGGTAACTGGTGTACCCTGTGAATTTCATCTAAGTTCAGTTATTATTATGGCTAATATCTTAAAAATAACAAATTATAACTAAAAATAAAAACGGGGTCGAAATGTACTGATAGACCTTTCATTAGACTTGCCACTTGACCGGATAGTCCAATTTTGTTTTTTTTTACCCTTCTTGAACCCCAATATCTTAACAACCCCACCACATTTTCAGCTCATTTAGCCACACCAGGACTGTTCTATCACTGCCTACCTATATACCTAATTTCACGATGATCGGATCAACGTTTCGAAAGTTATCCTCAGACAAACATAGATACATACAACGCCGATTTGCCCAAGTTGATTTGGAGATCTCGCTTCGATCGAACAATAACGAGTAAGGTCCGAGCCTTAAACTGAGCATTTAAGTAGGGGTTTTGAATAGTAGTAAATTACATAATTGCCTCGTCTTAAGGGCAGGTTTCTCTTTCGTTTTCGTCACGCGATCTTGAACTGTACACGTTTACTGCAATTTGCGTGCAGAGGTACCTATTATATCTATCCAGGATGTGGTAATGAGATAACCATTATATGTGATTTAGGTTCCCAGCGCTAACATTGTAATAACACCAAATACAAATATAAAAAATACAAAATTCATTTAATTGCAACAAAATTACAACGGGCACAGTATTTTATGTTAGTAATACAGTACTTACACTTAGCTAGCATGCATTTTAAAGAAAAGATAAATTGTAGGTAAAGATTACATAAAACAATACTGCTACCACACTATGTAGGATACCCTGTTGTGGGTTCGTTCGTTATCAAATATATCATTCATCGAAGAGTTTAATGCACAACTAGCTGACCCACTCTTCGCACGGATTGTAATCAAAATAAAATATGATAGGATTCTGATAATGCTTAGCTTTCTTCCAGTGAAAGAATTTTCTAAATCGATTAAGTATTTTCGGAGATTACCATCTTACCCCACATTCCAAAAAAATAAGATTTAAAATATGTAATTATTTGATTAGAAAATTTCTTTAATATTTTAAGCGTTTTTTTACATACAAACTTCAACACACTTTTGCCTCAGAAACCTTTCGTTTTTCGGTAAAAATATCCTAAATATTAATCAATAGTAAGTGGTAAAGGTATCATTATATCAGGTTTCATCGAAATCAATCATGTGTGATACCCCGTACAAAAGGACAGACAGACAGACAAAAATCAATATCGATTCAGAAGTTAAAATCACTAAAATATGAAAAAAAAATATTATATATAGATACTTTGATCCAGTTACGGTTCCATAATATGTATACCTCATGTATATAAAATATGTATTATAAGATTAGATAATATTATCTACTAATAGGGAAAAAAGTGCATTTTCTATCTGCCAACGTTAAAAAACAAGGTTTATTTTAAAGTTTTAAATTGATTTCATAACTATAAGATTTATTAAATGTCCATCTCCTTCACTTACCCACTACTTTTAGGGTACTGAGTTTGAAAAATTTAAATGCATCTTCGCTTACCATCATGCGAGATTGTGGTCAAACGCGAGCCTTTAATAATGATTAAAAAAACCTGTTATGGACTCTATGTATCTAGTCTCTAGATGCATAGTCAAGCTACGACACGATACTCTAGAATATCTAAAGTATCGTGGCGTAGCTTGCCATAACAGGTAAAATACGTTAATTGCTGCACAACAAGTAACTTTTTATCAAAAATATGGTCGTTTTCATATAACAGAAAAAACAAACTACTGAACCTATTTTGATGAGATTTCTATGGGACCAATCTGTAAGTAAATTAATTCAAATAAACATATCCAAATCGGTTGATAAATGACGGAGTTATGAGGTAACAAAGATTAAAAAAAAATACAACCGAATTGAGAACCTCCTGTCATAATAAATAGTCAGATAGCATCAAACGACAAATACTCGTAGACGGCAAAGCGTTAATTTGATAGCAAAAACACGTCATCAGAATCGCGTGACTGAGAACAGTTCCTTGTTTCTCGAATCACCTGCTGGATAAAATTGTCATTGGTTTCTTACTGAGAGTCATAATTATTTATGTCTCAACTTGTCCAATACAGGGTGATACGAAGTATGTCTATTATCCCGAAGGGGGCAATTTACCTATTTCAAGAGAACAAAAAGGCAAAAATTTATGATTTGCATGGACACTTTTTCATTTATTTTCCACTGTAGGTACATAAATAACACTAAGTTACGTTAGATTCAGAATATATCATTATTAATAAATTATTATTATTATGTATGTATAAAGCTCAAACAGACAGGTATTAGGACTAAATAAGTTAATACGCTGTGCAATAAAGATCAAATCAAACTTAATCAAATCTTATGCAAGGTATCTCATACAGACGATATTCAAGTGACGGTTTCTCAAAACATAAAAAAAGACTTCTCGAAAAAAAAAACTAAGTACTAGTTATATTATCAAATAAAAAAAATCGACTAAGTTTAGGTGATTAATTCGATATAAAACTTATTGCTTACTCTTGCAATCGACATCCAAAAATAAAGACCGATTTGATATCTCTTTCAGAAATGGCTGCGGGTTTTGGGTTAGAAAGGGACAATAAAAGATATCTCGAGACGTCACCAATACAGTATCTGTGGTTAGATGGCAAGCATTATGCAATAGCGCAACATAAGTTTAATAAAGTGTTTGTTTTTACATGCCAAAATAAATTTCACATTTTTTTGGTAAATATTTCACAAATTTATTTATTATGCTCATCAAAATAACCTCTTCCATTTTTGTGGGTATAATATCAAACACCCTATATAGCTTCTTGGTTCTAAAAAAGTCTTATACCTAAATCCTCCGAACAAGATAGTTAAAAATATTCTAACTTTTGTAGGTTAGAATTATATTTGCGCTCTCTGCAGTTCTTACTCTGATATCTTGTCTTATATTGTTGCATGTCTCTCCTTAAATAACTGCAAATAGACAACGAGACCAGGCATTGAGATAATCTATCATCGGCCCGACTCCGTCCGATCCCACGCATCATAGAACAACTTTCACGGTTCTAGATTAGACTATACCTATCTTATATCTATCCAATGGCAATTCTAGAATATTAGATAAACATACTTTTAGCAGGGTCTACTTAGGATAAATGACACGTTTTATGTTGGCAGTAAACTTTTCATAGCATTATTTTTAAACGACTACGGCAAATACAAAAGGGTTTTGTTTTTAGTAGTCAATGTTTTATTTAATTTTTTTATTTATTCAAAAAATGTATGTAGGTATGTTATGTTTGTATTTGCCCATGTTCCACCGTAACGCCTAAACTACTCATCCGATTTTGATGAATGAGGTGTCAATCGATTCGTTATTATGGTGCGGGTGACTTAGGCTACATTTTTACCCAACTACGACAAAGTCGAAAGGAAGGGTTATGTTTTAGAAGCCTATGGAAGCAAGTTCCACGGGCATATTTATATTTTGTACTGTCCCACTGCAGGGCAAAGGCCTCCCTTCCACTCCACTCTATCATGCGCGTGTGTAGTCCAGTCATCCCTATACGAGTCGAGTTCGTCTTTCCATCGGCGTCGCGGCCTGCCACGTGGTTGTTTTCTGTCTTTTGGGATCCACTCGGTGGTGGATTTTGCCCACAACTCCTCCGACATGCGGCAGACATGGCCCGCCCAGAGCCACTTAACTTGCCTACTTGGTGCCCACACCCGCGATTTTTTATATAAAAAAAAGCCTTTATTTCTACTGCGTATTATTACATTTCTTACTTAATCACCTATATTTACATATTAATTATACTATAACTGTTGTGGTCTTATTTATCTACTTCTTCCGCAATAGTCGCCTCCACGGCGTAGGCCTCCCCTAAATCTCTCCATACATCCCTCTCTCTCGCTATTCTCATCCAAACCGGTCCACAACATACTAATTATTTATTATTTAACTGTAGTTGTTTATTATTCCTATACAAATAAAATATATGAAGAAGAAATTCTATTTGAGTTTTATAGATGTAAGAATAGCGCGTTCATGAAAGCTACAAATTCAGAGTCTCATGTTCTTACAAATTCACCTAGTTTATGTTCAAATCCCTTTAGTGTGACAGATTTAACTAGAAAGTATACTGTTCAAACTTAACAAAGGTGTAGTCTACTGAAAGCTTTCATGATTACTTTGGCCCCAAAATCATTTATTACCATCTAACCGCTCAGATTTACAGTAAGTGGCCGAGTTCGTGATTTGGTATCTATCTGCTACGCAAAAAACCGTCGAATTTTTCTTCAGAAAAAATTGAGGTTGATGATCGTTCAGGCTATAATTGTCGGAACCAAAATTTGTCCGAAAATAGATAGGTATAGGTCGCGTCATGTAAAAAGAACGCTGGCGGTCAAAATGTTTTTAATTCTATTTATTGATACTCTATCTTATATATTATTCAATGTACCTACTAATAACTAATATACGAAGCCGCGAACGAAAGGCTAGTTCAAAAATAAGCCAATAGATTAAAACGGGTATTTTTCACGTATGTACCTTTTTTATTCGTTATTCCGACGTTTCGGCTGTGTTGCAACAGGCGTGGTCAAGAGTTGATTGGAGTACTTGGAGCTACCGTCGAGAAGTGTGGGTAGCTGCAGTAACTACCCTCACTTGGTCTTCAGAATTAGAAATGTCCTGGTTCATATTACGAAAGAATTATGTACAGTGATCGCGAAAGTTTGAAAAATACTATAAGCCAATAAAACTAGTACTTTCGTGCGCGAGTGTACTCATGCGCAAATACACCCCCTCCACTTTCTTCCAGAGTTCTTTTTACATGACGCGACCTATACCTGCTTGAATTTTATTTACCAACATAATACATACTCTAATTCAATTATTTCTAACAAATTCTTGCCAATTATTTCTATCAGCAATGTTTCATTATTTTTAACAGAACGAGATTTTTATATATCTCTTGTACATAAAAAACAAATGAAACTATTTATAAATAGTAAGTAATAGTAAGTTTAGTTATTCTAGAAATGGTTTAAAAGGAATACGTACAAATATCAACTTTAATATCTTTTTTGTAGTGTGCGTGATAAATAGACCTACAATTTAATTGTTCCATATTTTTTTGTCTTTCGTTATTTAAACGACACTCGTTGACCTTTGTGTATAAATAACACGAAATAACAAATCGTGTTATCAAAATAAAAGTATAGGTACCTACTTACACCCCAATTATTTTTACTTATATTAACTGACTGACTCAAAATTTTATCAAAACTTAAATTCATATGAATATTGATTACGAAAATTGACCCCCTGTTAAAAACCTTTTATTTCTCTTTATTAAAATACATTGGTAAATATCTTAACAAGTAAGGATTCATGTTTGAATATTAGAAGCTTTGAAAATGTTCAAAATTGCTATCTATTGATCTTGAAAATTGACTTTGATGGCGGTCGGCGAAAACAAATTAACTCCACAAAAACAATGATTTTCTCGTCAATAACAGTTAAGGCAAGTAACGACACAAAGTAAACAAAATCAAAATTCACAAAGCTGGGTATTGTACAAATATATTGGCATACCCTTGGCAAGGGATACCGCCCTTGGCATACAGGATTGAGCAGGTGTCGTCAGTAGCAGACGAAGGTTCAATATAACAGAAGGCTCAGAAATTCAGATATTCTGAATCTATATATATATATAATGCCAGTGTTGTAGCAGGTGCGATGACATTACTTATTAACCATCTCACTCGAAATACGTGCGTACATTGGAATTTTTAATGAAATTAAGAATCGTTGATTCATTGTAGGGCACGTTCTTAAGGTGCATGACCTACGAGACAATGCCATATAGGCGATCGTTGTCAGCTTGTATTTTTTTATTGTTGATAGTCAAGCGCTTGACCAGTGATTAAGCGCTGATTAGTGATGGTTAGATCGAAGATGAAGCACGCTTGCCAAGAAATAACCTATTCACTCTGGACTTGAAGACTCCGAGATTATACTGGTTCACGCCGGAAGTGAGTTCCACTTCTTACTTGTGCTAACAAAAAAGTAGAAGCAAATCGTTTGGAACGTGTATGTATATTAATTATATATATATATGTATAGTCTGCAGCGGCTTAGCTAATTGTATACAACAGCAATTGCCTGCAATAGGACATCCACACTATGATGTGAAAGCGATTTACCAGTTTTAAATTTTCACCATGATTCGGAGATGATGATATTGATGTATCTAAATACTTTAGTAAGATATTAAAATTTAAAATTGGGACATAATAATGGTTCTGTTTTACGACTACTACGCATGTTATACAGTATTCATGGACTTAAATATGCATCAAATTTCTCTCTTTCGTATCAAAGCTTCCTTCAGCGCGAAACTTAATTTTATTCATGGAATTTTGATCGAAAAGGCTCTGTTAATAAATGCGAGCAGATAAAATATACCACGACCGGCGTATGTTTGACAAGTATTTTTATATTTGCTTACGACCAAGGACTTTGAGAAAAACCGACAGAGGGAAACACTAGATATGTAAATAACAAGGTGCATTAAGAGTTTACACTTCGAATTGACGGCCATTGGGGCCAAAAGGAACTTGAGAGAAAAACATGCACTTGAAAGGAGGGGGGGACAAACCGAGGCACTAGCCCCGGATGGAAATTTTGTTTTACAAAGCGCTTAGATAGCAGCTAGTCTTGCGCTTGTCGTACTACTGTTCATGTGATATGAACCCCCAAAACCCCCTCTGGCTACGCTCGATATCGGTGTAAATATGTAGTCCTGCCAAATAGCCCAAAAATGAAACTTTGACAGAAAGTTAAAAGTGCGTGTCTCATATTAATATACCCCCTCCCCCTCTTCTCTTCTTTCTCAAACGCTGGAGTAGGCGAGAGGGGGCACCACACCAAGTTTCTGCCCCGGTTCGGAAATATCGTAGAGCCCGGCCAACGGCTTCAAGAAATCTGGACGCCTTGATGTTATGATAATCGACATAGATTGGTTTGTCATACTGTGCTGATGACATTCCATTCCATTGTGATTGTGACCCAAATTATTCAGTTCTGACGCGACGATACGAAATAAATTTTCTGTTAATTTCCTTTGTGTTTTGATTTCATCTAATCTTTCCTTTTAGTAGTAGAGTTTATTGACGCCAGAGATACCTGTAAATTTGTAAAACCGGTCTCACGAGTCATGAGACAGCACGCAGTCGAACTCTTAACCATATTCGGTGTTACGTTACATAATAATTAATATTTATTTTTTCTTTTTACATAACTATTTATTTCTGTTTGTTACAACTGATTTTGCATCAAAATCTCTGTACCTAGATACTCTGGAATGTCAATGTCTCCTTAGTCATAAGGTCGGGCACTGGAAAGTGCGACACAGTTTTTACTATTGCACTTTTCAGTGTTTCATCTATGTATAAAACTATCCTGTGTGTATTATGTTCAAAATAAATGATAAATGATTGAAATGAAAAAAAAATGATAACCCGAAGAGCTGTGTCATTGATGAAAATAAGAAGATACCTATATCTGTTTTTGTTAGGAGCCAACCAACCAAGTTGTTGGAGTTTATATGCCTCCCCAATGCTTTTGAAGGCAAAAGTAAATTCGTTATTGGGATTGAAAGAAAATCTTTTATCTTAGGTGTAGCTGCAGCCCACGGTTTTTATTTTATTTTATGAATGTTTTTAAATATTTTTTACCAAAACCTAAAAACTGACTTCAAAATTACAGGCTTAGCTTAAGTAGTATCTGAATAAAAAGTACTCGTAGTTGCTTATGAGTTATGAGTATTGATCGGATATTCGGATGCATATTTACCTAAAGGTGATTTTTGGGTAACAAATTATTGAAATTATGGAATTTTTAGAATATTTTTACTAAAAATAAAATCCCGGGAACCCGGGATTGGATGCATATTAATTTAACGTTAAATATTAAGCAGGTAGAATTTGTCATCTCACTGGCACACTTACAAAATGCATATAGTCTAATAGGCCCGATCTGACACTTGTTACAAGGTTGTTTTCGCTTCGTCAAAAAATTACTGACAGTAAAAGTAGGGAATAGCAACCATATTACGTTGTAACAAGGCATTATGCCTATGTGCCAAAGTGTGCGTTTTTTCATGGAATGTGAATTTCTTTAGTCTATATGAGGGATGAATGACATACTATAAAAACCTATGCAGCTTTTTGGGATGTTTAGGTTTAGTAGATAAATAAAATTAAAAAAAAAAGAGTGTGTGTACTTATGTACACGCGTTAGAAGTTATACTTCTTTGGCGTACGGAAAAATAAATAATAAATTATTAGTATCACCGTCGTATATGAAATAGATTTAATAAAAACACCAAAATAATATTTATTTATTCACACTGTTTAATTGTACCCTTACGAAACACGTGTTCTACATATAAAAATACTAGAATATACAACTTGAACATAGTTATCAATTTTCATACCACCTAGAACTAACTTCATGCTGTTAAATTTAGGTGTCGGTGTGCGCGCGCATCGTAAAAATTCACTCTCATCATTTTTCTCCATCGCGCCAAAAGAAGTATAACTTCAAAAAATAACACGTGATAAATTTGTTAATCCGGGAATCACTGAATTTTTTCGGCAAAAAAGTGCTATCCATACTAGCCAATTTTGAAGTTTAGGTAAATATGCATCCGAATATCCGATCACTAGTTATGAGTTATTTTACGAGTAGGATGCAAACTATATTATTCCTGTTAACGACGCTTTTAAACCAAAAACATCCGAATTTTCGCATTTATATTATTAAATATACCTACTTACCTAATTTAGCGTAATATTATTACATAAATAAAACCGATACTTGGTTTACCATACTCATTAAGTACTCATAGGTACTTGCAAACTCTATCAAAATTTACTGAGAAAGTTAGATTCGATCATGCATAGTGTTCTCAGAACTTTTCGAATTTCCTCCAAACTGTCGTAAGCAAAGCTCGCAAATATTATTCTACTTAAAGCTTTTATGCAAATATCATGTCATAATACCATGACACCATAACGATTACGTCGTCGACAACACGAGTATTCAGGTCAAATTCCTGGCGTGTCAAGAAACTGAAACATTTGAATAAATAACCATGTAGACTGGTAGACCATTGAGTTCGTTCACGGAAAACAGACGAATTTCTAAGGGCCTTTACCAAATACTGAGCCATAAGGTAATGGAATATTCATTCATTATTTTGTTAGAGGTATGAATATCCATAAACTTGCAACGGTTTTTAGATGTTTCAACTGTTATTTTAGTATTTTATACTATGTTAATGCTTGCATATTCTTTACTTATTAAATTTATGCAATATTATCTTGTAGGTAGGTATATCCTTTTCGTTGATAAGTTTATGCATTATTATAAATGGAGTTGTTTGCTGTTCAATGATCTTAATCATCACAAAAGAAAGCTTAACATTTTCAGTGGACGAAACGTGACCTATATAGGTAGGGATGTCATTTACTGAAATGGGTAAAAGTTTCTTATCAAATCTGTACTATTTAAAAAAACTTCCCAGAAGGGAAAGTTGTGACTTCTTTACCCTAGTTGGGGAATTGACGGCTAAATGTTCTTTCCAATATTTCTAAGTAACAAAATTGAATTTGAAAAAAAAAATTACATATATGTAAACCTCAGATCAGTTTTTTTTAATTGTACTGAATTTTCTATGTCTGCTATATATAACCTGTTTTGTTATCCGGAACACATCCGGAATCGTATTAACTGATTTTAAATGTGGGTTTAATACCCGTAGCTTGAATATTTATCCGATAATCGATACATTTCTAATAAAAAAAAATCACGTAAATCGGCGGTGCATTAGCGACGATGCCGAGTCAGGTACCTACCTATTTAAATGATGAAATAATATGATTTGTTTACATATACAAGTTGTTTCATTGATATTTTAGGACTCGATGTGAACGTTGTTTGAAATTTTTTTGATTTGTGGTTGAAAAAACCTATTTTACAACAATACCAGCCATTAGCCCTATTAATGTTTTCATTTGTTCAACACATGTAGTATAAGTATTCCTATGTGATACAAATTAGAGCAGTCCAGTGGCACAAAAGACTGTAATGAACCCAAATATCCTAATTCAACTACAGTTTCACCTCAATCTATGTTAATTGACATAGTAAGCTCTCACAAAGAAATTAGAGCCACATCAGTGATAGCATGTTTGTAACGGTTAATTTGAACGTACCTACTAGTGATTCATAGCGATCTTTAAATATGTTGTTGTTACGATGCCCTAATAAGAAGAGTCGAGCCAATTTGATTCTTATTGGTCTAAATATATGATTTTAATCTCCGTGTATGATCTCAAATCCTAGTAGGGCGTAGAGGTGAGTCCAAATGATTACTAATCTTACTGAATTATCTCTTTGGAACTGCTTTTAAAGTAATTATTGATCGAGCAAAGCGATATCTCTAAATCAACTTGGACAAATCAGCGTTGTATGTATGCATGTATACAGGGTTACAGGAAAAATCATGCTAGATCCGTTAAGGGCGTGGAGTACCCATCATTTCTGACTTATTTCACTATGAAACACCCTACCCTAAACGTAACCCTTTTCGAGATATTCGACTTTTAATTTTTTTATTGAAAATTGCCGATTTTTAGGCTACTAAATTTATTTTTGTTTATTTTGTGTATCTTATTATTATTATTATTGCATTTTTACATGTGTAATAAGATGCTTTAGGACGGCAATCATTAAAATAGTGCATAAGTTAATTGAATAGACCGTAGTAGACAAGTGAAAGTTAAGAAATAAAAAAAAATATTAGAAAGTTTATTTTTCTCTAAGGGATATCTAAAAAAAATATTATGGCAATGGTTCGGCAGATGTTTTTTAAAATATCTACGTTTCATCAGCTATCTAACGAGGTATAACAATCTAGGGTTTGTATTACATTACGTGGAAAAAAAGTAGTTGGGACGCAAGCTCGCAACGAATACATAACTCGCTACCCCGGTCGTCGAGTGCCGGATGTGGCCGTTTTTGACAGAGTCTATCGAAGACTTCGAGAAACTGGCTCTGTTTTGAGACGAAATACAGACATGGGAAGATCACGAATTGATGACGAAGAACAGGACAATGAGATAGTGCAACGCTTTCGAGCGGATCCGACTACTTCCACTAATATTGTTGCCCGTGATCTGGGACTTTCGCAATGGAGAGTGTGGTTTACAGTGCATACTGCTGGCCTATACCCGTACCATTACACGCCGGTACACGTTATTGAAGAAGGAGACCCCGCGAGAAGATTGGACTTTTGCAGATTTATGCTAAATGCTGACGTAGAAGACCCAGATTTTCTAAGAAATATCTTGTGGACGGATGAGTCCAAATTTGATAAAGATGGCATAACTAACTATCACAACGCCCATTACTGGGCCCCAAAAGAGCTAAGGAATCCCAATAAGAAAAGAGTGAAGGGGTCCCAACGAAGATTCAGCGTGAATGTGTGGATGGGCATTATCTCCAATCATTTGATTGGACCTTACTTTCTCCCGGATAATCTAAATGGGGAAAGTTACGAAAATTTCCTGAGAGCAGACTTAAGTGATTTGCTGGATGATCTGCCACTCAACCTGATCAGGGACATGTGGTTCCAACACGATGGCTGCCCTGCCCATTTCAGGAGAAGTGTCAGAGACTGGCTGGACACAAATTATCCAAACAAATGGATAGGACGAGGTGGACCGTTGCCATGGCCAGCAAGAAGTCCGGACCTAACCCCCATGGATTTTCACGTGTGGGGGTGCATGAAAAGTCTTGTGTACAGCGAGCCGAATCCAGTTTCGTCTGTGGAAGACTTACGAGAAAGGATTGTGGATGCAGCCAATAAAATGAGGACCACGTTAACCACTGGAGTAGTAAAGACTGGTCTCCGTAGAAGGATGCGACAATGTATCAGAAATAGAGGCGGCCATGTTGAACATGAACTGTAGAATAAGAAAAAGTTATGTGAAAATCTTTAATAAATGACATTTCATGCTTACCTATTATTTTATTTTACTTTTTAGGGCTAAGTATAAATTTTCTTCTCCACTGTCGCCTATAAAACTAAATTTTTTTCAATGCATTTGAATAAAACCCTAGATTATTATACCTCGTTAGATAGCTGATGAAACGTAGATATTTTAAAAAACATCTGCCGAACAATTGCCATAATATTTTTTTTAGATATCCCTTAGAGAAAAATAAAATTTCTAATATTTTTTTTTATTTCTTAACTTTCACTTGTCTACTACGGTCTATTCAATTAACTTATGCACTATTTTAATGATTGACGTCCTAAAGCATCTTATTACACATGTAAAAATGCAATAATAATAATAATAAGATACACAAAATAAACAAAAATAAATTTAGTAGCCTAAAAATCGGCAATTTTCAATAAAAAAATTAAAAGTCGAATATCTCGAAAAGGGTTACGTTTAGGGTAGGGCGTTTCATAGTGAAATAAGTCAGAAATGATGGGTACTCCACGCCCTTAACGGATCTAGCACGATTTTTCCTGTAACCCTGTATAAATAAATAAATATTGCTAGACATTTCACACAGCGCTATCTAGCCCCAAACTAAGCAGTGCTTGTACTTTGGGAACCAGATAACTGATAGAATACTTATATAATTTTTTTTTGTAAATACATACTTATAATATAAAGAGAAACAACCAGACCCGGAACAAATATCTGTATGTAGATCATGCAAACATTAGTTCCGCGGCGGGGATAGAACCCGCTACCTCCTGCGTCTCAGCCGGCTATTCGCCCACTGCACCACGGAGGTCGTCATATAATATGTATGTTTGTTTGTCCGAGGATAACTTTTGAAGCGTTTATCCAATCGTAAAATTTGGTATATAGGTAGGTAGTGATGGCACAATTTTGGTGTGATTAAAAAAAATGGGGTTGTTGAGATATTGGGGTTCAAGAGGGGTAAAAAAACCCAAAAAATGACTATCCGGTCAAATGACACGTCTAATAAAAGGTCTTTGTGAGTACATTCAACCCCGTTTTTATTTTTAGTTTAAACTTTGTAGTTTTTAAGTTATTAGGTTATTAACTATTATAATAAAAACTGAACTTGACAAAATTCACAGGGTACACCAGTGACCCCACAGTGCTGAGGTATGCATGTAGTTTTTGAGTCATAATAAAAACTGAACTTTGAAGAAATTCACAGGGTACACCAGTGACCCCACAGTGCTCTGACACAAATATAGGCAAAAGTCTAAAATCCAGAATAACCGCAATTTCTACCCCAAAACAGTGTAACCACATTACATGAACTCCCATTACCTGTAATTTGATCATGAATTATGAATATTTAATTAGAATGAGGTAGGTCAAGTTAGTTGGTTATGCATTTCGTGGCACTATTTTGATAGTAAAAGATTACAAATAATATTTTTTTGTTTTTATTGGAGACTCGCGAGATCTCAGTTAGGGGCGAACCAATAGTATATTAAGTATAGGTCGGTACTTAATTAAGTAGGGAAATTATAGGAAAATAAAAAAGCATGTGTGCAATTCACACGTGGTAGAAGTGAAACCTTCAAATACCACGCGCATGTTCTTGGGATCTACCGGCTCACTCTCTTTCTCTCTCCTATTTTCTACCTTTGTGTATCTTTCTTTCTCTCTCCCTCTTGCGTTGTAATATTGGACGCTACTCGTTGCTAACGCTCGCGCTGGCCTGTAACAGGCATACTACGCGCATGCGTTCGAGTGCCACGCATTTACTCTCGCTCTGTCTCTTTCTATTCCCCCTCCCCAGGAGCGTTAAATGTTTAACGCAACCTTGTTGGAAGTCGCATTAGAAGTTTCACTTCAAAAATGGATTATAGTCCTTCAAATTCAAAGGGGCTCATGGAAAGATGCCCCGTTGTACTCAAATATATTTCCAGAAGGACCCATCTTGTTCGGCCTTCACCCAACGGCTCCCAGCATCCTTTATCAGGTCGTCTTTTCATCTAGTAGGGGAATATATGGAGGAGGCCTATGTTCAGCAGTGGATGTCTATAGCTGATAAGATGATGATACTCAAATACTGCGATCGATTCGGGAATCGAGGAAAAGGGTAGATCGCTCTGAAGCGAGCAAATAGCTGCTGCGATGCTTTGGTAATGTAGATAGATAGATAACACTTTTATTACCACACAAACAGAAACAATACTAATAAGTACTAAGCTAAAATAAAAAGATAATGCAATGGGTGGTCTTTTCGCTGGGAGCAATTTCTGTCAGGCAACCAGAATGTACCTTGTGAGACTAAAACGTAAAGAATATCAATTGTGAAATGCAATTGCAATTTAAAACAATAAATAGTTATGATTATAAAACACGTTTTTTCTATAAAATACACGGTTTCTAATTTATTCAACAAATACTTACATAGTATTTTCAACAATTGCGCAGCTTGTGCCGATTTTTCTCGAAAAAGTACTTATAGTAAATTCGACAATTCCACAGAAACAGTTGTTGATTTATGCCATATTTTACTTAATTTAAAATTCGCAGTACTGTTTTGGTAATTTCACTTAAATTATCTCTTTTAAAAAAAAGTCTGTGTAAGACCTCACATCGTCCATTTAATTGTTTTTAAATGTCGAACTATGTTTTTTAACCCCCGGCCCAAAACAAGGCGTGTTATATATTTGACGCCTATATCTCTCCATCCTTATTTGTACACTTAGATCCTGTCCATCCAAAGATGGAAGAGATCGCTTTTAGCGATAAGGCCGCCCATTGTACCTAAAATTTGAAAGTGTATTCTTTTATTTGTCTATTTTAATGGTGTGCAATAAAGACATATTTGATCTAATCTCTGTGTCTGTATGTGGCATCGTAGTCCCCCGACGGATGGACCGATTCGGATACAATTAAAAAAAAAAGAAAGCTAGTTTAACTGGGGTTTTAGCTATGTGTGATGAAGGTCATCCGATCCGAAAACTATTAGCATTTTTAGTTTTTGATTTATCGATTTTATGATTTATAGATGTAAAGTGGATTTTTTTACTTTTACCAGTTTTGAAGTGTCGGAGTTTTTTATTTTTTTAAATTAATATAAAGTAGTGTAAATTAGTAAGTTTATAGGAATAATCTCAGAAGCTACACTATCCCTGAGTGCTTTATTAGGCTATATTTAAAATTGATAAAAGGTCAGCTTGTGTACCATAAAAAGATAATATATCTATCTGATCTTGGTATCGCGTCAGCTGAAGGTCAATTTAGCGAACTTCGATGAATATCATTATGTTTTCATCAGAAAGCCTTTGATGTGAAGAGAGAGCGGTACTAATAATAGTTTATCAAAATAATAATGACGTTGGTGGTCGAAATTTGACCGTTTTTTAGCTATAATTTGGCTTTTGCCCTCAATCTTCATAAAAACTTTAACTATACCAAATCTCAAACTCCTCCTTACGCATAATAAGCTCAAAAAGGGGTGCCTACAACATTTTCTTTTCACGCATTTTTATAAAAATAATAATTTAAAATACGTGATTTACGATGTACCGTTTTATCGGTGTTAAAACTGACAATGTGAGTGCGATCAGTGCGAGACGAGACGCAGTGCGGAACGGATCGCATTTACCCTGAATTCCCTGAAGGTACACAAATTGAACCGAAACATTGTCGGTCGGAGTTCCGGTAAAACGGTACGTGATAAATCTCGTATTTGTAATAATGCGAAAGCCGCCAAACTCAAGTGGGACTGGGCTGATCATGTATGCCGTATGTCGTGTGATCAGTGGGCTAAGCTCACCACCAAGTGGAACCCCAACACAGCCCGAACACGTCGCGGTAGACCAAAGAAAATATGGAGGGACGAGCTCACTAATTTCCGAGCTGACTGGACCATAGCGCCTGAAAGAAGTGTCTGGAAAGAATGGGGAGAGGTGTTTGCCCAGCAGTGGGACACAGTGGGCTGATGATAATAATAATAATAACACTATGTACCATGTCGATTCAAAATGGTACCACCCGAACTACTGAGGGGGTATTTGGCTTAGGCCCGTACACCAGTTATTCCCCAGTTTTTCTGAGCCGATTTGATAAAAATCATGCATAAAAATAATAATAATAATGCAGGTAAAATAAGTTTCATAAGCACCGAAGTAGAACCTTTAACCTTTACAGTAAAACCATTAGGTAGCCTTTAATTGGGTTTGCACGGTTGAAACCATAATTAGAGAATGAAAAAAACCTTGTAGGAAGGAATATCCAGGATATGAAAAGACTACCTACCTATTATATTTAGTTTACACCCTGTATTTATTTACTTAAATAATTGCAGACAAATGTTGTCTTAACCCTACAAGGATTACACATTTTTGTATGGCTGTAGTGCCTGACCGATAGCAACAAGGGCGTTGAAAAAAATAGCTGTTCCATGTATTTTGGTTGTTGAGTATACCTATTTATAAATACTTTCACCCCCACCAAGCTCCCCAGCATCAGAGGAGCAATATTTATAAAATCACATACTATAAGTTGTCGGAGCATCCAACTTTTTTGTGTCTACTCGTATTCGTAAGGCATGTTGAAATTGAAACCAAATACAAGCGTCTGCTATGGTAATGATTATCCCATAAAATTTACCGTGACACGTGTGGGTATGGAGTATGGACATACAATACATAGTGAACCTTTTGTTATTCAACCCGCATACTCCATTCCATGCATTCTTATGTCTTGGTTTATCTTCTGCATATTTATAAAGATTTGTACTCAATTTGGTTTTGATCGAGCGAAGCGAAATCTCTAATACAACTTGGGCAAATCGGCGTTGTATGTATGTATGTTTGTTTGTCCGAGGATAACTTTCGAAGCGTTCATCAGATAAACGTGAAATTTGGTACATAGGTAGATAGTGATGGCACAATTTTGGTGTGACTAAATGAGCTAAAATGTTGAGGGGCTGTTGAGATATTGGAGTTCAAGTGAGGTAAAAAACAAATGAGACTTTAAGGTCCAGTGGCACGTCAAATGAAAGGTCTTTATTAGTACATTTCAACCCAGTTTTTATTTTTAGTTTAATTTTTGTAGTTTTTGAGTTATTAGCCATAATAAAAACAAAACTTTGACAAAATTCACAAGGTACACCAGATACCCTACAGTGCTATAATTTGGTATGCATGTAACTTAAGTGACACAAATATAGGCAAAAGTCTGAAATCTAGAATAACTGCAATTTGTACCCCAAAAAAGAGTAACCAGATTACATGAACTCCCGTTACCTGTAATTTTAATGAAACTGTAGGTCAAGTTATTTGGTTAGTTTTCGTGGCATTATTTTGATAGTCAAAGATTACAAATAATATTTTTTTATTTTAGTCGAAGACTCGCGAGATCTCAGTTCGGGGCGAACCACTAGTTTATTTATTCAGATAAGGATTTTCGGAAGTTAGCATGTAAAAGCATCTATGATTCTTTTTCATAAAATACAACTCAGTAATTATTGTTTTTTACCCGGAAGCGGCGCCATTGTGCGGAGTGCGTTTCTTTAACGATCCTCATTAAAATGGCCGTCTACCATTGTTGCTGTGCGTTTTGTAATAATTGTTATAAATAGGCCAGTAGTAACTAAACGCATAACATCTAGTGAGACTGGCTAAAAAGAGATTAAAGATTAAAAAACCATACATAAAAAATTTAATATTCGCTGAGTTTTTATTGGAAAAAGGAATGCCTGAACACTTATTTCGAAACACAAGTATTCGAAAATATGATACTAACTTAAAATCCGAACTCTGGAACGTATAAAACTCATTCATAATAATTATTGTGTAGTAAAAACATAATGATTATTGAAAGTTTAACTATCACAATAAAATATTTAATAACTTGTAATTTCTACATTTAAGATCGTTTAGTTTCTAAAGTTCAAATTAATTATTACTAGTGGTTCGCCCCGAACTGAGATCTCGCGAGTCTCCGATTAAAACAAAAAAATATTATTTGTAATCTTTCACAATCAAAATAGTGCCACGAAATAAACAACCAAACAACTTGACCTACGGTTTTATTCAAACTGCAGGTAACGGGAGAGTTTAGTCACACCTAAATTGTGCCATCACTATCTACCTATATACCAAATTTCACGATGATCGGATAAACGCTTCGAAAGTTATCCTCGGAGAAACAAACATACATATACCGCCGATTTGCCCAAGTTGATTTGGAGATCTCGCTTCGCTCGATCTATAAAACATTCCCGGGGCGAGTCAGCTAGTTTATATATAAACTTAATCTTCGTTCTTAGATGTTGAAAGACCCAGGGAAACTGGAGTTAAAACCAAAACGAATAGCAATAGAAACTAGTTGGAACACGCATACTTATTGATTTTAGCATTGCAGAAGTAAAGGCTTATCCAACATCTTGAGTAATGCCAGGCGAAGGTCATGGCTGAGTAAATAAAGAAGAAAAATAAACACTACCTTCTCCAAGGTAAGAGTAAGAAACCTGTATAATAGTAGCTCCTATAATTCCTATTTAAAGTTTGAAACTATCAAATTAGTGGTTCGCCCCGAACTGAGATCTTGCGAGTCTCCAATTAAAACAAAAAAATATTATTCGTAATCTTTGACTATCAAAATAGTGCCACGAAATGTCTAACCAACTAACTTGACCACCAAGATCTCGCTTCACTCGTTCAATAAATTTATCCCATATCATTGATGTAATTTATCTTATCATAGCTGTGAAAACTATTTTGAGTCAAAACGGGGTACTTAATGGTAAATAATCCTGTTTTAGTGAAAATAGTAGAGGTTTAAAGTGTCTCTATTACTTTTTCCCTTATATTTCTTCTAAACATAAAAAATAGTAAAAAAATATGGTTTTTGAGAGATATCCCGTATCACAAGTAATCTGTTTTCACAAAAGTAAAATGAAATAGCTTCTTAAAGCTTAAGTATTTCCAAAGTTATTATTCATCTCAATTTCAAACTCACATTTCAATTTAGAATTATCTCAGTTGCAATCTTTTCGGATTATGCGATTATCTCGAAAACGGTTAGCTCGGTCTAAAGAAATAGGTGAGTTTAGATAAGCTACAGACTTACAACGGCTTATTTAAACTGTTGTAAGTTTAGTTTGTATGAAAGGAGAATGTTCAGTGATGACTTCCGGTCTCCCGAACAAGCTGGTTTCCTAAAAGATTTCAGTACCGTAGACCAAATTTACAATGCGGTAGGTTATACAGAAGACCGAGGAGTATAATCTGCCTTGATGCCTAGCGTTCGTGGACTACGAAAAAGCCTTTGATTCGGTGCCGTATCGGTACATCGAAGGTTTGAAGTGCTTGCCGGTCCGAGAACAGTAGAAGTGTACGAAGGCGATCTCTTTGAGGAGAGGTGTTAGACCGGATCAATACAATATTTTTGAGGGCAATATCTTATAAAGAATCGGATTTTATACTTAATTTTCCACGGTTAGGAAAATGCGAACTTGTGTCAAATCATACCGATGGTACATCTTTTTTAAATGAATAATGATTTTGAAAATTCTGATCAATTTTTCTAGATTAAGAAATTCATCCAAAATTACTTTTCCAAATCCAAAATGGTATAGAACGAGTTAAATCCCCCTTCTTTATTAGCTTTTTGGGGCATCGAGGCCTATTATGTTCTCCACGTGTGTTTATGTCACCGAAACACATTTTAAACTCCCAACTTGACTCCTTGACTACCTATGTGGTGCAGTGGGCGAATAGCCGGCTGAGACGCAGGAGGTAGCGGGTTCGATTCCCGCCGCGGATCAAATGTTTGCATGATCTACAGATATTTGTTCCGGGTCTGGTTGTTTCTCTATATATTATAAGTATGTATTTACAAAAAAAAATGTATATAAGTATTCTATCAGTTATCTGGTTCCCATAGTACAAGCTCTGCTTAGTTTGGGGCTAGATAACGCTGTGTGAAATGTCCACCAATATTTATTTATTTATTATTTATTTAACTTATCACAATCCATATTAATATTATGAATTTGAAAGTAACTCTGTCCGTTCCGATTATGACCGGGATTGAGACATAGGCTACTTTTTACCCGACAGCGCAGAAGGAGAGTAATATTTTCAATGACAAACAATGCGAGTCCGCGGGCGGGGTAGTAGTCATCATATAAAACAATACAAGATAACGTAATCTCTTCTGATAGGTAGTGTTAAAATATTTACACAAAACACAGATAACTGGTATGCTCATACTTTTATGAAAATAGTGATAAAACAGTGGCCGTGTTTGTAAACTCTACTGCTTGTTTTGTGTTTAGCATAAGTGCGACGCTTTTTGCCAGCTGTCTGATACCTATGTTCTAATTATAATCTGCACTGACGTCCCGCATAGGGGTGTATTGTGCATTACCCTCTTTCTAACCTGACCCTAGCCATCCCAACTCCTTAAAGTAGCGGAGTAGGGCTGAATGGCAGTTTTCCAGAGTCCCCGAGGTCGTTACTGATGTCAAAGATGACTCCATGTCTATGTTATAAATGTAAGTCTAATAAATACAAGCTTACGCCCGTGGGTTCGCATGCGTGGTTTGTCAATAAAAAGTAGTCTACTCAATCTAAGTATTAATCTATTTATAAAAAATTCATCGAAATCGAAATAGCCGTTTAGTCGTGCCCCAACGGCAGTCAGTGCTTCGAGCTATGTGCCCTGGCCACTGCCACTTCAACTTACTAATCCTTTGTGCTATGTTGGTTAGTCGGTGACTTTGGTGGACGAACCAAAGTCACCGACTTCTTGTTATGCACCATAAATAGCCGATTTTTACCAAGGGCTTTATCAATGTATTAAAAAAACAATGACCCCTTATGGGTCATACATACTACATTTTAAAAACGGTAATGTCTCATGTGAATAATAGTTGTTTTATGAAATACGCTGTTCTATTATTTTCTTACTTAATTTATTTAATGTGTTCTGAGAACGGTGACTAAGTTAACGTTATATGTATAATATACTAGCAGCCCGTCCCGGCTTCGCACGGGGCAGACAATTATTTATTTTTGGAAATTTGGACATAAAACACTTTTTTTCACAAATATTTTTATTTATTAAAAAATTATTATTTATTAATTATATATTAACGATAATAGCCTCCACCCCGCCCGCCGCGATGCCCGGCGCGCTTTTCAGACTGCATCGCAAACAACGGCCACGGCGCTATGGTGGTTTTGTTTACTGTTTGAATTTTTTAATTCGTAATATCTTTTGAATGGAAAGTCCAATTTAAAAAATTTAAAAACTATTTTATAGGTAGTTAAATGGTCTTGACCATAAAATAATTTATTTGGATAAGGATTAATATAAACACATAAATAGCATGGTTTGAATTTGGTTAGCATTTTCATTAATGTTTAAAACGAAAAAAGTTGTTGTAGTGACATAACTATAATAGTTGGACATATGCTACCGCGGAGTTTTTTGTAGACATTATGATGTTCTTCAATATTGTTGTACATTATTTTGTTCTATCGCTAATAGTTTCGGCAGCGCATTCGACGAAAGACATTTTAAGACTCATTTTTCTACACCTTCGGTTACATTGTTCAAATTTTACCAAGGATCCCTAATTTTTTTCAAAATGAAATGTAGCCTATGTCAAATTGGAAGAATGTAGCATTCTATTGGTGAAAGAATTTTTTAAATCGGCTCAGTACTTTTGAGCCTATTCATTACAAACATACAAAAATAGGTACAAATCTTTCCTCTTTATAATATTAGTGTAGACCCCGCCCGCGGCTTCGCACGGGTGGTTTTTCAATAAAACATTACCCTCATTTTGCGCAGTTGGCTAAAACGTAGCCTATGTCCTTTCCCAGGATATAATCTATCTCCTTGCATTTCATTACGATCCGTTCAGCCGTTTAGTCGTGTAAAGGTAACAAAAAAACCCGAGTTATGTATGTATTAACATATAAACCTTTCTCTTGAATCACTCTATCTATTGCTGCAAACTGAATTAAAATCCGTTGAGTGGTATAAAAGATCTAAGGGAACAGACAGCGGAAGGGACTTCATTTTATAACATGTAAAGATATACATACTTAGATGACGTTACAATGATAGTGATGATGTCATATAAAGTAGATGCATACAAAAATATTAATAGTTGCGATATGATAGTTTCTTTTAATTCTTTAAAAAGGGTTTTTGTCGCACATGCGATTATGCCGCCCTATAATGGTAGGGGATGATAATGATATGGTGTTGAAAGAATTAATGAATGATCACTACAGAAAGTTGGATATTAAGCCAACGAAAGATAACAGGCAAAGAAAACTTGTACCCCTTAGCCTGTTGCGCGCACGGAGAAATGTGTTTGGTATACTAGTTAAAAACAAAATTAAACACAATTTTTTTTCACAAAAAAATTTAAACAAGCGTTGAACACCTATTGGAAAAATCCTTATAAATTTTTGTATAGGATTTTTTTAAACACGCGCTAAACAGTGTTTAATTTTGTTAGTGTGTTTGTAAAAAAATTAACACTATTTAGCTCGTGTTTAAAAAATTCCCATTCTAAAATTGGTAAGGATTTTTTAAACACGCGTTAAACAGTTGTTTAACTTTTTTGTGGTAATCAAATCAAATCAAATCTTTTTATTATAAATAAAACATGGGAACAAAGAAGAGAGAGTTCTCTGTCTTCTGTTTTAGTTTAAAAAACTGTATATACAATTTGTTCGTACCTGTCAAACTGGATGCGTTTATTTCATTTGTAATCAAAACGTTATTTTAATTATTTAATTTCTGAACGCACTATAAACATTTGACCACAGACAAACGTGACCTATATGTTTGTTGTCAAATATTGGTGAATCCTTGGATATCTTCTTTATAATTTGTGTTTGTGAATTCGTGAAGTGCGCGGAATCTTTTTATGTATCCATATAATTTAACCGTCATTCATTTACATGAAGTGTCGCGTCACTTTGACAAGAGTGTTTTATATAGTTTTTATCTCGAAGTTCCGCGGGAACGGGAAATTTCAAGCGTGCGAAGCTGTGGGCAGGTTAGCTAGTAATAATATAAAACTGTACCTGGATTCTATAGTCTCTACTTTCTATTATCCCTGAGGCTAGACCCAGCCGCGGGTCAACTAGTATATTATAAAAATAAAAGAAACAACGGAAAAGACAAAACACCTTTCTGCTACACCGGGCGGTCTTATGATTTAATGAGAATAACGCATACTCGTATTTAAAGTTTATTTATACCTATGTATTTATAAATAAAATAGATAAAATTGCTGCATGGCTTTCCGGACCTAAATAATATTGCAAAATGAAGTCTTACATTAAAACGACTGGTTATATTACACGTGGAATCGATTTGACTTATTTAATGCTTAAAATTAATGTAAAAAATATACCACTGAAACGAAAAGTTAATTACTTTCAATACCTACTCGAACACAAAAACATTAAAGTTATTCGATAAACATCAAATCTAATCATCAGTCATCGTCCAATACTTTTAGGCTTACTACTTTAATACCATAATACTTTTAAATTACTAGTAGCCCAGCACAGTGGTCGAAATTAGACCGCAATACATTGTATATTTTTTAATTATTATCATAAATACGGGATACATACTTTATACCTTAATTCTAGCCTTCATCAAGGAGAACAAACCGCGGCGGGTTTTCCTGATTTCATCTCCCTATAGATCACGATCTGCATTACGTGTAAATGGTGGTTCGATTCGAGCCTAACAGAATGTGATTGCGGCGCTCCAACACAGTCCATGTCCCATTTACTGGTATGCCCCGTATCCCCGAAAAGCTGTACAGACCTAATAGTAGACCCTCCAGTATAATCTTGGGAGTCTTCAAGTCCAGAGTGAATAGGTTCTTTCTAGGCAAGCATGCTCCATCTTCGATCACATCTTCACTTACCACCAGGTGAGGTAGTGATCAAGAGCTTGGCTATCATCGATAAAAAAAACCGGAGCCACAGACTATTCAGGTGACATTCAGGTGGCAACTTTTTATCAAGACGCTAATAAGCTTTCAGCATTAAATGGAGGGGCCACCTTCTCCAATTCTCCATGTATCTAAACTTTAACTACATATATCAGATCTTACACTCCCCCGTGCGCGCAATATGCTTAAGAGTCGTACGTACCTAGGTACAAAGTGTTCTCTTCGTCTAATAATTGATCGAACGAAGCGAGATCTCCAAATCAACTTGGGCAAATCGGCGTTGTATGTATGTATGTATGTTTGTTTGTCCGAGGACAACTTTCGTAGCGTTTATCCGATCATTATGAAATTTGGTATATAGGTAGGTAGTGATGGCATAATTTTGGTGTGACTAAATGAGCTAAAAATATTGGGGGGTTGTTGAGATATTGGGGTTCAAGAGGGGTAAATAAAAATGAAAATGAGACTATTAGGTCAAATGGGACGTCAAATGAAAGGTTTTCATTAGTACATTTGAACCCCGTTTTTATTTTTAGTAAAGTTTTTGTAGTTTTTGAGTTATTAGCCATAATAAAAACAAAACTTTGACAAAATTTACAGGGTACCCCACAATACTGAAATTTGGTATTCGTGCAGCTTTAGTAACACAAATATAGGCAAAAGTCTGAAATCTAGAATAACTGCCATGTGTACCCCAAAAAAATTAACCAACTCACAAGAACCCCCGTTACATGTAATTTGAATGAAACTGTAGGTCAAGTGGGTTGGTTATGCATTTCGTGGCACCAATTTATTAGTCAAAGATTAAAGCCGGCATGTACAAAGATCACTAAACGTATTTAGCGACTAAACATGTTTAAATTTGAAGTATTTGTAAGATTTGACAACTCCTTAAATCATATTTAGCCACTAAATACGTTTAGGCATCGTTGTGTAAGTAAACCTAAGAATAATATTTATTTTGGGAGATTCGCGAGATCTCAGTTCGGGGCGAACCACTAGTATACTACGTGTTTTGTTATGTACGACATTAACCCTTTAGTTGGCAATGTATAGTATAATATACATATTTATTCACACGATAATGAACCTTAACAAACTTAACAAAACTCAAACCTTGTTTTTTTTTCAAACTTTAATCCTTTAATTCATTTTATAAAACTACATAGGTAATATGAATAGTATAGGTAAAGGTATAACTTGCTAAATTTCTTATAAAATAATAAGGTTGCATATGTTTTGTGACCTTTTCAGAATTTTAGAAAGAAGTGCGATGACATATTTTGAAAAAAAAGAAAAATATTATTGAAAAATACATGTGAAAAATAAAAGTTTTAATCCTCTCACTTTTATCAATGTGAATCTAAAAGATGCCTTGTCCGTCTTGCGGTAAAGACGATCATCAACGTTCTTCCAGTGCCAAATGTTTAAATAGAAAACGTCGTGTACGCGAAATTGGTCTAGATTCTGATCAGGAAGTTTCAGTCTACACAGTTAAGAAGGGTCTAACCTCTGTGTTGTGCCCGTTGAACGATTGTAAAGAAGCAATTGTTTGCGCTATACGTGATGATGTACGAGAAATGTCCAGATTATCAATAGAGCTATCGTATCTGGTAAACATTTTCTATAAACACTACAGCACTCGTGATGATTTTCATCTTCTGTTGCCTAAATTTGATGCATTACAGTTTACATATGCATTGAAGGGAGTAAAGCACAAATTAACCGATCCAGACAATGTAATCTCTACATATATATCGTTGCGAAGAAATAATACATTTTACGATGGTCGATCGAGATCATTTACAATTATGCAGATTGCAAAACAGTACAGCACGATTCTCGAGACAAATATACAAACTCATGCTTTCAAAAGACTCAAAAGATACATGTATCATAAATTTGGTACAGATATGGACAAATCTGAAGTACACTCTTCAACTTATGATGCGTACTATAACGGGGTGTGTAAATCTAATAGAATCGGAGAGTGGTTTACTGAGAATAAAATCAATTCTAAAGAATTAAAGAAAAACTTTTGGAGATTCATTCCACTATTCTTGAGGATTCAGCACGAGTTGTACGATCAAGGCAAGTTATCATTCAACGTTTTCCCGATATATTCACATGGATTAAAATTTATAACATACGATTCAAGATGTATGCATGAATTACTACGAAGAGTTGATCCAAATAAAACACCTTCTGTTTGGCCTGTGTTTTCTGAGAACACTACCATGTATTGGAACCGACACTTCATATTACCCCGAAAGTTTGGGTATAGCTTCTCCACAGATGGAGTGAGCGTGTGTCTATCTATGAATCGCATTGTACAAAAGGGTCAAAAGTTTAAATCAAAGAAGGCTAAAAAGTGCGAAGAATCATTAGAGAACACCGCCGCCGTTGGTAGTAAACGAAACTATTCCAAAGTCATAGCCGTGGATCCTGGGGCCAAAACACCGATAGTTACATGCACTCGTAACGGAGGCGACTTTTCGTACAAAGTCTTGAAAAAGGAACGCGTGGTGTACGAATCAAAAGAGTGTCACCGAGCTCGGAAAAGATTGCGCTTCTTGAAAGACATTGAAGAGCGTATAAATGCTGACAGAGAGTCGACCGAACAAGAGATTGGGATAGAATTGACGCGAAAATCTCAAAACGCCGAACCGTATACGAGATTTCAACTAAAATGGTTCGACGAAAAACAGAGAATATACGAGCAGAGAAGAGTGCAACGCTTAAAGTTTGACAAATACATCAATGATCAGAAGATGTTGCACAAAATAGTCGACGAGTATTTCGGAAAAGAGCCTGACACACTAGTGGTCTACGGTGCCGGTTTCGATTTCATGAACAAGGGAACGTTCAAGGGTCATCGCAAGTTCAGACACCACGATGTGATCAAGATTATAAAACAGAGGAGGAATCTGTCGGTATATGTGATAAACGAGGCGTATACTACTAAAAACTGTAGCTATTGCCATGATCGAGATCGCATCCAGCAAAAATTGAGCGTATCCAAGTCTCCACACCGTTACGTGCACTGTAGTGTATGTCGTAAAGGTATTCATCGAGACAAGAATGGTGCGAAAAACATACTGCTCAAATATGAGAATATGAAAAAGTTGCCGATTAGTCTTTCGTCTGTCGGTACTGATATGAGTCTTGTGGATGGTGGAAGTTCACAAGGTTCATTATCGTAACTCGTTATTTGTCCGTGAGGAAAATAAAGGGTTAAATGAAAATACGGGTAGGGCTAATAGCTGGTATTGTTGTAAATAGGTTTTTTCAAATTCATACCGATAGGAAATTTTTAAATTTTCAAACAACCTTAATATCAAGTCCATGTATACTAAGACCGGTCTACTAAACGGCTCTGCATAAAAAAACTTCAAGTGAAGCCATAGATAGACGTTAGTGGGGTCATAAATAAGAAATTTGACTAGAAAGGATGTAGAATAACAAAGTGTTCTACATTTGTTAATGGTTCAAATTAATGAACTATATAAATAAATAAATATCGCTGGACATTTCACACAGCGCTATCTAGCCCCAAACTAAGCGGAGCTTGTAGGTACTATGGGAACCAGATAACTGTGATAGAATACTTATATACTTTTTTTTTTGTAAATACATACATACTTATAATGAATAGAAAAACACCCAGACACGGAACAAATATCTGTAGATCATGCAAACATTTGTTCCACGGCAAGAATCGAACCCGCTACCTCCTGCGTCTCAGCCGGCTATACGCCCACTGCACCACGGAGGCAGTCTTTTTATGAGACTATGTTTTTATAGTCACTATGTACTTTGCTAATTAGTTGCTTTTATGGCTACTAGTTCTCTCTTTGTTTAAATATAATACACATGTATTTTACATATAAACCTTCCTCAAGAAATTTTATAACTGATAGTGAAAACCGTATCAAAATTCGTTGTGTAGTTTCGAAGAACTAAGTGCAGTAACAGACATAAGCGGATAACGACTTTTTTTATAACATTTAGAGATTGATAGCAAAATAATATAAGACCGTGAGTCGTACGTGATTGGGATTGGCGCAGAATTGGGAAGAATTACATAAACAAAGGGAGGTATAATGCCCAGCAGTGGGTCGACACGGGCTGAGAATGATTATGATGAGAGAAAGAGACAGTGAAAATAAGTTTAGTTAATAAAAGCGTCTATCTATTATAGATATCATCTATTATAGAGACGTACAATATAATATAGGTACATGCTTTAATAACCTCTTGTTACATAATTGTAAACACTATTCAAAAGAGACATTTAAAATGATAGTAAAAGTAGGTATATTAGACTCATATACTCTTTTGTTCTAAAAGACAATCTAATAAGTGTTTAATAGTAGAGTCATTACTATGTTAGAGCTGTACAAACAAGTAGGACCTACGTAGTTCACAAAATAACGTAGATAAAAAAAAAATTGAGATGTACAAATCTGCGTACTATGCTGAATGAGATAATAAATAATGAATCTCGTAGAGTCACTTAATACTAATATGTGTAATGATGAACTATTGCATAATGTACTGCTTAATTCAATGCTTTCTAAGAACAGATCGAGTAAATGTAAATACGAGATGCATAAACAAAATCATCCTTTATGATACCAATGCGCTACTTTTGACGCCAAAGCGTACTAGACATAAGCAAATGTAAATAAACAAAATGGAATAACGCGAGAAAGCAATCTGCTAAGGACCTAAGGCTTTCTAAACGACACTAGCGGATCGGCAGGGGATCTCACCAAACCGGTTGGCCCTTCATGCCGGGAGTACGCTCCGAGAGACACCACAAGCGCATCGCCTTCTCAGCCACGCGCCATAACAAACGCATACCATTTGTTGACGTTCTGAATTTCACCAGTCATCTCCATTCAAGCACAGCACATGTTCCATTAGATGACACTATCACTAGTCACACCTCAACTCTCGCGATACGTGCAGACCGCGCCTCGGTCCGCCGACTACTGAGGCTGACTACAAGCCCGGGCGGCCCGCACACCCATGGAAAATAAACGGGATCGTGCGCAATGTATACACGGCCTAACCGAAATCTCTACAAGTGAAAGTCGTCTCTACTGCCTGATAATAAAGTCACCTTTTCGAACTTGGCAACTAGTGTTTATGTTCATTTGTGATTGGTAGAGTCTCGGAGAGTGTAGCCAAAGACCGCTAGATGCAGAGTAAAGAAAGTAGGTGCATTGATGCTGTAGGCAGCTAAATGCGGTCAGTGTCGGCGGTTTTGAGGTTTTTAAAGAAGCCATATGATGCCGGGAGCTGGTTTGAGGAAGACCTAGATAGTCGATTGTCTCTAGGTGTGTTATTGTTTAATATCTCGAAGGTTAAGCTGAGCAAGAGGAGATATGAGTATTAAATAAATATACATAGTGAATGCTATTCTGGTCACGAGAGCCTACAGTATGTTTTCTTGGTCCTTCAAAAAAAGTTGTCTTTTTTTTTTTTTTTCTTTTTTTTTTAATGAGGGGTTTTGTCACACAGTGACTATGTCACACCCGTACAAAAATGATACATTTATAGCAAAAAAAATAAATCCGACACCAGAATGAACATGTTTCGCTTTTTAGATGCTAGTCAAACTATAGGTATATGTAGGCAGTGCAGATACAGTTTGACCAGCATCTCTGCTTCCTCGGAAAGCGGGGACGCTAAAATGCTATTGCAGATACCTACACCATAACCAAACCTAAATATAACATCTTGTCTTTGTGACTCATTCCGAACACACTCCGTCAACACATGATGAACGTCTTCTTAGCTTCTTGTCAAATTCCATGATTCTAGGTCAATGGGAAGTACCCTATATATGAGTGTCAAAATGTGCGGCATAATTGACCGTATTTTTTGATAGCGTTGACTTAAAAGCCAATCTTTTTTAACAGCTCCTAGGGACCGTATACCTTATATTATATATAATATAAACTATTTAAACTATATAAACTACCTATATAAACTAACACTAACACTAACACTAACACCTATATAAACTATTTGAAAGGCTTCTCCTCAACCGACTTACCCCGATTATAGAGCCTCAGCTGATCCCTGAACAAGCAGGATTCAGACCCGGAAAAGCTTGCTGCGGTCAGACGCTCAAGCTTACCCAACATATTGAAGACGGTTTCGAGGCAAACAGTATCACTGGTTTGGTTCTTGTTGATCTATCTGCCGCATACGATACTGTTAATGTTAAAAGACTTCTTCGCAAAGTCGAACACCTGACTTGTGATCTTGGGTTCGTTCAAATTCTGGGTGAACTACTTCATAACCGTCGCTTCCAAGTACATCTTCTATCAGAAAAAAGTAGATGGCGCTGCCTTAAAAACGGGCTCCCTCAAGGGAGCGTGCTTGCACCAACTCTCTTCAACATTTATACGAATGACCAACCCAACAGTCCATCTACTTCACGTTTTCTATATGCAGACGATTTAGCGTTGACGACCCAAACTTCAACCTTTGAAGAGGCCGAAGACAAGCTAACACTAGCCTTGGCTGAATTAGGGAGTTATTACGAAGAGAACGGCTTGAAGCCAAATCCATCTAAAACCCAATCCTGTGCCTTTCATCTGCGCAACCAACAAGCCAGCCGGACCCTAAACATAACCTGGCAAGGAGTTCCTATCCAACACGAAAACTTTCCAAAATACCTGGGGGTAACTCTGGATAGGTCACTGAACTATAAAGCACAGTGTTATAAAACTAAGATGAAAGTTGGTACCCGAAACAATCTTCTGCGTCGACTTATAACTACCAAATGGGGTGCAGCCCCAGACGTACTCCGCACTACTGGCCTGGCACTGTGTTTTTCATCCGGCGAATATGCTTGCCCAGTCTGGAGCCGGTCCGCACATGCAAAGGTCGTCGATGTCGCGTTAAACGATACATGCCGGATAATAACAGGATGTCTGAAGCCAACCCCTCTAAACCTGATATACCCTTTGGCAGGCATATCGCCCCCTGGAGTGCGACGAGATGTGGCTTGCTCTATTGAAAAGCACAAACAAGAGCATGATTATCGACACCCTTTATATGACCATAACATCCCGCAAGGCCGTCTTAAAAGTCGAAAGAGCTTTCAACGCTTCACAAGGGCCACGAGCGATGACCCGGCTGCTACCAGACGCACTCTGTGGATAAAAAGAAACTCCCCACCGCCTGATTTTACCACCCCACAGGAACAGTTACCACCCGGGCATGATCTGCAGTGGCCAGTATGGAAATCCTTAAACAGGCTCCGCACCCAGGTTGGCCGCTGCAGACTTAGTATGTGCAAATGGGGATTCAGGGACCCTAACTCGACGCAGTGTGACTGCGGTGATCCCACGCAGTCAATGCAGCACTTGCTAATGTGCCCTTTATGTCCGAACACATGCACGATGGAGGACCTAATGGCCGCCTCGCCTGATGCCATTGCTGTGGCCAAACACCTGTCCAACATACTATGAATGGAAACGTAGAACTCTTGACACGCTAAGAAGAAGAAGATATATAATATGTAATATTGTATTATCCTAATTAACCTATATTGTAAATACCGTATTTGACTATTGATTTCAACTTGATACCTCTACGCGTTCCTTAGAAAAACGATCTTGACAGACAGACAGTCAGACAGACAGTCAGACAGACAACGAAGTGATCCTGTAAGGGTTGCTTTTTTCCTTTTCGGTTTAGAGATTGTTTATTGTCTGGAGAAATATAATAAATTTCACTTACAAGACAACTTAATGCTTACTTAATAAAACTTTTTAAGAAACCGGTGAGCATGTACATATGTTTTCTAAAATGAGAACAAAAATAAATATACATATTTAGTATAAATAACAGCTAATATTTGTAGTTATATAGGTTTTTATTTAGAAATTATATTATTAATTACATGTCAGAAAACATTTTCTATAATGTAGGAATCTACATTATTTTTGAAAATGTTTATGCCCTCGACTTGTTTTATGACTTTTGATAGGTTATTGTATAATTTAACCCTTTCGAAAGTGATATTTTTACTTTAACGTGTATTTAGTTCTAGAAAAGGGTCGACTTAAGTTATCGGCATTTCTCAACGTTTTCTTTTTTAGCTGATTATCAGATTGTATGTCGTTACGTAATTTACGCGTTAGAATATTTGTTTTATGTGTAAATATGGGTAATCATAATGAAATAGGACTTTTATAACTTAGTTTCGTGCTATTTGAAGCGTTTGTAGGTTAGAGGTTGCTGCACTACGGTTGCCTGGAAGAGATGGCTTTGAGCGATAAGGCCGCCCATTGTACTTGTTGCTTTGTGAATTTTTATATTTTTTGTTTGTTTCTTGTGTGGTGTACAATAAAGTATTTTCATTCATTCATTCATTCATTCATTTGTTCTTAGCTGCGAATACAATATAGGAGGTTTAGAGGCATTAACTGTGAGTAGGTTATATTGAAACCACCTATATATTATATTGAGACCTGTATTAGTCTAAGTTTTCTAGGTTAAGTTATTGTAATTTGATGTAACAATAAAGAATTATCGCACTTTCTCTCTCCCTCTCTCTCTCTCTCTCTCTCTCTACCCCATACTTCGACTAGACTGCATGTGGTTTGACTAAAGACGTGTAAATTTTAATGCGTATTTGTTTAGGTAGGTAGCTAATAATAACTACGCAGGACTCCTGCTAACGAGTAATTTTTGGCTTTAAATGGGCCATGTGTTCTTTCCATTTAAGTTGACTATCAAGTTCTAAGGTTAGATAGAAGAAGTGATGGCAGGTGAAGTAAATCTTTGACCGAATGGTGGTCAAAAACAGATCTAAGAAGTTCAGGACGTCCGTCGGCGCGGTGGGTTGACGACATAAAGAAAGTCCCAGGCAATTCCTGGATGCACGCAGCACAGGACCGTTTACAAAAGGAGGCCTATACCTAGCAGCGGGTGCTTATGGGCTGTGGATGATGATGATGTTGATAAAGTACTAATCCTAGGTGCATCTCGTGACTTTTCCTCGTGACCTTATCATTTATATTTAAACTTAAAGTTTCTTCTAACACTTTGTTAGAAAATCCAAAGGTTGTCTGGAAGAAATCGCTTCTAAGCGATAAGACCGCCCATTGTACTTGTTGCTTTGTGAATTTTTATATTTTTTGTTTGTTTCTTGTGTGGTGTACAATAAAGTATTTTCATTCATTCATTCATTCATTCATTTGTTCTTAGCTGCGAATACAATATAGGAGGTTTAGAGGCATTAACTGTGAGTAGGTTATATTGAAACCAATTGTGTAGAACATCTAAATCTTTTTGGGCTCGTTGCATAACGTCACTAAATGTTCGTCCGAAATAAAACAGGCACGTCGCACTTTTTGAGGTATGGAACCCTAAAAATTACTGCAGAATCTCGTGACAAAAATAGCACTCAAAATATTTATTTAATACTCGTAAGTTTCTTATTAAAAACGTGTTATTATGTAAAACTTAACCGGGGGGGGGGGGGGGGGGATCGCACTAATTTTCAACGTGTCTAACGTTGGTTTGACTGATGTCACGTGTATCGATACGAAATGTGCATAACCTAACGTTTTTGTTTTGGTTTTACTTTGGTAGGTATTATCGTTTAAAATTAGCGCGATTGCCCCCCTGCTGATGAGTTGCAGTACTTGAACTGACTAATCGTTCCAGGAATTTGTAGTTACCTGAAATAAAACAGAATGAATTACAATTACAGCTCAATCTAGATAAACTAGTAACCTATACCCAGGAAGTTTATAGTAAAAAGGAAAGTCGATCCGTAACTAGTTTGTGCCGTGGGAGGCGGGCGATATAGAAACTTAGATCATTAAAAGCGATAATTCGTTGCACAACTCTATTATCCTATCCTACGCATATTGTTGACGACCTCCATGGCGCAGGGCGAATAGCCGGCGGAGACGAAGGAGGTTACGGGTTCGATTCCCGCCGCGGAACAAATGTTTGGCACGATTTACAGATGTTCCGGGTGCTGCTTCCGATTATATTGCTCTATATACAGGGTGTTTGGTACCTAATGTACTAACGATATTCAAGTGACGGTTTCTCAAAACATAAAAAAATACTTCTCAAAAAAAAAAAACTACTAGTTATATTATCAAATTTTAAAGAAAATCGACTAAGTTTAGGTGATTAATCGATATAAAACTTACTACCTACTCTTGCAATCGACATTCAAAAAGAAAGGTCGATTTGATATCTCTTTCGGAAATGGCTGCGGGTTTTGGGTTAGAAAGGGACAACAAGAGATACCTATCTCGAGACGTCACCAATACAGTATCTGCGGTTAGATGGCAAGCATTATGCAATAGCACAACATAAGTTTAATAAAGTGTTTGTTTTTACACGCCAAAATAAATTTCACATTTCTATGGTAAACATTTCACAAATTTATTTATTATGCTCATCAAAATAACCCCTTTTATTTTTGTGCGTATATTATCAAACAACCTATATTATAAGTATGTATTTACAAAAAAGTATCTAACTATTTTATCAGTTATCTGGTTCCCATACAAGCTTTACTTAGTTTGGGGATAGATGTTGTGTGAAATGTCCAACATTTTTTATTTAGGTATTTACTTTTGAGACCGTTTGATGAAAGCAGCATTAAAAGTTCTCAAAATGATTTAGATCTGAAATGTTTTGCTTTCAATTCATCTAATGTACACTTTACAAATAACAGATTAAACATAATGATCTGCTCACAGATTAGTCGGTAAATCATATGATGATTCACCTAAGTATCCACTTTAGGCCCTGAACACATGCCTCCTTCGTAGATTACCAGAGCGATGGATGACGGCCGTTGATAATAAACTGCCCTGCTGGTGTTCCAGAATAATCAATGTTTTCTATAAGATAAAGAGGTAAAATTTGTGTCTATTTGTTTGTTTGTATGTAGGTGGTAATTCCCGGAACTACTGTTTAATGATAGTAGGCTCGCGTCTGACTAATGGTAACGATGGAATACGCGCGCCTAGAAGAAATCCTGGGCCCGTAGCCAAATTACATTCGCCAAGAATCTATTCGATTTCTACATACATTTGCTGTCGCTGAATCACGTGGTATTTCTCTAGCATGTGTCAAATCCCATACATTTTCGGACGTATCGACTAGCGTCATCGCTAGTCGACTGTAACTTGGCTAAGCCCTCTGTTCACTCGCGAAGTCGCGACTTAAGACCCTACGTTGTAATTAGTCTGGACCTAAGTTTTACCGACTGAGAGTGTAAAGTTAAGATAGGGCACAAAAAGCAGTTGCTAGCTATAGATTTTTTCAGATGCAAATTTAAGGAAGCATTAATAAGTGAGAAAAAGCGGGGGAAAACACGATTTTAAAAGTAGAAATTGATAAAGTTATAGTTTTCTTGACAGATTTTTGTTTTTTGAATGTCTTCAATGAAAACGATAGCCGTTGCTATAAGCAACTTTATTAGGTAGTTTTCCCATCAATAGCTTTAGTTTATGGCCTCTCTTAGGCCTTATGGTATTAACATGCCGTAGTTTTAAAGATTCTTGTGATTTATTTCAATCATTATTGATCGAGGGAAGCGAGATCTCCAAATCAACTTGGGTTGTTGAGATATTAGGATTCAAGAGGGGTAAAAAAAAACAAAATGGGACTATCCGGTCAAGTGGCAAGTCTAATGACAGGTCTTCAAGATTACAAATCAACTTGGGCAAATCGGCGTTGTATGTATGTGTGTAAGTATGTATGTATGTTTGTTTGTTCGAGGATAACTTTCGAAGTGTTGATCCGATCATCGTAAAATTTGATATATAGGTAGGTAGTGATGGCACAATTTTGATGTGACTAAATGAGCTAAAAATATTGGGAGGTTGTTGAGATATTGAGGTTCAAGAGGGGTAAAAAAAAATGAAAATGAGACTATTAGGTCAAATGGGACATCAAATGAAAGGTCTTCATTAGTACATTTGAACCTTTTTTTATTTTAAGTTTAATTCTTGAACTTTGACAAAATTCACAGGGTACACCAGTGACCGCCCAATGCTGAAATTTGGTATGCGTGTAGCTTTAGTGACACAAATATAGGCAAAAGTCTGAAATCCAGAATAACTGAAATTTCTACCCCAAAAAAGTATATCCAATGAACCTGTAATATGAATGAAACTGTAGGTCAAGTTATTTGGTTATGCATTTCATTACACTATTTTGGTAGTCAAAGATTACGAATAATATTTTTTTGTTTTTATGGGAGACTCGCGAGATCTCAGTTCGGGGCGAACCACTAATTATTAAAATGAGATTTATCACGTTAGCATTTAGTGGAGCGGATTGCACTCACCCTGATGAGGGTTCACGAATTGACCGAAAAATTGTTGGTTGTAACATGTGTACAACGGTACGTGATAAATCCCGTTTTTATATTGTTAATTTTGATGGTAATCAAGCGCTTGACCACTACTTCACCTGGTGGTAAGTGATGGTGTAATCGAAGATGGAGCACGCTTGCCTAGAAAGAACCTATTCACTCTGGACTTGAAGACTCCGAAGATTATACTGGTTCGGAAAAACATACGCCGGAAGTAAGTTCCACTCCTTACTTGTGCTAACAAGAAAAGTTAAAGCAAATCGTTTGGTACGGCAAGGTGGTATGCCGACCAGGTATGGATGGTATTTCTCTTTACGTCTGCTTGTCCGGTGGTGAAAGGAAAGAGGTGTAAGGTCATGAAGATCTTGCGCACATTTACCAAAATGAATCTTATAAAAAACTGAAAGTCTGGCTACTTGGCGTCTGTGCTCTAGACTTTGTAAATTGACTTCAACAATCCCTAGTTCCATAATAATTGTTTAAAAGACTCTTCTGTCTTTGCTCTATAAATACAGATTCAGAAACGTCATAATATCGCACATAAATTAATGTATATTTATGTATTCTTTATTTCACACAAGAAAATACATTTATAAATACAGAAATAGAGGTCATGTACAAAGGCGAGCTTAAGAAGAGTTTTAAATACAACAAAAATAAATATTATATATATATATATTAATTTATATCATACCATAATTTTATGTATTATATTTAGACACTGAGAAACTATTAGAGGTTTCAATATGATCCAATTCCTACACTCACACCCACACACCCACCCACACACACACACACACCCACACACCCACACACACACACACACACACACACACACACACACACACACACTCACATACACTCTCATGAATTCACTAGCATATGCACTCAAACTCAAACACGTACCCCCACTTACGAGGTGCTAATTAGTAATTTTTATTCCTTCAGAAACTGTTTCTTTTTTGTATTATGTGATTATCTTTAAGCTTTTATTACATCCTTGTTAATTCCAAATAAAGATGATTATGATTACATGATTTATGTCTATGTATTTTATAAAGTATTTAGGTATTAGTTGCACTCTCTACATCCACATCTTAGTCTTTAAAGTGACCCCCGGCCATATCTTTGACATAGCGAAATCCTCTCCATACAAATATTGTCTGGAAGAAATTGCTTCAAAGCGATAAGACCGCCCATTGTACTACTTTGTGTCTTCTATTTTGTCTGTAATTTTTATTTTTTAATGTGTATAATAAAGTGTTTTCATTCATTCATTCATTCAAATTGTAAACGAGCAGAGTACAAACTAGGAACTCCATGTCTATGCATTAGAATAGAATTAGATTATATTGCGTAGGCTGCCTGTCTGCACTATTATTATTCATGGAACTGAAATAGAATCAGTTTGAACTTTAAACAATACATTTATTTATAGAAATACAAGCTTCCGCCCGCTGCTTTATAATGTTGATACGGATATAGTATTAATTTCATAACTGGGCAAGTATACTCCTTATACGAGCACTACATACAGCGTCGTCAACTGGTCACCCCTGTGCAAGGTTGAAGTTAAGGTAAGAGTGAATAGGTGTCGGTATCTTCTAGATCTTCGCCCTTCATCTTGGACTACATCATCGCTTATCATCAGGTGAAATTGTGGTCAAACGAAAATCGATTCATGTTAAAAAAAATCTTGCAGAAGGATGATTTCCGGTGACCCCATCTAAAGGCCTGTCAGCATGTGTACCTGATCTACTTTTACCTAGAGTTCTTTTTTAATTTTTCTACAACTACAAAAAGGGCATTATAAACGTTTTCAAGGGTTGGCAACACACGATTGTTCCTTTTTGTGAGCTGCATTAACCGCTTGTTTTATTTTAAAAGAGCTCAAAATTGTTTAAAATTGTCCGTAACTTTTGAGACTTACCTAAGCAAAGATTTCGTTGGTAAATTACTGAAACAAATAATGGTATTTCCAGTTAATATTAAATCAGAGCTATTCTACTGAATAACATCCTTTCGTAGAGACCTTCGACAAAAATAGACGTAATTTCTGTGCAAACAGCATGATTCGGGGGAAACTGATTACTCTCTAACAGGAACGTATTAAGAGAGTAAGGGGGAGAGGGGAAGAGGTTAGGTATGCCTTTGTAATATATTATACTCGTGAAAAGATTTGACAGGTATCAAAATTTGTCTAAGAGGGTATTCAGTAACTCAAGTAACTGTAATAAATTACCAGTTTTGTTTCCCTAAGATCCCTTACCCCTAGACAGGGTAAGGGGATAAACGGAAATAATTCGTTCTAAGGCTTTATATACATTTTTTTAAAGTGAAATTTTTATTACGTCGTCTCAAACTTTATCATCTGTGTGTTGCATGTCGCGTGACGGTCGGTCGCGGAGTAGGGATAAAGTGAAAGGCGCTCTTCAGAGCAGCCGATGCCAATATGGTGGCGCCTATAGTTCGCATCTGCTAACCGTGTAGTGTATAGACTATTACTCATTTGTACCAACGAAAATTTTGAGTTTAATGTCTATAATGTCAAACAAAGTTTCACTTTTACCGTGGTTTCATAAAACCACACAATTCTTTTTAATTTTATTTGGCACAAATTTGTGCTTTTGGTAACCATAGTAATATTATAAATACGAAAGTGGATCTCTGTGTTTGTTACATTTTCACGACTAAACGGCTGGACTGCTTTCAATGAAATTTGGTAAACAGATAGATTATGACCGGAATTCTGACTTATGTTACTTTTTACTCGACTCCGTAGAAGGAGGGGGTTGCCGCGGGTGGGTCAATTAGTAATATTTATAAAACCCACCAAGCCGTTTTTGGCTACGGTTACTGAGCTTACCATTTGTATCAGGCACACTCTCGAAACCTTCGTTCTACAGCTTTGAACTTCCGTACATAGTTCACAATTTTATGATGACTTCTTCACAGTACAAGCTGTGCGACTGTGGAACGCCTTACACCGTCCATAAGGTCGTCCAAATCTCTTCCTATTTTCAAAGTCAAGGTATACAACCATTTCCTTTCTTTGTCTCGTAACTGCTAGCTAATGTTTATGTTATTTATCCTCCATACTATGTAGTGTAGTTTATTTATATATTATTTGTATGTTATTAAGTTTGTTTGAAGTTTGGGGGAGACCTTTGCCCAGCAGTGGGACAGTATAGGTTATTTTTTTAAGTTTATGTTTATTAATATAATCAATAGGTATATTGTATTTTATGTGTTAGAGGTACTCTTAAACCGCCGTCTTTTTATTTACGTTTATCCTGTCCATCCAAAGGTTGTCTTGAAGAGATCGCTTTTAGCGATAAGACCGCCTATTGTACCGTTATTTACTGTTTATTTTCTTTGTTACTGTGTTTTTGTTTGGTGTGCAATAAAGAGTATTTAATTCAATTATTCATATATAATTAAACAAAGACAAACCCCTCCTTACTTATCCTAAGTACGGCCCTACGACCTTGAGCCAGCTCAGGATCATCTCTCCGCAAACCAATTCTTTCGGATCAAGCTCGATAAATTGATTACGAGAATCCATGTCTGAGATACAAAATAAATTAGATAGAGTTGATTAGATAAAACAGGGAAAGAAAAATCGTATTATTGAACAGAACTTTATTAGAAGTATGACTAAAAACTTTAAAACAGGATACTTAGTTACTAAGTGCGGCTTGCATAACGGTCCCGAAACATATTTAGCGACTAAACATGTTTAAATTTAACGTATTTGTATGATTTGACAGCTTCTTAAATCATAAATATTTAGGCAATAAATACGTTTAGGCATCGTTCTGCAAGTCGCCCTCAGAGTTTGTGTTTGTAAGTAATTACTGATTGGAAGTCCACTCGTGACCACGGCTGTTGCAACACAGCCGAAAACGTCGGGTTAACAAATAAAAAAGGTACATACGCCATAAATACCCGTTTTAATCAGTAATGGATAAAGTTTGAAACATACTATTGTTTGTAAGTAATCTATCTTTTAGCTTCAAGAAAAAAAGAAAGGTTACATGACATGTCTTTTTGTAGTCTATGTTTTTAGTTATCAAATAAAAGGTTTTTATTATTTTTATTAATGTACCTATCATATAATATGAAAACCTGGTATATAAAAACTACTGGTTGGCAATATCTCGTAAGGTTATAAAAAAATCATGAATGATTAAGGGGATTTCTGAACTTTAGTCCGAAAATACCCTTCTGGCACTCATAGGGTATTCACAAAGTAAGTTTTGACTGAAGATTGACTGCAACATATACATCCCGTTCGATTCCCGCCGCGGAACAAATGTTTGCATGATCTACAGATATTTGTTCCGGGTCTGGTTGTTTCATACATACTTATAATATATATATATATATATTATAAGTATGTATTAAGTATGTAAGTAAGTATGTACTTATAATATATATATATATATATTATAAGTATGTATTTACAAAAAAAAATGTATATAAGTATTCTATCAGTTGTCTGGTTCCCATAGTACAAGCTCTGCTTAGTTTGGGGCTAGATAGCGCTGTGTGAAATGTCCAACAATATTTATTTATTATTATACATCTATTATCAGAAATAATACACACGTAAGTACAAAATAGTAAAAAAATACTATAAAAACGATCTAAAGCTTGATAGACTTCTCCAAATCATGATTGTGTAGAAATTTTTAGAAGTTGGGTAAAATATGTCTTTAATAAATCTAAAAATAGCGCCACAATTTCCAGCTGCCATTTTAAAATTATAAACGTCGAGACGATGAAGTTGGCATAAAAAGCTCAGCGGAAATTGCGACATCGAAATACTGTCAACGATAAACATCCTGATAAAAAACGATTGATGTAGACAGCATCGACAGTGAAAAGGGAAGAGTTTTAAAAGAGTTTTCCGGCCTTGCCCAAGGGAATGTGGGACCGTAGTCATCCGACTGTAGAATGCTACAAAAATGTAGACAACAATTTGACATCTACAGGCTGCTTCGAAACATTTTTGTTAGATTGAGTAATTCTAACAATTAACTTTTTTATAGTAAATCGTCTAAATGGCAAGGCTTTTATAATAGACTCCCAAGTGATATACAAACATTTACAATCAACAGGACCATGGGCACTTTTGTATGAACCCTGGGCCCACTTTTCAAAATAGTGCAACAGTGATGAAACCTATGTCATATAAAAGCTCTTGGGATGTACTTTATTTCATTTTATGGCAGTTAAGTTTAAATTCAGCGCGAAAACGATCACTTTAAAACGTTTTACTACCATTTATCGAATAAAAAATAAATGTTTTTTTTTAAACAAGTTGTAGGAAATAAATCTTTAACTTTTAAGTACGCTTTTAAATCAGCATGTTAGTCTTTATGACTATTTGACTTTGGTGTACTCGCCTGAAACTGAAATCGACAAAATACGCGTGCGAAGCTACGTGCGGAAGCTTGTTACACATATTTTGAAGCATTCCGTATAAAAGCTCCAGGCACATTGCGATCAGTCGATATTCTAAATTGGAATTTGATTTGAATCTACACGTACAAAATGTACGAAATTGCAATTCGACGTGAACTAAGTTATTTTACGAGCTTTTTGTCGTAAAACCGTTTTGCAAATGGGTAATAAGAAGGGGAATGGTAAGTTGGAGATTTTCAGTCTGAAATTGCGCGCTACCATTCAAAACGATCCTTATGAACTAAGGCCAAATTTATCAATGAAAATGATTACAGTGCCTGATGGCAAACAACATTAGCTGGGTAATTTTACTTAAAAAACTTTCGTGATTGATTAAAATCATTATTATAAATACGGAATTTATCATGTACCGTCTTATCGATGTTTCGACCGACAATGTTTCGTTTCAATTCGTGATCCGCTCCGAATAACGTCTCGCCTCGCACTAATGAACCTGATTCTGTCCTGTGTGAATGTGAACCTGAAGGTTCACGAATTGAACCGAAACATTGTCGGTCGAAACACCGATAAGACGGTTCGTGATAAATCCCGTATTTGTAATAATGATTACCTGGGTAAAAGCCTTATATTCACGTCGCCGATTTTTAGACCAACACGGCTTATTATCACAGTTATAAATACGGGATTTTGTTGTATGCAATAAGTTAAAAAAAGTCTTTAATGTGCACCAAAATAAAAAGGGTTTCTGGAAGAGATCGCTTTGTTAAGCGATAAGACCGCCCATTATGCTTACATTTATTTGTTTTATTTTTTATTTTTATATCTGTTGCGTTTAGCTTGTAAGGATAAAGATAAGGATAAAGAATTTTCATTAATTAATTCATTCATTCTAAATAAAATACAACAAATAATTTTTACAAACATAATAGTTTTTTAAAATGGGCGTAATATAGTTTGGTTTGATTTTAGCGGTATGTGTGTTTTGTTATGGCTACCCTTGATCAAAATGTACGTGAGGTAACCTAAACGAACTGAGTGGAAGACCAGCGCCGCTCTGCCGTAGCATCTCGCTGAGCTGAGTGCCAAATCATCCACACAGAGCTTTTAAAAGTTATTTACATCTTGTAATACATTGTTTTGTTAGAGCTTATGTGAGATGTTGTTATATTTTTTTTCTTTACTGTGTGGTGGTCTTGAATAAATAGTACATTACTGCAGCAGCCAGCAAAAGAGGCATTGATGGACGAACGTGTAAAACAACAATAATTTTTCCCGCGTTAACGTTTTCATTTTTTTTTCAGAAACAGCTTTCTATTTGCAAGCCAGTTCGAAATTTAAATAAAACCTTTGATAAGTTACCTCCTTGGTTGCCATATTTCGGAGCAAGAGATCGTTCCATTTTTAAATTACACGACAGATATGAGTTTACTATGTAATTTATTTGGCCACTAAACCACGACAAATATGGACTTTCATACAACTTTTGCCGGCCGCTGCTCGCATGTATTTGGCCAGTACAGCAATTTCGATGTATCTATAAATATAAATAAATAAATAAGCATTTATTGAGGAACAACAAATATACAGTCATGTGTACAGTTTGAAACGATGATGCCTGTATTAGTATGAAAACTGTGTTACAGACACCAACGCCCTCCTCCTATATATCTATGAGTTCCAATCAGGTAATATCTCGAAGAAGGTTGTCAAAATAATGCTCAAATTTCCAAGCATGTTTGAGAAAATGTTTTCTTCTTTCTTTCAATAAAACCATATGTTTTAAATCCCGTAACCCCGTAATTACAATAATTAAATAATAATTGAAATAAATCACGAAAGTTTTCTAAGAAAATACCTCATTGTGATTGTAATAAAAGACTTAGGCTAGAAGATATCTACGAGTATTGCGATCTACAAGCAAAGATCTATACAATAATGGCCTAATACCTGTCTAAGATATAAAAATAGCTGTTACAATAAATAAAGATTCATGGAGAGAAACTCTGTTGATATAAGTCATCACTAATGTTCAGTGACTCCGCTAAAACTGAAAAATAGAAAAGTTTAAGATGGTTATTTTATTCTTTCTTAAATAAAAGCCGACGTCCTAATGATCATCTTTAGGAGGGCAAGGACTCTAAGGTCGTGAACGGAGCAAGTTCATGGAAATTAGCTGCAGTTATTTGAATAATAAATTACGCTATAGGGAAGTGCTCATGAGAAGTTAAGACCTACAGGACATTTTTTATGATACTTTTACATTTTGGAGAAGATGCCCAGGAACTACATGATCTGTACATACTCGCATTTGCACAGTCGACGATAATATTTATTTTATCTTAAGCTCTTCTAAAACTATTGTAATTGTAAACAATTTATTGTACACCACTCAAACATAAATAATTTAAAAAACCGGCCAAGAGCGAGTCAGACTCGCGCACGAAGGCTTCAGTACTTACAGTACTTCAGTACGAATGCTTCTATAAAAACGGCAAAAAAATACTGTCAGTTGTATAGGAGCCCCCCTTAAATATTTATTTTATTCTGTTTTTAGTATTTGTTGTTATAGCGGCATCATAATACATCATCTGTGAAAATTTAAACTGTTTAACTATCATGTATCTCATACAGCCTGGTGACAGACGGACAGACAGACAGCGAAGTCTTAGGGTCCCGTTTTACCCTTTGGGTACGGAACCCTAAAAACAAAAAGCTACAAGTGTACCTACATTGGACAATTTATCCGAATTGTTGAAAAGATCTTCTTTTTCTGAGATTTGGGTATCGATAGTAAGGTATAGATGATAGTTACGATTTTATCACCCACGAATATACTACGCGTTTTGTTATGTACGACATTAAATGAAAACACGTGTAGGGCTAACGGCTAGTATTGTTGTAAAACAGGTTATTTCAAATACATTACCATAGAAAAAGTTATTGAGTAACCTTAAATCCAGTCCTAAAATATCAATGAAACAGCCTGTATAAAATAGGTAAACTTATCATGTTAATTCATCATGTAAACTGACTAAGCAGCATTGTTGCAAAGGCGCCGCCGATTTACGTTAAAAATTGTTTGTTGAAAATGTAACGATTACTGGATAAATATTCAATCTACGGATATTAAATCCACCTCTAAAATCAGTTAATACGATTCCGGATGTGTGTTTTAAATTAATATCGCACATAACAAAACAGGTTGTATAACTGCTACTTAAAGAAAACCAACTTTTGAAGGTTCAAAATTACATGGTGGTAGAGGTCAAATAAATAGAATCACAAATAAATCAGACACGAGCAAGTTCCTCGATCCTTCGTAATTTAGGGAGGAAGTTACGACAAACGATCCCTATAGTTCTGCGCTATTAGGTACATCCCTAGCTTATGTACAAGGGCTATGGGGACGTTGACCTTACGCTAACATTAGGAGTTTAGGAGAAGGAATTTGCATGAAATCGATCAGGAAATGTTCCCTGTTTGGTGTTTTGTCTCGATCTGATTCCTGAAAATTTTTTCTGATATATAAAATTCTCGTGTCATAGTGTTTGTAACAAAACTCCTCCGAAACGGCTTGACCAATTCTTATGAAATTTTTCGTGTATATTAGGTAGGTCTAAGACATAAACTATTTTTTATACTTAGGTGATAAGGGTGGTCCAACCCAAATTTTTATTTTTTATTTTTTGGACAAATAATGTTTTCATTATTTTAGTATGATTCGGCAATAAAAAATACATACAAAAATAAATTTTCACCCTTTTACCACAAACCACTATTTTTTAATAGCGATATTAGTACTTTAATAATTTTCTACTTTGAATATAGAGATAGTTTATTATAGTGGGTAAGTGCACAGAAAAGGATATTGAAATAAAAATGAATTTAACTCAGCTTAGCAACACAAAATTTATTGATTCCAAGGCGGTATGAAGTTACGAAGCGATTTTATAAAATTAAGTATGTACTTGAAATGTGATGTTGTACGTTTAGTTTTAGTGATGTTTGGTGGGGCTTTAATTGTAATGTACTTTTATTTGGATTATTTCTGGTATTCTAGTATAACTAGCTATTATTTAATTGTAGTGAAGTCGGTAGATTATAACGCGAATAAAGTATTGCAAAGTATTTGGTGTATATTCGTTTTGGAATTAAATATATCTAAGTTATCTGGGATTATTATCAGTAACATACATGTCATCAGTCATCAGTATTATACATTATGCAGAACATACCAAGGTATTAGTCTCACGTGTCTTTTGTACATACATATATGTTCGCGATTACGCTAAACTTTGTTCTTCATTACGATGTTGTGCTACCAATCCACGCAAGTCACGTGACTATTTTAAACTTTGCCTATTGGATGTTATAAAAATGTTCCTACCACCCGCTCCTCGAATTTTGTTAAAAAGAAGATACGCCATTACACGCACGCATGCAAGACAATATACAGTTTTTAATCGAAATATCCCGAAATCCATAAAGAAAGTATCCTGTAATAAGCCAATCGTCATAAATAAGTACCTGGCATCGCAAAGTAGGTACATGTGGTCCTTCAACGCCAAATATATCAAGATTCAGCATCCTGTGGAATACGCGGACACGTGGCTGCCATTACCGGAAAATCACCAAACTACGCAATTGATATCTGGATTTTGGAATAAGGATTACCTGGAGGCTAAGCGCGCATTGGAACTGATATTGGATTGGTATTCCATCAAACTTCAAACGCAATCTGGTGGGACCAACCTTCTTTTCTTTCCATACACCTCCCTGTTCTTTTTGTCTAATTCTATGTCTAAATGGATTTCAGAGCAAAGGAGTGCTAGTTCAGTGCTAAACGTGGATTAAAACGAAGGCTTGTGACATTGCTATCGCTGCTGACGTGTTTTTACTTCCACTCATCCATTCAAATCGTAAGTACTCCTGCTTTCATATACCACCAAAATGTCTACTTCGTCTCGTGACAAATCTCCCAAGCTAAGTGTAGATACTAATGTAGTTCCAGAAAGGTCTAAATCCCGCGATAGATCTCCAAATGTCCTGTGTGATAATCCTGATTTATTTCGCGAGCTGGTTAAAAAACGAGGAATAGTAAAGGGTAGGCTTACTAAATTTAATACCTATATACAATCATTAAAAGATAACGAAAGCCTTGTTCGTTCTTCTCGAGATCACATAGATTTAAAATTACGCATCAAGGGAGCTACTGGTTTATTTACCGAGTTCAATGATATCCAAGCTAAAATCGAAGAGTGTGTTTACGACAGCTCGAGACATACAAACAGCTTCAGGCGTTGTTCGACGAGCTTACGCGAAGATTTGTCCTCTCATTCAAGATCAAGATGAAGCATGCGCATGATGAAGATCATCAGGAACATTGAAAGCGGTTGCTTCCAAGGCCGGGGGCATGTTCGCGATTACGCTAAACTTTGTTCTTCATTACGATGTTGTGCTACCAATCCACGCAAGTCACGTGACTATTTTAAACTTTGCCTATTGGATGTTATAAAAATGTTCCTACCACCCGCTCCTCGAATTTTGTTAAAAAGAAGATACGCCATTACACGCACGCATGCAAGACAATATACAGTTTTTAATCGAAATATCCCGAAATCCATAAAGAAAGTATCCTGTAATAAGCCAATCGTCATAAATAAGTACCTGGCATCGCAAAGTAGGTACAATATATGATAATATTCGTTTATTAATATTTGGTTCTATCAATAGATTGTTATGATCAGGATTTTTATCATCAGGACATAGGCTATTTTTTATTAACTAACCATGCATGTGAAGCCACGTGAGGAAGTATGAACATAAATACATACAAAAACATACCCCTTAGTCAGCCAATAACGAACAATTTTGAATATTCATTTTGATAAATGGGAAATTTTGTGTTAGAAAAGTGATGCGCAAATCAAACTCGCTCATAAGCAGAAGAAGTTAAAGTTTGAAATTGAAATTGTCCGGTTTCACAAAATTAAATTGTGTTGGTCGACTTACTCTCAGGGTTTTACGAGCATGTGAAATAGATCGAGGAAATAACCAATGCTATCTTTTTAGGTGAAAATGAAAATGAAAAAGAAAAAATGCACGTAGGTACATAGCTTAACTTAGGTTACAGTTTTAGTAAGTACAATTCGTAGAGCAGGGTAAACATTTAGAGGTACCTGTCGTCTCCTCACTAGGCTAAGCCTGTATCGAGGAAACATATACACAACTTTTCATAAACGAATTCTCGCACAGTAGACAGTAATAATAGTTGTAAAAGCTAATGATGCACCGATTGACTTGATAGATAGGGGAGTTCAAGATAAATAAATATTGTATAATAATTATGTATGTATATAGTACTTATAACAAAAATATATATTGTAAAACTTAAAAATTCCAATGAAGTTAACTTTCGAATATTATAATGTCCTCGGTTTCTTGGTAAGTTATTGTAGCTAGCCAAATATTAATCATACGTTTTGCTTCACTAACTGATTTATTTTTTATGTCACAGTATTTTGCGACATTGTTGTAGACGTGTAACTTCATAAAACAACCTAAACGTTGTGCAAATTTTGTATTAACGGGAGGGGTTGGTAATTTAAAAACTCTCCGGTTTAATAAGAAGTCGTACTCTGGGGATGTTATGACAGATTTATGCGTTATCAGAGATGTTTTTAGCACAAAGAGTTTGCGCACACTTAGAACACCAGCATCTATGTAAAGAGACGTCGTGGGATATCTATAGGGCTTGCGTAACATCACCTTAAGAACAGATCTCTGCGCTCTTTCTGCCTGTATTTGCTGATTTAGCGGCACTGCCCCAGCACGTAATGCAGTAAACTATCAGGGATTGGCATAAAGCATAGTAGACCGACGTAAGTGTATCGACGCTTGCAACATACCGCAGATTTCTCATTATACTGATAATTTTTCTAATACGAGCCGAAAGAAACGCAATATGAGATTTAAAGGAGAGTTTTTCATCAATTTGCACACCAAGATATTTTAAAGCCTGTGTTCGTATAAGTGGTTCACAATTTGCATGAGTTTGCAATGCAACAGTTGTTGTGGATTCTGAGACATGCGTTTTCTACAGGGGCTGAGGCCTTGGTTTTATGAAAGCACAAGTACACAGTTTTTTTTCTGTTTAGTGTGAGGAGATTTTGTTCTAGCCACTGTGAGATTAGCACCATACCACGTTCTGCAGTGGCATATACCGCAGGCCAAGTCAGACCATGAAATATTATAGCGGTATCGTCTGCATAGCACAAAATGTCTGCGTTTTCTAGAGGCGTATCGTGTATATCATTGATATACAACAGAAATAATGTAGGCCCCAGAATACTTCCTTGGGGTACACCAAACTTGATTGATTGTGAGCCGCTAGTATACTGACCAATTTTTACACACTGTCTCCGATCTGTTAAATAGCTCTTGAACCAGTTCAATGCTACTCCCCGGACCCCAAGGCCATCTAACTTTTGCAGGAGAATAAGAACGGAGACAGTGTCGAACGCTTTGGCCAGATCTAAAAATACGCCGACACAGCATTTTCCAACATCCAAATTTGAGGATACAACATTTGTAAGTAAAGTAATGGCGTCCTCAGTACTTTTTCCCTTGCGAAAACTAAACTGTTTGGATGCAATCAAATTATGAGACTCCATGAAGTTTACCAAACGTTTATTTGCAAGCTTTTCAAGGATTTTAGAGAAAGTTCCCAAGAGTGAGATCGGACGATAGTTATCTACAGAGCTTTTAGACCCATTTTTATGGATTGGGGAAACAGATGCAATTTTCCATACATGAGGAAAAATACCATGCGAAAGGCTTAGGTTAAATATAAAAGTGAGTGGCGTAATGATAGCATCTTGTATGAATTTTATCAGGGAATTACCAAAACCGTCTAAATTCAAAAAACGTCTAAAAAAGGTATTCCGGAATTGTACTAAAACAGAATCTAGAAACTTGCTATTTTCAAATTCTGAATTGTTTTGTGTGTTTTTTAAGGTTTTGTACCTCAAAAAAAAATATGAACCCTATTAGGATCACTTCGTTGTCCAGACGGACAACGAAGTGATCCTACATCTTGACAGACGTCAAGACCCATTTTCTCAGGAACGCGTGGAGATATCAAGTAAAAATTAATATCTAACACATAAGTCTATGGTCCCTTGGAGCTGTAAAAACTCAAGCTTCTAAGTCAAAGCAATAAAAAAATACGGCCATGTTTGTCGCATAATTTGCTCGCAAATAAATCGAAACCAGTAGGGTATTTCAAGTTGACCAAGAATAATGTAATTTGTTAAAAAGCAAGTACACACAGCACAAGTAACGGAATAAATCCAAAAATCATCATTTTGTAGTTATATCACATGAATAAAATATTTTTACAGAACCCTCGGTGCGCGAGCCAGACTCGCACTTTTTAATCACGGGTTTATTATTTTTAATTCTGAAAAGCCAGCAGTGTATGATATGTTTTTTTATACTAAACTTGTAGACACACAAGCTGACGGGCCTCCTGATGTTAAGTGGTCACCATCGTCTATAAACTCCTGTAGGACTCGAGGAACTGCAGTCGCGTTACCTAAAACTTAATGCGTTATTACCTCTCTTAAAGGCGTTCATGCTGAAGCCCACCGGGAAAACCTCCGGAGGGAGGTCATTCCACATCTTGCAGGTGGGTTGGTTATTTTTATAACTAGTGGTTCGCCCCGAACTGAGATAATTTAGTCACACCAAAATTGTGCCGTCACTACCTATCTATGTATTAAATTTCACGATGATCGGGTCCACGCTTCGAAAGTTATCCTCGGATAAACAAACATACATACATACTTACATACATACATAGACATACTACATACATACAACGCCGATTTGCCCAAGTTGATTTGGAGATCTCGCTTCGCTCGATCAGATATATTTGAAAAGTTATGTAAAATAAAATTATAAAACCAATATCTTTTCAGATATATGGGTGTTTTATTTATTTTTCAATCGCGGCAAAATGGCTAATCTGTTTTTATATAAATTTTAATACATATTTTTATCAGTATCAGCTAGTTGATTCATAATTCTAAGCAATATCATAGGTACATGTTTTGATCTAGCCTGTATATTGGTTCCTTTCGATTTTTATACTATTTTTTATGACTAGTATATGTCTATTTTTTTACTACTATTATTATTATTCTAGCGGACGAACGGTGGAATAAAAATGTATGTAAATCACTCGCATTATAATTTCTGCTCTGCAGTACAAGTTATAGTCTCAATAAAATAGCATAGAATAGAATATTCTATTTATATTTAATTCTTTATTTACGAACGAAATTTTTGACTGTCAAACCATAATTTCAAAAATCTACAAGCCACGTCGCCTTGTTTTTTGCAATTTTTGCTCTGACGTTGGGCACAAAAGTTAATCAGTTTCCTTCTTTTTAACATTTATGTTTGGAAGCATTCTGTATTCATAGCAGTGACTGTGATACTGTATGCGTTTTGATTACAGAGACAGTAATACGCGTGAGAAATAACATCAATCATTCAAACTTTCGCGATCACTGTACATAATTATTGATGAAAACTGGTATTTATTGCGTATGTACCTTTTTTATTTGTTATCCCGACGTTTAAAGAGACGTTTTGAAGACAAAGTGAGGGTAGTTGCTGCAGCTGCCATCATTTCTCCACGGTAGTTCCAAGTACTTCCACCCACCGTGGCCACGACTGTTGCAACACAGCTGAAACGTCGGGTTAGCACGCCTATCGCCTATATGCATATAAGCTACGGGTCGGTTCGCCTATGTATTATTTTATTAGTGCAATAAATAATTTTTTAATCTAATCTAATAAATAAAAAAGGTACATACGCGATGAATACCCGTTTTAGTCATTCATCTCGGCTTTAACTTTTGTACGAAGTGAATAGAAAAAGTCCGTAGACAAATTAGAGTCACCGATGTAGCCCCGAAGATTAGGAAGTTGAAGTGTCAGGGACTCAGTACACATGGTTCGGAGAACTGAAGACCATAAGGTAGAAAGATTTTCAAGTAGAGATCACACACTGGAAAGCGCAGCGTAGGGCGGCCGGACTAGATGACAAGACGACCTAATAAAGATTGCTGGGAGCTTTTTAGGCCGCACAAGATCGGCCGCTCAGTTAGCCTATATTCAGCGATATTTGATATGACTATACATTATTTCACAAGCGGTTGCTATGATCCCAAATGACGCAATATAACCTAAAAGTTACTCAAGTTTTGCGGTGGCATAAGCCTCACTTGTCGACCAGACTCAAGGGTCTTTGAGTACTTCAACCCAGACAAATGAAGGGGCTTAGCCGGAAAACGGTCTGTTTAATCCCCGATGCTTTGTCATATCTACACGAAAACGTCCTGTTTAGGCTATGACAGTACGAAAAGGGTTTCATTTGTGAATTTTCGAGTAATCTTGGGGTATACAGGATGAATTTGTCATCAGTATGCGCCGTTGTATAGTTAATCTTTATAGAATACCTGGTTTAATAAACTAGTGGTTCGCCCCGAACTGAGATCTCGCGAATCTCCCAAAATAAATATTATTCTTATTGCGACTTGCACAACGATGCCTAAACGTATTTAGTGACTAAATATGATTTAAGGAGTTGTCAAATCATAGAAATACTTCAAATTTAAAAATGTTAAATACGTTTAGTGATCTTTGTGCATGCCGGCTTTAATCTTTGACTCATAAATTGGTGCCACGAAATGAATAACCAACCTACTTGACCTACAATTTCATTCAAATTAGATGTATCGGGGGTTCTTGTTAATGGGTTATTTTTTTTTGGGGTAAATATGGCAGTTATTCTTGATTTCAGACTTTTGCCTATATTTGCATCACTAAAGCTACACGAATACCAAATTTCAGCATTGTGGGGTCCCTGGTGTATCCTGTGAATTTTGTCAAAGTTTTGTTTTTATCATGGCTAATAACTCAAAAACTACAAAACTTAAACAAAAAATAAGAACAATGTTCAAATGTACTAATAAAGACCTTTGATTTGACGTCCCATTTGACCTAATAGTCTCATTTTCATTTTTTTTACCCCTCTTGAACCGAAATATCTCAACAACCCCCCAATATTTTTAGCTTATTGAGTGACACCAAAATTGTGCCATCACTACCTAAGTATACACCAAATTTCATAATGATCGGATAAACGCTACGAAAGTTATCCTCGGACAAACAAACATACATACATACATACAACGCCGATTTGCCCAAGTTGATTTGGAGATCTCGCTTCGGTCGATCAATAAAATAATCTAAAATGGAGCTGTAAATCCTTACCTCATTTCTCTCACCTCATACTCTCATTTTCTCTTTTGGCTTTTAGGTAATTCTAGACAAAAATTGGAAATAAAACGTTGATATCTGAGAACTAATAACATGTGCGGCCTACGTTAAACTTACGTAATACCTACGCCCTATTAACGAGGTTCACTGTTCTGGCTCGTGACCCGACCCAAGGGCGGAAAATTATAAAATATCACGTTTCGTACTCTATAGATAGGGCTGTCACAAGCACGTATAACTGAATCTGAGATATAGGTATTCCTATTTCTGTTGTTGGCTATTTTAATCCATTCTGTCATACTAATTTTAGAAATGCGAAAGTTTGTTTGAATGTTGAGATATTTTTGATTTCATTGATAGAACAACTGGTCTTGCTTTTTATTTTAGTGTTCTCTTTCTCACTCATTTATTATAATAATAATAAATAATACATATTGCTGGACATTTCCCACAGCGCTATCTAGTCCCAAACTAAGCAGAGCTTGTACTATGGGAACCAGATAACTGATAGAATACTTAGATACTTTTTTTTTGTAAATACGTACTTAATAATATATAGAAAAACACCCAGACACGGAACACATATCTGTAGATCATGTAAACATTTGTTCCATGGCGGGTATCGAACCCGCTATCTCCTGCGTCTCAGCTGGCTATACGCCCACTGCGCCACGGAGGGCGTCAAATTTTATTGTTGTGTATTGGGGAAATAGCCGGCTGAGACGCAGGAGGTTGCGGGTTCGATTACCGCCGCGGAACAAATGTTTGGATTACGAGTATCTACAGATATTTGTTACGGGTCTGGGTGCTTCTCTATAATTATAAGAAGGTATTTAAAAAACAAAAGATATTATATCATTTATCGTACAAGCTTTCCTAATTAGTTAGGGAAAAGATGTATGAAATGTCCAGTTATATTTTATAACTAGCTTACTCGTCCGCGGTTTCGTATGCTTGGAATGTACTGTTCTCGTGGGAACTTCGGGATGAAAAGTATATAAAAACCCTTTTATTTTGAAATGCAACGTCGTGTGACAATTTAAAGTCAATCCAAGGACTACTTTTCGAGTTTTGAGAACACAAAAATACGGGAGTTGATTTTTTTTCACTAGTCCGTACTGTCTTACTATGGGGCAAAGGCCTCCCCCTATTCCTTCCACTTATCACGATCTAGAACTAGATCCTGCTAGTCTCTTTGGAAGACGTCTAAGTCATCCCTCCAGCGCTTTTTAGGCCTCCCTCGGCGTCAATTTCCATCTCTAGGAATCCATTGACAATCATGTGACCTTGGGCCACCTATCGGCTTGCATTGTATTGAAGTAAAGATAAGATAATTTCTTTATTGCAATATAAACATATAAAATAAAATACACTTTTAAATCAAACGCAAAATGAAAATCGCGGCCTTATCGCTAAAAGCGATCTCTTCCAGGCAACATTTGGATTGACAGGTGAACGAATAAGGACGGCGGCGTAAATCAGATATTATTAGAACAAGTACATACCTATATACAATTTATAAAAAAATAAAGATTATATAAAACAAAATGCATATAACATAATCATAAAATTACATAATTATGATACAATACATATATAAATATAAAATATATATTGTCATACCTACTATAATAGGTTGGGGAAAAAGTCTTTTCGCATTATAGTATGTATGAACTTGTAATAAAATATCTTTGGCTATACTCTTTGTATCTGGCTGGTTTTGGTATCATTCAAAGTTAAAATTTTAAAGAAGATAATTCCAAATTCAAATTAGGAAAATGTGTGATTTTTATTTGTTTTTCGTACTGTAAAGATGAGTGAATCTAATGAAGAAATACGATACATTTTAAAATTTTACCACAAAAAAGGTAAAAATGCAACGCAAGCCGCAAAAAAAATTTGCGATATTTATGGACCTAGTGCAGTGTCTGTGAGAGTAGCACAAATTTGGTTTAAGCGTTTTCAATCCGGAAATTTTGATGTCAAAGATGCACGTCGCTCTGGTCGCCCTATTACGGATAAAATTGATGCCATTTTTGAAAAAGTGGAGCAAGATCGGCATATCAGTAGTTACGACGTAGAAGCTGAAGAACTGGGAATTGACCACAAAACAGTTTTGGCGCATTTGAAAAAAACTGGGTACACAAAAAAGCTCGATATTTGGGTACCTGACGAGCTCACTGAAATAAACCTAATGAACCGTGTACTCATTTGTGATTCTTTATTACGACGTAATGAAACCGAACCATTTTTGAAGAAGCTGATAACTGGTGATGAAAAATGGATCACGTACGACAAGAACGTGCGAAAAAGGTCGTGGTCAAAGGCAGGTCAGAGGGCTTAGCCAAGTTACAGTCGATTAGCGATGACGCTAGTCGATACGTCCGAAAATGTATGGGGATTTGACACATGCTATGGAAATACCACGTGATTCAGCGACAACAAATGTATGTAGAAATCGAATAGATTCGTGGCGAATGTAATTTGGCTACGGGCCCTGGCTTCACAGACTGTGGCGAAACCCGGGTTAACTCGCCACAAGGTGATGCTGTGTGTGTGGTGGGATTGGAAGGGCATTATTCATTATGAGCTGTTACCACCAGGCAGGACCATAGATTCTGAACTCTACTGCGAACAAATGATGAGATTAAAGCAAGAAGTTGAGAGAAAGCGGCCGGAATTAATCAACAGAAGGGGTGTGGTTTTTCATCATGATAACGCTAGACCTCACACATCTTTAGCCACTCAGCAAAAATTAAGAGTGTTTGGCTGGGAGGTGTTAATGCATCCACCGTATAGTCCTGACCTTGCACCTTCAGATTTCCACCTGTTTCGGTCTCTTCAGAATTCTTTAGGCAGTGTCAGGTTAACATCACGAGAGGACTGCCAAAATCACTTGTCGCGGTATTTTGATCAGAAGCCCCAAAATTTCTATAGCAATGGAATCATGTCCCTACCTACAAGATAGCAAAAAGTTATCGAACAAAATGGTACCTACATACTTTAGTTAAATGTAAATAAACTATATTAAAAAATGTTTTGAATTTTCTGATAAAACGCGAAGAAACTTTTTCCCCAACCTAAATATATAAAGTATACTACAGTAGTTCAGTAGTATAAATAAAGTATTTTTAAATAAGAAATAATGTTCCTGCGTGACATAACAGCCCTAATTACGCAAGGCATCCTGAAACACCAACATTATCACCAGAAACCTTTTTCAGGAATGTTTAACGCATTTACGGGATTTTACGGGATTTATCGCTTCTAATGTTTTCCGGAATGTTTCATGGTGAGTGTTGTTTCCATTTCGACAACCTTTAGAATTGTTTTAACAGAAGAAGAGTTTATATGGTAATTAAAGAAAAAGGGGGTTTTTCTTAAACATTAGTTATGATGAACATACTTATTTATTGTTTTTGTTACTATTTGATTATCAGCCATAATTTTGTACTGAGAATTTTCTTAGGAAAACCAGATATAATTACAATCTTAGCAGAATAAAGTTTGTATATAAATAGAAATTAAGTTTCTTTAAATTGAGAGATAATGCAAAAACATATTATTTTTTAACAAACCCCCATTTATTATTATCATACGGGCTCGTACTCTCCCTGATTCACTGTTCACTGTTCACGAATTGAACCGAAACATTGTCGGTCAAAACACCGATAACACGGTACGTGATAAATCCCGTATTTATAATAATGATTGAAGTAAATCACACAAACTAAAAAAATATACATGGAATAAAAATGTCTTGTAATAAATAATTTTCATAGCCTGTATGTTTTACTTTACTCACTTTGATTAGTTATTAATTATCCTTATTAATTATCATACCAAATCTGTTGTTCTTTCGCATTGTGTAGATCCAATAAATTATTCTAATTATACCTATACAATGACAAATGTTCAGACACAATAGTCAGAAACAAATGAAAATTTTGTTAATTGTAATTCTTGTTATTTATTTTTTTATCCTTTATTTATTGTAGTCAAGAGCTTGACCACCACCTCACCTGATGGTAACTGGTAAGTAATGATGAGTTCGAAGATGAAGCACGCTTGTCTAGATTTACAATAAAGAGTAGGTACATCTATCTAGCTCAGTAATTTGGCACTGGACAGTTGACACGCAATGAGTAGCTGCGAAATTGGTATTGCTAAAGGGAAGATTGCGGGCTCAATCCCGTTTTTCAAATGAAAATATGAGCGAAATTGTTAACCATTTCCTACCGGCACGGCAGGGTTAGTTGACACTTTAATGAATTAGGTAGTGTGATTTCAGCTAATACAAAGTCTATTTTCAAATCTGAATCATAGTTTTAAGACGACATCAATTCCTGAATCAGTTCAACTGATTCAGAGTTAAATTAATATTTATCCCAGAGACCGAGTAGGTGGCTCATCATGTGGAATTCCAAGGAGCTTTTAACGATACACACCTACTACGAGTACGTATATGTAGCGACGAGCGATTTAAATATTATAGAATCTTCATCGTGCATTCAATCGTTCCTTCGACCGCAATTCAAACCCGAATTTTATTGAAAAAGAAAGAAGAAAAGTAGATTCAACATTTATTGAACAAACTTTTTTTTTATTTGTTTTTAACAACTAATAAATGAGATGGTTCACAAATGGCTAACTTATTGCGATACAGAAGAACTGATCTAATTACATACACTGCTACATCCTTTCATACATTATTTGACGCAGGACCTGAGACGCAGGAGGTAGCGGGTTCGATCCCCGCTGCGGAACAAATGTTTGCATGATCTACAGATATTTATTCCGGGTCTGGTTGTTTCTCTATATATTATAAGTATGTATTTACAAAAAAAAATGTATTTAAGTATTCTATCAGTTATCTGGTTCCCATAGTACAAGCTCTGCTTAATTTGGGGCTGGATAGTGCTGTGTGAAATGTCCAGCAATATTTATTTATTTATTTATTTATTTATATTTATAACCACATGCACCACACTCCATTACACACTACACACCAGCACACTCCATAATTACACACACATGCATACACAATCCCCCCTTCCCTCCTCCTAACCTTCGTCCCTCGTTCAGTGTCTTATGAGTTCTTACCAAATTTTTTGATAAATTTGTAATGTATAACCTAATAGCAATATCTTATAAACTTACCTACCTACTTTGTTAACTGCACTCTAGGAACACAAGACACAAGCTCCATTCTTAGTTTGGGTATCGCTGACAAGCTCTTAAAAAATAATTTGTATCTGGTTTAAAAAAACGTTTCAAATTATGTACATATTAACTATTGGCAATAAACATTTTTATCTTTATCTTATCTTTGATAAAAGAGATTCATGAGGAGGGTCATATGTAAATGATTGTATACATCTTTTTTTAGATTTTTTTAGTTAAGTTTTCTTCGTATATTAGTATAGTACTGACGCACCTACTGTTGAACGAAGAGCTTATGAAATACCAAATTATTTTTAAATCACGAGTTCTGAGAATATTTTGAAACAGGTGGCTTCGATACAGTTCATAGTACTTGAGGTAGCATACTAGCTATTATCTATTCTGCTACGAAGGCCAGATTTGTATGAGTGGCCTACGTAGCCTCTACGTCATGAGTTGCGTCGCATGACGTAGTGCTTCATAGTTAAATAGTATACAGTTTCATCAATTAACTAGAATCAATTACGTGCCAAAAGAGTAGCCTTCGTTGATGTAAATGTCGTTACATCAACGGCTCTGAAGTGTCAGTACCATTCGTATGGACTGTATTTTACATACTTTCGCGATCACTGTACATAATTACTGATTAAAACGGGTATTTATCGCGTATGTACCTACCTTTTTTATTTGTTATACTTACCGACGTTTCGATCTTGTTCCAAAAGCCGTGGTCCCGGGTGGACTGGAAAGGTAAGGTACATAAAAAAGGTACGTACGCGATAAATACCCGTTTTAACCAGTCATTATGTATTGAATGTTCCTACAATCATTTTGGAAATCATTTTTAGAAAATATATGCGATCCTTAAATATGTCTAATCTAATCTAATTCGGGATAAGTTATGGTAACTCTTTAATGTACGCCAAAATAAAATACAGCACATATTTTTTACAAATTGATTTAGTAAAATGGGCTGTTTTATCGATAAAAGCGATCTCTTCCAGACAACCTTTACCTTTCCGTTCGTGGATCGCAATGAAAATAAACGATTTCTTATCTTATTCTGGGCGTATGAATTTTATATATCTTTTAAAAACATCTCAGTGAAATTGTTTTTTTAAAAGTTCATAATTTATCCGGGCCAAGCCGTGGGCAGAAACTAGTTATATTATTTATACTATGCTGTATGCGGACAAAAGATGCGCCACTTTATACCAACATGCCTACGCTATATGCCATCGTACCACAGCAAAAAGTAATTTAATAACGGCTGCGCACTCTAATAAATTGTACCGCGGGAGCAAACACAATCATCATCATACTGCCTCCGTGGCGCAGTGGGCGTATAGCCGGCTGAGACGCAGGAGGTAGCGGGTTCGATTCCCACCGCGGAACAAATGTTTACATGATCTACAGATATTTGTTCCGTGTCTGGTTGTTTCTCTATATATTATAAGTATGTATTTACAAAAAAAATATATAAGTATTCTATCAGTTATCTGGTTCCCATAGTACAAGCTCTGCTTAGTTTGGGGCTAGATAGCGCTCTGTGAAATGTCCAACAATATTTATTTATTTATTATTTATCATCATAACAGCCAGAGGACGCAGGCTTTTTATTTCTCTTTTTATTAGGAATAATTAGGGTTGAACGGACAGTGAAATTCTCATACTTAAAATAAAATGTTTAATTTTGTCACATAGAAAAGTCCACAATGTCCAATGGTCAACAAACCACTGAAACTTGGGGATGTGCCAAACATCAAACCGTGATAACGCTATGACACAAATGTCTCACCTTCCAAGAACATTCGAAAATCGTGATATTTTACAGTAAGATGATACATAATGAGCAATTTAACTGAGAATATAAATTTAGAATTTTCAGGAAGCATATATCATTTTTATGTGAATTTATTTTATTTATCTATATATTTACATTTTTATATTTGACTGTGGCCCTCATTGAGGATGATTTATACAGCGAGGGTGGCACGGTATGTGATATTGCAGACGGACACAGACAAGCCCGCACTGACGCACCGTGGGAATGGTACTGGCCGTGATAGCGTAGACACGAGTCTTCAACGGTTTGTTGGATCGGCCACGAGTTGGTAATTTCAAAGGTGCGGGAAGAGATCGTGCGAGGCTTCGAATCTCGGATTCGCACAAACAGACACGCACCGTGGGAAGAGCCTCGGTGGGATGCGTGGCTGTCTGTGGCTGTTGGATAAGGGTGGTATCAGTAAAACCACAGACTGTCGGAACCACAGTTAAGGACACAACGGCTGTAGAAATAATGAAAGAGAAGGAAAAGAGTTAGTACTGAGATGACCGCTAATAAAGCGAGAAAGACAAAAACATGTTGTACCTACCGACCCCACGAAATGTGGAGCCATTCCACTATCGCCCTATTCTGTTAAATGCATCCAAGTGACCAACTCTCGCTAGGTGACTTTCGAGATGAGAATAGGGCTGGGCGGGAATATGATGTAATTATTATTATTATTGACGACTCCGTGGCGCAGTGGGTGTTTAGCCGGCTGAGACGCAAGAGGTAGCGGGTTCGATTCCCGCCGCGGAACAAATGTTTGCATGATCTATAAATATTTGTTCTGGGTCTGGATGTTTTTCTAAATATTATAAGTATATATTTACGAAAAAAGTATATATAAGTATTATATCAGTTATCTGGTTCCCATAGTACAAGCTCTGCTTAGTTTGGGGCTAGATAGCGCTGTGTGAAACGTCCAAATATATATTTATTTTTATTTATTAATTATAAGTGACAACTGTTTGGCTGTGGACTATGATGGATGGAGGGGAGATGGGGAGACCTTTGCCCAGCAGTGGGACAATATAGGTTAGTAAAAAAAAATATATAAGTGTACAAAATAAGTCTTGTCTGGGACACGAGTATTTAATGGTCTAAGGTTCGTAATGTGTGAGACATTTCAACAATTCTTTGATAGGTTTAGAAGTTTGAACAAATTCTTCCCACATAGGCTTCGGCAAGCCTTCCACAAGAAAGGCTTGAACAAGGCGTGCGCAAAGAAATAGTTGATGTGTGGGGCCCATATTGACGTTTCAAAGTGATCCTTGTGATTTTAATGAATAAAAATATTTGAATTTGACTTTGATTTTTTTGACATAAGATTAGTAAATATTTCCAACTTCAAAGCTGCGGAACTAGTTGTGCGAAGCCAAGTGAACTTTGACTTCGCACACAAGAGTGTCAGGCGTAATAATAAACACGAGTTTAGCACGTGTACAAGGTACAAAGTGCTCGTTGATGTCGAAATAAAAGTGCGTATCACAATTCGCGCAAGCCAAAACAGTTTCGTTCGTATTTATTGTAAATTAGTTTTTTTATGACACAGCTAACTTTTTATTCATCCGCGTGTTTCATCATCAATGAATAGTTAGGTAATTTCTTTACCCATCAATTGTAGATGATGTATACGGGGTCTGGTGGCAGTTTATACAGACTTTGCGTCTCTAACCTCCGATAAATAATTCAGTTCATAATTTTGGCGTTTACGAAATGTCAAAACGCGTGATAATATTGCCACACCCAACCACAAGATTTTACATTTGATTTTATTTTACAGTGACGCCATTCAGCTTAATTGTATTGTATTCATTTATTTTAGATAATTAACCCATAATTGACGACCTCCGTGGTGCAGTGGGCGAATAGCCGGCTGAGATGCAGGAGGTAGCGGGTTCGATCCCCGCCGCGGAACAAATGTTTGCATGATCTATAGATATTTGTTCCGGGTCTGGTTGTTTCTCTATATATTATAAGTATGTATTTACAAAAAAAATATATGTAAGTATTCTATCAGTTATCTGGTTCCCATAGTACAAGCTCTGCTTAGTTTGGGGCTAGATAGCGTTGTGTGAAATGTCTAGCAATATTTATTTATTTATTTATTTATATATATATATATATAATATTGCAATATTTATTTATTTATTATTAATTTATTATTATCATAATAAATTAAAATAGTATGTAAGTAAATGAATAACCGTACATCTTCCTTTAAATTTAGTCAAGTCTCAGCACTTGAACTCTAATCGACTCAATGTGCCCATGAGTCGTCAGATGGAATGTTAAATTTATCACGTCACTATTTATTTAGCCTTTAAAAGTAGCAACCCGCGCAACGTAAAAATATTACTACACTAAAAAAAATGAATTTTGAACTCAGTCATGTTTATGTGAGTTTGGTCCATGTCAGTCACAACGCTACATTGTTTACACGTAAATTCACAACATAAGCGATTCCTTTGAAAATGAAACAAGCAAAATGATAAGGAACAGTCGACTTGTTAATATGAGCTGTCAGATTTGAGTGCTGGTTCACTCAACCTTTTTGAGTTTCTGCTCGCGGACTCACTCATCAAACTATTCTACGTCAAGGAGCAAAATACCATTGCACCTCTGATATAAAAGTGTATTTTCTTTTGTCTGTTTATTTTAGTGGCGTACAGATTTTATCTAATCTTATCTTTAGATTCTGTTTCGTCACTGTTTTATATCTTAAAAAATCTCAGTGAGAGTTGACGCTAAGTAATTGTCACTTTTTGATAACATTTCATTCTTGATATTAACTTTGGGCAGTTAATAAGCAATTTACTTGTGAAACCTTAGTTATATAGGGGCTAATGGTAGGGTTATTCCCAACCGATCATATGATTTGTTTGTGGTTGTATCTGATTACAAAAATGTTCACACGAAACACACATGCATACGAGAAACAATGATTATTTACCACAATTATACAGTAATAGAAAGAAAGCACGACTATGTAACACAAGTATTTTTTAAATATACCTAAAAAGATTAAACTTTCAAGCTTTTAAGTAAATCAATTTCGTTACATTTCATTAATTTTTGATCTGTAACACCTTTCCGCTCGGTTTGTGGAGTGATTTTGGCAAAAGGGACGGAAATGTTTAACAGGAAACCGCGGAAGTGCTTTGACCAATGAGCGCGCGCTATTTGATTTGGCCAATGAGCTCGCCCGGTGGTTAGATGTTTTTCACTACGATACTATATTATGGCCTCTTCCATTTAATAGAAATAAGGATTTGTTATTTAGGTTGTATTTCATCATAGCATATTATGAAGAGTCTCATTCTATTTTTAAATTTACTTACGGTTAATCGCATTTACGGAGCCGTTATCGAGTTTTCAATGATCAACTTTCAGAGTGATGAATTCGGTAGATAAGATCAAGATTTGCTTTGTGTTTTCTATTTTGCTTGTAATTTTTTGTTTATTGGTGTACAATAAAAATAATGTTATACATCATATGCGACGACAGTAATTCTAGTTTTTTTTAAATACATTATTTCTTTAAATAATTTTGATTTCTTTTTTCTTTTTATTTGTAACCTGTCAATGACTTGAAATAAACCATATTATTTTTACTTTTGTTTATTTATAAACCACAGGACCACCACGGCTAGATGTAATGGTGACCTAATAAAGCTAGAATAATCTTGCTAGAAGCCGTTGCGTTGGTGGCGGCCGCACAAGATCGGTAGCTTTAAAAACAGGCCTATGTTTAGCAGTGGATAAATATTATGATAATGATATAAACCCTTATCAATACAGCTTAGTTAATGAGGTTAATGAGATAAATTTCCAGTCAAAACAATTATTTCAAGAATAGATTGCTAGACTATAACTACTATATCATCATCATCATCCATAGCCTGACTTCACCCATTGTTGGGTATAGGCCTCCCCAAGTTTGTGCCATCCACCACGATCCTGCGCTAGTCTCACTCACTGGTGGCCCGCGACTTTTGCGATATTGTCCACCCACCTCGCTGCCGGACGCCTTACCCTTCTATACCCGCTCTTTGGCCACCATTCAGCCGCTGCCCTGCTCCATCTGTCATCACTACGCCTAGCCAAGTGTCCCACCCAAGACCATTTGAGCTCCATAACTCGAATCCCAACGTCATGAACCTTAGTTCGTCTACGGATTTTGACGTTTGGAACTCGATCTAATAGTCTGATGCCGAGCATGGTACGCTCCATGGCTCTTTGCAACTCTTAACCTCTATATACTGTTTATTTACTCTGAATATTGTATCTTGTAGGTAAGCGGAACAGTGTACCAATTTGGTCCCATGCCAAGTGGCGACATCGTGTACGTGTGAGAGCCAAACCGCATCTATATGACATAGGCTTAACATATTATTAGGTAGAGACTAGATACCGTCTACACTAAAAATGAACGCCCCTCCACTTCATTACGGCAAAGCGAAATGTTCTTTATTCACGGTAATCACAAGGCTTGTGTTAAATTGTCTTGCTGACCACAGCTACACCCCTCCATTTCATTACTATGCGTCAATGGTGTTGACGCACAGTAATGAAATGGAGGGGTGTTCATTTTTAGAGAAGACGATTTCTACTACAGTAAACAAACAAATCAAAAAACGAACTACCTATTATATCTATTGGGGACTATCTGGCCCGTACAAGGCTTCGCACAAATTTGATTTGACAGATTGACTCAGGGATAGTGTAGCTTTCTATTAGTGAAATAGTTTTCAGAATTAGTTAAGTAGTTGTTTAAGGTTACCGCCAACATACAATCTTACAAACATTTTGTCACTAGTTGACTCGTCCAGGGCTTCACACAGATTTTTATCAAAATAAATACAGCTTACAGAACTCAGGAAATAATCTACAGAAATGGATCAGTAGTTCCAGAAATTACCCGAAGCATGTGTGTAAGGTGGTGTCAAGTACTAACTGGAAGAAGAATACTGCCTGCACTGAAGAGGGAACGTCTATCACTACAAAAGCGCTCTTAGCTCACCGAACTTTACGCGAGCAACGAGGGCTGGCTTTTTGTCACGCAAGAAACCGTGTAGTCTTTTTCTCCTTCTTGTTGCACTGCCCGCACTCTCTGCTCACTCGTTTTCTAGTCCCAGTTGTTGCCTCCAGTACATTTTTCTTGAAGGTAACTCTTGTTAGCCTTTCATGCGCCTTTATCGTGAGTAATTTCTTCAGTAAATATGTCCCTGTCAATTGTCATCCATTTGTCACCCACCACAGACACCATAAGTTGGCTCCGTCTTACACAAGTATTTTATTATTTCAAGTTTGTTTTATTAAATATATTGTATCTATGTATGTATGTCTATGTACATGTTTACTTGTTTATTTTTCTGCGTTCGTGACAACTCACTACTCATGAGTCCCATGGGTCATCTGAAAACCAGCGTCGCTTACCTTCCTCGGATGGTTGGCAGCAGTACGGTAAGATGGGGCCTGTTTGGCCCACACAGCACGGAAGACCATATTGTCTATACCTACCTATGTACTAAATTTTAATAATGTGTTTTTCCTGTGTTTTATGTAATTTATCGTTTCTTTTTAATAATTTATATTCTATATGTAAGTAGGTATGTTTGTTGTGTTCTGAATGATCTGTCCCGTGTGTGTGGGTGTGTGTGTCAAATAAATGTATTTTCTTTCTTTCTTTCAGTGTCTGCCACAAGTTTAGAGATGGAGTAGGCTGGCCAGTAGTGTGCCATCCTCGCAGCTTAGTCAGGTTAATTTGCAGGATAAACTGGTCAATACTAGCGCAGTTTATCTTTAAAATATAGTTACTTGTGATTTTGTCAAAAATTTAAAACCTGTTCAATAAATACGCCCTAAACTGATCTATAAAGCAGAGTGACCAAGAATTAACCAGTTTATTAATACCTTAAAAATGTTCAAATTACTAAAATCTAAATATAAAATTTTGCTATCATACAAAACTGTCCAAACCAAATGAGAATGAATTGAAATACCAAAGATATTTCCATTCTGAACATCAAATTTATAAAAGTAGACCAGAAACATCGAGTGTAGCCAACTCTACAATTCAATATTTTCACAACGTTGGATATTTCCGAGGTTGTGTTGACTTTTCAATTTCCCATCTGAAATGTAGGCTGCAACCGAATTTATCGCTTAATATTTTCTACTGAAGGTAAGCGCTTATTAACTAACAGCATTAACAAAGTTACAGATACTACAGGCATAATTTCCAGGGTTTTAAAATCTCTTCTTATTTCTGCCCTTTTCCCACATTATGCGGGGTCGGCACAACATGTATTCCTCCTCCACATCAGCCGTCATCTCCGTTATCCTTCCTTCCTACCCATATCATTCTTCACACAGTCCATCCATCTCTTCTTCGGCCTTCCTCTACTTCTATATCCATCCACGCTCATACCTAACACTCTTTTAGTCACATGCTTTTCTTCCCTACGCATGGTATGCCCATACCATGCTAGCCTCTTACTCCTCAGTTTTTCTATCACGGGCGCTACTTTTAAACTTTCTTTAATATATAATCTTTCTCATTCCATAACTTATCCATTCTCGTTACCACACACTTCCACCTCAACATTCGCATTTCCGCCGCGTGGACTCGTCTTTCATCAGTCCCTTTCGTTTAAAATTAATAAGTTAATAATAATTCCGTGAAAACGTATTTGCAAAGCTTCATACAGTCAAGAATATTTTTATAAAAGTTCGCGGTAAGTGAACTAATGAGAACTTATCGCTCTGGCTTTTTCGTGCAGAAACTTTTAAATATGGAATTGAAGTTTAAAAAATAAAATATCGTAGAGAAAAATCCGCACGATTTAAAATTAGGTTTAAATTATTTAGGTACTTTTTGTACTTGTACATACCGTGATAAGTTTTTTCATTCCACCAGTTTTTTTTAATTTCTTTAATACTTTCAGACAAATGCTAATAGCATTGTCTACCATTCATCCTAGCCATGCTAAAAGAAGGTAAGGCGTGACACAGGAACAAAAGTATTTCGTTGCTATTAATAATAACAAATTCTAAATCACTCAGTAAAAACATAATAGCTAGTGGTTTGCTCCGAACTGGATTTCGCGAGTCTCCCAAAAAACAAAAAATAAATGTTCTTTGACTAATTGATCGATCTAAGCGAGATCTCCAAATAAACTTGGGCGAATCGTTGTTGTATGTATGTATGTATGTTTGTCCGAGAATAACTTTCGAAGCGTGGATCCGATCATCGTGAAATTTGATATATAGATGGGTAATGTTTGCACAATCCTGGTGACTAAATGAGCTAAAAATGTTGCGGTTGTTAGTTATTGAGGTTCAGAGGGGTAAAAACAAAAACAAAATGTTTAGGTTTACAAAATTAGGTCAAATGGGACATCTAATGAAATGACTTCATTTGTAAATTTCAACCCGTTTTGATTTTTAGTTTAATCCTTGTAGTTTCTGAGTTATAATAAAAACTGAACTTTGACGAAATTCACAGGATGCACCAGTGACCTCACAATGCTGTAATTCAGTAGGTATGCGTGTAGCTTTAGTGGCACAATTATAGGCAAAAGTCTGAAATCCAGAATAACTGCAATTTCTACCCCTAAAAAGTGTAACCAATTTACATGAACGCTTCGAAAGTTATCCTCGGACAAATAAACATACATATGTACATACAACCCCGATTTGCCCAAGTTGATTTGGAGATCTCGCTCCGCTCGATCAATTGAATTGCTCGATTTGAATTAGCGTCTCTCGTTCTTTAATACAAAACTCCTTTGCTGGTACTAGACACACAACCCTCTTTCATGTTCCTTTCAGTCACACCAACTATGCCCAAAACTCTGTCATCTGTCGCACGCTAGATAGCTACAACAAGGGGTTTTCGGCAATATACATCTTCTCTAATAGCAAAGCATCTTTTAAGAAATAAATTATATCTGTTCTTAATCATATATAACGCGTTCCATAAAATATTCAGAAACTCACATAACACACACTACACTCCCTCCCTCACCCTCTTTTTCGTTCTTCAAATGCGTACCTACTAAATTCCTTGAAAATAAATTAATATATTGTTGTTTAATAATTTTCTCTAGGTGACTAATTTCTTAAAAGTTATGTCTATAAAATGAGAATCTGTAAGAGTTTGTTTACATTGATATCAAGTGCTGTTGATTCTGTAAAAATAAAAAAAATACTTAACATACCTAATAATAAAAATATTATGTAGGTACTTCATTCTTTGATCAACTAATATTTAAATGAGCTTCTTAAAGTCAAATGAAACAGATTGTAAAGTAAAAGTTCAAAGTCTATCCCATAGAGTCCATAGAGTTAGAAGTCCAAAAGCCCGACCTACTTTTATTCAGGCGGTTCACGTTGACATAACCCAGTTTGTTCTTTATCCAACATTTTGTACAGGTTCAGTTTGTAGTCAACAGCTAGTTGACGCGGGATACAAGATACAATAAAACTTTGCTGGGGTTTTGTAAAATCTGTTTTCCAATCTCTGTAAGAAGAATAAGAATGTGGTTTTCCTCATTCCTGATGTTATCTTGTTTGTACTTCGGGAGCATCGACCTTTCTTTTGTTCCCGCTTATCTTTGAAAAACACGTGTCTATTCTTTTTCGTTGACACACAAATAAATTGGCTTTCTATCTTCGAACTTAGAAAATAGTCACAATCCATGCATATAATATCGAAGTAGTCCTTTTCTATCAGATTCAAGCTTTACTCCGGCAAATAATTTTATCAATATTTTAGACGTTTAGCGGGTTGCTAATTTTAGAGGAAAAACTAATAGTGACGTGAAAAAAATTAGCAGTTGTTCTGTTGACTCATTGGTTCATTGAGTAGATAAGAGTTAAGTACTGAAACATTGACTTAACGAAAATTGAAGCTGTCATTGAGCTGAAATGAATCACTCTTTCGTTAAAATCGTTCGTTTAAGAGTAGCTGGTAGAAGTGGCTAGATGGGTATGGTTGCCAGTAAAATTACAGATACATGAGGCCCCGGTATGCCTCAAGTTGATGGACGCAGATCAGTGCAACGTAGGGCACGTAAGTATCTAAGGTGCGCGACCTACGAGGCAATACTTTGTTAAAGGCGATGGTTATCACTTAACATAAGGTGGGCCTTAAGCTTGTTCCATCTACAAGTAATATAAAAACACCGGCCAAGTGCGAGTCGTACTCGCGCTCGAAAGGTTCCGTACCATTATCTATAAAAACGGCACAAAATCACGTTTGTTGTAAGGGAGCCCCCCCCCCTTAAATATTTGTTTTATTTTAATTTAATTATTTATTTTTAAAGTGAATATATAACTAAATATTCTGTGAATATTTCAAGCGTTTACCTATTACCGTTATCAATATCGAACAAAAACGAGCAAAAAAATCACGTTTGTTGTATGGGAGCCCCCTTAAATATTTATTTTATTCTGTTTTCAGTATTTGTTGTTATAGCGGCAACAGAAATACATCATATGTGAAATTTTCAACTGTCTATCTATCAAGGTTCATGAGATACAGCCTGGTGACAGACAGACAGACAGACAGCGGAGTCTTAGTAATAGGGTCCCGTTTTTACGTACCCTTTGGGTACGGAACCCTAAAAAACACTTAAAAAGCAGCGCTCGCTATCTCGCTCCTACAGTAAAATAAATAATAAATAAATATTGCTGGACATTTCACACAACGCTATCTAGCCCCAAACTAAGCAGCGCTTGTACTATGGGAACCAGATAACTGATAGAATACTTTTATACATTTTTTTTAATACATACTCGTACTTATAATATATAGAAAAACAACCAGACGCAGAACAAATATCTGTAGACCATGCAAACATTTGTTCCGCGGCGGGAATCGAACCCACTACCTCCTGCGTCTCAGCCGGCTATTCGCCCGCTGCACCACGGAGGTCGTCAAACACAGTAAGTAGTCACAGTAAGACTAGTGATGTAAGCAAAATAATATTAGGCGTTCTGGATATGCAAAATGTAACACTTGCCAGTTGGTATTGCGAAAGTGAACAATGCCAAGGATACGCGTAGTTTCTCTCGACTAGTTTGAAGATCGATACTGAGTAGATACTACGTTACTTTTTATGTGAAAGCGAGCTGAATCTGAATTTTTGTGACATACCTACTAGGTCTGTGACCCTATTATCGAGGAATACGATTTCTTTCATTTACACAAGACACGAACATAAAAATAAAAATTCACAAAGCAACAAGTACATCGGGCGGTCTTATCGCTTAGAAGCGATTTCTTCCAGACAACCTTTGGATGGAGAGGATTTTTGTAACATTACAATAATGGAGGGGGGGGGGTATACATTAACAGAACAATAATTAAATTTAAGGAGAGCGCTGATCATTTACAATAAAATAAAACAATATACTTAAATAAATATTAACAATAATATACCTACAACAAATAAAATTAAATAACAATATACATAAACATACATACATATATATCTATAGCGATACTACGATGTTTCTGAGAGATAAAATCTTTTCACTCTTGTTTTAAATGTGGCTAATGATGGAGCTTGCCGTGTTGAGACCGGTAATGTGTTCCAAAGTAAAGGAACTGTAAAGGAATCGTCATAGAATCTAGTTCTATGAACTGGGGTTTTCAGCATCAAATTTTCAGACGATTGGAGCGAGTGAGGATTAGAGCAGTGAAGGAACTCAAATCGTTCTTTCAAGCAGGAAGGGGATAAGGAATTTCGGAGGATGTTGTACAGGAGGGAAAGAATATGAGCATTCCGACGAAGACGAATAGGTAACCACTACGTTTTACTTTTTGAATGAATGAATGAATGAATGAATGAAAATTCTTTATTATACCTTACAAGCTAAACACAACAGATATAAAAATAAAATATAAATCAAATAAATGTAAGTATAATGGGCGGTCTTATCGCTTAACAAAGCGATTTGAGTTTGTGTTTGAAATTATAGTACATCTAATATGTAGTTATTTTCATTTTTTACTAGCTCACCCACTCCGGCTTCGCATGATTTAAAAATAAAATATAGCCTACATGGTCTTGAGTTCATACAAAAATCCCATAGAAAAAGTTCTTTTAGTAATTCCATAACTTTTCAATTTTCCGGGCTATTTTTCAAATTTTTCTTTTGCTAAAATAAAGATATATACAAATCGGTTCATTTTTAAGTGATACGCTTAAAAACGAACAGTATTTAATTCTTATTTATATAAAAAGATGAAGTAAATATTTTAGGTTGAAATTTCACTTAAGTTTTAAAATGATCGTAGGTAACTTTAAACTTAAGTTCACTATCGGTTTGTCCATTGATCGAAGAGTTGAGTAAATATATATATATATATTTGTGAAATACAGTGGGACCTACTTGCAGTTGTTCGTAATAAAATGTAACTTTATTGTTCCTAGTCCGGACATTGCGCAGTGCTGTGACGTGTAAATACCCTAGTGGAGGCCGCTCTCAGGCCTTGAGAGAGATTTATTTGGGCAGTTTACTCGGGCTTGCAATTGAGATTTTCACAATTGTGTAGTCTTTATACTTCTTTTGGAGACAGGAAAATATTTAATCACATGACGGCGATATTTAGAAGACCTCGGTGGCGCAGAGGGCGAATAGCCGACTGAGACGCAGGAGGTAGCGGGTTCGATTCTCGCCGCAGAACAAATGTTTGCATGATCTACAGATATTTGTTCCGGGTCTGGATGTGTTTCTATATATTATAAGTATGTATTTACAAAAAAAAGTATTTAAGTATTCTATCAGTTATCTGGTTCCCATAGTACAAGCTCTGCTTAGTTTGGGGCTAGATAGCGCTGTGTGAAATGTCCAGCAATATTTATTTATTTATTTTTCCAGTTACTGATAAGTGACCAGTATGTGAGTCGAAAAACGAAATTTACCGGCTGACAAGTCATCAATGACGAGAAAAATTAATAAAAACGGGATTAATCAGGAACTGTTTTATCGCCCGCCAGCAGGCGCGCAGATACGGCGCGTGCGAAGCGAGACGCTTTGCGGAACGGATCGCATTCAATCTGATGAAGCTTCACCAATTGAACCGTAACATTGTCGGTCGTAACCCCGATAAAACGGTAATAATTCAAATATTTGCTTTTCCTCATTAAAATCATAAGGATAACTTTGAGACGTCAGTTTTACGTACGTGATAACTCCTATTTATAATAATGATCGAAAAGACCTAACAAGATTTTTTTAGTAAAATAGTCATCATTCACATTTCAAATACTGTAAAAACAACGCGATTGATTATCAACACGGAAAGCTTGATTCAGGACCTCCGGCCTAGAAGCCACTTATTCAATTTTCTGCTGTACAGAATTGCTGAAACAAATGGGGAGGTACCATTTATCTGACAGACCTAGATTAACATTGATATACCCCATCTTATCTTAAACATACTCAGACTACTATTCTCTGTTATCTTGTAAATAATAATATATATAGGGTGATAATATATTATTTGATAATATACGCAAAAATAAAAGGGGTTATTCAGATGAGCATAATAAATAAATTTGTGAAATGTTTACCATGGAAATTTGCAATTTATTTTGGTATGTAAAAACAAACACTACATTAAACTTATGTTGTGCTATCGCTTTATGCTGGCCATCTAACCACAGATACTGTATTGGTGAGGTCTCGAGATATCTCGTAATGCCCCTTTCTAACCCAAGACCCGCAGCCGTTTCCGAAAGAGATATCAAATCGGCCTTTATTTTTGGATGTCGATTGCAAGAGTAGGCAGTAAGTTTTATACCGAATTAATCACCTAAACATAGTTGATTTTCTTTAAAATTTGATATTATCACTAGTAGTTTTTTTTCGAGAAGTCTTTTATTATGTTTTGAGAAACCGTTACTTGAATATCGTTGGTATATTACCAAACACCCTGTATAGGTTCATAATACTGATAATAATTGTTGAGTCGTAAATAAGTCGCTCACACCAAATGTGACGACTTTGTGTTTTGATAACATATTTGAACTTTGCTATTTCGAGACTGGTATCAGCTTCTAGAATGTATTCGTTAATTTCCTAAATCAACAACACAATAATTACATTTCACAATAGAAGTTCTTAATTCTTTCTTGTACAAAAATAGGGAGTGTAGTGTATAGTGTAGGACGCCCTCCGGCTAGATGGAGTGACGATTTGGGCGCTGTGGCTGGCAAGGGTTGGATAAGAAGAGCTGAGGATCGGGCTCAATGGCGCACCCTGGGAGAGACCTACATCCAACAGTGGACTGTTATAGGTTGATGATGATGATGATGTACAAAAATAGATTACAGACAAAAACCGCTTACAAAATGGACATGTACAAAGGCGAGCTTAACCCTAATAAGAGTTTTCTTCCAGCAAACCTTTGAAAGTTCTTCAGTTTATAAAAAAAACTTCTAAATATTTAGATAACCTTGTGTGTGCTTTGTAATCTCTTTATTAATTATTAACTGATATGCCGGCAGCTTCGCACGCGTGGTTTGTCAATAAAAACATAACCCTCCTTCACCGCAGTAGGGGTAAAAAGTAGTCTATGTCTCAATTCCAGAGATTATTTACATAATTTCATTGAAATCGGTCCAGCCGTTTAATCGTGAAAACGTAACGAATGGACAGAGAGACAGAGTTACTCCCCAATTTATAATATTAGTGTGGATGGATATACAGGAAGAGCTTTTTTTACATAGTGCCATAGAGAAAAACGCTGAAGGGAACCAAGGGCACTATTTAAAAATAAATAAATGGCTGTTATTATTATTATTTTTAACTCACCTGTATATTCTTTCCACTTCTGCTATACCCACTGCAAGGACAAGGCATTCCCCAATTATATTATTCTAATTTCACTAATCAGCCTCAAACTATATGCAAGTCAAATAAATTACCATAAGCTTATGTAGGTTTATGATAATTTCTTTGACATCAAAAGACATTAAGGTCACCTATAGTCAATCATAATCATAGTACATTAGTCTAGTTTTGAAAATGTTTGGACGTAGCCTGGTTTAGTTTTTTACTGAAATAAGATAAGATTTTAATCAACTCCTTTTGGGTTAACAATAACATACACATCAAAATTTATATTAAGCTACCATATGATGAACCCGGTAAAGTTTGCTGGGAGCCGTTGGGTGAGGCGGCACAAGATCGATCGCTTTGGAAATCTATGAGGTCTATGTTCAGCAGTGGACGTCTTGTGGCTGTTAATATGATGATATTGATGATTCGTCAGCAATGCCTGTAGCTGACACCCAGACAGGCAAAAACAGGGCGCTCGAATATATTCCAATCTGCATTGCGACTGAAAACGCGGATTCTGTAAAACTGGTTGCGGAAAAATTTAAGCAAGCCATATCTGGCATCAAACTACTCCATATAATTATATGTACCTATCTTATTCTTAAAACGTACAAATATTTATAAGTAACGAAATAAATATTTTTATTTTATCTAGGTTTCAATTAAAATTTTATTGCCTAGGCAAAATTGACGTATTGCACGTTTAAACATATGCTTTAGAACTTTTTAGTGATTGTATTATATGTAATTGGGGCTCCAAATTAACTTGGGCAAATTGGCGTTGTATGTATGTAAGTATGTATGTATGTTTGTTTGCCCGAGGCTAACTTTCGAAGCGTTGATCCGATCATCGTGAAATTTGGTATATAGGTCGGTACTGATGGTACAATTTTGGTGTGACTATGAGCTAAATATGTTGGGTGGTTGTTGAGATATTGGGGTTCAAGGGCGGTAAAAAAAAATGTGACTATTAGGTCAAGTGGGACATCAAATGAAAGGTCATCATTACTAAATTTCGATTCCGTTTTTATTTTTAATAACGTTTTTGTAGTTTTTGTGGTATTGCCATTATAAAAACAAAACTTTGACAAAATTCACAGGGTACACCAGTGACCCCACAGTGCTGTAATTTGGTATGCGTGTAGATTAAGTGTCACAAATGCATGCAAAAGTCTGAAATCCAAAAAAACTGCAATCTGTATATATCTGTCAAGTAGTTGGTTATTTATTCCATGGCACTATTTTGAGAGACAAAGATTACGAATAATATATTTTTGTTTATAAGGGAGGCTCGCGAGATCTCAGTTCGGGACGAACCACTTGTTTATATGTAATTTGCAAAAGTCTAAGCAATTATTAAATAATTTACGAAGAATTTTGACAGTTATTTGGAAGCTGTCAAAAAAAAGTACAGTGACGGAATGAAAAGGTTCGTAAATTTTCGAATTGATTTGTTCAACGTATCGCGAGTACATACTCGTATTACTTGAGTTTCGATTTGCGCTTCAGCTCAGTCTAAGAATACGAATATAAATAAATATAAGGTCCAAAAAATATACAACTAATCTTACGTTTCGTTAGTAGACAAGGGTACATATTTTTTTTCTTTTTAATAATACAATATGTTAATTAGAATATTTTTTACATCTTCCTATTAACTAATTATCCTATTAATTAACGATTATTTATATTGGTTTGGTTCAATTTATATAATTTTTTGACTTGGTCACGTTAGAAACAGGCGCCGATTCGAAATGATTCTCGTAGAACTGCATTGAATCACAAAGTTATTTGGCAAGATCTCATTTCACCGTATATTATAATGCATGCACAGCCATGCAATCCTGTGTAGGAAAATCTATTTAGCTTTTCCGCTTTGATAAATATATTCAGTAAAGCGGGAAATGAGAAGCTCAGTGAACACGTCGTTAAACGTAGAAACCGTAGCAACGTAAAGGCTCTACGAATGTGTTGTTCGTAGACGTACTACGAGGTTCGTAGTAATGTTGTGAGATGAATAGTAATTGATGATTGTATTTTAGGATGTTTTGTTTTTGTTTTTGACGACCTCTGTGACGCAGTGGGCGAATAGCCATCTGAGACGCAGGAGGTTGCGGGTTCGATTCCCATCACGGAACAAATGTTTGTATGATGTACAGATATTTGTACCGGGTCTGGTTGTTTCTCTATACATTATAAGTATGTATTTTCAAAAAAAAGTTACATACGTTATATAAGTATTCTATCAGTTATCTGGTTCCCATTGTACAACCTTTGCTTAGTTTGGGGCTAAGTATGCCCACCATTATTTATTTATTTGGACAAAGTCGTTGTTTATTGAGAAAAAACTTAATCTATTACATGCCATAATATAAAGTAAGTATATACAAAACAAACTATATATAAAACCCTAATCTAACAAGCCGCTGCAGTGGGTAGCGTGCCCAGAATGCTGGCCGCATTGCCACGTTGAATGGTAATGCTTAAACGTTAGCCAAAGTCACGTGTCGCCTCGACCAGGCGTTTTAAAAGGTCATTATACCTATACATTTTGTGGGTGCTCGATCCCCACGGTCTAAGGGTTTCAACACCAAAAGGCTCAAATATAAAGCAAATGTTTAGACTACTATATTTGCGCCTTTTGAGGTTTACAGCCGATTCAGCCGCCGCACCAGCCTTATTTTGCGTTCCGGAAAGATGTGACGGCGCTAAAGTGTCAACACAAGTGGCGTCTCACACTAAAGGCCGTACTATCTTCCGCGGAATTAGTGTCATTCCGTCAGGTCTTTTACCATCGTCACGTACGAGACCACTTGGTTCCAAAATGGCAGCGCCATACCACCGCCAACTGCGGTGGTAAAAGCTCAACGTATGACATCATTGAGACTGGCGTGGCGGGGAATTCTTCCAGCGCTTCTTACACAGGAAAGACCGTGGTGGCCAAGCTAGTCGACGGCAGTACCGCACTGGCAACGGTGTGGGGCAAGCATGGTGCTCCCAGGCGAAGAGATGCTGCAATGCGAAAAGCGGAACAGTCAATTAAAATACCTATATTGCGTGAAGGGAGAGCCTGTAACCACAGTCCTGATTCCCACTCAGAAACGGCTAGAAGGCGGGCACGATCTGACGAGCTGGTACACGTTTGAAATAGTTGATTCCGTGTTTGCTCGCAAATCGGCCCGTCCCATAACCTCTGAGATTTCAATATCTTTGGGAAATCAGAACTGGGGCAGGCTGAGGACCACGCATCTCTGGCTTCGTTCATTTGCGATATTTTAAAATCTCGATCATCCGGAATCGAGGCCAAAAGGATCTTACGTGTTAAATTTAGGGTGCTATGAACGGATGACAGAAATGCGGGGAGAGCCACACTCGAAACTGATCGGATACCCTGACCTCCTAAACGCACCGGTAATGAAGCCCGTACCCATGCCCTCTCTTCCAAATTTATGTTTAAAACAGACGCCAAAGTATTTTTGACGATGCTGTCTAAACTCTGTAAAATATCATTATGTTTCCAGAGCTAACAACAACGAACTGTATATGTAAACTAGAGGTTGCGTTGTGCGCGAGCTGCTCGCAGCTCGCGTGTTTTTCTTTTAGTCGAAGAAGTAATTAAAGAGGATATCGAGCTGTTAAAAGCCATCAAAGAGGATATCCATGTGTAAGAAGCAGTCAAAGACGATATCGAAATGGAAGAAGCAATCAAATCAAAGAGGATTTCCAAGTGGAAGCAGCAATCAAAGATGATATCGAAGTGGAAGAAGCAATCAAAGAGTATATTGAAGTGAAAGAAGCAATCAAATACGATATCGAAGTAGCAGAAACAATCAAAGAGGAAATTATAGTTGAGGAAGAAATCAAAGAGGATACCAAGGTGGTAGAAGCATTCTAAGAGGATGACGAAGTAAAAAAAGCAATCAAAGACGATATCGAAGTGGAAGAAGCAATCCAATGGATATTGAAGATGAAGAAGGAATAAAAGAGGATATCGAAGCGGAACAAGCAATCGTAGAGGATATCAAAGTTAAAGAAGCAATCAACGAGGATACCAATGTGGAAGAAGCAATCAAAGAGGATATCGAAGTGGAACAAGAAATCAAAGAGAAAAAAATTGGATGTTCCAAAATGATCATGATAATGGTTGTATAAAAAAAATTGAACGTTGCAAAAAAGATCATGATGAACGTTGCATAAAAAAAAATCTGGACGTTCCAAAATGATCATGATTGACGTTGCATAATATAAATGTATGTTGCAAAATGATAATGATCAAAAATTTGTACTAATACTTTGTCAAAGTTTGCTAGTGCTATCTCTTCCCGTTTAGAAGATACGAGCGATTAAAGTTTTGTAAGAAAAATCATAAATTTGTTGATTGGATATCGAAGTGGAAGAAACTATCAAAGAGAATGTTGAAGTGGAAGAAGCAATTAAATAGGATATCGAAGTGGCAGAAACAATCAAAGAGGAAATTGAAGTTGAGTAAGCAATCAAAGAGGATACCGAGGCGGCAGAAGCATTCAAAGAAGATGACGAAGTGAAAAAAGCAATCAAAGACGATATCGAAATGGAAGAAGCAGTCAAAGACGATATCGAAGAGGGAGAAACAATCAAAGAGGAAATTGAAGTTGAGTAAGCAATCAAAGAGGATACCGAGGTGGTAGAAGCATTCAAAGAAGATGACGAAGTGAAAAAAGCAATCAAAGACGATATCGAAGTGGGAGAAGCAATCAAAGAGGATATCGAAGTTAAAGAAGCAGTCAAAGATGATGTCGAAGTGGAAAAAACATTCAAAGAAGATGACGAAGTGAGAAAAGCATTCAAAAAGGATGTCAAGGATGACAATAAAAAAACAGTTGCACCAAAAATTTATACCAATATTTTGTACAAGTTTGCTAGGGCTATCTCTTCCCGTTTAGAAGATACGAGCGATTGAAGTTTTGTATGAAAGACCACAATTTTGTAGAGAGCATAATGAAGTAACTGAAGCAATTAAAGAGGATATGAAAGTAGAAGAAGCATTTTAAAGGGATAACGAAATGGAACATGCAAAAATAGAAGATGTCGAGGCGGAAGAAACAATCAAAGAGGATATAGAAGTGGAAGAAGCAATCAAAGAGGGTATCGAAGTGGAAGAAGCCATCACAGAGGATATCGAAGTGAAAATGCTATCAAAGACGATATCGAAATGAAGACGCAATCAAAGAGAATAATGCAGGGCAAGAAGCAATCAAAAGGAAATCGAAGATGATATCGAAGTGGAAGGAGTAAACAAAGAGGATATTGAAGTGGGAGAAGCAATCAAATAGGATATCGAAGTAGCAAAAACAATCAAAGAAGAAATTGAAGTTGACTAAGGAATCAAAGAGGATACCGAGTTGGTAGAAGTATTCAAAGAGGATGACGGAGTGAAAAAAGCAATCAAAGACGATATCGAAGTGAAAGAAATAGTCAAAGACGATATCAAAATGGAACAAGCAATCAAAGCGGATATCGAAGTGGAAGAAGCAATCAAAGAGGATATCAAAGTGGAAGAAGCCATCACAGGATATCGAAGTAAAAATGCAATCAAAAACGATATCGAATATGAAGACGCAATCAAAGAAAATATTGCAGTGCAAGAAGCAATCAAACGGAAATCAAAGAGGAAGGAGCCCTTACAGAGGATACCGAAGTGAAAATGCCATCAAAGAGGATATCAAAGATGAAGAAGCAATCCAATGGATATTGAAGATGAAGAAGGAATAAAAGAGGATATCGAAGTGGAACAAGCAATCGTAGAGGATATCAAAGTTAAAGAAGCAATCAAATAGGATATCAATGTGGAAGAAGCAATCAAAGAGGATATCGAAGTGGAACAAGCAATCAAAGAGAAAAAAATTGGATGTTCCAAAATGATCATGATAATAGTTGTATAAAAAAATTGAACGTTGCAAAAAAGATCATGATGAACGTTGCATAAAAAAAATCTGGACGTTCCAAAATGATCAGGATTGACGTTGCATAATATAAATGTATGTTGTAAAATGATAATGATCAAAAATTTGTACTAATATTTTGTCAAAGTTTGCTAGTGCTATCTCTTCCCGTTTAGAAGATACGAGCGATTAAAGTTTTGTAAGAAAAATCATAAATTTGTTGATTGGATATCGAAGTGGAAGAAACTATCAAAGAGAATGTTGAAGTGGAAGAAGCAATCAAATAGGATATCGAAGTGGCAGAAACAATCAAAGAGGAAATTGAAGTTGAGTAAGCAATCAAAGAGGATACCGAGGCGGTAGAAGCATTCAAAGAAGATGACGAAGTGAAAAAAGCAATCAAAGACGATATCGAAGTGGGAGAAGCAATCAAAGAGGATATCGAAGTTAAAGAAGCAGTCAAAGATGATGTCGAAGTGGAAAAAACATTCAAAGAAGATGACGAAGTGAGAGAAGCATTCAAAAAGGATGTCAAGGATGACAATAAAAAAACAGTTGCACCAAAAATTTATACCAATATTTTGTACAAGTTTGCTAGGGCTATCTCTTCCCGTTTAGAAGATACGAGCGATTGAAGTTTTGTATGAAAGACCACAATTTTGTAGAGAGCATAATGAAGTAACTGAAGCAATTAAAGAGGATATGAAAGTAGAAGAAGCATTTTAAAGGGATAACGAAATGGAACATGCAAAAATAGAAGATGTCGAGGCGGAAGAAACAATCAAAGAGGATATAGAAGTGGAAGAAGCAATCAAAGAGGGTATCGAAGTGGAAGAAGCCATCACAGAGGATATCGAAGTGAAAATGCTATCAAAGACGATATCGAAATGAAGACGCAATCAAAGAGAATAATGCAGTGCAAGAAGCAATCAAAAGGAAATCGAAGATGATATCGAAGTGGAAGGAGTAAACAAAGAGGATATTGAAGTGGGAGAAGCAATCAAATAGGATATCGAAGTAGCAAAAACAATCAAAGAAGAAATTGAAGTTGACTAAGGAATCAAAGAGGATACCGAGTTGGTAGAAGTATTCAAAGAGGATGACGGAGTGAAAAAAGCAATCAAAGACGATATCGAAGTGAAAGAAATAGTCAAAGACGATATCAAAATGGAACAAGCAATCAAAGCGGATATCGAAGTGGAAGAAGCAATCAAAGAGGATATCAAAGTGGAAGAAGCCATCACAGGATATCGAAGTAAAAATGCAATCAAAAACGATATCGAATATGAAGACGCAATCAAAGAAAATATTGCAGTGCAAGAAGCAATCAAACGGAAATCAAAGAGGAAGGAGCCCTTACAGAGGATACCGAAGTGAAAATGCCATCAAAGAGGATATCAAAGATGAAGAAGCAATCCAATGGATATTGAAGATGAAGAAGGAATAAAAGAGGATATCGAAGTGGAACAAGCAATCGTAGAGGATATCAAAGTTAAAGAAGCAATCAAATAGGATATCAATGTGGAAGAAGCAATCAAAGAGGATATCGAAGTGGAACAAGCAATCAAAGAGAAAAAAATTGGATGTTCCAAAATGATCATGATAATAGTTGTATAAAAAAATTGAACGTTGCAAAAAAGATCATGATGAACGTTGCATAAAAAAAATCAGAACGTTCCAAAATGATCAGGATTGACGTTGCATAATATAAATGTATGTTGTAAAATGATAATGATCAAAAATTTGTACTAATATTTTGTCAAAGTTTGCTAGTGCTATCTCTTCCCGTTTAGAAGATACGAGCGATTAAAGTTTTGTAAGAAAAATCATAAATTTGTTGATTGGATATCGAAGTGGAAGAAACTATCAAAGAGAATGTTGAAGTGGAAGAAGCAATCAAATAGGATATCGAAGTGGCAGAAACAATCAAAGAGGAAATTGAAGTTGAGTAAGCAATCAAAGAGGATACCGAGGCGGTAGAAGCATTCAAAGAAGATGACGAAGTGAAAAAAGCAATCAAAGACGATATCGAAGTGGGAGAAGCAATCAAAGAGGATATCGAAGTTAAAGAAGCAGTCAAAGATGATGTCGAAGTGGAAAAAACATTCAAAGAAGATGACGAAGTGAGAGAAGCATTCAAAAAGGATGTCAAGGATGACAATAAAAAAACAGTTGCACCAAAAATTTATACCAATATTTTGTACAAGTTTGCTAGGGCTATCTCTTCCCGTTTAGAAGATACGAGCGATTGAAGTTTTGTATGAAAGACCACAATTTTGTAGAGAGCATAATGAAGTAACTGAAGCAATTAAAGAGGATATGAAAGTAGAAGAAGCATTTTAAAGGGATAACGAAGTGGAACATGCAAAAATAGAAGATGTCGAGGCGGAAGAAACAATCAAAGAGGATATCGAAGTGGAAGAAGCAATCAAAGAGGGTATCGAAGTGGAAGAAGCCATCACAGAGGATATCGAAGTGAAAATGCTATCAAAGACGATATCGAAGATGAAGACGCAATCAAAGAGAATAATGCAGTGCAAGAAGCAATCAAACGGAAATCAAAGAGGAAGGAGCCCTTACAGAGGATACCGAAGTGAAAATGCCATCAAAGAGGATATCAAAGATGAAGAAGCAATCCAATGGATATTGAAGATGAAGAAGGAATAAAAGAGGATATCGAAGTGGAACAAGCAATCGTAGAGGATATCAAAGTTAAAGAAGCAATCAAATAGGATATCAATGTGGAAGAAGCAATCAAAGAGGATATCGAAGTGGAACAAGCAATCAAAGAGAAAAAAATTGGATGTTCCAAAATGATCATGATAATAGTTGTATAAAAAAAATTGAACGTTGCAAAAAAGATCATGATGAACGTTGCATAAAAAAAAATCTGGACGTTCCAAAATGATCAGGATTGACGTTGCATAATATAAATGTATGTTGTAAAATGATAATGATCAAAAATTTGAACTAATATTTTGTCAAAGTTTGCTAGTGCTATCTCTTCCCGTTTAGAAGATACGAGCGATTAAAGTTTTGTAAGAAAAATCATAAATTTGTTGATTGGATATCGAAGTGGAAGAAACTATCAAAGAGAATGTTGAAGTGGAAGAAGCAATCAAATAGGATATCGAAGTGGCAGAAACAATCAAAGAGGAAATTGAAGTTGAGTAAGCAATCAAAGAGGATACCAAGGTGGTAGAAGCATTCAAAGAAGATGACGAAGTGAAAAAGCAATCAAAGACGATATCGAAATGGAAGAAGCAGTCATTGACGATATCGAAGTGGGAGAAGCAATCAAAGAGGATATCGAAGTTAAAGAAGCAGTCAAAGATGATGTCGAAGTGGAAAAAACATTCAAAGAAGATGACGAAGTGAGAGAAGCATTCAAAAAGGATGTCAAGGATGACAATAAAAAAACAGTTCCACCAAAAATTTATACCAATATTTTCTACAAGTTTGCTAGGGCTATCTCTTCCCGTTTAGAAGATATGAGCGATTGAAGTTTTGTATGAAACACCACAATTTTGTAGAGCGCATAATGAAGTAACTGAAGCAATTAAAGAGGATATGAAGTAGAAGAAGCATTTTAAAAGGATAACGAAGTGGAACATGCAAAAATAGAAGATGTGGAGGCGGAAGAAACAATAAAAGAGGATGACGAAGTGTAACAAGCAATCAAAGAGAATATTCGAATAGTGGATGTCGCATAATAAAAAAAAAAATTGACGTTCCAAAATGATCATAGTGGATGAGGCATAAATAAAAAAAATTGATGTTCCAAAATGATCACAGTGGATGTTGCATAATAAAAAAAAAATTGACGTTCCAAAAGTGATCATTGTGGATGAGGCATAATTTAAAAAAAAAATTGACTTTCCAAAATGATCATTGCGGATGAGGCATAATTAAAAAAAATTGATGTTCCAAAATTATCACAGTGGATGTTGCATAATAAAAAAAAAGAAATTGACGTTCCAAAATTATCATTGTGGATGAGGCATAATTTAAAAAAAATGATTTTCCAAAATGATCACAAAGGATTTTGCATAATAAAAAAAAATGACGTTCCAAAAGTGATCATTGTGGATGAGGCATAATTAAAAAAAATTGATGTTCCAAAATGATCCCAGTGGATTTTGCATAATAAAAAAAAAAAAAAATTTACGTTTCAAAATGATCATTGTGGATGAGGCATAATTAAAAAAAAATTGATTTTCCAAAATGATCACAAAGGATTTTGCATTAAAAAAAATGGACGTTCCAAAATGATCATTGTGGATGAGGCATAATTAAAAAAAAATTGATTTTCCAAAATGATCACAAAGGATTTTGCATAATAAAAAAAAATTGACGTTCCAAAAGTGATCATTGTGGATGAGGCATAATTAAAAAAAATTGATGTTCCAAAATGATCACAGTGGATTTTGCATAATAAAAAAAAAAAAAATTGACGTTCCAAAATGATCATTGTGGATGAGGCATAATTTAAAAAAAATTGATTTTCAAAAATGATCACAAAGTATTTTGCATAATAAAAAAAAAATTGACGTTCCAAAGTGATCATTGTGGATGAGGCATAATTTAAAAAAAATTGATTTTCCAAAATGATCACAAAGTATTTTGCATAATAAAAAAAAAAAAAATTGACGTTCCAAAGTGATCATTGTGGATGAGGCATAATTAAAAAAAATGATGTACCAAAATATCACAGTGGATGTTGCATAATAAAAAAATCAAAAATAATTGACGTTCCAAAGTGATCATTGTGGATGGGGCGTAATTAAAAAAAAATGATGTTCAAAAATGATCACAGTGGATGATGCATAATAAAAAAAAATTGATTTTCAAAAATGATCACAAAGTATTTTGCATAATAAAAAAAAAATTGACGTTCCAAAGTGATCATTGTGGATGAGGCATAATTTAAAAAAAATTGATTTTCCAAAATGATCACAAAGTATTTTGCATAATAAAAAAAAAAAAAATTGACGTTCCAAAGTGATCATTGTGGATGAGGCATAATTAAAAAAAATGATGTACCAAAATGATCACAGTGGATGATGCATAATAAAAAAATAAAAAATAATTGACGTTTCAAAGTGATCATTGTGGATGAGGCGTAATTAAAAAAATGATGTACCAAAATGATCACAGTGGATGATGCATAATAAAAAAATAAAAAATAATTGACGTTTCAAAGTGATCATTGTGGATGAGGCGTAATTAAAAAAATGATGTACCAAAATGATCACAGTGGATGTTGCATAATAAAAAAAAAAATTGACGTTCCAAAGTGATCATAGTGGATGAGGCATAATTGAAAAAAAAATGATGTTACAAAATGATCACAGTCGATGATGCATAATAAAAAAAAATAATAATTGACGTTCCAAAGTGATCATTGTGGATGAGGCATAATTAAAAAAATGATGTACCAAAATGATCACAGTGGATGTTGCATAATAAAAAAAAAAAAATGACGTTTCAAAGTGATCATTGTGGATGAGGCATAATTGAAAAAAAAATGATGTTACAAAATGATCACAGTGGATGATGCATAATAAAAAAAAAAATAATTGACGTTCCAAAGTGATCATTGTGGATGAGGCATAATTAAAAAAATGATGTACCAAAATGATCACAGTGGATGTTGCATAATAAAAAAAAAAAATGACGTTTCAAAGTGATCATTGTGGATGAGGCAAAATTAAAAAAATGTGGATGTTCCAAAATAAACATGATGAACGTTGCATACTAAAAAAAAAAAAAAAATTGGATGTTCCAAAATGATGATGATGACCTTTGCAAAAACTATGAAAGTTATCTCATGTCCCTCCACCACCATTATATAGAATCAAGCAAATTTACAGTAATTTTATAGTACACACAAGCCGTGGGCTCCCTACAAAAACAGTATGAAAATTACGGCAAACGAAATTTACGGTTTACGGTATTCATACAGAAATATTTTGTATGGGACAATTTTTTTTTTGTATGAAAGACCATTTTTTTTTCATGGAACCGGATATAAAAAAATGTCCTCTGCAACATTAGTTTTTGCGCCAACGCTGTAAGACCTATACTTTCCGAGATACGAGGTGGATGGGAGCGAATGGGGGACAAAAGGGGTACTTTAGGATTTATTCCCAACTCATCGGAACTCCCTCTATACGATCCCACCAAACATTTTCACCCTACGAGGTGGCATCTGGGAGAACAAACATGTCAATGAGTCAGTCAGTCAGTCAGTGGTAATCGAGCTTTATATAATATAAAGTGGTAATCGAGCTTTATATAATATAATTATAATTAATTAATAATAATAATAAATTAATTAATTTATATTTAAGGGTCCGTCCACACTAAGGCACATTATGCATTGTAACAGGATTGTCTGAATGTTTGCATCTAATGCCGAAACCATGTTGCGATACAAATGTACTCTAGATCGGACGAACTCTTATGTTTCCTTGTCAATCATAATATATATAAATCTATATAACTGATTGATGGACGAGATATCAAGCCTATGTAGCATTTATGTAGCATATGTAGTATGTGTCAAATAGCATTTGTATGGAAATCACGTCCTCATTTTTCATCAGTTTGATTTACCAAAACTCAAACTTCTCTCGCAAGGGACCGGAAAGAATGGCGTAATGAAGAGGCCTATACCCAACAGTGGGTGCACACGGGCTGAGATGATGATGATGATACTTCATTTAAACACGACGTATAATAAAATATTATAAAAAAATATTTCAATTTCCTTTCCGGTTATAATTTTTGTCTTTGATCTCTTAAAGGCTTATCAATTAGAGGTCCTTTCTGTACGTAATCGAACAAATTAATCTTTTTTATTATCCCTGTTGTGAATGTAATTATCGATAAGTTTATTAACCGATAACAATCTTAATAAATACAGATAGGTACTTAGTAGTTAATTAACGTGATCGATCACGTGTAGCTTGGCTCATGCGCCGTTCTGTAAGCAACTTTATGATCACAAAGCCTTATAATTTCAAAACATTATAAGTACAAAAGTGTCTGCTAGAATTCAGTACTCTTTTGTATCTGATTTTTCTCATCAGCTATAGGATGTCCTGGTGAACCAACCTGATGCGGCCTCCCACACAAACAAATGCTCCCAGCTATCTTTCTTATTATATACTAGCTGTTGCCCGCGACTTCGTACGCGTTACACTACTAAATGTGTAGGTGTACCTAGAAATAAACTCGCTGTTGCAACTTGACTTGACACCCCATTTTTATCCCATGGGAACTGATTTATAGGATAAAAGGTAGCCTATGTGATAATCCAGGTTATAATCTACGTATATACCTACCAAATTTCATTGAAATCGGTTTAGCCGTCACGACGTGATTGAGTAACAAAATAAACAAATAATCAAACAAACAAATCAATAAACAAACAAATTTTTTGCCCATAGTAAGGATTTTTTTTTCGGATGGACTATTCTCGCTGTTGGCCTCTGAGGCCGTTGCAGCTTCACTGTACTTTTGGCGAGCGCAGATGTCGCTCAACCCTGTAAGTTTTTTGATGAGGCAACTATACTAACTGAATTTGAATTTGAACTAGCGCAAGGGCACCACTTAGATACGCACCTCGGCTTGGGCCATCGCCAGGATGGGGATAAAAGAGAAACGCCCGGGTACATATTTGTACCTCGTATAGGCGGCGACTGAAGGGACTCGTCAACCTCGCCGGCGAGGTTGATGTATCTGTGAAGTGTTTGCTCTGTCTAATGTAGATGATTCAGAAATCTCCTTGGAGGTGATTTCGTCGGAGATTCGTCATCCGGATCTCCGAGAACGTGCTTCGGTCGACGGAGGATCTATTGTAAGGACTTGTCTGCAACAGTACTTATAAACATGTGGGTAGGTACAAACGCCTTGTTATTTTGATTACCTCGGTGTATTTTACATACACTTGCATAGGTAATTATTTGTCTGAAGCTAGTGGATGGCAATCATCATAGATCAACGAAACGAACTCAAGGTACTAAATAGAAATAATGTAGTAAATATATATAATAATAATTAATAATAATAAATATTGCTGGACATTTCACACAGCGCTATCTAGCCCCAAACTAAGCAGAGCTTGTAATATGGGAACCAGATAACTGATAGAATACTTATATACTTTTTTTGTAAATACATACTAATAATATATATAAAAACACCCAGACACGGAAAGAATATCTGTAGATCATGCAAACATTTGTTCCGCGGCGGGAATCGAACCCGCTACCTTCTGCGTCTCAGCCGGCTATACGCCTACTGCGGCACGGAGGCAGTCACAGTCATAAGATTTTACTATACATACTAATATTATAAATGCGAAAGCTTGTTTGTTACCTTTTCACGAGTAAACGGCTTAACGGATCGTAATCCAAAGGTTGCCTGGAAGAGATCGCTTTTAGCGATAAGGCCGCCCATTGTACCTATTATTCAAGTGTATTTTCTTATAAATGTTTGTATTTAAATGGTGTGCAATAAAGAAATTATCTATCTATCTATCTAATATTTGGCAAGGAGATAGATTATATCCTCGAGAAGGACATAGTCTATCTTTTGCCTCAAAGAATAATCTAAAATGGGGTGGAATAAGAATTTTAAGTCTGTATAGGCAATCCATAATTCAATTCCTTATCATATTTAGGTTTTTGGTAAGAAATAAAGAAATACGTGTTTCAACTTTTTTGCAAAATCATCCCTAAAGGGGGAGGGGGGATAAAGTAAGGGGTTAAAATCATGTGGTATTCTTTAGATGCACTCCCTATGTAGATTGTGACCGGGATTGGGACATAGACTTTTTACACGGATGTCGCAGGAGGGTAATGTTTTTTATTGACAAAGCACGCGTGCGAAGCCGCGGGCGGGTCAGCTAGTAGTAATATATATTTTAGGCTAAGATATCTCTATGGACCGTATAATAAGTTGATTACTATCCTGTAACTATTTTATTGTTACCTGAATTAAATCTATATATATAAAAATGTTATGTTGGTTTGTGTACGCTTCAAAAACTCAAAAAGTTCTGCACCGATCGAGCTGAAATTTTAGCATGATATATAATCCGCATCAAGGATTGTTTTTATATATTTTTTGCATCAGTCACATATCCGCGACCGCGAAAAAACAGTTTTTTTACGATCAGCTGTGTACCAGTGACCGCGCCATCTGCCAGAAGCCAGGAAAACACTCGCTGACAACCGCAATAGTAATGTATTGTATATCCACAGGTATTGCAAAATTAAACTTACATGAAATGTATTCTTTGTTTTGTTTCTCATTTCTCAACAATTCGATCACAATGTGCCACAGCGAAGCGTGGCAGGGTACAGCTAGTATTTAATATTATTATAAATATTCTTTCACAATCTCGGGAATAAATCTCTACTCTCCTAGACATGCCATGTTATGTTAGATTTGTACACAGACCTTGAATAAAATAATCAACACAGATATATCACTTGTTTGGATCATGAAACTATATTAAAGTTACGACCTAGTTAACATTACGACCAAAAAGATATCTAATCTGAAGTGTCGATGCGAATTTACAGATAAGTTTGAAGCACGTGTAGTTTGCACGTTTTATAGGTTCATTAATATTTATTATGTAGCTGTAGCTATTTTTATACAGTCTGTCACCGCATTCACGACATTAATTTAAAACACATATGCGGAATCGTATTAACTGATTTTAGAACATCTGTAGCTTGAATATTTATCCAATAATCAATTTTTAACGTGAATCGGCGGCGCCTTCGCGACGATGCCGCTTAGTTAGTTAAACAGGTAACATACTTACATGATGAAAAAATATGATTTGTTTACCTATTTTATATAGTATTTTTCATTGATATTTTAGGACTTGAAATTGAGTCAGATTGAAAATTAAAAAAAAATCATAGTATTGAATTTGAATAATAAAATGTATATATGCACTGCACTACCTATGATAACTGTTTATCCGCATCAAAGGTTAAATGAAAGAATGAAATGGAAGAGAATGCTATGTAGCATTATGTTCGGCGTTCGCCTAGGTACAGATTATTTTTATTTTGTGCAATAAATAATTATTCATTGCTTCATTAAAAAAAAATTAGAACAATACTATCAGCCCTACCCGTAAATTAAATTAATGTCGTAAATGCGGTGACACGCGGTATAGGTACCGGTGTGCAACAATATCCCGATCTTTGTAGGCAACACTGCAGCATCACCTAGTTGACGTCATATCTACGTTGCATAAAAGTATCGATATTTATTCGAAACTTGAAATTCGTTATCATCATATTCTGCTTATAATGTCTATTTGGGACCCAAAATTAAACAGCTTGCGTTCAATACCCTGATCATAGGTACAGAAAAGTCCCATAATTATGTGCATTTAATTACACTGCCACCTTGAAACAATGCCCATTTTAGATATCGTCTCGCCGATTTGTTTTGCAAGCCCTGCACAACATTTATAGGAAGTCATCAGTTAATAGCAGGAAGAGGAAATACAAAAATATGTACGCTAAGTACTGCATGCATCACAAGAAACTAATAGACAAGAAACAAGAAGGTACACTATACTTGACTTATCACAATTGTGTTTGCGAAAAAAGGTGTTTACATGATGTACTTTCTACAATGTTCTTCAGTATATGTATCTTGTTCCGAAAATCGTCACTTATACGAATAATGTTTGTTTTAAATACTACTTTTGGAAATATATAAATAAATATTGCTAGCCCTAAACTAAGCTGAGCTTGTACTATGGGAATCATAACTGATAGATTACTTATATATTATTTTTTTTGAAGTGAAAACTTCTTTCGGTGCTTTGGCAATTTTTTGAGATGGGGAAAAACCATCGAACTCGCGACACTGTTACCGTTACCGACACCTCTGTATATAAGTATGTTGTAATTGTTCAAGTTTTCACTTCAATCGGCACTCCCCGAGTGCCACTTTTTTTTGTAAATACATTCTTATAATATATAGAAATACATCCAGACCCGGAACAAACATCCGTAGACCAGGCAAACATTTGTTCGCCCCTGCGCCACGGAGGTATATGTTTTTATTATAGAAACAGTTGTTTAATATAGCTCTTTTCGGTGAGTTAATTAGCGATTATAGGTGCCCTAACCGTGAAGTTAAAGAAAACACGGTTATAAGTTAATTTAAATTATTTAATTTAGCAGCGTCATCTAGTTTAGTGAAACTCAATAAACAAAATGGCAGATTTTTTTATTGCTTGCAGTAGATGTAGGCCAGTAAGTGTTCTAAATTTCAAGTCAACAACGTCAATAGTTGCTGAGATAATCAGCTGTGACGGACGGACGGACGAACAGTCGGACAAAGTCACACCACATATTCTCCTTTTCTACCATTTTAGTCTGAAAACTTAAAAAATCAATACTGTAAAAGTAAAAAAGGTGAAAATATAAAAGTGAGGGCTTCGGTCATGAAAATAAAATGATCATTTTTTTATAGAAATAAAAACAAGCCGAGTTCACGTCATTAAAAACGTGGACGTGGTGGGGGGGGGGGGGGGGGGGGGGGGGGGCAATATAAAATTAGAATATCTCTACGAACTCGATAAACCTGACAACTCCGAAGGGCAATATAGGCTTACCTTGACTGGGCGTTCACCCCTTATGTCTACGTTTCTTGTTTTAAAAAGCCTTTATAATCAAATAATTTGTTTGGAATCCAATTAACGTGTGTTATTTTGAGACAAATTCAGTATAGCGGCTTGACTAATAAGATAATTTAGGCCTCTAGCAAAGCGTAACTTCATTTTACTCCTGCTTTTAATTTCTTTGCAAGTTCTTCGTAATTATTAGTCCAAGTAAGCAAAGATTTCTAAAAGATTCGTACATACCTATTGAATTTATTCTTAAATCTAGAAATTAATCAGTACGCATTTTAAACCATCTTATCCTACCTTTATTTAAAAAAAATATACGATTATTCAATATTAATCTCCTTAATCTTGTAATAGACGTGGCCAGGTTCTACTCAGCAATAATAAAATTGCAAATTTTTAATACTCTCTAAGCTATTGACACGAAAGAAGAATATAAATTATTTTTGTCATTGTTCCATGTCAACAAAGGATATTATCTTACCTTGGGTCTGCAGAATCCAGAGAGTTGACGGACAATCTCGGCACCAAAGGCCGGTAGCTAGACCTTGTCATTGTCAATCACCAATTACCACCACAAGTCATCACACATTTACTATCACCAAGCTAATTGAGCAAACGAAGCGACGTACAGACGACTATTCACGATAACAACTGATTCAATACCTTTTCAATAGCTATTCATGGTAATCCGCTCACTGATAAGATACCAGCTATCGATTCCGAAAACTGCATTTATAAATATACACAAGATAAAAATAACATGCCGAAAACGGCCTATTTATTTACTACGATCGATATAATTAAGTTGGGGTGAAAGCTCTACGCCACACCTCTTTGGTACACCGCCATCTATCGGAAATACGTCGAACTTTTTGGGCATTAAATATGCAAAGGTAGAGAAGAACTAAGAAGGGTAGCGTATTGATTTCTACCACGATGAAAATTAAATAGGGACTGCGTCAAATTGTGCAGAATGAATGAAGCATGAATTTCCTGGACAAATTAAATTCAAATACATTACTTTGTTCTAACATTAGTTTTTTTACTTATTCGTCAAACGTTATAAGTATCACGATATCTTCTAAACTAAGAACATTAATTTTCATGCTTTAGGATACATCTGCCCGCAGCATCGTCCAAAACTAACCAACCTCTTTTATAAAAAAAATTCTTTATTTTTATCACTTTATGAATAAATTATTTGTGATAATTTAATTAAAGCTACACTATACCATCTAATTTAATTAATATTAAAATATCACACATTAGTTTTAGTTGTAAGTGATATATGTTTATCTGTGACATATGACATACTAAATGGTTTTCTTGTCCTCAATTTGAGGTGGTGTAGAATTAGGTAACTCCTTTATTTTCTCTTCCGTTACTTCAGCCTCTACTTTCTTATCATCAGAGCCTTCCTTCCCTTTCTCTACCGTTATTTCGGAGTCTAGCTTCTCTTTCTTTTCGTCCTCTTCTTTTATAATGGCTTCTAACTCTTGTTCAGCGTTTTTGAGGTCCTCTTCTGTGATATCCATGTCAGGGAATCGTCTCTGTAAGAGGTGTATACTATATAGTATATAGTATATAGTAGTATAGTATATAATATATACTCTATAGTATGGTATAGAGCTGAGTGGTATTGTATAGAGTATACAAGGTTTGCATAATTTATGTTATAATGCATTTTATCACTAACACATATACCACGTACAACTAGGTACTAGAAACAGTTAAAAAAAAAACAAAATAATAAACACGATATACATGCATGTTGAAACCGTCGGTAACTGCACAAGTTATATAAAACTGAGTAGCAATGCCAGTGCCCTTCTTAAAAATTAGTATTTTTATAGGTCATTGAACAATAAGTCGTACTCACCTGGAGTTCCAGCAGCGTGTTCTGTATATTGTCCTGTTGTTGCCTCATCCTCCCCGGCAGAGTGAACACGGTGTTGAACAGCCGCATCATGATCCAGCCCATGACAGTCATGCCTCCGTACATGAGGAGCGCCTTGCCCATCGCCCAGAAGTCTACGCTCACTTGCTGATGCTTCATACTGAGACTTAACTCCTGAAAGTCGCCTATCGTAGATGAGACATTATGCAGATTTAACATTAGTAATCTCTCAGAGATGCGTAGTCTTAGATATAACGACGAGTCGTAGCTGGTTACCGACGGATATAGGAACCCGCCATTAGTAGACAAGTTCCGTAGAAGTTAAAGGCGCAGGCTAGACAGGAGACGTAGGTACCTAGGGCGAGGACGAGGTGAAGACTTAGTGTCCCTTAATTACTGCACCTATACTTATAGAAATATCGCGACGCAAAAATATAGAGAAGTGTCAAGCGCGAAGCTTTTATAGAGTCTCCTGGGCCCGTAGCCAAATTACATTCGCTACGAATCTATTCGATTTCTACATACATTTGTTGTCGCTGAATCACGTGGTATTTCTATAGCATGTGTCAAATCCCGTACATTTTCGGACGTATCGACTAGCGTCATCGCTAATCGACTGTAACTTGGCTAAGCCCTCTTGGCCCGTAGCCAAATTACATTCGCTACGAATCTATTCGATTTCTTCATACATTTGTTGTCGCTGTATCACGTGGTATTTTATTTTATTTTTATTTTATTTATTAAGGAATAACAAACAACTACAATATATATGTAAGGTACAGTCTGTGTTAGTACATAGTATATCATGTGTGAGCTATTGATACTGTAGTCCACGAGGTTATCCACAGGTTAGTTATATAGTCATAAAAAGAAATGTTTCAACTAGAGGGTCTGTTAGAGGGTATTTCTATAGCATGTGTCAAATCCCATACATTTTCGGACTTATCGACTAGGGTCATCGCTAATCGACTGTAACTTGGCTAAGCCCTCTGATATGGAATAGCAGCATGAATGAGGATGTCCACTTTGTCTGTTCTTTTCTACGACTTTTAACAACCGTTTTAGATTGGTTTTTAATACCAATGCTTTGTTTATGATCCAATGACGATTAATAATAGCACCATTTTTACTTGAGATATTACTGAGAAAGGGATACAAAGTTGCCATGATAATTGATATGTTGGAATCATTATTATAAATACGGTATTTATAACGCACCGTTTTATCGATTTACCGACAAACTCGTGAGCTCTTATCAGGATGAGTGCGATCCGCTCCGTACGTAATAAATCCCGTACTTAAATTATTGATTGAAATAAATCACGAAAATTTTCTGATGTTTAAAAAATGTAGGAACCTATACATAACCATTATGTATAAATTACGACTCAAATCTTACCCTTCAAATGACAGTTTTATGGTCTCTTCTTTAGCAGTTATCACTAAAAACGTTTTCTTGAAGATTTTGTTAGGTTATGAGTTTTCAACTAGTGCAGGTATAGAAAGCGCTGATGATAGTGACCCGTTTTCCATGGATTCGTTAGACGCGCCGTGAAATTATTGATGAAGCAGTGGTAAAGAACATTGAAATCTTTTTGACTTTTGGTAGAAAAGTCAAATTTCTTGGTAATTTGAAAGTTTGGTCTTCTCATCGATATTCTGAACTTACCTTTAGTTCAGATTATTTTCTCTGCATATCTAAAGGTTGAGTTCTTCCCAATACAGGCTCGGCCTAGTCTGAAGACCACTGACTAAATCATTTAGTTATTATGCACTCTCAACATTAAGTTCACTTAAAAATTATTTGTGTTTAAAATATTAGTAATATTTTATATATTTTGTTGTTACATAAAATATTTTTCATTTTAAAAGCTAACCTTTTTGAATAAAATAAAAATGAATATTATCATGACATTTTTTTTCTGGTGGTTAAATAGAGAAGCTATAGATAAATAAAAAAGCATGTGTGCAATTCACACATGGTAGAAGTGAAACCTTCAAATACCACGCGTATCTGCTTGGGATCTACCGACTCACTCTCTTTCTCTCTCCTACTTTCTACCTTTGTGTATCTTTCTTTCTCTCTCCCTCTTGCGTTGTAAAATTGGACGCTACTCATTGCTAAAGCTCGCGCTGGCCTGTAACAGGCATACTACGCGCATGCGTTCGAGTGCCACGCATTCACTCTCGCTCTGTCTCTTTCTATTCCCCCTCCTCAGAAGTGTTGAAGGTTTAACGCAACAGTGCTTTCATACCCCCTCTATGGTAGCGTTAAACGTTTAACGCAACCTTGTTGGAAGTCGCATTAGAAGTTTCACTTCAATAACAATACATTGCATTAAGCTATAACAATAAATTAAAGTATTATTGCAGTCCTTGGCTTACTTATAATGAAAATACAACAAAACATAAAACAGAGCACAATAAAGATATTACAATCTGTCGTGATTTCATTAAACAATAAACAATGTTTATCTAATGGATTAGAGTTTGTAGGGATTACTAACCTCGCTGTGATACAACTATTAATAATAAACACTTAATATCTATACTAATAATATCATAAATAAAATAAAATAATAATTGGTTATTTCAAGCCATTGTCTATACATTATATATTTATAATATAGGTATAAAGAGCAAAGATTTGTATTTTTGTATGTTTGCAACGTATAAACTCAAAAACTACTGGTCGGATTTCAAAAATTCTTTCACCATATAATGCTACATTATCCCGAGTAACATAGGTTATATTTATTACTAGAAAACATTAGAGATCCCTACTAAAACTTCAATAATGTAACCCAATGTGTTAAAAAAATTGCCATACATTTTTTCTAAAAAATAAATGTTCTTTCGTGCGAAGCCGAGACGAGCCGCTAGTAATATTGCAATAGAACTTGTAATGCAAATTAGATATGACACATTTTATTATTCCATCACGCTATGTAGATATTACGTTTTTTTAACCAGCATTTTGTATCTGATAAAAACAATAATAATAATAAAAAATTTAATACCTTCATTTTTGTTCTACTTTTATTAGAGTTATGTACCTATAACTTTTGAAATGCAGTGAATGTTGTAGGTTGTCCATTAGCACCAACATTTTATGTTAATATTAGGTATATGGAAAAGTGTAAATGTTGTCGACCCCATTGGATCGATAAATCAATATTGCGGTAGCGTTGGACGGCAATTAGCCATGTGATAGCGACACATGACAAACACTACTGTTTATTCTATGATGACCATCTACGTTTCTACTGTCCATCCATGCTTCATATTTTTCTTTGACGATTCATTTCAAGGTACCTAATCATCATCATCCGCAGCCCAACTTTACCCACAGCTCTGGGCATAAGCCTCCCTTAAGGCCTATTCACACGGCGTTTTTAAACTCGAAGACGACACACGTTTTCGTGGCGCCTCGCCGTAGAGGCCCAAAAAGCAGATTGCAGCATTTGTATCGATTCAAACGCGCGTACAAAGTTTATGGGCCTTTACGGCGCTGAAAACGCGCGACGTCAAGTCTTTTTGTTGTTTTTTAGTACATTTTTAAATATTGGGAGCTTTTTTAAGTTACAAAAACCTATGTTAGAAGAGTTCCCTCTTATTCAGGTAAGAAAACGTGTACCTAAATAAATTTAATATTGGTAACCAAAAATAAATAAAATATTAAATAAACAGGTAAACATATCATAACATGATATGATTTGTATAGTGTTTTCGAATTTTTTTAAGTATGTGTAATTTAGCTATTTGTGTAGAATTTATGCAAATTGGCACATATCTTTAATGTGTTAAAACCAGCGCTGAGCAATAAACTTGTTCAGTCAGCATAATGCTGAGCCATACCTCTTTGTCGGCACAGGGCTCATAGTGGGTAGGTACGTATCTTTTATTTTTCTGATTAAGTGTATTTAATTATCCACTGAATGTAATTTCGGTGTGTTTGTCACTTCTGTCGAAATAAATGCCTCTATTTATCTTGTGCCTATATACAAGCTTATTTTTAGAAAATTAAGTTCTCTAGATGAAAAGGGTTAGTTTTATAACAATGTGCAAAGCAAATGTGTCTGGTTAGTTGGTCATTAGGTTTTTTCTTACCCCCTGAACATTAACAGGTTAGCAGGAAGAAAATGCTAATTAGCATTAAGTTCGCCTATGTATTATTTTATCAGTGCAATAAAGAATTTTCTAATCTTATCAAACATTTCATAATTAGCTGGGAGAAAACTATCACTGATATATCTGATATACTTATCACTGATTGGACTTCTTTTAAATTATTTTGCAGAATCTTGAAAATAAAACATAATTTTATAAAAATTGAGGTTTATTAAAAAGTGATAAATCTATATATACAAATCGCAACGCGAAAATAATATCAAAACTCAACAAAGAAAAAACAAGCTAACACAACTGGAAAAATACTTAACATTTCTTTCCAAGAAATAAAATAAGTTTATATAATACAAGAACTGTATCTAAGTTGGTCTCACAATCACAGTTGAGTATCAAATTAAATATTAAAATTATAGACAGTGGAACATCATTAACGACATTAAATTAATATTTAATTTCTTTTATACTACAAACTGTTTTGTTATGTTCGACATTAATTAAAAACACACATCCGGAATAGTATTATCTGATTTTAGAGATGGGTTTAATACATGTAGCTTGAATATTTATCCAGTAACCGATACATTTCCAATAAAAATTTTTAACGTAAATCGGCCGCGCATTTACGACGATGCAGCGTAGTCAGTTTAATATGTACCTACCTGCTTACATGAATAAATATGAATTGTATATCTATTTCATACAGGCTGTTTCATTGATATTTTATGACTTAATATTAAGGTTGTTTGCAAGTTTAAAATTTTCTATGGTAATTAATTTGAAAATCTCTACTAAGACTTTTAAGTTATTCAGAAGTGCATAGAAGATATCCTGGATCAACATTAACCCCATGGAACAAGCCAGATTCAGATCTAATTTTTCCACCACAGACCATCTCCATACGCTAAATCGGGTTATAGAGAAATTGAATGAATTCCACAATCCACTATATCTGACTTTTGTTGATTACACACAAGCTTTCGATAGCATAAATCACGCAGCAATCTTCTCGGCTCTTCTCTAAAGAAACAAAATGTTGAAAAAACCTATAAAGACCCAATTAAAATAATTTACAGTAATAGCTACGCTGACATTAAATTAAATACATCAGGGTTAAAGTTTTTAATAGAAAGGGGAGTCAAACAGAGTGACCTGCTGTCTCCCAAATTATTTACGAGCATTCTAGAAGAGGTTTTTAAACAATTGCCCGCCTCGTGAACAAATAGAGGAATTGAAATCGGCGACCAAAAACTTACAAACCTTAGGTTCGCCGACGACATAGTTCTCTTTGCCACCAGTGCCCCCCCAATTAGAACAAATGCTCCAAGACCTGAACAAGGCAAGCCTCGAGGTTGGGACTGATGATGAACCAGTCAAAGACCCAAGTTATGACCAATAGCGAGAAATGTAGGGTAGAGGTAGATGAGTATATTTATCTGAGCCAGATAGTCTCACAGAAAATACCGAGAAATAGACCGTCGTGTCGACAACGTTTGAAACAGCTACTGGTCCATGAAAGAGCTAATGAAGGGCAACCTTCCATTGTCACTTAAGCGATAACTCATCGACATGTGTATCTTACCTATCCTAACCTACCGTGCTCAGATTTGGTCATTAACGGAGTCACAAAAGTTTAAACTCTGGATGTGCCAAACAGCGATAGAGCGTAGCATTTTAGGTGTTAAGCGAACCGATAGGATCCGCAACACTACGCTCTAAGACCGGAATCATCGATGTGGGGTATAACGCTGCAAAACTTAAATGGGAGTGGGCGGGTCATGTCACGCAAATGCACCCTGAGAGGTGGACTAAGATCTCCACCGACTGGCAATGAGGCAGACCACGAAAACGTTGGCGCGATCTGGATAGGTTCCACTCTGACTGGCAGGAGATTTCTGGAGAACGCAAGGAATGGAAGGAAATGGGTGAGACCTTTGCCCAGCAGTGGGGCAGTATAGGTTTAAAAAAAAAGTGGCACTACAGGAGTGCCGACAGAAGTGAAAACTTGAACAAGAACTTGAGATACTTATATACTGAGGTGTCTGTAACGGTAACAGTGTCGCGAGTTCAATGGTTTTTTCCATCTCGAAAAAAGCTCAACGCGCCTAAAGGAGTTTTTCCATCAAAAATTAATTTGAAAAAACCTATTAAACAAAATACAAGCCATTAGTCCTATCCGTGTTTTCATTTAATGTCGTACATAACAAAACACGTATACAATGTTAATAATTTGTATTCTGTTTTGTGTGCCTTATCTAATAAATTAATAAATAAATCTATACTTACTAAAAACATTGATATGTAAATTTTGTTATTTGTATGATTTTGGGGGATAATTTCAGAAAATACATAAACGATTTCGAATATTCTTTCACTGCCGCAATTCTTTTAGCCGGCTGAAATGCTGGTTGCGGGTTAGATTTCCGCCGCGGAACAAATGTATGCATTATCTACAGACATTTGTTCCGGGACTGGTTTTTTCTCGATATATATTAAAAAAAAACAAAACGTTTCTAGTATTCTATCAGCTATCTGGTTCCCATAGCCCTGCTTAGTTTGGGGCTAGATAGCGCTGTATGAAATGTACATTATACAATAAAATGTCGCAAATGACGTTGCACCGTTAGATAAATTAAAAAGAAAAAAATCTTTATTTACATAAATTATATACCGGTGGTTAGATTACAATAACAAGCTCCTAGCTAAATTTATTTTCCAAAAAAGTATACTTATGACCAAATCAAATTCATCTCACGTGTTATGTTCCATTTTCAAATTTTGAACGCAAATGAATCAAATCTAGGACTAAGATGAAACTAGACCAGCTCAAAAAGCTTTATATTAAAACCATATAATTTGAATGGAATGAAGAAGTTCCGTATTTTATCATTCTAAAACATCGCGTGTAATCTATTATGTACATAAAACAAAATCGGGTTAATTACTCCATTTATAACTCAAGAACGGCTGGACAGATTTTGATGATATTTGATTTGTTGGATTTGTCTCCACCCCGAATAGCAGAATAACTATTAAAATATCGGAAATATTTACGCAAAAAGAAATTATGATGGCAGATTAACAATTCTACCGGGGCGACGTACATTGGCAGCCCGCGTCATATGCATGTCAAGGCGGTACGAAGTTCGGCGGGTCAACTAGTATTAAATGAATTAAACTTTTGATATTATCATGGATAAGAGCATTATTTTGACTAAAAACGCATGTCATTATACCGATATATCAGAATACTCAAAAACTCACAAATCATCAGTTTTAGTGAATATAATGAAATCAATTTTAAATTTATATTTCAGGTTATAGAATATTTTATCGAATTGCCAGGTATTATTATTAGTACAAAATAAACAAGTGTCTTAACTAAGTATTTTTATTTAAAATCTTCGATACTTTCGCAACCCTCTTCTTGATACGAGGGCGCGATACCAATTTCGACACGGACCCACTACACATCAGACGCAAAATTAGAGAGATGAAATAGTATTTTTCAAACATTCGCGATCACTGTACATTATTATTGATTAAAACAGATATTTGTGATGATGATATTTGAGATGATGTACCTTTTGATTTGTTATCCGGACGTTTCGGCTGTTTTACAACGGCCGTGGTCACGGGCGGGCTGGAGTACTTAAAGCTACCGTCGAGAAGTGATGGCAGCTGCAGCAACTACCCTCACATGGTCTTCAGAATTAGAAATGTCGCGCACTGAGACGACCGATCACGACGCGCACACCTAGCTATCACCGGGCTCCAGGACGCTGAGAGTTTGTAGCCATCTTCCCGATTCAAATTTGGAAATTTCTTCATTTCAATCGCTTCACGAACCATTAAAACAGGTACATGCGCGATAAATACACGTTTTAATCAGTAACTAGTGAGATGAACTCTGACGTGTAGTGGGCCTGTGGCGAAATTGGTATCGGAACGTTATAGAACCCGTGGTTTTAGTTTAAATAAAGTGAAGTGTGTACCGGACTAGACACACTGAGCTGACAAAAACTACCACCCATGAGTGTAGTTTTAGCATGTGACGGAAGTTGCGCGCGCCTATGTAACACACCATGAAGTTAGTTTTACCGGTCTGAAGTTATCAAAGTAGTGCAAATGACATAATATACTATTTATTCACGCCAAAGAATTACAACTTCTTACATGCGTACATAAGTACACACACGCTTTTTTTCTAATAGTATAAAGTATGTACTTACAAAGTTATATACAAAAGTACTAATACACTTATGCAATAAATAGGCTTTAGGTACATTTGGCAGTCCCGTTCAAGGCATGTTCTGTAGGCACTCTTTTATCTGCGTCCACGCTTGTAGGTTCTGAAATGAAAGGATACCGTTACCTCTAGTCAGAAGAGTTTTTATAAATATAATGTACTTATTGTTTACAAATACAATAAACTTGATATATTCGCCAAAATAATAAATTAAAGTTTTTTCTAAAACCTTTCACTACTCTACGAGTTTCTCAAAACGTAAACAAACATTGCTGATGGTGCGAAACTGCAACGCCGCACGCCGCGCGCCGCGCAAGGGCTTCGACGTTCTAACGTTTATAGTAGATTGGCAACGTCGCATGGTAGACTAGCCCAGGAAGCTAGACATTTTTAATATCTATTACGCAACTTTAAATGAAAATGCTGCTATTCATTGTTTTAGTTACTACTAGCTGTTGCCCGCGACTTCGTACGCGTTACACTACTAACTATGTAGGTAAACTCGCTGTTGCAACTTGACTTCATACCCCATTTTTATCCCATGGTATCTGATATATGGGATAAAAGGTAGCCTATGTGGTGATCCAGGTTATAATCTACGTATATACCAAATTTCATCGAGATCGGTTAAGCCGTTACGACATGATTGAGTAACAAACAAACAAACATCCAAACTTTCACATTTATAATATTAGTGTATTACAGAAACAAAACTGACCTTTTTAGCAGCTTTGACTTGTAGCGTGATGAACCCGACGAGGGTTTCGTGCAGGTCTTTATCCTTCTGTCTTTGGAAGTACTCTATCTCTAGCAGCGCTTTTTTCGTAAATTCCCTGAAATAAAACAGAAAAATAAATAGTCAGTCTGTTTAGACAGTCCTTCAGTCTTAAGATTTAAAATCATTGCAATAATTACGAGCCAGACGGGATTTAAGCTGGCAACCTCCTCTATGTAACATATTCCACTATTTTAGTCTACCTTCGCTGGTTTCTCGAAAATCACGCAATGAGAGTTAGTCGGCGAGGAATTTGACAATACTTGTTAGCATTTTGACAGTTCCAGATTTTGACAGTCAGTTTTTGAAAGTTTTACATTGGGCAGTTGATTTGATGCTTTTCAATATGCATATTACTATTAGCCCATATTGTCCCATTGTTGGGCAAAGGCCTCCCCCATTCACAACGGTCCAGTGCCACCGTTTTTCTTAAATTAATCCTCTTTTCGATACATATTTTTTTTTATAGAAGTGTCTATAATATTTTTCAATTTTAGAACAAAGTCTCCTAAATAACTAGTTTATAATAAAATTATACTGCCAATTACAGGTATTCTCTCTATAGAACTAAATTCTCACAAAAAATCCTACATCGAGAAAGAGAGAATAATTTAAAATTATGGTAACCAAAAAGCTAAATATAAGTTTAGATAGATAGATAACTCTTTATTGAATTACCACACAAACAGAAATAATACAAAAATAAGTATAAGGCTAGAATAAATAAGGCAAAACAATGGGCGGCCTTATCGCAGAAAGCGATCTCTTCCAGACAACCTTTGGATGGAGCGAAATTTACAATATGGAGTGCGGTGTACTTCGTAGGATACATTTACACAAATATTTGTAGGTATACTAAAAATATGATAAAGTTCCAATCCTAATACTTAAAATACTTATAAAATAGACTAATATATAGGTATATGTTAATAAATATTAGTTTAATGAATTAATGAGAGTCAAATAATTCACATAACTTTCCTTAGTGTAAAAATGTATAGAAGTCTAGTCAAATATATGTTTTTAAAACATTATTTGTTAATATAAGTAATAATAATATAGCTCGCGACTATTAATCCCCATCATGGACATCCTCGGATCTTTTACTCAGTTCGTAGACCCGTGGAATATATTCCACAATGGGGTAGGATAGAGGTAAGTCCATACATTGCGTTTGATACTTGCCCAGTATTTGCATAGTAGTTTGCAAGACATATTGCAGGAACATCGCAACCAAAATAAAAGGGCAGATATTTTATTATTATTGTCCAAAAAATTAAGTTAACAGTTTAAGGGTGACTTGCGCAATGCCTAAACGTATGTAGTGGCTAAATATGATTTAAGGAATTGTCAAATGATACAAATAAGTCAAACGTAAACATGTTTAGTTGCTTAATACGTTTAGGGATCATTTTGAAAGCCGGCCTAAGTTTAAGTTCAAAAAAATTATATTGTATAGGTTTTGACTATGTTTTTTATCAGTTTAACCTTAAATCAGTAATTAAGTCTTTTAGTTTTAGTGTTATCCGAACCGATTTTTGAGATGGTTTTAAAATCTTAGTTATGTAATTACTCACTCAAGATCCTTGTTAGCCTTCTCAATGGCCTCTTTATCTGACTCTATCTTGGAGTCCAACACCCGGGTCGTCTGGTCGCGTACTATATCCGGGTCTGTGGTGCCGAATATCCGGGACATGATACCGGACTTGCCGGCCGCGGCCCGGGTGCGGTCTGATATCCTGACAAAATTCAATGGAATATTTTAATTTTCAATATAACTTTTGGAACGATCATGGTTTTGTAAACTATTTGTAGGTACTAGAAACGGGATATTTACCATGATAACTCAAGAACGGCAGGACCGATTTAGATGATCTTTGATTTGTTGGATTTGTCTCCGCCCCGAATAGCAGAATAACTATTAATATATCGGACAAAATCGGTCTGCCGCGTGCTCGTTTTCTGTGTTTTGGGATCCACTCGGTGGTGAATTTTGCCCACAACTCCTCCGACATGCGGCAGACGTGACCCGCCCAGTCCCACTTTAACTTGCCAACTTGGTGCCCAACGTCCTGGAAAGCGGTCTGTTGATTTGACTCCTAGTATACTACTCTGAAAATGAACGCCCCTCCACTTCATTACTGTGTGTCAACACCACAGCAAGACAATTTAAAATAAGCCTTGTGATTACAATGGATAAAGAACATTTCGCTTTGACGTAATGAAGTGGACGGGCGTTCATTTTTAGTGTAGACAGTCTCTACCTACCTGTTTCCAAGCGTATCCTGTGCGTTCTCGAGCGCCCGCTGCAACGCCTCATGATTGCTGCACAGCTGCTGCAACGCGCCCGCGTAGAACAGGTATTCCTTCAGCTGGTCTGCTAACTGCTCCTCGTCTTCCGCCACCGAATCTATGCTGTCTGCTATTGAATCTGAAACAACATGTCCTTATTGTACTCATATATTTCTTATCGATTCAATAGAAGAAAATGACCAGACGTGCCACGGGAGATTAATATTTTATAACACAACTGCCCTCATGGTAGTGCCACGGGATATCGTATATCTTATGACACAACTGTCATCAGTAGTGTCACGGGGAAAAAATCTTATGGCACTACTGGTTGAGCCAAGCAGTTGCGTCGCGGGGAATAAACGGATATGAACATGTTATGCCTAATGTTAATTGTTTAACTACGATAATTTAACAATATTAATGTACTTGTGTACCTTACCTACCTATGTGATTACAATAAACATTATTTGATTTGATTTTATGAAAATCAATACGTCATATTTGGCAGGTGTCGAAACAAACGAACAGCAAAACCAAAAGATAAAACATTGGAATGACGTCCCGTAGAAATATTAATCCAGGATTAACTAGTGTTACTGAGTGTAATTTTAGAAGCTTTTTATTAACTTCCAATGTATGTTTGTCCGGGTTTTTTTTGATATTGGCATTGTAGTTGATTTTTAGATTTCTTGTACAGACGTTATTGCGGCATGCAAAATGATAAATACTATTAGATATCCCCTAGTATACATACTAATATTATAAATTCGAAAGTTAGTCTGTCCCTCTGTCTGTTTGTTACGTTTTCACGACTGAACGGCTGGGCCGATTTCGATCAAATTTGGTAAGCAGATAGATTTTGACCTGAATTGAGACATAGGCTACTTTTCATTGACATACCGCGCGTTTAATGACGCGGGCGGAATGTTTTAAACATTAATATGTGATGTGTGTATATGCCAACTTCGATATTTACACACATAATAAAACATTATTTGTTTTTTTATGAGTGCATTCTTTAGGAATTTTCAAGAGTATTTTAGTATTAGGTACAAGACCTGTACAAACAAATGAATAATTTTATCATTTGAACTTCTTCCAAATATAGCGATATGCGTATCAAAATGAAAATCTTGATTATTGCTATCGTTTCAATGGAATTCTATAAGCATGACTAGCTGACCCACCCGCGGCTTCGCACGCTTGAAATTTCCCATTCCCGTGGGAACTTCGGGATAAAAACTATATAAAACACTCTTGTCAAAGTGACGCGACACTTCATGTAAATGACTTACGTCAATGAACGACGTTAAATATTCTACGGTTGGATATACTTCATACAAAAATACTAAAAACACGATTAAAAATGGGCAGTGGGGGTAGGATGGCGAAAAATACTTTACGACTTATACCTACCAATAATCATTAAATTCGGTCGACCCGTTTCGGAGGAGTGCGACCACTAAAACCGTGACACAAGGTTTTTATATATTAGAGATATTTCTTTTTAAATTCCGACCCCCTTGCGTCGATGTTTAAAACTGACATAACTAAGAACCACCCCAGTTAAACTAGCTTTCTATTTTAAAAACCGCGTCAGAATCAGTCCATCCGTTTATACGATGCCACAGACACAGACATAGACGTCAAAGAGTGACATAGGTTTATTAAAAACTACGAATGTTGTCTGTATGGGTTTGAGTAAAACAGTTACCAAAATAGTGTCCAGCCTTTTGCAATCCATCTCCCATGTCCTTCTCTATAACACTCCATTCGCTAAACAGCTTGCCGTAGTTAGCGTGTAGTTTACATAACGCGTAGTTTTTCTCTATTATTTTTGACCTGTGGAACAATAGTAGAATATAAAACGAGGGGATAAAGTAGTGTCTTGCGTCACGGGCACTATATTGAATCCCAAACGTAACGAAGGATTCTAGAATTAACTCACGAGCGGAGCGAGGGAGGATACCTGCAAAATAGAATTCATAATACGATTGATAAACTCACCTAGTGTAAAGAAAATTTCCTAAATTAGTTTCTAGTTGTTTTCCGTAGTTCTTAACACTCTCGATTTCAGGGTCTGGCTTCTTTAATCTTATTGATACTGATAATGACTTGATTTTGTTTTCTGCTTGTAGTATATATCCTGGAAATATATTAACTTTAATTACGTACATCCTTCGACAAAAGTAATGGGACTGCAGCACGTAATGCGGACGCCACGTTCGCTCAATAAATACACTCACGCGCACCGCTCAGCGCTGCGCCAGACTTCAATCTTCAGTAAAAGAAAATTAACAAAAAGTCAACAATTAAAATAAACATGAATTTTTTTGAGTTATTTACAATGGCGCCCCAAATTCATTAAATTAACCATTAATCCAAATTAGAAATATCCTTATTAATATTATGTAATGTCATAAAATCATCAATGGTAAAGAAAAACCCTTCAACAATAGCTCTGTTTTTACGTACGTTTTATGTACGCTTGCACGACGATCCCTCAACTCTCTAAATCATTATTTTGCCACTTAATAAGTTTAGCCATCGTTGCGAAAGACACCCTAAGTCTTGACTTGAATTTGAAAGGACTCTCGATAAGTTTCATATCAGTAGGCATTGAGTTAAAAAGTCAAGTCTTACAGCTTAATATCGCGAGCCATGTTTAGCAACATTTACCGTCAGGCATAGATGTGACGACGCAACGCAACGCACTATTGAAGCCTCTCTCTAAGATGAAATTCTTCTACATACCGCTATCTGTTATAGTCTCCCGCCAGCCATGCTCCTGTTGCAAAAAGTTGATGAATTGGTCGTCGAAGCAGAGCCGCGGATGTGACGCGACCCGCAGTAAGAAGTTCTCGAGGCCCGCGCGACGCCGCTCCACGAACTCAGGGTCCGTGGTGTCTGATTTACGCCAAGCGTATAGTACCTAGTGGAATAATTAAGAACCTAAACTTGTCTTGTTTTGTTTTACTAAGATGAGGTGATGGTTCAATTCCATGCCCACCTGATGTTAAGTGGTAACCATCGCATATAACAAAGCATTACCTCGTAGGTCACGCTCCTTAGAACATGCCCTTCGATGCTCTGCCCTGCGTCCATCAATGCATAGGTACAAGAGTAAATGGCTTCATGTGCCCATGATAAAATCCTCACTAATAAAAATTCGAAAGTTACCCTATCTCTCTGTCTGTTTTCAACGTTTTCACGATTGACGATGGACCGATTTCGAAGAAATTTGGTATATAGATAGATTATGACCTGGATTCAGATAGACTATATTGACAAACCTAAGGAAGCTAGTTAAGATAATAAATATAGGTAAAGTAGTTAGCTAGAATTGATTTTGTCGTCTTGGCACAGTTCCCGCGTGGGTTGAGATCACAATAATTGACCTTTATATTCACTAATATATTCCTAGAGCAAGTAGTTGCTTAGAGGATTTATTGGGACTGCGTCCAAGCCCACTGAAGTGAGGCCTTTATATCTATTCCTACACTATGTTTATTTAAACCATACTCGTACTAATATTACAATTCAAAAGTAACTCCGTCTGTTACGTATTTTTAAACTTTCGCGGTCACTGTACATAATTACTAATATTAAACGGGTATTTATCGCGTATTTAGCTTTTTATTAGTCGTATTTTTGAACTTCGGAATATTAGTAGTTATGTTTGTTACGTTTTCAGGACTAAACGGCTGGACCGATTTTGATGAAATTTGGTATACAGATAGACTATGAACGGTATTGGGACAAAGGCTACTTTTTACCTGACTGCGAAGGAGGGAAATGTTTTTATTGACAAACCACGCGTGCTAGTAACTTAAAGAGCTAGTTACTTTATAATGTACTAGCTGACCGCCCGCGACTTCGCACGGGTGGTTTTTCAATAAAACTTTACCCTCAGTTTGTGCAGTTGGCTATAAAGTAGAATATAATCTATCTCCTTGCAAAAATTCATTACGATCCATTCAGCCGTTTAGTCGTGTAAAGGTATCAAACAAACTAACAAACATACAGAGTTATGTATGTATTATACATATAAACATTCCTCTTGAATCATTCTATCTATTGCTGAAAACTGCATTAAAATCCGTTGAGTAGCTTACAAGATCTAAGCGAACAGACAGCAGAAGCGACTTAATTTTATATGTAAAATTAAAGCTTTCACTCGCAGCTTCATCTATAAAAACATTATCCTTTAGAGGGATACGCACAATACAGGTATATGCGGGTCAGTGCACCTTAGAATTAGAATTATAGGTTCTGAACCCTGCATGGTTTAGCATATATTATCCGTCAATATCTTAAATGCTTACCCGTTTCTCTGGCAGAGGTGGTATAACGACATGTGGATATGTGACCTGTAGATAATCATGTATCTGCTCAAACTCTGTGTAACGCCTCCAAATAGTACTGATTTTGGATTGTACTAATTTATAATCTGCATCGGTAACCCTAAAATAATAAAAATATGAGTATAATGGCCATGTTATAAAAATTAAATAGAAATAATGTATTTTTAAGACAGACAAAGGTGAAACCAGGATTTGTGTATATTTTTATTAAATAGTGATTGTTTAATTTCTAAGAAATAAAAATATTAAAAACAAAAAGTTTTAAAATGGCAAATCCTTTGATTTTTTGCTAAGCTATCATTGTTTGTGATTTAATTCAATTCTGATTTACTAATAAGATATGTATTTGTTATTTATATTCTTCGGTAAGAATACAATTTATGAATGCCAAGCAATAATTGGCTTAAAAGTTCAGACAAAACACAATAAAATTGATATGATAACTGGCAATGACATAGGTAGCTCATTTTTTTTCTGAATTACAGCAATAATTATTCAGAAATTATTTTGTGAATCACTTGTTTTGTGCTAATATTACAGTTTGTTTTTGTAATTATCATGTAAAATTATGATATAATTCCAAAATTACTAATCAAATTTATTGCTAAGTTTAAATTCATTATCATATACCAACATCTTTGGTTCAAAATCTTAGCTTTATGTCAGGAAACATGGTTAAAAACTGATACTGATACTGTTGCTGTGCATTAATGAGTATTTAACAAACTAAGATAGGTCTAGGAAACCTAGCTAGGAAATCAGTTTATCCTCTCGTATCTCTCAGTTATCTAGTAATAAAGGTTACAAGGAACAGGTATAAAGCAGTTTCTTGTTTGGCATAAAAACCTGATTACTACTTTACTCTTTAGGGTACTATTATTTTAGAAAGTGTAGTTTAAAATAAATTGATTGTCATTAGATTTACAGATTTTATCTGCTTAGAATTAACAGTTTGCACGGAGATTTCAAGAAGTCTTTGTTATGTATTCTTAATAGTACGAATTGACTGACAAAGAAGCTCTAATTTCCTAGTAAAACAATCTCAAAACAATAGAATTGTATGACTTACTTCAGATCAATTAGATAGACAGTGTAATGATCTCGCACATGCAGCGTCCCATTAGCGCGCTTCTCAGACTCCACGATAGTAATATCTACATGTTTCAGCAGAGTATCCTGAAAGAAACCACAAGGATTTAATAAAAACGCAATTACTTTAGAAAAGTAGGCGTAACGATAACATACTTGGCTTTCAAAATCATCAACGCTTTCAATAACACTTGGTGATCTGGAGGCTTTAATTGGAGAATTTTCAACAGACATTTTATGAAGGTGTTTGATAGATAGAGCTAAGATTTAGAATTTTACAAAGCAAAATCTAATTTATTTGAAATCCACCAGACGAATGCAAAATGTAATGCAAAAAGTGACATGACAGTAAGTATTTTGACATTGACTTTGAAGTTTTCGTTGTGAGCAGTTAAACCAAGAACGTTTCAAATGTTGACATGACATTGGCATAAAACTGTGGCAACTCTAGTAGCCACAGAAGCCATCTAACCATAGAGAATTAATAATAGACAGGAAATGTTGTTTTTACACTATGTTTACAGAACATCCTATCAGATGTCGCTAGTGCGACGCCAAAAAAAAAAGATGTCGTTAGGTCTCTATGTCAAATTTGTCAAAAACTATAAAAGTGCCAAAGTATTGGACCGTCCAGCCGTCCAGATCCTGCATGGCGTTTAGCCCGCTGAGAATCTGAGATTTATCCCTTACTTCCTAACTTCTTTGGCAAACAGCTGGTCTGCCATATGCTCTTATAAGATCACCTATAGATTTTTGATTTAACGACTTAGATAAAATGTTCTATTTTAGTGTGTTCAAATAATTTTATGATAAGAATAGGTTTTGTTTTGTGTAGATTAGCTAATTAGCGAAGGCTGATCAAAAGGTTTTAGATAAGGTTTATAAAGGTACTAAGGGTGGCTAACTAAACTACCATGAAACAATAAAATAAAATATAACTAAAGGTACTTATGTACAGCTTTAGGTATCAACAAAAGGCGCCTAAAGCGCCGCTCCTCGCAGCCTGCCGCCCCGGGCCATGACCTCCATGGCCCAAGGGTAAATAGGCCCTAGTAGGGTACCGACCTAAATTATATAAAAAACTTTTTTATCAATTATTTTTTTTTTTTTATTATTTAATTTATCAAGATTGTTTTTTCTTCAAAATAAATGTAGGTATAGTTTCCTAAGAACAAAACCTTCTAACTAAAAAAAAAACCGGCCAAGTGCGAGTCGGACTCGCGCACGAAGGGTTTCGTACCATTATCTATAATAAATATTTCTTTTATTTTCTTTCACACGATAGCACAATTTTATTTATATACCTTATTTGAGGTTGGTGCCGATTAAGTCTTAGTCCTATAAATTGTATGAGCACCCATACAAATCAGAGGACTATCTTAACTGGCGTCAACTATGTATGTATGGGGACACCCTTTAACTTTCAACTTTTTTATTTTTTTGGGGTTTTTCCTTTATTTGTACCTTGCTTTTTGCCAAATTTCGTGATTCTAGGGCAACGGGAACTACCATATAGGGTTTCGACCCAAAACCTATAGGGTTACAACACAAGTAAAGAGAAAATTCCGATCAATGAAAAAGTTGAAAATTAAGGTAAATTTTGGTACTTACAAGTGTTTACTCAAGACCTTGATTTTTATACACCTCATAGGGACTATATACCTCAGTATCTGGTATAAATTTCAACTTGCTAGGTCCACCCGTTCCTGAGGAAATCGGTGGTGACACTCGGACAGACGGACAAAAAGTGTTCAAGGCAGGTGAGTTTGCAAAAAAATCTGTTTCCAAAAAATGATTATTGAGTGGCGCTCGCTCACCCGCGTTCGTTTTACAAGTAGTAAGTGCAAATAGATAACGCTTGCGGGTCTCTCGGGTGGAATACGAACGATTTGGAATACGAATATATATTTGGTTAACAAGTTTGTTACAGTCAAATTTATTACGGCAGATATTAAATAACAGTAGGTGATCAAGGAGCCGTCTTTTCATCTTAAGAGTTAGTAAATATATTTTTTTAAGTATATCGTAGGAGGACTTCGAACGATAACAGCGATAGTTCATTGAACGCAAGTTCAATCAAACGCAATTTATCGCCGGTTCTACGCAGGTGTAGCGTACTCTAATTGTGATCGAATCAATGAGTTATATAGTAAGACGTATGCGCCAGGTCTCCTGAACAGATTAGCGTGGAACAAGGCATTTATAACGCATTGGTCTTGAATTGTTATTATAACTTAGCATTTATTCATTATTATGATTCCGTAATCAAACTCTGAACTCTTATAGTTTTGCCATGCCCATCTGTCTGTCCAGTAGACTATTAGTGATTTGTAGCTGAAACATGGAGCTGAAATATAAAGCTTCAAAGGATACCTAACAAGTATCCATAATAGTAACATATATACCTACAGACTGTAGTTGTAAGAAGTTATCAAAGCTGATGAGACTTTACTTAACTTTTTAGATGAAATCGACATGGAGAAGGAGTGTAGGGCGTTACACAGTCAGAGCTAATATGCTGGCCCGTAGGTTTGCACGGTGCAGTACGCAGGTCAAAACGACACTCTTCAGAGCGCACTGCCAGTCGTTTTATACGCGCAGCTTATGGGTCAAGCATACACAGAAGGCTTTTATCGCCCTGCGCGTACAATACAATAAGGGCTGCCGCGCTTCTGTAGCGCATCGCGAATGTTCGTAGAGGCGCGAGTAGACGGGTTCACAGCGATACTACGCAAGAGAACAGCGTTCTTGATGCCGTGGGTGCGCGGCAGCCCCAACAGCTACCTGCAATGCTTTGCAGGGAGGCTGGACTTTGACTGTCACTTCATTGAACACTGGACGAAAGCGCACACTGTTCACGCTTAGTGTCTCCAACTCCATAGTCCAATGTTGACCTGTCTGTTATTTTTATGTTTTATTATTTTACTTATTTTATTGTATATTTATTTTTATTTTTTTATTTTATTTTTTTATTTTTTATAAGAATAAATAAATATAAAATATAAATAAATATTGTAGGGCATTTCACACAGCGCTATCTAGCCCCAAACTAAGCAGAGCTTGTACTATGGGAACCAGATAACTGATAGAATACTTATATACTTTTTTTTTTGTAAATACGTACTTATAATATATAGAAAAACATCCAGACCCGAAACAAATATATGTAGATCACGCAAACATTTGTTCCGCGGCGGGAATCGAACCCGCTACCTCCTGCGTCTCAGCTGGCTATTCGCCCACTGCGCCACGGAGGAGACGAGGAATATTGTTGTATTGTGCTTAATATGGGCTATGTACCTGCCTTATATTTAATTTTGTATTAGTGCTAGTCTAAAATAAGGAATTGAATTGAATTGAAAATATAACTAAATATTATTTGATTTGATTTGAACTAAAAAAAATTCGTAGCGCTGCCGTAGCACTTCCGTAGCACTATCTTAGAGGGTCCGTAGCACGTACATAGGAAACATTTTGTGCTTTGTTATTTGTATTTCTCTTTGCTTTGTTGTTTGCCTTTTTGTGACGTCGATCGTTTAGATATAGGTAATTGTGAGACACACATTTGTTGGGTATTGCTGTTCTTGTGTGCATTAATATGTTCTCTTGTGTGTACCTTACTTGTGTGCTGTGTGTGTTATGTACCATCATAAATAAGTATTTTTTCTTTCTTTCTTTCTTTCTTTCTTTCTGAATGTAATTACTGATCACACTAATATTATAAATGCAAAAGTTACGATATTTGTTTATTTGTTACTCAATCACGTCGTAACGGCTGAAGCAATTTCGATGAAATTGTGTATGTACGTAGATTATAATATGGATTAACACGGAGTGTCAAGTCAAGTTGCAAAAGCGAGTTTAGCTTTATTTCTAAGTTACCTACACATTTAGTAAACTAACGCATACGAAGTGGAGGGCAACATTTAGTAGTTTATAATGCCTGAATATGAAATATAAGGGTTACACTGAACACCAAAAGATTTATTTGCAAAATTTCTGACCTAGATTGAAATAAATGAAGATAATACTTTCTTCATATCTCTTTTTTTCGTAATTATGGTAACCCTTGATACGGACTGTAGTACACATATGCACATGCGCACTAGGATCAAGTGTTATCAAACCGCGGGAAACAAATTCGCTGTTTCATTCACCCCTCTCTTTTGCACTACACGGGATCCCATAGCACAAGCAAAATTAGATTTTTTTCAAAAAACTCTCAAACAAATAACATTTGACAGAAATTCTTAACATCTGTATAAATTTTTTTGTATTTTTATTGGAATTTATAAGTTTTAAACCCAAATAAAGGATGTAAATGAGTAAAAATCTGATCGAAATTCAAATCGTGAATCGCGCAAGTGAAGTGTTCTGTCCAGACAGCTTTAATACAAATTTCGATGTGGTAATGTCGGGAGGGTCCGTAGCTACTGCGGGAACCGGCGGTGGCGAGGAGCCGGCCTAATTCCTCTCCGTCATAATGAGTTGATTGAAACACTTCTCACCATGATTATCTTACTAAAGAATATTTAAACAGTTGAAATGGAAAATGAGTGCTATGACGCTCAACCCCACGCTAGTAGCTAATTTGACCTTCCTTTTGTTTTTCATATTTTTTGTATTCTTTATAGTTAAACAAATAAATCTTCATAAAAAATTTAGATTTTGACAGTTTGTCTACGTTAACCTAGATAAGACACTTCAATCCACATGATGATTTGATTCATTCACACTTTTGTGTTATATCAGAAACTACGAGTTATGTCGTATTTCTATTTACATCTAGTTACAAATAAAAAATTGCTGCATTTTCTCGCTTAACATACTTAATTATAATGTGTTATACCTTTAAAAACTATACAATCTAGTCACAAACGTTGTCGTAAACGCGACGACGTAACAAGATCGTGGAAGACGAAACACTAACCAATACTGTATAATAATAACAAATCTGGGACACCATGCACCATTGACTAGAATCGTTAGGCAGTATTATATACTATCTAAATCTGACCAGTTGGACATATTCGCTTGCAATTCGAAAGCTTAAAAGGCCATTTTTGAATGTAATAAATTATACTCTAAAATTTGAAATATTGAGTTGTCTTATTTTAGTTTATAAGGATTGTTTTGTAATTAATTTTTGTGTCTTTTGTTTATTTCTATATATTTTGTGTTTTTTTAGTTATTTACTTTTTTTATGTTATTTGCTCAATAAGTTAGTCAATGCACTCTTCACCTGTAATTATAGTAACATTTAGCTCGTAGAAATATTAATTGATTCATTATAATGTGTTAATGTATACTACGTTGGTGTTCAAATAAATAAAGAAGTCGTATGTTTGAATTACTCGTATCATAAAATACGACGGATATTTTAGCTTACTGCCACCTATCGAAACTTTAATGAATGGTAAAATATTTCATAAAGGGGTTCAACTTTATTCACCCTCGGGTCAAGAGTTCAACAACAAAACACAAGAGGGCGGCAGTGTGCGTGTGTTGCAGAAAGTATGAACAATAAATGAATATTGAAATTATATCATTCAAACATCAACGTATTTTTGTACGAGTTTACAAGAATAGACATGAATTTCAAGAAACGTTATTTTCAGCCCTCAATTTACAATTTGTAGCAAGTGAAAAGTGCGGGAATGCGATATGCTGTCTCATATCGCTTTCTCATTTACACTACAGCAATTTCCATTACTCATGCTGATCATTTTATTTTTCAAATAACATGAAAAATATAATTACAATTTTTAAATTGATATGTCTAACATGAAGTTTATAATATTTAAAATAGATGCAATAAAAAGTGATCAGCTAATTTTGATTGAGAATGGCCAAAACGATAGTTCAAAAATCAAATTCTGAATCGCGCAAACAAAGTGTTTTGGACAGTTAGCACTTATACAAGTTGCTAAGAGAGTATGTCGGAGGGTCCGTAGCTACTGCGGGAACCGGTGGTGGCGGGTAGCCGGCCTAAATACCCGCTAAGTTGAGTTAATAACGCAACAAGATGAAAGACGGAAGATGTACATGGATTATGAATAAAACAAATTGATTAAACAATCAGAGACTCCGGCCTCAACCCCACGCCAGTAGCTAATGTGACCTTTTTTTGACTTTTTTTTATGAATCTTTCAACACCAAAAAGTTTTTAGCACATTATTTACACATAAAGGGCCAAAGTTTTATTTTACATAAAAATATTTAAATTGCCATCGGTAGAAATAAAAAAGTTTAAGTTTTGCAAAGTAATTAAAGTTGTGATAACATTAAATACAATATTATTGTTTATTCGTTACTATGTTCCTTTCTCTAACTCCTAAACAATGCTAAAAAAATATAAGAATTTTTCCAATTAACCTCACCATGAAGGAAGTAACCACCCGTGAGCAACATTATACTTGTGTTCACAAAATTAAATAATGAATTTGGAATTGGAATTTCGAATTATATAACACTTCCGTAGCATTATCGTAGCACCTCCGTAGCATTACTGTAGCAAGTGAGTTCAAATGCATTTAATGCAACTCAGCAAAAATGATGGAATAACTTTAAATTAAATTTATTTATTAATTAAATTATTGTTAAAAATATAATGATATCGATTGTTATTTAATTGACGAATTGTCAATTTATCTTAAATACGAGTATTTCGATAAATTTAAAACATTCTTTAGAACAAAAGGAAGGTCAAATCAGCTACTGGCGTGGGGTAGAAGAGGCTACTCTTCTTCATCTCTTTTTAATGGTGTGCTCTTGCATTATCATAGTATGAATTGTTTTACACAACTCTACATGATAGCGAGGATTTAGGCCGGTTCCTCATCACCACCGGTTCCCGCAGTAGCTACGGACCCTCCCGACGTTACTTACATTGAACTTGTATATAATGCTGCTCAGCCGAAACACTTCACTTGCGCGATTCACGATTCAAATTTCGATCTCTGTTTTCACTCATTTATGGGCTTAATTTTTAATCGAAAACAGTATGTACCTCATATTTTCATGTCAAGTTGTTTGTTGCTTTTTGTAGAAGGATGTGAAAAGTAATAATTATACCATTTGTAACGGAAACATTTCATTTTGTTCCCGCACTTTTTAGTGCGCATGTGCAGTGCAGGTTGGAGTTTATGGATTTAAAGCTGCTCTCGTGATGCCACAAATACCTACAAAAAACAAATTGTTTACACACACTAACATTTTTGTAAAAAAATATCACTTAATATTTTATGGGTTCATTTTAAATGCTCACCAAAATAATTTTTATACCGTAAGACTAAGTACTAAGTAAAGTAAAGTAACTCCATATAAATTAAATAAAGTCAAATATTTTTATTCATTAAAATCACAAGGATCACTTTGAAACGTCAATTTTACTGCCTGTTCCTTCGCGACCAAGCCAGGAAAGAAAGGCAAGAAACAAGGCTGGTTGTTTTTTTTAAATGATCCTTTTACAATACATAATACAGAAAATAAATTACGTCTAAATTGTAACATTTTGAACGAGTTGGAGCAATTTCAATCCCAAGCTTCTCTATCATCTAAATAATCCGATATTTTATAGTAGGCTAATAAAGATTTAGTTTAATTACGTTTTTAAATTTATTAATTGTAAATTTTTGTACTTACATCCTTGGGAGTTTGTTTTCCGATTGTATACCGAGGAGTAAACCTTAAAAGGTTCCAAATAAATAAATATACCAAAATAAATAATTTAAATATATAATATTTAAATAAATAAATAAATAATAATTCCAAAATAAATGTACACACATCAGAATAACTGTACCTTTTGTATATATATTCTTTTTGCTTGCCAACATGGATTAATGCTCACCAAATATTGTTTTACTGAAACAGTAACATTGATACCAAAAACTACAGTTATAATTTGCCTTAGATCCGCTCTGCGTGAGATCCGCCGCTACCAGAAGAGCACGGAGCTGCTGTTCCGTAAACTGCCGTTCAAAAGTATGTATGCTCGCGGGCAGATACAATCTAGTTCACTCTAGTTCTTACTATTTATTAAACGTACTACGTAAACGTAGAGTAGCGGCAGCAAACTCACCGTAACATCGTATGACGGTAGGTCGGTAGATTTTTTTAAATATTTTATATATATATTAATAAAGGCGACAGTTACTTTTTTGCCTCAGCAAAGATTACTTAAATGAAAGTCATAACATAAAATATTGGTAATATCTATTTAGCGATAATATAAAATAACTTTAACGGCGTTTACATATTTTTATGGCATGCAATAAAAAGGAAATTAGCTTCATTTCTGTAATACATGAAACACAATTTGGTGAGAATTTATCCGTTTTGGCAAGTATTTAGAATTTATTGGAATTAATACCTATAAGTGCATTTCTGGTAGGCATTTAAACACAAGCCATATTTTATTCTTTTCTCAACTTCGACTTAATCTCGGCTGCTCTAATAAAGAGTGACCAGATAATAATCAAGCTGATTGGTAGCTAATATTTTTCAATATATTCATTTGATTCGAGTTTGTGAACTAAAACACAAACGCATCAGATCATTTATAACATTAGTCTCGAGATGGGAGCTAAACCCCTCGTTTCTCGGCTACTGACCAAGTTTGAAGGGTATATTTTCAACCAGTTATTGCTTTAAAATTGTATTGTAATTCCTTTTCAATATGGTTCATAAATTTGTATTATTATCTACTTATCACAATAGCAAGGAAAGGTACGTACTTATGCAAATCATTATGTAGGATGCAAACTGTAAAGTTAATATTGGTATTATCGAACAAATTTTATGTTATAGGATTATAACTTCGTCTCTACTGTTTAAAGACTAGTACTTGAGTATTGAAACTCCATCTGCTTAAAACCTTTTCATGAAAATTACAACCCTTTAGTGAGTTGGTATAACCTACGGACCATAGATGGCGCTATGTGCGTGCATTATAATGCTGTTTAAAGTCTTATTTGAAAAGTAATAGGTATATAATTTTTTTAACTTTTTTGTAGAGTTATTTGGATAAAGATAATAATAAAATAGGCTTTATTGCATATTTAATAAGTGATATGGCAATTTTTATCTTTGCACATGCGCAAAAAGAATTTGTCTCATATTTCTTTCCCGTTGACTCTAAAGAGAACCCCATTGCACATACTGGATTTCAATTTTTTCAATTTACTTGCGCAAAAAGAATTTTTGATAAACTAATCAAAATTCTAAATGTAACCATATATTGAATACAATTAATATTTTTTGATAGAGTCAAAAGTTAAAAAAGGGGTAAAAACATCGATCGAAATTCAAATCCTGAATCGCGCAAGTGAAGTGTTCTGACTAGGCAGCATCTATACAAGTTCCGATGTAGTAATGTCGGGAGGGTCCGTAGCTATTGCGGGAACCGGTGGTGGCGAGGAGCCGGCCTAATTCCTCTCCGTCATAATGAGTTGATTATACTTCTCACAATGATACCTTCTTACGGAAGAATATTAAGCAGTTGAAAGCATAACGAGTGCTCTGGCGCTCAACTCCACGCTAGTAGCTAATTTGACCTTCCTTTTGTTTTTATTTTAATTTACAAACTCGCCAATCATATTCACAAATTTACTCATGACATAATGCGATTTTCAATGTTTTTATCCAGACAAATAGTTTTATTACCGACTTATTTTTTTTTATTAAACTAGAAAAACCTTATTATTATTATTTATACTACATGGAGATGGAACAAGCTTATGGCCCACCTGATGTCAAGTGGTAGCCATCGCCTATAACAGAGAATTGCCTCGCAGGTCACGCATGTTAGCAATGTGCTCTACGATACACTGCCCTGCTTCCATCTACTTGAGGCATACTAGTGTAATGCCAGTAACCATACCCTTCAAACCGAAACATAGCAATGCTGCTTGGTGGCAGAAATAGGTATGGTGGAAATAGGTAGTTCCCCGGGTGAGCCCTTTCACAAGAAACTCTACTACACTTATTAGCATTTAGAGACTGAAAAAATACAAGTACAAATGTATTTATTTGTGTCCATTTTACATTCTGTGAATACAGCAGTTATACTCGTACTTATACCAAATACAATACTACAAAATAGGTCGTCACTCAGCGGTGTGCCACTGTAACATATAGCTACTGTAGCGCTGGTATTATGTGACGCCTTTAGTGCGTGTGCATCAGAAAATAGAAACACGCGTTTACATTATTATTTAACATATAAAAGTTCACGAGATTCACAAAATATAAAACTTAAATAAAATATTACTACACAATAACTATTAAATATTTCACATAACTTAGCAAGACAATTTATGAGATCAAAAATATCAGTAAAATAAACAACAAATTTCTGCAATCGATTAAATAAATATGATATTAAATATATAACAATTTTGAGGATTTATCTAACATACAGAACAAAAGTAACCTTTGCAACTAAATCAAACTAAATGTAGGCCCAGAACGACTACCTACTGATGGAGTAATTTGCGAAAGCAACAGAAGTTTCTTAAGTGAAATTTTAAGAGTGAACCGATTTTGCGTTTCGAACTCGTGGGGGTAGATTATTCCAGGATTTCGTGGCAGCATATCGGAAGCTACCACGAAAAGCAGAAAAAAACATAAATCACTGCCATCTTTTGAAACCCCGATGAACAAAATGATGACATTAAGAGACTAACAGTTTTGCATAAGATTCCAAACAATCAACCCTCGTACACTCCACCCTTGGGATGATAAGTTTCAACAATTGAGCACAAGATGACGCTATGTGTGTTTTGTGGCATATATTCAACAACGATACGAGATATTTATTTGCATAAACAAGTAATGTAAATTAATATTTTAGTAAGCAAATCTAATATTATAAACTTTATCTGAATATTTTTCTACAAGTTTATGAAATATTTATAAAATCAAGTGAACGTATTGAAAATAATGGGTCTAAAAGGTGGTAACAAAATAAATCATAATAAATATGATATGATTACGATCGATATCTTCACTTAAAAAACCAAAAAGAAGGTCAGATCAGCTACTTGCGTGTTTGAGTGAGACCGAAGTCTCATTGTTTTATCAGTTTGTTTTGTTCATTATGTGTAATCTCCCATCTTTCAACTTGTTGCGTTATTAACTCAACTTAGCGGGTATTTAGGCCGGCTACCCGCCACCACCGGTTCCCGCAGTAGCTACGGACCCTCCAACATACTCTATTAGCAACTTGTATACGTGCTAACTGCCCAAAACACTTCGTTTGCGCGATTCAGGATTTGAATTTCAAACTATCCTTTTGGCTATTCATAATCAAAATTGAATCAAAAACTTTTTACTAACCCATTTCAAATAATGTAAACTTAATGTCAGATGAATCAATTTCTAAAATAAACGTATATTTTGTTTGTTACATAAAACACAAAATAATCATACATAATGGTGGTCGCTGTAGTGTGAATGAGAAAGCAATATGAGACAGCATATCGAGTTCCCGCACTTTTTGTTATCCACAAATTTTAAATTAGAGGGTGCCAATACTATTATATACTATATTTGAAAGTATGCCTATATTTACAAAATGGTTCATTAATGTATAAATAAAGTATATAACGATGTATTTTCCACATGATATTTGGATTTTTATTTCTGTACACGCACACAACCGCCATCTTGTGCTTAGTGGTTGAACTCTTGACCCGAGGGTGAGTAAATAAGGGTTGGAAGTTTGGAACCTACGGTTATTTATTCATATATGTTTAGTACATTAAAGTTTCGATAGATGGTGCTAAGCTAAAATATCTGTTATCCGATACCATAGTCTTCTTATAATGTAACTTGACTGTTTATATATGACTGGCTAACCCGCCCGCGGCTGAGGCGCGTGGTTGGTCAATTGAAACATTACCCTCCTTCTGCGCAGTCGGATAAAACTTGCCTATGTCCCAATCCCGGTATCTATATAACCTATATAACTTCATAATTTTAATACTTTACTTTATCGCCCCCCCCCCCCCCCCCCACCCCTTAGGGATGATTTTGCATAAAAGTTGAACCACGTATTTCTTTATTTCTTACCAAAAGCCTAAATATGAATTTACAGATCCCTAACTCAAGAAATTATGGATTGCCCATACAAATTTTCAACCCCTATTTCATCTCTTTCAAGATTCATTTTGAGGCAATGATAGCCTATGTCCTTCTCGAGGATATAATCTATCTCCTTGCCAAATTTCATTAGGATCCGTTCAGCCGTTTAGTCGTGAAAAGGTAACAAACTATCAAACAGAGTTAATTTCGTATTTATAATATTATTTATGGATTTACCCATTAATTTAACCTTTCAGTGCTTTTTATTAAATTTTAATGTCTTATCCAAACTGTGAAGGTTGCCGTACATAGTTTATTTATTACTGGATGCATGTACTAGACAAGATGTTAGTCGTAATTTCTAATATGGGCAGTCAGGGCTAATAGTAATTACCGTCGAAAAATTAGCAAATTCAAAATTGTTATAAACTCTCAAAAAGCTATTTGTGTTTTGTTATAAAAAAAAGGATTGTGTGGTTTTATGAAACTACGGTAAAAGTGAAACTTTGTTTCACATTATAGACATTTAACTAAAAATTTTCGTTGGCACAAATGAGTAATAGTCACGCTACGGTAATACGCGGTCAGCTGATGCGAACTATAGGCGCCGCCATATTGGCCTCGGCTGCTCTGACGAGCGCCTTTCACTTTATCCCTACACCGCGGCCGACCGTCATGCGACATGCAACACACATACGAAAAAGTTTGAGACGATGTAATAAAAGTTGCACATTAATAACAAAAAGAAGGTCAAATTAGCTACTAGCGTGGGAATGAGCGCCATAGCACTCGTAGGTAATTATTGTGAGAAGTATCGCAATCAACTCATTATGACGGAGAGAATTAGGCCGGCTCCTCGCCACCACCGGTTCCCGCAGTAGCTACGGACCCTCCCAACATTAATACATCGGAACTTGTATGTATGCTGCCTTGACAGAACACTTCACTTGCGCGATTCACGATTTGAATTTCGATTACCATTTTTACTTGTTTACGTCTGTAGTTTGGATCTGGAACTTGTAAATCCCAATTAGCAATGCACAATTTTTTTATGAGTTACGCATTTCTACCAATTGGCAATTATTGGTCAAGTTTTTTGAAAAAATCTTATTTGAGCTTGTGTTATGAGTTTCCGTGTAGCGCAAGTGAGAGGGATGAATGAAACAGCTAATTTGTTTCCCGCGGTTTGGTGGCCCTTGATTTCAGTATGCACATGCGCACTAGAATCAAGGGTTACCATGTGTAAAATAAAGGGTATCCTGTCATTTTACCGACATTTAATTTATAAATTTTCGCGTTTCAGTAATAAAATGTATGCCACATTTTCTAACATTTATCTATAGCATACCTACAGCCAGATCATTTAGAATATAAGTGTCGATACGGGTGCCAAGAATACGACCCCTCGTTTCTCGGCGACTGACCCACCTTTACACAAACATTGTCAATAAGTTTCTCAAAACGGTACGTTTTTTAAGGGATCTTTCAATGTCACTACATTTAAACAAGTTTTGCAAGCAGCAACTCCATCTACTTCACACCTTTTACAGGACTGCAAAGAAGTGGGGCTATATTTTTATGTTAATTACATTCCTTTGGTGATAATCATAATCATTTATTGCCAGAATATAGGTTATACAGAAAGATGTAACATTTAATTTCAATTCGTTTCACTATACCCTACCCCACTCAGGGGCGTGCAATAAGCTTGTAAAGCTTTCATATTTGTTTTCTTATAAAGATATTGTTAGTAACATTACACTATTTATGTCAAACATTTAGTATTCAATTATAATTATTCTCTGTCAAATTAATCATGTCATTATTAATTATTATTATTTTTCCTCTAATGTATCTTATCTAAAAGCCATAATTTTAATTTGTGCCTAAATTTAAAGAGTGGCAGCTCTTGAATGCTCTTTGGTAAATTATGAAATATTTTTACAGCCTTATTTTACATTCTTAATTATTTTACATTCTTTTTATAAATATCAAGTTTACAATGTGGTAGATAAAGTCTATTATGATGCCTTGAATGCCTTTGCATTTTGTCAGAGTGTTTTAGAAATCGTTCCGTATTTTCTTTAACTAAGTTACATATACCATTTATGTATATACATACAGGCAATAGGCATGATTGTATGTTCCTTAAAAATAGGACGACAGCTTTCAGTAAACCAGGCTCCGCATAATGCGCGAACAAATTTTTTGTGCTATAAAAGCTTTATTAATGTCTGTCGAGTTTCCCCATAGAATAAGACCATAAGAGAGAATGGAGGAAACAGCCATGATAGGCACTTAGCGCAGCTTGTTTTGATACATTCAATCTTAGTTTTCTGAGTGCAAATACAAACCGATACAAAATACAACCTCATTTAGTTCCACCTATAGAACAAAGATGACGCTATGTATGCATACACTCAATTATATTCAAGTTCTTAATAATAAGTTGATAAATACGTATTTCATTAAAATATATAAAACAAATTGTTTTGCTATCGACCATCAAATCTAAGTTTATATACATTTATTAGTTAAAATAGCACCCCTAACTCTTGGACATGCGCAGAAAAAAATGCGGGAATCGAAATTGCTTTCTCATATTTCTTACCCGTTCACTCTGCAGGGAATCCCATGCCCAAGCTGGATATTTTCTACTTTGAAAAACATACCAAATAGCAGTTTTTGACAAACAGAGGGAAAATACATGAATTTTACAGTTCCTTTAAAAGTCTTATTAAGATTTTATTAGCATTACTAGTTAGGAAAATAGTCTAAACAACGATCGAAAATCAAATCCTGAATCGCGCAAGCTTAGTATTTCGGCCAGGTAGCATATAAACAGGGTCTGATGAAATAATGCCGGGAGGGTCCGTAGCTACTGCGGGAACCGGTGGTAGCGGGTAGCCGGTCTAAATACCCGCCATGATAAAATTGTGGCCCACACCACTATGTATAGATTTAATGATAAAGCGAATAAAGTCAACCCAGAGGCTTCAGCCTCAACTCCACGATAGTAGCTAATTCGACCTTCCTTTTGTTGTTTCTATTTTATTCCTTTTTTTCTTATTTGTAAAACCATTTTTTTTAAATATACTTAATATTATAAATGAGCAGGGTTTATTTGGTTGTTACGATTTCATGTTGTAACAGCATAACCTATTCTGATTATAATTGGTATATTGATAGATTGAGACAGTTTAGGGTACTTTTTATTGTCAAACCACGCGTGTGAACTCGCGGGAATAAGCTAATGTTAAATACAATTTTACACCGTTTTCTTAAAAAAGTTACTGGGATAGAATTAAGAATTAACAAGTTTTAAAATGTGACTTGTAATCTCTGCAATTTGTATCGTCAAAAAAACGTTTATTTAACAGTGTACAGTGCAGACGACAATACATGTTTTTTCTATTTGACATACCAAATCAGTTAAAGACTTAAAATGAGTTTAGCTTGAATTGATGGCGTTTAGTTTCAACGGTGAATTTGGCTCTAAATGTTCGTAAATCACACTAATATTATAAACGAAAGTTTGCATGTTCGTTTTCTTGTTTGTTACTCAATCACGTCGTAACGACTGAACCGATTTCGATGATATTTGGTACGTACGTAGATTATAGCCTGGATTAATACATAGGCTACTTTTTATTGACAAACCACACGTGCGAAGCCGCGGGCGGAAGCTAGTTGTTAATATTCAACTTGAATTACCTATTTTTGGTAGCGGATTTCATAGGAAACATGATATCAAAAGCTTACAAAACACCTGGAAATTAGGTTCAAGTTTTTTCAGAACCATTAACCCTTACAACATGTTTACGAAGCGGGGCAAAGAAGTATATCTCGGTACCGCTAGATGGCATTAGGCATGTATTAAACTAGCTACCTGATGTTAAGTAGTAATAATCGCATATAACAAAGTTATGCCTCGTAGGTCACGGTCATTAGTTTACAGAGTTAGTTATTGTAAATTTTTAATTTTCACTAGCATTATTTACCATTTTTAATTTGAACATGGTATATTTTACAAAAAAACCTTTTTTAATAATAAGGGGTTATTTTGTGACAGCAAAAGTATTTCCTAATCACATTTCCCATATAAATAATGCGATGGGGTCATCACAAAAGAAATAGCTCGTCATACTTTTACACACACACAGAGTGCTTCGGAATATGTAAAATTAACCCGAAATGGGTAATTGTCCTTACTTTTTTTGGGGATGCCTCACTGATAGTAAGTTATGGTGTGGTGGAGATGGAGCACGTTTGCATAAAAAGAACCTGTTCACTCTAGGCCGCTCAATTACGGGTACAATGTTTCTTCATTTCTTCATAATCTGATTTTTGTTTTTGAAAGAAATAAAATACATTTATTTGAACCCATACACAAAATTATAACACATTAACATACATAATATAATAATTAACTAGTGGTTCGCCCCGAACTGAGATCTCACGAGTCTCACAAAACAAAAAAAAAATATTCGGCTCGCGCAACGATGCCTAAACGTATTTAGTGGCTAAAAATGATTTCAGAAGTTATCAAATCATACAAATACGTACAATTTAAACATTTTTAGTCGCTAAATACGTTTAGGGATCGTTGTGCGAGCCGGCCTTAATCTGTGACTAATAAAATAGTGCCACGAAATGAATAACCAAAGAACTTGACCTACAGTTTCATTCAAATTACAGGTAACGGGAGTTCATATTATGTGGTTGCTCTTTTTTTGGGGTACAAATTGCAGTTATTCAGGTCAGACTTTTGCCTATATTTGTGTCACTTAAGCTACTCGCATACCAAATTACAGCACTGTGCGGTCAATACCCTGTGAATTTTGTCAAAGTTCAGTTTTTCTTATGGCTCAAAAACTACAAAAACTTTACTAAAAATAAAAACGGAATCTAAATAAAAAAAATAATAAATAAAAGAACAATGCTGGTCTTTTCTCAAAAAAAAATTGTACTATGGGAATATCTGATGAATACTCATATACTTTTTGTAAATACTCAATATAATCTATACTAATTATATAAAGAGGAAAGATTTGTATTTTTTTATGTTTGTAACGAATAAACTCAAAATCTACTGGTCCGATTTCAAAATTTTTTTCACCACTATTATGCTACATTATTACTGAGACAAATTACTTTTTACCTAACTGCGTAGAAGGAGGGTAATATTTTTATTGATTACGCGTGCGAAGCTGCGGATTGGTCAGCTAGTTATAAAAAGAACCACTCAGGCCTGGAACAAATATATGTAGATTATGTAAACATTTGTTCTGCGATGGGAATCAACCTGCAACCTAGTGCATCTCAGCTGGCTATTCGCCCACTGCACCACGGAGTTCTTCTAAACCAGTGCACTACCCTAATGAACCCCAATGAACCATTAGGGTAAAAATTAGCTGTCGTGATATTAACTTGGTTTATACAGTCTAAAATCATTATATCTTGTCAGGTTTTGATAATTCTTAATGTGGATACAAAGTCTGAAAAACAGCTGATTTAAATGCGTAGTAAAGACTCCTTAATTTAACTGTTAAACTATCATGGTTATGAACAATATTTGTACTAAATGGGATATTTACCATGATTTGTGAGTTTTTGAGTATTTTATATTCAGTGAGTTTATGTGAGTATATTTCGACGAAGTTGTATGCGCCATGATTAAGGGATTAGTTTACTCGTTTTTAGTAGGTACAAATAGACTCTATAATTTATTAATATTTTTTATATTATAGGTACTTATTTTTTTTTAATTTATTTAAAGATACACCAACAGTACACATATTTTATCACTCTATAGTTAATCACTATATACTTTACCAGATTTATGACGATAGTCATAAGCACATTTCTGATACATGCACCAATTACAGGTGTATACAACATTCGCCAGCGACGGTCAAAATATAATTGAATTTTTACATAACTAATAAACTAATCTTATTACTAACTAATAAGTGTTCCGATGTTGTTTCGGAACACGAGTGTTTTATTGCATAGTGAAATATTATAGAGATTCTGGAAGAGATGGCAGAACGCTTATGTACTTATGTACATGCTTATTGTACATTCATCAACATTTGCCATCATATTTTTCTCTCTAGCCCCAAAAATAACTCGTCTTTGTACATATCCTTTATTTCTGTCATTAGTTTTATATATTCTTGAGTAAAATAATGATTAAATCATATTTAAAGTAAAATCTGCTCCGTTCGGGTTGCACACATGTTTTTAGGCACCCTGTAGGTATGAATGAGGTCACATGTGTCATGGGAAATGGACTGGCTTTGTTTAGTCCGACCCAAATGGGTATTTTGAAAAGGTTGCTATGATACAATAAGGCTCTTATTCTAAAACTACGCTCAAGGCTCAAGTGTAGGGTTTTCGACAATTCTATATTAAACTAGCTGAATACCCGCGACTTTGTCATACACAGATATAATTCTGTGGCTTATTCTAATACCAGCTTCCGCCAGCGGATTCGCACGCATTGTTTGTTACCAAAAAGTAGCTTATGTTTGAATCCAGGCCATAATCTATCAACACACTAAATGTCATCGACATCGGCTCAGCCGTAACGACGTGATTGAGTAACAAACAAACAAACAAACATCCAACCTTTCACATTTATAATATTAGAGTGAAGGTAGATATAAAAATGTCGAATGACATTATGAGGATGTGCATGTCGAATATATTTTCTAAAGGTATCGATCTGTCATACTATTATAAATAAGTAAAATTTGTTTGTACGTTTGGATGTAATCTCTGAAACTACTGAAACGATTTTGTGAATTCTTTCACTGATAGAAGATCTCTCGAGTCCTATAGGCTATATTTTATATTGATAAAAATCCGTCCAAAGCCGAGTCTCACGGTTGTATTGTATCTTTGCCAATGGATATTCTTATTCTGATTTGAATTGTTTTTTGTATTTAATAATAATTATTATTAAATAAATACATGGTCGTTTCGGCTTAACTCATAACTCCTAGGCACTGTGATAAAAATATATGTACGAATTTATATAACTGAGAATGTGTAAGAACCGAAGAAGTAATTACGCGTTCTGATACCATGAGTGCTGTGTGTCGGAATCGAGTTACGATTGGAATGAAAGCGGTGGTAGTATATTAGTGAATTCATTCCTAGCAATATACTGAGAAAGAGGGTAGTTATACTCATATCTGCCAATAACCATTCACTCGTAAATACTTCAGTTTACCCGTGATCATGGCGCATGCAACTGCGTCGAAATATCGGGATACTCAAAAACTCACAAATCATGGTAACTATCCCGTTTTAAATACAAATACGAATTTATAATTGCTAAAGAAGGCTTCTTAAGTTTTGAGGAAGAAAAGAGAAAATCTGAATCCGTTAATTAAAACGGAATTTTGACGCAAATGAAGTACTTTTTAAGACGTATAAAAACTTTCTTTTTAATTACGAAAAGGTTTGAAAAGCCCGAAACGAGACTTGAAAAGTGTAATTTGGGTAATTTTTATAACAATCTTTTTGAGGAATCGCCCTAATTGGACCAATAGTGACCACAAGGGGTCTGATTGTACTTCCGGTCCCTTGATCGTCATCCGGTCTGAAAGGGCTTTGCTAACAAGATGTTCGTATCAATTGTAATATTAACTCTATCCAACCATGCTAGATTTGCACAACGGTAGGATCAACGAAGTAGTTATTTGATATCCAATTCGCACATGATGGAAATCTAAATTCAATGGTCAAAACCCAAAATCATCCATTCCAATTAGTGGTTCGATTCCTGTACAATCAGTTTACATTCACTAGATAATTGAACAGTTGATACTAAGCATGTTTATCGAATTAGTTACGTCTTATTACTGTCGGCAAATCAATAAAATGAAACACTTTCATCCATAAATATGTGAGTATTCATCATTTTCATTTATTTGAAATGTCATTAAAAAGTGTATTTTTGAGTAGCTATGTATTTTATGAATGAGTGTGTAATTTTATTAATAATGTTTCATTCATTTTTAACAAGTATTTTACTAAAATTACAAGTAAAGATATCCCACAAGGGGTACACATAACTCTTGCACCAAACATCTGTCCATCTAGTGTTGGCCGTCCTACTCTGCGCTTTCCAGTACGCGGTCAGCATTTGAGAACTTGTCCGCCCCAACGATCGTCAGTTCTTTTCAAGTGGTAGTCAATGGCAAGTCCATTAAGTTTGACAGGTAACAATGTTTGATAAAATAAATAATGCTGGACCTTTTCACACATCAACTTAAAACTTCTGTCCATACGGCAGAGTTTTATGGTCGATCCTTCACCGTAACAGCCATACGATTGTGGAACGATTTGCCCTTCTCTATAAGAACATCCAAGTCAAATGGTAATTTTAAAACAAAAGTACACACCTGTTCATTCATTCATTCATTCACATTCTTTCATTCATTCATTCATACCTGTCCCTGTGTTGAAATTGTAACTGCTTGTTAATTCATCATTATCATTTTTATGTTTGCTAATTTTATTTCAATAAAATTTGTGTTATTATTATTATTATTAACAGGAAACAATGATTGATAAAATAAACGACCTGGACCTGTAGCCAAATGTCATTCGCCACGAATCTATTCGACTTCTACATACATTTGTTGTCGCTGAATGACGTAATATTTCTATAGCATGTGTCAAATCCCATACATTTTCGGACGTATCGACTAGCATCATCGCTAATCGACTGTAACTTGGCTAAGCCCGCAGAGGGCTCTTATATAAATATATATTCTATATTATATACATTCTTTTTATAAATATCAAGTTTACAATGTGGTAGATAAAGTCTATTATGATGCCTTGTATGCCTTTGCATTTTGTCAGAGTGTTTTAGAAATCGTTCTGAATTTTCTTTAACTAAGTTACATATAGGCAATAGGCATGATTTTATGTTCCTTAAAAATAGGACGACAGCTTTCAGTAAACCAGGCTCCACGTAATGCGCGAACACATTTTTTTTGTGCTATAAAAGCTTTATTAATGTCTGTCGAGTTTCCCCAAAGAATAAGACTATAAGAGAGAATGGAGGAAACATAGCCATGATAGGCACTTAGCGCAGCTTGTTTTGATACATTCAATCGTAGTTTTCTGAGTGCAAATACAAACCGATCCAATTTATTACATACAGAGTCAATGTGAGCCTTCCAGTTGCAGTTCTTGTTAACTATTAATCCTAAGAATTTTGTTGTACTTACTTCTTGTATTATTTCATTTTTAAAATTAATATTTAATGTCAAGTGCTTTGAATTATAATAATATGTTTGAAATTGTATTAATTGAGTATTTGAGTACTTGCTCTCATATTGTTTGTTAATTTAAGTGTGATGTACAATAGAGCGTTATCTATATACATACATTTTTTGTAATTTATAGAAAACACCCAGACCCAAGAAAAATATTTGCAAACATTTGTCCCGCACCGGGAATCGAATCCTCAAGAAGAGGCGGTCGTGGTCGACGTTCGTTAGTGAGTTTAGGTGCGAGGTGATGCCTTACTAAGAATGGTTATTACGCAGAATATACAGGAGGAAAGATGCAACTGCAGAAAGTAAATATCCATCAATCTGTGAACAAGCGTCGGCAACTTTATATGACTTGCGACAGTTTCAGTCGGCAGTTGCAGTTGGCAGCATAGCTCGGGATAGTGCCGCGGTGACCTTTGGGATATACAATGTAGATTCATAAAAAGTCTATAAATAGCAAGTTACATACAATTTTATCGTAAAATGTATCGCAAAACCTTGCTAAGTTTCCATCGGTGGTTAGCGACACTCCACCAGTTATAGCCCCTTCACACTAGCGTTTGTCCAGCGTAGGCGTTCGATGAACGTATGTGCAGAGCAGACGCCGCGACAACGCCACGCACTAGCGTCGCGGCTATGCAACGCATGCGCTGCGTTAATGCGGTGTCATCTACAATCCTGCTCTCCTGTTGTTTTTTAAATTAAATATAACTATTCACCTTACAGTAATAACCAATCTTTCTTCAGCCGATACACAAGGCCTCAAATGTGTATCCTGATATTGTACATCACATTGTATTTTTTGCAACAATTCATTAAATCTAGGTTTCGCCATTCGAAAGGATGAATACAAATATTTTGAATATTTGTTTAAGTGTTTACAATAAAGCACAAAATAATCACTTTCACTTGATCGCACACTCCATAATGGATTCTCCCATATCCTTTTATTTTTATTTTCTCGTTTATTTATCGAATCAACAACGAAATTGTGTGACTTCTGCGCCGCGCTAGCGCAGCGTTTAATTAACTGCAGAGGAAACGACACAACGACGCGTGTCGCGGCGTCTGCGCTGCTGAGTGTGAAGTGGCCCTTAGGCATTATTTAAGTAGGTAAGTACACGGCTCATTTTACTTCGGGTTTATCGGTAACTTAGTATTTTAAGGCACCTATTTACAAGACGTGAGGTTATTGGCTACATAACCAGTAGGTTGCTAAAATGACAAAAATAAGCTCATGAAGTCGCTTTCTTTATTTGCGGAAGTCTTCAAATAAAAAGCGTATTTTATGAGTTTGACCTCTACATGAACCCTTGTAGTAACCTTTTAAAATATCCACTTCTTGAGCCGCTATCTAAGGGAAAGGAACATAATAAAGATAAAGGCAATTTATTTCCAAAATGGATGAGTACAATTTGACTTTGTAATTTATATACTATTTTATCGACAAGTCGCCCTTAGAGCTGGTACACTATGTACCTTTTTTACATACAATAAATGCCATTTGACTCATTACTCCACATTTTATCGATATTCGTTTTAAGTTTTTATAAATTTTAAAAAGAATTATTGCTTGTAGACACAAAGATAGATACTTAACGTTCCTAAATGTGAAGCGTTTTATGATAACAGGTATTGTATAAGTGTTTGTTTGTTTATTTAATTATTTATTACACAAACAGAAAAATGTACAAATGAAGGACTACATGCTAAAAGCATTTTCTACCAGTCAATAGTTACAGATGTGGGTTCACAGAAGTGTTTACGTATGTAGGTTTGCAAAATTAATTTCAGAGGAGTCCACAATAATGTAATTAGCTTAACTCTTAATCCTAAATGTTCCTATTTTGGAACATTTATTTTGTATGTTATCCGGATAGGATATCCGGTGAAATGGATACTTCCGTAAAATGGCTTTCTGGATTTCCGAGACCTCCGTGGAATTATTTATTTTTTTATTGAAGCTTTGGTTCAGAAAATCAAAGACGGGTATACGGTAATACAACGTGTTTTGTTAGGTACGACATTAAATGAAAACAAGGGTAGGGCAAATGGCTAGTATCGTAGCAAAATAGGTTTTTTCAAATTCGATACAATATAATATTTTATATATTGAACTAACTTAGTATCAAAAATTAAAATATCAATAATACATATATATATATATAGTATGAAACAGGTAAACAAACCATATTCATTAATCATGTAAGTAGGGACCTGTTAAACTGACTAAGCGGCATCGTCGCTTAGGCACCGCCGATTTAATGTTTAAAAATGTTAAAAATTGTTTATTAGAAATGTATCGATTAACGGATAGATATTCAAGCTACAGATGTTAAACCCACCTCTAAAATCTGTGAATACTATCCGGATGCGTGTTTAATATTAATATCGTAGATAACATATCAGGTTGTATTTATAATTTAGCCGTTACTGTCCCACTGCAGGACAAAATCCTCCCATCCGTTCTTCCACTCTTCGCGATTTGATGCTATGGCAAATCAAGTACTTTATTGTTTTATACGATCTGGTGATGGGACAAACATATGGTCCACCTGATGTTAAGTGGTAACTAGAGGATAGATTTTATTTTTACTAATGAAGTCTTGTTATAAGGTTACTCACCACTCATGAACATTTCGCTTGTGGAATGGTTTGTCTGCCGAGGTTTCCCCAGGGTTCTTCAAAAAGGCCGTTCTAATAATTTGAAAGGGTCGGTAACGCGCGATTCATACCTTTGGTGTTACAAACGTCAATAGGCTACGATAATCACTTACCATCAGGTGGGCCGTATCCTTGTTTGCTATATTAGTAATATAAAAAAAAACTTACAACTTCAGGGTAGTGCCTAGCTGATGTTCTAGAAACAAAAGCACTTTTGTACTGATTATCTGTCAGGCTATACAATCCTGTACTACCGCTTGCCATGAAAAGTTTGTCCTCTCAGATTAAATGAAGGTATTTTACGACTCAAAGTATGATACGAAACTCAAATCTCGTTTACTTTGTTGCACGGTAGTAAAATACACGGTGCGTAGCGGCAAAAACAATATTCTGCCCATGCTACGTGGGCAGAATGCTTAGCTAATTTTTTTTTAATCAAAGTAAATTACTTTAATGTTGAATTGGACCATCATGCGACCAATGTCGCGTGAAATTTTTGGCCAACACAGCACTGAAGACTATAGTTACTAAGCTAGAAACTATAGTCTTGTTTTTTATCATATTGTTATCTTTGCTAATGTTAATGTCTGTCCCGTGTGTGTTAATTATGTTATTGAAGTGAAAAGTTCTTCAGCATCGTTGTGATTTGAAAGTCGATGAAACAAAAAAGCGACCGTAAAAAGAGACAGACACATAAGTTCATAAGATTTAACGTGGGAGAAAATGAGATAGGAAGCATTATACAGTGTTTCTTATTTTCGTGGTCCTCTTTGTGCTTTGCTTCGTACTCCCTCCACTCGTGTTAATAATTATCTAACTTTGCATCACAATGATCATTACTAAAACCTACAATTATCATCTTTCCGAAATTTTACATTCGTCTCATTATCTTGAAACCAACATTTTTGAAGGTTTCACTTCTACCACGTGTGCACAGATGCTTTTTTTTCTTCATCTTTCTTTATAAATGCTCCTATAGAGATATATTCGCAGGCCGTTGTTTAGCGATAAAATACTCTCGCACGGGCCACTGTGCTGAGAATTAAAGTAGATATGTGTATTTGTTATGTCATGCCGGCAAGGGCGCTAACAATTTGAAGTTTTGGTTTGGCATTGTGCATTGAATTATTGTCACACGACAATAATTAGTAGCCTAAGTATATCGTAATTGGTCAGGCACCACAACCATACATAAATGTATTGGCGGGATCGGTAAATCTATCTTATCTATACAGGGTGTTTGGTTATATACCGACGATATTCAAGTGACAGTTTCCCAAAACAAAACAAGACTTCTCGAAAAAAAAGTACTAGTTATACCTAATTTAAAAAAAATCCACTTAATTTTGATATACAAAAGTCGATATAAAACTTACTGCCTACATCCAAAAATAATGGCCGATTTGATATCTCTTTCGGAAATGGCTGCCGATTTTGGGTTAGAAAGGGACAACAAGAGATATCTCGAGACGTCACCAATACAGTATCTGTGGTTAGATGGCAAGCATTACGCAATAGCACAACATACGTTTATTTAAGTTTTTGTTTTTACATGCCAATGTAAATTTCACATTTCTATGGTAAACATTTCACAATTTATTTATTATGCTCATCAGAATAACACATTTCATTTTTGTGCGTATATTTTCAAAACCCTATATACCTATTTTATCGATAAATAGAAAGCCAGAGTTACTTTTGCACATATGCGGCGAAAGGCATGGTCGACTTGGGCCACTGCCTACGGCCTCGCGGTCCGAGGGACCTCGCGCCTCGGAGGTTTATGCATTACCAAGCTGTGAAGATGACGAAAAAGTTTTACTCGTCATAAAACGTTAAATATTATTCTTAACATATCAAATTTATTTTTATTTAGTCCAGCAACATCTGCTGGCGTTGCGTTGGCGTTGCTATTACAAGGTAACGGGGGTTCATGTAAATTGGTTACTGTTTTTAGGGGTAGAAATTACAGTTATTCTGGATTTCAGACTTTTTCTTTATATGTGTAACTAAAGCTACACGAATACCAAATTTCAGCACTATAGGGTCCGTGGTGTTACCTGTGAATTTTGTCAAAGTTCTGTTTTTAATATGGCTAATAACTAAAAAACTACAAAGATTAAACTAAACATAAAAAAGGAGTCGAAATGTATTCATGAAAACCTTTTATTAAAAGTCCCATTTGATGACCATTCTTATTTTTTTTACCCCTCTTGAATCAAAATATCTCAACAACCACCGCACATTTTTAGCTCATTTACTCACCTTATTTACTACCAGGATTGTGCCATCACTACCTAGCTATTATCAAATTTCACCATGATCGGATAAACGCTTCGAAAGTTATCCTCGGACAAACAAACATAGGTACATACAATAGACATACATATGTACATACAACGCAGATTTGCCCAAGTTGATTAGGAGATCTCGCTTCGCTAGATCAAAAGTGTCACATAAGATAAAATTATTCAAGGGATTTTATCACTAAAAAATTATTTTATATTATAATAGGCTATATCTATTAATATTTGTTTCAAGTTTCTCTTAAACACATTGAGACTGGACCATCCAGTACAGACTCAGGCAGGTGGTTTGCCTCGGCAAGTTTCATATCACTATGCAGATTTACCGTGGGTGGACTATACGCGATGCTGAATAAAACACGCAATTTATTTTTATTATTTACCTACATGATATCAGGTAACACTGGTTATAAAACAAAATGCGGTTCTCTTTCTTACGGTTCTTATAACCGTATATAGTCCATCCACGCTAAGTCTGCATATCAGTAGATAGATAAACTTTTTATACATAATACCTACCAATTACAGAACAAATACAAAGAGTTAATTATCTAAAAACAATAGAAAGTGTGGTGTCATCATTTTTATCAGAAATCAACATATAAGTAAATATATTTGTTCATTTTAAATTCTACTTTTCTTAAAGTTTCGCTGAATTAGCGTGGACCGAACAAAGTTGCTGATATTCAGAGAGAATCAATATTTTGCAACATGTGCATACTTGTACAGCCATAGAATCCAATCGAGTCGAAATATGGTATCCAATTCCAGTAAAATAAATAATACTAAAGCAAAAATGAGCCAATCATGTAATTAATGAAACTCGAACTTGAACTCTTAAGCAGTCTACACACCAAAGCCGCCAACCCGCCGACATAGCCCGGCGGAATGTATAGAATAGAATATATGTATTTATTTGACACAAAAAACACAGAACGGATCACAAACAAAATCGGTTGACAGACAGGAAAAAATAAAATAGAATGAGATATATATATATATTAGATCTACAGTTAGAACACAAAGGTATCTACCCAGCCAGTAGGTACGTGTTTTAACTAGTCCAGCTCCGTGGCGCGCGTGTCCAAAAAGGTCGACGCACGTCACCGGGTAGCACAAGCGGGAGCAAGTCATCTTAATTATTTATTCGCATGAATGTATTTACAATAATTCGTATATCAATTATAAAAATAAGATAAATTTACATTCCACCTCATCGAGGCGTGCGAAATTCTATGATAAAAAATAATAACATTAAAAATGTCAAACTGTCTAAGATATAATTGAATACAAATATAGTAGGTATATATACAAATATAATATAATGGTAATACTTGATTTCAAAGATATCAAATTCATACAAAATAAAATAATAATAATGTCAAAATTACAACTTAAATATTAAAAATGACAAATTCTCTAAGATAAAATTAAACACATATATAAACAATGATAGTACTTAATTTAAAAAATGCCAAAGTCATACAAAATATAATAATAATGTCAAAATTACAACTTAAATCTTTATAATTTAAATATTCATTCATGCCATAAAAACATTTATCCAATAACCAAATCTTATATCTTCTTTTAAATAATAGAATAGGCAAGTCCTTGAAATCATTTGGCAATTTGATGAAGATGGTAATGGAATTATAATAGGCATTCCGCTTAACAAGTTCAAGCCGGCACGGTGGCACATAGAGTCTATGCCTGTGACTCGTGTTTCTGGGTAAGAACTTCAGAATGCTTTCAGATATTGCCTGACAAACACACACCTCTGAGTACATGCACGGTAATGATAGAATATAACACCTGAAATCACCGGGCTGTGTCGGCGTGTCGGCGGCTTTGGTGTGTAGTCTACTTTAACCATCTCACTCGCGTTCACGCAAAAATATTTTGTGAGTACATGATCGCGTTCGTCTTATTCTTCAGACCTCGTGGCGCAGTGATCGAATAACCGGCTGAAACTCTGATGGTTTCGGGTTCAATTCTCACTGCGGGAGTTGATCTGTTATCTGGGATTTTTTTTATATTCTTATCATAAGTAATATTATGTACTATGTATCTACAAAAACAAAAAATAATGTATAAATAATAAATAAAAATAAATAATTGTATAATATAAAATCAGATTTAAGTAGTCTATAAGTCATCAGGTCCCATCCATAGTACAAACTTTGCTTAGTTGAGGGCTAGTTAGGGCTGTATTAAATGTCCAGCATTATTTATTATTATTTTATTAGCTCGAAAACTGATAACCAATTTACATGAACTCTTGTTAGCTGTAATTTGAATGAAACTGTAGGTCAAGTTAATTGGTTATTTATTTCGTGGCACTATTTTGAAGTCAAAGATTACAAATAATATTTTCTTGTTTTTATGGGAGACTCGTGAGATCTCAGTTCGGGGCGACCCACTAGTAAGAATCATTTTAATAATAATAATAAAACTTTACCCCGCTCTCCTTGGCAAATGAGAACTGGCATAAACCATCGGTGCTGACCACTCAGGATCGCGAGACCGTATGGAAAAGCAAGGAGCTTCATGCGCGTTTCTACAAAGCCCTAACAGGACCTGACGTAGACCCGCTCGACTCGGTAATCTGGTTACGCTTCGGAGCTCGTTTGAGAAACTGAGGGTTATGTTTGTGCAATTACAGATGAGGTTATCAAGACGAACAATTACCGAAAGTATATTAAGAAGGATGGGACGGTCCACATCTGTAGAGCTTGTCACCAGTCTGGAGAATCCCTCAGACATGTGCTTTCGGGTTGTTCGCATTTTGCTAACTCTGAGTACTTGAATAGATACAATCAAGTGGCCAGAATTATCCATCAGCAGCTTGCTCTTCAATATGGCCTTGTTGAACCGGTGCCATATTATAAATATGCGCCGGAAACAGTTCTTGAAAATGGCCGTGCCACGCTCTATTGGGACCGGTCTGTCATCACGAACAGGACTATTGTCGACAAAAAGCCTGATATCGTACTGGTCGACCAGACAGAGCGCTGGGCGATACTTGTTGATATTACTATCTCACATGATGATAATCTCGTGAAGGCCGAGAAGGACAAGCTAAGCAAGTACCTTGACTTGGCTCATGAGATTACCGCCATGTGGAATGTGGAATCAACGATTATCGTTCCGATAGTTGTGTCGGTCAACGCACCGATAGCGAAGAGCCTCGATCAATACCTTAAGAGGCTCTCGCTAGGAAGTTGGATTAAGGGTCAGATACAGAAGGCGGTACTCCTGGACTCGGCACGCATAGTCAGGAAGTTCCTCTCTCTGCAGCCCTAGCCACCAGTCGGTGGTTTAACGTTTTTATAAATATATTTTTTACACTGTAATGTTTGTTTTGTAAGATACTTTGTAGTGTAAAATGTAATTTTTATAAACGAGTTTTAATATAAATTATGTGTGAATAATAATTAAATTAGAAGAAAGATGATAAAGAAGCTGCTAATACCTAATAGTAATGCTATATACCTATTTAATACCATAATACGAACAAAAATCCTTATCAACGTGGCAGATAACATGTTGTTGACCTATTTTATTCTTATGACCTTATTTATTTAAGGTTAAAAGACTAAGGATATTTTTTGAATTAGCTTATCAGTCTGCGTTTGATTGTAATCTAATTAAATTCATATAAAAACTAAAGGTAGTAAGAAACTGGATCAGTTGCAACTTCGCTGCAGTCTAAAATAAAATGTTTATATCATTCGCTATATGTATGGGGCTGATTGGTCACATGACCATGGGTAAGTTTCAAATTTCCATAATAATTTTATAAGCAAAAATAACGCCTAGTATTTTTTCAGAGCAATGTTACTAGTATTTGAGTAGTATTTCGGATTATTATACTTTTTGCTAAAATATGGAACTGCACTTCTGCTTTTCATTATATAAAACAAAAAAAAACTTGAAGTTTTTTTTGTTGACTATGATTTAAATATGACTTAGCCATCGGCCCAAAAAAAAATTATTATGATACCTAATACTACTTTCATTGTTTTCAATCACAACTTTCTTTCACAGCCGTGCCACTAGAAAAATCATCTCCAGACCTCGCTTCTTCCTCTGCGCCAGCACTAGAGATTCCTCCATCAGATCTTACGCAATACTTTAACCCCCGCATAGTAGGAGGCTCGGAAGCCCAACTAGGGGAAAACCCTAGTATGGTCGCGTTAGTCGTGGGCTGGCAATTCAAATCCTTCGTGTGTGGAGCTTCCCTTGTGTCAAATAAGTGCGCCGTGACCGCGGCACATTGCATCATGGTCGATTGGCAAGGACACATGTTAGAGTAAGTACTTTACAAATCTCCCATTTTTTATTTTCAACCATTGCGCACAAAACTTTTAACACGATACGAAGTACTTTTAGGACCATTATTATATATTTTTAAAATTGGATAGATCTTTGTCTGACCACAATCTCACCTGATGGTAAGGACGATGTGGTTTAAGATGAATCACGAAGATCTAGAAGAAACCTTAAAGAGACCCGGATTGTATTCTTTAGGAAAAACAGACATGGTTAGTGATATAGTGACATGGACTGGGTATTTGTGTGGTCATATAATTATTTAGCATCAGAACCAAGAGTAGTAGAGTTTCTTATGAAAGGGCTCGCCCGGGGAAGTACTATCACCATATCTGTAGCCAAGCAGCATTGCTGTGTTTCGGTTTGAAGGGTTGCCGGTAAAATTACAAGCATAAGAGGCTTTACACCTGTATGCCTTAATTGATGGGCAGAAAGCAGTGCATTGTAGTCCACTTATCTAAGATGCGTGACCTACGAGGCAATACTTTGTTATAGGCGATAGTTACCACTTAACATCAGGTGGGCCATAAGCTTGATCCATCGCTAGATTGACGACCTCCGTGGTGCAGTAGGCAAATAGCCGACTGAGACACAGGAGGTAGCGGGTTCGATTCCCGCTGCGGAACAAATGTTTTCATGATCTACAGATATTTGTTCCGGGTCTGGTTGTTTCTGTATATATTATAAGTATATATTTACAAAAAAATGTATATAAGTATTCTATCAGTTATCTGGTTCCCATAGTACAAGCTCTGCTTAGTTTGGGGCTAGATAGCGCTGTGTGAAATATCCAGAAATATTTATTTATTTATTGTTTAATAAATAATAATTATTAAAAAAACTGTTTTGTGGACACCGGCAGAATAAGCCGCTTTAAACGGTGCGCTGTTTGCATTTTGTGACAAAGGCTTTTAGTCGTGCGTTTAACCTAGTTGATTTCTAAAGAAGTGATGATAACCATACAATAGACTTACACAACCCTCTTTCCCCAGATCTAGCCACGGCATAGTTGGAACCAACACCTGGAATAGAGGCGGCATCGTCTTGATCTTCAGAGCACATAAAATCCACTCTGAATATAACCCTATAACAATCAAGAATGATTTGGCAGTGCTATATCTGGAAACACCAGTGCAGTTTAATGAGAAGATTCAGCCCATGTGCGTGCACTTTGGATGGGTGGATGGCGGAGTCAAGACCAAGGTCACTGGATGGGGCAGACTCGACGTAAGTCTTCCAGTTATAAAGTAGATGTTACTAAGACACTACCAGGAGTTCCTCATTGATCAACCGGTTATGTACAACTAGATAGATTGATTGATTGAAAATACTTTATTGCACTTATAAAACTAGTACAAAGGCGAACTTAATGCTAAAGAGCATTCTCTTCCAGATAACCTTTGTGTATTGAAGATAAAGATGTGTAGGTAGTGCACAGAAAAGGTAAAAAAAGAAAATTTGCAGAGGACTAATAAATATAGAATAATATAGGTACATACTACGTAAATAAACCTATTTAAATACTTTATATGATAGACTAAACTATACCAATATCGAATAAAAATACATACATAACAATAGAAGAAATGTTATGGAAATATTAAGTTGCTCATTTTTGGTCGGTTTGACCGAGAAGGTGCCTATAGATTCTCAATCTGAATGCTTCCACTGAAGTAGCCTCGAAATAGTTTGGCGGTTATGGTGTAAGAGTCAGAGTAAGTAGCCGTGTTATGCTGTGGAGTAATTCGTTGGAAACGACGAGACGATCGCACAGGTCTGTCCTCAGTTGATAGATTGATAGATAGATACATTTATTTTGACACAAGTAACAAATACACAGAAACTACTTGCTTTTGAAATAATGCGATAAATAAGAAAATACAGAAAATAAAAACACTAGTTGTGTTCTATGGATTAATAATCAATATTCTTCCTCATAGCACAAATAGATATTACTAAATTATATTTTTGAAAACTTTAGGCGCATTGGGCATTTTTTGAGATGGGAAAAAACCATTGAACTCGCGACACTGTTACCGACCGACACCTCTGTATACAGGGTGTTTGGTAATATAAACACAACAATGAAAGCGGTTATTTTGATGAGCATAATAAATAAATTTGTGAAATGTCTACATAGAAATGTGAAATTTATTTTGGCATGTAAAACAAACACTTTATTAAAACTTATGTTGTGCTATTGCTTGCCATCTAACCGCAGATACTGTATTGGTGACATCTCGAGATATCTGTTGTTGTCCCTTTCTAACCCAAAACCCGCAGCCATTTCCGAAAGAGATATCAAATCAGCCTTTATTTTTGGTTGTCGATTGCAAGAGTAGGCAGTAAGTTTTATATCGATTTAATCACCTAAACTTAGTCGATTTTGTAGTCTTAGTCGTTATGTATCCATTGTTTTTTTTTCACTACTAGACTAAGGCCTCTTTCAATAAAATAGAAATAAGGATTAGTCATCGAGGTTGTACTTCATATAGCATATCATGAATGTAGCCTCTTTCGTTTTAAATATAAAAAGGATTTGGCTTATTTTTAATGCAAGGAGTCTCATTCTATTTTAAAATTAACTTACGGCTCTTGGGCCGTGAATTGCATTTTCGGAGTCATTATCGAGTTTACAATAACTAACTTTCAGAGCATGATTCTTTTTCATCACCCGCTGATTGATAAAATGAACCATGCTCTTCACTTCACTCACATATACAGAATAATCGCTTTTCTCCCTGGGGCACTTCAATATAATTATTTTTCTGATTTCAGACATGGGGAATAATACCTAATCATCTCCAAGTGCTGTATACCACAACTCTATCTCATCAGAAGTGCGAGAAATTGATTGCGAGTATAGCTCACCTGTGGTGGTCCATCCCGCCTAGAGACCACCGAACGGAAATCGCCACGTTCGTAGATGAAGGATTCGGAATGTGCAATGTAAGTATTCATAGTGCACACTTGTAAGTCTGATAGGTACTCTATCGGATGCATGGTATAGTATATTGTCTATTTTAATTTTGAAAGGGGAAAAAAGAAAAAATGTGATAGAGTCCTCTCGTGACCTTTAAATACTCGTACTAGCAAAATAACCCCATTTATAACCATTAGGTTGATTTAGCTATCTATAGATCGTTCAACTGTTTCTTCTGTATCTTATTGTAAACTATTTGACCCGGCGAACTTCGTACCGCCTTGACATGCATACGAGTATGACGCGAACTGTCAATATACGTCGGCCTTCATTATATGCATCAAGGTATGAGAAAATTATTTTTCTTCATAATATCTTTTAGCGTGATTGTTTCTGGTATTTTAATTGACGCTAATCGAGACCGAGACAAATACAACAAATAAAAATTCATCAAAATCGGTCCAGCCGTTCTCGAGTTATAAGTGTTCGAACAACCCCGACTTCGTTTTATATATTAGGACTAGCTGACCCGGCAAACTTCGTACCGCCTTGACATGTATATGACGTGAGCTGCCAATGTACCTACGTCACCCCGGTAGTATTATCAATCTGCCATCATTATGTATGGGAAAATGTTTTTTCTTTTATTTCATTTTTTTGTAATTTTTCAATGTTTTTAATAGCGCTTGGTGTCAGGTTGCTGCATTTACTATGCGAAGGCATAACGTGAGAAATTTCGCGGCTTGTAACTCTGCCTGTATTCACTCCCGTTAATAATGCTGGATATTTCACACAGCGCTATCTAGCCCCAAACTAAGCAAAGCTATGGGAACCAGACAACTGATAGAATACTTATATACATTTTTGTTTTGTAAATACATACTCTTAATATATTGAAAAATACCCCAACCCGGAAAAAATATCTGTAGACCATAAACATATTTCCGAATCGTACCTCCGTCTCAGCCGCTATTCGCCCACTGCGCCACAGAGGTCAACGCTTGTTAATATTAAGCACATGTTCGTTTTTTTATATATATGACTAGCTGTTGCCCGTGACATCGTACGCGTTACACTACTAAATGTGTAAGTAACTTAGAAATGAAGCTAAACTCGCTGTTGCAACTTGACTTGACACCCTATTTTTATCCTATGGGACCTGATTTATGGGAAGTAGCCTATCTGTTAATCCAGGTTATTATTTACATATGTATATACTAAATTTCATTAAAATCGGTTCAGCCGTTACGAGGTGATTGAGTAACAAACAATCAAATAAATAAATAAACAAACATCCTAATTTTGGCATTGAGCTGGTCAAAAACTGTACAAGTTTTCCTGTAGATGGAGCTAACGGCGCTTTAGTCGTAATCTGAATGATCTCATTAATTCGACCCTGACGTGACAGAGCCCGATAGCACAATAGGTAGTAATCCTCGTATGAAGAGGAAGGTTGCGGGTTCAAGTCCCGTCTAGGCTTGAAAATTTTTGAGGTGGTTTTAATATCTTGGAATTTTTCGTGAGTGTTTAGATAGCACTATAAAAATATACTATTTAGTAAAAACATGTTCCGTAACTTCGTTTATATTCCAGGGTGATTCTGGAAGTGCCCTGATCTTGGTGAAGACAGGCTGTCAGGTCGGCGTGGTGTCGTGGGGCTTCCCCTGCGCGGCCGGCGGCCCCGATATGTTCACCAGGCTAAGCGCATTCGACAAGTGGTTAAACCAAGCTACCTGTGAAGGTAAATGCTGATATTCAGATGTACTCGTATTCACATTATTAATTCCTTTAGTTGCATGCACGGTGCGGTACACTTCTACGCACTGCTCCGATTCTTGTTTATTCAAATACAGAACTACCCACATATTATTATTGTAAAACAGTAACATCAATATTTTTATATTTGAATATAGTATTAACTTACAAAAAAGTGTATATAATAGTTTGCTGCCAGTACCGGATTAAGGTAATTTGATGCCCTAAGCAATCTTCCCCTGTGGGCCCCCTACCTTGCGTGCGTGCGGGGAGGTGGGGGGGGGGGGGGGGTAACCACCGAACCGAAGATCAACGATACAATTGCAATTACTTAAATAGCTTATAGGCTAATCCAGGACTGTTTGCTACGCCAAATGGCACATCCTCTTTATTTTATAACATAGATTGTAATTTTCTCTTAAGTGAATTTGTAATTCTATTGAGAAATAAATGCTTAAACCAGAATTATTGTCACGAGAGACTTAGATTAAGCAGTCTGTGCATTTTTTTATTATTGAAGAAGAGAATGAACTGAAGAATATGTATATTGTGTGATTTTTAAAACCATCTCAAAAATTTTCAAGCGTCCCGTCTCATATTTTTGAGAAGGTTTTAAAAAACTTGAAATTTTTCGTAAGTGTTCGGATGACACTTTGAACACACAATTTGAAATAATTAAGTGATTCAATAATAATTGCTACATAATAACTCCGTGTTACAATCTTATTGATAAAATAAATAGTCTGAAATCAATTTGACTTGAGTTTTGTATGTATTAATCATTTTTTCATCCATACCTATTTGCCGCCACGCAGCATTGCCGTATTTCGTTTTGAAGGGTTGCCAGTGAAATTACAGACACTAAAGTCTTCACATCTGAATGCCTCAAGTTGATGGACACAGGGCAGTGCATCGTAAAGTAGAGCACGTTTCTAATGTGCGCAATACTTTGTTATGGGCGTCGTTTGCTCCATCCATCAAATCGTATAAAACCATAAAAAAACTAGTAGATTCTTTTAGGAAGTTTTACAGAAGCTTGAAAATCTATGATTTAATTATAACATTGATACTGTGGTACATTTAGCTGTGCTATAAACGCGCCAGTAGAAGACCAGTGCGCGATGCTTGGTTGTATGGTTGTGAGTTAGGTAGGTACTCGGTTTATAGACAAAGGTGTTATACAAATACAAAAATCTTTATTGAACAAATAAAAAGCAACTTAAACTTACATAAAACCAACCTAAAAATATTAGTATGTAACACGTTGGGTAGGCAATTAGGCCATACAATGTTGGAAGGGTCATACAATAAATGTCGCACGATCAGGCTACGAAGGACTGAGCATCGAACACCTGTGTCATGCGGGGCCAACTACAGGGAATTTCTTCCTTTCTTTCCATTTAGAATGAATAGTTTTAGTTTTGACAAAGCCCTGTACAGCTGCAAAATTTGTATTTTATTGGACAAGGCGTTTTTATAGCCGCTCTAATTTTAATTATTTTTTAAGGTTTTTTTAAATTTTATAATAGTTGACAAAGCCGCTGCATCTTTCACTTTTTGCTTTTATGTTTGCATTTATTTGTAACATGACGTGACTAAGCGTTCCTAGTGATCCTAAAGTTTGAATAAATGAATGTCTAATGTCTAAATAATTTGAAAAAACCTATTTTACAACAATACTAGTCATTAGCCCTACCCGTGTTTTTATTTAATGTCGGACATAAGAAAACACGTAGTATAAGAATTCTATCAGTTATCTGGTTCCTTTAGCTTTGTTTAGTTTGGGGCTAGATGGCGCTGTGTGAAATATCCAGCATTATTTATTTATTTATTTACGATTCAACCCCGTGGAAGACTCGAATGCACTACTGCAGAGCATATTCAATTTCCTTTCGTTTTGCTGCGAGCGGTAGCTTCCGCGCTCTAACCTTGTTTACCTGAAGTGAACCGTGAATTTGCACTCTATTGATATCATTGGAAATCAACTGCTTTTCTTAGATATGTGTTATATTTAAGAGCCATATTGGCCTATCCGTCTTGTACGGTTAAAATAAGTCCTAGCACGATGCTACAAAGTTCGTGATACAACTTTTTTTGCACGGTGCTAAATTTTGTGTTTGACGCCAAGTGTCTGTCTGTGGCATCGTTGTTCCCAAACGGATAGACTAATAGACGCGGTTTTTTAAATAGAATTCTAGTTTAACTGGGGGCGTTTTTAGTTATGTGTGACAAAGATCAGGTCAGCCGATCCAAAGACTCTTTCCTTTAAGGTGAAGATGATCTCAGCTGTAAAATTGAAATTTATTTTAGTTTTTCATGTGTCGGGGGTTTTTAATTGTTTTAATTTATACTTGTTTTAATCTGAGCTGTTCCAACTGCTGGACAAAGTTATCTCCCAATTCACTCCCTTTCTTTCGAACTTCATCCAACTCTACCAATTTTCATTCATATTTTTTTTTTTTTTTGAAAAATAGATATGAATTTGCTTTTCAGAAAAAGGTTAAGAAACGTATTAGATTAGATTCATAATTTTCTTTATTGCACACCATTCAAAATAAAACAACAAAAGAGAATACACAATTCAATCATCGGTACAATGGGCAGCCTTATCGCTAAAAGCGATCTCTTCCAGGCAACCTTTGGATGGGTAGGATGGATTTATGTGAACAAATGTTGGCGGCGGCGTAAATTAAATTATAACTAACAGAACAGACCACAATACTAACATTTTTACATATTTCGAAGTATTTTCATTATATTTATTTTCAAAGGATTCTCAATGAGAATACACGGACATTAATTAAATTCAATAATTGACGCACTCCCTGGGCTCACTCGGTAAAGGCAACCATAGCTAACGCACGTACACATAATACAAATCATTCATAATACATTAAAGTATTTATACTGAAAAGTAGTTTTCATCTAGTTTTCAAAATTCTTTCTGGGCGTCTGGTCGAAACGACGTGTGATCCGAGAGCTGGAGCTTATCTGGGTCAACGCGTAAGCATTGCGATTCAGCAGGGCAATACAGCCAGCGCCTTGGAGACACTTCTGCCTGGTAGTGATCTGAGTTGAGATATCTTTCGATCGTTTGCAACAGTCTTTAGATGATTCAACTGTTTCTTCTGTATTTTATTGTATATTCTTTCTGTTACTAAAGATTTATCTTATTTATATTATACGTTATTTCTTCACTCATTTCTTTCTATCCAAAAGTTTCCTGAGAGAAGTCTCTTTCAGCGATAAGGCCGTCCATTGTACTGTTCTTTAAGTATTCCTGGTGTATACTAAAGCTTTTATATTATACATTCACGCGAAAAATATAACCCTTCTCAGTAGGTTAAAGAGTCCCCAACATCAGAAAATGACCTCGCTTATATCCAGTAGCCTTGTATGTCTGTATCCATCAACAGATAGTTGGACAATGTCGTATCGTTGACAACTTGACGCCATCAATCTATATCGAATCGGCAGAAACCAGGTTAATGGAGTTCCGGTTTTAGGCCTGAAAATGTCGCATATTATGAGGTATTTTTCACACAATATCTACTATGAGACTTTTTTCTAATATAGAGTGCTTATTACACTTTATTCATTCATAATTATTGTACATAAAATAAATAAAAAATACAAACAAAATAGAAGACACAAAACAAATAGTACAATGGGATGTCTGGTTTTTAAAGCAATTTCTTCCAGACAACCTTTGGTGTTTTATGAACAATGTACACTAAACACACATCCAGCGTCGTATTTACAAAATTTAGAGGTTGTTTAATACGGATAGCTATTCAAGCTATCCAGTATATTTATTTATCCAGTAATCGATACATTCCAATAAACAATTTTTAACATTAATAACATCATTCGGCGGCGATGCCGCTTAGTCAGTTTAACGGGTACCTATTCACATGATGAGTGGATATGAGTTATTTACCTATTTATACAGGCTGTGCCATTGATATTTTAAGACTTGATATAAAGTTTGAAAATCAAAAATTTTCTATGTTAATGAATTTAAAAAATCAAATATTACAACCATACTAGCCACTAGCCCTAACCATGTTTTAATTTAAAGGCGTACATGACGAATTGTGTACCAAATTTCATCCAAATTGGTCCAGCCGTCAAAGCGTAACAAACAGACCGACAGAGTTACTTTCGAATTCATAATATTAGCATGGATTATGGATATTGTATCTGTACATGAAACGTGAAATAAACCAATTGAAGCGTCTAAAATACAATGATCATCATTCCACGGAATAAACAATTTCAGTGTCAAAAATATCTTTCCTTCTTATCATATTTTCCATTGAATTGGTAAACAAAAACGAAGGGGCTAAAGTGAGGTAAACTCACACTTGCCACGAAGGGAAGGAGGTACAGCTGGTTTGCCCTGACTTTTCCCTAAATGTTTATTTTGTGTTATATCAATGAATGAAAATTCATTATTGGACTACCTCCGTATAGCAGTGGGCGCATAGCCGTCTGTGACGCATGAGGTTCGAATCCCACCGCGGAACAAATGTTTGCAAGATTTAAAAATATTTATTCCGGGTCTGGTTGTTTCTCTATATAATATCCCACTAATATTATAATCGCGATAACCTTTTGATGAAAAGATTACAGAGAATCATGTAAAAATAAAATAAAATTATATTAACTACTCAATTGACACTAACGTGATAAGCAAAATTATTATGTGCCCAATCAAAGAACGATGCATGATTAGGCACTTGTCTCAACGCCGGCGATGAGCGAGAAGCGAGTAGAGCTAGAAACTAGAAACCAGTTGGCGAGTAGCGAGAAGCGAGTGTGTAGTTCCTATAGTTGTCTCGCTGGGCTACAAAGCGAGTGAGCGAGTGCGGCGGGCGATACTCGCGCCACTCTGCCGCTATTACTGCTGTGTTCTGACCACCAAGCGAGCATCGCTGAGCGCGTAGCGATGAGCGAGTATCGCTGAGCGAGTGTTGTAGTCGCTGCGACAAAATAGTGGAGTGCGAGTTCTCGCCGGCCGGCAGTGTGAACGACCAGCAATCAACTATTAATATACGTGTCTCTTTTACTGACACGGAATCTGTATCTTTTATTCGTTTCTTGAGCGAGAAAATAGTTGATAGCCAATCGCTTACTCGCCGGCGGAGAGACAAGTGCCTTAGATGGCCAGAAACAATTTGGTAGTCTTATTTTTTCGATTAAAGAAATCTTAATTATTCTTAATACTCTTCATTGGGTCTGAGTGGTAGGCTATTAATATCACCTATGAGTCGACTCTGGGAAACTTTTATGTAATAATTAGTTTAATTATAGTAATTAGGGATTTTCTGCCCATAAAAAGCGTGTTAATTGCATTTAAAGCGTTCAATGATCGAGCGAAGCGAGAACTCCAAATCAACTTGGGCAAATCGGCGTTGTATGTATGTATGTATATTTGTTTGTGGGTGTGTGTGTTTGAGGACAACTTTCGAAGCGTTTATCAGATCATCGTGAAATTTTGTATAAAGGTAGGGAGTGATTGCACAATTTTGGTGTGACTATATCAGCTAAAAATGTGGGGGGTAGGGGGAGGGGAGGGGGGTTATTGAGATAATGTGGTTCAAGAGGGGTAAAAAAAAACAAAATGGGACTATCCGGTCAAATGGTACGTCTAATAAAAGGTTTTTGTGTGTACATTTAAACCCCGTTTTTAGTTTTATTTTTAGTTTTTAAGTTATTGGCTATAATAATAACTAAACTTTGACAAAATTCACAGGGTACACCAGTGACCCCACAGTGCTAAAATTTGGTATGTGTGTAGATTTACTGACACAATATAGGAGATTTTCCGATATTTTAATAGTTATTCTGCTATTCGGAACGGAGACAAATCCAACAAATAAAATATAATTAAAATCGGTCCAGCCGTTCTTGAGTTATAAATGGTGTAACTAACCCGACTTTGTTTTACATATATAAGATTTTATTTAATCAGGTTTAAGACATTTATTCTCATAAGAATTTACAATTCACATAAATGAAAACTTGTTATAACAAAAACATATTGACAAATATAATAATCACATTCGCGAGCGTGCTACATATAACTGATAATAAACATGTATATATACTTAATATTAATTACCTATCAATTAACAGAATACAATAACAAAAATATTTACGAACGAAAAACAGCACAGTGGTAACTTTGTATATGAGGGTAGATTTGAAAACTTTACCTATGACGAGAACAAAAAATCAGCATAGCTGAGCCAAAATAAATCGTATTACACAGAATGCACAGAACTAATGCAATAGCAAATATATTATCATTATTTCAACCTAACACTTTCTCCACGCTTTCCAAAGTAAGGTAAGGAAACACGTAAGGCCGTTTGCAGAAAACTTCAGAGAACGTATATTCAAGCTGCCGGAAAAAAGACGGATGTAGCCGTGCATCCGCTATAGCCGGGCGATAAACGGAACAATTGTCTAACTTCTAAAAATACGGCTGTGTTCAAGTCAACAAAACATGTCTTAAATGGCCTTTAGCGTGCGTTTCCACCAGAGAAGTGCGAGGGAGGTCAAAACAAATCTACAAATATTTTTTTCACGGGTAGATTTTCGTTTGCCCACAATCTCACCTGATGGTAAGCGATGATGTGGTCTAAGGTGAAGGACAAAAATCTAGAAGACACCTGTTCACTTATCTTGGATGGTCTTCAGTCTTCAGGAAAAACAGACGACAGTAAAGTGTTCCATACCTTATGTTGGGTTTAAAATGCTTGATATTTGAACAACGAACCTCCTTCCCGCCAAATGACTACGAGTATACGGTCGTTCCAAGCGCCGCCACCAGCAACTGAGTGGTGCCGCTGTCATCTGACCCTCGGAAACACGATTACGCATCTCAAGAATTTTACCTACGAATTTGACCTACGAGGCAATACTTTGTTATAGGCGATGGTTACCACTTAACATCAGGTGGGCTATATGTTTCTTCGATGTCCAATAGTATAAAAAAAGGTGTAGTGGCTATTCTGCCACCACATTACAGAATCTGCAGGTTTGTGTATTACTTATCCTTAGCTTGGACATGTGCTTGTTAAGTCGACAGTGTATGCACCATACATGACGGATAATTATTTCCTTGCGTGTTTGGATCGTGATAAAGTGTTTTGATTGTATGGTGTATGAATAGAATGTAAATAGGAGTTGTATTATAGGTACATATGAATTAATAGAAATTCCATTAGATGTTAACCTTGGTGTTAATTTGAATATTTCCAAATGGTTTTCAAGCAACTTCATTTTTGAATTAAATAAAACATTTATTTATGTATTGACTAGTGATCGGATATTCAGATGCATATTTACCTAAAGTTAAATTTTGGCTAACAAATTATGAAAGCGGCTTCTTAGAATATTTTTATTAAAAATAAAATCCCGGTATCCCGGGATTGGATGCATATTATAATTCAACGTTAAATATTAAGCAAGTAGAATTTGCCATCTCACTCGCACACTTAAAAAATGCATTACCTGAGGTCTAATAGGCCCGATCTGACACTTGTTACAAGGTTGTTCTCGCTTCGTCAAAAATTACTGACAGTAAAAGTAGGGAAAAGCATATTACGTTGTAACAAGGCTGTTCAATCATTGAACATGAATGTTCATACATAAGTACGAACATTACCTTATTCATGTACACGCTTCAATTTATTATTCTTGAAAAACCTAGTTATGCGTTATTGAAATACTCAGCATTGCAGAGTCAGCTCGACACTAATACAAAGGTTATAAACCCAATAAAAGATGCTGTGTTGGGTATGTACAACGACGACACACAAATATAAAATTGTATTAGTGTTCATAAGAAACAATGTATATATAAACCAAAATATAAATCAAAAATAAATGACTTACCAACAAGTCGTCGAGTTTCACTCATCTCCAAGCTACCTAACTAGAAGACCCGGGGAACCCCTGGACCAGCAGCCCAAGAAGTGCCTAGCAGCCGCTAGAGGAGCAGCCCAGGCCCCAGCAACCGCTGGTCCAGCCGCCCACAGAAGTACCTAGCAGCCGCTAGAGGAGCAGCCCAGGCCCCAGCAACCGCTGGTCCAGCCGCCCAGAGACGCCCCCAGCGCCCGTTGGACGAGCAACCCAGACGTGCCCCGCAACCGCTGGAGGAGCCGCCCTGACGCCCCCAGCGCCCGCTGGACGAGCCACCCGGTCACATTCAGCGCCCGCTGGATGACCGGCCCCTTCTGAATTTCAGCATCCCCTCACTGCGGCCAAGACACCTTTAGCCGTCCGTAGATCGGTCTTGTGAGTCTGCTTGACCGGCAGTGAGATTTCCCTGTCCTGTGTACATTGCACGCCGTACACAACCCCCTCTCCTACCAACCTTCCGTCTGTTACCTTAGGTTTCATGGTAACAGACATCCCGTACTATCTATATGTATATACGAGTACATTATATATTTATATGGTAGGTTAGGGCACACACCGTTCGTAGACACTCTGTCTACGCGTCGTAACTAAGTAGGCAGGTACAGTAGGGTAGAGCAGGGTTAGGTTGAGACACTTAGTGCTTCGCGTACGCAGGCCAAGTACTAAGTACTAGGTGTCTCTGAATTAGGTAGCAACTACGTATTTTCACCTACTAGTCACACACCCGTGCGTCAACCTAGGGCGCATGTAGGGTTACGTGCCGACTGGTAGGTGATCTTGCGACATGGTCCTTCGAGCCAGATTTTTGGTAATTTCACTTTATGGTTTGTTGTGGTTATTCCAACATTTACTGGAAGTTATGAATCTTGGAGCTCCTTCTATGACCTATTCTTGAAGATAATACACGAAGATACTTCATTATCTGCCACAGAAAAGATGCAGTACCTAAAAACTCATGTACGAGGAGACGCCGCAAAATTAATTAAACACTTAACAGTTTGTGACGCTAACTATACAACAGCTTGGTCACTGTTAACCAAACAATACAAGAACGAACGAATAATTGTAAACAAGCACATAGATAACATCTTGAATATACCAAAAATAAAAGAAGGATACAATGAGAACCTGAGAAATCTGCATGATACGATCAATGAAAACCTACAAGCACTGAAAGGCCAAGATATTGATATCTCAACATGGGATCCTATTCTAACAAGAATTCTTAGTCGAATTTGGGACCCAGAGACAGATGAAAAATATGAACATCAGCTATCAGAACCAAACAAGCCTCAAAGTTTCTCAGAGATGATGCAGTTTCTTGAAAAAAGATTTAAATGCTTGGAAACCACTAACTCAAACAAAGACGAGAAAGCGTCATACAAACCACCACGGTATGAATTTTCCGTCACAACTAAACAATCGGGTAGATGCTGGTATTGCCATAGTAACAATCACACAGTGTACCAATGCACCAAGTTTAAAGAACTACCAATCCCAGACCGCGTTAAAGCAGTGCATGATAAAAGAATGTGCAGAAATTGCTTAATGCATGAATCGACACTAACTTGTCATAGCACGAAAGAATGCGGTTATTGTGGCAAAAAAGGACATCACTCTTATTTACACCAAGAAAGTCCATACAAGTCACAATATACAAAGTCGAATAAAAATCCCACTATAAATGTCCCACTTGACCTAGTAAACTATTTTGAAATTTAGACCCCCACCGATTTGGGGCCAAATTTGTGGGGATCAAAATATCAAAATTTGATAATCAATATACATACATTTTAAATATAATTACATGCAATAGAAGTGGGCCAGTATTATTTATAATTAAAACCTAATGATAATTAGCTGTAACAGAAGACGGACAAAGTTGCACCCAAAGTTCCGTTTTCACTATTTTGGTTCAGAACCCTAAAAATGCTATGTTTACATAATAGGTAGGATACATTTTTACATTTCTTGCTTGACAATGAGCACCGTTAGGTAATCAATGAATCAATTTTATCAAGAATCATATTTTCGCCAACTTAATTTACTCCTGAAATCTCTTTTTCGCAGTCCCCATTAGTCCCCAAACGTGACTGGTTTTATAATATATTTTTTTAATAGTCTCCCCACCCATCCTGAGGCCCCGTCGTTTCTATGTAAAAAGCAGGTTGTCGGCATTTCTCAGATAATTTGCGTAAAGTACAGTTGATTGTTGTTAAGACCCCTTTTCTAAAATGAGCTGCTACCCCCTATATCCAAATTACTTTAAAAATCTCCAGTGTTTTTCCTATTCATAAAAAAATACTTAACAATTTAAAAACTTTACGGTTGGTTAAGTGAGTAAATTTGACAGCATTTACTCATCAAAATTTAACAAAACTAGTGGTTCGCCCCGAACTGAGATCTCGCGAGTCCACCATAAAAACAAAAAAGATATTATTCGTAATCTTTGACTATCAAAATAGTGCGACGAAATTAAAAACCAACTAACTTGACCTACAGTTTCATTCAAATTTTAGGTAACGGGAGTTCATGTTAATTGGTAATATTTTTGGGGTACAAATTGCAGTTATTCTAGATTTCAGACTTTTGCCTATATTTGTGATATATAAGCTACACGTATACCAAATTACAGCACTGTGGGGTCACTGGTGTACCTTGTCAAAGTTTAGTTTTTATTATGGCTAATAACTCAAAAACTACAAAATCTTTACTAAAAGTATAAATGAGGTCAAAATGTACTAATAAAGACCTTTCATTTGACGTTTCACTTGACCTAATAGTCTCATTTTCATTTTTTTTTACCCCTCTTGAACCCCAATATCTCAACAACCCCCCAAAATTTTTAGCTCATTGAGTCACACCAAAATTGTGCCATCATTATCTACCTATATACCAAATTTCACGATGATCGGATCAACGCTTCGAAAGTTATCCTCGGACAAACAAACAAACATACATACAACGCCGATTTGCCCAAGTTGATTTGGAGATCTCGCTTCGCTCGTAATATGATTAAAATTCAGTAAATATTAAGTGAAATTAATAATTTGTACGGGAATTCAATAAAAGCCCGATGCGAGAGCGACTAACCTTGGTTTACTCCGTCTTGCGTTCCGTAAAAGTAAAGTGACTGTTTTCCTTGTACTTGGAACTTGTTGTAGGCTCTGATATCCTGCTTTCTATGAGACTCCAGCGTATTCACGCCGTGTCGCGTCATCAAACTGTTAAATGGAACAGAATGTAAATAAATTTGGACTATTCTGAGTTGAACGGGGCACGTTTTTTATTCTTTAGCTAGGGGCTGAGACTTTAGGCTGGCTCGTTGGACCTTTTTATGGGCAATTTAAAAGTAAAACGAGATCTGTTTCATATGCACGGGTTATAAATGTAAGTATTGTTCTAGAACTAAGAATTCGAAGGCATGTGCAATCATTAGTTTGCAATCATTGATTCCTCCGTGGCGCAGTGGGTGAATAGCCGGCTGAGACGCAGGAGGTAGTGGGTTCGATTCCCGTCGCGGAACAAATGTTTGCATGAACTACAGATATTTGTTCCGGGTCTGGTTGTTTTTCTATATATTATAAGTATGTATTTACAAAAAAAGTATCTAAGTAATCTATCAGTTATCTGGTTCCCATAGTACAAGCTCTGCTTAGTTTGGGGCTAGATAGCGCTGTGTGAAATGTCCAGCAATATTTAATATATTTATTTATTAGTATTCCAATTAATGGCGATGGGCTTGTCCTGTCACGTGAATGCTTAACTTCTTTGCAATAAGTGGGTATATATCAAGCGTAACGTTTGAATTTGCCTATTCATTTGCCCCTTGTGGGATATCTCCAAGGGGCCGCGTACTGATGATGCCCATCTTCTTCTTCTTACCCTGTTCCTGGATGATGTCCATAGTGGGTAATATAATAGTTCTGAACTATAATATCATTATAATAGGTAAGTTTTTATTAGCTAGTGGGGAAGTCTGGTGTCAGGTTTTAGGCCAGCTTTTAGCCTTGAATACTTTTGTAGCCAGAACCGACATCGAACCGAAGCCCAACAGCGTTCAGCGGATGGAACGTTGCTAAACTTAAAGAGATTCGTTATTATGAATGACTAAGTAACACTATTGAAAGCGAGCTTAGTAGAAAAACACCACGATGCTTTACAAGTCTTCGTTTATTCATTTATTTCTTTATGACAAATACTTCAATCATTACTACACACACATTATACACTTTTAGGTGACCGTTACGCTTCGCAGCTCGAGAACGAATGATCTCTTACTTTTTTTTTTTCGAATGGACTAATCTCGCTGTTGGCCTCTGAGGCCGTGACAGCTTAACCGAACTTTTGGCGAGCGCAGATGGCGCTCAGCCCAGTAAGTTTTTTAGGCAATTAGCGCAAGGGCACCACTTAGGTACGAACCTCGGCTTGGGCTGTTGCCGGGATGGGGATAGGAGAGAAACGCCGGGGTACATGTCTGTACCTCGTATAGGCGGCGACTGAAGGGATTCGTCGACCTCGCCGGCGAGATCGGTGTTTCTGTGAAGTGTTTACTCTGTCTGATGTAGATGACTCACCTTCCGCATTAGCGGAGGTGATTTCGTCATCCGGGTCTCCGAGAACGTGTCTCGGACGACGGAGGATTTTGTTGGCGGGCGAATCCAACGGGTAGACCGGAATGGTGTGCACCAAAGGGTTCGGATGATTAGAGGCATGTTCATAAAACCGCTTGGAAGCGAGCTTCATGAACCTGGCTATTGATTCTAATTTCATATCGCGATGTAATTGATCTCTTACGAATAAGCGTCAATGCTTAAATAGTCACGCGATGGTGGCGCGACTTTTGTTTCAAAATGAATATTAAACTAGTAAATATTGCTCAAATAATAAAACTACAATTTAGTACGTAATTACAAATAATCGCTATCACAATTATTTTAAACAAGGTACATAAATGTCAAATTTAGTTATAACTGACTTCCGTCAATATTGCATTGATCATGAGCGACTAAATTAATAAATTGCAATCAAATAATAAATAATACCATTAAATATTTATATATATCAAAGAGATAATTTTTAGGCAAGCTAACACTATAAACACGGGTACTGGGGCTCAATCCTGCAAATTTATAAAAACAATTATTAATTATGAAAAAATACTGACGTGACTACCTGTCTGAGCTGTATCTGCAGCAAGATTAAAAGAACTTTGCACATTGAAATATATTTTCCAAGCCGAGGTTCGTATACACTTTGGGCATAAATTTCACAGACAATTGATCAAACGTCAAAGTGCGTTCCTACCCCCACTAGCGCTCGCTATCTCGCTCCTACAGTAAGGCTAGTGTCGCAAGCCAAATAATATCAGGCGTTCCGGATATGAAAAATGTTACAAGTAATATATTTATAAACGAATAAGATTGTTATTCCTGTCATAAGCTGCCAAATTTTCCATGGTGTTGTCATAGCAACGGCGGTCATTGAAAAATATTGTGTTAGTAGAATACCAAAAGGTATTTAAGCCGGCCATTTTGCGACGATAACATTGTCATAGAGAAGCGATTGATTTAGTAAAATTGGGCCCCTGTAGTTTCGATAACCTGTAGTAAAAATAGTTACCTAAATATTTTAATAGTTAGTTTGTTGGCCTTTATAATAATAATAATATGATAATAGCATTTATTAACAATCTTATATACATTCCCCGAAATATCTGATCCCACCATCTCCCTTCAATCAAAGGACAAGCAGGCGCACGGCTCAGTACCATCCGTACCTAGTCGATATACCACCCATTCGCACACACCGTTTTGGTTCTACGTTCTTGATGCGTTCAGCTAAGTTATGGAACACTTTGCCGTCGTCTGTTTTTCCTAAAGAATACGATCCGGGCCTCTTTAAGGTAAGAGTGAATTGGTTTTTCTAGATCTTCGTGCTTCATCTTAGACTACATCATCGCTTACCATCAGGTGAGATTGTGGTCAAACGAAGATCTATCCAGATTTAAAAAAAAATCTACTTAATACTGCAATAATTTGTTTTGGTAAATAGGGTGTTTGGTAATATACTGACCACATTCAAGTGACGGTTTCTCAAAACATAAAAAAAGACTTCTCGAAAATAAAACTACTAGTTAAATTATCACATTTTAAAGAAATTCGACTAAGTTTAGGTGATTAATACGATATAAGCTTTTTTTTTATTTAAAGATACACCAGTACACATATTTTATCGCTTTATAGTTAATCACTATATAATTTACTAGATTTATGACGATAGTCATAAACACATTTCTGATACATGCACCAATTATAACTTACTATATTATATGCACTTACTGGCTACTCTTACAATCAACATCCAAAATTAAAGGCCGTAATCCACAAAAGCGTAGATTTGCTACTAGTACTACCTACAACCATAGATCCAGGCAGGCATGCATTTTTGATATCTCAGTTTTGGGTTGGTTGAGTTTTGGGTTAGAAAGGGACAACAAGAGATATCTCGAGACGTCACATATACAATATCTGTGATTAGATGGCAAGCATAATGCAGAGCACAAAACATGTATTTGTATTAAACTGTATTAAACTTATTAATAAAATGTTTGTTTTGACATGCCAAAATAAATTTCACATATCTATGGTAAATATTTCACAAATTTATTTATTAAGCTCATCAAAATAACCCCTTTTATTTTTGTGCGTTTATTATGAAATATCCTATAAATAAAAACAATAAATTTCATATTAGACCCCGGTTCCTCGATGGTATTCTTTTCAGCATAGACCTCCCCGAGTGTTCTCCATAAATACTCCTCCATAATCTCATGTTTTTCTCGCCCAAGTCGTTCCCGTAACTTTTTTAATAACATCTTCCTATCTATTTACAATACTGTCTACCTTTAGAGCTTAGGCATATGGCGTATTTTCAACGCGCAGCCGATGCCCGTTTACGGCGCCGTAGATTCCCCAAAAACCATTCAAAAAATCAAAGAAGAAAGTTAAGAATCGCGTGAGCAGCGCGTTAGCGCGCGTTCTCTGCGCGTCCTCTGCGCGTTTAAAATACGCCGTGTGCTTAGGCTCTAAAGGTAGACTTCTCTTTTTATATCTAGGGCACCATTCTGTCACTTCACTTCTAAATAATGGCTGCATTCTGAATCACGCTAAAATCGATATCATCGCGCAAACAAGCGTTCCAAGTCACCGTGAGCGCGATAACGATGTCCCGTGAATCGTCTTAGATGATGTCATTACATCCGCCATTATGCACTAACAACGTCCATGCTCCAAACCGAAATCACCGTGAGTCTCCCTGTCAAAAGTGACGTGACAGCTGGTTGGTTGGTTGTGAGTAATAAGTGTTCAGTGGTTGGTTGGTTTTAATGTTGTTATGAAAATATAGGAACACTGACTGTGAGCGCGTTCATGAGCGTTCCGAATCCTTGACAGCACTCAACTGTCATCAACGCGATAACTGAATCGGTACGCAAAATAGCTACGTGAACGTTAGCAGCGATTAGGTCGTGATTCAGAATGTAGGATAGTATATACTTATGTATCAAATAAGATTCTTGCGCAAATAACCACATAAATACGTCCATCCCATTTGCCCGGGCTAAACTAGATTGCACCGTTTAGCTCTGGGAAGCGTGACAGACGGACAGTCACTGGAATGAGACCATTACTCTTCCGTTTACCAAGATGTTTCTGAACTCTAAAATAACGTAACAGCTTTTCGGTTGAATCTTCATCATCATCATATGATGACCTCCGTGGGGCAGTGGGATGAGACGCAGGAAGTTGCGGGTTTGATTCCCGCTGCGGAACAAATATTCCCATGATCTACAGATATTTGTTTCGGGTCTAGCTGTTTCTCTATACATATATTACATATAAGTATTTGGTAAAAAAACGTGCTTAAGTATTCTATTAGTTAATTGGTTTCTGTACAAGTTTTGCTTAGTTTGGGCTAGATGGCGCTGTGTGATTTTTTATTCATTATTTTTTTATATCAGTCACAGGACGCCCACTGCTGAACATAGGCCTCCATAAATTTCCACAGTGACCGATCTTGTGCGGCGTGCACCCAACGGCTCCCAGTAAACTTTATTAGGTCGTCTTTCCAAAAGATTAAGTTTTACGTTCACAAAACTATACAATTGCAAATGATCTGCTTACTCTATGCAGCAATCCAGGTCATAATCTATCTATACAGGATGTTTGGTAATATACTGAGGATATTCAAGTAACGGTTTCTCAAAACATAAAAAAAGACTTCTCGAAAAAAAAAAACTACTAGTTTTATTATCAAATTTTAAAGAAAATCGACTAGTTTAGGTGATTAATTCGATATAAAACTTACTGCCTACTCTTCACATCGACACCCAAAAATAAAGGCCGATTGGATGTCTCTTTCAGAAATGGCTGCGGGTTTTGGGTTAGAAAGGGGCAACAAGAGATATCTCGAGACGTCACCAATACAGTATCTGTGGTTAGATGGCAATCATTATGCAATAGCACATAAAAAGCTTAATAAAGTGTTTGTTATTACATGCCAACATAAATTTAACATTTGTATGGTAAACATTTCGCAAATTTATTTATTAAGCTCATCAAAATAACCCCTTTTATTTTTGTGCGTATATTATCAAACACACTATATAACAAATTTCATCGAAATCGATTCAACCGTTACGACGTTAAAACGTAACAAACAAACAAACTTACTTTCGCATTTATAATATTAGTTTAGATAATTGTTAGTATAATATAATAATGTCTGGCTGAAGCAATATTTTACCGCAATAAAACATGACGGAAGTTCTTATAAATTATAAATTACAACAACTCTTGATAATCTTAAGTCAAGTATAAACTTAGCATAAGATCAATGAACTAAATTATTAAAATCTCTCTAAATTTCTCTGGAAAAACCACAGGGGCGCGACCAAGAGACATAACTACAAGCTATGGTGTTAACTAAAAAACAACAATGAATAAGTAAGCAGTTGAACAAAAGATTGGCAAAATTGTTTTTTTTTTGAAGATTATCGATTATAAAATAAAGTTAAATGTTTGGTTAAGTTTTGTGCTGGTGCAAACGTGAGTTTACATCGATAGTACCAGTGGTAGGTATGTATGAAAGTATTTAATTTTTTTTTTTAATGTTCAACTCTTCTTATGATCTGATATGTTATTACACCTCTATTTATCATAAATATTTCAACAACTTAGTACATTATTACAATTAAACTATTTTTTATTATTCTATTATCTTTGACTATCAAAATAGTGCCACAAAATGCAAAACCAACTGTCATGGCCTACAGTGTCATTCAAATTACACGTAACGGCAGTTCATGTTAATTGGTTATTTGTTTTGGGGTACAAATTGCAGCTACATACAGCATACCAAATTACAACACTGTGGGGTGTGTACCCTGTGAATTTTGTAAAAGTTCAGTTTTTATTATGGCTAATAGCTAAGAAACTATAAAGACTTTAGCAAAAATTAAAACGGAGTCAAAATGTACTACTGAAAACCTTTCATTTGACGTCCCATTTCACCTAATAATCTCATTTTTTTACCCCTCTTGAACCCCAATATCTCAATAACCACCCAACATTTTTAGCTCATTTAGTTACACCAAAATTATGCCATCACTCCTACCTATTGATATAACTATATATTAATAAGAAGAATGTATCATATGTGTCATGTATGAATACAAGCAAGATGTAGGTATCCAATAATATCTATATGCTTTATACTGTATGAGCGCTATGTCTAATTTCATTGTACTGTTGAAAATGACTTTTATAATTATACCCACTTATGCAACGTCAGGAGCCATTAAAAGACAAATAAATATCAAACACTAAGAATTTGGTAACACTTTTATTCATATTCAACCTTATCTACTGTTCTTACTACTTATTTCATAATACTTAATCATGAAAGTATGGTTATGATGGCATAAAACATTAGCATATTGCTTATTTTTTACTAGACCAAAAGTAACCTACAGAAAGTTCTACAAGAAACATCGCAAAATAAAATAAAATTCCAACATGGATACATTTTAGACACTTAACTTTAACAAACTCACAGTCTCCTGGGGCACCACTTCCCTCTTCCACCGCCCAGCAAAAAGTCCCTCCGCCATTCCCTTTGTTCTTAAAAACGTCTTCCCTATCACGTGACGTTACCGACCAATCAACTTCGGGGCAATCGAAGTTGCGTGGAATCAACAATCCCTATTTTAACATTTGACGTGAAATATACAATTATTTCTTAAAAATAAAACTAAGCAAGTAAACTAAGTAATAAATATATTTTGGGAAAGTAACTAATTAATTAAAAATAATACAATCAATGCATCTAAAACAAAACACTATGCAATGTAATTTCCTGCGTAAAGTCAACTGTAGGTTTTACAATTTAAATAATTCTTAATAAAATCAAACAAAAATGTTTCTTGGTACCATAAAATCTATTGAAATTAATACGTAAATAATCTAAAGTATAACACTATGTATTAAATTTCACGATGATCGGATTAACGCTTCGAAAGTTATCCTCGGACAAACAAACATAAATACATACATACAACGCCGATTTGCCCCAGTTGAATTAGAGATCTCGCTTCGCTCGATCAATTATAGTCTTGCTGATGCAGTCAAACTATACAGGAATTAAATAATATTGTTACCAATTTCATAAAGATCGTTCGAAAGTTCTCCTCCGGCGCCGGACAAACATACTTTACATACTTACAAACAATGTCTATTTGTCTAACTTAACTGTAGTGTTTTTTACGATATTAGTTCATACCTTATATTACCTATAGTTACCTCAACACCACTCATAGAAAACCGCCTTATGAATAAGGAGCACGGAAAGATCTGAAAATACTTTACCTTGAGAAAATAAAAAAGTGTATTTAGCTTTGAGGATAAAGCAACACGTAAAGGGAGTACTTAGAAACTCCACACCTTACGCGGTGTGGGGGTTACCGCACGTCTCATCATCATCGTCTTACCAGCGAGAGGACGTCCACTGCTCAACATAGGCCTCCCCCATAGACTTCCAGAGCGACCGATCTTGTACGGCCTGCACCCAGCAGCTCCCAGCAACCTTTATCATGTCTTCTTTCCACCCTAGGAGAACCTGTGTTGCAGGTAGCTCCTCTTCCGATCACTGTGTCGTGTATGAATAATTATAAATAAATGATGCTGGACATTTTAAACAGCGCTGTCTAGCCCCAAAGTCTAAGCAAAGCTTGTAATTTGGGAACCAGATAACTAATAGAATACTTAAATAACTGTTTTTTTAAAACTATAATATAGACGACCTCCGTGGCGCAGTGGCTGAATAGCCGGCTGAGACGCAGAAGGTTGTGGGTTCGATTCCCTCCGCGGAACAAATGTTTGTATGATCTACAGATATTTGTTCCCGGTCTGGATGGTTTTCTATATATTATAAGTATGAATTTACAAATAAAAAGGTATTACATGTGTTATATCAGTTATCTAGTTCCCACAGTACAAGCTTTGCTTAGTTTGGGGCTAGATAGCGCTGTGTGAAATGTCCAGCAATATTTATTTTTATTATTATTTATTTTATTACAGAAATACCTAAACCCGGAACAAATTATCTGTACACCATGCAAACGCCGCCCTAACGTAACCGTTTAGTGTGTGAAGCTCCTTAGAGTCTCAAAAGGGAAATGTCTTATAATTTAGATTGCAGAGGATACCTTTGTACTCTTAATATGTAAAAGTTAAATAAGTGTTTAAAAACTTCGTACCCATTTTACGATTCTAAATGTTAGTTTATGTTTTATTTATTCATGGCTTTGAGTTTATCCTTTATTTTCAACTAGCTGACCCGCCCGCGGCTTCGCACGCGTGGTTTGTCAATAAAACATTACTTTGCTTCTGTGCAGTCGCGTAAACCTGGATAGATTATGAATGGACTTTAGACATAGGATACACATGTCTAAACTCCATTCATAATCTATCTAGGTATATAGGTACCAAATTTCATCGAAATCGGTTGAGCCGTTAAGTCGTGAAAAGGTAACAAACAGACAGAGAGACAGAGTTACTTTCAAATCGGTATGTACGTAAATTTTAACCTGGATTAACACGTAGGCTACTTTTTGTTGTCAAACAACGCGTGCAAAGCCGCTGGTGGAAGCTAGTTATACTGTTTATTTGTGTTATATGTATTGTGTAAAGTTTTATATAGGTATATTGAGTAATTTAGTGTTATATTTTGTTCATTGCTTAATTGTATTTTAATTGTTAATTTTTATTTGATTACTGTATTTTCCTATGTGTATAACTTTTTTCGTGTTCTATTTGTTTTTATGTATGTGGGGATAACTGTATGTTTCATTATATTTGTTTTGTAGTACCTAGTTACAACGTATTGATCTTGTACTGTAAAGTTGTAAACTATTTTTATTGAATTGAATTAAACTGAGTTAAAATAAATTTTAAACTTCCTCTTAAATCACTCTATCTATTGCTGAAAACTGCATTGAAATCCGTTGAGTAGTTTAAAAGATGTAAGGTAACAGACAGCGAAAGCGACTTCATTCTATACTAAATAAAGGAGATTCGATTCAGGCTATTTCCTCACACAGGATGAGCTATATACCACACTTAGTTTGTATATCCGTTCAAATAGCAGATTCAAAATATGCAGTTGGTATAGCGGAGTTGTTTTCGGGGCATCACAGAATACCAGTGCTATCAGTAGCGTTTTTGTTGCTGTAGCACAAAGATGAGTGGCGAAGTTTGCTTTCAAAATTTTAGATCTTTTAGAGTCATATTTAAGAGTAGTAGAGTTCCTTGTGAAAGGGCTTGCCCGGGGAAGTACTACCACCATACATCCCCCATCAAGCAGCATTGCTGTGTTTCGGTTTGAAAGGTATGGTGGCCAGTAAAATTACAGGCACACGAGGCTTTACAACCATGCCTCAAGTTGATGGATGCAGGGCATCGTGGGTTATATTTATAACGACTGTGACCTACGAGGCAATTCTCTGTTATTTTTTTTTTAATTGGATAGAACTTCGTTTGACCACAATCTCACCTGATGGTAAGTGATGATGTGGTCTAAGACGAAGCACGAAGATCTAGAAGGAACCTATTTAGTCTTACCTTAAAGAGGCCCGGATTGTATTCTTTAGGAAAAACAGACGACGGCAAAGTGTTCCATACCTTAGCTGTACGCATCAAGAACGTAGAACCAAAACGGTGTGTGCGAATAGGTGGTATATTGACTAGGTACGGATGGTACTGAGCCGTGCGCCTAGTTGTCCTTTGATGGAAGGGAGATGGCAGGATCAGATCATATAGTTCCTGGGTACATTCCCCAAAATGTATTCTGTAAAAGATCGATAGGCTTGCAACTTTAGGCAGGATTCGAGACTTTGGGTCTTAGTCTCCGCCATATATTGCTCACCAATAAGCCTAAAAGCCTTACGTTCTATCGAGTCTAAGGTAGCCTAAGTTATGCTAAGAGTCTAAGTTATAGGCCACTTAACATCAGGTGGGTCATAAGCTTGTTCCATCTCCACGTAGTATAATTATTTTTTTTACGTATATTAATTCTCACGATGGACATTCTCAAATAACACTTGATATCACTTGATACGCAAACTCGTGAAGGAGATGTCTACTTTTTGAATAGCAGTTATCATTCTATACATGAAAGGTTTCAAACCCGTTGCTTATTAGGATACTAACCAATGGCACATACTTTCAGCCGGGATTGGAACTCGCAACCTCCGAATCCAAAGTCACGGTACAGTTTCTTTGGCAAAACTGATATCTAAGATAAGGTAAGATTGTTTTGAACATATTCAAATGGTTTATTAGTTTATCAAATATGAACATCAAATGCAAAAATGATCCGAGGCCGAATCTGTCCTTGAAATGTGAGTGTTTCTTAAGTGCCAAGAGAAAGTATCCCTACCAAATGCTCTAAGACTGAAGTTTGCAAAAAAGACTTGGATTGTGATGGATGCATAAAGAGGTAGGAGACCTCAGAATGATGGTGATGCACTGAGTGAATGAACGATTGAACTTACCTCTATGCAGACTTAGAGGTCAGCATAGGCTCAGGTGATCAGACCGCGGCCAGACTATAGAGAAATAAATAACCTTTTGAGCGTATTGGATCTAAAAATAGTCACGAACGTGATCGTATATTTGATAGCCTTTTGCCGTAGCCGCTACATATCTGCTACGACGTAGCATATTCGTAGCAGGAGCGGTGAAGCGTATTTTAGCAGAAATTGCGTAACAACTTTAAAAAAAGGCTGTTTTTTAAGCTTTATCAATTGAAGATGATTTACTTAGTGGAAATTTCCAGTGCTAGCTGGGTAAAGAAAGCAACCGCTGTAGCACAAATTATAAATTTTCATACCTTAATATCAAGCCCTAAAATAACAATGAAACAACCTGTATGAAATAGGTAAAAAAATCATATTCATTCATCGTGTAAGTAGGTACCTGTTAAACTGAGCAATCTTCATCGTCACAAAAGCACCGCCGGTTTAAGTTAAAAATTGTTCATTGGAAATATATGGATTACTATATAAATTACCAAGCTATTGGAATTAAGCCCAACTCTAAAATCAGTTAATACATTTCCAGATGTGTGTTTTAAATTAATGTCGTACATAACAAAACAGGTTGTATATTTACGGATTTTGTAAAATGTTTGTCCTACAGCGGAAATCGAATCCTCAACTATAGTTGTGCGCGTCAGAAAAAGTCAGGTCGTTAAATGATATTGTGAATGATTGGGTACTACTATCGCATTAGAGACAATTCGAGGGGTCTTTATAGTTGTAGGCCATTTATTTCTGTGATAATTGGTCGTTATTATGATTTATGAGGATATTTTGGTTTGCTACATTAGGAATTATTCAGTTAGAAGTAACAAGCTTTGATGTTCATTAAAAGTAGAATGAGGTAGATATAATTTTTTAGGGTAACAATTTTTGAAAAGCGAAGGCTATATAAAATAACTAGCTGACCCGCCCGCGGCTTCGCACTCGTGGTTTGTCAATAAATAAATAAATAATAAAAAATATTGCTGGACATTTCACACAGCGCTATCTAGCCCCAAACTAAGCAAAGCTTGTACTATGGGAACCAGATAACTGATAGAATACTTATATATATTTTTTGTAAATACATACTTATAATATATAGAGAAACAACCAGACCCGGAACAAACTTTTTATTTGTTGCTTGCCTACCTAAAACAGTGTTAATATCCATATCGAAAATACATATCTATTTTTGTGTTAGTTCCTAGCTATTATTTATTAGAATAAATACTTATGTGTCTGAACCGGTTAATCTACACTGCACTCAGGTTAGCTGAAATAAAATGCTAATTAGCGTTAAATTTGCCTATGTATGTATTGTGTGTGTGTGGAATTTCTCTGATTTAAGTATTTATGCGATGGGTTTTCGGTAATTGTCAAGTTCTTTCTTCAATTACTACTATTCAGTGCATAAAGCTGACAGTTCCCGAGAACCTTATCTGTGGCGGCGGTAGCAGCAGATGTTTCTGCCAAGGCGAGGCTGAAAACCAGCGTAGCTGAGCCCTCGACCTATTTACCACCACCCTCTACCTTAATGCTAAGATAATGTACTAATGTTACTTAGAATTAGGCCTACTATTAAACTTACCTAGCTTTATTTAGTACTTATTGTACCTACCAACTTCTGTTAGCATAAGAGGTGTGTGTGTAAATAAATGCCCTTTTATTTTTTTTTTATTTTTTTTTTAAATATCTGTAGATCTTGCAAACATTTGTTCCGCGGCGGGGGTCGAACCCGCTACCTCCTGCGTCTCAGCCGGCTATTCGCCCACTGCACCACGGAGGTCGTCATAAAAACATTACCATCCTTTGCAGTCAAGCAAAAAATAGCCTATCAATCCTGGTCCATAATCTACGTACCAAATTTCATCGAAATCGGTCCAGCCGTTTAGTCGTGAAAACGCTACAAACAGAAAGACAGAAATAGGGAGAGATAATTACTTTCGAATTTATAATATTACTAAAGATAATTATGATTTTTATGTCTAATTAAAATACAATGGCATTGTTAAGCGCGTCACAAATCGCTCATTATCAATCGTTCGCCATAAAACCTAATGTAAGATGGAAATATAATTATATTTACCGTATGTAATGGTCGATTGGATCTGGTTGTTTTTCTATATATTATAAGTATGTATTTACAAAAAAAGTATATAAGTATTCTATCAGTTAAGTGTTCTATCAATTTACGCCTGGTCGAGGCGACGCGTGATCAAAATGCTGGCCAGTATTTTGGCCAACGTTTAAGCATTGCCATTCAACGTGGCAATGCGGCCAGCATCCTGGGCACGCTACCCACTGGCAGCGGCTTGTTAGATTAGGGTTTTATATATAGTTTGCTTTGTATATAGGTTTAGTTGCATAAAATAAATAACTTGATCAGTTATCTGGTTCCCATAGTACAAGCTCTGCTTAGTTTGGGGCTAGATAACGCTGTGTGAAGTGTCCTGCAATATTTATTTATTATTATTATTATTTATTTATTGGATTGTATGGCGAGCGATATTTTATCTTAACATAACATATTATAGCATCTTCATCGTGTGTGACGTGCCTTAGCGACATGTAAATTGATTGTCATATTGAGATCATTACATCGAAGTCTCTAGTAATATTGCCAAAGCTATTGGCACAAGCTGGCCTTATATCAACATTTCTCCCAATAATACACACCTTACTAGTTCTAGATAACAATAAAGACAGGTCTTACTGTCATCAAAACTTGCGCGTCTCGCAAATATTTATTAAAGGTCGAGACAAACTTCATAATGGATGAAACACAAACAAGTCTAGGTCTTTTATAAACGAATACACTGGTATTTCGGTCACGTATGGTAGTGATGCCGATGACACTTAGATTAATATTTTGTGCGCAAACTTATAAGAATAAAGCCACGTTTATGAAGATTCAGCGCGATGGTGACATAGACCGGGACGTTAAAAATAGAATAGGTAAATGCGGGATGGATGAAATGGCGACAGGTTACAGGAACAACGTGCGATCCTCGAATGCCCCTTAAAATTAAAGGGGAAATTTACAAGACAATCATAAGACCTGTCGTAACATATGGTTCTGAGTGTTGGGCCACGAAAGGGACGGATCTCATTTCATTTATTTATTCAGAAACAATCAGTTAATCGTGTTTGAAATTACATAATTACAATATTTACAATTATCACATATATGCCAAAAATAATCAAATATAACAAAACAAATATAAACATGTCAATAAAAAAATGTCAAAAAAGTAAAAGAAAATAAAATAAAATAAAAGATGAAAGAAGAGAGCACGCGGTGGAAATGCAAATGTTGTGATGGATGTGTGGATTAACAACAATGGATAAGATAAATATAAATATTGCTGGACATTTCACACAGCGCTATCTAGCCCCAAACTAAGCAGAGCTTGTACTATGGGAACCAGATAACTGATAGAATACTTATATACATTTTTTTTTGTAAATACATACTTATAATATATAGAGAAACAACCAGACTCGGAACACATATCTGTAGATCATGCAAACATTTGTTCCGCGGCGGGAATCGAACCCGCTACCTCCTGCGTCTCAGCCGGCTATTCGCTCACTGCACTACGGAGATCGTCAAATAAGGAATGAGTATATTAGAGGAAGTTTGAAAATAGCGCCAGTGATAAATAAAATGAGGAATAATAGGCTAGCGTGTTGTGTGTAGTATGGGCATGTCATGCGGAGGGAAAAAAATCGTATAACTAAAACAATGTTAGATATGAATGTGGATGAATATAGAAGTAGAGGAAGGCTGAAGAAGAGATGGATGAACGTATGAAGAATAATATGGGTAAGAAAGAAGTGACAATGGAGATGACGGCTGATATAGAAGAAAAATACATGTTGTAACCGCGTAATGTGGGAAAAAGGCAGGAAGAAGACGAAGCGCGTCGCGTAGTGCGTCAAGTCGCGCTGTCAACTTGAACGTAATATGGCCATGTATGAGGGCGTTAAAAAAACACATGCCTGTGACATCACAGTCTAGTGTGCGGACAGTCTCTTCTGCCAGCTATCATTGCCAAGACGGTGTTAGAGCTCGCCCGCATCTCGCGCACCAATGTAGATTTTTGGCGCCTCCGGGTGGGTGTAGAATCACGGTAAATCAAAAAATAGTGCGTGGTCCGTAATTTTCAAGACCCGCGTCGTCAAGTTTTCTCTTCGTTGACTCAAGTTATCCAGCACGCACCCCTGATAGTCCCGGTCAAGCTGGATTCGAGAAGAGTTAAAGAATCCACACTCACGCGTGGTGACCTCCCGATGAAGCAGCGTGCATACCAAGAACAAAGAAGATGCCACAGCACAACGCGCATTAACCTAACGAAAAGAGTACCGTAAGCTTATCCCATCTATTTCTTATACCTTAATGTACCTTAGAGACTAACATACATATTTTAATACTTAAAACTAAATGCTGATAATTACATAAAATCTGCGAAGTGTGACGCACTTCCGCTATGTCGTGTAGTCACCCGCAAAAACGTCGAATAAACACACTTTTTATCCAAAACTCTTCCTTTGTAAAGGTTGAAAGATCTGCAATTGGAATACGCAACACAAAAGATCTGAAATCATTGTGGTGCGATTCCCACTGTTTAACCCTTAACGGTACATTGGCTTTCCTCTTCACATATTCCACCACGTCCTCCACCTTCTATGATATAGTGAAGACGTGACTTGTAGACCAGCGTCGCAGGCATGGCCAGCAATGCCCCCCGCAACGAACCGTACTAGGCCCGCGTCTCCATAAACGTGCCCTAAGTTACACTAGCGAGTCCGCATAAGTTTCATAAGCAGAGTGTTGACCTGAGATTTTTGAGTTGAAATTGAAACCTTAAAACCTTTTCTTGAGTAGAGACCACGTATTATAAAGGGCTGTTTAGGACGGATAGAAAAATGACCTAATAAAGGATGCTGGGAGCCGTTGGGTACAGGCCAGGCAAGATAATTCGCTCTATAAATTATTGGAGAGGCCTTGCAAGAAGATATCTTTTATGGTAACGTCAATTACACATTCTAGTATTTTTATTTCTTGAGAATTTTCGAACTGTATTTTTTTCGGTATCTTTCATCATAAACTCCAAAACTATATAGAAAAAAAAGTTTTGGAATGTTAATGGCTTTTATGAGACTACACTATTTTTACCATTTCGGTCCGGAACCCTAATAATAATACGCGATAAATACCCTATTATATAAACAATTGATTATTAACCTTCGAACCACACTTATTGTTACCTTGGTAAGATCTTTATACCCACTAGCTCAATTAGTATAACACAATAGAGCAATTAGCTACGCCTGTCTGCCCACTTACTTATCACTTTATCTGTCTACCTAGCTACCATCCAGTAGACCGATCTCTAGTGCTAACGTTAGCATTTTCAACGTTAGCCAGCTGTAATTGTGGGCGAGCTACTGACCGACTCTTGGGATCGATAGTTGGCTTATGTAATCAGATACCTATTAAAAGTGGCCTCTCAAAATTTTGGTACATTAAATTTTCCAGAGGCCTTTGCTCTGCAGTGGGACACTACAGGCTCATAATAATAAATACAAAAGACACCCCTTTCGCGTTACTATGCGCAAAGAGGTAAATAACTTTTCACACCACCTGCTCGATAATGTCAAATTATATGTCATGTAAACCTCACCGAAAGCAGGACGATCAGGGGGATTAAATCCCTACGGCTGATCTGGAAGTAAATTTGTACTTGTTTTTGTTAAGTTGTATTTGAATTTGGAAGTTGTAAACAGATGAGCTGTATTCAAATTTGAACCAAAGAGACCCACAAAATAGAACTTATTCGTAAATCAAACTAACCTCTGCTCAGAATGCACCAACCTAGATTTGGTTTTTATTGTCTCGCAGAAAGTGTGAAAAGTAGAGTATTCACCCCTTGGATAAAGATGTCTGCATCTTGGGTGTGCTTATACCCCTCTCTGCACTCAGGATTCTAGTAACTCCCTCGCTCCACTCGTGAGTTAACTCTAGAATCCTTCGTTACGTTCGGGATTCAATATAGCGCCCGTGACGCAAGACACTGCTTTATATGCTAACAGCGGCGGGTTGGTTTATTAAAGCGACTTCTATTTAAAAATGAATATTAAACTAGTAAATATTGCTGAAGTAATCATAAAACTATACTATTTAGTACCTACGTAATTACAAATAATCGCTAACATTATATTCCCGAGTTACATACCTGATCCTTGCAATTGGTAAAGTTCGGTGTATGACAATATAATAGTAACAGCTTGATAACTTGACTGTCTACTCGTCCGCACTAAAGCACATTTGTTTCATAACATGACTTCGGCCACAAATTGGCATGGAGTTGTCTGAATTTGTAGCGAAAACTTGCACCGATACGTTAGACTGACTTTGGGAATTGCCATCAAGAGCTGTTGATCAGGTTTGATTCTTACCATGGGACAAATGTTTGCAAGATCTGCAAATGTTCGCTCCGATGTGTGATACCCACCACCACAAAGTGAACCCTAGTGTGGGATCAGGGTCACATTCTCCTGAACCCACAGTTCATATTATATGATTGTGATATACAATTTTACCCAATGTTCAGTGCGCAAATCATGAATAAAATGACATAATATTCATGTGAAGTAAGTTAGAGCAACGAGATAATCTTCTAGCTGAGACGAGACGTGAATGGAAATTTACTTGCGTCAATGAAAATCTCATCGTCCAGATTATGTTTACGGCCACAGTGTGATAGTAAAAGCATACGTGTTTATTGGTTTTATCGACTATTCTGATGGCTATAAGATCTATAATGTTTTCCGAAATAATGCGTATACCATGGAGGTTACTGAGACAACGATCTTAAAAACTAATAACGGATTGCAATTCAGCGGGGCAATACAGCCAGTATTTTTCAAACTTTCGCGCTCACTGCTGTTGCAACACAGGCGAAGCGTCGGGATACAAATAAAAAAGGTACATACGTGATAAAAACCCGTTTTAATCAGTAATAAATTAATAATATACCCAGTGTAGTAGGGACACTTCCACCTGGTAGTGATTTGGAGCGTTGATCTATGTATAGATCGTTTGCAACGGTCTTTAGATGATTCAACTGTTTCTTCTGTATAATATAAAAATAATATAAAATATAGCTGGACATTTTACACAGCGCTATCTAGCCCCAAACTAAGCAGAGCTTGTACTATGGGAACCAGATAACTGATAGAATACTTATGTGCTTTTTTTTGTAAGTACATACTTGTAATATATAGAAAAACACCCAGACACGAAACAAATATCTGTAGATCATGCAAACATTAGTTCCGCAGCGGGAATCGAACCCGCTACCTCCTGCGTCTCAGCCGGCTATACGCCCACTGCGCCCCGGAGGCAGTTTATAATGAATTATATTTTATGAGGATTGTATTTTATAGTCTTGTAAATAATTGTTTAATCTTTGTGTTAATAAATGTATGTTCTTAATTTAATCTATTTGTATAAGTAAGTATTAGTTAGTGGTAGGTAGGTAGTGGTGAATATGCATCTTACACCAGCTGGAATCTCAACTAAACTGGTACAACATACGTATACAGCAAATAATATTGCTATAATCCCCACCAGTTTATACAAAAAGTTTTATCGTAACTACGAGTTTTGTGATAAAGTCGTGGGAATTATGCAAATAAAAAATTTAGTATTTGCATAATCCTGATTTTTGCGCCAAACCTAGTAAGCTACATAAAGATGATTCGGATGGGCCATAGGGTCTTTTAGCAAGTGCTGTGTAAGATCTTTAGATGGAAAGATGAACTTATTTTGAACTGAGCTCAATGTTAAATTTCAAAGTTCAATTTATTAAATAAAATATATATTTTACAGACATTATCAAAATTTTTACACTTATGTATACATAAAACACATTAATAAAATTATTTATTTAAAAACTGCGTTAAACACAATAAAATATTAAAATAAAATACAATACATTATGTATGTGACGCAATACAAATAAGAACCTAATACTGATTGGTCTTTCAAAAAATCTTTATTATTAAAGATTTTTTGAGTTTTCAAAAGTTTTCACACGTAGTTGGTGGTCCTAGGCCTGGTTTCTAGCAATATAACTCTAATTATTTAATTTTCAAAGCTCTTTTTATTATGCATGTTAACTGTATTATATTTTTATTTTTTAATTGTTTAATTTTCAAAACTATTTTAATTATGTCTGTTAACTGTTTATGATTATGTATTTTCATGTTTTGTATGTTTTAATAGTTCGTAAGTAGGTACTTAAACGAGTCCGAAAATTTATATCTAATAGTAATATGTATCGATAGGTAATTGTAAACACAGTTGCTGCCTTGCAGACACGGCAATGGCACCACGGAAGACCAGCGCTATAGTAGTATAAATATGCTACTATAGCACAATGCTGAAGGGTGACCGTTTTTGCTCACAAATTTGCTCATTAATTTATACTCATTTGTCTAAGCTGTATGTACACTTGTGATGCAAAATAAACGTTTTTCTATTCTATTCTATAATAACTAAGAACTTAATTTAGTCTTTCACATGCTTGCTCTATGCAAGCATGGTTGCTACGAGTATTGTGGGCCATCTGTCCGAAAAGATATGTAATTGTGCGTGTGAAGCGGTGAGGGCGTTGAGATGGCGTTGGAAGCGACAGATTGGTGATTGCTGGCGCGTCAAGGTCCGCGCGTGCATCACCGCGAATAGAGGCACTCTTCCCTGTCGAAAGCTGATTCGATTTTCCGTGACATATAGTCGACTAGCCTCATACAGCAACTCAGGACAGTTTAAAGACCCCCGTAGAATGCGGCATAATGTTAACAACTGATCAAGTAAGTGGTATTTCCATAGAATTAATACCTACATTAACCTGGAGGAATTTGGTAGGATACATGAATGGGTAATAGCCATATAACTTTCTGTAAAGTAACTCTTTGTCACCTAGGAGTGTTACAGACATAGCGATAATTTGGTCTCTTATCGGCCTATTATTATTACAGGTAAAAGGTTTGCGCCAACGTTTACAATCCGGATCATGGGTGAGAACACATCGCGCAAAATTAATAAAACTTAAATTAAACATTGAAAAAAAAGCTCTAAAAAGCTTCCCTGCAGTCATTTTTGGTTAGCTAACAAACGAATTAAGCTTAGGAATGATAAAATGGCCAAAATCTATTTTCTAATCAGATAGCTAATTTTAAGAATTTTCCACCTCGCCGTCTTTGAAGGCCGATTTTCGCGAAACTAGCCCATTAAGTACTACTTTTTTTAATGATTATAAAAGCTGAGAGTCTGGAAAATTCTTAAGACTTATTTAAGAACTATAAAATCACTTGTTAAGGTTTTTAATTTACAGTTGAAAATTTAAGTCATAATTCACCGAATGTAATTTTTTGACTTTACACAAACATTTTCATAGTTTTCATCAAAGTCACGTAGCTGATTAGTTTATGCATAAAAGAACAACTCATAAAAAATCAGTAGCAAAAAAAATCTCAAGAAAGTTTACTACTTTTTTTTAAAGAATTTTTTCAGTTGTTTAAGTCAAAAATTTTCAAAAATTCGGAAAAAAATTCATAACTCGAAAACTATAAAAAATCGCGGAACATACATGGGAGTGATTCCGGTACCCCAAGGGGTGTTCTATCTCTGGACTTTCGCTTGACACTATTTTTGGGACACCCTGTATATATTATTTATGATTATATATATCAAGTAGTTTTATGTATTTATTCTTACTGTAATCGGAATTTATTGTTATTTGGGTTTCTTTTGTTTTCTATGTAGCAATAAGTTAATAATGGTTTTAATTTAGCACGCCAACCTTTTTTGTTACCTCTGAGGTTGGCAGGTATAAAATGATATTAGCATTAAGCCCACTTTTTGTACATTTAATGTGTATTTTTGTTCGATAAAGTATTTAATAAATAAATAAGATCAGATTAGCCGATCCTAGGGTTATCAGTATTTTTCCAGTTTTGCGAAGGGATCTCAGCTGTAAAATGGTAATTTTGTATGGGTTTTTTGTGTCATTTTTAAATTTATAAATTGTTATGAGTTTATTTTACAAACACAAGCAGATAAGGAATTTTAATTGGCAAACTTCACTGAAAATCTCTCCGATCTCCGATAATAGTTCACCTCAAGTTAGACGTCGGCCTTTAGATCAAGATTAATGGTATTAAACCACGGCCACGTGACGTTGCATTTTCTTAAAACTGACGTAGATTCGAAAGTATATAACACTAGCTTCTTCCAGTGGCTTCGCACGCGTTGTTTGTCAACAAAAATTAGCCTATGTGTCAATCCAGGTTAATTTACGTACATACCAAATTTCATCGAAATCAGTTCAGCCGTTACGACGTAAATGAGTAACAAACAAACATACAAATAAATAAACAAACATCCAGACTTTCGCATTTATAATATTAGTGTGATTTTTCGAAGCGCTTACAACCATCGATTCCAATGTATTCAACTATTTAACGTTTATTAAATTAGATTATATTATTCTTTTTATGTTTATATTTTATTCTTATTAGATTAGATATTTTCACAAAGTCAAAGTCACAGTAAAATATTTTTATTCATTAAAATCACAAGGATCACTTTGAAACGTCAATTTTACTGCCTGTTCCTTCGCGACCAAGCCATGAAAGAAAGGCAAGAAACAAGGCTGGTTGTTTTTTTTAATGATCCTTTTACAATACATAATACAGTAAATAAATTACGTCTAAATTGTAACATTTTGAACGAGTTGGAGCAATTTCAATGCCAAGCTTCTCTATCATCTAAATAATCCGATATTTTATAGTAGGCTCTTTTATAAAGATTTTGATTAATTACGTTTTTAAATTTGTTAATTGTCAACTTTTGTACATCCCTTGGGAGTTTGTTATAAAAGCGTACACCTTGCCATTTAAACGATTTACTAACTTTATGGAGTCTACAAGTGGCAACAGCGAGTTTATCTTTGTTTCTAGTATTACAATTATGATCATCGCTATTTTTCTTAAACAAATTAATATTTTTATGAACATACATTAGATTTTCATAGATGTATTGAGAAGGCAATGTCATAATATTTATTTCTTTAAATTTATTGCGTAATGATGCTCTGGGGCCCATATTATAAATATTATATAAACCACCCGCTCGACCATTTCACCTCACCGAAAGCAGGTGATTAAATCCCTACGGTTAAGCCGGGAGTAAAGTTGTACTACTGAATTTCATTATCATTATTATAAATACGGGATTTATCACGTACCGTCTTATCGGTGTTTTGACCGACAATGTTTCGGTTCAATTTGTGAACCTTCATCAGGGTGAGTGCGAACCGCTCCGAATAACGTCTCGCCTCGCTCGTCTCGCCTCGGTCGAAACATCGATAAGACGGTAGGTACGTGGTAAATCCCGTACTTATAATAATGATTGAAATAAATCACGAAAATTTTCTAAGTAGAATTTCATTATGGCTTCGCGGGCATAATGTGATTTGAGTTTGGAACCTCATCTGTATTAAAATTTGAACCAAAAAGACACGCATAATAAAAACTTATTCGTAAATCGAACTACTCTCTGCACAGAATGCACAACCCTAGATTTGATTTTTATTAACTCGCAGAAAGTGTGAAAAGCAGAGTGTTTTCCTCACGGTTAAAGCTGTCTGCATCTTGGGCGAGTTTATATCCCTCTCTGCACTCAGGATTCTAGTCCCTCGCTCCGCTCATGTGTTAACAACTCTAGAATCCTTCGTTACGTTCGGGATTCAATATAGCGCCCGTGACGTGACGCGCCGAGACACTGATTTATCCCCTCGTTTAATAATCTACTATTATTGCCCTAATAAAATAATACATAGGCGAACTTAATGTTAATTAGCTGCTAATTCTTCCAGCTAAACTTCATTTAATCCATTACTGATGTCCAGTTGTGATTTTTGAAACTTCCCCTAATGAGTGACTTCAGCATGGAGACTTTGAACAGGAAATCAAAATGCAAAAAGTTGCTGAGTAAAAAACTCAACATGTTGGATATTTTCATATAATCCTAACTGAGTGTTGTGATTCATTTACATTAAAATAGGTTGCTCCCTAAGCAGAGGAATATTTACTTAGTTGGTATAGAGAATCTTTTAAAAAATTAGGCTTTCTTAACTTCATAAGGCTTTACTGTACTTAAGGTACCTTGCTGCTCCTTCGCGTCGTACTAGATACTAGTACTAGATGGAAATCTTAAAACGCAGCAAAATTACCTCAAAATGGCGGCGCTTCCCCGTCCACCACGCGCGGTGCGTTACAGTCCTCACTTAGCGTAACGAATTCTTCGATCCTTTAGCTATCCAGTGGTGTAATTCAATTTTGGATGAAGATGATAGATATGTAGCTGTAACACCAAATTTTATCACCCGATTTTGTCATCATTCGTTTTTTAAATTGCCTCCCACTATGGAAGCAATTTTAAAAACGTATTCACGTCAAAAAAATTGGATGTAAATGGGGGTCAAATATAATGGACCAAACCTTAAATTTGACTTGATGTTCAACAGCTGTACTAAATAGTAGTAGTAATGGCTTGACTTGAGTACTAAAAGAGCCTGGGAGTTAGGTACAGGTCTCTCAAGAACGATCGCAGTGGAAATCTATGAAAAAGCTTATGTTCAGTAGTGGACAATCCGATTTTGACGATGTAAACATTGCAATCTCTAAGGTGGTAAAATGGTTCAATGTAAACAATCGACTTCTAAATAAAAAGAAAACAAAATGTATTAAATTTAAAGAAAGAAAGAAAGAAAGAAAAAACATTTATTTGTGACGGTACACAACACACACAGCACACAAGTAAGGTACACACAAGATAAAATGTTCATGCACACAAGAATAACAATACCTAACAAATGTGTGTCCCACAATTACTTACACATATCTAAACGACCGACGTCACAAAAAGGCGTCCAACTCAGCATTTGTTGTGCTTTTGGCACAACGCTGATCTTCCGTTGGAACCATTTAAAAATGAGGATATCACGGATGCCCGCACAGTACTACAATTACAAAAAGTATGAATACATATATTGATAAATATAAGTTAACACACTAAGAAAATAATAAATAAATAATAAAATAAAATAATAGCTATATTAAGTTACAACAAAACACAAAAATGTAGATGATTGGGGAGAACTAGGCGAGAATGTGCATTAATCAGTCCCACTGCTAAGCAAAGGCCACACCAACATATACATTTATACTACCTAATGCTACACAAGTTAAAGCAGATATAAAAATCAAAGACGAGGAGTTGGCTCTTGTGGACATTACCGTATTCTTAAGTATAACCCTAGATAATAAGCTTCAATGGGGCCTTCACATTGATGGGTTGTCGAAGAGACTTAGTTCTGCGGCATATGCAGTCAAAAAGATCCGTCTTTTTACAGACGTAGACACAGCTAGACTAGTTTACTTCAGCTACTTCCACAGCATTATGTCATACGGTATACTGCTGTGGGGGAGTGTAAAATATTTGACTTTTTTTTTTAAATTTTGAATAACATTTTTTTAGACTTTGACTTTGACGTCTTATGGGTGAGATGATGATTATTCATGGCGGTATATGAATAAATATTCATTTAATTTAGTCAAATAATAGGTAAAAGATCAAAAGGAAGGCAAATCCAAAGATGGGAGGAGGAAATAAGTTGACAACCGGTCTCTGTTGAAGGAGGCATTTGTCAATAAGCACTCTGAGCTAAGAGACATGTTTTGTTATGTACGACATTAAATGAAAACAAGGGCTGGGCTAATGGCTAGTATTGTAGTATTACTGCATAAAATTATAAATTTTCAAACAACCTTAATATCAAGTCCTGAAATATCAATGAAACAGCCTGTGTAAAATTGGTAAACAAATCATATTCATTCATCATGTAAGTAGGTACCTGTTAAACTGACTAAGCGGCATCGTCGCAAAGGCACCGCCGATTTAGGTTAAAAATTGTTTATTGGAAATGTATCGATTACTGAATATTCAAGCTACTGGTATTTTTTTATTTATTCTCAAACAATAAACTATTGTGTCGGAATTTTTGTCATTCTACAATTAGAAAATATTTTATAAATAATTACTGTGAAAGACAAAAGTTTTGGTAAGTACATACATATTTATACAAAATGATAACCTGTTAAAAAATTAAAAATTCGATATGAAGTAACATGTCAAGAAAAATAATGATAATAATTAATAACATGTTAAGCAAATTCTTAATAATAAATGGTAAACTCGTAGTCAAACATTAACTTTATAGTTTGACTACGAGTTTACCATTTATCATCTGAGCCAGCCTGCACCTACTGTCATCATCATCATCTGAGCCAGCCTGCACCTACTGTCATCATCATCATCTGAGCCAGCCTGCACCTACTGTTGGATAGGCCTCCTCTTTATTACGCCATTCTTTCCGGTCCCATGCGAGCCTCATCCATTGACTCCCAGCTACGCTTACAACGTCATTCGACCATCGGGCGGGTGGTCTGCCTCTTGGTATACGAGCATCCCTTGGCCAATAAGAGTACCAGCATTTTTATTAATTCATCAAACTCCCTTCTGCTTACGAAGATTCACCAATAGCATAGCTTGCTTTCTTACTCGTCGCATAACTGTGACTCTGACGTTAGAGCAAAATGGAAGTTTTGACAAACGAATTTGCAAACTCAGTGCGAATTAATTTGGAAGATTCTTTGAATTTTCCTTATGCTCGAGTAGACCATGATTAGCTTGACGTCAATCTTTACTTAATTGGAAAAGCTACAAATAAGTTTATACAGCGGAAATTTGATGCATGATTTCACATTAATTTCACACGATCCACATTCGCGAAGTACTTACAATCAGCGGTCTTATAAATCTAGGTATATTAAACTATGACACGCTCGAAAAATTCGTTCTTCCGAAGCTCTACAGCTTCGTACTCCTGTCCATATTTCACAATTTTATGGTGACTTCTTCACAGTACAAGCTGTGCGCCTGTGGAACGCCTTACCTTTGTTCATAAGGTCGTCCCAATCTCTTCCTATTTTCAAAGTCAAGGTATACAACCATTTTCTTTCGTTGTCTCGTAACTGCTAGCTAGTGTTTATGTTATTTATCCTCCATATTATGTAGTGTAGTTTATTTATATATTATTTGTATGTATTTAAGTAATATTATTTTATGGGTTCTGTTTATGTATGTTTATGCTTAACGGTACTCTTACACCGCCGTCTTTTGATTTTTGTTTATGCTGTCTATCCAAAGGTTGTCTGAAGAGATCGCTTTTAGCGATAAGACCGCCCATTGTACCGTTATTTAATGTTTATTTACTTTGTTAGTGTATTTTTGTTTGGTGTACAATAAAGAGTATTTCATTCATTCACGATCTATTGAACTTTTCGATAATTCTTACTTTTCCTGACGAACCTTGAATTGCTCCTGCGTTTCAATGAAAATAGAATTGAAAAGAATACACATGCTTAAGGAAAAAACTAAGATATGATTGTAATATTGCAGCCACAAGGAGCATATGACAATGACTAATACCTCTATTGTAGAAACCACTCACGTTCAATGTCGATAAGTTGCCGGTGCTTTACATGAAACCGTAAGCTTGTGTTGTCTAGGAAATAATATCCGCTATACAACGGCCGCGATATAGCTGTTTGTTTGCTATACTAGGATTGCTTGTTCGATCGCGCAGGACAATAATTGATCGAGCGAAGCGAGATCTCCAAATCAACTTGGGCAAATCGGCGTTGTAGGTATTATTGTTTGTCCGAGGATGACTTTCAAATCGTTAATCCAATCATCGTGAAATTTAATACTTATATGGTATTATTTTGGTGTGAATAAATGAGCTTAAAATGTTGGAGGGTTGTTGAGATATTGGGGTTCAAGAGGGGTAATAACAATGAAAATGAGACTATTAGGCCAAATGGGACGTCAAATGAAAGGTCTTCATTAGTATATTTCGACTCTATTTTTATTTTTAGTAAAGTCTTTGTAGTTTTTGAGTTATTAGACATAATAAAAACGGAACTTTGGCGAAATTTACACATTGGGTACACAGTGCTGTAATTTGGTATGCGTGTAGCTTAAATGACACAAATATAGGCAAAAGTCTAAAATCTAGAATAACTGCAATTTGTACCTCAAAAAAATGTAACCAAATTCGTGGCACTATTTTTATAGTCAAAGATTACGAATGATATATTTTTGTTTTTATGGAAGATTGGCGAGATCTTAGTTCGGGGCGAACCACTAGTATATCTTTATTTCAGGCAACAATAGAAAAGTACAAGATGTTAAGACTTCTACGGCCCATATAAATATATACCTTAGTGACTAACATGCATATTAATAATACTTAGAACTATTTGCGGACACACAAACTCTGCAACGTGTGACGTACTTGCGCTGTATTGTGTAGTCGCCCGCGAAAATGATGAAACAACACACTTGTCAGATAAAACTCTTCCTTTAAATAGTTGGAATACGCAACACAAAAGATTTGAAATTATGCTGATTGGATGAATATGATGAGTGGATATTTGATGGAGATCAAATGGTTGATATTATAATCGTCATGGCACCCAACAAAGTCGATAATTTATCCCGGTTTTTGGAGGACTTCGTATTGTCAGATTAAAAGAAAAGACCGCATGGTCTGAATACGACGCAATGAATCATCATCATCATCATATGGGACATTGGGCGTCCATTGCTGAAATAGGCATTTTTAAGCCTATATGCATATACATTTTTAGAGTTAAAGCTCTTATGCGGCCTGCACCTAACGGCTGCCATCTCAGTTAATCTTTCCATTTATAAAGAGCCGTTTTACGCTGCTCTTTCCAGTGCAGTCTCTACTCGAAAATGTTTCTACCCCAACGGCCGTTCTTCTATGTGTCCCGTATACTGCCATTTGAGTTTGCTAAACTATATAGACAGAATGTAAGGCTTCACATGACGGACACCACGTTTTAGAGAACTCTAGCTATGTTGTGGAATTTGAACTATATTGCGGATTACGCGAACATCATCTGTTGAGTCGTGTGTACTGCAGAGGGTTAGGATCAATGTCTAAAATACGTTAGATGAATGAATAATACCTATCTAAGATTCCCTTAAATTGTAGGTTCAACAATTTTTTTTATACTACATTGAGATGGAACAGCTCAAACACATGGCCCACCTGATGTTAAGTGGTAACCATCTCAAAAGCCTCATATTTGCCTGTAGTTTCATCGAAAACCATACCCTTCATACTGAAATATAGCAATGCTGCTTGGCGGCAGAAATAGGTCATAAGAAGTTTGATGCATGATTTCACATCGTGGTATTTTTTATAATCAAATCAAGTTATTTATTTCCAAGAAGATTTACGCTTATGCTGACAACTGTTTGCAAGTGTACAAGTTTGGTGGACACTGTTTAATGGAGAGCCTCAAACAAAACTAAGGAAGGTCGTCCACGGCGACTTCTTCATTAGGTACGTCAAAGCCAAGCAATCATTTTTCATAGCGATCATAGCGATCATTTTAAAATCTCTTACTGTAAATAAATTTTCACGCGGTAAAGGGGCGCCCAATGCCAAAGGGGGACCTTTGTTATCATAAATAGGTTAAGAATAAAATAACATAATTATGTGGTGGGTAGGTAGGGCCGACCTACGCTGCGCTTTTCAATGCCTGGTTTTCATTCGAGAACCTTTTTGAATTTAAGTGTGTGAGTTTTAAGTTTATTGCTTATGGGAAGATTAATTGGAGTTCTAGGCACTAATATTTTTATCGGCTGAGACTCAAGAGGCGGGTTCGATTCCCGCCGCGGAACAAATGTTTGCATGATATACAGATTTGTTCCGGGTCTGGATGTTGGCTTATATATTATAAGTATGTATTTACAAAAAAAAAGTATATAAATATTCTATCAGTTATCTGGTACCCATAATACAAGCTCTACTTAGTTTGGGACTAGATAGCGCTTTGTGAAATGTACAGCTATATTTATTTATTTCCAAAATATTAAAACTGCCAACTCGATATGTGATTTATCACGTAAAAAATATTGGTGCAAAAGCGCATCACTCAAATAAATATCGACAAAAAAAAACAATTGTCTACACTAATAATCAAAATGGGGACCATTGGTCGTCAAGATTAATGCACATGTCGAAATAAGGGTCGTACGGTACGAAGGTCGCTGTCGGTCTAAGCCTATTTACACACGAGGCAACTCAACATATACATTGTCTGTCGCATCGCGTTATGGTCAGAGAGGACGCGCTATGGATAATTTCTTTGGCGTTATGAAATGAGAAGGCATTTTCCTCGGTGCGGCACGGCCCCATTTGATGTGGATCCTGGCCGTTCATTTATACATTTCAATACTTCGGTACATCCCCACATCGTGCAACTAATCAATGTTGATGGCGACGCAATCCGTCTCACGCGATTTGAAATGGGTGCTCGTGTGGGTCAATGCAACTTTTTGTGTAAGTTGTGTGATTATTGAACAAGCCGCATGATATAACTGAAGCTATAACCTAAGAGAGCGTAGCTTACATTGGATTTGGTACACAAGTCATTTTGTAGTTTGTGCTTCTGTAATTCGTACTCTGAGCCCCAAAACACAAGCTTATTCTTTATAATAAGTTAGAGGCTGTCTATAAGCAAAGTCTGGAACCACCAAACTTGTGTACTAACAATGTAAGTCTTCCTGAATTAAAAATGGTTTGATTTGATTTTGGTTTTGTTTTAAACTTATTGATCGAGCGAAGCGAGATCTCCAAATGAACTTGGGCAAATCGGCGTTGTATGTATGTATGTATGTTTGTTTGTCCGAGGATAACTTTCGTAGCGTTTATCCGATCATCATGAAATTGAGTATATAGGTAGGTAGTAATGGCATAATGTTGGTCTGACTCAATGAGCTAAAAATATTGAGGGGTTGTTGAGATATTAGGGTTCAAGAGGGGCAAAAAAAATGAAAATAAGACTATTAGGTCAAGTGGGATGTTAAATAAAAGGTCTTCATTAGTACATTTCGACTCCGTTTTTATTTTTAGTTTAATTTTTGTAGTTTTTGAGTTATTAGCCATAATAAAAACAAAACTTTGACAAAATTCACAGGGTACACCAGTGAGCCCACAATGCTAAAATTTGGTATTCGTGTAGCTTTAGTGACACAAATATAGGCAAAAGTCTGAAATCCAGAATAACTGCCATTTGTACCCCAAAAAACAGCAAGAACCCCCGTTACATCTAATTTGAATGAAACTGTAGGTCAAGTAGGTTGGTTATGCATTTCGTGGCACTAATTTATTAGTCAAAGATGAAAGCCGGCATGCACAAAGTTCACTAAACGTATTTAGCGACTAAACATGTTTAAATTTAAAGTATTTGTATGATTTGACAACGCCTTAAATCATATTTAGTCACTAAATACGTTTAGGCATCGTAGTGCAAGTCGCCCTAAGAATAATATTTATTTTGGGAGATTCGCGAGATCTCAGTTCGGGGCGAACCACTAGTTTTAGAAAAACATGCAGGCGACCAGCACTGCAGATCGTGTGCGATTGCATATGTCGCTGTTTAAAACTTTGTTGTTTTCTACTGCAATTCTACTGAAATGTGTGCCCTAAGCTTCCCCGCACAGGAGCCTCGCGCTACACACACTGAACCACCTGCATACAGCCACCTGAAGCTTGAAGCGGCTACTTAGGAGCGGAAGCGCGCGATTGCAAATTTTTAATTTGATTTTTTTATTTTCAGTCGGTGGTGCCGCATGACCACACGAAGCGAGAAGCGGCACCTCGTGGTGTGTAGTGACACCGGCGTCAACCGTGTGCAGCGAGTTCATATAAATGTACGAAAAATGCAGTACGCAGCTTGGTGGCGGCATTTTGTGGCTGTGGCGCGTGGCTCAGGTGCGACGAGGCTTAGTTGCTTTGGAATAGAAAACTATTTCCTTAGTTGACTGGTGTGAAAAGAGCCTAAATGTACAGGCTAAGTGATGTATCGCGGCCTATATTACGGGTTTGACTGGAAAAATGTACCTCATTCTAAAGGTCCACGCATTTTTTCTTTCGTTGCCTATCTTTATGAAGTTTTATACTCTATTTAACGTACCTCAGAAAATGTATAAAACGAGTTTTATGTATAGAAAGTTTTATGAATACATATTAAAAAAAACTAACATTTACCATCGGAACTGAGGTATTGCACGTGAAAGAAATCAGAAAAACATTAAATAGATAGAGAATTCTTTATTGTTACACAAAATTGCAATAACTTAACCTAGACAATTTAAAGACTCTTCTTGTAATGAATAACAAATTAAATAAGATTTTATATTGATTTTTTTTTCAAAAGTAAATTTTCTTTACCTAAGCAAGAACCCTCGCGTCCATGTCCCAAGGCGGTGACCCCGCCAGCACACATGCCGCCTCGAAGGAGATGGTCCGGTATCCCCGTATCACCCTGATTGCGCAAGATTTGACCTGAACCAATTAACCAGCAAATTAATTAACATATAAACAAACATTGCAAGCTAAATAAAAGCATGCAAAAAAACAAGTATGATTATAATCTATGTTATGTATGTATGATGTAGATAAAACTACTTAACGATTATTAGATTATAAAGGAATACAATAAAAGTTACGAGAATACAGGTTTTATGCACTACAGCATTTGATGTTCGTTATATTCGATTCGTTATATTATATAGGGTGTTTGATAATATACGCACAAAAATGAAAGGGGTTATTTTGATGAGCATAATAAATAAATTTGTGAAATATTTACCATAGAAATGTGAAATTTATTTTGGCATGTATAAACAAACACTTTATTCAATTTATGTTGTGCTATTGCATAATGCTTGCCATCTAACTATGTACAGTAGAATCCGTTTATTATGACTCCGCCTATATTTTGCCAACCGCTTAATATGAAGTAATTACAAAGCGAAGTTTGGTTTACATATAAAATTCTTTGTACCACAGTCGGATATAATGACTTCGCTTATAGTGATATGTCGCTTATTATGACCCATTTTTAATAAATTATGTTATAATGACCGACATGATTCCTAACACCTTCGGCAGTGTTCGGGAGGGTCATGTAACGCCCTACGACGTTCGGCGCGTGCGTGGCACGTGGCTTGTTTTTGTTTTGAGTCTCAGTTTTATATCGAATTAATCACCTAAACTTAGTCGATTTTCTTTAAAATTTAATAATACCTATAACAAGTCGTTATTTTTTCGATAAGTCTTGTTTTATGTTTTGAGTTCACTTGAATATCGTCAGTATATTACCAAATATCCTCTATGTTCTGAGGGAAAAACAGAAAATAAACTACTACATTTTCTTTTATTTATTGCAAAACAGTACCCACAATTATTAAATGGAGCACGGAGCTTTTCTCCGGGAATTATTGTTGCTGATTGATGTTCTGCGGTGTCACCGCCATGTAATCTGGCTCTAGGATAGGGTTGGCATTGCGAGAGAAAAACTTTCAATAGCAAATATACTAAAACTATACAAATTCAAGAATACTAAAATTATTATTATAATACTAAAATTTTATTCCAGTTTTATCTTTATTTTGTATTACTTTTACTGCTTTCTGGGCCCTTTCTTGTACAATAAGGTCAACAAACTTCTATCCATCTACGAGTAGACATAGACATAGACATAGAAATCATTTATTCACTACATTAGCACACAATATACAATACAGTTACATTTTAAAACAGAGAAAATACAAACAAAGAAACAATTAAATAGTACTTATAAACGTAAAATAAACAAAAACACAAGGGAGAACCTGGTAGATACTGTGTGCTACAGCAGTAAATGGGACTCGACTCAGCATTATGCCCGCCGTAATGGTAAGCGCTGATATTCTGTCGAGACCGCTCCATTTAGCCACTAGACCTTGAGAGTATTGTGTTGTCAAATGAAAAATATAATGTGTCATGGTAGGTAATTATGTCATGTTGTGTCAAAATATAATCTATATATAATATAAGATGTAGTTTAAAATTTCAAAATAATATATTATGTAATAAAAATAAATAAAGTAAGAACAGATACATACATATAAATCAAAATAATAAATTGGTCAAAATAATACCCCAACCGGCTAGCACGTGAAAGGTGCAATAATGCTTCCCGCACCAGGCAACCCAATTTTTTGTTTACTAATTATCATGGATTTTAAACGTTTTTTAAAGATAAACTGTGATTTTAAATGTCGAAGTGGTGGGGGGATATTGTTCCAACACTTGGTTGCCTGGTATCGGAAGCTGCCCCTAAACGATACCGTTTTGTGCTTGGAGTAGTGTAACAAATCCCTTGTCGGTCTTGTGCTGTACTTGATCTCGTGACGATTCAGTTTGGAGAAGAGATATTCTGGTGATCCAGACGTTAGGATGCCGTGAACAAGTACGGCCAATCGTAAGTACCTCCGTGAGGCCATGTTGAGAGTGGATGAATTATTGAGATAAGGTGAGATATGTGTTCGTGGAGGGATGTCATAGCAGAATCTGCAACAAGCATTCTGAACTCTCTGAACAAGACGGGATGTTTTTGCTGTTAAGCGTGGGCCATACACCAGATCACCATAATTCAGCTTCGATAAGACAAGGGATTCACACAATTTGATACGGACTTCCTCTCTTAGAAATTTTCTTACTTTATACAACAGCTTTAACCTAAAAAAACAAGTTTTTACTAATCCTAAAATATGACTCTCAAATCGGAGGGAGCTGTCAAATAATATTCCAAGGTTTCTTGCTTCATGTACCTGCTCAATGCTTTGACCAAGGATGTTTAAATCTAGAGAGTGTTTTGCTATACCATTTAGTAGATGCTTCGAACCCAAAATCATGAACTTAGACTTAGAGGGATTCATAACAAGAGCGTTGTTATGTGACCAGAGAGCTATGCATCCCAAATCGTCATTTATTTTTATAATTTCACTCGGCACATCCTCGGGACGCATAGGAAGGTACAACTGCACGTCATCAGCGTATAGGTGGAATCGACAGTGCTTAATGACCCAACAAATATCAGCACTATAAATGATAAAAAGTAGTGGGCCTAGGATGGATCCTTGGGGCACGCCGCGACCCACCCCTCTCATTGATGACGCGAGCTGCGTGCCGTCCTCTCGAATAATTTGCACAAACTGATAACGGTCACTTAAATAACTGTCAAACCATTTTATGGAAGCGACGTCTACTCCGTAGTATGACAGTTTTGAGAGAAGCAGTGGGACATTAATGGAGTCAAATGCACGAGAGAAGTCGAGCAATACCAGCACTGAACCCAACCTCTGGTCCTGTTCTGCAAGTATATTGTCCACTACGTCCAGTAATGCTGTCGTGGTCCCTCTACCCTTCCGAAAGCCCGACTGAACATCAGGTAAAATGTTATTACTTTCAATAAATTTACTTAGCTGAGTGTAAACTACCCTCTCAATAATCTTAGAAAGAACTGGTAGTATGCTTATTGGTCTGAGATCCTTGACATCAGTCGGGTTCGAGACTTTTGGTATGGGATTTACAGATGCAATTTTCCACTATTTGGGAAAGGTAGACGTTGTAATCGACTTATTGACTATTGCAGTTATCAGCGACAAAGTCCGCGGTAATGTGAGCAGTACCATATCCATGGATAACCCGTCTGTCCCTCGTGCATTTGTTTTGATAGACAGAAGGATTTTGGCAATTTCTTGCTCACAAACTGGTTGAAGAGAAAATATATTATGGTTATGTCGATTAAATTCAAAATATGTCAAGTTAGATATTGGAACAGTACTTTCACCTGGAACATTAAGAAAGTGGTCGTTTATAATGTCAGGGTTATCAAAGGTCCCCGGCAGATAACGATCATCCCTAGAACTGGTCAGGACATCCTCTTTCAAATTTTTCCATATTCTCATTACTCAGCTCGGAATTAATACGATAGTTATAGTAAGCGCGCGTGTCGTAGTAAATACTTTGAGTTTCAAGTGATTTTAATTCCTTATAATATATTTTGTGACTTTCTAATTTCGTTTGCCGGTATCTATCGTAAGCTTTATTCATACAATTCATCATAATCTTTACAGTATCCGTGATCCAGGGGACAGACTTGCTCTTTATTTTAACTGTCTTTATCGGAGCGTGTTTGTCGAGCAGAGAAGTGATAGTGGATGTAAAATTATCCACCATCATATCCACGGTAACTGCATCCGTGACCACAGCCCAATCAACATCAGACAGATCGCGGTCAAATTCCTCGAGACAAACATTTTTGAGTGGCCTATATACAATCGACCTCGGAGGTACGTTCTCACGCTTTATGTTTAGGGTTGCGCAGATAAATGAGTGTCCCAGGGACCCCGTGATGTTAGTAACGCTCACGTCACGGATGCGACAATCTGAACAAATCACATCAATAAGTGTTTCGCGAGTACCATCTACATGCATCTGGCTGCAAGAAAACCCTCGACTATGAGAAAACGGAAAACCTCCTTCGTCCTATTATTTAATCCTTTGTCTTCCTGATTACTTAAAAACAAAACCTTAAATGCTTACTGTTTTAAGTACATGCGCTACTTATCCAATATTACCCCTGCTTTTTTTTCTCCCCAACCCTTCCCCCACCCCACATTGAAACTACCAACCTCAATACCTATGCCATTTCTTTTGAGTATCTGTAATTTACTAGTTTATTCATAAGTTTTAATTTTTTTTCTGTCTGTTTTGTTAATGTCCTGTTGTTTGTTGTTTCTTATCGTATAGTTATCGTAATAGGTCCACGTCTACTGTCCTTATCACTCCTATGTATATAACCCGGTGACCTGCAGCACAGGTTTTTTAATCCTATAATCAGGCACCAGCTCTCCACAATATAGGTTCACAGATGCTTGTAAGAATTTACCCTAATGATGACCTTTGTGAAGAGAAATAAACGATATATATATACGCCGCGGAGCAAATGTTTGCATGATTTACAGATATTTGTTCCGGGTCTGGTTGTTTCTCTATGTATTATAAGTATGAATTTACAAAAAAAAAATGTATATAAATATTCTATCAGTTATCTGGTTCCCATAGTACAAGCTCTGCTTAGTTTGGGGCTAGATAGCGCTGTGTGAAATGTCCAGCGATATTATTATTATTCCACACATTTATTGCTTAACACAGGCTTTAGGCCTGAATCTTTACAAAGACATTACCGGAGCCGAAGCCAGGGAGTAAGAGGCCTGTTTGTTTTTATAAAAAAACATTATTGTTACGAGCTGAGGGTTCGGGATAAAATAATGGGAATCGATCTAACCAAAATAACACTTTTATTCAACACTAAACGATGAATACACGAACTTGGTCACACGTCATCACAACACACTAATTACACCACTGTTGCATCACTTAACGTCACCAAAACGTTCGCACGTATAGCAAAATCCAGACTGACTCGCGAGCAACTACTGTTCACGCGAGACCCTTCTCCACGTCAGTCCTCCAGGGCCTCGCTGAGACTCACTCACTAACTGACTCAGACTGACTGTCCGGCCATCTCTCCGGCCTATTTATATCGCACACATTTTGATTGTTCGAGAACGATGTCGATCCTTCCAGGAAAGGGTCGGTCCCTCGACACAATGGCCACTCCCCATTCTGCGAAACCACAAACAATAGCAACAATAACACAGCAAGACAAAAGCGTTCGAGAAGGTTCGATTATTACTCATTGTTTAACAGCCTCGGCGTAACATTATGATAAGATGGAGGTGAGACAGATGGTAGTACTATTGCAACACATGGATTAGAGTTCGGGCTATTGTTAGAGTAATGCTTGTGAGTACGGGCTATCAAGAATGAAGAATCAAGAATGAGAAATGAGATACGGCACCTGCCAATCCTGTAATATTAAGAATGATTGAGGCAGGTGGTGACTAGCCATTCTCTAAACGGCCCCCCATAAGTGCCGCCAGTAGGACGCAGCGTAAGGTAAAGGACAACGTTGTTGTGGGCGGTTAAAGGGGTTTGAGAGGTGTGCTGCAGTTTCACTAAGCGCTATTCCCGGAGTTATGCCTTTAACACTTCAACTCTTGGAGCATAGGTTCCGCTATTGTGCCTCCACCCTTGACCGGCCAACTAAGGCGAACCAAGGGTCAGGGGTTTCTGTCAACCCCAGGGAGTAATGGGGCTCCGCGGTGTCGCCACGCACCAAACGCTCGCCACAAGCGTGCCCTGCGGGATGAAAATGGAAATGGAATGATTTTTATTATTATTATTTATCATGTATATCGTACAGGCGAATTGCACAAGTTTGATTACTACATATACATTACATGCATATATTACATAGTGCTGTTAAAGATATAATATCTTTACATATAGAATTTGAGAAATATCGATGGCTATCAAATGTAAAGTTTACTTGAAAGGCCTTGGTGCTTCTGAAGATTATATTACGACTGAAACTTAACTGAAGTAAACATTTCGAGGATTGTGGTACATTTTGATATCACATTACAAATTTTATAAAAAAACTAGAGGTTGCGTTGTGCGCGAGCTGCTCGCAGCTCGCGTGTTTTTCTTTTAGTCGACGAAGTAATTAAAGAGGATATCGAGCTGTTAAAAGCCATCAAAGAGGATATCCATGTGTAAGAAGCAGTCAAAGACGATATCGAAATGGAAGAAGCAATCAAATCAAAGAGCATTTCCAAAGGGAAGCAGAAATCAAAGATGATATCGAAGTGGAAGAAGCAATAAAAGAGGATATTGAAGAGAAAGAAGCAATCAAATAGGATATCGAAGTAGCAGAAACAATCAAAGAGGAAATTAAAGTTGAGTAAGCAGTCAAAGAGGATACCGAGGTGGTAGAAGCATTCTAAGAGGATGACGAAGTGAAAAAAGCAATCAAAGACGATATCGAAGTGGAAGAAACAGTCAAAGACGATATCGAAGTGTAAGAAGCATTCAAAGAGGATATCGAAGTGGAAGAAGCAATCAAAGAGGGTATCGAAGTGGAAGAAGCCATCACAGAGGATATCGAAGTGAAAATGCTGTCAAAGACGATATCGAAGACCAAGACGCAATCAAAGAGAATATTGCAGTGCAAGAAGCAATCAAAAGGAAATTGAAGATGATATCGAAGTGGAAGGAGTAATCAAAGAGGATATTGAAGTGGAAGAAGCAATCAAATAGGATATCGAAGTAGGAAAAACAATCTAAGAGGAAATTGAAGTTGAGTAAGCAATCAAAGAGGATACCAAGGTGGTAGAAGCATTCTAAGGGAATGACGAAGTAAAAAAAGCAATCAAAGACGATATCGAAGTGGAAGAAGCAATCAAAGAGGATATCGAAGTGGAAGAAGCAATCAAAGAAGGTATCGAAGTGGAAGAAGCCATCACAGAGGATATCGCAGTGAAAATGCTATCAAAGACGATATCTAAGGTGAAGACGCAATCAAAGAGAATAATGCAGTTCAAGAAGCAATCAAAAGGAAATCGAAGATGATATCGAAATGGTAGAAGCAATAAAAGAGGATATCAAAGTGGAAGAAGCAATCAAAGAAGATATCGAGCTGTTAAAAGCTATCGAAGAGGATATATACATATGTGTAAGAAGCAGTCAAAGACGATATCGAAATCGAAGAAGCAATCAAATCAATGAGGACATCCAAGTGGAAGCAGAAATCAAAGATGATATCAAAGTCGAAGAAGCAATCAAAGAGGATATCAAGCTGTTAAAAGCTATCAAAGAGGATATCCATGTGTAAGAAGCAGTCAAAGACGATCGAAATGGAAGAAGCAATCAAATCAAAGAGGATATCCAAGTGGAAGCAGCAATCAAAGATGATATCGAAGTGGAAGAAGCAATCAAAGAGGATATTGAAGTGAAAGAAGCAATCAAATAGGATATCGAAGTAGCAGAAACAATTAAAGAGGAAATTGAAATTGAGTAAAAGACGTCGAGGACAATGATAAAAATAAAAAACGGTTTCACCAAAAACTTATACTAATATTTTGTAAAAGTTTCCTCGAGCTATTTCTTCCCGTTTAAAAGATACGAGCGATTTAAGTTTAGTATGAAAACCCATAATTTTGTGGAGTGGAAATTGAAGTAAAAGAAGCTATTGAAGAAGACATATAAGTAGAAAAAGACATTAAAAAGGATATCAAAGTGGAAGAAGCAAAAATAGAGGATATCGAGGTGAAAGAAGCATTCAAGGAGGAAGACCAAGTGAGAGAAGCATTCAAAAAGGATGTCAAGAGCAATGATGGTATTAAAAAAACTATTCCACCAAAAATTTGTACCAATATTTTGTAAAAGTTTGGTAGGCGTAACTCTTCCCGTTTAGAAGATACGAGCGATTTAAGATTTGTATTAAAACCCATAATTTTGTAGAGTGGAAATTGTAGTAAAAGAAGCAATTGAAGAAAATATATAAGTAGAAAAAGCAATTAAAAAGGATATCAAAGTGGAAGAAGCAAAAATAGAGGATATCGGGGTGAAAGAAGCATTCAAAAAGGATTTCAAGATCAATGATGGTAATAAAAAAAATATTCGACCAAAAATTTGTACCAATATTTTGTAAAAGTTTGCTAGGCGTAACTGTTCCCGTTTAGAAGATACGAGCGATTTAAGATTTGTATTAAAACCCATAATTTTTTAGAGTGGGAATTGAAGTAAAAGAAGCAATTGAAGAAAATATATAAGTAGAAAAAGCAATTAAAAAGGATATCAAAGTGGAAGAAGCAAAAATAGAGGATATCGAGGTGAAAGAAGCATTCAAGGAGGAAGACCAAGTGAGAGAAGCATTCAAAAAGGATGTCAAGAGCAATGATGGTAAAAAAAAACTATTCGACCAAAAATTTGTACCAATATTTTGTAAAAGTTTGCTAGGCGTAACTGTTCCCGTTTAGAAGATACGAGCGATTTAAGATTTGTATTAAAACCCATAATTTTATATAGTGGAAATTGTAGTAAAAGAAGCAATTGAAGAAAATATATAATTAGAAAAAGCAATTAAAAAGGATATCAAAGTGGAAGAAGCAAAAATAGAGGATATCGAGGTGAAAGAAGCATTCAAAGCGGAAGACGAAGTAAGAGAAGCATTCAAAAAGGATGTCAAGGGCAATGATGGTATTAAAAAAACTATTCTACCAAAAATTAGTACCAATATTTTGTAAAAGTTTGCTGGGGGTAACTCTTCCCGTTTAGAAGATACGAGCGATTTAAAATTTGTATTAAAACCCATAATTTTGTAGAGTCGATATTGAAGTAAGAGAAGTAATTGAAGATAATAGAAAAATAGAAAAAACAATTCAAAAGTATATTGAAGTAAAAATGCCATCAAAGAGGATTTCGAAGTTATAGAAACAATTAAAGAGGATATCAATGTGGAAGAAACATTCGAAAACGAAAAGGAAGTGAGAGAAGAATTCAAAATGATGGCAAGGGCGATGATGACCGTAAAATAACGATTCCACCAAAAACTTGTGCTACAAAAAAAAATTTATTTTCCAAAATGATCACAGTGGATGTTGCATAATAAAAAAAAATTGACGTTCCAGAATGATCATGTGGATGAGGCATAATTTAAAAAAAAATGATGTTCCAAAATGATCACAGTGGATGATGCATAATAAAAAAAAAAATAATTGACGTTCCAAAGTGATCATTGTGGATGAGGCGTAATTAAAAAAATGATGTACCAAAATGATCACAGTGGATGTTGCATAATACAAAAAAAATAATAATAATTGACGTTCCAAAGTGATCATTGTGGATGAGGCATACATAAAAAAAATGATGTTCCAAAATGATCACAGTGGATGATGCATAATAAAAATAATAATTGACGTTCCAAAGTGATCATTGTGGATGAGGCATAATTAAAAAAAATTATGTACCAAAATGATCACAGTGGATGTTGCATAATAAAAAAATAAATAATTGACGTTCCAAAGTGATCATTGTGGATGAAGCATATTTAAAAAAAATTATGTACAAAAATGATCACAGTGGATGTTGCATAATAAAAAAAAAATAATTGACGTTCCAAAGTGATCATTGTGGATGAGGCATAATTAAAAAAAATATGTACCAAAATGATCACAGTGGATGTTGCATAATAAAAAAAAAATAATTGACGTTCCAAAGTGATCATTGTGGATGAGGCATAATTAAAAAAAATGATGTACCAAAATGATTACAGTGGATGTTGCATAATAAAAAAAAAAAATAATAATTGACGTTCCAAAGTGATCATTGTGGATGAGGCATAATAAAAAAAATGATGTACCAAAATGATCACAGTGGATGTTGCATAATACAAAAAAAAAAAAATAATTGACGTTCCAAAGTGATCATTGTGGATGAGGCATAATTAAAAAAAATGATGTTACAAAATGATCACAGTGAATGATGCATAATAAAAAAAAATTATTGACGTTCCAAAGTGATCATTGTGGATGAGGCATAATTAAAAAAAAATATGTGTTGCATAATAAAAAAAAATAATTGACGTTCCAAAGTGATCATTGTGGATGAGGCGTAATTAAAAAAATGATGTACCAAAATGATCACAGTGGATGTTGCATAATAAAAAAAAATTGACGTTCCAAAGTGATCATTGTGGATGAGGCATAATTAAAAAAAATGATGTACCAAAATGATCACAGTGGATGTTGCATAATAAAAAAAAATTGACGTTCCAAAGTGATCATTGTGAATGAGGCATAAGTAAAAAAAATGATGTACCAAAATATCACAGTGGATGTTGCATAATAAAAAAAAAAATTGACGTTCCAAAGTGATCATAGTGGATGAGGCATAATTGAAAAAAATTGACGTTCCAAAGTGATCATTGTGGATGAGGCGTAATTAAAAAAATGATGTACCATAATGATCACAGTGGATGTTGCATAATAAAAAAAAAATTGACGTTCCAAAGTGATCATTGTGGATGAGGCATAATTAAAAAAAATGATGTACCAAAATGATCACAGTGGATGTTGCATAATAAAAAAAAATTGACGTTCCAAAGTGATCATTGTGAATGAGGCATAATTAAAAAAAAATGATGTACCAAAATATCACAGTGGATGTTGCATAATAAAAAAAAAAAATTGACGTTCCAAAGTGATCATAGTGGATGAGGCATAATTGAAAAAAATGATGTTCCAAAATGATCACAGTGGATGATGCATAATAAAAAAAATAAAATAATTGACGTTCCAAAGTGATCATTGTGGATGAGGCATAATTAAAAAAATGTGGATGTTCCAAAATAAACATGATGAACGTTGCATACTAAAAAAAAAAAAATTGGATGTTCCAAAATGATGATGATGACCTTTGCAAAAACTAAGAAAGTTGTCTCACGCCCTTCCACCACCAGTATATAGAATCAAGCAAATTTACAGTAATTTTATAGTACACACAAGCCGTGGGCTCCCTACTAAAACAGAATGAAAATTACGGTAAACGAAATATACGGTTTACGGTATTCATACAGAAATATTTTGTATGGGACAATTTTTTTTTTGTATGCAAGACCATTTTTTTTTCATATAACCGGATATAAAAAAATGTCCTCTGCAACATTAGTTTTTGCACCAACGCTGTAAGACCTATACTTTCCGAGATACGAGGTGGATGGGAGCGAATGGGGGACAAAAGGGGTACTTTAGGATTTATTCCCAACTCATCGGAACTCCCTCTATACGATCCCACCAAACATTTTCACCCTACGAGGTGGCATCTGGGAGAACAAACATGTCAATGAGTCAGTCAGTCAGTCAGTCAGTGAGTGGTAATCGAGCTTTATATAATATAACTAGAGGTTGCGTTGTGCGCGAGCTGCTCGCAGCTCACGTGTTTTTCTTTTAGTCGAAGAAGTAATTAAAGAGGATATCGAGCTGTTAAAAGCAATCAAAGAGGATATCCATGTGTAAGAAGCAGTCAAAGACGATATCGAAATGGAAGAAGCAATCAAATCAAAGAGGATTTCCAAGTGGAAGCAGCTATCAAAGATGATATCGAAGTGGAAGAAGCAATCAAAGAGGATATTGAAGTGAAAGAAGCAATCAAATAGGATATCGAAGTAGCAGAAACAATCAAAGAGGAAATTAAAGTTGAGGAAGAAATCAAAGAGGATACCAAGGTGGTAGAAGCATTCTAAGAGGATGACGAAGTAAAAAAAGCAATCAAAGACGATATCGAAGTGGAAGAAGCAATCCAATGGATATTGAAGATGAAGAAGGAATAAAAGAGGATATCGAAGCGGAACAAGCAATCATAGAGGATATCAAAGTTAAAGAAGCAATCAAATAGGATATCAATGTGGAAGAAGCAATCAAAGAGGATATCGAAGTGGAACAAGCAATCAAAGAGAAAAAAATTGGATGTTCCAAAATGATCATGATAATGGTTGTATAAAAAAAAATTGAACGTTGCAAAAAAGATCATGATGAACGTTGCATAAAAAAAAATCTGGACGTTCCAAAATGATCATGATTGACGTTGCATAATATAAATGTATGTTGTAAAATGATAATGATCAAAAATTTGTACTAATATTTTGTCAAAGTTTGCTAGTGCTATCTCTTCCCGTTTAGAAGATACGAGCGATTAAAGTTTTGTAAGAAAAATCATAAATTTGTTGATTGGATATCGAAGTGGAAGAAACTATCAAAGAGAATGTTGAAGTGGAAGAAGCAATCAAATAGGATATCGAAGTGGCAGAAACAATCAAAGAGGAAATTGAAGTTGAGTAAGCAATCAAAGAGGATACCAAGGTGGTAGAAGCATTCAAAGAAGATGACGAAGTGAAAAAGCAATCAAAGACGATATTGAAATGGAAGAAGCAGTCAAAGACGATATCGAAGTGGGAGAAGCAATCAAAGAGGATATCGAAGTTAAAGAAGCAGTCAAAGATGATGTCGAAGTGGAAAAAACATTCAAAGAAGATGACGAAGTGAGAGAAGCATTCAAAAAGGATGTCAAGGATGACAATAAAAAAACAGTTCCACCAAAAATTTATACTAATATTTTGTACAAGTTTGCTAGGGCTATCTCTTCCCGTTTAGAAGATATGAGCGATTGAAGTTTTGTATGAAACACCACAATTTTGTAGAGCGCATAATGAAGTAACTGAAGCAATTAAAGAGGATATGAAGTAGAAGAAGCATTTTAAAAGGATAACGAAGTGGAACATGCAAAAATAGAAGATGTGGAGGCGGAAGAAACAATAAAAGAGGATGACGAAGTGTAACAAGCAATCAAAGAGAATATTCGAATAGTGGATGTCGCATAATAAAAAAAATTGACGTTCCAAAATGATCATTGTGGATGAGGCATAATTAAAAAAAAATGATTTTCCAAAATGATCACAAAGGATTTTGCATAATAAAAAAAAAATGACGTTCCAAAAGTGATCATTGTGGATGAGGCATAATTTAAAACAAAATGATGTTCCAAAATGATCACAAAGGATTTTGCATAGTAAAAAAAAAATTGACGTTCCAAAAGTGATCATTGTGGATGAGGCATAATTAAAAAAAATTGATTTTCCAAAATGATCACAAAGGATTTTGCATAATAAAATAAAAAAAATTGACGTTCCAAAATGATCATTGTGGATGAGGCATAATTAAAAAAAATGATGTACCAAAATGATCACAGTGGATGTTGCATAAAAAAAAATAATTGACGTTCCAAAGTGATCATTGTGGATGAGGCATAATTAAAAAAATGTCGATGTTCCAAAATAAAGATGATGAACGTTGCATACTAAAAAAAAAAATTGGATGTTCTAAAATGATGATGATGACCTTTGCAAAAACTATGAAAGTTATCTCATGTCCCTCCACCACCATTATATAGAATCAAGCAAATTTACAGTAATTTTATAGTACACACAAGCCATGGGCTCCCTACAAAAACAGTATGAAAATTACGGCAAACGAAATATACGGTTTACGGTATTCATACAGAAATATTTTGTATGGGACAATTTTTTTTTGTATGAAAGACAATTTTTTTTTCATGGAACCGGATATAAAAAAATGTCCTCTGCAACATTAGTTTTTGCACCAACTCTCTAAGACCTATACTTTCCGAGATACGAGGTCGATGTGAGCGAATGGGGGACAAAAGGGGTACTTTAGGATTTATTCCCAACTCATCGGAACTCCCTCTATACGATCCCACCAAACATTTTCACCCTACGAGGGGGCATCTGGGAGAACAAACATGTCAATGAGTCAATCAGTCAGTCAGTCAGTGGTAATCGAGCTTTATATAATATAATAACTAGAGGTTGCGTTGTGCGCGAGCTGCTTGCAGCTCGCGTGTTTTTCTTTTAGTCGAAAAAGTAATTAAAGAGGATATCGAGCTGTTAAAAGCCATCAAAGAGGATATCCATGTGTAAGAAGCAGTCAAAGACGATATCGAAATGGAAGAAGCAATCAAATCAAAGGGGATTTCCAAGTGGAAGCAGCAATCAAAGATGATATCGAAGTGGAAGAAGCAATCAAAGAGGATATTGAAGTGAAAGAAGCAATCAAATAGGATATCGAAGTAGCAGAAACAATCAAAGAGAAAATTAAAGTTGAGTAAGCAATCAAAGAGGATACCAAGGTGGTAGAAGCATTCTAAGAGGATGACGAAGTAAAAAAAGCCATCAAAGAGGATATCGAAGTGGAAGAAGCAATCAAAGAGGATATCGAAGTGGAAGAAGCAATCAAAGAAGGTATCGAAGTGGAAGAAGCAATCAAATAGGGTATCAAAGTGGAAGAAGCCATCACAGAGGATATCGAAGTGAAAATGCTATCAAAGACGATACCGAAGATGAAGACGCAATCAAAGAGAATAATGCAGTGCAAGAAGCAATCAAAAGGAAATTGAAGATGATATCGAAGTGGAAGGAGTAATCAACGAGGATATTGAAGTGGAAGAAGCAATCAAATAGGATATCGAAGTAGCAAAAACAATCAAAGAGGAAATTGAAGTTGACTAAGGAATCAAAGAGGATACCGAAGTAGTAGAAGTATTCAAAGAGGATGACAAAGTGAAAAAAGCAATTAAAGACGATATCGAAGTGAAAGAAATAGTCAAAGACGACATCGAAAAGGAAGAAGCAATCCTAGAGGACATCGAAGTGGAAGAAGCAATCAAAGAAGATATCGAAGTGTAAGAAGCCATCACAGAGGATATCGTAGTGAAAATGCTATCAAAGACGATATCGAAGATGAAGACGCAATCAAAGAGAATATTGCAGTGCAAGAAGCAATCAAAATGAAATCGAAGATGACATCGAATTGGTAGAAGCAATAAAAGAGGATATCGAAGTGGAAGAAGCAATCAAAGAGGATATCGAAGTGGAAAAAGCAATCAAAGAGCATATCGAAGTAGAAAAAGCAATCAAAGAGCATATCGAAGTGTAAGAAGCAATAAACAAGGATATCGAAGTCGAACAACCAATAAAAGAAAAAAAATTGAATGTTCAAAAATGATCATGATAGTCGTTGCATAAAAAAACTGAACGTTGCAAAATGATAATGATGAACGTTGCATAAAAAAAAGAAAATCTGGATGTTCCAAAATGATCATGATTGACGAAGTAAAAAAAGCATACATAGACGATATCGAAATGAAAGAAGCAGTCAAAGACGATATCGAAGTGGGAGAAGCAATCAAAGAGGATATCGAAGTTCAAGAAGCAATCAAAGAGGATGTCGAAGTGGAAGAAACATTCAAAGAGGATGACGAAGTGAGAGAAGCATTCAAGGACGATAATAAAAAAACGATTCCAACAAAAATTAATACCAATATTTTGTAGAAGTTTGCTAGGGCTATCACTTCCCGCTTAGAAGATACGAGCGATTGAAGTTTTGTATGAAACACCATAATTTTGTAGAGAGGGTAATGAAGTAAATGAAGCAATTAAAGAGGATACCGAAGTGGTAGTAATATTTAAAGAGGATGACGAAATGAAAGAAGCAAACAAAGACGATATCGAAGTGAAAGAAGCACTCTAAAAGGATATTGAAGTGTAAGAATCAATCAAAGAAGATATTGAAGTGAAAGAAGCAATCATACAAGATATCGAAGATGAAGAAGCAATCAAAGAAGAAAGAGAATTCCAAAGTGAAAACAGGAATCAAACAGGGTTCAATATACTGTGGAACAGCATTAAAAGAGGATATCAAGGTGTTGGAAGTCAAAGAGGATGTCGAAGTGAGAGAAGTATTTAAAAGGAATATGAAGGTTGTTGATGACAAAAAAAAAACCGATTCCACCAAACATTTTTACTACCATTTTGTAAAAGTTTACTATGCCTATGTGTTTCAGTATCGAAGTTGAAGACGCGCCCTAAGAGCATAGTGAGGTCGTAGAAGAATAAAAACAGGATGACGAAGTTACAGAAGCAATAAAATAGGATATCGAAATTAAAGATGCCATCAAAGAGGATATCCCAGCAAAAGAAGCAATCAAAGAAGATATCGAAGTAAAAGTAGAAATCAAATTGGATATCGAAGTTAAAGAAGCAATCAAAGACGATATCAAAGTGGAAGAAGCAATCAAAGAAGATATCGAGATGGAAGAAGCAAAAGTAGAGGATATCCAGGTGGAAGCAACAATCAAAGAGGATGACGAAGTGATAGAAGCATTCAAAAAGGACGTCGTGGACAATGATAAAAATAAAAAAATGGTTCCACCAAAAACTTATACCAATATTTTATAAAAGTTTCCTAGAGCTATCTCTTCCCGTTTAGAAGATACGAGCGATTTAAGTTTTATATGAAAACCCATAATTTTGTAGAGTGGAAATTGAAGTAAAAGAAGCAATTAAAGATAATATCTAAGTAGAATAAGCAATTAAAAAGGATATCAAAGTGGTAGAAGCAAAGATAGAGGATATCGAGGTGAAAGAAGCATTCTAAGAGGAAGACGAAGTGAGAGAAGCATTCAAAAAGGATGTCAAGGGCAATGATGGTATTAAGAAAACTATTCCACCAAAAATTAGTACCAATATTTTGTAAAAGTTTGCTAGGGGTAACCCTTCCCGTTTAGAAGATACGAGCGATTTTAGATTTGTATTAAAACCTATAATTTTGTAGAGTGGAAATTGAAGTAAAAGAAGCAATTGAAGAAAATATATAAGTAGAAAAAGAAATTAAAAAGGATATCAAAGTGGAAGAAGCAAAAATAGAGGATATCGAGGCGAAAGAAGCATTCAAAGAGGAAGACAAAGTAAGAGAAGCATTCGAAAAGGATGTCAAGGGCAATGATGGTATTAAAAAAACTATTCCACCAAAAATTAGTACCAATATTTTGTAAAAGTTTGCTAGGGGTAACCCTTCCCGTTTAGAAGATACGAGCGATTTAAGATTTGTATTAAAACCTATAATTTTGTAGAGTGGAAATTGAAGTAAAAGAAGTAATTGAAGCCTATTTGTAACCTATATGTAAACCTATTTGTATCCAATTTGTATCCAATTTGTATCGTATTTGTATCGTATTTGCATCGTATTTGTATCGTATTTGTATCGTATTTGTATCGTATTTGTATCTTATTTGTATCGTATTTGTATCGTATTTGTATCGTATTTGTATCGTATTTGTATCGTATTTGTATCGTATTTGTATCGTATTTGTATCGTATTTGTATCGTATTTGCATCGTATTTGTATCGTATTTGTATCGTATTTGTATCGTATTTGTATCGTATTTGTATCGTATTTGTATCCAATTTGTATCGTATTTGTATCGTATTTGTATCGTATTTGTATCCAATTTGTATCGTATTTGTATCGTATTTGTATCGTATTTGTATCCAATTTGTATCGTATTTGTATCGTATTTGCATCGTATTTGTATCGTATTTGTATCGTATTTGTATCGTATTTGTATCGTATTTGTATCGTATTTGTATCGTATTTGTATCGTATTTGTATCGTATTTGTATCGTATTTGTATCGTATTTGTATCGTTATTTGTTTCGTATACAATAATATTTGCATCGTATTTGTATCGTATTTGTATCGTATTTGTATCGTATTTGTAGCGTATTTGTATCGTATTTGTATCCAATTTGTATCGTATTTGTATCCAATTTGTATCGTATTTGTATCGTATTTGCATCGTATTTGCATCGTATTTGTATCGTATTTGTATCGTATTTGTATCGTATTTGTATCGTATTTGTATCGTATTTGTATCGTATTTGTATCGTATTTGTATCCTATTTGTATCCAATTTGTATCGTATTTGTATCGTATTTGCATCGTATTTGTATCGTATTTGTATCGTATTTGTATCGTATTTGTATCGTGTTTGTATCGTATTTGTATCGTATTTGTATCGTATTTGTATCGTATTTGTATCGTATTTGTATCGTATTTGTATCGTATTTGTATCGTATTTGCATCGTATTTGTATCGTATTTGTATCGTATTTGTATCGTATTTGTATCGTGTTTGTATCGTATTTGTATCGTATTTGTATCGTATTTGTATCGTATTTGCATCGTATTTGTATCGTATTTGTATCGTATTTGTATCGTATTTGTATCGTATTTGTATCCAATTTGTATCGTATTTGTATCGTATTTGTATCGTATTTGTATCCAATTTGTATCGTATTTGTATCGTATTTGTATCCAATTTGTATCGTATTTGTATCGTATTTGCATCGTATTTGCATCGTATTTGTATCGTATTTGTATCGTATTTGTATCGTATTTGTATCGTATTTGTATCGTATTTGTATCGTATTTGTATCGTATTTGTATCGTATTTGTATCGTATTTGTATCGTATTTGTATCGTATTTGTATCCAATTTGTATCGTATTTGTATCGTATTTGTATCGTATTTGCATCGTATTTGTATCGTATTTGTATCGTATTTGTATCGTATTTGTATCGTATTTGTATCGTATTTGTATCGTATTTGTAGCGTATTTGTATCGTATTTGTATCCAATTTGTATCGTATTTGTATCCAATTTGTATCGTATTTGTATCCAATTTGTATCGTATTTGTATCGTATTTGTATCGTATTTGTATCGTATTTGTATCGTATTTGTATCGTATTTGTATCGTATTTGTATCCAATTTGTATCGTATTTGTATCCAATTTGTATCGTATTTGTATCGTATTTGTATCGTATTTGTATCGTATTTGTATCGTATTTGTATCGTATTTGTAGCGTATTTGTATCGTATTTGTATCCAATTTGTATCGTATTTGTATCCAATTTGTATAGTATTTTTATCGTATTTGTATCGTATTTGTATCGTATTTGTATCCAATTTGTATCGTATTTGCATCGTATTTGCATCGTATTTGTATCGTATTTGTATCGTATTTGTATCGTATTTGCATCGTATTTGCATCGTATTTGTATCGTATTTGTATCGTATTTGTATCGTATTTGTATCCTATTTGTATCCAATTTGTATCCAATTTGTATCGTATTTGTATCGTATTTGCATCGTATTTGTATCGTATTTGTATCGTATTTGTATCGTATTTGTATCGTATTTGTATCGTATTTGCATCGTATTTGCATCGTATTTGTATCGTATTTGTATCGTATTTGTATCGTATTTGTATCGTATTTGTATCGTATTTGTATCGTATTTGTATCCTATTTGTATCCAATTTGTATCCAATTTGTATCGTATTTGTATCGTATTTGCATCGTATTTGTATCGTATTTGTATCGTATTTGTATCGTATTTGTATCGTATTTGTATCGTTTTTGTATCGTATTTGTATCGTATTTGTATCGTATTTGTATCGTATTTGTATCGTATTTGTATCGTATTTGTATCGTATTTGTATCGTATTTGTATCGTATTTGTATCGTATTTGCATCGTATTTGTATCGTATTTGTATCGTATTTGTATCGTATTTGTATCGTATTTGTATCCAATTTGTATCGTATTTGTATCGTATTTGTATCGTATTTGTTTCCAATTTGTATCGTATTTGTATCGTATTTGTATCGTATTTGTATCGTATTTGTATCCAATTTGTATCGTATTTGTATCGTATTTGTATCGTATTTGTATCGTATTTGTATCCAATTTGTATCGTATTTGTATCGTATTTGTATCCAATTTGTATCGTATTTGTATCGTATTTGCATCGTATTTGTATCGTATTTGTATCGTATTTGTATCGTATTTGTATCGTATTTGTATCGTATTTGTATCGTATTTGTATCGTATTTGTATCGTATTTGTATCGTATTTGTATCGTATTTGTATCGTATTTGTATCCAATTTGTATCGTATTTGTATCGTATTTGCATCGTATTTGTATCGTATTTGTATCGTATTTGTATCGTATTTGTATCGTATTTGTATCGTATTTGTATCGTATTTGTATCGTATTTGTATCGTATTTGTATCGTATTTGTATCGTATTTGTATCGTATTTGTATCGTATTTGTATCCAATTTGTATCGTATTTGTATCGTATTTGTATCGTATTTGCATCGTATTTGAATCGTATTTGTATCGTATTTGTATCGTATTTGTATCGTATTTGTATCGTATTTGTATCGTATTTGTATCGTATTTGTATCGTATTTGTATCGTATTTGTAGCGTATTTGTATCGTATTTGTATCCAATTTGTATCGTATTTGTATCCAATTTGTATCGTATTTGTATCCAATTTGTATCGTATTTGTATCGTATTTGTATCGTATTTGTATCCAATTTGTATCGTATTTGTATCCAATTTGTATCGTATTTGTATCGTATTTGTATCGTATTTGTATCGTATTTGTAGCGTATTTGTATCGTATTTGTATCCAATTTGTATCGTATTTGTATCCAATTTGTAAAGTATTTGTATAGTATTTGTATCGTATTTGTATCGTATTTGTATCCAATTTGTATCGTATTTGCATCGTATTTGCATCGTATTTGTATCGTATTTGTATCGTATTTGTATCGTATTTGCATCGTATTTGCATCGTATTTGTATCGTATTTGTATCGTATTTGTATCGTATTTGTATCGTATTTGTATCGTATTTGTATCGTATTTGTATCCTATTTGTATCCAATTTGTATGCAATTTGTATCGTATTTGTATCGTATTTGCATCGTATTTGTATCGTATTTGTATCGTATTTGTATCGTATTTGTATCGTATTTGTATCGTTTTTGTATCGTATTTGTATCGTATTTGTATCGTATTTGTATCGTATTTGTATCGTATTTGTATCGTATTTGTATCGTATTTGTATCGTATTTGTATCGTATTTGCATCGTATTTGTATCGTATTTGTATCGTATTTGTATCGTATTTGTATCGTATTTGTATCCAATTTGTATCGTATTTGTATCGTATTTGTATCGTATTTGTATCCAATTTGTATCGTATTTGTATCGTATTTGTATCGTATTTGTATCGTATTTGTATCCAATTTGTATCGTATTTGTATCGTATTTGCATCGTATTTGTATCGTATTTGTATCGTATTTGTATCGTATTTGTATCGTATTTGTATCGTATTTGTATCGTATTTGTATCGTATTTGTATCGTATTTGTATCGTATTTGTATCGTTATTTGTTTCGTATACAATAATATTTGCATCGTATTTGTATCGTATTTGTATCGTATTTGTATCGTATTTGTATCGTATTTGTATCGTATTTGTAGCGTATTTGTATCGTATTTGTATCCAATTTGTATCGTATTTGTATCCAATTTGTATCGTATTTGTATCGTATTTGCATCGTATTTGCATCGTATTTGTATCGTATTTGTATCGTATTTGTATCGTATTTGTATCGTATTTGTATCGTATTTGTATCGTATTTGTATCGTATTTGTATCGTATTTGTATCCTATTTGTATCCAATTTGTATCGTATTTGTATCGTATTTGCATCGTATTTGTATCGTATTTGTATCGTATTTGTATCGTTATTTGTTTCGTATACAATAATATTTGCATCGTATTTGTATCGTATTTGTATCGTATTTGTATCGTATTTGTATCGTATTTGTATCGTATTTGCATCGTATTTGTATCGTATTTGTATCGTATTTGTATCGTATTTGTATCGTATTTGTATCCAATTTGTATCGTATTTGTATCGTATTTGTATCGTATTTGTATCCAATTTGTATCGTATTTGTATCGTATTTGTATTGTATTTGTATCCAATTTGTATCGTATTTGTATCGTATTTGTATCGTATTTGTATCGTATTTGTATCGTATTTGTATCGTATTTGTTTCGTATTTGTATCGTATTTGTATCGTTATTTGTTTCGTATACAATAATATTTGCATCGTATTTGTATCGTATTTGTATCGTATTTGTATCGTATTTGTATCGTATTTGAAGCGTATTTGTATCGTATTTGTATCCAATTTGTATCGTATTTGTATCCAATTTGTATCGTATTTGCATCGTATTTGTATCGTATTTGTATCGTATTTGTATCGTATTTGTATCGTATTTGTATCGTATTTGTATCTAATTTGTATCGTATTTGTATCCACTTTGTATCGTATTTGTATCGTATTTGTATCGTATTTGTATCGTATTTGTATCGTATTTGTAGCGTATTTGTATCGTATTTGTATCCAATTTGTATCGTATTTGTATCCAATTTGTATAGTATTTGTATCGTATTTGTATCGTATTTGTATCGTATTTGTATCCAATTTGTATCGTATTTGCATCGTATTTGCATCGTATTTGTATCGTATTTGTATCGTATTTCTATCGTATTTCTATCGTATTTGCATCGTATTTGCATCGTATTTGTATCGTATTTGTATCGTATTTGTATCGTATTTGTATCCTATTTGTATCCAATTTGTATCCAATTTGTATCGTATTTGTATCGTATTTGCATCGTATTTGTATCGTATTTGTATCGTATTTGTATCGTATTTGTATCGTATTTGTATCGTATTTGTATCGTATTTGTATCGTATTTGTATCGTATTTGTATCGTTTTTGTATCGTATTTGTATCGTATTTGTATCGTATTTGTATCGTATTTGTATCGTATTTGTATCGTATTTGTATCGTATTTGTATCGTATTTGTATCGTATTTGTATCGTATTTGCATCGTATTTGTATCGTATTTGTATCGTATTTGTATCGTATTTGTATCCAATTTGTATCGTATTTGTATCGTATTTGTATCGTATTTGTATCCAATTTGTATCGTATTTGTATTGTATTTGTATCGTATTTGTATCGTATTTGTATCCAATTTGTATCGTATTTGTATCGTATTTGCATCGTATTTGTATCGTATTTGTATCGTATTTGTATCGTATTTGTATCGTATTTGTATCGTATTTGTATCGTATTTGTATCGTATTTGTATCGTATTTGTATCGTTATTTGTTTCGTATACAATAATATTTGCATCGTATTTGTATCGTATTTGTATCGTATTTGTATCGTATTTGTAGCGTATTTGTATCGTATTTGTATCCAATTTGTATCGTATTTGTATCCAATTTGTATCGTATTTGTATCGTATTTGTATCGTATTTGTATCGTATTTGTATCGTTATTTGTTTCGTATACAATAATATTTGCATCGTATTTGTATCGTATTTGTATCGTATTTGTATCGTATTTGTATCCTATTTGTATCCAATTTGTATCGTATTTGTATCGTATTTGCATCGTATTTGTATCGTATTTGTATCGTAATTGTATCGTATTTGTATCGTAATTGTATCGTATTTGTATCGTTATTTGTTTCGTATACAATAATATTTGCATCGTATTTGTATCGTATTTGTATCGTATTTGTATCGTATTTGTATCGTATTTGCATCGTATTTGTATCGTATTTGTATCGTATTTGTATCGTATTTGTATCGTATTTGTATCCAATTTGTATCGTATTTGTATCGTATTTGTATCGTATTTGTATCGTATTTGTATCCAATTTGTATCGTATTTGTATCGTATTTGTATTGTATTTGTATCCAATTTGTATCGTATTTGTATCGTATTTGCATCGTATTTGTATCGTATTTGTATCGTATTTGTAGCGTATTTGTATCGTATTTGTATCCAATTTGTATCGTATTTGTATCCAATTTGTATCGTATTTGTATCGTATTTGTATCGTATTTGTATCGTATTTGTATCCAATTTGTATCGTATTTGCATCGTATTTGCATCGTATTTGTATCGTATTTGTATCGTATTTCTATCGTATTTGCATCGTATTTGCATCGTATTTGTATCGTATTTGTATCGTATTTGTATCGTATTTGTATCCTATTTGTATCCAATTTGTATCCAATTTGTATCGTATTTGTATCGTATTTGCATCGTATTTGTATCGTATTTGTATCGTATTTGTATCGTATTTGTATCGTATTTGTATCGTATTTGTATCGTATTTGTATCGTATTTGTATCGTATTTGTATCGTTTTTGTATCGTATTTGTATCGTATTTGTATCGTATTTGTATCGTATTTGTATCGTATTTGTATCGTATTTGTATCGTATTTGTATCGTATTTGTATCGTATTTGTATCGTATTTGCATCGTATTTGTATCGTATTTGTATCGTATTTGTATCGTATTTGTATCCAATTTGTATCGTATTTGTATCGTATTTGTATCGTATTTGTATCCAATTTGTATCGTATTTGTATTGTATTTGTATCGTATTTGTATCGTATTTGTATCCAATTTGTATCGTATTTGTATCGTATTTGCATCGTATTTGTATCGTATTTGTATCGTATTTGTATCGTATTTGTATCGTATTTGTATCGTATTTGTATCGTATTTGTATCGTATTTGTATCGTTATTTGTTTCGTATACAATAATATTTGCATCGTATTTGTATCGTATTTGTATCGTATTTGTATCGTATTTGTAGCGTATTTGTATCGTATTTGTATCCAATTTGTATCGTATTTGTATCCAATTTGTATCGTATTTGTATCGTATTTGCATCGTATTTGCATCGTATTTGTATCGTATTTGTATCGTATTTGTATCGTATTTGTATCGTATTTGTATCGTATTTGTATCGTATTTGTATCGTATTTGTATCCTATTTGTATCCAATTTGTATCGTATTTGTATCGTATTTGCATCGTATTTGTATCGTATTTGTATCGTATTTGTATCGTATTTGTATCGTTATTTGTTTCGTATACAATAATATTTGCATCGTATTTGTATCGTATTTGTATCGTATTTGTATCGTATTTGTATCGTATTTGTATCGTATTTGCATCGTATTTGTATCGTATTTGTATCGTATTTGTATCGTATTTGTATCGTATTTGTATCCAATTTGTATCGTATTTGTATCGTATTTGTATCGTATTTGTATCGTATTTGTATCCAATTTGTATCGTATTTGTATCGTATTTGTATTGTATTTGTATCCAATTTGTATCGTATTTGTATCGTATTTGCATCGTATTTGTATCGTATTTGTATCGTATTTGTAGCGTATTTGTATCGTATTTGTATCCAATTTGTATCGTATTTGTATCCAATTTGTATCGTATTTGTATCGTATTTGCATCGTATTTGTATCGTATTTGTATCGTATTTGCATCGTATTTGTATCGTATTTGTATCGTATTTGTATCGTATTTGTATCGTATTTGTATCGTATTTGTATCGTATTTGTATCGTATTTGTATCGTATTTGTATCGTATTTGTATCGTTATTTGTTTCGTATACAATAATATTTGCATCGTATTTGTATCGTATTTGTATCGTATTTGTATCGTATTTGTATCGTATTTGTATCGTATTTGTATCGTATTTGTATCGTATTTGTATCGTATTTGTATCGTATTTGTATCGTATTTGTATCCTATTTGTATCCAATTTGTATCGTATTTGTATCGTATTTGCATCGTATTTGTATCGTATTTGTATCGTATTTGTATCGTATTTGTATCGTTATTTGTTTCGTATACAATAATATTTGCATCGTATTTGTATCGTATTTGTATCGTATTTGTATCGTATTTGTATCGTATTTGTATCGTATTTGTATCGTATTTGCATCGTATTTGTATCGTATTTGTATCGTATTTGTATCGTATTTGTATCCAATTTGTATCGTATTTGTATCGTATTTGTATCGTATTTGTATCCAATTTGTATCGTATTTGTATCGTATTTGTATTGTATTTGTATCGTATTTGCATCGTATTTGTATCGTATTTGTATCGTATTTGTAGCGTATTTGTATCGTATTTGTATCCAATTTGTATCGTATTTGTATCCAATTTGTATCGTATTTGTATCGTATTTGCATCGTATTTGCATCGTATTTGTATCGTATTTGTATCGTATTTGTATCGTATTTGTATCGTATTTGTATCGTATTTGTATCGTATTTGTATCCTATTTGTATCCAATTTGTATCGTATTTGTATCGTATTTGCATCGTATTTGTATCGTATTTGTATCGTATTTGTATCGTATTTGTATCGTTATTTGTTTCGTATACAATAATATTTGCATCGTATTTGTATCGTATTTGTATCGTATTTGTATCGTATTTGTATCGTATTTGCATCGTATTTGTATCGTATTTGTATCGTATTTGTATCCAATTTGTATCGTATTTGTATCCAATTTGTATCGTATTTGCATCGTATTTGTATCGTATTTGTATCGTATTTGTATCGTATTTGTATCGTATTTGTATCCAATTTGTATCGTATTTGTATCCAATTTGTATCGTATTTGTATCGTATTTGTATCGTATTTGTATCGTATTTGTAGCGTATTTGTATCGTATTTGTATCCAATTTGTATCGTATTTGTATCCAATTTGTATAGTATTTGTATCGTATTTGTATCGTATTTGTATCCAATTTGTATCGTATTTGCATCGTATTTGCATCGTATTTGTATCGTATTTGTATCGTATTTCTATCGTATTTGCATCGTATTTGCATCGTATTTGTATCGTATTTGTATCGTATTTGTATCGTATTTGTATCCTATTTGTATCCAATTTGTATCCAATTTGTATCGTATTTGTATCGTATTTGCATCGTATTTGTATCGTATTTGTATCGTATTTGTATCGTATTTGTATCGTTATTTGTTTCGTATACAATAATATTTGCATCGTATTTGTATCGTATTTGTATCGTATTTGTATCGTATTTGTATCGTATTTGTATCGTATTTGCATCGTATTTGTATCGTATTTGTATCGTATTTGTATCGTATTTGTATCGTATTTGTATCCAATTTGTATCGTATTTGTATCGTATTTGTATCGTATTTGTATCGTATTTGTATCCAATTTGTATCGTATTTGTATCGTATTTGTATTGTATTTGTATCCAATTTGTATCGTATTTGTATCGTATTTGCATCGTATTTGTATCGTATTTGTATCGTATTTGTAGCGTATTTGTATCGTATTTGTATCCAATTTGTATCGTATTTGTATCCAATTTGTATCGTATTTGTATCGTATTTGCATCGTATTTGCATCGTATTTGTATCGTATTTGTATCGTATTTGTATCGTATTTGTATCGTATTTGTATCGTATTTGTATCGTATTTGTATCGTATTTGTATCCTATTTGTATCCAATTTGTATCGTATTTGTATCGTATTTGCATCGTATTTGTATCGTATTTGTATCGTATTTGTATCGTATTTGTATCGTTATTTGTTTCGTATACAATAATATTTGCATCGTATTTGTATCGTATTTGTATCGTATTTGTATCGTATTTGTATCGTATTTGTATCGTATTTGCATCGTATTTGTATCGTATTTGTATCGTATTTGTATCGTATTTGTATCGTATTTGTATCGTATTTGTATCCAATTTGTATCGTATTTGTATCCAATTTGTATCGTATTTGTATCGTATTTGTATCCAATTTGTATCGTATTTGTATCGTATTTGTATTGTATTTGTATCCAATTTGTATCGTATTTGTATCGTATTTGTATCGTATTTGTATCGTATTTGTATCGTATTTGTATCGTATTTGTATCGTATTTGTATCGTATTTGTATCGTATTTGTTTCGTATTTGTATCGTATTTGTATCGTTATTTGTTTCGTATACAATAATATTTGCATCGTATTTGTATCGTATTTGTATCGTATTTGTATCGTATTTGAAGCGTATTTGTATCGTATTTGTATCCAATTTGTATCGTATTTGTATCGTATTTGTATCGTATTTGTATCGTATTTGTATCCAATTTGTATCGTATTTGTATCGTATTTGTATTGTATTTGTATCCAATTTGTATCGTATTTGTATCGTATTTGCATCGTATTTGTATCGTATTTGTATCGTATTTGTAGCGTATTTGTATCGTATTTGTATCCAATTTGTATCGTATTTGTATCCAATTTGTATCGTATTTGTATCGTATTTGCATCGTATTTGCATCGTATTTGTATCGTATTTGTATCGTATTTGTATCGTATTTGTATCGTATTTGTATCGTATTTGTATCGTATTTGTATCGTATTTGTATCGTATTTGTATCGTATTTGTATCCTATTTGTATCCAATTTGTATCGTATTTGTATCGTATTTGCATCGTATTTGTATCGTATTTGTATCGTATTTGTATCGTATTTGTATCGTTATTTGTTTCGTATACAATAATATTTGCATCGTATTTTGTATCGTATTTGTATCGTATTTGTATCGTATTTGTATCGTATTTGTATCGTATTTGCATCGTATTTGTATCGTATTTGTATCGTATTTGTATCGTATTTGTATCGTATTTGTATCCAATTTGTATCGTATTTGTATCGTATTTGTATCGTATTTGTTTCGTATACAATAATATTTGCATCGTATTTGTATCGTATTTGTATCGTATTTGTATCGTATTTGTATCGTATTTGTATCGTATTTGTATCGTATTTGTATCGTATTTGTATCGTATTTGTATCGTATTTGTATCGTATTTGTATCGTATTTGTATCCTATTTGTATCCAATTTGTATCGTATTTGTATCGTATTTGCATCGTATTTGTATCGTATTTGTATCGTATTTGTATCGTATTTGTATCGTTATTTGTTTCGTATACAATAATATTTGCATCGTATTTGTATCGTATTTGTATCGTATTTGTATCGTATTTGTATCGTATTTTGTATCGTATTTGTATCGTATTTGCATCGTATTTGTATCGTATTTGTATCGTATTTGTATCGTATTTGTATCGTATTTGTATCCAATTTGTATCGTATTTGTATCGTATTTGTATCGTATTTGTATCGTATTTGTATCCAATTTGTATCGTATTTGTATCGTATTTGTATTGTATTTGTATCCAATTTGTATCGTATTTGTATCGTATTTGCATCGTATTTGTATCGTATTTGTATCGTATTTGTAGCGTATTTGTATCGTATTTGTATCCAATTTGTATCGTATTTGTATCCAATTTGTATCGTATTTGTATCGTATTTGCATCGTATTTGCATCGTATTTGTATCGTATTTGTATCGTATTTGTATCGTATTTGTATCGTATTTGTATCGTATTTGTATCGTATTTGTATCGTATTTGTATCCTATTTGTATCCAATTTGTATCGTATTTGTATCGTATTTGCATCGTATTTGTATCGTATTTGTATCGTATTTGTATCGTATTTGTATCGTTATTTGTTTCGTATACAATAATATTTGCATCGTATTTGTATCGTATTTGTATCGTATTTGTATCGTATTTGTATCGTATTTGTATCGTATTTGCATCGTATTTGTATCGTATTTGTATCGTATTTGTATCGTATTTGTATCGTATTTGTATCCAATTTGTATCGTATTTGTATCGTATTTGTATCGTATTTGTATCGTATTTGTATCCAATTTGTATCGTATTTGTATCGTATTTGTATTGTATTTGTATCCAATTTGTATCGTATTTGTATCGTATTTGTATCGTATTTGTATCGTATTTGTATCGTATTTGTATCGTATTTGTATCGTATTTGTATCGTATTTGTTTCGTATTTGTATCGTATTTGTATCGTTATTTGTTTCGTATACAATAATATTTGCATCGTATTTGTATCGTATTTGTATCGTATTTGTATCGTATTTGAAGCGTATTTGTATCGTATTTGTATCCAATTTGTATCGTATTTGTATCCAATTTGTATCGTATTTGCATCGTATTTGTATCGTATTTGTATCGTATTTGTATCGTATTTGTATCGTATTTGTATCCAATTTGTATCGTATTTGTATCCAATTTGTATCGTATTTGTATCGTATTTGTATCGTATTTGTATCGTATTTGTAGCGTATTTGTATCGTATTTGTATCCAATTTGTATCGTATTTGTATCCAATTTGTATAGTATTTGTATCGTATTTGTATCGTATTTGTATCCAATTTGTATCGTATTTGCATCGTATTTGCATCGTATTTGTATCGTATTTGTATCGTATTTCTATCGTATTTGCATCGTATTTGCATCGTATTTGTATCGTATTTGTATCGTATTTGTATCGTATTTGTATCCTATTTGTATCCAATTTGTATCCAATTTGTATCGTATTTGTATCGTATTTGCATCGTATTTGTATCGTATTTGTATCGTATTTGTATCGTATTTGTATCGTTATTTGTTTCGTATACAATAATATTTGCATCGTATTTGTATCGTATTTGTATCGTATTTGTATCGTATTTGTATCGTATTTGTATCGTATTTGTATCGTATTTGCATCGTATTTGTATCGTATTTGTATCGTATTTGTATCGTATTTGTATCGTATTTGTATCCAATTTGTATCGTATTTGTATCGTATTTGTATCGTATTTGTATCCAATTTTGTATCGTATTTGTATCGTATTTGTATTGTATTTGTATCCAATTTGTATCGTATTTGTATCGTATTTGCATCGTATTTGTATCGTATTTGTATCGTATTTGTAGCGTATTTGTATCGTATTTGTATCCAATTTGTATCGTATTTGTATCCAATTTGTATCGTATTTGTATCGTATTTGCATCGTATTTGCATCGTATTTGTATCGTATTTGTATCGTATTTGTATCGTATTTGTATCGTATTTGTATCGTATTTGTATCGTATTTGTATCGTATTTGTATCCTATTTGTATCCAATTTGTATCGTATTTGTATCGTATTTGCATCGTATTTGTATCGTATTTGTATCGTATTTGTATCGTATTTGTATCGTTATTTGTTTCGTATACAATAATATTTGCATCGTATTTGTATCGTATTTGTATCGTATTTGTATCGTATTTGTATCGTATTTGTATCGTATTTGCATCGTATTTGTATCGTATTTGTATCGTATTTGTATCGTATTTGTATCGTATTTGTATCCAATTTGTATCGTATTTGTATCGTATTTGTATCGTATTTGTATCGTATTTGTATCCAATTTGTATCGTATTTGTATCGTATTTGTATCGTATTTGTATCGTATTTGTATCGTATTTGTATCGTATTTGTATCCTATTTGTATCCAATTTGTATCGTATTTGTATCGTATTTGCATCGTATTTGTATCGTATTTGTATCGTATTTGTATCGTATTTGTATCGTTATTTGTTTCGTATACAATAATATTTGCATCGTATTTGTATCGTATTTGTATCGTATTTGTATCGTATTTGTATCGTATTTGTATCGTATTTGTATCGTATTTGCATCGTATTTGTATCGTATTTGTATCGTATTTGTATCGTATTTGTATCCAATTTGTATCGTATTTGTATCGTATTTGCATCGTATTTGTATCGTATTTGTATCGTATTTGCATCGTATTTGTATCGTATTTGTATCGTATTTGTATCGTATTTGTATCGTATTTGTATCGTATTTGTATCGTATTTGTATCGTATTTGTATCGTATTTGTATCGTTATTTGTTTCGTATACAATAATATTTGCATCGTATTTGTATCGTATTTGTATCGTATTTGTATCGTATTTGTATCGTATTTGTATCGTATTTGTATCGTATTTGTATCGTATTTGTATCGTATTTGTATCGTATTTGTATCGTATTTGTATCCTATTTGTATCCAATTTGTATCGTATTTGTATCGTATTTGCATCGTATTTGTATCGTATTTGTATCGTATTTGTATCGTATTTGTATCGTTATTTGTTTCGTATACAATAATATTTGCATCGTATTTGTATCGTATTTGTATCGTATTTGTATCGTATTTGTATCGTATTTGTATCGTATTTGTATCGTATTTGCATCGTATTTGTATCGTATTTGTATCGTATTTGTATCGTATTTGTATCGTATTTGTATCCAATTTGTATCGTATTTGTATCGTATTTGTATCGTATTTGTATCGTATTTGTATCCAATTTGTATCGTATTTGTATCGTATTTGTATTGTATTTGTATCCAATTTGTATCGTATTTGTATCGTATTTGCATCGTATTTGTATCGTATTTGTATCGTATTTGTAGCGTATTTGTATCGTATTTGTATCCAATTTGTATCGTATTTGTATCCAATTTGTATCGTATTTGTATCGTATTTGCATCGTATTTGCATCGTATTTGTATCGTATTTGTATCGTATTTGTATCGTATTTGTATCGTATTTGTATCGTATTTGTATCGTATTTGTATCCTATTTGTATCCAATTTGTATCGTATTTGTATCGTATTTGCATCGTATTTGTATCGTATTTGTATCGTATTTGTATCGTATTTGTATCGTTATTTGTTTCGTATACAATAATATTTGCATCGTATTTGTATCGTATTTGTATCGTATTTGTATCGTATTTGTATCGTATTTGTATCGTATTTGCATCGTATTTGTATCGTATTTGTATCGTATTTGTATCGTATTTGTATCGTATTTGTATCCAATTTGTATCGTATTTGTATCGTATTTGTATCGTATTTGTATCGTATTTGTATCCAATTTGTATCGTATTTGTATCGTATTTGTATTGTATTTGTATCGTATTTGTATCGTATTTGTATCGTATTTGTATCGTATTTGTATCGTATTTGTATCGTATTTGTATCGTATTTGTATCGTATTTGTATCGTATTTGTTTCGTATTTGTATCGTATTTGTATCGTTATTTGTTTCGTATACAATAATATTTGCATCGTATTTGTATCGTATTTGTATCGTATTTGTATCGTATTTGAAGCGTATTTGTATCGTATTTGTATCCAATTTGTTTCGTATTTGTATCCAATTTGTATCGTATTTGTATCGTATTTGCATCGTATTTGTATCGTATTTGTATCGTATTTGCATCGTATTTGTATCGTATTTGTATCGTATTTGTATCGTATTTGTATCGTATTTGTATCGTATTTGTATCGTATTTGTATCGTATTTGTATCGTATTTGTATCGTTATTTGTTTCGTATACAATAATATTTGCATCGTATTTGTATCGTATTTGTATCGTATTTGTATCGTATTTGTATCGTATTTGTATCGTATTTGTATCGTATTTGTATCGTATTTGTATCGTATTTGTATCGTATTTGTATCGTATTTGTATCCTATTTGTATCCAATTTGTATCGTATTTGTATCGTATTTGCATCGTATTTGTATCGTATTTGTATCGTATTTGTATCGTATTTGTATCGTTATTTGTTTCGTATACAATAATATTTGCATCGTATTTGTATCGTATTTGTATCGTATTTGTATCGTATTTGTATCGTATTTGTATCGTATTTGTATCGTATTTGCATCGTATTTGTATCGTATTTGTATCGTATTTGTATCGTATTTGTATCGTATTTGTATCGTATTTGTATCGTATTTGTATCGTATTTGCATCGTATTTGTATCGTATTTGTATCGTATTTGTATCGTATTTGTATCGTATTTGTATCCAATTTGTATCGTATTTGTATCGTATTTGTATCGTATTTGTATCGTATTTGTATCGTATTTGTATCCAATTTGTATCGTATTTGTATCGTATTTGTATTGTATTTGTATCCAATTTGTATCGTATTTGTATCGTATTTGCATCGTATTTGTATCGTATTTGTATCGTATTTGTAGCGTATTTGTATCGTATTTGTATCCAATTTGTATCGTATTTGTATCCAATTTGTATCGTATTTGTATCGTATTTGCATCGTATTTGCATCGTATTTGTATCGTATTTGTATCGTATTTGTATCGTATTTGTATCGTATTTGTATCGTATTTGTATCGTATTTGTATCGTATTTGTATCCTATTTGTATCCAATTTGTATCGTATTTGTATCGTATTTGCATCGTATTTGTATCGTATTTGTATCGTATTTGTATCGTATTTGTATCGTTATTTGTTTCGTATACAATAATATTTGCATCGTATTTGTATCGTATTTGTATCGTATTTGTATCGTATTTGTATCGTATTTGTATCGTATTTGCATCGTATTTGTATCGTATTTGTATCGTATTTGTATCGTATTTGTATCGTATTTGTATCCAATTTGTATCGTATTTGTATCGTATTTGTATCGTATTTGTATCCAATTTGTATCGTATTTGTATCGTATTTGTATTGTATTTGTATCCAATTTGTATCGTATTTGTATCGTATTTGTATCGTATTTGTATCGTATTTGTATCGTATTTGTATCGTATTTGTATCGTATTTGTATCGTATTTGTTTCGTATTTGTATCGTATTTGTATCGTTATTTGTTTCGTATACAATAATATTTGCATCGTATTTGTATCGTATTTGTATCGTATTTGTATCGTATTTGAAGCGTATTTGTATCGTATTTGTATCCAATTTGTATCGTATTTGTATCCAATTTGTATCGTATTTGCATCGTATTTGTATCGTATTTGTATCGTATTTGTATCGTATTTGTATCGTATTTGTATCCAATTTGTATCGTATTTGTATCCAATTTGTATCGTATTTGTATCGTATTTGTATCGTATTTGTATCGTATTTGTATCGTATTTGTAGCGTATTTGTATCGTATTTGTATCCAATTTGTATCGTATTTGTATCCAATTTGTATAGTATTTGTATCGTATTTGTATCGTATTTGTATCCAATTTGTATCGTATTTGCATCGTATTTGCATCGTATTTGTATCGTATTTGTATCGTATTTCTATCGTATTTGCATCGTATTTGCATCGTATTTGTATCGTATTTGTATCGTATTTGTATCGTATTTGTATCCTATTTGTATCCAATTTGTATCCAATTTGTATCGTATTTGTATCGTATTTGCATCGTATTTGTATCGTATTTGTATCGTATTTGTATCGTATTTGTATCGTTATTTGTTTCGTATACAATAATATTTGCATCGTATTTGTATCGTATTTGTATCGTATTTGTATCGTATTTGTATCGTATTTGTATCGTATTTGCATCGTATTTGTATCGTATTTGTATCGTATTTGTATCGTATTTGTATCGTATTTGTATCCAGTTTATATCGTATTTGTATCGTATTTGTATCGTATTTGTATCGTATTTGTATCCAATTTGTATCGTATTTGTATCGTATTTGTATTGTATTTGTATCCAATTTGTATCGTATTTGTATCGTATTTGCATCGTATTTGTATCGTATTTGTATCGTATTTGTAGCGTATTTGTATCGTATTTGTATCCAATTTGTATCGTATTTGTATCCAATTTGTATCGTATTTGTATCGTATTTGCATCGTATTTGCATCGTATTTGTATCGTATTTGTATCGTATTTGTATCGTATTTGTATCGTATTTGTATCGTATTTGTATCGTATTTGTATCGTATTTGTATCGTATTTGTATCCTATTTGTATCCATTTTGTATCGTATTTGTATCGTATTTGCATCGTATTTGTATCGTATTTGTATCGTATTTGTATCGTATTTGTATCGTTATTTGTTTCGTATACAATAATATTTGCATCGTATTTGTATCGTATTTGTATCGTATTTGTATCGTATTTGTATCGTATTTGTATCGTATTTGTATCGTATTTGTATCGTATTTGTATCCAATTTGTATCGTATTTGTATCGTATTTGTATCGTATTTGTATCGTATTTGTATCCAATTTGTATCGTATTTGTATCGTATTTGTATCGTATTTGTATCGTATTTATATCGTATTTGTATCGTATTTGTATCCTATTTGTATCCAATTTGTATCGTATTTGTATCGTATTTGCATCGTATTTGTATCGTATTTGTATCGTATTTGTATCGTATTTGTATCGTTATTTGTTTCGTATACAATAATATTTGCATCGTATTTGTATCGTATTTGTATCATATTTGTATCGTATTTGTATCGTATTTGTATCGTATTTGTATCGTATTTGCATCGTATTTGTATCGTATTGTATCGTATTTGTATCGTATTTGTATCCAATTTGTATCGTATTTGTATCGTATTTGTATCGTATTTGTATCGTATTTGTATCCAATTTGTATCGTATTTGTATCGTATTTGTATTGTATTTGTATCCAATTTGTATCCAATTTGTATCGTATTTGTATCGTATTTGTATCGTATTTGTATCGTATTTGTATCCAATTTGTATCGTATTTGTATCGTATTTGTATTGTATTTGTATCCAATTTGTATCGTATTTGTATCGTATTTGCATCGTATTTGTATCGTATTTGTATCGTATTTGTAGCGTATTTGTATCGTATTTGTATCCAATTTGTATCGTATTTGTATCCAATTTGTATCGTATTTGTATCGTATTTGCATCGTATTTGTATCGTATTTGTATCGTATTTGCATCGTATTTGTATCGTATTTGTATCGTATTTGTATCGTATTTGTATCGTATTTGTATCGTATTTGTATCGTATTTGTATCGTATTTGTATCGTATTTGTATCGTATTTGTATCGTTATTTGTTTCGTATACAATAATATTTGCATCGTATTTGTATCGTATTTGTATCGTATTTGTATCGTATTTGTATCGTATTTGTATCGTATTTGTATCGTATTTGTATCGTATTTGTATCGTATTTGTATCGTATTTGTATCGTATTTGTATCCTATTTGTATCCAATTTGTATCGTATTTGTATCGTATTTGCATCGTATTTGTATCGTATTTGTATCGTATTTGTATCGTATTTGTATCGTTATTTGTTTCGTATACAATAATATTTGCATCGTATTTGTATCGTATTTGTATCGTATTTGTATCGTATTTGTATCGTATTTGTATCGTATTTGTATCGTATTTGCATCGTATTTGTATCGTATTTGTATCGTATTTGTATCGTATTTGTATCGTATTTGTATCCAATTTGTATCGTATTTGTATCGTATTTGTATCGTATTTGTATCGTATTTGTATCCAATTTGTATCGTATTTGTATCGTATTTGTATTGTATTTGTATCCAATTTGTATCGTATTTGTATCGTATTTGCATCGTATTTGTATCGTATTTGTATCGTATTTGTAGCGTATTTGTATCGTATTTGTATCCAATTTGTATCGTATTTGTATCCAATTTGTATCGTATTTGTATCGTATTTGCATCGTATTTGCATCGTATTTGTATCGTATTTGTATCGTATTTGTATCGTATTTGTATCGTATTTGTATCGTATTTGTATCGTATTTGTATCGTATTTGTATCCTATTTGTATCCAATTTGTATCGTATTTGTATCGTATTTGTATCGTATTTGTATCCAATTTGTATCGTATTTGTATCGTATTTGTATCGTATTTGTATCGTATTTGTATCCAATTTGTATCGTATTTGTATCGTATTTGTATTGTATTTGTATCCAATTTGTATCCAATTTGTATCGTATTTGTATCGTATTTGTATCGTATTTGTATCGTATTTGTATCCAATTTGTATCGTATTTTGTATCGTATTTGTATTGTATTTGTATCCAATTTGTATCGTATTTGTATCGTATTTGCATCGTATTTGTATCGTATTTGTATCGTATTTGTAGCGTATTTGTATCGTATTTGTATCCAATTTGTATCGTATTTGTATCCAATTTGTATCGTATTTGTATCGTATTTGCATCGTATTTGTATCGTATTTGTATCGTATTTGCATCGTATTTGTATCGTATTTGTATCGTATTTGTATCGTATTTGTATCGTATTTGTATCGTATTTGTATCGTATTTGTATCGTATTTGTATCGTATTTGTATCGTTATTTGTTTCGCATACAATAATATTTGCATCGTATTTGTATCGTATTTGTATCGTATTTGTATCGTATTTGTATCGTATTTGTATCGTATTTGTATCGTATTTGTATCGTATTTGTATCGTATTTGTATCGTATTTGTATCGTATTTGTATCCTATTTGTATCCAATTTGTATCGTATTTGTATCGTATTTGCATCGTATTTGTATCGTATTTGTATCGTATTTGTATCGTATTTGTATCGTTATTTGTTTCGTATACAATAATATTTGCATCGTATTTGTATCGTATTTGTATCGTATTTGTATCGTATTTGCATCGTATTTGTATCGTATTTGTATCGTATTTGTATCGTATTTGTATCGTATTTGTATCCAATTTGTATCGTATTTGTATCGTATTTGTATCGTATTTGTATCGTATTTGTATCCAATTTGTATCGTATTTGTATCGTATTTGTATTGTATTTGTATCCAATTTGTATCGTATTTGTATCGTATTTGCATCGTATTTGTATCGTATTTGTATCGTATTTGTAGCGTATTTGTATCGTATTTGTATCCAATTTGTATCGTATTTGTATCCAATTTGTATCGTATTTGTATCGTATTTGCATCGTATTTGCATCGTATTTGTATCGTATTTGTATCGTATTTGTATCGTATTTGTATCGTATTTGTATCGTATTTGTATCGTATTTGTATCGTATTTGTATCCTATTTGTATCCAATTTGTATCGTATTTGTATCGTATTTGCATCGTATTTGTATCGTATTTGTATCGTATTTGTATCGTATTTGTATCGTTATTTGTTTCGTATACAATAATATTTGCATCGTATTTGTATCGTATTTGTATCGTATTTGTATCGTATTTGTATCGTATTTGTATCGTATTTGCATCGTATTTGTATCGTATTTGTATCGTATTTGTATCGTATTTGTATCGTATTTGTATCCAATTTGTATCGTATTTGTATCGTATTTGTATCGTATTTGTATCGTATTTGTATCCAATTTGTATCGTATTTGTATCGTATTTGTATTGTATTTGTATCCAATTTGTATCGTATTTGTATCGTATTTGTATCGTATTTGTATCGTATTTGTATCGTATTTGTATCGTATTTGTATCGTATTTGTATCGTATTTGTTTCGTATTTGTATCGTATTTGTATCGTTATTTGTTTCGTATACAATAATATTTGCATCGTATTTGTATCGTATTTGTATCGTATTTGTATCGTATTTGAAGCGTATTTGTATCGTATTTGTATCCAATTTGTATCGTATTTGTATCCAATTTGTATCGTATTTGCATCGTATTTGTATCGTATTTGTATCGTATTTGTATCGTATTTGTATCGTATTTGTATCCAATTTGTATCGTATTTGTATCCAATTTGTATCGTATTTGTATCGTATTTGTATCGTATTTGTATCGTATTTGTATCGTATTTGTAGCGTATTTGTATCGTATTTGTATCCAATTTGTATCGTATTTGTATCCAATTTGTATAGTATTTGTATCGTATTTGTATCGTATTTGTATCGTATTTGTATCCAATTTGTATCGTATTTGCATCGTATTTGCATCGTATTTGTATCGTATTTGTATCGTATTTCTATCGTATTTGCATCGTATTTGCATCGTATTTGTATCGTATTTGTATCGTATTTGTATCGTATTTGTATCCTATTTGTATCCAATTTGTATCCAATTTGTATCGTATTTGTATCGTATTTGCATCGTATTTGTATCGTATTTGTATCGTATTTGTATCGTATTTGTATCGTTATTTGTTTCGTATACAATAATATTTGCATCGTATTTGTATCGTATTTGTATCGTATTTGTATCGTATTTGTATCGTATTTGTATCGTATTTGCATCGTATTTGTATCGTATTTGTATCGTATTTGTATCGTATTTGTATCGTATTTGTATCCAATTTGTATCGTATTTGTATCGTATTTGTATCGTATTTGTATCCAATTTGTATCGTATTTGTATCGTATTTGTATTGTATTTGTATCCAATTTGTATCGTATTTGTATCGTATTTGCATCGTATTTGTATCGTATTTGTATCGTATTTGTAGCGTATTTGTATCGTATTTGTATCCAATTTGTATCGTATTTGTATCCAATTTGTATCGTATTTGTATCGTATTTGCATCGTATTTGCATCGTATTTGTATCGTATTTGTATCGTATTTGTATCGTATTTGTATCGTATTTGTATCGTATTTGTATCGTATTTGTATCGTATTTGTATCCTATTTGTATCCAATTTGTATCGTATTTGTATCGTATTTGCATCGTATTTGTATCGTATTTGTATCGTATTTGTATCGTATTTGTATCGTTATTTGTTTCGTATACAATAATATTTGCATCGTATTTGTATCGTATTTGTATCGTATTTGTATCGTATTTGTATCGTATTTGCATCGTATTTGTATCGTATTTGTATCGTATTTGTATCGTATTTGTATCGTATTTGTATCCAATTTGTATCGTATTTGTATCGTATTTGTATCGTATTTGTATCGTATTTGTATCCAATTTGTATCGTATTTGTATCGTATTTGTATTGTATTTGTATCCAATTTGTATCGTATTTGTATCGTATTTGTATCGTATTTGTATCGTATTTGTATCGTATTTGTATCGTATTTGTATCGTATTTGTATCGTATTTGTTTCGTATTTGTATCGTATTTGTATCGTTATTTGTTTCGTATACAATAATATTTGCATCGTATTTGTATCGTATTTGTATCTAATTTGTATCGTATTTGCATCGTATTTGCATCGTATTTGTATCGTATTTGTATCGTATTTCTATCGTATTTGCATCGTATTTGCATCGTATTTGTATCGTATTTGTATCGTATTTGTATCGTATTTGTATCGTATTTGTATCCAATTTGTATCGTATTTGTATCCAATTTGTATCGTATTTGTATCGTATTTGTATCGTATTTGTATCGTATTTGTATCGTATTTGTAGCGTATTTGTATCGTATTTGTATCCAATTTGTATCGTATTTGTATCCAATTTGTATAGTATTTGTATCGTATTTGTATCGTATTTGTATCGTATTTGTATCCAATTTGTATCGTATTTGCATCGTATTTGCATCGTATTTGTATCGTATTTGTATCGTATTTCTATCGTATTTGCATCGTATTTGCATCGTATTTGTATCGTATTTGTATCGTATTTGTATCGTATTTGTATCCTATTTGTATCCAATTTGTATCCAATTTGTATCGTATTTGTATCGTATTTGCATCGTATTTGTATCGTATTTGTATCGTATTTGTATCGTATTTGTATCGTATTTGTATCGTATTTGTATCGTATTTGTATCGTATTTGTATCGTATTTGTATCGTTTTTGTATCGTATTTGTATCGTATTTGTATCGTATTTGTATCGTATTTGTATCGTATTTGTATCGTATTTGTATCGTATTTGTATCGTATTTGTATCGTATTTGTATCGTATTTGCATCGTATTTGTATCGTATTTGTATCGTATTTGTATCGTATTTGTATCGTATTTGTATCCAATTTGTATCGTATTTGTATCGTATTTGTATCGTATTTGTATCCAATTTGTATCGTATTTGTATCGTATTTGTATCGTATTTGTATCGTATTTGTATCCAATTTGTATCGTATTTGTATCGTATTTGCATCGTATTTGTATCGTATTTGTATCGTATTTGTATCGTATTTGTATCGTATTTGTATCGTATTTGTATCGTATTTGTATCGTATTTGTATCGTATTTGTATCGTATTTGTATCGTTATTTGTTTCGTATACAATAATATTTGCATCGTATTTGTATCGTATTTGTATCGTATTTGTATCGTATTTGTATCGTATTTGTAGCGTATTTGTATCGTATTTGTATCCAATTTGTATCGTATTTGTATCCAATTTGTATCGTATTTGTATCGTATTTGCATCGTATTTGCATCGTATTTGTATCGTATTTGTATCGTATTTGTATCGTATTTGTATCGTATTTGTATCGTATTTGTATCGTATTTGTATCGTATTTGTATCCTATTTGTATCCAATTTGTATCGTATTTGTATCGTATTTGCATCGTATTTGTATCGTATTTGTATCGTATTTGTATCGTATTTGTATCGTTATTTGTTTCGTATACAATAATATTTGCATCGTATTTGTATCGTATTTGTATCGTATTTGTATCGTATTTGTATCGTATTTGCATCGTATTTGTATCGTATTTGTATCGTATTTGTATCGTATTTGTATCGTATTTGTATCCAATTTGTATCGTATTTGTATCGTATTTGTATCGTATTTGTATCGTATTTGTATCCAATTTGTATCGTATTTGTATCGTATTTGTATTGTATTTGTATCCAATTTGTATCGTATTTGTATCGTATTTGTATCGTATTTGTATCGTATTTGTATCGTATTTGTATCGTATTTGTATCGTATTTGTATCGTATTTGTTTCGTATTTGTATCGTATTTGTATCGTTATTTGTTTCGTATACAATAATATTTGCATCGTATTTGTATCGTATTTGTATCTAATTTGTATCGTATTTGCATCGTATTTGCATCGTATTTGTATCGTATTTGTATCGTATTTCTATCGTATTTGCATCGTATTTGCATCGTATTTGTATCGTATTTGTATCGTATTTGTATCGTATTTGTATCGTATTTGTATCCAATTTGTATCGTATTTGTATCCAATTTGTATCGTATTTGTATCGTATTTGTATCGTATTTGTATCGTATTTGTATCGTATTTGTAGCGTATTTGTATCGTATTTGTATCCAATTTGTATCGTATTTGTATCCAATTTGTATAGTATTTGTATCGTATTTGTATCGTATTTGTATCGTATTTGTATCCAATTTGTATCGTATTTGCATCGTATTTGCATCGTATTTGTATCGTATTTGTATCGTATTTCTATCGTATTTGCATCGTATTTGCATCGTATTTGTATCGTATTTGTATCGTATTTGTATCGTATTTGTATCCTATTTGTATCCAATTTGTATCCAATTTGTATCGTATTTGTATCGTATTTGCATCGTATTTGTATCGTATTTGTATCGTATTTGTATCGTATTTGTATCGTATTTGTATCGTATTTGTATCGTATTTGTATCGTATTTGTATCGTATTTGTATCGTTTTTGTATCGTATTTGTATCGTATTTGTATCGTATTTGTATCGTATTTGTATCGTATTTGTATCGTATTTGTATCGTATTTGTATCGTATTTGTATCGTATTTGTATCGTATTTGCATCGTATTTGTATCGTATTTGTATCGTATTTGTATCGTATTTGTATCGTATTTGTATCCAATTTGTATCGTATTTGTATCGTATTTGTATCGTATTTGTATCCAATTTGTATCGTATTTGTATCGTATTTGTATCGTATTTGTATCGTATTTGTATCCAATTTGTATCGTATTTGTATCGTATTTGCATCGTATTTGTATCGTATTTGTATCGTATTTGTATCGTATTTGTATCGTATTTGTATCGTATTTGTATCGTATTTGTATCGTATTTGTATCGTATTTGTATCGTATTTGTATCGTTATTTGTTTCGTATACAATAATATTTGCATCGTATTTGTATCGTATTTGTATCGTATTTGTATCGTATTTGTATCGTATTTGTAGCGTATTTGTATCGTATTTGTATCCAATTTGTATCGTATTTGTATCCAATTTGTATCGTATTTGTATCGTATTTGCATCGTATTTGCATCGTATTTGTATCGTATTTGTATCGTATTTGTATCGTATTTGTATCGTATTTGTATCGTATTTGTATCGTATTTGTATCGTATTTGTATCCTATTTGTATCCAATTTGTATCGTATTTGTATCGTATTTGCATCGTATTTGTATCGTATTTGTATCGTATTTGTATCGTATTTGTATCGTTATTTGTTTCGTATACAATAATATTTGCATCGTATTTGTATCGTATTTGTATCGTATTTGTATCGTATTTGTATCGTATTTGCATCGTATTTGTATCGTATTTGTATCGTATTTGTATCGTATTTGTATCGTATTTGTATCCAATTTGTATCGTATTTGTATCGTATTTGTATCGTATTTGTATCGTATTTGTATCCAATTTGTATCGTATTTGTATCGTATTTGTATTGTATTTGTATCGTATTTGTATCGTATTTGTATCGTATTTGTTTCGTATTTGTATCGTATTTGTATCGTTATTTGTTTCGTTTACAATAATATTTGCATCGTATTTGTATCGTATTTGTATCGTATTTGAAGCGTATTTGTATCGTATTTGTATCCAATTTGTATCGTATTTGTATCCAATTTGTATCGTATTTGCATCGTATTTGTATCGTATTTGTATCGTATTTGTATCGTATTTGTATCGTATTTGTATCCAATTTGTATCGTATTTGTATCCAATTTGTATCGTATTTGTATCGTATTTGTATCGTATTTGTATCGTATTTGTATCGTATTTGTAGCGTATTTGTATCGTATTTGTATCCAATTTGTATCGTATTTGTATCCAATTTGTATAGTATTTGTATCGTATTTGTATCGTATTTGTATCTAATTTGTATCGTATTTGCATCGTATTTGCATCGTATTTGTATCGTATTTGTATCGTATTTCTATCGTATTTGCATCGTATTTGCATCGTATTTGTATCGTATTTGTATCGTATTTGTATCGTATTTGTATCCTATTTGTATCCAATTTGTATCCAATTTGTATCGTATTTGTATCGTATTTGCATCGTATTTGTATCGTATTTGTATCGTATTTGTATCGTATTTGTATTGTTATTTGTTTCGTATACAATAATATTTGCATCGTATTTGTATCGTATTTGTATCGTATTTGTATCGTATTTGTATCGTATTTGTATCGTATTTGTATCGTATTTGCATCGTATTTGTATCGTATTTGTATCGTATTTGTATCGTATTTGTATCGTATTTGTATCCAATTTGTATCGTATTTGTATCGTATTTGTATCGTATTTGTATCGTATTTGTATCCAATTTGTATCGTATTTGTATCGTATTTGTATTGTATTTGTATCCAATTTGTATCGTATTTGTATCGTATTTGCATCGTATTTGTATCGTATTTGTATCGTATTTGTAGCGTATTTGTATCGTATTTGTATCCAATTTGTATCGTATTTGTATCCAATTTGTATCGTATTTGTATCGTATTTGCATCGTATTTGCATCGTATTTGTATCGTATTTGTATCGTATTTGTATCGTATTTGTATCGTATTTGTATCGTATTTGTATCGTATTTGTATCGTATTTGTATCGTATTTGTATCCTATTTGTATCCAATTTGTATCGTATTTGTATCGTATTTGCATCGTATTTGTATCGTATTTGTATCGTATTTGTATCGTATTTGTATCGTTATTTGTTTCGTATACAATAATATTTGCATCGTATTTGTATCGTATTTGTATCGTATTTGTATCGTATTTGTATCGTATTTGTATCGTATTTGCATCGTATTTGTATCGTATTTGTATCGTATTTGTATCGTATTTGTATCGTATTTGTATCCAATTTGTATCGTATTTGTATCGTATTTGTATCGTATTTGTATCCAATTTGTATCGTATTTGTATCGTATTTGTATTGTATTTGTATCCAATTTGTATCGTATTTGTATCGTATTTGTATCGTATTTGTATCGTATTTGTATCGTATTTGTATCGTATTTGTATCGTATTTGTATCGTATTTGTTTCGTATTTGTATCGTTATTTGTTTCGTATACAATAATATTTGCATCGTATTTGTATCGTATTTGTATCGTATTTGTATCGTATTTGAAGCGTATTTGTATCGTATTTGTATCCAATTTGTATCGTATTTGTATCCAATTTGTATCGTATTTGCATCGTATTTGTATCGTATTTGTATCGTATTTGTATCGTATTTGTATCGTATTTGTATCGTATTTGTATCCAATTTGTATCGTATTTGTATCCAATTTGTATCGTATTTGTATCGTATTTGTATCGTATTTGTATCGTATTTGTATCGTATTTGTAGCGTATTTGTATCGTATTTGTATCCAATTTGTATCGTATTTGTATCCAATTTGTATAGTATTTGTATCGTATTTGTATCCAATTTGTATCGTATTTGCATCGTATTTGCATCGTATTTGTATCGTATTTGTATCGTATTTCTATCGTATTTGCATCGTATTTGCATCGTATTTGTATCGTATTTGTATCGTATTTGTATCGTATTTGTATCCTATTTGTATCCAATTTGTATCCAATTTGTATCGTATTTGTATCGTATTTGCATCGTATTTGTATCGTATTTGTATCGTATTTGTATCGTATTTGTATCGTATTTGTATCGTATTTGTATCGTATTTGTATCGTATTTGTATCGTATTTGTATCGTTTTTGTATCGTATTTGTATCGTATTTGTATCGTATTTGTATCGTATTTGTATCGTATTTGTATCGTATTTGTATCGTATTTGTATCGTATTTGTATCGTATTTGTATCGTATTTGCATCGTATTTGTATCGTATTTGTATCGTATTTGTATCGTATTTGTATCGTATTTGTATCCAATTTGTATCGTATTTGTATCGTATTTGTATCGTATTTGTATCCAATTTGTATCGTATTTGTATCGTATTTGTATCGTATTTGTATCGTATTTGTATCCAATTTGTATCGTATTTGTATCGTATTTGCATCGTATTTGTATCGTATTTGTATCGTATTTGTATCGTATTTGTATCGTATTTGTATCGTATTTGTATCGTATTTGTATCGTATTTGTATCGTATTTGTATCGTTATTTGTTTCGTATACAATAATATTTGCATCGTATTTGTATCGTATTTGTATCGTATTTGTATCGTATTTGTATCGTATTTGTAGCGTATTTGTATCGTATTTGTATCCAATTTGTATCGTATTTGTATCCAATTTGTATCGTATTTGTATCGTATTTGCATCGTATTTGCATCGTATTTGTATCGTATTTGTATCGTATTTGTATCGTATTTGTATCGTATTTGTATCGTATTTGTATCGTATTTGTATCGTATTTGTATCCTATTTGTATCCAATTTGTATCGTATTTGTATCGTATTTGCATCGTATTTGTATCGTATTTGTATCGTATTTGTATCGTTATTTGTTTCGTATACAATAATATTTGCATCGTATTTGTATCGTATTTGTATCGTATTTGTATCGTATTTGTATCGTATTTGTAGCGTATTTGTATCGTATTTGTATCCAATTTGTATCGTATTTGTATCCAATTTGTATCGTATTTGTATCGTATTTGCATCGTATTTGCATCGTATTTGTATCGTATTTGTATCGTATTTGTATCGTATTTGTATCGTATTTGTATCGTATTTGTATCGTATTTGTATCGTATTTGTATCCTATTTGTATCCAATTTGTATCGTATTTGTATCGTATTTGCATCGTATTTGTATCGTATTTGTATCGTATTTGTATCGTATTTGTATCGTTATTTGTTTCGTATACAATAATATTTGCATCGTATTTGTATCGTATTTGTATCGTATTTGTATCGTATTTGTATCGTATTTGTATCGTATTTGTATCGTATTTGCATCGTATTTGTATCGTATTTGTATCGTATTTGTATCGTATTTGTATCGTATTTGTATCCAATTTGTATCGTATTTGTATCGTATTTGTATCGTATTTGTATCGTATTTGTATCCAATTTGTATCGTATTTGTATCGTATTTGTATTGTATTTGTATCCAATTTGTATCGTATTTGTATCGTATTTGCATCGTATTTGTATCGTATTTGTATCGTATTTGTAGCGTATTTGTATCGTATTTGTATCCAATTTGTATCGTATTTGTATCCAATTTGTATCGTATTTGTATCGTATTTGCATCGTATTTGTATCGTATTTGTATCGTATTTGCATCGTATTTGTATCGTATTTGTATCGTATTTGTATCGTATTTGTATCGTATTTGTATCGTATTTGTATCGTATTTGTATCGTATTTGTATCGTATTTGTATCGTATTTGCATCGTATTTGTATCGTATTTGTATCGTATTTGTATCGTATTTGTATCGTATTTGTATCCAATTTGTATCGTATTTGTATCGTATTTGTATCGTATTTGTATCGTATTTGTATCCAATTTGTATCGTATTTGTATCGTATTTGTATTGTATTTGTATCCAATTTGTATCGTATTTGTATCGTATTTGTATCGTATTTGTATCGTATTTGTATCGTATTTGTATCGTATTTGTATCGTATTTGTATCGTATTTGTTTCGTATTTGTATCGTATTTGTATCGTTATTTGTTTCGTATACAATAATATTTGCATCGTATTTGTATCGTATTTGTATCGTATTTGTATCGTATTTGAAGCGTATTTGTATCGTATTTGTATCCAATTTGTATCGTATTTGTATCCAATTTGTATCGTATTTGCATCGTATTTGTATCGTATTTGTATCGTATTTGTATCGTATTTGTATCGTATTTGTATCGTATTTGTATCCAATTTGTATCGTATTTGTATCCAATTTGTATCGTATTTGTATCGTATTTGTATCGTATTTGTATCGTATTTGTATCGTATTTGTAGCGTATTTGTATCGTATTTGTATCCAATTTGTATCGTATTTGTATCCAATTTGTATAGTATTTGTATCGTATTTGTATCGTATTTGTATCGTATTTGTATCCAATTTGTATCGTATTTGCATCGTATTTGCATCGTATTTGTATCGTATTTGTATCGTATTTCTATCGTATTTGCATCGTATTTGCATCGTATTTGTATCGTATTTGTATCGTATTTGTATCGTATTTGTATCCTATTTGTATCCAATTTGTATCCAATTTGTATCGTATTTGTATCGTATTTGCATCGTATTTGTATCGTATTTGTATCGTATTTGTATCGTATTTGTATCGTTATTTGTTTCGTATACAATAATATTTGCATCGTATTTGTATCGTATTTGTATCGTATTTGTATCGTATTTGTATCGTATTTGTATCGTATTTGTATCGTATTTGCATCGTATTTGTATCGTATTTGTATCGTATTTGTATCGTATTTGTATCGTATTTGTATCCAATTTGTATCGTATTTGTATCGTATTTGTATCGTATTTGTATCGTATTTGTATCGTATTTGTATCCAATTTGTATCGTATTTGTATCGTATTTGTATTGTATTTGTATCCAATTTGTATCGTATTTGTATCGTATTTGCATCGTATTTGTATCGTATTTGTATCGTATTTGTAGCGTATTTGTATCGTATTTGTATCCAATTTGTATCGTATTTGTATCCAATTTGTATCGTATTTGTATCGTATTTGCATCGTATTTGCATCGTATTTGTATCGTATTTGTATCGTATTTGTATCGTATTTGTATCGTATTTGTATCGTATTTGTATCGTATTTGTATCGTATTTGTATCGTATTTGTATCCTATTTGTATCCAATTTGTATCGTATTTGTATCGTATTTGCATCGTATTTGTATCGTATTTGTATCGTATTTGTATCGTATTTGTATCGTTATTTGTTTCGTATACAATAATATTTGCATCGTATTTGTATCGTATTTGTATCGTATTTGTATCGTATTTGTATCGTATTTGTATCGTATTTGCATCGTATTTGTATCGTATTTGTATCGTATTTGTATCGTATTTGTATCGTATTTGTATCCAATTTGTATCGTATTTGTATCGTATTTGTATCGTATTTGTATCGTATTTGTATCCAATTTGTATCGTATTTGTATCGTATTTGTATTGTATTTGTATCCAATTTGTATCGTATTTGTATCGTATTTGTATCGTATTTGTATCGTATTTGTATCGTATTTGTATCGTATTTGTATCGTATTTGTATCGTATTTGTTTCGTATTTGTATCGTATTTGTATCGTTATTTGTTTCGTATACAATAATATTTGCATCGTATTTGTATCGTATTTGTATCGTATTTGTATCGTATTTGAAGCGTATTTGTATCGTATTTGTATCCAATTTGTATCGTATTTGTATCCAATTTGTATCGTATTTGCATCGTATTTGTATCGTATTTGTATCGTATTTGTATCGTATTTGTATCGTATTTGTATCGTATTTGTATCCAATTTGTATCGTATTTGTATCCAATTTGTATCGTATTTGTATCGTATTTGTATCGTATTTGTATCGTATTTGTATCGTATTTGTAGCGTATTTGTATCGTATTTGTATCCAATTTGTATCGTATTTGTATCCAATTTGTATAGTATTTGTATCGTATTTGTATCGTATTTGTATCGTATTTGTATCCAATTTGTATCGTATTTGCATCGTATTTGCATCGTATTTGTATCGTATTTGTATCGTATTTCTATCGTATTTGCATCGTATTTGCATCGTATTTGTATCGTATTTGTATCGTATTTGTATCGTATTTGTATCCTATTTGTATCCAATTTGTATCCAATTTGTATCGTATTTGTATCGTATTTGCATCGTATTTGTATCGTATTTGTATCGTATTTGTATCGTATTTGTATCGTATTTGTATCGTATTTGTATCGTATTTGTATCGTATTTGTATCGTATTTGTATCGTATTTGTATCGTATTTGTATCGTTTTTGTATCGTATTTGTATCGTATTTGTATCGTATTTGTATCGTATTTGTATCGTATTTGTATCGTATTTGTATCGTATTTGTATCGTATTTGCATCGTATTTGTATCGTATTTGTATCGTATTTGTATCGTATTTGTATCGTATTTGTATCGTATTTGTATCGTATTTGTATCGTATTTGTATCCAATTTGTATCGTATTTGTATCGTATTTGTATCGTATTTGTATCGTATTTGTATCCAATTTGTATCGTATTTGTATCGTATTTGCATCGTATTTGTATCGTATTTGTATCGTATTTGTATCGTATTTGTATCGTATTTGTATCGTATTTGTATCGTATTTGTATCGTATTTGTATCGTATTTGTATCGTATTTGTATCGTTATTTGTTTCGTATACAATAATATTTGCATCGTATTTGTATCGTATTTGTATCGTATTTGTATCGTATTTGTATCGTATTTGTAGCGTATTTGTATCGTATTTGTATCCAATTTGTATCGTATTTGTATCCAATTTGTATCGTATTTGTATCGTATTTGCATCGTATTTGCATCGTATTTGTATCGTATTTGTATCGTATTTGTATCGTATTTGTATCGTATTTGTATCGTATTTGTATCGTATTTGTATCGTATTTGTATCCTATTTGTATCCAATTTGTATCGTATTTGTATCGTATTTGCATCGTATTTGTATCGTATTTGTATCGTATTTGTATCGTTTTTGTATCGTTATTTGTTTCGTATACAATAATATTTGCATCGTATTTGTATCGTATTTGTATCGTATTTGTATCGTATTTGTATCGTATTTGTATCGTATTTGCATCGTATTTGTATCGTATTTGTATCGTATTTGTATCGTATTTGTATCCAATTTGTATCGTATTTGTATCGTATTTGTATCGTATTTGTATCGTATTTGTATCCAATTTGTATCGTATTTGTATCGTATTTGTATTGTATTTGTATCCAATTTGTATCGTATTTGTATCGTATTTGCATCGTATTTGTATCGTATTTGTATCGTATTTGTATCGTATTTGTATCGTATTTGTATCGTATTTGTATCGTATTTGTTTCGTATTTGTATCGTATTTGTATCGTTATTTGTTTCGTATACAATAATATTTGCATCGTATTTGTATCGTATTTGTATCGTATTTGTATCGTATTTGTATCGTATTTGAAGCGTATTTGTATCGTATTTGTATCCAATTTGTATCGTATTTGTATCCAATTTGTATCGTATTTGCATCGTATTTGTATCGTATTTGTATCGTATTTGTATCGTATTTGTATCGTATTTGTATCGTATTTGTATCCAATTTGTATCGTATTTGTATCCAATTTGTATCGTATTTGTATCGTATTTGTATCGTATTTGTATCGTATTTGTATCCAATTTGTATCGTATTTGTATCGTATTTGTATCGTATTTGTATCCAATTTGTATCGTATTTGTATCGTATTTGTATCGTATTTGTATCGTATTTGTATCGTATTTGTATCGTATTTGTATCGTATTTGTATCGTATTTGTATCGTATTTGTATCGTATTTGTATCGTATTTGTATCCAATTTGTATCGTATTTGTATCGTATTTGTATCGTATTTGCATCGTATTTGAATCGTATTTGTATCGTATTTGTATCGTATTTGTATCGTATTTGTATCGTATTTGTATCGTATTTGTATCGTATTTGTATCGTATTTGTATCGTATTTGTATCGTATTTGTAGCGTATTTGTATCGTATTTGTATCCAATTTGTATCGTATTTGTATCCAATTTGTATCGTATTTGTATCCAATTTGTATCGTATTTGTATCGTATTTGTATCGTATTTGTATCCAATTTGTATCGTATTTGTATCCAATTTGTATCGTATTTGTATCCAATTTGTATCGTATTTGTATCGTATTTGTATCGTATTTGTATCGTATTTGTATCGTATTTGTAGCGTATTTGTATCATATTTGTATCCAATTTGTATCGTATTTGTATCCAATTTGTATAGTATTTGTATAGTATTTGTATCGTATTTGTATCGTATTTGTATCCAATTTGTATCGTATTTGCATCGTATTTGCATCGTATTTGTATCGTATTTGTATCGTATTTGTATCGTATTTGCATCGTATTTGCATCGTATTTGTATCGTATTTGTATCGTATTTGTATCGTATTTGTATCGTATTTGTATCCTATTTGTATCCAATTTGTATCCAATTTGTATCGTATTTGTATCGTATTTGCATCGTATTTGTATCGTATTTGTATCGTATTTGTATCGTATTTGTATCGTATTTGTATCGTATTTGTATCGTATTTGTATCGTATTTGTATCGTATTTGTATCGTATTTGTATCGTATTTGTATCGTATTTGTATCGTATTTGTATCGTATTTGTATCGTATTTGTATCGTATTTGTATCGTATTTGCATCGTATTTGTATCGTATTTGTATCGTATTTGTATCGTATTTGTATCGTATTTGTATCCAATTTGTATCGTATTTGTATCGTATTTGTATCGTATTTGTATCCAATTTGTATCGTATTTGTATCGTATTTGCATCGTATTTGTATCGTATTTGTATCGTATTTGTATCGTATTTGTATCGTATTTGTATCGTATTTGTATCGTATTTGTATCGTATTTGTATCGTATTTGTATCGTATTTGTATCGTATTTGTATCGTATTTGTATCGTTATTTGTTTCGTATACAATAATATTTGCATCGTATTTGTATCGTATTTGTATCGTATTTGTATCGTATTTGTATCGTATTTGTAGCGTATTTGTATCGTATTTGTATTTAATTTGTATCGTATTTGTATCCAATTTGTATCGTATTTGTATCGTATTTGCATCGTATTTGCATCGTATTTGTATCGTATTTGTATCGTATTTGTATCGTATTTGTATCGTATTTGTATCGTATTTGTATCGTATTTGTATCCTATTTGTATCCAATTTGTATCGTATTTGTATCGTATTTGCATCGTATTTGTATCGTATTTGTATCGTATTTGTATCGTATTTGTATCATTATTTGTTTCGTATACAATAATATTTGCATCGTATTTGTATCGTATTTGTATCGTATTTGTATCGTATTTGTATCGTATTTGTATCGTATTTGCATCGTATTTGTATCGTATTTGTATCGTATTTGTATCGTATTTGTATCGTATTTGTATCCAATTTGTATCGTATTTGTATCGTATTTGTATCGTATTTGTATCCAATTTGTATCGTATTTGTATCGTATTTGTATTGTATTTGTATCCAATTTGTATCGTATTTGTATCGTATTTGCATCGTATTTGTATCGTATTTGTATCGTATTTGTATCGTATTTGTATCGTATTTGTATCGTATTTGTATCGTATTTGTATCGTATTTGTATCGTATTTGTATCGTATTTGTATCGTATTTGTAGCGTATTTGTATCGTATTTGTATCCAATTTGTATCGTATTTGTATCCAATTTGTATCGTATTTGTATCCAATTTGTATCGTATTTGTATCGTATTTGTATCGTATTTGTATCCAATTTGTATCGTATTTGTATCCAATTTGTATCGTATTTGTATCCAATTTGTATCGTATTTGTATCGTATTTGTATCGTATTTGTATCGTATTTGTATCGTATTTGTATCGTATTTGTAGCGTATTTGTATCATATTTGTATCCAATTTGTATCGTATTTGTATCCAATTTGTATAGTATTTGTATCGTATTTGTATCGTATTTGTATCCAATTTGTATCGTATTTGCATCGTATTTGCATCGTATTTGTATCGTATTTGTATCGTATTTGTATCGTATTTGCATCGTATTTGCATCGTATTTGTATCGTATTTGTATCGTATTTGTATCGTATTTGTATCGTATTTGTATCCTATTTGTATCCAATTTGTATCCAATTTGTATCGTATTTGTATCGTATTTGCATCGTATTTGTATCGTTTTTGTATCGTATTTGTATCGTATTTGTATCGTATTTGTATCGTATTTGTATCGTATTTGTATCGTATTTGTATCGTATTTGTATCGTATTTGTATCGTATTTGTATCGTATTTGTATCGTATTTGTATCGTATTTGTATCGTATTTGTATCGTATTTGTATCGTATTTGCATCGTATTTGTATCGTATTTGTATCGTATTTGTATCGTATTTGTATCGTATTTGTATCCAATTTGTATCGTATTTGTATCGTATTTGTATCGTATTTGTATCCAATTTGTATCGTATTTGTATCGTATTTGCATCGTATTTGTATCGTATTTGTATCGTATTTGTATCGTATTTGTATCGTATTTGTATCGTATTTGTATCGTATTTGTATCGTATTTGTATCGTATTTGTATCGTATTTGTATCGTTATTTGTTTCGTATACAATAATATTTGCATCGTATTTGTATCGTATTTGTATCGTATTTGTATCGTATTTGTAGCGTATTTGTATCGTATTTGTATTTAATTTGTATCGTATTTGTATCCAATTTGTATCGTATTTGTATCGTATTTGCATCGTATTTGCATCGTATTTGTATCGTATTTGTATCGTATTTGTATCGTATTTGTATCGTATTTGTATCGTATTTGTATCGTATTTGTATCCTATTTGTATCCAATTTGTATCGTATTTGTATCGTATTTGCATCGTATTTGTATCGTATTTGTATCGTATTTGTATCGTATTTGTATCATTATTTGTTTCGTATACAATAATATTTGCATCGTATTTGTATCGTATTTGTATCGTATTTGTATCGTATTTGTATCGTATTTGTATCGTATTTGCATCGTATTTGTATCGTATTTGTATCGTATTTGTATCGTATTTGTATCGTATTTGTATCCAATTTGTATCGTATTTGTATCGTATTTGTATCGTATTTGTATCCAATTTGTATCGTATTTGTATCGTATTTGTATTGTATTTGTATCCAATTTGTATCGTATTTGTATCGTATTTGCATCGTATTTGTATCGTATTTGTATCGTATTTGTATCGTATTTGTATCGTATTTGTATCGTATTTGTATCGTATTTGTATCGTATTTGTATCGTATTTGTATCGTATTTGTATCGTATTTGTATCGTATTTGTATCGTATTTGTATCCAATTTGTATCGTATTTGTATCGTATTTGTATCGTATTTGTATCGTATTTGTATCGTATTTGTAGCGTATTTGTATCGTATTTGTATCCAATTTGTATCGTATTTGTATCCAATTTGTATCGTATTTGCATCGTATTTGCATCGTATTTGTATCGTATTTGTATCGTATTTGTATCGTATTTGTATCGTATTTGTATCGTATTTGTATCGTATTTGTATCGTATTTGTATCGTATTTGTATCCAATTTGTATCGTATTTGTATCGTATTTGTATCGTATTTGCATCGTATTTGTATTGTATTTGTATCGTATTTGTATCGTATTTGTATCGTATTTGTATCGTATTTGTATCCAATTTGTATCGTATTTGTATCCAATTTGTATCGTATTGGTATCGTATTTGTATCGTATTTGTATCGTATTTGTATCGTATTTGTATCGTATTTGCATCGTATTTGTATCGTATTTGTATCGTATTTGTATCGTATTTGTATCGTATTTGTATCGTATTTGTATCGTATTTGTATCGTATTTGTAGCGTATTTGTATCGTATTTGTATCCAATTTGTATCGTATTTGTATCCAATTTGTATCGTATTTGTATCGTATTTGTATCGTATTTGTATCGTATTTGTATCCAATTTGTATCGTATTTGCATCGTATTTGCATCGTATTTGTATCGTATCGTATTTGTATCGTATTTGTATCGTATTTGTATCGTATTTGTATCGTAATCGTATTTGTATCCAATTTGTATCGTATTTGTATCGTATTTGTATCGTATTTGTATCGTATTTGTATCCAATTTGTATCGTATTTGCATCGTATTTGCATCGTATTTGTATCGTATCGTATTTGTATCGTATTTGTATCGTATTTGTATCGTATTTGTATCGTAATCGTATTTGTATCCAATTTGTATCGTATTTGTATCGTATTTGTATCATATTTGTATCGTATTTGTATCCAATTTGTATCGTATTTGTATCCAATTTGTATCGTATTTGTATCGTATTTGTATCGTATTTGTATCCAATTTGTATCGTATTTGTATCCAATTTGTATCGTATTTGTATCGTATTTGTATCCAATTTGTATCGTATTTGTATCCAATTTGTATCGTATTTGTATCCAATTTGTATCGTATTTGTATCGTATTTGTATCGTATTTGTATCCAATTTGTATCGTATTTGTATCGTATTGGTATCGTATTTGTATCGTATTTGTATCCAATTTGTATCGTATTTGTATCGTATTTGTATCGTATTTGTATCCAATTTGTATCGTATTTGTATCGTATTTGCATCGTATTTGTATCGTATTTGTATCGTAATTGTATCGTATTTGTATCGTATTTGTATCGTATTTGTTTCGTATTTGTATCGTATTTGTATCGTTATTTGTTTCGTATACAATAATATTTGCATCGTATTTGTATCGTATTTGTATCGTATTTGTATCGTATTTGTATCGTAATTGTATCGTATTTGTATCGTATTTGTATCGTATTTGAAGCGTATTTGTATCGTATTTGTATCCAATTTGTATCGTATTTGTATCCAATTTGTATCGTATTTGTATCGTATTTGTATCGTATTTGTATCGTATTTGTATCCAATTTGTATCGTATTTGTATCGTATTTGCATCGTATTTGTATCGTATTTGTATCGTATTTGTATCGTATTTGTATCGTTATTTGTTTCGTATACAATAATATTTGCATCGTATTTGTATCGTATTTGTATCGTATTTGTATCGTATTTGTATCGTATTTGTATCGTATTTGTAGCGTATTTGTATCGTATTTGTATCCAATTTGTATCGTATTTGTATCCAATTTGTATCGTATTTGTATCGTATTTGTATCGTATTTGTATCGTATTTGCATCGTATTTGTATCGTATTTGTATCGTATTTGTATCGTATTTGCATCGTATTTGTATCGTATTTGTATCGTATTTGTATCGTATTTGTATCGTATTTGTAGCATATTTGTATCGTATTTGTATCGTATTTGTATCGTATTTGTATCGTATTTGTATCGTATTTGTATCGTATTTGTATCGTATTTGTATCGTATTTGTATCGTATTTGTATTGTATTTGTAGCGTATTTGTATCGTATTTGTATCGTATTTGTATCGTATTTGTATCGTATTTGCATCGTACTTGCATCGTATTTGCATCATACTTGCATCGTATTTGCATCGTATTTGCATCGTATTTGCATCGTATTTGCATCGTATTTGCATTGAATTTGCATTGTATTTGTACTATCAAACGGGTTCGATTTCCGGGACAAATGTTTGCATGGTCTACAGATATTTGTTCCGGGTATGCCACAGACAATGATCTGACAGCAGAAAAGAATATGGGTAATTAAATTCCTTGATAGAAGTAAAATGATTGATGAATGATTGTCCAATTGTCCATGTGTGGGCTCAGTTAACCAATTAGTTACTTCAATAACGTATTGCTAATTACAGCTTTTTTAACAACTGTTTTTAACATTAAGTTTAAATATTTAAAAAAATATATATAATCTACTACAAGTAAAACAAATCAATCAATCATCATCTATACAAATAATGGTATTAAATACGAATGACTACAACTTACAAAAAAGTTTTTTTTTTTTTTTTTTTATAAATAATTAGATACGGGTTACAGTGATTTTTTTAAATCTTTTTTTATGTTAGTTACGGGGTGAGTTTGTAATGGGTAATCTATGGAACTACTTAACCGATTTTGAAAATTCTTTCACTGATAGTAAGCTAAACTATTCCTGAGGTAAACAATAAAATAGGATGACGAAGTGTAACAAGCAATCAAAGAGAATATTCGAATAGTGGATGTCGCATAATAAAAAAAAATTGACGTTCCAAAATGATCATAGTGGATGAGGCATAAATAAAAAAAAATTGATGTTCCAAAATGATCACAGTGGATGTTGCATAATAAAAAAAAATTGACGTTCCAAAATGATCATTGCGGATGAGGCATAATTAAAAAAAATTGATGTTCCAAAATTATCACAGTGGATGTTGCATAATAAAAAAAAAGAAATTGACGTTCCAAAATGATCATTGTGGATGAGGCATAATTTAAAAAAAATGATTTTCCAAAATGATCACAAAGGATTTTGCATAATAAAAAAAAATTACGTTCCAAAAGTGATCATTGTGGATGAGGCATAATTTAAAACAAAATGATGTTCCAAAATGATCACAAAGGATTTTGCATAGTAAAAAAAAATTGACGTTCCAAAAGTGATCATTTCGATGAGGCATAATTAAAAAAAATTGATTTTCCAAAATGATCACAAAGGATTTTGCATAATAAAAAAAAAATTGACGTTCCAAAAGTGATCATTGTGGATGAGGCATAATTAAAAAAAATTGATTTTCTAAAATGATCACAAAGGATTTTGCATATTAAAAAAAAAAATTGACTTTTCTAAAAGTGATCATTGTGGATAAGGCATAATTAAAAAAAATTGATTTTCCAAAATGATCACAAAGGATTTTGCATAATAAAAAAAAAAATTGACGTTCCAAAAGTGATCATTGTGGATGAGGCATAATTAAAAAAAACTGATGTTCCTAAATAAACATGATGAACGTTGCATACTAAAAAAAAAATTGGATGTTCCAAAATGATGATGATGACCTTTGCAAAAACTATGAAAGTTGTCTCATGCCCCTCCACCAACATTATATAGAATCAAGCAAATTTACAGTAATTTTATAGTACACACAAGCCATGGGCTCCCTACAAAAACAGTATGAAAATTACGGCAAACGAAATATACGGTTTACGGTATTCATACAGAAATATTTTGTATGGGACAATTTTTTTTTGTATGAAAGACAATTTTTTTTTCATGGAACCGAATATAAAAAAATGTCCTCTGCAACATTAGTTTTTGCACCAACGCTCTAAGACCTATACTTTCCGAGATACGAGGTCGATGGGAGCGAATGGGGGACAAAAGGGGTACTTTAGGATTTATTCCCAACTCATCGGAACTCCCTCTATACGATCCCACCAAACATTTTTACCCTACGAGGTGGCATCTGGGAGAACAAACATGTCAATGAGTCAGTCAGTGAGTGGTAATCGAGCTTTATATAATATAACTAGAGGTTGCGTTGTGCGCGAGCTGCTCGCAGCTCGCGTGTTTTTCTTTTAGTCGAAGAAGTAATTAAAGAGGATATCGAGCTGTTAAAAGCCATCAAAGAGGATATCCATGTGTAAGAAGCAGTCAAAGACGATATCGAAATGGAAGAAGCAATCAAATCAAAGAGGATTTCCAAGTGGAAGCAGCAATCAAAGATGATATCGAAGTGGATGAAGCAATCAAAGAGGATATTGAAGTGAAAGAAGCAATCAAATAGGATATCGAAGTAGCAGAAACAATCAAAGAGGAAATTAAAGTTGAGGAAGAAATCAAAGAGGATACCAAGGTGGTAGAAGCATTCTAAGAGGATGACGAAGTAAAAAAAGCAATCAAAGACGATATCGAAGTGGAAGAAGCAATCCAATGGATATTGAAGATGAAGAAGGAATAAAAGAGGATATCGAAGTGGAACAAGCAATCGTAGAGGATATCAAAGTCAAAGAAGCAATCAAATAGGATATCAATGTGGAAGAAGCAATCAAAGAGGATATCGAAGTGGAACAAGCAACCAAAGAGAAAAAAATTGGATGTTCCAAAATGATCATGATAATAGTTGTATAAAAAAAATTGAACGTTGCAAAAAAGATCATGATGAACGTTGCATAAAAAAAATCTGGACGTTCCAAAATGATCAGGATTGACGTTGCATAATATAAATGTATGTTGTAAAATGATAATGATCAAAAATTTGTACTAATATTTTGTCAAAGTTTGCTAGTGCTATCTCTTCCCGTTTAGAAGATACGAGCGATTAAAGTTTTGTAAGAAAAATCATAAATTTGTTGATTGGATATCGAAGTGGAAGAAACTATCAAAGAGAATGTTGAAGTGGAAGAAGCAATCAAATAGGATATCGAAGTGGCAGAAACAATCAAAGAGGAAATTGAAGTTGAGTAAGCAATCAAAGAGGATACCAAGGTGGTAGAAGCATCCAAAGAAGATGACGAAGTGAAAAAGCAATCAAAGACGATATCGAAATGGAAGAAGCAGTCAAAGACGATATCGAAGTGGGAGAAGCAATCAAAGAGGATATCGAAGTTAAAGAAGCAGTCAAAGATGATGTCGAAGTGGAAAAAACATTCAAAGAAGATGACGAAGTGAGAGAAGCATTCAAAAAGGAGGTCAAGGATGACAATAAAAAAACAGTTCCACCAAAAATTTATACCAATATTTTGTACAAGTTTGCTAGGGCTATCTCTTCCCGTTTAGAAGATATGAGCGATTGAAGTTTTGTATGAAACACCACAATTTTGTAGAGCGCATAATGAAGTAACTGAAGCAATTAAAGAGGATATGAAGTAGAAGAAGCATTTTAAAAGGATAACGAAGTGGAACATGCAAAAATAGAAGATGTGGAGGCGGAAGAAACAATAAAAGAGGATGACGAAGTGTAACAAGCAATCAAAGAGAATATTCGAATAGTGGATGTCGCATAATAAAAAAAAAATTGACGTTCCAAAATGATCATTGTGGATGAGGCATAATTTAAAAAAAATGATTTTCCAAAATCATCACAAAGGATTTTGCATAATAAAAAAAAATGACGTTCCAAAAGTGATCATTGTGGATGAGGCATAATTTAAAACAAAATGATGTTCCAAAATGATCACAAAGGATTTTGCATAGTAAAAAAAAAATTGACGTTCCAAAAGTGATCATTGTGGATGAGGCATAATTAAAAAAAAATTATTTTCCAAAATGATCACAAAGGATTTTGCATAATAAAAAAAAATTGACGTTCCAAAATGATCATTGTGGATGAGGCATAATTAAAAAAAAATTGATTTTCCAAAATGATCACAAAGGATTTTGCATAATAAAAAAAAATTGACATTCCAAAAGTGATCATTGTGGATGAGGCATAATTAAAAAAAATTGATGTTCCAAAATGATCACAGTGGATTTTGCATAATAAAAAAAAAAAAAATTGACGTTCCAAAATGATCATTGTGGATGAGGCATAATTTAAAAAAAATTGATTTTCCAAAATGATCACAAAATATTTTGCATCATAAAAAAAAAATTGACGTTCCAAAAGTGATCATTGTGGATGAGGCATAATTAAAAAAAATTGGTTTTCCAAAATGATCACAAAGGATTTTGCATAATAAAAAAAAAAATTGACGTTTCAAAAGTGATCATTGTGGATGAGGCATAATTAAAAAAAATTGATTTTCCAAAATGATCACAAAGGATTTTGCATAATAAAAAAAAAAATTGACGTTCCAAAAGTGATCATTGTGGATGAGGCATAATTAAAAAAAACTGATGTTCCTAAATAAACATGATGAACGTTGCATACTAAAAAAAAAATTGGATGTTCCAAAATGATGATGATGACCTTTGCAAAAACTATGAAAGTTGTCTCATGCCCCTCCACCAACATTATATAGAATCAAGCAAATTTACAGTAATTTTATAGTACACACAAGCCATGGGCTCCCTACAAAAACAGTATGAAAATTACGGCAAACGAAATATACGGTTTACGGTATTCATACAGAAATATTTTGTATGGGACAATTTTTTTTTTGTATGAAAGACAATTTTTTTTTCATGGAACCGGATATAAAAAAATGTCCTCTGCAACATTAGTTTTTGCACCAACGCTCTAAGACCTATACTTTCCGAGATACGAGGTCGATGAGAGCGAATGGGGGACAAAAGGGGTACTTTAGGATTTATTCCCAACTCATCGGAACTCCCTCTATACGATCCCACCAAACATTTTCACCCTACAAGGTGGCATCTGGGAGAACAAACATGTCAATGAGTCAGTCAGTCAGTGGTAATCGAGCTTTATATAATATAATAATAATAATAATAATAATAATAATAATAAAATACTTGTACTTTAAATATATTCTTGAATTTGTAATCTCCTTTAAAACGTCGATAAAAATGGGAATATCCCTAGAAGTGTTTTTTTTATACCACCTGGAGATGGAACATGCGTATGGCCCACCTGATGTTAAGTTCTAACCATCACCTATAACAAAGTATTGCCTCGTAGGGTACGCACCTTAGATACGTCCATCAACTTGAGGCATACAGGTTAAAAGGTGTAAATCCTCATGTGCCTAAAATTTCCCCGGCAACCCTACCCTTCAAATCGAAACGCAGCAGTGCTGCTTGGCGGCAGAAACAGTGTGTTATAGTGTGGTAAAGGGTGGTAGTACTTCCCCGGACCTTATCACAAAAAACTACCACTCGTTAGTTGCGCGCTGTACTATTCCTATGTATTATGTTTGAGCTACATATTGGTGGCGATTTTGTTGTTTACGCTAACTATAATTGTGTAAAATATGAACGGTTTATTTTGCTTACGCTAAAGATCAATTTAGAATGACACTTAAAGTGACATTTCTAAAATCAAGTAATTTTTACTAAGATGGCGTGTTTGCGGGCTAGTTTTATTTTATATATTATTTTTATTTTTCTTTATTAGGGACAACAAACAATTATACAATTAGGTTTCTTAATACTAATACTAAATAAGGCTATTTATGTATAATCAGCCCCGGTGTCCACAGATTGATTGGATTGACAATTTGTAAGGGCATAAGAAGTGCTAATGCATGCTTAAGAAAAAAGACAAATAATATAGGTACATAGATACTTATAGATCAAGATGTTAACTTTTACTTTAGGTCAGACAGAAAGAGTGTATCTGACATTATGACATCGGATACACTTCTTTTGAAAGAGCCGGGTGAGGTTGCAAGCCGTTCGATACCAGTGAAGAAACCATTATGTTGTTTCATAATTCTGTTTAAAGGTGCGCGTTCATCAGCGTTAGTTTTGCAGGGAATAGGCGCAAACAAAGTTTTTTTTAGTTTTAATCACAACCAATTTGACTGCTGACTAAAACTAGCCCAAAAACACTCCATCTTAGTGAAAAATACTTAATTTTAGTAATGCCACTTTAAATGTCATTCTAATTTGATCTTTAGCGTAAACAAAATAAGACTGTCCGTATTTTACACAATTTTAGTTAGCGTAAACAACAGAATCGCCACCATTATCTACCCTGCTACACTAAAAATCACAAAACTTAACAAACATTTGCGAGAAATAGAAGCTTCTGCTGCAATAGCACGGTTTCTTCAATATATATTTATTCCCGTTAGATTATTTTCCGGTAGATAACCCTTACCTCGCTAACCCTACCGTCAGCACTTCGATCGAACACCAGCTTTGTCTTACTGGACGTAAGATCTACAGTGTTGATTCAGCTACGTGACAGTGGTGTTATTAATTACGTAGCCATACGAAGTTATAACAGAAAAAAACGTTTTTCTATAAATAAAAAAAGCTTGTGTAAGAAGTTATACTTTTTTGCCGTGAATAAATAGTATACTTATGTCATTTGCGCACATTGGATAACTTCAGATATACTAATGGTGTGTTGCATCCATCACATGCTGAAAATACACTGATCTGTTTCACGCGCAAAACGAGTAACTGCAGTAAAAAAAATACATTCTTTTAGATATTTTCATCCATATTTTGTTGGTTATACTAAGTAAATATTGCTGGACATTTCACACAGCGCTATCTAGCCCCAAACTAAGCAGAGCTTGTACTATGGAAACCAGATAGAATACTGATAGAATACTTATATACTTTTTTTTTGTAAATACATACTTATAATATATAGAAAAACACCCAAACATGGAACAAATATCTGTAGATCATGCAAGCATTTGTTCTGCGGCGGGAATCAAACCCGCTACCTCCTGCGTCTCAGCCGGCTATACGCCCACTGCGCCACGGAGGCAGTCAAATACTAATTAAGTCTCTAATTAGTCTTAGTTTTCGTTATATTATATAGGGTGTTTGATAATATACGCACAAAAATGAAAGGGGTTATTTTGATGAGCATAATAAATAAATTTGTGAAATGTTTGCCATAGAAATGTGAAATTTATTTTGGCAGAAACAAACACTATTAAACTTATGTTGTGCTATTGCATAATGCTTGCCATCTAAATACAGATACTGTATTGGTGACGTCTCGAGATATCTCTTGTTGTCCCTTTTTAACCCAAAACCCGCAGCCATTTTCGAAAGAGATATCAAATCGGCCTTTATTTTTGGATGTCGATTGCAAGAGTAGGTAGTAAGTTTTATATTGAAATAATTAATCACCTAAACTTAGATTAGATTAGATTAGATAATTCTTTATTGCACACCATGACACCAATACATATGAAAAGCAATTACGTAAATCTATGGATACAAATGGCGGTCTTATCGCTAAATAGCAATCTCTACCAGACAACCTTTGGATGGAATGGACTGACTAAACTTAGTTGATTTTCTATAAAATTTGATAATAATATATAACTAGTAGTTTTTTTCGTGAAGTCTTTTTTATCTTTTGAGAAACCGTCATTTGAATATTGTCGGTATATTACCGAACACTCTGTATATTATAAGTATGTTTATACAAAAAAAAAGTATATAAGTATTATATCAGTTATCTGGTTCCCATAGTACAAGCTTTGCTTAGTTTGAGGCTAGATGGCGCTATGTGAAATTTCCAGCATTATTTATTTATTAGGCTAAGAGCAGACATAATGGTCGCAAGAAGCATCATTCATCATTATCAGTACAGAATAATCTAGCTCTTGAATACTTCATTCCCGAGTCAAATTAGTCTTTGATAAATGTAAAGCCAGGATGACGTTATGTAGGTATATCTTAAATTAAACAAGATGAAAAAAATATTATTAATAAAAGCCTATTTCTTTATTACGTTACCACTGACGATTCGCTTTTATACCTTGTCCATAGATTGTATTTTTCTAATTCCGTGGTTCCGCCACGTAGATATTATCCATCCATGAATGAATGAATGAAATTAATGAACAATTCTTTATTGCACAAAATAAATATAATCTGTACACAGGCGAACTTAATGCTAGATAGCATTCTCTACCAGTTAACCTTTGTGTAATGCGGGCAAACAGTTAATATATAATACTAATACAATAATAAATACTAAACCTACTATATTATAAACGCGAATGTTTGTATGGCTGTTTGTTCCTCTTTCATGCAAAAACTATAAAAAAACTATAAACTTTACTATACTATGTATAATATTCTATATATTATATTTATGAGTAAGTCATTATCGCCAAAGCAGTGAACCATGAATACAATACAAATTGATAATATATTTCTAATGCACATTTGGTAGTAACAAATTGATTTTTAACATCAAAATAAATACTTTTATTAAACTTCGTCTTTTACACTACATCATTTAGACGATAATTAATATTTTAATAGTTACGACGATTTTATTAATCGAGTACGCGTTACTATGGCGGCGGGCGAGGTGGGGAAGATGTCGCTCATCGCTGAGTGCGCGACGCGACCCGAAGACGGGCAGACGCATGAGGGCAGACGTCATTGACGGTCGTGTCCGTTCTGCGATGAGATTATGAGATCAGTGAGATCATTATCGAAAATACTTAGTTTCAATGTATGTACGTACATACATTACTCAATATAGAACAAGGGTCTCTCAAAGTAATTCTGTCGGTCTGTTACGCCTTCACAAGTAATACGCAGAACTAATTTTGATGAGTTTTGGTATAAAGATAGATATTGAGAAGATAATAAGCTCCTCGAAGTACTTACTAATCCTGCGCAGACGAAGTCGCGGGTACCAGCTAGTAATATTATAAATGTGAAAGTGTCTGCCTGTTATTTGTTTGTTACCTTTTCACGACTAAACGGCTGAACGGATCATAATGAAATTTGGCAAGGAGATAGATTATATCCTCATAATTAGACCAATTTGAGTTCATTGTCTTAATTTCAAATAGACCAAATAAGGTGGTGGTATTTACATTTCTTTGTTCTAAGATCAAAAGCTATGGAATCAAAAATATGACCCTGAGATTCGTTTGATAAATGAGAAATGACGATGAAATTAAGATGGAGTAGACACCTAAATAATTCTCAGGAAATTTAATATTTCATTTCAAGATATATACAATGAGACACTGCTTTTAATGAATTCTTGCTGAATTTTATTTACAATAAGCCTCAATTTCGGGCGTAGAAATAAGTTTTTTTACATAATTAATATTTAATGGTTTGTCCCTTCATCAGTGCATCAGCACTTACGCCATCATCAGATTAACTTTCGTTATCACTATAAAATTGTACTCATTACAGTTAAAAAACGAATGATTTATCCTCAAATAGTAAGCGATATCCAGTTTTAGGTTAAAATATTACTGGTCATGTCACACAGCGCTATCTAACCCCAAACTAAGCCGAGCTTGTTCTATGGGAACCAGATAACTGATAAAATATATTATAATTATTTTTTTTGTAAATACATACATATAATACATATAGAGAAACAACCAGACCCGGAACAAATATCTGTAGATCATGCAAATGGTAATGCAAATGGTATGACAATAGGTAGGTACGGAACCCTCGACGCACGAGTTCGACTCGAACTTGACCGGTTTTATTTATATTGAAAGTTATAATGTGAATGACGCATCGACGCATCGAGTAGCGATGGCAATCGAGTGACGTCAGCAAAGATTGGGAAAACGGGGGGAGTACTCCGTCAATTCATTGTATGCAATAAATTGGCAGGAGGGTGGAAATGTCGCTTCTGTAGTAATAGTTAGTACTTAGGTATTCTTTGTATAAACAAACTTTCATAAACTTAGAATCTAATTCAAAATGCTCAGTGGGTACACTATCGTCCTATTTCAACGAGTTATATTCAGTAACTCCGTATCAAAACTAGTGTTCAACAGGTGAGCTTTGCCGTTTACCGCCAAAACTTGCAACCGACGTTTTCGTTGCTGTTAGATAGCCAATAGTCAGCTACAGAATTTAATGAACTGTTCTAGCTCCAAGCACACAACGCGATTAGGATGGTGTAGGTCGCGGCTGATATGTTTTGTATGAATAAAAAATTAAGTTTATTTAATTAAAAAAACATGCAACTTACATACGAAATTTAAACTGAAAAAGAATTTAGAACTAAGTACCTAGGAAGCAAGGTATGTACAGTGCAACAAGTACATGCATTATTTTTATTATTAATATCTAGACGAAACAATGTTTCATATTAAAAGTAGCATTGAAACTATAAATTTAGCAAAAAATCGTAATGAATAAGTAAGTACTCCATTAGAGAAGCTCACTAGCCTGTATTGTGGGAGATTATCTTTTTCGTCCAGTGAGTTTGTACATAATATTATGTAGGATGTAGGATAAATCTTCTTATAATGTGAGACAACCTGTATTGAGATCACGTGTTAACCTACTTTGCGTGTCTTTTAGTTGGAGCTTTGCTCTAACTCTTCGGTACATAAATAATTCCGAACATGGCTGACTTGCTAGTAGCACGTAAGCTGCACGTAGCAGCAGTGCCTTTGAATCGGCTGAGCGCGGGGTGTCCCAACACTAAATTGCTCTTGAGACATCATAGTAGATACAAAAATTTGGAATGCTTGGTTTTTATGCCAATTGACGCACTTGCGTTATCTATTCAAAAATATAAATAAATAAATAAATATTGCTGGACATGTCACACAGCGCTATCTAGCCCCAAACTAAGCAGAGCTTGTACTATGGGAACCAGATAACTGATAGAATACTTATAATATACCTTTTTGTTTTGTAAATACATACTTATCATATATAGAAAAACATCCAGACCCGGCACAAATATCTGTAGATCATGCAAACATTTGTTCCGCGGCGGGAATCGAACCCGCTACCTCCTGCGTCTCAGCCGGCTATTCGCCCACTGCGCCACGCAGGTAGTCGTAGGAGTAGGTCTGTGGAGATAGAACACAGGAGGCTGCGCGGTTGCCAACTGTACACCGTAACTTTTTCATACTTCGCCCGCCACCAAGCTACGATAGGGTGTGGTGTGCAGCGACTTCTAACCACGCTTTCGGTGTGTAGAATTCGTTAGCTATTGTTCTGACACATTTTTGATTAGGTATGTGCTCTGACATGGGCAAACTGGGAGTACAATTTGCCAACGATAAAAACGCCGGTCGATGCCACAGAATGTAGGTAGGTACTTGAGGCGCATTTAGATGATGAATGTTTTTGAAAGCTTCTGTAAAAGAGCTCATACATGCCATCAAGCTAGGCGCTCGAAAAAGTGCTGCATTAATGTCGTCTGTCGACGTAGGTTTTTTGATGTGATGTAGATATTACAGTGGTCTCCACTCAAGAAACTTTCTTCCCCAACGGCCGTCAGTTCTTGGAGCAATGTGCCCCGCCCCATTGCCACTTTTGCCCAATTGATTCAGTAAGCCTAGCACAGTAACTGTAGAAGGGTTTAGTCATGAGTCATTTTTTGGAACATAGAAGACACTGTCGACCGTCTCGAGCACGGCGATTGCGAGAGTGCACGGGAAGAAACGTTGTCGACACTTCCTCGACAGTAGTCTACTACGCCAAGCACGATAGCCATCATTTTCTCTATCTTTGACATTTAAGGATAGACAACTTTCTTCTGAAATTGTCTAGGTCTTGCGATTATCACAAAAGTTTTCTTAGTCTTAAATCGCGCGCCCGTCTACTTCGGTCCGTCAACAATCAGTTTTAATTAAATTAAATTCTAATGATCATTTTCAAACGAACTCTAAGCATCAATTAGCCACTTCTATTGGTCACCCTGCCTTGCAGTAAGTTTCTAAACTAAACAAATATTTATTTTATGACGCATCCCTTGTTTACCTACTTAACTTTTTGGATTGTGCTTTATTTATAGTTGTTTTTACCTATAAGTATAATTAATCTGTTTGGTTCACAAATAAAAAAAAATCATTAACATCACCTTACTATCTGACTGTACCTTAAAGTTTGCATTTCGTTCTCTGAAATTCATTTGTTCCCGAGATAGGTTTTGAATGTGACTTTGATGATAACATTGTGGCTGGATAGTTCAGTTTAACTTACGATTAGTAGATACTTGAGTAGTTTGCGGCAATTGTAATAGTTAGCACCTAACTGGAACAAACTTTTGAACAATCTTATTTGTAAATGAATTTGAACAGTTAAGCTTCGGTGACTGTTGATTTTACCTTCTCTACGCGAGACAGATAAAAAGTATGAGAATTTTTATAAGCAAATTTTGTTATGGTTCGCCCCCCCCCCCCCCCCCCGGTACCTCGCCGAGAATCTTGCGAGTCTCCCAAAAAACAAAAAATATGCCATTCATAATCTTTGATTAATAAAATAGTACAACGAAATGCACAACCAACTTACTTGACCTACAGTTTCATTCAAATTACAAGCAACGAGAGTTTATTCCAAATAGTTATTCTTTTTAGCGGTAGAAATTGCAGTTATTCTGGATTTCAGACTTTTCCCTATATTTGGTGTAGCTAAAACTACACGAATACCAAATTTCAGCACTGTACCCTAGTTACCCTGTTCACTAGTGTACCCTGTAACTAAAAAACTACAAGAATTAAGCTAAATATAAAAACCAATATCTCAGCCACCCCCCACATTTTTAACTCATTTAGTAACACCAGGATTGTGCCAACAATGCCTACTTATATATTAAATTTCACGATGATCGGATCAAAACTTCGAAAGTTATCCTCGGACAAACAAACATACATACATACAACGCCGATTTGCAAAAGTTGATTTGGAGATCTCGCTTCGCTCGATCAATTATAATTCAGCTTGATCCGGAACTACTATTACCTCCTACTTTCGGGACCAGTCGTTAAATAAAAAGTGATTGTGGATCTGCTCAAAAGTAAATTCACATATCTCAAAGTTCGAACAGCGTATGAGGCAGAGACCATTTACGCGATAATACGAATGAGTCGGTTAGCTTAGGCGAAAGTTAAATGAATTTAGTTAGGAATGCTATTCCCTTTGCGGTTTACTATATCGTCTGCGAAAACCGATTATATGAGTGTGTTTTGGAAAAGGGAATATATGTAATACTTTTTATCAATATGTCTTTGAATATTTTCATTACAATATATGTCGGGTGGTTAGTCCTTGAGATTTCACGATGTTATGTTTGTGTCACAGAGAAATAATATGTGGTGTTTAACGTAGAACGCAACTTCCACCACCGCGCCCGTCTACTCGCGCACAGAGGGCTGCGGCGCGTTGTTCGAGGCGAGACGCAGTTCGGAGCGGATCGCACTCACCCTGATGAAGGTTCACGAATAGAACCGAAACATGGTCGGTTCAAACACCGATAAAATGGTACGTGATAAATCCTGTATTTATAATAACGATTTAAATACCTAAGTCACGAAAGTTTTCTACCTAAAACCTCATTTGACTATCTCTCACCGCCCTAATTATAATTTATAATTAATAAAGTTCCCTGCAACCATCAAATTTGAATATATCAAAAAAGACCTCAATTTGATTATTCAAATGTTCCGACGATCGAATTATAATATCTCTATCGATAACGCGATCACACACCGCTTCGACCAGACGACGGCGCGCGGTGCGCCCAGAAATAATTTTGATAACGCAAGGAGCCCTGGTAATCCTGGAGCCTCTCTAATTTATTTATTTATAATATTGAACCACTCATAATATTGATTAATTTAAATATTTAAATTTTAACAATCCAATTAATATTACCAGCACTCATTCACATCTTCTAGATGTGAAAATGAGTGCTGCTATATTAATAGGTCGCGGTAAGCTCACTCCAAAGTTAAATGAATTTAGTTTGCATTCGCTATGCGGCTTACCCATGTACTCGGTAACACAGCAAATTAAAACGAGTAGATTGCATTCTGTATTCTTAATAGGTTTTAAAATCTAATTCTAATGAAAATTAATTTCAGTGTTCAGCCACACACGAAACGGCGCGGCGCGGTTACCGCGGCCGTATTCAGAAACTGTTGTATGCCCGTAAACCGTGCTCAAGCACACATCCTGACTTGAGATTAGATTTTAAGTCAAGTTTTTATTTTAGAACAGTGTTTGTGTGTATTTCATTGGTCTCAGTTCACGTGAGTTTTACTTATTTTGAAACGCTACTCAGACGAAATCAATGCTTGAGAAGAGATTTTATATGACATTATTCATAGGGTAAGGGAGATCTATACTCAAGAGGTGGTCCGGGTCACGCTTGGTAGAATTTGCATGCTTGAGAGTTTGTATGTTCGAGAACATACAAAGGCGGTTAGTAACCGCACCGCTTTTTAATACTCCGCCCGTCCGTGCCTTTACACGTGTGTTGCCTTTATTTTAGTTTATTTAAGTGTATAATTTTCATAATAATGCTGAAGTGGAATTGGGCGGGCCCCGTCTGCTGCATGTCAGATGTGTTATGGGCTAAAGCCACCACAGAGTGGACGCCTCTACACGGGAAACGACCTCGTGGCAGACCGCGGCGAAGATAGAGGGACGAAATTGATGCCCATTTATAGGATTGGTCCACAATAGCTCAAAACCGAGAAGACTAGAGAGAAGGAAGGGAGGCCTTTGCCCTGCAGTGGAACACTACAGGCTCTTAATAACTAGTAGTTCGCCCCGAACTGAGATCTCGCGAGTCTCCCATAAAACAAAAAAATATTATTTGTAATTTTTGACTATAAAAATAGTGAGGTACGACGGTAGAAATAGGTATGGTGGTAGCACTTCCCCGGGCGAGTCCTTTCACAAGAAACTCTACTTCTCTTCTTATCGCTAAATAGCGATCTCTACCAGACAACCTTTGGATGGAATGGACTGTGTGGACATTACCTGGGGTGTAATGGTGTACCTAACATACTCCATGTACGTACATACATATGTACTAATGATACTAATGATACTAATGATATAAAAATATAAAAATTACATTAATTAACCATACGTGCTTACATACATACAACGCCGATTTGCACTAGTTGATATGGAGATCTCGCTTCGCTCGATCAATAATTATTATTATTTATACCAACATATTTTTCCATAAAGTAGTTTAAACTAAACTTCAACACCCCAACCGGAAAAATATATTTACAAGTAAGAAACCCTTTCACCTAAATCATGACTGGCTATTATGATGCCGCGAGGCTCCATTAAATCATGCGCTATTGTGTGAAAGGTTGCTGTTTACTGAGACAAAGTTAGGTCACGTAGCCATAGGGTGGTATTAAGTAGGTACTTTGCATACTTTGCATAGAATAAAAAATGGCAGCAGGTCATAAGCTCTAAACTCTAAAGAATTAAAATCTGGTCTAACTCAAATTTAGATCTTATAAAGAATAAGGGACTTGCATGTAAAAAGTGGTTATCTATTAAATGCACTGTTTGGATTTGCCTCTGGTTACGTCCTTGTGAGATATCTTCACGGATCTGAGTACATAGAAGATCCAATCATATCCATCACATCACACTAATATTATAAATGCGTAAGTTTGGATGTTTGTTTATTTATTTGTTTGTTTGTTACTCAATCACGTCGTAACGGCTGAACAGATTTCGATTAAATTAAGTAGGTATGTACGTAGATTATAACCTGGATTACGACATAGGATATTTGTTATTCATAAATCAAGTCGCTTGGGATAAAAATGGGGTGTCAAGTCAAGTTGCAACAGCGAGTTTAGCTTTATTTCTAGGTTTACACATTTAGTAGTATAACGCGTACTAAATCGCGGGCAACAGCTAGTCATCAATATAGTCATGCACTTGTTAATTATATATTATTTATCATGACAATGGCAATTAGCGATAGCTGGAAAAGTAATGCTGCTTGCGTGGATTGCAATGTAATATAAAGTTGTCTTATGCTAAAATTACTAAAGGGGTCCTGATGTCAAAGTTTTCCAAGATGGAAGATCAAAAAAAAAAATCAAGATAGATTTATTTTGGAACAAAAACATGGCACAACAATACTGGAACACGATAGTATTCGCAGAAGTTATAAACTGTGTCGCGAACACTAACGCCCCCCTCCAGAGTTTATTATTTCCAATTATCATTATTACTATTATTTTTTAAATTATACAAGATAAGCATGTGTGATTATGTGAGCGTATGTGTATATGAGTTTGTGTGTGTGTGTGAGTTTGTGTGTATGTATGAGAGGGTGTGTGCGTGTGTATGAGAGGGTGTGTGCGTGTGTGAGTGTATGTGTGTGAACTTGTGTGTGCTCGAGTGTGTATGACCTACAGTCTATACAGCAACTTTTAAAAGGTCTTCAGTTTCTTCATACGACAGTGTTATGAGCCACTGAAGACATTTTTGGTGACATTTATAGCGGGGTAAAGGAAATATATTAATTTGTTTGTTGACTATGTTATATAGTGTGGGGCTAAGGAAATAAAAATGACGACTGGCAAATGCCGTTCGCCGTTTTTCAGTATTGCAAACTAGATCCGCTTAGAGTCAGTTATATTAGGATCATAAACAAGCTGTGAGTGTTTGCGTGAGGTTGTTTGTAATATAAAAAGTTGGCGGACAGTGGGAACTTGGCAGAGTGAGTAAAGTTCGGACGTGGGAAACCAGATGGACTTTTTTGCAAGGACCTTAATTTAGGATCTCCATGGCCTAGCTTCTGTTTTAGCCGAGACTAAAATGCCTTGACTAAAAACCAGAGATACGCGAGGCACAAAACGATGTGTCTATTTCCACTAAAGCTAAGCTAATTTCCTTCTGAGCTACGAAACCCTAAAACATGATTCGCAGCTATGACTAGTGTTTTATTTTGCATTCAAAATCAAGGTCTAAAAAATCATAGGTCTAGTCACAGTTTTATTATGAGAAAATTCATAATTTTTCAAGTACCGTATTTTAATTAAATCTAAATTGCTATTTCTACACAAGCGGTTTCAAATTGAATTTTGTGGTACAGTCAACGCCAAAAGTCGCTGACCATTTACAAACTTCCAAAAATCCTAGACACCTAAAAGATTAAAAGTCGGTGATCTGCTAAGGCCACATTATTCATTGAACATAGTAAGGTTACAAATGTCGGTGAACATCATCGGAACAAAAATTACTGAACGCATAAAAAGTACCACCCATATCTCGGAGACTAGATGTTCTAAGCTAGCTAGGGAACAATACTAGATATCAATAATATCTGCATATCTGATGACAACTGTTAAACTTCAAACAATCGTATCTCGGAAACTAGACGTTCTATGCTAGCTGTGTCGTGGGACAAATGGTAAGTATCAATGAGATCAGCATTTCTCATTACAGCTGTCAAATTTCAAACAGGCGTATCTCAGAAACTAGAAGTTCTAGGCTAGCGGTGTCTCGGGACAAATGGTAGGTATCAATGAGATCATGTACACTGTGGTACTATGTTTTTATGCGTTCAGTAATTTTTGTTCCGACGATATTCATCTTACAATATTCACTGAATAATGTGGCCATACCAAATCACCGACTTTTAGTCTTTTAGGTGTATAGGTTTTTTGGAAGTTTGTAAATGGTCAGTAACTTTTGGCGTTGACTGTACCACTAAAATTAATTAACGTGAAGCAGAGCCTATTTTATTGATTTTACTAAGTAGTTTAATCCAAATGTCCATTTCGGATTTCGTGGTTTTCATTAAAATTTCTCCAAGAAAATATTTATAATCAACAACAAAAAATATATTTAGTTTCATAATAGAAAGTTTTTGTTAGTATTCAGTGCAAGTATTTTATTTTTTGCATTCATCTCAAAGTAGGTTACGTATACTAGGTACCTTGCGCAACGGTCTCTGTCCACTCCATGCAATAATAAGCGCAGTGTGACTTCTCACACTTAGTCCTTCGAAGTGCGAGGATAAAACCCAAATAAACTTAATAAAATAAATATGAATGACGCATGATTGAAAGGGCTTGCCCGGAGAAGTACTACCACCGTTTCTATTTCTGCCGCCAAGCAGAAATTCTGTCTTTCTGTTTGAAGGGTATGGCTGCCGGTGAAATTACAGGCACTTGAGGCTTTACACCTGTATGCCTCAGGTTGATGGACACAAGGCAGTGCATCGTAGAGCACGTTCCTAAGGTACGTGACCTACGAGGCAATACTTTGTTATAGGTGATGGTTACCATTTAACATCAGGTGAGCCATAGGCTTGTTCTATCTCCAGGAGGTATTAAAAAAAATCATTTTTAGTAAATCTGTTGTTAATTTTGAAAAAATAATCACATAGTATGTACCTGTGTCATATTAATATCAATAACACTGTAAAATACCAAGATCTATTTTATAGTAGCATATTGTAAGTATTAGACGTGATTTTTAAAATTATTTTCTATCTAACAAAATTTACGATTTATCGCTTTTGCCTCACAAAGAACTTGGCATATTTGATCGAGCGAAGCGAGATCTCTAAATCAATTTGGGCAAATCGGCGTTGCATGTATGTATGTATGTTTGTCCGAGGATAACTTTCGAAGCGTTGATCCGATCATCGTGAAATTTTATACATAGGTAGGTAGCGATGGCACAATTTTGGTGTGACTCAATGAGCTAAAAAATTTGGGGGGTTGTTGAGATATTGGGGTTTAAGAGGGGTAAAAAGAATGAAAATGAGACTATTAGTTCAAATGAGACGTCAAATGAAAGGTCTTCATTAGTGAATTTCGACGCTGTTTTTATTTTTAGTAAAGTATTTGTACTTTTTGAGTTATTAGCCATAATATAAACTAAACTTTGACAAAATTCACAGGGTACACCAGTGACCCCACAGTGCTGTAATTTGGTATAAGTGTAGCTTAAAGTCAAAGTCAAATATTTTTATTCATTAAAATCAGCAGGATCACTTTGAAACGTCAATTTTACTGCCTGTTCCTTCGCGACCAAGCCAGGAAAGAAAGGCAAGAAACAAGGCTGGTTGTTTTTTTAATGATCCTTTTATAAAACATAATACAGAAAATAAATTACGTCTAAATTGTAACATTTTGAACGAGTTGGAGCAATTTCAATCCCAAGCTTCTCTATCATCTAAATAATCCGATATTTTATAGTAGGCTCTTTTATAAAGATTTTGTTTAATTACGTTTTTAAATTTGTTAAGTATCACAAATATAGGCAAAAGTCTGAAATCCAGAATAAGTGCAATTTGTATCCCAAAAAAGAGTAACCAATTAACATGAACTCTCGTTACCTGTAATTTGAATGAGACCGTAGGTGTTAGTTAAAGATTACGAATAATATTTTATTGTTTTTATGGTAGACTCGCGAGATCTCAGTTCGGGGCGAATCACTAGTATTAATAAAAACATGATCCTATGGCGCTAGGCTAGGTAGTGTTTCTATAGTAGTAAAGTAGCAAATAACGTGTACCCACTACCTACTATTTATTATAGTCGACTCCAAAACTCCAAAGCAAATTTAACTATTTGCTATAAATCTGTCTGATACCCATCTTAAATCATAGCAGCAAATGAGGAGAAACTCCTTGCCATTATTTCTCTTTGACTTTTATATTACGTTTCGGTTAATTAACTGTAATTTCATTGCTAATTTTGTTTAAAATAAAAACCAGTGGAAATAAGACAAGAAAGAGGCCAGCAACGTAAATTCGATGTTAAAAAATTGGTTTGATTTTTGAAAGGAACTAATTGCTATAATAATTGTTTTTAAGGTAGAATAGACTATTAGACTCAACCTTTGACATCAGCATATCACACATAGGCCTCCCCTATGGATTGACTTATCTTGTACGTCCAGAGTGGCAGTATCTTGTGCGGCCTGCATCCAACGGCTCTAAGCAACCTTTACCGACTTTATAGGGGATATCCTACGCTGCGGTTTACTGTGCGTGGCTTGGGGACACTTTCGGTCCCAACGGCCGTCACTTTTTCGGACTGTGTGCCAGCCATAGGATTTTTGTCCTAAAGACATATTTCTTCGTTTCCGAGGACGGATACCAAATACCGAGAACTCAGTGTTTATGTAGTAAATATATATGTTTTTAAGTATGTATTTTAGGCTAAGGCATATTTATTTATGTGCTGTACACTTAGATAGATAGATAACTCTTTATTGAATTACCACAGAAACAGGAATAATACAAAAATAAGTACTAGTCTAGTATAAATAAGGCAATACAATGGGCGGCCTTATCGCTGAAAACGATGTCTTCCAGGCAACCTTTGGATGAAGCTAAATTTACGAAGATACGGAGTGCGGTGTACATTTACACATATATTCTTAGGTATAATCAAAAATAAGATAAATAAATAAATATTGCTGGACATTTCACACAGCGCTATCTAGCCTCAAACTAAGCAGAGCTTCTACTATGGGAACCCGATAAATGATAGAATACTTAATAATTACTTTACAATTTATAAGTATTAATTTACAAAAAAAAATGTAAAAATGTAAATCTATAAATTATAATATATAGAGAAACAACCAGACCCGGAACAAATATCTGTAGATCATGCAAACATTTGTTCCGCGGCGGGAATCGAACCCACTACTGCGTCTCAGCCGGCTATTCGCCCACTGCACCACGAAGGTCGTCAAATAAATAAATAGATAAAGTTAATTATTATCCTGTAACTATTTTATTGTTTTCTGAATTAAATGTTTTATTATTATATATTTTAGACGTCTACTGCTAAACATAGGCCTCCCCCGTCTATTTCCAGAGGACCAATTTTGTGTGGCCTGCACCCAACGGCTCCTAGCAACCTTTATCAGGTCATCTCTCCATATAGTGGGGGGCCGTCTTACGCTGCACTTTTCAGTCCAAAACTGACGGCCGTGGGGGCAGAAAGGTTCTAAAGTCGAGACCATGCACTGGAAAGCGCAGCTCAGAAGGGCCTCCCACTAGAACCTTACAGTTTGTACCTTCATCATCATCATCGTCAGCCCTTCTCATCCCACTGCTGGGTATAGGCCTCTCTTCGTTGTCGCTATTCGACTCTGTCCTGCGCTGTTCTAACCCACATACGACCTGCGATTTTTATAATGTCGTCGATCCATCTTGCCGGTGGACGACCTGCGTTCCTGGTTCCATCTCGGGGCCACCACTCAGTCAGCACCCTGCTCCACCTGTCATCACCGCGCCTGGCCACATGTCCTGCCCAACCTTACCTTTAGTTAAAATATTTATAATTTTGTGTCTATTATAACAATTCATACTTAATATTTGCTAAAGTTATAATCTGCGCCAGATCGAAATATGACGTTAATATTAGGTTGGGGAAAAAGTGTCTTCGCATTTTTTAAGAAAATTCAAAACATTTTTAAATACAGTTTATTTACATTTAACTAAAGTATGTAGGTACCATTTTGTTCCATAACTTTTTGCCAATTTGTAGGTAAGGACATGATCCCATTCCTATAGAAATTTTGGGGCTTCTGATCAAAATACCGCGACAAGTGGTTTTGGCAGTCCTCTCGTGATGTTAACCTGACACTGCCTAAAGAATTCTGAAGAGACCGAAACAGGTGGAAATCTGAAGGTGCAAGGTCAGGACTATACGACGGATGTATTAACACCTCCCAGCCAAACTCTCTTAATTTTTGCTGAGTGGCTAAAGATGTGTGAGGTCTAGCGTTATCATGATGAAAAACCACACCCCTTCTGTTGATTCATTCCGGCCGCTTTCTCTCAACTTCTTGCTTTAATCTCATCAGTTGTTCGCAGTAGAGTTCAGAATCGATGGTCCTGCCTGGTGGTAACAGCTCATAATGAATAATGCCCTTCCAATCCCACCACACACACAGAATCACCTTGTTGCGAGTTAACCCGGGTTTCGCCACAGTCTGTGAAGCCTGACCGGCCTTTGAACACGACCTTTTTCGCACGTTCTTGTCGTACGTGATCCATTTTTCATCACCAGTTATCAGCTTCTTCAAAAATGGTTCGGTTTCATTACATCGTAATAAAGAATCACAAATGAGTACACGGTTCATAGGTTTCTTTCAGTGAGCTCGTGGGGTACCCAAATATCGAGCTTTTTTGTGTACCCAGTTTTTTTCAAATGCGCCAAAACTATTTTGTGGTCAATTCCCAGTTCTTCAGCTACGTCGTAACTACTGATATGTCGATCCTGCTACACTTTTTCAAAAATGGCATCAATTTTATCCGTAATAGGGCGACCAGAGCGACGTGCATCTTTGACATCAAAATTTCCGGATTGAAAACGCTTAAACCAAATTTGTGCTACTCTCACAGACACTGCACTAGGTCCATAAACATCGCAAATTTTTTTCGCGGCTTGCGTTGCATTTTTACCTTTTTTGTAGTAAAATTTTAAAATGTATCGAATTTCTTCATTAGATTCACTTATCTTTACAATACGAAAAACAAATAAAAATCACACATTTTTCTAATTTGAATTTGGAATTATCTTCTTTAAAATTTAAACTTTGAATGATACCAAAACCAGCCAGATACAAATAGTATAGCCAAAGAGATTTTATTACAAGTTCATACATACTATAATGCGAAAAGACTTTTTCCCCGACCTATTAAGTTATTAAAGGCATTGTATTTTAATATTCCTTTGTTAGCACAAATAATTCACAGAATAACTTTTAGACATGTACTCGACTGTGGAAGGAGGGTAACAATATTAAACACGTGTAGGTACGTGTAAGGTGTATATTTTTTTTAATGTATATTCGACTTTACTATTTTTTTTTAATGTTATTTGTGGGTAAACAGGCTTACGGCCCACCTGATGGTAAGCGGTCACCGTCGCCTATTGACACCGGCAACACCCGGGGTATTGTCGATGCGTTCTCTACTCTATAAAAACCTCTTTACATTCTCTTGAAGCGTGCCATGTCGTAGCCTAATGGGAAAACCTCAGATGGTAGCTCATTCCACATCTTGCAAGTATGGGGTAGAAAAGATCGCGTGAAGCGTGTGGTTCGCGATACCCGAATGTCGACGATATGTGGATGGGCTTTATTCCGTTGTTGAGAAGTGCGGTGGATAAAAATCTCGATGACGCGCGACCGGATGAGATCGAATAGCTCCTCAGAATATTCCCCATTATACAGGCTTAACGATTACTACTACTATTACTCGTACCATATTACTATTAGCGATACTATTAGCAAGTTCAAGTAAAAACATATTTAAGTTTGTCCGCTGGAAGGACAACAAATATTTCATTCAATGCCAAAAAATAAATTACAAAGTTATAGTATAGATTAATAAATAAATAAATATTTCTGGACATTTCACACAGCGCTATCTAGCCCCAAACTAAACAGAGCTTGTACTATGGGAACCAGATAACTGATAGAATACTTATATACTTTTTTTTGTACTTATAATATATAAAAAAACATCCAGACCCGGAACAAATATCTGTAGATCATGCAAACATTTGTTCCCCGGTGGGAATCGAACCCGCTACTTCCTGCGTCTCAGCCGGCTATACGCCCACTGCGCCACGGAGGTCATCATAGATGTTTTGCGCACTTGCAATTTTTTATAAAGAACTTGCATAAAAAGGTCGATAAGACGTCAAGCAATTGTTTCGCAGAAGTGGAAAGTCTTTACAGAGATTTTGGGGTGAATTTGATCCCACGGCGCTAAAATGTTGGCCTCGTTTTATTTTCGATCTATTATGAAAATACGATATATTTTTATGACCTAATAAAGGTTACAGTCGAATGCATTAACCCATCAGCTAGCCTATGCATGACCGACCCGTTAGTGCATACGTTTGTATGTGTACGTTTATGTGTGTGGTTCAGCAGTAGATGTGTTAATCAACTTAATAATATTTTTATGTATTATGTAATATCTTACACAATTGTTAGATAATACATAAAAATATATAACTAGTTTTGAAATAAGTCAAGTGACAGGCAACAAGTGGGCCGCTTAAGCACGTTAAAGGATCACTTGTAGGATCACCTGTCACTGAAAACGTTAGGGTTCTAACCAATTGAGTGAATTTCATATTTAGTAGTTTTTTTGTAATATGCATGCATAAATCTTCTATACAGGGTGTTTGGTAATATACTGACGATATTCAAGTGACGGTTTCTCAAAACATATAAAAATACTTCTTGAAAAAAAAACTACTAGTTATATTATCAAATTTTAAAGAAATCGAAAGGTTTAGGTAATTAATTCGATATAAAACTTGCTGCCTACTCTTGCAATCGACATCCAAAAAGAAAGCCCGATTTGATATCTCTTTCGGAAATGTCTGCGGGTTTTGGGTTAGAAAGGGACAACAAGAGGTATCTCGAGACGTCACCAATACAGTGTCTGTGGTTAGATGGCAAGCATTATGCAATAGCACAACATAAGTTTAATAAAGTGTTTGTTTTTACATGCCAAATTAAATTTCACATTTCTATGGTAAACATTTCACAAATTTATTTATTATGCTCATTAAAATAACCCCTTTCATTTTTGTGCGTATATTAGTGTTACGCCGAGGCTGTTAAACAATGAGTAATAATCGTAACTTCTCGAACGCTTTTGTCTTGCTGCGTTATTGTTGTTATTGTCTGCGGTTGCGCACAATGGAGTGGCCATTGTGTCGAGGGACCGACCCTTTTCCTGGAACGATCGAGATCCTTCTCGAACAATCGAAATGTGTGGATATAAATAGGCCGGAGAGATGGCCGGACAGTCAGTTGTGAGTCAGTCTCAGTCAGTCTCAGTTAGTGAGTGAGTCTCAGCGAGGCCCTGGAGGACTGACGTGGGAAGGGTCTCGCGTGAACAGTAGTTGCTCCCGAGTCAGTCTGGATTTAGCTATACGTGCGAACATTTCGGTGACTTTAAGTGGTGCAACTGTGGTGTGAATTAGTGTGTTGTGATTACGTGTGACCAAGTTCGTGTATTCATCGTTTAGTGCTGAATAAAAGTGTTATTTTGGTTGGATCGATTCCCATTATTTTATCCCGAACCCTCAGCTCGTAACAATTTGGTGTCAGAAGTGGGATAAAATAATGCCGGTTCTACCAAAGGATAACGTGGACGGTGTCAGGACGAGAGGTCAACGACAACAGGTAATGGATGAAAGGCGGTTTGGGGAGTCTCCGGTTCAAGAAGCTCGGCAGAGTCGTCAGCCGATGGAGATGGAATCAGCCGCCACCGAACCATTTGGAGCTTCATCATCATCACCCGTGGGCCAAGCTCCTGTGACAGGCGATCTTGCTGCTATTATGGCAATGCTTTGTCGTCAAGAAGAACAGCGTCGTCAGGATAAAGAAGAGCAGCGTCGTCAGCAAGAAGAGCAGGCTCGGTTGCAGGAGGAGGAACGCCGTCAGCATAAAGAAGAGAAGCGTCGTCAACAGGATGAGCCGGCTCGGTTGCAGGATGAACAACACCGTCAGCATTAAGAAGAGAAGCGTCGTCAACAGGAAGAGCAGGCTCGGTTGCAGAAGGAACAGCGACATGAACAGGTAGAGCAGACTCGGTTGCAAGAGGAACAGCGACGTCAGGATAAAGAAGAGCAGCGTCGTCAACAGGAAGATCAGCGACGTTGGCCATAAGAGCGTGCTCGACTGATGAGGGAATCATTCGGTTCATCTGGAAAGGAATTCCAGGAAGTGAAAGAACAGATAGAAATCAAGAGAGCCGTGTTTTGGAGGCTGGAATTGGGCTCGACTGATGAGGGAATCGTTCGGTTTATCTGGAAAGTAATTCCAGGAAGTGAAGGAACAGATAGAAGTCATGAGAGCCGTGTTTTGGAGGCTGGAATTGGGATCGCTGATGAGAAAAGGACTCTGGGTGTCCTGAAGTACTGGAGACGGCAATGTGGCTCCTCTAGTTGCTACATCTTCAGCGCGAGGTGCGCCTAAAATTGTTCGTGTTGATCGGCTGCCGCGATATGAGACTAAGAATGCTCGGGACGAGCATGTTTTAGGAGGGGGCAGTGTTACGCCGAGGCTGTTAAACAATGAGTAATAATCGTAACTTCTCGAACGCTTTTGTCTTGCTGCGTTATTGTTGTTATTGTCTGCGGTTGCGCACAATGGAGTGGCCATTGTGTCGAGGGACCGACCCTTTTCCTGGAACGATCGAGATCCTTCTCGAACAATCGAAATGTGTGGATATAAATAGGCCGGAGAGATGGCCGGACAGTCAGTTGTGAGTCAGTCTCAGTCAGTCTCAGTTAGTGAGTGAGTCTCAGCGAGGCCCTGGAGGACTGACGTGGGAAGGGTCTCGCGTGAACAGTAGTTGCTCCCGAGTCAGTCTGGATTTAGCTATACGTGCGAACATTTCGGTGACTTTAAGTGGTGCAACTGTGGTGTGAATTAGTGTGTTGTGATTACGTGTGACCAAGTTCGTGTATTCATCGTTTAGTGCTGAATAAAAGTGTTATTTTGGTTGGATCGATTCCCATTATTTTATCCCGAACCCTCAGCTCGTAACATTATCAAACACCTTATATAGGTATATAAAACAAGGTCGGGTTAGTTACACCATTTATAACTCAAGAACGGCAGGACCGATTTCTATTAAAGTTGGTATATAGATAGATTATGATAGGGATTGAAACATAGGCTACTTTTTACCCGACTGCGCAGAAAGAGGTTAATGTTTTTATGAACAAACCACGCGTGCAAAGCCGCGGGCGGGTCAGCTAGTACAATATAAGTATGTATTATGAATTTCGTATATTAACTATTTTTTCAAATAAAACTTCGTAGAACAAAATTATGAATTAACTTTTAACCATGATAACATAAAAAGGATTTTTTATCAAGAAACCTGCGAGGTATTAGCAAAACTTGGGTAGAAGCCATAAAATTATCAAGCAGAATATGTCGAAAGCACTTAGGCCCGTCTTGGCCTCATTTAGGTGGGTATAATGGAATTTGTCACCTCGAAGCGGACACACGTGACAGATTCGGTAATGAGTTAACGCCCTGACATTAATTAGGTCCAGAAGTTAACTTTTTACTATTCGACTTTTGTTATAAAATCTCGTTTAGGTGGCTATTATCATTTTTATTTCAAGCTGGTTTGCAAATTAAAAATCAGCTATATATAATTGAAAGTAGTATGGTGACTTAAAAATATCACATTTTTGTTTTTAACACCGTCGTCGGTCGTTAGGGACTTTCGTGTAATGATAAGTGAGAATGAACTATTTCAATTTCAATAACAAATGTTTTTGTAAGAGCCACAAATTACTTGTGACTGTTTTTGACATCTTATTTGAGAATTCTGTTTACAGTACCTAATGCAGTCTATACACCAAAGCCGACTCGCCGACATCGACACAGCCCAGTGACGACATGCCGCCGACATGTCGCCGCACGTCGCCGGGTTGCACGCGCGAATGCAAGGTGCTATCGTCGCTTTAGACAATCATGTGATTGTCTAAATAAAGGCCACCGACAAGACGCCGCTGAGCCTTGTCAGTGGGTTGGCGGCTTTGGTGTGTAGACTGCTTTAAGCTAATAAATAAATAAAGAAAATACATTTATTCGCATCACAAAGGAAACAAGAAAATATAATCCTAAACAATTAAAACTAAATATAATCCCATTAAATACATATAAAGGAGTTATATTCTAATTCTTTGGGGTACCTAAAATATTGAATGGTCTTTTGTGATAATATTTCCAATTAGATAAGATAAGATAAGATAACTCTTTAATGTACGCCAAAGTAAAATACAGAATAAAAATTTAACAAATCGTTTTAGTACAATGGGCGGTCTTATCGCTAAAAGCGATAAAATTACTTGGCTAAAGAATAATTTTTACAAAGCAAAATACGAAGCCTTAAGCGATAGTAGGCTTTTACTAATACGACCGAGCAGGCTGGCCCATGTTTATAGGCCATGATTGCGCCTGGCAGAATAGTTGAAGTCGTGCCAAGTTGGGTTAAATTATCTGTTTAAATTTAATAGGCATAACAATGTAGACATTAATGAACTATCAAAATGGACAGCATCTGTATGGAAAATTGTCTGATGAAAATAAATGATATTGGAGACATAAATAAACATAAAGAATTATAAACATTTTATTCATAATCTGTTAAATTATACGTTACATTATGTTACAATATTCATTAAAAAGTACTTCATTGTGAAATTGATTATAAAATAAAATAAACTCAAATTGAATCATGTCACGCCATTAAACTCTTCAAATTCTTTCTGGGCGTCTGGTCGAAGCCACGTGTGATCCGAGAGCTGGCGCTTATCAACGCATAAGCATTGCAATTCAGCGGGGCAATGCAGCCAGTGTCCTGGGGCCACTTCCGCCTGGTAGCGATCTGGAGTAGTTGAGCTATCTATAGATCGTTTGCAACGGTCTTTAGATGATTCAACTGTTTCTTCTGTATTTTATTGTAGATAAGTGTGCATTATTTCTGTTATTAAAGGCATTTTTCCCAATATACCATAATTACCATTAATTATTGATATTGATTAATTTTATTATGTCAGTCAGTACTATTAATTATTATTTTTGTTGAGTTTGTAAAGTTAGCTTGTTATTATTTTAAGTATACTCTAATATGATTATAGATAAAATATGTCAGTTTTTGTGTATATAATATTACTATTCCGCTAATGTATTATGTATATTATGTCTATATTTCATGATTATTAAACGAGGGTATAAAGCAGTGTCATGCGTCACGGGCGCTATATTGCATCCCGAGTGCAGAGGGATATAAGCACGCCCAAGATGCAGACAGCTTTATCCACGAGGAGAATACTCTACTTTTCACTTTTACTTTCTGCGAGACAATAACAACCAAACCTAGGTTGGTGCATTCTGTGCAGAGGTTTGTTCGATTTACGAATAAGTTCTTATTGTGTGGGTCTCTTTGGTTCAAATTTTAACACAGATGAAGTTCCAAATTCAAATCACATTATGCCCGAGAGGGCATGATGAATTTCAACTTTACAACTTTACTCCAAGGTCAGCCGTAGGGATTTAATCACCTGCTTTTGGTGAGGTTTACATGACATATAATTTGAAATTGTCGAGCAGGTGGTGTGGAAAATTAATTAATATTACATTCAATGTCAAAATTAATAGTCAGTTAAAGTAGGCATAATTTTACTAATGGTAGTAATGACAGTACACATTCAATTTAGGTATATTTTCCCTGTGAAGCTTATTTCTTGATCAATTGTAGGGACCTCTAGGTACTCATGGATGTTCTTGTTGGTTGTGAACCATGAGGCATTAGCAAGGATCTTGTTCTGATAATGTTGGATGATAGCACGGTTGGATTTGCAGGTCGTACTCCAGATTTGTAGTCCATACGTCCACACTGGTTTAAGGAAGCAGTCATATACCGGGCGCTTGTTAAGTTGTGACAGTGGGATTGTGGTCCAAGCAACCAGAAAAGGCTCTTAAATCGAGTGTCGAGTTATATTATCTTAGCCTGAGTGATATAATGGTTGCTTAGTTGCAGCGATGGTGCTTCAGCTAGTTTGAAATAAAACCACACTCCGTGAATTTCTGGTTTTTAAAATATGTCACTTGGAATTTAATTAAAGTATAGATCATTAAATGCTAATAGCAAATATATTTTACATTCTTCTTAACGTGTCTAAAACTCTACTTATATAGTGTTAGATAGGCAGGTGTTCGGGCACAAAGGAAACATTAGAAGGTGTTTCATCGACTGTGCAGGATCACCACAATCGTATTGCATATGACTGGGATCCCTGAACCCCCATTTTATTATTGTACATTCAATCAATCATTTATTTTGAACATAATACACACAGGATAGCTTTATACATACATAGATGAAACACAAAAGTGCAATAGTAAAAACTGTGCCGCACTTTCCAGTGCCCGACCTTATGACTAAACAGACATTGACATTCCAGAGTATCTAGGTACAGAGATTTTGATGCAAAATTAGTGGTAACAGACAGAAAAAAAATAAGGAAAATTATTCTAAATTAATATTATGATATGTAGAAAGTTTTATAAAAAGGACTTTTATTATAAAGGTTATGTGTGTGTGTGGGTGTGGGTGTGTCCGTGTGTGTGGGTGTGTGTGTATGCGTGTGTGTGTGTGTGTGGGGTGTATATGTGTGGGGAGTTTGCATATGTGAAGTGAGTAATGTGGGGTGTGCTTAAAGGGTGGGTGGGGTGTGGGAGTATGTGTGTGTGTAGTGTATGCGCATGTTTAAACAGGATAAGTGTGATTATGAATGTTCGTTATCAGTACTATTTTCTGATTAGTAAAAATTAAATTTACATTAAAACTAAAATACATTTAAGGCCTTGTTACGTACAACACTGGCTTAGAATAATTACGTCACTTACAGCGTTAGAAACGGTAGTATTGTTTTGGGTAACATTTATAAAAGGAAATGTGTACATTAGAAGTAGGCAATTTAATTTAATTAGTTGATAGTACCGGTAACACCGAGTGTGGATTTTAATACAACTTGAGTTGTTCTTGTTTTGCGTATAGAAGTTTTGTAATTAGATAAAGGACTAAAGTTGGTGTTAGACATCAATTTACCGAAATTGTTCCGTTCAGGTACAATTCTGGTAAATCAATGTTAATTTACGACATTACGTCGGTATACTACGTCGCTTCTTTCTAGTAAGTCTTAAAGTTGGAGAACGTGGAGATTTTTTTACATCTCATTCTTCCAGCAATAACTTGGTCGCCTGGTCTGCCTGATTTAATTAATTCTAATTATTATTTTAGTTTATAAGGATTATGATTTTGTAATTATCTTTTGTCTTTTATTTATTGCGATGTATTTTGTGTTTTTTTTAGTTATTTGTCTTCACCTGTAATCATAGTAATATTTAGCTCGTTATAATTATTGATTCATGATAATATGTGAATGTATTTTATTTTGGGGTTCAAATAAATAAATAAATGTGACCAAACCAGCGATGAAACGTTGACTGAAATTTTAATAACGAAAATTGGCGTACGGTTGCTTGCCACGACCATGAATTTTATTGCAATTCCATATTGCAAAACCTAAAGTAGGATTTGATACATTTTAACAGGTACGCAATGTTAATGTATGATTTACATGTTTTTTTTTGTTAACTTATATTGTTCTACTGCTGGGCAAAAGTCTCACCCAAGTTCTTCCATCTATCTCTATCCTGTGCGACACCCCACCACTCCTGCTCGAAGGCAACAAGATCGTATTAATTAAAATTAAAAAAAACCCAAAAACATTATGCGTTGTGCGTAAAAAATTTATATAGCTAAGAACACCCCTGTCAGACTGGCTTTCCATTTAAAATAACCGCACCCGAATCCGTTTGGGAAAGCTACGATGTCTCAGATGTATAACGCCCCTCTTTTTTCGTTGGGGCTTAAAAATAAAGTCTATCGTACACTTTATTTTTAAGCCTTATTTTTGAACTGACGTTGCGAGCTTTAAGGCTACCTAATGACCTGACGTGGCTTAGATTAGATGCCCCTTAGGATTAAAATTTTATCTTGAAAATTCTCGAACGAAAAATGCAGTAAATAATAACATATTGTATTGTTTAGTTTACAAATAAAATGTCCTGAGGATTCTCAATTCGGATTACTTCCCCTTACTTACCCTGTTTGCCTATCGCTACCTTATTTGAGAATGCGCGTCAACATATTCTGCCAAAGGCCTCTCCAAACACAAATAGGGGTCTACGCATACTGGAATTTTTCTACGCGCAGATGAAGCGCGGTTCACGAAACTCGTATTAATTCAAAATGTTTTATTGATGACTTAGAAATTTATAGGAACTTGCGAGCATCAATATATTTTGGATCCAGTTTTTTTATTTAGAGTAATTTTCACAAAAGAAATCACGCTGCCTACGCAAACTAATGGTTCTCAAACGGCAAAATTGTGTTTTCGATCTTTTAATTAATGTCGTGAGATATGTCACGCATAACACGAGAGATTTTGTTATGATTTGAGAGACTTCTGTATCATTAGCAACGAAAGAGAAGTTTGTCATCATTCGCTGCCATTTTTTTTTGATGTCATACAAACGAAATGTAACTTCACTCTACGTCATAGGGGTTGTAGGTAGCTCGTTCTCAAAAAGTACGATGACAAAATACACGCACAGCAGTGTCAAGATTAGTTTAAATTAAGGTAGACATAAAGAAACTTTGCATTACATGCTATATTGCACGACAAAACGAGTCGAGTAAATTTAACGGCTGGAACGATCTTGATGAAATTATATATATAGATAGATTATCACCTATATTTTTAGACAAAGGCTAGTTTCATTGACACACCATGTGAAGCCGCGGGCTAAGCTTATATCAAAATAAATGGTTTTGTAATGATACAAACACATAAACGAATTCATTAACGTGTTCAAAGGTACACAGGCTGCGGTTGCATTGCGTTTTAGTTGCGTTAAATGTGCCGTATTGTGCGTAAAAAAAATGTATGTGCGTTACATGAATGGGTCTCAATCATACTTATATTGTAAGTGCCCAAGATTGATGGACGCCTGTTATTCTTTCGCGCCGTTACAGCTGACCGAATTTGGGTGAAACTTGAAATAGGCTCGGGCATAGTCGTAGGCAGACTTAGTAAAACAACTATTATACTTTTTCATATACTTTTAGTCCACATTGTCCTATTATGGCCAACAAGTTTCCCCCGTGGCTTACTAAAATACCCTATCTCAATCCTACACCAAGTTTCATCCAAATCGGTCCAGCAGTTTAGTCGTGAAAAGAAACAAACATATTATAGACAGAGAGATAGAGTTAGTTTATAACACTAGCACGATTTGTTTTTTTTTAATTATAGGCTAGCGTTTGACCACTATCTCGCCTAATGGTAAGCGATGATGCAGTCTACGATGGTACACGCTTGCCTAGAAGAAACCTATTCACTCGTGACTTGAAGATCCCTAGGTTGTAGTTATCAGGAAACACAAACTCTGGCAAGACGTTCCACTCCTTGGCGGTGCGCATAATAAAGGTGGAAGAGAATCGCTTTGTGCGTATGGGAGGTATGTCTACCATGTAGCGGTGGCGCATCGCGGAGCGTCTGTTTCTCCGATCATAGAATGGGGATGGTGGGATCAGGCTGAAAAGCTCCGCAGCACACTCTCCGAAATGTATCCGATAAAAAACCGAGAGGCTTGCAACCTTTCGACGATGCTCGAGGCTGTGGAGCCTTGCATCTGCTAACTCGTCATTGCAAATGAGCTTCTTGGCTCTTCTCTCAATTGAATCTAGATCATGATACTTACTTACTATTGACGCAGGGACGCAAAGTGAGTCTTGGCTTCCGATACGAGAAATCGCCACTTTCCTCTGTTCATTGCCAGTCGTCAGCTCCAAGGTCGCGCAGGTCAGCTCGCAGGTCGGTCTATCACTCCAGCGATACTTGGGACGAGCAACCGGTATTCTCCCATGATATTAGGCTCGGCCACAAGATCTTCTATTTCGGCGTGTTTACGGTACCTCACCGGTAGGATGAGGTACCGTAAACACGCCCAGGATTTTTCCCCGAAGAACTTTTCTCTCTGCTATTAAAAGCTGGTTCTCCTCCTTCAGAATTAGCGTCCAGGTTTCAGAACCATACATAATACTAGCATGTAAATAACTAAAATGCTTATCCTTCAAATAACCTCAACTCATATGGAAATTCGAAAAATTCGAGTTTTAGACACCGTATCTGATCGGTACGTGGTAAATCTACTAAAATTAAAGTAATTGCCGTAATAGCTTAGTACTAGTGATGGCTAAAGACAAAAAAAATGCGTTGTAATCGCTCAGGCCTAACAAACATACAAAAATGTATTGGCGTAATCAATTAAAGTATTCACAATGTTGTACCAAGAAAATACATTATCTCGACTGAAAATATTATAATTGACTAGCACGTGCAGATAATCGGTAAAAACTTAAGTTATTACCGCGAGGAAAGGGAAAAAAAAAACTTTTAATAATACCTTTCTGGGGATAAAAAGTTCGCATCTGACCATCTGGCGGGAATAGAGGCCCTTTCGCCGTGAAATCTTTACTCTCCCCAATAAAAGTGTAATGGTTCTGACCTTGCCTGTGATCTAGGTGGTCATTTTATGGTATTTCTGTTTAAACTAACTTTATATGTAACTGCTTACTACCTATGCTTTGTGAAGTCACACTTACCCTCATAATAATACGCATTCATTTTTATCTAAGCTTAAATACGTAAATTTTAGCCATCGTGTAGTGTAGTATTTGAAAAATAAATAATAAATAAAATACATTTATTTACAGACGAACAAGGTCCATAATTTGTCGGCAACAATTATTTCTTAGTAGTCCGGTAAGTTAGTACTCTATATAGCCATCAAATTCCACAAGGCCGCCTGACAAGTCGTAAGAGTAAGTCGTAAGAGTTGTCAGCGTTTCACGCAGGCCACCAGCGACGACCTATCTGTTGCTAGACGCACACTGTGGATGGTTAGAACCCCCCCCCCCCCCCCCACCACATGACTTCATTCTCCCTCAAGAACAGCTTCCACCAGGGCACGACCTGCCGTGGCCAGTGTGGAAGTCCTTAAATAGGCTTCGCACACAGGTTGGTCGCTGCAGAGTTGCAAATGGGGGTTCAGGGATCCCAGCCAAAGGCAATGCGACTGTTGTGATCCTGGACAGTCGATGAAACACCTGCTAACGTGCCCTTTGTGCCCGAACACCTGCACAATGGAAGACTTAAAAATGGCTTCTCCTGACGCCATCAATGTAGCCAAGTACCTATCTAACACAATATAAATAGAGCTATTGACACGCTAAGAAGAAGAACAAGTTAGTACCACAACCAAAACACAATAAAATACACAAAGTAAAACACAGAAAAGAACAAGAGTAACAAAGAAACACAAACCACCTCACAAGAGAGTGTATATTGGGTTGTTGGAACGTATGATAATTCATCTGATTTTAATCAGAGATTAGTTAATCAGGCTGTCAAATCAGTCATCAAAATCTCTTGTGAAATGTGAAAATAGGTTGCAGGAACGCTGATTAGACGTTTTTCGTCCATTAATCGGTTGTCAAATCAACAATTCAATTCAATTCAATTCATTTATTCCTTGTTAATCTAGGTACAATGTTAGGTGGTAGGAGTTTTATATAAGCGCTAGATTTTGCCTTGCGGCGTACAAGTATTTTATAATTAATAATAAACTTAACATGCAAATAATTAAAAATTACATAGTTACTTAAATTCAGAAAAACAAAATGTCAAGAAATAATAATTACGATAGTAAAATGTCAAAAATAGTAATTACGATTTAAATTAGAATTCTTATTAATGTAATGTGAATATTATATCATATTTTGGTCACCTAAAAACTCATTAACATCTTATTATGCTATCTTAACTAATATGTCATTAAGTTTATTCTTGAATATGTGTAATTAAAACTGTTGTACAATAAAGATCTTAAACATTTAAGTACAAGTTTACACAGTTTATCTGTTTTAGACGTAGGTACAATATAAAAATCATAAAATAATATATTAAAAATTCTTATCTTCTAAAAATTCGTCGACTGAATAATATGCTTTTTCTATAAGCAATTTGTTGAGGGCATGCTTAAACTCCATGATGCTTTCTTTGCCTCTTATTGTTGATGGTATTTTATTATAGATTATTGGTGCCATACAGAACACACTCATGCGCAAAAGATGAGTTTTACACGATTTAAGGCGAATGCAGCTCGCACGGTGGGTTCCTTTGGGACAAATGTTAAAAAGATTTAAGTTACTCCTTACAAAAGTGGCAACCTCGTTAATATATAGGCATGGTAGGGTTAGAATCTTCAGTCTCTTAAAATATTCTCTGCACGAGTCCGTTTGTCTCAGGTGGTTCAACGCTCTTACACAACGTTTTTGTGCTTTGAAAGCTTGTAATTTATTTGATGAATTGCCCCAAAAAATTACCCCATATCTTAATATTGATGCTACATGTCCGTGATAAGCAGTTAAAAGAGTAGGCATATTCACTTTTCTATTCAATTTATAGAGAGCGTAAGAAAATTGATGAAGTCTTTTAGAAATATTGTCAATGTGTGATTTCCATGTCAATTTTTTGTCGATTGTCAAGCCTAAGAATCTGGTGGCGTCAATTTCACAAATTTTTGTACCTAGGTAATCTACGTCTATAAGGGATTGACTTCTATCCCGTTGTTCAAATGTCATTATATTCGTCTTCTCCAAATTAATTTTCAGATTATTAGATTTAAGCCATTGAATTAAGGATGTCAAAGTATTTTTAATGTCATTGTTATAATTGTCAAAGTGATCAAAGTTAAATAATATTGTGCTGTCATCTGCAAATAGGGTCATTGGGTGTCTAGTGACGCTCGAAAAGTCATTTATATAAATAAGAAACAATAATGGTCCCAAAACACTGCCTTGAGGAACTCCATAACATACATCCCTAATCCTAGATACATAAGTTTTTTCAGTGTGGGTTTTAGAGCAAATTTTGTTAATATGAGTTTCTTGTGTTCGGTTTTCAAGATAAGACTTAATTAGGTTATATGCATTTCCTCTAATACCATAGGCTTCAAGTTTGTCAAGTAGAGTTTGGTGCTTCAACAACAGTCAACTAATCAGTGCGTGAACTCTAAGTAGCAGAAACAATTAAAACCGCAAATTAGCAAATGAAATTATGAATTAGAAACGTGTAGGAATGAATTATTGAACTAAAAAATATTTTAGGTGGTGAGACCCTATGAAAATAACACTAATTTGACAATCAAAAGATGATCCTTTGTTTAGCTAATTTTTTTAATTAACCTTCGAGAAACTCGATTTGATTTGACAAGAGTGTTAAATTAATCACTGTGTCAACTGATTTGCGAGATTGGCATACGAATAACCAGGTGTTAGCCAATAATTTTGATTATTTATATTATTAGATTTTGAAATTATTAGCATATTTTTATCGGGATACTACGTAAGCTTAATCGTGGGCAAGCGATAGGACCCCGTAGAGAATAATAACAAAATCTGTGTATTCGGTAAATTTCCCATTTTTAGGATTACGTACCTCAAAACGAACATCGCTTCATTGTCCATCAGTCTGTCTGTCAGATCAATCGAGAGTAAAACAATGAAATTAATATCAAATAGTCTACGGTGCCTTGGAGCTGTCATAAAATCAATCAAAAAGTACGACCATTGATGCTACATACCACACTCAAACATCACACTGTCAAATAAATAAAAACCTGTAAGTTATTTACCATTGACCTAGAATCATGAAATTTAGCAAGAAGCAACACATTACAAGTAAAGGAAAAAATCCGAAAATAGTTAGTTTGTAGTTATATCACATAAAAAAATATTTTAACTGAACCCTCGGTGCGTGAGCCACACTCTCACTTGTCCAGTTTTTAATGGCACTGACCTCGATACTTTATTTAAAACCGCGTTGACCTCTCATGCCAAATCGCAATAAATGGTAGGATCCGTAATTTGCCACCAGGTGGTCAGCATCGTAAATATTGTTGGCACAAAGGAAGTGTTTCCTCTTGCTTTTGTTTTATGTATCGTTTTTGAAGATAGATAGATAATTCTTTACTACCAAATTACAATAACTTATCCTAGAAAACTTAGACTAATACATGGTGGTGCAATGGGCGAGCATATCGCTAAAAGTGATCTCTTTCAGACAACCTTTGTATGGACAGGATTATAATTTATCACATGACGGCGGTGCATTTATATAAAATTAAAAACATACCTACATACTGTTACGCCGAGGCTGTTAAACAATGAGTAATAATCGAACCTTCTCGAACGCTTTTGTCTTGCTGTGTTATTGTTGCTATTGTTTGTGGTTTCGCAGAATCTGGAGTGGCCATTGTGTCGAGGGACCGACCCTTTCCTGGAAGGATCGACATCGTTCTCGAACAATCGAAATGTGTGCAATATAAATAGGCCGGAGAGATGGCCGGACAGTTTAGTTCGGTTAAGCTGTCACGGCCTCAGAGGCCAACAGCGAGATTAGTCCATCCGAAAAAAAAGAAAAAAAAGGCCGGACAGTCAGTCTCAGTCTGAGTCCGTCTCAGTGAGTGAGTCCGTCTCAGCGAGGCCCTGGAGGACTGACGTGGGAAGGGTCTCGCGTGAACAGTAGTTGCTCCCGAGTTAGTCTGGATTTTGCTATACGTGCGAACATTTCGGTGACTTTAAGTGGTGCAACAGTGATGTGAATCAATGTGTTACACGTGTGACCAAGTTAGTGTATACACCGTTTAGTGTTGAATAAAAGTGTTATTTTGGTTAGACCGATTCCCATTATTTTATCCCGAACCCTCAGCTCGTAACAATACTATAAACCTAAAATACTAATAATAACACAAATTTAATTATAATAAAATAAGCAATTATAAAAATGGTTATGATGAATTAAGAAGCAGTGACGACCATCGTATCGCAGTGGGCGAATAACCAGCTGAGATGCAAGAGGCTTCGGGTTTGGTTCCCGCCGCGGAACAAATGTTTGCATGATCTAAAGTATGTATTCACAAAAAAGCTATATATACTTACTTACCTATCAGTTACCTGGTTCCCATAGTACAAGCTCTGCTTAGTTTGGGGCTAGACAGCGCTGTGTGAAATGTCCATCACCAGAATCTAGTAATATACAGGTAAAGTTTGTTGTTTGTAAGTTGGTATGTTTGTAGGAGTAAACAGAGAAACAGAGAACCGATTCTGAAAATTATTTCATTGATAGAAGACTACACTGCTCCTGAGTGCCATAGATATATATATATTTATAATATCTAATAGATACATATATTTTGCTAGCATATATTTTACCACTGCTGGGTAAAGGCCTCCCACAACTTCTTCCACCTATTGCAACTCTTGGCAGATTCCTGTGTGATTGGGCGGGGCACGTAAGTCGAATGCTTCCAGAGAAATGGGCCAATATCGTAACACCCTGGGAACCTGAGGATGGACAGCGACGTCGAGGTCGACCGCGAAAGCGTTGGCGTGATCACATCAGTGGATTATATTTTACTAGCTTCCGCCCACGGCTTCAAACGCGTGGTTTGCTAATAAAAAGTAGACTATGTGTTAATCCAGGTTATGATCTACGTACATACCAAATTTCATCGAAATCAATTCAGCCGTTACGATGTGATTGAGTAACTTTCCAAACTTTCACATTTATAATATTAATCTGATGTGATTTTGATAAAATCCGTGCGAAGTGGAGCAGTTCAGCTAGTATTTCATAAAATCCCTGCAAGTTAACAGCACGTAAAACACGGTATTTACGTTTTTAATATTTTCCTCCAAAATTCGTTAACACATTTCGGTGGTCTGACATTGCTGCACAGATTTATCCCGAAAAACGATAAAAAGTTATTAAATCACTGAAAATTGAAAGTTCGTGAAAAGCATTTTAAAATCTGTCCACAATTTCGATGGTATTAAAAATCTTTTGTGCCGGGCAATAAAGGGTAACATGCTAATGACTTTTAGCGACAAACTTTTACGTTGCAAATTCTGTGTTTATTTTATCGACCAAAGGCTTTTTAGGAAGCTACACTTTATCAAAAACCAATACACTTTAAATCATGCCTTTTTAGGGTTCCGTACCCAAAGGGTAAAACGGGACCCCATTACTAAGACTCCGCTGTCTGTCTGTCTGTCTGTCAGTCCGTCTGTCACCAGGCTGTATCTCAAGAACCATGACAGTTAGACAGTTGAAATTTTCACAGATGATGTATTTATGTTGCCGCTATAACAACAAATACTAAAAACAGAATAAAATAAATATTTAAGGGGGCTCCCATACAACAAACGTGATTTTTTTGCTCGTTTTTGCCCGATGTTGATAATGGCAATAGCTAGACGCTTGAAATATTCACAGAATATTTAGTTATGTAGGTATTCACTTTAAAAATAAATAATTGTATTAAAATATAACAAAAATTTGAGGGGGGCTCCCGTACAACGAACGTGATTTTTTTGACGTTTTTATAGATAATGGTACGGAATCCTTCGTGCGCGAGTCCGACTTGCACATTCGTTTAGTCGTTTAGTTTCGGAGTCATGATGAAAAATATCGAGAATAATAAAAAAAAGATTTTGGAATGTGTAAGTTAATCCCTTTTATACGATACACCACTTGACTTTAGTTACACTTAACATTAACTTTAGCATTGATACTTGATTAAGAATAAATAAAAACGATAAGTCAGTCACGAGAATCAATCTTCTGGGATAAATCGTAGACTGTGTTATAAATTTTAGGTTGGTTGTGAACTTGTACACCTGTATGCCTCAAGTCGATGGACGCGGGGCAGTACATCATAGGGCATGTTTCTAAAGTGCGTGACCTACGAGACAATTCTCTGCTATAGGCGATGGTTAGGTACCACTCAACATTAGGTGGCCCATAAGCTTGTTCCATCTCCATAAAGCAGAAAAAAAATCTTGTGAAATCAGGCAGGCTTAGTTAAGTTAAAGAAAATATTTAACAGCTCGCAGACAAGCAACTCAAGTTATTTTATGTGAGTTTACGAAGTAATGTTACGTCGTCAATCTGCTCCGTATCGTGACCAACGGGTATTCAAGGGATTATCGTGCTAAAGATACGAATTAGCAATGTAACAAACTGGGTTCCAATGGTAGAACAATTAATTACGACCAAATGGGTCGGAACACGAGCCTAACATACATATATACGATGTTTTTTGTATGTTTGGGCTACACATTTATTAAAGGCGTTCATTGGGAGATATTCATGTTTGATTTTAGAAGTCATAGTATTCGGTCTGTTAAATATTATGTGCAATATCTCTGAAAAACCTTTTCATGAGATTTTCATGTTCTATTTATTTTATTATAATTATTTTAGTTTCTAAAATATTTTTAACAATCGAATATAAAAATATCTCTTTAAAAAATAACAAAAGAAACTATCTATTTAAAGACCGCTCCAAACAAAGATAGCTCAACTGATGCAGGTTATCAGGCGGAAGTGTCCCCAACTTCCCCAAGACAGTGGCTGTATTGCCCCGCTAAATTGCAATGTCCAGATAAGCGCTAGCTCTCAGATCATTCGTAGCTGCTTCGATTATTTTGTTAATTCTAAATATTTAGCTATAAATACATTATAATCTCTTTAATCCAACTTCAACTTCTTATCTAAAGGAGCGTTTCGAGTTTTTGTATCAGGCACACTCTCGAAACCTTCGTTCTTCCGAAGCTCTACAGCTTCGTACTCCCGTCCATAGTTCACAATTTTATGGTGACTCCTTCACAGTACAAGCTGTGCGCCTGTGGAACGCCTTACCTTTGTCCATAAGGTCGTCCCAATCTCTTCCTATTTTCAAAGTCGAGGTATACAACCATTTTGTTTCGTTGTCTCGTAACTACTAGCTAGTGTTTATGTTATTTATCCTCCATATTATGTAGTGTAGTTTATTTATATATTATTTGTATGTATTTAAGTTTATGTTTATTATTATACATAATCAATAGGTATATATTATTTTATGGGTTCTGTTTATGTATGGTTTATGTATGCTTAAGGGTATTCTTACACCGCCGTCTTTTGATTTTTGTTTATCCTGTCCATCCAAAGGTTGTCTGGAAGAGATCGCTTTTAGCGATAAGACCGCCCATTGTACCAAATTCAAATTCAAATATTTTTATTCATTAAAATCACAAGGATCACTTTGAAACGTCAATTTTACTGCCTGTTCCTTCGCGACCAAGCCAGGAAAGAAAGGCAAGAAGAAGAAGAGACTGCAGCAGGGCAGAAGAGGCTGGTTGTTTTTTTTTTAATGATCCTTTTACATAATACATAATACAGGACATAAATTACGGTTAAATTGTAACATTTTGAACGAGTTGGAGCAATTTCAATCCCAAGCTTCCCTATCATCTAAATAATCCGATATTTTATAGTAGGCTCTTTTATAAAGATTTTGTTTAATCACGTTTTTAAATTTGTTAATTGTCAATTTTTGTACATCCCTTGGGAGATCCCTTCCGTTATTTATTGTTTATTTCCTTTGTTACTATATTTTTGTTTGGTGTGCAATAAAGAGTATTTCATTCATTCATTCATTATAAAAAATATGACATTCAAAGTAATTTTTGTCCTAGCCTAATTATGATATTTGTTGTATATTTTAAGACTCAAGTCACTCTGAAAAACTTATTTTATTTAAAAGGTAATTATTGTTTATATAAAAAACTGAATTATTTCATTTTTCATATACCGCGTGTCACCGCATTTACGACATTAATTTAAATCTCGGGTAGGGCTGATGGCTAGTATTCTTGTAAAATAGTTATTTTTCAAATTCATTACCCCAAATTTTTTATTTTCAATCTATCTTAATTTTAAGTCCTAAAATATCAATGAAACAGCCTGTATAAAATAGGTAAACAAATCATATTCATTCATAATGTAAAAACTGACTAAGCGGCATCGGCGAAAAGGCGCCGTCGCGCCGAATTACGTTAATAATTGTTTATTGGAAATGTATCGATTACTGGATATTCAAGATCTCAAAAATAAGTTATTCTTCATATTACATATGTGTTTAAATTAATGTCACGAATGACAAGAAAAACATAAACAACAACATCATGTTATTTATAACTGTATAAATAACATGATGTTCTGTGTAATTTTCTTATTTAGTTCTTAATTAAATAACATAGTTTAGAGTAAAAAAAACGATAATTTAAATTACTTTTCTATTGATTCAAATTCAAAAGGCAAAAAGGTCGAGCACCAAATCCCATTTTCGACAAACTTCGTCTTCGAAGGTCAAAGAAAATAGCGCGCAAAGTCAAACTTGTCAATACAAATTGTTTTCTAAGTTGTATCCAAATTCCCGGGACGAGTGGGGTCATGCGACATAATTACCCACTTATCCGGACCTTCTGCGCGTACAGTCAGGAAAAGAAGTGTACTTTAATAAAGAGACAAATCGATATATTCTGTAGCAGTAAACACTCTTTTGTTTTTTTTTTAATTTGGATATAGTAATGAATTAAATTATATTAATTTTTTATAATTATTGTTTCATGAAATGTATAATTTTTAAACATTGTTAGCTAGAGGTAAGTGCATTCCATTTTATTTTATTATTAAAATCGAATTTATTTACCATAAATATAATATATAATAATATATTAGCATAAAATAGTAATGCATCTAGTCTGTTTTTAAATAAAGTAGCACTAAGCTTTACCATTTGTACATGTAACCGCTAAATATTGTCTATGTTTATCACTCCTATTAATAAAAAAAAAATCTATCAGTCGCATACATCGCTCACCATCAGGCGAGATCGTGGTCAAACGCTAGCCTATAATTGATCGAGTGAAATTAGATCTCCAAATCCACTTAGGCAAATTAGAGTTGTATGTATGTAAGTATATATCCATGTATGTTTGTTTGTCCGAGGATAACTTTTGAAACGTTGATCCGATCATCGTGAAATTTGATAAATATGATAGTGATATGGTAGTGATGGCACAATTTTGGTGTGACTAAATGAGCTAAAAATGTTAGGGGATTGTTAAGATATTGGGGTTCAAGAAAGGTAAAAAACTATTAGGTCGAATAGGACGTCAAATTAAAGGTCTTCATTAGCACATTTTGACTCCGTTTTTATTATTAGTAAAGTCTTTGTAGTTTTTGAGTTATTAGCCATAATATAAACTGATATTTGACAAAATTCACAGGGTATACACCAGTGACACCACACAGTGCTGAAATTTGATATTCTACCTGTAATAACCCGTTACCTGTAATTTGAAAAAGTCTTTGTAGTTTTTGAGTTATTAGCCATAATATAAACTGATATTTGACAAAATTCACAGGGTATACACCAGTGACACCACACAGTGCTGAAATTTGATATTCTACCTGTAATAACCCGTTACCTGTAATTTGAATGAAACTGTAGGTAAAGTTAGTTGGTTATTCATTTCGTGCCATTATTTTGATAGTCAAAGATTACAAATAATATTTTTTGTTTTTACGGGAGACTCGAATATCTCAGTTCGGGGCGAACCACTAGTTTATAAAAAATAAATAAAAGGAACATTCTATGATGAATGATCATCATCACCAATATTAACCTATAACAGTCCACTGCTGGACGTAGGTCTCTCCCAGGGTGGGCCATTGAACCCAATCCTCAGCTCTTCTAATCCAATCCTTGCCAGCTACAGCGCGCAAATCGTCACTTCATCTAGCCACAGGGCGTCCTATACTTCGCTTGCCTAGACCTGAGAGCTTAGCCAAGTTACAGTCGATTAGCGATGACGCAAGTCGATAAGTCCGAAAATTTATGGGATTTGACACATGCTATAGAAATACCACGTGATACAGCGACAACAAATGTATGTAGAAATCGAATAGATTCGCAGCGAATGTAATTTGGCTACGGGCCCTGGTCTCCACTCCAGAACACGTTTACCCCAACGGTTATCGGTTCTGTGGCAGATATGACCGGCCCACTGCCACTTCAGCTTTTTGACACTCTGAGCTATAGCTGAGACATAGATGTCATGATCGACATATCGATCACCTTGTATAGAATCCGAAACGAGATTATCCGACTCTCTGTCGGATAATCTCGTTTCGGATTCTATCCTTCAGAGAAATTCCGAGCATATTATCCCTTTCCATAGCTGAGCCGAGCGATGCGACTTTCAATTTGTGGACCAGTCCCACCGTAAGTGCATAGCCGTTTTGGCTGCATAGGTCATCACAGGTAAGACGCACTGTTTGAATAGTTTCGTTTTTAGGCATTGTGGGAGGTGACGAGAAGATCTGACGAAGTTTCCCAAGCGCTGAATGATATAAGCTTGTAATATTAATGAAATCTGTGCAGGTATTTGTTGGTGTACTAAAAATACTTATGAGAAGCGTCTCAGATATTGCGTTTGGTACAAGGTCTTTTGGTTTAATATGTTGATATTGACAAATACTAGTATTTACAACAAAATTACATATTTTATTGAACCACTTGTTTAAAAACTTATAACCTGTTTCGACATAAACCGTAGTCAAACGTCTTGTATACAGGGTGTTTGATAATATATGCACAAAAATGAAAGGGGTTATTTTGATGAGCATAATAAATAAATTTGTGAAATGTTTACCATCGAAATGTAAAATTTATTTTGGCATGTAAAAACAAACAATTTATTAAACTTATGTTGTGCTATTGCATAATACTCACCATCTAACCACAGATACTGTATTGGTGACGTCTCGTGATATCTCTTGTTGCCCCTTTCTAACCCAAAACCCGCAGCCATTTTCGAAAGAGATATCAAATCGGCCTTTATTTCAGGATGTCGATTGCAAGAGTGGGCAGTAATTTTTATATCGAATTAATCACCTAAACTTAGTCGATTTTCTTTAAAATTTAATAATATAACGGGTGGTTTTTTTTGAGATGTCTTTTTTTATGTTTTGAGAAACTGTCACTTGCATCAGTTATTACCAACCACCCTGTATTAAAGATAATTTCTCTGATAGTTACAAGTCCACATGAATACAAGCCATCACCTTCCAAAAGATAAATAAAGCACTACAGTCTTAACTTCCCTAACAATCGTTATTACCTAGGCAGGTAATAACGATTGTTAGGGATTCAATTTCAATGTGCTGTTAAATGTGCTCCGTGCCAAGTTTGTACCATGGTAAAATGTAGGTATGACTTGTTTCGTCTTACTTAATACTACGCTTTTAAATTTAACGGTGTCAGAAATGTCACGAACAAGGCTCACCCCTTATTTTGTGTCGTTATGGTTCCCAACATGTCACAAGTATCACGTAATGCATGGTTTGTGAACGTGTGATGTCACGTCGAGTGAAAGGGACTTTGCAAACTTTGATGTTAACGAAAGTAAGGACTAAACAGATTTGGAAAAGCATAACTTTTGCTCAAGCACATTTAGAACTTGAAAATGTTCTCGAACCACTTTTCTTCCTGATTTTACTTTGATAGAAACTCTTAAGATGGAGTGTCTGATAAATAAGACTAGATTTTCATTTATCGGTTGACTGTACATTTTGAATCTTCCGCGAAATATATACCTTTTAAAGCCTTTGTCTATTGGAACTTCATATTGTTGCTCTCAAAATGACTGATTTCAATGTAGTGTTTTTTATAAGAAAAATGTTTTTTTTTAGAAACTAATACAACACTTTTCTTCAGACTTCAGATAACAGAATAAACCAAACTACTGAACCAATTTTTATGAAATTTCTATGGGATCAATCTGAAAGTATATTATATCCATTTGAATAAAAAGTGTTTTTTTCAAATCGGTTTATAAATGACGGAGATGTTGTAGTAAAATCATATACAACTGAATTGAGAACCAGCTTTTTTTGAAGTCGGTTAAAAGATTACAAATTCCAAAGACACGGATCATTCTGAAACAGTGATTATAAAACTTTGACGATATTTTCTAACGATGTGGTAGATATGCGATTATGAGCCTTTCCCTGAACTTACGTGGTGATAATAGCTGTATAAATTAACGCTTTATGATAAAAACGATTCAGCTCTGACGAATTATATGCTTTTAACACAAATATTACGGAAATATACGTAACACACATAGACAAAACTAGATCAATGTAGGAAAAAACTTTGTCACAACATAGCGACTACATTAGTATATAGGATGTTTGATAATATACGCACAAATATGAAAGAGGTTATTTTTTTGAGCATAATAAATAAAATTGTGAAATGTTTACCATAGAAATGTGAAATTTATTTTGGCATGTCAAAACAAACACTTTATTAAACTTATGTTGTGCTATTGCATAATGCTTGCCATTTAATCACAGATACTGTATTGGTGACGTCTCGAGATATCTCTTGTTATCCTTTTCTAACCCAAAATCCGCAGCCGTTTCTGAAAGAGATATCAAATCGGCCTTTATTTTTGGATGTCGATTGCAAGAGTAGGCAGTAAGTTTTATATCGAATAAATCACCTAAAATTAGTCGATTTTTTAAAAATTTGATAATCTAACTAGCGAGAAGTATTTTTTTATGTTTTGTGAAACCATCACTTGAATATCGTCAGTATATTACCTAACACCTTTTATTGATACGGATACTATTAATTAACGGGCGGACCGTTATTTAATGGTATCCATAAGATGAAGGACGCAGGGCAGTACATCGTGGGGCACGTTTCTAAGATGCGTGACCTACTAGACATCACTTTGTAATAGGCGATGGTTACCACTTAACATCAGCTAGACCATACGCTTGTACCATCTCCAGGAGGTATAAAAAAAACCCGTGATATTTTGGCGTACGAGCGAGTGAATGCGAGCGAGGATGCATAGAGTTCGAGGGTGTGATTGATCGCTTATACCATAGCTTATACACATAACTTTTCATCACGAATGCGAGAAAATTAAAAAAGCCTTTGCTAAATCAGTTTGTTGTTTTAAAGAAAATTTGCGTAGCCGGTGTCCCTTGTTTTATTTGTTTTTCACAACCGGACTGTGGCCGGTTCCATTTTTAAATAGAAATAAGGATTTGTCATTGAGATTGTATAGTAGATGTTCCAAAGGTTGCCTGGAAGAGATCGTTTTTAGCGATAAGCCGTTGCACCTATGATGTAAAAATTAATTTTGATTGTGTTTGTTTATTTTTTAATGGTGTGCAATAAAGAAATTAACTATCTATCTATGTCATTAAAGGTATAACTATACACTGTAGGTACTGTGTAACTAATACAATCAAATGCAAGTGATTAAAGACCATTTAATTCAGGTTACTTATCAACTTTCTCATACGTACCTACTTCAAAATTTCATCCCTTGAAAAACGAAGAACACAGCTGGACCAAATTTTTTTCTATAAAATTTTATATAATAAATCTAATTGTCTTCAATTGTTGGAAAAAATAAGTTTTAGAGTCCCTCGCAGGATCCCTCGTAAACCAATCCTACCCTTGTACCACCACTCTGTACCACTGTTCTCGGCTCCAACTCGCCCATTCCCAGGATTAGCAAAGGCTTTAATAATTACTGTACTCAGATTGATACTTTTAATATAAAAATTTTCAAATTCCGACAGTTCTGTAAGAACTTGCCAAACTAATAGATAAATATAGATCGTTAGAAAGTTAACAGTGTAACAGTTTTATAATATAAAGAGAAAGAGATAGAAAGATATGTATCAGTTAAAAATATAAAGATAAAGAAATAAAAGAGAGATATGGTTTGATACATATATTAATAAAATAGAATTCGGTAGAGCGGGTAGGTTCTGTACAATATTTCCTTATACTCGTGGCAAGGCAACAGAGGTTGACAATATTTCCTTGGTTTATCGATGGTAGGTAGTTAAAACTAGAGATTACAATAAAAGTGTATAAATACAGAGATAGACAAAGGAATGCTCGCTGGAAAATCCTCCGTCGTCCGAGACACGTTCTCGGAGACCCGGATGACGAAATCACCTCCGCTAATGCGGAAGGTGAGTCATCTACATCAGACAGAGCAAACACTTCACAGAAACACCGATCTCGCCGGCGAGGTCAACGAATCCCTTCAGTCGCCGCCTATACGAGGTACAAACATGTACCCGGGCGTTTCTCTCCTATCCCCATCCCGGCAACAGCCCAAGCCGAGGTTCGTACCTAAGTGGTGCCCTTGCGCTAGTTGCCTAAAAAACTTACTGGGCTGAGCGCCATCTGCGCTCGCCAAAAGTTCGGTTAAGCTGTCACGGCCTCAGAGGCCAACAGCGAGTTTAGTCCATTCGAAAAAAAAAAAAAATGTTCGCTGGAGGAGCACAGAATCTTGAGGCTTATGGCCTTACAGCATGACAAAATACACGTGGTAATTATAGAGGGTATGATTGTTACCGTTAAAATAATAAAATGGGCGCCATCTGACGAGAAGTGCGTCAGAAAATATAATAGGGTTCCTAGGGGTTCAACCCGGGTAAAAATATGGATTAAATACACCTATTATGATGTTCCGTCGACCGTTCCTGGCGCCAGTCCGGAGAGATGATGTGGTGCAGAGCTAGCGACGGTAGGCTCGTAGAAAAGTCGAGGCTCCCGGAGTGTGGCTTAGCTGGTCGTGCGGAGGAACCGTCAAGCCTCTTACGGCTTGGATAACACGTAGGTGATGATGAGAGGAGTCAGGTTAAACCCAAAGAAAGGGTATAAATGTATATAAAAGGATAAAAAAACAAAAACCGACTTCCTGTTTGGGAACAGAAAAAATACGAATTAATTTAAAGAGAACGGAATTAGACGGGGATTACACATGATAATTGAATAGGCGAGGCACTATTACTTACCAGATTTAGAAGCGTGTTGCACAGAATTTAAAAGAAAAGAGTAGATAAAACACACTGTCGCAGCAAACTGAGAGGTTAACTTTTGTGTGTAGTAGAAAGAAGTTTCTGCTGTGGTCTTCTGGTGAGGAAAAGGCTGAGGATGAACGGGCGTTGGCTTTTATAGTAAGCGCAGCCAACCCGCGATCTTAGTAACCGTTGAATTCAATTAACACGTACTTTGATTGCATGACGCAACAAATAAATTAGTGCTATCATCGACAAGAAACGACATCCATTCGTCAGTCAAAATAATTTTTTTTGTTTATGGCCACATTCTGTACAGTGTTTTACAACGCCATCTACCGCACCCATGGCGAACTACAATAAGAGTACTAGAAAAGATGTCTTGATGTGTGAGATCGTGATGTGATAATGCGCCGCCATGTCGCTAGATGTCGTGTTCTGTGGTATTTGTTTGTATGGTATGTAAAAATGTTAATTAATTTAAAGAATGTAGCGTGTATTGAAATTTACACGTTACAAAGTGCTTTATTGAATAAATAAATAATATCTATTCAATTATGGACTTTAAATTAGTTTTATTAAATATACTTAGTCTCGGACTATATGGCGTCCGCGCTTGCTAGGGACCGTTTTTTAACGGCTGCTGAACAATCCGTCGCACAACCAAACATTTGAATTTTTCCTGCATCGACTACACACGATCCGAGGCCATCCGACTCCGATTTTTACCTGGAAGTAACCGGGACATGGTCTGGATTCGCAGCATCGGGGAGACCCGGATGCCAAAATCATTAGTGTATTTTTATAGGTAGGTACTTTTATGTTTTCTTTCCTTACATCATGTTAGGTATGATAGTTATTGCTGGTAAAAAAACGGCGTATTTTGCTTAAGTAACAAGTAAATTAAGTACTATTTTTCACACTATTTAAAATGTATAATTGGTAACCTTGATTTATAACAATCTATCAACTGATTATTCGGAAGCTAGAACGTGCATTGTCTGAAAGTTTACGGAAGCCAAACAGAGACGTCGATGAATCAGAGACGTCGGCCAATCACAACTCACCTCGTTTTTTTACGGTGACGTGTCGGATGATGCGTCCAAAATGACGGTCATTCTGAGTAGAGCGCTAGACGAAGCAACACGTGTACAATATTTTAAGTGAAGTTGTAATAAATAGTGCAATTGTTGTAAAGTAACACTGGGTTTAATTCTCACTGTCCTAGGCCCTTATCATCACTAATTCCATTGATTGTAAAAATTTACAAGTGTTACTTTGTTATTGTTACTACATATTTTTTTAGTGCATGCGGTGTTTACCTATGCAATTAGCAATTAGTACTTACTTACATTAATCTTTAGTTAAGCATGATATTGTTACAATCGTTAGTAGACCAGAAATAAAAATAGCCTCATACGGAACTACCACAACACAACCACGGCGGTGATAAAGCTGTTGCAGTTTCAACCATCTTTTTCAACCTTACGACTCTTCATATAGTGTGCATCAAACATTGCCTATGACAAATTTTGGATTGGAATATAAAGTATATTCCAAGCCAAAATAGCGCGCCCTTCTATCATGTCTACTTGAAGCTTACTTACAGTTAACAAGGTTTAAAATAAGCCTTGTGACAGCTATGAATAAAGATTAATATTTTTATGTATATAGAGTCATCCGAACACTTGCGAAAAATTCCAAGATTTTAAAAACATCTTAAAAATTTTCTAGCCTAAACGAGACTTGAACCTGCAACCTTCCTCTTGATACGAGGATGCACTACCATTTATGCTACCGGGATCTGTCACGTCAGGGTCGAAATTAGTGAGATGATTCAGATTAGGACTAAAGCGCCGTTAGCTCCATCTACAGGAAAACTTATACAGTTTTTGACCTGCTCTATGCCAAACGTTGCAGTTTAGTACATTGACAAGATATCTCGCGTTGCTTACTTCAAATAGTATTTTTATTTTCAGTGTTATCCGAATCTGTACACTTGCGGAAAATTCCAAGATTTTACCATCTCAAAAATGTTCAAGCCTAGATGGGACTTGAACCCGCAACCTTCCTCTTGATACGAGGATGTACTACCATTTGTGCTCTCGGGATCTGTCACGTTAGGGTTGAAATTAGTTTAGGCTAGAATATTTTTGAGATTATTATTATTTTTTTTTTATTGAGATGGTTTTAAAATCTATGAATAAACATTGTTTTGTTTTTACGTATTAAAGCTGTGGTACAATTTGAGGTTGGAAGATCTCGCGCTTGTGAATATTGTTTTACGTGGAAGTGTCACAACGCGTTTCCATATTTACTTGTGTGGTAACTTTGTTGCTTCAAACTTGTACGAGTAAGTCAAGCCAAATAGAAGCAGTAAAAAAGCCATTGATACAGCTCTAAGCAAATAAGAAACAAAAGCTCTTTTATAATTTTTATTCAATAAAACGCGATTAACAATGGCTTTCGCGGAATATTCCGAACTTCCTTTTAGAATTTAAAATGCAATGTTTCTTTGTTGCTTGCAAATGAATAAGGAAAACCTCTCAAAAGGGAGTACAAATAAGCTACTTATTCAGTTTCCTTTAAAATGTACATACTTTGTTGTCCGCTCAAAGCCTCTTGAAGTTGAGCAACGAGATGTCGAAGATCGAAAGGACTTATTCCGTTCTCGCTATTTTCACTGCACCTGTACAGTCGAAAAGATATCACACTACTATTATAAATGCGAAAGTTTGGATGTTTGTTACTCAATCACGTCGTAACGGCTGAACCGATTTTAATGAAATTTGGTATATACGTAGATTATGACCTGGATTAACGCATAAGCTACTTTTTTGTTGACAAATATCGCGTGCGAAACTGCTGGCGGACGCGGGTTTAATATAGTTTTTGTACAGATCGACAAATTACGAGTGAATTGCAAAAGCCTAAGGTAGAAATAAATAATCTAAGCGCCGTCTGGTGGTAAGCCCGAAGGCTCTCAATACTCGATAGTAGACTTTCACTAATTTCTAGTCTATTTATAATTACCGTAGAAATACTTTTTTATTACGAGGGAAATAACACAAAACTTTAAATTAAAACTGCACCGTCGGTTTTCCGTTAGCATAACGAAACTTTACAAATTAATTATGAGTTATATGTTTTCTTTTGTTTTTTTTTTTAACTAAATGGAAGAATTATAAATACCGGCTATACTCTCAGGGATTGTTTGTATCAGAGACTAAGTACTAGAACAAATATTTTCAGAGCGTGCGAACATTTATTCTGCAGTGGGAGTCAAATCTATATAAAGTCCTATGGGGTCTGGATACGGGGTGCCTCCTCCGTCGTCCGAGACACGTTCTCGGAGACCCGGATGACGAAATCACCTCCGCTAACGCGGGAGCGATATCTGAGTCATCTACATCAGACAGAGCAAACACTTCACAGAAACACCGACCTCGCCGGCGAGGTCGACGAGTCCCTTCAGTCGCCGCCTATACGAGGTACAGACATGTACCCGGGCGTTTCTCTCCTATCCCCACCCCGGCAACTGCCCAACCCGAGGCTCGTACCTAAGTGGTGCCCTTGCGCTGGTTGCCTCTTCAAATAACTTACTGGGCTGAGTGCCATCTGCGCTCGCCAAAGTTCGGTTAAGCTGTCATGGCCTCATAGGCCAACAGCGAGTTTAGTCCATTCGAAAAAAAATTAAAAAAAAGATACGGGGTGCCCTATAAGAATTGAATTGTATGAATGAATGAAACAACAAAAAGCACACACAAAAATAAAAATTCACAAAGCAACACGTACGATGGGCGGTCTTATCGCTTCGAAGCGATTTCTTCCAGAACTTTAGATGGAGAGGATTAAACTAAATTTTAGGAGAGCCTGATCATCACACCATTATTATAAAAGCGAAAGTATGGATGTTTGTTTGTTTGTTTGTTACTCGTAACGTCGTAACGGCTGAACTGATTTCTATGAAATTGTTAGGTATGTCGATAGATTATGACCTGGACTGACACATAGGTTACTTTTTAATGACAAAACACGTGTGCAAAGACGCGTGTGGAAGCTTGTTTACAATAAAACCTCTATCATAGGTATCAGCAAATACTGGTACTATGATAGAGATATCCCCTAGATCTATCTTCATAGCTTTTTTTATACTTCATGGAGATTGAACAAGCAAATGGCCCACTGTATGTTAAGTGGTTGCTATTGCCTAGAACAAAACATTACCTCGTAGGTCACGCGCCTTAGGAGCGTGCCATACGATCTTACGATTCATTACCCTGCGTTCATCAACTTGATGCAAACAGGTATAAAGCCTCATGTGCCTTTAATTTCACCTGCGCTCCTTTTTACAATTGAAACATAGCTACTTGGCAGAACAGGTATGGTGGTAGTACTTCTGGCGAGCTTTAACACAAAGAACACTGCTACTACTGAAGTCTTTTTAGGTTCTGGACCAAAATGGTAAAACGGAACCCTTATGGTGCGACTTTGTCCGTCCGTCCGTCCGTCCGTCTGTCACAGCTGATTATCTAAGTGACTACTGAACCCATCGGCTTGAAATTAAGAATAGTTATAAAGAATACCGACCTTCCTCTATAGTAAATAAAATAATTTTAATTTATTTTCATTTTGATGGCCAAAAGAGCCAGTATAGGGGGGTCAAAAATTCAAAATAGGGTTACTAGGTCTAGTGGGGTATCATATCAAGAGATTGATTTACGCATTCCAAAAGAGTTTTTTATTTTTTACTTGTTTTTGTACAGGTTTGGAGTTAGGATGAAAAACTACGAAAAAAATCGAATACCGGGCTAGTCTCATCTGCAACTTGCATTATGTTGTCAAACCATTTCGCTACTTAACAACTTACGCTTCTCACTTGATCACGCTACAATCACACTAATATTATAAATGCGAAAGTTTCGATGTTTGATTGTTACTCAATCACGTCATAATGGCTGAACCGATTTCGATGAAATTTGATATATACGCAGATTATAACCTGAATTACTATATAGGCTACCTTATTTCATAAATCAGTTCCCATGGGATAAAAATGGGATGTCAAGTCAAGTTGCAACAGTGAGTTTAGCTTTATTTCTAGGTTACCTACACATTTAGTAGTGTAATGCGTACGAAGTCGCGAGCAATAGCTAGTTAAATATATTTTAAGGTTGATGTTCCCGAGTGTACAAAATCCAAGATGTCCGGCCAAGGAGCGGAGTGGATGTGCCAATCTCTAACACGTACACACTTTCAGCTTAACAATAGCTGACACGCGAAATACTTTATCCATTTAGAAACGAATTTATATTTGCACCGATTTAGCTTTATTTGCACCGATTTAATGTAAACAATCTACGCTATACTTGCAATTTGTAGAATAAGCTACCATCGGAGGTTTTCCCGTTAGTCAGGTTATTACAGGGTAGGGAACGCATTGACAATACCGTGTGATGCCGGCGTCTATAGGCGATGGTGACCGCTTACCATCAGTTGGGCCGTAAGCCTGTTTCCCCACAAATAACATGAAAAAAGTGCCACTCCGGGAGTGCCGACAGAAGTGAAAACTTGAACAATTACGAGATACTTATATACAGAGGTGTCAGTAACGGTAATGGTAACAGTGTCGCGAGTTCAATGGATTTTTTCCATCTCAAAAAATGCCCAACGCGCCTAAAGAAGTTTTCACTTCCAAAATAAGCTTCCGCTCGCGGCTTTGTTGATGAAAACATTATTTTCCTTGTGTACGGTCAGTTAAAAAGTAACTTATGTCCCAATCTCAGTTATAAGCTATCTATATATAATAAATTTCATCAAAAACAGTCCAGCAGTTTAGTCGTGAAAAGGTAACAAACTGACAGATAGAGAGATAGACAGACAGAGTTACATTCGAATTTTTAAATTAGTATGGAGTATGGATGGATTATGGATACGTAGGTGTATACCATAATGTTACAGGTAGTCGTACACCGCCTTCTTTTGCTTTTCGGTTATCCTGTCCATCCAAAAAGTTGTCTAGAAAAGATCGCTTTTAGTGATAAGACCGCCGAGTACTATTACTACTACCGTACTATTATTATTATTATAATGAAAATAGCTGCGTACCAAGTTAGTATTTATTTTAAACAAGTAATTTTACACAAACCATTAATCTCCGCCAGAGACAAGAAGTTCTCGATCATTAATATCAAACAGGCATTATCTCAGGTTGGATTGAAGGTAGGTATAGTTTCCGGCTAGTAATATGGCACACATATTTCGTGTAAAAATTATCACCTTCATATGCAATTTGTACATCATGTTTACTTATGTTACCTATTTTGGTTGACAGTCATCTGTCAAAGTGAAAAACACCTAGTGATGTAAACCCAAGATATCACCTGCATAAACTTTACTGGTTTTTACTGGTGGTCTGCACCCACTGTTGGGTATAGGCCTACTCTTTATTACGCCATTCTTCCCGGTCCCTTGCGAGTCTCATCCACTTACACCTAGCTACGTGTTAGCTTTATTTATATTATAATGATTTTTACATATAAATTCTTTGGAAATTCATATAAATAAATAAATGAATGTAAAATGAATATATTTTGTACTCCTATTTTTCTAATTAGAATTTAGATCTATTTTTGGGTGGTCGTATTGACTTGTTATTTCCTGTAGTTGATATCTATCAAAATGAGATGGCGCATCGTGCGTTTCCGTGTTAGCTTTATTTAAATTATAATTGCATTTAAATTTATTGAAAATTAAATAGACATTATTTATTAAATGTAAAATGAATATATTTCGTATTCATATTTTTGTAATTAGAATTTGAATCTATTTTTGTGTTGTCGTTCTGACTTATTGTTTCCGGTATTTTTTGGTAGTTGTCAAAACTGGAATGGCGGTTCGTACGTTTTCGTGGAAAGATAGATGGACGAACGACTTTCAAAAAACTCGTGGCATTTGACTTCGATCCTCAGCTGCGAAAGGTTGTCCATGGAACCGTAGGTTCCGCCTTATCCTGGTCTAAGATTCCTACATTAATTCTCGCCTAGACGGAATTTACTGATTTTGCTGTATCGTGTAATGAAGAAGAAATAAATCAACTTATGGTGGAAATATTGGTGTTTTTACTTAATACGCTTTCAATGTCATTCGACCATCTGGCAGGTGGTCTGCCTCTTGGTCTACGAGCATCCCTTGATGCAGACGAGGAGTTGGCTCTTGTGGACACCACCGTATTCTTAGGTATAACCCTAGATAATAAGCTTCAATGGGGCCCTCACATTGATGGGTTGTCGAAGAGACTTAGATAGTTCTGCGGCATACGCAGTCAAAAAGATCCGTCTTTTTACAGACGTAGACACAGCTAGACTAGTTTACTTCAGCTACTTCCACAGCATTATGTCATACGGTATACTGCTCTGGGGGAGTGCTGCAGGTATAAACACCGTTTTTGTGCTGCAGAAGAGGGCTGTTCGTGCAATTTATAATATGGGCCCCAGAGAATCATTACGCAATAAGTTTAAAGAAATAATTATTATGACATCCCCTTGTCAATACATCTATGAAAATCTAATGTATGTTCACGAAAATATTAATTTGTTTAAGAAAAATAGCGATAATCATAATTTTAATACTAGAAATAAAGATAATCTCGCTGTTGCCACTTGTAGACTCCATAAAGTTAGTAAATCGTTTAAAGGGCAAGGTGTACGCTTTTATAACAAACTCCCAAGGGATGTACAAAAATTGACAATTAACAAATTTAAAAATGTAATTAAACAAAATCTTTATAAAAGAGCCTACTATAGAATATCGGATTATTTAGATGATAGAGAAGCTTGGGATTGAAATTGCTCCAACTCGTTCAAAATGTTACAATTTAGACGTAATTTATTTTCTGTATTATGTATTGTAAAAGGATCATTAAAAAAAACAACCAGCCTTGTTTCTTGCCTTTCTTTCCTGGCTTGGTCGCGAAGGAACAGGCAATAAATTGACGTTTCAAAGTGATCCTTGTGATTTTAATGAATAAAAATATTTGACTTTGACCTTGGCCACCACTCTGTAATCGCCTTCGTCCAACGCCCGTAACCCTCCTAGTCAAGTGTCCAGCCCATCTCCACTTCAGCTCTGCGATCCTCATACCCACGTCCACTACCTTTTTGTGACGTTGGAATTCGACATTGGGTAGTTGGTCCAAGAGTATACCGAGCATGGCACGCTCCATTGCCCGTTGAGCTACTCCAATCTTATCCATGTATTCTTTTGTGAGCGGTCATGACGTGGAACCGTAAGTAAGAATGGGCAGGACACGTTTTTTTAACACCTTGGTATTGAGACATAGAGGGATTTTAGACTTTAGGACGTCTTCTAACTTACTAAAAGCGGCCTATCCTAGCTGGACTCGTCTCAAGATGTCTTGTTTCTGGGAAACTGAGCCAAAGGATTAAAAGTGTTAAGATAAATGTAATTGTCCACTGCCTTTATTGGTCAGTTATCTACGATGGTAAAAAAAGGTATCGTTGCGCACCTACGTGCGCAACGATACCTATTTTTTAATTTTTAAAGTCGTTACCGTAATGTCAACTCAGAACTACTTCTGAGTTGACATTGCGGTAACGACTTTGTCACTTGGTACAAGTTTAATTTATATTTGATTTTTCACTTTTATACTTGAAGCTTTTATAAGATAGCACAATTATCAGTAGTGGTTCGCCCCGAACTGAGATCTCGCGAGTCTCTGATTAAAACAAAACCAATTTACTTGACCTACAGTTTCATTCAAATTACAGGTAACGGGAGTTCATAAGTGGTTACTTTTTTTTGGGGTGCAAATTGCAGTTATTCTGGATTTCAGACTTTTGCCTATATTTGTGTCTAGCTATGTCTCACTACCTACCTATGTATCAAATTTCACGATGATCGGACCAACGCTTCGAAAGTTATCCTAGGACAAACAAACATACATACATACAACGCCGATTTGCCCAAGTTGATTTAGAGATCTCGCTCCGCTCATCAATAAAGGGTAGTCGTTACAATTAAATTGTGTTAGCCGTCTTCATATGAAATCAATTAGTAATAATCTCCTAAAAATATGTCTTCATCGGTTTTATAATACGCAATTTGACCAATTTGCTTCAAATTTAGTGAAATATTTTCTTGTTATCAAAGTGCCACAGCAACAGCTGGTAACTGTAGGTACTTTCTGAAAGTTTCCTCATTCAGGCATAAATTTATTCGTAACTTATGGACATTAACATGTTTTATGGATCGTGTCTACAACTTTCATTGGTGTTTGAGTTAAGATGATAAAATAAGATGACGTCATACTACCAACATTATAGCTCTCAACTCGTTTTTTGATAAAAAACTACAGATTCTAATAAAAGAAGAGTGTTTTTATTCAGCATACGTAAAGCATTAGTGATAACAGCACAAATAAAAAGCTATAGAAGAGATAAATATTAAAAACTACAAAGTAAAGCATAACGCGCCTCACGCACGATTAAATACCATACAATCCATACTTGCCATACAATCCAATGCACCATCACACACGGCGAAGATACTTACTCCTATCATATGGCACAGCGACTCGAAGTGTGTCTTGCCTGCGATAAAAGCATGGTGCCATGATCCCACCATGTCCATTCTATCATCGGACAACCAGACGCTCTGCGATGCGCCACCGCTATATGGTAGAAATACCTCCCATTCGCACAAAGCGGTACTCTTCCACCTTTATTATGCGCAAGGAGTGAAACGCCTTGCCTGAGTCTGTGTTTCCTGATAACTACAACCTAGGGATCTTCAAGTCACGAGTGAATAGGTTTCTTCTAGGCAAGCGTGTACCATCGTAGACTGCATCATCGCTTACCATCAGGCGAGATCGTGGTCAAACGCAAGTCAAAATATATATAAAAAAAAGCAGTCGCCATTTTGGTTTGTCCTATGCAGTTTTCTGCCAGTTCTCCGCTTGTAGGTAGGTTCGCTTCCACTACATCTTTCCAGCGGGGCAGCCGTAGTGAACGTGTCGATCCTCTCCCATTCTCTCTAAATGGACGAGCCAGCGAAGGCGCTTTCGTTTCGCCGATGATGTTGCGTTATTTTTACCAGCTCCTCTATCTCTAAATTCTTCCGGACTCAGGCTTCCGTCATCTCTGCGAGTTGATAATATATATTTTTATTTTCCATTGGATTGTATGGTGAGCGATATTTTATCTAAGGTGGTTCGATTCCCATACAAACATTATGTGCACATTCACTAGATAACTGAATAGTAGAAATTTCTAAACATATGCGTATCAAATTAGTTACGTCTTATTTTTGTCAGTAAATCAATAAAATTGCCTACATAAAAGACATATTATCTCGAAAATATCACTTGTTTAATGACATCATCACACTAATATTATAAATGCGAGTTTAGATGTTTGTTTGTTTATTTGTTTGTTTGCTACTCAGTCACGGCGTAACGGCTAAACCGATTTTGATGAAATTTTATACGTACGTAGATTATTTCCTGGTTTAACACATATACTACTTGTTATCCCATAAATCAGGGCGTATGGAAAAAAATGGGGTGTCAAGTCAAGAAAATGTGCACTGATTAGTATAGTATAGGAATCGAACCACCAAAATATTATTGCATCTTTACCGTATGTGACGCACTTAATGCTGGACATTTCACACAGCGCTTTCTAGTCCCAAACTTAGCAAAGCTAATACTATGGGAAGCAAATAAGTGATAGAATACTTTTTTTTTGTAATGGTATTCGCACACCATATCATCGCACCGCTCGCTCGCTATCGAGAGGGAATCCAACCACATCTGGTTTAAGATATTTATTTCTCAGAGAATTAAATTCACTTATAAAGGAACTTAAAAATATCAGTTTACAAATTTGTTGGACTAATCATACTAATAACAAAGTTGAAAGTGATGCAATAGTTTGTTCAAAATAAAAGTTAAGTGTGGGTAGTTTTGTAACATTTGGCTCATTCAATTGTTTACACTGAAACAACATTCAAGTGACACAGATATGCGCAACTGGAAGTGGCATGGACATCATTGTGATTTTGTATATTGGCAAAAGGTATGTTTATGTTAGGTAAGTGTGACTTTAATTACGTATTTCATATTTAAAAAAATAATGGAAGTTTTTTTTTATTATTATTATTTATTTTTTTGCCGTTCTGAAAATTGTCTTTTTTTTCTATACTTTAATATTACTACCTAAATATATACATTATATAGGATATATAATTATTATTAATTAGTATAATATTCAATATTTTATTGACATTATATATATGTTATTATTGTTTTTTAACGGTTCTTTACCTTGGAGACGATGTATAAAAAAATTTATAGCTGTGATCCCTTCACCAAAAAGTAAGTGCTAAAGTAAGTAAGTAGTAAACCGGCTGACCTGATCTATATCTCACATATTTAAGAACCAACCCAGTTAAGCTAGCTTTCTATTCTAGAAAACCGCATCCGAGTTTGTCGTATCGTTATGGGAAATAATAGGTTGGGGAAAAAGTCTTTTCGCATTATAGTATGTATGAACTTGAAATAAAATATCTTTGGCTATACTATTTGTATCTGGCTGGTTTTGGTATCATTCAAAGTTTACATTTTAAAAAAGATAATTCCAAATTCAAATTAGGAAAATGTGTGATTTTTATTTGTTTTTCGTACTGTAAAGATGAGTGAATCTAATGAAGAAATTCGATACATTTTAAAATTTTACTACACAAAAGATAAAAATGCAACGCAAGCCGCGAAAAAAATTTGCGATGTTTATGGACCTAGTGCAGTGTCTGTGAGAGTAGCACAAAGGGACATGCCCATATAATGCTGTCAACTGCACAAAAAATTGCGTTCATCCAAAAAATATGTTACATTTTTTCGTTAATCTACGTATCAATCGATTAAAACGAAAAGTATCCTACAATATTTTAAAATAATAATGAATATGAAAACGACCGGAAATGAAATGGTAGCAAATTGCCTCCAGTTGCAAACATTAGTGTTGAGCCAGAGTTGTTCTGAGACAATAATCGATTGTTGATAAAAGACCATAAATAAAACAATCGATTTATTTGACTGTATTTTCACTGACACGAAAAATCGGTCACCGATTTCAGAAGTACGAAACCAAAACGATATTTGTTTCCCAATGAGCGTTATGTAAATCGTTTTTTTTCTCTTTAATTAACCCGGGGGTGGTATTATGCTTGACTCGCGCTGGTAGCGAGCGCCCGAGCGAGATAATCTCAGCCAATCGCAGTGCGCGCTGAATTTGCGCTCAGCTGTTGACGCACCGCAATTGATCTAAATCCTCTCGCTCTCAGCTAACCTTGATCATAATCGGCCGGCCGTTGATCTCAGCGCCACCTTCTAGATGGCTTTAGGATTAACCAGTGGAGAGAAAAAAAGCGGAAAAAAATAACTCGGCTTATCTCTATTCTTATTCTCTAGCATTATCTCGATTTTAATTCGATCAACAGATGAGAGGTTAAAGCTTCGCATGATTTTTGCATAAGGCCATGCAGAGACGAGTTAATGACACAGACATGAGATATTTTTTAGTTAGGCACCTATCACTCGTTATTCCTCCCAAATCATCGAATTAAGAACTAACTCAAACGATAGTCGATGTCGATCGATATCGACTACCTATTCAATCCAAGTTTACAAAATCAACACAGAAATACATAATGAATTCTATTAAACATCTCCATAGGCAAATAAGTACATTTTTTTTTTCGCTTGGGTACAATTGGTACTTACATTTTTCGTACATTTTATTACCTTATTACTACCCCTGACACACTAGATATCTGATTTTCAGAAGTAAATAGGTAGGTATATTTTTGTATTTATCTGTGGCGCTCGTGTTGAATCGAAATAAACTCGATTTTACTTCGATTCAACATTTGCTCAACAGAATCAGATGATTATTATTTCTTTGCATTAAAATATTGAATTTTTATTTACTTGAATAATTGCCCTCGTCTGTTGATTGTATAGGAGCGCGATGTCAAAAATGGCACTTCTGTGCGCGCGCCTTGAGATTAAATATAATCGATTGCTCGATTTGACCGATTATTTTGCGCCGATATATCGATATTTCGGATAATAGTCGATGGCCGATATGCCAATCCCTATGACTGTGCGCGTACGTCATTCACAAACAAGTACCTACACAAGCCGTTTCCTGTTATCTGTGTCTGTGGCCGTTTCGTTTGTTTTCTCGCGTATTTTTGTTTGTTTGCTGACTTAAAGCTTTTAAAATGGACTCCGATACTTCTTCTAAAATTGATAGTAATTATCAATATCATAATTTATCTAGGAATCGTTATAATTACAATAATAAACTATTTAAGTTGTAGTTGAATACAGTGATGTAAAACTGGTTGTTTGTGAAAAATAAAAACTGATTTTTCTCATTATAGTAAACTTTTTTATAACTAACTCTTTAGCTCTTTTATTACTAACTAAGCCTAGAATTATTAGCAATTAGTTTCAAGTGTGTGCAGTGACAGCATTTTTTACAAGGGAGAGTGGGCATGCCCCTTTGGTTTAAGCGTTTTCAATGCGGAAATTATGATGTCAAAGATGCACGTCGCTCTGGTCGCCCTAATACGGATAAAATTGATGCTATTTTTGAAAAAGTGGAGCAAAATCGGCATATCAGTAGTTACGACGTAGCTGAAGAACTGGGAATTGACCACAAAACAGTTTTGGCGCATTTTAAAAAAACTGGGTACACAAAAAAGCTCGATATTTGGGTACCCCACGAGCTCACTGAAAGAAACCTAATGAACCGTGTACTCATTTGTGATTCTTTATTACGACATAATGAAACCGAACCATTTCTGAAGAAGCTGATAACTGGTGATGAAAAGTGGATCATGTACGACAAGAACGTGCGAAAAAGGTCGTGGTCAAAGGCCGGTCAGGCTTCACAGACAGTGGCGAAACCCGGGTTAACTCTCAACAAGGTGATGCTGTGTGTGCGGTGGGATTGGAAGGGCATTATTCATTATGAGCTGTTACCGCCAGGCAGGACCATCGATTCTGAACTCTACTGCGAACAACTGATTAGATTAAAGCAAAAAGTTGAGAGAAAGCGGCTGAAATTAATCAACAGAAGAGGTGTGGTTTTTCATCATGATAACGCTAGACCTCACAGATCTTTAGCCACTCAGCAAAAATTAAGAGAGTTTGGCTGGGAGGTGTTAATGTATCCGCCGTATAGTCCTGACCTTGCACCTTCAGATTTTCACCTGTTTCGGTCTCTTCAGAATTCTTTAGGCAGTGTCAGGTTAACATCACGAGAGGACTGCCAAAACCACTTGTCGCGGTATTTTGATCAGAAGCCCCAAAATTTATATAGCAATGGAATCATGTCCCTACCTACAAGATGGCAAAAAGTTATCGAACAAAATGGTACCTACATACTTTAGTTAAATATAAATAAACTATATTAAAAACTGTTTTGAATTTTCTTAAAAAATGCGAAGAAACTTTTTCCCCAACCTAATACGATGCCGCTCTGGAAGTGCCTTGTGCGAAAAGTGATTAATGAAGAAAATAATTTTCTCAATTAGTCACCCTTGGCACAAAAAGGTATCATCTATTTTTCATCCATTCCGGTTCACTTCAGTATTATAATCTATTTTATTTCTGTGTGTGTTAGTTTAAGATGTGGGGATATGATATAAGATATTATGTACTCACAAATAAAATATTTTTATAATATTTATTTTTTTTATTCGCAAGCGGACTAAAGTTCAAGACGTTAGCAAGCGTATATGGGGACTCAAATGGAGTTGGGCAGGACATGTGGCCAGGCACGGTGATGACAGGTGGAACAGGGTGCTGACTGAGTGGTGGCCCCGAGATGGAACCAAGAACGCAGGTCGTCCACCGGCAAGATGGGTCGACGACATTATAAAAATCGCAGGTCGTATGTGGGTTAGAACAGCGCAGGACAGAGGCGAATGGCGGCAATGAAGAGAGGCCTATGCCCAGCAGTGGGATGAGAAGGGCTGACGATGGTGATGATGATGATGATGATTTATTTTATTTTACAGGCAAACTTAACACCCCTCATTTTGCGTCAGGGGGTTTAATTCAAACGACTAAATGTAGCATCACACTAATGTTATAAATCCGAAAGTTTAGATGTTTATTTATTTATTTACTTGTTTGTTTATTTATTTATTTGTTTGTTACTCAATCACGTCGAAACGGCGTAACCAATTTCGATGAAATTTGGTATGTACATAGATAATAACCTGGATTAACACATAGGCTACTTTTTATCCCACAGATAAGGTCATCATCATCATCATCATCAGCCCACATTAGTCCACTGCTGGGCATAGGCCTCTCCCAATACGCGCCACTGAGCCCGGTCTTCGGCTCTTCTCATCCAATTTCTGTCCGTCACCTTTCTTATGTCATCGCTCCACCTAGCCGGGGGGCGCTCCACACTACGTTTTCTAAGTAAATCAATAAATCAGGTCCCATGGGATAAAAATGGGGTGCCAAGTCAAGTTGCAACAGCGAGTTTAGCTTTATTTCTAGGTTACCTACACATTTAGTAGTGTAACGCGTACGAAGTCGTGGGCAACAGCTAGTAACCCATAACACAAAACACAAATGACAAATCACAAAACGTAGAAGTTTAAAAATAAAGTCTAATATAAATCAAAACAGAAAATAAAAGTCAACTCATGAATCAAAATAATCCAGGCATAAATTCATCTCTACATATTTTCACAAATTATATTCTTGCGCTCACGAAGAGGCCATTCACCTTTCAAGTTATTAAAAGTTAGTTTGCTTATTGTAACTTAAACAGTATTAATTTGTTTGCTTTCAAACAAGTCTAGGTTTAAAATTATAAATACTTCGCTAATTGAACGTTATCGGGCATAAGTTCACGCGACTCCATGAGACCTTTTCTTGTAAACTTTTAGTTGATCGAGCGAAGCGAGATCTCTAAATCAAGTTGGGCAAATCGGCATTGTATGTATGAATGTTTGTTTATCCGAGTATAACTGTCGATGCTTTGATCCGATCATCGTGAAATTTGATATATAGGTAGGTGGGGATGACACAATTTTGGTGAGACTAAATGAGCTAAAAATGTTGGGGAGTTGTTGAGATATTGGGGTTCAAAAGGGGTAATAAAATGAATATGAGACTATTAAGTCAAGTGGAACGTTAAATGAAAGGTACTATTTAGTACATTTAGACTCCGTTTTTTTTAGTAAAGTCCTTATAGTTTTTGAGTTATTAGCCATAATAAAAACTGAACTTTGACATTTCACAGGGTATACCAGTGACCCCACAGTGCTGTAATTTGGTATGTATGTAGCTTAAGTGATACAAATATAGGCAAAAGTCTAAAATCCAGAATAAGTGTCATTTGTACCACAAAAAAGAATAACCAATTAACATAACTGCCGTTACCTGTAATTTGAATAAAACTGTAGGCCAAGTTATCAGGTTATGCATTTCGTGGTACTATGATTTTGATAGTCAAAGATTAAAAATAATATTTTTTTGTTTTGATCGTAGACTCGTGAGGTCTCAGTTCGGGGCGAACCACTAGTTTATTAAGTTTATGTAGGGATATGTATATATTTATAATATAGGTATAGTTATGGGGGCAATGGAGCGCGCCATGCTCGGTATCACATCACTATTGGACCACATACCCAATGTTGAAATCCGACGTCGCACAAAGGTTGTGGACGTGCGTGTGAGGATCGTAGAGCTTAAGTGGAGATAGGCTGGACACTTGACTAGGAGGGATGACGAAGGCGTTGGACGAAGGTGATTATATAGTGTCAGCCAAGGGATGCTCGTAGACCAAGAAGAAGACCATCCGCCCGATGGTCGAATGACTATGAAAGCGTCGCTGGGTGTAAATGGATGAGACTCGCAAGGGACCGGAAAGAATGGCGTATTAAAGAGGTGGCCTATACCCAACAGTGGGTGCAGACGGGTTGAAATGATGACGATGATGATAGGTATAGTTTGTTTGGGGCATATAGTTGTTGGGGCAGAAAGGTTCTAGAGTGGAGACCACCAACTGGAAAACGCAGCGTAGAACAGCCCCCACTAGATGGAAAGACGACCGGATACAGATTGTTGGGTGCCGTTGGGTGCAGGCCACACAAGATCCGTTGATCTGGAAGTATATGGGGGAGGTCTATGTTGAGCAGTGGATATCCAGTGGCTGATATGGTGATGATGATGAAGGTAAATTCTGGGCAAGGCGCAAAATTAATAAACAACTATTTATTTCGAAGGCATACTAAAATGTCATCAAATTTTTCATGAAAATTAATTTTAAATTAGATTTTATTTATATGATAAGTTTCATTTTCATACTGGCAGAAGGTACGCCTAACATTTTCTTTCGCGACAATAACTGAAATGCATCATAAACATTCAAGGTTTCAGTTTTTTGTAATTATTACGGAGTATAATTCAGATTTGCACGTGAAGTGTTCAGAGTAACGGCCGTTTTATGGAAATCGTGCAATGGGGATGGGTGACGTCACACCCAACCTTCGCACGAACCTCAAAATAAACAGTTGAGCTAAAATTATCATGCACTACCATTTTCCAGCGACTTCGCTCACAATAACCCTCATTTCATACTCTTAGAAAAATATTTCGGGAAATTCATTGAATAGATAATCAATTAATTTTTTTATAGTCAAAGTCAAAGTTAAGTCAAATATTTTTATTTATTAAAATAACAAGGATCACTTTGAAGTGTCAATTTTACTGCCTGTTCCTTCGCGACCAAGCCAGGAAAGAAAGGCAAGAAACAAGGCTGATTGTTTTTTTTAATGATCCTTTTACAATACATAATACAGAAAATAAATTACGCCTAAATTGTAACATTTTGAACGAGTTGGAGCAATTTCAATCCCAAGCTTCTCTACCATCTAAATAACCTGATTGTTATAGTAGGCTCTTTTATAAAGATTTTGTTTAATTACGTTTTTAAATTTGTTAATTGTCAATTTTTGTACATCCCTTGGGAGTTTGTTATAAAAGCGTACACCTTGCCCTTTAAACGATTTACTAACTTTATGGAGTCTACAAGACGTGGCAACAGCGAGTTTATCTTTATTTCTAGTATTAAAATTATGAATATCGCTATTATTCTTAAACAAATTAATATTTTTGTGAACATACATTAGAATTTCATAGACTTATTACAGTATTCCTAGTTTTGTCAGAAACAGAATAGTTACGATGCGCAGAATGATTATATATATTTATGAGTGTAGCTAGGCTAATATATTATGATTTTTTTTTTTGATATGCTACTTTTGACATGTACCTATGTAATGACGAGTAAATAAGTACACTTTTTGTTCAGATCAATCAAATAATCGCGTTTGAAATTATATCAATTCAACCAACTTTCGACTGAAACAACACTTAGGTGGAATTTCGGTCGCTAACTACTAAGATTTACATCAAAAACATAGAACTTCCATACAAACTTTCAACCTCTCATTTCATGTCTAGTATAACAATACTTTCAAGATGCTGTTGAGGCTGCCACTCTTTTGTTGTGCCTCAGAGATGTCTTCGCGGACCAGGACTGATGGATTCTATGCCACCATCCACAATAAGACTGCAAATCTGATCAGCAGAGTACGAGGCAGTTACAACAGCATCATGAAAACAGTTGCTGAGAGACCTCTCATATTTGGAAGCACTTTGTACAGAGAGTTATTTAAAATTACTGATCAAAACGGGTATTTATCGCGTATGTGCCTTTTTTATTTATTATCGCGACGTAATATGAACGTGGACATTTATAATTTTGAAGACCAAGTGAAGGTAGTTGCTGCAGCTGCCATCACTTCTCGACGGTAGCTCCAAGTACTCCAGTCTACGGCGTTGCAACACAGTCGAAACGTCGGGATAACAAATAAAAAAGGTACATACGCGATAAAAATCCATTTTAACCAGTAATTATGTACAGTGATCGCCAAAGTTTGACAAATACTAGAGAGTTATATAGTCTCCCTTAGTTGCAAAGTGCAACCACCTAGATATTTAGTAAACTAGATTAGTTTTGTTACTAATAATTTTATTATCTGTAAATTGGTATTTGTTGTCTGAAATATTTTTTAATTTGATTTGATTTGATTTCGTCCCCTAAGAGAAGGCTTTTGGAAAATTTCTGTGCATGTTATTTTCCGTACCCATTACACCCACATTTTATGATATCTATGATAGATGTCTAACAAAGAAACAAAATTACGCATTTATAATATTAGTAAGTATAGATAGATTGTGTAACCGAATGGTGACAGTTGAAATGGAAATGAATCGTTTGGAAAGCCTGCCTTCATACGTTCCCTACGGGGTGACAGTTTTAGGAGTGGCAGTTCTGAATATACCTTCCAATTTGAGTTTCATTGCGTAATTATTGGCTATCGTTGTGGAGTCAATATTGTTGCTGATATTTGGAGCGTGACAATTTGGCTTTTATAGGATGTAGCAAGCAGGGATGTTGCGGATGTAGATTTGTTGATTCGGATGCAAATTTTTGAAGGCTCGCATCTGCGGATGCGGACCTTCATATTTTTTCACAAAACTTTGTTTTTGTGCAGAAATAAAACAAAAATATAAACTATTAACTGCAGAAAACTCGCTTAACATACAATACTCACTATATACTCACAATTACATTCAAAAACTGCAATGTTTATACAATAAGCGCACGTAAACACGTTATTGTTGATTTACGAGATACAAATAATAAATAATAAGAAACGCGTCGGTTGCATGTCACCGAAATCTTCGGTCCTATTCGTTAGTCAGCACGCGCCTAAAGCACGCGCCACTCGCAAGCCTCACCCAATTTATTTCCCGTTGCAAACTACGATACATCTGCATCTGCATCGATTACTGCAGATGCAGATGTCCAATTCAATGCGGAGGCTCCGCATTTGCGGATGCGGATGTGAATATTCGCAACATCCCTGGTAGCAAGTATCGCAAGCATTGGTCGAACCTGGATGAGGCTGGAATCAGGCCGTGGTTCGCGGCAATTTTTTTTATGGGATGTAGCAAGTATCGCTGTGTAGTAAGTGTGCTGTTATCGTGTGTCAAATAAATCCTTTATTTACTACTTGCTTACTATAGCAAGTTAACTGTCGAACCTGGACAAGGCTGGGACAGGACTGTGGAACAGGGAAAGATAAACTTATACCACTTTCGACTTCCGTGGTGCAGTTGGCGAATAGCCGGCTGAAATGCAGGAGGAACAAATGTTTGCATGAACTATAGAACTTTGTTCTGGACTTAATTTGTATATATAATTATTACTTTTTTGTTTTGTATATCATATAGACATCGTCTGAAATAAATTATTCTACCTATATTTTATTCTAGTTGTTTATTTATTATCATAAGTAGGTATGTATTTACAAAAAAGTTATATAAGTATTCGATCAGTTATCTGATTCTTATATTATAAGCTTTGCTTAGTTTGGGGCGAGATAGCGCAGGGAAAAATGTTCAACTTCAGTTATAGCAGAATAAAAATCGAGACTATAAATTGAATTTGAGTTCTAGACGCTCACAATGGCCGTGCCAATAGAGCCTACGAAATGCAATGTCGCAGCCTTTTCACAGATGTTATTCGTTATATCCGCTCCAAGTGGCTGCAACCTTTTTGGAATATTTTCCATCTGGTTTTTGAACGTACAATATTGTATTATTCTACATGCTGCTAAAATATTTTTTATGAAATGAACATTTTTTAGTTTTTGTATATTGGTATAGAAAATAATCTGGCCAGTAAATCACAAATACCTACAAGTACAAATGTTTTTTATAACCGTTAATCACATTACAAGTAGGTAACTAGGTACCTACCTACTGGGGGAAAACGAAAAGTGTTTACATACGATAATTTGATCAGTTGTAGACAAATAAATATAATTTATTTGTAACAACCTTATTACAAATCAGCTGCATAATTACAAATAAAAATTTAATTTAATTTTATAAATTAGAAAGAGCCATGGAACGCAGCGTGTTAGGGGTAAAGAGAATCGACAGGATCCGCAATACCACACAGCGCGCGAAGACTGGCATTGCAGATGTTGGCGACAAGACTGCCAGGCTTAAGTCACGTCAGTCGTATGCCCACAGACAAATGGGCAACAGTCGTCACACAATGGGTGCCTGCAGATGGGCGTCGAATCCGGGGCAGGCCGAGGAAGCGTTGGCGTGACGACCTCGATGCATTCCAAGATGGCTGGTGGGACGTGGCGAGTGATCGTGAGATACGGAGGAACATGGGAGAGACCTTTGCCTGGAAAATTATAGGTTAAAAAAAATTACAACAATTCGGGTAAAATTAACAGGTTATAAAAAAACGTGTTCCAGCAACCACTTTTTAAGACGGGATTTAAAGGCACCGGTGGAAGGAGCATCACGTATGTAAACGGACTTTTCAGACTCAACAAGCTTGTGTGACGGTGTTACAAGTCGGCCCTTATATCTGTTACCCCGCCTGGCCCGAGATGGATTTACGCTGAAACGTATCGAGGTTCGTATGGGTATATACGGCTATTTGGTAAATGAGTTTGCAAGGTAGTGGAAGGATTTGGAGCTCCCTAAAGAAATCTCGGCACAAGACGTCATCTGGGATACCAACTATAGCGCGCATGGCTTGTTTTTACATAATGAACGCCCTCTGGTTGTCCGCAGCTTGTCCCCACAATTCCTCGCAGTAGGGAGCGCTACGGACCGTCGCAAAATAGCACGACCTCTCCACGGCGTGGGCGGTATTCGCACAGACTAGATAATTTTATCAGATGATCAAAATCTGATATCGATTTATTACCTCATATCCTATTTATTGAAAAGTACTAGGTATACCTAGATATTTGACACTCCATTTTTTTTAATTTGACGCTAGAGTTGATTGAACCTTGATTTTAGAATATTTGCCTGATACCTGAGGGCTTAGCCAAGTTACATTCGATTAGCAATGACGCTAGTCGATAAGTCCGAAAATGTATGGGATTTGACATATGCTATGGAAATATCACGTGATATATCGACAATAAACCTATGTAGAAATCGAATCGATTCGAAGCAAATGTTACTTAGCTACGGGCCCTGAACCCAAGACATTCCGCCCAGCTATCGACAGAGATCATGAAACCCACAAGGTGTGTCTTAGGCTCCTATCATCAAACCTATTTTGCTCCCAGCCAGTGCGGCCTAAGGGTGCAACCGCCTTCATTACGCGACAAACTGTAGGCAAAGTATTCCGGCCAGCGCTAAACAAAGGTAGCTATGAATAAATGATGCCGGGCTCACAATAGCTACGTCGACACTGGCAGATTTTACTTTCCAGCTCATTTGCCTAGATAGGAAGGAGGTTTCCTGGAAATGAGTTACTTGTCCATCTGTGAACGTTTATAGATAAACACATATATTTTCGTTTACCAAAAAAAATTACAGATGGTTGATTAAGGATAATTTATAACATTTAAAACGTTTAAGATTATTTAATTTTTAATTTAATAAGTGTTTAAGTAGTATGTTTTATAACTACATAACGCTTAAACTACGTTTTAAACTAAGCATAAGGAAAATAGCCTTAAGTTAGCAATATTGTAATTATTTTTGATTTTTGTGTCCTTATACTCGACGACCTCCGTGGCGCAGTGGGCGTATAGCCGGCTGAGACGCAGAAGGTAGCGGGATCAATTCCCGCCGCGGAACAAATGTTTGTATGATCTACAGATATTTGTTTCGGGTCTGGCTGATTTTCTATACATTTTAATTATGTATTTACAAAAAAAAGTATATAAGTATTATATCAGTTATCTGGTTCCCATAGTACATAGCTCTGCTTAGTTTGGCGCTGTGTGAAATGTCCAGCATTATTTATTTATTTATTATTATTAATTAATAAAACTGATTATTAGGTCTATTGATTCATAACTAAGATCTCTAAATGTACTTTTATTTAAGTTAGGTAAATAGGTATTCATAAAATGCAAATGCTAAGTGCCTCTGTATTTTAAATTATTCAGTAAGAATTTATGTTTAATCGAGCAGAACCAATGATAAGCTGTCTAGACTTCAGCTTAACGTGGTTACCACCACTTAGATAATGAAATAAGAAAAGCTACGGTGAAAAGTGAAAACGCAAGATAAATAGACCCCAGAGAATGTTCATTGATTAGTTTATTTTATTGTATAATATATTTTTATTGTAAACTAGCTGTATGCCTGCGATTTCGTCCGCAATTTTCTGGATCTCAACAACAGCGCCATCTACCGGGTCCAATTGCCATCCGAATGGAAACTAAACCATCCAGAGACCCATTCAAACACACACACACACAAATTAATCAAAATCAGACAAGCTCTTTTTGAGTTTTAGCGAGAGTAACGAACAGCAATTGATTTTTATATATTTACATAGATAATATAACATAATGTCAAGCGCCTTCAAACATTTACGATGAAAAAAAAGTTAGACAATTCACACATCGCTATCTAGCCCCAAACTAAGCAAAGCGTGTACTAGCTTTTCTTATCTATGTAACTTTAAAAAAACCATTCAAACACAAACTACTTTATATTATTCATGCTTTTTAAAACGAGCGAGGCAACCGCGATTCTACGCGGTAACAAATTGAGTCTGTTCGAGAGCAAAATGCATTTGATAAATTATTTTAAGAGTGGTAGGCTTAAACTCCAGGGAAATTAGATTGCTTATTACGAGGAGAAGATACACGTGCACAAGTAACACATTTAATTTATTTTGTCTAAGTTTATCGAAATATTTTAATGCCGATTCTAATTACGCTTCTAACGAAGCTGCGCAGTTTATACTCGCAAAAATTAAAAACATATTTTAGTCAAGTGTGAAACGGACCTTGTGTATTAATAATCTCCGTATTAATAAATAAATAAATATTTCTAGACATTTTACACAGCGCTATCTAGCCCCAAACTAAGCGGAGCTTGTATTATGGGAACCAGATAACTGAAATAATACTTATATACATTTTTTTTGTAAATACATACATACTTATAATATATAGAGAAACAACCAGACCCAGAACAAATATCTGTAGATCATGCAAACATTTGTTCCGCGGTGGGAATCGAACCCGCTACCTCCTGCGTCTCAGTCGGCTATTTCCCCACTGCACCACGGAGGTCGTCAAAATCGTCGTATTGTAAAATTAGTTCATAAAGTTGTATGTGTTATCCGGTGGCCGAAATCAGGAAAAGGTGACGAGTAAAAGAAGACGTTAGTTACTATGATATCCGATTGTTTTATTAACTGCCAAGAATCAATCACCACACACATCTAAAAGAAAAATGTCTGCTTACCTATAAATGTTGCTGATATTTGACATCCCTGTGACATTCATACAGACATTCAGACACGGCGACTATCAGCGGCACCTCGAAAGTAGGAAAAATCTGACAACTTCCCACTTCTTGAGTTCGGTAGAAATACCAAAATAGGTAAAAAGTACAATGTATTTAATTCGTTGGCTCGTCGACCAGATTTTCTGTACATACCTTCGAGAAGTTCGTTAACCCCAAATATGTTGGAAGTCGCCTAGAAGGTAACTTGCACAATTTGTCCTGTCGGCACTTCGATCAATTGTTGATCGAAGTGTCGGACACAGTTACTACGTCCGAGCGTGTTTTGTACGGCACCTATCATTTTAAATAAGATTATCTGACCCGCCCACGGCTTCGCACGGGGTGTTTTTCAATAAAGCGTTACCCTCATTTTGCGCAGTTGGCTAAAAAGTAGCCTATGTCCCACGATATAATCTATCTTCTGGCAAAATTTTACGATCCGTTCAGCCGTTCAGTCGTGTAAAGGTAACAAATAAACTAACAAACAAACAGAGTTATGTATGTATTATACATATAAACCTCCCTCTTGAATCACTCTATCTATTTAAAAAAATCGCATCAAAATCCGTAGCGTAGTTTTAAAGACCTAAGCATACATAGGGACAGACAGAAAGCGGGAAGCGACTCTGTTTTATACTATGTAGTGATACATATAAACCTCCCTCTTGAATCACTTTATCTATTTAAAAAAATCGCATCAAAATCCGTTGCGTAGTTTTAAAGACCTAAGCATACATAGGGACAGACAGACAGCGGGAAGCGACTCTGTTTTATACTATGTAGTGATACATATAAAACTCCCTCTTGAATCACTTTATCTATTTAAAAAAACCGCATCAAAATCCGTTGCGTAGTTTTAAAGACCTAAGCATACATAGGGACAGACAGACAGCGGGAAGCGACTCTGTTTTATACTATGTAGTGATACATATAAACCTCCCTCTTGAATCACTTTATCTATTTAAAAAAATCGCATCAAAATCCGTTGCGTAGTTTTAAAGACCTAAGCATACATAGGGACAGACAGACAGCGGGAAGCGACTCTGTTTTATACTATGTAGTGATACATATAAACCTCCCTCTTGAATCACTTTATCTATTTAAAAAAACCGCATCAAAATCCGTTGCGTAGTTTTAAAGACCTAAGCATACATAGGGACAGACAGACAGCGGGAAGCGACTCTGTTTTATACTACGAGTATGTAGTGATACGTCTAGCTGTTCGCAGATTGCAAAATCTACACATATTTAAGAAGAAACTAGCTAGGAAAGCGATAATGTACATGTGTATCACCCTGGGATGGATTGACTTACATAAAAATAAATAAATAAATATTGCTGGACATGTTACACAACCTGTCTAGCCCCTAACTAAGCAGAGCTTGTACTATGGGAACCAGATAACTGATAGAATACTTATATACTTTTTTTTTTGTAAATACATACTTATAATATATAGAAAAACGTCTAGACCCGTAACAAATATCTGTATATCATACAAAAATTTGTTCCGCGGAGGGAATCGAACCCGCTACCTCCTGCGTCTCAGCCGGCTATTCACCCATTGCGCCACGGAGGTAAGACATGAATGATAATTCTAAATCTTAATTACTATCTTTGACAGCGATTCGAGCTATACATGTGGGGCATTTTATAAATCAATAATTAAAGAAAAAACCTTAAGGTACCAAAGGAAGTTTTTTTTTATCAACTGTGCAAACTTGTACCTAATATTTAAGACCTTTGTTATACAACAGTTTAACGATAAAATATTTCTGATTCTGATCTTTAAAATGTAAGCTGTATTTTATTGAAAATTCTAAAAATCCTGAGATTCCATGAGATTTGCAAAATCCGACCGCAATCCTGAGAAGAGCCCAAAAATCCTGGAATCTCAGGACAAATCTTGAGATATGGTAGCCCTATGTGGATGGATTCCCTGCCGTGCGATGATAAAAGGAACCTTCAGGCACCATGTCAAACAACTCCTCAAAACACAACCCAGTATAAAAGCCTATCTTTCTGACTATCTTAGCGTGCTACAGATACGGAATACTAACAGCGGTTGGTTATAAAAAAATACAGACCAAATTTACGATACGCCAATTCAATCGTTTAGGAATGGGTTAAAACTTTTGCTATAACTCTTTTACAGGCACCTACGCGAAACGAGACCAGTGTCAATTTATTGCCGTTATATGCCGATGTTTGGTGAACGAAGGTTTTTGGGACAGTTTAGTTTGAAAACCCATTTAGTTAAAATTTTACCCGTTAGGTACATTATTATTATCTACGCATATATATTTTGTCTACGAGATGTACGAGAGCTGGCTGAGACGCAGGAGGTTGTGGATTCAATTCCCGCAGCGGAATTTATTAGTGAATTAATAAATAATAAATAAAAAAGGATTGTGTGGTTTTATGAAACCACGGTAAAAGTGAAACTTTGTTTCACATTATAGACATTTAACTAAAAATGTTCGTTGGCACAAATGAGTCTATACACTACACGGTCAGCTGATGCGAACTATAGGCGCCGCCATATTGGTCTCGGCTGCTCTGACGAGAGCCTTTCACTTTATCCCTACTCCGCGGCCGACCGTCACGCGACATGCAACACACAGACGAAAAAGTTTGAGACGATGTAATAAAAGTTTCACTTTAATAAAATATTATGCTTAGTTTGGGCCTAGATAACCGTGTGTGAAATGTCCAGCATTATTTATTTTTAATTTTGCTACTCTTAGTGATACTTTAGGTTTTATTTGATGATGGTTGACAAGTTTTGAGAGATGGATAGCCCATAGCAATGTTTATTAAATATTTAAAACCATAGCGAAATTGAAAATCAACCTCCTTATTAATTGCGGTGACTTTGCTCGTTTGGTTTGTACGGTAGCGGTGGGTCCGCAAAAATGATTTTGTGTCAATGAGGCTCTCAATTCATCGGAATCGTTTTTACTCGAAGACGCCTGGACCGATTTTTATCATTCAGTCCACATACATGAACTCCCGTTACCTGTAATTTGAATGAAACTGTAGGTCAAGTACGTTGGTTATTTATTTCGTGACGCTATTTTGTTTGATAGTCAAAGATTACAAATAATATTTTTTTGTTATTATCGGAGACTCACGAGATCTCAGTTCGGGGCGACCCACTAGTATTATTATTATTTTTATAGCACTGTGTTTATGTATCGTTTAGCCTACGCCTAGTTATAAGTTTTCATGCAATTTCTTTGTACATTGGTGACAAAATAAACGTTTTTTATCTATATATTTTTATCCGAATACAGTGAAGCAACGCAGGGTTACTTGCAAAACGAACGCAAAACTTCGTTTCATTATTTTATAACAAAAGCTGTGGTTTTCACGGAAGGCAAAGCGTTGCCGATGATAAATCTAAATTGACTGAGCGATATGGATTGCAAAAATAGAGTCAACGGTTTTTACAATTTAATCTGTGAGCCTCAAATATTTTCCACGGAATGTTCATACACGAAAATTGGTTTTTAAAATGCACATTTAAATGAGAATAGTTATAATATTTTTTAAATTCTACTGCGGGTGAACTTTTAGTTGAAAGAATAATCGATTTTTAGGGATCCGCACCAAAATGGTAAAAACTCTTAAGGCTCTTAAGGAATACAGAACCGGGACAGTTTCTGTTGCAGTAGTGAACGCTCTCTTCATTTTACATACGTTTGATATAATAGGCTGAGTTCGGCCGTCAACGACGGAGCATACTACGGCCGATGAGGGATTAGAATAGAATAGAAAATGCCTTATTGTATACCACACTTAAATTAACTTAACATATTTAAAATATTTAACTAGATACGCGATAGTACAATTGGCGGACTTAACGCTAAAATCGATCTCTTCCAGATAACCTTTGGATGAACTGGATTTTACGAGAACGTTAAAGGAAAATAGATTTATAAATAAAGAGAAAAATTTACTGTGAGAGGGATTTAGAGTATTCTAGACGTTATCGTCCCCACTTTGTTCGTCCGTCCGTCTAGTACAGCTGTATCACAGCAACTACTAAAAGCATATAAATTGTAAAAATAAAAATAAATAAAAATCATTTTGATTTCCAGAGGGACTAAAATGGTTGAGATCATAATTTCAACTAATAAGGTAACTATATCATGTAGGATATTATATAAAAGCGCTTTGTTTACTGATTCCAAATATTTTTTAATTTCTTTATAGTCTTAGATTTAAGATGAAAAATAAAAAAAAATATATCGTCTCGTGTTTACATGGCACTGATCTATATGATATATGATAAATATGAGTTTTTGCTCCATCTAAGACCACATAATCGGTTACCTTCAGATGAGATTGTGGTCAAACGAAAAAGTGGCTTTTCAAATTGACACTTTTGAGGCCACTTTCCAGATCACTACCAGGAGAAAGTGTCCCCAAGACACTGGCTGCATTGCACCGCTGAATTGCAATGCTTATTCAACTTTTCTTATGTATTTTATAGTCTTGTAAATCATATAAATAAAAAAAAAATACAATAAATTAAATTGAAATGTTTCTACGCGCACAACTTTCAAACGACTGCACCAAATTGCACCTAAATCTTTCTTTAATGTGTTCGTTATTGTCAGGAGGTTTGTATGAAAAAAAAATTAAAAAAATATGATTGCAAATATTTAAAATTCTCCGAAAAGTGAGTGTGCGAATGAGACAGAAGACTGCAACGTCTTCAGTATATTGACAAAGCTCTGACAGAGTGACGCTCAGTTTATCAGCCAGTGTATCTTCAAAAATATTGACAGTATGGATAGATAGATTGGTATTTTATCATTCAAGTTGTCATTTCAACAATCAACAAACAAATTACCGTATCTTTCGTAACAACAAAAGCCAAAAGGTGTTTCATGTGTTTTGGTGTGAGTTTAATGGTTTATCGTCGTATTTTATCATTGAAAAAATGCCACCAGTAAGCCGTCATAATATCGGTCGAAGCACACGTAACGCAAGTCGAGTTCACAATCTTCCAGCCAATGAGATTGAAGAACAGCGTAGGCAGCGTTTGGAGACAATCAGAATACAAACTTCTCAAGCGAGATCTACCACAACTCCGAAATAACCAATACCATCGACTTCAAGCGAGAGGCAACAAAACAGATGATCACACGTAATAATAACCTATGTACATTTGGCGTTTAGATATGATACAATGTTGATTACGCCGGCGATAAATCGGTAGATTTTGGAAAAATGAGCAATATTTGTCAATACTGCAATGCCTTGCAATTTCGACTCGAACCGACTGGATTATGTTGTGTAAACGGAAAGGTCAAATTACCGCAGCTGATCCCACCACCTGAACAGCTGAACTCATTACTTTCAAGGCATGGACTTCTATCAAACCTACAGTTGCATTTAAATTACAGGTAACGAGAGTTCATGTTAATTTATTCCCTTTTTTGGGGTACAAATTGCAGTTATTCTAGATTTCAGACTTTTGCCTAAGTTTGTGATACATAAACTACACGCATACCAAATTGCAGCACTGTGGAGTCACTTGTGTATCCTGTGAATTTTGTCAAAGTTTAGTTTTTATTATGACGCAAAAACTACAAAAACTTTACTAAACGTAAAAACGGGGTCAAAATGTACTAATAAAGACCTTTCATTTGACGTCTCACTTGACCTAATAGTCTCATTTTTTTTTTTTACCTTTCTTGAACCCCAATATTTCAACAACCCCCCAAAATTTTTAGCTCATTGAAGCACACCAAAATTGTGCCATCATTATCATACACCTATATATCAAATTTCAGGATGATTGGATAAACGCTTTGAAAGTTATCCTCGGACAAACAAACAAACATACATACATACATACAACGCCAATTTGCCCAAGTTTATTTGGAGATCTCGCTTCGCTCGATCAATTATTTAAAATTACTTTTACTTTAGACAGTATTGCCGGCAAAAAATATGGCGGTACGAAGTTCGCCGGGTCGGCTGGTAAATATATAATATATTCTCTCTGATAATAAATGTATAATACTTTTAATGGTTATACTCTCTTTTGCACCACAGTAACTAACTAACAGAAAACTAATTCGGAAAACAGTGAATCAGTAACTTATGAATAAAGGGCAAAATGCCTTTAATAACAGAAGGTATATAAAATTATTTATAAGACTATAATACAAGAGAAACAGTTGAATCATCTAAAGACCATTGTAAACGATCTATAGATAGCTTCAGGCGGAAGTGCCTCCAAGACACTGGCAGTATTGCCTCGCTAAATGCTTATGCTTTGACCCAGATAAGCGCCCGCTCTCGGATCACACGTCGCTTCGACCAGACGCCTAGAAAGAATTTTGCAAACGCGATGGGCACCGGTACCCCATGGACCCAGGGTCTCGACCCCAAATGACTCAAATAGGTAAGCTCTGTCGAGACTTCCATATATGCGCCACTTGAGATCTTCGGCTGAATTGGCCGCCGCACTGGCCCTAACTGTACCAGACAGATGAGATGGCGCAAGTGTATGGATGGACGCACGTGACGTCCCACACCAAAGGGAGAAGGGTAGACACCCTTCTCCCAAGGTACAATCACTAAATTGTATTTAAAGTCACCTTGGGTAAGAGTTTTATATTTGTTCTTGTCATATCATTGCTTTTTAAACAAACAGACATCTAGCCTAATGGTGTTTACTTTTCAGACATTGTTTATCTAGATTTGTATGCCTTTCATCCCAAAAAAACAAACAACATGTATAGATGCGAGGATCAATCACAAGGTTTTCAGCCCTTTTAGTGGTAATCTAAGAAGACTCAATTTTCGCAGTAGATAAAAATGTGAAACAGATATGATTTCACTTCATCATCATATGAGCCAAACACCTTCCCCATAGATTTCCAAAATGGCCGATCTTGTGCGTTCTGCACCCAACAGCTCCCAGGAACCTTTATTGAGTTGCCATTCCAACTAGTAAACAGCCGTCCCACACTATGCTTTCCAGCGATCTCACTTAATTTATTTAAAACTAGCTTCCGCCAGCGGCTTCGCAGGCATGTTTTATCAATATTAAGTAGCCTGTTTTAATCCAGGCCATATTCTATCTATATACCTACCAAATTTCATCGAAATCGGTTCAGCCGTTACGACGTGATTGAGTAACAAATAAACATCCAAACTTTCGCATAAGAGTACTAGAGTTTCTTGTGAAAGGGCTCGCCCGGGGAAGTGCTACCACCATACCTATTTCCACCGACAAGCAGCATTGCTGTGTTTCGGTTTGAAGGGTATGATTACCGGTGAAATTACAGGCACATGAGGCTTTACACCTGTATGCCTCAAGTTGATGGACGCAGGGAAGTGCATCGTAGGACACATTTCTAAGGAGCGTGACCTACGAGGCAAACTTTGTTATAGGCGATGGTTACCACTTAACATCAGGTGGGCCATGGGCTTGTTCCATCTCCATAGTATAAAAAAAATTATATATTAGTGTGATTATGAAATGGTTGACTCTGAAATTATTGTTTATGTATTTGCCTCCATTGATAGGTGCACATAAGATACCATTTTCAAGTAAACCGAACCGACCCACCGAACTTCGTATCGCCTTGACACGCATATGACGCGGGCTGCCAATTTACATAGAATGGTCAATCGGCCATCATTAGCTACATCGATGTATGAGAAAATGAATATCCGTCATAATTTTTTTTTGCGTGAAGAAACATTAATTAAAATCTGTTTCGGAGTACAACCACAAAAACAGTGATACAAGATTTTAGTATATTAGAAAATAAAGATTTTATTATTTTATGAATTGTATTACTAGAGCTTATCGATGTAAAGTTATTAGAAAGTAGATTTATTGAAGTACCTTGTGTTTGTCTAAGGTCTAAGTTATGGGTTAAGTTATATCTAAGTTTCTTGGAATTTAAATTAAACTAGTAGGTAGTAACTACTGTATAAATGTTTGTTCACAATATATAAACGTTAACTAATTGGAAGAGAATGCTATCTAGCATTAAGTTCGCCTATGTACAGATTATTTTTATTTTGTGCAATAAAGAATTTTCATTCTTCAAATCTCTGGCATGAAAATGGTTTTTTTTTTTGAAGCAACATACAACACCAATTTATGCATCGTTCTGGTTATCTATGGGGAGGCCTTTGTTGATATGCCATCATCGGTAGGATGATAAGGAAAATAAACCGAGTATTGACGACCTTCGAGGCGCAGTAGCCGGCTACGAAGCGGGATATTGCGGTTTCGATTCGCGGGAACAAATGTGTGCATGATCTACAGATATTTGTTCCTGGTTCATGTATTTTTCTATATAGGTATGTATTCACAACAAAAATAAGCATATAACTATTCTATCAGTTATCGGGTTCCAATAGTACAAGCTCTGCTTTGTGTGGGACTAGAAAGCGCTCTGTGAAATGTCCAGCATTATTTAATATTTATTTATTTATATGCCGGACGAGGATGCACCACTACTCCCTACATTTTACTTCGTAACCGAAGCCCTCGGGAGCGGAAACAGATGTGCACTGTGTACATAAAATCGACAGAGTAGTATAGCTGGGAGCTCATCCTTCTAATCTATACTGGCTTTTCCTTGTTTCCTTTTACATGGGTAACGAACTGGGAGGAGAAAGGGAGGTTCAATAAATAAGTTGAAATTGAAATATATTGACGTTGGATGACAAACATACTAGACAGGCTGTGGCAGCCAATATTCATATTCATATTGCTCGTTTATTCAATTGCTCCAACTGATTCAATATAAGGTTCAATGAAACAACCAGCCTTGTTTCTTGCCTTTCTTTTCTGGCTTGGTTGAGAAGGAAAAGGCAGTAAATTTTACGTTTCAAAGTGATTTTTGTGATTTTAATTACTAAAAGATTTTGACTTTGACTTTGACTTTGACGTGTTATAATTCGCCTTATCGACGACCGACGGCGATGGTTTATCTTATTACGAAGCTTCATCAAAATTGATGACGAATGATCTATGTGATACAATTGGTGGTCTTACCGCTAAGTAGCGATTTTTTTTATTTCATGAGCAAAGTGTTACTTGTAAATAACATAAACACTAAAACCTTAAGGTTTGTCTCCATTCTAATAGACACTCAAGCCGCTACACATTAATTAATTAATTTCTAGGTTTAAAAACTGGTTATTGTGAAATGATTCTAAGCTGTCTAAAATAGAAACATCCAGCCCAATTACCTATTTATTAAGGGATCCGTAGCCATATAGTTAAAAACTGAACGACTGAACCCTTTATATTCATTCTGTCCATCTGTCTGACAGTCTATACGGACTGTCGGACAGACGGCGCAGTCTTTTCAATCAGTTTTTATATAGCTATAAATACTAGCTGAACGCCCGCGACTTCGTACGCGCTACACTACTAAATGTGTAGGTGGGTAACCTAGAAATAAAGCTAAACTCGCTGTTGCAACTTGACTTGACACCCCATTTTTATCCAATGCGACCTGATTTATGGGATAAAAAGTAGCAGATGTGTTAATCCAAGTTATAATCTATGTACATATTAAATTTAACTTAAATCGGTTCAGTCGGTACGACGTCATTGAGTAACAAACGAACAGATAAATAAACAAACATCCTTACCATTTCAAATTTCAAACTCTACGTCCCTATGAGGCCGTGTCCTAAAAGTGCATAACCTCTTTAAGCTTAGAAACCTTCAAATGAGTTACTAATATAGTACGTAGACTATCGAGACATTGCTATTCTAAAGAGTATTTGCTTATATTTTTAAATGAGTTCAACCTTTTTTGAATAAAATCGGATTGAGTTTTCAAACATTTGTCCAAATAAATAGTAAAATCAAAAGCACTAAGGAGTATTGATATCAACCTCGAAGCAAATCACCACCGCCAAAATAACTTTCTACACCTTTTTAACGCCGATATGGGATACATTTCAATAAAATACGAAACACGTCTTTCATCAATTCTGTTAAAAAAGTTTTATGCAAAATTTGAAGTAGATAGGACCAAGGAATCAAATTGTCCCATACAAACTTTGCCCCCTTTTCCACCCCCTTACGGGTAGAATTTCGGAAAATCCTTTCTTATCGGTGTATTCTTTGTATGACGTAGGCAACGTCATACAAAGAATACACCCTCCAAGTTTCAGGTCTCTACGATCAGCGGTTTAGGCTGTTGATCCGTCAATCACTCTTTCAGGACAAAGCATTTTATATGTATAGATGAAACTAACTTAGATATACCCGACATGCACTTGGCCGGCCAAACATGAATGAAAACCAACATTGAATACCCAATTCCCGTCCAATATATTAAACAAGTGCCTATACTTAGTTATTTTCTCATTCAAGTTGGCGAACAAATTATTTAGTCACATAAGTCTTGTTATGGAAAATTTCTTATAAGTTTAATCATTTTATCGGGACGGAACCGGATGTTCCAAGATTTTACTGTATAATCCTGCTCGAGATTCTTACCGTGTCACCGTAAGGTGGATGCACACGTGCTAAAATAATCAAATAGTGATGTGACTGGGTACGTGTCATTTGTTTTTTTTTTAAATTAAGTAACGTGTTTTTAATTGTATGTATTTAGTTCTCTGTATTTAATTATCCACCGTATGTAGTTTCTGTGTGTTTGTTACTTGTGTCGAAATAAATGTCTAAATCTATCTATACTGGGGAGAGTTAGTATATGCGTGTCCAATGAATACGTACATCGGCGCTGGCAACCGTCGGTTCGAGGAGCCCCGAGGCAGAACCAACTTGCTGGACTCGCACCATGTACACGCTCAATATAGTTGCGGAGAACATAGAATAGATGTGTTCCATATTTCTCTGAATGAATACGCAATGGCCACTGTTTATTTTATAGTTCTAAATAATTTAATAAGCCCATATTGTAACACCATGGACACCTGAAGACGGAAGGCGACGTCGGGGTGTCGGCCGAGAATGCGTTGGCGGGACGATTTCGACACCGTCCAAAGATGATAGTGGGATATATCGACTGATAGGGATGCTTGGAAGGACTTGGGGGAGACCTTTGCCCAACAGTGGGACGAGATGGGCTAGAGAAAAAAAAATAACGTATAAATATTAATTTTTAAACGAAATTTGTGTAATTGGAGCAAATTAATATAGGTAATTAAGGAAATAAGTTAATTACACTATTGTACTAGGTAAATTTGTATTAGTTTAATATTGTAAAAATTGGGCAAGTGGAAAATTATAAATACGAAATACTAAACGTGTTTAGAAATTTATTTCTATTTCATTTTTGGACACCAATTTTGACGACATTTGGTATCAAAATGTTTCGAGTGTTCTAACACGCATACTAAACACTTGCTATTATTAATTCGTATTAGTTCGATCATTGTACGTACGTCGTCTAACCAATAAGTAACAGATGGCACAGATTACCTCGTAAGCCATTCATGTGTACCATTCCTTACACGTACCGTCTTCGGCTTAGCTGTGCAAGTCGTAAATTTAATTAAATGCTAGTCATTGCGGACGACTTGCTACCTCCTACTTTGTTTGTGCGGAATGTACCAGTTAGCGACGTACAGACAGTGCCACTAACTGGTAACCCCCTTTATTACTAGCGGTTCGCCCCGAACTGAGATGTCTAAGAGTAGTGAGTTTCTTGTGAAATGGCTCGCCCGGGGAAGTGCTACTACCATACCTATGTCTGCCGTCAAGTAGCATTTCTGTGCATCGGTTTGCAGGGTATGGTTCAAATATCAAATATATTAACCACTTAACATCAGGTGGTGGTCTATGTGCTCATTTCACCAAGTCGTAAAAATAAACATGTCAGCCAGAGTACGTCTGCAATGACTGCCTTCCCCATAGTTTTCTAAGTTCTCGCATATTAATTACTTATGAGTAAGTATCCGGAAAATAATATAGGTAAGTATGTAATGCAAAAATCCATAATCCTAAAGACTTTTTTCAGTTTTCATATTTCACAGGAACTTTATGTAACATTTAGGTACTTGACCCGGCGTAAAATGCGGGAGAAAAGTTTATGGCGATCGCGGAGAGTAATATAACATTACGGCATCGTCAAAATATCACTGAAACACATTCGTATTTTATTTTATTACCTGCGGAAAACATGGTTCTGAACTGTTCAGATGATTCTTTTTATCAAATTGTAAATGCATTGTAACTAAGTTCTTAGCTCTCGTAACTTGGGATTACAGTTGTAATCTGCAATCGTTCTGTGAGAAGACACGCTATAATGTCCGCGTTAAATAAATAATAAAAAAGTGGCACTCCGGGAGTGCCGACAGAAATGAAAACTTGAATAAAAGCAGACTACACTACATATTATACTTATTACAGAGGTGTCAGTAACAGTCAGTGTCAGTAGTCAGTGAAAGTTGTCGGTAACAGTGTCGCGAGTTCAATGGTTTTTTCCCATCTCAAAAAATGCTCAACGCGCCTAAAGAAGTTTTCACTTCAACAAATATTGCTAGACATTTCACACAGTTTAGCCCCAAACTAAGCAGAGTTTGTACTATGAACCAGATAACTGATAAATACATACATTTTGTTGTAAATACATACTTATAATATATAGAAAAACATCCAGACCCGGAACAAATATCTGAAGATCATGCAAACAATCGTTCCACGGCGGGAATCAAACCCGCTACCTCCTGCGTCTCAGCTGGTTATTCGCCCACTGCGCCACGGAGGTCGTCAAAACTTACATCAATTCAATGGCAATGACCTTCTGTAGCCTAAAAATTTCAACGGGCTTGGTCACAGCCCAATACCTACTGAAATGTTGTGAAAGAACACATGTCACGTGTCTTTGAATCCCAAAAAAAAACTTGACCCTGCCCCTGACCCGCTTGCAGCGTATTTATATTGCATATGATAAGATGAGGGTATGAGGAAACCGAAGAATTGTTGAAAGTGATAAAATAAATTACACAAAATATTATAAGTACACGTAAAATCTTGCTCAGCTTATTGAACAATTAACATTAAAGAACAATTAACATTAAAATATTGCTGATTAATAAACTTATATATAAATAAATAATATAGATAAATATAGATAGGTACTTCATCTACAATAGGATTGAATGTACTATAATGATTAATATTATTATAAAATAAAATAGCATAATATAATATACACAATTCAAACCTGAATGTAATTATTATATAACCTCAACGTGGCTAAACAACTGATTTATGTATGGAAGGTAAAGCAGTGCCTACAGCACAAGTCCTGTACTTAGTGTAGGTACTGCACGCCAATACTCACTGTACAAGCCAATAATTGAACTTTTATTAAGTTTAATAGAAATATGTTTTGTTATGTATATTGATTGATTTGAGAAATAAATGATTTTGATTTAATTTGATTTGATGAGATGAATATAAACGGTTTTCATTAATTATAACTTTTTTCAATAACCATCAATTTAGATGTTTCACATCTGCTGGGCGTCCCGTGAAGGCAACATTTTTAGCCTTCACGGCTAAGAGCTAATTAAGCGGCTAGATTTCTGACGAACAGTATTGGCATAGTAGCGAATGGACGTATGGATAGATGTAGAATTTGAAAAGGTTCAAATATATAAAATTTATTATAATAATTTATTGCATAATAAAAATGTTACAATACATATGTATACATACATATACTAAACCAATATAAAACATAACTTACATAATATGATTAACAAATAAAAATACGGAGATAACGTTAAATACTAATCTAATACCTAAACTAGGCATAGATATTACCTGCACTATAGGTATTTAGTTCATTCCATGTTACAATACAATAAATAAATACAACGTGTGAAATTACTAAGGTTACAATACAAATATGAAGGCACATACCTACTTTTTCAAACAAATTTTTCGCCAAACAATTCCTAAGTTCCAAGCGCTTGGTCTGTTTGCAAACACTTTCTTTTTATTAACTACCCACATTAGTATATCAATTTATTCCTTTCAAGGTGAAATTTGAACCATTTTGTACAAAATATTTATTTTATTTAACCTGAAAGTGCGTGTCATAAAAAATTTACGATGAAAGCTTATATAATTTCGTTTATTATCGCGATATTATGAAGAAGAACATGTCAAGTGCCTATTGAACTTTTTTATAGTTTTCTATGAGCAGGGGTCGGAATAGGTATTATTAAGTACCAAGTGACGTCAAATACACTTCTACGAAATCTTAATATGGATATGCTTTTTCTTCCCACCGTGATTTCCGGTATTGATAAAAATGTGTTCTAAAATTTGCTTATTCCTTTTTTTCATCTCTCTGATTTCTCTGAGTTGAATTAAATGTGTAAGAATTCAACTTTATTTAGTTACCAAGACTAAAATCCTATGAAAGATTTTGAGACCCAGTGTAAAAACACCCAATTCTTGACTACTGATCGATTTCAATATCAAAAAAGTTAGCGCTGGTCTAATTTTGTATTTGAAATTACTATGAACGTAAAATCAAATCCAATCAAATCAGTTTATTGCGTAATATGGGTAGTTACAAGGTGTTTAGTATTACATAGTATAAGTGCAGCCATTTTCAGCGATTTAAGAAAGAAAGAAGAAGAAAGAAACAACATTTATTTGTGACGGTACCAAACACACACACAGTACACAAGTAAGGTACACACAAGAGAACATATTCATGTACACAAGAACAGCAATACCTAACAAATGTGTATCTCACAATTACCTATTAGGTTGGGGAAAAGTTTCTTCGCATTTTTTAAGAAAATTCAAAACATTTTTTAATATAGCTTATTTACATTTAACTAAAGTATGTAGGTACCATTTTGTTCGATAACTTTTTGCCATCTTGTAGGTAGGGACATGATTCCATTGCTATAGAAATTTTGGGGCTTCTGATCAAAATACCGTGACAAGTGGTTTTGGCAGTCCTCTCGTGATGTTAACCTGACACTGCCTAAAGAATTCTGAAGAGACCGAAACAGATAGAAATCTGAAGTGCAAGGTCAGGACTATACGGCGGATGCATTAACACCTCCCAGCCAAACTCTCTTAATTTTTGCTGAGTGGCTAAAGATGAGTGAGGTCTAGCGTTATCATGATGTAAAACCACACCCCTCTTCTGTTGATTAATTCCGGCCGCTTTCTCTCAACTTCTTCCTTTTATCTCATCAGTTGTTCGCAGTAGAGTTCAGAATCGATGGTCCTGCCTGCTGGTAACAGCTCATAATGAATAATGCCCTTCCAATCCCACCACACACACAGCATCACCTTGTTGCGAGTTAAACCGGGTTTCGCCACAGTCTGTGAAGCCTGACCGGCCTTTGACCATGACCTTTTTCGCACGTTCTTGTCGTACGTGATCCACTTTTCATCACCAGTTATTAGCTTCTTCAAAAATGGTTCGGTTTCATTACGTCGTAATAAAGAATCACAAATGAGTACATGGTTCATTAGGTCTCTTTCAGTGAGCTCGTGGGGTACCCAAATATCGAGCTTTTTTGTGTACCCAGTTTTTTTCAAATGCGCCAAAACTGTTTTGTGGTCAATTTCCAGTTCTTCAGCTACGTCTTAACTACTGATATGCCGATCTTGCTCCACTTTTTCAAAAATGGCATCAATTTTATCCGTAATAAGGCAACCAGAGCGACGTGCATCTTTGACATCAAAATTTCCGGATTGAAAACGCTTAAACCAAATTTGTACTACACTCACAGACACTGCGCTAGGTCCATAAACATCGCAAATTTTTTTCGCGGCTTGCGTTGCATTTTACCTTTTTTGTAGAAAATTTTAAAATATATCGAGTTTCTTCATTAGATTCACTCATCTTTACAGTACGAAAAACAAATTAAAATCACACATTTTCCTAATTTGAATTTGGAATTATCTTCTTTAAAATTTAAACTTTTAATGATACCAAAACCAGCGAGATACAAATAGTATAGCCAAAGAGATTTTATTACAAGTTCATACATACTATAATGCGAAAAGACTTTTCCCCAACCTATTATGTCTAAACGACCGACGTCACAAAAAGGTGTCCAACTCAGCATTTGTTGTGCTTTTGACACAACGCTGATCTTCCGTTGGAACCATTTAAAAATGAACATATCACGGATGACTGCCCGCACGGTACTACAATTACAAAAAATATGAATATATAGATAAATATAAGAAATAATAAATAATATGTATACTAAGTTACTACAAACAAACAAAAATTTATATGATTTGGGGAGAACTAGGCGAGAATGTGCATTAATCAGTCCCACTGCTAAGCAAAGGCCAATCTGCTAAATAATCAGGCTAACAGAAGACAGAAAGGATATTACAAAGGAGTGGATAAAAATGGAAAAACTACAATATTGAAGTTTCGTTTCTGAAGAGTTCGTGAGACTTTTGGAAATTTATGCATGCAATGTCGAGGTTAATTAGTACGTTCCATTATAAAGATACTTAATAACAATGTCAAAATTATTGACTTAGTTATAATTATTATTTAAAAAGATCCTTGTCGTTCCTTAACTTGTATTCCTTACAACTATAATAAGCTTTTACTAAAAGCAATTTTTTTAGATTTGCCTTGAATACATTTAGACTTGAAGCCTCTAATACAGACTTTGGAAGTTTGTTATATATCCTGGCAGTTTCATAAATCCATACTTGTTACTACAAATGTCGTAAGCTCATAAATATAGAGACTGTGCATTGTCAGTATTTTCAGCGCAGCAAAAAATGGTCTACAGCTATCAGCTTTACGAATTTTACATATCGCTCTGATGCATTTTTTTTAGCAATAAATATATCAATCAAATAATATCTTTTATCGTAGAATTACCACAAAATACAATCCCGTACCTTAAAATGGATTCGGCATACCGAGCATGTACAATGCGTTGCATGTAAAAATCTGTTAATAAAGGTTTGTTAGCCAACTATTAGAGAAAGACCAAGAAAAGTGTGTTCTGTACTATTTGATTTTGTGTTCAACGTATGTAAAAAGAGTTTTAGAAGACATATCAACAATTCAAGAGATATCAACTTGAACCCGGTATGCCGGTAAACCTGTTATACTAAAAGTTAATTATATATTATATAGTTGTTATATTAAAAGGCATATCCATAATAAGATTTCATAGTGAATATAACGCCATTTGGTACTTATAAACTCTACCTATTCCGATCCCTGGTATACCACACTACATTTGGCAAGACGCGTTCTCCACTCAAGAATTCGTTTACTACCCCAACGGTTGCGTCTCAAGAAAACCAAATATGTTATTTGTTATTCTCATAGCGCCCTTAAATAAAGGGTCCAAAATTGTAGCCCTTTACTGAAGCGACCCAACTTGCTATTAAACCTTACTTAAACAGCCTTCCCTTCATCAAACTTTCTTACAACCCTATTAAATATTATACAGCCAAACTATCCTAGTTTGACCTATTGCTGGCTAGTATTTATACCATTTACTGAACCGAATATAATCGAACAAAGTTATTCAAATTCGGTCGTGATGTAGCCCTGATGTTGGAACTCCGCTTGATTTATGCCTGTTTTGAAACTTGGCTAGAAGTAGAACTGGACGATAACCTAATCAAGGCTTACGTACGTTTCATGTTATCTATGTCGTGGCCAGATCTAAGAATTGATCACTTCATGAAATTCATTTCACGACGATTCATGATTTGGTGGTATTTCACGAAATGGAAAATACCCACTGCCCACATCATGATATGGTCTGGCCAAATTAATGAATAATCAGCGTTTGCCGATATGAACAGCTTAACGCACGGCTACTTCATGATATGGTCAAACATTAGTGATCATAACGTAAAATAGTTACATTATCCACCGTTAGAGGCGCTGATATCGTTTTGTTTTTGTATTGCATTATGGCGGCGGACCATTATTTTGATAAAAAAAAACCGATAATAACACGCTAATTGAATACAAAAGTGCAGTGAAATGTCGTTACGACACAAAACTACGTGATTTTTATGAAAGTCACTCAAAAAACGAGCGCAATGTAAAAAAACCTTGGAGTTCGGAACGTATTTCACAAGTTAGAAAATAAGTATCTATATCAAATAATATTTGATCGAGCGAAACGAGATTTCCAAATCAACTTGGGCAAATCGGCGTTGTATATATGTATGTATGTATGTCTGTATGTTTGTTTGTCCGAGGATAACTTTCGTAGCGTTTATCCGATCATCATGAAATTTGGTATATAGGTAGGTAGTGATGGCGCAATTTTGGTGTGACCCAAAAAATATTTGGGGGTTGTTGAGATATTGGGGTTCAAGAGGGGTAAAAAAAAATTAAAATGAGACTATTAGGTCAAGTGAGACGTCAAATAAATGGTCTTCGTTATTACATTTCGACCCCGTTTTTATTTTTAGTAAAATTTTTGTAGTATTTGAGTTATTAGCCATGATAAAAACTAAACTTTGACAAAATTCACAGGGTACACCAGTGACCCCACAGTGCTGTAATTTGGTATGTGTGTAGCTTAAGTACCACAAATATAGGCAAAAGTCTGAAATCCAGAATCACTGCAATTTGTACCCCAAAAAAGTATCCAATTAACATGAACTCCCGTTACCTGTAATTTGAATGAAACCGTAGGTCAAGTTATTTGGTTATATATTTCGTGGCACTATTTTGATCGTCAAAGATTACGAATAATATTTTTTTGGTTTTATGATAGACTCTCGAGATCTCAGTTCGGGGCGAACTACTAGTATTTAAAGATTTTGATATAAATGTTTGCGAAACTAGGGCGAGTCCGCTAATATTCAATAGATAGATAATAGTCTATGTAGCACATCAAACGAAAATACAAAAGTAACGAAATACACACAAATAGAGGTTGTACAATGGCCAGTCTTTTCTCTAACAGCCATAGTGATGATTGAAAAGCATTTCGGACTTTCGATAGATAGAGTAACAGGAAATGAAAAGACTGCGGTGTGAGAGAGTGTTATGTTACAGACTTAAAGATGGCCTGTACACTCAGGCAAAAGGGTTGCTCACGATAGGGTCTGTAAAAAAATATATGGGAGGCTAGTACTACCGTCCACCACCTTATGATATTTTCCCAAAACTTTTAAAGCTACCAAAATGAAAACAGTTAATAATACACCTTCAATTATCTGTGAATTGTGACGCTTTAGGGTAAAGATAAGATAAATATAAAAATGTTTATTGACGATCTATACACAATTTTTTTGTTAATAGGTGACAGCGAGACCACTAACTAAGCTTGGAGCTTGTATCTTGGGCTTCTAGAGTCCAGTTAACAGAAGTTAGTGGTCGCACTTCTCCGAAACGTATTGGCCGATTTTAATGTATATATTGTATATTTGGTAGGTATGAAAATAGGTTGTAAACTATTTTTCACCTTCCTACCCCCATCCCCTATTTTTTAATCGCGATTTTAATATTTTTGTATGAACAATATCCATAATTTAACTGTCGTTCATTGACGTGAAGTCATTTACTTACATGAAGTGTCGCGTCCCTTTGACTAGAGTGTTTTATACGACCTCCGTGGCACAGTGGGCGAATAGCCGGCTGAGACGCAGGAGGTAGTGGATTCGATTCCCGCCGCGGAACAAATGTTTGCATGATCTACAGATATTTGTTCCGGGTCTGGTGGTTTTTCTATACCAAAAAAGTGTGGAAAAAAGAAAAAAAGGTGGGGGAAAAAGTTTCTTCACATTTTAAAAAAAAATTCAAAACATTTTTTAATATAGTTTATTTACATTTAACTAAAGTATGTAGGTACCATTTTGTTCGATAACTTTTTGCCATCTTGTAGGTAGGGACATGATCCCATTGCTATAGTAATTTTGGGACTTCTGATCAAAATAAATGGTGGTAATTTAATGTCAAAATTAATGAAACTAAAGAATTAAATGTTTATTTTTTATATTTTATCTCCCAAAGTTAATTTTATTTATAAAAAAGTATCGTTTGTTTTAGACTTAAAAAGAAACTCGTGCGTTTTACATTACAATAACGCACAAGTACGTAATGACATTCATTACGATATTGAAATTGGTGAAATAAGAGACCCTTTACGAGCAAATGTGTTATAAAATATCAAAAAATCTTATAATTTGCACTGCTTCCTTTATACAGAGCGCAGTAGGACCATAAGTTCACACAGACCGGCTCGGAGAGGAGAGCACAAACGTCGGGATAACAAATAAAAAAGGTAAATACGCGATAAATATCCGTTTTAATCAATAATTATGTACAGTATTACTTTTGAAACTATCATGGTTATTAACACTATTTGTACTAAAACGGGATATTTACCATGATTTGTGAGTTCTTGAGTGTCCCGATATTTCGACGCAGTTGCATGCGCCATGATCACGGGTAAACTGAAGTCTTTGCGAGTGGATAGTTATTGGCAGATATAACGATCTATCCACTCGCAAAGACTTCAGTTTCGGTTAATCTTTCGGTTACACTGTCACGGCCTCAGAGGCCAACAGCGAGATTAGTCCATTCGAAAAAAAAAAAGACTTCAGTTTACCTGTGATCATGGCGCATGCAACTGCGTCGAAATATCGGGACACTCAAGAACTCACAAATCATGGTAAATATCCCGTTTTTAGTACAAATAGAATTATGTACAGTGATCGCGAAAGTTTGAAAAATACGTGAGCACATTTTTATCGCGTTTAAAAAATAGTTTTGGATCATATAATTATGGTTGGTTTTTTTATTTAACTTCTTTTTTAAATGCAGCCGACCTAACGCGCTCAGTGTAAGGCAAATCAACCTTATTTTAATGACCCAAAACCGTTTCTAAACGCGAATAAAATGTACTGTTCTCTCCGAGCCAGTCTGTGTGAACGGACACTTACCAGGCAACATTTTATCTCGTACAAGAGAACGCGTAGGCAGACGCCAGTCTCCTATTAATGTTGACACACTGTATCAAAGAGAGTGCATGTGGGTTCGTTAGGTACACACTTATGAATAACATGAAAGTGCAAACGTCAATGTACGAGGTGCATTCAATAAGTACCTAGCCTCATCGCCAGAGGGCGCTGTAGTTTCAAAAGAGTTTTACCACCGTGTAGCACATTCTTTTTTAATTCTTTTTTCAAATTTTCATTCCAATCCCTTCATTTGTTTTAATTTGACAACTTATGGAAGCGAACGTATCGATCGGTTTTACAAAAATGGAAAAAGAGCAATATCGTTCGGTGATTCGATTCCTATTTTTGGAAGGGAAAACGAGCATCGAAATCAAAGAGCGCTTGGATGCTGTGTACGGTGACTCTTCTCCATCGATGGCCACCGTCAAGAATTGGTTCAACGAGTTTGCACGTGGCCGTACGTCGGTTTTTGATGAACCACGTCCAGGTGCACCGAAAACAGCTGCTACGGAGGAAAACATTAAAAAAATCCATGTTCTCGTATTGGCAGATCGCCGATTGAAAGTTCGGGAGCTAGCTGAGACTGTAGGCATTTCAGAAAGAACAGTGCATCATATTCTTCACGAGGAACTCGGCATGAGAAAGCTGTCGGCGTGATGGGTGCCGCGTTTACTCACACCGGAAAACAAGTGCAACCGTGAGACCACATCGGAGACGTGTTTGGCGCTGTTTAAGCGGAATCCAGCGGAGTTTTTGCGTCGTTTTGTGACCTTCGATGAAACTAGGATTCACTGGTACACACCAGAGACCAAGGAGCAATCAAAACAATGGATCCAGACCGGGGAACGTGCTCCAAAGAAGGCGAAAACTGTAAAATCGGCCGGAAAAGTTATGGCCACCGTTTTCTGGGATTCACAAGGTGTGATCTACATCGATTACCTCGAGAAGGGTAAAACAATTACAGGGCTTTTCTATGCCGATTTATTGGGCCGATTCGACGCCGATTTAAAGAAAAAACGACCCCATCTGGCGAAGAAAAAAGTGCTGTTTCACCACGACAACGCACCGGTTCACACGTCTGCCGTTGCCATGGCCAAATTGGTCGAATTACGCTACGAATTGCTGCCCCATCCACCGTATTCTCCAGATTTGGCCCCTTGTGACTTCTTTCTGTTTCCTAATCTGAAAAAATCTCTCGCCGGGAATAGATATGGATCAAATGAGGAGGTCATCGCCGCCACGGAGGCCTATTTTGCAGAGTTTGTCAAAAACTATTTTTCGGACGGGTTAAAAAAGTTGGAGCATCGCTGGGCTAAGTGTATCGAACTAAAAGGAGACTATGTTGAAAAATACATTGCCACTTTTCCAACATTTTTGTTTACTTTTTGTAGGCTAAGTATTTATTTAATGACCCTCGTAGCTTCCTTCAATGTTACTGGAGCGGTGTGGAACACATTACTGTCCCAATAAGACGACCTCCGTGGTGCAGTGGGCGAATAGCCGGCTGAGACGCAGGAGGTAGCGGGTTCGATTCCCGCCGCGGAACAAATGTTTGCATGTTCTACAGATATTTGTTTCGGGTATGGTTGTTTCTCTATATATTATAAGTATGTATTTACAAAAAAAAGTATATAAGTATTCTATCAGTTATCTGGTTCACTGGACATAGCACTGTGTGAAATGTCCAGAAATATTTATTATTATTTATTTATTTAATAAGGCGAACTATCCATCCTTCACCATCATCATGAACCTCGAGGCACAGTCCTCGGCAGCAAGCCCTGCAGATACTGAACCTCGGCAGCAAGCTGACACTTTTATTATATTGGTTCTTTCTTATACAACAGTATAAACAAGAAACTAAACATATATCCCTTGCCAATGTTCAAGTGCAAGAGAAAATGTCTCTAAATGTTGCAATCTTTGTCTTATGAAGACCCTGAAAAAGTTTTAGAGGTTTCATTATGATCCAATTCCCACACCCACACACACACACACACACACACACACATACTCACTCACACACACTCACTCACACACACCCCAGCCACACACACTCTCATGAATCCACTAGCATATGCACTCAAACATGCACACACGTACCCCCACATACGAGGTGCTACTTCGTAATTTTTATTCCTTCAGTTCAGTTCAGTTTTTGTTTTGTATTATGTGATAATCCTTAAGCTTGTATTGGAACCCTGACTTATCTTGTCGCGAAGGAGGGCGTTGGTATCTGCGACACAGTATTTATTATTTTACCATATGAGACTTTTCACCTGAATGCCGGGTGGCGGGTGAGAGTTGCAATGCAAGCGGTCTTGATTCGGTCAAACTGTGAAGCAATGTCAAAAGCTAATTGTTAAATTGCTTGAACTCATCATTTTATCATTTTTATCTCGAAAAATAAATAAATAAACAAAGTTAACACAAAATAAGACATAGACATCATCATCCACAGCCCGACTTCACCCACTGCTACTTCACCACGCCACGACCCTGCGCTAGTCTCACCCATTGACGGCCCGCGACTCAAACGATGTCGTCCACCCATCTCGCTGCCGGGCGTCCTAACCTTTTACAGTCATTCCTCGGCCACCATTCAGTCGCTACCCTGCTCCACCTGTCATCACCACGTCTTGCCAAGTGTCCCGCCCAAGATCATTTGAGCTCCATAATTCGATTCCCAACGTCACGAACGTTCGTTCTTCTACGGATCTCGACGTTTGGAACTCGATCTAAGAGTTTCGAGACAAACATAACAACGGAATATTACCTCCGTGGTGCAGTGGGCGAATAGCCGGCTGAGACGCAGGAGGTAGCGGGTTCGATTCCCGCCACGGAACAAATATTTGCATGATCTACAGATATTTGTTCCGGGTCTGTTTGTTTCTCTATTTATCATAAGTATGTATTTACAAAAAAAAAGTATTTATGTATTCTATCAGTTATCTGGTTCCCATAGTACAAGCTTTGCTTAGTTTGGGGCTAGATAGCGCTGTGTTAATTGTCTAGCAATATTTTATTTTATTTTTTTATTACAAAACATAAGACTTTTAACCTGTATGCCTGGTGTCGTCCGGGCCAAGGAGACTTAACCTATAGGTGATAGCGATTACTTTTGCCTACAACAATTTGCATAGATATAAACCACTTGCCTCAAGTTCCAGAAAAATACTTGAGAACATTTTGTCGAGTAAGTTATTGACTGAATTAATAAAGTGTAGGTCCCTAATGTAGGTTGGAACTTGAATGGCCATCGTAAACATTAGGGAATCCGAGTGAGCTGAGTCGATTCCTTCATGTTATTATGGACCCAGATTACATAGAGCTTAGACAACATATCAGCTATTTTCACAATGTTTTCTTCGTCATTTGTTCAGTATTTAAGTTTTCAAGAGTTGGCAGTAAGATCTAGATATTTTAATTTATAAGCTGCAGTATATTCACACTTGCTGAGAAATAGCAGCCCCGCATCTAAGGGAGGGCAAACCTGGGCATCTGTCCCAAGCGGCAGCTTTCCAGGGTCCTCGATCAGAGGGCGCCAAATTCTTCAATAAAAAATATGCTGAAAAAAACTTGTTTCTAAAGCGCTTAGCATCCATCTACTATCGATTATTCCTCGTCCGTGGTCCATCTACTTAGTTCACCAGGCTGTTTATTTGATTTGGAACGCTTTAAACTTTAACACCCCCTCTCAAACGCTGAAGGAGAGGGGGCGCCACATCAAGTCTCTACCCCGTTTAGAAAAAATTCTACATCTGGGGCTGAGAAATGATGCAATGAGAATGAAAAACAATGCTGCATGCGGGACCGGTCAGCATTTAGTAAAAATAGTAAAATGTTTACTACTTGGGTCCTTTGTGTGCTGTAGATTATGTTTGTCTGGCTATGAGGATCGTTATTTTATAGGAGCCCCGGAAGTATAAGTAAGTACATGGTTTTAAAAATAAAATAAAACTTCCAAAAATTTAAAACCTACTCAACTAAAAATGTTGGATACAGGCTGCACTCTAAATCTATGGTGCAGGCTTATGTTCAGCAGTGGATGTCTTATGACTGATAAATAATGAAACTTATATATGACCATGGTTCCCCTTATCGCATCATGCTCAAGTAGCTCCCTATTCGCCTTCGCCGTGATTCTTATATTCTGTCTCTTCTCTGTTCTATTCTATTCAATACTTTCTCCCCTTGCTATCTTAAAGAGAAGTTTGCTTATCTCCATTCTTCCAATATTTTTTTTCTCAGGTCATCGGAAAACTTTTCCTCAAAACACCCGTACACTTTATTTCCTTCTACGGGAAATCATTCACTGTCGAAGCAGTGCGCCTGTGGAATGCTTTGCTTGTGGAAGTTAGGCGGGCTCCTTCACAACACTCTTTTAAGCTGAGATTAAAGCAGCATTACCTTAATGCCTAACTTTCTTGTCATTTGAATTACCTATTTATTTATTTATTATTCATTTTAATTTTATTGTCCTCGTTTTAGAATATTTTTAAGATTTAGGTTATTAGTTGGATATACATATCTTTAGGTATTTATTTATGTATTAGGATTATAAGTACAGTTTTATTAGATATAATTTTGATAAATTTTTTTATTTCTTTTATTTGTAAATATATTCGCTCATTACTTTCCATCCAAAGATTGCCTGGAAGAAATCGCTTTCAGCGATAAGACTGCCCATTGTACTTTATTTAGCATAAATTAGTTTTTTAAGTATTCCTGGTGTACAATAAAGAATTATTCCATTCTATTCTTAAAATTATATGCAACAATCGAATTTACGTGCAATATATTTATAAGGTTGAACGAACCGCCCGAAAGTTAATCAACCATGTATTTCGACCATGCGATAGGTTATTAAAAAACATTAATTTACAATTACGCACCAGATTGATTTGAAGCCGTAAATCCCGCACCGAGCTGATATGAGAATGCAATACCAATTTCGCTGCGGGCTCACTGCGATCCCGTGCGAAATAATTGAAATGCTGCTTTACGGGTCAAAATTTTACAGTTTTATTACAATTTGCAGGTGCGCATGTTAGTTCTATAACATCACATCACACTTCACACTAATATTATGCGAAAGTTTTGATGTTTGTTTGTTACTCAATCACGACGTAAGGGCTGAACTGATTTCGATGAAATTCGGTATAAAGACAGGTTGTGACTTGAATTAATTGAAAAACACAGGCCACTTTTTATTGATAAAACATGCAAGCGAAGCCACGGACAGAAGCTAGTTTATCATACACAAACATTCTCAATGTAATAAATAACGTGCGATTTCTTAAAACCTTCAAGACAGTGAGAAATGGACGCCGCTGAGCTGCGGCCAATCTGCTGTTCTTGGAAACCACTATGTACTCAACGTCAAGAGTGAGCATGAAGAAGAGGAGATATGCATAGAATAATAATGCATTTTACTTATTATTTGAAGGTATGCATTTACTTTACCGAGAAATCCTTAGACAGACAAAGGACATATACGGTATACAAACCGAATCTTAGCGCTAAACAGAAACAATCTTCTCATTATTGACGCGGGACAAATGTTTGCATGATCTACAAATATTTGTTCCGGGTCTGGGTGTTTTTCTATATAATTCGATGGAAGAAAGCGATTTTGTCGTATCTCAAAATATCTAATTTTACACCAGAGCCAAAAAACTATTTAAAAAATCATAACTCGTACATTAATAAAGATAGAACATTGAAATTTGGAAAATATTTTTATCAATCTAAGTTTTATTTGATACAGTTAATTGGAATGTCCTAAAGTTACTGCTTCATTGATTTTTAACTAGTTACAGCAATTGATGTTTCAATATCGAACAGCGGAAATTTTTGAGATACGCCATTTCCGCTTTCTGCCGTCGATATTATAAGTATGTATTTACAAAAAAAAGTATATACGTATTCTATCAGTTATCTGGTTCCCATAGTACAAGCTCTGCTTAGTTTGGAGCTGTGTGAAATGTCAAAAAAAAATATCTTAACTTGTCGGCTTGATAAGAACATGTTCAAGCCATGGCTATGTTATACACAAACCTGTATATTCTGTAATTTGGCAGCAGAATCGTCCCTACATCTGTTAAGCGAGTGTGGTCCACTATTGTGCGAACGTAGTATTCATCTAGGCAAATACATTCTTAGCCCGGAGGAGTTATTACTCCTAAGAATATTTCACAGTTTTTGGCAGCTGTATGGCTTAGTACCATGAAACTAAGCCACAAAAGCTAATAAAAAAAGGACGCTGAACTGAGAATTAGAGTTGCAATGTTTGCTGGCCATAATAGCTAGTAGGACTTAAAATACCGATCTAATCAGTAAGCAACGCTATGTTACACAAATATGTATAGACAGCTACGTAATTATGTGGAGTAGGTTACACATAAACCTTAATGATAAGTGAGACTAGCGAATGATCGTGATGGATGAACTTAGGGACGAATTTATAACCAGTAGTGGGTGTAGTAGGGTCGTCGATAATGATGGTGATAAAATCTCAATAAACTAGTGATTCGCCCAGAACTGAGATGCTTTTTAACGATCAAAACAGTGCCACGAAATGAATATCCAAATAACTTGACCTACAATTTCATTCTAATTACAGGTAACGGGAGTTCATGTACTTTGGTTATACTTTTTTGGGGTAGAAATTGCAGTTATTCTGGATTTCAGACTCTTGCCTATATTAGTGTCACTAAAGCTACACGAATACCAAATTTCAGCACTGTGGGGTCACTGGTGTACCCTGTGAATTTTGTCAAAGTTCAGTTTTTATTATGGCTAATAACTTAAAACTACAAATCTTAAACGGGGTCGAAATGTACTCAAAAAGACCTTTTATTAGACGTGCCATTTGACTGGATAGGCCCGTCTTGGTTTTTTTTACTCCACTTGAACACCAATATCTCAACAACCACTCCACATTTTTAGCTCATTTAGTCACACCAGAATTGTGCCATTACTACCTAACATATATACACACAACGCCGATTTGACAAATTGATTTAGAGATCTCGCTTCGCTCGATCAATTAGTGTTGGTGCTTCTACACGTATGTACATGCTCAACAAGAAGTATAATTATCATACTCGTCGTTTTGACGTTTTGTGATCATTTCGGTTTACTTCAACTCAATGGTATTGGTTGTTCATTGGGAGGACTTGCGCAACGATACCTAATCGTATTTATTACCTAAATAATGTTTAAGAGAGTTGTCCAATCATACAAATACGTCAAATTTACACATGTTTAGACGCTAAATACGTTTAGGGATCGTCCTAAGTCGGAAGTTGCCCCTAGTCTTAAGTTTTAACGGTCCATACGTTCGATCTTGATCTATTGAACGCTAAAACATCAAGCATATATGCACGTGGGGATTTACCATTATATTTAAACCATATGGCTTGATTTGAACTTAATAAAATCATGCAATTTCTGGCAAAAACTCGATTTTAAAATACCAAAATGTTAACTAACTAGACTATGAGTTTTAAAAAGAAAAAGCAATTTACTCACAAATGTCCAGTTAAATTGTATGTTTTCGAATTGGGGACGATCTACCTAAGAAACTTATAGTTAAGGAGAGTAGTGCGCCGGACACAAACGAAGTTCCACAAACTTGCTCATCGAATTGGCAGGGTGCCACTTTCTAAAACAATTCCAACCAGGTAACCATAAGTGGTATATAAAAGTATTATTTGGTAGCTTTTCTTCATTCAATCAGTAGAATTTTTTTGGTCATCCTGAAAAGGGTCTTGTTGATGGTGATAGTACGAGTGTTGCGAAAGATTCATTGCGCTGAATCCCTTTTTTTTTTTTTTTTTTTGAGCTTCGTATGACTACAATCTCACCTGATGGTAAGTGATGATGTGGTCTAAGATGAAGCACGATGATCTAGAAGAAACTTAAAAACTTAAAGAGGCCCCGATTGTATTCTTTAAGCAAAACAGACGGCGGTAAAGTATTCCATACCTTAACTGTACACATCAAGAACGTAGAACCAAAAGGGGGTGTGCGAATTGGTGGTATATCAACTAGGTACGGATGGTACTGAGCTGTGCGTCTGCTGGTCCTTTGATGGAAGAGATCCTTTTCAATAATCTGGCCAGTATATTGGCCAGCGTTTTAGTCACTGTGGATAAAAAAAATTAAAAGCCATCCTCACGGTTCCCGGTCATTCAGTTTATACACAGTGATAGCGAGCCAGCTCACAAGATCATCAAAAGCGGCCACTCCCACGTTGGCCGCCATGTTATTCAATGCGTGCAAGCAATTAGCCTAGCGAATACATTAGCCATTATGTTATTGTATGTAGATTGCCGAAAGGGATTCCACAAATGGACAAGCAAAAGGTATCTTAGGTACACGAGCTTTCTTACTAAGAAACGTCGCTCTACATATGTAGTTTAGCTGCAGTGTTAATTTGAATTAATTGAACTATTGTATTTTAAAGGTTCCGTATCCGAAGGATGCCAACTGAACCCTTTCTAGCTGATAAATTACTGAGGACATCTTGACAATAGGGCTTAGGCACTTGTCTCACCCCCGACGAGTAAGCTATTAGCTATCAACTATTTTCTCACTCAAGAAACGAACAAAAGATATAAGTTCCGTGTCAGCAAAAGAGACACGTATATTAATAGTTGATCGCTGGCCGTTCACACTGCCGCCGGCGAGAACTCGCTCTCCACTATTTTGTCGCAGCGACTACAACACTCGCTCAGCGATACTCGCTCAGCTATGCTCGCTTGGTGGTCAGAACACACGCCGTGAGATGATGAGTATCGCCCGCCGTACTCGCTCACTCGCTTTATAGCCCAGCGAGACAGCTATAGGAACTACACACTCGCTTCTCGCTGCTCGCCAACTCGTTTCTAGTTTCTAGCTCTACTCGCTTCTCGCCGGCGCGGCGGTGAGACAAGTGCCTTACACGGCCGTCTCGAATCACGCTTTCTATGTTTAAAATAGATGACGTTGGACTGTGGTATACTGTCAAATAAAGTAAAATACATTATGACTTTGACAAAAATCTAAAATATCCACAACAATTGTTGACAATCGATGTCAGTGAGCGTTAACTATAGACCTCAGCTATCGATCTAGTTGTAACTATATAATTTGTTTATTGTAATTTTTGCCCTATTGCAAGGAAGATCGAAAACACGTTCATTTGTGACATAGACAATTAACAAAACACAGTACCCACAAAAAACAAACAAATTTATACATACACAAAAAACAAACAAATTTATACATACACAAAAAACAATAGATATCTACAAAATGCGTATCTCATGATTTTAACAGGCAACATAATAGACCTTTTATCGTAACTTTTGTGTATTCTAGCAAATAAACAATTGAATTTGAAAATTTAAAATAGAATTTGAATTAAATTTCAATATAAGCCGTACAAATATCATAAAATCCAAGCACAAAATGTATTGTTATGTCATTTTGTCAGAATAAGATGGTAAAGCCAATCGTAAAGATATCTATATTCGAGTCTCGTTTCTCGTTTGTAAATTTAATACAGCCTGTTTTTCATATTTATATACCTTTTTAATATTGTCAAAATTAATCCTACCTAAGTAAAGGTTGTGTAGCCGTGTTTTCAGCTTTAATAAAGGCATGTTGATATCTACATTCATTAATCTACCGACATTCTTGGGTTGGCCGTGTCTGGGGCATTCCATTGATGTCTTAGTAGGTACTAGGTACCCACGTTATTCCTGCCTAATAAATAAATACTTCTCTCCAGACCAGCTTATTTGAGGTGGATTTTGGGACTTCGTATAATTTATTTTGATCTAAAGATGCTAAGTAAATAAGGTAGGTTTGACGCAGTATACAATCCCCCAGTGACTACTCTATGGAGTTCCTCAAAAAAGGCGTATTTTTTAAAAGGTTACGCGATAAATCCCGTATTAAGTTATACATAAGTTTATTTTACCGTATTTTTTTAGGCAAGGCCAACAGCACACCTAGTAAATACAGTATTTTTGAAACAATTCTATGAAATGTGTGCCAATAACAGGTTTGCACAGCATTTACTATTGTAAATGAATATTGAACAGACAAAAGTTAAATAGTTAAATAATTTATATAACACAGAAGAAAAGAAAACAAAATGTACCTACTTTAGTACAAATTAAATTAAACACTAAAACTTACAACTAATAATAAAAAAAATACGAGTTATACTGTAGTCTCATATATGTATATATGATGTGTAATAAGAACATTTTTATTGGACACCATTATAAACAAAAAATTACAAACAAAACAGAAAACACAAAGCAAATCTTAATCTTATCTACCGAATTCATCACTCTGAAAGTTGGTCATTGAAAACTCGATAATGGTTCTGTAAATGCGATTAACCGTAAGTAAATTTAAAAACCAGTCAAGTGCGAGTCGAACTCGTGCGCCGAGGGTTCCGTACCGACCTCTAAATTGTATGAGCGCCCATACAACTCCGATGACTATCTTAATTGGCGACATTTATGTATGTATGGGAACACCCTTTAATTTTCAACTATTTTTATTTTTTGGAATTTTTTCTTGCTTTTTGCCAAATTTCTAGGTCTAGGATTCTAGGTCAACAGGAACTACCATATAGGTTTTCGACCCAAAACTTATAGGGTACTTCCGGTTGACCTAGAATTGTAAATTTTGGTTAAAAGCAAGGTCTTACACAGCACAAGTAAAGGTAAAATTCCAAAAAATAAAAAAGTTGATTATTAAGGTAAATTTAGGTGCTTACAAGTTTTCGCGAAAATCTAAATTTGCCCCATATCTTTTGATCGTGTTGATTCAGGACCTTGATTTTTATACACCTAATAGGGACTATAGACCTCAGTATTTGGTATAAATTTCAACTTGCTAGGTCCACCCGTTCCTGAGAAAATCGGTGGTGACACACACGGAAAGACGGACAGACGGTCAAGAAAGTGATTTTATAATGGTTCCTTTTTTACCTTTTGAGGTACGGAACCCTAAAAATCGAAGGAGGCTCATTGTATTCATAATATGCTATGATGAAATACAACTTCCATGACAAATCCTTATTTATATTAAATGAAAGAGGCCATAATATATAGTCTCGTAGTTAAAAACATCTGACCACCGCACGCGCTCATTGGTCAAAGCGCTTCCCAAGTTATGACAAGGAGTATAGAGCTGTTACTCAAAATGCAAAGTCTAAATGAATTTCTGTGTTTTATAAAGCTATCCAATTGCACATCGTTCTATGCACTATGCACTACACTCACTCTAAATCCATTTGCAGCAATCTAGTCAAATCGTCACTATATCTAAGTGCTTTACACTATGTGGCTCTTCACCCTGCAACAGTCGGATTTTAAATCAAAAGTACAAGATACCACAGCAATAAAATAAACTATATCTAGTTGTTTTTCGAAAACGTAATTACTGTTAGACATTATTACTACTTAGAAAGAAAGAAATAAAACCGGCCAAGTGCGAGTCTGACTCGCGCAAGAAGGGTTCTGTACAAACTACTACTACTATCTATAAAAACGGTAAAAAAACATGTCTGTTGGGAGCCCCCCTCAAATATTTGTATTATTTTAATTTAATTATTTATTTTTAAAGTAGGTATAAAACTAAATATTCTGTGAATATTTCAAGCGTCTACCTGTTACCGTTATCAATATCGAGCAAAAAAAATCACGTTTGTTGTATGGGAGCCCCCTTAAATATTTATTTTATTCTGTTTTTATTATTTGTAGTTATAGGGGCAATAGAAATACATCATCTGTGAACATTTCAACTGTCTAACTATCACGGTTCATGAGGTACAGTTTGGTGACAGACGGATAGACAGACAGCAAAGTCTTAGTAATAGGGTCCCGTTTTACTCTTTGGGTACGGAACCCTAAAAACATTTATTTATGACGGAACAAAACCCACACAGTAGTACTTATACACAATAAAAAGAAAAACATTTATACATACAACAAACAATACTTATTTTTTTATTTATAGGCTACAGTTATCTATCACATATGTGTTATTTTTGTTAACTCAGGTACTCGTATATCGTTCCACTACTAGACAAAGGTGTCCTTTGTTTTCGCTGATTTGACTCATTTATTTTTTGGTGATCCAAAGTGTCGTTACAATCGGAACCGCACCTTTACGTAATGACCGCTTACTTCCGCAGTATATTTTAATAGTGCTCTTTCCTCCTTAATCTGTATTTGAGATAAAGGATGGAGTTAGATACTTTATAAAGATAACACCCACATTTGGTTTTTGTAACAGTGGAAGATATCAAGGACAATTTCCGTAATTAAATCGAGTCAAGTTCAAGTTTCGAGTTCATCTCGATTCCTGTCATTAAAAAGGTACTATTCCGAGCGACGCTGCTGATTGTAACTGCTAACTGCATGTGCCGCGGTTGCACGTGCAGTTGGCAGTTGCAGGTTGCACGTGGCAGGCTAATTGCCGACTTCCGGTCTGCCTATTTTGTATCAGATCAGGTTTTACCGTAAAATTCAGCACGGACGTTAAAATGATTATGATCTCTCCTAATATGTAATAATTATATTTTTTTAATCAACTCAGCGATATTAATAAAATGACATAGATATTTGATAAAATAATCATTTATTGCAACGAATTATACAGATTGTATTTCAACGAATTTCAATCTGCAACGAAATCTCTGGGGTTCGGAGAAATTACTACAATTTTGAGCAGACTTATCTGCGGCATAATATTATTGCTAATTACAACGGCGTGTGGTTTTAATTATTATCCCCGACCGTTAAAGGCATGTGAACCTCGCAGGACAAACCCTCTTCCACGACACTGATGTTTTTCAGTTACTTAATCAAAAGTATAGCAATGGCTTGTTTGCAGGAATAGTTTTAATTAAAAGGTGTGACATAATAAAAGTCGTTGTATAACTGTGCCTGAAGCCTTTCACCCTTCAATTACCCAGCACATTTATAGAAATAGAACTTTATGCGGCATTTACACATTGCTAGATTCAGTGCACTAAATGACTCTGATTTTTGATATTCCAGAGTTGAACTCGGTACCGTTAGTTTCACCATGTCTGTTTGTCTGTCTGTCCGACCCTTTAAACCGTTTTACTCGTAGTCGGCTACTGCTCGTAAACTAAGAAAGTATACTCAGCTTTGATAATTCTAGTTACAACGTATACAACCTGTTTTGTTATGTACGATATTAATTTAAAACACACATCTGGAACCGCATTTACTGATTTTAGAGGTGGGCTTAATACTGGTGTTTAAATATTAATCGATATATTTCCAATAAACAGTTTTAATGTAAATTGGCGGCGACTTTGCGACGATGCCGCTTAGTTAGTTCAACAGGTACCTACTTGCATGATGAATGAATATGATTTGTTGACCTATTTTAGATATGTTTCATTGATATTTTAGGACTTGATATTAAAGTTGATTGAAAATTAAAAATTTTCTATGGTACTGAATTAAAAAAACACCTATTTTACAACAATAGAATTACCCGTGTTTTAATTTAATGACGTATATAACAAAATACGTAGTATGAGCTTCTTTTGTGGATACTTGTGTCTAAAACAGTATTGAGAAAACTTATTCATAGTGTTTTTGGATCCGACAAGAGGGTTCATGAGTAAACCACCCCCGACTTCTATAATAGGAGAGATACCCTTTTTATGTGATATTTCTACAAATTACTGTTTTTGTGTCTGTCTGATGTTTTTCTTTATTTGTGCTGCTTCTTGCCAAATTTCATGATTCTAGGTCAACAGGAAGTACCCTTTTTTTTTTATTTATTTGCAAGTCAAAATATGGGGCATAAATGACGGTATTTTTTGATTGCGTTGACTTAAAAGCTTTTTTTTATAGCTGCAAGGGACCGTCGACCTAAGTCTTCTTAATCCTGCCCTGTTCCCAAATTACGTTGAGTCGGAACAGCATGTATTTTTCTTCCATACCTCTCTATCAGTCGTTATATCAGTTATCACTTCTTTCTTACCCATATATTGACACAGTCCATCCATCTCTTCTTTGTCCTTCCTCTACTTCTATATCCATCCACATTCATATCTAACACTCTTTTAGTCACATGATTTTCTTCCTTCCGCATGACATGACCATACCACGCTAGCCTCAACTCTTCAACTTTTATACCACAGGTACTATTTTCAAACTACCGTTGACCTAAGTATTTGATATTAGTTTCAACTTGATACCTACACACGTTTCTGAGAGGGTCTTAATAGACAGACAAAGATTATAAAGACAGAATTCCTTTTTTCCTTTGAGGTTCGGATCCCTAATAATATACATTTTACAAAAATCTAACAACCGACTTCAAAGTTACCCAGAATATGTACTCTGAAAAAAAAACAGTTGAATTGAGACCCTCCTCTTTTTTTAGAATCGGTTAAAAATATTAAGTTATTCGCCCATTTGTCGCGCACATACTTAATGCAAATTTAAAGCTTATATGGTTTTCTCATGGATGCCATTGTCAGAACTGGACCAAATTGAAAAAAAAAATCAAAATTCAATTAAAAAAAATTCTAAATTCAAATATTTTTATTCATTAAAATCACAAGGATCACTTTGAAACGTCAATTTTACTGCCTGTTCCTTCGCGACCAAGCCAGGAAAGAAAGGCAAGAAACAAGGCTGGTTGTTTTTTTTCATGATCCTTTTACAATACATAATACAGAACATAAATTACGTCTAAATTGTAACATTTGAAATGGGACCACACGGAAAGCACCAGCTTTTAAATAAAAAAAGAATCATCAAAATCGATTAACCCAGTTGCAAGTTCTGAAGTAACAAACATCAAAAAAAAATACAGTCGAATTGAGAACTTCCTCCTTTTTTGAAGTCGGTTAAAAACCAGCCGATTTCAAAGCAAACTAAACAGCTTATGTTTTTTCCGAAACATACAACAATGTTGAATTTTTTAAATTAAATCTTTGTTAATTTTCAAGGAAACAATCATCCCCTTTGTGTTAGCATACATTTTTGAAGTATTTCATCTAAATCGCTAGCTATTTATCCTCATTTTCTATTGCAATCGAAGGGTTGAAATAGTCTGGCCAGCTGCCAACTTTCGTTTATTAAAAAGCTGTAGCATTGTCCACAAAAAGTTCCACGACCAGTTATCGGTATTTTATTTCTTCCGTTTCCTTTGTTTATTGAGACGACATCAAATTATTCTGGTCAACCATGCCGACGCGTGAAAGTAATTTCAGGCAACATTACGGTTTTTTATAGCTCTGGCAATGATTACGAGTTTGGGCCACTTTCACTTGGCTTCACCGCCGAGTTTCTGTTATGTAATAGAAAACCATTAAACACAATACCTAATGTTAGCTTTATTTATATTAAAATTATTTTTGCATATAAATTCTTTGAAAATTCACATAAACAAAAAATTTATGTAAAATGCATTATATATTTTGTATTCCTATTTTTGGGTTTTCGTACACTGAAAAAACGAATAGGTTGAATTGCATAATGTTGATTCCATTTAAGTTGCGTTAACTTAATATTATGTTTAATCAACTATTATAGTACATTTATTTCTACAAAAATTAAATTGTTAAAAATTAATACGTTAAACCAACCACTAAAAGAGGTTATTTTTTTTTTGCCCTACCCGTACCACCATCTAGAAATGGCACTAGTAGTTGTCTATTCCCTCTGACATGGGTGGTCAGAGACTTTAATAAAACTCAAATAATTTTTATTCACTGCCCTCATGCCATTGGGCGTACATGCTATTTTAAGCCTAAGTTAAATCTATTATTTTAAGTTTTACATACTAACTTTATCTATATTTATTCTATGACCTCCCAAAGTGGGTTACATTGTCTTATATATTTACAGGTTTTTACAGGTATTTAGAAACATTTGACAGGGTACAGAACACGATACAAAAAAGGCAGCCGTTTAATGTCTATTTATGTCTATTTACTATACTTATTTCTATTACAAACTTATTTATCTACAATTTTTATATATTATCCTAGCTTATTTCATGTATATTATCCTATTATTGTTATTTGTAGTACGTTATATCTAACTTATCTTACTAATTTATGTTATATGCATTTTATATATATTGCTATAATATATATAAATCATATTATTATATAACTATTTATTTCTTTTTATAACTATTTTAGCAATTTCAGTACAAAACTTTATGAATAACGGTCTAATATTCTCATCTGAGACGATGTTACTAGCATTCCTGGCATTCAAGTTACAATCCATTACATTTTCAGCCTCGTATCTACGGCGACCAAAAACTGGGCAGTCAAACAGGATATGCGCGACTGTTTCCTCTACATCTGGATCACAGGTGCACGATGGGTTCTCCTTACACTTAAACCGGGTTAGGTATTCTGAGAAGCCACCGTGCCCCGTGAATATCTGTGTGAGCACGTTTGTCAATGCGATTTTTCTGATTATCCTGTTTGCCGCCACAGCGTCTGGAAAGAACATTTTGGTAACAGCGCCTTTGTCCTCCGACTTGTACCTCCGGTTCCATACGTCGAGCGTCCTTGCGGATCAGTCGCTTGACGTATGAGACCGGACACGCGTCGTATTCTGGTCTCTTTTTTAGAGAAAGGGCCGCGCTTTTTGCCAATTCGTCGGCTCTTTCGTTTCCACTCATCCCGGCGTGAGCTTTGATCCAGAACAAGGTTATTTCCTTGCCCTGGAGTACGATAGTTTTTAGGTTTGCACGCGTTTCTATTGCCAAGGGATGAGTGGAACCGTTATTTATAACCGTTTCCAGCACTGATCGCGAGTCGCTGAATATGCCGAAGCTTTCTTCCTTGCGCTTGACGATCTCCCGCGTGGCTCTGCATATGGCGTAGAGCTCCGCCTGATAGACCGTGCAGTACGATGGCAGTTTAAGTTTGAGGTTCTTGGTCTCCACTTCGCCACTCCATAAGGATAGCGCTGCGCCGACCTTCCCCTCAATCTTACTGCCATCTGTAAATATGCGTACTGCTATAGTATTGTGCTGCTCTACATCCTGTTGGTCCATCAAGCGAACAATCTCCAGGCTCATATGCTTTGCCGGGTGCGGGGTCATGTCGTATGCCACTCTGCGCTCTACTTCTCTGTCTCCCAACATCGGCTGGGGGACTCCACGTTTGGCCTCGTATAGAGCTGCTGCCTCCTGGATTCTCAGATCCAGTGGAAGGATCCCGGCCAGTAATAAAGCCGAGTTGAGAGAGACAGTTCGGTAGGCTCTGGTAAGTTTCTGGGCAAACACTCGTTGCACGGCGTTCAGTTGTTTTCGCACCTTTAACTTTCTTGTCGCAGGCGCCCAGACGCTGGCCGCGTAGGTTATGACAGGCTCTACCGTGGCCGTGTATATGATGCGGACCACCTCCGGGTGCAGCCCCCAGTTGACCCTGGCGGCTCTTGACAACTGCTTGTAAAACTTTAGTGCTTTCGTGCAAGTGTTTGCAGTGTGTTGGTTGAACGTAAGCTTGTTGTCAATCGTGAGCCCCAGGATCTTGATCTCGTCAGAAATGCCAATGGTGACTCCTCCCATGCTCAGGAGTGGTGTATCGTATTTAATTTTGCGAGTTATTATAATCGCGCATGTTTTATGCGGTGCAAATCTAAGTTTATTATTGATACCCCACTCCCGAACATAGGCGAGAGCAGCATTGGCCCGTCTCTGCACCTCCAGAGCTGTGTCCCCATCAAACACCAGAACCACGTCGTCGGCAAAGGCCTGTACATAATCATCTCGCTGCTCCAGGCCCTTTAGAAGGGGATCGAGAAGAAGATTCCAGAGGATCGGTCCACCAATGGATCCCTGGACACAGCCTTTGCTAGTGCGCTTCTGGTATTCGTGTCCAAGGTATCGCACTTTGACCCTTCTGTCTTCTAAGTAGCTGTCGATCACCCTTCTCAAATTCACTGGGCAACCTGCTTCAGCCAACCTCAACTTGATGGCTGGCCACCACGCGTTGTCGAAGGCTCCCTCTATGTCCAATGATATCATGACTACGAGTTTCTTTAGGTCAAGTTTATTACGTGTATGTTGCATTAGGTCATAGAGGGAGTCTTCGGTGCTCCTTTGGGGCATGAACCCATACTGACGGGTGCTGATTTTAGGAACAATGTGCCACTTGAGCCGTCCAACGATCATCTTTTCCAAGATTTTGCCCATAACTGGTAGCAGTCCTATGGGCCTGAAGGACATTGGGTTTGTGTAATCGTCCTTTCCAGGCTTCCGTAGGACTACCACCGTGGCTTCCTTCCACATTGCGGGGAAATGGCAAAGGGAAAGGCATTTGTTACAAAGCGCAAGGAAGAGCTCTAGATCGTGGTGAATAGCTTTGCTGCAGATGTCGGCTGTTAAGCCGTTCGCTCCCGGTGCCTTCTTTGGATTGAAGCTTCCAACCGCAAGTCTCAGCTCTTCGCGGGTAAACGGTGGGTCATGGTTTTCATCGTGAACCCAACCGTTTACTTTTTTAGCTGCTTTTCTAGTATGACTGTGGTTAGTGGTGTCGTCCTTTTCCAAATCTTCGGGGTAGAAGGTTTCCGCTAACAGCTTTGCAGACTCCTGGCCGTCCAAAATTTTCCCGGCCTTCACTAAAGGCTGGTCTTGCTGCCGCTTTGTCGTCCTACCGATTACCCTATATATCCCCTCCTACACTCCTTCCCTGTCTTGCTTGCTGCAGAAGTCCTTCCAACTCTCTATCTGTGCCTTCTTGGCTTCCTGTTCATACTCTTCTTTTGTTTTCAGGTACTCTTCAATCACCTTCTGCTTTCGGACTGGCGCTGCACAACGGATTTGTCGCTTCATCGTCCTGACCTTCCCCTTGAGCTCGGCGAGCTTCTTCGACCACCATGGTAAGGTAAGTGTGCTGTTTGCCTTCTTTTTTGGGATGCTAAGATTGCAAGACTCTGTTATGGCATGCGTGTATAATTTTAAGATTTCATCTAAATTTTCTTTATCTGATATATTTACTACTTTACTAATTTTAATTTGGTTTATCTCCTGCTATTATATATATATCCTGCTACGAGTATTATATAAAATGCTATTAAATATAGGTGCTAAAAACTGACATTTCAATTTTTGACCTACTTCTAGTTTTCGAGGTACCTTGAATGTAGGTCAAAGGGTCAACACAACGTATTTTAAAAACTACTTATCAGAAAAATCTAAAACTAAGTACAAGTAAAGAAAACCTAACTACTAGCTATATAAAGCAATAAAACTAACACCTAACAGATTTACTTTAAAAGTTATAAGTTTTTCAAAAAACTAGATTTATAAAATTGTCCTTAAGGTGTTCAAAAAGTAACCTTTTTAAAATTTTCAAACGGCTCCGAGCTCGTCCCACTGGTGTGCTGGCGTATCCGCAGTCAATTTTTGTCCAGCGGCCCTGGGTCTTCACCTCGTGGCCACGTGGTTTTAACTATTTTTGAGTTTTTTCCGCGCGCGTGCGCGGAAAAAATCGTGTCTAGTGTCCAATGTGTAGACCTTCAGGAGGCCCTTAAACCTGCAGTTGAAAAACTGCAGGTCGTCGCTGAAGATCTTGAAATAAATTGATTTTAAACTTTTAATTTTCTCGAAAAAACACTTTTTTCACTATAACTTTTCACTGTCTCGACTTAGCGCCACGCCAAATACACAGTCATGTGCGCCGTCACCTTCCGCTTCTTTCGATGTATCACAAGATACTAAAATGTGATATTTTATATTTTTTCGGATTTTTTGCGTGCGGACCACTGTATTTTCGTGGTGCTCTCGAGTGCGGACGGAGCGGAACTAAAAGAGGTTATTACAACACAACATTTTGGTATATTCGAATCTATGTATGTCTCCGTGGTGCAGTGGGCGAATAGCCGGCTGAGACGCAGGAGGTAGTGGGTTCGATCCCCGCCGCGGAACAAATGTTTGCATGATCTACAGATATTTGTTCCGGGTCTGGTTGTTCCTCTATATATTATAAGTATGTATTTACAAAAAAAAATGTATATAAGTATTCTATCAGTTATCTGGTTCCCATAGTACAAGCTCTGCTTAGTTTGGGGCTAGATAGCGCTGTGTGAAATGTCTAGCAATATTTATTTATTTATTTATTTATGTAAGTCTAACTGATAATTTAGTAAAAGTCAACATGTTAACGAAGTTGAGTCAACAAAATAACTAAGTTAAATATATATAAACAGGTCAAATTTACCTTTATAGTTCAACTATTTTTATTTTGTTAATTCAACAAATCATGTCGGTAGGTGCAAAAATCAACCTACAATATAGGTTGAAAAAAGGTTAAAACAACTTATTATTTCTTTCAGTGTACTGTCTTGTTATTTCCTGTAGTTTATATCTGTCAAAATGTGATGGCGCATCGTGCGTTTCCGTGATAGTTTTATTTAAATTATAGTAATTATTGCATTTCAATTTATTGAAAATTAATAAACATAATTTATTGAATGTAAAATGAATAAATTTAGTATTCATATTTTTGTAATTAGAATTTGAATCTATTTTTGTATTGTCGTTCTGACTTTTTATTTCCGGTGGTTTTGTAGTTGTCAAAAATGATTCGTACGTTTCCGTGGAAAGAAAGATGGACGAACGATTTTAAAAACTCTGGGCATTGGACTTCGATCCTCAGCTGCGAAAGGTTGTCCATGGAACCGTAAGCTCCGCCTTATCCTGGGCTAATATTCCTAGACTAATTCTCGCCTAGACTGAATTTACTGACTATTGCTGTATCGTGTAATCAAGAAGTAATAGATCAACTTATGGTGGAAATATTGGCGTTTTTACTTCACTACAAAATCTAAATAAACGTCTGTGTATAATAAAAAGTGGAAAAAACCAGACCACATGTTATAAATTTTTTTATTGCTTTGGAGACATGTTTGTCTTGCTCTACCATATTTCATCTCCCTCCCTCATTGTATAGATATTCAAATTCAAATTCGTTTATTTACCCTTAAATATAACTTTACAGAATTAATCTAATACGCTATATCTAAAACTTATACAAGAAAAAAAAATACAAATTATAATATACTTACCTACATTCATTATTAACTTATTTTAGGTTAAAAAGATACACAAAAAAAACACAACAGATATACAAATACAATAGGCACTTAAAATAACTAACATAACATAGGTATACATAATTAAATACTCTCACAATAACTGAGACACACTCGCTCGATCGTCTTCCAGTCATCCGCAAACACATCAAACTGAGGATGGATGGAAATAAGCTCATTAAGGCTGCGCTGCGCACGGGAGATGGGTGACTGTTGGCAGTGCAACGTACGTGCTCGCAGTGGTTCCAACAAGCGCACTCGGCATGATCGAAATCTGGCACGTTGTTCGGGCACGCAAAGCCGGCTGGCTTCAGTGAGAAGAGTGGGACAATCAGTTATACTTTTCAACAAACTGCAGAGAGTTATGATTTGAACATAGAGACGCCTTGTTTCTAGGGAGTTATAACCTAAGGTACCTTGCAAAAACTTTGTAGGGTACATAAACGGATAGTATCCGTGTAGCTTTATATAAAAAACCCAAAAATCTTTTTTGAACCTTTTCTAACATAAGTGAGTATGTGAATTGATACGGTTCATACGGTGCGATAGATAACTCTATTGAATTACCGCACAAACAGGAATAATACAAATGCTTTAACGACCTCCGAAGAACAGTGAGCTGATAGCAAGCATGCTGAGACCCAGGTGGTTCAATTCCCAACCACGGACAAACAATTACATTATCGACAGTAAGTTCGGGGTAGTTTTTTTATTTTGATTGAAGTATGTATTATGTATTTACAAAAATGGTAAATATTTATTCTATTATAGTTATCAGAGAGCTTAGCCAAGTTACAGTCGATTAGCGATGACGCTAGTCGATACGTCCGAAAATGTATGGGATTTGACACATGCTATAGAAATACGAGTACCACGTGATACAGCGACAACAAATGTATGTAGAAATCAAATAGATTCGCAGCGAATGTAATTTGGCTACGGGCCCTGGTAATATGTTTTATATATCTAATAATTTGAGTACAAACTTTGCTTAGCTTGGGGCTAGATAGCGCTGTGTGAATTCCTATGCCCAGCAGTGGGACAGCATAGGCCTCCCTCTCATCTCTCCACTTATCACGATCTTGTGCCAAATCCGTCAATCAAACGTCCAAATTGTCCAAAGCATTATTTATTATATTTAAATGAATATCTACTAAGTTAATAGGCATTAAAATAGGCTGCATTATCACTTTTGTATTTTTTATACATTATGAATATTGAAACGGTTTTGGTTTAAATACGAAACTTTACGAAAGCGGCACGCACAGCTTTAGTGCATAAATAAAGAACGATCTACCTGAATGCGTTAATTCAGTACCTACCTACCTTAACTCGAATGAACATATTTTTTCTGTTTACTGATTCTTATGTAAATGATAGTTATTATCTTTTTGAGAATAAATTAGCATTAAACCTAAATAAACTAGCGGTTCGCCCCGAACTGAGATCTCGCGAGTCTCCCATAAAAACAAAAAATTATTATTTTTAATCTTTGACCTTCAAAATAGTGCCACGAAAAAAATAACCAACTAACTTGACCTACAGTTTCATTCAAATTATAGGTAACGGGAGTTCATGTATATTGGATAAACTTTTTTGGAGTATATTTCTAGTTATTCTGGATTTCAGACTTTTGGCTATATTTGCGTCACTCACTGGTGTACCCACACTGGGTACACCAGTGTGAATTATTCAAAGTTTTTATTATGGCTAATAACTCAAAAACTATAAAGACTACTGAAAATAAAACAGAATCTAAATGTACTAATGAAGAATGACCTTTCATTTGACGTCCCACTTGACCTAATAATCTCATTTTCATTTTTTTTACCTCTTGTACCCCAATATCTCAACAACCCCCCCCCCCCTTTCCCCATTTTTAGCTCATTTAGTCACATCAAAATTGTGCCAGAACTACCTATCTATGTATTAAAATTCACGATGAGCGGATCAACGCTTCGAAAGTTATCCTCGGACAAACAAACATACATACATACATACGACGCTGATTTGCCAAAGTTGATTTAATGATCTCGCTTCGTTCGATCAATTATAAATTTATCATCATTGTTTACGTAACAAAACTATAAGCACCACAACTAATTGTTGATGACAAAAACGGAAAACAAGGAAGTTTTATTTGAAAAAGCTTTATTAAGTCTTCAGTGAGTTTTTCTTTGAAAAGTCTTCGTAACTCAGCACTTGTATTTGTGTATCAATAGTTATAAATAACTAGATACGCGCTAACTAGGTATCTAATTTCTATTGAAAGCCCTGAAATAAATTACTGTTTTCCATTCCTTTGTATACATTTTTAGTTGGTTGGGTTCAGAATGCGCATTTTTGAACAATTGAACTAAGAATTTATTTCTAGGAAAGGCAAGCATGCTCCTTCTTCGCCCACACCATCACTTAGCATTCTTAATAAAAAAAAATTCAACTACGTGTACCTAAAAAGTAAACAAATAATAAATAAATATTGCTGGGCATTTCACACAGCGCTATCTAGCCCCAAACTAAGCAGAGCTTGTACTATGGGAACCGATAACTGATAGAATACTTATATACGTTTTTTTTGTAAATACATACTTATAATATATAGAAAAACAACCAGACCCGGAACAAATATCTGTAGCTCATGCAAACATTTGTTCCGCGGCGTGAAACGAACCCACTACCTCCTGCGTCTCAGCCTGCTATTTGCCCACTGCATCACAGAGGTCGTCGGAATAATGAGTTCAAAGAGAACGTAAAAACTCAATGAATTAAAGGATTTTATTCCTTATTCTTTAAAGGTTCGTTGAGGATTTGCCCCAAATGTGTAAAAGTAAGCCGATAAAGCTGTTTATTTTACTTTAAGGTAAACATTTAAAAACCAATTTTACATTTGAAAACCAATTTCGGCCTCAGCGCAAAAAGTTTTCATGAACTTTTGTTCCAACCACAAAATGGTGTGGACCGTAATCCTCCCACAAAGACCAAATTGGTGGATTCCACTGGTCTCAAAACTTTGTTTGATGTCTTCGAACGTTTAACCTTACTTGCATCAAAAGCTAAATCTCAAATTACTCAAGTTTGGGCTTGACCTTCCATACGTTTCCTTGACGTCGTCATTCGACTAATACTAGGTTTAAATCGCTTGCAGAATTTACAAGGGACGTAGAAGGTTGTGGGTTCGATTCCCGCTGCGGGACAAATGTTTGCATAGTCTACAGATATTTCTTCCGGGTTTGGGTATTTTTTTATATAATAAAACAAAATAAAAAGCCATAGGTTCCCATAAGCTTTGCTTAGTTTGGGGCTAGATGGCGCTGTGTGAAATGTCCAGCATGGTCATTATTATTACTATCATTGTTATAAATACGGGATTTATCACGTACCGTCTTATCGGTGTTTCGACTGACAATGTTTCGGTTCAATTCGTGAACCTTCATCAGGGTAAGTGCGATCCGCTCCGAATAACGTCTCGCCTCGCACTGGATTATTCGGAGCGGATCGCACTCCCCCTGATGATTGATCCAATTCGTAACTTGGTTGTCTTATCTTATATTATAGATCTTAGTTATCTTTTAAAGTGAAACTTTTATTACATCGTCTCAAACTTTTTCGTCTGTGTGTTGCATGTCGCTTGACGGTCGGCCACGGAGTAGGGATAAAGTGAAAGGCGCTCGTCAGAGCAGCTGAGGCCAATATGGCGGCGCGTATAGTTCGCATCAGCTGACCGTGTAGTAGTGTATAGACTATTACTCATTTGTGCTAACGAAAATTTTTAGTTAAATGTATATAATGTGAAACAAAGTTTCACTTTTACCGTGGTTTCATAAAACCACACAATCCTTTTTTTTGTGGTCTCTTTTGGTTTCCCTTAAAATTTTAACCGATTACGTGACTTTCTGAGGTGTATTTTTATGTTCGTTGATGCAACTGGGGCGTAGTTAGTACTCTGTAAACATTTAGACTGGTAATTGCTGATGCAGTTTCCAAATGAGAAAACTTTTCAACTTTAATTCAGCTAAGTGCTTATGATGCAGGCATTACTAATGAACACCATTAGCTGTTTCTAATTTGTTTTGTAACCTATTCACCGTCTCAATTGGATATATAATAATAGTAGCTTCCGCCAGCGGCTTCGTACGCGTGGTTTATTTACAAAAAGTATACCGTTATTTTTCTGTTTTCATTCTGTATTGTGTTGGATCTGTCATGGTTGCTCTTGCTACTTTTATTTTTTTATATAATATGTTATATTTTACTTTTTAATTCGGCATTATATCTGCACCCTTATTTTCTGTACACATAAATATTATATATGTATATATATACTAGTTTCAGGTTTTTTTTTGGTTTTTACTACGCTCAAAGACCAAAATTGTTGACGTAGCCACCAAAGCCGCACAGCTGAAGTGGAACTGGGCTGGGCATGTCTGTCGCATGCCAAGTGAGCTGTGGGCAAGGATAGCCATCGAGTGGCGTCCTGACCCAGCGAGAAGGCGACGCGGCAACCGAAACGTAGATGGCAGGACGAGCTGGATAAATTCCTAACGGATTGGCTACAATCAGCTCACGACCGCGAAGTCTGGAAAGAATGGGGCCTCCCCCCATTCTTTCCAGACTTCGCGGTCATTTTATCATTTTATTTTTATCATATTTTATTATGATATTTTATTATTATTTTATTTTATCATATTATTGTTATCATAAGCCATTCGGGTCCCACTGCTGGGCAAAGGCCGCGAAGTCTGGAAAGAATGGGGCCTCCCCACACGAATGGCTTATGATAACAATAATAAATAATATAATATAATTTATATATTACACAGGAAAAATCACAGTTACAATTACACAGGGGTTACAGAAAAAATCGTGCTAGATCCGTTAAGGGCGTAGAGTACCCATCATTTCTGACTTATTTTACTATGAAACACCCTACCCTAAACTTAACCCTTTTCGAGATATTCGACTTTTAATTTTTTTATTGAAAATTGCCGATTTTTAGGCTACTAAATTTATTTTTGTTTATTTTGTGTATCTTATTATTATTATTATTATTGCATTTTTACATGTGTAATAAGATGCTTTAGGACGTCAATCATTAAAATAGTGCATAAGTTAATTGAATAGACCGTAGTAGACAAGTGAAAGTTAAGAAATAAAAAAAAATATTAGAAAGTTTATTTTTCTCTAAGGGATATCTAAAAAAAATATTATGGCAATGGTTCGGCGGATGTTTTTTAAAATATCTACGTTTCATCAGCTATCTAACGAGGTATAACAATCTAGGGTTTGTATTACATTTCGTGGAAAAAAAGTAGTTGGGACGCAAGCTCGCAACGAATACATAACTCGCTACCCCGGTCGTCGAGTGCCGGATGTGGCCGTTTTTGACAGAGTCTATCGAAGACTTCAAGAAACTGGCTCTGTTTTGAGACGAAATACAGACATGGGAAGACCACGAATTGATGACGAAGAACAGGACAATGAGATAGTGCAACGCTTTCGAGCGGATCCGACTACTTCCACTAATATTGTTGCCCGTGATCTGGGACTTTCGCAATGGAGAGTGTGGTTTACAGTGCATACTGCTGGCCTATACCCGTACCATTACACGCTGGTACACGTTATTGAAGAAGGAGACCCCGCGAGAAGATTGGACTTTTGCAGATTTATGCTAAATGCTGACGTAGAAGACCCAGATTTTCTAAGAAATATCTTGTGGACGGATGAGTCCAAATTTGATAAAGATGGCATAACTAACTATCACAACGCCCATTACTGGGCCCCAAAAGAGCTAAGGAATCCCAATAAGAAAAGAGTGAAGGGGTCCCAACGAAGATTCAGCGTGAATGTGTGGATGGGCATTATCTCCAATCATTTGATTGGACCTTACTTTCTCCCGGATAATCTAAATGGGGAAAGCTACGAAAATTTCCTGAGAGCAGACTTAAGTGATTTGCTGGATGATCTGCCACTCAACCTGATCAGGGACATGTGGTTCCAACACGATGGCTACCCTGCCCATTTCAGGAGAAGTGTCAGAGACTGGCTGGACACAAATTATCCAAACAAATGGATAGGACGAGGTGGACCGTTGCCATGGCCAGCAAGAAGTCCGGACCTAACCCCCATGGATTTTCACGTGTGGGGGTGCATGAAAAGTCTTGTGTACAGCGAGCCGAATCCAGTTTCGTCTGTGGAAGACTTACGAGAAAGGATTGTGGATGCAGCCAATAAAATGAGGACCACGTTAACCACTGGAGTAGTAAAGACTGGTCTCCGTAGAAGGATGCGACAATGTATCAGAAATAGAGGCGGCCATATTGAACATGAACTGTAGAATAAGAAAAAGTTGTGTGAAAATCTTTAATAAATGACATTTCATGCTTACCTATTATGTTATAATACCTAAAAATCGGCAATTTTCAATAAAAAAATTAAAAGTCGAATATCTCGAAAAGGGTTAAGTTTAGGGTAGGGTGTTTCATAGTGAAATAAGTCAGAAATGATGGGTACTCCACGCCCTTAACGGATCTAGCACGATTTTTCCTGTAACCCTGTATATATATATATATATTATATTTTCTCTTATTTGGTACAACTTTTTTGTGAAGCATCCGCTTGTCAAAAAAGTTTTAGTGCATGGCGTGTTCACCTGTAATTGGTTGTGCATGTAGCTATAAGATATATTACATAAGATCTCTAGCATTATATCATGTAACAACTGTTGGTGGACCTAATAAATAAATCTAAGTCTAAAAGAAGCCTATCCAGGTCGTCATCTACGTACATACCAAATTTCATCGAATACGGTTCAACCGTTACGACGAGTAACAAACATCTATACAAACTTTCGCGTTTATAATATTAGTGGAATATCGCAACTTATCTATATTATTATGTATGTATTTTGTTATCTTATTAAATTAACAATTGCGAATCGGACTCGCGCACGAAGGGTTCCGTAACATTATCTATAAAAACGGCAAAAAAAATCATGTCTGTTGTATGGTATTATTTTATTCTGTTTTTAGTATTTGTTGTTATAGCAGCAACAGAAATACATCATCTGTGAAAATTTCAACTGTCTAACTATCACGGTTCATGAGATACAGCCTGGTGACAGACGGACAGACAGACAGCGGAGTCTTAGTAATAGGCTCCCGTTTTACCCTTTGGTTACGGAGACTAAAAACTAAAAACGGATGTAGAAAACAAGCTTCGATAAAATAAGGAAAACACTGCATTAACAAATTACGATAAAAGACAATTTGAATAAAAGTTGGCAAGTCTTACTTTGTGCAAGGATTTTGCAATTTATGTAGTAAAAGTGGATTTTCTTTCAATACAAACCTCCTATATATATTTTAATTTGGTGGTCGAATGGCAGGGCAATGCTGTGGAATTTACTATTCAAGTCTGAAAAACGGTCTCGACCTAGATAGTAAGAACGGAAGATAGTAGAGAATACTTTATATATATATGAGATAGTAGAAAAATACTTTTGCTGAGTTTTTATTTCTGAAACTTGATGCGTACACTAATTGATAAAAATATACCAATAGTCGAAATGCTAATCAAAAAGAGTAAGTTTACATTACGGATCATCATCAATGGGGCAACCCCATTTTCATAAAATAAAAATAAAATAGAATAGAATAATATTTATTTGCAATAACACTAATTCAAATATTAACAAAAAAACCACAAAAACAAATCTAATTTTTTTATACTATATGGAGATGGGGCAAGCTTATGACCCACCTGATGTTAAGTGGTAGGTAACCATCGCCTATAACAGATAATTGACTCGTATTAATTTCATTTCGTTTTCATTTCGTTTTGCGAACTCTATCCATAGGAAAACGGTGTCTGCCGTTGTTCGTAGGTCACGTACGTTAGCAATGTGCCCTACGATGCACTGCCCTGCGTCCGTCAACTTGAGGCATAGAAGTGTGAAGCCTCATGTGCCTGTAATTACTCCGGCAACCATACCCTTCAAACCGAATCACAGCAATGTTGCTTGGCGGCAGAAATAGGTATGATGGTAGTACTTCCCCAGGCGAGCCCTTTCACAAGAAACTCTACTACTCTTATATATATATAATAAAATTAATAAAGAGGAAGGTGTATTGTATTATACATAAATAACTCTTGTTTGTTTGTTAGTTGGTTTGCTACCTTTACACGACTACACGGCTGAACGGATCGTAATGAAATTTTGCAAGGGGATAGATTATATCCTGGGAAAGGACATAAACTACTTTTTAGCCAACTGCGCAAAATGAGGGTAATGTTTTATTGAAAAATCACCCGTGCGAAGCCGTGGGCGGGTCAGCTAGTTAAATATAAGCAGTCCGTCGTAACGGTCCGTCGGTCCGTAACTCAGCATGTGCTGGTTGCAACAACCAGCACATGTCTGGTGTGTGGCCGTTAAGGCTATTTTACATGTTTAGCAAAATAGGACGGAATAACAAATCAAACAAAAGAAAACCAAAAAACAACAAATAAATAAATTATATTACCTTTATTGTGCAGGGAACAAATCATCAATTTTTTTATGAAATGAAATGGACCGTAAATTTAAATTTTTAATTATTTTATGTAATACCTGCCGTGCAAAAGTAGCTAGGCCTAATACCTAGCTACTTTTGCACGGCAGGTATTACATAAAATAATTAAAAATTTAAATTTACGGTCCATTTCATTTGACGACCTCCGTGGTGCAGTGGGCAAATGGCCGGCTGAGACGCAGAAGGTAACGGATTCGATTCCCGCCACGGAACAAATGTTTGCATGATCTACAGATATTTGTTCCGGGTCTGGTTATTTCTCTATATGTATTATAAGTATGTATTTACAAAAAAAAAATGTATCTAATTATTCTATCAGTTATCTGCTTCCCATAGTAGTTCTACTCTGCTTAGTTTGGGGCTGTGTGAAATGTCCAGCAATATTTATTTATTAGATTTATTTATATTTTTATTATTATCCAATAAGTTTGTTTTTTACAAAATTGTTTTTAGACAGTGCGGTTTGTATAGAACGGTTAATTATTAACTACAATATTTAATTTAAACAAATAGAGATAATTGTACTGAATTAGCCGTTCTTTATAATTTGTCAAATTTCACAAATTCGCCCTGTATTTGTACCCAACTGGTATTATCTTATTCAAACTTGGATAGTAAGTTGGATCTCAGATCTCAGCTCAGATAAAAAGTACCTAAGTACGGCAAAATGGCGTCCGGAAAAATGGATAACGACAGCCACTTTCATAATGGACTGAAATAGATTTTACCACTACTAAGGACTTTCCAGATATTATATTTAGACGAAAAACAATTTAAAAATCACCTAATACAGGGACATGTGGAGGGAAACACTTTTGTCTCGTATTAGGACGAAGTATAATAAAAACAAATGTTAAAAATTCAGAGTCCTGGTAAAAAGTAAAGGGGGAGGGAGGAAGGGGGGGGATAACTTACAATACACTCCATCCCTGGACTAAAAGCAAGGACTTTTTTGATTCCGGGCTTAGACGATGATAATGTTGATGATTCGTAGCAAAGGAAGTTTTTTATAGATTAAGAACCTTTTAATGTTTGTAATAATCCAAAGAGTTTTCGAGAAAGAAAATTTGGAAAACGGCAGGAAAATTGGAAAATTTTGGAATAAATGAAAGTGGGATTTTCAATGTTTGAACTCAATCTCAAGTACTCAAGACTATAAAGGCTATATTTTATTTTGAAATCCGTGCGAAGCTGGGGCGGGTCAGCTGGTCACATAAATACACTAAAAACTGAAAATATATCAAGCTGCTTAAATGAAAAACTACAATGCACCTACCTAATTAAAAATAGCTCGCGTTTTACAATGATTTATTAATTAAAATTCCGTTTGCAGTTTTATAAATTTTATGGATGGCGCATTATTGTAGTGGTTATTAAAAACCTCTTCAAATAATCTTTATTAAAATATTATCAGTGCAGGCGATAAGTGCAGGTAGTCCAATAAAATGATACTCCTAGTACCAAGTATTTTATTGATCGAGCGAAGCGAGATCTCTAAATCAACTTGGGCAAATCGGCGTTGTATGTATGTATGTAACTTTGACAAAATTCACAGGGTACACCACTAACCCCACAGTACTGAAATTTAGTAAACGTGTAGCTTTAGTGACACAAATATAGGCAAAAGTCTGAAATCCAGAATAACTGCAATTTCTACCCCAAAAAAGTAAAACAAATTTACATGAACTCCTATTACCTGTAATTTCGGTTATGAATTTCGTGGCACTATTTTATTGATCAAAGATTAAGGCCGGCTTGCACAACGATACCTAAACGTATTTAGCGACTAAATATGTTTAAATTTCACGTATTTGTATGATTTGACTCCTTAATTCATATTTGGCCACTATATACGTTTAAGCATCGTTGCGCGAGTTGCCCTAAATTTTTTTTTTGTGTTTTGGGAGACTTGCGAGTTCGGGGCGAACCACTAGTATAAAATACCAAGTTTGATAGAAGTACCAACTAGGAACAACAATGACTACACGGAATTTATGGTAAAAACTAGTTGCCTGCACAGTGGTCAAATTCGACCATAATACATAATATTTTAGCGGTTTAAATTTAATACAAATAAATATAAATATTGCTGGACATTTCACACTGCGCTATCTAGCCCCAAACTAAGCAAAGCTTGTACTATAGGAACCAGATAACTGATAGAATACTTAAATGCTTTTTTTTGTAAATACATACTTATAATATACAGAGAAATAACCAGACCCGGAACAAATATCTGTAGATCATGCAAACATTTGTTCCGCGGCGGGAATCGAACCTGATACCTCCTGCGTCTTAGCCGGCTATTCGCCCACTGCACCACTGAGGTCGTCGTATTTCTTTTCTCCATATTAACTTGACCACTGCCAAATCTCACACTCCTCCATAAGGGTATTTATAAATGGTCCATAAATAACAAATACCTTTCACACCTTTAATAACACAAAACAAAACACTAAAGACACTAAAAAGTTATGATGTAGGGCAGTTTAAGTTAAAAGAAAACGATAGGCGGCACTTTCAAATTAATTTTCAGATACATATAAAAGACAAATGAAAGAGGTCCTTTTTACTCTACCATAATCATACATGAACAAGGTGATCATCCTTGTGATAAGTAGTGAGGAGGAACGTTTGCGCGCGTCCGAACTTCAAATTGCGATCGGAGCCAGTCGAGAGTAGTGGTGTCGCGCTAAGCGCTCGCGGACGCGCGTGATCTACGAAATTCATATCTTTACCAATAAAAAAAACAACAATATAACGTGCTATTTTCAAATTCAGAACTTTAGTTTTGTAATTGTATAGATTTTTTTAAAGATTAAAGTTTTAAAAGTTTTTATTGCTTTTAAAGTGTCGATTTTCTTGTTCATATTTTTAATTTGAAGTTTTTAGTGAGTGGACGCATGGGTTGGGTTCATAATATGATTTTTTGGTGCTTATTTAAACATAGAAAATAAATAAAGAATTAAGAAATAGTTTTGCTTCAGATTTGAGGTAAGTACAATATCAAGCATATAATATTAAGTTTATGACATTATTCACGAAGAAACAATACTTCTTTAACTCAAGTTTACCTATTTAACAACTCTAAGCCCGGCTTGCACAACGATCCCTAAACGTATTTAGCGATTAAACATGTTCAATTAAACATTAAACATGTTTGTATGATTTGACAACTCCGATTTAAGGAGGATGTTTAGCCACTAAATACGTTTAGGCATCGTTGCGCAAGTCGCCCTAATTTGGATATAAACCCAAATAAAACACGTTGAAAATCTATCTATATATATTTGTTAGTCCTATCTAATTTGCCTTGCACCTTTGGTTTTTATCTTCGTAGTAATTTGTCTAACGGGACTGGCCACTCGAGATTTATATCCCTATTCCAATTTATGGCCTGTTACCACTTTTAATTAGTCTTTTTTTACGAGGATGCAACTTGAAGAGGGAGTTAAGCCAAATTACTAATATTTGAATTTTACCTTATTAAATTAAGTAACAAATCTAAATCATGTACAACACACCTAAAATTATTTTTAATGCTTCGTAAAATATCAACTATTTAAGTATCTAAGTACGTACTGGGGACCGAAGAATGTTCACAAAGGAAAAATCTCATCTAAGTATAGCTTTTTTACGACAATATTTTCTCCTATATAAATTAAGTTAAAAAACACTTCTGCTGTATGAGTTTCGTATATAATTCAGAAAGTATTATATTTGTTTAAGTATGTTTGTGAAACATGAGCCCGCTCGTAATAGGGTAATTTTAGATTTATGGGCATGGTAATTTAAAATGTTACCCTTGTTCCAGATTTAGTCTCTATAAAAATACTTTTGTACAATAAAAATATTTAAAGCTGCTTTTCCCAAAACAGAACATAAATAAATAAAATAAAAATAAAATAAATAAAAATTGTTTATTTCAAGCCTCATAAATAAAATTACTAAAATCAAATTAAACAAAATCAAATCAAAATAAATTAAATCAAATTAAATCAAATTAAATAAAATGAAATCAAATAAAGTTAAAAAAAAAAAAACATTTTAGCAATACTTTGTGCTTCTCATTCTGCGATATCTGATTCGAATTTGAAATAAGATATTACTGTTGCTCTGATGTAGGTATATCCAAAAAGATCTTATCACACAGGTTAAAGAAGTTGCATTCGCACCCAAAATAGCTCAAGATACGTGAACTTAGTAGCTAGCGAAAAAAGAAACAAAAGAGTTTTTTATTAATGAGAGGTGTAAAGAATGTGAATCGTTCACAAGTCAGGCTGAGACGTCTCATATGAGGGTCTTTGAGCCTTTTAGAGCGTAAAATCAGGCGTCTCCCTTTCAGCTTCTTTCGTTTTAATGGGGAAATGTTCTTTTTATGTTTTTGTTTTTGAGAGGTTGAATAGCAGTGTCAGCTTTCCTTTGTGTCATTTTAGGAACATATTTTCCAAGATAATATTTTTGTTAGTTTTTTGACATGCATATAAAAAACTGATGAGTGCCAACGGAAAATGTTACTATTACAATGACTAAACCAATCACAATATAGAGATTATACTACCAATGTGGTTACTTAAGCCTATATGGTCTCTACTAGCTATCCCGGCGAACTTGGTACCGCCTTGACTTGAATATGTCGTGGGCTGCCAATGTACGTCGCCTAGAATTGATAAATCGGCCATCATTAGCTGCATCTATGTATGAGAAAATTAATTTTCTTCATAATTTTTTTTTGCGTGAATTTTCTGATATTTTAATAGTTATTTTGCTGTTCGGGGCGGAGACAAATCCAACAAATCAAAGATCATCAAAATCGGTCGAGCCGTTCTTGAATTATAAATGGTGTAACTAACCCGACTTTGTTTTATATTCAAATGTCAATACTTTGAAAATAGCCATCTGAAATGCACTTAGGTAAGTTGTAAGTTGTAATTTGCAAGGTGTGCGCTTTTATAACAAACTCCCAAGGATGTACAAAAATTGACAATTAACAAATTTAAAAACGTAATTAAACAAAATCTTTATAAAAGAGCCTAGTATAAAATATCGGATTATTTAGATAATAGAGAAGCTTGGGATTGAAGCTGCTCCAACTCGTTCAAAATGTTACTATTTAGACGTAATTTCTTTTCTGTATTATGTATTGTAAAAGGATCATTAAAAAAAACAACCAGCCTTGTTTTCTTTCCTGGCTTGGTCGCGAAGGAACAGGCAGTAAAATTGACGTTTCAAAGTGATCCTTGTGATTTTAATGAATAAAAATATTTGACTTTGACTTTGACTCTTAATTTTTTAATCCATAGACATTTTTAATAATTGAATTTATTAATCATGTTATTAATTAATTAATTTATATTGTTTAATATTGCATGACAAGAGTGGCCCTAATTAGCCAATAACCGGGATTCGTGGAAGGAGAGAAGGGATGTCTTTGCCCTGCAGTGGGACTCTACGGGCTAATAATAATAATAATGTACTATACTTTACTATAATGTTTGTTTTTTGTAAGATACTTTGTAGTGAAAAATGTATTTTTTATAAACGAGTTTTAAAATAAATATGTGTGAATAATAATAAACCCCGCAGGGCACGCTTGTGGCGAGCGTTCGGTGCGTGGCGACGCCGCGGAGCCCCATTACTCCCTGGGGTTGACAGAGACCCCTGACCCTTGGTTTGCCTTAGTTGGCCGGTCAAGGGTGGAGGCACAAGAGCGGAACCTATGCTCCAAGGGTTGAAGTGTTAAAGGCATAAAGCCGGGAGTAGCGCTTAGTGAAACTGCAGCACACCTCTCAAACCCTTTAACCGCCCACACCAACGTTGCCCCTTATGCTGCCTTCTATTGGCGGCACTTATAGGGGCCCGTTTAGTGGACGGCTAGTCACCACCTGCCCCAATCATTCTTAATATTACAGGATTGGCAGGTGCCGTATCTCATTTCTCTGATAACCCATACATAAGCATTATTCTAACAATAGCCCGAACTCTAATCCATGTGTTGCAATAGTAACTACCATCTGTCTCACCTCCCCCCTTATCATAGTGAATTTTATAAGACAAACAGGCCTCTTACTCGTTGGCTTCGGCCCCGGTAATGCCTTAGTAAAGGTCCAGGCCTGAAGCTTGTGCAAAGTAATAAATGTGTAAAATAATAATAATATTGCATGCCTATTAATTGATTAAGGAGGATCTAAATTTTATGTTTATGCTGCTGCGAAAATGCGGAAATTTTACAATTACGTGTACAATTTTTGAAGTAAATAAATGAAATTAAATAAAGTTGTTATTATTTTACAGTACTCAGTACACATATAGTATATTTTTTTTGAAGTGAAAACTTCTTTAGGCGCGTTGGGTATTTTTTGAGATGGGAAAAAACCATTGAACTCGCGACACTGTTACCGTTACCGTTACCGACACCTATATATAAGTATCTCGTAATTGTTCAAGTTTTCACTTCTGTCGGCACTTTCGGAGGCTACTTTTTTTTTAATTATTTATTGGGAAACAGTTTACAGCCCACCTGATGGTAAGCGGTCACCGTCACCTATTGACAGCGGCAACACCCTGGGTATTTTGGATTTTTTTTTATAAATAAATAAATATTGCTGGACATTTCACACAGCGCTATCTAGCCCAAATTAAGCAGAGCTTGTACTATGGGAACCAGATAACTGATAGAATACTTATATACATTTTTTTTTGTAAATACATACTTATAATATATAGAGAAACAACCAGACCCGGAACAAATATCTGTAGATCATGCAAACATTTGTTCCGCAGCGGGGATTGAACCCGCTACCTCCTGCGTCTCAGCTGGCTATTCGCCCACTGCACCACGGAGGTTGTCAATTTTGTCAATTTTTCTAGCTGGCCGGGTACCCGCGGCTTCGCACGCGTCGTTTGACAATAAAAACATTAACTTTCTGCGAAGTCGAGTAACAAGAGTGTATGTCTCAATGCCCGTCATAATCTATCTATAAACAAAATTTAATTGATAGGGGAATAACCGTTAATTAAGGTTTACTTTTCGACGTATCGGGATGGCCAAGAACGCAATGTCTCAACTGATTAAGATATGGAACGATAAGCACATCACGAAGAAGACAAAAACCAAACTGGTCAACACCTTGGTCTTTTCCATCTTCCTTTACGGAGCAGAGACATGGACTCTCAAAATGGCTGATCGGAAGAGAATTGATGCGTTCGAGATGTGGTGCTGGAGAAAGATGATTCGTATACCGTGGATTGCTAAACGAACAAATGTGTCCATTCTAAAGGAACTACACATTTTGAGGAGGCTATCAACCATCTGCCTTAGCCGCACCTTACAATATTTTGGACACATAAAACGATGCAAACCTGACACCCTCGAAAAACTCACAATCACAAAATCGAGGGACGCAGACCAAGAGGACGCATCCCTATCCGCTGGACCGATCAAATCCGCACCGCTCTCGACACACCACTACACAACGCTATTCGTCACGCCGGAGATCGCGACAAATGGAAAAAGATTGTAAAAGAAAAAATCATGCAATGCGGTCACGACCCTCTACATTGAGGAAACGACGCACAGAGAGAGAGAGAGAAGGCTTACTTTTTCCGTATTACAATGTCCTGCGTGTGAAAGGCAAGAAACAAGGCTGGTTGTTTTTTTTAATGATCCTTTTAGAATACATAACAATACAGAAAATAAATTACGTTTAAGTTGTAACATTTTGAACGAGTTAGAGCAATTTCAATCCTAAGCTTCTCTATCATCTAAATAATCCGATATTTTATAGTAGACTTTTTTATAAAGAATTTGTTTAAATACGTTTTTAAATTTGTTAATTGTCAATTTTTGTACATCACTTGGGAGTTTGTTATAAAAGCGTACACCTTGCCCTTTAAACGATTTACTAACTTTATGGAGTCTAGAAGTGGCAACAGCGAGTTTATCTTTATTTATAGTATTAAAATTATGATTATCGCTATTTTTCTCAAACAACTATAACTAATATTTTTGTGAACATGCATCAGATTTTCATAGATTCATAGACACAGCTCTTTAACAACCACTGACTGGTAGTGTCGCAAAGTTAAGAAATCCCTTTACAAAGTCAGTTTTCTATAAGATTTTTCTAGGCACTGCAAATTATAACGTTCAAAGTGGAATACCGAATGTTAACTCTTGGTAGATAAAGCAAGATATTTGATTAAAATTAGAACTTTTTAACTGCGTTCAGAGTCCCCGATTTACTTCATTTACTTTCAGTCACGACTTAGAGTACAGAAATAAACCTTTTTAGACTTAAGGTCGATTAAGAGACTTCTAGTGCCCTGGCCTCAGTTTAATAAGGCTTTTGTTTTTTAACAATAGGTGAGTCGAATTGTCCTTTTTCACGTTGTCTATATTTTTAGTTAGATTAAATCTTTGATGTTAGGCTTAGTAACTACCTATTTCACAACCTTTGAGTAACGCTGTCCAACGGATAAAAATATATACGTCTTTTGTTTTCAAACTAGTTTTCAAATAAAAACAGATAATGAGAATGATTTTTACAAGCTTTTTATTAACTTGCAATGTATGTATGTTTGTCCTGGTGGAATCTTGCAACTGAATCTTAAACCCGTTCCCTCAACCGATTGAGCTGAAATTTGGAATGCTTATGTAACTTTGGTGACAATGCAATAATATGGTACCATGATCTCATGATGGAGAGGGATGCTAGACAATGGAATTTATGAATGGATTATAGTAGGCTACTAGTGTTTGGGCTCATTTGAATCTGCTTGCGGTTCCGATTATGAATTTTATATAAGCTTGTTTTGAAAAAGTAATTTTTCATAAAAAATCTTATTATGCGTCAACTAAAGTTACTCGGGGGTCGAGAAATAGGAACTTAGTCTCCTAAGAATGTTTTTTTTTTACTGTTTTATCTGCACTTGTAGCTGCTTTTTGTGCCCATCTGAATATGGACCCTGTTAATTACCGGTCTATATTTCCATATCAAAGAAAAGTTTGCTCTCCGTAAAGTCAACTAAAGTTTGTAGCAGCATCAGTATGTTCTGAAACTGTTGCGAACAGCAAGAGTTTGTTCGTAAACTGCTGAAAAGTTATATATTACAATTAATTAAATCAACCTAGAATTCGTGTAGTTTAAGTAATCAGAAAACATACAACCAAACATAATTAAAAAAAAAAAAAAAAAAAATATTACTGGACATTTCACACAGCGCTATCTAGCCCCAAACTAAGTAGCGCTTGCACTATTGGAACCAGATAACTGATAGAACACTTATATACTTTTTTTTGTAAATTCATACTTATAATATATAGAAAAACATCCAGACCCGGAACAAATATCTGTAGATCATGCAAACATTTGTTCCGCGGCGGGAATCGAACCCGCTACCTCCTGCGTCTCAGCCGGCTATTCGCCCACTACACCACGGAGGTCGTCAATTTTGGTGGATTAGTTATGTTTTTATAAGAAGCAGTTGAATTATTTAAAGACCGTAATTACTGATTTCAAGGGGTATAATTTATCGCGTATATGTAGCTATAATATAAAAATAATCATAAGTTTTACAGTTGACCTTAAAATCAGCAATTTTTTAGACGTTGCGATTACTCCAAAACTTAGTTTAAACGTACAAAATGGCAAAAATAACAAATAAACTTATTTTTACAGCCATTGTTCTCCTGAGTGAACCCTTTTTGAGTTGGTACCTTTGGTATGAGTACTATGTACGCTTTAGTTCGATATTTCCCTGTATCTAGTTGGCGCTCACGAGTAAAATTTCCTCAGAGATCCCTAATTGGCAAATGTTTAGTCTTCTTCACGGAGTAGAATATACGAAGCGGAAACCTGTCTTCTCCATAGCTTGCCAGGTATCCACGCGTATCATTGCGCTCGAGAATCTCGTGCGACGCTATTCGAGATGATTATTTTCGTAAATAATTCGTTCTAGCTGTTCTCTAACTGAAAGGTCTGATTCGTGACGATGGTAAGCGACCTGACGCTATGACTCTTGTACCTTGGGAGAAAGGTAGGCCTTTGGTGTGGGACGCCACGTGCGCCACTTCATCTATCTGGTACAGCAGTTAGGGCCAAGGCGGTGGTAAATACAGCAAAGATTAACCATTTAATATGAACCTCCATTACTGGTAATTTGAATGTAACAGTAGGTCAAGTTATTGGTCAAGCATTTCGTGGCACTATTTTATTTTAATTCCATAAAATGGGAGGGATATGTTTTTTATGAAAATGTATCTTCAAGTTATGTAAGTAATATTTAACATAATCGGGTAATATAGGCCAACTCATAGTAAGGGACGAAAGCTATAGAATATTACTCGCACTTCAAAGCATGTGTTTTTAGAATACGCCGCCGCCGGTTTCTAATGTTTTCCGCGATCACGTATCATTGCGAACAAACATTTGTAAAGTATCACCGTCACTTTTGGTAATGCTATTTCTATGGAAATTTCGGTATTTTGCCTAATGTTTTCGTCTGCGAGAAAAAGATAGTATTTCGCTGAAACAAATACCTACTATGTATGCACGATTAAACATCGTAATCGAGCAATCCCACCGGTATTCGAAATTAACAACACGTGTTGTTAATTTCGAATTTAAGCACTATTTAACAAAGCATAAAGTCCACAAATAAGCAGATATCACTGGACATTCAATTCAGCTGGATTGGGCGCACAACCCAAGTTAGTTAAGAGTTAAAGCAAGAGCAAGTAGTGTTTAACCGTGTCATAAAATACATGAGTACATAAAATATATACATTTCACACAGAAGAGCTAGGGACGAATAAATAAATACATCCGAAATTCTTAGGAAGAAGCCCTAATGGGCTGAAATTCTTTTACCAGAGCACGCACAATTCTGTTTTACAACACTCGTTCCATTCCTACCGCCTCTCAAATTGTGTTCAACTGTCTTGGGACACTCTAAATGTTTTATTCGCAAAGTGGGTAATTTAGTGACCTTAAAGAGTTTTGCTTTATTCAGCTTTTGTAAGTGACTTTGATACTTGGGCTGGCTTGCACAACGATACCTAAACGTATTTAGTGGCTAAATATGAATCAATGAATGAAAATTCTTTATTATACCTTAAAAGCAGATATAAGAAGAAAAATAAAACAAATAAATGTAAGCATAATGGGCGGTGTTATCGCTTAACAAAGATAATAATTAATATGTTTTAGAGAGTTGTCATACGACAACTCTCGACGTTTAGAGAAATCATACAAAAATTTAAACATGCTTCTAATAACCAGTCGCTAAATACGTTTAGGCATCGTTGCGCAAGTCGCCCTTAAAGTTGTGCTTGGTTCTAATGGCCTCTACGAGTATTTACTTGACATTTTATTATTAATTCCCGCCCCGTTCGCGTGCGTTGCAATGTGTCATCTATTATTTTATGAACCCGACCGGGTTATGTTTTTTGACGCTACATATAAAACCTATAAATTGTGTAATACTTACTCTATATTACTACTTTTTTGTTTTAAACCACTGAATGGATTTTTATGAGATGTTTGGTTCTCGGACGTGACATACTCGTATAGTACGAAAAGTGTTAAAACGCTTATACGGTTAAACGGCCACAGCGCGCAATAATATCTCACATTTATTTCTTAAACCGTTTGGTTGGTGCCAACTACATAGAAATTTTTAAAAGTTTTTATTTGTTCAATAACCACATAAACCGGTTACGAGACATTTTTGAGATGTTTTCTAAACTGTAAAAAAATCACCAAAACACATAAATATAGGGTTGATACCTACATTTGTAAGTTTTTTTACACATTTTTTTTACATTCAAGGTATTGGATGAGACGAATTTGTTTATTACTCTTACATAACGCGTTGACAAAAATAACTGTGCTCCACGGGCTTAGCCAGGTTTTAGTATCGGGGGTTTAAAAAATAAATGTGCATAAAATTACATTAATAGTCATATGAAAATAAATGAATAATGTAAAAAAATAACAGAAGGATGAAAAACATTAATATTATAAAAAAATATTGTGAAAAAAAATAACAGAAGGTTGATTTTCGGTTATAAACCTAATCGGCAAGTGATAAAAATGTTTGCATAAAATATTAATGTCATACTCTAAACTCCTCGTTTTTCCCTTATTCAATATAATTAAAGTAATATTTTGAATATTTCAGGGGGAGTTCGACCCCCCCCCCCCTCTTCCCCCGCGCTGTGCTCTGAGCCCTATTACGGTCTACCTATTTCTGCCGCCGAACAGCATTGCTGTGTTTCGGTTTGAAGAGTATGGTTGCCGGTGAAATTACGAGCACATGAAGCTTAATATCTGTACGCCTCAAGTTGATGGATGCAGGGCAGTGCATTGTAGGGCTCGTTCCTAAGGTGCGGGACCTACGAGGCAATACTTTGTTATTGGCGATGGTTACCACTCAACATCAGGTGGGTCATAATTATGCTTGATCCACCATGAGGTGGTATAAAAAATAAATATGTGTGAGTGTGATAAAAATAACAGTCGTACATATGTGTCACTTATTTTTGCATTTTTAGTTGGTCTTATCGGCTCTGTGTTAACTAATGAATACTCTTTATACTTAAGTGAGTTATAATTAATAATTAGGTATAACTAGCTAATTAATATTTTTAGAGTAAGATCCCGCATTATAATAATTTTACGAATCTTGTGGCGCAGTGCGCATATAGTCGGCCGCGACCAAAGTGGTTGCGGGTTCGATTGCAGCTTTTAAAAATATACTTCGCCATTATTTGTTGTTTAAATTACAACTAAAACGCGAACTCATCGACATGTCTATTCTGCCTGTCCTAACCTACGGTGCCCAGTCTTGGTCACTGACTGAATCTCAAAAGTCCAGGCTCGGAGTTTGCAAAAGAGCGATGGATGGAACACCTCTGCACTTAAAGACCGGCATCGCTCACGTCGGTATCAAGGCTGCCAAGTTTAAGTGGGATTGGGAAGGTCATGTCTACCGCAAGCAAGCAAATAGGTGGGCTAAGGTCGTAACTGGATGGATCCTTGTGGATAGAAAGCGACATCGTGGAAGGCCTAAGAAGCGTTGGACACTTTTTATAGGGACTAGCGGGATTTGGTACACGGTCGAGATAAGTGGAGAGATGAGGGGGAGGCCTTTGCCCAGCAGTGGGAGAGCATAGGCTAGAAAAAAAATTACAACGCATTATTTGTTTCACCTAAGTCCGCGGAGCAACTTCATGAGCGCCTAGTATGAATGAATAGGGTTCATATCATAAGCGTACGTTAGCTTAAAGTCATTTATAACCAGTATCTAGCTGCATCCTTATTAATGAGTTTATGTTATACTGGTATCGAAGTTTAATATTGTTTATATTACATGATTATCGTGTACCGTGAAATCGTGACCCGGTAATGAGGTTATCGGTACCTACAGGCTGCACAGCACATGCTATAAATAACCAGGAATTCCATTGAAAATTTAGAATTTTCTGATTAAACTTCAACATAAACCACAACTGCTGGGGAATAAACGCGCGGTCGGTTGAGAGATGTAGTGAGGGACGGTCCCTTATTCGATGGACCGATGATATTCAAGTCAGACTGACTCAAATCTCACCTTGAGTTGGCTATTGGCTCATACGAATATACGTTTTACCGAGAAGAAAGAAATAAGAAACATGTTGAAATTTCTAATGAAATCTAGTAGTAGAATCTAGTCACTTAAATTTCATACATAATCCTCATCCAATCATATAGGTACATATAATGTTTATCCGATATATAGGTAGGTAGTGATGGCACAATTTTGATGTGACTCAATGAGCTAAAAATGTGGGGGCGTTGTTGAGATATTGGGGTTCAAGAGGGGTAAAACAATTAAAATGAGACTATTAGAATAGAATAGAATAGAATACTCTTTATTGCACACCAACAAAATTAAAATACAATAAAAATACACAAAAATTAAGGTAAGTACAATGGGCGGTCTTATCGCTAAAAGCGATCTCTTCCAGACAACCTTTGGATGGACAGGACAAAACAAAATCAAAAAGACGGCGGTGTAAATACGAGTATATTCATAAACTTACATAAACTACCTATACTTACTAATAAACTAAATATATATACTTACAAATATAATAATATATACTTATATATAAACTACAATAAAGGAGATAAACATAACGATAAACTAGCAGTGCGTAGACAAAGAAAGGAAATGGTTGTATACCTTAGCTTTGAAGATAGGAAGAGATTTAGATGATCTAATAGAGAAAGGTAAAGCGTTCCACAGCCGCACAGCTTGAACTGTAAAGGAGTCACCATAAAATTGAGAACTGTGGACAGGGGTTTGGAGACTTAGAGCTTCAGATGAGCGTAGATTTCGATCATGCGCCTGGTGCAAGAACACAAAACGCTCCTTTAGATAGGATGGTGAAGAAGGATTGAAAAGAATGTTAAAAAGAAGGGACAGAATATGTGCATTCCGGCGAAGACGGATAGGGAGCCACTTGAGTTTTGTATTAGATCAAGTAAGACGTCAAAAGAAAGGTCTTTATTAGTACATTTCGACCCCGTTTTTATTTTTAGTAAAGTTTTTGTAGTTTTGAGTTATTAGCCATAATAAAAACTAAATTTGGACAAAATTCACATGGTGCACCAGTGACCCCACAGTGCTGGTATTTGGTATACGTGTAGCTTAAGTATCACAAATATAGGCAAAAGTCTGAAATCTAAAATAACTGCAATTTGTACCCCAAAAAAGAGTAACCAAATTACATGAACTCCCGTTACTTGTAATTTGAATGAAACTGTAGGTCAAGTAACGTGGTTAGGTATGTATTTCGTGGCACTGTTTTGATAGTCAAAGATTACGAATAATATTTCTTTTTTGTTTTTATGGTAGACTCGCGAGATCTCAGTTCGGGGCGAACCACTAGTTATACTTAAAAGCAAAAGTTGTGCTCACCTCCAAAAAACTTGGAGTCCTTAACCGTGACAAACAGTATTTTACGGTACAACAACGGCTATTTCTGTACAAAGCGCAAGTTCGGGCACACCTAGAATATTGTTCCCATCTTTGGCATGGAGCTCAAAAGTACCAATTGCTTCGTGTTGACTCCCTTCAGAGAAGAGCCATTAGAATCATCGGTGATCCCAAACTCACCGACAAGCTAGAACCACTGAGTCAACGCGGTGACATCGGATCGCTCAGTATTCTACCGCCTGTATAATGAGGAATGTTCTGAGGAGCTATTCGATCTCATCCCGTCGTCGAGATTTTACCACCGCACTTCTCGACAACGCAAAAAATCTCATCCACATATCGCCGACCATTGCGTATCTTTTCTACCCCATACTTGCAAGATGTAGAATGAGTTACCATCTGAGGTTATCGCGTTAGACTACGACATGGTACGCTTCAAGAGAAATGTAAGAAGTTTGTACAGGGTAGAGAACGCATCGACAATACCCCGGCCCCCTTATTACCTAAGCCAAATTGCTGTTGCTTCGCTATCGCTACTCAGGCCATCCCTTTCACATGTACAGTACGTACCTCACGTGTGAAAGGGATGGCCTGAGTAGCGATAGCAAAGCGACAGCAATTTTGCTTAGGTAATACGGCCCCCGGTATTGCCAGTGTCAATAAGCGAAATTTGAGACGGAAAATATTTTACAACTAAATAACAAATAATTAATAAGGACATATACATAAAAAATATCTACGAAATGTGTGATTTTAACAGATGTCACAAAAAGGCATCCAACTCAGCATTTATAATGCTTGTGGCACAAAGAAAACCTACAGTTGGCACCATTCAAAATTAAATAACGGATGTCTACAGTCCCGTCCGTCGGTTCTGTAGGTAGACAACTCTACCCGACTTTTAAAGTATGAAAATGTATACAAAATAATATTCATATTCATTTATTCTGCTTACATGTACATATACATTTTTTAGCTTAGATGGTAGGTAGCCTAGGAGAATATATACCCCGTAAGGGTACTGCAAGTTGGGTTTGCGACTTTTCAAAAAGTACAGCAATTAAATATAGAATTAAACATGTCAAATCAATTAAATTAAAACAGTTTATGCGGCATATATCAAATAATACAGTAGAAGAGCAAAGGTATGTCAAGCTATCGGGTAATAATAATAATGGCAAGTGGAAAATAATAATAATCATAATGACAAGTAATTTCAAGGTATAAACTATATTTAAGCATGCTTACATACTACCTAGGTACCTACCTGTGAATGTTCGCTCGGGTCGGTCGTCACTTTGTTTGTTAATTAAGTTGTCCGATAGGTATTCGTCAACTGAATAGTATGAATTTTTTGTTAAAAATGATTTCAAATTCCTATAAAATATTTTATGTACTTCCTCATTTTTTAAATTTTCTCATTTTCTCATTCAGGCATTTTATTATATATTTTGTGGGTATTTATATACTTAAAATACAACCGGTCGTTTTTAACCGGCCGGTTTTGTACAATCTTTATCAAAATTCCATCAGTTATGAAATAGGACTTACCTGTACACTTGGGTATGTATGACTGACCTAGAAAAGACTATATCTCTACGAAAGAAATGAAAAGTGTGGAATGTATAAATATTTCTTCGCAAGGCCGAACAAATGTTTTTACTCTATACGCTAAAATAAATAATGCTGGACATATCACACAGTGCTATCTAGCCCCAAACTAAGCAAAGCTTGTACTATGGGAACCAGATAACTGCTAGATGAGATAGATACATATATATTTATTGCACACGATTAAAAAATAAACAACCAGAACAAAAATAATATTTTAAAATCATAGGTACAATGGGTGACCCTACCACTAAAAGTGATATCTAAAAGACAACCTTTGGATGGACAGGATCTATGTGAATAAATGAGGACGGCGGCGGCGTTAATCAAATACTTCTAACCTAACAGAAACTTAAATATACAACCTGTTTTGGTATGTACGACATTAATTTAAAACATGCATCCGAAATAGTATTAACTGATTTTAGAGGTGGGTTTAATACGAGTAGCTTGAATATTTATTCAGTAATCGATTCATTTCCAATAAACAATTTAAATGTAAGTCGGCGGCGCCTTTGCGACAATGCCGCTTAGTCAGTTTAACAGGTACCTACTTACATGATGAATTAATATGATTCGTTTCCCTATTTTATACAGGCTGTTTCTTTGATATTTTAGGACTTAATGTTAAGGTTGTTTGAAAATTATATATTTTTTATGATAAAAATTTGCTATTTGCGCTCTGCGCCACAGAGGTCGTCAAATTACATGAAGGGTACAGGGAAACAAGGATTATAGTCAGTATTTTTCCAAAACAGAGTTGACAACGCCATCTAGTAGTAAATTAAGAAAGCTATCGCATGGTGAAATCAAGAAATGGTAAAAGAAATCATAGTTAATATGAATCTCAAAAAAGTTTATTATGGCTGTAGCAAAAAAAGATCACAGTCACCTCTTCTTTAAAAAAATATCATTGTCCATGGACACTGACCCTTTTTTTGACATTTGTGTGACAGATGACAGTAGTCTGATCTGTGTCCTGTCATTAGTCCCTGTCATACAATGCTTAAAAATGTTTTCTATTAAACCTTGCTCAAGATTTTTATTCAAATTTGCCTAAAACTCATTAATTGATTATCACTGCCAATTAGCATTTTGTAAATATACTAAATAAATAATAATATAAAATGGTAAAAGTTTACAGTTAGTTAAAAGCATTTCTAGCTGTAATGTTTCTAGAAAAGTTCAAGAAAGAGTCAATGTGACTATGATCCTTCTATGGAGTTTCTGTTTTCTCAAGTTATAACAGGTATTAATTAAAAGTAAGTAATTAAAATAAAAAACATGTCATTCAGAACATGTAATACATTTTAAAGCAGTAAATTTAGTGAAAAATTCATAAAAATTGACCATGTAAAAAGAATCATAGTCAAGCGACTTTGATGTTTGTTATAAGTAGTTTCATTAAAGATATAAGTTTTTTTTAATTTGTGATAAAAACATTTAATAGTTTGTATTATAATGTGAATCATTGGCCTACATGTCCTATCTAAAAGTTTGTACTTTAGTTGTAGTTTAATACATTGATTTTAATAGTAAATATGTTTTTGGTATTATCTCAAAACAATTTTTTCTTTACGGTGATCCTTCTTTCCCTGTATCCTTCACATTTTACTCTATTTACTCTTACGTAGAGAGAAACGGTTATATACAATCTTTAATACCACGATTCTTATCATATACAATTACCCTAAATATATTTTGTGTTACGACATTATACTGAATTCACGATGTGTTCTAACAAGCAAGAAGCACGATTATATTTCAAAGTAGAACGAACTAGCCCTACATTAAATACTTACAAAATTATGCAAAATATTCAACGCCGGCTGGCCATAGTGTCTCGGAGCTCAAATACTTCGTTGTAATTAGTCTTATTATTAAATAATGAAAGGCCCTTATTATAGTAAACCGCTTGTATGATATGAAATACTTTTCAGTTAGTATAAAATATATTTTTTGAAAATGTTGCTCATTATTTTTCGGAAAATAAATGAAATGACATCAAACCGACCTCTGTGGCGCAGTGTGCGAATAGCCGGCTGAGACGCAGGAGGTTGAGGGTTCGATTCCCGCTGGGGACAAATATTTGCATGGTCTACAAATATTTGTTCCGGGTTTGGGTATTTTTCTATACATTACAAGTATGTATTTACAAAAAAGTAAAGTATATTAAGTATTTTATCAGTTATGTCGTAGTACAAGCTTTGCTTAATTTGGGGCTAGATAGCACTGTGTGAAATGTCCAGCATTATTTGTTTATTCAACAGAAATTGGTCAAGATTATTTAACAAAAGGGTTATGTATTTGAAATGGGTTAATGGGGGCAAAGTCTTTTACCAAAACGGATAGAGAAAAACATTGGAACCATGAAACAATGTATTCACTAAGAAACAATTGTTTATAAACACTGTTTCAGATACAAATTAGTTTCGAATGTGTAAAAGTGTGGACGCGTGTTTCATTTGTTTGTGAAACATGGAGACAGTGAGAGAAGACGATTTTCTTTTAAAACAATTTAAATATTTGAAACTAGCTGACCAATCCGCAGCTTCGCACGCGTAATTTTTCAATAAAAATATTACCCCCCTTTCTGCTCAGTTGGGTAAAAAGTAGCCTTTGTCACCCGGGGATAGTGTAGCTTCCCAATTGTGAAATATTTTTTTAAATCGGTCCAGTAGTTTCAGAAACAATATCCGAAACATTGTAAAGCCAAATACCAGCTCGCTTCCTTAGACTCGATAGAACGTAGAGCTTTCAGGCTTATAGGTGAGCAATATATGGCGGAGACTAAGACCCAAAGTCTCGAACACCACCGTAAAGTTGCAAGCCTATCGATCTTTTACAGAATACATTTTGGGGAATGTGCTCAGGAACTATACGATCTGATCTCGCCATCTCCCTTCCAACAAGCAGGTGCACGGCTCAGTACCATCCGTACCTAGTCGATATACCACCCATTCGCACACACCGTTTTGGTTCTACGTTCTTGATGCGTACAGCTAAGGTATGGAACACTTTGCCGTCGTCTGTTTTTCCTAAAGAATACAATCCGGGCCTCTTTAAGGTAAGAGTGAATAGGTTTCTTCTAGATCTTCGTGCTTCATCTTAGACCACATCATCGCTTACCATCAGGTGAGATTGTGGTCAAACGAAGTTCTATCCAATTAAAAAAAAAAAGTTTCTCAATGAATAACATGGCTAAATTGTACACAAAAATTAGTTGATTTCGGATACGTGATTTTTCATAAATCTTTGAATACTTACACTAAAATCGTTGACATTATTTTTAAACATTTCTATCCATTACGGTTTAAAGATTCTCTTTTATGTCTTCGGTATGGATCACCATCTCAATTACATAAAACAAAAAATAATAATTGTGTGTATATGAGTGGGTGTTCAATAACGCCGTTACATCATAAAACACACGAGTTAAACCATTGTGTAAAAGCGAGTGATTAATATGTTCAAAATTTGAGAAAAATAGAATCTATATCAAAAGGATGATTTATGAGTGCGTGTGTTTAAGAGTTGTAAATATTTTATCGGTAGCCTCTGGGTTTATTTAAGTGGTGGGAGAAATACCTTTTCCTAATGCAAGGTTTACATGAAACCAGTATTATGAGTTACTATCCTTGATAATAATTGATCGAGCGAAGCGAGATCTCAAAATCAACTTGGGCAAATCGGCGTTGTATGTTTGTCCGAGGATATCTTTCGAAGCGTTTATCTAATCATCGTGAAATTTGATATAGTCGGTAATGTTAACACAATCCTGGTGTGACTAAATGAGCTAAAAATCTTACGGGTTAATTGAGATCTTGGGGTTCAAAAGGGGTAAAAAAATCAAAATGAGACTATTAGGTCAAATGGGATGTCTAATGAAAGGTCTTCATTATTACATTTCGACCCCGTTTATACTTTTAGTTTAATCTTTGTAGTTTTTGAGATATTAGCCATAATAAAATCTGTATAATTTTATGCCATTCATATCCCGATTCTAAACCAATTTACATTGTGTATGATCGAAATCATAAACGGTTTTTTATCTCGCTTGAGTCCTGAGTCTTACTCGTCTTTAGAAAAAACATCATCGTCATCAGCAGCCCACATTAGTGCACTGCTGGACATAGGCCTCTCCCAATACGCGCCACTGAGCCCGGTCTTCGGCTCTTCTCATCCAGTTTCTGTCCGTCACCTTTCTTATGTCATCGCTCTACCTAGCCGGGGGCGCCCCACACTACGTTTTCCAAGACGCGGTCTCCACTCAAGAACTGGTCGGTTCTCCGGCATATATGGCCAGTCCACTGCTACTTCAGTTTGTTAATCCGTTGGGCTACGTCAGTGAACTTGGTTCTCTGTCGGATAATCTCGTTAAGTTAAGAAAATTGGAAGACTAATTGCCGAATATTTCTTTGATTAAGTAACATTCCGGATAATTCTGCTTTGACGAAGTAATCTCGTTACTTAAAATCAAATCCATTTAATCAGCACCTCAATTTTCGTATTTAGTCATCTGGAATCTTCTATAGAGGCAGCGTCATCTTTTACGTCAAAGGTTCCATTGATAGGCATCGAGATTTGATTAAAGCTTAAACATAACTATTTTCACTAATAACGGGATATTTAGCATGATTTGTGAAATTATGAGTTATGTTTTTTTTTGTGAAAATATTGTTCATATCTTTATTTTATTTTATTTTATTTTAGTTTCAAAACTTATTTTACCGATTGAAGTAAAAATTATTCGCATCTTAAACTATGGTAAACTTACGAATGGTCTGAAAAACCATGATATCTGAAGAAGTGTAGAAATGCGTCGTAGTCAACGCCCACCTCCGGGAAATATAATACTGCTAGCTTCCGCCAGCGGCTTTGCACGCGTTGTTTGTCAACCAAAAGTAGCCTATCTTTGAATTTAGGTATCTATCAACACACCAAATTTCATCGAAATCGGTTGATGTGATTGAGTAACAAACACACAAATAAATAAAGAAACATCCAAACTTTCACATTTATAATAATAGTGTGATACTAGACGCTCCTGGCAGACGGGGTCATAAAACGTGGGATAAGCGACGATGATATTGCTATCTCGCTCGCTTTTGCAGCCCTTACGGGAGCCGCTAGTGATGCGCGCAGTACCTATCGACAACGCTAATTACAGTTCCAATCACAGTAGGTACATTAGAACATCAGGTGGGACAATTCTTGTTCCATTTCCAGATCTCCAAGTCGTATAAAAAATAATAATATAAATTTCATCAAAATCGTTTCAGACGTTATGACGTGACGTGAACAAACAAACAAACTCACTTTCGCATTTATAATATTAGTATGATTATGAGATTTGGGTTAAGTAAGTAACAGGAAAGACGTATCGGTGTTTGTATGCGTGTGTGTGTTAAGATGTCAATGAAATAACCTCGGCTCACAATGCGGAGTGTGAACGAAACTTAACACGTGAATATGAAGGCACAGACAACACAAGCTTATTTATATCTCTACGCCCGCAAAAATAATGTATTGGAAAATTCAAAATGTATGCGCATCTAATAAATCACCAATCAACTGGAACATAAACATAAAGTTCGCAATAGATATTTTTGTTACAATAGCTATTGAGAATTACATGATTCATTTTGCAAACGTTTGAGACGTGATGGGATGCGTTTTTCATGAGATATTATTGTGAAAAATGTACGAAGGTCTACCGACGAATGTGAGTACCCAGACAACCCTTGTGCTCTATTTTCACAAATCATAGTAAATATGCCGTTTTAAGTGAAAATATTTTTTGTAATCATGATAGTCACACTACTATTATAAGTGCGAAAGTTTGGATGCTTGTTTATTTATTTGTTTGTTACGGATGAACCGATTTCGATTAAATTTAGTATGTACATAGATTATAACTTGGATTAACACATATGCTACTTTTTATCCCATAAATTAGGTATCATGGGATAAAAATGGGGTGTCAAGTCAAGTTGCACAGCGAGTTTAGCTTTATTTTTAGGTTACCTACACATTTAGTAGTGTAATGCGTACGAAGTCGCGGGCAACAGCTAGTTTTAAATATAAGGATAATTGGAGTTGATTTGTATTTAAAAACTATATATACGGGATGCCGGCACCCGTACAGCCATTAGCCAAAGATATTAAATCATAAAAAGTCATAACACTTTATACATTCACTATCAGTTTTATTGAAATTAACACGCGGTTATATTCTTATTGATCTTGATTACTGATATTAGATTTTTAACTGACAAAAATTATGTAAATATGAATTTACATTCCTTCAAAAATAAATTCACGATGATTTTTGCTAATCTTTTGGTACATACAATAATAAAACTGTGCTTGGGCCTGTACATTTTTATTGTTTAATGACATTTACTTTCAATTAACTTCTTAATCTATATGCCAAAACTAATTTTATTTTTGTTACTTTGTAAGTCTGTCCTTTTGAACGGGTATGACGCTGAAACTACTGGATGGATTTTGATGATACTTGGTATAATGATTATACTACGAGTATGTATTAACATTAATAATATTTTAGATCCTGAAAAACGGAAGGGCTCTAGAGGGGTAAAAAGGATTGAAGTTTGTATATAAAAAAATTATAAATTAAATGTTTATATTAAAATGAACAAAAGTGGAACTCGTCATTTTTTTAATCGTCAGGAAAGGTGTCGGTAACGGTAACAGTGTCGCGAGTTCAATAGTTTTTTTCCCATCTCAAAAAATACCCAATGCGCCTAAACAAGTTTTCACTTCAAATTAAATTTGGACGGTGCAAAATGATCATGATTCATGATGGATGTCGCATAAACATGAAAATTTACTAAGAAAGTTGTCTTATGCCCCTTCACAAACTAAAAAAAAAGTCAAATTATATACAGAGGTGTTGGTAACAGGATCGCGAGTTCAATGGTTTTTTCCCATCTCAAAAATGCCCAACGCGCCTAAACAAGTTTTCACTTCAAATTAAATTTGGACGGTGCAAAATGATCATGATTCATGATGGATGTCGCATAAACATGAAAATTTACTAAGAAAGTTGTCTTATGCCCCTTCACAAACTAAAAAAAAAAATCAAATTATATACAGAGGTGTCGGTAACAGTATCGCGAGTTCAATGGTTTTATCCCATCTCAAAAATGCCCAACGCGCCTAAACAAGTTATCACTTCAAAAACTATTTTGTAAGGGAGTAAGATTATATGTAATGAGTAATCACCTGAACTGTTTGCAGATGACACGTCACTTTTATTTAAATTAAAGCGACGACAAACCGATTTTGACGATGTCAACAATGCAATCTCTAAGGTGGTAAAATGGTTCAATGTAAACAATCTATTTCTAAATGAAAAGAAAACAAAATGTATTATGTATTTATACTACCTAAATTACACAAGTTAAAGCAGATATAAGAATCAAAGACGAGGAGTTGGCTCTTGTGGACACCACCAGTTCACATTGTTAGGTTTTCAAATAGACTTAGTTCTGCGGCATACGCAGTCAAAAAGATCCGTCTTTTTACAGACGTAGACACAGCTAGACTAGTTTATTTCAGCTACTTCCACAGCATTATGTCATACGGTATACTGCTGTGGGGAAATGCTGCACATAAAAACACCGTTTTTGTGCTGCAGAAGAGGGCTATTCGTGCAATTTATAATATGGGTCCTAGAAAAGCATTACGCAATAAGTTTAAAGAAATAAATATTATGACATTCCCTTGTCAATACATCTGTGAAAATCTGATGTATTTTCACAAAAATATCATAATTTTAATACTAGAAATAAAGATAAACTCGCTGTTGCCACTTGTAGACTCCATAAAGTTAGTAAATCGTTTAAAGGGCAAGGTGTACGCTTTTATAACAAACTCCCAAGGGATGTACAAAAAAAGACAATTAACAAATTTAAAAACGTAACTAAACAAAATCTTATATAAAAAAGTCTACTATAAAATATCGGATTATTTAGATGATAGAGAAGCTTAGGATTTAAATTGCTCCAACTTGTTTAAAATGTTACAATTTAGACGTAAAATTTACGTTTCAAAGTGATCTTTGTGATTTTAATGAATAAAAATATTGGACTTTGACTTTTTTTGACTTTGGCAAAGAATTCGTAACTTTTTTATCATAAGGTAAGAGATTTAATAACATAATGTCTAAAGTATTATTTTAGTATACAATGGGGCGTAATTTTTATGTTTCTTTTTTATGACACAATGGTGTAGGTATACCATTGTGTCATAAAAAAGAAACATAAAAATTCAGTGATGAAAAAAGTGATTGCTTACCTGTTTATTTTTATTAGATACTTTGGATAGCATATATTTGTTTGTTGTCTTTATTAGTCTAAAAAGCTTTACTGGATAAATCAAAAAACTTTTTTCATAAGTCTCTAACCAAGTTGCATTACGAATATAACGGCTCAAGTTTTTTAGTCCGTCTTGACACTCGCGCTGACTGCTTGCATTGTGTTTGTGTGGATAGCTACCTACATACACAATGCTGCCGTATTTTACCTAAACTCGAGCGTTCTTGTGAAATGGCTCTTAAGTCGTGGCTTAGATCAGTTTTAACTTGAATCTACTACATTTTACGAGGCTTCATCATTCTACGTATTTCGAAAATTTCAGTCTGGTAGCGTATTCTGGTAAATAAATCTAGTAAATTTTGTCTTCGATCTCAGCGTTCAACAACGTGTATACGTCACGAAGGTACCATACAGATTTATTTTAAATCTAATTGGGTTAGACATTTTAATCTATACTAATCTATATATATATATTTCGTGTCACATTGTTTGTAGCAAAACTTTCCGAAACGGCTTGACCGATTGTTATGAAATTTTTTGTGTATACATACAATTTTTTTGATTTTTTTACGATTCGGCAATAAAAAATAGATATAACCATACATTTTCATGCTTCTACCACCAACCCTTATCTCAGCTTAGCAACACAAAATTGATACATTCTAAGGCTGTACGAAGTCCGCGGGGTTAGCTAGTAATATTATAAAGAGGAAAGATTTGTATGTTTGTAACGAATAAACTCAAAAACTACTAGTCCGATTTAAAAAATTCTTTTACCATTAGCATGCTACATTATTATTGAGTAACAAATGCTACTTTTTACCCAACTGCGAAGAAGGAGGGTAAGGTTTTTATTGAAAAACTACGCACGTGAAGCTTCGGATTGGTCAGCTAGTAAATATATTTTTCGATACCACCGGTCTTGTTTCGTGCAAATGAAGATCTTTTATCTTGTTGATGTTACGTAAAAGTCACTGGGTAAAAGCATTCGATTTCCGCCTCGGAAAAAATGTTTCCATGATCATTCTTGTTCCGGGTCCGGATATATTTTTTTATTGTGATAGACAATCTATATTGTCCCACTACTGGGCAAAGGTCTCCCCCAAGTCATTCCATCTTTTTCTGTCCTGTGCGACACTCCACCACTCCTGCTTGAAGGCAACAAGATCGTCTCGCCAACGCTTTTTTGGTCAACCCCGATCGCGCCTTGTTGAATTCAAGCGGTTGAACACTACCTCACCTGATAGTAAGTGATGGTGTGGTCGAAGATGGAGCACAATTGCTTGGACACCCGTTCACTCTGGAGCTTATAGGTAGGTATGTATTTCCAAAAAAATATATAAGTATTCTAGCAGTTCTAGAGTACGAAATTTGCTTAATTTAGGGCTGGATAGCGCTGAGTGAAACGTCCAGATAGATAGATCAACTCTTTAATGTACACCAAAATTTAGAACTAGCACAAATAAACATAGGGCAATGACCTTATCGCTGCAACAGATTTCTCCCAGGCAACCTTTGTAATGGACAGTAATGAGCGAAACAGTAATGGACGGTGGTGCACATTTTAAAATAATTGATGATGATAATGATTTACTATTTATTGTACAATTTTTTTAATTGATCCAGCGAAGCGGGATCTCTAAATCAACTGGGGCAAATCGGCGTTGTTTGTATGTATGTTTGTTTGTCCGAGGATAACGTTCGAAACGTTTATCCGATCATGGTGAAATTTGGTCTATAGGTAAGTAGTTATGGCACAATTTTGGTGTGACTAAATGAGCTAAAAATATGGCGGCGTTGTTGAGATATTGGGGTTCAAGAGGGTAAAAAAAAAACAAAATTGGACTATCCGGTCAAATGGCACGTTTAATGAAAGGTCTTTATGAGTACATTTTGACCCAGTTTTTATTTTTAGTTTAGCCTGACCTCACAGTGCTGAAATTTGGTATGCGTGTAGCTTTAGTGACACAAATATAGGGAAAAGTCTGAAATCCAGAATAACTGCAATTTCTACCCCAAAAAAGTAAACCAATGTACATGAACTCCCGTTACCTGTAATTTGAATGAAACTGTAGGTCAAGTTGTTTGGTTATGCATTTCGTGGCACTATTTTGATAGTCAAAGATTAGGTGCAAATAATATTTTTTTGTTTTTATGGGACACTCGCGAGATTTCAGTTCGAAGCGGACCACTGGTATTGATTGTAATGTGACTAAACGTTGTCTGAATTCAAAATTACGAGAACCAATTCACGTTACTGGTTTGTGAAATTTAGGCTAAAGCAAAGCGTGCTCACGCACTCCACAAATCTAGGGATAAACATAAAGATAAAGATGGCTTCTTACTGATTTGAACAAGTACTCGCTAGGATAATTTCGGCATTTCTAAGCGAGGCCTTGGATACTTTCAATTAACGATATTAGGTTTTCATTCGCATTGGCAAATAGACTTTAAAAAAAATTGACTATGACATTGTGCTTCGGAATCGAGATAAAAAAAATGTATCCCATCTGCAGTAAGTACTGTACTTTTCGATTGAGCAACAGTCGTAATTCCAAAAAAATAAAATTGTGAAAGTCTCGTGACTTGTTCGGAAAATTAATATCTTCGTACCGCAGTGTCCAATAGCCGGCTGAGACTTAGAAGGTTGCGGGTTCGATTCCCGTCACAAAACAAATATTTGCATGTCTGTAGATATTTGTTCCGGGTCTTAATGTTTCTCTATAGGATGTATTTACAAAAACAGTACCTATATATGTATTCAATCTGTTATCTGGTTCAAGCTACAAGCTTTCTTATTTTGGGGCTAGATAGCACTGTGTGAACTGTCTAACATTATTTTTTTATTTCAATAAATACTTCATTAAAATCTACTGTTTTCAGTGGATTTAGGTGCATAGCCCTAGTTAGAGTTTTATACAGCCAAGAATAATCTTGTAACCAGAAAAAAAGTTAAGCACTCTTTAACGCGCGTTTAAAACATTCCTTAGCAATTTTTATTCAGGGTTTTTTAAACTGTGTTTAGCGGGTGTTTAACTTTTTGTGGTATGACCCTAAGTGTTTAAAAAACTGCCAAACGCGCCGTGATTAAAACTCTTAAAATTCCGGATAATATTTAACTGAAATGTCAAATAAGTTCAAAGCATAAGCCTAAGGGAAACCCTCGTCTGCCAACTAACTAAGAATGAGGACTTGACCAGTGAGGTTTAAGTTCAAAACGGCACAATGATTTATCGAAATAAGTTAAGAGAATGATAAATGATCTCTACGATTAATACTAAATTCGCATTACATAGGCTTTAGGAGCGTCTTGTGCTTGAATATTTTAATATCCACCAGTCACAATATATCACACTAAATTAATATTGTAAAGTTTGGATGTTTGTTTATTTATTTGTTAGTTTGTTACTCAATCACGTCGTAACGGCTGAACGGATTTCGATGAAATTTAGTATGTACGTAGATTATAACCTGGATTACCACATATGTTACTTTTTATCCCATAAAACAGTTCCCATGGGATGAAAATAGGGTGTCATGTCAAGTAGCAACAGTGAGTTTAGCTTAATTTCTAGATTACCTACACATTTAGTAGTATAACGTGTACGAAGTCGCGGACAACAGCTAGTAGAGTATTTATTAACAGAAAGAATACAATTTTAAAATTTTAGGGTGACTTGCAACAATGTTTAATGGTATTTAGTGGCTAAATATGATTTAAGGAGTTTGGAAATCATACAAATACGTCAAATTTAAACATGTTTCATCGCTAAATACTTTTAGGGATCGTTGTGTAATCCGGTCTTAATCTTAATATATAAAACAAAGTCGGGTTTGTTCGAACACTTATAACTCGAGAACGGCTGGACTGATTTTGATGATTTTTTATTTGTTGTATTTTTCTCCGTCCCGAATAGCAGAATAACTATCAAAATATCGGAAAAAATCACGCAAAAAGATATTATGAAGAAAAATAATTTTCTCATATATTGATGCAGATAATGATGGCCGACGTATGTTGACAGTCCGCGTCATATTCACGTCAAGGCGGTACGAAGTTCGCCGGGTCAACTAGTCTCTACAAAAATACAAAAGAAACAATTGAAACATGTGTAGAACGTTGAAAACGATGTATTGACTTAACTCTTCTGTTCACTTCCAGGCGGAAGTGTCCCGCTGAAGACATAGACAATTATTTATTTGCTAAATAGCGCATATAAATACAGTTACAAAAGATGATTTAAAATAATGAACATACAAACAACAATATTAAATATAAATACCGCTGAACATTTCACACAGCGCTATCTAGCCCCAAACTAAGCAGAGCTTGTACTATGGGAACCAGATAACTGATAGAATACTTATATACTTATTATTTTTGTAAATACATACTTACAATATATAGAAAAACACCCAGACACGGAACGAATATCTGTAGATCATGCAAACATTTTGTTCCGCGGCGGGAATCGAACCCGCTACCTCTCATATTGAACAGTACCTATATGTAAAACAAAAACAAAATATATGTTATGTGGTATAGCAGCAAAAGGGCCTCGACTCAGCATTATGTCAACTGGGTTATCAGTTGACGCTGTTATTCTGCCGAGACCGCTTAATCACCCACTCGACCTGTGAAAGCAAAATTATAATTGTGTGATGTCAGTGATGAATATGTGATGTCAATGATGAAATATGTGATGTTTATCATAAATAAAAATATAATAATGTCACGTGAATTGATTATATAAATTACATGAATAAATTACAAAAATAGTATTTAAAATAAAAATTTAATAATTAGAATTGAATTATAATAATAATATATGACGACCTCCGTGGCGCAGTGGGCGAATAGCCGGCTGAAATGCAGTAGGTAGTGGGTTCGATTCCCGCCCCGGAACAAATGTTTGCATGATCTACAGATATTTGTTCTAGGTCTGGTTGTTTTTCTATATATTATAAGTATGTATTTACAAAAAAAAAGTATTTAAGTATTCTATCAGTTATCTGGTTCCCATAGTACAAGCTCTGCTTAGTTTGGGACTAGATAGCGCTGTGTGAAATGTCCAGCAATATTTATTATTATTATTATTTATAATAATAAAGAAAAATACCCTTAAACTAGCAGGTAAAGATGGCGTTCGCACCAGGCAACTCAGTTTTCTGCCTATCTATCACCACTCGTTTGAAATGTTTTTAAACGTGTATTTGAATTTCAAAAGTTGGAAGTATGAATAATTATGTTGATAATATTAATGTTTCGCGAGGACCAGAGATGTTTGGGGGGATTTGGAGCACAGCATAGTATAGTATAGCGAAAAACCTAACCTTATTAACATACGGTTTTAAGTACCCACCCAATATATAAACATGAAAACTTCCTAGAGTTTTTCAAACTACCAGTAGCATTATGGATTTTTCAATTAAAACTTTCTTATTGATGTGAACAATTACTTATCCCAAAATCCGAACGTGGATAGTCACCCAGAGGTTTACCAGACCCTTTAATTAACAAATGAGAGAACTTTACTGTAGTCTACTTACTAATCAGGGTCAAAGAGATGTGCTACCGCTATTAATTTACATTTTACATTTAGTGCTAGCTTTATGAGGAAAGACTTTGATCAGTGTGTGTTCCTCTGACTTCATTCCCCCTCAAGAACAGCTTCCACCAGGGCACGACCTGCCGTGGCCATTGTGGAAGTCCTTAAATAGACTTCGCACACACGTTGGTCGCTGCAGTGTCAACATGTGCAAATGGGGGTTCAGGGATCCCAGCCAAACGCAATGCGACTATGGTGATCCTGTACAGTCGATGAAAAACCTGCTAATGTGCCCTTTGTGCCCGAACACCTGCACAATGGAAGACTTAAAAATGGCTTCTCCTGACGCCATCAATGTAGCCAAGTACCTATCTAACACAATATAAGTAGAACTATTGACACGCTAAGAAGAAGTGTGTGTGTTAGCAGTGATGAGATATAGCACAGAAACGTGGTCTCTCACTATGGGCCTCATACGACGGCTCAAGGTCACTCAATATGCTATAAAGAGAGGGCTATGCTTGGTGTTTATCTACGAGATCGAATCAGAATCTAGGAGATTTGTAGACGAACCAAACTCACTGGCATAGCATAAAGGATTAGCAAGCCGAAGTGGAAGCGGGCAGAGCACATCGAAGAACTGACGGCCATTGGGGCAGAAAGGCTCTCCAGTAGACACCACGCATTGGTAGCTTTCAAGGTTGATATTATTATTCTTATCGTATTGATATGGTTCCTTTTAAATATTAAATGTTATTTTGCCAATACTTGACGACCTGTGGCGGTAGGTACAGCTCAGTGTGCTATAATCTGATGGTCTGTACTGCATATTTACTCATATTTAGCCTGCAGCGACCCACTTATGTCCTTAGATGATTGAGTTATTTTCACATGGATCGAGGAAGGTCTTTTCGGTAGGCAGCTCCTCAGCAGGCTTTATGTAGTTTTCAGGAGGGACTATCTTTTCCAGCTATAGTTCTCAACTTGCTTGGGAAGGGTGTTTTGTGAGATCATAGGTTGGTTTTAGGAAGCTGTGACGGCTTTTGAGGTGTTGGTTTATTTGGTGGCTTGGTTTGGTAGTTGAGCGCCAAAGAGCTTGCGTCATCTGACTCCTGTTTGTTAATACTCAAAGTATACCTAGTCAGGTCATAAGTATTGTCACACAGTAAAAACTTTTCTTTTAGAATGCTGGCCAAAAAAAAGTTAATAGAATTCGAATTTCGAATTGTTCATGAAAATAAAAATGTATACTTTTTAGAATTTTACTCATTTTTAAATATGGAGTGGACGCTTAAAGAAGACCGTGTTGCAGTTATTGCGTTGCATCGTTGCGGTTACGCGCCAATTCAAATTTTTGACATACTGAAAAATTTGTATATAACCAAAAGATTCGTTTATCGCACCATCAAACGATACAATGAAGACTCTAGTGTAGATGACAGGTCAAGAAGTGGTCGCCCTCTGTCTGTTAGGACTCTAGCAGTGATAAAAGCTGTGAAGGCGCGAATTCAAAGAAATCCCAAACGTAAGCAGAAACTGTTGGCCCTTCAGATGGGGTTAAGCAGAACCACGGTGAAAAGGGTGTTAAATGAAGACTTAGGGCTTCGGGCATATCGAAGAAAAACAGGACATCGTTTGAATGCTCGTCTAATGGACCTGAGACTGAAGAGATGCCGCGCTTTGTTGAAGCGGTACGCGGGAAAAAAATATCGGGAAATTCTTTTTTCGGATGAAAAAATTTTTACCGTAGAAGAGAGCTACAACAAACAAAATGATAAGATGTACGCACACAGTAGTGAATAAGCGAGCAACCGTATTCCGCGTGTCCAACGAGGTCATTTTCCATCCTCGCTCATGGTATGGTTGGGAGTTTCTTATTGGGGCTTAACAGAGGTACATTTTTGTGAGAAAGGTGTAAAAACAAATGCAGTTGTGTATCAATATACAGTCCTGATGAACCTTGTGGAACCTGTTTCTCATACCATGTTCAATAACAGGCATTGGGTATTCCAACAAGATTCGGCGCCAGCTCATAGAGCGAAGAGCACACAAGACTGGCTGGCGGCGCGTGAAATCGACTTCATCCGGCACGAAGACTGGCCCTCCTCCAGTCCAGATTTGAATCCGTTAGGTTAAAAGATATGGCAACACTTGGAGGAAAAGGCGTGCTCAAAGCCTCATCCCAATTTGGAGTCACTCAAGACATCCTTGATTAAGGCAGCCGCCGATATTGACATGGACCTCGTTCGTGCTGCGATAGACGACTGGCCGCGCAGATTGAAGGCCTGTATTGAAAATCACGGAGGTCATTTTGAATAAACTTTAGTGTCATAAGAATCTATGTTTTGTTAAGTTCATTTTGGTATATAAATGGATACATAATGAATAAACTTGTTTCAATTATTTTATATTAAACATGTGACAGAATTTATGACCTGACTAGGTATATTTACGTTATTAACCATGAGTATTATCTCGTCTAACAAATAGGTATTGTTTTGGTAGACTTTGGCATTCCACCGACGTGTGGGTAGAATTATTTATCATGTTTACATTGGAATAGAATCTTCTTAGTTTAGGATTATTTAAGGCACTTAACGTGGCTTAAGCAGCGAAACCTAATCGAATTTGGTGCCTAAATAATGTTTAAGGGAGTTGTTGAATCATACAAATACATCTAATTTAAACATGTTTAGTCCCTTAATTCGTTAAGAGATCTGTAAGCAAACCGCACTTATTGTTTTATATGGTTTTGTATTTATTAAACTGTTAAAGAAGGTTAACAGAATCATATTCTATTAGTTTTTTTATCTGGTTGAAACTGACCTTTTAGATCAAAAGCCCTGTATCATCATTATCACCATTAGCCCACATCAGTCCACGGCTGGACATAGGCCTCTCCTAATACGCGCCACTGAGCCCGGTCTTCGGCTTTTCTCATCCAATTTCTGTCCGCCACCTTTCTTATGTCATCGCTCCACCTTGCCGGAGGGCGCCTGTATACGAGAACTTAATTCTAGAAAACATTATCTTCAAACCTTTGTATAATGTGTAAAAACTAATTTGTATTTAAATAACCAGATAAATGATCTAAATAGATCATCTATTTGATCAAGCGAAGCGAGATCTCCAAATTAACTTGGGCAAATCGGTGTTGTATGTATGTATGTATGTTTGTTTGTTTGTTCGAGAATAACTTTCGAAGCGTTTATCCGATCATCGTGAAATTTGGTATATAATTAGGTAGTAATAGCATAATTTTGGAGTGACTCAATAATCTAAAATTGTTAAGTGGTTGTTGAGATATTGGGATTCAAGAGGGTTAAAAAAAACAAAATGGTACTATTCGGTCAAGTGGCAAATCCAATAAAAGGTCTTTGTAAGTACATTTCGACCCCGTTTTTATTTTTAGTTTAAATTTTGTAGTTTTTAAGTTATTAGCCATAATATAAACTAAACTTTGACAAAATTCACAGGGTACACCAGTGACCCCACAGTGCTGAAATTTGGTATGCGTGTAGCTTTAGTGACACAAATATAGGCAAAAGTCTGAAATCCAGAATAACTACAATTTCTACCCCAAAAAAGTATAACCAATTAACATGAACTCCGTTACCTGTAATTTGTACTGAATCCGTTACCTGTAATTTGAATGAAACAGTAGGTGAAGTTAATTTGTTATGGATTTCGTTGCACTATTTTGATAGTCAAAGTTTACGAATAATATTTTTTTGTTTTTATGGGAGACTCGCGAGATCTCAGTTCGGGGCGAATCACTAGTTATTTACATGTGACATAATCGGACAAAAATAATAAGCTATCACACTGTTACACATTTGGGAATAAACCTTCACTTAATTATTGTCCTTGGCACCCAAATAAACTGGGCGGGCGGATACCGAGAAAATTATGAGCAGTGAATTTTAATTTATAATTTAAACACTACACACGTTAGATTATAATTATTACATCACACCTAGCACGCACTATCGCACACCAAATATCTTAATTTCGCCTTTATGTTCGAGGATGGGTACGACGTAAAATAGTGTTGTGAAACTATCGATATGCCCGAGTGAATCAGTTGCAACATTGATAGTTTTATCGACAATATGGGTGACGATTAAAACAATAATATCGATAGTATCCAGGGCAAAATTATTAATATATCATCTGTATTTAACCCTGAAACAAAATAAGTTCTGCATTTAAACCACCGTACAAGTCGGAGAATAAGGTAGACTTGTACTATTATATGGTAAATGTACCTATTGTCAACTTTATGTGTAAATTAAATGGTCCCTAATTACCACTACATATGTATATAATAACGATAATTTTATGGTCAATTCTATCAATATAATATCAGTAACATCGAGTAACTTATGACCATTGGTAGAATGAAAGTAAAGAGTATCTGTGATTCTTTTTAATTTTATTGATGGTACCTACCGATTATATCGATAAAACTGCGCGTAAAACTACCGATACAATACCATTGTGGTTGTTAATCATATTGCCAATAAAATTGTCTCATGTAAATACTATCGACAGTACAATCGATATTATGACTAGTTTCCAAGATCTTAATGGTATCGATAAACTATTATATTGGTTCGCAACAGTATTCCCTGTTCGTACGTACAATGGGCAGTAAATTGACAATTTGTGTTTTTGTCCCACTGTCGAATATCGCACGTAGTAAAAATATTTTATAAAATAATAAAATGGATAACCTGTAAGTATAATTTAAGTTACATAGTAGGTAGACAATATGAAAACTGTAGACCTAATTGTTGTATTGAAATTACGAGTATTGCATTATTGAATTAAAAACTTAGACGCTGTCCTCATAGAACGCGATCGCGCGAATAATTGATGCGATCATCTCACATTCCAGTAATTTTAACCATACAATGAGGTTTAAGAAAACCAAATGGTCCTACGACGAAACAGTCTGGTACCCACGTGACGGGAAGAGCATTAGAGGCAGGCGACTTGCCCATGGAATGGCGCATAACAAGCCTACCAATGGCACAAAATGGAGGAGTCTTATGTCAAAGGACAACCTGACTGGAACTTAATCTATGTCGCATAATATGATTGAAATTTATAGAAACTTAGTTTATAGTGGGTATTACTAATCGGTATAGATTAGATTGTCAGAACAAGGAGGTCTCTAGACGAATACAACTTGGGTGGGCTGCATTTGAAAAGCCTGAAGATGTTTTTCGGCCAAAGAAGATCCCACAATGCTTGAAAACCCGTCTGTATAACCAATGTGTCCTGCCAACAATGACTTACGGTGCCGAAACATGGGCGCTCACTAAGAAAACTGTGTACAAAGTACGTGTTGCACAGAGAGCCATGGAGCGCGCCATGCTTGGCATCAACCTGCTGGATCGAGTTCCCAATACCGAAATCCTACGCTAGACGAAAGTCCAAGACGTCGGAACAAGGGTGGTGGAAGTCAAGTGGAACTGGGCAGGACACTTGGCTAGACGAGGTGATGGTAGGTGGAGTAAATCTTTGACCGAATGGTGGCCAAGAACAGACCTAAGAAGTCCAGGACATCCCTTTTCGCGGTGGGTCGACGATATAAAGAAAGTCGCGAGCAACTCCTGGATGCGCGCAACACAGGACCGGGAAGGGTGGCGTTTACAAAAGGAGGCCTACACTCAGCAGTGGCCTTTACCACCTACCTTTATCTGTCAGTAAATAAAGGCTATTTTTATTTAATTTTTATCTGCTGACTGTCAGTTAGGACGCCAATTCGAGATCAGTGTATATTTAATCGCAAGTACAAGCAAAGTTTGCGTGAACTAGCGATTATCGCGCAATCAAAAATTCATACTTTACAACCGCCCACACAGGCCTTTAATTAGTATACACCCAATTCCAAACAAACTTACATGTAAAAAACTACAAACAATTATAATATATCTTCTAAACCATATACATAGGTACTTAGTCGGCTTTGGAACAAGAACACGACCACAGGAAAAATAAGGTTTCAACCATCCATTTTTGATAACTTCCGGTTTATTTTCTTAGCGTACTTATAACATACTATACAACGCTTCTGCGGCTTAAGTCCACAACTTTCTGAATACATAGTTCTCGATAAAATCCAGAAATCATGATAAAAAAATATATAATTACTGATTTAAACGGGTATTTATCGCGTGTGTACCTTTATTATAAAAAATAAAAAATTATGTACAGTGATCGCGAAAGTTTGAAAAATATAAATAAGTGACTGATATATATTCCATTTAATATATTCATAAAAAGTTTTGGAGTTCTTGCAAAAAATCGTAAAATGGATATACCCATTTTTTGGACTATATATCTCGTTTATAATATAAAATTAATCACTTTGGTAAGTTCGTATCAGCTAGTGATAATATAATTAACCATCGTAAACCGAAACCCATTTGGCCCATATATATTCGTGTAAACACGAACAAACCCTTAGTAAAAGGTTAGTGTTCCCATAAAGATCACTTGTAGGCCTGCTGTCACAGAGTAATATACAAAAAGCTGAAGGTAGCGTCTAAGAAGGTATGAACTTATGAAAATCTCCGTAAGAAATTCACACTCAAAACGTAGAGTAGGGATGTACAGAGAAAATAAAATTGTTATAGTCCGCCCACTTCCACGAGTCTGTAGTAACATGTCTATAGATAAGATAAGATAAGATACGATAACTCTATGTTGTACACCAAAATAAAATGCAGAACATAATTTTTACAAATAAATTTACTTAGTACAATGGGCGGTCTTATCGCTAAAAGCGATCTTTTCCAGACAACCTTTGTATGAACAGGATCATAATTTATCACAGATAATGGGTGTGTACTTTTGTTTTAAAATTACTAACAGACTTCGATGTAACAGACTTGGATGTATGTTTTAATAATTTATTTAAAACAAATCAAAAATTAATTATCTATCAAATAGCCCAAAAATTATTTCAATTGTCGGGCTGATTTTAAAACTTATAAGATTTTCTCGCAATTTTTGATAAAATACTAAATTAAAGTGAAGACTTCCGTGGCGTAGTCAGCGCATAGCCTACGCCGGCTATGCGCCCACGCAGTGTTCGATTCCCGCCGAGGAACTTATGTTTACATGTCTATAGATATATATATATATATTATCTTATTTTTGGGGAAACAGGCTTACGGCCCACCTTATGGTAAGCGGTCACCGTCGCCTATTGACACCGGCAACACCCGGGGTATTGTCGATGTGTTCCCTACCTTGTAGAAACCTTTTAACATTTCTCTTGAAGCGTGCCATGTCATAGCCTAACGGGAAAACCTCAGATGGTAGCTCATTCCACATCTTGCAAGTATGGGGTAGAAAAGATCGCGTGAAGCGTGTGGTGCGCGATACCCAATTGTCGATGATATGTGGATGAGCTTTATTACGTTGTTTGTTTGATGAGCTTTATTTATCCCAGGTCTGAGTATTATAACATATATTTACAAAAAAATTAATTATAAATGTAGGTATTCTATTAGTTACTGATATGTTGTTCCTATAGTTTGGGGCTAGATATTACTTCGAATGTCCACCATTATTAAAAAAAAGCCCCCACAAACAATCCTGTCGTATCCTATACTCAGGTGATATGACTCTTAGTCCTGGCCGTGATGAAATATGGCGATGAAATGGGCCGTCCATGCAATCCAATTAACTTTTTATCTATTATGAAGGTAACATTTATTAAAGCCTATTTATAAAATGCCCATCGGAGGGGATGGGGGGGGGGAAGGGGAGGGGGTGAGGGGGAAGGGGGGAGTTTTTTGTTGACATTTATGGGTTAATTGAAAACATTTTGTTAAAAATTAGTCAACTGATCCAGGTTTTGTAAACTGAAAAAATAAAAGTATTTGTAATTCATACTGACGGTCGTTGGGGCAAAAAAGTGTTTGTGTAGAATAGAAAATACTTTTGCACACCATAAAACAAACAATTAAATTAGTACAATGTGAATCAACGTGATTGTGAAATTCATTTATGCTGTTAATGTTACATCTCAATGTTATCAACCTTCGGATCGAAAGTTGTGTCATAATCATCAGATCAGCCACAGGACTGCTTAACATAAAAAAACAAAACCAAAATTCTTTATTTTCTCTGTCATGCTTTACATGTCATTTCTGTCATAAATGGCGCTCTACTTGCCAAACTAATTTTGTGAAAACTTGTATCTTGGCAATTAGTGCTCTTCCTTTTGATTGTATCTACTTAAAGAGATGTAAAATAAAAACAAATCAAATAAAACTTAAAAAAGAAGTACATTATATTATGTACACAAATTATCTGATTAAATATAACAGTTGCAACATAGACAAGGCAGGCAAGATCACTTGATATTAGTTTACATAGGAATTAGGATTCAGACTGTTCCTAATTAAATAATAGTTGTGTGTGTGTGTGTGTGTGTTTGTGTGTGTTAGTGTAGTACACTAAATAATTATTTTTTTAAATCCTCGGTTTCAGTATAAGATAAAACCTTCAGCCAGTTAGTTAAGGTATTTTTACAATTTCAAGCGGAAATAACGTAAATCTGCAACTTCACATTGGCTAGATTGTAGAGGCGGGAGCTTACTATTCCATAATTGTGGCAATTCGTAGAAATATTACTTTAAATGTCATTCTAATTTGATATTTAGTGCGAACAAAATAAGACCATTCGTATTTTACACAATTTTAGTTAGTGTAAACAACAGAATTGCCACATCAACAGAAAAGTCATTAAAATAGGTTAACAATTGACGGAGATATCGAGTATAACAATTATACAGCCGAAATGAGAACCTCCCCTTCTTTTAGGTCGTTTGAATATGAATTGTTAGTTTTCCATCACAAAAAACTGGCATTGGCCAGACGAGACAAAAATATAGAATACTCTTGAATGCAAGTAAAGTAAACCAGTATTTACTCTTAATGAGTGTGGAAGTTTTCAAACATCAGGTGTTAGCTTAGATCTAATGTGGAAACGAGAAAATAATGTGAAAACTTTACAGCAAAGGCATGTTCAGCATTCGAATGAGATATCTAAAGCTTGTTTACGGAGCTAGTGTTTCGATCTAGTTAACATTATTGAGAATGCGAAGCGTTTGTATTTGACTTTACCACTTGGATGGGTATCTGTTAGTGGCATTTTAACGAAGCGCTTTAGTGCTTTGAAGGGCATATTCTTTGAAGCCATCCTACGCAAGAAAACTGCATCCCTGATTCACAGGGTGCGGGGCAGTCAAAACAGCATCCTGAAAACCATATCGGACAGAGTTACCTCTCCGATATGGAAGTGCTTCGTGTTGAGAGTGATCAAACCGACCTAGGTTGGTCACTCTAAGCGTGAAGACCTTTTGTCCTTTTGTTTTGTGTGGTGTATTTTATTTTATTTTATTTTTTTCCTATTGTGTGTGTACTTATCTAGTCTTAAAGTAACAAACTAACAATGTATGGATTTGTGTTATCTGAAATAAAATATGTTTATTTTTATATTCATAGGGCACATACCTTCGTGGCGCAGTGGGCGGATAGTCGAATGAGATCCAAGAGGTTGCGGGTTCGATTCCCGCCACGGAACAAATATTTGTACGATCTATTGATGTTTCTTCCGGGTCTGGATGTTTCTCTATCTATACTGAAATTATAAAGACGAAAGATTTGAGTGTTTGTTTGCATTGAATAGGCTCCGAAACTACTTGCTGATTAAAAAAATTATTTCACCGTTGGGAAGCTACACTGTTCCCGGGTGACATAGGCTACTTTTTAACCAACTGCGTAGAAGGAGGATAATGTTTTTATTGAAAAATTACGCGTGAGAAGCTGCGGATTGGTCAGCTAGTATATTATAAGTATGCATTTACAAAAAAAAGTATACAATTAATATATCAGTTATCTGGTTCCCACAGTAAAAGCTTTGTTTAGTCTGGAGCTAGATAGCGTTGTGTGTAATGTCCAGCATTATTATTATTTTATTAAAATGTCGGTCTTGGCTATAAAAGGCTTCAAGCCATGTCGGAGGCCTACGGGCGGCATAAAAACTCCAACACCAAAGTATTACTAAGCCTACGCTGGCACTGTCTGTCTGTTAATCTTTCATTCTTTATATATTTGAGATATTATTATATATTGATATATTTGATATATCACTATAAAAGAATAAACGATTACACTATTTTCACATTATCTGTTTTAAAATTTTTGATGAATTCTTAATCTTAATCATATACATACATAACTGTTTTTACGAACTGTGTATTTTTTTTGTAAAATAGTTTATGTATGACTTCTTTATTTTTCATTCAAAATAGGGTAACACTGAGAAACTAAGCACAAATTATGTTGTATGTATGAATACACGGGTATGGCTAAATGGCTAGTATTGTGAAAATAGGTTTTTTCAAATTAATTACCAAACAACCTTAATAACAAGCCCTAAAATATCAATAAAACAGCCTGTATAAAATAGGTAAACAAATCGTACTCGTTCATCATGTAATAACACTGACTAAGCGGAACAGAGGCGCCGCCAATTTGAGGTTTAAAAATATAAAAAATTGTTTATTGAAAATGTATCGATTACTGGATAAATATTCAAGTTACTTTTAAAATAAGTTAATACGATTCCGGATGTGTGTTTGATTTTTTTAACGTCGGCGTCGTACATATCAAAACAGATTGTGTACGTAGCGTAAGTTTATAAAATAAATATCGTAGTGGTCCTAACTCCAAGCTTCTTTCACTGAATCCAAAAGTCCACTGGGAGCGAATAAAGTAGAGCAAAACTGAAGTTTATGATAGTGCTCATATTTCAGTTGGATTTCCTCTTGGAAATGATAAAATAGTTTTACGTGTTCCGAACTGCGAAAGACTTCCCAAAAGGATTGAATTGCGCATTCACGAATCAATAGCGGCCCATCCACTAACGTCAATTCCTTCTGACTTGTCCTGTCGTTCAAACGGTACAGAAACGTGACCAGATATAATTACTCAGTCATTTATTCACTTATTTATTTAGTCCGAACGGCATTATACAAGGTGTTTGGTAATATACTGGCGATATTCAAGTGACGGTTTCTCAAAACATAAAAAAAAGACTTCTCGAAAAAATAACTAATGGTTATATTATCAAAATTGAAAGAAAATCGACTAAGTTTTTAATTTGATATAAAACTTACTGCCTACTCTTGCAATTGACATCCAAAAATAAAGGCCGATATAGAGTGTCTGATAATATTATACGCACAGAAATGAAAGGGATTATTTTGATGAGCATAATAAATAAATTTGTTAAATGTTTACCATAGAAATGTGAAATTTATGTTGGCATGTAAAAACAAACACTTAATTAATTTATGTTGTGCTATTGCATAATGATTGCCATCTAACCTCAGATACTATGTTGGTGACGTCTCGAAATAGCTCTTGTTGTCCTTTTCTAACCCAAAACCCGCAGCCATTTCTGAAAGAGATATCAAATCGGCCTTTATTTTTGGATGTCGATTGCAAGAGTAGGCAGTAAATTTTATATCGAATTAATCACCTAAACTTAGTCGATTTTCTTTAAAATTTGATAAAATAACTAATAGTTTTTTTTTCAAGAAGTCTTTTTATGTTTTGAGAAACTGTCACTTGAATATCATCAGTATATTACCAAACACCCTGTATAATAACCAATTGTAGTAATCGAGAAAACAGCAATAGAACACAAAAGCATAGAAATTAAACGAACAAACACACATGATGATATATACAAATCAATATTTATACAATTATACTTAAATGGAATACCGTCATTCCTTCTCGCTCTTGCGAATCCACTGGCGTTGATCGCATCGCTATGGTTGATGTCGGCAAGAATTAATGTTAATGGACGTACCGCTATTGATAACGCTTTCATCATCATCATATCAGCAAAGAACCTCCACTGCTGAACATAGGCCTCCCCCATAGATTTCCAGAGCGACGGATCTTGTCCGGCCTTCACCCAACGGCTCCCACCAATCTTTAACACGTCGTCTTTCCATCTATTTGGGGGAGTGACCTACGCTGTGTTTTCGAGTCTGTCGTCTCCACTCAAGAACCTTTCGGCCCAACGGCCATCAGTTCTTCGAGCACTGTCATTTCAGCTTCCTAATCCATTGTGCTATGTCGGTGGCTTTGGATCTTCTACGAATCGCTTACGATGTAGTTACAATGGGCACTTTGGGGTGTTTTCTTTCTAGACAACCTTTGGATGAAGCGACTGGACTTGTGCGGCCAGTACCCAACGGCCCCCAGCAACATTTACCAGGGCATCTTTCTGTAGTGTCTAGAACATTATTTTAGTTGGATAATTTACAAGTTGCTTACTCTTTACGCAATTTACAAATGACAATATTTCTTTATTTGATTGAACTTTGTTTACTCTTCCCTGAAATATCCCAACTATCGAGTATTTCACGAATTTGAGCGACAGGAAAAAGCTTGTAAATCCTGAACGAGATGTTTCAGGGATGTAATCCAATAAACCGCGGTATTGGCAACCACATCACTCAGGGCATATCAGCGTACAACATAAATCGTTATGTATAGCGTATAACACTATCACATTCTTATATAGAGTTTGTTGTCAGGGGCGTGTCAGAATTTAAGGGGTTGCTTCGTTTCTTGTGAACTTGTAAATAAGTTTTTTTTTAACTTGTTTCAATTCCCAAAATAAACGAAAATACATGTTACAAGCAATTATGTTGAGAACATGCCTGTGACAGCAGTGTTTGGTGTACGGGCAGTCTACTCTGCCGGCTATCATTGTATCATTGCCAAGACAGTGTTGAAGCTGGCCCGCAGCCTGTACTGGATTAGGGTAGATTTTTTAATCTCTTTGTAAGTATTTAGCGTGCTCTGAATTTTGTATCTCAACGGAGGGTTGTTTGGGCCATGAAAATAAACGTTTCACGGAAAAAATACATACCTATCATGTTTAAGGAAAATTATCGTGAAGTTTTCTGTTTTTAAACTTTGCGCTTTCCCTAGAACTAGCGCTGTAAGAATATGAACGAAATATTGGACTAAAAGTAATTTACCTAAATCAGTCGATAAACAGTTTTTTTACCCAAATCAGTTGATTTTTACCATTTGTAAAACAACGTTCTTGAAAAAGCCGTAGAACCAACATTGTTCTTTTAATTGAGGTCAATATCCCCCTTCCTGAAAGGGAGTTAAGGGCTATGGGGGTTAAGTGAAATTGGGGAAAAAAATAATACATATTTAAATGTACCCTTTCGGTCAAATTCATTTATTGCATCATTGCTACTTTCTTCGTCACCAATTTATATGTTTATGTCACAATATTTCACAATTTAATCTAACTGCTTACGTCACCATCTTAAATATGAATATTCTTAGATGTGCTTTAGATTTTGATTGGTGTGGCCTATATTTATTTTCAATATTTATGGTCGGTACATGTCTGCATAATGCCACCTATTCTAAGCCAAATTTCATCTCAACCAGTAGTTACACCCTGAAGGAGTCATAAACAAATCCATCAAAACTTTCTCATTAATAGTATTAGTGTGATGTAGTATACCATATCTCATTCCGTTAATATGTTTGTCAAATCTATTTGTCTCTAGTTTCGCTCTTGCCCAGAAGTATCTGTGAGCTAGTTTCCCAAACCCACTAAAGTAGGTGGGATTCCTTGAATGAGTCACTCGCATCAATCTAAGTAACGAGGTTTGCAAAGTTTATACGATAGCATCGGTCTTGATTCATAAAGTTCCAGAAAGAGTCTTCCGAGCGTCATAGGTATTCTAAATTAGACACGAAAACAACAAAATATGTTTTGACACCACCAGCTCGCCAGTGTCAAATTACATGTCATATAAACCTCACCGAAAGTAGGTGATTAAATCCCTATGGCTGAACCGGGAGTAAAATTGTACGAAATTTCATCATGTATCCACGGGCATAATATGATTTGAATTTGGAACCTCAACTGTATTAAAATTTGAACCAAAGAGACCTAATTGAATCGAACTAACATCTGCACAGAATGCACTAACAGGGTTTTTATTGTCTCGCAGAAAGTGTGAAAAGTAGAGTATTCTTCTAGTGGATAAAGCTGTCTGCATCTTGGGCATGCTTATCTATGCACTCAGGATTCTTGTAACTCCCTCGCTCCGCTCGTGAGTTAACTCTAGAATCCTTCGTTACGTTCGGGATTCAATATAGCGCCCGTGACGCAAGACAGGCCTATGTCCAGCAATGGACTAATGTGGGCTGATGATGATGACGCAAGACACTGCCTTATCACCTCATATAATAATCTACTATTAATGATTTGTTTCTATGTACGTATGTACAAAGTTGGAGAAGCATCTGTGTACAATAAAGTATTTTCATTCATTCATCTGCTTTATTTTGTCAAGAATCGTTAATGTTAACTCTACGCTTCAAAAATAACGCTGCTTCAGAGGCTACGTACTTTAGAGTGTGTTTAGGTAGGGTCCAGTCATCTTAATTAAAAGGGGTGACATAAAAGAATAATTCCTTTATATCACCACTGGGGCCTGAAGGTTGTACCCGTCGTTTTATACGTATTAAAATAATAGCGCAAAAACATATTTTCTCCATCTATCGGATATAAACGAATTTTGACGTAAATACTTAGTTATATGCTAAATAAACATTGTACATTACAACGATAAAATTAAAGAACATAATAAAAACATGGTACTTAAATCTATACACTTAATACTTGTAAGTAGGTATGTATGTATTGCTTTCGAACAAACTAAACAATAGAAAACCAAACACATGTAATGGGGAACTAACAATGTAGCAACTCCAGAAACAGTAATTAAATGGTATGCGAGTACTAAGTACAACACGGGAAAAACTAAGACGGAGCCGAGTAGTAGGTACTCAACTATCTAGTTAAGGTAGGCAAGATGTACAACGTAATCTTTTCTAAAAATGTACTCGCTTAGAATGGGTCCACAAGACACCGCTGCACCGGATCTATCCGTTCTGGTACAAAAACACTGACTGCGTTACTAAAAATTCACATCTCCCTGAATATTAATCGGTGGTTTACCTTTTAAATCAAATTAAATTAAAAAATATATATTTCAGACTATATGTTGCTCGCGGCTTTGCCCGCGTTGTTCTGGGATGCATAACTACATATAAAAACGTTGACATCCCATTTTTATCCCATGGGAACTGATTTATGAGATAATAAAGTAAACTATGTATTAATCCAGGTTATAATCTACGTACATGCTAAATTTCATCAAAATCGGTTTAGCCGTTTCGACGTGATTGAGTAACAAACAAACAAACTTCTTTACATCCGCGTTAATTAATTAATTTTATATATTTTAATTGTATTACTTATTTTAACTTTATTTTATTATTTTAATGTTCTTCTGTCAAAACCAGCATACAGCCGCAACTAAAATATTATTCTATTATTAATTATTAAAATACTAGTTAAATAAATGTTTTCCAAACATTTTTTATGTGATGAAGTAGACATAACTAAGTGTTCTATAAGCCCCTATGGTTTGAAATAAATAAATATGAAACAAATAAATAAAAAAACATCCAAACTTTCGCATTTATAAAATTAGTGTGATGTCAGAAGATCCATATCAATGTTAATAAAGGTTCTTAGAACCATGTTAGATAAGAGTTATAATTAAAATTAAATTGTAACGTGTTACAAAGCTTTGATATATAATATGAGCGGGTATGTTACCTACACAGAATCCCTATGTAGTACTTATAGAGCGAGCTTTTGCAATGACGGTATCGTCAAAACTGACTTAAGACCCAACCACTGTAGTCGCTGATTTAATAAATATAGATGGAGTAGATTTGTCGCAGAGCTAGCATTAAAACCCAGAAAAATTTACTCCTCCAAATCCAGAGCGACTAATATTGTGCGGCTTGCACCCAACGGCTCCCAGCAACCTTTAACAGGTCGTATTTTCATCTAGTGGGGGCCGCCTTACGCTGCGCTTTTCAGTGCGTGGTCTCCACTCGAGAATATTTCTGCCCTAACGGTCGTCAGTTTTTCGAGCTATATGCACCGTCAATAGTCACTTCAGCTTGTCTCTGTTTTACTCATTCTTATTTCAGATACATTCATTAAATTACGGAGAAAAATCGACTGTAATTGGTCCAATCCATACACCAACAAACTTGCTTACGGCAGCTGAGGTTATTTCTCGAAATCCCCACCACTATGTCCCCACTGATGTGTAGAGGCCTCGTAACTGGATAATTACAACAAACTTACATGCTTTAACACGCTTTAACACGGGCAATTTGTTTTCTAATAATTTAATAAGAAATTGCCCGTGTTATGTTGGTTTGTGATAATAGGTACACTATATACACACACACACACACACACTCCAAATGTGATCAAGTAAATATTGTAGCTCAAGGGGCACTTTTTTCATTAATTTAAATATTCTAAAAATTTGTAATACTCACTTTTTCTTGTGAACTATTTCTTGTTATTATTTTTTCTTGTAAAAATTAAGTTTAAAATAGGTATGTTAAAGTTAACAGGCGGGCTACTTTGCCGCGTCAAATTTATAAAAGTTTAGTATTACATAATGTAGATTCAATTTGGTTTAAGTTCAGCACTATGCTAATTAGTCTAAAATATACGGTAATGTATTTGTGAATCAAATTGATCGAGCGAAGCGAGATATCCAAATCAACTTGAGCAAATCAGCGTTGTATGTATGTATGTTTGTTTGTCCGAGGATAACTTTCGAAGCGCTTATCCGATCATCCGATTTACTTAAAAGGAGGTTTCAACTACTAGTTAAGATATTGTAAACACAAGTTATCGAAATAAAACATTTGTATTTGTATTTGTATTTGTACATAATGTAGATTCAATTTGGTTTAAGTTCAGCACTATGCTAATTAGTCTAAAATATACGGTAATGTATTTGTGAATCAAATTGATCGAGCGAAGCGAGATATCCAAATCAACTTGAGCAAATCAGCGTTGTATGTATGTATGTTTGTTTGTCCGAGGATAACTTTCGAAGCGCTTATCCGATCATCGTGAAATTTGGTATTTAGGTAGGTAGTGGTGGCACAACTTTGGTGTGGCTCAATGAGCTAAAAATGTTGGGGGGTTGTTGAGATATTAGGGTTCAAGAGGGGTAAATATAAACTGAACTTTGACAAAATTCATAGGGTACACTAGTGACCCCACACTGTTGAAATTTGGTATGCGTGTAGCTTTAGTGACACAAATATAGGCAAAAGTCTGAACTCCAGAATAACTGTAATTTCTAACCCAAAAAAGTATTACCAATTAACATGAACTCCCGTTACCTATAATTAGAATGGAACTGTAGGTCAAGTTAGTTGGTTATGGATTTCGTGGCACTATTTTGATAGTCAATGATTACGAATAATATGTTTTTGTTTTTATGGGAGACTTGCGAGATTTCAGTTCGGGGCGAACCACTATATTATTATATTATAAGCCTGTTGTGTCCCACTGTAGGGCAAAGGCCTCCCTTCCCTCTTTCCACTCGTCTCTGTTGATTGCAAGTAGGGGCCAATCCTTGAGGTAGGAGTTTAGCTCATCCCGCCACCTTCGCCTGGGCCTTCCACGCGGGCGTCGTCCGTAGTTTGGGAGCCATTCAGTGGTAGTCTTCGCCCACATCGTGTCTGGCATACGGCAAACGTGTCCGGCCCAGTCCCACTTGAGTCTTTTAGCTTTTTGAGCGACATCGGCCACCTGTGTTCGGGAGCGTATAACCGAGTTCCTGATTCGGTCCGTGAGTTTCACGCCCAGGATACTGCGCTCCATTGCACGATGGCATACCCCAAGGGAGGACTTTTGACGATTGGTTAGCGACCAGGTTTGCGCACCATAAGTGAGGATGGGGAGAATGCATATGAACCACTAGGTAATAATAAAAAAAATTGTGCAGTTATAAGGCCTCTACGTACTGGTGGGGACGTAGCGGTGGGGATTTCGAGAATAAACCTTCCACTGATTGTCAATTTCTTCGCAATCTTGAGAAAAATATTGTAGTGCACTGTAATGAGTGTCTCGGAGTTAAAGAAAGAATGCTCAGCAAAGGCGCTACAGCAATATTAAAAAAATCTTCTTCTGAGAGAATACGTTTTTTGTGTTTACTGTGCATTTTACTTTTAACTAGCATACCCGGCCCCGGCTTCACTCGAATATCAAAGTAAAATATATGTCTTGAATGCATACAAAAAAGTATATTCAGTTTTCGCGAATTTTAAGATTTTTCTGACGACGTTTCCAATTTACGAACATCATCATCATTATCTCAGGCACATTCACCCACTGCTGGGTATAGGCCTCCTCGTTATCACGCTACTCTCTCCGGTCCTGTGCCAAGCGCATCCATTGCCTTTCCGCAACTCTCGTGATGTCGTCCGACCATCTGGCTGTTGTTTGTTTTTAAAAGGTATTTATTAAACATAAATGTTATAAACGTATTACAGCTAAACACAGTTTAATATAATAATATATTGATTTAGAATAACTCAGCAGGCTATAGCCACTTTATAAGTTTTTTGATAAAATTACTATTTATAATAGAGTTGCACTTTGTAAATCAATTTTCTTAATGTTATGTACTTATCAAACATAATACAGAAGTAATTACTTATTAAAAAGTTCATATGAGCACTTTGTATAGCGCGTATTTTTAATGTCAAGAAATCAAGCTTAATCTACCTGTTTACAAGTAATAGTTCTAACTATTTTTAGGTAGACAAGCCTACCATGCTCATATTGCGAGCATATTAAAACTTAGTCGTAATACAACCAAAACAGCATTATTTTCTTAAACATAGGGTACATTTCAAGTCGTTGCGGACGGCATGACCATCTGGCTGGTGGTCTGCCAACTGGTCTGCGCCCTTGTTGCTGCCACCACTCGGTTGCTGCCCTCATCCATTTTCCATTATTCCTCCTTGCCAAGTGCCAATCTGCACTTCAGCTGCACTTCAACATTACGAACGTTAAATAAATTGCTAAATCTGTCCAGTTACAAACACCATTTCTTTATATAGATTTCGATTGCGAATACGAGGTCCTAGTTTCTGTAGAGTCAGAGTTCTGAGCCACCTAATAGCTTCCGACATGGCACTGCGGCTTTTATATCCAAGACCGACATTTTAGGATCGCTATTAATGATTTTCGAAGCACAGAAGCGCTCAGTTGTAAAGGGGTTTTAAGATTTTGGCACTATCGTCGTCTGCCGGCCCATGATTATTCACAAAATTGCGGTGCCAATAAAACCTATAAGTATAGATAGAGGATACTTAGACGAAAAATATCAAACTTAATATATAAAAAAATAAAAAATATAAAGCTTCACGTTTCCGAGAAAATGGAAGTTAAAGATACCAAGATGATAATATTTAATAATACACCTTCAATTATCTCGGAAACGTGACGCATTAGAATATCATAAGCTAATATTTTTGAAGTGAATACTTCTTTAGGCGCGTTGGGTATTTTTTGAGATGGGAAAAAACCATTGAACTCGCGACACTGTTCCCGTTACCGACACCTCTGTATATAAGAATATTATTATTTTTCAAGTTTTCACTTCTGTTGGCACTCCCGGTGTGGCATTTTTTTTTTATTTGTCTAAGTGTCTTCTATCTATATTTATAGGTCTTGTTGTGCCCCGCATGCTTTGTGAAAAAATCATGCGGCGGCAGGCGATAGTGCCAGCCTACATTCAAAAATCATACAAATCCATTAATTGCGGTAAATGTCACTCATATGACTGTGATAGTGACTGGAATGCCTAACAATAAACTATGCAAAGACCACTTCCAAAACATTTTGGGTTACCTCCAAGAGTAACACAACAGTTGAACATGGGTTTAAAAATTCCTTTCTTCTTACTCCAAAAAAATCCTTAGGAATAAGGATTTTATTAAACAGGTGTTCAACGGGTGGTTTACGTTTTTGTGGTAAGGCCCTTTAGTTTTAGTACTAGCTAATCACCCGCCACCATACCCTTCAAACCAGAGCACGACAATACGTGCATTACCGCTTTGCAGCTGTAATAGGTACGGTGGTAGCTGTTGTTTATTATAATTACATCACACTTATATTAAAAATGTGAATGTTTGGATGTTTGTTTGTTACTCAATCACGTCATAGTGGCGGAACCGATTTTGATGAAATTTGGTATGTCGATAAATTATGACGCGTGCCGCTGGCGGAAGCAAGTAGGTTAATAATTAAATTTAAAAATAAGGATAGTGATACACAAAGTAGATAAAGCCTCAGATATCTAAACTAGACTTAAAGCCTGTTACGTAGGCATCTGTGCTCCCCCTAGATTATTTTAACATGAACTACATTAGATTTTTATAGGCGTTTAAAACTGAACTAATAATACTGGTAAGTAATTAAAAAACAAAAGTATATTTATTGTGATATTATAATGAAATTATGATTGTAGTGTTTCATGCATATAAAACTAAAATAATCACTTAAATTTGATTTATTAATTTATATGATAAATGTGATTTAATTTGAATTGATGAAATTATCGCAAATTAAATTATGTAGTATATATAAATTGATGTTGACTTCTTCACATACCTACCTACTTAAATAATGAAGCATATATTTATTATATGACAAGGTTAATGGAAATCCTGCAACATATTTGCAAGCACTTAAAACGTTTGCACGTAAAGGTTATTACTCATCAGGCGTTTACAGTTTTGAATCAAAAGAGTTTGTTACGTCACAGCCATAGTCCGTTCATGCATAGCCTGAATAGCTATATAAATGATTATTAAAAACTAGCTTCCGCCAGCGGCTTCGCGCGCGTTATTTGTCAATAAAAAGTAGCCTATGTTTGAATCTAGGTCATAATCTATTAACACACAAAATATCATCGACATCGGTTCAGTCATTATGACGTGATTGAGTAACAAACAAACATACGAACTTTCACCTTTATAAAATTAGTGTGATTGTAGTTAGATCACACTATCACACCAATCACACTAATATTATAAGTGTGAAAGTTTACAGGCTATATTGTTCCTGCTATGTTACGTTACGTTGGTGCGCTCTAAGATGACTTGAGTAGCCAATCTCAGTTTTAAATGTGTGTGCACATAGAGTGCAAGTCAGAGCGCCGTTAACATAATGGTAGGGTATGTTTACTTTTAAGTGAATACTGAGATACAGTATACTGAATTACGGGATACTGAAATACTGAATACTTAAATAATTAATACTGAAATACAGAATACTGAATACTGTCAGTTCCAACCGGTCAGATAAGACTGATTTTTAAAATCCCAGCTGAGAAGCGGTTATAGGACAGTACTGACCAACAGACCAGTTAACTATTAGATTCCTGAGTGTGTTTAAAACTACTTGTCAATGCTAAAGATGTAGCACAGTGTAACTATTCTAAAGATACAGCGAGTCTATTAGAAACGCGGTTTATTTAGTCTTATTTTAGTGCTTAGTTATGCATGCTATCTTACTTTACTGCTCTTTTTAATCTTTGACTCTTTGACCCTTAAAACTAAAATAATGGTTTAATTTTGAATATTCGATCGAATTGTGAGTTGATAAGGATCACAACGATACAAATTCGGATTAGTTTTTGTATGGAGCTATTTTGGTTTATTTATTATACCTAACCTTGTACCAAATAAACATACAAACTTTCACATCCCACTAATATTATAAACGCGAATGTTTGTATGGATGTATGTATGAATGTTTTTTACTCCTTCACGTCGTAACGGTTGAATTTCGATGAAATTTGGTATGTACGTATATTATAACCTGGATTAACACATATGCTACTTTTTGTTAACAAATCACGCGTCCGAAGCCGCTGGCGGAAGCTAGTTTATAATATTAGTGTGATTTTATCTTATCAAAGAATTTCGTCTTATGACACTAAAAACGTCACGTTGTTTTCCAAACGCTGCCCAGTCTAGTTGGATTCGTAGACCTCTTTTTTGACGGGACCTATTAAACTGGACGGTTTTTGTAGACCTTCAAAATGATTACATTATAAAAAACACCCGCACTGTGGAATTTGCAACGTGTTTGCTTTAAGCATTTTCCGAAAGTTTTAATCCCATCGGTAAAATGCTTTCTGTATACTCGTCAATTTGTGCATATAGTTGAATGTAGCGTATCAAAATAGCCAGGTCACTTAGGCCTATAAATCTATCATTGGTATTTTTACACTAAGTTTTAAAGATTAGGTAGGTTTTAACACTTGCTGAGAAGAACGCAGCCACTTGACCATAGTGCTTGGGGCAGGATTTCAGACCGCACACTTATATATTCTCACAGCATACCTTAACTGGCAGAAAAAAAAACCATTCTTGGAGGCCTCACAAAATCGAGTTTTGAAACAATTTTTTTATTTAATTCTATTTTTAAAGAAAAATCAGCTGTGTATTCAAAATAGTTATACCACAACTGACGTGATCATTCGTTCCGCTTTGGGCGGGACAGTCCCGCTTTCAGGATGTCTGTCCCGTTGTCCCCAACCAGCGCAAAAATGTCCCACTTTTACAAAGGGACCAAACGATACATTCATTAAACGTACCCTTACCTACCAACACGTGTACTAACAACTAGAACCGACATTTTTATACTAATTTGCTCCACCGACAAATATAAAACAAATGCGTCTCCAACTGCAATGTAATGTTAAAATTTTATATTAATATACCTAATATATTATTTTGCATGTCATTTTCTTTTTTTAATATTTTTTTAATTCCGGAAACGTCCACTCTGACAAAAAAATAAATGGTCACGTTTACCTTAACCTATTCTTATGACTTCCAAAATTTTCTTACTATTTAAGGTGTTTGACACACAAAAATGAAAGGGTTTATTTTGATGAGCATAATAAATAAATTTGTGAAATCTTTATCATAGAATTGTCTAATTTATTTTGGCATGTAAAAACAAACACTTTATTAAACTTATGTCGTGCTATTGCATAATGCTTGCCATCTAACCACAGATACTGTATTGGTGACGTCTCGAGATATCTCTTCTTGTTCCTTTATTTTTGGATGTCGATTGCAAGAGTAGGCAGTACGTTTTATATCGAATTTATAATCACCTAAACTTAGTCGATTTTCTTTAAAATTTGATAATATAACTATTAGTTTTTTTTTCGAGAAGTCTTTTTTTAATGTTTTGAGAAACTGTCACTTGAATACTGTAAGTATATTACCAAACACTCTATATAGATAATATTAGAAATATATAAAAAAAGTCATAGGCAAATCAAAAGGAAAATAACTTCTAAATTGAGTTTAAATCTCGGCTACTGTTTACGTTAAAATGGCTGCATACATTTACATAGTTGAGTAAAATTTGAATATAGTGAGCCAGCTATTTAATTTTTATTTTCCTAGTGATAGGTATATCGAACACGATTTTTACATTGGACAAATTGGGCCACACAAAGGCGCTTGACAATTCCATGCAATTGTTCCGCGTGACTAGTGTTCTGAATTACTAAAATATGCAGAGAAATATCGAGTATGCATTTTTGCGTGGGTGAGAATAGATGTGATGTACGTGGATTATTTTATCACAAGGAACTGTCATCACCAATAACAAACAGAAATTCATACAAAAAACGCGACTGAGTTTATAAATGAGTACGCTAGAGCAGGGATTACCAAAGTATGAGCCGCGGCACCCTGGTGCGCCGTAGAGGGTAAAGAGGGGCGATGTGAGGCACTCCTGTTTACCATTCTCCGGAAACTATACTAAGGCATTCGCGGTTACAAAATGAACAATAAAAAATCAATGTGAAGCTAAAAATGAGAGTAGCGGTCTCAAGCCTTATACCACGCTTTGAAAAAATGTGTGGAGGTCACCAAGCTCACACGTCACATACCGAGACGAAATTCTTAACCTGTAAGTGCGCCGCGAACTGAAAAAGTTTGGGAGCCCCTGCACTAGAGCATTCCCATGTAGTGTCGAATGTCGTAATGTCGACGACCTCTATGTATTTTCTTTCTTTCTTTTCTTTCTTTCTTTCTATGGTGCAGTCGGACAATAGTCGTAAATAAATATTGCTGGACATTTCACACAGTGTCATCTGGCCCCAAACTAAGCATAGCTTGTACTATGGGAACCAGATAACACAAGCAGCAACCATCCATAACGCACTCATAAATAGTCGTAGTTTTATATATACAATATAGCTTTTGTACAGTAAACTCGACTTTTCTATCAGCATCCCGGGAAGAGCTAGCCGCGATTCCTACACATGTAATACTTAAATTCTTATTTATTTTTTGTAAATACATACTTATAATATTTAGAAAAATACCCAGACCCGAAACAAATATATGTAGTCCATGCAAACATTTGTCCCGCAGCGGGAATCCAACCCGCAACCTCCTGCGTCTCAGCCGGCTATTCGCCCACTGCGCCACGGAGGTCGTCAAAGCAGAAGTAACTCAATGTCTATTGTGTAACGTATAAACAAAAGACGAGCCAAAAAACAGGTCGTGCGTCTTCCGGACAGTTATTTGTAGCTCGCCTGTTTTTTGACTCGTATCTAGTTTGTTTCCATGTTATACAAGTGACCTAAAGTTCATTATGATATGCACAATTTTATTACAAAATTTCGTTTACATTGCATTCCGCGGGAATGCCTAACAAACTTCGCAACTGCCACAGGGTACAGAAATTCTAGGGCAAATAGAATTTAATATCTAGCCTATTCTACAGGTCTGGTTATTAGCATAGTAATTACAGTACTGTAGTTTTAGGTAGTACTTACGATAAGAACTAGGTACTCTCTTGAGTACTGTAGTTTTCCTAGCCTAAGTTTGTAAAGGTAGTTATACAACTAATGTTTTTAGACATTTTGAATTGCCTAACACAGTACGGTTAACCAAATAGTTATTCTCTTAATTTTTAGATCTTAACCTTTTAGGTGTGACATTTAGAGCCACGTGTGAAATCTTCAGAATAAACATCATAATTTTTAGTCCGTGTCGACCACTTCAAAGTTCAGTTTGCTGGGCGTCAATTAATAAAATTATTGTTCTTATAAAGTTAAAATAAAATTATTGTTCTTATAAAGTTAAAATAAACTAGTGGGTTGCCACGAACTGAGATCTCGCGAGTCTCTGATTAAAACAAAAAAATATTAGGTATATGTAATCTTTGACTATCAAAATAGTGCCACGAAATAAACAACTAACTAACTTGACCTACAGTTTCATTCAAATTACAGGTAACGAGAGCTCATGTTATGGGTTACCTGTTTTTGGGGTACAAATTGCAGTTATTCTGGATTTCAGATTTTGCCTATATTTGTGTCACTAAATCTACACGCATACCAAATTACAGCACTGTGGGGTCACTGGTGTACCCTGTAAGTTTTGGCAAAGATCAGTTTTTATTATGGCTAATAACCCAAAAATTATAAGGATTTACTAAAAATAAAAACGGAGTCTAAATGTACTAATGAACATTTCATTTGATGTCTTTCTTCGAAAGTTATCCTCGGACAAACAAACATACATACATACAACGCCGATTTGCTCATGTTGATTTAGAGATTTCGCTTCGCTCGATCAATAAATCAATTAATTAACTATACCTACTTAGCACGGAATGTTAACTAACTGTAATACGTGTTCTTGATTACGTATAAATTTTAAACTACCTAGCTTAAATAAATAAATAAATATTACTGGACATTTCACACTACGCTATCTAGCCCCAAACTAAGCAGAGCTAGTACTATGGGAACCATATAACCGATAGAATACTTATATGCTTTTTTTTGTAAATACATACTTATAATATACAGAAAAAAACATCCAGACCCGGAACAAATATCTTTAGATCACCTCCTGCGCCTCAGCCGGCTATTCGCCCACTGCGCCACGGAGGTCGTCAACTTAATGTTACACTGCTCTTTTAATGAGATAATTCCTATATTGTAAGTTTCTAATATAATTGTTAATTTTACGATTCTAATAAACAATTATTGTTAATGTTTAAGCACCAAACCTAAAGCTCACCTGTAGTTCAATGGAGCTGGGAGCCGGGAAACGGATACTCTCGTCCGACCCCCCAGTGCACACTTATAAAATGCACATTTACCTAACATTATAAGAGCTGATTTTGTCTTATGTTTTTTGAGTTACAAATAAAGCAGACTTATTTAAAATTGTATTTATGCCACGACAGAAGCATTCGGAAGCAGTGTACGTACATCCTGTAGCTCGTACGTTAGTTCTCGCATCGTAAAATATTTAGCGCGCATATTTTATTACCGCCTGCTTATCTTTTCCTATACGTAAAGGATTATTGATCGTTCTAGTTTACGAGTTTGAGCATTTATCCTAGACTTATTGAAATGTGAAAGGCCTACATGCAATCAGAATTGAAACAAACATTATTTTAATATATTTTATTCATTTCTTAAAATAACCAATCTGGATCAAATGTAACAATATTTTATGTATAACCTTTTGTTGTCTTGATTTCGTTAATAAATATAACTTTATTGTCAGTCGTGGCGAATATGTATAAATTTCAAAATAATAGTTGTCAGTCATTTTAGTATCTAGGCAAGTTAAACTTACCCGAGTCAGATAACGCCAAACCCTTGTTATAAAAGTGATGCTGACACTCTCATAGGACACAAATGTACGCCATTCTGCCTCCAATAAGTCACATTCACGTCACACTGTAGGGCTGTCAGCTCAACACACTTTTCACACTCAACTGGGAGAGTTGAGATTAGTGGAGCAAATCAACTTGGGCAAATCGGCGTTGTATGTATGTATGTTTGTTTGTCCACGGATAACTTTCGAAGGATTGGTCCGATCATCTTATCATCAAAATGAGTCAAGGGAGCCGCCAAGTAAACGGTCTTTATCTGTACCTACATTTTGACCCTGTTTTTATTTCTTGTTTAAGCTTTGTAGTTTTAGACTTATTAGTTATTAGCCATAATAAAAACAGAAACTTCACTAAATTCCCAGGGCACACCAGAGACACCGCCCTTCCCCCCCCCCAGTGCTGAAATTTGGTATGCTTGTAGCTTGCTTGCTTGTAACACAAATACAGGGAAAAGTCAGAAATCTAGAATAACTCCAATTTTTACCTCAAAAAAATGTAACCAATTTGACGTTACTTGTAATTTGCATGAAACTGTTGGTCAAGTAAGTTGTTCGAGCATTTCGAGGCCTTATTTGAATAGTCAGAGATTACAAATAATATTTTTTTATTTTTATTTTATATTTTTATATATCACGAGATCTCAGTTTCGTTCTCAGACAGAATCTAGGCAACCGTGAAGTTAGCCGTGAAATTAGCATTTTTAGACAAGACTTAGCAGTCACCATACTTATTATTCTAATATTTATTACCTATTCATTAGACATCATCATTATCATCAGTCTTTCTTATCCCCCTTCTGGGCATAGGCCTCTCTTCGTTGTCACCATTTGCCTGTCTTGCGCTGTTCTGACCCACGGACGAACTACGGTTTTTACTGTCGTCGACTCATCTTGCCGGAGGATGACCTGCGTTTCTGGTTCTATCTCGGAGCCACCACTGAGTCAGCAACCTGCTCCATCTGTCATCACCGCACCTGGCTACATGTCCTGCCTAACTCCATTCCATATTCGATTGCAGTCTTGAACTTTAGTCCCCATGGGAATTTGAGTATTGAGGACTCGGTTTAGAAGTATGATGTCGAGCACAGCGCACTCCATGGATCGATTTGTTTGGCTATTTTGATTTACCAATGACAATCACTTGATCGAAAAAAGATTAATTACATTATTTGCAGTCCCGATGACATAGATTATTTCTATCCACCCGCTACGCTAACTTGCTGTCTGGTATTAGTACATTATGTTTACTACACTTACATATTTCTTAGGCATCCTAGTTATAGAATAGATTAAGATTATATACCTACATTAAGTTAAAATAAATAGTTTATTCAGCATTGTTAAGCTTATCTGTAAGTCACATTCGAATTTCTCTTTATAAGTGAATTTATATTATTTGGAGAATTATAACATAGTCTAAAAAAACCGTATTTTACGTGCATTAACATATAAAACCCTGATTAATCTATTACTTTACTATCAAGGATTTAATAATTCTTTCAACACCTAACTTATTATTATCGGTCTTTTACTAAGTATTTTAATTAAGAGTTTACGTAAATCAATATTCTTAAATAGATATAAGCGCGATAAATATAAAACCTTACTTATACAGACGGGAAAAAATAAATAACGACCATCGCTTTACCACATAAAGCACACATTAAATAAACATTTGCAAAAACCCGACGTTTACTTTTCCCATAAACTAAAAAAACTGCTCTTATGCTTGGCGCTCTGCCAACCCTAGCTCTTGGCCTAATAAAATAGTGTCCTTTATTTACTCCGGTCTGAGTACTCAGTGCGAAATTAACCGTAAGTGCTGGTTGTATGGCAATGGCTCAGGGCTCTTGGTTAATTAGTTCTTCGGGTTCCACATCCCAAATAAAATGGCATTTCTTTATTCATTACATTTTTAATTATTATTGAGTTTAGATTAGATTTGAAAATTCATTGTTGCACTTATTAAATAATACATAGGCGAACTTAATGCTTTTTAGCATTTTCTTCCAGCTAACCGTGTAGTTGTAGATTAAATGGTAATACCAGAAAATAGATAAAAGTTAAAGTTTAACTTAAGTAAATTTAACTTTGACATAAAATAAACTTAAAAAAATATAAATAACTAATGGTTCGCCCCGAACTGAGATCTCGCGAGTCTACCATAAAAACAAAAAAATATTATTCGTAATCTTTGCCTATCAAAATAGTGCCACGAAATAACAAATCAAAAACTTGACCTGCAGTTTCATTCAAATTACAGGTAACAGGAGTTCATGTTTTTTGGTTACTCTTTTTTGGGGTACAAATTGCAGTTATTCTAGATTTCAGACTTTTGCCTATATTTGTGATACTTACGCTACACGCATACCAAATTACAGTACTGTGGGATCACTGGCGTACCCTGTGAATTTTGTAAAAGTTTAGTTATTATTATGGCTAATAACTCAAAAACTACAAAAACTTTTCTAAAAATAAAAGCAGGGTCGAAATGTACTAATGAAAACCTTCTATTTGACGTCTTATTTGACCTAATAGTCTCATTTTCATTTATTTTACCCCTCTTGAACCCCAATATTTCAACAACCCCCCAAAATTTTTAACTCATTGAGTCACACCAAAATTGTGCACTCATTACCTACCTATATACCAAATTTCACGATGAACGCTTCGAAAGTTATCCTCGGACAAACAAACATGCATACATACATACATACAACGCCAATTTTCCCAAGTTGATTTGAAGATCTCGCTTCGCTCGATCAATAATAATTCACATAAATAAACGAAGTACATAAATGTACCTACATAAAGTGTTCCATTTTGTTGGCTAATTTGAAGAGAGATATTACACGTAGGATGCTTTCAAATATGTAGTACAAGCTTCCACCCGCGGCTTTGTACGCGTGGATTGTCAATAAAAAGTAGCCTATGTGTAAATCCAGGAAATAATCTATTTTATACCAAATTTCAATACCGGTACAATCGCTTAGTCTTGAAAACTCAACAAATAGACAATTGGAGTTACTTTAGAATTTATAATGAATTAATTCACAAGGAATCACTATCTAACGAACAATGTTTGGTTTATTGATTCAAACTTGATGTTTGTCAAGATTTTAATATCATGTCAAAAATTTTCATGCCTAGACGGGATCTTGGAATTTTCCGTAAGTGTTCGGATAACACTATAAAAATACAAATATTATTTTTTTCATTGAAAACACTTACTTTTTTTAATTCAGTATAATTTGATCATCATCGCGACGACCTCCGTGGCGCAGTGGGTGAATAGCCGGCTGAGACGCAGGAGGTAGTGGGTCGATATAGAACAAATGTTTGCATGATCTACAGATATTTGTTTCGGGTCTGGTTGTTTTTCTATATATTATAAGTATGTATTTACAAAAAAAAGTATATAAGTATTCTATCAGTTATCTGGTTCCCATAGTACAAGCTCTGCTTAGTTTGGGGCTAGATAGCGCTGTGTGAAATGTCCAGCAATATTTATTTTATATTTATTTATTTTTATCATCATTACTAATAACGGTAGATTTTCATCCACTCAATTTTCATAGAGGGTGATAAATCAACAAAACTCATAAAAATATATGACGATACATAAGTTTTCGGCAAAGTGAAGCTTTCTTTAAAAATAATCAATACATTTTAAATAAAGAGTACAGTTCCGCTCCGAGAATATACAATTTGTTCACTTCCCTGGTATAAAAGCTACAGAAGCTCAATTCTCTGAAGAAAACTCATCAAATTCAGTCTTCGTCACTTTTGATGTCTAGACAGTTTCGATCATAGAAATAAGAGTAAGAATGTAATCTATACAGGGTGTTTGGTAATATACTGACGTGGTAATATACAGGGTTACAGGAAAAATCGTGCTAGATCCGTTAAGGGCGTGGAGTACCCATCATTTCTGACTTATTTCACTATGAAACACCCTACCCTAAACTTAACCCTTTTCGAGATATTCGACTTTTAATTTTTTATTGAAAATTGCCGATTTTTAGGCTACTAAATTTATTTTTGTTTATTTTGTGTATCTTATTATTATTATTATTGCATTTTTACATGTGTAATAAGATGCTTTAGGACGTCTATCATTAAAATAGTGCATAAGTTAATTGAATAGACCGTAGTAGACAAGTGAAAGTTAAGAAATAAAAAAAAATATTAGAAAGTTTATTTTTCTCTAAGGGATATCTAAAAAAAATATTATGGCAATTGTTCGGCAGATGTTTTTTAAAATATCTACGTTTCATCAGCTATCTAACGAGGTATAATAATCTAGGGTTTTATTCAAATGCATTGATAAAAATTTAGTTTTATAGGCGACAGTGGAGAAGAAAATTTATACTTAGCCCTAAAAAGTAAAATAAAATAATAGGTAAGCATGAAATGTCATTTATTAAAGATTTTCACACAACTTTTTCTTATTCTACAGTTCATGTTCAACATGGCCGCCTCTATTTCTGATACATTGTCGCATCCTTCTACGGAGACCAGTCTTTACTACTCCAGTGGTTAACGTGGTCCTCATTTTATTGGCTGCATCCACAATCCTTTCTCGTAAGTCTTCCACAGACGAAACTGGATTCGGCTCGCTGTACACAAGACTTTTCATGCACCCCCACACGTGAAAATCCATGGGGGTTAGGTCCGGACTTCTTGCTGGCCATGGCAACGGTCCACCACGTCCTATCCATTTGTTTGGATAATTTGTGTCCAGCCAGTCTCTGACACTTCTCCTGAAATGGGCAGGGCAGCCATCGTGTTGGAACCACATGTCCCTGATCAGGTTGAGTGGCAGATCATCCAGCAAATCACTTAAGTCTGCTCTCAGGAAATTTTCGTAGCTTTCCCCATTTAGATTATCCGGGAGAAAGTAAGGTCCAATCAAATGATTGGAGATAATGCCCATCCACACATTCACGCTGAATCTTCGTTGGGACTCCTTCACTCTTTTCTTATTGGGATTCCTTAGCTCTTTTGGGGCCCAGTAATGGGCGTTGTGATAGTTAGTTATGCCATCTTTATCAAATTTGGACTCATCCGTCCACAAGATATTTCTTAGAAAATCTGGGTCTTCTACGTCAGCATTTAGCATAAATCTGCAAAAGTCCAATCTTCTCGCGGGGTCTCCTTCTTCAATAACGTGTACCGGCGTGTAATGGTACGGGTATAGGCCAGCAGTATGCACTGTAAACCACACTCTCCATTGCGAAAGTCCCAGATCACGGGCAACAATATTAGTGGAAGTAGTCGGATCCGCTCGAAAGCGTTGCACTATCTCATTGTCCTGTTCTTCGTCATCAATTCGTGATCTTCCCATGTCTGTATTTCGTCTCAAAACAGAGCCAGTTTCTCGAAGTCTTCGATAGACTCTGTCAAAAACGGCCACATCCGGCACTCGACGACCGAGGTAGCGAGTTATGTATTCGTTGCGAGCTTGCAATTTTTTGCAAAAATTTGTAATACAAACCCTAGATTGTTATACCTCGTTAGATAGCTGATGAAACGTAGATATTTTAAAAAACATCTGCCGAACCATTGCCATAATATTTTTTTTAGATATCCCTTAGAGAAAAATAAACTTTCTAATATTTTTTTTTATTTCTTAACTTTCACTTGTCTACTACGGTCTATTCAATTAACTTATGCACTATTTTAATGATTGACGTCCTAAAGCATCTTATTACACGTGTAAAAATTCAATAATAATAATAATAATAAGATACACAAAATAAACAAAAATAAATTTAGTAGCCTAAAAATCGGCAATTTTCAATAGAAAAATTAAAACTCGAATATCTCGAAAAGGGTTAAGTTTAGGGTAGGGTGTTTCATAGTGAAATAAGTCAGAAATGATGGGTACTCCACGCCCTTAACGGATCTAGCACGATTTTTCCTGTAACCCTGTATTCATGTGACGGTTTCTCATAAAAAAAGACTTTTCGAAAAAAACTACTACATACATGGGGCTCATACAATTTAGATGACAATGGGTAAGTACGAAACGCTCGGCGCACGAGTTTGACTCGCACTTGACCGGTTTTTTTTATTCAACCTGTGTCATTCCACTGCTGGGCAAAGGTCTCCCCCATTGCCTTCCAGGACTTTCGCTCACATCCAAAATCCCACCAATCTCATGAAATCATCAAGCCACCGTCTATTAATTGTACAACCAAGACAAAATCATTCGGGAAATAATTATTAATATTTCAGCCAGTATCGTCAATTAATTCTTGTATTCTCTGTTTCAGGTACTTATCCAGTTGTTAAATGACTACCCTCATGATGGATGTAACTTCTAAGTATGATATTTTACATGCTTTTATCAAAGTAAAACATTTACACGTGCATAAAATGGTGATGAAAAACATTTTTAGGAAACCCCTGGCGTGGTTAACTGTGATTTTCGTTAAAGAAATAATGATTATCTGTGAATGACGACCTCCGAGGGTGCGGATTCCATTTCAGGTCTGGGTGTAACAACCATCCTGGATTAATATTTCGACGATATTATTATGTTTTATCATTTGGTCCTGTTGTTTATTGGTAGTATTTTGACACCTGTCAAATTGGACCCTTAAATTTCCGTGAGTTGACGTGGCTCCTAGCTACACTTACTTCTTACTCCATTCATGAACTGACCATACATACTCGTATAAGTATAGTACTCATGTCAGTATCACTTTTCCTGCGTCAAATTATAATGATTTGCACATTGGCAGATACGGATGATTCAATTCCGTTAACGGCCGACACATGGCTATAAACTTATTTACTGCGCCGGTAAATATTCCGCAAGTTACTGCGTGTCAACTTTATATTCGTATAAACATAAAATAACGAGTTAAAAGATGACAAAGGAGTTGCTTGGTTGCGGAGGAATAGGCGGTGAAATTTACGTTTCAAAATGATTCCAGTGATTTTAATGTATAAAGAAATATTGGCTTTGACTTTGATATATATGTAGTTCATGGTTTTTAAAACCATCACAAAAATTTTAAGCCTAGCTGGGACTTGAACCTGCAACCTTCCTTTTGATACGAGGATCAGGGTCTAAATTAATGAGATCATACAGATTACGACTAAAGCGCCGTTTCGACCCTGACAGGACATAGCCTGGTAGCACAATTCGATAGTACATCCTCGTATTAAGAGGAAGGTTGCGGGTTCAAGTCCCGTCTAGGCTTAACATTTTTGAGATGGTTTTAAAAATCTTAGATTTTTCCGTTTGTGTTCGGGAAACACTATAAAAATAAAAATACTATATTTAGTTCATGTGAAAGGATAACATTACTATCAGCATTTAAATAGTTTTTGCGTTACCAATATACTGGCTCATTTATTGACAGGAAACATTAATAAAATAAGAATTCAACGAAAGAATCGTTACAAATGTCTCCAAGACACGGGCTGCATTATCCTGCTATTATATTATGCGCTAGCTCTCTCGTAACACAGTACGATTTATGTTAAGCAATGAGGCTGCCAAGATTTATATTGTTGTTATGTAATTGTTTTGTTTTATGTTGTGCAATAAAGTTTTGTTATATTTTATTACGAACTAGCTGTCCCGCCGAACTTCGTACTGCCTTGACATGCATATGACGCGGACGGTCAATGTACGTCACCCGCTGCATCTATATGCATGAGAAAATGAATTATCTTCATTACATCTTTTTGCGTGAATTTTTCCGATATTTTAATAGTTATTCTGCTATTCCGGGTGGAGCAAATCCAACAAATCAAAAACCATCAAAATCGGTCAAGCTGTTCTGGAGTTATAAGTGTTCGAATAAACCCGACTTTGTTTTATTGATCGAGCGAAGTGAGAGCACCAAATCAACTTGGGCAAATCGGCGTTGTATGTATGTATGTGTGTTTGTTTGTTTTTCCGAGGATAACTTTTGAAGCGTTTATCCCATCATCATGAAATTTAGTAAATACGAGTAGGTAGGTAGTGATGGCACAATTTTGGTGTGACTCAATGAGCTAAAAATGTGGGGGGGGTTGTTGAGATATTGGAGTTCACGAGGGGTAAAAAAAAACCAATGGGACTATCTGATCTAGTGGCACGTTTAATAAAAGGTCTTTGTGGGTACATTTTTACTCCGTTATTATTTTTTGTTTTAATTTTGTAGTTTTTATGTTAGTAGTCATAATAAAAACAGAAATTTGACAAAATTCACAGAGCACACCAGTGACCCCATAGTGCTAAAATTTGGTATGCGTGTAGTTTTAGTAACACAAATATAGGCAAAAGTCTGAACTCCAGAATAACTGCAATTGGTATCTCAAAAAAGTATAACCAATTAACATGAACTCCCGTTACCTGTAATTTGATTGAAACTGTAAGTCAAGTAAAGTGGTTCATATTTCGTGGCACTATTTTGACAGTCAGAGATTACGAATAAAATATTTTTGCTTTTATGGGAGACTCGCGAGATCTCAGTTCGAGGCGAACCACTAGTATATTAAGATAGATCTTAGTTTGGCCACAATCTCGCCTGATGGTAAGGGATGATGTGATCTAAGATGAAGCACGAAGATCTAGAAGACACTTATTCACTTTCCTTAAAGAGGTCCGGATTGTAGTCTATAGGAAAAACATTAGTGAGTAACATTTAAGAGTTAACATTCAGGAGTATTTTCGATCCTATTTTGTTCAATTCAAGACCCCCTTTAAAGAATATTATTGTATAACCGTGCTTGGTATTTTACAGTGAAGAACTCATGACAGTTTGACGTAACTTCAAAACTTCAATATAAACTTCATGCCTTTTCGAGAACCAATGGGTGTAAACCTCTGAGGTATAAACCATGTCTAACTTCACCTAACTTTACCGAGGCAGATTTTACAAAGTAAGTCAGCCCTCAAACAAGTCATACTCGAGGGATCACTGTAACTCACCTGTTGAACTGCTCAAAGGTATCCAAACTTGTAAATTGCAGGGTACCCTAATTTCCAAATCAGAAGGGTAAACTTTTTTAATAAATTGATGGATGGTACACGGGTACGTTAATTGTTGTTTTTACCTAGTAAACTTTGGTAAAACCAAAGTTTTGGTACTGCAATTTAAGGAAAAATGCCTAACACCTAAAATAAAATACCAGTTACCCATTTTTAGGGTTCCTTCCAAAATACCTGAGGGTAACGTTAGACCGGTCTTTGAATTATAAGGTTCACTGCCACAAAACTAAAATGAAAGTGGGAGCACGAAACAACCCCCACCATCGATTAACATCTACTAAATGGGAAGCAGCTCCAGAGGTTCTCCGCGCGACGGGTCTGGCATTGTGCTTTTCAGCCGGCGAATATGCTTGCCCAGTCTGGAACCGGTCCGCACACGCTAGGATTGTCGATGTTGCGCTGAATGACACGTGCCGTATTATAACAGGATGTCTGAAGCCAACCCCTCTAAACCTCATCTACCCTTTGGCAGGTATAACACCTCCCGGAGTGCGTCGGGATGTGGCCTGCTCCATATAAAAATATAAGCAGGAGCATGACAGTCGGCATCCTCTATATAGCCATTAAATTCCACAAGGCCGCCTGAAAAGTCGTAAGAGTTTTCAGCGTTCCATGCAGGCCACCAGCGACGACCCATCTGATACTAGACGCGCACTGTGGATAGATAGTAACCCCCTAACACCTGACACCTGCCGTGGCTAGTATGGAAGTCCTTAAATAGACTTCACACACAGGTTGGTCGCTGCACAGTCAATATGTGCAAATGGGGGTTCAGGGATCACAGGCAAACGCAATGCGATTGTGCTGATCCTGCACAGTCGATGAAACACCTGCTAATATGCCCTTTGTGCCCGAACACCTGCACAATGGAAGACATAAAAATGGCTTCTTCTGACGCCATCAATGTAGCCAAGTACCTGTCTAACACAATATAAGTAGAGCTATTGACACGCTAAGAAGAAGAAAAAGAAGGGTTCCTTAGCTCAATAATATAAAAGTAATCCGTAAATAATATCACTTTGTTGTCCGTCTGTCTGTCTGTCTCGCGTGGAGATAGTTCAACGAAAGAATCGTTAATGTAACGGCGGAAGTGTCTCGATACGGGCTGCGTAATAGGCAATTTATGCGCTAACCCAGAAAAGCGCTAGCGGTCACATAGTTCGATTTCTATTTAGCTATAAGGCTGCCAAGATTTATATTGTTCTAATGTACCTCCGTGGTGCAGTGGGCGTATAGCCGGCTGTGACGCAGGAGGTAGTGGGTTCAATTCCCGCCGCAGGACAAATGTTTGCATGATCTACAAATATTTGCTCCGGGTCTGGATGTTTTTTTATATATATTGTGTATGTATTTACAAAAAAATGTATATAAGTATTCTATCAGTTATCTGGTTCCCATAGCACAAGGTCTTCTTAGTTTGGGGCTAGATAGCGCTGTGTGAAATGTATACACCAATATCAAGCTACTAAGTCAACGGAATTATAGAATACGGCCATTTATGCCGCATATTTTTCTCGCAAAAAAATCAAAACCTATAGGGTAGAGACCGTCTACTCTAAAAATGAACGCCCCTCCACTTCATTGCGTCAAAACGAAATGTTCTTTAATTACTGTATTCACAAGGCTCTATTTGAATTGATTTGCGGTGGTGTTGATGCACAGTAATGAAGTGGAGTGGCGTTCATTTTTAGAGTAGACCATCCCTACTTCCCTTTGACCTAGAATCGTGAAATTTGGTGTGAAGCAAGTCTCACAGCATAAGTAAAGGAAACATTCAGAATATTGTTAATTTGTAGTTATATCGTAAAAATCTTTCTATATATGGAAGTGGGAGTGATTTTTTACTCACGTACCAACTTGTGGGTTATCGTTGAATAGGTCAAAAAACTATATGTTGTGCGTGCCCCTTCCAGCCAAACCGCTATTCTTGGATACCTGCAAAGTATCTACAATAGTAGCACATATTCTGTATTTGTAAGAAGAATTATCAAAGCTGAGTAGATTTTACTAGTTTACGAGCAGTAGTCGACTAACTTATATATGTATTTGGGTTTGTAAATAATTTGTATAATGTTCATACGAAATGACTAATATCAACTGTAAAATTAACTTTGTTTGTATTTTAATATGACTAATGGTACGGCTATCTGTACTGGCTATGGAACTCTTAACTGTACGTGGCTTAACACGCTCTTGACGAATTTATTCTTTGATAATAATATGTAAATGAAAAGCTTTAACTTTCGTGAATTTTCCAATAACACCATTCCAGTACTATGACAAAGAAATAAACAAATACATAAACACTGGTGGACATTTCACACAGCGCTATCTAGCCCCAAACTAAGCAGCGCTTGTACTATGAGAACCAGATAACTGATAGAATACTTATATACATTTTTTTTTTCTTTTTTTATGTAAATACATACTTAAAATATATAGAAAAACATCCAGACCCGGAACAAATACTTGTAGATCATGCAAACATTTGTCCCGCGGCGGGAATCGAACCCGCTACCTCCTGCGTCACAGCCACTGCGCCACGGAGGTCGTCACGTTTGTAAAGTTCTGATAACTAATTCCATTCCATCGAAGGGCCAAAAACCTCTTATAACTAAAAGAATAGACAAATCCGTCAAATCGTTAGGTTTTTATATAAATAATAGGCTAGTCTTTGACCACGATCTCGCCTGATGGTAAGCGATGATGCGGTCTACGATGGAATAAACTTGCCTAGAAGATACCTGTTCACTCGCAACTTGAAGATCCCTAGGTTGTAGTTATGAGGAAGCACAGTGCGTATAATAAAGGCGGAAGAGGCTTTACGAGGTATTACAAATTCAAGCGTTGGGAAACAAGCGTTGGTTGGCGAGCGTATTCGAACGATTGTACGCCTTTGTGAATGGTGGAACACCGTTTAGATCGTTTAGCAGCGAGCCTTTCCAGCTGTTTTGATCTATTCTACAGGCTGTTAGGTGTCACTTAAGGACCTGTCAAGTGGAATGCTATCTACTATGCAACGTGGGCACGTGTCAAACGTTATGTTTGAACATGCCTCTGAATACCGCATACCACGGATATGCAGAGTCCGTGCTTATGGAATTATATTCTGGGGGAATTCCACATTAAAAGACCGAGCACCTTTTATTTATATTTTTATCTTTATCTTTAGTATTTATAAGTCAAATAAATGTATCAGAGCCATATGCAAGCTCAAGAAAACTGATAGCTGCAGACCTTACTTTACTGAACTTAAGATACTTATGCTTCCCTGCCTTTATATTTGTGAAACAACGACATTAGTTAAAAATAATATGGATCTTTTTATAACCCGTATAAGTAAAAGACACAATAATAAAATTTGTTTCCCGAAGTAAATTTAAAAATAGAATGAGGCTCATTGCATTCACAGTATACTAAAATAAAATACAACCTCAATGACAAATCCTTATTTCTGTTTAGAATAAAAGAGGTTACATTCATAAATGCTGAAATTAAATACAACCCCCATGACAAATCAATAACTCTATTTAAAAATGGTAGAGGCAACATTCTTAATATGCTTTAATGAAATACAACCTCCATGACATATGAAACCACGGTAAAAGTGAAACTTTGTTTCACATTATATACATTTAACTAATAATTTTCGTTGGCACAAATGAGTAATAGTCTATACACTACACGGTCAGCTGATGCGAATTATACGCGCCGCCATATTGGCCTCGGCTGCTCTGACGAGCGCCTTTCACTTTATCCCTACTCCGTGGCCGACCGTCACGCGACATGTAACACACAGACGAAAAAGTTTGAGACGATGTAATAAAAGTTTCACTTTAATAAAAGAAGCCATAGTTTAGTAGTGAAAAAAAAAACGATGGATACCGGGAACGCTTTTCTATTTAGTAACAAACTTTTTTAAGAGTTTTAATATCCACTCATTCGTGATGAAAAGTTATACTTTGTGTTAATACTCGCTTATACTCGGGTGTAAGCGATCAATAGCACCCTCGACTCATCTTCTTTACATAGTATAAAATGAAGTCGCTTCCGCTGTCTGTTCGCTTAGATCTTTTAAACTACTCAACTGATTTTAATGCAGTTTTCAGCAATAAATAGACTGATTCAAGAGGATGGTTTATATGTGTAATACATACATAACTCTGTTTGTTTGTTTGTTACCTTTACACGACTAAACGGCTGAACGGATCATAATGAAATTTTGCAAAGAGATAGATTATATCCTGGGAAAGGACATAGGCTACTTTTTAGCCAACTGCGCAAAACGAGGGTAATGTTTTATTGAAAAACCACCCATGCGAAGCCGCGGGCGGGTCAGCTAGTTAAATATATATTAATAATAACTCATTTAATATCTCGGGTGCAATTGATCGCTTACACCCCTTGTCAAAGTACAATCAATCAATCATACAAATTAGATTAATGCGTAATATGGGTAGGTACAAGGTGTTTAGTACTTACATGCTAAATCGGTTCCAAATTGGCAATGGGCATGGCTCGCCATTTTGAAACTACATTTATTTGAGCATCTAAATAGAACATCCGAGAGCGTTTCTGATAAATAAAACAAGTAACAATGCTTTACTATGCAGCGATTGAATTCCATTTGAAGTGAGTTTTTGTACGAATTTAAACGATGTACAAACGTGTACGAATGCTCATAAAATAAAAAAAAATATTTGTAATTGAATCTAAATAACAAATGGCTTACGAGTCAACTAATTTATTTTCAGAAAGGCCACGAATTATTTACATTAGGATAAAGTCGCTGTCATGACATTCGTTTCTGGATTCAGCAAAAATCAACATTTGGTGCATAAACATTCTACATTTGTGCTTCGCACATTTTTGTTGAAAAACTTCTAGACAACTTATACAAAGCAAAAGTCCGATCATGTCTGGAGTACTGTTCTCACCTCTGGGACGGATCAGCGAAGTACCAGCTAGAGGCTCTACATTCAATTGAGAGAATAGAATAGAATACTCTTTTTTGCACACCAACAAAATTAAAATACAATAAAAATACACAAAAATTAAGGTAAGTACAATAAGCGGTCTTATCGCTAAAAGCGATCTCTTCCAAACAACCTTGAGAGAAGAGCCAAGAAGCTCATTTGCAATGACGAGTTAGCAAATACAAGGCTCCACAGCCTCGAGCATCGTCGAAAGGTTGCAAGCCTTTCGGTTTTTTATCGGATACATTTCGGAGTGTGCGGAGCTTTTCAACCTGATCCCACCATCCCCATTCTATGATCGGACAACCAGATGCTCCGCGATGCGCCACCGCTACATGGTAGACATACCTCCCATACGCACAAAGCGGTACTCTTCCATCTTTATTATGCGCACCGCCAAGGAGTGGAACGCTTTACCTGAGTCTGTGTTTCCTGATAACTACAACCTAGGGATCTTCAAGTCACGAGTGAACAGGTTTCTTCTAGGTAAGCGTGTACCATCGTAGACTGCATCATCGCTTACCATCAGGCGAGATAGATGGTCAAACGCAAGCCTATAATTTATAAAAAAAAATATAATACTCTTTATTGCACATCAAACAAAATTAAACATACAAAGAAATACACAAAAACAAATGTTAGTACAATGGGCGGTCTTATCGGTAAAAGCGATCTCTTCCAGACAACATTTGGACTGACAGGAAAAAACAAAATCAAAAAGTATAAATATGTAATTATATTTCCATAAAACGCCTTTTGTGAACTATATAAGTCGTCTATTATTTTCTATGTGATAATGTTCTTTAGTTGGTACAATTTCTATATTCGTCGTAAAGTAAAATGATAATAAGGACGCTGCTGGTAGCATTATTATCAGATCATGCTTACCCGAACCTTTTTAGCAAAGCAGCTAAGATAAAAGACATAAAATCCACCCCTGTTTTAAGTGCATTTAAAAAGTAGAGCGGGGTGACACTTTAAATTTTAAAACTATAGCTTGGAAACAGTTATGTCTAAAATTAAGCTCGATGGATAAAACCACGATACTCCTGATGGTAAGCGATGATGCAGTCTACGATTTGCCTAGAAGAAACCTATTCAGACACCATGAAGACCCATAGGTTGTAGTTTTCAGGAAACAGGCGTTCCACTCCTTGGCGGTGCGCATGATAAAGATGGAAGAGTACCGCTTTTTACTTTTATATAACATCAAAATTAGGAAAGTACGATACCTTATAGAAATTTAAATTAATTTTGGCACAAGTTACTTATCTTAATGTAAATTTAAAAAAGTTTGTTTCTTGTCTTTATTTCACCTGATACAGATGGATTTATGAGAATTATCTCCAGTAGTAAATTCCTCCCCCATAGTAAATAAAAGTATAGGAGACAAACACTGAAACTTTCTGTAAGTATCGGAAAGGAGAAAACTTAAAATGAGGTCAATCCTTGAAATTTTGCTCATTTTACATTTTGTATGTACTTCTGCAACTCTGTTGTCGTCGTTCAAATCCAACTTTAATTCAAAGCTTTGTTCAGTTGTTTGTACATTCAGCGACATAAGTTAATTAATTAATTGAGATATTCAAATCCAATTTTTCCCCATTTAATTTTACTATAATATCATTTATTTATACTATATGAATACATTTTATTATTCCATCAAAGGACAAGCAGGCGCACCGCTCAGTACCATCCGTACCTAGTTGATATACCACCCATTCGCACACACCGTTTTGGTTCTACGTTCTTGATGCGCACAGCTAAGGTATGGAACACTTTGCTGTCGTCTGTTTTTCCTAAAGAATACAATCCAGGCTTCTTTAAGGAAGAGTGAATAGGTTTCTTCTAGATCTTTGTGCTTCATCTTAGACCATATCATCGCTTACCATTAGCTGAGATTGTGATCAAACTAGAAGACCAATACAGTTAAAAATATATATAGATAATGTACAGTCACAGTCTTCATGAAGGAAGATTTTTGACCGAAAGTTGTCCTATTTCGTCATTTACGGGGACCGATACTGAACTCCGAGAACTCAGTGTTTATTTAGTAAATAAATATAAGTTTTTATTATAATACTAGCTGACCCCGCAAATGTGGTTCTGCCATATAAATTATCAAAGAAATCAAATGCAGAATGAAATGTCAAAGTTACGCTACACTTCATGTAAATAACTTCACGTCAATTATATGGATATTGTTCATACAAAAAGACTAAATGCGATAAAAAAATAGGGGGTGGGTATAGGAGGGTGAAAAAACTTTACGACCTATTCTCAAACCTAACGAATATACACAAAAAAATTCATAAGAATCGGTCAAGCATTTTATATATAGTCGAGAATTTTATATATTAGAATGTATTTAAGGCTAAGGTATAAATTGATACTGACATAGCATTTATTTGTAATATCGAACACACACATGCAAATTATTCGATTTGCCATCTCTATAAGAATATCCAAGTCAATTAGTATTAAAACAAAAGTACACACCTATTATCTGTCCCTGTGTTGAAATTGTAACTGCTTGTTAATTCATCATTACCATTTTTGTTTGCTAATTTTATTTTAATTAAATTTGTTTTCAACTGAGATCTCCAAATCAACTTGGGCAAATCGGAGTTGTATGTATGTATATATGTTTGTTTGTCCGAGGATAACTTTCGAAGCGTTTATCCGATCATCGTGAAATTTGGTATATAGGTAGGGAGTGAAGGCACAATTTTGGTGTGACTAAATGAGCTAAAAATGTTGGTGGGTGGTTGAGATATCGGGGTTCATGAGGGTTAAAAAAACAAAATGAGACTATCTAGTCAAATGGCACGTCTAATAAAAGGTCTTTGTGAGTAAAGTTTGACCCCGTTTTTAGTTTTACTTTAAACATTATAGTTTTTAAGTTATTAGCCATAATAAAAACTGAATTTTAACAAAATTCAGCGTGCACCAGTGACCCCACAGTGCTGAAATTTGGTGTTCGTATAGCTTTAGTGATACATATATAGGCAAAAGTCTGAAATCCAGAATAACTGTATTTATGACCCCAAAAAAGAGTAACTATTTAACATGAACTCCCGTTACCTATAATTTGAATGGAACTGTAGGTCAAGTTAGTTGGTAATTTATTTCGAGGCACTATTTTGATAGTAAAAAATTATAAATAGTATTTTTTTGTTTTAACCGGAGACCCGCCAGATCTCAGTTCGGGGCGAATCACTAGTTATATTATAGTAAGATTACGAGTAATGTTTGGACTTGACTTTCAACTCTAGTGTGATATCATCACGCGTACTGAATAAACTATCCGAGGATATCCATGGGGATTGTAAAGTCTTAAGGCTATTGCTAAAATTGTTGTATTTGATTTTTATGCTGTAAATATCCAATCATCTTAAAATTTAGTCCAATTAATGTCATGTCAATATCAAAGGTCAAATTAGTATTGGCGTAAAATTTTCGATATAAAATTACAAATTGCCAATTTCGTAAATACAATTTGTTAGGCTAAATATAGGTTCGGTATAAAATTTACAAAGAAAGCTTTCGTGATTTACTGTAAATATGATATAAGAAAGTGAATGATTGCGTTCTTTTATTCAATTAGTTAAACTTCATCAGGGTGAGTGCGATCCGCTCTGCGCTGCGTCGCGCCTTGTACACACGGCTACACATCAAGCTATAATTTTCAGTCTATGCTGACCTCTCATTGTACGGAAAACCTACACAATGCGAGGTCAGCTTATACTGGAAATGTATAGCTCGAGGTGTAGCCGTGTGTACCGATATGCGGTACCCACAAGATGAATTGCGTTTTTGTAATGTTTTTTTTTTTATAATAGTAATTTTGCTATGTAAGAATTGCATTTGCTTTGATTTCATAACAAAGGTGAACCCTTAAAAGAGGTATATGCCCTCACTTACAAGAGCTCTGATTGTTCAAAACTTTTCTTAGAAAAAATACTTGATTAAAATCATGTTTTCGGTAAATCAACATCATTATATTGTACGTTTCAGAGTACAAGTCCTAAGGCAGAAACCTTAGGAAACAGCTAATTTAAAAGCATGCTGCAAAGCTTTTAATATTTGCATGAAAATTAAATGTCGAATTATACTTTTTACTTACAAGCTCAGCCTTTTTCGGGACTGTTTGGGACGTGACATGTCAAAATAATTTAAAATAATAGCTAGAACAAGAAAACGAATAAAAGTCTTTGTGAACAAAATAATTGATAATTGTTTCCAATTTACCCCGTGTGGTTACTATCCAACGAAGGAAATTAAAACAAAGCTGTTTCTCGTAAACAGAAACAACCTCCTCAACCTCGTAAACAGAATTTTGTCTAATAAAATGTATATTTTAAAAGCTTCTGATTAAAAATAACCACAATATGGCTAGTGTGTATTTTTGAAATTATACTTCTTTTTGCGCGTTAGGAATATCAGATCCTAGTATATTTTCAACATGAAGCTCAACTATGAACCTTTTTTTTATCCTAGTTTTATCTTCTTCTTTACATAGTATAAAATGAAGTCGCTTCCGCTGTCTGTTCGCTTAAATCTTTTAAACTACTCAACCGATTTTAATGCAATTTTCAGCAATAAATAGAGTGATTAAAGAGGAAGGTTTACATGTATAATACATACATAACTCTGTTTGTTTGTTACCTTTACACGACTAAACGGCTGAACGGATCGTAATGAAATTTTGCAAGGAGATAGATTATATCCTGGGAAAGAACATAGGCTACTTTTTAGCTAACTGCCCAAAATAAGGATAATGTTTTATTGAAAAACCACCCGTGCGAAGCCGCGGGCGAGTCAGCTAGTAGACAATAAACGAATTATAAATCGGCATCGTACTTCGACACGTGCAACTACGTAACATACACCATGAAGTTAGTTTTCTTCCGGTCTGAAGTTATCTAAGTGGTGCGCAAAGAGGTAATACTTATAATTTACGCCAGAGAAGTATAACTTCTTACATGCGAACACACACATTTTTTTTTAATATTATTATTTTATGGCTAAATATTAATTAGAGGTTGCTTTGAATTGAGCTTGAAACCCGTCAAGGTTCACGTCAATACATTTTTATATGATTATGAGGCCTAAACAGCTTTTCCCTTGATAATAATCCTTTATTATGCGCACCGCCAAGGAGTGGAACACCTTGCCTGAGTCTGTGTTTCCTGATAACTACAACCTAGGGATCTTCAAGTCACGAGTGAATAGGTTTCTTCTAGGCAAGCGTGTACCATCGTAGACTGCATCATCGCTTACCATCAGGCGAGATAGTGGTCAAACGCTAGCCTATAATTTATTAAAAGAAAAAAAAATAATAATAATAATTATGTATGTTATTTGTGACTAAGTTTTCAGCGCTTTAATCCATATTTACGATATGAATGAATACCCGCTAACTTTACATCATTTTTGATAATTTATTTTGCAATTCCAACATTTTACTTGCTATCATGGATTGACTTCTGAAGTTAGGATTTATTGAAAATTTGCTTTGTGTATCTACCGTATCTAAATAATTTGTACTAATAAAATTTCTGTCATGATTTCAAAGAATTTCTAAACATTTCAAATACCTCAAATGGGTAGGTACCTTTTTCTTTAATCCATCATTGGTTTTGTGGCTCATACCGTACGCGATCCATAAAAATATCACTTTGACGTAAAGCTAAAACCCTAATAATACTGCAAGACGTTGTCATCATGAAACATTGCGATATCGTGGTACGATATCGTCGTGGATTCTTCCGCTGCGATGTCGTGTCGTTCGTGCGTTAAATTATGTCCACACTCTTACCAAGTTGTACCGTCAGAAGCAATGCCGGATTTAAAGGTCTGGAGGCCTCGAGGCAACAAAGGAATGGAGGCCCCCTGGCCCCAAATAATTTTCCAAATAAAATGGACAATTTTTTTCAGTCAAGTTTTTCTATAATTAATTAATTGTGAAACCAAGTATAGATTCTGATTTTGATATTTTACTGATTGCCTGATTGGAGTGAAGAAATATAGATTTCGGTTAATATTTAATATAATCATATTTGTACAAAGTACCTACTGTAGGTAAAGGTAAAACGCGAAAAAAAATATCGACAGAAAAGTTGTTTACTAGTGTTTACGGGGGCCCCTCTTTTGTGGAGGCCGCGGGGCTGTAGCCCCGGTTACCTTCTCCTAAATCTGGCCCTGGTCAGAAGACAAATAACAGAAGTACGGGCACAAGATATCGACCAGATTTCTAATTTCCTTTGGAGGTTTCGTTATTTGGGACAAGATTTTAGATTGATATTAAAATCGCGTCCACGGCACCGAGTCGATCTCGTGCTGTGCTACGATATCGCAACGACATCGCGCCGTTGTCTTTAAGTTTTGGCCCATAGGCAGGCATAGCAGAGGCAACTTTATCTACCTATAACCAAAGAATATTACGATAAAAATAAACTTTCTGGAAATTGAATCACAGCGAGTTAATATCGTTTCGTATGATACTTCGAGCACTCACGATTGCGAGTACCCTCTGTTGCCTTTGGTACGCAATGTAATAAAAACTGTTTGTGACCATTTATGCAGGGTAGGTATGCACTTCGAAGAAATTTAATGGAGATAAGATGCATATATTTTTTTAAGGCTATCATTTAAATGATCAGCATAATTTTGAACTTGTGTTCAGCAGAAAAATGTATTCTGCCGGCAAATATATCATGTTGATATGCTACTTATGCTCGGTATGAATATCATAATTCATTTGCAAATAATGTGTTATTAAGCAGCTCTCAATTTGATCGAGCGACAATATTATTATTTGATCAGCAAAATAAGTAACTGACCGGCAAACCATGCGCTGAGTTTAATTAAACTTCAACAAGCTAAATATTCCATTGTCGATTCTCCCACTCATCTAGACCTAACCTAGCTCTAGTTGGGTTGTCCCAATAGTTTTTCGGGTGGGCTCCCGCCAGAACTCTCGCGTGGTCAGCCCTGACCTTCCACGCTAGCTTCTGGTGCTTTTTTATAACACTCTAGGGGTGCCACGCATAAGACTGCCTAGAGTCGGGATGCCCCGTGTCGATTCTCCCACTCATCTAGAACTAACCTAACACTAGATGGGATCAAATAACCCCGACTAGGTTAAATAATAATTAGCCGCTCAAACAATAATTCTGCCGGTCAAGTAATTATTCTGTTGCAAGAATATTTATTTAGCTGTAAAAATTTGTCAATTTTGCCTGTATAACCAAATTTGTTTGTAATACAAGCGCTGCGCTTTATTTTTATTTATTACCGACGAAAACATTGTTTGTTGAACATATGATTTAGATGCAGACTTGGCTTGCCGAAAGAATAGAATTATTGGCCGGACAAATAATTAGTTCTTTTTTTTAATATTGAAAGGAGGTGGTGGAAAGAGCTGGACGCCTTTGAGAGGGACTGGCAAACGGTGGCACAAGAGCGTTGTGAATGGCGGAAATGGGGGGGGGGAGCTTTTGCCCAAAAATGGGACAAAATGGGCTAACATAAATAATAACTTTTGAAACTATCATGGTTATGAACACTACTTTCACTCCAAAACACACATCGAGAAGACATGAGTGTACCCGTGATCATGACGCATGCAACTGCCTCGAAATATCCGGATACTCAAAAAGTCACAAATTATGGTAAATATCCCAATTTTAGTCAATTTTAACTCTGTCGAAGATTTTGAGAAATGTTTTGCAGAAATTCTAATATTTTCACTCGGGAAGGGCGAAGAAAAACTGGGTAAACGAGAATTTATCTACAGTGTAAGAATATTTTACAGACTTATGGGGACTAGCGCAACGATTTCTAAACGTATTTAGTGGCTAAATATGATTTAAGGAGTTGTCCAAACATACTAGTACGTACAATTTAAACTAGTTTAGTCGCTAAATACGTTTAAGGATCGTTGTGTAAGCCGAGCTTAGTAAGAATATTTTTAGCGCTGGTCATTGGCTTTAATTTTAATATCGACACACGAGATCGTGTCTAACGTAAAAATTCGAACAAAGAAAATAAACACATAAATCAGAATGTAAAATAAACGAATAAATCGACAATTACCTACCCACCACGATTTCATATTATTTGAATCTTTCAGTCGTCTAAATATAACAATTGATTTTATAACAATACAAATTCATTTTTTTCTTTATTCTTTATGCACATCAGAAAATATATTTTTCCGTCACAAAAACTCCAAATAAACTCTAATTAGGTATCTAACAAACTTTTTTGGCGTGATTACGTATATTATGAGCATAGGCCCGCGGCCACGCCGCAGTTAAGGGGTTCGCAAATAAAGGGATAGAAAAGTTTTGAACTCTCAGGCCGAGTAAATATGAAATCAGTTTTACAAGTACCTACAGTTTTAGGAAGTTATTTGAAGATGTTATTTGTTATTGTATATGTGATGACTCTTCGCTTTAAAATTAATGTACTTTGGTATCATACACCGGGCTTTTTGCAGCGTCAACGTTCCAGCCGTTCTCGAACCGAACGTTCTGATACGTGACGATGGTAAGCGGCCTGACGATATGTCCTTTATACCTTGGGTAAGGGTAGGCCTTTGTTATAGGACGCCACGTGCGTCGATACCCTTGTGCCGTTTCATTTGTCTGGTACAGCAGTTGGGGCCGGTGCGGCGGCAAATTCAGTCGAAGATCTCACGCAGCGTAAATATGGAAGTCTCGACAGAGCTTACGTCTTTGAGCCATTTGTGGTCGAGACCCTGGGTTCATGGGGTACAGGGGCCCATCGCGTTTTCAAAATTATTTCTGGGCGTATGGTCAAAGCGACGTGTGATCCGAGAGCTGGCGCTTATCTGGGTCAACGTATAAGCATTGCAGTTCAGCGGGGCAATGCAGCCAGTGTCTTGGAGACACTTCCGCCTGGTAGTGATCTGGAGTAGTTGAGCTATCTATAGGTATTTAGATGATTCAACTGTTTCGTCTGTATTTTAGTCATGTAAATAGATAAGTATATTATTTCGGTTATTGAAGGCATTTTGCCCCTTACTCTTTGATAGGTATAATTATGATATGAGATGACCTCTGTAGCGCAGGGGGCGAATAGCCTGCTGACACCGGAGGTTGCGGGTTCGATTCCCGCCGCGGAACAAAGTTTGCTCATTTGCTCAAAGTTTGTCATCAGTAGAATATTCTACTGATATTTAATTACTGATATAAGCGGGTATTTATCGCGTATGTACCTTTTTATTTGTTATCCGTAAGTCTGCCCATGACCACGGCAGTTGCAATACAATCAAAACGTCGGGATAACAAATAAAAAAGGTACATACGCGATAAATACCCGTTTAATAAGTCGACCTCCGTGGCGCAGTGGGTGAATAGCCGGCTGAGACGCAGGAGGTAGTGGGTTCGATTCCCGCCGCGGAACAAATGTTTGCATGATCTACAGATATTTGTTTCGGATCTGGGTGTTTTTCTATATATTATAAGTATGTATTTACAAAAAGAAGTATATAAGTACTGTATCAGTTATCTGGCTCCCACAGTACAAGCTCTGCTTAGTTTGGGACTAGATAGCGCTGTGTAAAATGTCCAGCAATATTTATTATTTATTTATTTATTTAAATCAGTAATTATGTACAGTGATCGCGAAAGTTTGAAATATAGTACTGACATTATTCCAAGTATGGATATTTCTCTATATATACACGGAGAAAAATATACCCCTGGTTTTAAGCGGGATTCTGCACTAATTATCCATATTGTACCGCACTCCATATTGTAAATTTCGCTCCATCCAAAGGTTGCCTGGAAGAGATCGCTTTCAGCGATAAGGCCGCCCATTGTATTGCCTTATTTATTCTAGCCTTATATTTATTTTTCTATTATTTCTGTTTGTGTGGTAATTCAATAAAGAGTTATCTATCTATCTATCTAATTATGAGGTATTCCTCTTAAAAAACGACTAGACGTCCAAACGCAAATATTAACAGGAAACTGATAAACCAGCATTACTTACCCCATTACATAAAAGATCGGAAGGTATTTTTAGGTAAAAAGCATGACAATTTATTGTTCGTAGCAATTTATTTTAACATGACAATACCTATAACGGTAAAAAATATCAGTTTATCGTTAAAGTGTGCGTAAAAACCCATATATTAACAAAAGTTCTATAAAAATATCATTGTACTGTCATTTTTTCGTTCTCACAAAATTAATTTTTCTCTGTGTAACGATTAGTACCTACCCATAAGTATGTATTTACAAAAAATATGCAGGTATTCCATCAGTTATCTGGTTCTCATAGTACAATTTAAGCATTACTTAGTATGGGGCTAGATAGCACGGTGTGAAATGTCCAGCATTATTACGTTTGGTAATTTGATAACTAAACAATAGTTTGGGAATTTTAGCGTTTCATTTGTTGATAGTTCTCTAAAAATAGTCCAAAAATACAATTTTATTTTTTACAAATCAGCAATTAAGTCATAATATTAGTTATTTAAAATAAGTATTTAGGAATTTTACATATTATGGGTACTTACGCAACGATGCCTAAACGTATTTGGTGGATATATATGATTTAAGGCGTTGTCAAATTATACAAATACGTCAAATTTAAACATTTTAGTCGCTAAATACGCTAGGGATTGTTTTTCGAGCCAGTCTCCGCGTTATTTTCCTCGCCGCACGTTTTAAACCAATTTGTATGAAAATATGATTTTTCTTTTAAACATCGTATTTTAAATGCACAGCATTTTCATGATTGCGGACACAGTAATAACTCAAAGTGTGTGTACCGATGACAAAATCACCCAGTACAAAGATAATAATTTCGGCGACAACGCATAACGAACGGGGCATTGTATTGCGTCCCATAGCGAGAACAAATTGCTGTAGGGCCGACAAATTGCTGTTCCCTCATTACACGACTAGGATCAGTGGCTGTAAGCACAACTGACTTATCATGTTGACATACTCAATACATTTATTGCTTTTACATGGTGTTACATAAGTTGTAGATGATATACAGGTAGATCGAGCAAAGCGAGATCTCCAAATCAACTTGGACAAATTGGCGTTGTATGTATGTATGTTTGTTTGTCCGAGGATAACTTTCGAAGCGTTGATCCGATCATCATGAAATTTGATACATAGGTAGGCAGTGGTGGCACAATTTTGGTGACTAAATGAGCTAAAAATGTTGGGGGTTGTTGAGATATTGGGGTTCAAGAGGGGTAAAAAAATTGAAAATGATATTATTTGGTCAAATAGGACGTCAATTGAAAGGTCTTCATTAGTATATTTCAACACTGTTTTTATTTTTAGTTTTTGACATAATAAAAACAAAACTTTGATGAAATTCACAGGGTACACCAGTAATCCCACAATGCTGAAATTTGGTATTCGTGTAGCTTAAGTTACACAAATATTGGCAAAAGTCTGAAATTTAGAATAACTGCACAGATACGAATAATATATTTTTGTTTTTATGGGAGACTCGTGAGATATCAGTTCGGGGCGAACCACTAGTTCTACATATGACCCCTGACAGGAAACATTGTCGGTCATGACAGGCAACAGGAAACATTGTCTGACTGAACATTTTTTTGTAAAATTTTTAGTTATTATTTTTAAGCATGTTTTATTTTTCGAAATATTTGCTCCTATTGTTCCATCAGCACGTACCCACGGCACGCGCCATTCGCTAGCCCCACCCAATTTATTTCTTGCCACGACCTGCACTGCATCTGCATCCACATGAATATCCGCATGGATTATAGCTGATGCGGATGCGTTATTATTAAATAGTATGTCAAACTTTGCTAGTATTGATATTGCTCTAATAGCTTGGTAATGTAACATGGTAATGTTTTCGAGTTCGAAGCTAAATCTTTTATACTCACTTCGAACAAGACTCAGTTTCTATCTTTCACTTTTCTTTCACAAGACCGCGGGCCAATTTGCGTGAAATGAACTATGAGGGATTATTATTATTTCCAGCCTGCGTCGTCCCACTGCGGGCGAAATAATACAATAAAGTTTCCTCGTAATAATTATTAAGTTTATTTTATGATTCCTGTAAATGTTCGCTTAATTTTTCGTATCCTGATTTTACAAATATTGAGAATTGGTTTGAGAATTGATTGGTCCATAAAGCATGGTACATAAGTTAATACAGCTATACAGGGTGTTTGGTAATATACTGACGATATTCAAGTGACGGTTTCTCAAAACATAAAAAAAGACTTCTTAAAAAAAAACAACTCGTTATATTATCAAATTTTAAAGAAAATTGACTAAGTTTAGGTGATTAATTCGATATAAAACACCTACTCTTGCAATCGACATCCAAAAATGATGGCTGATTTGATATCTCTTTCGGAAATGGTTGCGGGTTTTGGGTTAGAAAGGGACAACAAGAGATATCTCGAGACGTCACCAATACAGTAGTAGTTATATTATTATGCATTATGCAATAGCACAACAAAGTTTAATAAAGTGTTTGTTTTTACATGCCAAAATAAATATCACATTTCAATGGCAAACATTTCATAAATTTATTTATTATGCTCATCAAAATAACCCCTTTCATTATTGTGCGTATATTATCAAACACCCTTTATAGCTAGGTTTCATTACCTAATCTTTTACTTGGAGAAGACGTTTGTATGTTCCAAACATTCATGGAACAATGTTTGCATGTTCTACAGCCATTTGTTGAGGGTCTGAATATTTCAGTACCTAGGTATTTACAAAAAAAAATAAAAAACATCGAATCGAACCCGCTACCTCGTGCGTCTCAGCCGGCTATTCGTCTACTGTGCCACGGAGGTCGTCATGATAAAACCGAGCTCAGCTCAGCTCTGTTGTTCAGCCTCTCGACAGCTGATATTATCTCAGTTTTGCAATATGAGTACACATTTCTTGTTTTACTATTGATTTATATTAGGTACGAGTACATTCTTACTTTTTTATTATTATTCCTATTGTTTCTTGCCTGATTCTTTCCTGGCTAGGTCGCGGAGGAAAAGTCGGTAAAATTGGCGATTCAGAGTGATCCTTGTGACTTTAATAATAAATTAAATAAATAATAAATAAATAAATATTACTGGACATTTCAAACAGCACTATCTACCCCCAAGCTGATTAGAGCTTTTACTATGGGAACCAGATAACTGATAGAATGCTTATATACTTTTTTTTTGTAAATACATACGTATAATATATAGAAAAACATTCAGACCTGGAACAAATATCTGTAGATCATGCAAACATTTGTTCCACAGCGGAAATCGAACCCGCTACCTCCTGCGTCTCAGACGGCTATTCGCCCGCTGCGCCACGGAGATCGTCAATTAACCATCGAAATTCTCGCAATCACTGTATACATACGGATTGAGGCAAGTACTACAAGACTTTTATTTTCATAAACAAATGTATAATAAGGTATTAACACCTAGGTAATGGCACTTTATTCTTTTCGAACAAATTACTGACTTACTAAGTGCAAAGCTTACTACGATTTCATAACGTTGTAATACAGTGGGTTCTCGATCGTGATCATGCTGTGCTGACGTTCGAAACCTACGTCATTATACAACCTTGCAGTCCTATAAACGCATTTTCCTACGTAACAGCTGATAACTCCCAATAATCTCAGATGCTGTGCTGTGACGACAGTAGACGTGGCGTCACAGTACAGTCACGTAGAAGCGTGGCTTAAAAATAGCGTGGCTGTGTCTTCAACCTTTTTATGTACCTATATTGTACTTTCTGTAACAGATGTATTTTTTTGGAGATAAATAAATAAATATTGCTGGACATTTCACACAGCGCTATCTAGCTCCAATTAAGGTGAGCTTGTACTATGGGAACCAGATAACTGGTAGAATACTTATATACATTTTTTTGGTTAATACATACTTAAAATTTATAGAGAAACAACCAGTCCCGGAACAAATATCTGTAGATCATGCAAACATTTGTTTCGCGGCGGGAATCAAACCCGCTACCTCCTGCGTCTCAACCGGCTATTCGCCCACTGCACCACGGAGGTCGTCAAACAAGATGGAACAAGCATATGGCTCTCCTGATGTTAAGTGGTAATTATCGCCTGTTCCAAAGTATTACCTCGTAAGTCACGCACCTTAGAAACGTGACCTACGATGTACTGCCCTGCGTCTGTCTGTAATTTCACCGAAAATGTTTTTATATCGAAACACAGCACTGCTGCTTTGCGGCAAAAATATGTATATCTATCTTCAAATAGTTCAGTACCTGAACCTCTCTACCATATATTCTGTAGGTATACCTACCAAACTCTGTGGTTGGTCTCTTTAATTTAATTTTATTTTTATACTTTGTAATAATACGGACTTACTTACTTACTTACTTACTCCTATGGCTCAGCGACCCGAAGTGTGTCTTGGCCTCCGTTATAAGCAGTCGCCATTTAGGTCTGTCGTGTGCAGCTTCCCGCCAGTTTTCCGCTTGTAGTTCACGCAGGTCCACTTCCACTACATCTTTCCAGCGGTATCCCGGGCATCCAACAGGTCGTCGGCCGGCGGGGCGAGCGAGATAGGTGTTGTAAACTGGTCGATCCTCTCCCATTGTCTCTAAATGACCGAGCCAGCGAAGCCGATGCGCTTCCTTTCGCCCATGATGTTGTGATCTTCCGTCCTCTCTGCGGGTTAGTAACAGTATCTTACGGAGGACCTTCCGCTCTGCCACTAAGTGTTTGTTCTCTTCCTTCAGTGTTAGCGTCCAGGTCTCCCAGGCATACATCAATATCGGTCTAATAACGGTCTTGTACATCCGAATCTTTGAATTTCTGCTCTTAATCTTGGAACCAGCACCTTGTGAAGTGCTGCACTGCATCTGAGGGCATTATGTATACGAATGTCGATTTTTTCCTGCCTCTTCTGTCAGTCACAGTGCAGCCTAGGTACTTAAACTGGGCCAGTCCTTTGTAAACTATATCTCCAACGTGCAAGTCTTCACTTGGCCATTTGACCTTTTTATAACGCTTCAGGTATTCAGTTTTCTTATGGTTAATTTTGAGACCTACCTTCTTGGCTCCCTTTCGAAGGCCTGGGTGAGCGCTGCTACTTTCTACTTGCTTTGGCCGAATAGGGGTAAAAGTAAAGCCGTGATATTAAATAACGATATTTCATTGAAGGTTATGATGGAGATTATCACTGTATTGTAGCCGTCGACGCCATAAAGCTTTAGAAAATTATATGAACAGAGTGAAGATAAAATCAAACACCATCATAATTTCCCCTAATTCCTAAAAGGTAACAAAGCACAGAAAGCTATTTAAGCCAGTGCCCTGCCCTAAAAGCTGACTCCGTGGGATTTGATTACTAGCCGAGTGATAAGCTAAGCGTTTCGCAAACGACGAGAAAATAAAACATTTGACGATCTCTGTCGCGAGTAGCCGTCTGAGAGTAGAGACCAATCAAAAAATGCTAGAAAAACTAAAATATTTAATTAATAAGGTAAGAATTCATAGTACTTTCATACTTAACGTAGAATTCATCACACTAATATTATAAATTCGAAAGTTTCAATCACGTCGTAACGGCTAAACCGATTTTGATGAAATTTAGTATGTACGTAGATTATAACGGGATTACCACATAGGTTACTTTTTATTCCATAAATCAGGTCCCATGGTATAAAAATGGGGTGTCAAGTCAAGTTGCAACAGCGAGTTTAGCTTTATTTCTAGGTTACCTACACATCTAGTAGTATAACGCGTACGAAGTCGCGGGCAACAGCTAGTAGGTACATAAAGTGATTATTGTAAATCTGTTATTCAGGATCGGTGCCTCTTGAATTTGGTTTAAAACCCATTTTATTTACATGAGATTTTCGATGATGATTACCACTTAACATCAGGTGGGTCATATGCTTACTCCATCAACAGGTAAAAAAAAACAATTTGCAAACAATCACAGAATTAGCCATCTATACAAGTATCTAAATGTGTACAACTAGTTTTGCGAGCATTATTATAAATACTGGATGTATCACGTACCGCCTTATTGGTGTTTCGAACGACAGTGATTCAGTTCAATTTGTGAACCTTCATCAGGGTGAGTGCGATCCGCTCCTAATAACGTCTCGCCCCGCACTACGCGCCGCAGCCCTCTGCGCGCGACCCCTGATGCAGGTTCACGAATTGAACCGAAACATAAGACGGTACGTGATAAATCCCTTATTTATAATAGTGAAAGCTTTGCTTACCATTTGTATTTCATTTTGTCACCGAATGCGATCAAAATCACAAGATACGTTTTTGAGCAAGTTCTGCTATCTAATCATATCTATCTTCTAGCAGTCGCTCTGTTTGCCGCTAAGCTCATGCAGGCTCATACCTGAAAAGATAACCTCATAAGCCATTAAAGACAGGAATAACATTGTCAGCGTTTAATTGTGTAGATTGACGCAGGATACGTGCAGCGGCATCTATAGGCGCTAAATATAAAGCTTTTATTACAATAAATTAAGCAGTTATGTTACTAATCTTGGGTTGTAAATGTGGTAGTAAATGTAACATACATTTATGTAAATGTAACATATTAACCTACCTATTGAGATTGGTTGAGAAGCGTAGATCATTCTTTTACATGATGTTTTTTGTTATTGTATAAAATACTGACAAAATAACATCAGGAAGGCTCTCATCTATACATATAAAATGCTTTTTCCTGAATGACTGACTGACGAATCAACGCACAGCCTAAACCGCTGATTGTAGAGACCTGAAACTTGGAGGGTTTGTTCTTTGTATGACGTAGGCATCCGAGAAAGGATTTTCCGAAATTCTACCCTTAGGAGGGTGAAAAAGGGGGCAAAGTTTATATAGGACAACGTGATTCCTTAGTCCAGTAATCTTCTTCAAATTTCGCATAAACCTTTTTTAATAGAATTGATGGAAGACGTGTTTCGTATTTTATTGAAATTCATCTCCTAACGCGGTTAAAAATGGCTAGAAAGTTATATCAATACACCTTAGTGCTTTTGATTTAAATTACATTTTATTTTGACACATGTTTGAAAAATCAATCCGATTTTATTCAAAAAAGGTTGAACTCACTTAAAAACATAAGCAAATACTATTGCTAAAATTGAAATGTCTCGAAAGTCACCGAACTATATTAGTACCTCATTAGAAGGTTAAGTTAAAGAGGTTATGCACTTTTAGGACACGGCCTCATAGGGACGTAGAGCGAAATTTGAAATGGTAAGGACTAGAACATTTTGATCAAAGATAGTAGTTTTATTTAGTTTGTCTTAGAAAATTTAGGGTGTATTGATTTTCACAATTTTTTTACATTACACTAATATTATAAATGTGAAAGTTTGGATGTTCGTTTATTTGTTTGTTTGTTACTCAATCACGTTGTAACGGTGGAACCGATTTCGATGAAATTTGAAATATACGTAGATTATAACCTGGATTACATAGGCCACTTTTTATCCTATAAATCAGTTCCCATGGGATAAAAATGGGGTGTCAAGTCAAGTTGCAACAGCGAGTTTAGCTTTATTTCTAGGTTACCTACACATTTAGCAGTGTAACGCGCACGAAGTCGCGGGCAACAGCTAGTTTGAGAATAAATGGTCAGGTGCGTATCTGACCACACACATCGTTAAACACTTTCGTTATTGATTTCAATCATTATTATAAATACGGGATTTATCCTGTACCGTCTTATTGGTGTTTCGACCGACAATGTTTCGGTTCAATCCGTGAACCTTCATCAGGGTGAGTGCGATGCGCTCCGAATAACGTCTCGCCTCGCACTGTCCATTGCACCGAAACATTGTCAGTCGTAACACCGATAAGACGGTACGTGATAAATCCCGTATTTATTATAATGATTTATAAACACGTTATTTTTATAAGAAAAGGACGTCGTATGCAATTATTATTATTTTTATTTTAAACGTTTTAATTCGTAAACGTTCATCAAGGATTACGGCTCGGAGCGGATCGTAAACATTGTCGATTGTAAAACCGATAAAACGGTACGTGATAAATCTCGTATTTATACTATTGAATGAAAATTGTTTATTGCAAACAGGTTACAACAAAATTTAATAAACACAATGGGCAATATTAAATATTACAATGAAATCGATCTGTTAATTTTGGAAATATGTTTAGTTAACGACGGTGCCAACCCTAACTTGTTTCTAGAATTGTTTGATAAACTTTATTAGAAAGTATAATGATAGAAAACTTAAAAATCTTCACAATTTAGAAATATTTACTGGTACTGCCAACCAGTAAATACTTCTAGCTTGTAATGATTTTTCGATTGACGAATAAACCCAAAACGATAAAAGTTTGATATCTGTGTAAGATTATCATGTTCGACGAAATTATGACTTAGGATCTCTCTCAAAGTAATATTTCAATGGTTTTGAGCATAAGCCATCGGGCTTAGCTACATCAAAGCACAATACAACTTAGCCAATATGACTGAACTAAAGTCTGGCTTAGGTTCGACTAAAGAAACAAAGTGTTCTTCTACGAAGTGGTAAAAGGTATCATACTTTTGCTATACTTATGTATGGTATATACTTAGGTTTAGATTATTCTAAACATTAGATTAATCATAATCATTTGTTTGGTAAGAATATTACACGTCATAATTCTTTTTGGTACCTCGTATCGGTACACACTGTACACACATGGCAACTATTATATATGCAACAAAAGAAAAAAATGAATACAGTGGAATCCGTTTATAATGACATCGAAGGCAAATGACAAACACGTCATACTAAGCGGACGTCATACAAAGCATTTTGTAAAAAATAAACAATTTATTTTTGATTATCAAATGACCAACCCCAAATTCCTTTGCGAGAGATGAGTTTTATTCTCCATTTTCTAGTCTGCATATTATTACACCTTTCTCCTCAATCGTAAATGCTTTACGACGACGTTGAGATGTCATTTTTATACAAATCACTAACAAACAATGACCTTCGACTATCAATTACCCACTGAGACTCAAAACAAAAATAAGCCACGTGCCACGCACGCGCCAAACGTCGTCGGGCGTCACATGACCCCCCCCGAACACTGCCGAAAGTATTAGGAATCATGTCGGTCATTATAACCGGACATAATTTATTAAAAATGGGTCATAATAAGCGACATATCACTATAAGCGAAGTCATTATATTCGACTTTGGTACAAAAAATTTTATATGAAAACCAAACTTCGCTTTGTAATTACTTCATATTAAGCGGTTGGTCAATATAGGCGGAGTCATAATAAACGGATTGTACTGTATTAAAATTTATTTAAATTAATAAAAAGAAAACAAAATTGGATACCGTGGAATTACACAAGTCAATATAAATATAAAAAGTCCAAAAAATAGTCATACAAAATATTCAATAAAAATAGTCAATAGTCCAATAAAATTATTATATTAATCTGTCCTGTCAATAAACTCTTCATAACTGTAGAAGGTGTTACTCAGGAGCCAGCGCTTCAGTTTGAGTTTAAATGTACTGTAACTGGTTGCCTCAGTTACAGTCCAGGGTAGTTTGTTATATACCGTCAGTCCCATTACATGGGTTAGCTTATCCGACTTGGCCAAGGTACGGGACACGGCAGCAAGCCTGTCGTGTAGTTTGTACTGATGCCTATCCCTGTTCGTACTGAACAGTACTTGGTTAGACCGCACAAAGACCGCAACCTGGAATATGACGATAGACGGGAGCGTCAATATTTCCAGCTCTTGAAAATACGGTCTCACGGAGGTATCTTGCGGTATTCTGACCATTGCTCTCACGGCTCGCTTCTGCATGCGAAAAGCACGCTGCCAGTCAGCTGCACGCCCCCACAGTTTCACCCCGTATTGAAGGAGCGAATGGACAGTGGCGAAGTAACAGGAGCGAACCACGTGACCAGGGCCCGTAGCCAAATTACATTCGCCACGAATCTATTCGATTTCTACATACATTTGTTGTCGCTGAATCACGTGGTATTTCTACAGCATGTGTCAAATCCCATACATTTTCGGACGTATCGACTAGCGTCATCGCTAATCGACTGTAACTTGGCTAAGCCCTCAGGCAAGAATCGAGACAGTCACCCTAACGCATAGCATGCGCCATCCAGTTTTCCACATACTTTATCAATTTGGGATTCCCAAGTAAGCATTCATAGTGTTTTGGAATATGTAACACAAAAGAGAGTCCTTGACCTTACAAAATATATTTTTTAAGAAGCCATTGATTTATTCGAAGGCACTTGGTAACGCTTTTTGTTTTCTGAGAAAATTCAGGAAATAATCTGTTTAGGTTGGATAATGAATATTAAGGTATTGGCTCATCGAGCAAAATTATTCGCCGAGGTCTGACCAATTTGTCACACCGTAACGCACACATTTTATTACTTTTTTTTTTACTAGCTGACCCGCCCACGGCTCGCTCGCTTGCAATTTCCCGTTCCCGTGGGAACTTCGGGATAAAACTATATAAAACACTCATGTCAAAGTGACGCGACACTTCAAGTGAATGACTTCACGTCAATAAAATAAATAAATAAATATTGCAGGACATTTCACAAAGCGCTATCTAACCCCAAACTAAGCAGAGCTTGTACTATGGGAACCAGATAACTGATAGAATACTTATATACTTTTTTTTGTAAAGATATATTTATAATATATAGAGAAACAACCATCGAAATATGAGGAGGTAGCGGGAATCGAACCCGCTACCTCCTGCGTCTCAGCCGGCTATTCGCCCACTGCACCACGGAGGTCGTCAATGAACGACGGTTACATTAATACTAAATACAAATACAAAAATACTAAAATTGCGAATAAAAATTACTCGATGTTGCCACTTGTAGACTCCATAAAGTTAGTAAATCGTTTAAAGGGCAAGGTGTACGCTTTTATAACAAATTCCCCAGTGATGTATAAAAATTGACAATTAGGTAATAAATTTAAAAACGTAATTAAACTAAATCTTTATACAAGAGCCTACTATAAAATATCGGATTATTTAGATGATAGAGAAGCTTGGGATTGAAATTGCTCCAACTCGTTCAAAATGTGACAATTTAGACGTAATTTATTTTCTGTATTATGTATTGTAAAAGGATCATTAAAAAAAACAACTAGCCTTGTTTCTTGCCTTTCTTTCCTGGCTTGGTCACGAAGGAACAGGTAGTAAAATTGACGTTTCAAAGTGATCCTTGTGATTTTATTGAATAAAAGTATTTGACTTTGACTTTGAAATAGTGGGTGGGGGTAGGAGGGTGAAAAATACTTTACGACCTTATTCTCATACCCACCAAATATACAAAAAAAATTCATTAAAATCGGTCTACCCGTTTCGGTGGAGTGCGACCTCAAAAACCGTGACACGACATTTTTATATATTAGATGTACTTTTTTTATACATATATATTGTCTGTTTTGTACTTAATTAAAAGATAAACTAGAGAGCTTAAGCAACTCACTTCAATATAGCGTCCGTGATGCGAGACATTGCTTTATCCCCTTGTTTAATAATCTACTATTACATTCATACATACTTTCACGCCTTTATCCCGGAGAGGTAGGCATAAGCAGAGACAACGATCTCTGTTCTTTTCTTACTCACAAACTTTACATTTTTTAATATTAGTTAATAGATAAGTGGCCTGTATAACATCAAAGTTCTTAATTTAAAATGTCTATTTGCAAAATTCAAAGGCAAAAGTCATCGCCAATATTGGATTAGAATTACATCTAACACCGGTTTATCCGTAAATCGGAACGTTACGTCTTATATCATCATCGTTTAGCATAATCTGGTTATTTTGGGTTATATTATCACGGCCTGTTGGCGCGTTAGATATCTGAACGTACGAAGAGTAAATAGGTGTCAGATCTTATTACTTGGTTAACCGGTGCGAATAATATTACATGTTGTGACATATAAATAATCGTTATTTTTGAAATATTGCGAGCTAATAGACGTTTTTGAAGCTGTACAATTTTTGACGCGTTAGGAGATCAGAATGTATTTTCAGCATGTTACGAAGTTGCGCGCGCCGATGTGCGACAAGAATTTAGAAATAAGAGTGCACTCATGATTGCTTCTTTTATCTTGTTCGACTATCCTCGTTGCTCGAACTCAAAGACAAAATAGCGGAAATTATCTAAAACTAAAACTCGGAAACCCGATTTATACCTGCTTTAGTAAAAGTTCGAGTGAAGCATCTGTAAGATCGACTTAATATTTCTGGTCCTGGTCTAGATTAATGGCTAGCTATTTGTAAGTATCTGTGCCACTGAGTAGCCTAAGAGATGGCTCAGGTGAACTGATTTTACAGGACGGAGATGGCTAGTTGAGTTACGTTGAAAAATGTAGGATGTCAGTTGAGGTCAGGCTTCGGAAGAAATTATTATAGAATACGTTGGTAAATTGAAAAAAGACCTGATAAAGTTTGCTGGGAAGGTTATGTTCAGCAGTCATCATCTCTAGATAATCACACTTCACATCACACTAATAATATAAATGCGAAAGTTTGGATGTTTGTTTATTTATTTGTTTGATTGTTACTCAATCAAGTCGTAACGGCTGAACGAATTTCGATGAAATTTAGTATGTACGTAGACTATGACCTGGATTACACATAGGCTACTTTTTATCCCCTAAATCAAATCCCATAGGATTAAAATCGGGTGTCAAGTCAAGTTACAACAGCAAGTTAAGCTTTATTTCTAGATAACCTACACATTTAGTAGTGTAACGCGTACGAAGTCGCGGACAACAGCTAGTCTTATATAAAGTAAATATTAATAGTGTCTAGTCTCAATTCTAATATAATTTAATCTAGACCGGCCGAACCACAGAAGCACAGACAGATATCTCTTAATATCAACAAACCCCTTGAACTACGCTTGCCGACATACGCAGGAGTTAATATTACTTTTTTCATCGAGTTATTGAAGTTGTAGACAATCTTGTGAAGGAATTTAACGAGCAGATTTTTCGAGCACTGGTACCAATTATATAAAGGACTTTTATCAGGCGGGATGAGTACTAAACACCTAGCTATTCTATTAAAAGGATGCCGTAGAATAGAAGGTTTATTTTACATTTTGACAAAACTGAAAAATCTTTAATACTGAAGCGTTTATTTTCTAATTGCGTCGCAAATAGATCTCTTGAGACGTTTTTGCGATATATTCTAATGTTAATGTTTTTTTTGTAGATTTGGTGGGTATGAGATTAGGTCGTAAAGTATTTTTCACCCTCCTACCCCCCCCCTTTTTTTTAAATCGCGATTTTAGTATATTTTTATGAAAAATATCCATATAATTTAACCGTCGTCCATTGACGTGAAGTCATTTACATGAAATGTCGCGTCACTTGAACAATAGTGTTTTATATAGTTTTTAACCAAAGTTCCCACAGGAACGGGCAATTTCATAAGTTCAATTTCGGCAATTTCATTGGATTTTTTTTAAAGACATTCAGATTGGGCCTATAGAAATTTCATCAAAATCGGTAAAGTAAAAAAAAATGGTTAAGTCGGTTACAAAGTTACCTATTTGTTTCACAATAATATTACTGAGTGTAACATCTGTACAATTTTACTGAAAGTTCCTAATAAGTGAACTTGTCGATTGCTACTCGAGAGTTGCTAGACTCGTCGCAGTGGAGGCGCAGTCGGAAGGCTGAGAGTTCTATAAACTCGTTTAAATTATATTTTCATTTGTTAGCATTGGCTTCCAATTTCAATTAGTTTATTCAGATTTTAAAGATCCATAGGTATTTGTAAGTAAAAACTTAATTAAACATGTCAAATGGGTTGGCACAAGTCAGACTTCAATTAAACAGAACAATCTATATAAATAAACTAGAGGTTGCGTTGTGCGCGAGCTGCTCGCAGCTCGCGTGTTTTTCTTTTAGTCGAAGAAGTAATTAAAGAGGATATCGAGCTGTTAAAAGCCATCAAAGAGGATATCCATGTGTAAGAAGCAGTCAAAGACGATATCGAAATGGAAGAAGCAATCAAATCAAAGAGGATTTCCAAGTGGAAGCAGCAATCAAAGATGATATCAAAGTGGAAGAAGCAATCAAAGAGGATATCGAAGTAAAAATGCAATCAAAAACGATATCGAATATGAAGACGCAATCAAAGAAAATATTGCAGTGCAAGAAGCAATCAAACGGAAATCAAAGAGGAAGGAGCCCTTACAGAGGATACCGAAGTGAAAATGCCATCAAAGAGGATATCAAAGATGAAGAAGCAATCCAATGGATATTGAAGATGAAGAAGGAATAAAAGAGGATATCGAAGTGGAACAAGCAATCGTAGAGGATATCAAAGTTAAAGAAGCAATCAAATAGGATATCAATGTGGAAGAAGCAATCAAAGAGGATATCGAAGTGGAACAAGCAATCAAAGAGAAAAAAATTGGATGTTCCAAAATGATCATGATAATAGTTGTATAAAAAAAATTGAACGTTGCAAAAAAGATCATGATGAACGTTGCATAAAAAAAAATCTGGACGTTCCAAAATGATCAGGATTGACGTTGCATAATATAAATGTATGTTGTAAAATGATAATGATCAAAAATTTTAACTAATATTTTGTCAAAGTTTGCTAGTGCTATCTCTTCCCGTTTAGAAGATACGAGCGATTAAAGTTTTGTAAGAAAAATCATAAATTTGTTGATTGGATATCGAAGTGGAAGAAACTATCAAAGAGAATGTTGAAGTGGAAGAAGCAATCAAATAGGATATCGAAGTGGCAGAAACAATCAAAGAGGAAATTGAAGTTGAGTAAGCAATCAAAGAGGATACCGAGGCGGTAGAAGCATTCAAAGAAGATGACGAAGTGAAAAAAGCAATCAAAGACGATATCGAAGTGGGAGAAGCAATCAAAGAGGATATCGAAGTTAAAGAAGCAGTCAAAGATGATGTCGAAGTGGAAAAAACATTCAAAGAAGATGACGAAGTGAGAGAAGCATTCAAAAAGGATGTCAAGGATGACAATAAAAAAACAGTTGCACCAAAAATTTATACCAATATTTTGTACAAGTTTGCTAGGGCTATCTCTTCCCGTTTAGAAGATACGAGCGATTGAAGTTTTGTATGAAAGACCACAATTTTGTAGAGAGCATAATGAAGTAACTGAAGCAATTAAAGAGGATATGAAAGTAGAAGAAGCATTTTAAAGGGATAACGAAGTGGAACATGCAAAAATAGAAGATGTCGAGGCGGAAGAAACAATCAAAGAGGATATCGAAGTGGAAGAAGCAATAAAAGAGGGTATCGAAGTGGAAGAAGCCATCACAGAGGATATCGAAGTGAAAATGCCATCAAAAACGATATCGAAGATGAAGACGCAATCAAAGAGAATAATGCAGTGCAAGAAGCAATCAAAAGGAAATCGAAGATGATATTGAAGTGGAAGGAGTAAACAAAGAGGATATTGAAGTGGGAGAAGCAATCAAATAGGATATCGAAGTAGCAAAACCAATCAAAGAGGAAATTGAAGTTGACTAAGGAATCAAAGAGGATACCGAGTTGGTAGAAGTATTCAAAGAGGATGACGAAGTGAAAAAAGCAATCAAAGACGATATCGAAGTGAAAGAAATAGTCAAAGACGATATCAAAATGGAACAAGCAATCAAAGCGGATATCGAAGTGGAAGAAGCAATCAAAGAGGATATCAAAGTGGAAGAAGCCATCACAGGATATCGAAGTAAAAATGCAATCAAAAACGATATCGAATATGAAGACGCAATCAAAGAAAATATTGCAGTGCAAGAAGCAATCAAACGGAAATCAAAGAGGAAGGAGCCCTTACAGAGGATACCGAAGTGAAAATGCCATCAAAGAGGATATCAAAGATGAAGAAGCAATCCAATGGATATTGAAGATGAAGAAGGAATAAAAGAGGATATCGAAGTGGAACAAGCAATCGTAGAGGATATCAAAGTTAAAGAAGCAATCAAATAGGATATCAATGTGGAAGAAGCAATCAAAGAGGATATCGAAGTGGAACAAGCAATCAAAGAGAAAAAAATTGGATGTTCCAAAATGATCATGATAATAGTTGTATAAAAAAAATTGAACGTTGCAAAAAAGATCATGATGAACGTTGCATAAAAAAAAATCTGGACGTTCCAAAATGATCAGGATTGACGTTGCATAATATAAATGTATGTTGTAAAATGATAATGATCAAAAATTTTAACTAATATTTTGTCATAGTTTGCTAGTGCTATCTCTTCCCGTTTAGAAGATACGAGCGATTAAAGTTTTGTAAGAAAAATCATAAATTTGTTGATTGGATATCGAAGTGGAAGAAACTATCAAAGAGAATGTTGAAGTGGAAGAAGCAATCAAATAGGATATCGAAGTGGCAGAAACAATCAAAGAGGAAATTGAAGTTGAGTAAGCAATCAAAGAGGATACCAAGGCGGTAGAAGCATTCAAAGAAGATGAAGAAGTGAAAAAGCAATCAAAGACGATATCGAAATGGAAGAAGCAGTCAAAGACGATATCGAAGTGGGAGAAGCAATCAAAGAGGATATCGAAGTTAAAGAAGCAGTCAAAGATGATGTCGAAGTGGAAAAAACATTCAAAGAAGATGACGAAGTGAGAGAAGCATTCAAAAAGGATGTCAAGGATGACAATAAAAAAACAGTTCCACCAAAAATTTATACCAATATTTTGTACAAGTTTGCTAGGGCTATCTCTTCGCGTTTAGAAGATATGAGCGATTGAAGTTTTGTATGAAACACCACAATTTTGTAGAGCGCATAATGAAGTAACTGAAGCAATTAAAGAGGATATGAAGTAGAAGAAGCATTTTAAAAGGATAACGAAGTGGAACATGCAAAAATAGAAGATGTGGAGACGGAAGAAACAATAAAAGAGGATGACGAAGTGTAACAAGCAATCAAAGATAATATTCGAATAGTGGATGTCGCATAATAAAAAAAAAATGACGTTCCAAAATGATCATAGTGGATGAGGCATAAATAAAAAAAAATTGATGTTCCAAAATGATCACAATGGATGTTGCATAATAAAAAAAAATTGACGTTCCAAAAGTGATCATTGTGGATGAGGCATAATTAAAAAAAAAAATTGACGTTCCAAAATGATCATTGCGGATAAGGCATAATTAAAAAAATTGATGTTCCAAAATTATCACAGTGGATGTTGCATAATAAAAAAAAAGAAATTGACGTTCCAAAATGATCATTGTGGATGAGGCATAATTTAAAAAAAAATGATTTTCCAAAATGATCACAAAGGATTTTGCATAATAAAAAAAATGACGTTCCAAAAGTGATCATTGTGGATGAGGCATAATTTAAAACAAAATGATGTTCCAAAATGATCAAAAAGGATTTTGCATAGTAAAAAAAAAAAATTTACGTTCCAAAAGTGATCATTGTGGATGAGGCATAATTTAAAAAAATTGATTTTCCAAAATGATCACAGTGGATGATGCATTATAAAAAAATAAAAAATAATTGACGTTCCAAAGTGATCATTGTGGATGAGGCGTAATTAAAAAAATTATGTACCAAAATAATCACAGTGGATGTTGCATAATAAAAAAAATAAAAAATAATTGACGTTCCAAAGTGATCATTGTGGATGAGGCATAATTAAAAAAAATGATGTACCAAAATGATCACAGTGGATGATGCATAATAAAAAAATAAAAAATAATTGACGTTTCAAAGTGATCATTGTGGATGAGGCGTAATTAAAAAAATGATGTACCAAAATGATCACAGTGGATGTTGCATAATAAAAAAAAAAATGACGTTTCAAAGTGATCATTGTGGATGAGGCATAATTGAAAAAAAAATGATGTTACAAAATGATCACAGTGGATGATGCATAATAAAAAAAAAAATAATTGACGTTCCAAAGTGATCATTGTGGATGAGGCATAATTAAAAAAATGATGTACCAAAATGATCACAGTGGATGTTGCATAATAAAAAAAAAAATGACGTTTCAAAGTGATCATTGTGGATGAGGCATAATTAAAAAAATGTGGATGTTCCAAAATAAACATGATGAACGTTGCATACTAAAAAAAAAAAAAAAATTGGATGTTCCAAAATGATGATGATGACCTTTGCAAAAACTATGAAAGTTATCTCATGTCCCTCCACCACCATTATATAGAATCAAGCAAATTTACAGTAATTTTATAGTACACACAAGCCGTGGGCTCCCTACAAAAACAGTATGAAAATTACGGCAAACGAAATTTACGGTTTACGGTATTCATACAGAAATATTTTGTATGGGACAATTTTTTTTTGTATGAAAGACCATTTTTTTTTCATGGAACCGGATATAAAAAAATGTCCTCTGCAACATTAGTTTTTGCGCCAACGCTGTAAGATCTATACTTTCCGAGATACGAGGTGGATGGGAGCGAATGGGGGACAAAAGGGGTACTTTAGGATTTATTCCCAACTCATTGGAACTCCCTCTATACGATTCTACCAAACATTTTGACCCTACGAGGGGGCATCTGGGAGAACAAACATGTCAGTGAGTCAGTCAGTGAGTGGTAATGCAGTTGTATATAATATAACTAGAGGTTGCGTTGTGCGCGAGCTGCTCGCAGCTCGCGTTTTTTTCTTTTAGTCGAAGAAGTAATTAAAGAGGATATCGAGCTGTTAAAAGCCATCAAAGAGGATATCCATGTGTAAGAAGCAGTCAAAGACGATATCGAAATGGAAGAAGCAATCAAATCAAAGAGGATTTCCAAGTGGAAGCAGCAATTAAAGAGGATATTGAAGTGAAAGAAGCAATCAAATAAGATATCGAAGCAGCAGAAACAATCAAAGAGGAAATTAAAGTTGAGTCAGCAATCAAAGAGGATACCGAAGTGGTAAGAGCATTCTAAGAGGATGACGTAGTAAAAAAAGCAATCAAAGACTATATCGAAGTGGAAGAAACAGTCAAAAACGATATCGAAGTGGAAGAAGCAATCAAAGAGGATATTAAAGTGAAAGAAGCAATCAAATAGGATATCAAAGTAGCAGAAACAATCAAAGAAGAAATTAAAGTTGAGTAAGCAATCAAAGAGGATACCGAGGTGGCAGAAGCGTTCTAAGAGGATGACGAAGTGAAAAAAGCAATCAAAGACGATATCGAAGTGGAAGAAACAGTCAAAAACGATATCGAAGTGGAAGAAGCAATCAAAGAGGATATTGAAGTGAAAGAAGCAATCAAATAGGATATCGAAGTAGCAGAAACAACCAAAGAGGAAATTAAAGTTGAGTAAGCAATCAAAGAGGATACCGAGGTGGTAGAAGCGTTCTAAGAGGATGACGAAGTGAAAAAAGCAATCAAAGACGATATTGAAGTGGAAGAAACAGTCAATGACGATATCGAAGTGGAAGAAGCAATGAAAGAGGATATCGAAGTGGAAGAAGCAATCAAAGAGGATATCGAAGTGGAAGAAGCAATCAAAGAGGGTATCGAAGTGGAAGAAGCCATCACAGAGGATATCAAAGTGAAAATGCTATCAAAAACGATATCGAAGATGAAGACGCAATCAAAGAGAATATTACAGTGCAAGAAGCAATCAAAAGGAAATCGAAGATGATATCGAATTGGTAGAAGCAATAAAAGAGGATATCAAAGTGGAAGAAGCAATCAAAGAGCATATCGAGCTGATTAAAGTTATCGAAGAGGATATCCATGTGTAAGAAGCAGTCAAAGACGATCAAAATGGAAGAAGCAATCAAATCAAAGCGCATATCCAAGTGGAAGCAGCAATCAAAGATGATATCGAAGTGGAAGAAGCAATCAAAGAGGATATTGAAGTGAAAGAAGCAATCAAATAGGATATCGAAGTAGCAGAAACAATTAAAGAAAAAATTGAAATTGAGTAAAAGACGTCGAGGACAAGGATAAAAATAAAAAACGGTTTCACCAGAAACTTATACTAATATTTTGTAAAAGTTTCCTCGAGCTATCTCTTCCCGTTTAAAAGATACGAGCGATTTAAGTTTTGTATGAAAACCCATAATTCTGTGGAGTGGAAATTGAAGTAAAAGAAGCAATTGAAGAAGACATATAAGTAGAAAAAGGCATCAAAAAGGGTATCAAAGTGGAAGAAGCAAAAATAGCGGATATCGAGGTGAAAGAAGCATTCAAGGAGGAAGACCAAGTGAGAGAAGCATTCAAAAAGGATGTCAAGAGCAATGATGGTAATAAAAAAACTATTCGATCAAAAATTTGAACCAATATTTTGTAAAAGTTTGCTAGGCGTAACTGTTCCCGTTTAGAAGATACCAGCTATTTAAGATTTGTATTAAAACTTATAATTTTGTAGAGTGGGAATTGAAGTAAAAGAAGCAATTGAAGAAAATATATAAGTTGATAAAGCAATTAAAAAGGATCTCAAGGTGGAAGAAGCAAAAATAGAGGATATCGAGGTGAAAGAAGCATTTAAAGTGGAAGACTAAGTAAGAGAAGCATTCAAAACGGATGTCAAGGGCAATGATGGTATTAAAATAACTATTCCACCAAAAATTTGTACCAATATTTTATAAAAGTTTGCTAGGCATAACTCTTCCCGTTTAGAAGATACGAGCGATTTAAGATTTGTATTAAAACCCATAATTTTGTAAAGTGGAAATTGTAGTAAAAGAAGCAATTAAGAAAATATATAAGTAGAAAAAGCAATTAAAAAGGATACCAAAGTGGAAGAAGCAAAAATAGAGGATATCGAGGTGAAAGAAGCATTCAAAAAGGATGTCAAGATCAATGATGGTAATAAAAAAAATATTCGACCAAAAATTTGTACCAATATTTTGTAAAAGTTTGCTAGGCGTAACTGTTCCCGTTTAGAAGATACGAGCGATTTAAGATTTGTATTAAAACCCATAATTTTGTAGAGTGGAAATTGTAGTAAAAGAAGCAATTAAGAAAATATATAAGTAGAAAAAGCAATTAAAAAGGATATCAAAGTGGAAGAAGCAAAAATAGAGGATATCGAGGTGAAAGAAGCATTCAAAGCGGAAGACGAAGTAAGAGAAGCATTCAAAAAGGATCTCAAGGGCAATGATGGTATTAAAAAAACTATTCCACCAAAAATTAGTACCAATATTTTGTAAAAGTTTGCTGGGGGTAACTTTTCCCGTTTAGAAGATACGAGCGATTTAAGATTTGTATTTAAACCCATAATTTTGTAGAGTCGATATTGAAGTAAGAGAAGTAATTGAAGAAAATATAAAAATAGAAAAAACAATTCAAAAGTATATTGAAGTAAAAATGCCATCAAAGAGGATTTCGAAGTTATAGAAACAATTAAAGAGGATATCAATGTGGAAGAAACATTCGAAAACGAAAAGGAAGTGAGAGAAGAATTCAAAATGATGGCCAGGGCGATGATGACCGTAAAATAACGATTCCACCAAAAATTTGTGCTACAAAAAAAAATTGATTTTCCAAAATGATCACAGTGGATGTTGCATAATAAAAAAAAATTGACGTTCCAAAATGATCATGTGGATGAGGCATAATTTAAAAAAAATGATGTTCCAAAATGATCACAGTGGATGATGCATAATAAAAAAAAAAATTGACGTTCTAAAGTGATCATTGTGGATGAGGCATATTTAAAAAAAATGATGTACCAAAATGATCACAGTGGATGTTGCATAATAAAAAAAAAAATTGACGTTCCAAAGTGATCATTGTGGATGAGGCATAATTAAAAAAAAATGATGTACCAAAATGATCACAGTGGATGTTGCATAATAAAAAAAAAAATAATTGACGTTCCAAAGTGATCATTGTGGATGAGGCATAATTAAAAAAAATGATGTACCAAAATGATCACAGTGGATGTTGCATAATAAAAAAAAAATAATTGACGTTCCAAAGTGATCATTGTGGATGAGGCATAATTAAAAAAAATGATGTACCAAAATGATCACAGTGGATGTTGCATAATAAAAAAAAAAAAAAAAAATTGACGTTCCAAAGTGATCATAGTGGATGAGGCATAATTGAAAATAAAATGATGTTCCAAAATGATCACAGTGGATGATGCATAATAAAAAAAAAATTGACGTTCCAAAGTGATCATTGTGGGTGAGGCATAATTAAAAAAAATGATGTACCAAAATGAACACAGTGGATGTTGCATAATAAAAAAAAATAATTGACGTTCCAAAGTGATCATTGTGGATGAGGCATAATTAAAAAAATGTGGATGTTCCAAAATAAACATGATGAACGTTGCATACTAAAAAAAAAAAAAAAAAAATTGGATGTTCCAAAATGATGATGATGACCTTTGCAAAAACTATGAAAGTTATCTCATGTCCCTCCACCACCATTATATAGAATCAAGCAAATTTACAGTAATTTTATAGTACACACAAGCCGTGGGCTCCCTACAAGAACAGTATGAAAATTACGGCAAACGAAATATACGGTTTACGGTATTCATACAGAAATATTTTGTATGGGACAATTTTTTTTTTGTATGAAAGACAATTTTTTTTTCATGGATCCGGATATAAAAAAATGACCTCAGCAACATTAGTTTTTGCACCAACGCTCTAAGACCTATACTTTCCGAGATACGAGGTCGATGGGAGCGAATGGGGGACAAAAGGGGTACTTTAGGATTTATTCCCAACTCATCGGAACTCCCTCTATACGATCCCACCAAACATTTTGACCCTACGAGGGGGCATCTGGGAGAACAAACATGTCAGTGAGTCAGTCAGTGAGTGGTAATGCAGTTGTATATAATACTAGAGGTTGCGTTGTGCGCGAGCTGCTCGCAGCTCGCGTGTTTTTCTTTTAGTCGAAGAAGTAATTAAAGAGGATATCGAGCTGTTAAAAGCCATCAAAGAGGATATCCATGTGTAAGAAGCAGTCAAAGACGATATCGAAATGGAAGAAGCAATCAAATCAAAGAGGATTTCCAAGTGGAAGCAGCAATCAAAGATGATATCGAAGTGGAAGAAGCAATCAAAGAGGATATTGAAGTGAAAGAAGCAATCAAATAGGATATCGAAGTAGCAGAAACAATCAAAGAGGAAATTAAAGTTGAGGAAGAAATCAAAGAGGATACCAAGGTGGTAGAAGCATTCTAAGAGGATGACGAAGTAAAAAAAGCAATCAAAGACGATATCGAAGTGGAAGAAGCAATCCAATGGATATTGAAGATGAAGAAGGAATAAAAGAGGATATCGAAGGGGAACAAGCAATCGTAGAGGATATCAAAGTTAAAGAAGCAATCAAAGAGGATACCAATGTGGAAGAAGCAATCAAAGAGGATATCGAAGTGGAACAAGCAATCAAAGAGAAAAAAATTGGATGTTCCAAAATGATCATGATAATGGTTGTATAAAAAAAAATTGAACGTTGCAAAAAAGATCATGATGAACGTTGCATAAAAAAAAATCTGGACGTTCCAAAATGATCATGATTGACGTTGCATAATATAAATGTATGTTGCAAAATGATAATGATCAAAAATTTGTACTAATATTTTGTCAAAGTTTGCTAGTGCTATCTCATCCCGTTTAGAAGATACGAGCGATTAAAGTTTTGTAAGAAAAATCATAAATTTGGTGATTGGATATCGAAGTGGAAGAAACTATCAAAGAGAATGTTGAAGTGGAAGAAGCAATCAAATAGGATATCGAAGTGGCAGAAACAATCAAAGAGGAAATTGAAGTTGAGTAAGCAATCAAAGAGGATACCAACGTGGTAGAAGCATTCAAAGAAGATGACGAAGTGAAAAAGCAATCAAAGACGATATCGAAATGGAAGAAGCAGTCAAAGACGATATCGAAGTGGGAGAAGCAATCAAAGAGGATATCGAAGTTAAAGAAGCAGTCAAAGATGATGTCGAAGTGGAAAAAACATTCAAAGAAGATGACGAAGTGAGAGAAGCATTCAAAAAGGATGTCAAGGATGACAATAAAAAAACAGTTGCACCAAAAATTTATACCAATATTTTGTACAAGTTTGCTAGGGCTATCTCTTCCCGTTTAGAAGATACGAGCGATTGAAGTTTTGTATGAAAGACCACAATTTTGTAGAGAGCATAATGAAGTAACTGAAGCAATTAAAGAGGATATGAAAGTAGAAGAAGCATTTTAAAGGGATAACGAAGTGGAACATGCAAAAATAGAAGATGTCGAGGCGGAAGAAACAATCAAAGAGGATATCGAAGTGGAAGAAGCAATCATAGAGGGTATCGAAGTGGAAGAAGCCATCACAGAGGATATCGAAGTGAAAATGCTATCAAAGACGATATCGAAGATGAAGACGCAATCAAAGAGAATAATGCAGTGCAAGAAGCAATCAAAAGGAAATCGAAGATGATATCGAAGTGGAAGGAGTAAACAAAGAGGATATCGAAGTAGCAAAAACAATCAAAGAGGAAATTGAAGTTGACTAATGAATCAAAGAGGATACCGAGTTGGTAGAAGTATTCAAAGAAGATGACGAAGTGAAAAAAGCAATCAAAGACGATATCGAAGTGAAAGAAATAGTCAAAGACGATATCAAAATGGAACAAGCAATCAAAGCGGATATCGAAGTGGAAGAAGCAATCAAAGAGGATATCAAAGTGGAAGAAGCCATCACAGGATATCGAAGTAAAAATGCAATCAAAAACGATATCGAATATGAAGACGCAATCAAAGAAAATATTGCAGTGCAAGAAGCAATCAAACGGAAATCAAAGAGGAAGGAGCCCTTACACAGGATACCGAAGTGAAAATGCCATCAAAGAGGATATCAAAGATGAAGAAGCAATCCAATGGATATTGAAGATGAAGAAGGAATAAAAGAGGATATCGAAGTGGAACAAGCAATCGTAGAGGATATCAAAGTTAAAGAAGCAATCAAATAGGATATCAATGTGGAAGAAGCAATCAAAGAGGATATCGAAGTGGAACAAGCAACCAAAGAGAAAAAAATTGGATGTTCCAAAATGATCATGATAATAGTTGTATAAAAAAAATAGCACGTTGCAAAAAAGATCATGATGAACGTTGCATAAAAAAAATCTGGACGTTCCAAAATGATCAGGATTGACGTTGCATAATATAAATGTATTTTGTAAAATGATAATGTACAAAAATTTGTACTAATATTTTGTCAAAGTTTGCTAGTGCTATCTCTTCCCGTTTAGAAGATACGAGCGATTAAAGTTTTGTAAGAAAAATCATAAATTTGTTGATTGGATATCGAAGTGGAAGAAACTATCAAAGAGAATGTTGAAGTGGAAGAAGCAATCAAATAGGATATCGAAGTGGCAGAAACAATCAAAGAGGAAATTGAAGTTGAGTAAGCAATCACAGAGGATACCAACGTGGTAGAAGCATTCAAAGAAGATGACGAAGTGAAAAAGCAATCAAAGACGATATCGAAATGGAAGAAGCAGTCAAAGACGATATCGAAGTGGGAGAAGCAATCAAAGAGGATATCGAAGTTAAAGAAGCAGTCAAAGATGATGTCGAAGTGGAAAAAACATTCAAAGAAGATGACGAAGTGAGAGAAGCATTCAAAAAGGATGTCAAGGATGACAATAAAAAAACAGTTCCACCAAAAATTTATACCAATATTTTGTACAAGTTTGCTAGGGCTATCTCTTCCCGTTTAGAAGATATGAGCGATTGAAGTTTTGTATGAAACACCACAATTTTGTAGAGCGCATAATGAAGTAACTGAAGCAATTAAAGAGGATATGAAGTAGAAGAAGCATTTTAAAAGGATAACGAAGTGGAACATGCAAAAATAGAAGATGTGGAGGCGGAAGAAACAATAAAAGAGGATGACGAAGTGTAACAAGCAATCAAAGAGAATATTCGAATAGTGGATGTCGCATAATAAAAAAAAATTGACGTTCCAAAATGATCATAGTGGATGAGGCATAAATAAAAAAAAATTGATGTTCCAAAATGATCACAGTGGATGTTGCATAATACAAAAAAAAAATAATAATTGACGTTCCAAAGTGATCATTGTGGATGAGGCATAATTAAAAAAAATGATGTTCCAAAGTGATCATTGTGGATGAGGCATAATTAAAAAAAATTATGTGTTGCATAATAAAAAAAAAATTGACGTTCCAAAGTGATCATTGTGGATGAGGCGTAATTAAAAAAATGATGTACCAAAATGATCACAGTGGATGTTGCATAATAAAAAAAAAAAATTGACGTTCCAAAGTGATCATTGTGGATGAGGCATAATTAAAAAAAATGATGTACCAAAATGATCACAGTGGATGTTGCATAATAAAAAAAAATTGACGTTCCAAAGTGATCATTGTGAATGAGGCATAATTAAAAAAAATGATGTACCAAAATATCACAGTGGATGTTGCATAATAAAAAAAAAAATTGACGGTCCAAAGTGATCATAGTGGATGAGGCATAATTGAAAAAAATGATGTTCCAAAATGATCACAGTGGATAATAAAAAAAAAAAATAATTGGCGTTCCAAAGTGATCATTGTGGATGAGGCATAATTAAAAAAAATGATGTACCAAAATGATCACAGTGGATGTTGCATAATCAAAAAAAAAATAATTGACGTTCCAAAGTGATCATTGTGGATGAGGCATAATTAAAAAAATGTGGATGTTCCAAAATAAACATGATGAACGTTGCATACTAAAAAAAAAAAAAAAAAATGGATGTTCCAAAATGATGATGATGACCTTTGCAAAAACTATGAAAGTTATCTCATGCCCCTCCACCACCATTATATAGATTCAAGCAAATTTACAGTAATTTTATAGTACACACAAGCCGTGGGCTCCCTACAAAAACAGAATGAAAATTACGGCAAACGAAATATACGGTTTACGGTATTCATACAGAAATATTTTGTATGGGACAATTTTTTTTTTGTATGAAAGACAATTTTTTTTTCATGGATCCGGATATAAAAAAATGTCCTCAGCAACATTAGTTTTTGCACCAACGCTGTAAGACTTATACTTTCCGAGATACGAGGTGGATGGGAGCGAATGGGGGACAAAAGGGGTACTTTAGGATTTATTCCCAACTCACCGGAACTCCCTCTATACGATCCCACCAAACATTTCCCCCCTACGAGGTGGCATCTGGGAGAACAATGATGTCAATCAGTCAGTGAGTCAGTGGTAATCGAGCTTTATATAATATAATAATAAATAAATAAATATTGCTGGACATTTCACACAGCGCTATCTAGCCCCAAACTAAGCAGAGCTTGTACTATGGGAACCAGATAACTGATAGAATACTTATATACATTTTTTATCTGTAAATACATACTTATAATATACATAGAAACAACCAGACCCGGAACAAATATCTGTAGATAATGCAAACATTTGTTCCGCGGCGGGAATCGAACCCGCTACCCCCTGCGTCTCAGCCGGCTATTCGCCCACTGCACCACGGAGGTAGTCATATATACATATAATACAAAGTCATTTGTAACTCAAGAATGGCTGGACCGATTTCGATTTCGATCGTCTCCGCTCCGAACAGCAGATTAACTATAAAAATTTGGGAAAATTTCACGCAAACAAAAATTATAAATAAAATTCGTTTTATCATACATAAATACAGCTACTGATGGCCGATTGACAATTATATCGAGGGCTTACATACATTGATAGCCCGCGTCATATGCATGTCAAGGCGGTACGAAGTTTGCCGGGACTGCTAGTATTTAAGTAAAAATTAATTTGGGACCTGGGTGGAATAAAAGAATTTCTGTACTCTAATTATTATTATGTATTATTATTATTAAAAAACAGTAAAAAAAATGTATATAAGTATTCTATCAGTTATCTGGTTCCCATAGTACAAGCTCTGCTTAGTTTGGAGCTAGATAGCGCTGTGTGAAATGTCCAGCAATATTTATTTATTTATTATTATTATGTAGGTACTGCGCATGTACCATACAATAATGGTTTAGATACTTACAGTCGAACCTGTTTGAGAACGCATTCAGTATACAGTTGGAGGTGGCTCGAATTCTGTGCCCCAGGGATGTGCACCGCTTGCGCATGGTGCTGCAGAAACGTTACTCATAGCGTTGCTCCTAAAATAATGATCAAATTATACAATAGCTACTGATTATTGTTAAAATGATTTACTAAACTAGTCAACGCTAACACACGTAACAATTTCTTTGTCCAAGCTTCTGTGGGAAGAATTTGTTCAAATTTTAGGCTTTTCCAAGAGCTGCGCAAAGAAATCGTTGATGTGTGTGTCCATAATAAAGTATCTAAACCGACCAGAAATTCGTGCTAACAAACAAAATACCAAGTGGTATTACTTTACCTTCGTCTTAACGAAAGTATTCCGGTAGAACTCTTCAATCAGATTGCGATAAACTCGACACGGTAAAGTGGTTCCAATAACTTAGCAACTTCATTTGCCCTATTGTTATAGTGTTTCTGCTTCAAACTTATCGAGTATACTCGTATTGATAACGACAAATCTGAAGTCTTTTTTTTAACTGGATGGATCTTCGTTTGATCACAATCTCACCTGATGGTAAGCGATGATGTGGTCTAAGATGAAGCACGAAGATCTAGAAGAAACCTATTTACTCCTACCTTAAAGAGGCCTGCATTGTATTCTTTAGGAAAAACAGACGATAGCAAAGTAAATACCTTAGCTGTACGCATCAAGAACGTGGAACCAAAACGGTGTGTGCGAATGGGTGGTATATCTACTAGGTACGGTTGGTACTGAGCCGTGCGTCTGCTTGTCCTTTGATTGAAGGGAGATGGCGGGATCAGATCGTATAGTTCCTGGGCACATTCCAAGAAATGTAATCTGTAAAAGATCGATAGGCTTGCAACTTTACTGCGGTTCGAGACTTTGGGTCTTAGTCTCTGCCATATATTGGTAACCTATAGGTTAGCAATATACAGAGCTATGCCTAAAAGCCCTACGTCGAGTCATGTCGAGAGTAGTATCGAGTCTAAGGTAGCGAGCTGGTATTTGGCCGAACCATCTCAATGGTGGCAGCAGTACTGCATACCAGACCGGACTTGTGCTTTGTAAAGACTAAGAAGCTATCCCGGTGTGAAGTATCTCCTGACCTTGTTGAGGATCCCCAGCTTCATGGTCGCTGTTTTGGCCTTAGACTCGATGTATGGGCTAAAGTTGAGAGTCAATTTTTGACAACCTCCGACGAATACCGCTTCGGAATATCGAAAATAAAAATGTATACACTTTCCATATACAAGGTAACTGGCCTTACTTTCGAATGTAAAACATTAAGTACTAGCTTCCGCCCGCGGCATCGTACGCGTAGTTTGTCATACCGAATTTATAAGTCGAAAATAATTTTCAATAAATTAAAATTATGAATAGTGTGATTAACAAAAAAATATGTATTTTATTGTAAAAATCCGTGGGGTGCTTGATGTCAATTGTTATTCTAGGACTTGAACAGATTTTTTGCAATGTTTGAGCTCAATCCTTCCAGTAGTTTTGGCGTAAAGTGGCAACGAAGACCCAAATCATTTTTCTATAGAAACTTTGACACCCCATTTTTATCTCATGGAAACTGATTTATGAGATAAAAAGTAGCCTATAATGTTATTTTAGGTCTAGAACTAAACTTCTGCAAAGTTTGAGCTCAATCCGTTCAGTAGTTTTGGTAACAAAGACCAAAATCATTTTTGTATAGAAACTTTGATACCCCATTTTTATTCTATGGAAACTAATTTACGGGATAAATGGTAATCTATGTTTGTGATTCAGGTTATAATCTATGTACCTATATACCAAATTTCATCGAAATCGGTTCAGTCAATATGCCGTGATTGCGTAACAAACGAACAAACAAACATCCAAACTTTCGCATTTATAATTTTAGTGTGATAGTGTGATGTGCTGGATATAATAATAGATACAGGTTTCATATACAGAGATATAATAGGTTCTTAAAGGTACTTGAAGGCAATAGGTACTTATAGAGATGATGGAGAAGAATAAACATTTAGCGTTCAGACGATTATTTTGTTGTTCATAAATCTGTTAACACGAAATAAACATGTAAGCGTGTTAAGTCTAAGCGATCGGAAGCTGCGTGTTTTCAAATTCTGAACAAATTAAGATAGAAATTATCGTTACATCATATCACGTCTCTAACATAAAAAAAGATGCATAAAGTGGGCATGAATCAAACATAATGTTTGGTGGACCTCTAACTACCTCATTGTCGAATATCTTTACGGGTCTGAGTAAGAGATTCAATGATGTGGAATCTGGACATCATCAATTAATAAAGTCTTGAGTCTATAGCATCCTTCATAAATGCCTCATATTGGGTATTTTTGTCGCTATACAATAGCATAATTTAGCCGGTAGCCATTTCCTTATAGGCTGAAGCGATTAATTACCCCGAGATATTTTGGCGCTAAGATTTCAACGGTGTTATTGATAGTTGATACCCGCGTATAAAACATAACTTTTCATCACGAATGCGAGGAATTATAAAAAAAAATGCATTCGGTATCCCGCAGTGTGTTTTTTTTTTCACAACATAGGCCATTCCATTCATTTTTAAATAGAAGTAAGGATTTGTCATGGATATACATACATACATATTGCTAGACATTTCACACAGCGCTATCTAGCCCCAAACTAAGCAGAGCTTGTATTATGGGAACCAGATAACTGATAGAATAGTTATAGACTTTTTTTTGTTAAGACATACTTATAATATATAGAAAAACATCCAGACCCGGAACAAATATCTGTAGATCATGCAAACATTTTTTCCGCGGCGGGAATCGAACCCACTACCTCCTGCGTCTCAGTCGGCTATTCGCCCACTGCGCCACGGAGGTCGTCATATTGTATTTCATTACCTATAGCATATTGATATGAATGTGGCCATTCCAATTTTTAATAGAAAAAAGGAATTGTTATAGATATTGTACCTCAATAAAGCAGAATTATGAATTAGAATCGTTTTAATTTCAAAAATACTTTCGGCCTCAGGGCTGGATATAGCATTTTGGAAACAGTTTTCGAGTTATCAATGACCTACATTCAGAGCATGAGTCATGAAAAACTGTATTTTAGAACATGATGTACTAAACATCGAATCCCTAACGGCATACGTAAAGTCTTCTTCTTCCTGCCCTTTTCCTACATTACGCGGGGTCGGCACAACATGTATTACTCATTCACATCTCTCTATCAGGCGCCATCTTCGTTGTCACTTCCTTCCTACCCATATTCCTTCACACAGTCCATCCATCGGCCTTCCTCTACTTCTATATCTATCCACACTCATATCTAATACTCTTTTAGTCACATCTTACTTCTCAGTTTTTCTATCACTGGCGCTACTTTTAAACTTCTTCTAATATACTCATTCCTTATCTTATCTATTCTCGTTACACATCCATCTCAATATTCGCATTTTCGTACGTAATACGAGTAGTAGGTAAGGCGAGGCGATATTGCTAGCCCAAGCCATAGGCGAGGGCTACAAGAAAGCAGAGGCTGTAATTATCAAAGCGCACGTATGTCATACAACGTTTTATAACATATTTGCGAGGAAATAAACAAAACTCTGACTTTCTCGGAAAGAAAACGCGCGGAATAATTTTTACTTGTTCACAAATTAGCGATGCGCGCATCAGCGCTTTTTTTAAGGCAAAGGTACAAAAACAGCAGTATTACTAATAAAGAAAATTAATATATTTTGGTTTTTGTTACAGATTAAATTAATTTTTTACTAAATTAGTTAGTTAGGTAGTAATTTATTGTGAAAATTAATTAACTTGAAGAATTAAATGTTTATTTTTTATATTTTATCTCCCAAAGTTAATTTTAATTTTATTTATAAAATGTTGACCACTTTTCTGACATAAAAACTCTTTGTTAAGCTTTAAAAAAGTACTGTTCGTTTTAGACGGAGCATCTTGATAAACCGTACGTTTTACCTTATTAAAAAGAAACTCGTGCGTTTTACATTACAATAACGTACAAGTACGTAATGACATACATTACGATATTGAAATTGATGAAATAAGAGTCCCTTTACGAGAAAATGTGTTATAAAGTGTATACACAATAGTTACAAAGTATGCACTCTGAAAGTTGAGTAATTAACATAATACGTGGACAGACAAATTCAAATAAACAAACTTATCAAACACAAAGTCACTACTATTAAATTGTATACTGCCTTAACTTGATGAGCTACCATCTAAGGGTTTCCCGTTAGGCTACGATATTGTACGCTCCAAGATAAATGTATAAAATGTATAGAGGTTTCTACAAGGTAGGAAACGCATCGACAATACCCCGGGTGTTGCCAGTGTTAATAGGCGACTGTGACCGCTTACCGTCAGGTGGGCCTTAAGTCTGTTTCCCCACAATTACATTTTAAAAAAACTAATCTCAACTTAACCACTACCTTGATAATTTGGCCTGATAATAAAGATTGCCTGGAAAAATCACTTTCAGTGATAAGGCCGCCCTGTGTTTCAGTGATAAGATGTACATTATAGCGTTATACTAATACATATATTATATTCTATTGAATCTGACGCTGAAGCGATCTTTACTACAACTTTTTATGTTGTTTTTTATGCTGTAGCGATACTTTATGATTATTTTTACAACGCAGTCGAAGGGAATTCTGAGTAATATAAACAGATGTGTAATGAAGATTACCAATCTGGATTACATAAATAGATACTCAAATAGCGGTACGAGATTTGGCACAAGAACGTAAAAATATACGGAAGTGGTTTTTAATTTCGATTTAACAATAAAAACTAGTTCCAACTACCGTAATAGATGGCGCTGTCCGGAGATGCACCGCCAAAAAATATGGTTTATATGCCAAAATCTCAAAGACACGATGTCAAAATTTGTCCACAACAGCTCGATTAAGTTTTGTAAAAAATTATAATAATAGATTAAGGCCAGAGGCCCAATACCTACGAAACCAATCGCTTTATTATGACAGTGAATGAATGAATGAATGAAAATTCTTTATTATACCTTACAAGCTAAACACAACAGATATATAAAAAAAACAAATAAATGTAAACAATGGTATCGTCTCAAAATACCCACTATAGATACCTTTTGGTATTCTTCTAATAAAATATTTTTTCAATGACCGCCGTTGCTATGACAACACCATTGAAAATTTGGCAGCAGACAGGAACAACAATCATAATAGTTAAATAATGGTATCGCTCCATAATAGCTTTTTTTTATAAATTAACAGAATTGTACCCCTAATGTATTTTGGCAACGTAATTTTTGTTTCATCTACAAAAATACGTTATTCCTATACAACCGCAGCGAGTACTATAACCGCCCATTTGCTTTGTATATTCTATTTTGTTCGTATTTTTTTACCATTGAAACCATTTATTCATTGTAAATGTAGTATGATATATATCTTAATTCTATTTAAAAAAGTACCAACGTGCCCAGACACAAATTACTCGTTCAGGTGTACGATTTTACTGCCTATCCATGTTGAATTAATAAAATAACTGAAATTTAATACCAGTTCATAAAGTCATTCTTTATTTAACATTACAATAAAATTAATAATAGCAGTTAGAGCCATCATTAAAGGTGTATAATAAAGTATTGTTATTCATTAATCCATCCATACGATCAAGGGCGGATCCAGGGGGCGGGGGTCATGGGGGCATGACCCCCCCCCTGGGATGGGTTCAGGACCTAGGTGGACCACTAATTAAAATTGTTATACATAACACATGACATTGACCACGACTATGTGACCCCCCCCCCCCCCGGTACCAAAGCTGGATCCGCCCTTGCATACGATAGATTCGAAAGAAACTCAGTCTCTTTGTCTGTTTGTTACGTTTTCACGACTAAAAGGCTGGAACGATTTAAATGAAATTCATTATACAGATGGAATATAACCGGGACTAGGACATAGGCTGCTTTTAAACCGACTGCGAAGGAGGGTAATGTTTCTATTGATAAATCACTCGTGCGAAGCCGCGGGCGGATCAGCTAGCTATTTAATTCGTAGCGCTAAGTATCAATTATCAACTAGACTCAATTATCGATCGATTATCAACTCTATTTAAATTAATGGTTAGACGTTAAAGTGTCTAATCGATATTTCTATAGATAGGTGTGTAGCCTATTGGTTTGACAGCAAAAATTTTTAATAAAGGATGTGCTAATTCGAATGTAAATTATTATTCAAAAGAAAAATTCCAATTTAGCGAACGGAATTAAAAATAAATAGACAAGTGAAGTTACACTGGTGTGCACACAGTTACGTGCGTTTTATAGTTTTTGTATAACTAAAGGGCGTTAACTCGTAGGAGGCCCGTCCACTCGTATGCCAAAAAATTAAACATAAATAATAAAAACAAGCTGTATTTTTTTGGTTTTTTAATTGTTCTTATGTTTTTTAATTATATCTGAGTGTGTTAATTCAGATACGGGCTTAATATTACTTGAATAAAGATTTTTATTTATATTTTTATGCTTTCGTTGTTCCTACTTTTTTCAGTTGTAATTTTCTACATGTCGAGATTCAGGGTACAACACCATTTTCTGAAAAAAATCAACTGAAATGGGATTATGTAATTTTGTTCCAATCTGTTTTGACGCCAGAACCGTTCAAACAATTCGACCAAGTTACAAAGTATTATTGTAGTAGACTAGACACCGCCTATAAACGTACTTACTTACTTTGTACGTACTTTGTTTCAAATTAAATAAATAAATAAATGATGCTGGACATTTCATTCAGCGCCATCTAGCCCCAAACTAAGCAAAGCTTGTACTATGTGAACCAGATAACTGATATAATATTTATATACTTACTTTCCTTTTTGTAAATACATACTTATAATATATAAAAAAATATCCAAACCTGGAAGAAGTATCTGTAGGGCATGCAAACATTTGTCCCGCTGCGGAAAGCGAACCCGCAACCTCCTGTGTCTCAGTCGGCTATTTGCCTACTGGGCCACGGAGGTCGGTAATTAAAACTGATTGTAACGAAATCTACGTTATTATTACGTTAACTTTTCCGATTACTGAGATATACCTGTGTGAAAGATGGATATAAGGACGGACAGACAGCAAAGACTAGCGTTATAGCATCCTGTTGATACAGAGCTCTAAAAAACGACCCAAAATTCGTGTTTGGCTTAATTCCAAATGGTTTTCTTCTAATGAAATATTCAGTCATAAATTTTCAATCAAAAGTTTAATTAAATGGTATTTGAGTTTGTTTCTAATAATGCGGATAAAGGAAAAATGTATGCCTCAATATAATTTTACCCAATTAATTTGACGACCTCCGTGGCGCAGTGGGCGAATAGACAGCTGAGACGGTTCGATTCCCGCCACAGAACAAATGTTTGCACGATATTCAGATATTTGTTCCGGGTCTGGATGTTTCTCCATATATTACATGTATAAAAAAACCGGCCAAGTGCGAGTTGGACTCGCGCACGAAGGTTTCCGTACCATTATCTATAATAAATTGTATGAGCGCCCATACAACTCAGAGGACTATCTTAATTGGCGTCAACTATGTATGTATAGGGACACCCTTTAATTTTCAACTTTTTTTATTAAAAAAAACAATTAAAATTTCGCGATTCTAGGTCAACGGGACTACCATATAGGTTTTCGACCCCAAAACCTATAGGGTACTTCCGGTTGACCTAGAATTGTCATTTTTGGTTAAAAGCAAAGTCTTATAGTACAAGTAAAGGGAACATTCCGAAAAATAAAAAAGTTGAAATATAGGTAAATTTTGTTACTTACAAGTTTTCGCAAAAATCTAAATGTGCTAAATTTGCCCATATATTTTTATCGTGTTGACTCAGAACCTTGATTTGTATATACCTAAACTAAAATAGGGACTATAGACCTCAGTATTTGGTATAAATTTCAACTTGCTAGGTCCATCCGATCCTGAGAAAATTGGTGGTGACACACGGATAGACGATGTACAGATGGACAAACGGACAAGAGAGTGATCTTATAAGGGTTCCTTTTTTTACCTTTTGAGGTACGGACCCCTAAAAAGTATAAAACAAGTAAGTACACGAGATTTGGTTCGAATGCACCAAATCCAAATCGTAGTCAAACGCAAGCCTAAAATCCATCATCGGCCGCAGACGCGGACGCAGACGGCCGGCCGACCAAACAAAAACAAAAGTGCGAGTAGGACTCGCGCACGGAGGGTTCTGAACCTAGATATGTTTGTTAATGTTAATTAAGCAGTGCCATCTAATTATGTGACCGGTAACTTGACGGTGAACTTTTAAGACAGATATCTCAAAACTTTTCTAGATAGATACCAACATCCAAGCCAATCCTAAAGCCAGATATTAATTTGAATGGAATTTTGAATTTTACTTTCAATGATAATTTAGTTGACGTTCATCAGATCCGAATCAAAGCAATCTAGAATCCGATGCTGCTGTATCGGCCCGTCAAAATTCCATTCAAATTAATATCTGGCTTTAGGATCGGCGCACACTGTTGAAACAGTTTCCTTTATACGAGTAACGATAGATGGGGAGAGATTGTTTGCAGAAATCAGTCGTATGAGATGCAGTTGCGAGTTAAATTCCCATCGCGGAATATATGTTTGCATTATCTACAGATATTTCTACGAGTGTTTTTCTAAATATTATAAAGTACCTGCATATAAAAAACCAGACAAGTGCGAGTCTTACTCGCATGCCAAGGGTTCCGTAAAAAATTTTTTTTACGTGATATAACTACAAATTAACAATTTTCTTTACTTGTGCTGTGATACCTTGCTTCGTAACAAATTTCATGATTCTAAGTCAACGGAAAGTACCCTTTACGGTTTGATTTATTTGCGAGCAAAATATATGTCATAAATGGTTGTATTTTTTGATTGCGTTGTTAGAAGCTTGTTTTATTACAGATTCAAGGGACTGTAGACCTATTTGATATTAATTTCAACTTGATATCTCCTCGCGTTTCTGAGGAAAAGGACGGACAGACAGATAGACGGACAGCGAAGTTATCCTATGAGGGTTCCTTATTTTCTTTACGGAACGGAACCCTAAAAGTTTTGCTGGGTGAGATGTTGGACGTTTCTCCCAGCGCTACGAGGGTGATCCAAAAATAATGATAATCAATAATAAACACAATGAATAAAATAAAAAATAAAATTATTTCTCAACATAGTCTCCTAGCAAGTCTATACATTTAGTCCATCTCTTTTCTAAACCTAAAATTCCCTTAGAAAAAAAATCTTTATCTTGACTCTCAAAAAAGTCCTCAACCGCGGCCATCACGTCGCTATCATCGTCAAATTTCTTGCCTCTGAGGTGTTCCTTGAGTCGTGGAAAGAGATAGAAGTCACTGGGGGCTAGATCTGGTGAATAGAGGGGTGTTCCACCAGCTCGAAGCCCGCTTCCTGAATGGCAGCCATGGCAATTGCAGCTTTGTGAACCGGTGCGTTGTCTTGATGGAACAGCACTCCAGCCCGCAGTTTGCCTCGCCTTTTCTCCTTAATAGCCTCCCGCAATCTTCTTATTTGTTCTGCATAGTAGGAGCCTGTAATAGTGGCCCCCTTTTCCAAGTAGTCCACCATGATTATTCCTTTAGCGTCCCAAAAAACAGACGCCATAACTTTCTCTGCTGAGCTTGTCACTTTGAATTTCTTCGGCGTCGGTTCATCGGATCGTTTCCATGTCATCGATTGTTATTTTGTTTCAGGATCAAAATGGTGGATCCAGGTCTCGTCCATGGTCACAAAACGTGACAAAAAATTATCTTTGTCTGCCTGAAACTTTTCGAGATTTGCTCTAGACATGTCGACTCGTTTCTTCTTTTGCTCGTCGTTTAACATTTTCGGTACCCAACGCGCGGAGACCTTTCTCATATGCAATTCGTTCGCAAGGATTCTTTCAATGCTGCCATATGAGATCCCTGTGACCTCAGCTACATGCCTGATAGTCACTCTTCGATCACATTTTCTTCAATGAGGGACGTCGATGGGCGTCCTTCGCGGTGTTCGTCTTCTGTTGATGTTCTTCCCAGCTTAAACTCCTTAGCCCAGCGTGCAACTGTTGAATATGGAGGAGAAGAGTCCCTTAATGTTTCCACCAAGTCACTGTGTATGTCTTTGGTACACATTTTTTTCAAGCAGAGGTATTTAATGACAGCTCTGATTTCGTGTTTTTCCATTTTTATGTTCACTCCTTGACAGTCCGTATTCAAATGAATGTAGCTCCCGGTAATCGTGGCCTATTTATATGATTTTTTTTTCCTGAACTAGTGGGTAACTGAGCAAGTGACTGATATTTTTTTGTATTTTTGTGTGCACTAGAAATAACTGATTATCACTACTTTTGGATCACCCCTAGTATCTAATTGTAAACTATGCCAAACTTGTAATATGATAACTGATAGAATAAATCTATAAACATTTTATCGAACATATAAAAATATACTCATAATATAAAAAGTACACCACCAGTACGAGCAGATAATTTGGTATTGATGTAAAATGTACATAAATCAGCCTAATGAGTCTGCTTTGATTATGATTTATTTAATTATCTACGAACTCTGCCCGTGTGCATAATCCCTCACTACTGGTTTAGCTACAGTTTGATATGTCACCTGCATTCCGTACAATACAATTCGTATTCATTTCAGTATGTCAAAGCTAATGAGTTCCTGAAACCACGTTTATTGAAATAGCCGTTTGTTTTGAATAACAAACAATTGGTAACCAACTTGTTAAAATTGAATAAAGCGGGAAATTTGCTATCAGACTGCCTGCCACAGGCCGCAAGTCTCGGGCAGATTTGTCCCATGTCTGCTCGTGTATGGTAACGGGTACGGGCATGCCCACTTGCGCCCACAGTGGCACGATCGCATTCAGCACATTTCGTGTGTTCGCAACGACAGACTAGTCGGGCCAGGCCGCCTACGGGCAGTCTGATAATGAATTCCTCGCTTATAAAATATAAAAAAAAAAATTATTGCGGGACATTTCACAGAGTTAACTATCCCCAAACAAACCCGAGCTTGTACTATGGGAACCAGATAACTGATAGAATACTTATATACTTAATACTTATATGTATACTTTTTTTTGTAAATACTCACTTACTAGTGGTTCGCCCCGAACTGAGATCTCGCGAGTCTCCGATTAAAACAAAAAAATATTATTGTAATCTTTCACTATCAAAATAGAGCCACGAAATTAACACCAAATAACTTGACCTACAGTTTCATTCAAATTACAGGTAACGGGAGTTCATGTTAAGTGGTTAGTTTTTTTGGGATACAAATTGCAGTTATTCTGGATTTCAGACTTTTGCCTTTACTTGTGTCATTTAAGCTACACGCATACCAAATTACAGCACTGTTGGTTCACTGGTGTACCCTGTGAATTTTGTCAAAGTTCAGTTTTTATTATACTCAAAAACTATAAAAACTTTACCAAAAATAAAACGGAGTTTAAATCTACTAATCTAGACCTTTCATTTGACATCCTATTTGACCTACTTAATAGTCTCATTTTCATATGTTTTTACCCCTCTTGAACCCCAATATCTCAACAACCCACCAACATTTTTAGCTCAAAATCGTGCCATCACTACCTACCTATGTATTAAATTTCACGATGATCGGATCAACGCTTCGAAAGTTATCCTCGGACAAACAAACATATATACGTGACGACCTCCGTGGTACAGTGGGCGAATAGCCGGCTGAGACGCAGAAGGTAGCGGGTTTGATTCCCACCGCGGAACAAATGTTTGTATGATCTACAGAAATTTCTTCCGGGTCTGGATGTTTTTTTATATATTATAAGTATGTATTTACAAAAAAAAGTACGTAAGTATTCTATCAATTATCTGGTTCCTATAGTACAAGCTCTGCTTAGTTTGGAGCTAGATAGCGCTGTGTGAAATGTTCAGCCATATTTATTATTTATTTATTTATTTTATACATACATACAACGCCGATTTGCCCAAGTTGATTTAGAGATCTCGCTTCGCTCGATCAATAATATATAGAAAACATCCAGACCCGGAACAAATATCTGTAGATCATGCAAACATTTGTTCCACAGCGGGAATTGAATCCGCTACCTTATGGTGGTTCGATTCCTATAAAAACAATCGGTGCACATTCACTACATAACCGAACAGTACAAATGTCCAAACAGATGCGTATCGAATTAGTTACGTCACATTATTGTCGGCAAATCGATAAAATCACTCACTTTCATAAAAATATAGCTGTAGGTATTTCCATTAAAATGATTCAAGGCCAAAATTATAGTGCAAAGATAGCTAGTTTATTTATCTATCTCTGCGCTAAACAAATTGAAAGCATTAAAATTCCGTGGAGGATGACTAATATTTAAACAGTAATGTTTTCGTTATGTTAATACTGGCTTGTTTGGAATAATTTGCGGTCGCGAAGATTTATTTGATCCTAAACCCGGATGAGAAACAACTTTATTTGAGCGACATTTTATTTATCAATTCTTATATTTTCTTCAGCCATACAACAAGTATAAATTCAAAACTGCTGATAATCTTCGGATTGGTTGACTTCATCTAAGAACCACACCAGTTAAATTAGCTTTCTATTTAAAGAAGCCGGGTCCGAATCGGTCCATCCGTTTGAAAACTACGATTCTACAGACTGACACACAGACTGACAGACAAAGCCGTCATACACCCCTATTTTTGCGTCGAAGGTAAAAAAAAGATTCGAGATTTTAGCCAGCTGATACATGGCTGATACGCAAAAAGTACGGTTTCGATTCTCATCTATAATAGAGCTTTGCAAGATCTGCAAATAGTTGTTCCGAATTTAATTGTTGTGGTTTTAGACCAATAATCTTCCTACCCTTTTTCCTAGATTACGTAGGATTTTGCCACATCACGTGTTTTAATTCCACTATACTAGCCGTCATCTCAGAAGAGAGTTGTTTCTTACCTACCCATATCATCTTTTACACAATCACACACTCTTCAAGTCGCATGATTTTCTTTCGAAGGCTCATAGTTCATTGTTTTTTTGGTAAAAATTCAATTACAAGTCATTTTCTTTAACATAAAATAAAATGAGTACCTTCAGAGGTTGGCTCAGCGAGAAAGCCCTTTTTTATGTTCCGAATAGAATAATATATTCTTTTATTTTTGAAGTGACAACTTTTTAATAAAACTAGACACGTGGCTACTGTTGCTTTAGAAAATCGTCGTACCGTGAATAGTGACTGGTACACGACCATTTTTTACCGGAAATTATTGACAAACTCCGAGAAAATAACGGTAAACGCCGTATCATCTTGCACCACGACAATGCATGTTCCCACACGGCCAGATAGACAAATGAGTTTTTGAAGGCGAAAAACGTACAACTTATGAGTCATAATCTTATGACTTTTTTCTGTTCCCAAAAATTAAGAACCAATTACGCGATCAACGGTTTTCAGCACCAGAAGGAGTAGTTGAAGAGTATGAAAAACATGTATCTGACGTCACGGAGGAGTGGCACTAATATTTTGAATATTGGTTCAATCGTATGAAAAAAGTATTGACGCAAAGGGAGAATATTTTGAGCAACAATAAATTCATTTTTGACTATTAATAGTATATTTTTATTATTGATTTCGAAAACTTTTAGTGTGCCCCTCGTATATAGATAATACAAAAAAATAAAGATGAATATCTAAAGACTTCTTGTTGTGAGTTTAAAAGTTCAATAAATATTAATTGCAAAAACTTCTACTGACAAAGAAAGTTTACGTTTAATAACAAAAATAGCGACTAAGAAGTTTATAAAAATCCCAGCGTCTGCTGGGCTCATCGTATCATCATTAATCATCGCCAGTGTCTATTTATTCGGCCGTTTTTTGCAAATTTTTGGGGCATTTTTTTACTCTATACTGCTATAGTTTTCCATTTGCTTTGGTTGCAAAAATATGCATTACATTAAAGTTTCACTACCACTACCTGATGGTAGATGAGTAAGTAGTTTCTTGGTTGTATTTATTTTATTTTGTAAATTGTGCTATAAGCATAATTAATGCTGATGGAAACCCAATTGTAAATTATCGGCTTTACTGAAAATTCGTCACAAAATTATTCATTATGGAATTTAAACGTTTCAGTCATCAGTTGCGTAGTAATAGTTAAACATCGTCATCATCATCATATTACCTTCACAGATTTGGGCCTCGAACGACGATCTTGTGTGGCCTGTCCCCAATGGCTCCCAGCAACCTTTATCAAGTATTTTTATTTAAAGGGGGCCGTCCTACACTCCGCTTTCAAGTACGTGGTCTTCACTCGAGAACCTTTCTACCCCTCATTCGGTACGGCCCTCATTTCATCTACCTATGTGCCCCACTCACTGCTTGATAATTCTCAGGACTGTTTGTATTCATTGGTAATACGACACGTAAAATGATGTCTCATAAATCAATTTCAACTAAACGAACACTTTTTGAGGTAGATTGCAATGCGCACAGGTGGCGAAACGGCAGGCTATTTGCTTAACCATGACTTGGATTTATTAACATACCAAATTCTTGATGAAACACATGAGATCATCAAAACCAAATGTTTGAAATTGGTTTAATTAGTTCCGCATTCAATAGGTTGTGAACAAACTTATATGTATATTTATTTTTTATCCTATAAAACTGTAACTGAGCAAAATCAATATATTAAATACTTTTTGAAATTTTAATTGCGAATAACTTCATAGCTGATATACAGGGTGTCCCAGAACTAGCATGAACTGAGGAGTAGGTGGGGGATATTCTCGACACTTACGAGAACAACAAATGTTCTACGACTTTTGTGAATCCGATATTTTTGAAGTGAACACTTCTTTAGGCGCGTTCGGCATTTTTAGAGATGGGAAAAAACCATTGAACTCGCGACACTGTTACCGTTACCGACACCTCTGTATATAAGTAACTGTAGTGTAGTCTGCTTTTGTTCAAGTTTTCACTTCATTTGGCACTCCCAGAGTGCCACTTTTTAATTGTTTTAGTAATATCACGGGGTTAAAATCATTTATTTATTTGGAAAACCAACAGCTAATTATGCATAATATGAAACACAATACATTAAAGAAAGCTAAGGTTTTCACGACTAAACAACATAATAAAACAAAATAAAGTAAACAATAAAAAAGTCTAAACAAAGTAGTTATAATTAAATATGGAAGTTTACATAAAACTACATTACTACATAAATACTTAATGTATATTTAAAGTATACTTGTATCGTCAAAAGCTCTGTCACGGATGTTAGCTGATTCACTGTGCCTGCGTTATAGTTTGTTGTTTTAAAATTATTCAGAGTGATTAGCAGTGTAAACATTTACTTAGTGCAACATAACTCTCAGTGATTACTTACCAAGTTTAATCTCAATGATCGTGAAAAAGTGTTCTACAACTATAATTACGCAGTGATTTCCGAAAATACGTTAACATACAATATTTATCTACCCGCCTGCAAAGTTTGTATAACCTTTGAGACATTTATTTGAAAATAACGAGCACGTTTTGTTGTTATCGACACGGAGTGATTACCCAGTGCACTAGTCTAGTTCAGTGTGTGCGTTTGATACTAGATATTGATTGAATCAATCAATTAAACTTTTGCTCGTGGTCAGTGCCATCTAGTGGATGTTTTTGGTATCTTGATCGCTGGTTTGGCCGCCATACTCTATATCAAACACTGCTTTACCGACACAGCGTGGCCATATTTGTTGATGTGTGCTGCTTTATCAACATAGTTTGCGCGCGGAAATTTGAACATATAATCGCCCACTTACAACTAGGAAAGAGCTTCAGCCCGCCAGCTGCTAAAACTCCACTATGCTGAAGTGTGCAGCCTGTGGTAAATTCATTGGAAGGGACGGGGCTGCGACTTGCAGTGTTTGTCCTTTGATTTATCATAAGGAATGCCTATCGCTCCCTGAGTCAGCTTCTATGAGTAAAGATTGGTCGTGCCCTGACTGCCAGAAGAAGGTACGCAAAGGCGACAACACTCCCGTCAGGGGTGTCTGCGGGGGCCATGAGTCCAGCACCGGCAGCAGCGGCGCCGCTCCACTGCGACGCACTGCCTCGCGTGCGGCCATTGCGTCAGCTGCCGTTACGCCGCCCAGCGCGGTGCCGCCTGCCCTAGTTGCTCCCGGATCGGATGTACAGGAGCTCCGCCGTGAGCTCGCCGAGTGCGTGGCTGAGTTGCGGGAGTTCCGCCGTGAGATGGCTGAGTTTCGTATTTCCGTTGCGGGCATTAATGCACGCATGGATGGCATCGAAGAGAGGCTGGAAGCCGTTGAGCAGCAAAGAACGGGGCCCCCGACCGAGCAGGTGACCGAACTCGAGCGCACGGTCAACCAGCTCAAGAATGAGCTTAATGAACGGGACCAGAAGGCCCTCCTGACTGACCTGGAAATCGGGCACCTGCCGGAAGAAAAGGGGGAGAGCGTGCTGCACTCCGTCACTGTGCTTGCCGCTAAACTGGGCGTTGTATTGGAGGAGCGCGACATAGTATTCGCAGAGCGCGTGGGTGTAGCGCAGGGGGCGGGGGCGGCGCGCGAGTCACCGCGCGAGCGTCGCGTTGTTGTGAGGCTGACGCGCCGTGACCTACGCGATAAGCTCCTGCAAGCGGCGCGCGTGCGCCGCTCTAACAGCCACTGACGCTGGGCGTACGGCTCCTCAGCGTCGCATCTTCCTGAATGAGAGGCTGACTCGTATTAATCGCCATCTCTTTCACCGCATCCGTGAAGAATGCCGCAGACTTCAATGGCGGTACTCATGGACCAGGCGTGGTCGTATATATGCAAGACTGGGAGACGGAAAGCAGGCGCACCTGTTTCGATCGGAGGCTGATATAAGCAGTGTTTTTGGATCTGAATCGGTTTGACCCGTTCTGTAGTAAATTCGTAAACGTTATATTTTTTGTTATTGTCATACTGTGTTTCTTTTTGGTATCACTCTTACATGTATTCTTGTTTTTGTTCACACGAATGATACTTATATTCTATCTGCTGTTCGTTATTTATTGCATTCATTTTATGATAATGCCTGATAGTGTGTGTCTCACAGTGCGTGCCTCATCTTTTACCTTAGTGAATGTTTTATATTATAACTAGTCTCATATAACAGAATTTTTAATATTTAATTGTAACAGTAAACATAGTTGTATTTATCTATTTATCACATATCACACTAAAATTATTCGTATGATAAGTAAAAGTTACTCATTCTACTTGGTGCCATTTTATGGCCCCTGTTTACATCAATTAATTTTATTAAATTGTTATAAAATGCTATATTTAAAGTCAAGTTCTATGGTGCCTTGTAATCACTACATCAGTAAAAATGGTTGATAAATACTTAAAGATCGGTTTGTACAACCCGGGGTCGCTAGGCACTAATCATGATAACATAATTGCATCATTTGATAGGTACCCGATTGATGTTATCGCGATAAACGAGACCTGGATCACTTCCAACGAGGATGACCGTGCGCCTACCATTCCTAACTACAGACTGCGCCATATACCGCGCCCGGCTTCAGTTGCGAGTCGTGGTGGTGGAATAGGCTTCTACATTAGGAAAGGGTTAGCGGTGCGTACTTGGACTCATCCTGTCGACCCATTGCATAGATCTGTCGAACAAATGTGGCTGACTACGACTGTGAAGGGAAAAAAACTTGTTATTGGAACCGCTTATAGGCCTCCATGTCTGAATGTTGACCTTTTTTTTGATGCACTAACAGATTCTGTGAATGCCTCCCCTTGTTGCGATAACATTATTTTGCTTGGCGATTTTAACATTAATGATAACTTTAAGTTGAAAAAATTTTGCATTTTCTTAGACTCCCTTGGACTATCACAATTAGTTACCATGCCAACTCATTTTACTGATACATCAAAGTCGCTTCTTGATGTTGTATGTACTAATTTATGTGCCAATAGTATTATTAGTGATCCAGTCGGATGCATAAATGGTCACCATCTTATTGTCTGCGAATTCAAAATCAAACGTGACAAGATACCGCATAGTTTTTTGAGTTACAGGCCAATCAACGATATCTGCATTGATTTTTTAAATCGCGATCTAGGATCTATACGGTGGGAGTCAATAGCATCACTCGGAGATGTTAACGAAATGGTTCTCTCTTTCACCTGTAGTGTGCAGACCCTATTTAACCTCCATTCTCCAATTAAAACTATTAAAATAAAAGACCGCACCTACCCATGGATTACCTTCACGATAAAAGAAATGATGAAACTGCGGGACGAAGCACTGCTTAATTATCATAAAACGCAGTGTCTAAGCAAGAAAGCGTACTACAAGGATCTTAAATCTGTGGTGAACCAAGCTCTTTATTTCGAAAAGGCTGCATTCTTCAAACAAAACATTAATAACAAAATTAAAGAACCAAAAACCTTATGGAAAAATTTAAAATCCACCTTATTACCCAAAAAAAATAATGAATTGCCTTTCCACTTCACTGATCCCAATGTCATTAATAACCATTTCTTAAATATTCCTGGTACTCTATCTATGAACATATCCCAGCTATCTTATTATGAGTATCATAGACATGGGGAAGCAGTTTTTAGTATATACCCCGTGAGTTGCGATAAAATAGTGAAAGTCATTAGCTCTCTCAAGTCCAACGCGGAGGGCACTGATGAATTAAATCTTAAAATGCTGCTGATGACTTTGCCTCAAACATTGGAGGTTATAACTGCTATTATAAATACATCGATCAAATCATCATCGTTCCCTGATGCCTGGAGGAGAGCTATTGTCTGCCCTCTGCCCAAAGTGCCTTGTCCCGTTGCAGTGAAAGATCTTAGACCTATTAGTATTTTACCTTGCATGTCAAAAATACTCGAAAAAACCGTTTGTAGTCAGTTAACCGAGTTTCTAGAAGTTAACGATATACTACCTGCAGTGCAATCAGGTTTCAGAAAGGGTCGTAGTACTTCCACTGCTCTGTTGGATGTCACCGACAACCTTCTCAGTGCACAAGACAAGGGTATGCTCTCGCTTTTAGTGCTGCTTGATTTCTCCAGTGCATTTGATGCCATAAATACCACCTTGCTTTTATCAAAATTAAGCTACTATGGCTTTGATGATCGCGCCGTAAGGTGGTTTGATAGCTACCTTAGTGGGCGTCGCCAGCACGTAAAATTGGTTAAATCCGATGGTTCTAATAAATTTTCCGATGAAGTTTTTGTTAATAGAGGAGTACCTCAAGGGTCTATCCTTGGCCCGATATTATTTATTATTTACACTGCTGACATTGTCAACTGCATTAAACACTGTAAGTTTCACATTTATGCGGATGACGTGCAATTGTACATCTCGTTTAAGCGTGAGGACGCAATACCTGCTATTGAAAAAATTAATGAGGATCTGCAGAGAATTTCTAACTGGTCGCGTGACAATAGTTTGATGCTCAATTCTCTTAAAACAAAATTTATGTTACTTGGCACTAAACGGCGGCTCGATAGCTTTAACCTCCCTCTAAATATATGCATTGCGGGTGATCGCATTGAGCGTGTGTACGAAGCACGCAACTTGGGACTCACTATGGATGCTAATCTTAGGTTTGAAAAACATGTTACCTCATCTGTAAAAACGTCTTTTTATAAGTTGAAAGTCTTGTACAAAATCAGGCAATATCTCAGTGAAGAACTACGTGTGCAACTGGTTGAGTCCTTGGTACTTTCGAGATTTAATTATCTGGATACCGTGGTTGGCCCTCGGCTACTTGCCCGGACAACACGTTTAATTCAACGGGTCCAGAACGCTTGCGCGCGTTTTTGTTTCAAGATACCACCAACGACTCATGTCACACCTTATTTAAATCAACATTCCATCTTGAAAATGAAGTCGAGGCTGAAGTTACACCTGGCTTGTCTGCTTTTTAGTGTGCTTAAATACCAAACGCCGAAATACCTGTATGATAGACTAAGTTGGGTTTCTCAGACTAGGACGCTGCGAAAGTGCTCGAAACAGCTAGCCATCCAACGGCATCACACAGCAGCATTCAGAGGCAGTTTTCACTATGCTGCAACTAAATGCTGGAATAATATTCCACCGCCGATTCGGGACTTGCGTAGCGTCCATGGTTTCAGAGCTAAACTGAGATTGTTCCTTATTGATTTTCAGAAGTCTCACGGACTCCTCAAAAACGAAATTTCTATATTGTAGTTTATCCATTTTTATTCACTCCTTTATATATCCTAATATCCTTTCTAGCTTCTGACAGCCTGATTATTTAGCGGTGTGGCCTTTGCTTAGCAGTGGGACTGATTAATGCACATTCTCGCCTAGTTCTCCCCAATCATCTACATTTTTGTGTTTTGTTGTAACTTAATATAGCTATTATTTTATTTTATTATTTATTTATTATTTTCTTAGTGTGGTAACTTATATTTATCAATATATGTATTCATACTTTTTGTAATTGTAGTACTGTGCGGGCATCCGTGATATCCTCATTTTTAAATGGTTCCAACGGAAGATCAGCGTTGTGCCAAAAGCACAACAAATGCTGAGTTGGACGCCTTTTTGTGACGTCGGTCGTTTAGATATATGTAAGTAATTGTGAGACACACATTTGTTAGGTATTGTTATTCTTGTGTGCATGAACATTTTATCTTGTGTGTACCTTACTTGTGTGCTGTGTGTGTTGTGTACCGTCACAAATAAATGTTTTTTCTTTCTTTCTTTCTTTCTTTCTCAAAAGTCTGGCTGAAGTGACACTCGTACAGAATAAATAGATCTAGATCTAATCGCTCAGGTTATTCGTCGCTTGCTCGCCACAGAAATGAATTTCTATCTAATCTAATCTAATTTCGGTTCGGTTAAAATTGGTACACCTAATGGTAAGCAAGCTTGCCTAAAAATAACCTGTTCACTCTCGACTTGAAGACTCTGAGTGTGCTCTGAGATTATAATGGTCCGGAAAAACAGAATCTATTTATAATCACGAGAATAATTCCATGAAAACACCCCACAGACGAATGACAAACGATGTTTCTGACGCGCTGACTTGACGACTTTGAAGCGCGGAGCAAATGAGGTGTGATGTCATGATGGATGGCATTCATCGGACGAAGTTATCTATCTGGATAGCTTGGAAAACTAGAAGTTATATGTCTGGTGACTGGTTTGAGATATGAGCCAGTTGTACCTTTGTGTCAATAGACCATTAAATAATGGATTAATCTATAAAACGGTACGTTATAAATCCTGTATAAGAAAAAAAAAATATAGAAAATAAGAAAATTAGGATAAATTATTTGTTTTAAGAAAAATAACTTACTGGACGTGGCATTTTTGGGTAATTTTGAAACGCTGCTATGTATATTTTTAAGTTCTCTAAGCATTTATTTTTTCAAAAAGCAATAAATTTAAACACAGAGCTAAGTTAATCGAAACCGAAACATGTCAATCCATATTCATGACCTGTTATTTGAAGTAGTTTAACAACTTTTAGGCTCGACTTACAACAAGAAAGTCTGGTATCCTTCACATTTCTTTCGCTAAAATATTCATAAAACTGCCTAGAAAATAAAAACAGCGAGACAGAAATTCATGAAAAGTAAATATTCTCCTGTTACTAAATTTCTTAGGTTTTTCTTCGACCTAAACTTAAAACCACTCGTAAATCTATACAATTTTTTTAAGGACGTACACTCTAAGCTTCTTTGTATGTAATAGATAATCTTCGGTAACCTTCGAAACTACTTAACCAATTTTGAAGATTATTTCACTGTTAAAAAGCTTCATTATCCCTGAGCTATATGTATATATAAGCTATATTATATTTTATTCTAAAAAAAAATCCATGTAAAGACGCGGCAGATCAGCAGAGAATGAAAACTGAACTTCATTGAAAACTGAACTGTATCGACAAAATAATTAAAACTGCAAATAAATCTACGCTGGTGTCTTGATTGAACATCGTAACAAATTGAGATAACGATGCATACCTTTGGGTATACCTTTGGCTTATAATCATACTAATCACATCTACTCAACTTAAGCTTGCTTTAAGCCCTTTGTAGTTGGCAGGATGGTAGATTCCCTTTAGAATCTCTGCCAATGCTTTGAGTAATTGATGATAAGCCCTGGAGAATACCCTGGTGATGTATCAAAGTATGTAAAATTATCCATCTTCTCTGATGGTAATATTTTATATCATAGCGCCACCTAGGGAGCGTATTTAATCTTTGGATTGTGTAGCGAATACTAAAGCAGCTCAACAGGTATTCACATAAATATTTCTAGTGTCTACTTACTTTTCTCAATGTACGATTCTACGATATGTATATGTCCGTCTTGGCAAAGAGGAAAGACGGAAGATGGACGAGGGCAGCAACCGAGTGGCGGCCGCGAGAAGGGCGCAGACCAGTTGGCAGACCACCAGCCAGATGGTCGGACGACATCGCGAGAGTTGCGGGAAGGCAATGGATGCGCTTGGCACAGGACCGGAGAGAATGGCGTGATAACGAGGAGGCATATACCCAGCAGTGGGTGGATGTGGGCTGAGATGATGATGATGATGTATATGTCACCTTGAAACACGTGAAAAGTCTGCTTGTATTTTCATATTTCATTTATTGCAATATTCATTACAGCTTTTAGATACAAGGTGCATACACCTTGCAGTTTGTTGCGATTATACGAGTATACCTATATAGTCGAGTTCGGACTTATTTAATAAAAGTATGTCAATGTTAGGAATTATTGTTAATTGTTGTTGACGACCTCCGTGGCGCAGTGGGCGAATAGCTGGCTGAGACGCAGGAGGTAGCGGGTTCAATTCCCACTGCGGAACAAATGTTTGCATGATCTAAAGATATTTGTTCCGGGTCTGGATGTTTTTCTATATATTAAAAGTATGTATTTACAAAAAAAAGTATATAAGTATTCTATCAGTTATCTGGTTCCCATAGTACAAGCTCTGCTTAGTTTGGGGCTAGATAGCGTTGTGTGAAATGTCCAGTAATATTTATTTATTTATTTTATTAATTTGATATCTCACATTAATAACAGTTATAATAAAAACATCAGCTTGTTTCATGTAAAAACATGAACCCTAAAACAAATTAGATATTTTGTACACGTGTTTTTTTTCCTAACCTGTACTGTCCCACTGCTGGGCAAAGGTCTCCCCTAATTCTTTCTACCCTTCTCGATCCCTGGCCAACTACCTAATCACTGTCGAAGACATCTAGGTCATCGCGCAAGGGTTTTCTCGTGTACGTGTAAAAAGGGAATATTTTAAGGATTCCTAGCAAGCACTATATCACTAACATACGGATTTCCGATGAAAATATCATTAGTATCGGAAATCTCAGGCTTAGCGACCGTAACTCTAACACGATTTACCCGACTGAATGTTTTATTGACATCCCATGTTCGGCTTTTCAGTGCTGAATCATTGATGGGACGAGGAGGGAAAATGTACTGCAGGGCAAACGGCGTTGCCATATATCAAGCGTAGGCACTGTAGGCCCGTTAATCTTCCCAGGCTTGACAACTGTATGATAATTCAATTCAATTCATTTATTTATTTTCAGATGTCAAAGATTTATAATTGTTAGTAAAAAACTTAATTAAACATGTCAAATGGTTAGTACAAGTGTAACTCAAATAAAATAATATAATTTAACCAAAACATAATAATAGAAAGTGATAATAACACAGTGTATGTGGTAAATATGTGAGCATCTAGTGTAGGTACTGCGCATGCACCATACAACAATGGTTTAGATGCTCACAGTCGAACCTGTTTGAGAACGCATTTAGTTTACAGTTGGAGGTAGCCCGAATTCTGCGCCCCAGGGATGTGCGCCGCTTGCGCATGGTGCTGTAGAAAGTCCACTCGCGTCTCGGCGAACATCCCCGACGCACTGCAGAACCGGGACAGCCCCTCCAACACCCTGAACGCGTTATTATACTGTACGTGTAGGACGATGTACTGTTTTGCATATAACTAACCCACAGGCTGCTCGTGTAGAAGCTAGTACAGTAGGCTGATTTTTACATCTGTGGAGCAACGAGCAAACCTGCGGGCGATCATGTTCGCTCTTACAGACAGACAACTGATAAGAGCCTTTAGAAAGTGTAATAATTATTTATAATACTCGTTCGTTTTCATCGATCTAAGATTACTAGATCCTTATCTATTCATACACATTGAAAATCAGTAAGATTTGGATTGGCCATTCTGTTTTCTAGGTTTGATGAGTCAACGATAGACGATCAAAACTAGATACTGTGGCTAAGAAATATTGGATATCTATGATTTGTTTCAGTGCCTACGATATGTTTAGGTGCGATATACTTACTAGCTTATATTATTTCTCCGAGAATACACCTTATTTTACCCATCTTATATACGGAAAACATGCTGAGCTGATTTTTGGGTTAAGCACACGTAGGGACCAACAAAGGTCAAAGCAACCATTTCGTGGTTTTGTTTTCCGTTTATGTATACCTGGGTTGTAAAAGTCGTAAAAGCAGCCACTCCTAATTCTGAGCAGAATGGGTTATACATACAGACAGTTTCATCGTACAAACAAGGTTTAGTTATTTTGTTAGACGAACGAAATATTGATAATATTATATAATAAACAACCTGGTTTGTGATGTACGGCATTAATTTAAAACACACATCCGGAATCATATTAACTAATTTTAGAGGTGGGCTTAATACCGGTAGCTTGAAGATTTGTCCAGTAATCGATATTTTCCATAAACAATTTATAACGTAAATCGGCGGCGCCTTTGCGACGGTGCTGCTTAGTCAGTTTAACAGATACCTACTTACTTGATGAATGAATATGATTTGTTTACCTATTTTATACAGGCTGTTTCATTGATATTTTAGGACATTCACCCCGCAAGCAACGGGGTTTTATGTTGTATATCATAGTATCATTTCAATACACATGTTTCGTGAGAGATTACACTTTAAAATAGAATTATTATTGGTATCTGTATAAGTAACAGAGAAAATTGCAAAAAAATATATATGATAATATTCAGATGATATCTGGATAAAAATAATATAATTAAAAACAACGAATAATAGTGGAATCTGAAATTATAATCTGTTTGATCTAATCTGTTTGTTTGTTTCTGAAATTATAATTAAATCTGAAATTATAGTGGTATTGTAGAGGTACCAACGATCAATAAAATACTAGATATACGATCGGCCCGTCAAGGATGTCCACGCTGGAGAGTGCTTAAACGCCGCTTAAGCACTCTCGGCTCTTAGTCGCGCGCTTGCCGTCGAAGTGACAACATGCCCAAGTGCTCCGTCAAAAGTTGCAAAAACAACACTTTAACTACATTAAAAAAAGATGGAATTTCGTATTTCCGTTGAGTATTACCTTAAAGTTTGATAATTTGATGAATTTGATTTTGAATTAGTCTATAATATGCTTTAAAACAATATTTTACGGAAATATTTGTAACTACAGACACACGACTACGCTACGCTACTGTCCCTTTCCCTCGCGTTGCATCGTTCATTTATCTGTACGTGACCGAAGACCAATGAACCGGACTACATTAAATTTCGAATGAATGGAGTCGCATACTAAAAACATTTTAACAAGTTTAAAAACAATTTTATTAGTAAGCATTATATACTAATCAGATGCGGCCAATTCTAGAATAGAATAGAATAGAATAGAATAAATTTTATTTGACACACACAAAAAAACACAGAACGGATCACAAACAAAATAGTAGAAAGTAGTAGTAGTAGTAGTAGTATTCTAAAACTACCTTCATGAAACAAACAACTCTCGTGTTTTATTTTTATCAAATTCATTAAAAAAACCCGCGGTAGCCTACCCTACCGTTAAATTGTGGGCAACGAGATAAATTTTCGGTACTAAAAATACAGGCATTTTTACCACCAGCGCCACCAAGCCCCTTTATCTGAAGTACAATAGCCTAATGTCAACTGCTCGTTATCTGTTACAAAATACACAATTAACAGCAAAAGAGAAATTGAAACTCTTAGCTAGGCTTACAGCACTCTATATCTTTGTCCTACTTCTTGCAATATTTACTTTTTGCTGATTTCTGCCTATACTGTTAAAGTTCTAGTACTAAACATGGTTCTGCAATATTGTATACAATACAAAATTCGATTTTATTCAAAACTAGAGGTTGCCCGGGAACTTCGTACGCGAGGATGAAAATGTTATGACCCTCCTTTTTGCATCATTGACCTCGGTCTCATACATTGAAGGGAGATTTACGATTTTATTATTGTAGAGAAGAGAATTCATCTAGGCCCTGAGTAGTCGGCAAGACAAATTAATCGAGCCCAAAAACTCGATGAGGTGGCATCGTTTAATCACAGTTCCCATAGCCATCTTCTGGCTCCATCATCAGACCCTGGATATCATCTAGGTAAAGAATACTCTTTAACACTAATCGAACGAGCCCACACTCGATGTAACTATGCCATTTTATTACAGAGTTCCCAAAGCCTGGCTCCGTCATTAAACCCTGACCTGGATATCATTTAGGATCCGAATACTAGTTAAGACAGATCAAATGAACCTAAAGTCGATGTTGTTGTGTAGTTTAGTTTAAGCATCTGATGATGCACCATCTTACTGCATCATGAGATCAGCTTCATGTCGCATATGCATGCAAAATTTCAACTCAAATCAGAAACCGGGCAGGTCTAATATCGCAATATTTTATTACCTATAAACGATAGACAAGACAACGAGGCACATTAAACTGAATAGGAGCCTGTAAAAATGAAAGATTTTATCAAACTATCCGATTATTAAAAAATCCGACTTTTGAATTTGGTTAACAAATGATTTATCCCTACGTAATAGATTCGAAATTTCATTTCTCAACAAAAAAATATTGTGTACGTTTCTACTCCTCCACACTTCTGTTCCGAACGGAGTAATTTTACGATCTTCGAACAGCACATTTTGAATCCGACCTTATTGCCATACCGTTAAAGTCAACAGTTTTTTAAATGGCAAAAGAAGGCAATAAATTTTTACGACTTAACAGCTGCTTCATTTCATAACGTCATATCTCCAAAATGCGAATGCTTGAAATGAAACTTTTAATCTGCGGAATAAAGTCGAGTTTAGACTATTTAACTTTTGGTATTAATAATGTTAGGCATTTTCGGCACTCACACAAATGCAAGGTATCGCTCGCCGCTTTTCGGCGGTGAGTTTGTTAGGGACAGTGATTCCTGAGATTATAATTTCTTTGAGAGGTACCTATTAACTACTATAATTTTATATTTTGAAGTAAGTAGGTACTTACTTCAAAATATAAAATTATTGTAGGTAATAGTTACATCTTAATATTACTATAATTTCAGAGTCTTCAGTTCAGTTTTTTTTCCTTAACTTCCTAGGCGTCACTAAAACGTATTAATGTATAATAGTCATACAGTCTACGAATAAAATGGCTGTAACTGGTCGGACAAACAGACAGACAGACAAACAACATGGTGAAACTACATAGTGCAATTTGAGCTTTTGGATAGGGATAGAATATGGATTTAAGTTCCTAGTTCGACTCTCTCTCTGCCAAGAGCTCATATATCCCATATGGCGGTGGCTTTCCAGGGCCCGTAGCCAAATTACATTCGCTACGAATCTATTCGATTTCTACATACATTTGTTGTCGCTGTATCACGTGGTATTTCTATGTCAATTTCTATGTGGTATGTCAAATCCCATACATTTTCGGACTTATCGACTAGCGTCATCGCTAATCGACTGTAACTTGGCTAAGCCCTCGGTCGTTTTTCTCCACTTCGGTTTATCCTCGACTACGTCACCAGAAACATGGCACTCTCTCATGTCATCATGTCTCATGTGTGTTTGACGACCTCCGTGGTGCAGTGGGCGAATAGCCGGCTGAGACGCAGGAGGTAGCGGGTTCGATTCCCGCCGCGGAACAAATGTTTGCATGATTTACAGATATTTGTTCCGGGTCTGGTTGTTTCTCTATATATTATAAGTATGTATTTACAAAAAAAATGTATATAAGTATTCTATCAGTTATCTGGTTCCCATAGTACAAGCCCTGCTTAGTTTGGGGCTAGATAGCGCTGTGTGAAATGTCCAGCAATATTTATTATTTATTTATTATTATTTATTTATGTCTTTTGGCAAGACATCTCTCCACCTTGTCTTGGGTCTATGTTACGTAGTCGAACTAGCGTAACCAAAAAGGCTGTGTTCATTTCTCAGAAAAGTCGGTACTAATCACACTTCTAACATTATAAACGTGAAAGACGTCCCGTCACGTCGTAACGGTTGAACCGATATCAATGAAATTTGTTACTGTGATAGACTGGATTAAAACATAGGCTACTTAATATTGGCAAAACACGCGTGCGAAGCAGCTGGCGGAAGCAAGTCACACTAATGTTATAAATGTGAAAGTTTGAATATATGTTTATTTATTTGTTTGATTGTTACTCAATCACACATAAAGAAGTTTAACGCATAGGCTACTTTTTATCCCATAAATCATTTCCCATGGGATAAAAATGGGATGTAAAAATTTCTATATGTATTTTTGCACCCCAGAACAAGGTGGGCGAAGCCGCTGGTAGCAGTTAGTATTGAATAAAGCTCAAATTACACGAATTGGGGAGAAGACTAGCTATTTTTAGGCATTGATAATATCCAGTGGACGATGGCGACCGCGAAAATCATTATTAAATATACAACATTTTATTAGCTCTTTGATGATCACTGTCTCTGAAAATTACGAAGTGTACTTATGCGACGGCGGATACAAATTAATAAACATTTTTCATATTACAAGGTTGTTGTCGAGTGAAATGAACGTCGACCATTGAATTCCTAGACGGATAGAATTCAAAATATTTTTCGGATTCAACACGGATAGTAAGCGATAAATAAATAAATAAATATTGCTGGACATTTCAAACAGCGCTATCTAGCCCCAAACTAAGCAGAGCTTGTACTAGAGGAACCAGATAACTGATAGAATACGTATATACTTTTTTTTATAAATACCTATAATATATAGACCCAGAATAAATTTATATAGATCATGCAGGCATTTGTTCCGCGGTGGGAATCGAACCCGCTACCTCCTGCGTCTCAGCCGCGATGATGCTACGATGGAACATTCTTGCCTAGAAGAAACCTGTTCACTCGTGACTTGAAGACCCCCAGGTTGTAAATGATGTTAATTTTATTGTGACCTGTTGAAGATATATATATATATTATTCCTTACCTTTTATTTTCCATGATTTAATTGTCTTTTTACAATACAAGGCCCTTTTACAGCCGCAACATTTAACTTTTAATTCTGCGAACTCATTTTATTATTTTATTTTGACAATTATTTTCTTTTAACTATATATTTTTGACATTTTGCAATTATTATAATTTATCGTAATGACAAGGCTCCTTTACAGTTGCAATTTGTAACGTCTTTCCTTATTTTTTTTGACATCAAAACATTAATTATCGGTTTAGTATTGACATTGATTGATTGATTGACTTATTTGACATTGTTTTGCTGTGTGTTTTATTGATTTTTGTTTTATTTTTATTATTTTAAGTTGACATTATTTGATATATTAACTTAATTCCCCGATACCTGTCTGTTTGAGCTACAATAATGTTAATTCTATCACAATTGTTATTGTTATATTCTAAATTTGACGTAACTTAGTGTTCTATGACATCTTTATTTCTAGGATTTGGCCATTAGGTACATGATCATATTAAAGACATATTGGCCTATAACGTAAAATATCACTCGTTTTAGCTAAGAATTAAGAAACCATAAAGAATCCATTATTTTTATTACTCCTATAAATAAAACGTAAACTTAACCTAATTCGTGTTAATTCAATTCAAACATAAATACCTGTGGTATAGTCTAGTGTCAAATTTAACTTGTTCTCAGAAGAGCACCTTTCATTTGAATTTGGTCCTAAGAATGATTTGTTGTGTAAATAAATTATAAGCATGAATAATAAAGACAGCATTTGTCAAGTTAAACTGGTTAGCGGTTTTGATACGAGAAAGCTATTCTTCCGACAAATATTTTAACTTGTGGAGTATGAAGTGACGAGGTTAAGTAAGATACGCTTTACCATAATATATTATTACATGATGCAAGACAAAAAACAACCTAAAAAGATAAAGATAATAAAGATTGGTGAGAGCCGTTATGTTAGCTATCAGCCGCACAAGACCGGTCGCTCCGGAAATATATGGGGGGTATATACGCATTGGAAGTCTTATGTTTATCAATGCTCAGCCCATGGGTGATATGATGAAGTCAAAAAACTAATTATTACATGCCTAAATAAAAGTTGTCACAATAATATAACTAAAAGAAGTGACTTAAAGATTATTTTCACTAAAAACGGGATATTTTAATTTTTTATATTTGATATTGATTTTGTAAACTCACAAATCATGGTAAATTTGTTGTTTTTTTTAACTGTATAGATCTTTGTTTGACCACAATCTCACCTGATGTGATGTGATGTGGTCTAAGATGAAGCACGAAGATCTAGAAGAAACCTATTCACTCTTACCTTAAAGAGGCCCGGATTGTATTCTTTAGGAAAAACAGACGACGGCAAAGTGTTCCATACCTTAGCTGTACGCATCAAGAACGTAGAACCAAAACATAGGTACGGATGGTAATGATCCGTGCACCTGCTTGTCCTTTGATGGAAAGGAGATGGCAGAATCAGATCGTAAAGTTCCTGGGCACATTCCCCAAAATGTGTTCTGTAAAAGATCGATAGGCTTGCAACTTTACGGCGGTGTTCAAGACTAAATATCTGTTTTTGGTAATTATAGTGTTCATTTATGTGTCTTTCTATTGTTTTATGTGTATTTTATGTTATTTTTGTTCTTTAAATCAGTTCTTGTTTGCTAACTTTAACGTGTTAGCAAATAGTTTTAAGCATTATAATTTATGTATGTTAGTCACTAAGGTATATATGTATATGGGCCGTAGAATTAAGTTTTAACATCATGTACTTTTCTATTGCTGCCTGAAATAAAGATTTATTATTATTATTATAAAAATATAATGAAATGGTATTTATTCCATGAAATGTGGTTAAATGTCAATTTTAGTTTAGGTCTAACACATTTTACTCAAGCAATGTATGGAATTTATGCATAACCATGATAGTTTCTAAATTTGACTCGAAGATATTACCAGAAACTACACATATACCTAAATAACAAGAAATCCCTGTGTAATGGAAATTTTCTCATCATATTTCCATAGCAAGTAAAAATAGGGTTATCTTTCTCACACACAACACGGGCCTCAGACGAATTAAGATGCAATATATCCAGTTATTTTAACAAGAAAATATTCATCGCCTAATAAAAATGTAAACGCAGGATCCGACATCAGTGAGTAGAGGAGGAAGGGTTGGCGATTGCTATGAATACGAATTTTCGTATTATGATTAAACTGACGAAGTATTATAAGACAAAGCTTGATGGATCTTCTTTGAAAGGGACATAAATCAGAATTTAAAGCGTCAATTCTAGAGTTAATCCTCTTCAATGAGAATAACATTAACGTCATCAATGTTAAACCAATAAAGTGACTTTACCCCTAAGTTTTATATTAACTAAAACCAAATTATAAGGTTTTTACTGTTTAAATTTTTCTATGTTCTTATATTTATGTTAATAAACTTTCTCGTGTCTCTTATTTCTCAGAATAAGTATATTAACATCTTGTACTTTTCTTCTATTATCTGAAATACAATTTATGATTTTAAGTAAATTAATGTATAAATTAACAGAGTGGAGGCCGAGAACTGGCCATCGAAATAGGGGACGTCCACCAGCGAGATGGGTCGACGACATCCATAAGACCGTGAGTCGTACATGGTTCAGACTGGTACAGGGGGGAAGAGTGGCAGAAACAAGGAGAGGCCTATGCCCAGCAGTGGGTCGACACGGGCTGAGAATGATGATGATGATGAATGTATAAATTTAGGTATTTATTTGATAGTAAATTGTAATTGATCATCGTTTTAGGAAATAGTCACTTCTCCAAATAACCATCTCTTTAATATCAAACGTTGCATTATATTTTTTCTTGACCCTAAAGTTATCTAGCATTTTCTAAGTCTAGAATAAGTGTCAGGCATCTTTTCAATTTGACTAGATTTCATTACGAGATTAGTCTTCTAATTACACACAGCAATTAGACGCAAACCTCGAGAACACAAACACATGAATCAGGGTCTTTGTAAGATGTACTATTAATGTGTTTGTTGGTTTTACAATGTTGTATCCAAAGGTGTTTATTAATGTAAACTTGAGACACTGCTGTTTGTTTTTACGATGCTTTGTAGAGTTGTAGTTTATTCCTAGCCGTTTTTATGAGTTTATGTAGACCATCATCGTAATAGACTGTTCACTTTTGAACATAGGCCCTACACCATAGATTTCCAGAGTCACCGATTTTATTTCGGCACCGAATGGCTCCCAGGCACCTTTATTAGGGATCCTTTTATCTAGTGGAAGGCCGTATTACTGCACTTTCCAGTGCGTGGTCTTTTCGAAAACCTGTCTGCCCCAGCAGTAGTCAGTTCTACGAGCTATGTGCCCCGCCCACTGATACTTCAGCTTGCTAATCTCTGAGCAATGACAATTTCAGTGACTAGGAATCTCTTCATTTCTGATTCGATCTAGTGGCGAAATACCAGGAATAGCTCTCTCCATAGCACGCTGAGAGACCTTGATCCTTCTTAGAGACCTAGTTTTACCACTAGTTAGACCACGTTTCTGTGCCATAAGGTATCTATAGTATATTCACCGGTAACACAAACTAATTAACGACTTTTGCCTTTAGGCACTGAGGTATTTTAGACGAGAAGACGTCACGTAGTTTCTCGAACGCTACCCAACCGAGTAGAATTTCTTTTTTTGAAGTGAAAACTTCTTTAGGCGCGTTGGGCATTTTTTGAAATGGGAAAAAATCATTGAACTCGCGACACTGTTACCGTTACCGTTGCTGACACCTCTGTATATAAGTATCTGTAGTGTAGTCTGTTCAAGTTTTCATTTCTGTTGGCACTCCCAGAGTGCCACAGTTTTTTTTATAATCTAATTATTACTACGTAAATATAATACACAAGTTATAAATAGTATCCTATTTATCAAATACTTATCGGAAGATATAATTGTGAAATAACGGAAAAACTAATAATTGTAACAAAATGTTATCCCTAATGAAATGTGGTCATCCTGGATGTAGAGATAAATGTACTTCGATCGACTCAAATACCTACTCTTATTGTTTCTAACCATACCTATTTATTGCATGCCGAACAAAATGGTACAGTCAGCCGCGCAAATTGATAGCCATATATTTTAACTTTAGTTATTTGACCAGTTATTTGAATTGCAAACGTAGTTGGCAGCCTCCATGACGCACAGGGCAAATAGCTGACAGAGACGCAGGAGGTAGCGGCTTCAATTTCTGCCGCAGAACAAATGTTTGCTTGTTCTATAAATATTAGATCTATTAATAAAGAATAAGTTATCTGTTTACAAACACAACCTCACTGACTGCAAAAATCTTGGCTGCGCCAATAATACTGGCTGCGCTAATTATCTAGTGCCCATAGTATAAGCTTTGCTAAGTTTGGAGCTAGATAGCTCTGTGTTAAAGATTTCGTATTCTATATTTAATTATTATATAATACAGCCCACAGTTAATACTTGTTTTATGCATTTCGTTAGTGTTGAGAAACAAAATAAACGTTTTATTATCATACCTTACACAAAAATTTCCTGTAACGTAACATAACGTAATATAATTAAGTATACATCCGAAACTAACTTTTACATTATTTTAGTATGTGAACAACCTCATTTTGTGCCAAGTAATAAGCGATCCTTTCCGTGTCATCAATTGCCATTTGCCAGCAGGCAGCACTGCAATGTGTACAATGTGTACATATTTAAAACTGCTGACTTTTCTGTATAAATAAATGATTAACAGAACTTTTGCTGACTCTACCTATTGGCACATGAATAGCTTGGATTGGCGATAACCGAAACGATTATATATATTAATCACGTTGCGAGAAAACAATAAAGGAACATTATGACCAAAAAACCATGTAATGATAATAGATAATTGTATTTCGAGTCCAAACACGGTGATCGTCAGCGTAAATGATATTTTGTATCCAAATACAGTAATCTTTATGGATTCTTATGCATTTAGCTCTGCATTCAAGTGCATATTGTTCCAAATAATTATTACTAAGGTAATTAGCATTTACCTGTACTTACATAGCGTTAGAAAAAAAGTGGCACTCCGGAAGTGCTGACAGAAGTGAAAACTTAAACAATTACATGTGTATTTTTGTTCAAAGTGGTTTTATGCCCCTCCACAAACTAAAAAAAATCAAATTATATACAGAGGTTTGGTAACAGTGTCGTGTATGAGTTCAATGGTTTTTTCTCATCTAAAAATGCCCAACGCGCCTAAAGAAGTTTTCACTTCAAAAATGTGTGTGTATACATAAGTACGCACGCAAGAAATTATACTTCTTTGGCGTGATTATCTAGTATCATGTCATTTGTAACATTTGGGTGACTTCAAATCGTTACATACTTCCGTATAACATGCTGAAAATACACTCTGATTTGTTTCTCTTAACGAGCCATTTTTTTTAGTTTCCCTGATATGGAATAAAACTCGGCAACAGTTGTCATTTTAAAAACTGATCGCATTTTTCAGGGCTACTTTCTAACTCTAATCTATGACATATACCTACACGAAAATAATCTATATGTATACATCGAAAATAGCGGGTTATTGCTAAGTGAAGAAAATCATCAAGGTACAAAAAGTCTAGAACTAACATGTTGTGATAATTTTAAACAAAGCAGCAACATGTCGAGCACAATAAATAACCCTTTATTGATCAAACGAAGCGAGATCTCCAAATCAACTTGGGCAAATCGGCGTTGTACGAGTATGTATGTATGTAGGTAAGTATGTATGTAGGTAAGTATGTATGTAGGTAAGTATGTATGTAGGTAAGTATGTATGTAGGTAAGTATGTATGTAGGTAAGTATGTATGTATGTATGTTTGTTTGTACGAAGATAACTTTCGAAGCGTTAATCCGATCATCGTGAAATTTGATACATAGTGATGGCACAATTTTGGTGTGACTAAATGAGCTAAAAATGTTGGGGTGTTGTTGAAATATAGGGATTCAAGAGGGGTAAAAAAAAATGAAAATGAGACTATAAGATCAAGTGGAACGTCAAATGAAAGGTCTTCATTAGAATATTTCAACCTTATTTTTATTTTTAGTTTAATCCTTGAAGTAGTAGTTTTTGAGTTATTAGCCATAATAAAAACAATACTTTGACAAAATTCACGGTACACCAGTGACCCCATAATGCTGAAATTTGGTATTCGTGTAGCTTTAGTTACACAAATATAGGCAAAAGTCTGAAATCCAGAATAACTGCATTTTGTGCCCCAAAAAAGAGAGACCAATTTACATGAACTCCCGTTACTTATAATTTGAATGAAACTGTAGGTCATGTAGGTGGTTGTTTATTTCGTGGCACTATTTTGAGAGTTAAAAATTACGAATAATATATTTTTATTTTTATGGGAGACCCGCGAGATCTCAGTTCGGGGCGAACCACTAGTTATGCTCAAGTTCACTCACAAATAAACGAATGGTTTCAACAGCAGTTGATCCTAACCAATGCCATTGATTGCTTACATCACCTGTCAGCATAACTGATTGCTTCGTTTATGTTTTAGGATGGTCTAGCGTTGGATCATGTGTAACGAACGCCAGTCTTCAGTAGCCCTAAATACTTTATCAACAAGTTGTATAAATGTTTCAACATCATTGACTCTAATATCTACTAAAAATTACCTTTTACTTATGCTATGCCTTGCTTCTTGCCAAATCTCATTATTCTAGGTCAACCCGATAGGTTTTAATTTGTTTGCGAGCAAAATATGCGACAAAATAGCCGTATTTTTTGATTGCTTTGACTTAGAAACATGATTTTTCAAGGGACCGTAGACTGTACGTATTTGATATTATTTTCATAATGATAGCTCAACGCGTTCCTGAGAAAAATAATCTTGACAGACGGATTAAGAAATGAATAAGAGTTAATTTTTTCCTTTGAAATTAGAGAGCCTAACACCCGGTTGTTGGAACGATAATTAACTCGCAAATCAGTTGACCATTGGTCAAACCTCTTGTCAAGTGCATATTGGGTTGCTGGAACGTATTTTACCTCATTTGATTTTAATCAGAGATTAGCTAATCAGGTTGTCAAATCAGTCAACAAAATCTCTTGTCAAACGTCAAAATGGGTTGCTGGAACACTGATTAGTCGTTTTTCGTCCACTAATCGCTGGTCAAATCGATAATAAGAGTGTTAAGTTAAACACTGTGTCAACTGATTTGCGATTTGATTGGCGTACGAACAACCGGCTGTTAGTGACGCTAATTCGGCGAAGCAGGACCGCCGTGAGCGGGTAGTTGGCAAGAGAAGAGCAGCACATTACTGTTTTAAAGTGTACTTGTGGGATTAGATTGAAAAAAGTCCTGATAAAGATTGCAGGGAGCCATTGGGTGCAGGTTGCCCAAGATCCGTCGCTCTGGAAATCTATAGGAGAGGTCTATCTTCAGCAGTTAAGCTATGTCACGGGCAACAACGCCGCGTTTATTTGACCAACTTTTCAAATTACCCTTTTGTTTTATTTTCAGGTAAATAACAACATAATTACGGTGTTTTGGTAAGCTTTTTATCTTTTCGTTAAATCGATAATTATTAATTTTATGTTCAATCTTATTGTCCCTCATGTGGTGTGAACGCATACCTCAACATACCATAGCTAAGCACATAGTTATTGTATTGTACTAGCTGACCCGCCCGCGGCTTCGCACGCCAAAATTTATTATCCCGTGGGAACTTCGGGATAAAAACTTTATAAAGCACTCTTGTCTAAGTGACGCGACACTTTATGTAAATGACTTCACGTCAATGAACGATGGTTAAACTATATGGATATTGTTCGTGAATATAAAAAAACTAAAACTGCGATAAAAACATGAGGGGTGGGGGTAGGAGGGTAAAAAATGATTTACGACCTATTCTCATACCTATCAAATCTACAAAAAAAATCATTAAAATCGTTCTACCCGTTTCGGAGGAGTGCGACCACTAAAACCGTGACACGAGATTTTTATATATTAGAGAAAGATGATTAGACACAACTTATTACACCTCGGACCTCGGAAGTCTTTCACTGTACCTTGCCACCGAAGCAGCCCACATATTACACCCACCCTGAGACCCTCCCAGTTTCATTGATTTGATCAAATCTCAAACCTAGTTCAATGAAACGACGAAAATAACGTTTCCAAAAACCTTACATGGCCAATGTGCCACAGAAAAAATAAACAAAAAAAATCCTAACGACCAGCTTACCAGACACACTGGAAGACAGAAAACCCTAACGCAGTACATCATTAGGGGTTTTTTCTGAGGTACAGTGACCTGCTTTGATCAAATAAAGATAGAGATAAAAATGTTTATTGCAAAAAGAAAAATACATCATTTGCCACGTTTTGTATGCCAGATACAACTTCTTTTTAAGAGCTTGATGGCGAGACCTAAACTATGCATGGAGCTTGTGTCTTGGGCTTCTAGAGTGCAGTTAACCAAAGTAGGTAAGATGTAAGATGTATTGCAATCAGGTCATACATTACAATTTATCAAACAAAATTGGGTAAGGACTCATATGACACTGGACGAGGGACGAAGGTTATCACATCACTTGATTTATTTAGGTAAATTAATGAAATAAATTGTATTTTAACTAAAAATTATATTTACCATTATTTGAGAGTTTTGGTGTATCCCGTTCATATCCATGATAGTTTCAAAACTTAAAATAAATCGTGTTGTGATTTTAACATCCTCCGTAACTTAGGGTTAATTGATTAGATCGCTTAGAAATCACATCCAACCTGAACTTCGGCCTCATACATCGAATCTAGGGTCAAAATTGCTGCTATGAAGCTGGGCATACTAGATAAGGTTCGGCGGTACTTCTCACCGGGACAGCTGCTCATTCTCTACAAAGCGCAAATCCGCTCATTTATGGAGTACTGCTGCCTCTGGGACGGCTCGGCTAAGTATCAGCTTGAAGCCCATGATTCAATTGAGCGACGTGCTGCTAGACTCATTGGTGATGACTCCCTAGTGGAAGCCAATTTACAAAGTCTAGAGCGCAGGCGCCGAGTAGCCAGACTTTCAGTTTTTTACAAGATTCATTTTCCTCCTTTCCCCTTCCACCACCGGACAAGTAGACGTACCGAGAAGTACCACCCATACCTGGTCGGCATACCACCTTGCCTTACCAAACGATTCGCTTCAACTTTTCTCGTTAGCCTTACTTGTGTAAGGAGTTTAACTCACTTCCGGCGAATGTTTTTCTGAACCAGTATAATCTTGAAGTCTTCAAGTCCAGAAGTGAATAGGTTCTGTCTAGGCAAGCGTGCTCCATCTTCGATCGCACCATCACTTACCACGGTGAGGTAGTGGTCAAGGACTTAACTGCCAACAATAAAAGAAAAAAAAATTGGGTTAGTTGGTTAGGTTCCCGCTGCGGAACAAATGTTTGCATGATCTACAGACATTTGTTCCGGGTCTGGTTGTTTCTCTATACATTATAAGAATATATTTACCAAAAAAAATGTATATAAGTATTCTATCAGTTATCTGGTTCCCATAGTTGAAGCTCTGCTTAATTTGGGGCTAGATAGCGCTGTGTGAAATGTCCAGCAATATTTATATATTATTATTATTTAACTATTCTAAATATAACGTGAGTTTATATTGTAGTATAGGCATAAAATTGTAACACGCGATTAGGTAAAGACAACTGCCGTTTAATTAAATAGTCAAACAAACTTACCCCTGTAAGTGATGTTCGACTGGAATTATGCCAGGTGTTGTCCAGTCCGAAGATGATGATGATAATTTACTCTGTAGTACGGCTATTTATTCTCAAATCACTTACACTATTTAAAGACAGCATAAAAACACGGGACGCACTGTCCCACCTGTCAATGTCATCCTGCAATTAACGTCATTAAGTTTACAGAATCACTAAAGATTTTTGATTTTACTTCAAGGGTACATCTAAGTATTAGATTAAAGGGTTGGGTGGGACTCATCATCTTCGGACTGGACAACACCTGGCATAATTCCAGTCGAACATCACTTACAGGGGTAAGTTTGTTTGACTATTTAATTATGCCATGTGTTGTCCAGTCCTCGATGATGATGATAATTTACTCTGTAGATGTTAAAAGTCTCATGTAAAATCAAGAAACTTTATCCTAATTTAAATTGTCTATGTCTATGTATAAATTGAAGATAAAAACCTCTACTCAATATTAAACTAATTAACATTATGCAATATAAATAATATTGCTTTTTCTTAGATAGTTATCTTGATTTAGGATAATTAATTTGGAGAATTCTGTTCTTCATAATCATTTAACTAAATTGTAACAATTAATTAAACAAACCCAATCAATATTATTCTTGATATAGGTAGGTATAACGTCAGTAAAGTGTTAATTATTAACCAATCGGCTGTATAACCCATGCAAAAGAGGAAGACTCTCCAGTTCAAGCGGCCGTTCTTCGGCTTTCGGAGCGGTATCGCGATAGAAGCATGTACCCTTACCTACGTAGCGTATAGGCGGTGAAAATGCTTTTATACCACTATTATCCAAAAAATAAGAATTCAATCGAATGGCTGATTTAATGATTGATACCATTCTGTAAGGTTTAGCGCCTTATAGATTACTTACATATTATTAGTAGACTCAATATTTTCGTTTTATCATCCTTAAAACATAAGTAATTAATCCCAGCTCTAGCTGGCTCTACTCTTCATTATACAAGGTAGAGCCCAAATAAGGTTGATACCACTTAAATGCTGAAGATTAAAGGAACAGGAATCTCTAACTACTATGTTGATTATAAGTTTAAATTATTAAAGTTTTTTGGCCCCTTGCGCTAAAAACAATTTTAGAAGCATAACCGTCTTGTCTAATATTTATTTCTAAACTAGGCATGTATTTTTTTTGTCAATATAAACATTCTTAATTAATTGAATAGACACATCCAATCTATCATTGTATCTATATGTAGTGAATCTCAATCTGAAGTATACTATATTTTACCATCAACTTTATTTTATCATTAGGTAGGTATCTCCTAAAAAAGGAATGATTATGTAGTTTAGATTCATTTATTCACAATGAATGCCTCAATCTGAAGTATACTTTATTTTACCATAAACTTTATTTTATCATTAGGTAGGTATTTCCTAAAAAAGGAATGATTATGTAGTTTAGATTCATTTATTCACAATGAATGCCTATCTATCGTATAGGAACATTTTTTTTTTTCATTATTTATGTTAATTAGCTCCTGTGGACCCTATGAATCTTAATTGATAAATAGATAATCACTCCAGAGATGCTATGAGTAGTAACTGATATCTCTTTGAACTGGCAATGTATGGCCCATCCAAAAAGTTTGTGACAAATATTGTTTAGTGGTAAGTACCGAACCTAGTTACCTATTCATTCTAAAACCAAAATGTTTACCAGTTACTAAGTTACTACGACCAGAAGTTACTTCTACTGATAAAATTCCTGCCATTATTAACAGGTTGTGGTAAAAAAATAACGTCACCTAGTAGTGACAGTGAACATATCCTACAAACAGCTATCTCTATCCTCAAAGGTTTGCTGGAAGGACCCTCGTTCAGCTAAGCTTGACTTTGTACAAATCTTTTCTGTAAGTTTTTTTTTTTTTATATATAAATTATAGGCTAGCGTTTTACCACTATCTCGCCTGATGGTAAGCGATGATGCAGTCTACGATGGTACACACTTGCCTAGAAGAAACCTATTCACTCGTGACTTGAAGATCCCTAGGTTGTACTTATCAGGAAACACAGACTCAGGCAAAGCGTTCCACTCCTTGGCGGTGCGCATAACAAAAGAGGAAGAGTATATGTCTGTAATCTATCTGTCATAACGAAAAAGAAGATAATACAACCTGGGATTGTACTAGGTACCTACATGTTTATTTGTTTTAAATATTACCACATTAGAAGTTAAAAACTTTTATTAAATGGTAAAACAGTTGTGTTATTCAAAAGATAACAATCACAATCCGTTTTCCTTTTCTTTTTGTATTGAATTTCCCCAGAGGTTTTAAATTCATACAGGGAGGAAAAAATTATTGAAGAAGAAAAAAGGTTGACCAATTTAAGATAAAACATCAACTGCCCCGGCGAATGAATCTGGGTGCCATGATAGTTACATAGAACTGACACCTATTTTAGAAGCAATGAGATCTAAGATTGTCCAAAAACTGAAGCAAATTTTGCAAAATAAACATCTACTGGTTCCCATCCATTATGACCTGATCTAATTGTTTTCTTTCCTGAAGATCTGTAATTAAGTGTACATAATTTCTGTATTTCCTTATTAAGCAAATACCCAATTAATTCTAGTCAAACACCATTGCCATAAATATACCTACTCACAGGTACTGCAATATTTATAATGTCATCATCATAATTCATTTATGTATGAAATAACTGTAGTATTATCAATATCTTTAGTACAAATTACTTAAATTAACAAACAAAGTTTGTCATTAAATCTAGTGAATTAATATGAAGTTTGCTTGATCCCTTGTCCACATACCACAAGGTATTTCAGCATCACATGCATGAGGCTCACCAGCCCCTGCATTCTTGTAGATCTTCTTTGCATCAAATATTTATTTATTTAATATGTTCACACAAAACATAATAGTGCTAGGAGGACTTAATGCTAATAGCATTATCTACCAGTCATCAATCATTTATTGAAGTATCATCATAGTTATCATAGTGGTTTAATGATAAAAAGTTTTATTCCCTCAAGGCTATTTGTTTTGGTAATCCCATAATAAGGTAATTACAGAGCAAACTGATACTAACATTCCACTGTCTGAGCCCATACTATTACTTGAGCAACTATCATATTGTTGGTGTACCTTATAGGTAATTCCATAATTAATTGGTAACATTTCCTCCAAGTTTCTCGTTATTTACACCCAGAGAAGTAATAATTCATGCAGAGAAAATAACTGTGGCTCAATACTGACACAAAAAAAAAACAATTTTACTAAGTGAACCACTTACCTACCACAACATTTCATGATTTTACTGAAAGTTAACCATGCAACTCTAAATTGGTAGTATTTTCCTTTTAAATATATTTTCTTGGTTTTTATTTATACTAAGAGCATAACTTTAGTTCAGTATTAAAACCTGTGATGATAACGACAAACATTTGTTGTTTAAGTTCACATAAAAACTTTTTATTTAGAATGCTCAGTAACTACTGATGAATTTATTTTATTTATTTAAATTCAAAGTGAATGTATATGTTGATAAGGTACCATTAGGGTTGTAGACCAAGAAAAAAAATTGATGTATAAAAACAGATTATTTTCAGATTTCAATAACCTGCTTCTGTTAACAATGTTTTGATTTTCAATATAATCTGGCAGAGTTTAAAATCAGAGAAGTTAATAATAACTCCCAGATAATTGTTATACTCCTTCATCCATTCAAGAATGGTATCATACCATATGATAAGCTTACTAGTTATCATAAAAATGGTGTAATCTGCATACCTCCCTCATCTCCTTGCGCTGCAGTGTCCTCGCCTGCCTCCGGTGTTCCCCCTGCAGCTGCTGGCTTCTTTATATTGGGGTCTGCAATGCATCCTGATGAGGAGGACCCCACCGGTTTAAAGCCCATATTCTTCTGAACGGGAACCTTTTTTCTTAATATGAAATAGAATCAATGACCTCCGGTCTCTTGAATTCAGACATAATGTATCCTGTAGGAGTCCAATCCACTGGTTGCTTATATTTCCACTTTGGGTAATTTATTAGAACATAGTTAGCAAAGGAAGGTTATTTCCTCTTTGATCAGGCTATTTGCCTTTGTGCAGTGTTGCACTCTTCTGCTCCATCTGAACTTCTCTCTACAAGATTACAATGGATGCATTTTATCCCATTCATCTAGCATCTCAGGTAAGAGAGGTAGGAATCTTGACATATATAATTGTCATAGCTATCTGTAACTACCGATGGGTATTACATTACTTTCCAGTTCACCCCAGCAAGGCAACTACTGAGTGTGTACTAGGTACACATTAGATAAAAAACTTTAGTCGCAGAACCCCAAAGGTTTGCCAGTCAAAGTCATAATCGATCATGTTCGCCTCAAAAAGACGCCCCTAGATCACAGCTGTGTATAAATAGGTAGGTACAACCAGCGAGGGCATTTGGGGTGCATAATCCCGCAGATTAGCCAATCAAAGCCTCGGTTAGATCACGTTCGTCCCCGAAGGACGGCCCTAGACCATGGTTGAGTCTTGTATTAGGTACCTAGGTTAGTATTAGTCAAGCGCTTTCAGTGCAGAACCCCACGAGTTTGCCAATATGAAAGTCTTGATTGATCGTGTGAAAAAAACACACCGTAGGCACCTATTCTTCTACCTTGGAGGGAATATATCATCCCAAGAACACGTTTTTAGTAGATTTCTTGAAGAAAATACAATGTCAAATGTTCATAACCTAAGTACTTTCCAAATCCGAAATCGGTAGGTTATTTCTTGATATTTCGAAGTAGATGATTCTTATCTACTTTCTGTGTTCTCTTTTTGTATCCATTTTCACGATTTTTCACACTAAAAACTTAAAACACAATTTAATTATTTTTTTGTGAGAAGCGACGCGAGTACAAAAAACCGAATGACGTTAATTGCAGGATGACATTGACAGGTGGGACAGTGCGTCCCGTGTTTTTATGCTGTCTTTAAATAGTGTAAGTGATTTGAGAATAAATAGCCGTACTACAGAGTAAATTATCATCATCATCGAGGACTGGACAACACATGGCATAATTCAGTGTTCGGAAAACAGTAAACACAAGCACCGCTAGATAACTTAAGTTAAAGTATTTTCCATTTCACAAATACCGGCAATATTTTATGCCTCAAGGGATTTGGGAGGCAGAAGTTCGTAATTTGTTTATTTTAAGTTACGATCGAGTTTGACTAAATGCAACGTGGGAATGACAAGTAAAATCATAGTGATTGGAAGACTTAGATACATATTTATTGCCCTTCATTTGGTTTTTGATTTATACTTATTCATTATGTTTGTTACTAAAAACATTACCCCCCTGTGCAGTCGGGTAAAAGGTAGCCTATGTCGCAATCCCGGTCACAACCTAGTGGGAGTGCATCTAAAGAATACCTCATAATTTTACTTCACCCAACCACAACTTTAGGGATGATTTTTCAAAACTTGTATTTCTTTATTGCTTACCAAAAGCCTAAAAATGAATTTTCAGACCCTAACTTATGGAATTATGGAGTGCCCATACTCGTACAAACTTTCAACCCCTATTTCATCCCTTCAAGATTATTTTTTGTGACAATAGATAGCGTATATCTATCTCCTTGCTAAATTGAATTACGATCCGTTCAGCCGTTTAGTTGTGAAAAGGTAACAAACAAACTAACAGAGTTACTTTTGCATTTATAATATTAGTATGGATTTGTTACTAGCTGCCCCGCCAGCGGCTTCGCACGCGTTGTTTATTAATAAAAACATTACCCTTCATCTACGCCGTCAGATATCTCCTATGTTTCAATCTCAGTCATAATCTATCCATATACCAAATTTCATCGAAATCGCTCTAGCCGTTTAGTCGTGAAAACGTAACAAACAGATAGACAGCGTTACTTTCGAATTTATAATATTAGTGGTGGTTTAGGTATTTATTATAATATCATATATAGCTCATAACATCGCTTGCCTGTGGGAAACTTTTTATATGATACTCCTCCGTTTTTGGGCTCCGTATTTGAACTAGGAGCCCTTATAGGAGCAATATCCCTCTCTGTGTTGGTCCACGGTTCCATAGCCTTGGTGTTGGCGGGAGAAAACTCATTTAGAATATCATTTATAAAAGTTGAGGAGCAATAGGCTGGCGTGGTATGAGCATGTCATGCGGAGGGAAGAAATCATGTGACCAAAAGAGTATTAGATATGAATATGGATGGATATAGAAGTAGAGGAAGGTCGAAGAAGAGATGGATGGACTGTGTGAAGAATGATATGGGTAAGAAAGAAGTGACAACGGAGATGACGGCTGATAGAGAGGGTATGGAAGAAAATACATGTTGTGCTGATCCCACGTAATGCGGGAAAAGGGCAGGAAGAAGAATAGAATCTTATCTTGCAGACTTTTGGGCAATAAACCGCAATTAACTGATCCATCTCAAGCATAAATGACACATAAAAAGGCCATTCTGAGTAATGTTTATCTTTGTTCAAATTATCTGCGTAATTAACCGTTGTTTTATTGAATGACCCTCGGTTTCGGTTTACAGTCATTATTTACGAGCTTACCGCAACAGATTAAATGGAAATAGAGTGATCTGTAACCAAGAAAAGTCGGAAAAAGTTATTAAACAAGCTATAATTATAAGTTCAGAAACTGAACCCCGACTACCTAATAACCTATGTCGATGGTAGTCTATGTCACCCGGGCCATAATATCGAATCGATTGACACCTCATCAAAATCGGATGATTAGTTAAGGCGCTACGGTGAAACATACTTTTATAAACTGCTAAAATCATAACCTTTCCTTTTGGCTTTACCGTAGTCAGGTAAAATTTTTGCCTATGTCACCCGGACCGTAATAACAAATCGATTGATACCTCATTTATCAAAATCGAATGAGTAGTTTGTGCGCAACGGTGGAACATTATAAACTAGTGGTTCGCCCCGAACTGAGATCTCGCGAGTATCCAATAAAAAAAAAAATATTCGTAATCTTTGACTACCAAAATAGTGCCACTAAATGCATAACCACTTAACTTGACCTACAGTTTCGTTCAAATTACAGGTAATGAGAGCTCATGTATATTGGTTATTTGTTTTTGGGATAGAAATTGCAGTTATTCTGGATTTCAGACTTTTGCCTATATTTGTGTTTCTAAAGCTACACGCATACTAAATTTCAGCACTGTGGGGTAACTGGTGTTCCCTGTAAATTTTGTCAAAGTTCAGTTTTTAGTATGGCAAATAACTTAAAAATTACAAAGTTTAAACTAAAAATAAAAACAGCGTCGAAATGTACTTATAAAGACCTTTTAATAGACATGCGACTTGACCAGATAGTCCCATTTTAATTTTTTTTTTTACCTCTCTTGAACCCCAATATCTCAACAACCCCCTAACATTTTTAGCCACACCAAAATTGTGCCATCACTACCTACCTATATACCAAATTTTACGATGATCGGATAAACGCTTCGAAAGTTATCCTCGGACAAACAAACATACATACATACAACGCCGATTTGCCCAAGTTGATTTGGTGATCTCGCTTCGCTCGATCAATAAAAAAAAACCTTTATTTCTTTTGCTTATTAAATTAATTACTTTATAACTTAATTACTTGATAACACTTATTTACGTAAATAGTACTATTTTGATCTTAATTATCTATTCCTTCAGCAATAGTCGCCTTCACGGAGTAGGCCTCCCCTAAATCCCTCTCTCCACACACTCTCCCACATCGATGTGTAAGAATCTCTCTTCATCTCCTTTTTAGCTTATCTTGTCTCCGTTTTCCTTCCAGTGGGATCCACTCTGTAATCAGTTTTGGTGGAACATAGGTAAATACAAACATACATACATTTTTTTTTAATACAACTTATAGAGTTCCTTCCTACCAGGCTTCAAATGAAAAGCTCGGTATGTAGCAGAGTGGACTGTATTTTCTTTCTTCTTAGTTACTTGGTTACAAGGTAAAATTCGCGCACTTGATGATCACAAATTTTCTTTTTTTTTCGAATGGACAATACTCGCTGTTGGCCTCTGAGGCCGTGACAGCTTAACCGAACTTTTGGCGAGCGCAGATGGCGCTCAGCCCAGTAAGTTATTTAGGCAACTAGCGCAAGGGCACCACTCAGGTACGAGCCTCGGCTTGGGCAGTTGCCGGGATGGGGATAGGAGAGAAACGCCCGGGTACATGTCTGTACCTCGTATAGGCGGCGACTGAAGGGATTCGTCGACCTCGCCGGCGAGGTCGGTGTTTCTGTGAAGTGTTTGCTCTGTCTGATATAGATGACTCAGATATCGCTTCCGCGTTAGTGGAGGTGATTTCGTCATCCGGGTCTCCGAGAACATGTCGCGGACGACGGAGGATTTAAATCACAAATTTTCTGTGGAAATCGCGCTATACTTATATAAAACTTGTTCCTCGCCCTAGCTGTGGTGCGGGGATCGTAATTTACATTTTCACAAATCAAGATACTAATCGAAATTTCTAGAAAGGGTAGACAGGGACACATATAGCTATCTCGCTCTTTGACCGTACATCACATAACTACATAAAGCTATCCCGTCCTTGACCGTCCGTTACCCTCAAACAGTTCTCTGTTCCCCTTATCCATATCCTAGTCTGCATCTTCAATGCGGCTATGGAAACTTGCACCTTCCCTGATGCTTGGAAGGAAGCCAACGTCATTGGCATCCGAAAACCCAGCAAACAGGCAAACGATCCAACTAGTTATCGTCCCATTAGTCTACTTAATAGTCTAGGCAAGATATATGAGCGTCTTCTAATGAAGCGCCTCTGGGCTCATGTCAATGAGTTCAAACTCCTTCTCGACGAGCAGTTTGGCTTTCGAGCCCAACATTCATGCCCACAACAGGTGCTCCGCATAACGGAGCATGTCCTCTCCAACTGGCAAAGTACCTGGCCTTCAGATACTGGTGCCGTCTTCCTCGACGTAGCGAAAGCTTTCGACAAAGTCTGGCACAACGGCTTGATCTACAAGCTATTCAAACTCGGAGTCCCAGACAGACTCGTGCTCATCATACGAGACTACCTACAAGGTCGCAGCTTTCGCTACACCGTGGAAGGCACTCTCTCTAGTCCTAGACCAGTCAGAGCAGGAGTCCCTCAAGGCTCCGTTCTCGGCCCCCTCCTGTTCACGCTGTACACCAGCGATATCCCCCGCACTCCTCAAGTGGAAATAGCCCTATACGCAGACGACACAGCCTTGTACACATCCAATCGGAATCCCGATCGGGTGGGTATAAGGCTGCAGGCTGCCCTTCACTCATTAGCCACTTGGTTCCGCAAGTGGCGGATCGAGGTAAACCCGTCGAAAAGTACAGCAGTGTACTTCTCACGGAGAAACCTCACTCCCAAACCGATCTCTCTATTTGGCCAGCCCATTCGCTGGGCCCCATCAGCCAAATATCTGGGTGTCATCCTCGATAGGCGTCTTTCCTTTAGGTTGCACATCACTAAGAGGTGCAACCAAGCAAAGTTCACCCTAGGACGATTGTCCTCACTTCTAAGCGCGAAAAGTAAAATGTCCCTTAAAAATAAGGTGACTCTTTACAAAGCGTGCATTCGCCCCATTATGACATACTCATCTGTAGTATTTGCCCACTTTCCTAAAGTTGGTGCCATTCAGGTTATTCAAAATCCTTCTTGCGAAAAGCCTCAGGCTCGCCCTGGTACTTTCGCAATAACGACCTACATCGCGATTTGAAATTAGAATCAATAGCCAGGTTCATGAAGCTCGCTTCCAAGCGGTTTTATGAACTTGCCTCTAATCATCCGAATCCTTTGGTACACACCATTCCGGTTTACCCGTTGGATCCGCCCGCCAACAAAATCCTCCGTCGTCCGAGACACGTTCTCGGAGACCCGGATGACGAAATCACCTCTGCTAATGCGGAAGGTGAGTCATCTATATCAGACAGAGCAAACACTTCACAGAAACACCGACCTCGCCGGCGAGGTCGACGAGTCCCTTCAGTCGCCGCTTATACGAGGTACAGACATGTACCCGGGCGTTTCTCTCCTATCCCCATCCCGGCAACAGCCCAAGCCGAGGTTCGTACCTAAGTGGTGCCCTTGCGCTAGTTGCCTAAAAAACTTACTGGGCTGAGCGCCATCTGCGCTCGCCAAAAGTTCGGTTAAGCTGTCACGGCCTCAGAGGCCAACAGCGAGATTAGTCCATTCGAAAAAAAAAAAACCGTCCGTTACACAATGTGAAAAGGCGTTATTGCTCAATCTACAAACTCCCTTTATTAATGGAGCCCACACACTTCAACGATTTCTTTGCGAAGTCTAGAAATTTGAACAAATTCTTCCCACTGAGGCTTGCGCAAAGAAATCGTTGACTTGTGTGGCTCCTGAATATTCCACAATTAAGTATCAAAAGTTTTTTTTAGAATTGGGAATTGCCAACTCTATAAGAGTCGACTGTCATTCATCCTTATTTACTAGCTAAATTATGAGACACCGCTTTCTGTATTCATTTGTTTCATTCGTCACAATTTCGCCTGACAGCGACAGGGCTTATGGCCGGATAAAAGCTTGAAAGCCGGTCAGCCAACTCTATTGCGTCAAAATTCCACAATTACGTTATTAATCACCCAGTTAAACTGCAAAGGATTTTAGTAAAGGTGCTAATAGATTAACTAATTGCCTGAAATTTATAACGGGGCGTATCTGCGAAGCATTCTTGGCAAAGTAATATTATAATTTTGTATGGGTGAGCTGAATCGGAAGAAAAGTATAAAGGCTTTGTGAAAAATCTCAAATGCACTTAAATATTTTATATAAATAAATGTATGGTTATTGAGTGAAGGCTTTTACAATGAGTAAATTGGCTCAATTCAGGTTATTATAAGAATAATATAAAATAGCTGACCAATCCGTTATAGCTTTCTATCAAAGGACAAGCAGACGCACGGCTCAGTACCATCCGTACCTGGTTGATAGACCACGCATTCGCACATACCGTTTTGGTTCTACGTTCTTGATGCGTACGGCTAAGGTATACAATCCAGGCCTCTTTAAGTTAAGACTGAATAGGTTTCTTCTAGATCTTCGTGCTTTATCTTTGACCACATCATCGCTTACCATCCGGTGAGATTGTGGTCAAACGAAGATCTACATGGTTTAAAAAAAATCACTCTAACAATTTTCCTAGACATTAGATAAAAGTTGATATAATTTTATTTTGTTGTACCGTAATTTGCATCCTAAAAATATATTGTAGCTAGATTTATCTGAGTTTAGATTGAGACCACAAAAGAGGTTTTTTAGCGAAACGCTCCTATTCAAACATTCATCTGGAGTAAAGGGTCTCTAGGCGCGTTCAAAAAGTCATGTTATCGTTCTAATAAAACTACTCCGCCGACATCCACGTCTCCCCCGGGGGTGTTTCAGAACACATTGTAACGGGTTTTGGCCTTTTGATGAGATACTCTATCGATTAACTCTCTAAGAAATACTACGTGTTTTGTTATACACGACATTAAATGAAAACACGGGTAAGGCAGGCTAGTATTGTGTTTTCCAAATTAATAACCATAGAAAATTTGAAATTTTCTAACAACCTTAATATCATATCCAAAAATATCAATGAAACAGCCTGTATAAAATAAGTAAACAAATCATATTCATTCATCATGTAAGTAGGTAGGTACCAGTTAAACAGTTAAAAATTGTTAATTGGAAATTTCGATTACTGGATAAATATTCAAGCTACTGGTATTAAACCCACCTTTAAAATCAGTTAATACGATACTGGATGTGTGCTTTGAATTAATGTCGTCCATAAATAATCAAGTTGTATATGAGGTAATGGAAATTATGAGCTCATAATTTATTTTTTAATGATTTGTTTAATTTAGTATACTAATAGAGTATTTTTTAATACTATTAAAGGCTCGCGTTTTACCAAGATCTCGCCTCATGGTAAGCGATGATGCGGTCTACAATGGATTGCCTAGAAGAAACCGGTTCACTCGCGACTTGAAGACCCCTAAGTTGAACTACGAACGACCGTACTAGAAACGACTTCTTAATCTAATTAGTTATGATAGGTTTTAAAGGCTTTAAAATATATGAAGTATAAGGGGTCAAACCAAAAAATCTTTTGGTAAAAATCAGCTGATTTTGGTCAGAAAATGCTGTGTATCAGCTGTTGTCGGTCAAAGACCTTAAGTCAAACATTATGTTTGTATGAGGTAAGTTCTATGGAAAGCGCAAAGTTTAAAAACAGATTAAAAAGTAAAAGATCCTAAACTAGTGGTTCGCCCCGAAATGAGATCTCGCGAGTCTCCGATTAAAACAGAAAAAATATTATTTGTAATCTTTCACTATCAAAATAGTGCCACGAAATAAATAACCAAACTACTTGACCTACGATTTTATTCAAATTACAGGTAATGAGAGTTCATGTATGTGGTTACTCTTTTTTGGGGTACAAATTGCAGTTATTCTGGATTTTAGACTTTTGCCTATATTTATGTCAGTTAAGCTACACGTATATCAAACTACAACACCGTGGGGCCACTGGTGTACCCTGTGAAGTTTGTCAAAATTTATTTTTTATTACGGCTAAATATAAGCTATTATCAGCTCAGGACCGCGAAGTCTGGAAAGAATGGGGGGAGACCTTTGCCCAGCAGTGGGACACGAATGGCTGATAATAATAATAATAATAATGGCTAATTACTCAAAAACTTTAAAGACTTTACTAAAAATAAAAACAAAATCTAAATGTACTAATGAAGACCTTTAATTTGACGTTCCAGTTGATTTAATAGTCTTATTTTCATTTTTTTTTTCACCCCTCTTGAACCCCAATATCTCAACAACCCCCCCCCCCCAACATTTTTAACTCATTTAATCTCACCAAATTGTACCTATGTATAAAATTTCACGATGATCGGATCTACGCTTCGAATGTTATACTCGGACAAGAATACATACATGCATACATACATACATACAACGCCGATTTGCCCAAGTTGATTTAGAGATTTCGCCTCGCTCGAACCAAAATACAAAAAAATATTACTATTTCCTGTGAAAGGTGTTAATTTTCATGGTCGGAATTCAGGCTGTGCAGGCTTAAAATATTAGATCCAGGCTCCCCTGTATTTCATTAGAAGTCCATTATGACCATTTTTAATAATTGCTTTAAGTTGCCAAAAACTCTTCTTGCAGTTATTTTCATGCACATTTCCCTTTAAATATTTACATGCGAATTTTAATTGCGAACTATATTTACTCCATAAATATGAAACACGTGTAACACCCAAGTGCAATTCACTTTAACTACTCAATCTGGCTTCTTGTATATTGAAATAAATTTACTTTGATACAAACGTAGATTTATTTGGAAAATCTGCATTCCAGACTATGCGGTTATCAACTTCAGAGCTGTCAAAAATATTGTTTCGGAAAACCGGATATTGATCAATCTATAAGCGACGACCTCCGTGGCGCAGCGGGCGTATAGCCGGCTGAGACGCAAGGCGTTCGGGTTAGATTCCTTCGAACAAATGTTTGCATGATTTTATAGATATTTGTGCCGGGTCTGGTTGTTTCTGTATCTTTACATAGTATAAAATGAAGTCGCTTCCGCTGTCTGTTCGCTTAAATCTTTTAAACTACTTAACGGATTTTAATGCAGTTTTCAGCAATAGATAAAGTGGTTCAAGAGGAATATTTATATGTATAATACATATATAACTCTGTTTGTTTGTTACCTTTACACGACTAAACGGCTGAACGGATCGTAATGAAATTTTGCAAGGAGATAGATTATAGCCTTGGAAAGGACATTACTACTACTTTTTAGCTAACTGCGCAAAATGAGGCTAATGTTTTATTGAAAAACCACCCGTGCGAAGCCGCGGGCGGGTTAGCTTGTATATTATAAGTAGGTACCTACCTAAATATTTACAAAACAAAATAAGTATATAAGTATTTTATCAGTTATCTAGTTCACATCTTTCCTTTCTCCCTTTCTTAATTTGGGGCTAGATAGGGCTGTGTGAAATGTCCAGCATTATTTATTATAAACATACGTGAAGTGAAATCTTTCTACCCCTATTTAAGCTTATTGGGCGTACGGAGGGGTGAGATTTGGCATAGTTAATGTTTATAATGGAGAAGAAAGGGGAATGAAGCACAAATAAAAATATTTCTATTTTGATAATAAATATATGAAATAAAATTATCGAACAATAACAATTAATCTTAGATGTTATAATGGTTGATGGAAGATGTTAGAACTGGGAAAAATCTAGTCCGGCTCTTGACTCACCATTATGTAGAAAGTACTTATGTGTCTGATGCCCACTTAAATTGTTAAATTATATTTTTACCCAGGTGGTTTAGCGGTAACAAATTTGATTATATTATTATGTCCTGTAATTAATTCATCATAATGTTGAACCATTATTAATTTTCATGGATTCATTCCCAGAATCTTAGATGAAAACTTGGCGAACCGATAACATATTATTACTTTGAAATTGCTTTAGTCAAAATATGCTTGACTTTCGGTATATCATTACAAGTCTAAGAAATATATGGTGACTGATCTAAAGTGAGTGGAATTCGGCGACAAGTGATTATGTAAAGTTAGTGCATGTACCTTACAAAATATTGTTCTAGAATTATAAAGCACGCGATTGTTTTATGCGGCAATCGCTACGAAAGACGCGCACGGCAAACGTATTCCGTTTGCCGCGCCTGCGTTGCGAGAAGATGGTATTCGTTTTTGTGTTAAACGCGTACTTTCAATACACACACGCGTTTAAAGTACGCGTTTAACACAATCACAAATTTTTAAACAACACGTATTGTGACAAGCGTATGCGTTGAACGGAAACGGTTCAAGCAATAAACAAAGATGCTGCATACATCATTATCAAGATAAATTATTTTTTAAGGTTTTTTATTATTTATTCTACATGGAGATGGAATAAGCTTATGGCCCATCTGATGTTAAGTGGTAACCATCGCCTATAACAGAGAATTGCCTAGTAGGTCACGCACGTTAGAAATGTGCCCATCGATACACTGCCCTGCATTCATCAATGATGCAAAAAAATCGCATATTTGTTTTATATGCACTAAAATAGTGCGCGTCAACCGCATTGCGTTTAACGCAGCGGTTGCCGCAGAACACTAATACGCGCGTAATTTTTTAACGCGCTTGAAAGCGCTGATTAGGACAGCCCCAATAACTAGATATGCATTTGCAACGTTTCTTCCCGTAAACAAATTATAACGTACACAATCGAGTCAACATCCGGAGTGGTGCTCAAATTTAATCCAAAAGTTTGAGCTCCAACAGCTGGCCTCAGTCCAAAGCCCTGTGTTTGTTTACGGTACATTTCTTGTTTACTTCTCTATTTGTTTACACTCATATATACTCCATCCGCCAGATTATTTGGTTTTTGCTTTTAATTTTTTTATAATTAATTTATAACATAATTTATTATTAAGTTATTTGTTTGCATGCTGAGTCAAACGATGAAGTTTGTGGAACTTATCAATCATAGTGTTTTTCAAACTTTCGCAATCACTGTTCATAATTACTGATTAAAATGGGTATTTATCGCGTACGTACCTTTTTTATTTGCTATCCCTTATCAATATAATAACCCCTTATCAATATAATATAATATTCCCTTATCAATCATAGTAACTATATACCTTTATACAACCATACTTCCAGCAAAATAAATCATTTAATTTCATTGATAGGTCATACAAGGTTGACTAAATAACTTTTTTTAATTTTTTTATTTAGCAGTAGCTGTTGCTCGCGACTTTGTACGCGTTACATTCCTAACTGTATACGTAACCTAAAAATAAAGCTAAACTCGCTGTTGCAACTTGATTTGACACCCCATTTTTATCCCATGGGAACTGATTTAGGAGATAAAAAGTAGCCTATGTAGTAGTTTAGATTATAATCTACGTATATACCAAATTTCATCAAAATCGGATCAGCCATTACGACGTGATTTAGTAACAAACAAACAAATCAACAAACATCTAAACTTTCACGTTCTACCCTTTCCACCCTACGATGATTCCCTCTTTACAAAATAACGAAACTTACAAGATAGCGAAATTTTAGAGATCTGGTAAATCGATAAATCGAATGATTAGAAGTCCTTAAGTGTGTAATGTTTAAAGTATTTTTTATTTCATATTAGAATTTACATTGTTGAGATTATATTACAACAGTATAATTTATTGTGACGAAGTATGCATTAGTAACATTATTAAATGAAATAATGAATTTAAAATCAGACAATAAAAACAAACAAAAAACTAAACTTTGTAGTACCGAATTAGCTCATAATCTTTATATATATAATTCTACTGTACGGCTGGACCGATTTTAATGTTTTTTTATGTGTTTGTGTAGGTCCCTGGATGGTTTAGATTTACAATTGGACCCGGTAGGTGGCGCTGTTGTCATGATCCAGAAAATTGCGGACGAAGTCGCGGGCATACAACTAGTATTATTATAAAAATCCTACAGTATTACAATCCTAAATGCCTATTCATTTTAATAGCCTATACTGTCCCACAGCTGGGCAAAGGTCTGTCCCATTTCCTTCCATTCCTTGCGTTCTCCATAAATCTCCTGCCAGTCAGAGTGGAAACCATCCAGATTGTCGCGCCATCGTTTTCGTTTTTATATTTTCAAAATATATCGATATCGATGATCATAATTTTACGTTGCTGCAATCACTAGTTTCATCTATCAAAATGATTCTGATTCAAACGTCTCAATGTGGAATTCCTCGTAATGTGTGCTTTGATGAAGATTTTGTTTATGTGTGAACGTATCGATTCAATGGCTGGAATGATACCGTAATCATTATTTATAAGCTGAATGGGCTGGCGCCGTTCTCAAAATCAAGGGCAGTCTTTGGATAAACAGAAAGCAAATATTTAGTTCTAGGAAAGCTATTGATTTTGACGTTAAGGAGAAATTCTCATCTAAATTAGTACATGTATAATCACTAGCAGTAGCTAAAAATTATATTTCTGGTCACGAAATATATTAACTTGGATATAAGACTGCCTATAAGACTTTTTACTTTGGTATGCAGATAAGTATAACCCGATTAAGGGTAATCAGAGTCAAAACAGCTACACGCGACCAAAGAAATATTACAAAGAAACTACTATGCAAAGCGTTTGCACGTGGCCTATATTTAAAGTAGTTACCGGAACGATTTGATTCCTATTGCGTTACGTTACTATCGCGTGTCGTACACGCTGGTGTACATGATAACATCTTAATACTGTTACGAGCTGAGGGTTCGGGATAAAAAAATGACAATCAAACTAACCAAAACAACACTTTTATCTAATACTAAAACGATAAATACATGAACTTAATCACAAGTAATCACAACACACTAATTCACATCACTGTTGCACAACAAACCACTAAAAGTCACCGAAATGTTCGCACTTATAGCCAAATCCAGACTGACTCTCCGGGTAACTACGGCCTATTTATACCGCGCACAGTACATAACTTTCGAACGTTCTCGATCGTTCCAGAAAAGTGTAGGTATTTTGAAAAGATTGCTATTCTTATTCTGTGCAGTAGACTACCTGTTGGTGATATGATGATGATGATATAAGCCGTCATACTTGTATTGTCTTGGTTTCGGACGAGGGACGAGCCCACACACATACATACTTACTTTTTTCTTGATTAGTAATAAATTTATTATAACTATTATATAGGTATGTACTATATATAAAGCCATAATTGTCCCTCGGCAGAACAAAAGCCACCCAAAAAGACTGGCCATGTACATAGGTATTAATCAAGTTCGTCCCGCCATCTCATTCTGGGTCTTCCACGTTGCCTTACGTCATGTGGGGTCCGATATTTACGAATTCATACAAAAAGTTTTAATTTAATATTACCGAAACACCTAATTCGAAACCCAGTCAATGTTTAAAACATTCAACTGGTTGAAACAAGAAGCACTTTCCAGAACCGTTTGAAAGGAGATTAAAATTAAAAGCTTTTGGAATGAGAAAGTTCAAATTCGACGGATAAGTAGGACTATTGAGAATTCGAACTTTTTTATGGAGCACCCTTTATAAAACTTTTTACTCGTAGACTATTCCATTATTTCTGATTCATAAGAACAAGTTTATATCACCTGACAGTTTTTTCATCATCGTCATATCAGCCATAAAACGTCTATTGCTAAACATAGGCCTCCCCAATTGATTTCCAGAGTGACCGATTGTGCGGCCTACACCAACGGCTACCAGCAACCTTCATTAGGTCGTCTTTCCATCTAGTGGGGCGTCCTACGCTGCGCTCTCCAGTGTTTGGTCAGTTCTTCGAGCTATGCGCCTTGCCTAATGCCACCTCAGCTTGCTAATCCTTTGGGTTATGTCAGTGAGTTTGGTTTATCTACGAATCGATCTCGTAAAAAGACCCCACATCGCCCTGTCCATAGCACGCTGAGCAACCTTGAGTTTTAATATTAATACTTTTTACTACTAACTAATTGCTACCAAAAAATATTATTATTGATCGAGCGAAGCGAGATCTCTAAATCAACTTGGGTAAATCGGCGTTGTATGTATGTTTGTTTGTCCGAGGATAACTTTCGAAGCGTTTTGCCGATCATCGTAAAATTTGGTATATAGGTAGGTAAATATGTCACAATTTTGATGTGACAAAATGAGCTAAAAATGTTGAGGGATTGTTGAGATATTGGGGTTCAAAAGGGGTAAAAAAATGAAAATAAGATTATTAGGTCAAATTGGATGTCAAATGTATTTATGTATTTATTAGTACATTTAGACTCCGTTTTTATTTTTAGTAAAGTTTTTATAGTTTTTGAGTTATTAGCCATAATAAAAACTGAACTTTAACAAAATTCACAGGGTACACCAGTGACCCCACAGTGCTGTAATTTGGTATGCGTGCAGCTTAAGTGACACAAATATAGGCAAAAGTCTGAACGGGAATGAACTCCCGTTACCTGTAATTTAAATGAAAGTGTAGGTCAAGTTATTTGGTTATTTATTTCGTGGCACTATTTTGATAGTCAAAATTACAAATAATATTTTTTTGTTTTTATGGGAGACTCGCGAGATCTCAGTTTGGGGCGAACCACTAGTTATATTATTAGGGTGTATTTCCATCAGGTAAGAGGCCGTCATGCACACAGCTTTCACTGAGAAACTTTGTCTCGACGACTGCCAGCCCCTCGCCCTCTGCCACATGATCACTAATGTCAAAAAAGGTGGCAAGGCTGTGGCAACTAGTTCAATGTTGAGTAGTTCGTTTACAGCCAGTGACATGACAAATTCTTTTCGAAACTCGAAATATTGTCTTCAACAAGTGCGCAGAAGATGTCGCCAATTTTGCGCATTCGATACATAAAAAAATATTGGTTGCTTAATACGCGGGCCCCAATAAGCCGCCATAATGTTGGATTGGCTACCGCAGCCTGGCTGTCACAGCCAGGTTAATATGTAGAAAGCCTTATCAAAATTTAGAGTATGGAATTCTTGACTGACTAGTTTATGGGTTGCATTGAGCTACCGTCATAGTATCAGATTGGTTGTTATAGACTGCGTAGAAGGCATCAAGATTTATAACGATGTCAACAGCCCCGGGACTATTTTTAAGAAAACACATCACACTTTTTATAGTACTTTGGTCGCACATTTTCATTAGTAAAAGATTCAGTTAAGGAGCAGAGTGGGTCTCTGAAGCTTTAAGCTTTCAAACAGGTGTTAATCGGAATCCCTCATAAAATAAATGTAGTTAAATGAACCCAAACAAACATGAAACCATTAGTGAAATCAAAAACAAACTTAAAACATCGCAGTGTAGATTATATAATCTAATTTCTGGACCTCAATGAATTCGTAATTTCGGATGGCCGCGTGGCTCTTTGAAACGTTTAAAGATAAAGATAAATTTATTTGCTTGAACATAATGTGAGTATGAAGGTCTTAGTTATGTAGGTAAGTGTCAATTACTTTCTACATTTATCTTTACTAATACTAATCTACTTAAATAATAGGTATTTACCTATGAAATTGCCGTTCTTCAGTACTGGTCATTTCAAATAGAAAAAAAGTTTGGAATGGCTTTGTATTCTAAATTCAAATTAATTTTGTTTAAAAAACATGACATTCTTTTTACAAACCCAGTATTTTGTTTATTGATTAGCATTGTATTTTCATTACATTTGAACATTTTTCGTCATAATGGATACTTTAAAAATTCGTGTAATTATGGAATATGAGTTCCGTCGTGGCACCAACGCGACACAAACGGCACGTAACATCAAAAACGTTTACGGAGAGAACTGTACGAATGAACGCACAACCCGTTATTGGTTTTCCCGGTTCCGTTCTGGAAATTTTGACTTGAAAAATGAAGCTTGTGGTCGTCCGGAGACTTTGGTCAACAATGATGAATTAAAGGCGATTGTGGAAGCTGACGAAACTCAATGTACAGCTGAGCTAGCAGCAGCTTTTGATGTTAGCATCAAAACAATTTTGATCTATTTGCGACAAATATGCAAGGTAAATAAACTTGATATATGGGTGCCCCACGAACTTAACGATCGCCAGCGCAACGTACGCGTCGAGACCTGCCTCGCGCTGATCAATAGGCAAAGAAATTAAGGAATTTTGAACCGAATTGTTACGTGCGATGAAAAATGGATTCTGTTCGACAATCGAAAGCACTCAGCAAGTTGGTTAGATTCTGGTTCAGCACCAAAGCAATGCCCTAAACCAAAAATGACCCCTAAAAAGGTGATGGTCACTGTTTGGTGGTCTAGTGCGGGTGTGACTCACCACAGCTTTTTACAAAACGGCATGAGCATTACTGAAGATGTGTACTGTGAAGAACTGGAGACAATGACGGAGAAGCTTGCACATCGGCTACCAGCTTTGGTCAATCGGTCATCCCCACTGCTCCTTCACGACAACGCGCGACCCCATACTGCACAACAGACAGTCTCCAAGCTGCAAGAGCTGGGGTTGGAAGCTCTCGCTCATCCGCCATACTCACCAGACCTTGCACCTACCGATAATTACTTTTTCCAAAATTTAGGCAACTTTTTAGTGGGTAAAAAATTCAATTCCCGAGAGGCAGTACAAAATGCCTTTGAAGAGTTTGTTGCCTCCCGTCCAGCTGATTTTTACAAGGGCATCAATAAACTGCCAATGCGTTGGCAAAGATGCGTCGATTGCATGGGTGATTACTTTGAATAACAGAAATAAAAAAGTTTAAAATAATATATACTTTCACTTATTCCATACAAAACGGCAATTTCATAGGTAAATACCATATATAAAACAAAGTCGGGTTAGTTACACCATTTATAACTCAAGAACGGCTGGACCGATTTTGATGATCTTTGATTTGTTGAATTTGTCTCCACCCTCAATAGCAGAATAACTCACGCAAAAAAATATGAAGAAAATTACGCTATATCTTCGCTTACCATCCAGGTGAGATTATTGTCCCGCAAATGTCAATATAACTAGCATCCGCCCACTTCGCGCTCGTGGTTTATCAATGAAAACATTAGCATCCTTCTGCGCAGTCGGGTAAAAAGTAACCTATGTCTCAACCTGGTTATATCTTAATACTAAATTTCATCGAAATCTGTCCAGCCGTTTAGTCGTGAAAACGTAACAAACAGACAGATAGAGAGACAGAGCTACTTTTGAATTTATAATATTAGTATAGATTCTATCAATAGTCTAGTTCTCATCAGTAGGTGCAAAGTTTTTAGTTAGTTTGGGGCTCAATAGTGCTGTTGTGAAATGTCTAGCATTATATTTTGTATTTATTTACTAGCTGGCCAATCTGCAGCTTCGCTCGCGTAGTTTTTCAATAAAAACATTACCCTCATTCAGCGCAGTTGGGTAAAAAGTAGCCTATGTTACTCGGGGATAATATAGCATTTTAATAGTGAAAGAATTTTTGAAATCGGACCCGTAGTTTTTTAGTGTATTCGTTACAAACATACAAATCTTTCCTCTTTATAATATTAGTTGGATTTACACTCCAGTGACGTCAATAAAACCTATAGAATTAGGCTGGCAAGTTTTGACCTTTCAATAGTTACGGCTCATTGTTATACAACGCACACTATAACAAACTTCCGATACATTAGTCCACCTAACTTGACTTAAGTGACCTAAGTAAAGGTCAAGTGACCTTTATCAGGGCATGAGCAGAAGCAGCATAATAACGAAGTGGGTTAATTACCACCTCTAAGCCTACATTGCTGGGATTTCTGTGGAAGCTTAGAGCATTATCACACTGGCCTCAATACGATGGTTACAATACATAAATTATACGTTACTATAGTTTTTACCATATAAGTGGCTGAAGTGTAGCGAGGTGCGCGTATTTTCCTATTGAGCGAACGCGGCGCCTTCATCATCATCATCATCATATAAGCCCGATAGATTGCCATAGCGACTGAGGAAGTGATCTTGTGCAACGGCTCCCAGCAACCTTTGACGGGTCGTCTTTCCATCTAGTGGGTGGCCTACGTCCTACGCTGTGCTTTTTTCCATAATATATTTCTATCAATCATATTTATTTCAGACTAGTTGTATGCCCTTGACTTTATCTGTAATTTTCTGGATCTTGACAAAAGCGCTTCTACCGGGTCCAATTGTAAATTTACATTATACAGGGATCTACTCGAACATACACAAAAAAATCATCAAAATCGGTAAAGTCATTCTCAAGTTATGGCGTGACCAAGGGAAACAGAGATTAATTTACGCCACGCACACGCATTTGGTTTGCACAGAGGCCACGTAGCCCCCCCCCCCCCCCCGTAGAAGTTAAGTAGAAGTTTGCATACTTCGGATATAATGGGGGGGGGGGGCTACGTAGCCTGTGCAAACCAAATGCGTGTGCGTGTCGCTGTCTGCGTGGCATTATGGCGCACACGCCACGCAAGCATTTAGATAGATAGATATAATATTTATTTGTAACATCGAACACACACACACATATTATTAACATAAAGACACATTAACAATAAATTTAGATGTATACAAAATAGCGCAAAAACAGACAAAAGATATAAAAAAATGAACTTAACTCATAAAAATATCATAATAAAATGTGTGGTGCGTTACGGTGTGACAAAATGGTGACGCTCACGTTACGCACACACATTCGGTTTGCACAGACAGATCTGATTAAAATTTTCCTATTGCCAAGCAAGTCAACGTCTCAAAGGCGTTTTACGTTGATTACATTTATCTTGTTGTTATCTGAGTTAGACCCTTATTTTGGCTGTTTTAAGTAACTTACTGCTTGTAAATTGCGTGATAAATGTTCATTTAGATACCTTAACTGCTTCTTTTCAAATAGGCCTTAAAATAAAGTCATATTTCGTGATCTACGACTACGTATTATTAATAATTGTACTGTGTTATAAGGTTAATCTTGCTGAAAACTTTAGTTTGAATACTTAGTTACATAGTTACTATTCACGATATACGTTGATAATAGTTTTATTGGCAAACCACGCATGCGAAGCCGCAGGTGGAAGCTAGTCTTTCATAAAAACTTACTTCTCTTTTTGGCATATGTGAGTTCGAGTGAAAGAAATAGACTGAATAGACTGAATCGGTGGCCATTTGACTTGATCAATGTATTCGTGTGCAATTCATTTGTTACTCGACTACGAATGGCTTTAACATAGCGCTGTTTCAGTCCTATGTTTCGGAAGTTTATGTACACATCACTATGTATGTTTATTATATAGTGTTACATAATGAGCATGGCAACAAGGGACGTGGCCGTCTTAGACACCACTAAGCCGGCCGAGGCTTCGCGTGGATCAAGTGCCACGTTCGGCACACTCACTTTTTCTCGGACGGTTGGAGCACGTGGTCGTGTTATGTGCATTCAGTTTGATTGCTGGTCGATTGTAGTGTGTTTTTGTAATTATTTTCACGGAATACTGTTGTTTTGTTGAGATTAGTTTTTAATAAATGTTGATACGCATTTGTTAGAATAGTTATGTTGCCAACACCAACCTGTCAGGCCATCTTCAATGCCTAATGAGCGCATCCCTGATTGTTTTGCCCACGCACGGTCACATGACAGGATTTGTGGACGTTGGATTTGTTTCTTGGCCGCAGCGCTGCAGATGCGCTGCCTCCGCGCGGCACTTTGCGGCAAATTTAAAGGCGCCATTAGAGAGCGAAGCGCGGTCGCGATGATGTTGTCACATTTTTAAAACATTTTAATTCAAAATTCATTAAAATCATTTCAACTTCAAATGTGCATGTCTTTTTTAAAAACGCTTCAGCGATTTCCCCGTAAAAGTCTATATACTGCGTATCACCGCATTTACGACATTAATTTACGAATAATTTACGAATACGAATAAATTACGAAGATACTGAGGACCTCCTAAAGATTCCCAAATAGTGCCTACACACACAAACACACACTCAATTACTCACATACCCTTACACACTCACTCACACATACATACCCACCCACGCAGATCCTTCTGGTATGTTGGAATATAACAGTAATTTTTAGTTTAGTTTTTGTATAATATGCACCATTTACCTGATTGGAACTCATTGCTGTATAGGAGGAGGGCGTTGGTGTCTGTAGCACAGTTTTCATACTAATACAGGCATTATCGTTCCAAACTGTACACATGATTGTATATTTGTTGTTCCTCAATAAATACTTTTTATTGTTTTATTTATTTTATTTAAATCACAGGTAGGACTGATGGTTAGTAATATTGTAAAAAAGTTTATTTTTCAAATTCAATAATTGATGGATTGGATTTTTTTATTTTCAATCCACCTTAATTTTAAGTCCTAATATATCAATGAAATAGCCTGTATAAAATAGGTAAACAAATCATATTAATTCATCATGGTACCTGTTAAACTGACTAAGCGGTATCGGCGCAAAGGCACCGCCGAATTACGTTAAAAATTATTTATTGGAAATGTATCGATTAAGTTGTAACCCAATCTACTAATTATTAATATGAATTTTCATTTATTCAAAGATTCAATTTGATTTTCATCACAGATTATGAAAAAATCAAGTTTATTTAACCATCATTATTATAAATACGGGATTTATCACGTACCGCTTTATACGTGTTATCGCACTCATCCTGATGAAGGTTTTAGGTTTGAACCGAAACATTGTCGGTCGAAACACCGATAAAACGGTACGTGACAAATCCCGTATTTATTACTATGTGTTCCCCGCGACTTTCTATGCGTTACACTACTAAATGTGTAGGTAACCTAGAAATAAAGCTAAACTCGCTGTTGCAACTTGACTTGACACTCCACTTTTATCTCATGAAATAAAAAGTAGCCTATGTGGTAATCCAGGCTATAATCTACGTACATACTAAATTTCATTGAAATCGGTTAAGCCATTACGACGTGATTGAGTAACAAATAAACAAACATCCAAACTTTCGCATTTATAATATTAGTGTGATAGTGTGATGTGATAATGATTGAAATCAATCACAAAAGTTTTTAATATAACCAATTTTCTGTTATAGGCAGCAAAAAGCCCAATTTGGAAAGAAAATATAAAATAACTTTATCCTGACAAAGAAGAATTTTTGTTTTGTTGTGTTGTGTTCTTAGAGGCAAAAGTCGTAAAAATGTTTGACCCAAATGTTATATTTTAGTTCGTAAAATGTGTGGTCGTATTTTATACGGTTGCAGTAGTTGTTTCAAGTTTTACAAAAGAACTGAGAATTTTATATGATGTTATATCGACTTATATTTTATTTCCAAAAGCTTTGGACCAAAAGGCAAGCAAATTAACTGACACAAGAACTGAAAAACAAGAATCGTAAACAAATCTTAAAAAAATGGTTTACTTATTATGCATCTTTATTTTTTTGTAAAATATACTCATCATCATCATCATAAGAAATGTTAATAACAATTTCATCGTTAATTTTTTTATCCATACTAATAATATAAAGCAGACAGATTTGAATTTCTGTATGTTTGTAACGAATAAACAAAAACTACGGGTCCGATTTCCAAAATTATTTCACTATTAGAATGCTACATTATCATTGAGTAACATAGGTTAATTTTTACCCAACTGCGCAGAAGGAGGATAATGTTTTTAATGAAAAACTACGCGTGCGAAGCTGCGGATTGGTCGGCTAGTTCGTTATGGATGGTATAAGGTTAGAAGCCTTTATAACTTTTGAAACTATGTTACGAACTTACTGGTTATGAATACTATTTTTCGTAAAACTGGGATTCCGGGATATTTACAATGATTTGTGAAAATTGGACGCCTAATAGCACCTCCATGGTCGGTTTAGTACATCGGCACCTACCGGTCGATCTTGTCCGATCTTACATGTGGTGCAAGCCTTTGTTTATCTGCGAAACATTTAGTTGTATTTCCCAGACGAATAAACCGATTATTATATGGTTTTTTATTTGAAAACTGGTGTAAGTTACTGATTAGACCTGAGGATTGGCAAGCTAAAGTGGACGTGAGCGCGGCATATATCTAGATAAACTAACGTTGAATGGAGTGCAAGGGTGGATCCAGGGGGTGGGTCATGGGGGTCATGACCCCTGGGCTGGGTGCAGGACCTAGGTGGACCACTAATTAAAATTGTTAAACATGACATTGACCGCGACTATGTGACCCCCTGGCACCAAAGCTGGATCCGCCCTTGTTGGAGTGAATGTTCATAAATGAAAGCCACGCAAAGGGAAGCGCACCGTAGGACGCCCCCCCCCCCCCCCACTATATAAAAAGACTATCTAATAACAGGATTTACATCTACTAAATTGTGGTTTTTTTAGCGAATTAAATTTCGTGCAGCTGATAGTTGGTAAAATAATAATGTTCACTTCTTCAATGAATCCGTGGATGATGTCGTGGGTAATGCATTTATTTATGTAACTAGTAGCACTATGTGTAACTTCATTATGTATGACTGTTTATCTTCCCAAATAAATAAAATAAAATAATAAAGGTTACTGGATGCTATGAATTTTGCCAATATGAACTTGTTAACATTTGAGTCTGATATTACATTGAAGTATTCTAAGATGGAATTTTCTTATTTCGTTATCAGATGATGAAATTCCTAAACTCTGAGTTTTAGTATAATTTCTAGCCAAAATTACTAGCCTGTCATCCAGATTCGGTTTTATTACTGTAACTTTGTTTTAGCTTAGTACACTCTCAAAGTAAAACTTTGCTTGAGGTACTCGTACTATTTAGTGCGGTGCCACTAAAAACCAGCGCTGCAGAAGCATATGCATATGCAGCTATGCTTTTGCAGCATAATGCTGAGTGGTGACCGATTTATGGTCGCATAATTCCTGTTTGCTTATGTCTTGTTATTTTGTTGTGTGTGTCATAAATAAATAATTTCTATTTATTGATCGAGCGAAGCGAGATCTCCAAATCAACTTGTCAAAATCGGCGTTGTATGTATGTATGTATGTTTGTTTTTCCGAGGATAACTTTCGAAGCCTTTATCCGATCCATAGCTATATCCATAGCCATTATAAAAACTGAAATTTGACAAAACTCACAAAGTACACCAGTGACCCACAGTGCTGAAATTTGGTATGTGTGTCAAATGACACAAATATAGAGAAAAGTCTGAAATCAAAATGAACTGCAACTTCTACCCCAAAAAAGTATAACCAATTTACATGTCATTGTATCTGTAATTTTAATGAAACTGTAGGTCAAGTTAGTTGGCTTTCATTTCGTGGCACTATTTTGATAGTCAAATATTACAAATAATATTTTTTTGTTTTTATGGGAGACTCGCGAGATCTCAGTTCGGAGCGAACCACTAGTTCCATTATCAGTTTATTCCTCGTGACACAACTGTAGTGCTACAGAAAATTTAGGGTTATTTACTAGTGTTACTAGTTTACTAGTGTTAGGTTAAATAATAATTAGCCGCTCAAATGATAATTCTGCCGATAAATTCTAGTTGTCACTAGGAAATTCTGGTTATTACAAAGGCATTTAGTAAAAACTGGTTTTAACTAGTGATAACGCGTTCTTACTAAAAGCGAATTTTTACTGTGACATTTACACTAGTGGGGGTTATTTGAACCCGACTAGTATTGGGTTATGTCTAGATGAGTGGGAGAATCGACTCTAGGCAGCTTTGTGCTTGACCCCTAGAGTGTTATAAAAAGCGCGGAGCCAGAAGCTTCAATCCTTCAACTTTACCTTCACTCCGCTACGGAGGTCAGCGGCTCGCTTCTCTCGTCACCTCCCCTTCGCTCCGCTCGCCTTCGCGGGCTTGCTCCACTCAGGACTCAGTTCTGCCCACCCCACCCCAAAAAACTATTGGGGCACACTAATTTGTTTCGTTAAAACGCGTTTTGTCTAGTAAAAATAGGTAATTTATGACCTGCAGTAAATTCTTGTTTTGACGTGGGCATTTAGTGATAACTAGTTTTAACTAGTGAATATGGGTTCTAACTACAACCGCGTTTTTACTGTAACATATATATATATTACTACGTGTTTTGTTATGTATGACATTAAATGAAAACACGGATATGGCTAAGGGCTAGTATTGTTGTAAAATAGGGTTTTTTCAAGTTCATTACCATAGAACAAATTCAATTTTCATACAACCTTAATGTCAAGTCCTCAAATATCAATGAAACAGCCTGTATATAATAGGTAAACAAATCATATTCATACATCATGTAAGCAGGTTAAACTGACTAAGCGACATCGTAGCAAACGCGCCACCGATTTACGTTAAAAATTGTTTATTGGAAATATCGATTACTGGATAAATATTCAAGCTACCGGTATTGAACCCACTTCTAAAATGAGTTAATACATTTCTGAATGTGTGCTTTAAATTAATGTCGTACATAACAAAACAGGTTGTATAACATTGGAACTTACAACAAGTCTATCCACTTTACAATTGATATGTAACAATTTCAACATTCAAGTTTTGATGAGATATTCGATACTTTGTTCAATTCCGTGTAGGCTTTCAGCGAGGTTCATACCACCGCTAAAGTAGGTAGTTGTCATACATTATTTTTACTCTCCCTGAATAATAGAACTCGTAAACGCTTTGTTACTCAAGTCCAAGTTGAATAAATACCAGCGCTTAGGAGCAATCTTATTCTAAATCTTAATCTTATTCTTTTCAATATATTATAAGTATGTAAAAAAAAGTATATAAGTATCATCACCTCGTGGCGTAGTGGGCGACTAGCAGGCTGAGGCGCAGGAGGTGGCGGGTTCGATTCCCGCCGCGGAACAAATGTTTGCATTATCTACACATATTTGTTCCGGGTCTGGAGGTTTTTCTATATTATAATAAGTAGTATGTATTTACAAAAAAAAAGTATATAAGTATTCTATCAGTTATCTGGTACCCATAGTACAAGCTCTGCTTAGTTTGGGGCTAGATAGCGCTGTGTGAAATGTCCAGCGATATTTATATTTATTTATCAGGATTTATTAAACTCCGTAGAATTGAAACTACATTGACTCCGAATAAAAAGAACTGTTGGTTCCTTGAAACTTTGAATAGCTATAAACCCAAGGTTTTCGGTTAGAGTGACCGTCATTTGATATGGTGCTTTGGAATATTTATGTTAGCCCGAAAAAGGGTGATATTTTCCTATGTCAGTATATTGTTGCATTGATTGGGTATGTATAGGGTCGTAGAATTTTTATTAAGAAAGGTCTATTTCCAGTAGTTGGTGATTTTGGGCTATGATGATGATGAAATAAGAGTTAACTACATGTGATACCATAAATAATTCTAGACATTTTACACAGCGCCATCTATCCCCAAACCAAGCAAAGCTTGTGCTATGGCGTGGGAGCCAGATAACTGATATACCTAATACTTATAATATGATATACATTTCTTTTTGTAAATACCTATTCATAATTATAGAAACATCAATCTTCATCATCAATCAATCTTCAATCATTCAATCTTTTGTTCCGCAACGGGACTTGAACCCACATCCTTCATCTCAGCTGGCTATTAGGCTATTGGCTATTAAAGAAATAAATATTATGACATTCCCTTGTCAATACATCTATAAAAACCTAATGTATGTTCACAAAAATATTAATTTGTTCAAGAAAAATAGCGATAATCATAATTTTAGTACTATAAATAAAGATAAACTCGCTGTTGCCACTTGTAGACTCCATAAAGTTAGTAAATCGTTTAAAGGGCAAGGTGTACGCTTTTATAACAAACTCTTAAGGGATGCACAAAAATTGACAATTAACAAATTTAAAAACGTAATTAATCAAAATCTTTATAAAAGAGCCTGCTATAAAATATTGGATTATTTAGATGATAGAGAAGCTTGGGATTGAAATTGCTCCAACTCGTTCAAAATGTTACAATTTAGACGTAATTTATTTTCTGTATTATGTATTGTAAAAATTCATTAAAAAAACAACCAGCCTTGTTTCTTGCCTTTCTTTCCTGGCTTGGTCGCAAACGAACAGGCAGTAAAATTGACGTTTCAAAGTGATCCTTGTGATTTTAATGAATAAAATATTTGACTTTTTTTTTACTTTAGAAGAAACCTATTTACCTACTCTTACCTTAAACAGGCCCCGAATTGTATTCTTTAAGAAAAACAGACGACGGTAAAGTTTTCCATACCTTAGCTGTGCGAATCAAGAACGTAGAACCAAAACGGTGTGTGTGAATGGGTGGTATATCAACTAGGTACAGATGGTACTGAGCCGTGCGCCTGCTTGTCCTTTGATGGAAGGGAGGATGGCGGAGAAACCTCATTAATTACAATGCTTTCAGAAACATGTGACACCATGTTTCAGAATATGTTACTATATCTTCATACCCATGTCGTATATACTTCGCTAAGCTAAAATTTAATTGGATAACAATGTTGTTATAGCCACAGCTGCATATAAAAAGCTGGCTCATATCATGAAAACTACAACTTAACTATAAGATACAACTTCGGAACATTATGCCACAGGAAATCATACCGCTTTATAAAAATCTTACGATGAACGATAGAGTGACAAGAAATACTTGTATACCAGTCTTATAATACTACAAAAATCACTTTCATCGATAGGTTTATGAGATGACTAGCTGTTGCCCGTAACTTCGTACGCGTTACACTAGATACTCAATGTGTAGGTAAAAAAAGTACCGTTCGTTTTAGACGGAGCATCTTGATAAACCGTACCTTATTAAAAAGAAACTCGTGCGTTTTACGTAACAATAACGCACAAGTACGTAATGGCATACTTTACGATATTGAAATTGGTGAAATAAGAGACCCTTTACGAGCAAATGTGTTATAAAAATAATTATGATGATTTAACAAATATTTCCTTAAATAGGCTTTTGAGTCTACAAAAATAGTAATGAAGTACTTAGTTAATGAATGAAAACCCTTTATGAACACCATAAAAATAAAAATTGCACACGAAAAAGTGTCTTCTATTTTGTTTGTTTTTTTTTTACTTTTATAAGGAGTTGGTACAATGGGTGGTCTTATCGCTTTGAAGCAATTTCTTCCAGATAATCTTTGGATGTAGCTTTTGTAGCATCCGCAGGACGAGACATGTAGTTACTCAGCGGCTCTCAGTTTCCATCTCTAATATCCTCAGCCAATTTTCCAATAGCTCCCGTCTCTCTAAATAATATTGTAACCACATTGGGCCAGAAGTATGATTGACGTCGGTTATTGAATAAAATTGGCCGCAAGACTGGAATAATATGCTAATAGAAGAATGGAGGACAAAAATGTCCTGTTTGATCGACATTGATACGAATGTAAATTGAAAACGCACTGATTTGGGTAGAAAGAGCGCGTGGTATGGATTTTCAAAGAATAATCTTTATTAATAAATATGGAGTTCTCCATGATCGCCGATGTGCGTGCAGACGCCATTGACGACATCTGACGTGAACATATGCCCCACTGTATAGAAATGCAGCAAAACCAAGAAAATATATTTTATCTTTTGTACTTGAGCAACATTAATAAATAAAGGAAGAAAGAAAAATATTTATTTAGACCACCACATATGGACACAGAAACAAATGACACAAAAGAAAACACTATTATTAAACTTACTAAAATTATAAACTAATTAAAAATTATAAGTGTGGTGGTGAAAGGGTCCTCAGCTCAGCATTAACTACAGCATGTTGCCATACTGCAGCGCTGGTCTTCTGATGAGGCCAGTATTGACCTGACGGACAACCTGACATATTTAATTGACTATAAGTTAAGGAATATTTACTTTATATCTAGCACCTTCTAGATCATCGTCATCATCATCATCATCAACCTATAACAGGTCACTGCTGGACGTAGGTCTCCACTGAGCCCGATCCTCAGCTCTTCTCATCCATTCCTTGCCAGCCACAGCGCGCAAATTGTCACTCCATCTAGCCGGAGGGCGTCCTACACTTCGATTGCCTATACGTGGTCTCCACTCCAGAACACGTTTACCCCAACGGTTATCGATATGACCGGCAGATATGACCGGCCCACTGCCACTTCAGATTGCTGACCCTCTGAGCTATGTCGATCACCTTGTTTCTTTGTCGGATAACCTCGTTTCTGATTCTACGAGTATCCTTCAGAAAAATTCCGAGCCCTTTCCATAGCTCGCTGAGCGACTTTCTGCTTGTGGACGGGTCCCACCGTATGTCCACGTTTCGGCTGCGTAGGTCATCACGGGTTAAATATTTTTGTTTTTAGGCATTGTGGGATGGGTGACGAGAAGACCTGACGAAGTTTCCCAAACGCTGCCCAGCCCAGCTGAATTCGCCGGTTTACTTCTTTCTCGAGGTTCTGTCTACCCAATCGCAGAGGTCGCAAATTCAAAAGTCATACAAACCATGACTGACTCCATACATTTATTAATAATCCGTGGCAAGTCGGGGCGGATCAGCTAGTAAATAAAAAACAGAGTGACGACAGAGGAATGTGAGTGGAGAGTGTGAGAGAGAGAGAGATTTGCCTTTACTGTAGCTATGGTTGGCTGATTTGATGTACATTACCTGCACGTCAATCTACAAGTTTCCATCTTTCACTATGGTCCTCATAAGAAGGTTAAAGGTAGCTTAGAGTGCTAAGGAGAGCTTGCTTGGTGTTTCTCTACGAGATCGAATCAGAAATGAGGGGATTCGTAGATTAACTAAAATCACATAGCACAAAGGATTAGCGAGCTGAAAGGCGGTGGGCAGGGCACGTAGCTCGAAGAACTGACGGTCGTTGGTGCAGAATTAAGCCGTTAGGTGCAGGCCACACAAGAGCAGTCGCTCTGGAAGGCTATGTTCAGTAATGGACATCCTATGACTGTTATGGTAAAGGGAAAAACACCTAAGCCCTAAATAATACTGGCTACTCATTAACACATAGTTAGAAGTTAGTTTAAAAGAAAATAATTAAGTACGGTTTCGTAATAGTGACGTCATAACACGCGACTCTATGCCTTGGAATTAATGTAGCTAGTAATAAGCTGAGAGCTTGTAACTCCTATAATTCATTGGCTAAGGCAAATAAAGATATTGATCTGTTTAACACAAAAACAAGTAAGCTTAAACGCTTACTTAGTGACATTTACTTTAATATATAGATTAAGCACTTATCCGATGTCGTGTATATGTGTGTGTGTATGTGTGTGTGTGTATTGATGTCTATATTTCCTATATCTATTTTTTTTCTCAATTTAAGTGTCGTCTATCTTACCTGTTTACATATACCCTATTCATCTTCTACCTTACTTGCAGAAACTTTTAATTGGCCTTCTTGTAATAAGTAGCATTTACTGTTGTTTATTTCCTACTCAAATACCTTTTCTGTCACCTAGCTGTAAGTTTTCCAAAAATTCAAAAAATAAAATAAAATAAATAATAAAATAAACAAAATTTGTATAAAAGGATGCTCATTTGTTTGCTTATACATAAGTAGGTTTTTTTATATAAACCATGACTCCTTAGTGGGTAAAGAATAGCATCGTTCTGAAATTTATTCTACATTGTTTTCAGTGAAGATTGTTCTCGCCTATTTCAGAGATTTCCAATAGAGATGATAATAGAATGATGATGATGGGTAATAGAAACGGCTTATCATCAAAACAATATACTATGTGTGGTTTCCGGCAAACCGCAGTAGTTGATCAGATAGCATAAGAAAGAGAAGTAGCAACTTGTACTGGGACCAAGCAATCCTCAGAAATGTTAACTAACCCCAAATATAGAAAACAATGATTCAAGTTTTATTTATTTAGAGAAGCCAATGACGATACAATTTGTATGAACAAGTAGCTAAGAACTAAACGTATGGCTAATAACAGGTTTCTTCTACGTTTAAATACATTTAACAGAGTTTTTAGAGTTACAAACAAATAGTATTAGTAGGTAGTTACTGCACCATTAAAGGAATTTAATGTGAATTATTGTATTTTCAGTTTTATGTTAAACCATTAAAAAATGAATCAAAAGCAAATAGCTGACATATTCTTAATAAAAATAATAATAATTTATTGATCGAGCGAAGCGAGATCTTTAAATCAACTTGGGAAAATCGGCGTCGTATGTATATATATATATATATATATATATATATATATATATATATATGTATGTTTGTTTGTCCAAAGATAACTTTCGAAGCGTTTATCCGATTATATCCGGTAACTACAATTTAGATCAAAAAAAAACAATTAACATGAACTCCCGTTACCCGTAATTTGAATTAAACTATGTATAGATCAAGTAGGTTAGTTGTGCATTTCGTGGCACTATTTAATTAAGTAATCAAAGATTAAGACCAGCTTGCACAACGATCCCTAAACGTATTTAGCAACTAAACATGTTTAAATTTTACGTATTTGTATGATTTGGCAACTCTTTAAATCACATTTAGCCACTAAATACGTTTAGAGATCGTTGCGCGAGTCGCCCTAAGTATATTTATTTTTGTGTTTTGGGAGACTCGCGAGATCTCAGTTCGGGGCGAACCACTAGTTATGTACATAAATACGAGTATGACAATTCAATCATAAATACTAAGTGACAACCAGGCGTACCTATCACGCAGCGCAGGTATACATTTTGATAATGTAATGTAGGTACTTTCGTATGCACTAATGATCAATGCAGGCTAAATTTGGCGGAGTGATATCTTACTTCGAATGGATTTTGGTCCTTAAAAGTGGTATGTCGAGTTATTCAGATTTTATTAAAGCAATTTCAAAAATGTATCCAAAAAGCCCTTATAAAATGTATTGTTCCTTTAACTGAGACGGGTCTATAGAACCGAGCTTAACCCGGATTGAGAAAGGATATAGGATCCTGCTTTATTTGTGGAAAAGTGTGTTCTTCTTATAATATTTTGAAAATATTCTTCTTGGTGGATTGGCAAGGAAAAATTTGTAAATAAAAGTTTTGTGCCACCCTCTTTCGGATTAAGAAACATACCTGTCGTGACTTTATTTGTTTTTAAACAAAAATAATAACGGAACAAAAAAAAACGATTAACGGTCAGTATTATTATTAACTAAGTCTAGATCTTGTTCATCCAAAGGTTGCCTGGAAGAGATCGCTTTTAGCGATAAGGCCGCCCATTGTACCTATGATTTAAAAGTGTATTGACTTTTATATGTTTATATTTAATGGTGTTCAATAAAGAAATTATCTAATCTAACCTAGTTCATAAGTCTGGAACTTACTTTAGGAAAATCAAATACCCCATTAGTTTTTGTTCTTATTTTGGTTAATGATTGTTATAATTATAAATAAATTAATTTAAAGTAAATATTATTGGTAGCTAATAGCCATAAATATTGACCCCAAAAGTGTTCAAAAGACCGAGTATTGTGAAGAACACAAATCACATGGAAGCTTTGTTCTAAAACCGTTGTGCAGGCCATAAAATTGGTACTCACGTTGATGATAAACAGACAAACGGATACTAAAATCATTAACTGGTAAACCATACACGAACGTACATAAATTCGATTATTTTATTTTTATGTGTACTAAATGTTATCCGCCCAGTCCCTAAACGATAAAATGTATTTCAAACTGCATCCATTTATTATCCATTCCTTTATTTATTTTTTTATTATTGCGACGCTGCTGCACTAACCCCCATGGATTTTCACGTGTGGGGGTGCATGAAAAGTCTTGTGTACAGCGAGCCGAATCCAGTTTCGTCTGTGGAAGACTTACGAGAAAGGATTGTGGATGCAGCCAATAAAATGAGGACCACGTTAACCACTGGAGTAGTAAAGACTGGTCTCCGTAGAAGGATGCGACAATGTATCAGAAATAGAGGCGGCCATGTTGAACATGAACTGTAGAATAAGAAAAAGTTGTGTGAAAATCTTTAATAAATGACATTTCATGCTTACCTATTATTTTATTTTACTTTTTAGGGCTAAGTATAAATTTTCTTCTCCACTGTCGCCTGTAAAACTAAATTTTTTTCAATGCATTTGAATAAAACCCTAGATTATTATACCTCGTTAGATAGCTGATGAAACGTAGATATTTTAAAAAACATCTGCCGAACAATTGCCATAATATTTTTTTTAGATATCCCTTAGAGAAAAATAAACTTTCTAATATTTTTTTTTATTTCTTAACTTTCACTTGTCTACTACGGTCTATTCAATTAACTTATGCACTATTTTAATGATAGACGTCCTAAATCATCTTATTACACATGTAAAAATGCAATAATAATAATAATAATAAGATACACAAAATAAACAAAAATAAATTTAGTAGCCTAAAAATCGGCAATTTTCAATAAAAAATTAAATGTCGAATATCTCGAAAAGGGTTAAGTTTAGGGTAGGGTGTTTCATAGTGAAATAAGTCAGAAATGATGGGTACTCCACGCCCTTAACGGATCTAGCACGATTTTTCCTGTAACCCTGTATATTAGGCTTATAATGTACTTGATTTGTAATAAATTTAAAAACTTATTGCGGTCTTAATGAAAAGTTTTTAAATAGTCAAACGCTACCTCAGCTGGCTATTAAAACAAATTTGACTGTATGGCGTTTTTGTAGTGGTCAGAATCGAACTGATGGCTTACACGCCATCATTCGGAAGATCGCGATAAATAAACCTTAACGTTACTGCAGGACACCGCTGAATGACCAGACCTTTAGTAATCTGATATATCAATTTCAACTGGATTGCAAATAACTGCGAAAGATAATATATGCAGTATGATAACATACTGTAAAGAAATACAGGCCCAGGAGCAGGTGGACTTGTCGTGAAGTGGACTCACTTCTGGCGCCAGCGTATGGTTTTCCGGACTATTATAATCTCGGAGTCTTCAAATCCAAAGTGAATAGGTTCTTTCTAGACAAAAAAGTACATAAATATTCCATCAGTTATCTGGGTCCCATAGTACAATCTTTGCTTAGTTTGGGGCTAGATGGTGCTGTGTGAAATGTGCAGGATTACTTATTTATTATTATATTCTTTTTTTGATATTATTTGTGGGGAAACAGGCTTACGTCCCACCTGATGGTAAGCGGTCCCGTCGCCTGTTGGCACCGGCAACACCCGGGGTATTGTGGATGCGTTCCCTACCATGTAGAAACCACTTTACATTTCACTTGAAGCGTACCATGTCGTAGCCTAACGTATATAAACCAATTTAGTTTCAATTCCAATACTTAAACCATTCTAGGTCAGAACAAATCCTCGTATAGTTAGATTTTAAAACGAGCTCGTAAAGCATCCACTCGTTTGTATTGAATCCTGCTTTTAGAGACCCTTGTTTTAGGATCTATGCGACATAAAACTCTCTGGTGTGCTTACACTAGGTAAGCTACTAAAACTTAGATAAGGAAATTCATTTATTTGCGCAACATCACAGCATACGATAAATATAAATCACTCATTTTGTATCAATGTGACTTTCTTAAAAATTAACAGAATTGTGATCTAAGACCATTTAAACAATATTTTTTTGAAAACATATATGACCGTAAAAATGCCAATAAACACTTATGAGGTATAAATTATTGTTGAAAAGTTTGAACACTTCTTTACTTATCATAGTATTATTCATTAAGAATGTAGAATAACAAAAAAAAACACAGACATACCATACAAAATTTTTATATCTGTTGTGTTTAGCTTGTAAGGTATAATAAAGAATTTTCATTCATTCATTCATTCATACTTAAATATTTTTTCTTTCGTGTTACCCTAATTTTGCCAATGTGTGTGTAATATTATAAACGTGAAAGTGAGTTTTGGTTGTTTGTTTTTTTTGTTTTCTATTTTTTACATTTTAAAGGCTGAACCGACTTCGTTGAAATTTGGTTAATACAGTTATGACCAAGATCAAGACGTAGGGTACTTTTAATTGACAAACTGACAAACAATAAGAAAATGGAGCAGTAAATTGTCGGAAATTGGACCCTAATTCAACATGGTGCTGGGTGATGTTTCGGCTAACGCTGGTTTTACGCCATGACTATTAGGAGATGAAGCCATGAACCATAGTAGTTACGAGGTAACAAATAACAAAAAGCAAAAAAAAAATCAAAACCAATTTTGGAAGTTGTTTTTGTCTGTAATCTATTTGTATAATCACACTAATATTGTAAATGTGAAAGTTTGGATGTTTGTTATATTGACGTTGATAAGAACCTAAGCTGGCCACGTCTGTTGCAGTACTGGTAGCCTTGTTGAGGTCGTCCTTTGTGCAGGTTGTAGGGCAACAACAATATTTACCATGATTCGTGAGTACTAATAGTGTTTATAACCATGATAGTTTCAGAAGAGGTAAACAAACTTGTATATTTTGATAATAGCGCAGACGGGCACCCTCAACTAAAAAGACAGTAACTCAACTAGTCTAAGCGTAGCATGAAGTGCAGTTCATCCAGTCAGAAACACATGCTCAAAAATTAGATCACTTTAAAGCGGCTCCGGGAAAAGAATTGATTAAAGTTTAAGTTAAAAAAAAACATTGTACATCAGGATTTATTAAAATAAATAGCATAATTAAATTATTAACAATAGGTTTCCTTATTCCTATAAGCGATTTCTTCCAGGCAACCTTTGGATCGACATTAATGAGCGAAGAATTAATGGACTGTGGTACGCAGTTTAAATTGTAGCATGATGAAAAAACAAAAAATTATTATAATCCATACCTATAATAAACAGAATAAACAATTATACAATAAATAATATTGCTACGAGCTGAGGGTTCGGGATAAAATAATGGGAATCGATCTAACCAAAATAACACTTTTATTCAGCACTAAACGATGAATACACGAACTTGGTCACACGTAATCACAACACACTAATTCACACCACTGTTGCACCACTTAAAGACACCGAAATGATCGCACGTATAGCTTAATCCAGACCGACTCGGGAGCAACTACTGTTCACGCGAGACCCTTCCCACGTCAGTCCTCCAGGGCCTCGCTGAGACTCACTCACTAACTGAGACTGACTCGAGACTGACTGTCCGGCCATCTCTCCGGCCTATTTATATCGCACACATTTCGATTGTTCGAGAACGATGTCGATCCTTCCAGGAAAGGGTCGGTCCCTCGACACAATGGCCACTCCCCATTCTGCGAAACCACAAACAATAGCAGCAATAACACAGCAAGACAAAAGCGTTCGAGAAGGTTCGATTATTACTCATTGTTTAACAGCCTCGGCGTAACACTATGAATGTGTTTATCGTGTGTTATTTTTGTATCGTATGTATTAATTATTATTCGTTATTCTATATTTCACACAAAAAAATATATATAAAAATGCAGAAATAGAGGTCATTTACAAAGGCGATTTTAACCCTAAGAATAGTTTTCTTCCAGCAAATCTTTGAGACTAGAGAGAGAGATGATTTCAAAAGTAGGTGAGTGTACTAAAACATTGTTTCATTGATAGGTATTTTAGGACTTGAAATTAAGGTAGATGGGAAATTTAATAAATTATATGGTAATAATTTAATTCGTTTTAAAAACACTATTTTACAAGAATACTAGCCATCAACCATACCCGTGATTTAAATTAATGTCGTAAATCGACACGCAGTAGTATAAGTAAGTAAAATGACAAATGGACGAAATTTCGGCCGTCCATTAGCGAAATGGGCTAATGGTCCAGGACAAAATCCTGTATTAGATATTAAAGGTCTGGAATGTATATAATAATACATGAAGAGAAACTTAGTACCCTTTTTAAGCTACTTTCGCGTACGGAGGAATGTGAGATTTGTCATAGTTAAAGCTTATATGTGCAAAAGCTAGTAAGGAGCGGAACTCACTTCCGGCGTATGTTTTTCCGAACCAGTATAATCTCAGAGTCTTCAAGTCCAGAGTGAATAAGTTATTTCTAGGCAAGCGTGCTCCATCTTCAATCATACCATCACTTACCATCAGGTGGGGGTCAAGCGCTTGGCTAACATCAATAAAAAAAATAGCTAAATTTACGCTATCAATTTTTTTTTTATTTAGCCACTGTGCGCATTTACACCTAGTCCAATACACATAGTCCTGACCACAATAGGATTCCGTATATGGGAGGGTGGGGTACCACATATGTGCAGATCAAACAAACATTTGCGTTTGATTCAAACTTTAGCAGGAACCCGCATCCTCTTATTTCTCAGTCAGCTCTTATCATGCCACAAATAGTCGTCTAAATGAACAAACTATTGCGTATATGATACACAAAGCCACAAGGTTGTTAGGGGCATTCCTTAGCGCGTCGAGAAACGTTCTTATTAAATGGAATTCAATATCCCGATAAATTCTCCCAGCATATCCTACAGGGCTGTATTTAAGATTGATATTCAGGGGGCCTTAGCCAAGCAATGTGGTAAGAATCGATCAATAACTCGGCCAAACAATAAGCAACACCATACAACGCGTAAAAAAAGCTCCCTTTCTGTATTGTCATTACGGTTGTTATTACGAATACGGGAGTAGTACCAGAGCCGGATGAAGGAAGGTCCACCGGGGCAGAATAAAAGTAAAATAAATTAAGTAATTCCCAAATCTTTACCCACGATATTCTATGAGAACCTTACCTAAAGAGAAATTAAAAATATGAGAAAAATTAATGGTGTATAAGATCACGGAATGGTGGCCGAGAAAGGCAAGGCGACTAAGACTCAAACCAGAGAGAAGAGATGAAAGGCGAAGACGACACGAAGACATAGTGGCATTTTTTTTTATTTCTCATTTTTTTCTAAAGAAATTGGAATAATCTATTGTACTACGACAGGTTGTAGAAGTTCTTATCTCTAATCTTATCTCTAATTATTAAATTATCTTTAGGTGTATTTTCTCATAGAATATCATTGGTAAAGATTTTGGAATTACTTATTTTATTTTACTTTATTTCTGCCCCGGTGTACCTTCCTTCATCCGGCCCTGGTACTACTCCCGTATTCGTAATAACGACCGTATTGACAACACAGAAAGGGAGCTTTTTTACGCGTTGTATTTTGATTTTGCTTGAAAGTGAGGTGCCGGGGAATCCTCCTGGGATCATAGATTTGGAATAATAAGACTAAGTGACGTGTTTTGAAACGATATTTTTTATCGCTGCTTTTTTAACGCGGTTTTCGTGTTTAGGTATTTCACCCCTCTGATGCCTTTTCCTCCAAGCCAAGATATAGCTTTGTGCCTAAAAACGAAAGTCTTTGATCAATGTGTATTACCAATGGCACAGAAACGTGGTCACTCACTATGGGCCTCATAAGAAGGCGCAAGGTCGCTCAGCGTGCTATAGAGAGAGCTATGCTTGGTGTTTCTCTATAAGATCTTATCAGAAATGAGGAACTTCGTATACAAATGATATAGCACAAAGGATTAAAACGTTGAAGTGGCAGTGATCAGGGGGTAAATCGCGCTAATTTCGGTCGTGTCTAACGTTGGAACCCACGTTGGTTTGACTGATATCACGCGTGTCAGCGCGCTACGAAATGTGCATAACAGCCCTTTCATACGGCAACATCCCATTTTTTTCAGGTACAGTTTTTTGCAGGATCCCGTTTAGTAGTGCACATGCTTTAATACTAGCAGTCACGAGTATCCTGTTTACAATAACCACCAAAAAAACCGATCCGTTCGAATTTGACATTCGGTTTTGCCACTACATGCCCAGTAAAAATAATGATCCAGTTTAATTACACATATAGTTTAATGGAAGTATTCCCACCAGCTTCCTGCATACCGTTTTTTGCTGGATGGGGTGCGGGGAGCGGGGAGAGGCAGCGGATATTATATTGGTATTAACCAATATAATATCGCCCGCGTTCACCTCCATCACGTCTGAATTTTTGTTTTAATCTGCCCAATCTATACTGCTCGTTGTTCTACCGCAAAAAACAGGATGCAAACTACTGTGTAACTACACACCAGTGGTTTTTGCGGGATTCAGTGAAAAACCGTTCCCGCAGAACTGGACGGCCGTGGGAAAGGGCTGTAACGTAACGTTTTTGTTAGGCCAATATGGCGGCGCCTATAGTTCGCATCAGCTGACTGTGTAGTGTATAGACTATTACTCATTTGTGCCAACGAAAATTTTTAGTTAAATGTCTATAATGTGAAACAAAATTTCACTTTTACAGTAGTTTCATAAAACCACACAATTCTTTTTTTTTTTACTTTTATATTATCATTCAAAATTAGCGCGTTTACCCCCATGGGTAGGTACATAGCTCGAAGAACTGTAGGCCGTTTCTTTGCGATGACGGCAGACGCAAAGTAAAAAACAATCCCACAGATTTTTTTACATAATATGTACTTAGATTCACGAGAAATAGAAATATATTTATTGTGACTATAAAAGTTACATAGATGAGTTGTGTCCCTGTTTCCCAGAAAAGCGTAAGCTGTGGCCTAGGAAACAGTTCACTCCCGAATGACATGCTATAAATATTACAGTCTAGTACATGAAAACGAAATAACAAAACAATCAAAGAAATGTGATGTCGGAGCGCACATGCTTACATGTATGCGAATGCACCAGTGTATAAGTGAGTATATGCGTGGGTCATGAACACAAAACTCCTTATTCGAGCACGGTTGTTTCTTATCTGACGTTTATTTGCACGATAAACTCGTACTTACACGCGTACAACCATTTGTTCTTATTGTTCGAGTATAAAGGCTAAAGCTTAATTTCCGGATGAAGATAGTGTTTGTATTGAACTGCAAATACAGTCCACCTACACTTAGTCTGCGATGGAAAAATACATTTATTTCCCACCGCTAGGGAAATAAATGTATTTTTCCATAAAAACCAATAAAATGGCAATACAAATGTTAACTTAAATTTAATCTTTTTATGTAATACTAGCTTCTGCCCACGGCTTTGGCGATGTGTCAATATAAAGTATATATATATATATATATATAAAATATCTGTCAAACCTACCAAATATCATCGGAATCGGTTCAGCCCTCTCTATCTACCTGTTTACAAACTGTAGACAGATAGAGAAACGTTGGTATCGAATTTATAATACTAGCTTGCGCCTGCGGCTTAACACACTTGTCGGTTGATTGTTTGTCATTAAAAAGTAAGCATAAGTTCAGGTCAAGAGCTATCTTCACACTTCACACAGTGCTATTTGGCCCCAAACGAAGCCAAGCTTGTACTATAGGAACCAGTTAACTGATAGAATACATAAATACTTTTATAAACTCTCACCCGGTTATTAGCCCACTGCGCCACGGGGGTCCTAATAGTGTCGCTTATGGAAACTAAAATCGCAATAATTCTAATTCAAGGTTTTCTGGAAGAGATACCTCTTAGCGATAAGATCGCTGATTGCAATTCACAATTAACCTGTTTGTGTTTCATAATATTGTTTATTTCAATATGCAATTCAACATTTTTTAACAATTCTTAGCACTACGCAAAGATAGCGTAGACATACTACAATAATACCCTTGAGCCATAGAACAGGGAATTACTAAAAGCATTTATGAGAGAAATGAAACGAAATTAATTCATTCCTATCAGATTTCCATTTCATTAATATTTGATTCGTAACTTTGATTCACCAGACGGAGTTAATCCACTCGGAAAACTTTCGTTTCAATCGAAACTAAACAATACAACAGTAAAGCAATTTCTGAAATTATATAATACTAACAGCCCGTCCCGGCTTCGCACGGGTGGACATTTACTTTTTAAACATTTTTTATGGCTATTTTTATTACATCTTGTGTTACATTATTGATGTTTTAGTAGAGATCCCTAAACTTTTCTAGTAATAAATATAGCTTATATTACTCAGAGATAATGTAGCATTCCAATGGTGAAAGAATTTTTGAAATAAGACCCGTAGTTTTTGAGTTCATTCGTTACAAACATACAAAAATACAGATCTTTCCTCTTTATAATATTAAGTATCGATAGATTCGAAAGTTACTATGTTTCTCTGTCCGTCTGTTTGTTGCGTTTCACGATTAAACGGCTTGACCGATTTTGATGCGGTATTTAAATAGTACCTGTATTGAGGCTACTTTTTTTGACAAACCACGCGTACGAAACCGCAGGCTGTAATAAATAAAATAAAGTGGGGTATTCATGAACTGCAAACTGCACTAACAAAGTCTACTATAAAGTAAGGTGTGAAGGTAGGTGCTAGGTATAACAATAGTATATTGTTATACAAGGAGCGTAAGTGATCAATTTCACCCGAGGATGAGTCGAGGGTGACATCGCTTACACCCGAGATTAAGTCATAACGAATTTATGTCATAATATTACGAATGCGAGAAAAATAAAAAAAAATCTTTATAACAGTTTGTTGGTAAAAATAACATTTGCGTCTCCGGTATCCATTTTTTTTTCACTACTATGGCCGCTTTTATTTAATCGAAAAAAGGATTTCGCATTTAAGCATCAGGTATTGAGCTAACAATGACCAACTTTCAGAGCATGAATGATGTAAAGTCTATTAAGTAGAAGTACGTACTTGTATTTGTGACGTTTAGTAAGATACTTCAGTGCCTATAATTACAAAATAAATCTGTCAGCTATTAATTCTATCGTTTCTCGTAACTTTAACTATTAAAACTTCCATAAAATAAATTACAAGTTACAGACAAAGTGTCCCGAAATCCCAGATATCGCTCCATCAGTACTGTTAGCAAGATAACTTGTAGGCTAATAGCGAAGAGACTAGACACGTCTAAGTCTACCATTCCGAGTTTTGGAGCGAGTTTTTTGCGCATCGAATCATGAAAGGGCAGGTTAAAATCTTGCAAAATGTTGATTGGCCACTTTTGATAGGTATCTAATTAAGTAGGCTAATAGAATACTCTCTTTATTGCACACCAACAAAATTAAAAATACAATAAAATAACACAAAAATTAAGGTAAGTACAATGGGCGGTATTATCACTAAAAGCGATATCTTCCAGACAACCAAAAATATGTATTTATTTATATATATATAAACAAATATAATCATATACTCGTATAGGTACTTATATATAAATACAATACTACAAAAAAATATGAATTTGTCATGACGAATCATCTGTTTGCCTTGTAAAAGGGCAGTTGATCTTTCATAATCATAATCATAAAATTATTTATTTGGACTTAAACAAGGGTACAAATGATGTGAAAAACGATGATATCTGCATAAGTATTAAACTGTGTTGCAGACATCAACGCCCTTCCGGGAAATATTAAAGTAGGTCCTAATCAAGGTACATTAGTTACACAAACAGTGTGTACGTGTGTATTTATGTATATATGTATATATATATGTATGTATTTATGAGTCTGTGCATGTGTGTGTGTGTGTGTGTGTGTGTGTGTGTGTGTGTGGGTGGGTGGGTGGGTGGGTGTGTTAGTGAGTGGGTGGGTGATTGTGTTTGTGTGAGCATGTGTGTGAGCGTGAGGGTATATTTGGTGGTGCTTGAGTGTGTGTATTTATACTTACGTGTATGTAAATCTTTCACTAATCGTCAAAAAAGAGATAATATCGCTTAATGAGTGATGGACGTGAGACTTCATACGTACCTGAGCCGTAGTAAAGAAATGTAAAAATAAAACCCGTGCTTTAAAAACTATTATATTTAACGGCCAAAAAAGTAAACATATTGAACAAACAGAATACTAATTACAACCAACTTGCGACTACAACTGTACTCAAACAGAAAACCCTCAATTACACAGCTATTGAAATAAAGTTTATGAGTTTTGTCCGTGTTTCACGACTTGGGTCATTTATTAAGACTGCAAATAGATTGTTTCAATTCTGATGCTCTGACCGGATTTCCGGTAATTTTGTATTGTAACTTTCCTAGGAATTGAATACAAAGCTTTCCCCAAACAAATGCGTTGTTGCAAGCATTGTCTGTGGTCTACGAAAAAGTGTAATGATTAACCGAAACAACTATCTATTTATAGTTAATGAACATTTAGCTAATAGCTGTTTACAGAAACAATTTACTTGCGAAACAACTTCTTAACGTTCGTCCGTTTATTTCTCTTCACTACCGGAGTTGGCGAACAAACCTCTAATTATGAATGAAACCCTATGTATAGCTCGACTGCTGACAGGAAGGGGGTTATTCCCTTCTGCCACTACCTCTCAGGCACGGTAATGTTATCTATACAGTATTTTGACTCGGCCATGTCCTTGAAATAATTACCTACACCCGCGTGGTATGTAAACACGCGATAGGGCTGCTCGCCTGCAGTATTTTAATTTCATCTACCTACTTGAATTTCTTTCTAGTTTTGTGATTGTATATTTTATATATTAAAAAAAATTAAATTCGTTTGAATGAAATATCAAGTGTTCAAACATGTGTGTTTTTTTAATTACTAGATTTAATAAAAATCCATCCGTATAAATTTGATACAGGAAAATATTTGCGCCTACACTGAGACATACGAAAAGCTTTATTGTTAAATTTAATAGTATAAAAAATCCGCATTCAGATAAACAGTTTAATTAAAAACATTACCGTGCTGCGGCGTATTCGCGACTGGTTGGGTACCGAGTGGGTACCGAATACGAGAAGCGTAGGTATGACTCACGTTCCGGCCGTTTGTATGAAGACAGAATACTGTATAGATAACATTACCCGTGCTGCGGCGCATTCGCGACTGGTTGGGTACCGAGTGGGTACCGAACACGAGAAGCGTAGGTATGACTCACGTTCCGGCCGTTTGCATGAAGACAGAATACTGTATAGATAACATTACCGTGCTGCGGCGCATTCGCGACTGGTTGGGTACCGAGTGGGTACCGAACACGAGAAGCGTAGGTATGACTCACGTTCCGGCCGTTTGCATGAAGACAGAATACTGTATAGATAACATTACCGTGCTGCGGCGCATTCGCGACTGGTTGGGTACCGAGTGGGTACCGAACACGAGAAGCGTAGGTATGACTCACGTTCCGGCCGTTTGCATGAAGACAGAATACTGTATAGATAACATTACCGTGCTGCGGCGCATTCGCGACTGGTTGGGTACCGAGTGGGTACCGAACACGAGAAGCGTAGGTATGACTCACGTTCCGGCCGTTTGCATGAAGACAGAATACTGTATAGATAACATTACCGTGTTGCGGCGCATTCGCGACTGGTTGGGTACCGAGTGGGTACCGAACACGAGAAGCGTAGGTATGACTCACGTTCCGGCCGTTTGCATGAAGACAGAATACTGTATAGATAACATTACCGTGCTGCGGCGCATTCGCGACTGGTTGGGTACCGAGTGGGTACCGAACACGAGAAGCGTAGGTATGACTCACGTTCCGGCCATTTGTATGAAGACAAAATACTGTATAGATAACATTACCGTGTCTCAGGTCCGAGTAGTAACATATACCTACCATAAGTTAAGTCACCACTTAAAGTAATTTATTTTCCTTGCACTTTTAATTAAGATTAAAATATATATTTATTAGAGTCATTCTTACACTATAAGGAATTTTTACCAGTATAAAAATTACTTTTAGAGTATCAAAAATACCGGTAATTTTCTTCATAGTAATTGTATTAATTAGTACGACTACGCAGGAGATCTGCCTGCAGAAAGTTTACCACGAACTTATTTAAGTTTGGTAGGTTATGATTATCGCACAAAAGGTTTATTATAATGGGTAATCTCTTTATGAACTATTCTAACACGAATAAGCCGCATCAAGGCTCCATTCCATTAGCTCAGTTACTCGTATAAAGTTGAAAATTTTCATTCTTCTCCTTCTCAGCGTGTCGATGCTTCATAAAACTTATGTGTTTGATAAAATGTTGCCACCTGAGTCGCATTGTCTATGGCTCCGATTAGATCTTCCCTCATGCAGGTGTTTGGGCTCGAGGGGCTTACCATTAAATCTGGAATGGACTGAGTTTGGGCACAAAGTTTTATTACATAGTATTTACTTGTACATAGGTCGTCCACCGGCCGACCATGGGTCGACGACATTATAAAAAACGCAGGTCATATGTGGGTTAGAACAGCGCAAGACAGAGGCGAATGGCGACAACGAAGAGAGGCCTATGCCCAGCAGTGGGATGAGAAGGGCTGATGATGATGATGATATAATCATCACGTAGTACAATTAAAGGTGGATTTAGCGGAATGTCAATAGAATATTGCGAACTCAAAAGAGACTTATGGTACGAGAGGTGTCAAATCTATTACTGCCTACAAAATTACACTTGCTTAACGATCCATAAACGTAATTAGTGACTATACATATTTAATTTATGTATTTGTATGATTTGATAACTCTCTTAATCATATTTAGGCACTAAATATGACTAGGCATCGTGCAAGTCGTCCGTAGTATGTAAGTTTTTTCGCTAAGTAATCGTTCAGGTTCAACCTCAACCTCAACCAAGGGCGGATCCAGAGGGGGGTCATGGGGGTCATGACCTCCCCCTGGGCTGGGTCTAGGACCTAGGTGAACCACTAATTTAAATTGTTAAACATAACACATGACACTGACCACGACTATGTGACCCCCCCCCCTGGCACCAAAGCTGGATCCGCTCTTGTCCTCAGCCATACAGAATATTAAAATTACTTGATGTAACGATTCAGTCTAATGCTGATCCGATGTAACTGCGGCGGCGTTTTTTATATTTTTTAAATAGATTACTTGTTTAGAACCTTGTTTTACATACCTTATTATTCTTTACGACCGCCCCCATTTCTACAAGTCGTTGATATCTCAAGATCCTCTAGATTTGCTATCTCTCGAGATTTTAGTGTCATCGTCTTTATATTGCCTTCCAATACTCCAATACGGTAATAAGATTGCTTTGCCGTGAATCACCTACTTACTTTAATGTCGAGTTTCTTATTTGTATTTTTTTCGGATTTGTTGATGTTTAAATATAGCCAGATAGATGTATTTATTTCTAGCAGTTGCCCGCGACTTCGTACGCGTTAGACTCCAAATGTGTAGGTAACCTAGAAATAAAACTAAACGCGCTGTTGCAATTTGACTTGACACCCAGGTTTTTTCCTATGGGAACTGATTTATGGAATAAAAGGTAGCCTATGTGATAATCCAGGCTATAATCTACGTATATACGACTGCCTCCGTGGCGCAGTGGGCGTATAGCCGGCTGAGACGCAGGAGGTAGCGGGTTCGATTCCCGCCGCGGAACAAATGTTTGCATGATCTACAGATATTTATTCCGTGTCTGGATGTTTTTCTATATATTATAAGTATGTATTTACAAAAAAAATGTATAGAAGTATTCTATCAGTTATCTGGTTCCTATAGTACAAGCTCTGCTTAGTTTGGGGCTAGATAGCGGTGTGTGAAATGTCCAGCGATATTTATTTATTTATTATTTATATACCAAATTTCATCGAAATCGGTTAAGCCGTTACGATGTGATTACAAGCAAACAAATATCCAAACTTTCACATTTATAATATTAGTGTGATTATTGATCTGTCATCTGTTTGTGACATATGCAAGTCATACGTGTATATATCATATAAAGTTAAATGCAAGTAAGTTCGTATGACCTGTAAAAGATCTTTCAGATCATTTTTGAATCATCAATTTACGTCTGTATCTCGGCGGGGCTAACCATTGGGAAGACTCGGGCAAAACCCCGGCTGGTTATTTTTTTAATAGCTAATTATGGGTATTAAAAAGAGGAAATGGACTCGCTACTGTACTTGTTTTGTAGTATTCCTTTCAATTACGTTTCTAGGCTAAATGTAACAAACAAGTTCAACATAGAAATAAATTGTTGGATATGCAATCTATTTCTCAATGTTTTACTAGACTTTGATAAATTACCCCTTACTTTGAAATTACCAGGGGTCCGTAGTACTAATAGTAGATGTTATTACTTCGTTCGTAACATTTATACTGATGTAAGTGGCTATTCTATTGTTTATTGACCAATTAAAACTGTACGTAATGAGAAAAACCATTCACGCATCATAATGTGGAACGCCTTACCTTTGTCTATAAGGTCGTCCCAATCTCTTCCTATTTTCAAAGTCAAGGTATACAACCATTTTCTTTCGTTGTCTCGTAACTGCTAGTTAGTGTTTATGTAAGGTCGTCCCAATCTCTTCCTATTTTCAAAGTCAAGGTATACAACCATTTTCTTTCGTTGTCTTGTAACTGCTAGTTAGTGTTTATGTTATTTATCCTCCATATTATGTAGTGTAGTTTATTTATATATTATTTTTATTATACATAATCAATAGGTATATATTATTTTATGGGTTATGTTTACGTATGTTTATGCTTAAAGGTACTTTTACACCGCCGTCTTTTGATTTTTGTTTATCCTGTCCATCCAAAGGTTGTCTGGAAGAGATCGTTTTTAGCGATAAGACCGCCCATTGTACCGTTATTTATTGTTTATTTCCTTTGTTACTGTATTTTTGTTTGGTGTGTAATAAAGAGTATTTCATTCATTCATATAAGTATTCTATCAGTTATCTGGTTCCTATAGTTCAAGCTTTGCTTAGTTTGGGGCTAGATAACGCTGTGTGAAATGTCCAGCATTATCAATTTAATCTATTACAACAGTAAACTCAGAATATTGGTAATCTTATAGTAGCAGTATAAATTATTACTCCATTCTGTTGGAATCTAATAGTTTCTATATTAGTGGTATACTATCGTAAAATAGGACAAGTAAGTACCTTGTTCTAATTCTCACAAAGGTAACTGCAAGTGTAAGTATATACAACGTGCTTAGGTGTGGTAGTGTATATTTTTCTCTCTCTCTCCACTCACATTCCTCTATCGTCACTCTGTTTTTTATTTAAACTGATCCACCCCGGCTTGGCACGGATTATTAATAAATGTATCAAGTCAGTCATGATTTGTATGACTTTTGCGTTTATGATCTGGAAGGTGCTAGATATAATGATGGATATAATGCTCTTAATCTTACATTAATTAAATATGTCAGACTGCCCGTAATGTCACCACTGGCCCTCAGCAGAAGACCAGCGCTGCAGTATGGCAACATGCTGTAGCAAATGCTGAGCTGAGGACTCTTCCGCCACCTCATTTATAATTTTTAGATGTCTATAATTCCAGTAAATTGAATAATAGTGTTTTTTTTGTGTCATTTGACCCATTTTGTGGTGGTCTGAATAAATGTTTTTTCTTTCTTTCTTTCTATATTGTCACCCTGTGATACAAACAACAATGTTTTTTTTTAATATGGTAAAGATTCAATGTTTTTTACCCTAGATAAAACAAATATGATGATCGCTTAGTTAAGCGATAAGACCACCCATTATACTTACATTTATTTGTTTTATTTTTATTTTTATATCTGTTGTGTTTAGCTTGTAAGGTATAATAAAGAATTTTCATTCATTCATTCAAATATTTAGAAAGAATACCACAAAAACATGTGAACAGGTTTTTTCTAGCGTGTTCCATAATAGACTGCATTATTGCTATGACATTAAAAAATTGAGAACTTTTTACACTTATACTTTGCAAACCACAGCTATCAGTTATAATATGAAGTAAAATAGTAGATTATTAAACGAGGGGATAAAGCAGTGGCTTTCGTCACGGGCGCATTATTGAATCCCGAACGTAACGAAGGATTCTAGAGTTAACGAACTAGCCTCTGCACATAATGCACCAACCTAGATTTGGTTTTTATTGTCTCGCAGAAAGTGTAAAAAGTAAAATATTCTCCTCGTGGATAAAGGTGTCTACCTCGCTCCGCTCGTGAGTTTCTTTCACGTTCGGGATTCAATACGAGACGCAAGACGCCCGTGACGCAAGACGCCCGTGACGCAAGACACTGCTTTATCCCCTCGTTTAATAATCTACTATTAAAATTTGATTTAAAAAGAGGTCAATTTATGTCAAACAGATGATTAACTGAATTTTTAACTGTGCCATCTTCTCAGATTTGCATACATTTCTTAAGACGATATGTAAAAAAATTGTGCCGCTAAGTAACTGTCGTATTCAATTACTGATTTCATATTTAAGCAATATTTACTTGAAGATTTAAACTACTTAAATGAAAGTCAGAAATGCAATGGGTGAAACTTTTCTCGATACAATTATTTGACAAAATCGGCTCTTCTAAAACACTTATATCGTTCACTGTCTGACTCTAGAAAAGATTTAAAGTATTTTTTACGTATTTATGTAGGTAATTGTGGTGCCTAAATTAATGACAAAGCATTTTTTTTTTTCATTTGTTGGTTCTCATGGAATTCGAGATTTTATCTTTTGTCGCTTACGTCATTTACTCCTGCGACAATGCGGCGCGGCTATGATACATGATTGTCTCGTTCTTCACCTAAGCAAGTAAATAGCACTGTCTTTTTTTTGCATTTCCGGATGCTCCGCCCAATCGTCACCGAAATCAAATTTGTATATCATCTTAAAACACTTTATTGATAAATTCCGCATAATTATTAGGAGTAAAATAACTAAATTCTTGAATTGAAAATTTTGTAAATACAAATTTTCAATTCATTAAACAAAAGGTTTACTTTCCGTGGATACATAATATCATAGCAGTCATATTCATCTAACTCGTGTAAGTATAACAAAAAAATATACGATACATTCCAAACAAAAAAGCACAATGTTAAAAGAAAATCCAGCACCGTTAGCCTAAATGTATCTTATTCGATATTAGATTTACATACTTCAAACTCAAGTTTAATTCTCCTTGACCTCGTAAAACTGACTTGTAGAGAATATGCTACGTTATTCTACATAAATGGGGGTGAAATTACAACGTTTCTGAAAATACCAGACACTAAATTATTTAATTTACAAACTTGTCGAGACCGTTAAAACTTTAGCACTTACAAGTTACTCGCTTGCTGAAAAATAGTCCTTAATAACCCTCTTTCGGTAGTCTGCCAATAAGGTTCCAATTTAATGATGAACTTAGGTTTTTGTGTGTTTTATTAAAAGTTTAAATGTATTTTCATTGATCTTTTAGTCATAAATTCTCACTAATTATTATCGTCAAGGAACCATCTTTATTTAGTGCATTCAGATGGATCCTTTTAAAAGGTCTTCATCATCATCTTACCAGCCATAGGACTGAGCGTGGGTATAGATTTCCAGATGGCCTATACCCAACCGCTCCCAGCAACTTTTATAAGGTTGTCGTTCCATCTTTCTGTCCCAACGGTCGTTAGATCTTTATAACGTAGAACGTATTACCTTTATGTTAACTTCAATTAGACGCACTAGAACGCTGCGCCAATTCAGATTAGAACATCCAAGAAGACAAAAGACAAATCCCCTAAGAAACGGTATAGAAGCGGTATTTTTTTAAACTACCTCTTCTAACATAATCGAATCCTATCCACTAAATAATTTAATATCATAATTTTACTCTGTGCACAACCGTCAATTACTGCATGGCTCATTACTTGCCACAGAGTAAAATCATGTTACTATATTGTATTCAAGTGACGGTTTCTCAAAACATAAACAAGACTTATCGAAAAAAAAATACTAGTTATATTATCAAATTTTAAAGAAAATCGACTAAGTTTATGTGATTAATTCGATATAAAACTTACAGCCTACTCTAAAAATACATTCAAATATAAAGGCCGATTTGATATCTCTTTCGGAAATGTCTGCGGATTTTTGGTTAGAAAGGGACAACAAGAGATATCTCGAGACGTCACCAATACAGTATCTGTGATTAGATGGCAATCATTATACAATAGCACAACATAAGTTTAATAAAGTGTTTGTTTTTACATGCCAAAATGAATTACACATTTCACAAATTTATTTAATAAGCTCATCAAAATAACGCCTTTCATTTTTGTGCGTATATAATCAAACACCCTATATATTATATATTGTACTATATTTGGCATAAACTAGTTAAAACATAAACAAGGCATATTTACATCACAACAACATCCTGTGTATTTTGTATTTTTATTAATTAATGACCTTTTGTTATATTAACGTGGAAACAATAATTACGACATTGCATTTTGCATTGACATTGATTGATTGACATATTTGACGTTGTTTTGTTTGTTCTGTTTACTCTCTTTGTGTTAAATGTTCATGTGTAATTGTAATTTTTGTTATAATTTTCTTATTTTTAGTAGACATTCTTTGTGAAACATAATAACTTATTTAGGTCTGTTACTAAATCAACTTGATCAAATCGGCGTTGTATGTATGTATGTATGTCAGTTTGTCCGAGGATAACTTTCGAAGCTTTTATCTGATCATCGTAAAATTTGGTATATATATATAGGTAGGGATGGCACAATTTTGGTTGTTGAGATATTGGGGTTCACGAGGGGTAAAAAAAAATGGGATTATCCGGTCGTTTAATAAAAGGTTTTTGTGAGTGCATTTCGACCCCGTTTTTATTTATAGTTTAAACCTTGTAGTTTTTATGTTATTAGCCGTAATAAAAACTGAAATTTGACAATATTCTCAGGGTACACCAGTGACCCCACACTACTGAAATTTGGTATGCGTGTAGCTTTAGTGACACAAATGTAGGGAAAAGTCTGAAATCCAGAATAACTGCAATTTCTACCACAAAAACCACTAACCAAATAACATGAACTCCCCTTACTTGAAATTTGAATGAAACTGTAGGTCAAGTTATTTGGTTATTCATTTTGTGGCACTATTTTGATAGTCAAAGATTACAAATAATATATTTTTGTTTTTATGGAAGACTCGCGAGATCTCAGTTCGGGGCGAATCACTAATTTATTGTTAAATTAACATTGTTAATGTTATTCTGAATCTGACGTCAACTAAGTGCTATTTATGTACCTACAATCATACTAAAAATATTATAAATGCGAATATTGTATGTTTGTTTATTTATTTGTTTGTTTGTTACACAATCACGTCGTAACGGCTTAACCGATTTCGATTAAATTCGGTATATACGTAGATTATAACCTGTATAGCCACATAGGCTAATTTTTATCCCATAAATCAATTCCTACGGGATAAAAATGAGGTGTCAAGTCAAGTTGCAACAGCGAGTTTAGCTTCATTTCTAGGTTACCTACACATTTAGTAGTGGAACGCGTACAAAGTCGCGAGCAACAGCTAGTAGAAAATGAATTAAATAAAATGAAACGTAGTACAGTAAAGTATCTAGTTTTGCTATAACCACTATAACTTCAAAGAAAGTGTTCTCTGAGAATTTCTTACTTCAATATTCTAAAAAAATTCCTGCTTCAAATGTTGCTATCACTTCAAGGTAAGCCAAACAACTTTTTTCTTTTTCTATGGAACGTTCGATGATCGAACCACTTTAATTATTTTCAAGATGGCAGCCTTTAGGAATTGGGATTGCAATTAACGGACTTTAACCAGTCTTGAAGAGAAAAGTAATGAAAACACGACAATTTCTTCATAATCAAAATGTCACAAATAGCAGTTTTTAAATCGGTACTTATGGTTATAGATAGATAGATAGATAGATAACGATTTATTGCGCATCACACTTAAAGTATAAAACAATATAAAAAGGAAATAATAATTCACGCAGTAACACAATATGTTCCGTTTTAATAAAATTAACTTACTATCCGCATTAAAAAAACTTTTGTAAACAATTTAATAAGTGATATTAGCAAATGCCTCGTTTTCGACTAGTTTATGGTTAGATACTTAATTAAAACTACGAAACTTACAGTACTCGCATATGATGTGTAACATCTGACCACCGCGCGGGCTCATTGCTCAAATCAAATAGCACGCGATTCCCCGGTTTCCTGTTACACATTCCGTCCCTTTTACTAAAATCACTCCCATAAGCCGAGAGGAAAGATGTTACACATCAATAAAAACTTATTTTTCATTGGTGATAGTCTTGTCTTTCTCATAGAACTCAGTCTTTCTAAGAATTATAAATTATAAAACGTGTAGATGTTAAAATTATGCTGATGAGTTTTCTCAGTTATTAAAGGGTAATTACCTTATATAAAATAAATAAATAAATAAATAGGGCTGGACATTTCACACAGCGGTATCTAGCCCCAAACTAAGCAGAGCTTGTACTATGGGAACCAGATAACTGATAGAATACTTATATACTTTTTTTTTGTAAATACATACTTATAATATATAGACAAACATCCAGACCCGGAACAAATATCTGTAAATCATACAAACATTTGTTCCGCGGTGGGAATCGAACCTGCTACCTCCTGCGTCTCAGCCGGCTATTCGCCCACTGCGCCACGGAGGTCGTCATATATTATAGGTATATTATTTGAGGCAACTCATTTTAGCTATTATAGATATTCAAATAAGAGCAATTAGTTAATTACACATAATAAAACATTTTAAAGACATCACCCAGAAAAATATCGTAATCATAAGAAAATAAGCAGTCTTGTGCTGCCTCCGTGGCGCAGTGGGCGTATAGCCGGCTGAGACGCAGGACGCGGGTTCGATTCCCGCCGCGGAACAAATATTTGCATGATCTACAAATATTTGTTCAGTGTCTGGGTGTTTTTCTATATATTATAAGTATGTATTTACAAAAAAAAAGTATATAAGTACTCTATCAGTTATCTGGTTCCCGTAGTACAAGCTCTGCTTAGTTTGGGGCTAGATAGCGCTGTGTGAAATGGATAGCTATATATACTTTTTACTAAAATAAACAATTTCATTTAAAACTTTTTTCAGCGTTAGGCGGGTGGGATGATAAACCAATTTACGATAAATGAGCTCAACATACGAGAAAATGGAAAATTGTAAGGTATCCTTTTAAGAGATAATGTAAAATTCATTTAACATTGATCCAATCTCAAAACCAATTTTCACGATGTGAGACCAACCAAGCCTTTGTTTCAGAACAGGTGAGATAGATGTAGGTAAACTAGCTTCTGCCAGCGCCTTCGCACGCGTTGTTTGTAAACAAAAAGTAGCCTATGCGTTAATCCAGGTTATAATCTACGTACATACCAAATTTTATCAAAATCGGTTCAACCTTTACGACGTGATTGATTGATTGAATATTCTTTATTGCACAAAAATCTGTACATAGGCGAACTTAATGCTAGCAAGCATTCTCTTCCAAACAATTGAGTAACAAACAATTCAATGTGATTGAGTAACAAACAAACATCCAAACTTTCGCATTTATAATATTAGTGTTATTAGCTATGACATGTAGTAAAGTTACTAAAGTCTCAAGTGTTCTTACGTGCTGTAGTGGGTCATCAATGGTAGCTATTATTTCCGATATTACGATACGATATTATTTCTAGTTTCTAAATTCTACTACCGTGCGTGTGAAATTAGGGGATTCGTAGACGAACCAAAGTCACCAACACTTTGTGCTACAAAGGATTAGCAAGGTGAAGTGACAGTGGGCAGGCCACATAGCTCAAAGAACTGACGGCCGCTGGGGCAGAAAGGTTCTCGAGTGGAGACCGTGCACTGGAAATCGCAGCGTAGGACGGCCCCACTATATTGAAAGAAGACCTTATAATGGTTGCTGGGAGCTGTTGGGTGTAGGCCGCATAAGATCAGTCACTCTGAAAATATATGTGAGAGGCCTATGTTCAGCGGTGGACTTTTTTTAAAAAAAAAACATTGGATAGAACTTCGTTTGACCACAATCTCACCTGATGGTAAGTGATGATGTGGTCTAAGATGAAGCACGAAGATCTAGAAGAAACCTATTTTCTCTTACCTTAAAGAGGCCCGGATTGTATTCTTTAGGAAAAACAGACGACGGCAAAGTGTTCCATACCTTAACTGTACGCATCAAGAACGTAGAACCAAAACGGTGTGTGCGAATGGGTGGTATATTGACTAGGTACGGGTGGTACTGAGCCGTGCGCCTGCTTGTCCTTTGATGGAAGGGAGATGGCGAGATCAGATCGTATAGTTCCTGAGCACATTCCACAAAATATATTCTGTAAAAGATCGATAGGCTTGCAACTTTACGGCGGTGTTCGAGACTTTGGATCTTAGTCTCCGCCATATATTGCTCACCTATAAGCCTAAAAGCCCTACGTTCTATCGAGTCTAAGGTAGCGAGCTGGTATTTGGCCGAACCATCCCAAAGGTGGCAGCAGTACTCCATACCAGACCGGACTATTGCTTTTAGCGATAAGGCCGCCCTTTGATTTAATTGTGTATTCTCTTTTGTTTATTTTATTCTTAATCGTGTGAAATAAAAAAGTTATCTATCTATCTATATGATGATGATTACCGTGTAGTAAACCTAATAAAAATATATTATATTGAAATTATTTCAGAAGGCAGTTACATAACAATCTACGTAAACTACATAAAAAACATTTGAGGATATTTTTTTTTTCTTTTTGGACATGTAACACAGCGCTATCTAGCCCCAAACTAAGCAGAGCTTGTACTATGGGAACCAGATAACTGATAGAATACTTATATACTTTTTTTTTTGTAAATACATACTTATCATATATAGAAAAACATCCAAACCCGGAACAAATATCTGTAGATCATGCAAACATTTGTTAATATAATTTGTTAAATAAAGAATCGAGACATTTTGAATACCGATTAAATTGAATAGTTGCGGGGAGCGGTTAGATGCAGGCCGCACAATATCGGCTGCTCTGAAAATTGGTTAAAACTTTGATGAAATGTTAAAAGTCGCCAACTGATGAAATTACCAACTGATGTAACCCATGTATCGCAAATAAATGAATATTTATCTTTATCTTTATCGCTTGTTATTTACCAACTACATAATAAAAATTGGATGTGTTTGACTGACCTCAAACATTTTCTTTTACTTATAGACTAGATCTAGATATTTGCTCGAGCAAACAAAACTTGATTCCCACTATCTTAGACCTATATCTTAACCCTATTAATAACATGTCAGACAGGCAGCAAGAATGGAGTGATTCACATACTTGAATGATCAAGATAATTTACAAATCCCATAAATTAGGACAGGCTACCTTTTCTAATTTATGGGATTTGATGTGTGTAATGGACTTGTATTGAACCCTTATCAAACTTAGATAATGTTAGGCTTTTAGCCTCTACTTGTAAGGAGCTAGGGACGTAATTCTCTTTTATGAAGAGTAAAAAATCCACTAATATTTACCTGATGGTGTGATCGAAGAAGGAGCACGCTTACCTAGAAAGAACCTATTCACTCTGGACTTGAAATATAAACTATACTATGAATACACTTGGAAATATTTCTAACCTACGAGTACCATAAGAATTTTGAATCTATCCCAAAAAATACAACGGGCTACGGACTCACTGCTCGTCCAGTTTCTAGTCATTGGACGAGCAGTGAGCCCGTAGCAAATTGTTTACCACGTCTTCCTATCATGGGCAAGGTTGCGGGTTTAAACCCCGTCTGGTTAGTAATTTTTGAGAAGATTTTAACTTAATATTATCCCTTAAGCTCCAGATAGCGCCTTAAATTAACAATAAGTAATAAGCATTATATCGGGATTTTATTTGTTTTATTGTTTGTTACGTCCCGTATTGGACGTGTGAAATATACGCTGACTTTCAACTCGGCGGTTGTGAACTCGAATCCCAGCCGTGTACTAGTTTTTCGTCTTAAGGAAGCCCTATTTCCAAAAATCGAAAGCATATGCCATCGGTTAGTATTTTAATAGGCAAAAGGTAGGCAAAAAGTAGGCATGTATCAAAATGTATAGTGGTATATCTCTATGGGGCTTTAAGTTTTTTACAAGATTCATTTTGGCGAATGTGCGCAAGTTTTTCATGCCCTTATCCCTCCTTCCCCCTTCCAACACAGGACAAGCAGACGTACCGTAAATCACTACCAATACCTGCTCAGTTACCATAATGCCGTACCAACTATTTAAATAAAAATTCACCACCATATCACACAAGAGTAGTCGAGCTCCTTGTGAAAGGGCTCGCCCGGGGAAGTACTACCACCATACCTATTTCTGCCGCCAAGCAGCATCGCTGTGTTTCTGTTTGAAGGGTATGGTTGCCGGTGAAATTATAGGCACATGAGGCTTTACACCTGTATGCCTCAAGTTGATGGACGCAGGGCAGTGCATCGTAGGGCACATTTCGAATGTACGTGACCTACGAGGCAATTCTCTGTTATAGGCGATGGTTAACACTTAACATCAGGTGTGCCATAAGCTTGTCCCATCTCCATATATAAAAAAAACAAACAAAAACAAAATAAAATACAACAGAATTGAGAATCTCCTCCTTTTTTCAAGTCGGTTAAAAATACAGAATATGACACGGAGCAGATGTTTCAGTCTAGTTATATTTTATATATTAGATTTGCTTTAACTTTTCTTGTTCTTTTGTTGTTGTACGGAGTGGAACTCACTTCCGGCGTATGTTTTTCCGGACCAGTATAATCTCGGAGTCTTCAAGTCTCGAGTAAACCGGTCCTTTTTAGGCAAGCGTGCTCCATCTTCGATCACACCATCACTTACCATCAGGCGAGGTTGGTCAAGCACATGACTATCACCAAAAAAAATGCGTCTGCGTGCTAAGTAAAAATCTTCAGGATGTCCATCATGGCGAAAATCGTGAGCTTATTTTTAATCATGATTGTTAGTTTTTTCACATTTCCTTTCAGCAAAGCTTAGGTACTGGAGTACAATAACGTAATTGATCAAAGAAGCTATTAACGAAATTGGGTTTCAACTACAATGAGGTAGACACAGTAAATGTATTTTATTAAGAATGAATGAGAATCAACAATTGGACACGTTTCAAAAATAACTATTTCCTCAGTAGGCCGACATAATCCTCGCAAAGCTGATTCCACTCGTTTTCAATTATCTGGACTCTAATATTTACTTTAGGAGCTACACAGAAAACCCTACAGGTTTTTATTTACGTTCTCATTCAGTTTATTTAAACGAGAGCCCTTTAGCCCTTAATCCTAATGTTGAAATCACAAACCATTTCTAATCTTTTTATGACCTGAAAATCGTGTCAATTCGTAGTCGCTGTACGGAGTTCTGGTATTTTATAATTTACTAGCTGTTGCCCGCGACTTCGTACGCGTTACACTACTAAATGTGTAGATAACCTAGAAATAAAGCTAAACTCGTTGTTGTAACTTGACTTGACACCCCATTTTTATCCCATGAGACCTGATTTAAGGGATAAAAAGTAGCCTATGTGTTAATCTGGGTTATAATCTACGTACGTACTAAATTTATCAAAATCGGTTCAGCCGTTACGATGTGATTGAATTACAAACAAATAAATAAACAAACATCCGTACTTTCGCATTTATAATATTAGTGTGATGCGATTAGTGTGTACTGTTACGCACAGTTTTCTTATACCTAAAACTTAATGTTATTCAGTAAAGAGTTTTTTAAAGTTCAACTCACGATACATTTGGCTTTTCCACGACGAAGCTCATTCCGAAAAACTGTGATCATTGTTTACTAGTGTCTAGGTGTGTTTCTTGTGGAGGCTGACCTCAATGCATGTTCTCGGAGACTCGGAGACTCTCTCATGCATATCTGGATACAAAGAATATCGCATTGAGATTCCTAGCAACGCACTGCGAGGAATTTGCTTGTTGCGTTTCAGAAACCTGTATAATGATGGATATTCTATCAGAGCATTTTAGTCCAGTAGCTGAGAATTGATCCATCTAGCCCTGTGGACAGGAGGCTGCTTAGATTGGTTAGATTAGAAAATTATTTATTCCACTAATAAAATAATACGTAGGCGAACTTAATGCTATTTAGCATTTTCTTCCAGCTAACCTTTGAGTAGTATGCGACCTGTGTGGTGTAGTAGGCGAATAGCCGGCTGAGACGCAGGAGGTAGCGGGTTCGATTCCAGCCGCGGAACAAATGTTTGCATGATCTACAGGTGTTTGTTCCGGGTCTGGATGTTTTTCTTTATATATTAATATAACTAGTTGTCCCGCAGCTTCCTACGCGTGATTTGTCAATAAAACATTACCCTCCTTCTGTGCAGTCGCATAAAGTAAATCCTATGTCTTAAGTCCATTCATAATCTATCTCGGTATATAGGTACCAAATTCCATCAAAATCGGTCGAGCCGTTAAGTCGTAAAAAAGTAACAAACAGACAGAGAGACAGAGTTACTTTCAAATCGGTATGTACGTAGATTATAACCTGGATTAACACATAGGCTACTTTTTGTTGACAAACAACGCGTGCGAAGCCGGTGTTGGAATCTACAGGCTACCTTCCTCTTGAATCACTCTATCTATTGCTGAAAACTGCATAAAATCCCTTCAGTAATTTAAAAGATCTTAGGTAAGAGACAGCGGAAGCGACTTGTATATGTTGTTATATGTTATATGTTGAATTGTTTCGGAAGAACTGTTGCAACGTCTACATAAATCTGTTGTTATTATTAATATAAGCCTGTTGTGTCCCACTGCAGGGCAAAGGCCTCCCTTCTCTCTTTCCACTCGTCTCTGTTGATTGCAAGTAGGGGCCAATCCTTGAGGTAGGAGTTTAGCTCATCCCGCCACCTTTGCCTGGGCCTTCCACGCGGGCGCCGTTCGTAGTTTGGGAGCCATTCAGTGGTGGTCTTCGCCCACATTGTGTCTGGCATACGGCAAATGGGTCTGGCCCAGTCCCACTTGAGTCTTCCAGCTTTTTGAGCGACGACGGCCATCATAATTATAATCATCATAATTACTAGCGGTTCGCCCCGAACTGAGATCTCGCGAGTCTACCATAAAAACATAAAAAATGTTATTCGTAATCTTTTAATATCAAAATAGTGCCACGAAATAAATAACCAAATAACTTGACCTACAGTTTCATTCAAATTACAGGTAACGGGAGTTCATATAAATTTGTTAATCTTTTTTGGGGTACAAATTGCAGTTATTCTAGATTTAAGACTTGGGCCTATATTTGTGATACTTAAGCTACACACATACTAAATTACAGCACTGTGGGGTCACTGGTGTACCTTGTGAATTTTGTCAAAGTTTAGTTTTTATTATGGCTAATAAATCAAAAACTACAAAAACTTTACTAAAAACAAAAACGGGGTCGAAAGGTACTCATGAAAATCTTTCATTTGACGTCTCATTTGACCTAATAATCTCATTTTAAATTTTTTACCCCTCTTGAACCCCAATATCTCAACAACTCCCCAAAATTTTTAGCTCGTTGAGTCACACCAAAATTGTGCTATCATTACCTACCTATATACCAAATTTCACGATGATCGGATAAACGATTCGAAAGTTATCCTCGGACAAACAAACATACATACATACAACGCCGATTTGCCCAAGTTGATTTGGAGATCTCGCTTCGCTCGATCAATAATCAACGTGTGCGGCATGTCAATGGGTTTTTGTCACTCTACGAGCGCTTCAAACAGTATTTTGATTTTAAATAAGAACCTATCTAATAAACCAACTATGAACAATCATTATAGAAGATCATATTATTCAATTATGATAAGAAGCAAGATTTTCATATCGCATCGTTGAGATATATATTATAAAGCACCCAAAATTCTACCAAAAGACGGCTTCCGTGGCGTAGTGAGTGAATAGCCTGCTGATACGCAGGAAGTTGAGAGTTTAATTTCAACACGAACAAATGTTTGCACCATCTACCTACATATGACAACCTCCGTGGTGCAGTGGGCGAATAGCCGGCTGAGACGCAGGAGGTAGTGGGTTCGATCCCCGCCGCGGAACAAATGTTTGCATGATCTACAGATATTTGTTCCGGGTCTGGTTGTTTCTCTATATATTATAAGTATGTATTTACAAAAAAAATGTATATAAGTATTCTATCAGTTATCTGGTTTCCATAGTACAAGCTCTGCTTAGTTTGGGGCTAGATAGCGTTGTGTGAAATGTCTAGCAATATTTATTTATTTATTTATTATTATATTATATATTTGCACTGTACATTACATATACAGGTATTTGTTCCGGGTCTGGATGTTTATCTTAATAAATATATTAATTATTTTATTTTATTTTGACTGCCTCTGTGGCGCAGTGGGCGTATAGCCGGCTGAGACGCAGGAGGTAGCGGGTTCAATTCCCGCCGCGGAACAAATGTTTGCATGATCTACAGATATTTGTTCCGTGTCTGGGTGTTTTTCTATATATTATAAGTATGTATTTACAAAAAAAAAGTATATAAGTATTATATCTGTTATCTGGTTCCCATAGTTTAAGCTCTGCTTAGTTTGGGGTTAGATAGCGCTGTGTGAAATGTCCAGCGATATTTATTTATTTACTTAGTAATTTATTTCAATCATTATTATCCAAACATTAATTTCTTTTTGCGCAGTTTGCTAAAAAGTAGCCGATGTCCCAATCCTTGTTATAATCTATCAGTGTACCAAATTGCAACGAAATCGATCAAGCCGTTTAGTCGTGAAAACGTAACAAACAGACAGAGACAGAGTTACTTTCGAATTTATAATATTAGTATGGATTGATTAGTTTAGTACATAAAAAATAACTGACTCAAAATTCAAAATACTTTTATTTATTAAAATCACAAGGATCACTTTGAAACGTCAATTTTACTGCCTGTTCCTTCGCGACTAAGCCAGGTAAGAAAGGCAAAAAACAAGGCTGGTTATTCTTTTTAATTTTTAACCCTTTTAGAATACATAACAATTAAGAAAATAAATTACGTCTAAGTTGTAACATTTTTGAACGAGTTGGAGCAATTTCAATCCCAAGTTTCTCTATTATCCAAATAATCCGATATCTTATAGTAGGCTTTTTTATAAAGATTTTGTTTAATTATATTTTTAAATTTGTAAATTGTTAATTTTTGTACATCACTTGGGAATTTATGAATTCGAATAAACGTTTTTTTTATGAGACGCCAGACTACGGCGAAGTGTTTTTTTGGTATTAATGCCTAGGCATAAAAGTTTCTTCATTAACGTATTAATGATGAGATCGCACTGAACTTCGAGAATGTGGTAATAAACTTAAAAGCTAAGGCCTTAGAATTTGTGGGTTGAGAAAAGGAAGGCTCAGAGTTGAGAGGTATTTGGGCTCGCGCAGAAATATGGGAGAATTTACACGAACCTGAGTCGACTCTTGAATACGTAGATAAGTATTTTAGCAGTCAACTTTCTGTGCTTTATAACCTGATTTATTTTATGGGGCAATTTCTATGAAGATTATGCGCAGGGCCGCATAAATCCCGAAATATTTTAATGAAAATGCTGCGCCAGCAAGGTTAGTAGGTACAGCAATTTCCTTGTCTACTCTTCGAAGAGACAACAAGGCTCTGACCGCCACTTGTATTTCTGTGTGTATTGTTATTTGTTTTTAGGGTTCCGTACCCAAAGGGTAAAACGGGACCCTATTACTAAGACTCCGCTGTCTGTCTGTCCGTCTGTCACCAGGCTGTATCTCATGTACCGTGATAGTTAGACAGTTGAAATTTTCACAGATAATGTTGCCGCTATAACAACAAATACTAAAACTTTTTTAGAGGTTTTTTCTTAGAAAAGAGAGGATAATCTGTCTATAGCAACGTACTTTGTATATATAATTAATGAAATATCTTACAAAAAATAGTTGTCAAGAACGCGCGGTTGAGAAGAGTGCAAAAGAGACAACTTGAGAAGACAGCGTTGTCTAGGCATCGCAAGACCTAGACAATATCAGAATAAGGTTGTCTATCCTTAAATGTCAAAGATAGAAATGATGGCTATCGTGCTCGGTATTGCAGACTACTGTCGAAGAAGTGTCGACAGTATTTCTTCCCGTTAACTCTCGCAATCGCCGTGATCGAGACGGTCGACAAGCGTCTTCTTTCATCCGAAAAATTACTCAAAACTAAACTCTTCTCTATAGTTACTGTATTAGGATTACAGTTATTCACTTCTTCCTTCCATGTAAAGTTAAATGTTGAATAAAATTTATCAACTTCAATCCTGACCTGCCTATACGATTTATCGCTATCCTTTGACTAGAACATTTTGTAACTTTGTCATAGAACACCGCACTCCGTTATATCTTAGTAAATTTTGCTCCATCCCAAGATTGCCTGGAAGAAATCACTATCAGCGATAAGGCTACCCATTGTATTGCCTTTTTATTCTAGCTATTACTTATTTTAGTATTATTATTCTGTTCGTGTCGTAATTCAATAGAGCTATCTATTTATCTTTGAGGACAAACGTGAATGAAATACCAAACGCGTAATGATACCAACGATATTTTAAACAAGCTTCCGCCTTTGGCTTCACACCCGTGGTTTGCGAATAAAAAGTAGCCTATGTTTTATCATTTACCAAATCATAATCTATCTAAATACCAAATTTCATTGAAATTTATTCAACCGTTACGACGTGATCAAGTAACTTACAAACAAACATCCAAAAACATCACACTAATATTATAAATGCGAAAGTTTAAATGTTTGTTTACTTATTTGTTTGTTATTCAATCCTTTCGTATGCTACTTAGGCTACTTTTTGTTGACAAACAACGTGTGCGAAGCCGCGGGCGGAAACTAGTTTAGAATATAAGTGAGATGTGATACACAATAGTTTACCGTCTCCACAAAGAAAACAACCGATTAACAAAAGAAAGTCGGGAGGTCAGTAACCTCCGTAACAACGGTAAAACATCCGATTAACAAAAGAAAGGTGGGTGGCCGGTAATCCCCGTAACAACGCTAAAACATCTAACTAACAAAAGAAAGGTGGGTGGCCGGTAGCCCTGTAACAACGGTAAAACATTCGATTAACAAAAGAAAGGTGGGTGGCCGGTAACTCCCGTAGCAATGGTAAAACATCCGATTAACAAAAGAAAAGCGGGTGGCTGGTAACCCCCGTAACAACGGTAACACCTGTTTATTCAACTATTAAACGCGTTTTGATATGAGACTTGTGCTCTAAATGGTAAAGAAACATTATACAGGGTTACAGGAAAAATCGTGCTAGATCCGTTAAGGGCGTGGAGTACCCATCATTTCTGACTTATTTCACTATGAAACACCCTACCCTAAACTTAACCCTTTTCGAGATATTCGACTTTTAATTTTTTTATTGAAAATTGCCGATTTTTAGGCTACTAAATTTATTTTTGTTTATTTTGTGTATCTTATTATTATTATTATTGCATTTTTACATGTGTAATAAGATGCTTTAGGACGTCTATCATTAAAATAGTGCATAAGTTAATTGAATAGACCGTAGTAGACAAGTGAAAGTTAAGAAATAAAAAAAAATATTAGAAAGTTTATTTTTCTCTAAGGGATATCTAAAAAAAATATTATGGCAATTGTTCGGCAGATGTTTTTTAAAATATCTACGTTTCATCAGCTATCTAACGAGGTATAATAATCTAGGGTTTTATTCAAATGCATTGAAAAAAATTTAGTTTTATAGGCGACAGTGTAGAAGAAAATTTATACTTAGCCCTAAAAAGTAAAATAAAATAATAGGTAAGCATGAAATGTCATTTATTAAAGATTTTCACACAACTTTTTCTTATTCTACAGTTCATGTTCAACATGGCCGCCTCTATTTCTGATACATTGTCGCATCCTTCTACGGAGACCAGTCTTTACTACTCCAGTGGTTAACGTGGTCCTCATTTTATTGGCTGCATCCACAATCCTTTCTCGTAAGTCTTCCACAGATGAAACTGGATTCGGCTCGCTGTACACAAGACTTTTCATGCACCCCCACACGTGAAAATCCATGGGGGTTAGGTCCGGACTTCTTGCTGGCCATGGCAACGGTCCACCTCGTCCTATCCATTTGTTTGATTTTCAGATTTTCTAAGAAATATCTTGTGGACGGATGAGTCCAAATTTAATAAAGATGGCATAACTAACTATCACAACGCCCATTACTGGGCCCCAAAAGAGCTAAGGAATCCCAATAAGAAAAGAGTGAAGGGGTCCCAACGAAGATTCAGCGTGAATGTGTGGATGGGCATTATCTCCAATCATTTGATTGGACCTTACTTTCTCCCGGATAATCTAAATGGGGAAAGCTACGAAAATTTCCTGAGAGCAGACTTAAGTGATTTGCTGGATGATCTGCCACTCAACCTGATCAGGGACATGTGGTTCCAACACGATGGCTGCCCTGCCCATTTCAGGAGAAGTGTCAGAGACTGGCTGGACACAAATTATCCAAACAAATGGATAGGACGAGGTGGACCGTTGCCATGGCCAGCAAGAAGTCCGGACCTAACCCCCATGGATTTTCACGTGTGGGGGTGCATGAAAAGTCTTGTGTACAGCGAGCCGAATCCAGTTTCGTCTGTGGAAGACTTACGAGAAAGGATTGTGGATGCAGCCAATAAAATGAGGACCACGTTAACCACTGGAGTAGTAAAGACTGGTCTCCGTAGAAGGATGCGACAATGTATCAGAAATAGAGGCGGCCATGTTGAACATGAACTGTATAATAAGAAAAAGTTGTGTGAAAATCTTTAATAAATGACATTTCATGCTTACCTATTATTTTATTTTACTTTTTAGGGCTAAGTATAAATTTTCTTCTCCACTGTCGCCTATAAAACTAAATTTTTTTCAATGCATTTGAATAAAACCCTAGATTATTATACCTCGTTAGATAGCTGATGAAACGTAGATATTTTAAAAAACATCTGCCGAACAATTGCCATAATATTTTTTTTAGATATCCCTTAGAGAAAAATAAACTTTCTAATATTTTTTTTTATTTCTTAACTTTCACTTGTCTACTACGGTCTATTCAATTAACTTATGCACTATTTTAATGATAGACGTCCTAAAGCATCTTATTACACATGTAAAAATGCAATAATAATAATAATAAGATACACAAAATAAACAAAAATAAATTTAGTAGCCTAAAAATCGGCAATTTTCAATAAAAAAATTAAAAGTCGAATATCTCGAAAAGGGTTAAGTTTAGGGTAGGGTGTTTCATAGTGAAATAAGTCAGAAATGATGGGTACTCCACGCCCTTAACGGATCTAGCACGATTTTTCCTGTAACCCTGTATATGAGCAAAGCTTCAGTTAAGTTAGGTCTGCATTGGTATTGACTATGTACTCGTAAACTGTCGATTTTGCTAGGTAAGCTAAGAGAATGGCACAGTTCGAGGGCACTACAACGGATGCGTCGTTCATTCAACTATTGCAGCAACCAGGTGCTGTTTAAATCATCTTTAATTATCTAAAAGCATTACTTTTTTCACTCCAATTTGTATTTTATATTAAAAGTTTGTAGGGTTTAGACAACCCTACAAACTTTTGAGTTTTATCACCAAGATTGCGGTTACTTTTACTCGGTACTTCCTCTTAGTCTTAATAAGAATATTTCACTGCGTTTAGGTTAATATTTTGTATGATTACACGTCTAACGAGTTAAATACTGGAGTGAAACCAACTTAGATAAACTTGGTTGAAGAAATTGTGGACTTGAAACTCTAGAAAGATTTCAGTTTATTGCCCAAATGCCTGAGGGGGAGGTATGTGTTGCAGCTATGTAGTTAGCATAGAATAAAATCTAAGTGATTTTTTTTTGTAACTTTTTTTATTATTACCCGACGCAAAAAGAAGGCGTTATTAGTTTGATGTCTATGTCTGTGCAAAAAGAAGGGGTGGCATCGTTGTCCCAAATCGGATGGACTGATTTGGACGTGGTTTTATTTTGATAAAAAGCAAGTTAATCTGGTGTCGTTCTTAGCTATAAATTAATAGAAGCAAAAAGAAGGGGTCGGGGGTTGTTTAAATGCTTAATTTTTTCTTGTATTTAGATGCTGGCGTGACTATCTCGATACCTTCGAGATAGATTGGTGGGATTTGGCAGGCGAGCGAAAGTACTGGAAGACAATGGGGGAGACCTTTGCCCAGCAGTGGGATGGCACAGGTTTAATAAAAAACTTGTATTTCATTCATTTGTTTATACTTGGTGTAGTAGATCTGGTAGCTTCGTTATTATGTAGCTTTTAATTCATAGATCCTGTAATGGCTCTGTAATTCAAATAAAATAAAATAAATATAGCTGTAAACAATATTTTAAAACGAATTTTCTTTATTTTTTATTGTACACAAGAACATACATTAGAAAATACAGAAATAGAGGGCATGTACAAAGGCGAGCTTAACCCTAAGAAGATTTTTCTTCCAGCAAACCTTTGAGACTAGAGAGAGAGATGATTTTAAAGGAAGATGAGTGTACATATAAGAATTATAAATATGTACAAATATCTTAAACAAATAAAAAGAAATATACATAAAGTAACTAATAATATTATGAATATAATAAATAAAATAAATAAACAAATATATACAAAAATAAATAAAATTTATAATATAATTTCTATTATAAAAATTATATTTTCATCTTTATATTATAAAAATCTCCATATTACTCTGCTGTGACGTTTCTTAGTGTACATCTAAAGTACCAAAACAATACAATAGAATACTTGTACGCTATTGTTTAAACACCATTTGTCTGCATCAGAGAGCTGAGTCATCTTATTTTGTTATTATATCTGTCGTTGTTATTGTTTGTATTACAGCTATTTCATAATTGTATTTTATTTATTATGATAATATTTATACACAACATTATATTTATTATATTAATATTAATCTATATTCATATATTTTTACAATATTTTAATATTATAGAATGTTTTTGTATAACATATATATTAATTTTTATATATTAACATATATTTTAATTTTGACGACCTCCGTGGTGCAGTGGGCTAATAGCCGGCTGAGACGCAGGAGGTAGCGGGTTCGGTTCCCGCCGCGGAACAAATGTTTGCATGATCTACATATATTTGTTTCGGGTCTGGGTGTTTTTCTATATATTATAAGTATGTATTTACAAAAAAAGTATATAAGTATTCTATCAGTTATCTGGTTCCCATAGTACAAGTTCTGCTTAGTTTGTGGCTAGATAACGCGATTAATGTGGAATGTCACGCAATATTTATTTATTATTAATTATTAATTTTACTTACCCTGGTACGTACCGTTCTTTAACGTTCTCGTAAAATCCACTCCATCCAAAGGTTGTCTGGAAGAGACCGCTTTTAGCGATCAGACTGCCAATTGTGCTATCACGTATCTAGTTTTAAGTGTTTTAAATATGATTTGTTAATTTAAGTGGGGTATACAATAAAGCGTTTTCTATTTATTCTATTCTTGTTTTAATGCCTACATACATATTTTCCCTATATTTTTCTGTACATACACCCACGTTAGCAATTATGCTAATGAAGTAATAACGACATAATTCTCATTAGCGTGACGTCATCTCACACAAAGGTAGGAGCGTTGTTTGAACAATATTTGTTTTAACATTGTAAAGTAAAAACCGCAACGCCGTACAGTTGAGAGAAAACTTTGGTTGTTCGTTACTTACCTACAAAGGAATATTATAAAAATTACTTATTTATAAATTAAATATTAGTTAGAATCTAACCTATTTAACACCGTGTAGGCAAACTGTTAAGTATTGGATTTCTCTGTATTTATACAACAATCTTCCGCACGTGGCTTTGCACGCGTGGTTTGCCAATAAAAAGTAAGCTATGTGTTAATACAGTCTATGATCTACGTACATACCAAATTTAATTGAAATCGCTTTAGCCGTTCGGACGTGAAAAAGTAACAAACATCCATACAAACATTCGCGTTTATAATAGTGGGATTACTAACTAACAGCTACACCACAATAAAGTCATCTTTTGAGTAGTACAATATCTTAGGCCAGCAGGCATGCCCAGTAAAAATGAAAGAAAATCGCCCTAAATATTGAATGCATAATGTATAATTTACATGTTAATTTCTCCGTAGACATTCTACGATGTAGACGGCCTACGACGTAGAAAGTCTACGGCGTAGAGGTAATGATAAAACATAACACTAAAATACCTCTGAAATACAAACCTAAAACTCGCGTGTAGGCTAGTCCTTATTTTCTTTTAATTGTGTCGGAAAGCGGTAGACTCGGCTGGATTGCCACGATAACGTCTGGTATGTAAGTATAATGTCTTTATTGCATGCGATGGTACGCAAATACGAAGAAAACAAAAACGAAATGAAAGAATCATTTGTATAGATGTTTTAGAGAGTCGTAGAAAAATATCGCATAGTCTTACTTTGCTTCAATCTTGATATACTTCTTTTGTTTTATTCACTTTCACCGCATTTTTCATACATCGTTGGTAAAACAACTCTCGCTTTGACACTTCTTCAATTTGGTCAAAATACGTTCGGAAAGAACTTCTATGCACTTTCAATGAAATAACTGTTTTTCCAGCTCAAGGAAAACCAAACACTTCACATCTAAGAATAGTAAGTTGGAATAGTGTTGTGGTTATAGAAATAAGAGTTTAGAATGTTTTTCCGAACTCTTAGCTTGTGGGTGTAAAGAACGCCGTTAGGTTGGTTTGAAAATCATCTGGATTGCACTTTTTGATTGTTTACTTTTATAGCGCTAAATTTTATAGTCCAATAAGCGAGTAGGCTGAAACACAAAAGGTGCGGCTTCTATACCCGCCATGGGGCAATGTTTTCATACCAAATATTTGTTCTGGGACTGGGTGTTCTGTTCTAACTCTTTTTTAGTGTGGGATATAAATTTAAATGGCCGTTTGATATTTGTTATTTATTTGTATAGTAGCTAGTTAAATAGCTAAGCACTTAGACTGTCTACTTAGTACATGCTGACGCCATTTTGGCATGACACCTAGAACTGAATATACTCAATACTCAATCGTTGATTGTATTCTACAATGTAATAATAGGTGGTAATGGATAGGTATATGTTCATTATGGACCCTGTTGGGCACAACAATATTTTGGAGAGAGAACGTCATTGTTCTTGTTAGGTTATCTTCAGTTTAATAAGAAAACATTCAAATCTAATGTCGAAGTAGTTAGTAGGTAAGTATTTAAAATTTGTCATTAAAATATTCGTCAATTGTTTGGTAGGTTGGCAGTTAGTAAGTATTTTAATGGTATAATGACTCGATGAATGATGCGTGGAGTATTCATGTTAAAATTTTGTTTTACAATAGTAAAACAAAATGTTAATGCTTTGTAATCTCCGACTTTTGGCATTTTATTTGTATACTTAGTCATATTGATATGTTTATTTTTACCTACCTACTTTGAGCCAGAGGTTGGGTTTGCGCAGTCCTATAGGTATGTCGTGTCGTGTCAAATAAATGTTTCTATTTCTATAGTTAATTAACACCTGTTAAAATCTTATCGTGGACTAATTACTGCTTTATATTATTAAACTGCTTAATTTATGATCATTGTTACAACTTGGTAGTGGCTTTTGAGCATTTTAAAATCATTATGTTTTTATAATGATGAATGACAATGGGTATGTTTTTAAAACATACCCACTGTCCCACTGCTTCGCAAAGTCCCTCCCCCCTCATCTCTCTACTTATCACGATCCTGTACCAAATCCCGCCCATCCCTATAAAAAGCGTTCAAATCATCGCGCCAACGCTTCTTAGACTATCCACGGTGTCGCTTTCCATCCACAGGGATCCATCCAGTTACGATCTTAGCCCACCTATTTGCTTGCATGCGTGAGAGATGACGCACCCAATCACATTTTAACTTGGCGGCCTTAATACCGATGCTGGTTTTTGAGCACAGCGATATGTTCCAAATCTATTCTCTTGACACCTAAAATGCTGCGCCCCATCGCTCTTTGGCAAACCCCGAGCTTGGACTTTTGAGATTCAATCAGTGACCAAGACTGGGCACCGTAGGTAACGACAGGCAGAATACACATATCGATCAGTTGACGTTTTAGTGATAATGGAAGATCGCCTTTCATTAATGCCTTCATGGACCAGTAGCTCTTCCAGGCATTGTCGATAAGATGATCAATTTCTTTGTCCTGAATGTTTTCGAAGGAAGCTAACCGGCTTTATTTTATTATTCACAAGTACTTCAAACTACTACTTTCAAGTTTTAAACATGGCCGTATCCGGCTCATTATAGTTTCTTTTGGTTCATCATCATCATCAGCCCACATTAGTCCATTGCTGGACATATGCCTTATTCATCCCGTAGCCTAGATCCGGCTTTTTGCAAATGCTTTAAATAATAATTCCTTCACAGCCCTATTTAGGGTGAATCTGTTAGTTAGGAAAACAGAGTTTATAGCATCATTGCATACTGACACCGTCGTAAACTGGGCTCTGGGACTAGCTTCCGGCACAAAATAACGTTTTATTTTATGCTTCCGTTGACGAATTAATCAGCCTATTAAGTAGAAGTGAGTACTAAGTAATACTACTGTGATATTGTGTATAGAAACCCAGTCAAATCAAGACATTATCTTTATTACTTTGCTTTCTGGCTGAAGAGTGTCATCATGGTGATTTTGAGGAACAAAAGGCTGTAACCCTCTCCGATTCCACCTTTTTTAGGATTCCGCACCTCAAAAGGTAAAAAAAGGAACCCTTATAAGATCACTTTCTTGTCCGTCTGCCCATCTGTCGGTCTGACCGTGTGTCACCACTGATTTTCTCAGAAACGGGTAGACTTAGAAAGTTGAAATTTATACCAAATACTGAAGTTCAAAGTTTATATTAGGCGTATAAAAATCAAGGTCCTGAGTCGACACGATAAAAAGATACGGGCAAATTTAGATTTTTGCGAAAACTTGTCAGTACCAAAATTTACCTTAATATTCAATTATTTTTATTTTTCGGAATTTTTCCTTTACTTGTGCTGTAAGACCTTGATTTTAACCAAAATTGACAATTCTAGGTTACCCGGAAGTACTCTATAGGTTATGGGTCGAAAACCTACATGGTAGTTCCCGTTGACCTAGAATCACGAAATTTGGCAATAAGCACAAATAAAGGAGAAATTCCAAAAAATAAAACAAATAAGTTGAAAATTAAAGGGTGTAACCATACAGTTGACGTCAATTAAGGTAGTCTCTGAGTTGTATCGGCGCTTATACAATTTATTATAGATAATGGTACGGAACCCTTCGTGCGCGAGTCCGACTCGCACTTGGCTGGTTTTTTTAAAGTGAAAACTTGCGACACTATTACCGTTACTGATACCTCTGTATATATATGTATTTTCTGGAAATTGTTCAAGTTTTTACTCTTGTCGGCACTCACGGAGTGGCAATATTTTTTTTTTATTCTACTAAGGTGCAAACAAGCATATGGCACCTGATGGTAAGTGGTTACCGTAGCCTATAGACGTTTGTAACACTTTGCCTTGCCTTTTAAATAAATGTGTCAGATTTTAAATATATTATTATGTAGATCTAAATTATATAGTACTAGTTGACCCGGCGAGCTTCGTACTGCCTTCATGCATATGACGCAGGCTGCCAATTTACGTCGACCCGGTAGAATTGTCAATCGGCCATCATTAGCTGCATCTATGTATGAGAAAATGAATTTTCTACATAACTTTTTAAGCGTGAATTTTTCCGATATTTTAATAGTTATTGTGCTATTCGGGGCGGAGACAAATCCAACAAATTAAAGATAATTAAAATCAGTTCAGACATTCTTGAGTTATAAATGGTGTAACTAACCCAACTTTGTTTTATTATATATATACATATAGATATGTAACGGCCAGATAATATCTATAAGTATTATAATCATATTTCATTTAAGATCTTATTCTGGAACATTATCAGCAAAAAAAAACTTATGACTTATATGATTCTGTACTTATTTTTAAGTCATTTGCCTAAAATACCTGTCATGTCTAAAATGAAAAAAACATGTTCAAAATAAAAAATTAAGTGTCCAAAATGAAACCTAAACCTCAAAAGCGTGATGCGTCTCTACTATCACAAACATCTTAATTTAAATAAACATAATGCTGGACATTTCACACACCACTATCTATCCAAACCAAGCAAAGCTTGTGAATACCATTGAACCAGATAACTGCTATAATACTTATATACTTTTTTTAGTAAATGCATACTTATAATATGCATAAAAACATCCAAACCCGGCACAAATATATGTAGATCATGCAAAAATTTGTTCTATCTTATCATATCGGCACACAGGTTACCCGCAGACCGTTAGAGTCAACAGTCGTTTGTCGGACGATCGCGCCTAATTTGCGCGCAATCCCTTTGTTTGCACATATTCAGTGGCGCACCCTTCCATTTCATTACCGGGTACAGTTTGTTCCATTAGTACCATCAGTTGATCGATTGATTTAATTGGGTTAGAATTTTTATACTCTGGACGATTCTCGTCACGTACGATTATGTTTAGAATCGCTACCGAAGATTTCTGGAGGAACGGACGGTAAATTAGATTTATTATAAATTGGTTATACGGGTGTGGATCACACATAGTTAAGGGTCCCGTAATCAGTACAGAGGGCTTAGCCAAGTTACAGTCTTGATTGTACTAAGATTGGAGTTTTCGGACTTATCAATTAGCGTCATCGCTAATCGATAAGTCCAAAAATGTATGGGATTTGACACAAGCTATAGAAATACCACGTGATGTAGCGACAACAAATGTATGTAGAAATTGAATCGATTCGGAGCGAATGTAGTTTGGCTACGGGCCCAGGACTGTTAAAGTCTTTTTAAAATACGTTATGGAAATTCAACATTATTTTAAATACAAGATTTATCACGTACCGTTTCATCGGTGTTTCGACCGACAATGTTTCGGTTCAATTCGTGAACCTTCGTCAGGGTGAGTGCGGTCCGCTCCGAATAACGTCTCGCCTCGCACTATACGTTATACGCCTGGGAATAATTCTGAAGCACAAGAACCTTTCTAAATCACTTTTATTTCCTTAAATCTACTCAAAAACATTGGATAAACGAACTACCTAACTCGAAAGCAAAACCTAGTCTAGGTTTTGCTTTCATTAAGACAGCGACTCGCGCACTGCGTTCAGAAATCGTCCGCGTAAGCAAACTAGATCCCAAGGAGGTTATTTTAATAAGGTTATTAGTTTAATATGAAAGAAAACGCTTATAAATACTTATCAAATACTCAAGAGAATATTATATTAGATCGGGATTTGCTTACAAGTTTGACACTTTTTCTAGGAGATACGAGTTGTAGTCGGTTACCGATGGATATAGGAACCCGCCGGGTTCGTAAGCAACAGTATCACTACCATTGGTTCGATAAGGACCTTATTTTAAACTATAAACATTGACATAGCTAAAATAGGCCAATTAATGATTAATATTTTAGTACTTTGATCACAGACTTGGTAATTTAAAAGGTAAATAACTGTCAATATAAATCTAATCTAAGTTGTGCGAAAGTTTATTTTGATTGGAGTTTACTCAATAATTCGACGTGTTTTTAACATCGCTGTAATATCCCTCCACATCGCTAAATGTTAAAGATAAACAGCATCATATTATATCATATTTTAGAAACTACTGTCATTCTTGAACTTTCTAAAAAGCGCATCACTTCATATGACAACCCTATTGCAGCAATAAGTTCGTATGGACTAGTAGTAAACCCAGGTGTCAAATTTTAAAGGTCGATTAATAGACATATTGAACGACATAACGCTCTGGTGGTAATGTGTATCTCTTTGTGACAACAATAATTATCTACAAAGCTTACTATAACAATTAGCTACCGATAACAATGTCGTTACATACCATTTTTATAGCAATCGGCAATGAGAGCTCTTCGGAATAACGGTGATTTAGATTTTTATTTTTATGTTAACGAAATAATCGACCTTTTCTGACATAGCTGCATCATATAGCGGTGGCTGGTTATTAGAAAAGCAAGCCTTTATATTCGAAAACTCTTTACACGAGAAACTATCACATTAGTCGAGCCATTTTCTTTGCATATGCTAAAGTTAAATGAAGTCATGAGCGTTTTTTATAAGCTATGACACAAATCCATGGCCCATGTTTATCCCTTGCACTGGCTGGACGGACATGGTCCTCATGTTGTTATACGTGTTTTGTTATGTACGACATTAAATGAAAACACGGGTGGGGACAATGGCTAGTATCGTTCTAAAATAGGTTTTTTTCAAATTCATTATGATAGAAAAATTTTAAAGTGAAACTTTTATTACATCGTCTCAAACTTTTTCGTCTGAGTGTTGCATGTCGCGTGACGGTCGGCCGCGGAGTAGGGATAAAGTGAAAGGCGCTCGTCAGAGCAGCCGAGGCCAATATGGCGGCGCCTATAGTTCGCATCAGCTGACCGTGTAGTGTATAGACTCATTGGTGCCAACGAAAATATTTTGTTAAATGTCTATAATGTGACCCAAAGTTGCACTTTTACCGTGGTTTCATAAAACCACACAATCCTTTTTATTTTCATACAGCCTTAATATCAAGTCCTAAAATGAAACAGCCTGCATAAAATAGGTAAACAAATCATATTCATTCATCATCATGTACAAATAGGTACTTGTTAAACTGGCTTGTCAACATCACCACCGATTTGATATTTAAAAATGTAAAAGATTGTTTATTGGTATCGTTTACGGGATAAATATTCAAGCAACCAGTATTAAACCCACCTCCAAAATCAGTTAATACGATTCCGGATGTGCGTTTTGAATTAATGTCGTACATAACAAAACAGGTTATACATGAATGGCACATACACGAACCAGCAGCGTGACAACCGAGTGGCACAGCAATACTACCAGGTCTACTGCTACGTTGCCGGTCACCCAATTTGTCCTCACGTATAACATATTGCATTGTGTAGTTATACGTAGTGCGTATACGGTGTGAAGGGTGGTCGGGCTCTGTCCGGCCAACCATTTCATTATTTTCTACTGATTAGGTGATCGGATCGTGACGTCACATCGGGTTGTTGGGTCCAGCTAAACTGTGTCGTCTGTTGCTTTTAAGGCTCTACAACAAGTTCAACAGAAAAACATTTTGTACTATAAGGTCTTATCACAAAAAGTTAAACACCCGCTAAACAATGTTTAAAAAAATCCTAACGAAAATTGTAAGGTTTTTTTTAAACACGCGTTAAACGTGTCTAACATATAACCTTAATGCCCAGAAGGCTGCAGCCTTATCTATTATTGAGGTGGCTCTTGTGAAAAATTGATTTCTGTCAGAATGTCATTGTTCGTAGCTATAGTAAATAAATTATTATATTGAAGATGGATTATACGCTCAGATCAGTATTGAATAGATAACGCAATGTTCACCCACTCTGCGTATCTTTGTTGGTCCAACTCTCCAACTCTTACGTTACCTAAATCATTCAGAACTTGGCCGGCTTCGCAGTAGCATGTAGCAGCGGTGCCGGTTCAGCTTTGAACCGGCTGAAAGCGGTGTTACCAAACACTAAGGGCGATTTGCGCCTAAACGTATTTAGTGGCTAAATCAGATAATCAGAAAGTTGTCAAATCATACAAATACGTCAATGTTAAACATGTTTAGTCGCTAAATACGTTTAGAAATCGTTGTGCAAGCCAGGCTTAATTCCTCTCGCGACGACATGGTAGATACAGAAATTTAGCACGCTTGATTTTCATACAAATTGACGTACTTGCGTTATCTATTCAATATAGACCTGTGGTATAATATGAATGATAAATAACCTGAAATACTTTACCAGCCTCATATTCACCAGATCCACTTATGCCCTCTCTTGCCCCTGAAATGTTTTATACTGGTAAGTGGCCATGAGCAGACACAAAGAGATAATAATAAATAAATAATGCTGGACATTTCACACAGCGCTATATTTATATATTCATCTAGCCCCAAACTAAACAAAGCTTGCACTATGGAAACCCTCAGTGAATCAGTTAAACGTTGTGTTCAATATCCTGCAATTTTTTAATAACAAACGAACCAGTTAATTTTTTTGAGTTAAATAACATTAAACTACAGAGTGAAATTTCAGACCATATAAACGTAAAACACTCCTTCAATGGATTCAATGAAGTTGAATCCACTGGAAAATGTTGATTTTAGCTTGGTTTTTCTCGTTCTGTTTCTGACATGGAATGTCAAAGATTTACTACCAATTTTCATTACTACTAAATAAAATAAATCTATCTTTTATTTTCACACAAGAAAATACAAGTAAGTAGGTACATAGCAAGCTTAAAACTAAAAACATAGTGCTTATATCTAGGTCATCTGCTACACTCCTAATTACATTACAATAGAAGGGTAGGTGTGCTAAGAGCTAGACTAGATTGATGTATCCTAGCCCCTAGCGCCCTCCGACGGGCAATGTGCGATTTATTTATTTATTATTATTATTTTTTAATATAAAATTTAAGTAGGTATACCCGTGCATGTGAGTGTTTAGTACTAATTGGTGCTTGTATTAGTTTTATTAATTTTTAGTTACTGCTTTAACTATTCATTTAGAAATACAAGAATAAGGATCATTCATTATTCTTGAATCTCCAATAGATCCTCCGTGGCTTGGTATGACAAATTATATAATAAAATAAATCGATCTTTTTATACAGAAAACAAAGTCGGATTAGTTACACTATTTAAATCAAGAACGGCTGGACCGATATTGATGATCTTTGTTTTGTTGGATTTCTCTCCATCCCGAATAAATATTAAAATATTTGGAAAAATCACGCAAAAAAAAAATTAGGACTAAAATTCATTTTCTCATATATAGTTGTAGCTAATAATGGCCGATTGTCAATTCTACCGTCATATGCATGTCAAAGCATTTCGAAGTTCGGCGGGTAGCTAGTAATAAATAAGAATAAGTTTTTGTTTTGAAAAATCTTTCATTATTACTCTTTCAAAAGAAGCTTTTATAAAATTCATAATCGGAACCGCAAGCAGAATTAAACGACCCCAAACACTAGTAACCTATCAAAATCCATTCAGAAGTTCCGTTGACTAGCATCCGTCTCCATTATGACCCCACCTCTATACCATATTATTGCATTGTCATCGAAGTGACACATGTATTCCAAATTATTTATATGATTTATCTGTGGTAGGTATGGTAATACAATTCACAGCTAATTAATGAGACACTTCGCATTCCGTTTATCTCGGATTAACTTCACATGTGGATTATAATACCCAACATATCTCTGCTTACCGTGTCAAAAGAGATCGGTTATCGCGACACGTGACACCAAATGGGTTGTACCCACCTGGTAAGAATACCTACAGGATGTCCGCAATAAAAAAACATTATGTTTTTAATTGTGATAATTTTATTTCGACCTCTGAGGCGAAGTGGGCTAATAACCGCCTGACGCAGGGAACTGCTATGGGATAAATATTTGCATGATCTGTGAATATTTGTTTTTGTACCATACTACTTATAGCTCCTAAATACTACAATAGTTATAAATAATAACTTTCCTCTAGTGCAAGTAAAAAATATTAAAATTATTTTCATTTTGATGGCCAAAAACCCAAAATGGTGGGGGTCAAAATTTCAAAATAGGGTTACAAGGTCAAGTGGCATATCATATCAAAGAAATTTATTTACACATTCCAAAACCTTTTTTTCATTTATTCTTATTTTGTGCAGTTTTGGAGTTAAGATGAAAAATGTTGAAAATAAGTGGCACTCTGGGAGTGCCGACTGAAGTGAAAACTTGAACAATTACCAGATACTTATATACAGAGGTGTCGGTCACGGTAACGGTTACAGTGTCGCGAGTTCAATGGTTTTTTCCCATCTCAAAAAATGCCCAACGCGCCTAAAAAAGTTTTCTCTTCAAAAATATCGTTAGTACAGTAACGGTATTTTTTTACGGATTTCGATCAGTCTTGTTAAAATATACGTTTCTAACGATACAAACTTGTGAACACCCTGCACATCCACGAGTATCCGAGCTAGATAAAACGGCAGTCCATAAAATGAATCGCGCCCTTACGTTGATAGAATCTTCCCATTGTCCTCAGATAAGGGCTGAGGCTGGGTCAGTTGAGCTCGCTTACCTGTCATATTGCTCGAAACCATGTGTTTTTGTAATAAAAAAGCTGGAAGAAGTGTTTAGTCTAACAGAAACGTTTTGTATAAAAACTTTCAGGCATCGCTTGTGACGTGAATACGTTTCTAACGGGTTATATAGAAATAACAAGGCATACGCAATCAATTGGTTTACTTACTAAATCCATGAAAACCAATTCTAATATAAAATGTGGATATTCGCTGGCTCGGAATAAATCAAACATCATTCAACCAAAAGCGGACTTGTGCGTCAAGCAATAAAACTGAGATTCCTCTTAAAGTTCTGCCAAATTGTCGTAGATTCAAATAAATTGCGAATTGGGAATAATTCGCCGGTGTATCAAACTGGAAGACGGCTCCAATATTTCTGCATGGACAGAGTTCTGTAAGCAATTTTGACAATTCTTCGAAGATAGGATTTTCACAAGTAATCTGATTAAAAAACTTTGGCTTTTACATTAATAGAAGATTTGCCGCTAACTGGATGAAGGACGCTGTATTATCTTGGTTAACATTTTATATGGGGCAGGCTTGTCACCATCATCTCGGAGCATAATCAGCTTTTTTTTTAATGTGTGTGAGTGGTGAGTGGTAACCACCGATAACAAAGTGTTGTCTTGTAGGTCACGCGCCTTAGAAACATGCCCTACGTAACACTGTGTGCATCAACTTGAGGCATACAGGTGTAAAGTTTCATGTGCCTATAATTTCACCGGCAACCCTTCAAACCGAAACACAGCAATGCTGCTTGGCAGCAGAAGTAGGTATGCTAGTATTTCCCCGGGCGAAGTCTTTCAGAAAGAAACCTACTGCTCTTAAAGCCTATTTTACAATAAAGACCGGGGGACTTCTCGAATTTCGTAATAATTTCGAGCTCGTGTAAGTAATAAATGCGTAGATAATTTTTTGTAAAAATAAAATAGCCATGACAAACTTTTTGATTGAACTTTTGCTTGCTACTTTGATCGTAATTTAATTAAATTAAAACTGACGTAATTCCTTAGTAATAAATAAATAAATACTGCTGGATATTTCACACAGCGCTATCTAGCCCCAAACTAAGCAGAGCTTGTACTATGGGAACCAGATAACTGACAGAATACTTATATACATTTTTTTTTGTAAATACATACATACTTATAATATATAGAGAAACAACCAGACCCGAAACAAATATATAGCGAAACAACCAGACCCGGGACAAATATCTGTTCCGCGGTGGGAATCGAACCCGCTACCTCCTGCGTCTCAGCCGGCTATTCGCCCACTGCACCACGGAGGTCGTCAAAGTCTATTACATTGTTAACTTAAAGAGCAAAGTAGTGTAATTTAGGATGGGATATTCAATCAAAAAAATGTATAGGGTGTCGCAACAAGAGTGCACTTTGTAAATTTTATGTAATTTTTTTTTGTTCATTTGGCAACTCGGAAATTTGACAGCTGTCACCTATGATTATTCCGATTAATAAAAATGGAGCGTTACACAAAAGAAGAATTAGTTATAATTGTGAAAACACATTACAAAACATTGTAAAAGGTACTGCTTGCAAACTTCGCGGATTTTTGGTCGAGAAAGTGCACCACAATTTGAGAAATCGGCGTTCGCTTCACTTTGCTCTGTTTCCGATTGAACGAATTGCCGACGCTTTGCATAGTTTACTGGTTTGAGCTCCTGAGTAAGCTGAATCTTGTACGGGTGAAGGTGGAGGTTTTTCGTCAAAATTCGCTGCATAATGCTTCGTGAAATTTGAAGTTGTTGAGCACGATGCCAAATTTATGTTTTCCAGTTTTCAGCCATACTCTCGCTTACAGCAGCAATATTTTCAAGAGATCTACTAGTACGTCGACGCAGAGGAGACTTACTGTCCACAACCGACCCAGTTTCTTCAAATTGTTTGACTACTCTTCGAATTGTCTCACCGTAACTTTCTCAATTTTAATAATGAGTTTTCACATTGATAACACGTTCTACTTTTGCGAAACGCTACATTTTTATTAATCGGAACAACCACAGGTGATAGCTGTCAAATTTCAGAGTTGCCATGTACACGAAAAAAAAATTAACACAATATTTAAAAAGTGCACACTATACATGCAAATTGCAAAGCGAATGATTCCCTTTGCTCGGGGAACTGACGGCCGTTGGGACCGAAAAGTTCTCGATCACTCAATAGAAAATGCAGCGTAGGACGGCCCTCCAGATGGAAAGACGACCTGGCAAAGATTGCTAGGAGAGGTAACCGTTGAGTGCAGGCCGCATGACGTCGCATTAGGAGTGTATGGGATGTCTATGTCATACAGCTCATATTATGATGACTTGTTAAACAAATAATCTGACTGTTTCTCGTTGTTCCAGGCACTTCGATGCAAGGATGTTGGACGAGTTGAGTCCGACTCCTCTGTTCAACGAGTCTACTTCTCTCAGCGAGTTCAACGTTTACGTCACCTTCTACGATGAGGCCAACCAGAAATACGTTAACAACACAAGGAGTAACTCCACAGAGGTACTTAGAAAATTTTCGTGATTTAGTTGATTCAATAATATAAATACGGGATTTATCACGTACTTATCGGTGTACGACTGACAGTGTTTCGGTTCAATTCCCGAACCTTCATCAGGGTGAATGCAATGCGCCTCGCACCAGGTACCGAGCGTGCGAGTAGACGGGTGCGGTGGTGGGGGGTGGTGTTTATGTTTAATATTTATGTAATTGAAATGAAATAATATTTATTGCATGAAATACGGGTAAATTACAAGATGTCAGTTGGCATGGTCTAGCTATTATAGTAATTGTAGAAATGCTATCAATTATTAAAGAAAATTCATTCGCTTCATAATTACCGCTCTACCCTGTACAATTTTGAACCCAATTATTTCCAATAACAAAAACAATGAACATCTGCTAACATGTTTATGAAAATTGATGATTCAATTCAATAACCAATTTGCAAAGTCTACAATGTTTACCCAATTTTGTAAAATAAACAAACTCTTCGCTATAATGTATCACTATCCAATTAGATGTTTTGAAATGATCTCACTTTGAAAATATGGCAAGGAATAAGAAGTGAAAAACCTGAAATTAGTACGATTGATAGATATGCAAAGGTCAGAGGAAAATTGTACTGAATATCTAGAACAGTTTTTTAGATATATGTCTTGAAAGTTTTCGTGGTTTACCGATCACATAACTAGATGGCGCTATAGTATATTAGGAGTATGTGTGGTAGATGTCTCAGGAGTGTAAATAAATAAGACCAACTCACGGCATTCGATTGTATATAATGTCCGTCAACACAAATCCATATACCAAGGTTCAGAAGGCACAACAGAGTAGAACACACAAGCACAGGCCAGTAGGAGAGTTCGTAAACAGGAGACAGTCAATAATAAATGGGCAGAAAAGAATGTTATAGCAAACAAACAAGTAAACACGGTATCGCGTATGTAAAGTGCAAGGACGGCGAACGTGCGCTTCGCGTCGTGACTAGGCAAGGACTGGCTTGACCTCTGCAGGCGGCGGCCGGCGCTCGCGCATTCTAATATCTACGTTATTCCCCGGGACGCAAAAAGTGATGGGGTGAAGTCGATAGTTCTCTTACGAAACTTATCGATATCGACCGGACCAACTGGTGCATAATATTATAAACGTATAGTGTAAGTATAAGTATTGCAAATAGAATGAATAAATAGATAGATAATTAGGTACATATATATTATTGTAAATATTGTGTTATATGTAAGTAATAAAATATACCAAGTAGGATAATTAAGATTAATTGTGTAGTAGGTAGCCTACACCACCCCCCCACCAGAGCCCGTCAAGGGCGATAAAATTCAGTAAATCTGACTTGACGGCCAGAACGAGTCACATAATTCTGTGGGACTACGGGTGAAGGTTCTTCATTCTGGACGGACAGTGTGAAGGCCGGTTTGAGCCGATCTATAGACACCGTCGTCTCTTTATTTTTAAGAAGTATTTTAAACACTTTATCACCTCTACTTAAAACTTTATGTGGCCCAGAGTACGCAGGGGTAAGAGCACCTCGTAATGCGTCATCTCTAAGGAAAACGTGATCACAAGTCTCAAGTTCCTTGTAAATAAATATTTTAGGTTTACAATGGCGTGAAACAGGTATGGGTCGCAACTTCTCAGCGAAGTTTCTGAGCCTAGCGGAAAATTCGGATAAGTCCGTTGTACCGCTAACAGTCGGGTCAAAGAACTCCCCGGGTAGTCTTAGCGGTTCTCCGTAAACAAGTTCTGCTGAGGAGGCTTGTAAATCCTCTTTAAAAGAAGCGCGGATACCTAGCAGGACCCATGGTAGTGATTCTGTCCATTGGTCATTAGCATGGCAAACTATCGCGGCTTTAAGTTGTCGGTGGAACCGTTCAACTAACCCATTGCAAGCCGGGTGGTAGGCTGTTGTCCTTCTGTGCGTAAATCCGGCTATCTTAGACAGACATTGGAACAAGGCCGACTCAAATTGACGACCACGGTCTGTCGTAATGTCTGATGGACAACCAAACCGAGCTATCCAGGACGACAGCAAGGCCTTTGCCACGGTGTCTGCTGTTATATTTTCTATCGGTATTGCTTCGGGCCAACGCGTAAATCGGTCTACTGCCGTAAGACAATACCGATAGCCATGTGAAAGAGGGAGAGGACCGACAAGATCGATATGGATCTGTTTGAATCGACTGCGTGGGAGGTGATAAGTACCAAGAGGGGAAGTAACGTGACGGTTGACTTTTGCCCGCTGGCACGGTAGACATGAACGCGCCCATTCCCTACAGTCTTTCCTCATACCTGGCCAGACAAAGCGTTCAGCAACCAGTTTGGCCGACGCATTACAACCAGGGTGACTTAACGAATGCAGGCTGTCAAAAACCTGCTTTCGAAAAAACTTTGGAACATATGGCCTGGAGGTCGGTGTGCTGACGTCGCAGTACAGGGGAATTCGACTTCCAGGAAAATGAAGTTTCCGCAGTTGGAGTGATGAGCCTTTACTCAAAAGCTCTTCGAGTTCAGGGTCAGAAGCTTGGTTTAGAGCTATAGACTCGAGGTCGACTGGTGCTCCCAGTTCTTCGATCCGTGACAAAGCATCGGCAACAACATTGTCCTTGCCAGAAATGTGCCTGATATCAGTTGTGAACTGGGAGATAAAGTCGAGGTGTCTATACTGCCTGGGACTACAGTTTTTCTTCCTTTCGTGGAATGCAAAACTGATAGGCTTGTGGTCAGTATAGACAACGAAATGACGAGCCTCGAGCATATGCCTAAAATATTTTATTGCCTCATAAATGGCTAGTAACTCCCTATCGTAGGGCGAATATTTTGTCTGTGAGGGGCTTAGTTTGCGAGAGAAAAATGCCAACGGCTCCCATGCATTATCTTTATATTGCTGCAGAACCGCTCCGATAGCCTTGTCGGATGCGTCGGTGATTACAGCCAGTTTCGCAGAACAGTCGGGATGAACTAATAAAGCTGCGTTGGACAAACTTTTCTTACAGGCTTGGAAAGCTGCAAGGGTATCTCCCGTAAGGTTGATTGGCTGTGAGCCTTTTACCGAACCCGTCAATAGAGCGTGCAACTGGGCTTGTATCAGGGCTGCTCGTGGAAGAAATCTCCTATAAAAATTGAGCATACCTAAAAAACCTCTAAGTTGCCGCACATTCGTGGGAGGTGGGAAATCCTTAACAGCCTGAACCTTTTGATCTAGGGGTCTGCATCCACTCTCTGAGATGAGATACCCTAAAAAGGTTACCTCTTTTGCCCCAAGGACACATTTGGACGTATTGAACAACATACCATACTTCTTAAGCCTATTAAATACCTCACGTAGATGCTCTTCGTGCTCAGTTTCGCTCCTGGAATAAATTAAAAAATCGTCGAGATATGAGTAGACGAAATCTAGCCCTCTAGTTAACTCGTCCACAAATCGCTGAAACGTTTGGCTCGCGTTGCGGAGACCAAACGTCATAAATGGGAATTCAAATAGCCCGAATGGCGTAGTTATGGCTGTATTAGGAATGTCTTCAGGATTGACAGGTATCTGATTATATGCTTTTTCTAAGTCTAAGGTACTGAAAACTTTACAACCTGTTATACTATGCGTGAAATCATGGATATGTTTTATCGGGTATCTGTCCGGCACTGTGCGGGCATTTAGACTGCGATAATCACCGCATGGGCGCCATCCATTATTTTTCTTCGGGGCTAAATGTAAAGGCGAAGACCAGGGGCTTTCAGACGGTCTAGCTGTACCAATGGCCAGCATAGACTGGAATTCTTTTTGGGCGATTTTGAGTTTATCGGGAGCTAAGCGGCGAGGTGGTAATGAAACTGGGGGCCCTGGAGTCGTGCGTATAAAATGGACTGTATTGTGTGGTGTTGTGTTGTGTATACCAGCTGGTCGTGTTATCTCAGGAAACTCGTTAAGAATTTTATGATATCGAGTCTCACCAGTCACAACCTTTACAGATGATACATTTTTACAATTGGCTAAAGTAGCAACAGCTGTAACAGAAGTTAAATTATCTATTAGGCGCTTATTGCGACAATCTACAATCAGGTTATAAAAATTTAGAAAGTCTACACCAATTATTGGCTTTGTAACATCAGCAACTACAAAACGCCATAAAAGGGACCTGCGTAGGCCAAAATCTAAATTAAAGTCTATGTAACCGTAGGTAGCAATGTTAGAACCATTTGCAGCACACAAACTATATTCAGTCCGAGAACGACGATCACTTAGCGCCGACCGAGGAAAGACACAGAGGTCGCTTCCAGTATCAACCAGGAATTGCGTCTTCGTAGATCGATCGGTGACAAACAGGCGACCAGTAGACGTAGAAGGGCAATCGTCAGCCGCCATTACCGACTGCCCTTGGAGTTTTCCGATTTGTAGTCACATGGGCGAATGCACTTGCTAGCTTTCTCTCCGTATCTGCTGTGGTACCAACAAAGTGGAAACTTGCGATAGTTGGATTGGGAACGCTGCCTCGAAGAGTTTCGGTTGTTCTGGGATGTGCGAGATTGGGATCTGCTGTTTCTGCCCGAGGTCATCTCCTGGAACTGCTTCCGAAGTTCAGCTATTTCTCTCGTAAGGTCACTTAGGATGGAGCTTGGGACTGTGTCGCTCACGGAGGCGACTTTCGGCGATGAAGAGGCGAGATCGTTAACTCTATCGGCTAAATCAGCCAAGTCTTCAAGAGAATCTGTTGTTGATTGACCTGCAAGCACCATCTGGCAAGCGTGTGGCAGGCGACTTATCCATATAGTCTTCAAAAAATCATCTGGAACTTCCGAGCCTGCAAGTCCTTTGAGGTGGCGGAGAAACTGAGAAGGTTTGCGGTCTCCGAGCTCCTCGTGCATTAACAGCTGCTTAATCTTTTTTTCATTCGACGCACTAAGTCTCTTAATAAGCTCGGTCTTAAGCTTTTCATACTTTTCTGTCGCAGGGGGGCTGACTATGATGTCTTTTACCTCCCGCGAGTGTTGATTGTCCAGGTGAGCGATCACGTAGTTAAATTTTGTGGAATCGCTGGTAATTCCGGATATGGCGAATTGGCCTTCAACTTGGGCAAACCATATCTCAGGCTCTTCCGCCCAGAATGGTGGAACTCTTACGCCGACCTTAAACACGTGGCTCTGATTCATCGACATTGTCCCACCACTAGTTCCGGCCGAAGTACCTGGCCCGCCTGCATCTTTTAATCCCTTCTCCATGTTCGTTTAGGGGGTCACCAATATAGTATATTAGGAGTATGTGTGGTAGATGTCTCAGGAGTGTAAATAAATAAGACCAACTCACGGCATTCGATTGTATATAATGTCCGTCAACACAAATCCATATACCAAGGTTCAGAAGGCACAACAGAGTAGAACACACAAGCACAGGCCAGTAGGAGAGTTCGTAAACAGGAGACAGTCAATAATAAATGGGCAGAAAAGAATGTTATAGCAAACAAACAAGTAAACACGGTATCGCGTATGTAAAGTGCAAGGACGGCGAACGTGCGCTTCGCGTCGTGACTAGGCAAGGACTGGCTTGACCTCTGCAGGCGGCGGCCGGCGCTCGCGCATTCTAATATCTACGTTATTCCCCGGGACGCAAAAAGTGATGGGGTGAAGTCGATAGTTCTCTTACGAAACTTATCGATATCGACCGGACCAACTGGTGCATAATATTATAAACGTATAGTGTAAGTATAAGTATTGCAAATAGAATGAATAAATAGATAGATAATTAGGTACATATATATTATTGTAAATATTGTGTTATATGTAAGTAATAAAATATACCAAGTAGGATAATTAAGATTAATTGTGTAGTAGGTAGCCTACAGCGCTGCTTAATTAACTTAGATAAACCTATTTAGGTTCGGAACCCTCCGTGCGCGAGGTTACTCGTACTTCGTTCAAGTATGAGTAGGACTCACGCACCGAGGTTTTGTCTTGTTTTATTATGAGACCAACTGACCCGCCCGCGGCTTCGACGCGTGGTTTGTTAATAAAACCCTTACCCTTCTTCTGCACAGTCAGGTAAAAAGTTGTCTATTTCTCAACCCCAGTCAATATAAGTCAGACTATCTGTATAATAAATTCCATCGAAATCAGTCCAGCCGTTTAGTCGTGAAAACGTAACAGACAGAGTCACTTTCGAATTTATATTATTACTAGCTGAGCAATCCGCAGCTTCGCACGCGTAGTTTTTCAATAAAAACATTTCCCTCCTTCTGCGCAGTAAGGTAAAAAGTAGCCTATATTAGTCAGGGATAATGTTGCATTCTAATGGTGTAAGAATTTTTGAAATCGTACCCGAAGTTTATGAGTTTATTCGTTACAAAAATATAAATATTTCATCTTTATAATAATGACGATTATTTTTCATATTAGATTTAAATTTTTCCTGCAGATAACTTACTTGGACACTATATACCTATTAACTACCTTCCTAGATAATATTAATCTATTAAATGTTACCTAAATACTAACTACCTTCCACCTACTTAAATGATATAACTAAACTAATTTGTTTATGTATGTACCTTATGTAGTTAATTTGAGATGACATAATATAATGTTACTTTATAAAGAAAAATAAAGATTCTTTAAACCGAAGATCAAAAATTAACACACATTCCCAGTCCGATCCGGTGTACCTACTTGTCTTTTTGTACCTATTTTTATAATAACATACTTATTGATGTACTTTCCTCTCGGTTTGTGGGAGTGATTTTGGCAAAAGAGACCGAAATATGTAATAGGAAACCGGGGAAGCGCGCGCTATTCGATTTGACTAATGAGCGCGCGCGGTCATATGCGACTACTGTAAGGCTCATAGTTTTTTTTTAATATATAATAAAATTTAATTTTATAAAATTTAAATATACTAGTGGTTCGCCCCGAACTGAGAGAACTCGCGAGTCTACCATAAAAACAAAAAAATATTATTCGTAATCTTTGACTATCAAAATAGTGCCACAAAATACATAACCACATTACTTGACCCACAGTTTCATTCAAATAACAGGTAACAGGAGTTCATGTAAAATGGTTACTGTTTTTTGGGGTATAAATTGCAGTTATTCTAGATTTCAGACTTTTGCCTATATTTGTGATACATAAGCTACACGCATACCAAATTACAGCATTGTGGGATTACTGGTGTACCCTGTGAATTTTGTCAAAGTTTACTTTATACTATGGCTAATAACTCAAAAACTACAAAAATTTTACTAAAAGTAAAAACGGAATCGAAATTTTCTAATAAAGACCTTTCATTTGACGTCTTACTTGACCTAATAGTCTAATTTTCATTTTTTTTACCCCTCTTGAACCCCAGTATCTTAACAACCTCCCCAAATTTTTAACTTATTGAGTCACACCAAAATTGTGCCATTATTACCTACCTATATACCAAATTTTACGATGATCGGATAAACGCTTCGAAAGTTATCCTCGGACAAACAAACATACATACATACATACAACGCCGATTTGCCCAAGTTGATTTGGAGTTCTCGCTTCGCTCGATCAATAATAAAAACACCGTATAATATAAAATTGTCTGGGTATGTACACATGCCAACTTTGGACTAACTTCACCAGAAAGGCCATCAACGTCTTATGGGTCTAGTAAAATGATGCTTACCGGGCGCTTATGAGGTTGCCGAGGTACTGCAGTGCGTCAAGTATGTTCTCCGAGGCGGGTGTTCCCGACTTTTTTGCTATCATCCGAACTCGCGTAACGTCCTTTTGGAGTAGGCTGAGTCGCTCCAAAAATAGCGTATTGAGGGCTGTCTCTGACAAAATATATAAAAATGGAACTTATAAGTATTGGATTTCTGTCCACATGGACGGAAATAAAAAATGACTACACTGGAGCATCTGCTCCGTAACATGTTCTGTGTTTATTAACCAACTTCAAAAAAAGGAGGAGGTTCTCAATTCTGTTGTATTGTATTTTATTTTTGTTTGTGTGATATGGGTCGCATATTTGGTGCCTGCAAGAAACTAATTTTATTTGATTTATTTATTTTATAAACGAATTTATATTACGTATGTTAAACATAGCCTGAAATAAATATATTATTAATTGAATATAATAATAGAAGAGTCTCTATTAATTTGAATGGCGTAAATCTCTTTTGATTCTCACCTATGTAGACCGATTTGAGGTTTAGCCGCTGGGCATATGTAACAACTTAATTCGAATTCCATCCTAACAAGATACGCCCATTGCAATATTTCACTTTTGATAACGCGTAAACACGATCGATGGTTATTGTCTAACTTTGGAATGGAATGGTGTACGTTATTCACTTGTTTATTGAAATAACTCTTGTATAATTAAACCTATCGAGTGGACGGAGTACTGTCAACTGAACCACGGTAATGTTATCTATACAGTATTCTGTCTTCATAGGAACGGCCGGAACGTGAGTCATACCTACGCACCTCGTCTTCGGTACCCACTCGGTACACAACCAGTCGCGAATACGCCGCATCACGGTAATGTTTTTAATTAAACTATTTATCCGAATGCGGATTTTTTATACTATTAAATTTAACAGTAAAGCTTTTCGTACGTTTCAGTCGAGGCGCAAATATTTTTCTGTATCAAATTTATATTTATTGTGGATTTTTTTATTAAATCTACTAATTTAAAAAACATACATGTATTTTTATTGAACACTTCATATTTCATTCAAAACGAATTTAATTTTTTTATGTATATAAAATATACAATCACAAAACTAGAAAGAAATTCAAGTAGGTAGACGAAATTAAAATACTGCAGGCGGGCAGCCCTATCGCGTGTTTACGTACCACGCGGGTGTAAGTAAATAATTCAAGGACAGGGACGAGTCACAATACTGTATGTATAGATAACATTACCGTGACGTAACCCTTTATTGTGCGTGGTCCAACACGTGAGTAAACAATTTATTTAATGAAAAATAAAATCAGCAGTTTTACTCCAGTTTTCAATATAATTTTTGTATTTTTCTAAATATAGTCATTTTCGTTATTTTCAAACACTTTTTATTATATATTTTAAGGGTTGACTTAGATTTTAATTACAGTTAAATAAGCAGAATAAATCAAGGGTATTGAAATAACTACAACGCCCTGAATTTGAATACTCTAGAATCCCTAAATAATTATTCTAAAAGGTTTATTTTAGGCTTACGTTCCTTCGAGAACTTATTTTTATGTGCGTGAATTGTCTCTCTAAATAAAAGACGGTCTGGCTATAATTTAGAATTTTCTCTTTTTTTTTATTGACCGCAACGTAGATGGCGGGACGATCTGGATAAATTCCTAACCGATTGGCCATAATCATCTCAGGACCGCGAAGTCTGGAAAGAATGGGGGGAGGCCTTTTTTTAGGATAATAATAATAACCCCGCAGGGCACGCTTGTGGCGAGCGTTCGGTGCGTGGCGACACCGCGCAGCCCCATTACTCCCTGGGGTTGACAGAAACCCCTGACCCTTGGTTTGCCTTAGTTGGCCGGTCAAGGATGGAGACGCAAGAGTGGAACCTATGCTCCAAGGGTTGAAGTGTTAAAGGCATAAAGCCGGGAGTAGCGCTTAGTGAAACTGCAGCACACCTCTCAAAACCCTTCAACCGCCCACAGCAACGTTGCCCCTTACGCTGCTTTCTATTGGCGGCACTTATGGGGGCCCGTTTAGTGGACGGCTAGTCACCACCTGCCTCAATCATTCTAAATATTACAGGATTGGTAGGTAGGTGCCGTATCTAATTTCTCTGATAACCCATCGGTACTCTATTTCATAAGCATTACTGTAACAATAGCACGAACTCTAATCCATGTGTTGCAATAGTTCTACCATCTGTCTCACCTCCATCTTGTCATAGTGATTTTTATAAAACAAACAGGCCTCTTACTCGTTGGCTTCGGCCCCGGTAATGCCTTTGTAAAGGTCCAGGCCTAAAGCCTGTGTTAAGTAATAAATGTGTGGAATAAAAATAATAATAATTTATTGATAGAATAGGTATGTGTAAGCTGAGACGCAGGAGGTTGCGGGTTCGATTCCCGCTGCGGGACAAATATTTGTATGGCCTACAGATATTGGTTCCTGGTTTGAGTATTTTCTATATAATTGAAGTAAGTATTTACAAAAAAATATATAAGTATTTTACCAGTTATCTTGTTCCCATAGTACAAGCTTTGCTTATTTTGGGGCTAGATAGCGCTGTGTGATATGTCCAGCATGATTTATTTAATTTTTTATTTATTGAGATAAATATTAAATATTATTTTTTATATATCTCACAGATCTATAAAAAATAATATTATTAGATTTGGTTGCTTTATTTGTATCTTATTTGTATGGTCTTTATTTGTATGGTTATTAGATAGAGAAAACCATTTATTCACATCATAACATTACCAAAAAGAAAAAAATTAAGAAACAACATAGGTTTCTTAATTTTCTTCTTTTTGTTGTTAGTATCTGAGTGTTGTCTATCATTACTAATTTATCAAGGCATTAAATATAAATAAGTAAATATTTGGATTATTTGTAAACATTGTGTGCAGAAAATTAGCCTCCATTATTACATCGACCTCGCCATCATTTACTATCAGGTGAGATGGTGCAAATAGTTAGGGTCAAAATAAAAAAATAGCGTTACTACGACTAGGTCAAGTGATTTATGATGTATATTAGTTTTTTTTATCTGCATTAAATTTATCTTGGCTTACCGCACACATATCTCGAATGTTTGCATGATCTACAGATGTTTGTTCCGGGCCTGGGTGTTTCTCTATATATGACAAGTATGTATTTACAAAAAGAGAAAATTATATAAGTATTCTATCAGTTATCTTAATCTCATAGTACAAGCTCCGCTTACTTTGGGCTAGATAGCGCTGTGTGACATGTCCAGCAATATTTATATTTATTTATTTATATCTAGGTGGCGCTGCTAAATCCTCGACGAACTAAATACGAACTCCGATTCGTGAGAGAGAGGACCCAGGGCCGGATTACAGGCACGTTCCGAATGACTCTCCAGCAATTGGAGTCCAGTAGGATAACTGACTTCAAGTCCTACACTCTCCAGATTCTGGCAAAGCATAAGGATGTGTTACTTGATCCGGATTTCTGGCCAGTCAGCATCGTTTTCAGGCGCTACAGGGAAGTGGCTACGAAGCAAAATGCCCCAAATAAATAAAGGTGTTACTTTTTTGTTTTATTTAGGTTTATTGTTTTATTTAGGTTAGTCTTTAAGGTATTTATAGATATGGGCTTTGTCATCATATTTTGTATGTGCACATTGTTGCCTGAAACAAACGTTATATTATATTATTATTAATATAAATCTAGGTAGGTACAACCCTCGGCGCGCGAGTCTCACTCGCACTTAACCAATATTGTTTTATTTTAATCATAATGCTTGAGATATAAAATGCGCTTTCCAACAAAATAAAAACGAATATATCCTCAGAGACAAAGCCAATGACAAGCCAGCGCTTCGCATAAACGTGATAAGCTGCATTCTGTGGAGCGAATAATATAGGGGCGGAATGAGATGAATACAAAGAAGTGTTGTTAGAAGTGTGAAGCTGTTAGTGGTAAAATTTCTGGATTATGTTTACAACAGAATGCCAATTACTGCATTAAAATCTAGTCAGATTCAAGTATCTATGTAATCTCGATGGCTCTTGATGTAACTGAAAAGCGATGGCGTACTTCCGAGATCCATATGCGACAGTAAGTTCATAAGGCTATAATTAAAATAAATAAATATTGCTGGACATTTCACATAGCGCTATTTAGCCCCAAACTAAGCAGAGCGTGTACTATGGGAACCAGATAACTGATAGAATACTTACATACATTTTTTTAAATTAATACATACTTAAAACATAGAGAAACAACCAGATCCGGAACAAATATCTGTAGATCATGCAAACATTTGTTCCACGGCGGGAATCGAACCTGCTACTTTCTCCGTCTCAGCCGGCTATTCGCCCACTGCACCATGGACATCGTTTAACCCAATGAGGAGCCGAGCCGTTTAACAATACGGACGATATTTTTTTTTATATATTTTGTTTTTAATAACAGAAAGAATATACAATTATTTACAATAAAATACAGAAGAAACAGTTAAATCATCTAATGACCGTTGCAAACGATCTATAGATAGCATCATTTATTTTATCTATATTGATAAAATAAATTAGACTCTCGACATTAATCCCTATGATTGTAGTTAATGCTCACGTCTTACTTAGCACGCTACTTCGTGGGGATATCTAAAAAAGCCTATAGGGCTAGTCAAAGATGGGCCCATTTTTACTGAGTAATCATATTAATATTATAAATGCGAAAGTTTGGATGTTTGTTTGTTTGTTTCTTACTCAATCACACCGTAACGGCTGAACTGATTTCGATGAAATTTGGTATATACATATATTATAACCTGGATAACCACATAGGCTACCATTTATCCCATAAATCAGTTCCCATGGGATAAAAATGGGGTTTCAAAGATTCTATACAAAAATGACTTTGGTCTTTGTCTCACACCAAAACTATTTAACGGATTGGGCTCAGACTTTGCAGAAGTTTAGTTCTAGATCTAGGATGACATCTAAGCTACTTTTTATCTCATAAATCAGTTCCCATGATCCATGACTATTGACAAACTACGTGTGTGAAGCCGCGGGCGTGTTACACATCGTTGCTACCTACGAATTGCTAACTTGCAATTACCTAGTTAGTGTGACTCGTGGAATCTACCGTCACGTTCAGCTGAGGCAGCACAACGTGATCACCCCGCGCCCCGCCGCCCGCCGAGCCTCATCGGACAACAGAGCGTCGTGCCACTTTTGGATCTAACATCGACCATTAGACACATACCTAGATATAAAGTAAATGTAATCTTTTATTAAAGTTTTTTCATATTTTAAATTGCATTTTTTTGCAACTACTGGGCGCACTCGTCATAATTGGCGCAGGCTTCGGAATTCTCTGGAAATACCGGGAATAAGGACTTACAACCCACGGGAGCGACCCAGGAGTGGATCCAGCAATCGATCCAGCAAAATACCAAAATGCGCATGTGAGTAGTACTTTAGTTTCTATCTAGAGTTGCTTCCTTTTATCCATTTAAGTGTTTCCTTTAATCTCCACAATTTTCCATCCAAGGCAAATTCGGACCCCTAGGTTACATAGTAGAATAACATTGCAAGACGCAAGTAGAGACTTAGAGACAGATAGTTTAAAGTGTAGTGTAATAAAATCGGAAGAAATGTCGGACGGCCTTGATCAAATTTATAAAGCGCTACGTTTGGTACCCGAATTTGACGGGAATGCCAACGTACTCACAAGATTTATTAAATTGTGTGATCAATTAGTGAAACAATATATAAAGACAGATCCGATTTACGAAATAACTAACTTAGCATTAATAAATGGCATTTTAAACAAAGTGACCGGCCCAGCCTCCCGCCTTATAAATTCCAATGGGATTCCGGAAGACTGGATTGGCATTCGAACCGCTTTGATAAATAACTTCGCAGATCAGCGAGATGAAACATCATTATACAATGATCTCGCACTGCTGAACCAAGGCTCATCAAGCCCACAAGAATTTTACGAGAAGTGTCAAAATCTCTTTAGCACTATAATGACCTATATCACTCTGCATGAAACGATTCCGAGTACCATCGAATCAAAACGGTCACTTTATAAGAAGTTGACCCTTCAATCCTATCTACGCGGTCTCCGCGACCCGTTGGGATCTCGTATCCGTTGCATGCGGCCTGATACAATCGAAAAGGCCTTAGAGTTTGTGCACGAGGAGGTTAACACCTTGTATCTGCAGCAGCGTAGCGAACATCTTCCCGAGAGAAAGATGCAAATGCAGCCTCAGGTTAGTCAACCTAGATTTAATTTTGGCCTTACGCCATCTTCCGTCCCTATGTTAATCCCGCGACCGTTCCCTATGCAAACTATGCAACCTCAACGTCCCTTTGATACACCTGGACCGTCTCGACAGACACAACCCCAAAGACCTATACCGACATATCAGCCCCAAACTCCCCAATTTAAAAGACCAACAAGGACACAGCAGATGTTTGGTGCACCCCCGCCAAACTACAGACCTCAGAGTAACGTGTTTAAGTTAGGTCCGCGGAACACGTCCACTGGTCCACAGCCTATGAGTGGTGTAAGCCACTACGTGAACAAACCGTTTCCTGCTCCACGTCAGCCTCATGACTGGAATAAGTTTGGTAATCCACGTCCTTCGAACTATTTTAAAACTAGGGAGACCAACTTTAACGAGTATTATGACCAACCGACGTACTACGACAACTACTGTGACTATGAACCTCAAGACTATTACGGATACCCTGACTTTGCCTACGAGTACTCATATGAGCAACAGCCGCAGTACTTGGACAGTTTTTGCGAAGAAGTCCAGGAAGGCGACCCGACTGAAAATGAGGATTTTCGGAAGGACACCAAATTAGACAAGTTAAAATAGAAATTAACTTACAGACACAACGACAGTTACCATACATACAGATATCCAATCCTCCACTTAAATTACTCATTGATACTGGTGCTAATATGTCATTTATCAGTCCCGAATCAGTACACCGTTTTTATCCGCATGTACCACTTAATTACGAGCCGATCGAAGTGACGAATATCCACGCGACAACTCGTAGTGACTATTCTGTGACCGTACCGTGTTTCCAAGAAATCAACGAACAGGACGGCATAACTTTATTCATATATAAATTTCACAATTTCTTTGACGGTTTGATAGGACTTGATTTATTGGAAAAGTGGGAATCTAAAATTGACTTAAAGAAAAAAATATTAGTAACCGGACACTCGACTAACCCATTATTGATGTATGACTCACGTAACTGCAATTTCTATGAAGATATTATACCAGCAAATTCCTCTAAATTAGTTGCAGTCCCAATTAATTGTCATGACGGCGAGGTACTTATACCGGAACAGTTTTTATCAAACTGTACCATAAGAGACTGCGTTACAATGGTTAAAAATAATCGTGGTATCGTGGAAGTCACCAACACTACGCGACATGACTTAGTTTTTTCAATGGACCGTCCCGTTAGTGCGGAGTTGTTCAATATCCAGTGCATGAGCACTAAAACAGTAAACGATCGCGCTAGGGAAGTTTTATCGCGTTTACGAACGGATCATTTGAATCCGGAGGAGCGAGCTAACTTAGAGATTCTTTGTTCGCGGTATGCAGACGTCTTTTATATCGATGGCGAACCTCTGACTTTTACTAACCAGATAAAACACAGCATCCGAACAAGAGATGAAATACCGGTATATACTAAAAGCTATAGATACCCGTTTGTACATAGACAAGAGGTTCAAGATCAAGTCTCTAAAATGCTAGAGCAAGGGATAATCCGCCCTTCTCAATCAGCATGGAACTCTCCGATATGGGTTGTTCCAAAGAAAGTAGATGCATCCGGAAAAACAAAATGGCGTTTGGTAATAGATTTCAGGAAATTGAATGACAAGACTATAGATGACAAGTACCCCATTCCCAACATAGCTGACGTACTTGACAAACTCGGCAACTGTCACTATTTTACAACTTTAGATCTTGCTAGTGGTTTTTATCAAGTTGAGATGAATCCCGAGGACATACCTAAAACAGGATTTAACGTAGAACACGGACACTTTGAATTTCTACGCATGCCTATGGGTCTTAAAAACTCACCCTCTACGTTCCAACGTGTCATGGACAACGTACTTAAGGGCCTCCAAAATGTAGTATGCCTCGTATACCTTGACGACATAATCGTTTTCAGTGTTTCGTTACAAGAGCATATGGTTAATTTAGAGAAAGTATTTGAACGCCTCCGATCTTCTAATTTTAAGATTCAGATGGACAAATCAGAGTTTTTAAAATTAGAGACAGCTTATCTAGGACACATCATCAGTAAAGATGGCATTAAACCTAATCCAGATAAGATTCAAGCTATCGAAAAATTCCCTATCCCAAAAACCGCTACCGAAATAAAGCGATTTCTTGGTTTATTAGGATATTATCGTAAATTTATACCTGACTTTGCTCGTATAACGAAACCGATGACGCAATGCCTCAAGAAAGGATCTAAAATATTACTTAATGACGTTAATTACCTAAACTGTTTTGATAAATGTAAGACTTTACTGACTAACGACCCTATTCTACAGTATCCCGACTTTAATAAGGAATTCTTATTGACGACTGACGCCTCTAACTTTGCGATTGGTGCTATTCTTTCGCAAGGACCCAAAGGAAGTGACAGACCTATAGCTTACGCGTCCAGGACCTTAAACTCCAGTGAGATAAACTATAGTACAATTGAAAAGGAACTTTTGGCTATAGTGTGGGGCACAAAATATTTTCGTCCCTATTTATTTGGTAGGAAGTTTAAAGTCCTCACAGACCATAAACCCCTCCAATGGGTCATGAACATCAAAGAGCCTAGCTCAAGATTAACGCGATGGAGATTAAAATTAAGTGAGTATAATTTCGAACCGGTGTATATTCAAGGCAAAACTAATACTAACGCAGATGCCCTTTCTCGCATTGAAATAAATATGGAAGAAACCAGCTCAACTGCAGTTAACCCCTCTGGGTCTGCGAAACAGTCAGTCGCTGGTTCCACCACCCTCACAGCTCACACAAGTGCCGAAAATCCTATCCTAGAGATCCCCATCTCGGACGACCCATTGAATAAGTTCAATCGACAAATAAGCTTTATTGTAGTAGGAGACATAAAAAAACGACCGACCGTCACAAAACCCTTTGAAACTCATACTAGGACTACTATACAACTGACAGAGTCGAACTTAGAAGACGACGTTATAAACGCAATTAAGGAATACGTGAACCCCAAGGTAAAAACCGGAATAATTATTAATCCACCTTTAGCTATGCACAAAATAATCCCCATTATCCAGAAAGCATTCAAAAGTTCAGCCATGAATATAGTCTTAACTAAAATTGAGCTAGAAAATGTGAAGGACTATTTACGCCAGCAAGAAATTATAAAAAATTATCACGAGGGTAAAACTAACCACCGTGGTATTACTGAATGTTTCTTAGCTCTATCTCATAGGTACTATTGGCCCAAGATGAAGGATTCAGTCACGAGGTACATAAACGAATGTAACGTATGTGGTCAAGCCAAATACGACCGTAATCCAATAAAACAAAGGTTTTCTATTGTACCACCACCCACCAAACCTTTTGAAATACTTCATCTTGATCTTTTCACAGCCCAAAATGAGAAATTCCTTACGCTAGTTGATGCTTTCTCAAAATACGCTCAAGCTTATTATTTGAGAGACGGCACAGCTTTAAGTGTCATTCAAGCTCTTCTTACGTTTTGTACTCATCATGGTATTCCCCTCACTATTGTAACAGATCAAGGTCCTGAGTTTACAAATGCTTTGTTCTCAGAATTTACCCGACTTCATAAGATACAACATCATAAGATCCTTGCACACTCCCCAAATGATAACGGCATTATAGAACGATTTCATTCAACTATTCTTGACATCTCAGAATCTTGAAACTTGAAAAGAAAAACGAACCCGCTATCAATCTTATGCCTTATGCTGTTTTAGCCTATAATAGTTCCATTCACAGTTTCACTAAATGCCGACCAATAGACCTCATAACGGGACACTTTGACCCACGTGACCCGATAGATATAGACATGACTGAACATTTACTTCAACAATACTTACAAGTCCATAAAAAACGCATGACTCAAGTATATGACGTAATAAACGAGACTTCATTACATAACAGAACCGAACTGACTGAAAACCGCAATAAAGACCGGGAACCTGAAAAAGAATATACCCCTGACCAACAAGTATTCGTACGGAACCCTATAGCGAACAGACAGAAACTCGCACCGCGTTATACACAGGACACGGTCCTAGCCGACCTACCTATTCATATTTACACCAAAAAGAAACGCGGTCCTGTAGCAAAATCTCGCCTTAAGCGAAGTCTTAAGAATCCCGTTTTGTTACAGAATACTACTATCGCTGCTACTACAACTGACTCAAGGACAAGATGTAATGATTGACTCGCTACAAAACGGCCCAGGTTTACTCCCCTTTAAACTAGGCCCAACTAAGGTCGTATCCCACTACCATTCCTTTCTCAATTTTATTAATCTCGATGAAATATTTTCTCAAATTCAATTAGTAAAAACTCAATTACTTGAACTTAGGCCCCAGTTAAATAACAAAACTTCATCTCTTTATGAGCCTCACATTGAATACCTTAGTGATAAATTAGAGCGTATTTATAATCAGTTAAAGTCATTCCAACCCAATCGTAGGAAAAGAGGCCTTATTGACGGACTTGGTTCAGTAATAAAGAGCATATCCGGTAACTTAGATTATACTGACGCGACGAAATATAACAATGCCATTCATGTACTTGAAAACAATGAACATTCCTTAGACTCGAAATTAAAAATCATATTACTTTAACTAAAAAATGGTCATTGCAAAATTCTGAGATATTAAATAACATAACGATAAATCAAGATAGAATTGCTAAAAATATCGATCTTATAATGAAAAGCGATAGTACTAGGGAAACTGACCTTATTAAATACGCCCATATGGCGCAACATCTTTTAATCTTAGGTGATAATATAAATAAACTGTCTGAAGAATTATTTAGGCTCGAAAATACTCTAGCTTTTATCCGGATATCGGGCACTCCTCATTCAATGTTAGATATAGCAGATTTAAATATGTTTTTAGATAAGATAAGGGTTTTATATTTAAAAGATGAAATCCTTGACGTAGATATTAGGTACTATTACGATATTATTAAGTTAGGATATTTTTATACTGATAGCCAGATAGCTGTAGTTTATAAGGTACCGATTGCCTCTCCAATAACCTATAACCTTTTTAAACTATCAATCGTCCCTAACAAAAATCACCAAATCCTTGTACCTTCCCTACCTTTCATAGCAATCTCTGGAGAAGACTCTATGTACATGGAGACAGAATGTCCGAAGGTAAAAACATGGTATCTTTGCGAGCGAAAATCCAGCTACCAAGTTCGAGCGGATCCTGACTGCATTCATCAGCTCATCATCAAGCAGGAACTCAATTCATCTTGCAAGCTGACATCTGTTATCCTGACGAGAGAAGCAATGGAACAACTTGATGATAAGCACTATACCATCAGTTTTCCTAACCAAACCAAGGTCAAGACATCCTGCGGACAGGAGCAGTACAGAACCCTTCAAGGAAGTTATTTGGCGACCATTCCGTTCAACTGTTATCTCAAGACGCCCGATTTCACTATATCCAATTCAGATGACCGCGTCAAAGGACACCCACTGAAGATCATGGATCTACCTGAATACGAAGAACATCAACTCAGTAATGATTCATCCATCATCTTGAACTCGATCGATCTTGGAAACCTTCATGAGATCAACGATAAAATATCCCTGCAAACTCCAACAAGGTTAGATGAAATCTCAGATAGCAGTCTATACCACACTACGATTCCAGTCTACACGATCTTACTAAGTGCGGCTGCACTCGTTATCGGCCTCACGTACCGGCAACTCCAAGCGAAACGCACTGAGGAGCATTCAGAGAACGTTACTACACCTACAGGGATTTATTCTGAGATAGCAGAAAGAAGAAACCACCCTTTCGACATCAAAGTTGACCATAGCAACCTTTCAGCGACTCTATCAAAAAAGGTTTCGACATAGTCGCTGAAGTACGGGGGGAGGTGTTACACATCGTTGCTACCTACGAATTGCTAACTTGCAATTACCTAGTTAGTGTGACTCGTGGAATCTACCGTCACGTTCAGCTGAGGCAGCACAACGTGATCACCCCGCGCCCCGCCGCCCGCCGAGCCTCATCGGACAACAGAGCGTCGTGCCACTTTTGGATCTAACATCGACCATTAGACACATACCTAGATATAAAGTAAATGTAATCTTTTATTAAAGTTTTTTCATATTTTAAATTGCATTTTTTTGCAACTACTGGGCGCACTCGTCATAATTGGCGCAAGCTAGTGTTATTTATAATCGACGATTAGGGTTACCAAACGACAGGAATACTCCTTACATTTCCGGAGTGTTGACCCTCTGTCAGGAAAACAGGAAAATACTTTAATTGTCAGGAGTTGAATTGAAAGAGGAAAATCCAAAAAATAAAAAAATATTATTCATTCTGGTAACATAAACTAAAATAAACAAACCAGATTCAGACAAAATGTCAGAAAATTTACTGAAAAGTCAGTGACGTTGTTAGGAAATCTCATTTGATGAGTTGATGGACGCAGGGCAGTGATCTGTAAGGCAATACTTTTTTATAGGCGATGGTTACCACAGTATTTTTCAAACTTTCGCGATCACTGTACATAATTAATGATTAAAACGGTTATTTATCGCGTATGTACATTTTTTATTTATTATCCCGACGTTTCGGCTGTGTTGCAATCACGGGTTGACTACAAAAAAAAGTGAAAAAAAAACTGATTGCCCTTCCGACCTCCGATGGACCTGGAACTAGCCCATCGCCTTTTGAAACTATCATGGTTATGAACACTATTTGTACTAAAAACGGGAAATTACCCGTGTTATTGGATTACCAACGAAGCATATACCTTTCAAATTAGTTTTAATGTTTTTCCAGGTGTTCCAGTCCTTCATCCTGCCTTGGTGGCGGCAGGTGGTGTGGATCCTACTCTTTGCCGGGATGGTGGTGGTGGCGACCGTGGGCAACCTCGTCGTTATCTGGATTGTTCTGGCTAATAAGAGGATGAGAAGCGTCACCAACTATTTCTTAGGTCTGTGTATTTTTATGCTAAATTATTAGGGCACAAACGTCTGCGACAGATTTGTCACGATAGAAGATAGACATAACATAAGTTCTTTTTAGGTTTCCGTACCTCAAAAGGTAAAAAACGGAACCCTTATAAGTCCGTCTGTCTGTGTGTCACCACTGATTTTCTCAGGAACGGGTGGACCTAGCATGTTGAAATTTATACCAGATACTGAAGTTTATAGTCCCTATTAGGTGTATAAAAATCAAGGTCCTGAGTCAACACGAAAGATATGGGGAAATTTAGATTTTCGCAAAAACTTGTAAGTACCAAAGTTTACCTTAATTTTCACCTTTTTTATTTTTCGGAATGTTTCCTTTACTTGTGTTGTAAAACCTTGATTTTAACCAAAATTGACAGTTCTAGGTCAACCTACCCTATAGATTTTTGGGTCGAAAACCTATATGGTAGTTCCCGTTGAACTAGAATCACGAAATTTATCAAAAAGCAAGGTGCAAGCATAATAAGCACAAATAAAGGAAAAATTCCAAAAAATAAAATAAGTTGGAAATTAAAGGGTGTACATACATAGTTGACGCCAATTAAGATATTCCTCTGAGTTGTATGGTTGCTCATAAAATTTATTATAGATACTACTTCTACTTACTTACTTACTTTACTTTTACTTACTTTTACTTATATACTTTTTAGATACTTTTTAGATATTATAGATACGGAACCTTCGTGCGCGAGTCTGACTCGTACTTGGCCGGTTTTTTTTTATTTATTCCTTATTGGTTCACATAGATCCTGCCCGTCCAAAGGTTGCCTGGAAGAGATCGCTTTTAGCGATAAGGGCACCCATTGTACCTCTGCTTTAAAAGTGTATTTTCTTTTACATGTTTGTACTAGCTGTTTCCCGCGACTTCATACGCATTACACTACTAAATGTGTGGGTAACCTAGAAATAAAAGTAAACTTGCTGTTGCAGCTTGACTTGACACCCCATTTTTATCCCATGGGACTTGATTTATGGAATAAAAAGTAGCCTATGTGTTAATGCAGGTTATAATCTACGTACGTACTAAATTTCATCGATATCAAATAAGCCGTTACGATGTGATTGAGTAACAAACAAATAAATAAACAAACATCCAAACATACGCATTTATAATATTAGTGTGATTTAATGGTGTGCAATAAAGACATTATCTATCTATCTATCTATAATATTATTATGAGAAATAATAATTTAATGAATTAAAAATAATAACAATTAATTAATATCTCTTTAACACATACAAACGAAACAGTTACTCGTAAATGAGCTAAAGACCATTGCAAAGATAAATAGCTTTATCAATGTTTATGTACCAAACATTGAAATTGGTTCAGCTGTTACGACGTGATTGAATAACAAACAAATAAAAAGCATCCAAATTTTCGCATTTATAATATTAATTAGTATGATAATAAAAAAAAATGTGATATTAAATTGATATAAACAGATTGTCGTTCTCGATTTCGGGCAGTCGTTCCTCAAAGTTTGTCGATAGTTGAACTTTTATATTCACCCTGTTAACTGTTAGCTGTTTAATAATCCACTTTGTATAGATCGGTAATCTGAACGACTAAGCAATTTTTTTATGATTGTTTGCTAAAATAGGAAATTATTTCAATCAAACTGTAAAGTTCTGTTAACTGGCATATTTTCCCCTTCATCACAATCTGAATGGGGCACCACTAAAAAGGGTATTCCAATTTAAATATCTAGGGCATCTGGTAACTGACGACTTGCGAGATGACACCGATATGGAGAGGGAACGCAGAGCATTGTCAGTCGGGGCCCGCAGATTCGCGTGATGTACAGACGCGGTCAAAGTGACTCTTTTTAAAACGTACTGTACATCGCTGTACTCTGCGAGTCTGTGGTTTCAGTATACGCAAAGGGCTTACAATGCTCTGCGAGTCCAATTTAATAATGCGTTCAGGGCGCTGTTGCGGCTTCCGCGCCTCTGTAGTGCCTCAGGCATGTTCGCCGAAGCACGCGCAGACAACTTTGATGCCATCTGGCGTAAAAAAACTGTCTCACTACTGCGTACGGTGCGCGAGAGCAGCAACGCCATCCTGAACGTCATTGCCAATAAATTCGACTGTCCTCTGATGTGAAAGCTCAAGCAGAGGACTAAATCGCAATTAGTAAGTAAATACTAACTCCCCTAGATTTAAGCTTTTTACTAACAAAATCGATCCATTGTTATCTGATTAAATAAACAAATAATAATAATAATCTACTAGTGGTTCTGTGTGAACTGTGGACCTCGCGTCCCAAATCCGAAAAGTAATTTGCACAACAAAATTAACGAAGAAAGTCCAATTTTAAATCGAATTTCAGGTGCTTGAATTTTCCAATAGGCTTACCCTATGTAAACTATTGAGCAAAATATTGGTATAAGTTTTAGCGATTACTCGCGTTCCCTTGCTCCTAGAAGGTCTAATCTGGTGTCTACGGGTGAAGGCGTAGAGGACTGCGTAGTCTGATTGGTAAAGGTAAGTATAAATTTTCCAAAAAAATTCAATTATTGAAATCCGTCCTTATATAGCGTTACAGCAAACTTCCTCTCCTTCCCCCCCCCCCCCCCCCCCCACCACTCGCCCTTTTTGAAATATTTTTAGCAACATCTCGAGTAGAATGAAGTCCTTAGTGTGCCCCTCAAATTTGATTGAATTCCGTCGATAAATAACGCTACAGCAAACTTCCCCCCTTTTCCCCCCTATTTTACTCCCAATCAAAAACCGCAACCGACAAAAAATTTTAGATAAATCAAGAAACTTGTGTGCCAATTTTCGTCAACATCGGTTGAAAAATGTGACCCGTAAGCGACAACAGACAGAGAGCTGAACAAAAGCATTTTTTGGCCCATCTCGAATCTGAGACGCTTCGCTCGCTCGGTCAATTAATACGTGGAGAGATATGTTTGTACCCCTTTTTGTGTACAAATATAGAGTGTGAGATTTGGCATAGTTAAAGTTTAATTAAATAGAGATGGAGAGGGGAATGCTACAACAAAGCTGTTCACTGGCAAGTGACATCACATAGCGTAGCAATTTCTAATGATTTGATGGTTCTTCACATAATAATAGGTTGGGGAAAAAGTGTTTTCGCATTATAGTATGTATGAACTTGTAATAAAATCTCTTTGGCTATACTATTTGTATCTGGCTGGTTTTGGTATCATTCAAAGTTTAAATTTTAAAGAAGATAATTCCAAATTCAAATTAGGAAAATGTGTGATTTTTATTTGTTTTTCGTACTGTAAAGATGAGTGAATCTAATGAAGAAATTCGATACATTTTAAAATTTTACTACATATAAGGTAAAAATGCAACGCAATTTTTACGAAAAAAATTTGTGATGTTTATGGACCTAGTGCAGTGTCTGTGAGAGTAGCACAAATTTGGATTAAGCGTTTTCAATCCGGAAATTTTGATGTCAAAGATGCACGTCGCTCTGGTCGCCCTATTACGGATAAAATTGATGCCATTTTTGTAAAAGTGGAGCAAGATCGGCATATCAGTAGTTACGACGTAGCTGAAGAACTGGGAATTGACCACAAAACAGTTTTGGTGCATTTGAAAAAAACTGGGTAACCAAAAAAGCTCGATATTTGGGTACCCCACGAGCTCACTGAAAGAACCCTAATGAACCGTGTACTCATTTGTGATTCTTTATTACGGCGTAATGAAACCGAACCATTTTTGAAGAAGCTGATAACTAGTGATGAAAAATGGATCACGTACGACAAGAACGTGCGAAAAAGGTCGTTATCAAAGGCCGGTCAGGCTTTACAGACTGTGGCGAAACCCGGGTTAACTCACAACAAGGTGATGCTGTGTGTGTGGTGGGATTGGAAGGGCATTATTCATTATGAGCTGTTACCACCAGGCAGGACCATCGATTCTGAACTCTACTGCGAACAACTGATGAGATTAAAGCAAGAAGTTGAGAGAAAGCGGCCGGAATTAATCAACAGAAGGGGTGTGGTTTTTCATCATGATAACGCTAGACCTCACACATCTTTAGCCACTCAGCAAAAATTAAGAGAGTTTGGCTGGGAGGTGTTAATGCATCCGCCGTATAGTCCTGACCTTGCACCTTCAGATTTCCACCTGTTTCGGTCTCTTCAGAATTCTTTAGGCAGTGTCAGGTTAACATCACGAGAGGACTGCCAAAACCACTTGTCGCGGTATTTTGATCAGAAGCCCCAAAATTTATATAGCAATGGGATCATGTCCCTACCTACAAGATGGCAAAAAGTTATCGAACAAAATGGTACCTACATACTTTAGTTAAATGTAAATAAACTATATTAAAAAATGTTTTGAATTTTCTTAAAAAATGCGAAGAAACTTTTTCCCCAACCTAATAGATTATTGAGTACATAACGTCCCAGTCCCAAAACCAATACGGTAAGTGCTGGGTAGATTATTATGCCTTTCTCCTTACAATGCTTTGTGGCCAGTGAAGCCTCTAGGGAGTCCCACCAACCTTGTAAAATGGTATGTGATTTCCACCCACCAACTTCCCATGGCGATTGTTTTATATTTTATGCTATTATATCATCCTACTAATATTATAAATGAGAATAAAGCCTTTAATAACAGAAAGAATATACAATTATTTACAATAAAACACAGAAGAAACAGTTAAATCATCTGAAGACCGTTGCAAGCGATCTATAGATAGCTCAACTGCTCCAGAACCGGGCGGAAGTGTCCCTAAGACTCTGGCTGCATTACCCCGCTGAATCGCAATGCTTACATGTTACAAATTGGAAAGTAACTATGTATCTGTCTGTCTGTCTAACTGTTTGTTAAATTTTCACGATACGGATAATTTAAAGTAGGTATTTATATAGATTCTGATCGGGATTGAGACATAGGCTACTTTTTACCCGACTGCGCAAAAGGAGGGTAATGTTTTTATTGACAAACCACGCGTGCAAAGGAAACTTGTTACCTATACATACAAAAATGGCATCGTTTGTTACTCTTTCGTGTCAAAACGGCTGAATCGAATTGGATGAAATTTTGTAAATGGATACACTATGATCTGGACTAAGAAATAGGCTACTCTATTGACTACGTATGTGAAGACGTGGGTGGAAGCTAGTATAAATAATTATAACAGACGCCCTGCGTCTGAGTCGGTTATTCGCCCACTGCGATATTTTGCCCAATATCTTCAACAATTACTTTTTTTCGCAGTTAACCTGTCAGTAGCAGATGCCATGATGTCTACCCTCAACGTTACCTTCAACTTCACGTACATGCTGAACTCTGATTGGCCATTTGGGCATTTCTACTGCAAATTCTGCCAATTCGTCGCCGTGCTCAGCATATCAACTTCTGTGTTCACCCTACTCGCTATAAGTGTAGATAGGTAAGACTTAGGCCGGGGCTGACTGATGGCAAAAGATTTTTGTGCGCGGAAATTACTTTGAATCTATTTTAACACTCTTAGCACTCGCAATAATGCTAAACATACCCTTATTGCGCCTATGTGAGATATAAAATGTGTTATCGTTTCCAGGTACGTGGCCATCATGAGCCCACTGCGGCCAAGGCTAGGGAAGCGGGCGACCCTGGGCATCACGGCTGCCATCTGGGGATGGAGCTGTTTCATCAGCAGTCCGAACTTAGTGTATTTCACTACAGAGTCCGACCCCTTACCAGATGGAAGTGTGAGGTATGGGACTATATGTATAACTACGAGGTGATGACGTAAACAGTGTCAGTTTTTAGCTACTATTCCGAGCGACGTTGCTGACTGCAACTGCCGACTGTAACTGCCAACTGCAACTGCCGATTGCACGTGCAGCTGCCGAGGCGCTCGGAACGTCTATCAAAGAAATACATACAAACCAGTAGTGCCGCTGCGGCCGACTGCGTGCAGCCGCGGCACTTGCAGTTGGAAGTTGCAGTCGTATATATATAAAAAATAAAAATGAAGTAGGTACGAATGAAAAATTGAAATCTACTATTTACCTACTTTCCCATGATACCTACCTACCCAATCTATTGATAGCTCGACTTGCGGACGGGAAGGATGTCCATTTTCTTGTATTTACCTTGTTAATTTAATGACATTTAGGGTTCGAGTTCACGAACCACAACATAATCATTGATTTCGTAATCGCTCCATTAAAATGTAAGTTGTTCAAACAACTGTTTAAAATTAAAACGGCTTAAGTGGATGTTTTTAACTGATATGGCTTTACTTTTTATATATGGCTTTTTAGCTTTACTTCCTACATTTTTAAGAACCCAGTATGTATAGTTTTCCAATATTGCTCCAATACTGTTCACGTCGGCACCCTGTATACAGTATGTCACCGGATTCGCGACAATAATTTAAAACACATGCAGAATCGTATTAACTGATTTTAGAGATTGGTAAACCAATCTCTAAAATCAGTTAATAAATCAGTTAACGGTGTTACAACACCGTTAGCTTGAATATTTATCCAGTAATAGATACATTTCTAATAAATAATTTTTAACATAAATCAGCGGCGCATTTGCGCCGATGCCGCTTATTAGGTAAGTTTAACAGGTTAACTTACATGATAGATGAAAATGGTTTGTTTACCTATGTTATATAGGCTGTTTCATTGATATTGTAGGACCTGAAATTAAGGTAATTGGAAAATGAAAAAAATTATTAGTATGATTTTTAAACTTTCAATCTACTAAAACTATTTTACAAGAATTCTAGCCACCAACCTTACCCGTGATTTAAATTAATGTCGTAAATATGGTGACACGCGGTATATATTATTTATTTATCTTACTCGATCCTAACGGCCTTAAAGAAGACTGGTGTAGAGGCCTTGTGATATGAAACATTTAACGCCCTCTGTTTTTTCTGAAGACAAACCAGGCCTCTTTAAATCAAGAGTGAATAGGTTTCTTCTAGATCTTTGTGCTCCATCTTAGACTACATCATCGCTTACCATCTGGAAAGATTGTGGCCAAAACGAAGCTTTCATAAAATTCGTAATTGGAACCGCAGTCAGATGCAAATGAGCTCGAACGCTAGTAGCTCACTATAATCCATTCAGAAGTTCCGTTGTCTAGCATCAGTGTCAATCGTGAGACCACCTCCATGGCACCATGTTATTGTTACTGAAGTTACAAATGTATTCCAAATTTCAGCTTAATCGGTTGGGGAGAACTGGTTTAAAATTCAGTCGAAACATTTGATCTAAACAAACATTGCAAGTTAAATAAAAGCTTCTAAAAACAGCTTTGGATTGGCATCGAGATTAGATTGTAAATTGGATTTGACTAAGTTTAACTAAAGGTCTTCAGAGAGAATAAAGTAAAAGCAAGTGATTTGTTTCAGGCGGATCTGTTTCTCTGAATGGCCTGATGGAATGACCACACAGTCGCAGCTTGAATACATGTAAGTAAACACAGTACACATACAACATACAAACAAAACTTATTTCTCAATACAAGTAATATGTAATTTCTTCTTCTTAGCGTGTCAAGAGTTCTACGTTTTAATTTATAGTAAGTTGGACAGGTGTTTGGTGGTGTCTAACCACAACAATAGCATTAGGTGAGGCGGTTATTAAGTCGCATTAGCAAGTGCTGCATTGACTGCGCGGGAGCATCGCAGTCGCACTGCGTTAAGTTAGGGTCCCTGAATCCCCATTTGCACATATTAAGTCTGCGGCGGCCAACCTGGGTGCGGAGCCTGTTTAAGATCTTCCAGGCTGGCCACGGCAAATCATGCCCGGGTGGTAACTGTTCCTGTGGGGAATTTCTTTTTATCCACAGTGTGCGTCTAGAATAAATGTAACTATATGTAACTGTTGCATATTAAAGTAAAATCGAAAGAAACAGTTTTAATTATTGTTATTAAAATGGTATTTATCGTGTATTTTTAATTTTTTTATATAACTAGCTGACAATCCCTGGCTTTGCCTATATCTCTCGAAATAGTATATCGGTTTGTTTGATCCGGAGATTACCCATAATATCCAAACAAACAAACTTACATTCACGTCTTTATAATACATATTTGTTTATAATACCTACGATTCGACTGTGTTGCAACAGTCGTCGACACAAGTAGACTGGAGAGTACTTGGAGCTACCGTTTAATAAAAATCAATTGCAAGATTTTAAAAGCATATCAAAAACTTTCAAGCCTAGACGACGTTTTAAAATCTTGGGATTTTCCGTATGTGTTCGGATAACACTATAAGAATACAATTTGTAAAGAAAGTTTGTAAAATACTATATAAACAGCTTAGCTGCTTATGATATCTCCTGATCACAAACATGCGAAAATGTTGCCCATTCATTTAGTGCATATCCCTGCTAAATTGTATTGTTTATGTGTTGAGATAGGCACCTCGGATCACACGGCGCTTCAACCAGATGGATAAATATTTGATACACCTAACATAAATGGGTTTCAATAATAGATGCCAGTGAGGCGTAAACAGAAAGAAGTGGTGTAGGCGTCTGTCACTCTATTCTCGGCCCACTGCGTGCTCCACGTCAATTCGATGATGGTTTACGCCCGCGCCGCGGCCGTGTCACTAACTCTTGGTTGAGCCTCAATCAAGAGTTAGTGACACGGACGCACGTTTTTTATTAGAATTTTTGTAATAAGGTTATTCGAATATTCGAATAATTTTAAATATGAGAATCAGCCGCGCAGTCGTAGCCTATACCAATGGTGAAAATGAATATATTTGCTTGATAAATCTTACAATCAGTGTCTTGATTATTTTAATTATTAAGCACACTATTTTCTTTGATTTTACTATACAAAATACAGGAATACAGTAATACCAAATTTTTATTTTTTATTCGTATATAATGTTTACACATTTTGTGGTTTTGATAACAGGGTTTCACCACAAAGCCTTTGTGCAGTATTCCTTAACGGTTGTTTGATGATTTTATATAGTAATAAGTTTCTTGTTGAAAAATTACTTTTTCAATACAAGCTTTTATAAAATTCATAATTAGAACCGCAAGCAGATTCAAATGAGCCCGAACACTAGTAGCCCACTACAATCCATTCGGAAGTTCCATTGTTTAGCATCCGTCTCCATCGCCCACCTCCATCTCTACCATATTATTGCATTGTCACCAAAGTTATTCCAAATTTAAATGCATAAACAAAAGTTCGTGTCTGTGCTGTTGACCGTTGAGGAGGTCCTACTCGGAAGCTAACCCTAAGTGCAGCAGCCATGTCATGGTGGAACTTTTAACTATCATAATTAAATGCGTATACAAAATTTTGTGTCTCTGATGTTGACCGTAGAGGCGTTCCTTCGTAGAATCAGGTCCAGGGTGTAGAATCAGGTTATGCATACCATAAAACTGCATTGTCATCGGAACTGAACCAACATATCAAATTTCAACTGCGTAGGATAAGAGGAAGTGGACTAACAAACTAACAAACAAACATTGCAAGCTAAATAAAAGCTTATAATAATGTGACGTTGTATTAGTTTTCGTATTCTCCTCAAGGGCTTGCCCTTTCATTTGATACCTATACCGTGGTAGTGCAGAAAAAACAACTAGTCCGCCATCTTGGATGATCCGCCATATTGGAATTAGAATGACGTCACATAGCATGCATTGTCATCCAAAATAAGCGTGTATAACAAATTTCAGCTCAATGGGTTAAAGATAACTGATTTAAAATTCCGTTGCAAGATTCCACCCGGACAAACATACATACATTGTAAGTTAAATAAAAGCTTGTAAAAACTAGTTAAAAATAACATTTAAAAGTTTTAACTTATAGTTAAGTAAACCTTATTAGCAAGAAAACCCCAAACCCTTCATGATAACCATTTATCTAGATAATCGGCCAAAATAGGAATTACTTTCATCCAAAAGGTTGTCTGGAAGAGATCGCTTTCTTTATCGATAAGACCACCAACTATACCTGTTTCTCATTTTGTTGAATCTAGCTTGTAAGGTGTAATAAAGAATTATCATTCATTCTCTTCAAGATCAAAACAGGAATGGGGAGATTCGGATACAAACCATAATCATTGACTGCCTCCGTGGCGCAGTGGGCGTATAGCCGGCTGAGACGCTGGAGGTAGCGGGTTCGATTCCCGCCGCGGAACAAATGTTTGCATGATCTACAGATATTTGTTCCGTGTCTGGGTATTTTTCTATATGTTATAAGTAGAATGTATTTACAAAAAAAAGTATATAAGTATTATATCAGTTATCTGGTTCCCATAGTAAAAGCTCTGCTTAGTTTGGGGCTAGATAGCGCTGTGCGAAATGTCCAGCAATATTTATATGTATTTATTTTTATTTATTAACATAGCCCAAAGGATCAGGAAACTGAAGTAGCAGTGGGCAGTGCACAAAGTTCAAAACCTGACGATCGTTAGGGCAGAAGGTTTCCGGTGTGGGACGGCCCTCCACTAGTTGGAATAATGACCTGATAAAGGTTGCTGGGAGCCGTTGGATATGGATCGCAGGCCCCATAAGATCGGTCACTCGGGAAATCTATAGGGAAAGCATAAGATCAGCAGTGGATATCCTAAGGGTAATTGATCGATTGATTGAAAGTACTTTATTGCACTTATAAAAATATTACAAAAAGAGCATTCTCTTCTAGATAATCTTTGATATGATCATTTAAATTAGCTCGTGCTTACTCGTTATAATAGTTATAGTGACTGCCTAAAGCCGCAAAACAGACAAGCGGTTCCTAGCAAAATAAATAGAAATCAGGATTACCAGGTATTTTTTTATCAAATAAGGGCAAGATAGCGTAAACAAGCTTATTTATACAGAGCAAAGGGCGAAAATAACCTGATAATAATCTTAATAACTAATACTTTCTTAAAATAGAATCCCTTTTCGCTTTCGCGTCTTGTAATAAATTGGTACGCTTTATTGAGCTTTTAAATTATAAAAGAGTGAGGAAATGGCTACTCAAGAATGCCTTTTCTGTAATATCATTTATTTTCTTGAGTGCTAGATGTATTTAATATAGATTTAATTTTTTTTGTTCTCGAAGATTACATAATACTTGTTTATTTTTTATAGTAGAGCTCCTGGTGAAAGGGCTCGCCCGAGGAAGTACTACCACTATACCTATTTGTGCCGCCAAGCAGTTTTCGTGTTTGGGTTTGAAGGGTATGGTTGCCGGTGAAATTACAGGCACATGAGGCTTTACACCTGTATGCCTCAAGTTGATAGACACAGGGCAGTCTATCGTAGGGCACATTTCTAACGTGCCTGACGAGGCAATTCCCTGTTATAGGCGATGGTTACCATTTAACATCAGGTGGACCATAAGTTTATTCCATCTTGATGTAGTATAAAAAAACATAGCATACAAGAAGTGTAAAACAAGACCGGCCTAATTTAACAATTTTATTTTCGCGTTTGTACTCATTTATGTTCCAAATATAGTGATCATTTTTAGTTTAAAATTAAGATCATACGACAATTTCAAGCTGACGAGTTTAAAAGTTATTTGGTATAACCGCAGTAGTAGATGGTTTTAAGCAGTTTTTACTCAGTTTAACAGATTTTACCCAGTTAGCCCTAACTGGGGCTCGATTCTGCTAATTTATAAGAAAAATTAATAAGAAGCCATATCTACCACTATTTATCGATTATGATTGTCGTTCTTGTCTTACGCTGCCAAATTTTCAATGGTGTTTTCGTAGCAACGGCGGACGTTGAAAAAAGATTGTGTTGGTAGACTACCAAAATGTCCCAAACCAAAGTGGCCATACTATTGTTACGCCGAGGCTGTTACAGAATAAGTAATAGTCGGAATTTCTCGATGGCTCTCGGCTTACCTACTGTGTTACAGAATGGGTAATAATTGGTATGGAATATACCTACATGCTACGTTTTTACCTAAAGTTGCAAAGAATAAGAAATAGTAGATCGGTCGAAATACCTACACATTCCTGGAACGATCGAGAACGTTCGAGTGTTTTGAACTGTGCGCGGTATAAATAGGCCATAGAGACAGCCGGAGGAGTCAGTTATTCCCTTCAGTCGCCGCCTATACGAGGTACAGACATGTACCCGGGCGTTTCTCTCCTATCCCCACCCCGGCAACAGCCCAAGCCGAGGCTCGTACCTAAGTGGTGCCCTTGCGCTAGTTGCCTAAACAACTTACTGGGCTGAGCGCCATCTGCGCTCGCCAAAGTTCGGTTAAGCTGTCACGGCCTCAGAGGCCAACAGCGAGATTAGTCCAACCGAAATAAAAAAAAAATAACCGGAGGAGTCAGTCTGGTTATGGCTGTACGTGCGAACATTTCGGTGACTTTTAGTGGTTTATTGTGCAACAGTGGTGTGAGTTAGTGTGTTGTGATTACTTGTGATTAAGATCGTGTATTTATCGTTTTAGTGTTGAATAAGAGTGTTATAATGGTTAGATTGATTTTCATCACTTTATCCCGAACGCTCAGCTCGTAACACTATTGTCATAGTGAAGCGATTGGTTTAGTTGCCCCTGAATGTTTGTTTTTCGGCGTCCATTTGCAAAATTGGCCCATTTTTATGACACTTCATAAGTAAGAATGAAATGGATACTTTGTAGGTGGAAAGTAATGATTATCTAAGAAAGTTTTAATGAGATTTCACTTAAATTGTCTTTTGTATTTTGAAAACAATGTGATAATCGCTGATAATTTTTGTGCAAGAAAAACATCGCCATAACTGTAATTTGGTAAAGCGATGCCACACTATGAGATTTTACGAGTATACATATATATATCATATATATATTTTAAACTTTATAGATCTTCATTTGACAACAATCTCACCTGATGGTAAGCGATGATGTGGTCTAAGATATATATAAGTATAAGATTTTATAAGGCTTTATATTCCTACTGTAGATTACATGAGCTCTTGGTAAATTCACATATTACTTTACCGACACCCATTAGGGGTTTAACTTGATCTTAATGCCCAATTCTTTAGACTTGTTTGCATTGTGATTTCATTGAAATTGGGTACTTTTTAGGATTTCGTACCTCCAAAGGTAAAAAAAGGAACCCTTATAAGATCCCTTTCTTGTCCGTATGTCCGTGTGTCACGACCGATTTTCTCAGGAACGGGTAGACATAACAAGTTGAAATTTATACCAGATACTGAGGTATGTAGTCCCTATTAGGTGTATAAAATTAAGATCCTGAATTAACACGATAAAAAGATATGGGCAATTTTAGATTTTCGCGAAAACTTGTAAGTAGTAAAAATTAAACTTACTTTTCAACTATTTTTATTTTTTGTATTTTTCCATTTACTTGCCCTTTCCCTTGCTTTTAACCAAAATTGACAATTCTAGAAAACCTATATGGTAGTTCCCGTTGATCTAGAATCACGAAATTTGGGAAAAAGCAAGGTATTAGGCCTACAATATAAATAAAGGAAAACTTCAAAATAATAATCCAAATAATTCCCATACTTACATAGTTGACGCCAATTAATATAGTCCTCTGAGTTGTATGGGCGCTCGTACAATTTAGAGGACAATGGGTAGGTACGGAACCCTCGGCGCACGAGTTCAACTCGCACTTGACCGGTTATTTTTTATTTGGTGACATTTCGATCTTGTCAATTGTGTTCAGTATCGATTGAATTATCTATAATTTTTTGTAACGGTCTTTAGATAAGTCCATTGTTTCATATTTTGTAAATTTCTTGTACCGAGTTTCTTGTAACGGGCTTTGCATTCATTAATTGAATATGAATTCAGCGTTTGGTAGTAAATTGCAGCACTGGCTGGGACACATTCACTGCATGAGACAGAATTTAGTATAACCCAGAGCGCCTATACAATCCTCTGCCGCACTTGTAACTTGTGAAGCAAGAAACAACAAGCCTCCGTTGACTGCCTCCTTGGCGCAGTGGGCGTATAGCCGGCTGAGACGCAGAAGGTAGCGGGTTCGATTCTCGCCGCGGAACAAATGTTTGCATGATCTACAGATATTTGTTCCGTGTCTGGGTGTTTTTCTATATATTATAAGTATGTATTTACAAAAAAAAAGTATATAAGTATTTTATCAGTTATCTGGTTCCCATAGTACAAGCTCTGCTTTGTTTGGGGCTAGATAGCGCTTTGTCAAATGTCCAGCAATATTTATTTTATTTATTTAACAAGAGACAATTATACTGTTTAATTAAACTTTGTGCAATATCTAGTTTTTAACAAAGAATCCAAGTAAAGCCCTGAAACTAGGTATCTATCCGTTTATTTCTATCTTAGCGCTCTGTCGACCTTCGCTTCCTAAAACAGAATGGCGTCCAGTCCATGACTGAACTCCTTGGATTTGAAAATGGAACTCCTTGGACGAACTTGATAATAACATGATTCATTGTAAATTTCATATAAATACTTTTTGGATATAACTGCAACCATAATTATTACATTACTTACATATTTTTCAAATATCAATATTTTAAATTACACTTGTACACAAAAAACACTTGTATCTTCTCGTTTTTAAGAGCTTCGCTCATCTTGGTCCCAGTTCTTAGTGCCAATTGAATCCATTTGTCTCGAAGTCGGTTTTTATCACTTCCCTATAAGACAGGACAGTGATCGTTATCTAGCTCCTTTAAATAAATAAAATTAACTTTATCTTCTATTTTGTCTTCAACAGGTACAACGTACTATTCATGGTGTTGACATATTTCCTGCCGATAATCGCGATGACGTTTGCGTACACGCGTGTGGGTATAGAGCTGTGGGGCTCGCAGTCTATCGGGGAGTGCACTCAGAGACAATTAGACAACGTGAAGAGCAAACGAAGGGTAAGTAACTCTCACTACCAACCTATCTACCTTCTTGAAAGAAGAGCTCTGGCTGAAGAACACACAGCACGGAAGACCATATTACGTACCTACCTATGTATATGTACTAAATTTTTATCATGTGTTTTTTCTGTGTTTCTTTATGTCATTTTTATTTTTAGTCATTGTAATCTTTATGCAAGTAGGTATGTTTGTTCTGTATTTGTTCTGTTCTGAATGGTCTGTCCTATATGTGTGTGTCAAATAAATGTATTTTCTTTATTTTTTTCTTCCTTTTAAGAGTGTCAAGTTTCTTCGCTTCCAAGGACGGAAGCTGAATACCGAGAACTGGCGTCCCACATCACAGTATTTTACATACCAAACCATCGTCATCTCAGCCCGTCTTCTCTTTATTACGCCATTCGTTCCGGTTCCTTGCGAGTCTTATCCATAAAAAAATAATAACTAGTGGTTCGCCCCGAACTTAGATATCGCAAGTCTACCATAAAAACAAAAAAAAAATGTTATTAGTAATCTTTGACTATCAAAATAGTGTCACGAAAAAAATAACCAACTAACTAACTTGACCTACAGTTTCATTCAAATTATAGGTAATGGGAGTTCATGTTAATTGGTTATATTTTTTGTGGGTACAAATTGCAGTTATTCTAGATTTCAGACATTTGCCTATATTTGTGAGACTTACGCTACACGCATACCAAATTACAGTACAATTACAGCACTGTGGGGTCACTGGTGTTCCCTGTGAATTTTGTCAAAGTTTAGTTTTTATTATGGCTAATAACTCAAAAACTACAACATCTTACGAAAAATAAAAACGGGGTCGAAATGTACTAATAAAGACCTTTTATTTGACGTGTCAGTTCATCTAATAGTCTCATTTTTTTTTACCCTTCTTGAACCCCAATATCTCAAGAACCCCCCAAAATTTGTAGCTCACTGAGTCACACCAAAATTGTGCCATCATTACCTACCTATATACCAAATTTCACGATGATCGGATAAACGCTTCGAAAGTTATCCTATGTATGTACAAACATACATACATATTTGCGCGCTGTAGCTGGCAAAGACTGGATGAGATGACCTGAATGAAGATTGAGCTCAATAGCACGCCTTGGGAGAGACCTGCGTCTAGCACTGTTATGGATTGTTGTTGATGATGAAAAAATTTACAGTTTTAATATTAATAAGTATTTTAGGTAAAAGTACAGTAACTTTTTTATTGATGTCGAAATTAAATAATTTATTACACTTATCACATGTGTTTAGCAAAGGACTTTTTTAAATCCTTACATTGTAATTTGACGACTTCCGTGGCACAGTGGGCGAATAGCCGGCTGAGACGCAGGAGGTCGTGGCTTCGATTCCCGCCGCAGAACAAATGTTTGCGTTATCTACAGATATTTGTTTCTTATCCGGTTGTTTCTCTATATATTATAAATATTTATTTACAAAAAAAAAATGTATGTAAGTATTGTATCAGTTATCTGGTTCCCATAGTATAAGCTCTGCTTAGTTTAGGGCTAGATAGTGTTGTGTGAAATGTCCTGCAATATTTATTTATTTATTTAAATAAGAACATTGAATTCCTAGTTAGTATGTCTGTCAGCCTCTACATTTATTAATTAATGTTCAATTAAAATTTTCAAATTTTGATAAAGTTTTAGCCATGCCACTTTCACGTTTCGATGTGTAAAAACCAGCAAATCACATTAATATTATAAATGTGAAAGTTTGGATGTTTGTTACTCAATTACGTCATAACCGCTGAACCGATTTCGATGAAATTTGGTATATACGTAGACTATACCTGGATTACCACATAGGCTATCTTTTATCCTATAAATTAGTTCCCGTGGGATAAAAATAGGGTGTCAAGTTGCAAGATCCAGTTTAGCTTTATTTCTAGGTTACCTAAATATTTAGGAGTGTAACGCGTACTGTTATGAGCCTCGACGGATTTAGGTTTTTAAAAAAAAGATTGTTTATTTGTTGGATGAGACAACCGCCTAAGTTGGATATTGGAATGAGACTAATGGTTGAATGGAAGGGATTATGGGCTGTGAGTGGAGAGTGCTGAGTCTGCAAAAGGAGGGTGTCTATTAAGTAGTAAAGGGTGCATTAGTTATCTATAACACCTCCCGGGGGTAGACTAAACATCGGGGTGAAATGAGCGATGTTTGGGAAAAATGAGAAAAGGTAGGTATTACACATTTCGGCGAATACTAGGAGATGGGAGTTCTTCTGCATTAGGATGACGCTTAAGGACCTTCAAAGGAATAGCTGGTTCGGAAGCTGGAGTTTGTTCTACGGGTAAGTTTAAAGGTAAATTTACAGGATTGGCACGAGAGGATCTCGGGAAAGGGTAAATCAGACGGTTGTGCGATTTAATGTATAAAACTATCTTTAAAATACAAAATATTAAAACTAAACATATTATAATTATGAATGTAACTGAGTAATGAGTCTCGTATTTAATTATCGGATGTTGATTTAAGATTTTATCAGTTTGATCAGATATAGATCTTAATTTTGATTTTGATTCTAAAGTAAAAACATCTAAATCAATATTTTGTAGTTTCATGGGAGCCTCATTACTGATTACCTTATTAAACTTATCTAAAGTACAACAAGATTGATTTACAATATTAAAATCGGGGTGGATTACAGTAGCGTTGATTCTTATATTATTAAATTTCGGTATTAACTTTGTACTTTTACAATAAGCGATACAGTTATTTGGTACTGTAAGTATTCCTGTGCCAATAATACTTAGTTCTAGGATTTTTTGATTTGGGCATTCGATATACAGTTTATTATTTTGGGATTGTACATAGATCCAATTATTATCATAGAGTGGTGTCCATAAATCGATATTTCCGTGAACAAAATCGGTTTGACACTGCACTGGCATAGCCTTCATCACATTGGTCATTAACACACTTTCACAATTTGGATTTGCACTGACGGGAAACACGGTCATGACGTCACAGATGTATTCGCGCGGGCTTATCGCAATGCATTCCTTCAGTGAGTCAAGGTTACAGTATTCCGATCTGTCTTTGGTCATTGCTATATATCTATTGCTAGGTATAATATAGGTAAAAGAATTTGGTTTCATTTTATTGTGAGGTGTAGGTAACGCTATACTATGATACAAACTGAACTCTCTTGGAGAAACCAAAGGTATTCTTAATACGAAGACAATCTTGTTGCTTAAACTATAACATACTATACTAGAGACATTTAATAATACGTGAATATTTTTTAATGCTAAATCTACAGGTAATTTAAAATCTACAGGTAAGTATCGATAGTTAGCGACAATTTCATCGTAAAGCTGCGTGGGAGGTAATACGGCCGGGTGCAGAATGTTTTGATTGCTAATCATGATAGCGTTTGTTATGTCTTCCAGCCGGAACGATAATGTTAACAATGAAGCTTCTAAACTGTTTAGGATTGAATTTATATTTGCTTTGATAGTTAATTCATTAGAAATTAATGTAATATTTTTTAGTTTTAAAAAGAAATTGTCGATAGCTTGGTTAAGGTTGGCCTCGTTAAGGTTTATGGTATGTAATGTTTTATTAAATTGAGATAAAAATGAAGAGGTGACTAAGACATTCTCTTTAATTAACGATGCCAATCTTTTCTCATTATTGTGTACATTCTGGATGGCATTATCATATTTAATACCATCCTCTTCGTCCAAGGTCCCGAATATAGTTTTGGCGAGAGAGCCAATACCACCTATCCATGCCCCTCTCTTAAACCTTTTATCCACCAGGTGAGAAATAGCGGAGTATTCAGAAACTAAATCATGATACCGAACTGTTAATGGTTCCAAAATATTATGGCATTCTAAATCGTAACTGCTTTTTAATTGAATTTGAGTACATATGAGACGCAGTGTACCCAAAATAGAGTTTAAGTTTTTGATATGAGGTTCAATATACGATATATCGATAGGCGTTATTACGTCTAAATGGCTTACGCGAATTTTGAGTTCACCAATTGGGTCAAAGTATATGCCAGAACTGGAGTTGATTTCTTGGACGAGCTCCGGATGACCTTGGGCCAATATGCTGTAATGAAAGGAGATTTCTGTTTGGAAAGTTTTTTCCCTCAGGTTATTATCTATTGTTTAATTATGTATTTTATGTATATGTAGGTTCCTACTCTTACCTGTAAAACAAACTAACTTAAGTATTATAAAAAGTATCAATATATTATAAAAAGTATTATAAAAAAAAGGTAAATTAGAATTAATGTTAACCTACAATAATAAAAAAAAATTAATTGTCTTGGCTTTCTACATGTTTGACCTCGTCGAAATGGTGTTTTACATATCGCCTGTTTATTAATAATGACAATGTATGGTTCCCATGTACTTTGACAATTTTGTATGGCCCCTTCCATACAGGGGACAAAGCTTTGCGCATTCTTAGATGATTTTTTAACATGACATACTGGCCTACTTTGTACTGTACAGGGCGAGTACGGGAATCATAGTACGTTTTTGAGGTATTTTTAGATTTTTGGATGAATTCTATGGCTTTATCTCTAGTATGCTTCAACCGATGTTGAAGCATTTTAACGTATTCTGGATACGTCGTGTTAGAACTGTCATCATACACTGAGTCTGGTATGCGAGATTTATATCCAAATAATAATTCAAATGGTGAGTAATGTGTTGTCGAATGTACAGCGGTATTATATGCGAGCATCGCTGTATAAACATATCGGGGCCAATTATCCTGATTGTCGTTGACATATGATTTTAAATATTCTTTTAAGGTCGAATGGGATCTTTCTAAGGCACCTTGCGTTTGCGGATGGTAAGGAGCGGACCACAACTGTTTTGTTTTCAAGAAATCGCATGTCTTCTTGAATACCTCGGCGGTGAAGTTGGTGCCTTGGTCAGTAAGTATATACTTTGGAATTCCAAATATCGAAATAAAATGAAGGAGGCACTCGCACGATTCCTCAGCAGTATAACTGCGAATTGGGTATGCTGTCGAAAATTTGGTGAGGTCATCTTGCATAGTCAAGATGTACTTAAGTTTAGCTGCGCCGGATTCGGGTAAAGGTCCGACTATGTCAATGGATAATCTCTCTAATGGAGTTGTTGAAGTGGATGTTATTATCATGGGCGCTCTGTTAACTTTACGTAGGGCTTTATTTGTTTGACACGATGTGCATTTTTTAATGTAATTTTCTATATCGCCTCGCATGTTTTTCCAGTAAAACCTTTCTTTTATACGATTTAACATTCTGATAGCTCCTAAATGTCCGGCGATAGGGATGTCGTGATTTTCTCTAAGGATCTTGGGAATTTCACTCAGTGATGGATATATAATAGAATCATGGTAGATATGGATGTGTATATTTGTTCCATCGAATAGATAACTGAACATATTATATATTTTTACAAAGGAATGCCTATCAAACGGATTTTTAAAGTCAGACGTACTAATTTCGTTTATTGTGGGGTATGACATCATTATTTGATCACGTGCATATTTTAGGGATTTGAAAATGTCGGAGTAAGAGTGATCATCAAAGTGGTGCACTTTCGTAAATAAGAACAGGTAAGTTTTGTTCTCGATTGTAAGAGGTAAAAAGGTGTTTAATGTTCTATCTGACTTCAGGAATTCGTCGCGTTCAGATTCTGGACAATTATTAATAATTTCTTGGACATAAGGCATGGAGTCGTCCATGTCTATTGAGGTAGGAAGAATGATCAACTTCTGAGTTCCCTTTAGGAGGGTTTCGTTATGTTCTATGATTTGAGTATCATGTGATTTCGTGGGTGACTTTAAGAATTTACTATAGGTTTCGTCGGACACGGGTAAGGTTTCAGCTGATGGAGAAGGAGCATCGTAACGAGGTGAACTAGAAGAAGGTAAGTTTGGTTGCGTTTCAGGATTAGGACTTGAAGCAGAGGGCAATAATGGAGGTAAGTTGTTGTTAGGATGTGGAATTAAGGCAGATGCCTCTGGATTTTTATATTCAGTAGGGCTATATTGAAGATCGATTTCATCGTCGCCTTCCAAGAGGTCGATGCAGGGTATGCTGTCGTCCTCTTCGGATGGAGCAGGTAGTTGTACACCCAGGTCTTCGAGAGTTAAGGGGCTGAAAGGGAGTTCATCGCCTACAGCAAGAGAAGAGTTCGGATTTTGTACTGGCGACGGACCAGGAGAGTTAGGATTGTTCGTTTGGTCTGAAGGGTTAGTAGGAATTACAGGGTTTACCGGATACCTGGATAGTGCGTCTGCGACGGAGTTCAATTTGCCTTTACGGTAGGTTATCTCGTAATCATACTCTTCCAATTTTAATCTCCATCTTTGGAGCTTGCTACTGGGATCTTTGTGGTTAAATAACCATTTCAAGGGACGATGGTCGGTAATGATGAGGAATTTACGCCCATACAGATAAGGACGGAAGGTTTTGCAACCGTATAGGATAGACAGCAATTCTTTTTCAGTTGTGCTGTAATTGGATTCGCTTCTGTTGAGGGTTCGTGAAGCAAAAGCGACTGGTTGATCTTTGCCAGCAGGACCCTGGGAAAGGACGGCACCAACAGCGTGGTTTGAGGCGTCACAGGTGAGGATGAATGGCTTTGAGAAGTCTGGATATATAAGGAGTGGAGCAGTTGTCAGTTTATGCTTTAACGTGTCGAAAGCTAGTTGTTGTTGATTCTGCCATATGAAAGGTGTATCCTTTTTCAGCAGGCTAGTAAGGGATTTAGCAACTTTAGAAAAATCGGATATGAAACGGCGATAGTATGATACAAGGCCAAGGAATGATTTTATATCCTTTGGGGTTTTAGGAATCGGGAATGCAGTTACGGCCTTGATCTTTTCAGGATTTGGCTTGACACCTTGTTCGGTGATTACGTGCCCTAAATAACAGACTTCGCGTCTTAAAAACTCGCATTTGTCGGGCTGAAGTTTTAAATTGAAATCTCGGATTCTCTGGAAGATGGCTCTTAAATTGTTGATACAGGAATTCAGATCGTATCCATATGAAACGACATCGTCCAAGTAGACAAAGCATCGGATGCCCTGGAGACCTGACAAGGCAGAATTCATAAGTCTCTGAAACGTTGACGGGGCGTTTTTAAGGCCAAAAGGCATGCGGGTGAACTGGTAGTGCCCCTCAGGAACTGTGAAAGCTGTTTTGGGTTTATCGGCTTCATTCAGCTTGATTTGATGAAATCCAGATGCTAGGTCTATGGTGGAGAAGTAGGAGCTGCTACCGAGTTGGTCTAATATCTCGGTAATCTGTGGGATAGGATAGGTATCGCCGATAGTGACGTCGTTCAACTTTCGGTAGTCGATCACTACGCGCCACTTTTGTATGTTAGAAGCGTCCAGCTTCTTAGGGACAACCCAAATAGGTGACGACCAAGGAGAATCAGAGGGCTCTATGATATTTTGTTCCAACATTTTGTCAATTTGTTTGCGTACTTCGGCTTTGTGGACTTCAGGAAATCTATAGGATTTGGTATGTATTGGGACATCTGTGGTAGTTTTGATTTCGTGTTTCAGGGCGTTGGTATAGGTTAAGTTTTCTCCGGGAAGATGGAAAATATCGGAAAACTCGGAACATAACTGAAGGAGTGACTCTCTCTCTTCGTGATTGAGATGTGAAACACGTAGTTGTTTTAATACTTCCTCAGTTCTTTTGTGGCAATCCGTTGAAACGTTTATGTGATTTATTGAGACGGAAGATCGTTCTGTGAAATCGGAAGAATGAAAAGGACTAAGTTTGAGATTTAAATCGGATTTCAGGGTGATAGGAATTTCGGATGTATTAATTACGGATAAGTTTATTCGGTTATTTTGTTTTACAACTACTAGGCAATTTGCAATCAATAGTTTTTCGGAAAGTTTTTGATCGAGGATTAATCCTTCTTTCACTTCAGGATTTGATACTGAGCACTCAATAATGGTCTCGGTTCTAGGAGGGATAATGTAAGCAGGATCATGGAAATGTAGTTTTACGGATGTTTTACCGATGTGAAGAAGGTTATTGTTATAATTAATGCTGCAATTATGAGCATTGAGCATGTCTGAACCGATTATTCCATCATATGGTAAATGTACTGCGTCTATTACGTGGAATGAATGTGACACATTTAATTTGGGAAATTGTAATTTCAATTGGAAGTGACCTCTGGTGCGGATTGTTTCTTCAGCAGGGTCAATGCCTTTTAATTGGATGATTTCTTTGATGAGTTTAGGATGGGTTTCGATGCACGAATGTTGTAACAGACACACAGAGGATCCTGAGTCGACTAGCAATGATAGTGGGGTATTGGATACAGAGGATTTTACTACGACTTGAGGTAGCAATGTCTTTGCAGGATTATTAATTATCTCGAATATATTGGATTTAGCAGGTTTTGACAGGTCAACCTTACTAGGTTGCTGAATGGATACAGTGGATTTCGTAGGATTTGGTAGATCAACCTTGCTAGGTTGCTGCATGGATACAGTGGATTTCGTAGGATTTGGCAGATCAACCTTGCTAGGTTGCTGCACGGATACAGTGGATTTCGTATGATTTGGCAGATCAACCTTGTTAGGTCGCTGCACGGATACAGTGGATTTCGTAGGATTTGGCAGATCAACCACGTTAGGTCGCTGCACGGATACAGTGGATTTTGTAGGATTTGGCAGGTCAACCTTGTTAGGTCGCTGCACGGATACAGTGGATTTTGTAGGTTTTGGCAGGTCAACCTTGTTAGGTTGCTGCACGGATACAGTGGATTTTGTAGATTTTGGCAGGTCAACCTTGTTAGGTCGCTGCACGGATACAGTGGATTTTGTAGGTTTTGGCAGGTCAACCTTGTTAGGTCGCTGCACGGATACAGTGGATTTTGTAAGTTTTGGCAGGTCAACCTTGTTAGGTTGCTGCACGGATACAGTGGATTTTGTAGATTTTGGATTTTGTAATGATGTTTGTGGTAACTCAGGTTTGTACATGGATTTCTTTGCTTTGGATTCCCTGAGTGAATTGGCGGTGTCGATTTTGAAGTCGTAAGGTCCCGCACGACACTGGGACGAGACGATTATTCGTTTTTTGGATTAGTATCGACGGTATCGTATCCGTCTACTGGATCGGCTGGATATTCATCATCGATGGGTTCCGATGACTCATCAGATAGAAAATGAACCCGTTGAGACGTTCCGGGTTGGTTTCGATCGAAATTTTTGAAACGATTGTTATTGAATTCCCTTTTGCGACATTGCTCGAGGGTATGTCCTGGGTTTTTACAATACCTACAGAACGAAGTAGAAGGATTGCTGTTGGGAATGTTATTATTAGATCGGTTGGAGACGAAATTCGGTCTTGGATTCGATTCGTTAGAGTAGCCTTGGTTACGACGGTTAAATTGGTTATTTGCCCTTGGCGTGTTGGACCTATCTTGACGTGAATATTGATTGCTTGACTGACTTGGGTTTGATTTGAATAACGCTTGTTGGATTTTCTCCTCTGAGATTGCAATATTAATAGCGTCATTTAAGGATTTTGCTGATTTACACCTAACGAAATTTGAAAGACGGGGCGACAGACCCATCTGGAAATGATGGAGGGCAAGTTCCTCCATAGCCGCAGTTCTCCCTATGGTTTCCTTGCTTTTGTAGCTGTGAGATATAGAAATTTCTGTTAGCAACTGAGACAGACACGTTTCGATTCTTAGAGCAAACTGGCTTACTGGCTCCGTCGGTCGTTGTTTACAGTCCTGCAGTTCTGTGAGGAGGTGCGCGTAATGCTTCCTCTCGCTGAACTGAGTCTTTAAGAACTCTTTTAGTTGTTGCCAGTTGGTGAACTCTTTGATGGAGCAGGCTGTCTCAGCCTTGCCTTGCAGTTGGCAAAGAATATATTTGAAAAGGATATCTTTCTGGGATTCTGATGCTAAATCATATGCATTGGTGCAATTTACTAAAAATGAATTTAATTTCTCACGACAGCCGTCGTATGGCTTAATGAATTTCAATAATGTTGATAATTCGACTTCAATTGATTTTACTACTGCCGCTTTCCTCTTTGTTTGGGACCTGGTAGAAAGTCCAGGAGGGGGTAAACACTGATCTTGGCCTTCCTCCTCTACGTCAGTCAAAACGATTTCGGGCTTAGGGCTGTTTGGTCTTTCAGCCATTTTGTATAATTAAATTAACAAACACGAAAACGAGATTCACAAATTATTATACTACGTAATAGGACCCTGGCTTGAACTCTAACTAACTTATAGGATAATCTAATAAAACACACGATAAGAATAATTACAATGTTACAATCGGACGATAGCAATGACCAAGTTACTCACTGGAATGCGGATAGCGCGATAAGGACGATCATTCTTGGGATTTGCGCTGCTCTCGGCGAAATGTCTGCGTGAAGATAAGCCTCGCTCCGTTGCGTTGCTAGGTAGCTCGTTTACCGGTCGCAGCACGAAATCGTGCGCGACAGTGGGCAAACAGCTGTTCTCGATAAAGACCGGCTGCAGTACGGGTGATACGCAGCAGTGGGCCTTTCAGGAACTTGTCACAAACGCTGGAATATCTTGGGCCGGGCCAGACTCGGTGTGATAATGAAGGTTCACACAATGGAGTTGGCACTTACACTCGAACACACACACACACGCGTCGAGATTTGATTTTGGAAACTTTGAGATGTACCGGGGACTCTTTACTGAATCCCTTTACGCTGCCACCAAATGTTATGAGCCTCGACGGATTTAGGTTTTTAAAAAAAAGATTGTTTATTTGTTGGATGAGACAACCGCCTAAGTTGGATATTGGAATGAGACTAATGGTTGAATGGAAGGGATTATGGGCTGTGAGTGGAGAGTGCTGAGTCTGCAAAAGGAGGGTGTCTATTAAGTAGTAAAGGGTGCATTAGTTATCTATAACAGTACGAAGTCGCGGGCAACAGCTAGTTTTACTTATATAAATGTGATCATTGTGTACATCGTAACTATTCCGTTACCGACGGAAACTCGGAATACAGCTTTACCCGCTATTTATATTGTTACGCCGAGGCTGTTAAACAATGAGTAATAATCGTAACTTCTCGAATGCTTTTGTCTTGCTGCGTTATTGTTGTTATTGTCTGCGGTTGCGCACAATGGAGTGGCCATTGTGTCGAGGGACCGACCCTTTTCCTGGAACGATCGAGATCCTTCTCGAACAATCGAAATGTGTGGATATAAATAGGCCGGAGCGATGGCCGGACAGTCAGTTGTGAGTCAGTCTCAGTCAGTCTGAGTGAGTCTCAGCGAGGCCCTGGAGGACTGACGTGTGGAAGGGTCTCGCGAGTCAGTCTGGATTAAGCTATACGTGCGATCATTTCGGTGACTTTAAGTGGTGTACAAGTGGTGTGAATTATGTGTTGTGATACGTGTGACCAAGTTCGTGTATTCATCGTCATCGTGTTGAATAAAAGTGTTATTTTGGTCAGACCGATTCCCATTATTTTATCCCGAACCCTCAGCTTGTAACAATTTGGTGTCAGAAGTGGGATAAAATAATGCCGGTTCTACCGAAGGATAACGTGGACGGTGTAAAGACGAGAGGTCAACGACAACAGGAAAACGATGAAAGGCGGTTTGGGGAGTCTCCGGTTCAAGAAGCTTGGCAGAGTCGTCAGCCGATGGAGATGGAATCAGCCGCCACCGAATCATTTGGAGCATCATCATCATCATCATCATCATCCATGGGGCAAGCTCCTGTGACAGGCGATCTTGCTGCTATTATGGCAATGCTTTGTCGTCAAGAAGAACAGCGTCGTCAGGATAAAGAAGAACAGCGTCGCCAACAGGAAGAGCAGGCTCGGTTGCAGGAGGAACAATGCCGTCAGCATTAAGAAGAGAAGCGTCGTCAACAGGAAGAGCAGGCTCGGTTGCAGGAGGAACAACGCCGTCAGCATTAAGAAGAGAAGCGTCGTCAGCAGGAAGAGCAGGCTCGGTTGCAGAAGGAACAGCGACATGAACAGGTGGAGCAGACTCGGTTGCAAGAGGAACAGCGACGTCAGGATAAAGAAGAGCAGCGTCGTCAACAGGAAGATCAGCGACGTTGGCCATAAGAGCGTGCTCGACTGATGAGGGAATCGTTCGGTTCATCTGGAAAGGAATTCCAGGAAGTGAAAGAACAGATAGAAATCATGAGAGCCGTGTTTTGGAGGCTGGAATTGGGATCGCTGATGAGAAAGGGACTCTGGGTGTCCTGAAGTACTGGAGACGGCAATGTGGCTCCTCTAGTTGCTACATCTTCAGCGCGAGGTGCGCCTAAAATTGTTCGTGTTGATCGGCTGCCGCGATATGGGGCTAAGAATGCTCGGGACGAGCATGTTTTAGGAGGGGGCAGTGTTACGCCGAGGCTGTTAAACAATGAGTAATAATCGTAACTTCTCGAATGCTTTTGTCTTGCTGCGTTATTGTTGTTATTGTCTGCGGTTGCGCACAATGGAGTGGCCATTGTGTCGAGGGACCGACCCTTTTCCTGGAACGATCGAGATCCTTCTCGAACAATCGAAATGTGTGGATATAAATAGGCCGGAGCGATGGCCGGACAGTCAGTTGTGAGTCAGTCTCAGTCAGTCTGAGTGAGTCTCAGCGAGGCCCTGGAGGACTGACGTGTGGAAGGGTCTCGCGAGTCAGTCTGGATTAAGCTATACGTGCGATCATTTCGGTGACTTTAAGTGGTGTACAAGTGGTGTGAATTATGTGTTGTGATACGTGTGACCAAGTTCGTGTATTCATCGTCATCGTGTTGAATAAAAGTGTTATTTTGGTCAGACCGATTCCCATTATTTTATCCCGAACCCTCAGCTCGTAACAATATTTCCATATTATCATCACCAGCGGCTTCACACGCGCGGTTTGTTAATAAAAAGTAGCATGTATAAATCCAGGTCATACATAATCTATATTGTAGCAAATTTTATCAAAATCGATTCAATTGTTACAACGTGATTGAGTAACAATCACCTAGTACCCAAACTTTCGCATTTTTAATATTAGTATCACACTAATTAGCACCACTCCATTAAACCGACTCGTTTAATTTCAGTTGAATTATTTAGGTTCATCCAGTTTTCATGAGCAACTAGTTGCAGTAAAATGAACGCAACTGCCTAATTGGCGACTGTGGTTTATTTGAATACCACTAAAACCGCTCTGTGCAACATTTACAGCATATACTGTGAAAATCTGACTGATTTATTACACTAGCTGACCAATCCGCAGCTTCGCACGCGTAGTTTTTCATTAAAAACATTACCCTCTTTATGCGCAGTTGGATAAAAAGTAGCCTATGTCACCCGGGAATAGCGTAGCTTCCCAACAGTGAAAGAATTTTTTAAATCGGTCTAGTAGTTTCGGAGCCTATTCAATGCAAACAAACAATCAAATCTTTCCTCTTTATAATATTGTTATTACACATAAATCTTTACATAGTATAAAATGAAGTCACTTCCGCTGTCTGTTCGCTTAGATCTTATAAACTACTCAACGGATTTTAATGCAATTTTCAGCAATAGATTCAAGAGGAAGGTTTATATGTATAGATAATACATAAATAACTCTGTGTTTTTGTTAGTTTATTCGTTACCTTTACACGACTGAATGGATCGTAATGAAATTTTGCAAGGAGATAAGATTTAGAGATAAGATTATATCCTGGGAAAGGGCATAGGGTACTTTTTAGCCTACTGCGCAAAATGAGGGTATTGTTTTATTGAAAAACCACACGTGCGAAGCCGCGGGCGGGTCAGCTAGTAGATAATAAATTAGAAAATAATAAGCGTCACTTTCCCAAGAAACTTACAAGAATGTAAACATCGTATACTATTGAATCAAAATAACTAAAAGAGTTATCTCTTGATGACATTGTGAATTGGCTGCACATTACCGTAAAGGTCGTCAATATGTTTGTATGCCCGTTCATATTATAAATAGATATATAAATAAATATTGGTGGACATTTCACACAGCGCTATCTAACCCCAAACTAAGCAGAGCTTGTACTATGGGAACCAGATAACTGATAGCATACTTATATACCTTTTTTTTAAATACACACTTATGATCTATAGAAAAACATCCAGACCCGGAACAAATATTTGTAGATCATGCAAACATTTGTCCCGTGGCGGGAATCGAACCCGCTACCTCCTGCGTCACATCCGGCTATACGCCCATTGCGCCACGGAGGTCGCTATATTGCTGCAATATTGTCGATAATTGTCGAGTGTTCTGAAGATCGGAATGATGGGGGAACTTCATAAGAAAGCCAAGGCTTTATCCGTACAATCTTCTTTCAATGATATTCAAATTTCAATCTCTATCAGTTCGAAAATAGGGGTCACATCTTTTCCACTAGCAGCGTTCTCGTTAACCTATGTAAATAAAGAAGTTTAATGTTGTAAATTTACTTTTTCAAACAAGCTTTTATAAAATTCATAATCGGAACCGCAAGCAGATTCAAATGAGCCCAAACACTAGTAGCCTACTATAATCTATTCAGAAGTTCAGTTGTCTAGCATCCGTCTCCATCATGAGACCACCTCCATGGTACCATATTATTGCATTGTCACCGAAGTTACATATGTATTCCAAATTTCAGCTCAATCGGTTGAAGGGAACGGGTTTAAAATTCAGTTGCAAGATTCCACCCGGACAAACATACATTGCAATTTAATAAAAAGCTTGTAAAATAAAAACACTGCAAACGAATAGTGTGATAATAAAAGAAAGTCTTTCTTTGCATAAGCCTAGGTACAAAGTCTTTGAGAGAACGAAAGAAAACCCTGCACAATGAAAGATAAATCTGCGCTCATTAAAAAAAGCTAGGAACTAAAAGCTACAGTATTTTATACGTCAGTTTCAAAGCCTTTATCAGAATAATTATCTTGAATTCAGTCTGATATAATCGTCTTATTGACAGGAAGGAAATTAATTTTCAATTGAATTGTAACCGATCGCTATGATCAATTATATCCAATTCAAAGGAAAAATTGATTAAAATAAATGCACAATTTCCCTATGCTTTAAATAAATATTAATAAATATGCAAGTTCAGTAAGTTACTTATTTTCAATGTATTTTACTGTGGTATTTTAAATAGGTTATTTTAAATAAATAAATATTTCTGGACATTTCACACAGCGCTATCTAGCCCCAAACTAAGCAGAGCTTGTACTATGGGAACCAGATAACTTATAGAATACTTATATACTTTTTTTTTTGTAAATACGTACTTATATGATATAGAAAAACAGCCAGACGCGGAACAAATATCTGTAGATCTTGCAAACATTTGTTCCGCGGCGGGAATCGAACCCGCTACCTCCTGCGTCTCAGCCGGCTATACGCCCACTGCGCCACGGAGGCAGTCATTATTGAAAGCAGGATCCGCACAAAAAATGCGAGTTAAGTTTACTAGAACGAAAAATAAACAAATCCTGGGAAATGGAAAGGTTCAAAAAAGATATGTAATTAATATGCTTGAAATATCCTATTCAATGGTTTCTTTTGAAGTTGATTTCCCTCGGGTGTTGGAGCAGGGGCTTATTGGTAGTGTGATCTGATCTCATCCCATGTACATAATAAACTTACGTTGCTCGTGTTATGGTGAAAGCATTCAATACTATACGAGGTCAATGTGTACGTAATTTACTTGGGCGTTTTGGGGCCGTAGAAAAGGAAACAAAACACAAACAAGCGTAGAAATCTAAGAGCAACATCAGCTAACACAGCATTTGCTTCGTTTTACTGGTTTTCAGGGCTAATGCCTCATATCAGCTTTTGGACGTCCACTGCTGAACATACCCTGTTAATAATAGGCCTAATCCCTCGTCCTACCTCCTATAAATGTATATTAACCCTTCCCTTTCCCCATTAATTAATTATGTTTTATATGAATGTATAAATGATAACAATGTTAGGATGTAAATGTATATACCGAGATATACCGGTAAAAGCTGTAAAAGGTCACCTCGAGCTTCTAGGGGTTTTGCTCACGCCTACTCTCAACTTTTCACGAATATTTTGATGACATATTTTAGATAAATAAATAAATATTGCTGGACATTTCACACAGCGCTATCTAGCCCTAAACTAAGCAGAGCTTGTAATATGGGAACCAGATAACTGATAGAATACTTATATATGTTTTTTTTGTAAATACATACTTATAATATATAGAAAAACACCCAGACACGGAACAAATGTCTGTAGATCATGCAAACATTTGTTCCGCGGCGGGAATCCGACCCGCTACCTCCTGCGTCTCAGCCGGCTATACGCCCACTGCACCACGGAGGCAGTCAAATATTTACCTACTTTGACATTAGATTTGACTGTTTTATTTTTAAAATGAATATAACTTAACAATAATAATGACGTATTCTTCTCTCCAAAATATTGTTGTACCCGACAGGGTCCATAACATGTACCTATCGATTACCACCTATTTTACATTGTGAAATAAACAATTGAGTATAGAGTACTTTAGCTCATATATCGAATCTAAGGCTAAAACGGCTGCCATGAAGCTGGGCATTCTCAACAAGGTCAGGAGATACTTCACACCGGGACAGCTTCTTAGTCTTTACAAAGCACAAGTCCGGTCTGGTATGCAGTACTGCTGCCACTATTGGGATGATTCGGCAAAATACCAGCTCGCTATCTTAGACTCGATAAAACGTAGTACTTTTAGGCTTATACTCGTAGGTGAGCAATATATGGCGGAGATTAAAACCCAAAGTCTCGAACACCGCCGTAAAGTTGCAAGCCTATCGATCTTTTACAGTACACATTTTGGGGAATGTGCCCAGGAACTATATGATCTGATCCCGCTATCCATCTCCCTTCCATCAAAGGACAAGCAGGCGCACGGCTCAGTACATCCGTACCTAGTTGATATACCACCCATTCGCACACACCGTTTTGGTTCTACGTTCTTAATACAGCTAAAGTATGGAACACATTACCGTCGTCTTTTTTTCCTAAAGAATATAATCCGGGCCTCTCCAGTAAGAGTAAACAGGTTTCTTCTAGATGATCGTGATCCATCTTAGACCACATCATCGCTTACCATCGGTGAGATTGTGATCAAACGAAGATCTATCCATATAGATATCAATTATAAACAACTAACATTGTGAGTACAACATTGTACTTGTCGTGTTGTGTTGTCTCTTGTTTTAGAGTTATCAAGGTTTTTAAAATTCAAAATATCGGTCATATTCTTGATGACCTCCTAATAAATTTATGAAAATATCATAGCGTTGACATTGTCGGAATCGTGACAATCCTTAGTCACAGTAGAATAGAATACTTTATTTGCAACATTACAGCACACAAAGAAAAAGATAAGATTATAACTAAACAATCCATAATACAATATAAATTGCAAAAGGGACTCTAACTCAGCATAATGCGGGTTGTAGTACGAGTATAACAACCCACGCTGCTCTTCCATTAGGACCGAATAGGATTTGTGGACTATACCAAACAAATAATAAAATCCAATAAACAATATATTGTAAAGCGTGACACAAAATTAATAATAATAAATATGTATTTTAAAGGTAAAATATATTATATTACTTATATTTTTATTTATATGGCACCGGTGTTATGTAAGCTTCTTTCGTGCATTTTTGTCCGTAAAAAGATATTATTTCAGTTATTTCCTAAACACATAACTACTCTGCAGGTTCTTGATCAGTAGCCACAAACACGGAAATTATAGATCTATTCGATTTTTTTTGTCTTTATGATTTTGTTTTGTCGTCCAAAAGTTTTCTGAAAGACATCGTTTTAAGTGATAAGACCGCCTATTGTGTTTACCTTATTCTTGTTTATTAAATTATATATCTATATTTTAGAAGCAAACCGTGATGCCGTATTGTGAAAAAGTGTTTTTTTGTTATCCTGTTAAATGTTAAAAAAACAATGTGCTTAAAGATTGTTAAGAAAATGAGTTTCACAAATTATTTTTATGACAAAAATCGATTGGAACTGGTTTGGGAACCAAATATATTATATTAAATTAAGGTTATATTCAAATTTTATTTCACCTGATACTCTCTCTAAAACATCTTCAAAAGTTTTTCTCAATGTAGTTCCCAGTAATTTTCACTTGCGGTTTGCAGAAATGGGAAAACCGTGTTTTTCTTTCAAATTCTATTTCAGTAGACATTCCCTTTACACCAGAGAAAAATAAAATTCTGAAAGAACCACTGAATATATTTTAATAAGGACGCGGCTTAGCTGTCTTTCTCTTCTCGATGCAGGCTATTGCGCATTGAGAATGGATAAATTATGTAAACCCATTTTGAACATTGCTTGAGTGTGGCTACGAATATTAAACAGATGGCTAACAATAACATTTTATATATCCGTATGAATTCTTTTTAAATTTAAGTTGGTTTTACGGGAGCTAAACTATGTGAAATATATTTATTTATTACTAGCTACCCGCCCCAGTTCCGCTCGGGTAAACAAATAATAATAATAAATATTGCTGGACATGTCACACAACGCTATCTAGACCCAAACTAAGCAGAGCTTGTACTATGGGAACCAGATAACTGATAGAATACTTATATACTTTTTTTTTGTAATTACTTATAATATATAAAAAAACATCCGAACCCGGAACAAATATCTGTAGATAATGCAAACATTTGTTTCGCGGCGGGATTCGAACCCGCTACCTCCTGCGTCTCAGCCGGCTATTCGCCCATTGCGCCACGGAGGTAGTTAAAAGATAATGATTAAATAAATAATAATAAATAAATAAATATTGCTGGACATGTCACACAACGCTATCTAGCCCCAAACTAAGCAGAGCTTGTACTATGGGAACCAGATAACTGATAGAATACTTATATACTTTTTTTTGTAAATACATACTTTTAAATATATAGAAAAACAAAATAGAAGGGAAACAGGCACAATTTTTCATGAAGGCGCTCTAAATATATCTACTGCTTGTTTTCCCTTAAGTTAAATAGATGTGTGTGTCGGAAAACGATCTCTTCTTACATTATGATGGGCCCATGCTGGGTGTAGGCCTTTTTACATCATCCGCTTCGGTACCTTATGAGTTTGGCACGTACACAGTTTAAAAAAAATAAGTATAATATTTTGAACACGATAAACTTTTTTCTTTCTTGCAGGTAGTGAAAATGATGATTGTGGTTGTCGTTATTTTTGCGGTCTGCTGGCTTCCATTCCACGTGTACTTCTTACTGACATCTTACTACCCTGACGTGGTGAACTACGCTCATATACAAGAGATATACCTTGGCATCTACTGGCTGGCTATGAGCAATTCCATGTACAACCCTATCATCTACTGCTGGATGAATTCCAAGTAAGTTATAAGAACGGTGGAAAAGCGGCAATCCAGTTTTAGTAATTTTTGTTATTTTCATTGAGCTTTTTTTATATTTACGTGTTTTTTTACGCAGCGTTGAAAAACTACTAAAAGACTGGGCGCCCAGTCTTCAGTATTTTTCTATGCGAGAAAGCCAACTGACGACAAATGAGAAAAGTCATATTTAAGTTTCGATCTTTGTCAATGGTATGACGTATCTGGAAAGCGATGATCGTATGCAGCCACTATGCAGCCGAGTATCGAGGTACAGATTGAAGTGGTCCTCCACTATCGGCATTACCGGTAAAGCCATTTTACCCTACCGACAGTGGAATAAGAAATAAAGGGAACCCAAATGATCATATGTTTCGTTGGTGGTGGCATCTGATCACAAAAAAGTTCCCAACGAAACTCGGAGATGTGGTGTCAAGAAATGAAAAGACCTCTTTTATTAATTTTTATGGGCAGATCTCGTAGACTGTTACAGAATGCTGATGCCATTGTTTATTTCACCAAATCTTTTAAATCATAACCATCCATTAATATCCAGGAATCCATCAATATTTTTTTTTAATCATATTTTTAAGTGACAATTTTACATTGGCAAGTTTTCATATCATAAATTTCAGAACTAGAGAGGCTTATCTAAAGTTAAATTATAAGAAGCAACTTTCAACAAAACTAAAAGCTAGTAACTTCAGGCTCGATTAAGTTTCTAATGGCTATTTCATGTCCAACTTCCGAGCAATTCATGGATAGATTTTGCAAACTCATTCGCTTCATAGCGAATCCCATTTCCAATGTACTTCTCGTATTAGAATGAAAGGTCTTAATAACTCATTTCTAATTGATACATGTAAGTAATTATTGTATAGTAAATTACTTGATAATTTTGGATGACAATTTAATATTAAGGTAACAGTGAGTTGATTTAATGATAGATGTGGATGACGGGCATTAATTGAGGAGATTTCTCGAAATGGTCTTCCCCTTTTTCTCTTTCCTTCCGTAACATATCATTCTGTTACGTCCCTTGCCCATTTTTCCTTTTTACTTCGGATAATATGGCCTACCCACTTCCATTTTAGTTTTTTGATTGTGTACGTGAAATCTGCAATATTTGTCTTCCTTATGAGTTTAAGATTTATTTTATCTTTTTTTTTATATTTATGCTTCTTTCCATATTATGTTGACATGTTTCTAATCTTTTGATATTCTCTTTTGCTAGAGGCCATGTCTGGCAACCATAAGTCACAGGGAGAATGCAAGAGTTGAATAATATGTGTATTTTTAGTTTAAGTGGTATTTTTTTTTGTTATTTATTCCTCAATGAATAATAGTACCTACCTAAAAAACGTCACACTGACAAGTACCTCATTCATTTTTGTCTGTTACGAGTGCTTGATTAGATTAGAATTTTTCCCGTTTAATTTCTAGTTAGTATATTTACTTCGGCCAGTTAGCTAGCTTCGGAAACAGGCAGGATAAGAAAATTGATCGCCGTATCGAGAATGCCTGGAAGAGCTACTAGTCCATGAAGGAGCACATGAAGGGTGACCTTCCTCTGACACTTAAACGCCAACTCATCGACATGTGTATCCTGCCCATCTTAACTTACGGTGCGCGGACATGGTCTCTGACTGAAGCCCAGAAGTCAAAGCTCAAGATTTGTCAAAGGGCAATGGAGCGCAGCATTTTCGGCTTTAAACGTGTCGACCGAGTTCGTAACACCATGCTGCGCTCACTTACCGGTATTGCAGATGTAGGGAGGAGATCGGCTGGACTTAAATAGGACTGGGGAGACCTTTGCCCAGCAGTGGACGAGATAGGTTAGAGAAAAAAAAATCTAGTTATAAACTCACTCGATACCATTTGACAGTGCTTGATAGTAACTTAGGGCAGTTAGATAAACGTTAATCATCGGGTGATTTTCATAATACTGAATTAAGGGCATCTCACAATCACGCTAATTTTGATCGTGTCTAACGTTGGAACTCACGTTGGTTTTAGTGAGTATCGCGCACGACATGTTCGTAAAGTAACGTTTTTTAATGGTTTTAGTTTAGTGTTATCGTTCAAAATTAGCACGACCGCCCCCCAGTTTGCTTATAATTTATAAAATATTATTTAAAAGTTTTTATTTTTTAATATTACTAATGCATCACTCTATTTCTCAGATTCAGACGTGGTTTCAAGCAGTTTTTCTGGTGTTGCGGTGCATTTGGAGGAGGTGGTCTGACGAGGCACAGACCATTTGGTACTGAAAGGATGGACAGATCCGTTCGATCTATCTCGCCTAGTCGAAAAAACGGTACAAGTAAGATATTGCGTTTCATCTGTTATTATTCGTCGCTTAGGGTGAATGCCATTTGAGTTTTATTTGTCATCCAATTAGCTTAATTTTTAGCACGATTGTTTAGGGGGTATAATATCAAACTCCTATCCATACAATAACATATAATTAAACATATATATCTAAAACCATAAATAGAAAAACTAATATTTCAATGAATTAAAAGAAGGAAAATTGAAAAGCCTATTAACTATGTATTTGTATGCAGGGCGTTTGGTAAACCGACCTCTTAAAGCTAACTAGCAGTATTGAATTTCATAAAGTTTAAATAATTTATAAGGATTGATTATAAATATCCGGAAACCGGCTCTAAATTTGTATATATACATATATAAACTACATTTGCATTTAATACACACATGCCATTTGATATCGTTTATAACGGATCTTCCAATAACAAGTTTCTCAAATATCCCGCAAATGGTTTTACCGACTCATGGACAGTGATATTCTCCTTCATAGGTTTGTTCAAGACGACAAAATTCACCAAAAATCCACATGGCTCCCCCATCTTGCTTCATGCAAATAAAATAAACAAGTAAGAAATAAGGCCAGTTATTCAATGTTGTGGTCAAATGCACAACTACGGCTTCAGTCGTTGTAGTTAGGCTCGACATCGTTACTGCTTCTCATTGCGTGCTTTATCGTCTGTCTCTATCGCCGTACAGGACCGGTTGATTGTAAACCCTAATAAAATAATGTGTACTTTCCAGGCACGATTCGAATTTCGATGAATAGCACGTATAATAATACGATGGTGACCGCCGCCTGACATCGAAGGGGCGCGTCGGGCCCGCACGGCGAATGCGGGCCGAATGACGCGCCAAACGTGGAGCGGACGTGGATATGACGCGAGACCCGTACCTCACGTGTCCGACGAACCCCGCAGGACCTCTATGCTTGAATCCTTACCCAAATACACACAAGCCATGTGATGCAAAAAAAACCCTTACGCAGTCCGAACTTCTATGCAGTCCGTATAATTTTTCAACGGAAGCATTAGTGCAAACAATGCGCAACGAGATTTAAAAAAAAATGGAAAGTGTTCATTACTAGACCAATTTTCGTAATTAAATCTAATAAAATTTAAGTTTCGATTCATCTTGGTGACTGTCAATAGGTGATGCTGTCTCTACAGATCGAAACGCGAAGAAAATTTTTAAAATTAAAATTTTACAATTTTCAAAATTAAAATTTATATGTTCAAACTGTTTCTTGTAAATTAACATTAAGTAGTTACTTGGGTATAACAAGATTTTCTAAAGGATATGCAGGGAGTTTTCCGTTGATTTGGCAGCATAATAGAATAGAATAGAATAGAATACTCTTTATTGCACACCAACAAAATTAAAAAAATACAATAAAAATACACAAAATTAAGGTAAGTACAATGGGCGGTCTTATCGCTAAAAGCGATCTCTTCCAGACAACCTTTCGATACATAATCGATTATTCTTTGTGCTGCCAGAGCAATAGATAATGCTATTATTCAAATGGACTTTTATGAAAAAGCGTAAATTTTGACATATGATTGATAAAAGTGGAAACCGGAAGTATTTTTACTGTAAATATTTTTGTATATAAAATTTTAGAATAAAATCTTGCAATATATTTTACAACTCAAATTGTTAAAAAACTGTTACAAGCTTAAATAAAATAAATAGTCTAACTAAAGTCTCCGGAATCCTGAAAAGCAAACATATATCATTATTTACGGAACGATCTTGGATACTGGTCTGATGGATGATAGAGAAATATAACTTTTTAAATGTATGTTATATTTTTCAGCGAGATAAATTAAATACCATTTTGTAATAAAATAGATTTTTCTAATAATTAAGGAACCAAAATGTATCATATACAGGTTGTGGTGTAATGAGTGGATAATAGGGTACCTGCGGGTAGGGGCCATTGTGGCGGTTCAGAAAAATATTTGTTATGCTCAGTAAAAGTGCCTCGGTTTTCGAGATATTCGACATTTTCGAAATTTAAGAAATATTTCACCCTTCGTCACTATTTTTGGCGCCAAGACTGCAAATGAATTTTTTTTTTTCTATCTGTTTTTGGATAGTATTCTTGGATAGATGTGCTATCGAATGGAAACTATTATTTTTTATAACACAAGCACCGGCAATTTTACTTGCTTTCGTTTGTTTTCCTGACCTTTACCCTTCTGTGGTGTAAAAAAATGTATGGTCACTTGAATGCCAAATTTTAAAAAAATTAGCCTATTTCATCGAAATCACGAAATGGTATATTACATATCATTGTCACAACTTGATTCAAAATTAATTCCTACCAAACTTATCAAGGCGTAATTTCAAGAAATATTTTTAACTATTATCAGCAATAATTGTCTACTGTTCGCAGAACTACTAGTAATTCTTGGAACAGATTGGTTCCCGGCCCAGCGGCAATCGACACTATTTCTGTCTTGCTCTTTCATGCTATGAGTGAAAGAGAACTATCGTTTCGCGTAACGCATTTTTATGATTTTCGAGTCAGTGTGCTATCATACTACTCCCGTACAACAACGTGTTATCCTGTTTTGGATTGATACTCGTCGATTTTGTGCAGTGATTTCGGACTTTGTTTTGCCTAGCGATTTGGACGTCTTAATTTTGTGAACCTAACGATTTTGTGCTGTGATCTCGGACTTGATTTGCTTTGTAACTTGGATTTTTTGGTATTGCATATTGATTGCAATGTCTCAGCTATACACTGCGTCTGAATATGCGCAAATGCATTTAATCTACGGCGAGTGTGGTGGTAACGCCAATCGAGCAGCAGCACTGTATCGGGAAAGATTTCCCAATGCACGCCATCCCGATTATCGTGTGTTTATTCGCGTACACAATGCTTACATGGAAGGTCGAATTCCTGGAAGTGGCATCGGTGGCACGAGTTCTGGGAGACCACAAGTACATAAGAAAGAGGACGTACTTGATAAAATTGCTGCTGATCCGACCACATCTGTGCGCGTAATAGCCTCTAATACTGGCATGTCAGCAAGAACAGTGCACCGAATTTTAAAAAGAGAAAAATTACATCCTTTTCACTACCAGCGCGTGCAATGTTTGCAGCCAAGAGATTACCCTGCACGAGTTGCATTTTGCCAAACAATGCTGAGAAAAATGAACGCTGATCCCGATTTCTTCGATAAAATTTTGTGGAGCGCCGAATCCACGTGCAAAAAGATGGGTATTTTAATATGCACAATCTGCACAGTTGGCAGCGTACAAATCCTCATTTGGCCAGAGAAGACAGGTCCCAGTACAAGTTCAAAATTAATTTATGGACTGGAATTCTAAATGGCAAAATCATCGGACCTCGAATTGTCTGGAACATTGACTGCAGAAACGTATTTACATTTTTTACGGCACGAACTTCCACTTTTATTAGAAGATGTTTCATTAGAAGATAGAAGAAGAATGTGGCTGCAGCACGATGGTTGCCCCGCTTATTACGCCCGAAATGTTCGACAATACCTCGATGAAACATATCGTCGACGATGGATCGGTCGTTTGGGAACAATTTTGTGGCCACCTCGTTCACCAGACCTCAATCCATTGGACTTTTTTTACTGGGGATGCCTTAAAGAAAAGGTTTATAAAGACCCAATCAATACAGTGGACCAGCTACGGGAGCGTGTGCGATTAGCTGCTCAGAAAATCACAGAGCAAAGAATTGCGAACAGGATTAAAAGATCTTTTATCAAAAGGTGCAGAGCATGCATCAGAGCACGTGGTGGTCTTTTCGAACACCTTTTGTAATAGTAAATTTAATAAATGAAATGCATTTAAAATTTATTGTTTCGTTTTATTTCATTACCGAATTTTAAACTAACGTTTTTAGGTGATTTTAAGTAAGGAAGTAAATTTTAGTACTATTTGTAATATTATAATAATTAGCTCTACCCATTTTAATAGGAATTACTTTTGAATCAACTTGTGGAAATACTATGTAATATACCATTTCGGAATCTCGATGAAATAGGCTAATTTTTTAAAAATTTGGCATTCAAGTGACCATACATTTTTTTTACACCACAGAAGGGTAAAGGTCAGGAAAACAAACGAAAGCAAGTAAAATTTTAGTGAAATCTTATTTTAAAAACATAACTGTGCTTGTGTTATAAAAATAATAGTTTCCATTCGATAGCACATCTATCCAAGAATACTATCCAAAAAATAGATAGAAAAAAAATTTCATTTGCAGTCTTGGCGCCAAAAATAGTGACGAAGGGTGAAATACTTCTTAAATTTCGAAAATGTCGAATATCTCGAAAACCGAGGCACTTTTACTGAGCGTAACAAATATTTTTCTGAACCGCCACAATGGCCCCTACCCGCAGGTACCCTATTATCCACTCATTACGCCACACCCTGTATATTTGTTCGTAAAACGTCTAGTCAAATATTTATTTGGATTTAAATGTATATTTGTAAATCAACTTATATGTCACTAAACCTACTTTTTGCGATCAGAAATAGTATACAATTATGTACATGACTACAAAAAAAACAATTGAACATCTAAAGACCATTGCAAACGATCTATAAATAGCTCAACTGCTCCAGATCACTTACCAGGCGGAAGTGTCTCCAAGACACTGGCTGCATTGCTACAATGAATAATTAAATATTGCAAAATTAATGGTCTTGCTAAATAAGCACGCGTTGCTACGCCGTAGGTGGTGCTACGAGAGCGCTACGGGATTGCTACGGTCCACTTAATTCAAACTATTGTTCACGTTTCCAGCGAGCAAATAGTGGAATATTTTCTTACTTTATTTTACGATTAAATGTAACTACACTTGAAATAATGTCGTAATAAGGTGAATTTATAAACAGACTCTACTTATTTCTCAACTTTGAGTGATCCTGAATAAATCTGCAATCCTATAAATTGCGGTAACTTTTGTCAGTGCAGTTTTTACGGGACAGTAGTCTTTACATCCATGTTTAATTCTGAAGGACATTTTTAACTTAACCTTTAATGTCTATCAATCCAAAGTTTGATGTTCTAGTTGATGTTAATGTTATATCAAAGTTTAATGAAGTTATAAGTACGAAAATTATTTGCATTATCTTTAGATACTTGTTCAGGGTCTGGATGATTTTTTATAATATATAATTATGTATTATGTATGTATTTACAAACAAAAATGTATATAAGTATTCTATCAGTTATCTGGTTCCCATAATACAAGCTTTGCTTAGTTTGGACAATATTTCTCTGTGGTTTAAGGCAGTTGAGGCAGATAAAATTGTACGAAATTGTATTACTAGCTAACCCGCCATACTTCATACCGCCTTAACATGCATGTGACGCGGGCTGCCAATGTACGTCACCAGTAGAATTGTCAATTGGTCATCATTAGCTGCATCTATATATGAGAAAATGAATTTTCTTCATAATTTTTTTTTGCGTGAATTTTACGTTATTTTGCTATTCGGGGCGGAAAGAAATCCAACAAATCAAAGATCATCAAAATCAATAGAGTCGTTCTTAAGTTATAAATGGTGTAACTAACTCGTCTTTATTATATGATATAGATTTAATTGAATATTATTGTTCGCTATAAGTTACGACACGATTGTAAAATTGTTTTAAAATAAATGAAAATTAAAACGAATACACAGATAGCGAGAAAAGCCGTTTCTTATAATGTTTGTACTAATTGTACGTAGTATCTTATTTCTCCGCGGTACTAATAAAAAATTGTAAATACAATAATAAGTTTGTGAATAAATATGATTTTGTAAATATAAGTATCTTAAGTCGACGTTAGTCTGTCTTGGTATAAAACTGTAAATAAAATTAATGTTAACTAAATTACAATAATGTTTAAACTTAAAATAGACATAATTTGTAAATAATAATTCATATTTGTATGTTGAAATTATAATCTGATGTTTAAAGTATCTATGTGCAACTTTCAGTAAAGATATGGAAAATGAAAAAGTTTTTTTACTAAAACCCTTTCCAGACTTTTTTATAATTCTTTTATGTTGGATTATATTTTAATGTTGGAAACTATTTACTATCGCCCATGAATGCAATTCTAAACAAAGTAGAATCAAAATAAGTTCAACTTATCCAAGTCACTACCAAGCGGAAGTATCACCAAGACAATGGCTTCATTACCCCGCTGTATTAAAAATAAGCTTTTATAAAATTCATAATCGGAACCGCAAGCAGATTCAAATGAGCCCAAACACTAGTAGCTTACTATAATCCATTCAGAAGTCCCGTTGTCTAGCACCCGTCTCCATCATAAGACCACCTTCATGGTACCATATTATTGGTTTGTCACCAAAGTTACATATGTATTCCAAATTTCAGCGTAATCGGTTGAGAGGAACGGGTTTAAAATTCAGTTGCAAGATTCCACCCGGACAAACATACATATACATACATTGCAAGTTAATAAAAAGCTTGTAAAATGAAATACTTTGTAGCTGGCATTCAAGTATTTTTTTTAATATTTATGTCTACTTTAGAACTTAACATAACGGTTTCTGAACGAAAACAGTTGTTCCAAGTATTATTTTATTAATACCTACCTAACACACACGGTTCTTGTTAGTGAATCACCGCATGCCCTTGTTTCAGGTTAGAATTCATATTCCAAAGCAACCAGTATATATTTTTATCTTTTCAGGTGAGCCTGATGGCAAGTGAGAAGATAAAAAATAGAAGATAGAAAAGGTTGTGATTCTAAACCCCTCTGAAACCAATAAAAAGTAACTTGAAAGACACGTAGATAAATATCTAGTTATTTTTATCAAAGTTATGAGAAAATAAAGTTGCCTATCTAACTTCGAAGTTCGTTCTTAGAAAATCACCAACTATATCAAAGTTTTGAAGTAAAACTAACTTTGAAACTAAGATAAATGAAAACTGAGCATTACACTACTGAGAGTTACTGAGTTCGCTATACAAGCGAAGTTTGCTCCTATTTTGGATGTTTGGATTATAAAGTATCGCAACTCTACAAAGTTGTAAAACTGATATATTTACCTAAAGTAACTGTATTTAAAGAAATTAATTTATTTGACCTAGATCATTCTATCTAGGTAGAACCTCTTCATTACCAAGACTCTTCAAGCAAAAGCTCTTTCGAAAATTGATAGGTGGACTCTACCCGCCGCACTCCTAGCGACACACCACGCGTCTGAATTCAGCGCGTGCCTACTGAACTAAATTGGATACAAACCAATGGTCGGCTTTCCCTCGCGTCCGGCGCCACACAATACTCAAAAACGATACAGCACTCAGTTATTTGCTATGACATTTATAGTAGTTTGCTATATCTATATTTTTACGCGGCCTCGATAATTTCTAACAGTGCAAAACTACTAAAACGACTTAGGCGAACTACTTTGGCTGAGGTGCATGAGGTTCCGTGTTTAATTCCCGCCGTGGAACACTTTGTTTGCATTATCTACAGATACTTATTTCTAATCTGAGTGTTTTTCTATTTATTTCCAAAAAGGGTAGTATAATCTGTCAGATTTCTGGTTCCCTTAATACAAGCTCTGCTTAGTTTGGGGCTAGATAGTGCTGTGTGAAATTTCCGCGCTATTTATTATTATTTATTGTAATAACTAAATAATAAACTATGAATCGGTGTCAGTCTTACGTAAACAAGTGTTCAGTCTAACTGAACTGTACAGATCCATTACTAGACGCTGGTTTTCAGGCAGGACACATGGTGGCTTGATAAACATAGGAAAGAAAGGGGTCTAGTTACTCTCTGAATTCAGAATTGGCCGCCCTTGGGGCAGAAAAGTTTTCGAGTGGAGTCCACGCACTGGAAAGCACAGTGTAGAACGTCCCCCCACTAGATGGAAAAACGACCTAGTAGGTTGCGGAGAGCCGTTAGATGCAGACTGCATAAGATCTGTCTCTCTGCAAATCTATGGGTGAGGCCTGTATTCAGTAGTGAACGTACTTTATGGTAAATGATGATGATCTCCGTGGCGTGGCGGGCGAGCAGCAGACTGAGGCGCAAGAGGTTTATTTGTGAGTTTGATTCCCGTGTGTTAGCAAGAACTGCAAACTTTATTCTGGATCTATAGTACTCGTAGTTTCTGGTAGAAAAGTGGCTGCTTATCGCGGTTTTAGTTTTCTACGTCTTATTTAGAAATGAGGGTTCCATACCTACCTATATTTATATTCGTAATATTCATTCAGCAGCGCCATCTAGTTATTAGTTATGTGACTCAGAAACCAAGTATGCGGTTTCAAAATAAACTGTGCTAGATTTTTGCATATCATTAATTTCAGATTGTTAGAATTGCAAACTTCGGATTTTTGTTTCATCGATTATAGTCCAGCGCTTGACCCTATCTCACTGGATGTAAGTAAGTGATGGTGTTAAATTATGGGGGGTACGGTATTTTTTTCGATATTTTTCAATCATACAAATCATCTTCAATCTTATTTTTCAACTTCTCTCGATCACTGTACATTTGATTAAAACATTGATTGATTAAAACGGGTATTTATTGCGTATGTACCTTTTTTATTTGTTATGCCGAAGTTTCGGCTGTGTTGCAACAGCCGTGGTCACGGGTTGACTCACCCCGTGACCACGGGTTCAATCGGTAGATTTCATTTTCATTTCATTTATTCAGGAATCAATTAACAATTGTATTCGGAATCACAAATAACATCAATATTCATTATTAACAAATGTCATAAAATTCAAATTAATGAAGTAAAATAAAACGAAACATACATACTTAAAGAAAAGTCAAAAGAAAAATAATAAATGTCAACTAAAATAAAATAAAATTACTAAAAAATATTACTATTATGTCACAGATTACACATCAGAAAAATACTATTTAATTAATAAATGTTATAAAATCATCAATTGTCAATTGTAAAATCATCAATTGTATAGAAACACCAAATTACAATTCTATTACAAAATACAAGTACAAAATACATTACAAATCTATAGATCTTCAATCTATAGATTTGTAATGACCTTAGAACCTTTCAATGATAAAATTGGAGCCTTATAAACTACTATATTCACAGAACAATTATCTAAATGTATTTGAATCATAAGAATAATCATATACCATATAAAATAATAGATTGATTTATATAGTCATTTTGTATTGAGTTTTAGCTTGAAAACATCCACTTAAACATTGTAATCTACCAAACGAGCACAATTAATCCTTTTAAAACATTATTTGCAATCATAACAATCCTATTTGTTCACTGTCGGTGACAACGCCAATCGTCTATTTGCGTTTCGTGTACTTAATTCGTGTTTAGTTGCCAAATGAACGAACCATTTCATTTTGCTGGCAAGGCACTTTTGTTTGACGAACACACGTCTATTGCGTAATAAATATTATTATTTATGCCACGCGAAAATATGACCCTGAACTTATTACCTACCAGATTTGTACTTGACAAAGATTACTTCATCGTGGCTCACATTCCCCATCTGGATTAAAATCATCTCCATCCTTAAATTTACTGGGAGTGGAAAATATAAGATTTCGTTAAAACCGCCCCCAGGCGCCCCTTTGTGAATTTCCGTTGCTTTTAGTTGTTTTGAGATTTTTATTTTTGTATTTGTTAATTGATGTTACGTAGGTATAGTACACACGGCTACACCTCAAGTTATACATTTCCAGTATAAGCTGACCTCGCATTGTGTAGGTTTTCCGTACAATGAGAGGTCAGCATAGACTGGAAATTTATAGCATGATGTGTAGCCGTGTGTGCATAGTGTACACCTAGAGTTAATACAGCAATCCAACATCATTATTATGATAAAGTGATACATCCTGTAGAGATCCTAATGGAACTTTGCCTAAAATTTTACTTATGATAATAATAAGCTATATAAAATGTATTTCAGTAATATTTACACTTCAACCTTCAAAATTAACTACATTTTTAGGTTTAGTACCTAAAAATGTAGTTAATTTTGAAGGTTTGAAGTATGAAGGTAAACGGGATATTTACCATGATTTGTGAGTTTTTAAGTATCCCGATATTTCGACGCAGTTGCATGCGCCATTATCACGTGTAAACTAAATTTTTTGCGAGTGAATGATCATTGGCAGATTAACTACCTATCTACCCTCTTTCCCAGTCTCTTGTTAGGAATGAATTTACTAAAACTATTAGTACCGCCGGTTTCATTCTCAATCATAACTTGATTCCGACACAACACTCACCACAGGATTCTAGGCTTCAGAACGTTGGAAACCATCTACCCGATTGAAATTATTGTGTTTGGTAATCTCAATTTCCTCTTGAACCAGTCTTGGCATGTAATGTCGCTCAGTTGAGACGCTTGTTGAGATTACATTACACATAGGAGACAACCATGATAGATTCAAACGTTATAAGTACCTACTGCAAACTGAAATGTCAAGAACCTTTCGCAAATAATTCGAACTCTCATTCAATCTATCGTAGATTCTCATAGCGAAGTTAGAGTGTTTTCGAGTATTTCTGACTACAAATTCCAATTGCAATTTCACGAGTGCAAGATATTCAATTAATATGCACAATGCAATAACCTATTCAATGGGTTACACAACTTTCGCCGTGTTATGAACGCTTCAGCCTGTGAATGGAGTTATTAATTTCTGCGATTCAACATGAACCACTAATGGTGCGTTTATTTGCATAAAATAAACATTTGTCAGTGGTGGGTGGACGATTTATAGGCGGAGGAATAGAGGTTTACGTAAGGCTACCATGCGCCCAGACTTTATATTTTTCCGGACTTTACGACATAGGGAAAACAGAATGTACTTAGGTAATAAGAATACCTACTGGTCACTAGGAGTCGCGTTTGACATTAAAGCCTAGGTACTATACCTACCCAGCATTGGACAGTTATGATGGTTAGGTATTGGTAGCTACCATTAACGATGATAAATGTAGTTTCTCAAACATTCTTGGAAATTTGAGCATTATTTTGACAACCTTCTTCGAGATAAATCGAAATGGCTGTAATGGCCACATGCGAGAAGCGGCCGGCAAAAGTTGTATGAAAATCCATATCTGTCGTGGTTTAGCGGCCAAATTACATAGTAAACTCATATCTGTCGTGTAATTTAAAAATGGAACGATCTTTTACTCCGAAACATGGCAACCAAGGAGGTAACTTAACAAAGGTTTTATTTAAATTTCGAACTGGCTTGCAAATAGAAAGCAGTTTATTGAAAAAAACAACAAATTAACCCTTTAACGCGGGAAAAAATATTATTGTTCGTTGTTCGTCATTGATTTTGAAAAGTAATTGTATTTTTTATTTATTTTATAATTTCCGCGCATTATTTGAGTAAAGCCTTGGCCACAAATAGGCATTGATGGACTTACGTATGTGTGACTCGGCTTCGCCTCAGCCCACATTTACACGTTCGTCCGTCAATGCCTCTTTTGCTGCCCCCTGCAGTAATGACAATCAGATGAAGTGCTAATTCAATTATTTATTTCAGATGTCAAAGATTCATATTTGTTAGTAAAAAACTTAATTAAACAGGTCAAATGGGTGGTGTGCTAATTTCATTCAATTTATAATTTAGTTACCTACATTAGACTCATTAAATTCATATACACAAATAGTAAAAATAAAACAAAATACTAAGCCACTGGTTACTAAGTACCTACCTAACTGTAGGGTAAGGGTGTCACATTGACTGTAGTATTCATGAGCCGGAAGAATCCTTGATTCATAGTGACTAAAAACATTTTTTCCGAATTCTTTTTAGTACTTAAATCTAATTATTGATAAAATTGATTAAAGTTGTCTCTAGCCGTGAATCGATCGAAATTAAGGCCTCTATAGTAATCCCAAAACTACATTTACCTAGTAAATAGGTAGTATCTACTTCATTGGACATTCCTTTGTAGTTCCATAAGCTCTGTGGATCTTCAAAGGCCTCAAAATTGGCGATGGAATTGGACGACCGGCATTGTTAATCAACATTTACTCCAACTGGTGGCTCGCGCAATAATACGCAAATGTGGCGGGCGGCAATTGGTCCATCGTCAATATTGGCGATCCCGTATAAACTTACAAAGGAAAATTTATACGAGCAACTTTTAGCAACTTTCTATACGCACTTTTACGGCGTGAGATAAAACATAACTAGTTTCAATTTTATTTTATATTATTAAATTATTATTATATTAAATTATAATTATTATTATACCATAATCGGCTCGTTTGACGAGTTTTCCGATTTCAATCTGATTGTCATATCACTTGCGGCTTATGCAAGATGGAAGATTATTCAATGCAAGATGGAGGAGATCTTCGCCCAATAATCGTAGACTAGTAAAATGACACCGAAATTCAAATTAATTTTAGCCAAGTCAACTATCTCCAAAGCAACATCTGGCAATTTGGTGTATGTTTCACCTACATCAAATTCCCAGATGTTGCTCAATTTTGATCGCCCTTGTAACAGCACTTCACAGTGGTGGATGTTAGGTAGGTACACGACGAGATGACGTTAATATTGGCCTTGTTCTTTTGTTGGGTGGTTGCTTCAAGCGAGTCTATGGAATTGGGGACCCAACCCTTGCCTTGTTGTCTGCGGGTTGTGGGCCGAGCTTGGTGCCTTCTGTAAGGGATTAGTCAGGAATAATTAAAATTGGAGATTAATGGTGTTGTTAAGTAGGTAGGTATGCAGCATCGTTACATAAGATACAGGAAATGAACATAGGTAGATTTCCTATTGTAGAGTGTTCGGTCGAAGTAGGTAGGTAGTAGGTACCTAACCTTATGTAGGTTAGGTTACCTACTAACCTAACCTAACTAGATCCTTTTTATACCTACAAAATGTGATATGATCGAGCAAATTAGTACTAGGTAGTTATGTACCTAGCTACGGAAGTACCTATGATAGGTCCAATTCAATTAAATTCAATTTTAGGTGGTAGGAGTTTTATATAACCGCTAGATTTTGCCTTGCGGCGTACAAGTATTTTATAATTAATAATAAACTTAACATGCAAATACAAAAACCTTAAAAATTACATAATTACTTAAATTCAGAAAAACATAACCTATCTAACTACTTGCTTTACATACTACACAGTAAACACTTTCACTACTAAGTTGTTAGTATTAGGTTTACATGTTTACCGCAAGGTTGTAGGTAGTAAGTTACTACAATCTTGCTAAACCGATGTTAAGTAGGAGTAGATAGGTATGTAGATACCAATTTACAACCGCTGGGGTCGGCGTATCGAAGATCACGGACTTTTATTAGAAAACTCCAAAGCCCGAGTCAACAAGGATTTATGCCACCAGTTTGGAGAGATCACTTTTAATTGCGACCGTCTTCAGGATCGTCGTAAAACTCGTAAATCTGAACGATACACAAAAAACTTCGTTTTACATTTGAGGTGGTGATGGTAACGAAGAAGTGTAAATTTGTGGCTAAAATTAATTAAGTACCTAGTGCAAAGGACGTTACAAAAGATGAAGATGTATTAAAGCGCGGCTGATACTGAATTTGAAATGCGTTTCGCCGTAAACGCCTCATTTGAGAGCGGAGCCTATCCACGAATTGGATACTTTTGGAAGGTATACAAATATGCAGTTTATACCAATTTACTGAAAACAAAGTAGGTAGCATCTACCTCTATAGCCGTTAATAAATTTAAAAAAAAATTGTTTATTTCAAGCCATTGACTCATAAATAAAATTACTAAAATAAAATTAAACAAAATCAAATCAAAATAAATTAAATCAAATCCAATTAAATCAAATAAAATCAAATAAAATTAAATTAAATCAAATAAAATTAAATAAAAATAAAATTATACAGTAAAATTTAATTATAATTAAAAACACACAGAGACACATACACATACATACATACACGTTCGCGGACACGAGGGACTATCAGTGACTAGGGCAACGTCCCTTATAAGGGGGTTGCATGGAGGTTTAACCAGTGCCCCAGAAACGGAGAGTCCCACCTGTCCGCAAATGTGCTCAGAATGATGTTGGGGCTACCACGCAGGCGTTTCAGGAGCTTAGAGTTTTAATGTACTAAGTAATTTAATTTTTTTGAATTTATGTTAAGCGCGTCACTCACACACGCCACAATATCACTCGCCATGCATTTCAATGGACCATCACACACGGCGAAGATAATAAATGTTTTCATCATACATTGGATTGCATGGCGAGCTATATTTTATCCATAACAACGATGAAGATATCGCTTGCCATTTATTTCAGAAACTAGTTTAATACAATTAAAATTCATCTATACGTACATACCGTACAAAATGTATTGCAATACCATACATTTAATTCATTACATGCAATCATCATCGATCCGGGGAATATTTTCAAACTTTTCCCGCTAAAATAATAAGGTCTGACGCAGACTTATCAGTCCTTACCACACAGGTTTCTAGGAAGGGGCCCATCTACTGTCCGTCCTTACGTTTGACATTAACTACAGATTTTTTACTCTGTGCCTTAACACCACAGACAATCTTCGTAATGTCGTAATGACATGACAGATCGACATTCGACATCCATCAAATCAACATCTTTCAATATGGCCGACCGCTTCCAATGGGGCTGTTCACGGGAATTTGTTTAAGTTTTACCGCATAATTGTATTATTCTACACAATAAAACATTTTTACATGAGAATGTAAGTCTATGCGCCTAATGAAGGCTTTACCGTAAGTATTCCATGGTGAAGTTTAGTATCCGGCGACGGAAACATCCTTGACATGCTATGAGAAAGTTGAGAAGTGGCCTCCGTATTTTGCGTCTAATGGCTTTTTGGTGCAGGTATACTGAAGATGCCAGTTAACTCTGTGTCGGAAAATAAAAAAGGTGTCGAGAAACCCAGGTTTTCGCTATCACTTAGTAGAAAGAATGCAGCTATAGTCAGCAACGAAAATCGGGGACCCTGCGAAAATTCTAAAGAGAACACGGAACAATATAGGCCGTGTACTAGCAAGAACAAGGAAAACAGACCAGCGAAACGTGCACTAAACGGGATATACTCGAACACAGTTAGCGCCGCGAAGAGATTGAAGCCTCTAACAGAGGCTGCCAAACTTTCAGGTGAGATTGTGTAACAGCTCCTTACCGCTTTCGAAATATCCGGCATTTGTAACCCTATTCCCTGCAGTTTACAACTAATTGACACCCAATAAGTAATTTTATACCTATCATACATAGTTCATGAGAAAATAATACAAAAAAATATACTCTAGTCATTCAGTAAGTTCTAATAATAATAATAAATACCTATTTCTTTATTACAGACACAAGATTCATTTAAAAATCACAAGTTCAGTTTAAAAGAACTTTTTATAAAATTAAAAATAATAGTTACAAAAAATTCTTATATAAATGTACATTTTCAGGATGCTAATTGCACCCATTGTCTATAAACATTTGTCAGATAGAACCTCTCTGCCAGACATGATATACCTAATAGAATTCTTATACCTATCAACTCTGGATTTAAATTTAGTTATCCCATTCCTCTGAATGGCATTAAAGGAATTGATGCTCTCCTCAAAACATATACCGGAGGCTCTGCAATAATGCTCCAAACCCATGAGTTTCCTAAAGATGTTGTTATAAACAACACATTGTATATTCCGTTATGGGCATATAATTCTAAGCTACCTACTAGATAATAATAAATATTGTATATCAAGATAAAGTATCCATAACAACCAATACCATTTTAGATTGGCAAGTGGAAAGAGAGTTGGTAGTGCAGGATCCCAAACCATTGCCGGTCATGTTGAATGGCCATCATCCTTCGCCAGCTGACAGTCAGTATGGATCCACTGCAACAGTTGTGTCAAAGAAAGCACCTATCGCCACTCTCTCTAACTTGGGGAACACTTGCTTTCTCAATAGTGTGCTGTATACCTTAAGGTAAGTTCTTTAATAAGGTATACACATTCATTTATGTAGTATAGCACAAAACAACAATGATATTTAAAGCAGACTGAGAAAAGATGCAATGAAATATTAAAAGTGAAAAATAAACAAGAATTAGTTAAAACTTCTACTGTTTCATTGAGTATTGATTAATAATAACACACAACATACCCATTTATAATCATATTAGTATTCCTAGAAATTAGAAAGTGAGAAGGAAGGTGTCTTCAATGCTGAGAGCTGTGATCTTAATCTAGTGCCTTAGTTTTAATGATGTGTCTCCATCGGGATTATGTCCTCTAACAAAGCAGCGACTGTATCGCAGGAACCTCCCTAGGGAATGAAGCCTAGTTTTATAATTCAACCTCATTATGAAGTATTATGAAGGTTTTGTAATATTTTTCTACCTTCAGGTTCGCTCCCCGTTTCCTCCACAACCTGCATCACCTAGTGTCAGACCTAGCCAGTGTGGAACAAAAACTAGGCAGTATTAGATTGAAAAGTTCTTCGCTGGGTCGCAGTGCAGCAGGGCTAGCGTCATCCGGAGCCCGATCCTGGAGCAGTAAGGACCTACTCTCGCTCGGTCAGGCTGATACCAGTGCCAAGAGTAAAATACAGGTACACAGTGGAGGAAACATTAAATAAATTAATAATAATAAAATGCCTGTGTCAAATGTCCAGGCGTAGTGTCTTGAGTTGAAAAATAAATACTTGCTATAATAATAATCCATTTATTCCAGGCAACAAATTACAAAGTAACAATGAATTGGCCTATAGTAATATATACCTTATAAACTAACAAAGATAAAATAAATAACTAAGTACTAGTGTTAATTACGTAGTGTCGGTAACGCGATGTATCGCGCCGTGTCGGTAACTGTCCTCTGAATAGACTATAGAGGACACTGATTGGCTAAAACTCTTCTCTAATCCATACACATACGATTCCGATGAAATGTTGTATATATTATGAATAGATTATATATATGATTGGGACATAGATTAGATTAGAAAATTCTTATAAAATAATACACAGGCGAACTTGATGCGAACTTTTGTGTTGTGTAGATTAAGTGGTAGTGCGACCAAGCTATTTTTTACCCGACTGCGCATAAGGGTAATGTTTTTATTGACAAACCATGCTTGCGAAGCCGCGGGCAGGTCAGCTAGTATGTAGAGATGTCTTCAGTTGGGACTTGTGCCACAAATGATGAGAAATTGACATTATGTCGAGACACCAGCCTCTCGACCCTCAAGGCCTCAAGGCCACGTTCCTGAGGTACTCCCAGACCTCAGTTTTTACACTGGTGTATCTGGGTAGAGCTACGTTGTCGGTACCTTTCACACGAAGACCTCCATGGCGCAGTGGACGAATTGCCGGCTGAGACGCAAGAGGTTGCGTGTTCGATTCCCCCTAAGAACAAATGTTTGCATGATCTACAGATGTTTGTTCCAAGATGTAAGCGTGCCCAAAACACATTTATATTTTATTATTTTTAACAATACTAAAACCATGATTTGATTACATGAGCGATATCTTACGTTATTTTCAATCCAGTCCATCCAAAGGTTGTCTGGAAGAGATCGCTTTAGGCGATGAGGCCGCGCATTGTACCATTGCGTATTAGTCGAAGTTTTCTAGATTTAGTAATTGTGATTTGGTGTAACAATAAGGAGTTATCTATCTATCTATCTCCGTCGGTTGGAATCTGGTGAAACGGCTATACAAGATGATATCTCACATTTCATATGCATAAACTTGTTTGTCATGCTGCTATAGATAACTAGACGCTGACTGACATTTTAATCTTATTGTTGGATCTTGATAAACTTGAGGAAAATGCTTTATTTTTATGACTTATAAATCTTAGAACCATGACATTTCTATCTATAGGTACTAATATTATAAAGAGGAAAGATGTGTATGTTTGTAACAAATAAACTCAAAAATTACTGTTCCTATTTCATAAATTCTCTCACCATTACAATGCTATACAGCGTGTTTGGTAATATACTGACGATATTCAAGTGACAATTTCTCAAAACATAAAAAAAGACTTCTCGAAAAAAAAACTATTGGTTATATTATCAAATTGTAAAGAAAATCGACTAAGTTTAGGTGATTAATTCGATTTAAAACTTACTGCCTACTCTTGCAATCGACATCCAAAGATAAAGGCCGATTTGTTCTCTTTCGGAAATGTCTGCGAGTTTCGGGTTAGAAAGGGACAACAAGAGATATCTCGAGACGTCACCAATACAGTATCTGTGGTTAGATGGCAAGCATTATACAATAGCACAACATAAGTTTATTAAAGTTTTTGTTTTTACATGCCAAAATAAATTTCACATTTATATGGTAAACGTTTCACAAATTTATTTATGCTCATCAAAATAACCCCTTTAATTTTTGTGCGTATATTATCAAACACACTATATTATGCCTGAGTAACATAATCTACTTTTTACCCAACTGTGCAGAAAGAGGGGTTTATTGAAAAACTACGCGTGCGAAGCTGCAGATTGGTCAGCTAGTATTTATATATATGTAGTTGTATGCAGTAAAAATATAATGCGAGTTTTCTCATACTGAAAATATACGACTTATCACGCATTAGAAGAATGACGTTGGGTGTTGGTTGAATTGATTATAATCAGCCATAAAAGAAATCGGTGACCGATTTATTTATCAACATTTAGATGCTCACAAAACTTAGCCAAAACGCTATAGTGTCAATTTGATTCTATTGATAAATTGTTGGCCTAGCGTAAAAAGCAAATAATGAAAAAAAAACCTTCATTTGACACGACATACGGACAAAATAAAACACAAAATAAGAAGTGAAATAGAAGTAATGAAAGATTTTGACCTCTGGCTCTAAGAAGTAGCTAAAATAATAATGTAAAATGATTACTGAAGTTTGCCAAAACTGAACATAGACCTCCCTCATAGATTTCCATGTCGACCAATCTTGTGCGGCCTTCACTTAACGGCTCCCAGCAACCTTTATCAGGTCGGCTTTCCATCTAGTGGGGTCCGCCCTACGCTGAGTTTTGCGTGGTCTCAACTCGAGAACCTGCCCCAACGGCCGTCAGTTCTTCGAGCTATGCTCCCAGCATACTGCCACTTCAGCTTGCTAAGCCTCACACCTTCCACTCAGGCCTAATATCAATCCGCAGATAGCAACAGAGAAGCTGCACGAAACATACCTGAACCTTCGCGTGGCGGAGTCCAAATGCCTGAACAGCAACGTGGCGGACGCCAACCCGGAGCCCTACGCTGCTGACGCCTTCCTCGCCGCCCTGAGAGATGTTAACTCTACTTTTGAAGGTATTGTGATCATAACTATCATTTTTAAAACCATCTCAAAAATATCCGAGCATACGAAACTTACAACCATTCTAATATTATAAATTCGAAAGTAACTCAGTCTGTTTTTTACTTTATCACGACTTGACCTATTTCGATGAAATTTGGTTTATAGATAGATTATGGCCGGGATTGAGACATTTTACCCGTCTGCGCAAAAAGAGGGTAATGTTTTTATTGACAAACCACGCGTGAGAAGCCAGTTAGTACTGAAGTAGGTTCCTATTATTTTGTTTTCTTTTCTTCTGTGTTTTACAAATTACTTATCTAACTAACTTTTGTCTGTTCAATATTCTATTGTAAATGCTGTGCATGCCTGTTATTGGCACACATTTTATAGAACTATTATAATAATACTCTATAATATACTATACTTTATTATGTGTGCTGTTGGCCTTGCCTAAATAAATAAATAAGCTGTCTGCATCCTAGGCGTGCTTATATCCCTCTCTGCATACAGGATTCTAGTAACTCCCTCGCTCCACTCTAGAATCCTTCGTTACGTTCGGGATTCAGTATAGCACCCGTGACGCAAGACACTGCTTTATCCCCTCGTTTAATAATCTACTATTATCTCAACAGGAAACAGACAACAAGACGCCCATGAGTTGTTAGTATGCATACTGGACAACATCCGAGAAACGTGCAAGACACTCAGTCAGCGAGCCAACAGGCTACAATCACATGAAAACGGCGAAAGGTAAGAGGTCAAGAGACACGCTAGGCTTAGTGTTTTTTTTTGCATACAAAATCCACGGCTCTTCGTATAATAAAAATGTAACTTAAAATAAAATTACAGTCAATAAAGGATTTACATTTTATAATTTAAATACTTATCTACTTATAGATTAACGACGTAAATCACTTATCGCACTTATAGGGCCATAATATTAACTATAAAAATTACAATAAAAACAATCTTAAGATAAATATAAATTACACACGCACACTACACATGAACAATATACATTCATACATACATATATGTAGTTAATGTAATAATTTTTTTTAGCTAGCCTTTATTTTCCCACTGCTAGGCAACGGCCTCCCCTACTCCTTCCACCTATCTAAAGATTCTTGGCAGATTCCTACCATTCAGTTAATGTAATAAATAATGCCGATAATGTGATGGGCATCATATGATTTGAATTTGGAACATCTGTATTAAAATTTGAACCAGAGACCCACACAATAAGAACTTATTCGTAAGATTTGTAGTTGTAGATTTGGTTTTTATTGTCTCGCAGGAAGTGTGAAAGTAGAGCATTCTCATCTTGGATAAAGCTGACTGCATCTTGGGTGTGTTTATATCCCTCTGCACTCAGGATTCTAGTAACTATCTCGCTCCGCTCGTGAGTTAACTCTAGAATCCTTCGTTACTTTCGGGATTCAATATAGCACCCGAGACGCAAGACACTGCTTCATTTAATATTCTACCATTGCGTTAGTTCGATTAACGAATAAGTTCTTATTGTGTGGGGACTCTTTGGTTCAAATTTTAATACAAACGAGGTTCCAAATTCAAATCACATGCCCGCACGGGCATAATGAAATTCAGTACAACTTTACTCCCGGCTCAGCAGTCGTCGGATTCAATCACCGGCTTTCGGTGAGGTTTACATGCCATGTAATTTGACATTGCCGAGCAGGTGGTGTGAAAAGAGTACATGTTTAAAAATACGAGTGTAAATCATGGCCACAAAACAAACTAACCTAGACAGCTAAAGGTTCTGTTTTTCGACTTCGAACTCCTAAAAAAATGGCAATTTTTTAAGCCAATTACAAAATATTTTGGTTTCCAATAGACCCTGACTAGACTATATATCACAAGTTTTATAACTAAAGCGTAAATAGGATAATATTGGCTTACTGCCAGTTATAGAATCACTGCAATATTGATTACTTACTCAGGGTCGAAGATAACTTTTTGCGTGTTTAATTCCAATCCAAGGGCAGTACAGTAAGTTTGATATTAAAACCTGATCTTCAAGATTACTTTGCTATCTATGTTATATCTAAAATGATATGAGATTTAGTAAAAATTTGAATGGCAACTGCACACTGAGTATCTAGGTTATAACTAGTTTGACCTGTATGTTGCCACATCTGTGTTGGATCAAGTCATTAGTTAACACATAGTTAAAGGCAACATTTTATAACAAACTCCTTTGTGATATACAACAATTGATTATAAAAAAAATTAATCAAACAAAGACTTAAAAAAGGTTATATATCGTATTATTTAGAAATCACACTAATATTATAAATGTGAAAGTTTAGATGTTTGTTTGTTTCTTACTAATACGTAGATTGTAACCTAGATTACCACATAGTCTACCTTTTATCCCATAAATCAGTTCCCGTGGGATAAAAATGGGGTGTCAAGTCTAGTTGCAACAGCAAGTTTAACTTTATTTCTAGGTTACGTACACATTTAGTAGTGTAACGCGTACGAAGTCGCGGGCAACAGCTAGTTGTAAATTATACATTGAAATTGCTCCAACTCGATCAAAAACAATTTAGTATCGTAAAAATGTAGTCTAATAACGTTAATTTTACAATGATATAAAATGACGATTTAAAAATATCAATAAGATTTCATTGAGTAAAGAAACTCTGACTTTAGTGCAGGTGCCAAGGCACAATGCGCATATAAGGATATCTCCTTACAAACTACAGTTTGTAAGGAGACTAGAGTAGAGTTTGGAACTACACGTCGTGACGTACAACGTCGATACCCATTAATGCAACAAATTATAGTTTGACTCTAAAATTATAATGTAAACAAAATGTTTAAGTAGGTATTTACTATATTTTAACTACCTACAATGTTCTGCATGCTTACTGAATATTTAACTTAAGATTGAACCTATTGTTTCTTATGAAGTGAAATGTATATTTTCTTTTGAGAATAAATTCTTTAACCACAATGCAACCTTAATTTAAATGTAGGTAGATTATAGTGCGACCGAAAGACTTAAGATAAAAATGATATAATTGGGTTGTAGACTTAAATAAGTCTGTAGATAAATAAATGCATGATATTTTTTTTTATTTGCCTGGCCTTTGGCATGTATAATTCAGCATTGAAACTATGGACCATGTAAGGGCACTGCAATCGCAGATAGATCTAGGAACAGGGTCGTCTGCGCTAAATGCAAGGCTTATTAGATAATTATATTTTACAGTAACGGGGTGGCCCGCCAGCCGAGTCTAGACGGCGACGGCAGTAAAGCGACTCTCAGCAACATCCGTAAGTCGTGGAAGAAGCGCCGGGAGGTGAAGGACAAGCGTAGTTCGCCCACGGAAGAGCGGCCGCCGTCGCCACGCCCCGAAAAGGACGGCCGGTCTAGGCCTGGCTGGGACTTTGTAGCTGAGGATTTTGAAGGTAATATTTGATCAATGGTGAAATCAGTACCTCTAGTATTTTTCAAACTTTCGCGATCACTAATTCTGAGAAAATACTTTCGCATTGTCAGTGCCTCTCTTCAGTCCAAAACGCTGTGTCGTGACGTGCGTACGTGAAGGGACTCAACTCGTAAATAACAATGATTCTTTGATTTTTTTTATTTTGTGGCCTGTTTACAAGTCTAGTGACAACACACTTCAAGCAAAATGGCGGCAGCTTTCATACGTCGGTCGTATATAACGCGCAACGATGCCTAAATGTATTTAGCGGCTAAATATGAGTGAAGGAGTTGTCAAATCATACAAATACGTTAAAGTTAAACATGTTTAGTCGCTAAATACGTTTAGGGATTGTTGTGAAAGCCGGCCTTAATCTTATATTTTTAAGAATTGAAACCGTTATTTTTGCGAGCCATACATTTTTTATTACACTGATTTTACGATCGCAAAGTATGTATTACAAAAAAAAAGTATATAAGAATTCTATTAGTTATCTGGTTCCCATAATACAAGCTCTGCTTAGTTTGGGGTTAGGTAGCGCTGTGTGAAATGTCCATCAATATTTATTTATTATAAAGTATATTTTAAAGTACCAGTATAATCTCGGAGTCTTCAAGTCCAGAGTGAATAGGTTATTTCTAGGCAAGCGTGCTCCATCTTCGATAACACCAACACTTACCATCAGGTGAGGTAGTGGTCAAGCGCTTGACTATCATCGATAGAAAAAATGTATTTGTATTTAAACTACGTAATCTTTACATAGTATAAAATGAAGTTGCTTCCGCTGTCTGTTCGCTTAGATCTTTTAAACTACTCAACTGATTTTAATGCAGTTTTCAGCAATAGATAGAGTGATTGAAGATGAAGGTTTATATGTATATTACATACATAACTCTGTTTGTTTGTTACCTTTACACAACTAAACGGCTGCGCGGATCGTAATAAAATTTTGCAAAGGGATATAGGCTTAGGATTTAGCCAACCGTGTAAAATGAGGGTAATGTATTATTGAAAAACCACCCGTGCGAAGCCGCGGCGGGTCAGCTAGTTATAATATAAATTGTCATGATTATAGTTTCCACTTCCCAGGTACAATGATAGTGCGCACCATGTGTATGGAATGCGAGGCTGTCACAGAGAAGGCGCAAGCCGTCTGCGAGCTGTGCGTGCCTGTTGGCGATGATGATGATGGGGAACCTTTCCGAGCTGCCTGTCTTTCTACGGAGTATTTGCGAGACGCCAACAAGGTATGCCGGTATACACCGCCATGCGCCATTCTTATACTTAACATAAAATTACATACGTTGTTCTGTGTTTAATTACTAGCTGACTCGCCGAACTTCGTACCGCCTTGACATGCAGATGACACGGGCTATCAATGTACGCAATGTAGTTTTCAGCAATAGAGTGATTCAAGAGGAAGGTTAATATGTATAACTAGCTTCCGCCAGTGGCTTCGTACGCATTGTTTCTCAACAAAAAGTAGCCTATGCGTTAATCCAGGTTATGATCTACGTACATACAGATTTGAAAGTAACTCTGTATCTCTGTCTGTTTGTTACCTTTTCACGATTTAACGGCTTGACCGATATCGATGGAATTTGGTACTTATATACTTAGATACATTATGAATGGACTTGAGACATAGGATACACTTAACGCGACTGTATAGAAGGAGGGTAATGTATTATCGACAAACCACGCGTATGAAGCCGCGGGCGGGTCAGCTAGTCTAGATATATAAAACAAAGTCGGGTTAGTTACACCATTTATAACTTAAGAAAGGCTGGACCGATTTTGATGACTTTTAATTTGTTGGATTTGTCCAACAAATTAAATCTAGAATATAGCAGAATAACTATTAAAATCGCGGAAAATTCACGCAAAAAAAATTATGAAGAAAATTCATTTTCTTGTGCATAGATGCAGCTAATGATGGCCGATTGACAATTCTACCGACGACGTACATTGGCAGCCCGCATCATATGCATATCAATGCTGGACGAAGTTCGCCGAGTTAACTAGTTTAGACTAAAAATGAATACAATGGAAGTGATTTTTGTGGGCGATTCTTTAGATTTTAGATGATCGATAACTTTAACATAAGCTGCTGCTAGTTCAGTTATAGATGTCGGTGTTTGGTAACCTTTTTGCCTGTTCATAAAAAAGTGTAAAAAACTTCTTAGAATTACCAATAAAGTTTGCATATAACTTGTGAAGCATATTATTTTTAATACGAATTGGAGATGTAACATGCATATGATCCACTTGATGTTAAAGTTGTAACCATCGCCTATAGTACACAGTATTGCCTCGTAGACCTTAAAAACGTGTTCTACGATGCACTGCCCTGCGTCCACAAACGTAAACACCGGCGCATAATCTTTGACTCCATGCGCGCGCCCTTAGCTGCCCAGATACGAGTCAGTGGGTAGCACTGTCCTTCAGAGAGTAGTAACTACTTTAGTACTTTTTAAAGTAGTAGAGTTCCTTGTGAAAGGGCTCGCCCGGTGAAGTACTACCACCATACCCATATCTGCCGTCAAGCAGTATTTGTTCAAGTTGTGTTTCGGGTGAAAGGTATGGTTGCCGGGGAAATTATAGGCACTTGATGTTTTACATCTAAATGCTTCAAATTGATGGATGCAAAGCGGTGCATCATAAAGCACGTTTCTAAGGTGCGTGACCTACGAGGCAATACTTCGTTATAGGCGATGCTTACCACTTAACATCAGGTGGACCATATGCTAGTTCCAGCGCCAAGTCGTATAAAATAAAAGAGTCAAGGTGTTGTTAAAAAGGTATAAATTGTTCCAGTACTGGTGCGAACGTTGCTTACGCCTGAACGAAGCGCGGCGCTCGGTCGCGTACTCACGTCTGCCGCGTCTTCTCGTGCTGCAGCTGAAGCGGTTCAGCGGCGGCATGGAGAAGATCACGCGATACGCGCCCACGCCACTGCTCATGTCGTGCTTCTGCGAGCCGTGCAACACGCGCCCGCACAACCAACCGCTCAAACACAGGTCACTACTATACGAACACTAATCTTTGACAGCTCTTCAAGTGCTGCGGAACTTTTCATTATCGACCACTGCTACGTGGTAGACATACCTCCCATACGCACAAAGCGGTACTCGCGCACCTTTATTATGATAACTACAACCTACAGACAGCACACTACTGCCATACAATCTTCTTCTCAGTCGTTACACTCTTAGCAGAGTGATCGTGGTCGTCACTTCAGGGGTAGTGGCGCGCTTGACTATCCTTCGCCACTCCTCTCGTAATGCTGCTTTTCTAGTGCACTCGTGTAGGAGACCGTCAAGTGCTCCGTCCATCTCATTGACCATCTACCGCGTGGTCGCGTACCCTCAGCCTTCCCCTGCATCACAAGGCGCTCAATGGACACCTCTCCACGTGCCCGAAGAACGTGAGGATGCGAGATTGCACTGTAGAAGAAAGATCTGCTTGATGCCGAGTTCTTGGAGTATGGACTGCTTGGTACTAAATTCTGTCCCTGATACTCCAAGCAATCTTCTCCAGCACCACATTTCGAGAACATCCATTCTTTTATCTCTAACATAGGCTTAAATGTAAGTATACATTTTGTGTATTTCAGATACATTCTGTGGGCAGTAATTATGCATCTCGGACAGAACCTGACTGGTGGGCACTATGTAGCGTACGTACGTGACACCACTTGCGACTTCAAGTGCGAGAGAGAAGGTAATTATTACTCTAATTCATTCTATTTTTAACCGACTTCAAAAAAAGGATTAGGTTTTCAATTCGGGTGTTGTTTATTACCTCAGTATTCCGTCATTTATCAACTGATTTAGAAATTTTATTGATCGAGCGTAGCGTGATCTCCATATCAACTTGGGCAAATCGGCGTGGTATGTATGTATGTATGTTTGTTTGTCTGGGGATAACTTTTGAAGCGTTGATCCGATCATCATGAAATTTGCTACATAGGTAGTAAGGGCGCAATTTTGGTGTGACTAAATAATTTAAAATGTTGGGAGGTTATTGAGATGTTGGATTCAAGAGGGGTAAAAAAATGAGATTATTAGTTCAAATGGGACGTCTAATGAAAGGTCTTCATTAGTTCATTTCAACCCCGTTTTTATTTTTAGTTTAATTATTGTAGTTATCGAGTTATTAGCCATAATAAAAACTGAAGTTTGACAAGATTCACAGGATACACCTGTGATCCCTGTGAATATAGGGGAAAGTCTGAAATCCAGAACAACTGCAATTTCTACGAGGCATGCCTTTTAAGTTCTGTCGTTTCCATATTTTCCGGCAATTTTGAATTTGGAACTGTTCTATATTCGAATGTGTTTACATTTTGAATCTCAAAACAGTTGAAAGTATTAGGATTAATGCTATTGTTTAGTCACAGTTTCGATTTGAATCTGTCAGGTCACGTACGAAAATGAATCTTTCTAAGGAAAATGTTCGTGCAATAATTTTCTACAACTTTAGAAGAGGCCTGACACGGCTTCAGTGTTTAGAAGAGCTAACATCTGTGTTCAGTGATGTAGCCCCATGTCTGCGGACTGTCGAACGCTGGTATTTAGAATTCCAGCGTGGACATACTAGTGTTAGTGACAGATTTCGCGAAGGACGCCCAAAATCCGCCTTCACTGAAGATAACATCATTGCTGTGAGACAACTAATTCTCGAAGATCGTCATGTGACGTATCGAGAGCTAGAGGCTCTATTAGGCATCTCAGGGACAACCATTCAGAAGATCTTGCATGAAGCGCTTGGTGTGAGAAAGCTAGTTTAACGTTGGATACCGCATCTGCTTTCCGACGATCACAAGGCGGCCCGCGTCAGATGGTGTAAGAAAACTCTGCAAAGGTTCAACCGAGGGGAGTCAAATCACGTCTACGACATCATAAGTGGTGACGAATCTTGGATCTATGCCTACGATCCTGATTCCAAACAACAATCTACAATCTGGGTCTTTCAAGACGAGCCAAAGCCGACTAAAGTTGTTCGTTCTCGAAGCACTTCAAAGAAGATGGTGGCCACGTTCGTTGGAAAAACCGGCCATGTTGCGACTATTGCACTTGAAGATCGTAGAACGGTTAACGCAGAGTGGTATACTACAGTTTGTTTACCACAAGTCATCGCCGAACTTCGAAAATCTAACTCAAAGCGACGCATCATCCTGCACCACGACAACGCAAGCTCACACAGCGCTCGTCAAACGATTGAGTATTTGAAGCAGGAAAAAGTAGAAATTCTTGACCATCCTCCATACAGTCCTGACCTAAGCCCTAACGATTTCTTTACATTTCCTAAAATTAAGAAAAGTCTTCGTGGTCAAAGGTTCCAGTCCGGTGAAGAAGCAGTCGACGCTTTCAAGTCAGCCATTTTGAACACCCCCACTTTAGAGTGGAATAAATGTTATAATAACTGGTTTGAGCGAATGGAAAAGTGTATTAAGCTACGCGGTGAATACTTTGAAAAACAATAAAAAGTACTATAAGGTTCTAGTTGTGTTTTTTTCTTCAAACGACAAAACTTAAAAGGCATGCCTCGTACACATAAAAAGAGTGACCAAGGGACATGAACTTGTAATTTGAATATAACTGTAGGTTGAGTTAGTTGGTTGTGTATTTCGTGGCACTATTTTATTAGTCAAAGATTAAGAGTAATATTTTTTTTTGTTTTTTGTGTGACTCGCGATATCTCAGTTCGGGGCGAACCACTAGTTTGAAAGGCTTTCAGATTGGGCCCATAAAAATTTCATCAAAGTAGATTCTGTAGTTTAGTTTTTAAATCATGATAACTGGAAAAAACAACACCCAAGCAAACGAAATTGCGTATTTTACTAAAAAAAACTTTCAGGATTTATTTCAATCATAATTATAAATATTCGCTAACGTCGGTCAGTATCAAGGCTGCCAAGTTAAAGTGGGATTGGCCGGGGTCATGTCTCCCGCATGCAAGTAAATAGGTGGGCTAAGGTCGTAACTGGATGGAGCCCTGTGGTTGGAAAGCGACTCCGTGGAAGGCCTAATAAGTGGTAGCGCGATGATTTGGACGCTTTTTATAAGACCTGGCGGGATTTGGTACAGAATCGAGATAAGTGGAGAGATGAGAGGGATTCCTTTGCCCAGCAGCAGTACACAAGTTGACCATGCTAATAATAATAAGAAAATTACTCTTAATTGTTGTAATTGTTCCAATTTCAAAGTGCATTTTATAATAATTAATTTAACCTTCCTTTCTTCTTCGTGAAATGTCTATTATCGCTTAAATCTTTCTTTTTCTCGTACCTAGTCATGGTATAAAGAATAGTATGCAACTCTTGAATAAAACGGATTTATATCGAGGCCCATGAAACACTCGCGTCGCTCAGGATTGTAACACTTGAATTACTCCTACGCTCGTGATTCATGTATGGCCCTCGCTTTATATCCGTCCTTTATTCACAATTTGTAAGGTTCAGGCGACGCGAGTACGGCATCGTCCGGGTCCAGCTTCATGCGCACGCTGTTCAGCCGCGCGCGAGCGCCGGGCACGGGCTGCGCGGCGCGTGAGTGCTGCGCTCCGCGCGCTCGGGACGCCTGCTGGCTCGCGTGCGACGATGAGCTCGTCAAGCCCATCTCCAATGAAGAGTTCGAAGACCTGCTCTCCGCCGAGCCCAAGCTCAGCTCCGCTGCGACACCCTACCTACTCTTCTATGTGAAGACGGATGTTGGATAGTGAAGTGATTGTGTTTGCTTATCTGAGTACCCAAATTGTTGGTAATTTTATAGCATTTGAGCTGCGTGGCACAGTAGACGAATAGCCGGCTGAGTCGCAGGAGGTAACGGGTTCGATCCCCGCCGCGGAACAAATGTTTTCATGATCTAAAGATATTCGTTCCAGGTCTATATACAGTCTGTCACCGCATTCACGACATTAATTAAAAACGCATATGCAGAATCGTATTAACTGATTTTAGAGATTGGTTTAGTACCGGCAACTTGAATATTTATATCCAGTAATCGATACATTTTCAATAAACAATTTTTAACGTAAATCGGCGGTGCTTTTGCATCGATGCCTCTTAGTTAGTTTAACAGGTACCTACTTACATTACTACCATACTTTACAAAAATATGGTAGATTGATAATTAAAAAAATTTCACTGTAATGAATCTAAAAAAAACGGTTTGACAACAATACTAGCCATCAGCCCTACCCGTAATTTAAATTAATGTCGTAAGTGCGGTGACATTGTACATGACATGTACAATGACATGTATTATAAGTATGTATTTACAAAAAAATAAGTATATAAGTATTATATCAGCTATCTGGTCCCCATAGTACAAGCTCTGCTTAGTTTGGATCTAGATAGCGCTGTGTGAAATGTCCAGCAATATTTATATTTAATTCATCCGAACATTCGAATGAAATTGAAATCGGCTCAGCCGTTTAGTCGTGAAAATGTAACAAACAGACAGTTACTTTCGTATATATAATTTAGGTATGAGTTAAATTGAACAAAATACATTTAAGTACATGAATGCACCAAGTAATCTGATTTTGGTTAAACGCACAACATTATCATTTCTGGGGAGCTATTTTAAAACGTCTGAAAGCTGTCAGATCGGATATCTCAGTTTTTTTTCGGATTCGATCTCGAATCCAAAACGCTATTTTAAAACTATTTCGGATTAAATATAAAGCTCGGATACCTTTCCGACACAGGCGTAAAGAATGATTAGATTTCAAAATAGCGTTCTCACAAAAACTGAGGTTTCCAATCCGAAAGATTTTTATCGATGTTTTAAAACAGTCCCCATGGAGTCCTTATACGAGACAGAACTCAAAAAAATAAAAAGTCCTGTGATTTGGGTACTTAGATAATTTTGTTAGTTGTACATGTTGAACAACGATTTTCATTGCACTGCGTAGATGCGATTTTACGCATAATTATCGCATCTATACACTGTTAGTGAAAAGTGCGCCTAACCTATGTATTCTTGATATTGGTTATAAAGTTGTTTGAAAACAATGGGGTTATATAGATGCTTTAAAAGACATGTACAACGCTGCCAACCTAACTTGAGACCCATATTACCTTAGCTAATTGCTATTGCGCTGCTGTCGCTCAAGCAGTCTCTTAGGCCGTGTCCCCATTAGGCAAACGGTGAGCGGCTAACTGGCTTCCTAGTTCAGCGACGCGCGACGCGACAGCAATTGGCATACGTGATAAGGCTACCGATTGAAGCACATTTCCATTGTCTCCAGTTAACTTGGCCGCGTTATACGGTAGGCGGACTGTATCGTGTTTCGGCCTGACGTGATATTATGTAGCGAAATGTATAGAAAGCTAAATATATTGTATAGTGTAACATTCACGCCGTTCTCCATTTACTGACAATATGGACTAGTGCATACTGATGTATATAGATGTTGATTCTTATAGCCGTATTGTAAAACGCAGTGCTCATATTTTCCGGATGCGACGGCTAACAACCTACTGCCATCTGCCATCTTTTCTCTATCCAAGTAGTATGACCACAAGGAAAGTTCCGTTGGACAAATAAGACATCCAGATCTTTCGAATTCTAATGACGGGTTCCTATATCCGTCGCTAACAGAGTACGACTCGTATCTCCTTAAAAAAGTTTCTAACTTTTGATACGTTTTCAAGGACAAACGAGTCGTAGTCGATTACCGACGGATATAGGAACCCGCCATTATGCAACTTTGGCATAAGTATAGAGACTAACAAATGTAGCCGGAAACTATGAACGCCTTTTGTTTTGCGTTGATCGCGAATTTGGAAGTTATAATGCTAAATCCTTTATGGCCTAAAGTTGAATTGAATTTTATTAGATAGTATAATTGCAATCCATGGTCCAACTCCCGACGCTTTCCGTCAATTACCTATAGCTAATTTTCTTTCTGAATGACCTTAAATCATGGAGTAATTTGTACAATACTTGTCAGGTATCTTTGCTCGTTGTAACTTAAAGAACTAAGAATTTAGGTCATTCAAGCTGACCTGTAGGGGAAATAATAAGTATAAAAAAAAGTTACGGTAAATGTCACGAAATATGAGTAACTTGAATTGACGGATAAAAATAATTTTCTCATTAATTTGGTTTCATGTAAAAACAAAAGTAACTTGACAAAGTGACTTGTTAAAGTTTCTTTTGACTTTTGAAAGTATGTTTTACACGATCTCTGTGGCGCAGGGTTCGATTCCCGCCGCGGAACGAATGTATGCATGATCTACAGATTCCGGGTTTGGATGTTTTTCTTTATAATTTTTATTATATACTTATTCTATCAGTTATCTGGTTCCCATAGTACAAGTTCTGCTTAGTTTGGGGCTAGAAAGCGGTGTGTGAAATGTTCAGCGTTATTTATTTATTATTATCAAATAAATTCATTTGTATAACTTGGATAAATACAGGTCAGATTCGAGTACCGTAGCGAATTTAAATTAACACCTGCAAAGATATTAGACAAGTTCCTTATTGTAAGTCTCGTAAAGTTCAAAATAGTTGTAAATCGTCACAATGATGCTGTTACTGTTCTTTCTAGTTTTCTGATGAGTTTCCAATAGTATGATTGAATGGATGATTAGCTTTGATTAGAACATTGTTTTGGCCAATTAATTCTAATTAACTAGAGATGTTCCAAGCTAAAATTGCGCCGTCCACCGCTTGAAGTAAGAGTAAGGCAGCAACATACCTTTCTCTCCTTTATTCATATAAAGATTGTTTTGCTTTGACGTAATGAAGTAGTGGAGCGTGAAATTTAAGATTGGAAGATCTCTGCTTATATCTTAGAATAACTGCACATAGAGCAGAAGATTCTAACAAATTTCCGTTCTAAACGTATGCCCCAAAACATCGAACGTGTGCATCAATGCAATGTTTTGCATTCGCGGACACGCACACGAGCGCACGAGTAATGAAGCAAACAGTCCAGCCGTTTGCTTCATTACACGTGCGTTTTCACTACTAATATTTTGTTTTTTCCAAAGCCGCACTCGTAGTGAGTGCACTTGGTTCATAAAACTCGAACGTCCTTTGGAGCCATATTTGGCTCCAATTAAATGATTTATTTTTCGCGCTTGCACTTTATTTCTATGTGTAGTTATTCTAAGGCTTATATAATTTTGTATTATTACTTCAAACCAAGAAGTTACCTTTTAATCAAACGCTGCATTTCTAACATTTTTGTATTGAAATATTATTCTCGATGTTAAATGAGACTCGAAGGCGGTTCGAGACCGAGACCACAACTTGGACCTTAGGGTCTATGCATACGACGTGTTTTAAACGCGCAGATGACGCGCGTTTTAAACGCGATTCTTAACTTTTTACCTACTAGTTAACCCGCCCGCGGCTCTGGACTTTATCTATACTCTGCTCCGGCTCTGGACTTATATATTATATATTTATGGTTTATCAATAAAAACATTACAATCCTATCTATATACCAAATTTTATCGAAATCGGTCCTGCCAATTAATCGTGAAAACGTTACAGACAGACAGATTGCTTTCGAATGTATAATAATTAAAGATGGTTTTTTGGGAATCTACCGTGTGCATAGACCCTTAGGCTGTCATATCTGTTCAGTTCGCGAGAGTTAAGCGCGTAAGCCATGAAAATGGCGCCGAAAAGTCCAAGGAACTAAACTGCTCGTGTTTCAGTGAACGCGCACCATTGTAGATTAGAATTACGACGAAACTACAACGAGACTTGCTTGCATCAGACCACTTTCTTTTTACGTTTTATTTGAAACACACGTCGGAATCGTATTATCTGATTTTAGAGGTGGGTTTAATACCGGTAGCTTGAATATTTATCCGGTAATCGATACATTTCCAATAAGCAAATTTTAACATGCTTAAACATGAAATCAGTCAGTTTAACAGGTACCTATTTACATGATGAATGAATATGATTTGCTTACCTATTCTATTCAAGCTGTTTCATTGATATTTTTACTTGATATTAAGTTTGTTAGAATTTTTTTTTATTGAAAATATTTTGAAAAAAATACGATTTTGTATCAATACTAGACATTAGCACTACCGGTGTTTTCATTTAATGTCGTACATAACATGACACATTGTATTTATATAACTATTTTTAAGAATTCAGTCCCAACTGGTAAAGCCTTTGCTAATCTGAATAGGTACTGTATATTTTTCTATGCGGCAGCTGTGTGTTTTTATATCGATTATTTAGAGCTTTGTCTTGCTGGACCGATTTTGATAATTATTTTAAAAACTATTGCAATGTGTGTGGGTAAATGGTGTTGATTGACTTAGGGTTTATGGAACTTTCGGCCATTTTCTATATACGAGTTTATTTAAATGCACAAAATAGTTTAGGTACGAATTGGCTGTCAAGCAGTAAAAACTTTTCCAGTATTTTTATATCAAAATTACATATTATTTTCATTCTCAATACTAAACTTGAGATATTTAAAAATGTTTTTTTGACTTCTCTATATCATGTGCATTGCCAATCTGCTATGAAAATAATGAATGTCGAGGAGGCGCGCGCGGCGTTGCCGTTTCGCATCGTCAACAATGTTTGATTGATTACATTTTGAGAAACGCTAATGCCGGGCACATAAAGTCAGAATTTCGTTGACCGGCCCTAGAGTTGTGAAAACTTTAAGGAAAATGTTATAAATTAAAAGTTGCTTATTCTATTCATTATAATCATCTCGTTCCTAAACCAGTATGTGCATTTTACAAGTAATCCTGTACATTCAATTTCAATCTTCAGTCAGAGATCGGCAACCAAAGTCTTAGCATTTGTTATTGTTTTGTGAAATATCAAACATGCTAAGTTACCAAAGTAAAGTAGATATTCGCACATTGAAAATTGAAAATGGCAGCCAAAATGTAATCTAGTGTTATTAAAAACCCTGTGAAAATAGTATGGCACTATCAATTTCACCAGCAACTGTTTTGGAAGTGGTGAAATATACCTATAGGTTAATTAAGGTACACAAGTAAACCTAAATTACTCAATTTATTTATGTATTTTTTGCGAATGCCATTCCAAACCTTTGAAAAAGGTAAATCATTCTTGTCAGTAGCTTATGAGTTATGTTTTAATAATAATCTGACAAATTGTTATTATCATTCATTTTCATTGTAAATTGGATTTGGATAATAAAAATTGATGACTTTTTTATTGGCTTTTCCCTCGAAATATTGATTCCTATTACAGGTCACACATATCAACTCGGAAAGATATAAAGGGATCGGCACCGTATCAACTCGAGCTGTTCAGTATTATTTGTATGAAACTAACTCCTGCAACGCACACTAATCGGAATCGTAACGTAATCGCCTCGCCTCGGGACAAGCTCACGAACCGCGGTGCGCTTACGTCTCTCCGTACCCGAGCGGTGAAACTGGTGCCGCCTAGCCGTCAACCCGCGGGCGGCGAGCTGCTGATCCGCTTTGATTACGTGCTTACGTTAGGTTGACGCGGTTGTCGACGAGGCGATACGGTGACGATTCCTTTCAGAGTTGATGTCTGCTATGACCTTACATCTTCCAGTTTTAAGTGCGTGCCTCCACCACTGCGTTGACTGAAGTTGAAATACAGTAAAATTTTTCATGACGATGATTTTCTTTTTTGACGACCTCCGTGGCGCAGTGGGCGAACAGCCGGCTGAGACGCAGGAGGTAGTGGGTTCGATTCCCGCCGCGGAACAAATGTTTGCATGGTCTACAGATATCTGTTCCGGGTCTGGTTGTTTTTTTATATATGTATAAGTATGTATTTACAAAACAAAAAAGTACATAAGTATTCTATCAGTTATCTGGTTCCCATAGTACAAGCTCTGCTTAGTTTGGGGCTAGATAGCGCTGTGTGAAATGTCCAGCAATATTTATATTTATTTATTTATTATTATAAGTATGTATTTACAAAAAAAAGTATGTAAGTATTCTGTCAGTTATCTGGTTCCCATAGTACAAGCTCTGCTTATTTTGGGGATATACAGTATAGCGCTGTGTGAAGTGTCCAGCAATATTTATTTATTTATTCTGCCTGCAAAGAGCGGCTTCGATTTCCCTTCCCCATTAGAGTACCTAGGAATGTAATGAAGATACAAGAGTCCCAGGTGAGCCCAAAGGAGTGAACACTCCTTTGGCCTCCTTTGGTGATTTGATGCCTTAGAATCAACGAAATATGTCAGTCAGTGATTACTTACATCTAACTGTAATGTAAGCCCACCCCGTTTTAATTGATACTGGATTTAGAAAGAAAGTCCGTGGTGCAGTGGGCGAATAGCCAGCTAAGACGCAGGAGGTTGCGGGTTCGATTCCCACCGCAGAACAAATGTTTGCATGATCTACAGATATTTTTTCGGGTCTGATTGTTTCTCTATAATTTATAAGTACCTAAGTATTTACAAGAAAATGTATATGAGTATGTACCTATTCTGTGAGTTATCTGGTTTGCATAGTACAAGCTTTGCTTTGTTTGGGGCTAGATGGCGCTGTGTGAAATGTCCAGCAATAAGAAAAAGACTTAGGTACTTATATGAAGTACGTCGCGTCGTACCCAAAGAAAAGAGTTCGTAAAAAATAACTTTAGGACATAAACAATATTTCTCTGTGTTTTGTAACTAACCTAGGTACTTGTAAAGATCACATTGCTGGTTTAGGCAGAAAAGGTCGAACGGAGGTCGCTGCCCAACTATGTTGCACGTGGATGGTATATACGTACCTACCTATTTATGTAATCACAATGACATGAAAGAAACTTACAAAATAAATAAACAGGATAGGATTCTGTAACCGCAGTGTCCTGTAGATACAGATATACAGTGTAGGGATCCCCTTCTACCTGTGGTACCTACCCTAATTTTGGACCATAATATCTCCAAAATTAGGGTAGGTACGATGAGCTACTTAGATAAAGCCTATGTAATTAATTAAGTACTATAAATGGCGTAACCAAGTGTTCTATTGTGTCCCTACGGTTTGAAAAATTGAGTAGGTATGTGATCACAGGTAATTCAAAAATAACCGAAAGATCTACATACTGAAATCTACGGTATAATATTTACAACCTAGTGCGGTGGGATTTTGGTTAAAAAATAAATTACCCGTGATCCCACTTGTGGGATATGATAGTGAGACAATGGGTAACTGCCTGGTAGGTATTCAATCTGTACCTACTACCTAGACTCCTGAAAATGTAGTTTAGCTCCAGATTTTTAAATGTTACCAATTCATTACTTTGTTCGGATGGAATAAGACTTCCACACTAGGCCGAATTTTATCAGTGCAGAGAAAACGTTAACTAAGCAGCCCAATCCGAAAACTAAATGATACCTAGATGGTGTTATCAGAAATAGTTTTGTTGACTTATTGACAGGCGATGAAGATAAGGGGCTACCTCTAGGTCTGAATTTTATCAGTTCCCGATTAACCTTCGTGCCGGGAAACCGAATCCGCAGACCTGACAGACAAGACGGCAGCCATTATTAAAAACAGTCAATTGAAGTGCGGTGAAAAGAAACATTTTTTAATTTTATTTTAAAACAAAATGAAGGCTATGGAAACAAGGAATAAATTCAGAGTAAGTAATATTTTATTGTTTTTTTAACTTAAATTGCGTATGTACCTTTACACATTGAATCGTGCGTGTTTGAATCATGCATAAAGTTTCAAATGGAAATTTATTAAAATCTTGACTGAAATCGAGAAAAAAATACGAGTAAATTTTTGTTTAACTTTTTAGACTTTTTTTGCATCTCCATTTAATTTCATTGATATTAATATATTGAGATTAGTATAGAACTGCACTTGATTTCAGCTGTCGCAAACATTTTTTTGTTTGTTTGCTTGTTGCAAAATGTCACATAGATAAATAAAAAATATAAATATTTGCTTCATTCAAATGTTCTCGGAACGTGCTAGTACAGTACTAATACCAACCGCCCGCCGCCATAGATACAAGGTTTAAATCCACCTGTCTCATTTTGTCTATGACATTGTTTTGACCCCTAAATGTCCTTGCACCTAACTGCTGTCAAACAGCTATTCATCGTCTGGCTGTGTACGGCAAATATTTTATTTTTATTAAGTTTATATCTACAGGGAAATAATAACTGAAATGGCATTTGTAAGTACTTACCTATTGTAACTTATTTTATTCCTGTAATAGATTTTATGGCCCGCTTGTATATGATTTAATTGAATAAAATTTACTATTGGAGAACATACGCGGTGAATACAAAACCATGATTTATGATTATTGCCTAGGATTATTTATATTATGATGAGATCTTGGGAATAATATAATAAAAACTGAAAATATAACGCTAATTATATGAAAATATAAATGATAAACGAGGGCTCTATTTTACATATAAATAAAGATGTCAATCTTCCGCAACCAACCTGGAAAATAAATCATTTTAAACCGCTATGAACCAGAAAACAGAAATAAGACATTGATACAAAAATGTAACGTTTTTAGCAAAGTATAATTAAATCACTTTGCTATAGTAGTCTTAAAGTGCAAAGACTCTAACCTAAAAATGGTTCAATATGATGAAATGACAACATATACCAAATTTTAGCTGGTGTGTATACCTACGTTTTTATTAGGTAGGTATTAGGTTAAACTAACATAAGATGAGAGAATATTATTCAAAACAAATATAACTGCAAATTAAACATGGAGCATATTACAAAAAATATGTAGGCACCACCTACTTACATATTTTTTTAAATATGTTTCTTTTCCAGTAATATTTGGAATTATACTCAACTTTATATTTAATAAAAGAAACTTAAATAAATGATTTAACTACTTAAGGAATCGGATGAGATCCTTGCTTACTACAATTCTCTAAAGACCAGGGCTGAAGCCTTTAAAAATGGTAAAAAGTAAAAAAAAATAGCAGAATGAAACCCATTGGAAAAGGAAGAGGAAGGTCTTGAGGTCGGGAAGTGGAAGGGGGTGAGTTCTTAAGGATAAAAGATGGTTTATCTCGATTTTTGGCAAAGCTACAAGTCCTATGGAATAAAGTTAAATGGCAAAGTTGTAGGTAATAAAAAGAATAACTTTTGTATGCACACTTTTTTCACATAAGCTCAAAATGTATGTGAAAAATTCAAATAACCAAGTTTTTGGTTTTTATTTTTATCTTTTACAAAAAGTTTTTTTGTCGCGATATTTGTGGAAAACTTACCTTTTTATGTCCCAAACACACTGTAATATTTTTGATTTAAAATATTTATTTTTTCACCTTATTTTGACTTAATATCGAAAAAACACCCTAATTTCTTTAATTCTTGTTAGGTTGTTAGGTTTTGTTGCTCTTCCTTTTCCAATGGGTTTCAACCTATTATTTTGTATGGTTTCAAAAATTATCGCCCCTGGTCTATTACGGGCTCCTGTTTCTTGTTTTGCTGAACCTTTATAGGTTTACTAATTAAGTATTATTAATAATGTTAATGTTTGTATGAAAGTTCAGCAAAACAGGAGTTGGAAAAGGAAAACAGGAAAAGAGTTTTAAGCAAGTAGGTACCTACATACAACTAGAAATGTTAGTTAAGATTTAATAAATAAGTATGTAGTGGAGTATAATACCAGCCAACTTATGACCACAGTATTAAGAGTGAGAGATTTGTTTGCATAGGCTAAAATCTTATTATCTGCAGTCATGGCATGTGTGTTTATGTAAGTACATAGGTATGTACCTACCTGCTTAGTTTCTTAGGTATGGTATGTAGCCAACTTAGCTATAAGCTCAGAATAAATAAGTACTTATTCTGTGGGTATAAATAAATAACGCTGAACATTTCATACAGCGCTATCTAGCCTCAAACTAAGCAAAGCTTGTACCTATATATTAGGGAACCAGATAACTGATATACTAAATATTAGCCTTTCTTCCAAATTTAAAATTTAAAATAGTTGTGTTAGCGGTAATCTGAAATGTACTTCACGGTTGCTAAGGATACTATGACGATATGACAATACGATTAAATAATTCACATTGGAGCAAATGGGCATCAAGCCCATCATCATCAAGCGCGCTTACGACATAATGACTTCAGTAAACTATATACCTAACTTATTGGGATTCATCTAAAGAAATAAATACAACCATTATTATAAATACGGGTTTTATCACGTACCGTTTTATCGTGGGAACGACGACCTACCGAATAACTGTGCGGTTTCTAAACCAAACCAATGGTTGTCGATCTGAAAATATTCTGACTGACTAAAACGGAAATAAAAAAATTACTTCCGCAAGTACTTACGTTTCGGATTTCCGGGCGAACCGGAAACAGCTGGGACCGTGAGAAAATATTTGTCAAGCAAACGCAAATGTGTCAAAAAAGCCGTTTCTGTACCAAACGCCGATATTTGAAGCTCTAAATATTTTTTTTAAAGATAAAATCAATAGTAATGTGAATCCCTCTTAAATTTGGCCGGTAAGATTATTTGGCAAGTTTTCAATCGTTTAAAATTAGAATTCGTGAATCTAATATCACTTTTGAAAGGGTTGTTAGACAGCTGCATTTTGCACAAAGTACTGTGGTGTTTGCGGTGTAATAATATCATGGGAATCTTGTGATAATACGTGTGGCTGTGGTGCTATTTGATTTCGGTGGTTTGACTCACCCTACGGTGGCCGTCGTCATCGCGACACGGAACTGCGCGCGCCGCTCTCGTTTCTGCGTCGAGCACGCGACTCCGTCCACCGCACCCCGCTGCGGGCTTCAGTTTTCCACTCGGAAGGGCAGTTCAAGATCACAAAAGCCACGCGCTCGACCTCGCGTGGAGTTTAGTGAAAAATCCATACATTTCAACGCTGTAAAAATGGTGTTCCCTACAATTTACGATGGTAAAACTGAGGTATGAATTGTTGGACTTGTAATTCTATTTTTGCCCTTTTAACGACGATTACGTGAGCTCGTTTGTTACGGTTTTCCTTATTACCTTGGCGATGTTCTTTTGACGCCGGCTTTCAGCTGATCGACCTGGTTTTGTTTGAATTTTATTTATGCAACATAAATTTACGGATTAATTGACTTAGTTCATTTTCATGACTTACTGTAGAAGTTTAGACAATAATGTCTTAGAACTAGTTATTCTATTCCAGAGAATTAAATATCTATTTACCTATAGGAATGTACTAAAACAAGTTTTAAAAAATTGCGACTTGTAAAAATCCTTAAAAAGTAAAAAAAACATTTGCCACCTGAGATCCCTTCACCAAAAAGGAAAAATGTTGATGTTCTTAGTCCCAATAGTATTCTGAAGATGATTGCTGCGCGTTTTGATTGCCCTATTCAGAAGCACTGGGTGGGGATAATTACGGGCAATACAAAGCACGCAGGTAATTGATAGGTACATGCTTTTAATTTTAATTTTATATGAATATTTTTTATTTAATATTTTTTTATTTTATGTTCCTATTCTGATTTATTTAATTTTAATGTGACATTTTACTTTTCATCTAATTGACTGTATTATTATTGATTTGTATGTTTTTGGTTTTAATTGTATTTATTTGTGATTGTTGATATTTTGTATGGACAGACACTGTCTGAAATAAATGATTATTCTATTCTATTCTATTCTTCGAACCGGCTGACCTGATCTGCATCACACATAGCTTAGAACCACCCCAGTTAAATCCAAGGTCACTCTGTAAAGCCTGTGAAGACCCCAGGATATTTCTGCGCTTCTGGTCGGAGTTAGGCTGGCTATCCATATAGTCAATATTCTCACGCATAATGGACCACATACAGAGTTTGAATGCAGAAAAGGGAGTCCACCAACATAACACCTCAGTTAAACTAGTTTTCTAATAATAAAAACTGCTTCTATAGACAGACATAGGTGCCCAACTTACAAAACCCCTCTTCTTGTGTGAGGGGTTAAAAAATTATATGCCTAAATATGCTCAATTAATTAGGATTTTTTTGCAATTTGAAATAAAAAATAATAGTAAGAGTAATTATCAAAAAAAAAATTAAAAACTATCATTTGGTGTTCAAACATAATATTATGGGTCTTACATTTTTTAAAGTGTACTGAGAACAAATACGATGTTTCTTATCAGATGATAATTTTCCATAATAAACTTATCAGCAATCTAGTGCTATCAGCAATTAAATACATAGGTACATGTATTTCAATAAACTAATCATTATCTCCACTAATATTATAAATTGGAAAGTAACTCTGTCTGTCTCTCTGTCTGTGATCAAAATAGGTCCAGCCCTTTATTTATGAAACCCTAACAAATAGACAGACAAGAGTTACATTTGAATTTTTAGTATTAGTAGGGATTTAAAAATACAGATTCCTTCACACATTGTGTTTGTACAGTTGGCCAGAAAGCTGATTCACCAAATTAAAGGAGCATATGATTTATGTTTGTGCCTGGCATGTTGAGATGACATGCTAATAAATCATACCTACTTCCTACCTATATGAGCTCAGTAAATAGAATAATGGGTACAGGCAGTGACATAACAGCTTGCAAGTTTGATTTTTTGTAGCATTTTTATCCCACTGCAGGCCAAATAGGAACTATTATTATTATATATTTATATTATTTAAAGATCGTGATAGGTGGAAGGAGTTGAGGGAGGCCTTTGCCCAGCGGTGGGAAAATGTAGGCTAGTTAAAAAAAAATTATATTATTTATTGTTATTTTTTTTGTGGTAGTAGTCAAGCGCTTGACTTCTATTTCACTTATTGGTATGTGGTGGTATTCTGCTACTAGAATGTTATTTATGAAATCTCAAAATCATTTAAGCTCTTAAAATATTTACTGCTTAAAACCTTTAAAATATAGAAGTGTTATTATTCTTTGCCCTCAGCCAATTTTCTATTTACTCCTCTCCGTCTAAAGGTTGTCTGGAAGAGATTTGCTTTCTTTATCGATAAGACCACCCGTTACCTGGATCTAGATGGTAAGGCATATTAAAGAATTTTCATTCATTCATTTAGGTAAGTGTTATGGGGTTTGGAAAAGTGCACTTTTCATCAGAATTTTTCTAGGGTTAGAAATATATTAATTATATTGGTAGGTACGCACCTACCATATTATTCTATCAGTTACTGGTTTCCATAGTATGAGTTTTGCTTAATTTTGGGCTAGATAGCACTGTGTGAAATGCCCAGCATTATTCTTTTATGTCTTGATGGTTATTGTTTTTTTTTTAAAGATATTTAATCATCATAAATTGTGTGTGCAAAGAATCTTGATAAAATTACTATTTAATATTTTAGTAAGACTTTGTAAATCTGTATTTTATTAATTTTATGTAGCGTAGACATAATACAGTACCTATGTACTTAGTAACAAGTTGATATGAGCACTTTGTATAGCGCGCATTTTTAATATCTAAATCTGATGATGACTGTACCTGTATACCTAATACAGTCATTGATTGTTTATCAGCGTTATATGTTTTCCAGTCGCGAGATTCAATTCACGACTGTTTAGCTAAGTACCTAACAACGTAAATCACAATGGAAAACATCATTCTGCAGGTACATTTATATGTATGTAGATTGATACCACCTCCTCGCTACTATGGATAGAACCTCAGACAGATAGTAGCAAAATCAAGTTTGAGTCAAAATCAAAATCTTTTTATTCCATAAAATCACAAGGATCACTTTGAAACGTCAATTTGACTGTTCCTTCGCGACCAAGCCAAGAAAGAAAGGCAAGAAATGAGGCTGGTTATTTTTTTTAATGATCCTTTTAGAATAGGTACTTAATAAAAAAAAATACGTCTAAATTGTAACATTTTTGAAAATTGGAGCATTTTCAATCCCGAGCTTCTCTATCATCTAAATAATTATTTTATAGTAGGCTTTTTCATAAAGATTTTGTTTAATGTTTAATATTTCGTTCTTAATATGATTAATAAACATTGCAAAAAACTACCTTAAAACATTAAGCTTTAACTATTTGCATCCAGGTTAAGCTGATGATTGATTAAAGTGACATTTGAGAAGATTTTTCAGTATTCAGTATTTTATTGTTTTCATATAAAGTGGATTAAAATGTTACATGTCAGATCTTATTGACTAGCCAAGAGTCCAGCACTTCATATGTACTCTGCAAGTAAGGCTGTAGCAATATTAAAGCTAAATAGGCAGGTCTAGTGGGATCAAAGTTTTTTTACATATCCATCCACTGCTGTGGCTATTATTTAAGTTGTCAATGATGATGATGATGAGTAATCTAGCTGAACCCCCTTAGAACTGTATATTGGATGTGAAAAATAAAAATAAACATAGTTTCATATTCCAATTATTTAATTTGTAAATATTCATAAGTACACTAATTTCCTTGAACGTAACTAGGTAATTTACCACTTGAATGCATCTCAATGTCATGTCCATGGACACTGTCTGAACATTTCATTATTGTGTAACAGACTTAGAGTAGAGTAAGATAAAAGATGACAATATTATGTATGAACAGTCTAGAGTATGAACATTTCCCATAAATTTTATATTGAGTGGCATAATATTGTATTCAGGAATTTCCTTCCTATATAAATGCATGGGGAGGGTAACATTTACGGACCCTATTTATTGTTTAAGAAGAGGTACTTTTACCTTACCTACCTTATTTTATGAAAGGTCTATGTCATAAAAATGTGTTTTACATATTTAATCTAATACTTACATACCAAAGTAAATATTTAAATTTTTAATTTGTAACTCGGTCGTGTATAACGTGATTAGTTTCAGGTAACTCCTAGAGAAAAATAGTTACATGTTTTTATTATTGAGATTCTATTGGATTCAGCCATGTTCAGTAGTTGGAGAAATAGATTTATTACTTTAACAAGGCTCTTGGCGACAGTCAGTACTTTTTTCTAAATATTGTGTGGTTTTGTTAGTTAATAGATATATGTTTTTAATACATAAATAAGCAACTCATTTGTCTGCTAAAATATTGTTGTGTTCTGTTAGTGTTACCATCCAATGTTTTTTGTTAACCAAAAGTGTTACTACTAACCCACAGTGTTACAATTGACCCAATGTGCTACCTTTAATGTAAAGTGCTACTATGCAAGTTACTTGAAACCCAAATTGTCAAGCCAAAGCTACCATCAACCTAAAGTACTTCTCCCTTTCTTCAAAGAAGCTTGTTACGATATTGTTATGTTATGTTGGTGAACTCTCTTTTCCGCATTCGAACTCTGTATATGGTCCATTATGCGTGAGAGAGTTAACTATATAGATAGCCAGCCTATCTTCCACCAGAAGCGCAGAAGTTTTCTGGGGTCTAAGTGCTACCTTTGAACCAAAGCAAATATACAGTATATATAAATATACATAATTTTATAATTATCCCAAAGTGTCACTATTAACCCAAAAATATTACATCAAATCAAAATTACTATCGACCCAAACTTCTTCTTTTTTCATGAAATTGGTTTGACTGGACAGGGTTAGCATCGGACCATACATGCAATGCTTAACTTCCTTTAATTAAGCGCAGGATTAATAACCCGCCCAAATTAAAAATATACTTAGGATCCTCATTGCTCTGGTCACAACATTCCTGCCTTAACAAGTCTCAAAACATCCATCACTATGACTTGGTCAAGTTTCTGTTTACCAAGCACTTGGTAATCATTATCTGATAAGTGTGCTATGTTTATGAGAGAGTTAAATCAGAGCTGACTGAATCTTACTGAGTTCAGATTAACGAATAAGATTAGAACCTCCTTTAGCATACAACTTCCTATGATCAAATATTAAAATGAAACCAGGCCACACTAAACCATAAATGCCCAAACCTAGATAAGATTACAAGTAGGTTGTCAAATTGTTACTATTATGTACTTTATTCAAGGAGTTTAAATACCTAATTTAATTTCATATTTTCAATTCATATATTATTTTTTTACCAAGTTCTTAATATTTGCATGATGATCCGACAAGGAACCATTATAAGGTCAGTCCGTCACTGCTGTTACAGCATCATTAACTTGCTTTTATAGGCACATATCTTTTTTTGTCTTATGTTTAATAAATACCTATATATGTAACAATAAAAAATAAAGATGAAATTTGAAAATGAAGATTGTTAATGAAATATTTTTGGCTCCATTTCCTCTAGTAAATAATAATAAAAAAAACTCTGAGATATTTCTTCTTCTTAGTCGTAGCACTCTTGGCAGTGTGGTCATGGTCGTCATGCCAGGGTTGTGGCGCGCTTAACTACCCTTCGCCACTCTTCTTGCACCGCGCACGATTATTTAACGATATATGTAATTCTACTTACAAGATATATTCTACTATACTGTAACTATCTTATCGACGTGTTCCCTTCTATGGTCTACTAAACTCTATGGTATTTCACAGGCTGGGTCCACAGACAAGCCCGGCGGTCAGCTCGCCGCCGCCAATGTAGGCTCACAGCTGCAGCATATCTGCGGCCTCGACATCGACTCTAAGGCATCCTACGTGCGTCTGTCTGGCATCATCTGTACCATTGGTAAGACTGCTTGTTTTACCGACTTCAAAAAAGTAGGTAGGAGGTTCTCAATTCATTGGATTTATTTTTGGTGATTCTTTTCTTGTTAGAAATGGGGGTACCTCAGGGATGCGGACGGTCAATTATAAATTTGCTCAAGATCTGATGATGTGGTCCATAAGAAAAGTGATTGAATTCAGCTCAATTACAGTTCAATTTTCATTCTAGTTCTAGCACTTTAACTCTCATCAACTCAATGAGCTAGAGTCGACAGACCAACTATTCATTTTTTCACCGGGTAAACGTCAAAAATATGAATCTAATTATTTGACAGAGGAATAGCTTGTACGATACGAATGACTTTAATTCCTTCCCCAGGCCCCGTCTCCCGCGATGTAGCCACCCTCGAGAAGATGATGGAGACCGGCATGAACGTAGCCCGTATGAACTTCTCGCACGGCTCGCACGAGTACCACAGCGAGACCATCGCCAATTGCCGCATTGCCGAAAAGAACTACAGCGCTAAGCTCGGCTTTCCCTTCTCGCTGGCCATCGCTCTCGATACTAAGGGACCTGAGATTAGGACTGGACTTTTGGAAGGCGTAAGTGTATATCCCTACTCCATATTATAAATTTCAAAGTAACTCTGTTATCTTAGTTATAACAAAATCCTCTCCATCCATAGGTTGTCTTATCTTAGTTATAACAAAATCCTGTCCATCCAAAGGTTGTCTTATCTTAGTTATAACAAAATCCTCTCCATCCAAAGGTTGTCTTATCTTAGTTATAACAAAATCCACTCCATCCAAAGGTTGTCTTATCTAGTTATAACAAAATACTCACCATCCAAAGGTTGTCTTATCTTAGTTATAACAAAATCCACTCCATCCAAAGGTGGTCTTATCTAGTTATAACAAAATACTCACCATCCAAAGGTTGTCTTATCTTAGTTATAACAAAATCCTCTCCATCCAAAGGTTGTCTTATCTTAGTTATAATAAAATCCTCTCTATCCAAAGGTTGTCTTATCTAGTTATAACAAAATCCTCTCCATCCATTGGTTCTCCGGAAGAGATCGCTTCTAAGCCATAAGACCGCCCATTGTAATATTTGCTTTGTGTTTTCCAGTTTGTTTGTAATTTTTATTTATATGGTGTACAATAAAGTGTTTTCATTCCTTTATTCAGTCTATCTGTCTCTATCTCTCTCTGTCTGTTTGTTTCGTTTTTACGAACGGCTTGACTGAATTCAATGATATTTTGTATATAGATAGATTATGACCGGGATTGAGCTACTTTTTACCCGTTTGCGCGGAAGGAGAGTAATGTTTTATCGACAAACAACGCGGGCGGAAGCTTGTTTGCTATAGTTGTATGATTCATGATAACCGTAGAGACCTGATGAGATAATCCTACTGGATCCCTACCAATATTATGAAAGTAGAATACATGTTTAATAGGTACTTAAACTAGATGAAATTTAGTCCACTAAAAAACATGATACCTATTAAAAGTTAAGATTGCTTAGTGACTAATAAATTTCAACATGATTTCAACAGGTAGCTTATTCGATTATTGTGGTTATGAAGCTGTTATGTCGTAAATAATTATCTTTCCGTCTCTATACTGAACACGATTCAGCCCCCGGCCCTTATGTCAATAAAAACATTACTCTCCTGCTTTGTGGGGGTAAAAAGTAGCAATCCCGGTCATTATCTATGTACCGAATTTCATCGAAATCCGTCGAACTGTTTAGTCGTGAAATGTAACAACCAGACAGACCGACAAAGAAAAAGAGTTATTTCGAATTACTTGTATGCTGCAAGGCAAAAGCGTTTTTATAAAGCCTCTACCCTCTACAGGGTGTGGTGTAATGAGTGGATAATAGGGTACCTGCGGGTAGGGGCCATTGTGGCGGTTCAGAAAAATATTTGTTATGCTCAGTAAAAGTGCCTCGGTTTTCGAGATATTCGACATTTTCGAAATTTAAGAAATATTTCACCCTTCGTCACTATTTTTGGCGCCAAGACTGCAGATGAAATTTTTTTTTCTATCTATTTTTTGGATAGTATTCTTGGATAGATGTGCTATCGAATGGAAACTATTATTTTTATAACACAAGCACAGTTATGTTTTTAAAATAAGATTTCACTAAAATTTTACTTGCTTTCGTTTGTTTTCCTGACCCTTCTGTGGTGTAAAAAAAATGTATGGTCACTTGAATGCCAAATTTTAAAAAAATTAGCCTATTTCATCGAGATTCCGAAATGGTATATTACATGGTATTTCCACAAGTTGATTCAAAAGTAATTCCTATTAAAATGGGTAGAGCTAATTATTACAAAATTACAAATAGTACTAAAATTTACTTCATTACTTAAAATCACCTAAAAACGTTAGTTTAAAATTCGGTAATGAAATAAAACGAAACAATAAATTTTAAATTCAAAATTACCCAGGGCGGGTCAGCTGAAGTGGAACTGAAGAAGGGTGGAAGCATCAAGCTGACCACGGACGACTCGTACATGGAGAAGGGTACCGCCGACGTCGTGTGGGTCGACTACAAGAACATCACCAATGTGGTGAAGCCGGGCAACAGGATCTTTATTGACGATGGCCTCATCTCTGTCATCTGCAAATCTTCTTCTGCTGGCACTCTGGATTGTACTATTGAGAATGGAGGTGACTGACAATTTTTTTGTTATACTACCTGTAGATGAAACAAACTTGGCCCACCTGATGTTAAGTGGTAATCATTGCTATAACAAAGTATTGCCTCGTAGGTCACGCACCTTAGAAACGTGCCCTACGATGCACTACCATGCAACGATAAACTTGAGGCATACAGGTGTAAAGCCTTTTGTGCCTGTAATTTAACCAGAAACCATACCCTTCATATCGAAACACAGTAATACTGCTTGGTGGTAGAAATAAGTATGGTGGTAGTAATTCCCCTGGCGAGCCCTATCAACTCTATTACTCTTAAAGTGGATGCAGGCAGTATTACTCCCACGTAAGACTTTGACACCTGTATGCCTCAAGTTAATGGACGGTATGAAGGGAAGTTTTCGGTGAAATTACAGGCAGACGTGGGACAGTGCATCGTAGGGCACGTTCCTAAAGTGCGTGACCTACGAGGCAATATTTTGCTATCGGTGATGGTTACCACTTAAATAAATAAATAAATATTGCTGGACATTTCACACAGCACTATCTAGTCCCAAACTAAGCAGAGCTTGTACTATGGGAACCAGATAACTGATAGAATACTTATATACTTTTTTTGTAAATACAGTCAAAACCGTTTATAACGACATCGAGGGGACCGTATAGTTGCCGACGTTATATCCGATAGTCGTTTTAAGCAATACAGTCATTTAGATATACAATGGAAGGGACCATACAATCTGGCTGTAATAACCGATAGGTCGTTGTAAACGATGTCGTTATAAACGGTTTTAACTGTACATACTTATAATATAAAGAAGAACATCCAGACCCGGAACAAATATCTGTAGATTATGGAAACATTTGTTCCGCGGCGGGAATCGAACCCACTACCTCCTGCGTCTCAGCCGGCCATTCGCCCACTACGCCACGGAGGTCGTCTTAACATCTGGGGGCCATTATTATGCTTGTTCCATCTACAGGTAATATAAAAAAACATGGTATTCTTACCTAAGGTTCCATACCTTTTAAGGTATGGTTTCTTCTAGATCTTCGTGCTTCCTCTTAGACCACATCATCGCTTACCATTAGGTGAGACTGTGGTCAAACGATGATCTATATAGATAAAACAAAACCTGTTTTCTTTGCTATTTACTGAGTTAATGAAATGAAATTGTTGTGCAGGTATGCTCGGATCAAGGAAGGGTGTGAACCTCCCGGGTCTGCCTGTGGACTTGCCCGCTGTCTCTGAAAAGGACAAGTCTGACTTGCTCTTCGGTGTGGAACAGGGTGTAAGTATTAAATTTTTACAAACCTATCACACTAATATTATAAATGTGAAAGTTTGGATGTTTGTTTGTTTGTTACTCAATCACGTCGTAACGGCTGAACCAATTTCAATGAAATTTGGTATATACGTAGATTATAACCTGGATCAGTTATAATCGTCTGGAGTCTGGATCTGGAGTCGTTCATATAGAGATTTCTCCATCTACAGCTCCTACTACCAACTTAACATTTCCTTATTAAATCGCGCCCTTGCGACAAGAACGTGTTATCTCCGAAAACCACTTTTTTCAAAAATCGACTTTGAAGGAATTCCTTTAAAGTCGATTTCTGAAGAAAGTAGGCGCGAAATGTAATCTTTTCGATTATTTTGAACTGTCAGTTAACGCCGGTTCTTCGCAATCACCGAGAAGGCTCAGGTAACAAAGTCGGCTAATGTATAAAGGACTAACTACCCGTCCGCGGCTTCACACGCGTGGTTTGTCAATAAAAACATTATCCTTCTGCGCAGTCGGGTAAAAAGTTGCCTTTGTCCCAACCCCGGTCATAATCTACGACTATCTCTATACCAAATTACATACAGACAGAGACAGAGTTACCTTCGAATTTATATTATTAGTATGGATTGATAGGTCTAGATAGCTACACCAAATACAGCATTATACTTCCATTCTAATATTATAAATTAGAAATTAATTCTGTCTAAATCGAAAAACAGCCCTTACTGTCTGAAAATACGATCGGCCCACGTCATAGATTATGCGCCGGCGCATTAGTTTGTATAGGTATGTATAGTTCCACCTAAGGATTAGGCTTACCAAAATTCATATGAACGCGTGGTACCGAACTTAGCCTTATCTATGTCTGTGAATAGTACCGAAAAAGGTTAATTATTTTTAATGCACGAGCCTATCGGCTTATCGGCTGGCTGTCATTCAAGTTATATCAACATAAACTATGACGTCATCAAAGTCAATGACCTTCAAATTAGTTACTCTTATCTAATAATTCTAATAAGACGGTTAATAACCAGTATATATTATCAAATAGCTGTTGCCCGCGACTTCCTACGCGTTACATTACTAAATGTGTAGGTACTTAGAAATAAAGCTGAACTCGCTGTTGCAACTTCACACCCCATTTTTATCGCACGGGAACTGATTTATGGGATAAAAGGTAACCTATGTGGTAATCCAGTTTATATTCTATGTAAATTTCATCGAAATCGATTCAGCCGTTACGACGTGATTGAGTAACAAACAAATAAATAAATAAACATCCAAACTTTCGCATTTATAATATAAGTGTGATAATAGAATCACACACCCGAGATAATCGGATTAAAATCGTCTCAGAATGATAATCACTCACTACATCACTAAAAAAACGTGCACTCACACTAAGTACTGCTGATAAGTTATCAAATAGTGATTTAGTTTGTAGCGACGCGGAAAAGAAGTTATAATCTTATCTTATGACCTCGGTTAGTAAGAAAGCTGTTTAAGATTTGCACTATATCTTTATTTACGAACGACCTTAACATGTCATTCATATACACATACATACTATGTATACAGGTACATAATACATAATATACACAGTGTGATTCGATATTAATAATGAACAGCTTTACCTAAAAATTAAATTGATCGAGCGAAGCGAGATCTCAAAATCAACTTTGACATATTGACGTTGTATGTATGTTTGTATGTTTGTTTGTTCGAGGCTAACTTTCGAAGCGTTGATCCGATCATCGTGAAATTTGATACATAGGTAGGTTATGGCACAATTTTCGTGTGACTAAATGAGCTAAATATGTTGGGGGGGTTTTTGAGATATTGGGGTTCAAGGGGAGTAAAAAAAATGAAAATGTGACTATTAGGTCAAGTGGGACGTCAAATGAAAGGTTTTCATTAGTACATTTCGATTCGGTTTTTATTTTTTAGTAAAGTTGAGTTATTGCCATAACAAAAACAAAACTATGACAAAATTCACAAGATACACCGGTAACCCCACAGTGCTGTAATTTGGTATGCGTGTAGCTTAAGTGTCACAAATATAGGCAAAAGTCTGAAATCCAGAAAAACTGCAATCTGTAAGTACCCCAAACAGAGTAACCAATTCACATGAACTCCCGTTACCTGATATTGAATGAAACTGTAGGTCAAGTTAGTTGGTTGTTTATTTCGTGGCACTATTTTGAGTCAGAGATTACGAATAATATATTTTTGTTTTTATGGGAGACTCGCGAGATCTCAGTTCGAGGCGAACCACTAGTCTAACTAATGGACCCGACTTCGCACGAATTTTTATCAAAATAAAGTATAGCACTCACGGATAGTGTAATTAGCTTTCTATCAATAAAGTATTTTCAGAATTGGTTCAGTTACTTTCTGTGATTACCCCAATAAACAACAAACGTTACCTCCTTATATTAGTATAGATTACAAAAGAAGTCGGATATAAATTATGAACTCTACCTTTAAATTCGTTGTTTCTTACCCCTCTGCTACACTATACTCCTGCGCTGCTCCAAACACATCCCTTCTCGCGCGTTTACTCGCGCGAGTAATCACGCGATTATTCACTCCATAGATAGGTATAGGTACTAGGTTTCAGTAGGTAGGTAGGTGTACCTACTAGCACAGAGAAATAATATACTCACTACGGTATTAGGTTCCTACCTACTCGTCACTTTCATGACTAGAATTAACATACCTAGATGTACCTTTTGTTCTTTTCCTGTTTTGTTTACTAAATAAATAAAACTCTCTTAGATACCTACCTACCAACGAGACAAACAATTAACAACCAATATCAACTTTGAAAAATGAGATAGGTAATTAGGTTCCAAGTTATGTCTGGTAATACGAAACTAAAATTACACAGGCCCTACATAACTTATAAATTAAAGTGGTTTCATTTCACCACTCACCCGTCGTAGCAAGGTGGCATAATTTTACCAAATCCCAAAACGAAAGCGGAATGAGGCGCGTGGCGTGTGTCCAGGCTAATTGCGTTCATGGTGCCGGCCCTTTGACTTGTGCACAAAAAACCGACAAAATATGGAGCCGGTAGGGCATGACGAGTAGCATTAGAAGTAACATGTGGTTGTGACCACATGTTATGACGTGTTACGTCCCTGCCCACTTTCCTCGCGCCAAGGCGAATAATACGGCTGCGCCTGCGAGGCATAGATTTAGCAGCGCCATCTAGTAATGTGAGTGCTAAACTCGGAAATCAAAAGAATACTAACCTTTTCTTAAACCAGATACTTGATGAACCTTTATCATATCATATCATAATCATTTATTGCCAGAATATAGGTTATACAGAAAGATGTAACATTTAATATAAAATAGTTTCACTATACTCTACCCCACTCAGGGGTGTGCAATAAGCTTGTAAAGCTTTCATATTTATTTTCTTATAAAGATATTGTTAGTAACATTACACTATTTATGTCAAACATTTAGTATTCAATTATAATTATTCTCTGTCAAATCATGTCATTAGTTATTAAAGTATTCCTCTAATGTATAAAAGGTTTTATCTAAAAGCCATAATTTTAATTTGTGCCTAAATTTAAAAAGTGGCAGCTCTTGAATGTTCTTTGGTAAATTATTAAATATTTTTACAGCCATTACATACACATTCTTTTTATATATATCAAGTTTACAATGTGGTAGATAAAGTCTATTATGATGCCTTGTATGCCTTTGCATTTTGTCAGAGTGTTTTAGAAATCGTTCTGAATTTTCTTTAACTAAGTTACATATACCATTTATATACATACAGGCAATAGGCGTGATTTTATGTTCCTTAAACATAGGACGACAGCTTTCAGTAAACCAGGCTCCACATAATGCGCGAACACATTTTTTTGTGCTATAAAAGCTTTGTTAATGTCTGTCGAGTTTCCCCAAAGAATAAGACCATAAGAGAGAATACATACTTTCACACGTGTCACTTCTTACTTGCGGCAAAATTTCACTGCCTTGCGTCCATTAACTTGAAGCATGTAGGTGTAAAGCCTCATGTGCCTGTAATTTGACCGGAAACCATACCCTTCATAACGAAATTGAGCAGTGCTGCTTGGCGGCAGAAATCAGTATTTTGGGAATACTTCCCCGGGCGAGCCTTTTTACTAGGAACTCGACTATTAACCGCTTTTCTGTATTTGTAGGTGGATATGATTTTCGCGTCTTTCATCCGCAACGGCGCCGCGCTGCAGGAGATCCGCGCCATCCTCGGCGAGAAGGGAAAGAACATCAAGATCATCTCCAAGATCGAGAACCACCAGGGCATGGTCAACCTTGATGAAATCATCGCTGTAAGTATTGCTTCACTTAACTGAGACGGCATAATGCATGTTTGGCGGACGATAAGTTGATAGCTGTCCGTCATTGAAAAGGGGAGATCTCCTACCGAGCGACCTTTAGCTCGGAGTCCTAAGACCAACAAACAGGCCTTGTTGAGAAGTATTATACATCTTTCAGTTCTCAGAATATGTTGGTTGCGCGATCTAGGATTATGTTAGTACAATTGCCGTTAGATTTCGTCTCCATATTGCCGCTGGCTCTGTAGGTTAGTTTGATGTCAAAGTTGTCACATGCATGAACTCTGTGATATCTATCGGAGCTCGCAGAGTCAAGCACATTCTTATCAATCTAAAAAGTTTATTTTTTTAATTAACTTATCCTGGACATTTCACACAGGGCTATCTAGTCCCAAACTAAGCAAAACTGGTACTATGGGAAATGATAGATGATTAGATTATTTTTGTTTCTAGAAACATACATACTTATAATATATAGAGAAGTAACCAAACCCGGAACCAAAATCCATTCGCCCACTGCCTCACGGAGGTCGTTGTTATCTATGAAATACTTCCCATTTTACTAGTACTATGTAGTTGACTTATTAACCTACAATTGAACTGCATAAATCTGGCGCAGGTCAGTTCGCAATTCCGATCAATAGTATAATAGCGGATGAAGGCAATTTTGCGTGTGCCTGTAAATGATCACACTGCAAATTGCAGCCTAACTACATAGCAATTGAGTGCAGATTTACCTAGATTCCTTCAGGAAAAACTAGGATGATTTTATGAACCTGATTCTAAGAAAATAAAATTATAGGTAATGTGAATTGGTTTAAAACATTACACTACTAGAAACCTGGAACATAGGCCTCTCCAATAGAATCCTGGTTGATCAATCTTGTACAGCTTGCACCCAATGGCTCCTAGTAAACTTTATTAGGTCGTTTTCCATCTAGTAGGACCGTCCTATACAGTAGACCAGTGCGTGGTCTCCACTCAAAAAAAATTCTGCCCCCAACATCCATCAGTGTTCGAGTAATGTGGGGCCCACTGTCATTTTAACTTGCTAATCCTCTTGTAGTCTCATAGAAACATTAATTCTAGGATTTTTTTTAGTATATGGTGTAGCTAATTATTCTTTTGGTATTTTCAGGAGTCCGATGGTATCATGGTCGCCCGCGGTGACCTGGGCATTGAAATCCCACCAGAGAAGGTGTTCCTCGCACAGAAGACAATGATCGCTCGCTGCAACAGGGTAAGCAAAAAACAATAAAAAAAATTATAAGACAAGACTGCATGAGCTAATCGAATCATCTTCGACATCATTATCGACCTCAGCATTCTGGAAAACTGCTGCTATCAACCCAAATTCCTACTACACTCCTACTCCAAGGAGTTAGGCTGGGGTCAGGTTAGAAGGGGGGTAATACCCCCCAATGCGGGATGTCTGCAAATCTTATTCCCCTCACCCTATAATTAAGTACTACAGAATACAACAAATGGTTCCCCTCTTTGACTGGGAAAAACTGCTTGACAACGTCATCATCCTTCATATTCTCCACATCTTCTTTTCTCTACACCGTGTGTTTGAAAATTATCAAGTAGTTTTGCAGTTTTAGTAACCTAAGTTTAGTGTTTTGAATGAAATCATCTGAATTTATTTTAAAACTTTTTCACGAAGTTGAAGAATACGTTTTGTCCCATTGTTGAGCAAAGGATTGCCTACTATTCCGCCAGTCACTATGGTGGCCTAAAAACTTCCAAATGGCCCACCTGATATCAAATTAAGGCATACAGGTGTGATGCTTCATGTGCCTGTAATTTCATAGCTCCAAACCTTAACTTCCAGGTCGGCAAGCCAGTAATCTGCGCCACGCAGATGCTGGAGTCCATGGTGAAGAAGCCGCGGCCGACGCGCGCTGAGACCTCGGACGTGGCCAACGCGATCCTGGACGGAGCGGACTGCGTGATGCTGTCGGGAGAGACCGCTAAGGGAGACTATCCGCTAGAGTGCGTGCTCACCATGGCCAACATCTGCAAGGAAGCGGAGGCCGCTGTCTGGCACAAACAGCTGTTCAACGACCTTTCTACAGAGGTAATACAAATCGCCACTTTTTTTTATTGATGATAGTCAAGCGCTTGACCACTATCTCACCTGGTGGTAAGTAATAGTTAAGCGCGGAGTGCGAGTAGCCGACACTGACGCGCAAGAGTTGATGTTTGATTTCCGATTCCAGACAATTTATTTATTTTTAAGGCTAGGACTATATGGCACACGGATCTCTCCAATACGAGAAAAAACCAAATTCAGTATACTATCGACTACACAAGGTCCGATTCAAGAGAAACATTCCCTCAGTCGACCGCTAACACTTGTGTTGGACAGACGTCCCGATGATGCCTACTTTTTTAGAATGCTATGTAAGATTTATAAGGTAGCTGGTAAAAACTCTATTTACTCAAAAACTAAAGTTATAAGCGAAAAATTGACCCGTATATAAAACGTTTATTTATATTGTACTACGTATTGGAATAATAAAAATGGCACATTAATAGAACAACAGACATGATCTAAATATTTTAGTCTCGGCCCTGCATTTACTAAGCGTCCATCGAAGATAAAAAAAAATCTTGAAATTTTTTTTACTTAAATATTATTTTAGTTTTTTTAATCCGAGTTACAGTTTCGATGGAAATGGAGGTCAAAGATACATCGGGTTATTTTGTAAAAATTTTGTATGCTAATGAGTTTGAAAAAACCTATTTTACAACAATACTAGCCATTAACCCTTCCCGTGTTTTCATTTAATGTCGTAACAAAACACGTAGTATATCTAACATTTGTAATGGTTGTTCCAGGTGAAAGTAACAGACCCAGCGCACTCAGTCGCCATAGCCGCCGTAGAAGCCGCGAGCAAGTCCCTCGCGGCCGCCATCGTGGTGATCACGACCAGCGGCAAGTCCGCGCACCTGCTCAGCAAGTACCGGCCGCGCTGCCCCATCATCGCCGTGACGAGGCACGCGCAGACCGCGAGACAGGCGCATCTCTACCGCGGAGTACTGCCCATCCTCTACCAAGGTATATACACTACTACAATTCAAGTTAGACGCTTCGGGAAATCTTATCTGTCATCGAAAATATGGAATATATCGGAATCTATATAATACTAGCTGACCCGCTCGTGGCTTAGTACGCGTGGTTTTTCATTAAAAACATTGCCCTCCTATTGCGCAGTTAGGTAAAATGTAACCTATGTCCTAATCTATCTGTGTACCAAATTCCATCGAAATCGGTCCAGTCGTGAAAAGATAACATACAGAGTTACTTTCGCATTTATAATATTAGTATGGATATCGGAAAAATATTTCCACCTCACCTGCTCAACAATGTCAAATTATATTGCATGTAAATGTCACCGAAAGCAGGTCATTAAATCCCTAGGAGCCGGGAGTAAAGTTGTACTGAATTTCATTATCATTTGAATCTGGAGCTTCATTTGTATTAAAATTTGAACCAAAGAGACCCACACAATAATAACTTATTCGTAAATTGAACTAACCTCTGCACAGAATGCACCATCCTAGATTTGGTTTTTACTGTCTCGCAGAAAGTGTGAAAAGTAGAGTATTCTCCACGTAGATAAAGCTGTCTGCATCTTGGGCGTGTTTATATCCCTCTCTGCACTCAAGATTCTAGTAACTCTCTCGCTCGGATTCAATATAGCGCGGGTGACGCAAGATCCCCTCGTTTAATAATGTTGTATGATGATTGTTGTAGAGCAAGCGGCCGGCGACTGGCTGAAGGACGTGGACAATCGCGTGCAGAACGGGCTGAAGTTCGGGCGCTCCCGTGGCTTCCTCCACACCGGCGACTACGTGGTCGTTGTCACCGGCTGGAAGCAGGGCTCCGGCTTTACTAACACGCTGCGTGTCATGTTAGTTACCTATTTATCTAACCTCCACCACCAACTGTTGCGTATTGGCCTCCTCTCTATGACGTCAGTCCAATCGATCTTGAGCCAGTCTGATCCATTGCTGTCCAACTTCCACTACGAGATCGTCAAACCATCGGGCGGCGGTCTGTCCTGCGGTCGACGGCCATCTTTTGGCCACACTCTTGAAGAATCTCCTCGCGATTCGTATACGTCTAGAAATCTATGGGAGAAGCCTATGTTCAGCAGTGACGTTCTTCAGCTGATAAGATTGTGCGGGTCATGTGTCTAGTATGCAATCTAGATGGGCCAAGGTCATCACGAGTTGGAACCTGGTGAGATGACTTGAACGACTTCCGGAGAGATTGGCACAGGACTGAGCCCAGTGGAAGGAAGAAGGGGAGGCCTTTACCCAGCAGTGGGAAATAATAGACTACTAAAGAAAATAATAATAATGCTGGATATTTCACACAGCGCTATCTAGGCCCAAACTGAGCAAAGCTTGTGCTGTGAGAACCAGTTATCTAATAGAATACTTATACATATATGTTTTCAAATACGCACTTACAGGCAGATTTTTTATTTTCTAGCCTGTATGGGGAGATTCTGAAAAATTCCAATTTCAAACACAGCTAGTGTTTTAAAATTGCCTTTGATTAAAAACTATCCTTGTTACCACAAAAAGTTTAACAACTGTTTAGCGCGTGTTTAAACAATTCCTTACCAATTTTTGTATTGGAATCTTTTAAACACGCGCTAAACAGTGTTTATTTATTTTTGTAGTAATTCCCTATGTATTTTACCCAAGCTTTCGACTAATCACATCTCTCTCTTTACAGCAAAGTGGAGTAAACAAGCCAAGTCATCGCACGAAGTAATATTTAAGTATTAGCGCAAGGATAAAGCCATGGAACCAGCAACGTTGAACTCCACGACCATAAGGTTCAAATTGTATTAAATACAATGTATAGCTTTATGCGTTGATATCCAGTGATATGTATAAAAGGAATGTATCTCGCAATGAGGGGTTTTCACGGGCATGTTTTTATAACTGCTAACAGATGGCGTCATACTCTGATTATCAATGGAAAGTGAATTGTCAATGTCAATTGCCGTGTCAAAATTATTTTCCCGAGTAACTTTAAATAAAAAAAACAAACATTTATGTTTGTTTAACTGACGAATAGATACTGTTTTGGACAAATTTTGATATTGTGTTTTTGAGATTTTGTTATTTAAACCATATTGTTTGGAGGCGCATCTCCAGACAGTGCTATCTATTACGCTAGTTGGAACTAGTTTTTTGTTTTTAAATCGCAAATGAAAAGCCCTCATTGTACCTTAGAACTAGGCGTACAATATTTATTTATACGAATAATTTATATTTTACCAGCGTATCGTATTTAACTATTGAGATGAGATAATAAATGTTTTAAATGTATTTAATGTGTGTTTACGTTCCCTTTATTCTTATATTCACATAACTGTTACACCATGTTGAAGTTTGTTTTTCCTGTTTTGTTTTTTTTATCGTAAATCGATATTTATTTGACCATAATCTTACCTGATGTAAATAAATATTGTTGGACAATTCACACAGTGCTATCTAGCCCTAAACTAAGCAGAGCTTGACTGTGATCTATAGGAACCAAATTACTGTATGATCATGTAAACATTTGTTCTGCAGCGGGAATTGAACCCGATTCCTCCTGCGTCTCATCCGGCTATGTACCCACTGCGCCTCGGAGGTCGTTAAAAAATAAATGCTGATAAGCGATGATGTTATCTAAGGTGGCCCACGAAGATCTAGAAAATACAACTATTCAAGACATGGGGTAGCAGTAATAAAACACAAGTAGTGTCATCTAACGGACAAGTGAAGACAAAAATAGAAACTATTAGCATCTACTGCTGAGTCGCAAAAGTTGGCAACGATCGCGAATATAAATTCTTTCAAATTATGAAGATGGCGCTATATTAAATTAGCTATAGAAATGTGCTCGGCGGAATCTAGATGTCGCTTGCTGTATCGATTTCGATCAACATACCTGCCTCTTGACTTCTACAAAACTACTTTTTTCTTATGCTTTATGATAACACCCAGCTATCGCGCTGATCTATCCATCCAAATCGAACAGGACTTAGATATTACAGCTAAAATCAGAAGACAATATCAAAACCAAGCTAACTTCAGGCGCGGGCACGCTTTTTGCTACTTGTAGCAAAAGCTTAAGTGTATATAAACTCTCTAGGAGGGAAAATGGCAACGGTCAAAAGTACCCTCAAGCTAGTAATCAAGCAATTGTACTGTGGTCTGTGTGAGTGGTGTGGTGGAGTACTCTGCGGCACCGCTTTAGTCACCCCCTGCGTGTTGTCGTCACGGGCACGGGCACGGGGCAGAGTTCGGCCGCAGCCACCCCAGTTCCGTCGTCCAGTCGCCGCACGCGCCCGTGTGTTCCCGCACCGCGACTAAAAATAACCGCGCACCCGTCAGTACCGCCGTATCTACCGTGCGCGACGCCCGCAGCGCCCGCGCCCGCGCCTCACCATGGCGGAGACTATCGAGGAATCGTACGAGACCGCGGTCACCCGCAAGGTGGTCCGCACCAGCCTCAAGATAGAGGAGGTGAGGAGACACGATTTTATGTAACGCCTGCGCGACACAAATATAGCCGCGCGCACGCACACCTGCTCACATAACAGATATACCGCTTGACAGTGAACACGAACGTAAACACCGCGCACACTCGGCGCGGAACACGCGAGCGAGCCGCCCCGCTCGTCTTCCCGCTCTCTCCTCAGATTCGTTTTGACATTTTTCTTTGACTCTGACGATAGAAGCCCGGATGTACAGAAGTATTCCCGGAAAACGCTCGACTTTAACTCGAAGCACGCTTCTAGCCGAAGGCCGGCTACGTAACCTGTGGAGGAAGTGAGTCCGTGACGCGCCACTTAAATGTTTGCTGAGATGGGAGACTTAAATATAACAGTCGGTTGAATGAAAGTTTCAAAGCCCACCTTGACTTGTGCATCGACCTGTCTCGAAAGAACACTCCACGTGCGACCTAGCAACACGTACACAAACACAGGACATACCTACCCAACAAAATGAACTCACATAACATGAACAACACATATTTAGGTATACCTACACTTTCTTTCATTACATCATTCATACAGCGATACAGCGAGCGTTTTTATTGTTCAGTGTGCTCTGTACTTTATTATTTCATGAAAGCCGCATAGTTGCAGACGTTTCACGTCATTTGTTTCTAACGCGTTTGAATTTAAATGAAACAGTTCATTTGGCCGAATAAATTACTAGATTTATAAATGAAGAAAGTAATAGAAACCCGTCATGTTATCACATTCCATCAGCGAATTAACAATGAAAGTCTGAGTACTGTCGCGACTACTGCTAGTTACCAAAGCGCAAAATCCATTGGAAAAACGCGCCGTGGCATATTTTCGTCTTGGCTCCCATCCTAGTTTATCTGCTACATTACGATGTTTATTCACAATACGAATGCGAGCATTAATGTGTGCGTCTGAGCCACTTGTCGGTCTTACAGCTGCTTTAGAGCAAACTCTACCTGCATCAATCCGTGGATCTGAAAGCACATAAACCCGCGTCGGTTTGGCCGAAACGTTCCATTTACAACAGAAATGACAACGGCAATATTGTTGTCTGTTTATTCGACATCACTGTCCTTGCATGCTTGACTCAACATCCAAAATATTTGTATGAATGTTTTTGGCAAATGCTTTTGTTTTTTTCTTCGGCGATTATGTTAGCGCATCAAAGGGACACATTAACGTATGGAATGACGGATAATAACAGCTGCAGCAAAGGTATTTTGTACATGCCTCAGGAGATTATTACTCTTATACTAAAACATTTATTGTGTCATATGGCTGAAACTACTAACACTGAAACTACATAAAATCTCTGAATTTAACTCGGTATTGAAATCGAATGCTTTTATTGTGGTGATTGTCTGGTTTTTATTTGCGTTAAAGTAGCTACCTAGGTATATATTGTAAACAATCATTGCAAAAAATGTTCTAGAATCGAGAACAATTTAGAAACATCTTAAAGAATCACAATCATGCTTCTTAATTTTGTAGTGACATGATAATTCAATAGATTCTAACAACATTTGTAATTAACTAAATGATGCGGTTACGCCAGAAACGTTTCGTATAAAGTACATAGCTGATAGCATTAGTTTCTTAGAAAAACACAAAGGTTCTTACCACGCGTTTTTATCCCCATACCACGCGAATAAATCAGCGGTCTGTAACTAGCTCTAAACTCTAAATCAGTCGTAATGGCATGTAATGGCGCCAACCAAACAGAGAATCCTACTTTATCCCAGCATCAATATTGCGATATCTGAATTTCTACATCAGCATTAAATTAAGTTCTGAAGATGTGGTTCAAATTAAAGTTTAATTAGCTGCGTATGATTTAATCGAGTATTCTGAGAAGCGGTGGGCGTGAAAACACTCGAGTAATTGGTGGCAACGTCGTTAATATTTTGCTGTGATATAGGTACCTACTTACCTACTCTAGATAGCTGGTTAGGGAGAACGACCACAGGAAAAATAGAAGGTATTTTAGTACCTGATAATAGATTAGAAAATTCTGAATTGCACTAAAAAAATAATACATAGGCGAACTTAATGCTAATTAGCATTTTCTACCAGCTAACCTTTGTGTGGTGTGGAGAAAGTGGTAGTTCCACAAAATAGAGATAGAATAGAAAATAGAGAGGTAAAACAACTTTAGCTTAGGTTTAAAAAAAAATAAACTTACACAAATTAATAATAATAATACACTTTCATAAACGAACGAAATACATAAAATACCTACATAAAGTGCTCAATTTTGTTGGGTATCTTGAAGAGAGATGAAGTGTTTAAAGAGTTTGGATTTGAAGCCCATAGAGGCTGCCCTGCGGATTTCCACTGGAAGAGAGTTCCACAAGCGGATAGCCGTCACAGTGAAACAGTTAGTGAAGAAAGAAGTTTTATGCTCAGGCGTCTTGAGTAAAAGATGTTGAGAAGAACGTGAAGGACGATCAGGTGGAAAAAGAAGAGAAAAACATTATTTAAGATAGCATGGAGACAGAGGATTTTGAAGGATGTTATAAAGAAGACAGAGTATGTGAGTATCCCGACGAAACCGGATTCTGAGCCACTTTAACTGCGAGCGGTACTGTGAGATGAGGTCGTGCTTGCGTAGCCCGTATACATACCTGATGCAGAGGTTTAACAACCGCTCCAGCTTACTAAGTTGCTCCTCGGTAGCGTTGGGATAGCACACATCTGCATAATCTAGGACAGGGAGTAGAATGGAGTTTACAAGAGTAATTTTAGCCGAAAAAGGAAGGAAGTTTTGCATGCGCTTTAGAACGTGCATAGATCCATACATCTTCCTGTTGACTTCAGTGATGTGCTGTTCCCATGATAAGTTTTCAGTGATGATTAGGCCAAGATTCTTTACTTCAGAGCAGTAAGCTAAGGGGACATCTTTATACATACGTAACAGAAGGGAGAGAGTTTAAATCAAGCCTAGAAATAAAGAGCCGGCTGCCAGTAATCATCACTTGGGTTTTACTAGTGTAGACCAAATTTATGTGACCAAGAAGAGACAGCACGTAAATCCTCAGTCAGGAGGTGTATGGCATCATGAATGTCTTCGGGACTGAAAGAAAGGTAGAGCTGTACATCATCAGCATATAGGTGAAATGAAGAGGAACGGAGACCAGAGACCAAAATATTTATGAAGACAGAAAAGAGAAGAGGGGACAGAACTCCACCCTGCGGAACGCCAGCAACAATATCGCACCAGCCAGAGAAAGTATCGTCAACTTAAACATGCTCCTATAACTGCTCTACCAAAGAACCATGATAGACACGTTACTACACGAAATACTGTTATAACAGCTAGGAGGTATTCCATAGCTAAATAACTAAATATATCGCAGAAGATAAGTAGGTAGAAGATAGCATCTTACTTGAAGTTCACTTACAATGAAATCTACAAAAAATCTCTACTCGTTAAGGTTCCATCATTTTCAACAATCATTCCTTTGTTTAATATAATTAACCGGTCTCTAGTATGGACCTTACAAAAGCAATTTCTTAATTATTGCCAAAGTTGCCATGAAAATGTAGATCACTGCAGAACAGTTCTTTAATTTTCTTCCCCATTTTTGAAATATTATTTTGTTCGTATTAATTTCGTAGAGTTCCGTATTTATAGCATACGTGTTAGTGGTTCCTTCATGGAATCGGGGTTTGAATGAAAAGAGCTGCAATTATTCCACACCTCAGACTACGCGTTAGTTTGTCCTTTTCAATAAGTTGGACACACGTCCACCCTATCAGTGTCTTATTGCTTTAGTATTGAGCTAAATATAGAGACAAGATGATGCAGCTTAGTAATTTGTAAGATTTAAAGGTTGCAATTGCAATGCATTGATACTACCTACTTACTAGTATTACAAAACTATTCCTCCATACAGCCAGACGTTTTGTAAGAGTATGTATTTTTAAATTAATCTGTGGCCACACAGCCCCTGTAGTGCCTACAAAGTCTACAAACCAATCTATTCTCATTAACTGTTTATTAATATACAGGGTGTTTGGTAATATACCTACTGACGATATTCAAGTGACGGTTTCTCAAACCATAAAAAAAGACTTCTCGTTAAAAAACTACTAGTTGCCTATATCATTAAATTTTAAAGAAAATCGACTAAGTTTAGGTGATTAATTCGATATAAAACTTACTGTCTACTCTTGCCATCGACATCCAAAAATATCTCTTTCGGAAATGGCTGCGGGTTTTGGGTTAGAAAGGGGCAACAAGAGATGTCTCGAGACGTCAGCAATAATTATGCAATAGCACAACATAAGTTTAATAAAGTGTTTGTTTTTACATACCAAAATAAGTTTCACATTTCTATGGTAAATATTTTACAAATTTATTTATTATGCTCATCAACCCCTTTCATTTTTGTGCGTATATTACCAAACACCCTATATACACAAAGTTAATTACTTTATTATGTTTATATATAAACATACCTAAATAAAATGCATTTATCGCCAGAGCTAAAACGAATAAACCCTTGAATATAAACGAACTCAAGCGCAGCTTGGGAACCAAAAGTTGAGTTACACACAATCATTGCATGAGAAAAAACAAAAGGTTGCATTGTTTGGAGCAGAGCCCTAAAGTTAGAAGACAGTCATGTATGCACCAGAGCTGAACAGTTTGGAGATTGACAAAGGGACTGGAACAAAGAAGGCCTCAAATGAATCACGTGTAATGAAAACATTGACTCATTAGAATAAAAGAGAAATTCCCAATTTGATAGAATGTACTGAAAACCACCAATAGAAACGCCACTGGCAGATCTCTAACGAGAAGAGACCAGCCGATCCAGAAATTTTTAGCCGATGGAATACATAAATGCATAAGAAAACAAATGAGAGTGCATCGTGCATTGAAAACTAAAACAAAATCTCTTTGTTATCTTCCATGCCAAACAATTCCAAAACGCAATACCGCCAAATAAGGAGATCCCTGCGTGCAACGGTTCCGCGAATCGGAAAGCTGAAATCTTTACAGTCGAACAACTGTCCGGGAACACTGCCAAATGTGCGATTTTGCCTAATTGACGAGTACGGTGTGCTGGCTTTTGATCCAGCCACGGCCGGCCAATCCTGCAATTAGCGATAAAGCAGTGTACCAAAATGTGCTTGACATTGTGCGCTCTGTTAGTAAGGGTTGTTGAACGCAAATTGGCGTAGCGCAGTTCTTTTTAATTTTAGCACGGTTGGCACAACAGCGCCGTCGCATGCGACCTGTCATGCTGCGTTCGACAGCCGATGGGTCAACATAGCTCACGGAAGCAACAAGCGTCGCGCGAAATGGAACAGAGGATATAATTAAAACAGCACAGACAAATCAGTGGGGGGTAGAGGAAAGTGGGGATTATCGCGCGAATTCGGCGAGCTATCGTCCAGTGACCGATGTAATTGGGTAGCGACGATGATAGTGACAGTTTCTTCGACTAATGGCGCACGACGGCGGTGTGAGGGAAGTTTTTGGAGCGGACGACTAAAGTAATTATTTCCGCCGTAGATTTTGGTCCGCTTTATTTATAAACGAACATTTACAAAGGAAACAAGGTTGAAAGATGTCGGCCACTGACCAAAACAAATAAATACGCGTAGAACCAGAACATAATTGTATGGTAGGTAGAGTGATATGACTAGGTGGTAATGATACCTATGTGTGTGTGTGTAACGATCTGCTTGAATGAAATGATCATCTGATGCACTAATTAGTACATAAAATACTTCCTTAGATACTGAAATTATAATGTAGGACTAACTTATTCAGATTTGAATAAAAAAAACATCTATAATTATTGTTATAAGTACCTACCTGTTTTTGGCCATGGATTCAGCCCCTGGAATGCGTTTACATAGGGGGAAATGGTGATCGATTTGACACAATTTACTATGATCATAACTTCTTGTAACTAAAGGGGTATGTTTAGGTCGCGAAGTTTCCCCATTTCAAGTTTCAGAAGTATCATCAGAATAGGATGTTAGAAGAAAGAGAGACATTATTTCTAGAAGTGGGATGATGGACCGATTATGACGACGATGATTTCAACACATATTAGAAAATTAATTAGTAAAAGAAACAAGTCAACAAATACTTTCGCTGAAATGTTAATAGGTTCTTTGACTCCGATAAAGCTTGATTCAATGTCGCACAATGTCGGGCGAAGGCGCATCTATTTCTAAATACATATCAACTAGAAAGTGTGTAAGATATTCCAAGGTACATACCTAAGCAACAACATAATATTACTACCGTTTTACCATTTTGGTGTTTTCAAATATATTTTAGCCAAACAACGGTGCAAGCGCAAAAGCCGTTACATGAGCAAGTGTGCGAGCATTGGCGAATAAACGGATTATATCTAAGTAGCTTGCATCTAATAAAATACATATATTTTCAAACACCCTTTGTGTTTGATAATATACGCACAAAAATGAAGGGGGTTATTTTGATGAGCATAATAAATAAATTTGTGAAATGTTTAACATAGAAAAGGGAAATTTATTTTGGCATGTAAAACAAACACTTTATGAAACTTATGTTGTGCTATTGCATAATGCTTATCAAATTAATCACCTAAACTTAGTCGATTGATTTGATAATATAACTAGTAGTTGTTTTTTTGAGAAGTCTTGTAATATATTTTGAGAAACCGTCACTTGAATATCGTCAGTATATTACCAAACACCCTGTATAGGTAATTATTGAAGTGAGGTCAAAATAATGAAGTTTGCTGTGCATTCCCAGTTGCTGGTATTGGCGTTGGAGGAGTAAACTGGGAATAACCGCTTGCCTTCGACGATTATTCTTTTATAGATTTATTGCACAATTTAACTTATCTTAGAGCATATGAATACATAAACAGGGGGTTTCTTTAATGGAACAAAAATCTTAATCAGAATTTCATTATAAAAAAATACGTTCCAAGCATGTGTCATTTAAATAATCCAATATAGGTACATAAAGCTTTTTTAACTACACATCAGATCAGACATTGAAAAAAAAAAGTTCAAAATTGGTTTATAGTAACTAGATCTCCACGATACAGGCGTGCCTAGTGTGGAGATCACAAAATATTTTTAGTTTAAATGGATACCTGCCTACTCTGTTTTACACACTGGTATATCCAACTGAGTTATTTGTAGTCTAATTTATTAGTTTAATGTGTGTTAAACAGCAAATAAACATATTTTTCTTTTTTTTTTAACTCTACTGGCATTTTCTCCATTACATAACGAACCTAGTTCTTAGTTCGTTAGATAGACACATCTTGGCTGGATATTAAAAGTTTGTCTATGGTCTGACTTCGAATAAATTCAAAATTCGCACTAGTCTCTAGGGCGCCTTCACCTCAGAGCAAGTAAACAAGTAAAATATCCTCTGAGGTGAAAATAAAGTTCCTTAACACTTAGAAATTACAATAAGGCCAAGTTCATATGACCGCGCGGTACCACGCGGAACTATTAACCGCGCGGTACAAGATCATACTAAATAATGTTTATCGTCTCTAAATTACTGCGCGCTACTCGATAAACACTATTTAGTTTCATCTTGTACCGCGCGGTAAGTATTTCCGCGCGGCCAAAAATCAAATTACAATGTAAATGAGTTTTTAGGTGACCAAAGTATTATATAAATTTCCCGGTAAATTGACATGAATTCTAACTCTACTATATTTGACATTTTTTATCCTAATTATTATTTTTTGACTTTACGTTTTTATCTGAATTTAATGATTATGTAATTTTAATCTTAGTTAACATTTGGAATTTTAACTTTTTTAATATTAATTATAAAATACTTGTACACTGTACGGCAAAACCGGTTAATCTACACTGCACTAAGGTTAGCTGGAATAAAATGCTAATTAGCGTTTAGTTTGGCTACGTATTGAATGTGTGAAATTTTTCTGATTTTAATATTTACGCGATGGGTTTTCGGTAATTATCTAGTTCTTTCTTCAATTACTTGTTAATTCAGTGCATAAAGCTGACAGTTCCCGAGAACCTTATCTGTGACGGCGGCAGCAGCAGATGTTTCTGCCAAGGCGAGGCTGAAAACCAGCGTAGCTGAGCCCTCGACCTATTTACCACCATCTTCTGCCTCAGTGCTACCTACAATACTAATGTTTCTTAGAATTAGACCTACTATATATTATACTTACCTAGCTTTATTAAGTTCTTATTAGACGACCTCCGTGGCGCAGTGGGCGTATAGCCGGCGGAGACGCAGGAGGTAGCGGGTTCGATTCTCGCCACGGAACAAATGTTTGCATGATCTACAGATATTTGTTCCGTGTCTGGGTGTTTTTCTATATATTATAAGTATGTATTTACAAAAAAAACAAAAGTATATACGTAAGAATTATATCAGTTATCTAGTTCCCATAGTACAAGCTCTGCTTAGTTTGGGGCTAGATAGCGCTGTGTGAAATGTCCAGCAATATTTATTTATTTATTATTATTTATTGTCTACTTCTGTTAGCATAATAGGTCTGTGTGTAAATAAACGCTCTTCATTTTTTTTGTTTTGTCAACCCATATTGTCCCACTGCTGGGCAAAGGTCTCCCCCAAGTCTCTCCATCCATCTCTGTCCTGCGCGACACTCCACCACTCCTGATCGAAGGCAATGATCAAGATGTTGCTTTTCATTTATTCAAAATCAAAGCAAAATCTAGCGCTTATATATAACCCCTACCACCTAACATTGTAGGTACCTAGATTTACAAGCAATAAATGAATTATGAAAAAGCACTAACTGAAAGCTTTAGCTTTTAAAATCGATGTTTACGACATCTTATCCTAAATAACAGCATGACTATATAACGTGAACGTGCAGTAGGTCGATCGCGTCAATACACGTAAATCGAACACGACTGGTCTCTTCAAGGTCTCAGACATGTGGTGTGCTGTAGGAATATTTTTACTGCAAGATTTCTTGCAATACGTACTTACCTACCATAATTATCTAATCTGCTAAGTTTTATTTGCTCTGCCTTTCGTCCGACTACATTTGTTCGATAAGTAGTTTTTGGAAAAACTACTGAGGCTAGCTTTCTAGCCATATTGGTTGTATTGTAGAGTACCAAGTACTATCACTTTTCTTTAATCTCCGTGGTGCAGTGGGCTAATAGCCGGCTGAGACACAGGAGGTAGCGGGTTCGATTACCGCCGCGGAACAAATGTTTGCATGATCTACATATATTTGTTTCGGGTCTGGTTGTTTTTCTATATATTATAAGTATGTATTTACAAAAAAAAAAGTATATAAGTATCCTATCAGTTATCTGGTTCACATAGTACAAGCTCTGCTTAGTTTGGGGCTAGATAGCGCTGTGTGAAATGTCCAGCAATATTTATTTATTTATCTATTGACCCCTTAGCTTGAGCTGTAAGCATTTAGCGATAAGACCGCCAATCGCGGGTCTAGTTAGATGTTTAAATATTATTTGTTAATTTAAGCGTGGTAAAGCGTTTTATATTCTATTATATATTCTTGACTTGTGCAAATAATAAGAAAAAATCAGTCACTATATTAATATAGTCCTGACCGACCAGTATTCCCTTTATTGTGGGTACCGGAACCTACGAGTAGGTAGGTAGGCCCTTCCTTTCCAAAAAAATTATTTATTCAGTACCTATGAAGCGCCAAATCATATGAAAATACTATCAAATCGTATGGAACTGTGGAAATTCTATTAATGTATGTACACTGTTGAAATTAAAAGAGATTTGAGTCATTGTGTAAGCCGGGATTTGAAAACAACGCGTTTCGTTTGATCGATGACATAATACAATCTCATTCAACAACGAATTACGGGATATCTAGCTACCTAATGTACCTATAACATACGCATAATGAGATATCACATAACAGTAAATAAAAACCGGCCAAGTGCGAGTCGGAGTCACGCACGAAGGGTTCCGTACCATTATCTATAATAAATTGTATGAGCGCCCATACAACTCAAGAGGACTATCTTACTTAGCGTCCACTATGTATGGGGACACCCTTTAATTTTCAACTTTTTTAGTTTTTGAATTTTTCCTTTATTTGTCCTGTAAGACCTTGCGTTTTGTCAAATTTCGTGATTCTAGGTCAACGGGAACTACCATATAGAGTTTCGACCCAAAACCTAAAGTGTACTTCCGGTTGACCTAGAATTATCAATTTTGGTTAAACAAGTACAGCACAAGTAAAGGGAAAATTCCGAAAAATAAAAAAGTTGAAGATTAAGGTAAATTTTGGTACTTACTAGTTTTCGTGAAAATCTAAATTTGTCCATATCTTTTGATCGTGTTGACACAGGACCTTGATTTTTATACAACTAATAGGGGCTATAGACCTCAGTATCTGATATAAATTTCAACTTGCTAGGTCCACCCGTACCTGAGAAAATCAGTGGTGATACACGGACAGACGAACGGAGAAGAGAGTGATCTTATAAGGGTTCCTTTTTTTACCTTTTGAGGTACGGAACCCTAAAAATAGCTTTCGGGGCTAACTCGAACCAACTTCTAACCTGCCTTGAATGCAAATAAGAAAAGCATTTTCCAATTATTATTTAATTATGCGACCAGTAGATTAAATAAGCGTATGATTCACCTGATTTTAAGTGGTTGTCGTCGCCTATAACAAAGCATTGCCTGGTACAAATGCGGCAGTTCTAAACCTATCATAGGCCGCTGCGCCCCGCCGCAATTGTTGTACCTATATGACAAACGGCAGGGTTACCTAGTAATATGAACATATGAACGTCGATGCACTTTGCAATTCATGATCCCAATTCATATCTTGTTTCTCACTAGACGCAGATATTAAAATACTTACCATCCATTTGAATGTTTTCGTGTTATTGGAATCGCCCTCTTAGCATCTGGCAGAAATCATTTCATTCATTGGAAAATGGTAGGTACATTTCAGTTTTGCCTCTCAGTTCTAAGAAGTAGTCTATCAGCGGGTATGTTTCCGTGAAGTTTTGACATTCTTTGACTTTCTTTTAGTGCCGAAAAACTTGGAACAAAGCAACTTTTGACATAAATGTTGTGTTTGACTTTGGTTCAGAAATAACTTAGGTAGGTATTCTGGATTGGGTTTAGATGCTAGTTTGAGCCAACCAGAATTGCAATTAAATATGCAGGTCTATCCGATATTTGTTTATTTACCTTCAAACTTTGGAATGAGGAGATCGTTACAAAAAGTTGTTGTTTTCTGGCTCTACATCAATGTCGAATCTAAATACCAATGGCGCCCTCAGCAAATGCCTGCAAAAACATTCTGCCACAAAGATATTCATGAAAAAAATCCATGTGTTGAAAACCAAGGGAAACATAACTCTCTTCTATTGGACGTTGTTCCACTTTTAAATATACTTACCTAATATTATGCTATTTTGTACTCTATACTAAAAGCTGTGCTATTTGCGTCTTTTATTCACGGTGTTTGTATTTAAAGACAACTTCGATCGCAGTAAAGGAAGTCGGGAGCGGCGTTAGTCATAAGCCAACGAGCCTTGAGACGGGGTGGTGTGCTATTGTGGAAAAATCTGAGCTTTTCAGAATTAAATAGATTTTTTATAAATAACAATATTAGGTAAATATGCTATTTAGTAGGTATACTTGCATTGCTCCTGTCCCACCCCACACACCGTAAGGCATATTATAAATCTTAATAACGATGTTGTTGCTTACCTACAAGAAAATGTACTAACTGTATTCTACCTTCACCTCTTACGGCAATGACGTAATGAAAACTTACGGCGATGACGTTTAGTAAGGCCATAGACAATACACCAAAACACTCACAGACAATGCGTTTACCTCGACATTGAAGCGCGGGAACGCGCTATTTCGGAACGCGTGAGAGAGCTCGTTTGTCATATGCACATTGATTTTATTAAAACAAGTTATTAAATGTATTAAGTTGAATCTGATGATTTTATAAAATCAATGTATTGGATAATGTCAAGTCTGATCCATAGGGCCTTGAAGAAAATGTTGTAGCTATGACTCGAAGGTTTTTTTTTTAATTTTTCTTTATTTTTCAAAGGAATGTAATTAAAACTATTTTTTTCCACGACGTGATTTTCATCGTTATGAAAATTTTCAATTATCATTTCCAGGCATTATACGGATTTACCTGACTACTACAACCAAAACGGTGTAAATTAGTTATAGCCGGCCACACCCGTGCCCGGTAACTTAGAATTCCTACTGCAATACATGCAACATTTTGGTCGAACGCATGCGCGGATGTTTAGAAACAGTCACTCCATAAACAGACTGGTATTTTTATGGTTTGGGCATGTAGGACATGTGGCTTGCATTATTATTGCAGCATTATTCATACTATTGTAAGCTAAAATTTAGTTTAGTAATGCTATAATGCCAAGTCCATAAATTGACTTTATCGTATCTGTTCTACCTTCTGTGCTACTTATGCTTGTAAACACTAAAGAATATTGAACGAATGAATGCATAAAAATTCATTATTGCACCAAATAAAAATAATCTTAACATAGGCAAACTTAATGCTAGATAGCATTCTCTTCCAGTTAACCTTTGTGTAATACGTACAAACAGCTATTGTATACAGGTAGAACATTAGGTATCTATTTGATAAAGGGAGAAGTTTAATTTAAAAATTGCTAGTCTATAGTAGTAAAGCAAATCGAAACAGAACTATGACCCACTAAACAGATAGGATACCTACTCTTTTCACAAATTATTTATGTTTAAAATGAAAACCTTCTTTCAATCATAACAGAGTGAATGAGATTCGTTTGCTCTCCAGTCCGACCAAAGGGCTTAGCCAAGTTACAGTCGACTAGCGATGACGCTAGTCGATAAGTCCGAAAATGTATGGGATTTGACACATGCTATAGAAATACCAAGTCATACAGCGACAACAAATGTATGTAGAGCTAGTCGATAAGTCCGAAAATGTATGGGATTTGACACATGCTATAGAAATACCACGTCATACAGCGACAACAAATGTATGTAGAAATCAGATAGATTTGTAGCGAATGTAATTTGGCTATGGGCCCAGGTAACTCTTTTCATTTATTATTTATGTTTAAATTTACTAAAACCTTCTTTCAATCATCACAGAGAGAATGAGATTCGTTTGCTCTCCAATCCGACCAGAGCGCTTAGCCAAGTTACAGTCGATTAGCGATGACGCTAGTCGATAAGTCCGAAAATGTATGGGATTTGACACATGCTATAGAAATACCACGTGGTACAGCGACAACAAATGTATGTAGAAATCTAATAGATTCCTAGCGAATGTAATTTGGCTACGGGCCCAGGTCACTCTTTTCACTTATTATTTATGTTTAAATTTACTAAAACCTTCTTTCAATCATCACAGAGAGAATGAGATTCGTTTGCTCTCCAGTCCGACCAGAGGGCTTAGCCAAGTTACAGTCGATTAGCGATGACGCTAGTCGATAAGTCCGAAAATGTATGGGATTTGACACATGCTATAGAAATACCATGTCATACAGCGACAACAAATGTATGTAGAAATCGGATAGATTTGTAGCGAATGTAATTTGGCTACGGGCCCAGGTCACTCTTTTCACTTATTATTTATGTTTAAATTTACTAAAACCTTCTTTCAATCATCACAGAGAGAATGAGATTCGTTTGCTCTCCAGTCCGACCAGAGGGCTTAGCCAAGTTACAGTCGATTAGCGATGACGCTAGTCGATAAGTCCGAAAATGTATGGGATTTGACACATGCTATAGAAATACCACGTGGTACAGCGACAACAAATGTATGTAGAAATCGAATAGATTCCTAGCGAATGTAATTTGGCTACGGGCCCAGGTCACTCTTTTCACTTATTATTTATGTTTAAATTTATTAAAACCTTCTTTCAATCATCACAGAGAGAATGAGATTCGTTTGCTCTCCAGTCCGACCAGAGGGCTTAGCCAAGTTACAGTCGATTAGCGATGACGCTAGTCGATAAGTCCGAAAATGTATGGGATTTGACACATGCTATAGAAATACCATGTCATACAGCGACAACAAATGTATGTAGAAATCGGATAGATTTGTAGCGAATGTAATTTGGCTACGGGCCCAGGTCACTCTTTTCACTTATTATTTATGTTTAAATTTACTAAAACCTTCTTTCAATCATCACAGAGAGAATGAGATTCGTTTGCTCTCCAGTCCGACCAGAGGGCTTAGCCAAGTTACAGTCGATTAGCGATGACGCTAGTCGATAAGTCCGAAAATGTATGGGATTTGACACATGCTATAGAAATACCACGTGGTACAGCGACAACAAATGTATGTAGAAATCGAATAGATTCCTAGCGAATGTAATTTGGCTACGGGCCCAGGTCACTCTTTTCACTTATTATTTATGTTTAAATTTATTAAAACCTTCTTTCAATCATCACAGAGAGAATGAGATTCGTTTGCTCTCCAGTCCGACCAGAGGGCTTAGCCAAGTTACAGTCGATTAGCGATGACGCTAGTCGATAAGTCCGAAAATGTATGGGATTTGACACATGCTATAGAAATACCATGTCATACAGCGACAACAAATGTATGTAGAAATCGGATAGATTTGTAGCGAATGTAATTTGGCTACGGGCCCAGGTCACTCTTTTCACTTATTATTTATGTTTAAATTTACTAAAACCTTCTTTCAATCATCACAGAGAGAATGAGATTCGTTTGCTCTCCAGTCCGACCAGAGGGCTTAGCCAAGTTACAGTCGATTAGCGATGACGCTAGTCGATAAGTCCGAAAATGTATGGGATTTGACACATGCTATAGAAATACCACGTGGTACAGCGACAACAAATGTATGTAGAAATCGAATAGATTCCTAGCGAATGTAATTTGGCTACGGGCCCAGGTCACTCTTTTCACTTATTATTTATGTTTAAATTTATTAAAACCTTCTTTCAATCATCACAGAGAGAATGAGATTCGTTTGCTCTCCAGTCCGACCAGAGGGCTTAGCCAAGTTACAGTCGATTAGCGATGACGCTAGTCGATAAGTCCGAAAATGTATGGGATTTGACACATGCTATAGAAATACCACGTGGTACAGCGACAACAAATGTATGTAGAAATCGAATAGATTCCTAGCGAATGTAATTTGGCTACGGGCCCAGGTCACTCTTTTCACTTATTATTTATGTTTAAATTTATTAAAACCTTCTTTCAATCATCACAGAGAGAATGAGATTCGTTTGCTCTCCAGTCCGACCAGAGCGCTTAGCCAAGTTACAGTCGATTAGCGATGACGCTAGTCGATAAGTCCGAAAATGTATGGGATTTGACACATGCTATAGAAATACCACGTGGTACAGCGACAACAAATGTATGTAGAAATCGAATAGATTCCTAGCGAATGTAATTTGGCTACGGGCCCAGGTCACTCTTTTCACTTATTATTTATGTTTAAATTTACTAAAACCTTCTTTCAATCATCACAGAGAGAATGAGATTCGTTTGCTCTCCAGTCCGACCAGAGGGCTTAGCCAAGTTACAGTCGATTAGCGATGACGCTAGTCGATAAGTCCGAAAATGTATGGGATTTGACACATGCTATAGAAATACCACGTGGTACAGCGACAACAAATGTATGTAGAAATCGAATAGATTCCTAGCGAATGTAATTTGGCTACGGGCCCAGGTCACTCTTTTCACTTATTATTTATGTTTAAATTTATTAAAACCTTCTTTCAATCATCACAGAGAGAATGAGATTCGTTTGCTCTCCAGTCCGACTAGAGATTCATTGACTCTACAAAACACCCATTGTTAAGAATAAAAGCTGCGATGACAGAAACAAAATGGCCGACACGAAACTGCTTCAGTATGTTAGCAGTTTTACGCGCGACCCAAATGCAAAAACTGATTTATTTTGTTACCCAGGATTGATGAGTCAGGCGTGCAGGTCATTGGACTGTAGGAGACTGTTTAGGAGAAAGATCTAAATGCGTGGACGTCGTAAATAGCAGGGGTGTAATCAGGACTCTTAGAGGGGGAAATAACTTAACTTGTAGTAGTAGGTATTCGTAACAGTGTCATTTTTTTTCTAATTGCAGTAGTCCTTGTTTGGTAGTAAACACCTACTGAAATTTTCAGGAAAAAGAAAGGGAGATTGAAGAATTCACTTTGAATCCAATTATAGAACTAAGTCGCATGTGTTGCCTGATTCATCGAGACTCGGTTTCGAGGAATATGTGGATATTCACTGTCAATAAAAATAGTAGTAAGTAGGCAACACTTAATACTAGATTTTTTTTTAATATTTCACACAGTGCTATCTAGCCCCAAACTAAGCAGAGCTTGTACTATTTGAACCAGATAACTGATAGAATAGTTATATGCATTTTTTTTTTGTAAATACATACTTATAATATATAGAGAAACAACGAGACCCGGAACAAATATCTGTAGGTAAATCATGCAACCATTTGTTCCGCCGCGGAAATCGAACTCGCTACCTCCTGCGTCTCAGCCGGCTATTCACCCACTGCACCACGGAGGTCGTCAAAATCTTTACCTTTAGTTATATATATATCTTTACCATTAGTTATGTTTTTTCAATGTACCTACCTATCTATTTTGGATCATGACATGCCGCACCCAAGAATATACTCGTACCTATTATAGTGTGTCAAATATAAGTTGACAGATACGATTAATAGTCTAAATTTTTAGTGATTACTAAAAAATATTCTTATAACCAGTCCTTAGAATATGTCAAAGTCTTTGTAAGTACACAGATAACGCAAATGAATAGAAAGTGGTTGTCTCTTTTGTATTAGAGTTATCAAGGATTTTTCAAAATTCAATACCGGTCATATTCTTGCCTACACTATCTCCTAATAAGTTTATGAAAATATCATGACATTGACATTGGCGAAATTGTGACACTCCCTAGTCACAGTAGCCAAAAACAAGAACTGAACTGAACTGAATAGCTCTGAATAGCTAGTGACGCAAAAAACAATAGACAAAATTCCAACTTATGCTTGACATGTTCTATTTATGAATACTTTTTTATCACTAAGTTACACCAGTTTGGATTAGAGAGTGGGGTTTAAAAGCAATGACCGTTGATTGACCACAGGGTGAATCCGGTTGCCGTTTGTAAAATCGTGGGAACCAAGTGATTTGATTGGAGGGTAGCCGACCCAAGAGCTTAGTCCTCTCGCTTCTGTACTGCAAATATCTACTGCAATAAGAAATGACAGGTAATGGCTATTGCTCTCGCGTAGTCTGTATTCTCCGAGGGAATAAAACGTTTAGCATCGCTCTTAAATGTTAGACGTTTGCGATGCTATTTAACGGACACTTGAAGAGAGTTCTGCAATTATATCGTATCGCATTGTCGTTAACTAAGGTAGGGCAATGGATTTCAAAAGTGGACGAAGTTTATGCTCAGGTACCAAGTATTGCAAAACACTGCAATATTTATAACTTTGCATATTTTTATGGAACATTGTTGTAGCGGTAGAGTCTGCTTCAGTTCAGATAGAGCACATCTCTATGTTTTGTCCTCTCCCCCTAGCTTCTTTCTAACTTAGATAAACTCAACCCAGCTAAAATTCATGGACATTCATTAAAACAATATTATCTTAGAGGAATTGGAATGATATAATAGCGTTCTCAGGGTCCAATACAATAACGTCTTTAGGATGCTCCTGCGTCTGCTTCGCTTTTGTTCGCGGAGGCGCGCACAGACGACGCACATGCGAAAATAGTCGCTTCAGTACTCCAGCGTGCGCGGGGCAGTAGCAAAAGTATCCTAAAGATGGTTATATTGCCTGGTCTGCCCAATCCAAGCAAACTGGATGCAGATTTTGATGGGCTCCATTTAATATTATATTATTTAATCTTATCATAATCTAATAATAACATTTATAATTTAATTTAATTTTTGTATGTAATTAGAGTATTTTTTTATTTAATTTTGGGTAGTATTTAATTTTGTGTCGGTTGTTAATTATGGATCTTAATCTGAAATAAATGAGTTAATAATAATAAGAGCCCTTATGTATTTCTCTAGATTGTTTAGTAGATTGCCTAATAATGCACTTTGCTACTTTTCAATATGTGCCTACAATCGATAGCATAATGATTGCTTTATGAAACATGAAGTTGGACTCACGCCTTATTTTTTTAACCCCCGAGGTGAAAACGGGGTGTTACGAATTTGACGCCTATGTTTGTCTCGTAGGTCTTAAAAGAATGGAATCGGATGCGGGTTTTTCATTGAATGTTAGTTTAACTGGGGCGGTTCTTAGACTGCTGTAAATCTGTAAATGCCTTAAGAAGAACGTAAAGTACGAGTACATATTGCAATATTTTTTGAAAATAAAACTTATCTTAGCTTTGTGAGATGAAGATCAGGTCAGCCGGTCCTAAGGCGCGGATCCGAAGCGTTCTTCCTGTGGCGAAAGGATCTGTAAAATGTATTTTTTTGTGTATACGTGTTTTTAAGTGTAGGGAATTTATTTAATTTTGTAAAAATTAGGATAATTTGATTGCAAAAAAAATCTCAATTCTCTTACTTAAAATATAGATCAAGTCGTTCACATTCAATTAGTAATTTTCATGTCTCAGTTTATTTTAACCAGAACGATATTTCTCAATTACGTCTAATTAATTACATCGATGACAGCGGGCAGTTGCGACACGCTTTTAACGACGTGTAGACACGATTGTAAGCAACAGATAAATGAGTGCTTATCTAAGTATGGTCAGTAGATAATGATCTTATCAGAAGCACGTAAACCACAGGTTCTGAGAAAAAGCCTTTTGGAAACCAGTGCACTGGAATTGGTTTGGGCCAGTAAGTTGGACGGTTATAATGGCCGCAGTAACGGTGTGATATGTTTTTTTATGGATGTTGAAAATGTTGAAATGTTAAACACACACCTAGTTATCAATTCGAAATTCAACGTGAAAAATCTTTGTGCTAAAGCGTCATTTAAACAGCCTGCAAGTAATATAGGTACCTATAGTAGAGGAGACGTGGAAGATCGACCTTCACCGATCTGATAACCAGATGAGACATATTTTTTATCAAATATAATGTATAAACAAATATGCCTATAATTACTTGCCTATCTAAAAGTGCTCTCTAAAAGTTTTTAGCTAGGCAACAGTACTATAAGTATGATTTTTTGCAGGCAATGATTTTGAAATATGACTGATTTTGTAATAAAGTAATCTAAAATTTGATATAACTTTCGATAAGTTAGCAGAACGATGGAGTCACCTATATTGACTTACCTGTTCACATCGGCTTGCCAGGTAGCTATACACAGAAATGAGTAGCCAAGCCTACTGAGGCATATTCTGTGTGTTAAAAACTAACAGTGAAATAAAATTCATTTGGTCATCAAAAGAATGAAAGTTATGAAAAAAAATCGATTAAAGTTAATTTTATTAAAAATAGCCATAAGCACTTTTAGATAGGCAAGTAATTATAGGCATATTAGTTTATAAATTATATTTGATAAAAAATATGTCTCATCTGGTTATCAGATCGGTGAAGATCGATCTCCACCGGCTCTTAGACCACTATGGGTTTCACCCAATTAGGACACCGACCAACATGTGTCAAGCATATGTTGGTAATTCTTCCAAAAGTTTACGAGTGTTAAGTTCCGGGTCTGAATGTTGTATGGTAGTATTCAGAGATGTGACTTATTTTAGATAAAAGTATTTGGCGAAGATCTCAAGCGGCGCAAATATGAAAGTCTCAACAGATCTTACATATTTGAGCCATTTGGGGTCGAGCGAGACCCTGGGTCCATGGGGTACCGGACCCATCGCGTTTTCAAAATTCTTTCTGGGCGTCTGGTTGAAGCGACGTTATCTGAGAGCTGGCGCTTATCTGGGTCAACGCATAAGCATTGCAATTCACCGCGGCAATGCAGCCAGTGTCTTAGGTACACTTCCGCCTGGTAGTGATCTGGAGCAGTTGAGCTATCTATAGATCGTTTGCAACGGTCTTTAGATAATTTAACTGTTTCTTCTGTATTTTAGTCATGTAAATATTTATTGTATGTACGTTTAACATTAAATTAAAGGCATTTAAAAAAATAATTATATTTGAATATCTCTTACTCTTATAACTCTTTATAATTTTAATTTTTCTTTTTATAATCTTGTGTTTAGATAAATTCTTTTAATATCTTAGTATTTTGTAAATACTAAGATGGCTAAAGTACTTTTACTTCATACATAAAGTATACATAGAATAGAATAGAAAACGCTTTATTGTAAATCACATTTAACATAAAAAACAATATAAAAAACGAACAATACACGCAGAAATACAAGTGGCGGTCTTATCGCTAAAAGCGATCTCTTTCAGACAACCTTTGGATGGACTGGATTTCACTAGAACGCACGGTAGCTTTTAATAAAAATAATTGAATATTGAATAAACAGTGTACTTACATAAGCAAAAAATAAATATATATATTTACATATATATAAGTATTCATCAATGGATTAGGTACATACATATTAATATAGTATAATACATAAATATTCCATACTAATAATAAAAAGGTATATTAAATAAAATACTATAAGTAGGTACATATAGGTGCAAATTGAAGGGTGAAATAAAACCAAGATAACGTAACGATAGATGAGAAAAATGAGAAATCAGCATTGTAGCGCAGACAGATGTTTAAATAAATAAGATGCTTTAAAGATGGGAAGGGATTTGGCCGTTCTAATGCGTGGAAAAAGAGAGTTCCTTACCTACATACACACTGAAAACATTACCCTCTTTCTTCGCAGTCAGGTAAACAGTAGATGCAGATCTATTTTTAAAGGCAGACACAGCAGACAATTTATTTCGGGTCTATCAATTGCATAATGTGTCAACAAGAGGCCAATTAAAGATTAGTTAGATGACATCCGCCCACACGAGTATTAACGTCTGTCTGTCACACAAAATGCACGCATATATAACGTAGCAGTTATTAAACAAAATTAAAGAATAGGGTAACAAAGACCCTATTTTAAGACCAATAAAAATGGATCTAGGATTCTAAAATCGGACCTCCAAACACTTCAGTGGTTTATGCATAGATAAGATTAGATTAGATAACACTATTGCACACCACAAAACAAATACATATAAAAAACAACTACGCAAATCTATGGATACAATTGGCGGTCTTATCGCTAAATAGGGATCTCTACCAGACAACCTGTGGATGGAATGGACTGGGTGGACATTACCTGGGGTGTAATGGTGTACTTAACATACTACATGTACATACATACTAATACTAATTATATAAAAATAAAAAATATAAAACTTTCATAAATGAAAATTACATGAATGAACCTAAATAATAACTACTCATAACAATTTATAGATACATACTTAAACTTATTTAAGAAACACATAATTAATAATAAATACATATATATTTAGCGACAAATACTCAGATAGTGTTCTCTGAGCATACGTTTAAAAATGGCAAGCATACCTAGGTTTAAACGTTCCATCTCTAAACAGCGTGGAAACGAAAAGTGCCTATGCGATAATTCCTTAAATTTGAGATTTAAAAAATAATCGGGTATATTAAGAATGAAGCCTTAAATTAGTTTTGTATCAGATATGAACAGACCTACCTCGAGTACAGAAACTAAGTATTGGTAAATGTTACTGGTATACGGGTATCTCTCAGGCACCAGTGAAGAGGACCGCATCTAAATTGGTTGAGTCATTAGTCATAAACATAATAGTAAATAAACATTTACTATAATATCTTGATACTTAGTTTTAACTAGTTCTTCGCCCCGAACTGAGATCTCGCGAGTCCAGTTTGATATTACTAATTTTATTGACATTCGCTTAGTTTAAATTTGATTTATATATTTATATTTGCACACCATCTGTATGGTAGAATATATAAGGATCAACAAATTGTAACATCGAAACATTTACCTATATTCGAGCAAATAAACGTTCTGATTCTGATTCCATTAAAACAAAAAAATATTATTCGTAATCTTTGACTATCAAAATAGTACCACGAAATTCATAACCAATTTACTTGACTTACGGTTTCATTAAAATTACAGATGATGGGAGTTCATGAATTTGGTTATACTTTTTTGGGGTAGAAATTGCAGTTATTCTGGATTTCAGACTTTTGATAATATTTGCGTCACTAAAGCTACACGCATACCAAATTTCAGCAATGTGGGGTCACTGGATACCCTGTGAATTTTATCAAAGTTCCGTTTTTATTATGGATTATAACTTAAAAACTACAAAGTTTAAACTAAAAATAAAAACGGGGTCAAAATATACTCACAAAGACATCAATAGACGTATATTAGACGTACTACTTGACCAGATAGTCTCATTTTGGTTTTTTTACCCCTCTTGAACCCCAATATCTCAACAACCCCCCCCCCCCATGTTTAGCTCATTGAGTGACACCAAAATTGAGCTATCACTACCTACCTATATACCAAATTTTACGATGATCGGATAAACGCTTCGAAAGTTATCCTCGGACAGACAAACAAACATACATACATACCTACATACATACAACGCCGATTTGCCCAAGTTGATTTGGAGATCTCGCTTCGCTCGATCAATTATAATAATAATAATAAATAATAAATATTGCTGGACATTTCAAACAGCGCTATCTAGTCCCAAACTAAGCAGAGCTTGTACTATGGGAACCAGATAACTGATAGAATACTTATATACCTTTTTTCTTTGTAAATACATATGTACATACTTATAATATATAGAAAAACACCCAAGCACGGAACACCGCAGCGGGAATCGAACCCGCTACCTCCTGCGTCTCAGCCGGCTATACGCCCACTGCGCCACGGAGGCATCTCTTATATATATATATATATATATATTATATATATCTTATATTATCATATAGTCATTATCTTGATTCTTAGTTTTAATAATTGTACCATTAGCCACAACCATTTATTTGAACGACATAATTTATGATTGTTTACAATAGGTACATGTTTTATTGTTAATTTTATGCATGTAAAAGCAAACTATTGTAAATTAGTACCGTTACTTAGCCATCGCTTCCTGATGATGTCATGATATTATGTCCGTAGATAATGGCGCAAACAAGGAGAGGTCTATCTAGCAGCGGATGAAGTCAGGCTGTGAAAGATATTGATAATTAAATAATAGAATATAATAATATTAATTTTCATATTAATCTGTTTAACTAATTGTATCAGTTCTGTATGTAATTGCCCGGTATGTAATTTTTATATGTTTGTTACTGTGTCGAAATTAATTTTTCACTCGTATCTACGGCGCTGATCGGGAAACAGATATTTCAAGTCCGAACTTCAACGAACCGTCAAAGACAGAGTACAAAATTTTTTATTTCTAAATAAAATTATGTAATGTGTTATATGATAATAGTACATGCATGTGTTTTTATTGATGTTATTGTGTATGCCTACTTTTAACATTATTGCTACTATGTATGTACGTATATGTTGTTACCAATAAACTTTATTATTATACTAGTTTGATTCTCATCTCCACTTTCTCACTATGAATCTAAATAAGTAGTTAGTCGTCATATTAGACAGCTCGCTTCTATCTTAGTAACAACAGCCACATCTATTTATAAACGGACGTTTATCTTGTTCATCAAATTTAGATTGATTTATTGAACAATACATCTTCGTAATATTCATGCAAAGCTAGGCACCAACCCAAAGTCGGTGCCTCCCATTGCAATTCATCATCTTCATCATCATTGATGGATGAAGCCTCCCCAATCTTGTGTCATCAACCACTATCCTACGCTAGTCTCATCATTTTCGGCCCGCGTCTCGTCCACCTATCTCGTTTGCAGGCGTCCTGCCCTTCCATAGCCACTCTTCGGCCACCATTCGGTTGCTGCTCTGCTCCACCTGTCACCTTGCCAATCTCATCCAGGTGTACTTGGACTTGAATTATGTCGTTGACCCTCGTCTCTGAACGACCGACGCTAAATTAACCATTCAATAAGTAATGGGCTTGTTCTAAGTTACCACCACGTCTAGCCAAGTGTCCGTAGACCTCGTTTCTTGATGTTTTAAACCTTTATTCGTCTTCGGATCTTAACGTTATTTTGTTAGCATAAACCCATTGACCGTAAAACGATAATGTCGGTTGAAAATAATTGATTAAACGCTCTAATAATCTCTGAAATGAACTGATCTACCGTTCTCAGATACCGAACAAAAGTGAAAACTGGGGAATCGTGTAGAAAAACGTGTACGTGACGAGTTTGCAATCTGGTTTTTATTCTTTTTGTCTATTTCTGGCGACAATTCGTTACTTTCTACTTTCGGTTGTTTATTGATCGTAAACAATGCTAACTAATTAATATTTTAATAAACTTTAAAACGTTTGACTTGTTGGATAATATTCGCATCTAGATTAATTCATTAAATATGCCTGAGAAATATTTCTACAAAAAACCACGATGAAGACATTGAACTTAAATCTTTGTAACAGCCATGTAAAAGATGGATTTGAATGATTCGGAGTCCGAACCGAACCCTGCTTCAAATCCATCTATTATCTCTTTGGGACTCCGAACTTCGGAGTTCCTTTGAGAGTTTACTTGTTTACCTCCCAAATGTAATTTTTGTCTGATCTACCGTCGATTGGATGTGTATTTATTATGCTAAGCTCGAATGCTATACCCACCGGTTTTTGTTATAACTATACTAGAAAATATGCGCAGTCGATAAACATAATGTCTCGCCGTCAGTTTTGGCATGAGACCGGGAGATTTATCGTAAAGGCCGTACACGTCGATCAGATTACTTGTCACAACCGTGTCAGGGTGTGATATATTAACATTTGTGAACCCCTCCCTAGGCTTAAATAAGTAATAATAATAATAGTAATAATGTTCTTAAATAAGGAATTTAACCTCCATATTTAAGAAGGTTTGTCTCCCACTGGCATAAGGTGGGGTAGTAGTAGGTATATAGATAAAAACACTGATCAAAATGCACATAAGGTCCAGTTAAAAAAATTACATCACTCGATAAGGTACCGTTATTTCGTAACATAACTTGAAATATATTTCGTATAAACGCTTAACAAAAAGTATTTTTAAAAGTTTCGCGATCACTGTACATAATTATTGATTAAATAGGGTATTTATCGCGTATGTACCTTTTTTATTTGTTATTCCGACGTTTCGGCTGTGTTGCAACATTCGTGGTCACGGATTAGCAAAAAGTCGATTAGTGCGACGGAAACGTTGGTTCATAATCCATCGAATAGATGTCGCTACACGCATTAACCTATATCGACCGCATAAACAAGCGAGACGCGTAGTGTGCGCCTGCGCAGCTGTTCGAATATAATTTACTGGTCACTGTATGTACATCCTGGCACAAAGACTTTGTTGGACAAAACTCGAGATTTAATTTATAACCACATGTATTATTACTGTTTACCCATTATATAAATATATATGTTATTAATGGCTATTATAGAGAAAATAATATAATGAGTCATTACGAAAAACTATAGCGAAACGATGTTACTCACAAAAAGGTTAATGTACCGTATCGAGTAAACAGAACACTTTTATTTAAAATTGGCATGTCCTTTACTAAGATCAAAGCATGCATTCCAGAGATTCTCGTGATTTCTTTATGTTAGTTTTCCGAAAACGCAATATGTTTTTAATTTAGACTTAGGTATGTACTTAAAGGGTATAAACCGGCAGCAATAAAAAAATACTTATACATATAGTGTCAAAGAACTCTTCAAAAGTCACTGTAGAATAGCGTTAAAGTTCCAGCTGTTCTCGAACCGAACGGTCACTACGTGACGATGGTAAGCGGCCTGACGTGGGACGCCACGTGCGTCGATTACCTTGCGCCATCTCATCTGGCTGGTAGTAGTTAGGGCCGGTGCGGTGGAAGTCTCAACAGAGCTTACATATTAAAGCCATTTTTTTCTAAATTTTAATTTGTGGTTGAGACTGAGTCCGGAGGTACGGGACCTATCGTGTTTTCATAATTATTTCTGGCCTGGTCGAAGCGACGTGCATGTGATACGAGAGCTGGCATTATATTCAGAACGACCCTTATTTTAAAACTTTGTTTTGATCATAAAAGAGCAAAAGATAATAACTCTTTTTAAGCGTTACAACGAAACTCAATTATCTTCAATTAAAAGAACAATAACACAGTTTTGTACAACAACAATGATTCCACAGGTCACTGAGTGAAATGATTCATTCACACGACTGCGAAACTACTCGCAGGAACGGATTAAAATACATCAATTTATTCAAATTGTCCTAACAGTTCACTTCCGGTTTGTTCTGTAAGTAGACATTTTTAAACTTTTTTTTTATCGTTGATAATACTTTATTGCATATTTCGGATTTTGATTTGCCCTGTTAATGTTCTTAGTGCAATTTTGCAAATTATTTAGAAATAAATTACAGCTTGGCACTTTGACTTGATGACATGTAGGTATGATCAGTTGGGAATAACGCTTATTTTATTATACTCTTTACTTGAAGAGTCTACCATGTGTATTGCTGGCGAAGTCGGCATAAAATGAGTGGTCGTGAATTTATATTCCCGATTTGTGATACTATAGTTAAATAATATAAGTAAGTGCTTTATGTACAAGTGTACAAGTGTAACTCTATGGATTTTAGGATTTTTTTAAATCATGTTTGTGATATTGATTATAAAAATCATATTTATATTATTATTTATTTAAATGTGCGCATTTACCATGCATTTACGTATGCGAGGTGAAGTAAATCACTGTTCGTGAGCTTAAATCCACGGCTTAGAATGCTTAGATAGATATTTCCTGCAGCTTATAAGCTTATAAGATGCTAAAATTCAGTTCCAGGGACTAAGAGTGACTAATCAACATTAAGGTGAGGGTTGATTATTTTTCAGAATTTTGAGAAGTAACTTCTCAGTACTTCTTCATCAACGCAAATCTCGGATGTCGGACAGCAAGCGGGTAAACTGAAGTGGGATTGGGCGGGCTACGTCGGCCAGATATCGAACGTGTTATTGGCTAAAGCCACCACAGAGTGGATGCCTCTAAACGGGAAACGACTTCGTGGCAGACCGCGGCGAAGACGGAGGGACGAAATTGATGCCTATTTACACGATTGGTCCACAATAGCTCAAATAGAGAAATCTGGAGAGAAGGAAGGGAAGCGTTTGCCTTGCAGTGGAACACTACAGGCTCTTAATAATAATATCTTCTCAGTAAAAGTAAAAGCCAATTCGCTCCTCATTGATTATAATTAGGAAACGTATAAAAATAACAGCGCTGCGCTTTTTGTTGCTGCGCTTTGTTTCAAACAGCACAGCACAGAGCAGCCGAGCTCAATGTTGATTAGCCACCCTTAAGAGGCCGTGTCTCTCACCCAGCTAGTGCTTGTCACCAGGCGTTTTAAAATCATATTAATCAATAGATGTGGCCTTCGTTTTTTTTAACCAACTTCAAAAAAAGGAGGAGGTCCTCCATTCGGTTGTATTTTGTTTGTTACCTCACATAACTCCGTCATTTATAAACGGATTTAAAAAAAAATATTTGAAAGTGTTTAGTTTCAGATTGGTCGCATAGAAATTTCATCAAAATCGGTTCAGTAGTTTGGTTTTTTCTGTTATTTGAAGTCGCTTATATTTTTGATAAAAAGTTATTTGTGTGATATTCAGTATGGCATTTCCGCCGAATCTCTTTATTTTGTGGGAAGATTATATAACATGAGCTTTTGATTGCCAGCAGTAGGTTTGGAGGTCAAATTATTTATGGAAACTGTGAGTAATGTGACCCGTTGACCCTACATTATGTACCTACTATTGAAATGACATAATCATCTTACTGCGTTCAAGAATAGTATCAAAGAATCATAAATCAGAGCTTAATCTGAATTAATGTACGTTGGCCACAGATCAGCAGTTATAACTGTTTCCTAAACTAAGGTTGTGCCTGATGAAAGAATTAGAAGCCGTTTAATATTTTTTAACCGGATCTTTTATTAAATTAAATGTTTTTAAAATTATAATGTTTCGCGTTCTCTTACACTCTCCTCTTTTACCTATTTATATTAATTTCGCTTAAAATGTTTAAAATGGAACGCGTAATGTTTCCAATTTTAAAAACTAATTTTTGTTTGACGGTTTGTGAACGACAAATATAGAAAACACACCTTATAAAAGGGAAGATCTAACAAGCCCGGCCTTTTTTTTCGACGCTTTGGTGTTTTGGGAAAAAGCCGATGGTTCGCCAAAAGTAGAGCTGGCATGACACCCCTGCAGCACAACTGAGTAAGATCATGACGGCGAAATTAAGCGTATGGTTACCATCATTGAGTAAATCTTTTCATCAGGATTTATTGCGACATAAATGGCTGCTAAAAATGAAATTATGCGTAAACTAAAATATTTTTATTAAATGGCACTTATTTCTTAGAAAGCTCGACTATTATAAAAGCCTATGATGTAAAAAACATTCAATTTTGCGGGTGAGAATGGCAATTGCAAAAAAGACTTACAAAGTGTAAAGTGAAAGAGAGAAGTGGTTTTCTCTTTCTCTCTCCGGTGCAAAAAGAGATGCCAAAAGCTTCAGCAGAGTAAGCTCTGCCTTGCACAATATAAAACGTAATGAGCAATTGCTATTTAATGACTTCTATTTATAGAGGTAGAGTCACCGGAATCAAACCAGGAGGGGGTTAAGCTGAGAGCGCACCTTTAACTAAACATGACCCTGACGTAAACCTGCTGTCAGGTTCGAGTCATTCTTGCGCAAATGGGGTTCCCTACCTCTTTTTTGTAGGTACTTAATTGTTTATATAATAAATCATTTAGAAGCCAGAAAGGTATATAATTAAATAATGTTATTAAAATAGCTAATTTTTAAAGCGCATTTGTTATTTATGTGGACTCTCTTTAGATTTAGTTATTTTTATGTTTTATGATTTGCCGCAGTTCCGGTCATAACAATATAAAAATAAAAAATAAAATATAAATATTGCTGGACATTTCACACAGCGCTATCTAGCCCCAAACTAAGCATAGCTTGTACTATGGGAACCAGATAACTGATAGAATAGTTATAATATATAGAGAAACAACCAGACCCGGAACAAATATCTGAAGATCTGAAATCGAACCTGCTACCTCCTGCGTCTCAGCCGGCTATTCGCCCACTGCACCACGGAGGTCGTCAAAACAAATAACAATACATATCAAAAATAAAATTAAAGGTCTATAATATAAAAATGTTTATTGCATTATCTATCACACTGAAACAATACGAACGCCGTCTAATTGTACGCTAAAGGGAATTCATTCATTCTTAACGAGAAAATATTCTCATTATTTTTCTCTTGAATACCAATTATAAAATTCCAATGAAGATTAAAAAAATAAAAATACTTAGAAGAAAGAAATCCTAACGAGGCAAATCAATGGGGGGCCTTAACACTAAGAGGGATCTTTCCCAGACAACATTTGAATGGGACGAATACTGGCAGGGATTAGTTGAGATATGCAGCCTTCGGGTACAAACGGCAGTCTAAAATATTGATTGTATAAAAAGCCTACTAGGGTTCTAAGGATTTTTTAGGTGATATTAAGATTCCTATGAATCTTGATAATTAGTTATAACAAACTGAATAATTTATTTAAAATTTATTTTTGCTGAGGAGGCTGAGACGCGGGAGGTAGCGGGTTCGATCCCCGCCGCGGAAAAAATGTTTGCAAGATCTACACATATTTGCTCCGGGTCTGGTTGTTTCTCTATATATTATAAGTAGATATGTATTTACAAAAAAAAATTATAAGTATTCTATCAGTTATCTGGTTACCATACTACAAGCTTTGCTTAGTTTGGGGCTATATAGCGCTGTGTGAAATGTTTAGCAATATTTATTTATTATTTATTTATTTTATTTAAATAAATGATCTTGACATTGTCATTAATTGTAATAACAATTTCTAATGGTGACATAAAAAAATCGGCATCGCATACGTAAAACGCTGAATATGACTGCAGTACACATACCTACTTTGTAACACTAAATTCCTTCTTCCTACCCACATTACGCAATAAATGAGTTTGTTTCGATTTAAAGTGTTAACTGTTAGGTAATTCAATTCATATTTTTGACGTTTAGTGGGCTGTCACATTTAGAGGAACAATAAATAGTGATGTGAAAAAATTAACTGTTTATCTGACGACTTATTGGCTCACTGAGTTGATGAGAGCTAGTGTTGAGATGATGAGTTAATTTAATGAAAATTTAACTGTAGGTAATTGAGCTGAATTCAATCACTCATTCAATAAAATCTGTGCTTTACGATCGTATTATATAGTCGAATCCCAAGCGCTAGTGTTAACTAGCGGTTGAGGACTTGAGGTGCTGCAATCTAGCATTTTGACATTTCATAAACGTCAGTTATATGATTAGAAATATTTTGTTGGAGTATAAATATTTGATTTTGCACTAAAAGTTAATTTCTGATTGCAGGTAAGTCACCTTGGAATACGTGATGGGAAGCCAAACAGGAAGGTGTGGGGAACGGACGCAAACAATTCTCCGTGAGTATTTCCTGCGATGACGGAATTTTACGACTTATTAATTAAGTCCTTAGTGCGAAATTGCAATGACAAAAGAACAGGCAGGAAGAATTTTCTTCCTGGTTGTTTATACAAGGTTGATGATGATGATCATACAAGGTTAAGTCTTGGGCCCCACACACGTCAACGATTTCTTTGCGCAAGCCTTTGTGGAAAGAATTTCTTCAAATTTTTTGGCGTGTGCATGTGTAAGGCTTCCTCAAGCCTCTGTAGGAAGATTTGTTGTAATTTCTAGGCTTACGCAAGGCTTACACAAAGAAATCGTTCAAGTGTTCGGTCTGCATTAAAGCTCTCCGTTAAATATTGCACACAACTCTAAATTCGTGGAAATATAAAAGGCCGGATTTGACAGATGTCAAAATACTGATTACCAACAACAACAGAATCAAATGTAGAACATAGGAATATCGTCTTGTCGATATTGATCCGGAATTAACTAGCGTCTGAATCTATTTTTGTTTCAATATTAAAGTGAAACTTGGTGCTTTATTATATTTATTGTTAAAGTAGGTACCTATACAGCGATCGAGCGAAGCGAGATCTCCAAATCAACTTGAGCAAATCGGCGTTATATGTATGTATGTATGTAAGTATGTATGTAAATATGTATATAAGTATGTATCTATGTATGTTTGTTTGTCCGAGGATAACTTTCGAAGAATTAATCTGATCATCGTGAAATTTGAAACATAGGTAGGTAGTGATGGCATAATTTTGGTGTGACTAAATGAGCTAAAAATATTGCAGGGTTGTTGAGATATTGGGCAAAAAAAATTAAAATGAGACTATTAGGACAAATGGGACGTCGAATGAAAGTTATTTATTTGTACGTTTCAGCCCTGTTTTTATTTTTAGTTTAGCCCTTGTAGTTTTTGAGTTATTAGCCATAATTAAACCAAAACTTCGACAAAATTTACAGGGTAAACCAGTGACCCCACGATGCTGAAATTTGGTATTAGTGTAGCTTAAGTGACACAAATTTAGGCAAAAGTCTGAAATCTACAATAACTGCATTTTGTACCCCAAGAAGAATAACCAATTAACATGAACACCCGTTACCTGTAATTTGAATGAAACTGTAGGTCAAGTAAAGTGGTTTTATTTCGTGGCATTATTTTGATAGTCATAGTAGTCACGAATATATATTTTTATTTTTATGGGAGACTCGCGAGATCTCAGTTCGGGGCGAACCACTAGTATAATCATTATTTTGCATTATGTGGTTGATAGTACGATTTCATGAGCAGACGTTCGTACAAAGTTATCACGGCATCCCACTTGACAAATGTCAAATTGGACCTATTAGCCTACCTATCGTCTACGTCTTTGTAGTTTCAAATTCATCTAGACATCTTCCACTCTTAACCCTGTTTGCTCCCCCCCCCTCCCCTCTTTTCTAGAACCCCGGCTAGCATCACCCCCGTAGAAAAGTTTATTTCTAAGGAAGAATAAAGAAAAATGTCATTTTATCGTAGAGAGTTGAAAAATGACCGTATCGTATTATTTTTCAACTTTACGCTAAAATAGAAGACGTCTAGATGAGTTTCAAACTAATCAGTACTATCGTAGGGACGTATAGATCATTTTAAAGATGTCTTTCTGTAAGTAAACTTTAAGTAGAGGAGATAGAGGGGCGCAAAATTTTAGGTTAGACTCTAACAATTAAAGTAGGGTAAAGTTCAAAGCGCACGCACAATGTCTTCAATTGAATTGAATTGCAAGATACCTTCCTGATTGTTTACCAATCAATGATCATTTACTTTTAAAAGCGTTCCAGCAAAAATGTCTCAATTTATTTAAATATTCAATAAAATTTTAACATATCCCAATTCGAACTTTATTATAAGACAATAAAGTCGTAAATCCGAACGCGTCACGCCAGAAGTAAAGTTTGTGAACTCTAGTGTTGTGCCGGCATTCGATAGAAGACTCTATCGATAAACTATTAAAATAGCAAGTCGTACAGTAATCCCTCGTAGCGGCACGGATTTAACGCGGCTGTTTGGAGAACCGCGTATTTATATTAAGTGGAGGAGCTGTCAGCGCCTACGCTGACGCCGCTTCTGGATGGTTGCATACAACAGCTTCCAGCAAGATTTATATTTAATTATATCAAGTATTCAAATAATATTGGTAGCATACGATTCTCAGGTAGTAGGTTGCATTGAAAATGCACTTTTGATAGTTTGATAGTTTTTTAAACTGCATTATTTGAACCTAACCATTTGTAAGAATAGGAAGAATTCAAATAATCAAGGTACATAGGTAGATGAGCGAAGGAGTATTTTTGCTTTGAATACTTGTTTTTAATTTAGACATCATAAAAACTCTGATATTCTGCCAAATCTTAAATAGTAAGATATCATAATGAATAAATAGGATACATAAATTCTCTTTCCTAATAAATTAATTTGTCCATAACAAAACTTTCCTCTCCGGTTTTGAACGAAAATGAATATTTACCGGATTGTAAATTTGTAACAAAGAGCCTAAAGGTGACAGTAAAGAGCAATATGCGCCTCAATTAAATTTAAGAAAGCGCGCAAAACCACAACAATGTAAAATGACAAGTCAGTATTTTGCAGCGTAAATAATAAACGCGGAAAACAGGAATAATCTCTGGATTAATACATGTAAAAGGTCGTAGCGACACTTAACTCTTTCGGCTAGATCGTCCAACTAATAATATTCTCGCACGTGAAATGTTTTGGCTGGTGCTTTTTGTTCGCCGCGGTTATTTCAGTTTTCCAGTAGGATTTTATACAACATCAGCACTGGCCGTCTCCGCGGTGCAGCGCCCAAGAATGCTCCTGTCGTAGTTTATCGCGTACATAGTGGTGTTCTCTAGTGCAACTTGGATGCAATGGATGCACCGCATAACGATATAAAAGGATACATCGAAATCGAAAATTGAAAAAGCTTCTCGAAAGTTCACCTGTGAAATAAACGCGTTTGGATGTGGTGCTTTAGAAGTGTAGTGAATGTCGGAAGCAGTTTGGAGTTAAGTGTAGTGGGTGAAAAAATATTTAGCAGAAAACATGACGGAGTTCTTCGAATCATGGAAAGACCAGTCTGGCAAAGACGGGGAGGTGGTGGAGACTACGGAATCTGTGGAAACCATCACCACAACTACTACAAGAACGCGTATACCATCAGTAAGTGCTCTATATATGACTCACGCCATACACTCCAGACGTCCTTGATCATGACTCGCACCGCAGGCGTATTTTGGGTCCAGATAAATATTTCACACGTTGCGAATGTTGCGATGGACGAGTTAAGAATTCGTTCATAAAAAAACAAATAAAGTTATTTAAATTCCAGCTCCATTCGATCCCAAATTCCCAACGACTAGGGACATCTTCCACGAAAGAGAAAGTGAGCAGCGACACATATATTTTTATTGCGTCCGCCTGTATCATTGTTCAGGTGTTTATTTTGGACTAGTCCAGTGCGGTGTCACGGGCGCTGTCAATGCTGGCTCCCCGTGATACAAACCAGCGCTTGGTCCAAGGTGAAGGCAAACTCTACCACCCACTCTCAACCGTCAACTGTCACATCTCACATCTCTTTATAAATCAACTGACGCATTAACTCAATTTCTCTTAAAATACTGTATTTCTAGTCAGAAATGCAAAATAAAACAAACTTTTCTACAATTTCGTTTCTTGCAACACCTATCGTGTTTAAAATCTGTACAAACATTCGTCAAAAGACATTTCTAACCAGAACCCAAGATAATTTGATATCATTTAACATTATATTATAAATAGTCTGGAAGAGATCGCTTTTGGCATAAGACCGCCCATTGTACTTACCTTTATTTTTGTGTATTTCTTTGTATGTTTAATTTTGTTTGGTGTGCAATCAAGAGTATTCTATATTAGTTTTTTGTAAACGCTGTACGTCCATTAAACATCCATAAAATCTAGAGACATCACTACATATTTTGTTTAAATTATATCAATAATCGCGTTAAAATAATGTTTAAACACTTTCTGGCGTATTCTTAGAACGAATTTCTGTTGTTTCTGCTGATATTATATCCCAGCTTTATGGCTCATATAACATAAGTGTCTCGTGAACGTTTAATTGCTGGCAGATGACCTTCATACTAGCTCATTAATGCTTTAAAATATGCGACATTTAATAAACCACTAGACTTACATCAAAGCTCGGATCATCCGTCATCGATAGCGATAACATCTTTTTAAAAGTATCGTTGTTAACCACTAGCTCATACAAAATGTACACTCAAAAGTATCGATAAAATTGCGACCCTAATTTCACTGAAAGGTGCTTTTGTTATGCGATTGTCTCACGTCACGCACGACAATCATTCGTGATACACGACTATTAGTCGTGTGACAGAAAGGAACTCCTTGATTAGGTACCTATAGATTGTAGATACCTACAGTGTAAATACTCAATTTTAACAAAACCTATTTAAGTACACTATCGATTGTAATAAATCCGTAGTTTTGCAAAGAGCTCATTGTTCCAATACAAAAGAATATTTTTTAATTTTGTAATCTTCTGAGAAATGAAGACTCGCTGGGCTTGTCTAAGACTTTTCTGCATGAGGCACTTACTCTTTTGCTTCCCTTTGTAATTTATTATTTTCCATTCCGTTAATCTAATTTAAGGGATCGAAAGAAATGAACCCTAAGTGCCGTAAAAGTTATCCAAAAATACCAAAAACACGTTGGTATGAAAAAATCGTGCTTCTGTTCTCGAAGTCTCCGCTCCTGTTAATTAAGTAGGGTACTGCCTACTCAAATATTCCTACATTTTCTAATTCTGTGCTATTCTGAAAACAATGTTTAATGCAGCACCACAGCTTGTAAACACCGTATGATTCATTGAATCGTTTGCTCTACTTCGGAGTAGAGTTTTCTTGAGACAATGTTTCAAGATATCAAGCGAGCCCACAGGATGAACCTGAAAACAAATAGGTAGATATGAACCAACGCCTAGTTCACTAATGGGTAAAATGCCAGTTCCCAGTACCAGAGTACAAATACTCTGTGTACTCGCACATAGAAACAAAAAAAAGCAACTAAAGATACATTTATTTAGTTAGTCTTTTTCTTTAGTGTCTGTTAGTGAGTTTAGAGATCATCTTGATATAGATGAATCAATCTTCCATCATGCAATGATCCTCTCCATCCAAAGGTTGTCTGGAAGAGATCGCTTTGTTAAGCGATAAGATTAAGCTTACATTTATTTGTTTTTTTTTTATTTTTATATCTGTTGTGTCTAACTTGTGATAAAAAATGTTCATTCATTCATTCATGAATAGAATATAGCCCCTGCTATTGCGTTGTCAGTGGCTTGGTTTAGATCGTTTCTTGTGCGGGTGGTGAGGCACAAAGGACAGTCGAGCATATGAGGCATACTTTGGATGGCTTCCCTTCAGTTGCCGTTAGCGTAGGGTCTTGCATTCCCCATCTAAACAAATTCTTCCTGCACCGGCCATCCTGAGTTCCAAGTCGAGTGAATTATGAGTTACAACCTTACAACTGTTACAAATGACATTATGCACATTATGGACAAATATAAATTAAAAATTAAAAAAAACCCCAACATGTAAAAACCCGTAAACAATTTCCATTTTACAGCTGAGATCAGTGTCAATGATCAATTAATAATTAGGTAAGATGACAATGCTTTTACAGCAGCTACGATTTGACATTATAAAATGTATATCTTGACATTCCTTAAAATGTAATGAATGACTAATGCAATTCAATATTTATAATTGTTATCTATTTATATACACAATTTAGAATTCAAATTAGTTATTTTAATCATTTCTTTGAGCTATATACCTACATACTTATTAATCAGTATTTAAATGCTTTAATGTAAATGTTTAGGAAATGCTTGTCTGTTTCGGCACCTCCAAAATCATGGTGTAATGAGCTACTTAGATAAAGCCATGTAATTAATTAAGTACTATATAAGTAGGTAACCAAGTGTTCTATTGTGTCCCTACGATTTGAATAAATGAGTATGAGCATAAACCTCTCTTTTGGCACCAGGGTTTAAAAAACAAATAGATGGGACACACCTTACGTGGAACAGAGAAATGGATGGAGTATGTAAACCTATCAAACAATGCCACTGGTATCCCAGGGATATGAAAAGAAAACGCGAAAGACTATTATTATTTATGAGATGGTCAGACGAAATCAAACTAATGGCAGGCTAAGATAAATGTGGATGAAGTTGGAGAGGACACCTGTCGACAAGTGAAACTAAATATTGAAGTAGAAAACAAAACTGTAATCTATCTGAATATAGGGTTGCCATACGTCAGGAATTTTCCAGACATGTTCGGTAATATAGGTCTTTGTCCGGAATGCGGGGGGAATCCTAAACCGTCCGGAATTTCTACAATTTAAATAGGAAACGAGTAAAATATATCATAAAATAAACCAAATATTTTGCTTCGTTCATTCACATGCACGGATGCCAATGACAATGTTATATTTAGAAGAAAGTCAGGAATTTTCTCCGGAATTTCGATTTTTTAATCTGGGAACCTTATCTGAATATGGCTTGAATAAGTAGGTACGCATGACTTCTTATTTAATTATTGGATTTAGCTTATTATCTTGCTAACACTATGAAGCAAGAAATAGTATTTCCAATAAAATGTAATACATATTCAAGTATATAATTAGACGGATGTGGATATTAAAGATGCAGAAATACATTGTGGTAGAAACCCAGTAATCAGGGCAAATGTTATGGAGCAACAGTTCCTAGAAGAAGTTATAACAGTAATGAGCTCTCGAGTGTTAAGCAATTGCGAAATGCCACATCAATAAAACTACCCGATTTTTTTAAAACTTTTTGCATTTTTTGGAAGTAGTATTAATAACAGTGTAAGTATAAAAATATGTTCAGCAGTGGACGTCCTATGACTGATGTGAAGCTAATGATGATGAACTATCAAACATAAAATTAATCAAAATAAAGACTACTAAAGTGTTGTATGAGCACACACCATGAGCCTTACTATTACATTTATATTAAATTGGACCCGCCCGCGTGTTTGCTCGCGTGGTTTGGCAATAAAAACATTACCTTCCTGCGCAGTTGGGTAAAAAGTAGCCTATGTCACAATGCCGATCATAATCTATTTATTATTTGTTAAAACGCGGTAACAAGCAAACAGAGAAACAGAGTTACTTTCCAATTTATAATATTAATATGAATTGTATAGAGAATAGAGATACATAGGTACAACTCATTGCGTCTTAAAAAATACTAATCCTATCATTAAACACTACCACCGAACCAGACCACAAGTACCACCACCCTACGCCCAAAGTTCTCCGGCGAGAGCGACTTAAAGGATTGGTTTGATAAAAAAAAGTAGATGGATTTTCAAAGCTTTGTATGTATTCAAAACATATTTTTTCATGACAGCTTGTTAAAACTTACAACGTAAAATGACACCGCGTTTACTTAGATCTAGTTGTATTCCCTTAAAAGTAAATTATCAACATGAATAGACTGAAAGCAGCTGCTGTTTCACCATCTTTGTCACAGCCACACTTTTTGCTTCATTTATCAATCTTTCCTAAACCTAACCTAAATAGCTTTCCTATTTAGTAATAAAATCTGGAAAGCATTCCGCCTCCAGATTCCTGCAGTCAATGACCCCGTCCTCTTCCTAATGTTTATACCTATTTATTCGAAATGCAGTCAGACGCTTTTAACGCGCAGAAGCTATTCTTAAAGCTTTAGATCATTGAACTCAAAACAAGACCAAAACGAAGTAGTCGATCGCTGACTAATACTTATAAACTCTACATTTAGGAAACTAACATTATCTCTAAGAGCTCAAAGACAACTGGAGAAGGCATTTCCCATTTTGAAGACCATGACAAACAATCTAGAGCTGACTCGATCCACAATCGGTCTGCGATTTTCTTGTCCTATATACTGTCTTCCGGTTTGTGGTTGCCGTTATAACTTTCCGAAAATAGTACATTGTTTGTTATACAAGGGGCGTAAGCGATCAATTGCACACAAGATATTTTGGCGTACGAGCGAGTATAACACATAATTTTTCATCACAAATGCGATGAAATTACGAGTACATAAGTGTAAAAAACAGTTTCTTGCTAAAATGAAAATTTGCGTTTCCGGTAGCCATTGTTTTTTTTTCACTAGTAAATTATGACCTCTTTTATTTATTAGAAATAAGGATTTGTCATGAAGGTTGTATTTCATTAAAGCATATTAAAATTAAATTGTGGCCTCTTTCATTTCTAAACAGAAATAAGGATTTGTCATGGAGGTTATATTTAATTTAAGTACGTATAATAAGAATGCGATAAGCCTCATTCTATTTTAAAAGTTACTTACCCTACTAGGGGTGTAAATCGCATTTACGCATCAGGTACAGGTATCGAGCTAACAATGACCAACTTTCAGATCATGAGTGATGCAAATATTTTTTGTATTGTCGTCGTGTTTGGCTCACAAACTCACGCACGACACGACCGAGCCTGCCGTCTGTGTAACAATGACAAGTTGACAGATAACAAATAATTTTTAATACTAAATAAATAAATAAATATCGCTGGACATTTCACACAGCGCTATCTAGCCCCAAACTAAGCAGAGCTTGTACTATGGGGAACCAGATAACTGATAGAATACTTATATACTTTTTTTTTGTAAATACATACTTATAATATATAGAAAAACACCCAGACACGGAACAAATATCTGTAGATCATGCAAACATTTGTTCCGCCGCGGGAATCGAACCCGCTACCTCCTGCGTCTCAGCCGGCTATACGCCCACTGCGCCACGGAGGCAGTCAAACTAAATCATATTGTAGCGCAATGAGGCCTTTTCATTTTACATAAAAAAACAACTAGTTCCAACTAGTCTGGATGGCGATGTCTAGAGATACGCCGGCAATAAATATGGTTTAAATGCCAAAATTTTCTGGGTGTTTTTCTATGTATTATAAGTATGTATTTACAAAAAAATATATAAGTATTCTATCAGTTATTTGGTTCCCATAGTACAAGCTCTGCTTAGTTTGGGGCTAGATAGCGCTGTGTGAAATGTTCAGCAATATTTATTTATTTAAAATCTCAAAGACAAATTATAAAAATGAGTCTAAAGGCCGGTTCCTATATCCGTCGGTAACCTCCGATCGTTTCTCCTTGAAAACGTGTCAAAATTTTGACACTTTTTCAAGGAGATACGAGTCGTAGTCGGTTACCGACGGATATAGGAACCCACAATAAAACAATCTCACTTTGTCAGATAAATAAACACTGATGATGTTTTTTTTTTTAATTTCAAGTACCTCGGAAAATAATAACACGGCAATTGCCAATTCACTTTCCCTTTTTTAATCAGTGTAAGACAAAGCAACGGTTTAGCAGTTTTTTAAAACATGGCCGTGAAAACCCCTCATTACCTATCGATGACATTGAGATACATTTATCGATGCTTGTGACCTTCGATGCACATCCCTAACTAACAGCCTAACAAGCCAGTAATTTAGCTTTCAAGAGTGCGATATTTGGCATCGTAATTGCACATTCATCTTACGCAGGTACACTAATTAGAGTTAATAAATCATATTATTATAATTAATTACAACCCCATGCCAGTGTATATGTAAATATGAGATAAATCATAATTTAATTTGGTGGGTGTTTAGTATGGCTAAGGATCATGTGAGTAGTTTTAATTGTCAAGGACTTTCCTATTACCAAAACTAATAACCAAAACACAAGTAGGTATTCTAACTTAGTTTGGTTTTATTAAAGTTTCCTGATTTTTTTGTAAAATAAGCCAAGGTTTTATTTGTTTGGCAAGAGTACCTACCTAATAACCAAAGCGGAGTAGACCAACTTATTTATGGTTTACATTTTCAAAATATTCAGGTAAGTGCTTACCTATGTTAATCCGAAAGAAAGTCAATCTATTCATTATGATAAGTTTTTCTATAAAAATCTCTGAAAAAAAATCTAGAACTACTGACACTTTTCAGACTATAAGCTATTACAGTAGTCTCACTAATCCGGCACTATTAAAAACTAGGGGGTGCCGGAACATTTAAAGTTCGGATTATTGGATTGTATAGAAAATTCATAATATGTAAATAAAATGTGTGCGCAAGCGCAGAGCCAGAGTAAGGAGGGGTGAGGGAGGCGTGAGTGGCGGTGCCGGATTATTGGTCGTACCGGACTACTGAAGTGCCTGATTACTGAGACTCTACTGTATTTTGATACTATTTTTTATATCATAAATATATTTCCTATACTATGTTTACCTACTTACCGATAATGGTTTAACCACACTAATATTATAAATGTGAAAGTTTGGATGTTTGTTTGTTTCTTACTCAATCACGCCGTTACAGCTGAACCGATTTCGATGAAATTTGGTATATACGTAGATTATAACCTGGATCACCACATAGGCTACCACTTATCCCATAAATCAGTTCCCATGGGGTAAAAATGGGGTGTCAAAGTTTATATATGTATTTTTGCACCACAAAACAACGCGGGCGAAGCCGCTGGCCACAGCTAGTATTTAATATTTACAAATTATCGCTTCCGTGCTTGCGAAATACACGGCTAGCTGCAGGCTTAGCGCTGCTATTCTATTTCTACCCTTACAAAGACAAAATTCTATAGTAACTACTCGACGTCTCGTACAACAACTCCCTTCCATCAAAGGACAAGCAGGCGTACGGCTCAGTACCATCCGTACCTAGTTGATATACCACCCATTCGCATACACCGTTTTGGCTCCACGTTATACGTATAGCTAAGGTATGGAACATTACCGTCGTCTGTTTTTCTTAAAGAATACAATCCGGGCCTGTGAATAGGTGTCTTCTAGATCTTCGTGCTTCATCTTAGACCACACCATCGCTTACCAGCAGGTGAGATTGTGGTCAAACGAAGATCTATCCAGTTTAAAAAATGTTGCGTACACTAATAGCGGGTTCCTATATCCGTCAGTAACCGACTACGACTCGTATTCCCTTGAAAAAATGTCAAACTAATGTCAAACTTTTGACACGTTTTCAGGGAGAAACGAGGCGTAGCTGGTTACCGACGGATATAGGAACCCGGCATTAATCATATTATTAATTTATCTACCTGTCGTTCAGGGTAATCAATCGATCATACTAGGCCACGACCACGACGAAGTCATTAGTTGGTCTATAAACTCTGACACCGATTAGTGACTGGTGAACCACGAACCACAAACTGAAATCACCGACATGCCCAGAGGATTAGCCAAGTTGAAGTAGCAGTGTGCGGGACACATAGCCCGAAGAACTGACGTCCTTTGGGCCAGGAAAGTTCTTTAGCCAGAAAATTATGACCTAATATCTAAAGGTGGTTGGGACCTACACCATGGAAGGTTCCAAAGGAAAACCAGCGCTGTACGACCTTGCTGTGATACATCAAAAAGAGGAATTGGAATCTTTTTGTAGTGGCCACCAAAGTGTTTGTAGTGTGTGTAGTTTGTAGTGCACTTCTATATTTTATTTATATACTAGCTGACCCCCCAAACTTCATACCGCCATGACATGCATATGACACGGGCTGCCAATGTACGTCGCCCCGGTAGAATAGTCAATTGCTGCATCTTTGTATGAGAAAATGAGTTTTCATCCTATTTTTTTTTTGCCTTAATTTTTATAGTTATTCTGCTATTCGTGGCAAAGACAAATCCAATAAATCAAAGATCATCAAAATTGGTCCAGCCGTTCTTCAGTTATAAATGGTGTAACTAACCCGACTTTGTTTTATATATATAGATTTTTTTGCATATTTTTCCCTTAATGCATTTTTGTACTTTCAAATCTATGAGGGAGACCTATGTTCAGCAGTGGACGTGGCTGATATGATGAACTGCGAACTTTTAGCACGCACGGTTCCTATTGTGACAAGATTTCATCACATGAACACGTTGACAGCCGGCAAAAGTGCTAATTACTAAGACAACCTACTAAATGCGCTGTTTGTGTTGCGAGCCAAAAGCCAATTACACTAGATCTTACTACAATACAGCTTGTCGCAACAGACAAGATTATCTGGATCGTTCCATCTAAAGTTTAAAAAGTTTTTGATGCCAAATGAACATTTAAAAAGATTGAAAAATGTTTAGTCAACATCAATGTAATATATACAGTAAAAAAAGCTTTATATCCCAGCCAAAAATTTACCTTTATGGTTTGTAAGGAAACTGATGTAAAATGGCGCTGAAAATCATTACCTCTCACTTACACACGTACCTATGTATGCAATACACACTATTGTGTGTAAGTGAGAGCTTAAATTTTCGACGCCATTTTAAATTCGTTTCATAAATATAATTTTCCGTTTAATAAACCAGGTTATATTGAGTTATTGCATAGATTTCTCTAGAGATAATCTCTCGATGCAATACATTGCATGCACAAAATTGCAATAAAACTCATTAAATCCTTCAGACATAAATAAATGACCAGAGGGCATTACCAACTGAAAAATTCAGATTTTGTTTACACACCAACGAAAACAAACAAAAAAGTACGTTAACCTTACGCGATAGAGATGAAAATCATTCGACAAGAGCATTTTTATATACGACGTTTTTCAATTGAGTGGTGTACGATCTAAAATAGAACCAACCGCTCTGCTTCGGCGAGATACGTACATTTTTGGAAATCAAATAAAATTCTATAAATATAGTAACAAGGTTGTATGTAAATAGAAAGTACGGTGCTCCTTCCGGTGACTCACACGTCAAAGGTCAACTTTACGTTTGTTTAAAACTACCCACTACTTCCAATAAAGAGTCTTCATTCATTTTGAATGTCAATTTGAAGTTATCGTCCCTGATGATACCAGCATTGAAAATTTAATAAACGCCTAATGCTCCCAGGGTTTACGGCTCGGGCACCTACACATGGTTGATGACGTCATTAGTCTGTTCTACTCATTGTAAAGGAATGCGCGTAATCAACGTTTATCTCGGTTGTCGAGACAATACGCCATTTGCATTATTTTACTAAGAAAATCTTTTAGCTCTGTCGATCTTTGGTTACTACCTACGGTGGTGGCAATTCTGTTGTTTACGCTGACTATAACACTAAAGATATAACTATACACTAAAGATCATTTAAAGAATGAATTGAGAATGACATTTAAAGTGACATTTCTAAATTTAAGTATTTTTAACTAAGAAGGCGTGTTTGCGGGCTTGTTTTAGTCAACACCAATTTGGTTGATCACTAAAACTAGCCCGCAAACATGCCATCATAACAAAAATTACTTTATTTTAGAAATGCCATTTTAAATTTCATTCTAATTTGATTTTAGTGTGAACAAAATAAGACCGTTCGTATTTTACACAATTTTTGCTAGTCATTGTACCTAAACAACGGAATTGTCAGTAATATCTAACTCTAACTAACTCGGCTCTTCGTGCTCCCATTCGTCGTATGGTTGAGTCCTATAATACAAACTTTTTAAATATTGACATATTCGCTTGTACTCCCTATAAATTTAAAAAGATGTTAAATATCTCACTTGTTAGTGCAGATTTCAATTCAAATTTGGACTTGTAACTCTTGTTGACTCAGTGCCTATATTAGTTACCTTCATTCTTCGATTTATATTGTTTATTCTTCTTCTTCTTTAAGGGTATTTGTTTGTTTTTGTTAACACAACCTTAATAATCTATGTTACCCTCTAACAGACCCTCTAGCTGGAACATTTCTTTTTATGAAACGTATATAACTAACCTATGGATAACGTCGTAGAGTACAGTATCAATAGCTCACACATGATATACTATGTACTAACACAGACTGTACCTTACATATATATTGTAGTTGTTTGTTATTCCTTAATAAATAAAATAAAATAAAATCTACTACTATTTTTTTTATCCCTGTCCGGACGCAGAGGTCCGGCCCGCGAGCTATCCTACAATCCTCCGACGTGGGGGTCGGAGACCTTGTCTGCTAAGTTCTCTTTCATTCTTTCTATCTTTTAATCATGTGTTTCATTCCGTATACTTTTGTTCTTTCTATTATACTTAGTTACTTTTATTCTTACATCATTATGTTTATATTTAGGGTGGGTGGGTTAGGTACAATTTATTGGTTTTTTTGTTATATCAATACTTTTGCATACATTTTCTTAATTTCACTTTACAATCTTCTTAGATCTAGTTTATTTCTACCTAGTTTCATTTACTGCCTGCCCTATTTACTACACAATCAGTTTTATTAAAATACAATTCAAATTAAATAAATTAAAATTAAAAATATTGCGACAAATACATTTCAAATAGATGGGAAAATAAATGATATATTGCGTATAAAAATAAATTGTAAATAAATGTAATTAATTAATTCACTATACTCAAATAAATTAAATTCACATTATAAAAATAAGATTCAAATAGAATATAAATATCACTTGTTCCTTTTCGCAGCCACCGTGGTCACCAGACTCGCTAACGCAACGAGCGGGGCCCTTGACTTCCTATCGGCCGGGATTTCAGCAAGAACCGTTTGGTCCAGGTTTCGCTGAATTTCTACTTCCAGCTCCGTTCGGTCCCGGCCGAATCTAGGACACTCGCATAGCAGGTGCCACACTGTCTCCTCACAGTCACGGTCACAAGCACAGTAGGTACTGTGACTGTGAGGAGACAGTGTGGCACCTGCTATGCGAGTGTCCTAGATTCGGCCGGGACCGAATGGAGCTGGAAGTAGAAATTCAGCGAAAGTAGGAAGTCCTTCAGCTTGAAGCGATGGAGGTACGACGCAAAGCCCCCGTGCCCAGTCAAGATCTGGACGTGGGTTGGTGTTATGCTCCCTTCGTCCAGAATCTTCTTTGCCATTCTTACGTTCGGTAAGAAGGCTTTTGTGACCGAGCCCGTGGTCGATGCATCGTAGCGTGCTTGCCATTGCAATCTACTACTATTAACGAAATTCTACAAATTTAGCACTTTGATATGATATCCCCCGATACGTACCTAACCCTATTACATAATCTAGTAACCAGGGGTGGGCAGTATTTGAATTATTTGTAATTCAATTACTTCATAAAGTGTAATTTGTGAGTGGTATTTCAAATACCTGACGCCGAGGTATTTTGTAGTTAGTATTTCAAATACTTATGGCTTCAAAATACATTTAGCTATCTTATTAATTGTATGCATTCTACAAAAAATAACGCTGGATAGTTTTCGTAACTATTTATATTTCAAATACACGACTTAAACATCTTTTGTATTTTGTATTTTAAATACGTGCGAGATAGTTTTTTGTAATTTGTATTTTAATCAACGCAAAACATGTATTTTGCCCAGCTCTGCTAGTAACATTAGATACTTTGAAATTTAGATCCCCACCTAGGTATATGGTCAATTTGGCAATTATGATGAAAATTTATTGCCAAATGTATATAATAGGCTATTATTATTTATGTAGGTATATTTTTTACTATTAATAGTTCTTAATTTCAAGTCGATAGCTTTAGTATTTGGAGATATATCAGTTATGATGGACAGACGCTAGACGGACGGACGGACGGACAAAGTCACACCATGAGGGTTTTAGTTTTTACCATTTTGGTGCGGAACCCTAAAAAAGGGTTCAAGGCCGAAAAGGCCCATCTGGATCAAATCAACACACGAAATGTGTGGATTTGAATCAAACCGTATAATTCAAATGCATAAAAGCGCTGCTGACGTCACACCACTAATCCCGAGCTAAATCTGCATTACCAACGTTCGCATTTAAACCATGTTCATAAACAAGATCTTAGCAGCGATGCAGATCTTGTGAGTTTAAATTTGATAGTTTATTCATTAGAGATGGAAATTATAATCTCCTAGTTACCCGCAATTTTTGGATCTCGACAACAGCGTCACCTTCCGGGTCTAACTAAGAACTACATGTGACCCCATCATTACAAAAAAAATTTCATCAAAATATATGTCAAGGCGTCATTCAATGGATAATATTTAACTACCTGGAGATGGAACATGCATCTGACCCATCTGATGTTAAGTGGTAGTAATGTTGCTAAAATTTGAACCTATTATGTTTAATCAAACCGTAGTGTTGTTACTAGTAGATCTACATCTGACTTTGCTTATTACCTACCCAAAGAAGAGCTAAAGCTAATTAATCACTAGTTATGATAAAGCGCTGTGAGGACGAGTGCCAACTGAGGTGATTTAGATGGTGGAAAATGGCTTCCTACATTAACTATTCCGCGGAAGCAATTCAGCCCGGCCTTTGTTGGCTGAATTTATCCTTTAACCACGTGAGGTTTTACCCCCTCATCCCCCTTGGTGATTCCTCGTGATATTATTCTAACCCCCTCCCCCTGCTTGAATTTCATGTGATTAAAGGATGACCCCTAACAGGGATTGATCATATGCCTATTTTTTCCTAGAAAAACTTACGGTTGTACGTAGGTCAGCGCGAGATAGAGGCGAATGGCCATAACAATGAGATGTCAATGCCCAGCAGTGAGATGAGAAGGGTTGAACTGAAGAAGGGGAATAAACTGTCGTCAATAACTCTACATACAAAGTGGCACACTGCTGAGTGATTACATCTTTTATTGTTTTTAACATCCCCTCTTTACCTCGATGGAAAGGACCTTCAAATTATTTGACTGCAATGAAACTTAAACGGGACACCAACGGATTCAATTCAGTTTCAGTTTAATTCAATTCAATAAAAATAGTTCACAACTTTACAGTACAAGACCAATACGTTATAACTATATTACAAAACAAATATAAAAAATGAAACATACAGTTATCCCCACATACATAAAAACAAATAGAACACGAAAAAAAGTTATACACACAGGAAAATACAGTAATAAAATAAAAATTAACAATTAAAATACAATGAAGCAGTGAACAAAATATAACAATAAATTACTCAATATACCTATATAAAACTTTACACAATACATAACTGCGAACTGTTAAAGCTGCATTGAGAAATCCTAACCTTCTTTATGTTCCCAGAGTTAGGACTAATTATAGGCAAAATTCTTTTATAGTGAGAGCTTGTAACTCCTTTAATTCATTGGCTAAGGCAAATACAGAGATTGATCTGTTTAACACAAAAACAAGTAAGCTTAAACGCTTACTTAGTGACATTTACTTTAATATATAGATTAAGCACTTATCCGATGTCGCGTATGTGTGTGTGTGTGTGTGTGTATCTATATTTCCTATATATAATTTTTTTTTCCTCTCAATTTAAGTGTCGTCTATCTTATCTGTTTATATATTGCCTATACATCTTCTACCTTACTTGCGGAAACTTTTAATTGGCCTTCTTGTAATAAGTAGCATTTACTGTTGTTTATTTCCTATTCAAATACCTTTTCTGTAACCTAGCTGTAAGTTTTCCAAAAATTCAAAAAATAAAATAAATAAAATAAAATAAAATAAAACATATAACACAAATAAACATGAAATTGAGGTGGGTATTTATCTCAGTAATAATTACATACGTGCTTCACAAAAGCTGCGACACACCCTGCCAATGGAGTGTACGTAGTGTATCCGCGAATATCTCAACCTCAGGGTGTACTTCTATAAGCTCATTCAGATGCGTTTGAGCACGGCAGATGGGTGACTGTTGTCTAGCGACAGTGCGCGGAGGGATCGGTGCAAAGAGTGGGACTCGCCCAAAATCGCCTTCAAATCGGTTCATAAACAAAGAAGTCGTTTACCTATATTATACATACATACTTATTTAATAGTGGAGTTCCTTGTGAAAGGGCTCGCCCGGTGAAGTACCAACTCCACTATTCCTATTTCTGCCGCCAAGCAGCATTGCCGTATTCAACCAACTACTGAGAACCAACGTCGGTATGAAGGATATGCTACCGTAAGCTAACGTTCCACTCCACTAAAGGTTGTCTGGAAGAGATCGCTTTTAGCGATAAGACCGCCACTTGTATTTCTTCACACGTATTGTTAATTTGTTTTTTATATTGTTTTATAATTTAAGTGTGATTTACCATAAAGCGTTTTCTATTCTATGGTTTCCGGTGAAATTACAGGAACGCCACATGAAGCTTTACACCTGTATGCCTCAAGTTGATGGACGCAGGGCAGTGCATCGTATGGCACGTTCGGTCCTACGAGGTAATATTTTGTTATAGGCGATGGTTACCACTTAACATCAAATGGTCCATATGCTAATTTTATAAAAAAAAATTGACATCAAATTACATAGTGATGGTCAAAGTGGTCTCCAGCAAGCTCTATCGAATTCAGCATGAAAAAGGCTTCGGTAGAGTTGTCATGAGTCCTAGACCTATCAACCAAGATGTTATGCTTTGCTACAAATTGAACGGGTCCATTCAAGGGCACCTCTACGTCACGCGAAATTCGGACGTAGCTCAGAGTTGGAGTCATAAAACGCCGGAAATAGTAGCACATTGCATTATTTTTCAAAATAATACGCAAATGCATCTGGCACTGCAAAGTTCCGTTAGTAAATTAATTACATACTTACCTAAATGAGCTTGCCAATGATCTCATGAATAATACTGCAACCTTTACGGCAATTATGAAGATATTTTTTTATAATGTATTTATTTATATTTGCTGGACGCAAAAACCACTGAATGGATTATAATGAAAATTGGTATGTACGTAGATTTGGATTGTACCTACCTGGATTAACACTTAAGCTACTTCTTATAGACAAAACACGCGTGCGAAGCTGCGAGCGGAAGCTATATAGTAAATAAATAAAACAAATAAATGATAGCTGCCAGAGTAGATTGCAAATAGGTATGTTATGTTTGACGACCTCCGTGGCGCAGTGGGCGTATAGCCGGCTGAGACGCAGGAGGTAGCGGGTTCGATTCCCGCCACGAAACAAATGTTTGCATGATCTACAGATATTTGTTCCGTGTCTGGGTGTTTTTCTATATATTATAAGTATGTATTTACAAAAAAAATTATATAAGTATTCTATCAGTTATCTGGTTCCCATAGTACAAGCTCTGCTTAGTTTGGGGCTAGTTAGCGCTGTCTGAAATGTCCAGCAATATTTATTATTATTATTATTTATGACCTACACCACAAGGGGCTGCACGCTGTTATGAGCGATACCTGCCCACTAGCCCTTCTAAATTTTTATTTTTAATTTATTTAATTATTAATTAAATACTTTCACACAAAACAGAATAGTGTTAGGTTTTATTTTTTAAAGAGAACAGCCCTCATAGACTTAAGTAGATGGAAGTACAATTTGGTCTCAGAATAATAACTAAAGATTTGGTGTTTGCTTCGTGCATGACAAGGGTGGAATGAGCCATCCATGTCATGCTTGGAGTTTTCCTTTGCGTCAACAAGTCAATCGCGAAGCAAACAACACATTCTATTTCAATGCCCTCATTAGCAGATTGACAGATAAAAATAAAGACATTAAAACAAGATACAAACAAAAGCGTTTAAATGTTTTAATTTAAACCATTTTATTTACCCATACAGACAAATCTCCATCAACTTGAGACATACAGGGTACATAGGTAACCTTCAAACCGAAACACAGCAATACTGTTTGGCGGGAGAAATAGGTGGTGGTAGTACTTCCCCGAGTGAGCAATCTCACAAGGAACTTTACTACTCTCATCATTCTACGCTGCCCTTACCAGTGCGTGGCCTCCACTCTCGAACCTTTCTGCCCCAACGGCCAAACTAGAGAAGACAAAAAGGATTATGGATTTTCAAAGGGTAAACAAATTGGCGAAATAGGTGTTAAAATCCATAGAACCTGTAGTTATTATTTTGAAGGGGGTGTGTCAAATGTACCTTGTACCTACCCATATTACGCAATAAACTTATTTTATTTGATTTGTCATTTTATCTGGTTTGGTTTTTAGGGTTCTGCGAAGAAAACGTTAACTTCCTTGAAAACTCTGTCTGTTACTAAAAACAACAAATTTCCCAAAAATATTAAGTCATCCTCCAACGGCCTAGATCCTAAATCAGGAAAGTGAATTATTAGATTAGGTGTAGGTGTATCTAACCTTGGCAAAAGTCAACCTAAGAATGTCCAGACCATTTATCCTACTATATTTATTACTAGCTGACCAATCCGCAGCTTCGCATGCGTAGTTTTTCGATTAAAATACTACTCTCCTTCTGCGCAGTTGGGTAAAAAGTAGCCTATGTTACTCAGGGATAATGTAGCATTCCAATAGTAAAAGAATTTTTGAAATCGGACGACATAGTTTTTGAGTTTATTCGTTACAAACGTACAAAAATACAAATCTTCCCTCTTTATATTATAATATTGGTATAGATTGATATTTTTATGCTTTATACTGATACTAGTTGTTGCCCGCGACTTCGTACGTCTACACTACTAAATGTGTAGGTAACCTAGAAATAAAGCTAAACTCGCTGCTGCAACTTGACTCCCATAGGACCATAGGACTTGATTTATGGGATAAAATGTAGCCTATGTGTTAATCCAGGTTATAATCTACGTACAGTACATACTAAATTTCATTGAAATCAGTTCAACCGTTACGACGTGATTGAGTAACAAATAAACAAACATCCAAACTTTCGCATTTATAATATTAGTGTAATTGTGCTGTAAATAAACTTTAGCAAGATGATCGCTGTACTATTTTATGTTTTGATCTAATTTTAAATGCTTAGAAATAAATAGGTCAGCGATTTGTATTTTGACCTAAAGGTAATTCTATGCGATTTCGAATATAGGTAATGGTTTGAACCTGTATGAACAAATGTTTTTGTTATTATAAATACTATCTAGAATACTGGCGTAGAGCGCGTAGGCAACAAATACAAGCTGGCAAAAAAAAAAAACATAAACAGGGGTCGAGCGTGTGTTGGACCATGCACAGTGAAGGGTTCCGTAGTTAAAAAGAAAAAGTTGATTTTGGTAATTTTGTAAGTACCTATAACTATATGAACATTAAAACATAAACTGTTTACAAACCCAACTACAGACATAGGTTGGTCGACTACTGCTCGTATGTAGTAGAGTCTACTAAGTTCTGATAAATCTTCTTACAACAACAGTATACATTAATATAGTATGCAAAATAAGAAGAGGGTAAAAAAACTAACTAGGTACTCACAAAATAAAAACCGGCCAAGTGCGAGTCGGTCTCGCGCACGAAAGGTTCCGTACCATTATCTATAATAAATTTTACGAGCGCCCATACAACTCAAAGGACTATCTTAATTGGCGGCAACTATGTATGTATGGGGACACCCTTTAATTTTCAACTTTTTTAGTGTATTCCTTGCTTTTTGCCAAATTTCGTGATTCTAGGTCAACGGGAACTACCGTATAGGTTTTCGACACAAAACTTATAGGGTACTTCCGGTTGACATATAATTGTCAATTTTGGTTAAAAGCAAGCAGCACAAGTAAAGAGAAAATTCTGAAATATTAGAAATGTTTAAAAATAAGGTAAATTTTGGTACTTACAAGTTTTCGCAAAAATCTAAATTTGTCCATATCTTTTTATCGTGTTGGCTCAGGACCTCAGTATCTGGTATAAATTTCAACTTGCCAGGTCCACCCGTTCCTTAGAAAATCGGTGGTGACAGACGGACAGACGGACAAGAGAGTGATCTTATAAGGATTTCTTCTTTACCTATTGAGGTACGAAACCCTAAAAATACTTACAAGTATTTTTATAGTAAGTTTATTCATCTTTTTATATAGTCCGGAAGTAGGTCGTTAGGACTTCGCAAGACATTTCATATTACATATATACTTTATTAAAAAAAAAAATATTATACTTATATGCATATTTTTTTTTGTAAATACATACTTATAATAATATATATAGAGAAACAACTAGACCCGGAACAAATATCTGTAGATCATGCAAACATTTGTTCCGCGGCGGGAATCGAACCCGCTACCTCCTGCGTCTCAGCCGGCTATTCGCCCACTGCACCATGGAGGTTGTCAATATTATGTGATAAACAGTCAAACAGTGTATATAATGGCCTAGATAAGATTTATATCAGTCTTATGTATATTAGTTACTACCTTCTCTACTTGAACTAACTACCTACATTGTATTGCTAACATAAATATGTAATGGACATGTGCGAAAAATAGGCCTTCAAATTGGAGTCATATATGGCTCCAAACTAGGGTTGTAATGGAACCTCGCCTCCGCCTCGCAAGTGCGGATCTTCCGCGAGAAATCATACTTCCGCCTCCACCTCTGCCTCCGCACGTTAACGGAGTTTTAACGGAGGTTGTTTACGTTTCGTCATTGCGTGCGGTGCTGTGCGACAACTGCGTATGCGACTGACTGAACTTATTTTATAATTTAACCTTTCTTATGCATGATGTGAAAATCATTAATGAATGAATATAATAGAGCCAACAGTTTCTAACCTAGCGAAACCCCTTTATTATGGTGGAGAACACTAAATTTCAAGCTCTTGCTCCTATCGTGTATCGTGTATTTATCGCCACCTGCAGTTTTAGTACCAAGTGAGCAACTGTTTATTAGAGCCGCTAGTTTAATGTATGAACCCCTAAAAAATCGGCTCTTCTGAATTTTGTAGACAGGTAGATACTTAGCGATAAGACTGCCAATTGTTACATTCATTTGAATACTGCTGCTTTAAATTGTTTTGTTGTTTATGGTGTGCGATAAAGTATTATCTAATCTAGATTTTATTCTTAAACAAATGATGACCTCCGCCTCTGCCTCCGCGGAGGTCAAGCTCTGCCCCTCCGCCTCCGTTAAATGACCTCCGTTATGAGAGGTCAGTCCTGTGAGTTTTATAAGCCAGTTGGTAGTGAGTGCGGCATTCAGAAAAACACAAAATATGACGGTTTGTGCGTTGAAAACTTCGGCAAATGTACAGCGTGGCACTCACGCACACATTCCATGTTTTGTTGACTACGTTTCAAACGCAAAATGGTTCAAAACTTCAGCTGTATGTGTAGTTATTCGAAGCATTTGCTGCTACCCAATTATATTGTTTAGCGACAATGTAGGGTAAGAGATATTATCATTGCTAAGTAGAGCAGCTATGCTGCCCATGTGCGGGCATTTCCTCGTCGGAGTATTATGCACTCGTAAGTTTTTTCTACTGGATTTTGTTTATTTATTATTATATATTATTATTTTGTTATTTTTTTATGAATTGTTTACCAAACCAACTACTTTTTTCTGTTTTTTTATACTACTAAGGTAGCAAACAAGCATACGCCCCACCTGATGGTAAGCGGTTACCTTAGCCTATGGACTTATGTAACACCAAAGGTAAACACTCACATAAATATCTATTAAAACCACTTTCTTTGTACACGGAGAGTGTAATCGTTATTTAAACGCAATAAATAATAGTAGGTAGGTATAACCAAGTGTTTTGTTAATTGATTAAAACCATGCTTTCACTTTTACCTGTGAAAGTAGTCAGCTGTGACACCGCAGAGGAATCGATTATTTCCAATCAATTGGGCAATTCGATTTGCGTTCCGATTTGTAGCAAAGTATCGATTCTCATCGGATAACGATGATCGGTACTATGCCCGAAAAACAAGAGTCTATAGTTACAAAATTCGATAATAACTGTTGTCTCTTTGTTACGTTTGCACGAATAAGCGGCTGGACTGATATCTATGGGTTATGATCTGGATTGAGATATAGGCTTATTGACAAACCACGCGTGCGAAACCTTAATCCAACAAAATTAAAAAGATTCGATTTAAATATTTTTATTCTCAAAAGAACTTAATTGATCGAGGGAAGCGAGATCTCCAAATCAACTTGGGCAAATCGGCGTTGTATGTATGTATGTATGTTTGTTTGTCCGAGGATAACTTTCCTCGGAAACCCGGAAACCTACCTCGGAGGTAGGTAATGATGGCACAATTTTGGAATGACTCAACGAACTAAAAATTTTGGGGAGTTGTTGAGATATTGGGGTTTAAGAGGAGTAAAAAAATTAAAATGAGACTATTAGGTCAAGTGAGACGTCAAATGAAAGGTCTTCATTAGTTCATTTCGACCCCGTTTTTATTTTTAGTGAAGTTTTTGTAGTTTTTGAGTTATTAGCCATAATAAAAACTAAACTTTGACAAAATTCACAGGGTACACCAGTGACCCCACAGTGCTGTAATTTGGTATGCGTGTAGCTTAAGTATCACAAATATAGGCAAAAGTCTGAAATCTAGAATAACTGCAATTTGTACCCCATAAAAGGGTTACCAATTAACATGAACTTCCGTTACCTGTAATTTGAATGAAACTGTAGGTCAAGTTAGTTGGTTATTTATTTGGTAGCACTATTTTGATAGTCAAAGATTACGAATAATATTTTATTGTTTTTATTGTAGATTCGCGAGATACATTTCACTTATAATATATGAGACATATTTTTATAATACCTAGGTAAAACCTAAGTATATTTATGGTACATATTAATAGGTCCTGGTGACAAACAATGCGTTTTATTAAACTATAGGTACGTTAGTTATACCTAGTATAGTTAAAGATAATACAATTCAACATCTTCAGAAATCTGTAACATGTAATATCCATAACGGCAACACTTTTTTATTTTTAATCAACCGGAATAAGGAACCAGCATATGGTCCATCGCTTATACAAAGCATTACCACTCACCCAATGCAGCTTCATAACCATAAATCCGGCTCGAAGGATCGAATAAAGTGAGAATAATGAAGTAAAATCTCACACCCGTAAATGAGAACCTAATCGAACTATGTAAACGCAAAAGGTGTGTCTCTACATTTACTTTATTCATGCGGTTTCCTCAATCAGATCAGTTTCACGTAAAAGTGGGACGCAATTTTTATCACGCAGTTTCGTACTCCATAAAAACAATCTGCGGTGACAAACCGGTCGACCCCATAACGGGAAACGGCCAGTCATGTAAAAAATGCACGCAAAGAAGCTTGACGGCGGAACAATCAGCTTTCCATGATCTCTAGGTTGGAACTTACTACTGTAAGGCGCCAGCTTGCACAACGATCCCTAAACGTATTTAGCAACTAAACATGTTTAAATTTGACGTATTTGTATGATTTGACAACTCCTTAGATTAGATTACATTAGAAAATTCTTTATTGCGTTAATAACAACCTCCGTGGTGCAGTGGGCGAATAGCCGGCTGAGACGCAGGAGGTAGCGGGTTCGATCCCCGCTGCGGAACAAATGTTTGCATGATCTACAGATATTTGTTCCGTGTCTGGTTGTTTCTCTATATATTATAAGTATGTATTTACAAAAAAAATGTATATAAGTATTCTATCAGTTATCTGGTTCCCATAGTACAAGCTCTGCTTAATTTGGGCTAGATAGCACTGTGTGAAATGTCCAGCAATATTTATTATTATAATTATTTATTATTATAAAATAATACATACGCATACATAATGCTAATAAACATTTTCTTCCACCTAACCTTTGTGTAGTTCTTAAATCATGTTTAGGCACTAAATACGTTTATAGTTATATTGTCAATGTTTTGTTCCAAGTGTTCCAACACATCAAAATAAACGTGTAGGCACCTAATTTCTTTCTTACATTCAACACTAGCTGACCCGCCCGCGGCTTCGCACGGGTGGTTTTTCAATAAAACATTACCCTCATTTTGCGCAGTTGGCTAAAAAGTAGCCTATGTCCTTTCCCAGGATATCTCCTATCTCCTTACAAAATTTCATTACGATCCGTTCAGCCGTTTAGTCGTGTAAAGGTAACAAACAGAGTTATGTATGTATTATACATATAAACCTTCCTCTTGAATCACTTGCCTCTTGAATCTATTGCTGAAAACTGCATTAAAATCCGTTGAGTAGTTTAAAAGATCTAAGCGAGCAGACAGCGGAAGCCACTTCATTTTATACTATATATTATATAAGATAAGAAGATGCCTGAAACCAGTGATGACAAACCATTGTCTACCTACGGCCAGTTCATACTTGGCTTAAGTAAATAAATTGGAAACTACTTACCTACCTTTATCGATGTTTGGTTCTCACGTGGGAAAATATTGGTTACCTACCGTGACCAAATCATACTCTAAATAACAAAAAGCTGTATGAACCAGATCACAGTACGATTGTGTTAGATTGCGATTGTCATTAAAAATAGCCGTACTATTAAATAATGATTACCAAATCGTATATCAGATTATACGTATCTTTTGGTTGACAAGTATGGGCAATGACACCGCTATTGGCTAACGCCAAGCAATGTAGGCAATGTATGTATATATGTGATGGATGTAGAATGCGATTGATTAGTAACGGTTGTGAACATGTGGGACGTTATAGTTGCATGCCCCATGCGTAAACTGTTGAGATGGTATCGATGCTTTTGAAAGACGGTAGGACTTAGGATGTTCAACCGCCGCTTTTGATCACAGAACTAAGGTTGTCACAATGTTTCGATATATACTCGTGATTCATCTCGATACGTGCAGCCGTTCTTGAATGAATGAATACACTTTATTGTACACCACAAAAGAAATAAACATAAAAATATTAATTCACAAAGCAAGTCTTACCGCTTCGTTCTTGGTGAGGCTGCTTGACGTCAATTTAGAAGCCTCAGTGAATGACCTAAATATCTCGTAAACTGCAGTGAACTATTTCTCTGCTTTGCCATCAAATTCCATGGTGAGGCTTCCAACTTGATGGGCACCTACTTAGTTATTCAGATTATTTAAATACCTATCCACCGTCAATCAAACGTTGCCTTTCTATATTGGTAAACCTAACCTGCCTTTCTACATTGCTAACGATCTAACTTAAGGTACAGGGGATTTTATATTACCACAAACTTCAGTGTGCTCTATTCATGTCCACCAAAAATCTAAATATTTAAATTTATGGCGAAATCGTCGACAGCAGGATAGTTGTAAAAAATTGTTATTTTAATCATCATCATAATTTCTGCCACAGGACGTCCACTGCTGAACTGAACTGAAATAGGCCCCTATTAGATTTCCCGAACCACCGATAGATCAAAAATAATGTTTTTTACTGATGGTACTGCTAGCGGAGCTGACTGGAAGATGAAATATAAAGATCGGGCTCGGGTTAGACATATTAAGTACCTACCTAGGTACCTACTTAGGTAGGTAGGTAAGTTTTGAATGTATGCTGTCTGGTCGCGCATCACGGGGTAGAGACCTCTTTCCGCTGCTTACGTATGCACTTGCGGTACTAGCACGCAAGTGATTGTTCCCATTCATTGATCAGACTGACTCTAGAATAATTTTAATAATTTATGAGCATAGCTCGCCCTAAGAACTACTTATGCGACTCATAGCTTCATAAGATAGCTTTGAATTAAATGGATAGCGTCGGTAGAGTATCACATATCCTCTGCATGCAACTCTTTCTAGTTCATAAACACCTCCGTAGCGCAGGGGGTGAATAGTCGGCTGAGACGCAGAAGGTTTCAGGTTCAATTCTCGCGGAACAAATATTTGCGTGTTCTACAGATATTTTTCCGGGTCTGGATGCTTCGCTAAATATTATTAAAAGTACCTACTTAACTATAAAAAAACCGTACTTAGAATCAGTTATCTAGTTCCCAATAGTTCCTATAAGCTTTGCTTTGTTTGGGGCTAGATAACGCTGTGTGAAATGTCCATCATTATTTATTATTTTAATAGTTAGCATAGTTGTGAAGGCATAGGCACTCGTAAATTACAAAAATAACTCCCTACTCTACAGAGAGCACTGAGTGTGCACTTTCTACGCTAAAATGTAAGTATTACCCGACTACGCCAAATCCAAAAGGAAGGGTTATGTTTTTAAAAGTCTATGAATGTATGTTCCACCGAAGCGCCTAAACTACTCTTCTGATTTTGATGAATGAGGTGTCAATTATGGTATTTATATGGTGCAGGTGACATGGGCTATTATCGACATAGGTTATTATTACGTACCTAGTCGGATTTCTGTTTGTAAACTTATAAAGCTTGTTCTCTATTCTTCCGTATTGAGATAAATATTTCCGCCCATTTCTAGGGTGGTCGTGCTAGCCTGGCTGGCTTACCAACCTTTTAAAGCTCTACTTATCTCATAGCTCCTACGATTTTTTATAGTAATAAAGTGACATTCACTTTGTGATTACATAACCGCGCTATTAAATGTTAATCTTTATTTCTACCTACCTACCTAACAAGATCTATCAATCAAAACAATTAACTTCGCCTCTGCTCCGGCTGAATACAGTCGCAGACCATCGCCATTGAACCTGGAAACCGGATTGTCCGGTAATTTCGATAATAACCGGTAAACGGTTCTACGTCTCTACAACACGCCTTTATTAAGTTGCAAGCCACATGCTTGCATCCGTAGAAAGTCACATCTCGATCTTACCATGTGAATGTTAATATCTAACTTAATAGGTACATGTGTAACAAATAACAATGCAATAGGTAAATCACCATTGAACGGTGAAAAGTGTCAGCATTTCACAACTTTCGCACCTTGGGAAAGTTGCTATTGTTGGCGGTTCACATCACATGTTGTTTATCAATATTTACTAAGATTGCATAGAAAAAGCTTTGATCACTTTCAATTTTGGTACAGAAGTAGGAAAAAGACGAAAGGGCCAGGGTAGTTACAATAGTTAGGTGTTTTATTATTATTTTGTTGAATTGTGTAGGTACAACAGGAAATATATTTGCACCTACCTAAGTATCTGGCAAATCAATCCTCGACTTCCGGTTCAAACAACTTTCCAGATTCTAGAAGCCGGACCGTTTCCATTTCTTCCTTAGCTATCTTAGCCTTTAGAATAGCGTTATGCTTGTCTCTTATTATCTTCTTCTTGGCTTCCTCTTCCTGCCAAGCCTCTTCCATATTATTGTAGAGCTTCTGTTTGCCTTGAGCGTAAATAAAACCTGCTACCAACAAAGCAAATCTAGCGCCCCTTATGAGAGGAGAGACTGGTTGTGGAGGACCGTAGGGTAGCGTCATTTTTAGAGATTTGATTTGTTACTTTCCAAGTAACACTTACCTAATTTTTGTGCGTTATTTGAACAACAGCTAAACTAAAGCTCGCGCGCTCGCTGCATATTTATATAACTCGATGACATCAAAAAATGACAGCTGTCATGTCAGTCAGATATTTTATAAGGCGAGACATATTTCATTTTCAGCCAGCTCTTCCTGAACTATAAGGGCCTACAAAATATATTTTCGTACTTATGTATGACCTACCTATGACAAATAGTATGCAAAATGTGGTGTAAAAAAAAGTAGCAGAAAAGGCACCTAAACATTATCGGTAAAAATAGGCACATAGAACAACCCTATCCATATTAGGTCAAGTGCGAGTGCAATTGTTATTTATTTATTTTTTCGTAGTGGAATTTCGTTTGTTTGTAGGAAGGCCAGTGGCCGAATGGTCGGCTAAGAATACCAGTTGTCTCCGTTGTCGCAGGCACCAATAATAGCAGACTGGCGAGTAGCCAGCTGTCGAATTATCGTCGCGTGGTCAGCAGGAACAGCGCTATCGATTCAAATCAATCAGTAACTTATCATCTGAGATCTTCCTAAACAACTATTGGCTTGCTTTAGTAGACTTGTAAATAAACTTGAAGAAAATGTTAGCACCATTTAAATAAATAGGTCTAGTAGTAATAGGTATTAGTAGTAAGTAGGTAACCATTAATTAAGACAATTCTTAGCTAAGTAGGTGGCTACGTAACTAAATATACTTAATTAATAATTATTAAATTTAGTCTCTCACTTGAGATTTCGTTATTGTAAAACTTGAGATATAGCAGTGGTGATTATGAACATTTCATAACACCTTTACTAAAGCGTTGCTTTCCCTACATACAATGAATGGATGGGTATTCTAGCGACCTAGCTAGTGCTAATTGTGATGTAATATCTACTCGTGGGTATAAAATTATTTCAATGGACCTTTGTTTGTAGAAATAAACAATTTTGGAAATCATAGATCCTGCGGTACTTTATAGTTTCTGCAGTTGCAAGGTTTTTGAAGTTATACCTACCTGCTTCTTTTGGCGTGGTAGGAGCAACAGATCAGAGTGTATTTTTAGCATCTTATACAGAAATATGTAACGCTATGAAGTTAGTTTTTCCGGTCTGAAGTTATCTAAGTGGCGGGCAAATGACCCTGAAAGGTTTTGCACAACCTCTTTGAGCAAGCGACATAATAATTTTATAGTATAATAATATTTTTTTATAATAATTAATTCATTCGAGGCTGTAGACATATTCGCATGCTCAACTTATCAATTTAAGAACTTAGTGTCTATAATACTTTCAAGATACGATTTTCTGTCGCTTCTGTCTTAGCTTAATTCCGTTCTGTGCTTTTCGTTTAACTTTATTTCTTTTTCCTATAAAATGTTTAATTTACCTTGTAATACATTATAAGTTTCTTTATAATCAACTAGTGTTGATTATAAGGTAGTCCTTACATTATATAATTATGATTTTGTTTAAATAGATATAAGGCCCTTCTGGCCCTCCAGTTGTATCAACTTTTTGACTCTATCTTATCAATATGTAGATAACGTAGTGGGTTACGTTATTAATACTTTGATCATATGAATACTGTATCTTACTTTATCTGTATCTTTATAGTGTAACTGTTTGTTGTTCCGAAATAAATTATAATAAAATAATCATATTAATTAACGCCAAAGAAGTAAGTATAACTTCAAATGTACACACACGCACACACAGGTTTTTTCCCTAGAATCATGTAGTTACTATAGTGGTACCCATGGGCGGAACCAGGATTTTTTTCTGGGAGGGCCACAAGGGGCGGACGGGCAAAAAAATCAACAGTAAGTAACTGTTAGAAATAAACTTGAAGTATCATAAGTTTCATTAATGTTCTTTCTGTTAGCTTATTCATATATTTTAACAACTCTGATAATTTGATTTGCTTTTAAGTATGTATTGTGATGGAATCTCCCCAGTACACAAAAATACCGTCGGGGTGGAAGGGGGGGGGGCACGTGCTCCCGTGTCCCCCCCTTAAGTCCGCCTTTGGTAGTACCTATATAAAGTTTAAATAACGTGACTGTACGACATGACATCACGGTTTTGTCCAGGTTCAAGCGAGTCGTTCCCTGTTTTGCATGTGGGAAACCGGGTAATTATTTTATAATGCCACGTGAAAATGCTTAAATCCTTACAATAAAAAATACATTAAAACTACAGCTGTTTCCAAAAGCTACACTTTGTCTTGCATAGGAGTAAGTAGCAGCCATAATGCATTGGCATACCACAAAAAATTACCACTGTCCAATAATAAATAAATGCTGACTAGTAAGTACATATTAAGTCATAGGAAAGGTATATTGTAAAGGAATTGTGACCTATTAGAAGTTTGACCTTACAAATTGGGAGCGCAATAAAAATGAAATGCTAACTTGGTATGAAAGGTCGCGAGTTCAATAACAGTCGTGCTAAGTGAGGCCCATGAGCATGGCCTATCAAGAATGTGATAAGTAAATAGGTAGATACATAGTCGTATACATATGGTGTAATACTCGTATGCCATTAGAGGCTAACAAAAAATATCATCCAATTACCTAGAGACATAATTTTATTGAACTTACAGTTATATCTAATAGTTCTTTACCTTTAGTTAGGTTGGTGAGATCTACCTGCTTTTTCTGTAAACTAACACATAAACAAGCTAGATATTTATTTATGTATTTTTTAATGAGTGCCTATGTGCCCTGCTAGTGGTAAAATTACACTATACCTAATACCTAGCTACGTAGGTAGGTACTATATAAAACATATTAAGTACCTAAAGGTAAATAATAACTTATAACTTCTTGGCGCATGACTTCCGAGAATACAATTCAACAAAATGTCAAAACAAAACAATTATTATTTTGCTATATACATAAACATTAGACAATAATTTAATTTGCTACATAGCACACATGATACATTTTATAACAGATGATACACTAGAAAGAAAAATGATTTAAAATAATTAACATAAAAATTAAAATGAAACATTGCATTTTACAAAAAAATATAAAATTAATTTTATACATGAGGTAGGTAGGCATAGATTGTGTGCTATGATGGTTGCAGAATCAACTTTTAGTGACACTTTTGATATGTTCAATTCAATTCAACACTTTTATTTTTGTGTTTACCGCATCGATAAGAAACCGGTATTGTACCATCTACCAATCCCTTCTCTATACACTACCTGTCTTTGTCGGACTTCACAAAATATCGCAATTGCGTTCTCTTTCACACTTTTGTCTTTTTTAGTCCGTATTTGTCATTTCAAGAGGGCGCTTGTGGACCTCATTGGTGGACGTGTTTGCGTTTTCTTCGAAGAACACAGTGTTTATTTCCATCATAAAATGTAATAAATGTGCAGTAGTTATCAATGTAACACGCAAATAAACGAAAATACTACATACTTCAACAAACCACTTACCATCCTTTTCAAAGGTTCAAAGTCACCGATCAATTAAAAATTGTGGGTGTGGTAAACGCCGAAAGTGTCATCAAGTATCGATAAAAAAGTCCTTTTTCCTGCAATTATTGAATAGATTACGTAATTTTATCAATACCACTGGCTTTATTGATAATCCGTGTTTAGATTTATCAGTGAAATAACCTTCGAAGTATCGTTCAAAGTGTTGTGTTTTGTTCGTAGAAATCCTCGTCTACCAAGACCACAACGATGACGACCCCGGCAAAACTGTTTGGACGGGAGCTGTCTTCGTATGATGAGGTGGACGTAGACGAGCTTCTCTCCAAGCTCACTACGGAGGAGTTGAACATGTTGGCCAAGGAGGTCGATCCTGACGTGAGTACCTTTTTGTTATAATCTGATTATTCTGTTCTGTTATGACTCGCAGTTTTAACAAAGCCTTGATTTTGTAGACATGAGGCTCACTAACCCAAAAGAGACAAAATCAAGAATTAACTTTTTGTTTTGAACTGAAATATTTACCTTTTAAATCGTTATGAGGGAAATTTTTTACAAACACCTAAGTATATAAATGAGCTAACCTTTGATAAAACTGTCTTAAAAAACATTATAATTCTAAATCTATTAATTATTTAGGTATTTCCATAACTTTACCCTTCTCCAGACATGCCATGTGAAACAATAATATTTGAATTGATAAAAGAAAAAGATAAACATACTTATTTAAATCAAACTCTTAGCTTACAAAAAACACAGAATTGCAACGGAACAGTACTTATAACATTACAAATAAAACTATGATCTAACTATTTGTTCACCAACTTCATTAAGGACAGTCAGGTAACAAAATAAGCGACCTACCTACATAATAATAAAACAAAAATTGCGTAAACAAATACTTAATGCTGAACATTTTACACAGCGCTAACTAAGCACTAACATACAACACTTCAATAGTGCCTAAGTTCATGCAGCAGCCATTGTTATTTGCTAATATTTATTATGCTACTAATAATCAATAATAAGTAACCTGTGTCTCAATCCAGGGCATAATCTATTTATACCAACCAAATTTCATTCAAATCTGTTCACAAACCAACCCACTTTCACATTTTAATAATGTTAATATGATTTTCTTTCCCCTGTCCATACAAATGATGAAAAAAAATTTTTTTTTGCAATAAAACTGTATAATGTACTTAGTATATTTCTGTGTATTTTTTATGGTGGAAGTTTTTTACGATGCCTAAACATATTAAGTGGTTAAATGCAATTTAGAGAGTGGTCAAATTTTAACATGTTTAGTCGCTTAATACATTTTAGTGTTGTTTAGTTGTTGTTTGTTAGGATAACGCCTCCAGCTCGGTCATATGTCTCTTCATCTGACTGTACTTTCAATTTGTTCCCTGAGTACAGCTCTATCTGTGAATAAGTGTTGAAGGCCACCTCACAATAACATCCAACTGATAATGCCTCTACATTCAAAGTATTCAAACACAAAGAATGATTTCCCACATGATACCTTGAGTTTCAATCGAAACTAGTTGACCAGCCCTGGCTTTACACATATTTAAATAAAATATAGCCTATACGGTTTTGAGTACATATACAAATCCCATAGAAAAAGCACTTTTAGTTTATTAAATTTTCCAGGCTACTTTTCCAATTTTCCTTTCCCTTAAAACCTTATTCAGACTATTACGAACATTTTAAAAAATATTTGCCATATCTGTCTAACCATTTTCAAGTGATGCGCTTACCAACAAACACGATTTCATTTTTATTTATATAGATCGATTTTGGAAGAAAATTTGAACCTTGTCGTTTTTACGGAACTAGATATATTTTTTTGGTAGAAAGTAATAAAATAAATATTTATCCGTTATGGATCACTCAGAAATCTATGGGTGTTCAGCAATGGACATCTGATAATGAATTTCTCAATGCGAGAAACCATCCTTGTATCACTCATAGGACATCCACTGGGAACATAGGCCTGTCTTATAGTAGATTTTCAGAGTGTTCGACCTTGTATTGATTCATATTTAGGTGGAGGCATGTCAGATCTTATTCCCTCCACCTGACACATGAAACAAAACACAAAAACATAATAAACAATTAATACATTATTATTATTATAAGCCTGTTGTGTCCCACTGCAGGGCAAAGGCCTCCCTTCCCTCTTTCCACTCGTCTCTGTTGATTGTATGAATGGATGCCGTACTATTGATTTAATTTCTCGGCATCCATATTACAAGCTTGGGTCGTTTGACAGTTGAGAGACCTCGCCCGGAGATTCTTACCACCCCTAGTCCCAGGGTGCGTTTGCCTACTGTCATCGGCATCACACCTACTGGAGTACCTCCACCAACTCGAATTGGACAAGCGCGGTGGAACCCTATGTCTAAACCCCTTCCCTCAATTAATACATAAATTAAAAAAATTAATACCACTAACTTAAATCAGTTAATACATAATACATAAAACAAAATTAAAGGCATCATCCTATTAATGTTAAATTTTTTTATTAAACTATCAGGTTTGTCATCTTATCCATACAAACGTCCTACAAACTTAGAAGTATATTTTCATAAACACCTCAATCGTACCTGAGGGGGTTTAGTAAATTCTTAATGAATGGACATTTTTGGCACCGTCCCAACTCTAGTGGAATGTACACACTGGGAGAATTAGTACCAGGTAGCATTACCTCTGCTTGTTTATTGATCTTTGTTTTACATTATGTTTATTGGCAGCTTCTGTATTTTAATGAAACTATTTAAACTCCTAGAGCTGTGTGATATCTCAGAAATTCTTCATCTTTTTGGTAGATAAATAAAGGCAATGCCATGCGGACAAAATCATAGCTGGATGTAACAAACCACTGAACATCAGATATGTTGTGACGGACCAAAGTCACAGACAAGCTGAAGTGGCAGTGGGCAGGACATATATATATATAACTCAAAGGACTGACGGCCGTTGAGGCAGAAAGGTTCTAGAGTAGGCCAAGACAACCTGTTAAAGGTTGCTGGAAGCCGTTGGGTGCAGGCCGCAAAAGATCGGTCGATTGCTCTGGAAATCTATTGGGAGGCCTGTGCGCTCGTAGATGAGCGCCGTACTTATTTAGCAGCCGCCCGATAGTCCGCCGACAGTTCAGGGGCCAGTTCCCGTAACTTAAAATAGTGAAATTCAAGTATCGATTTAGTCGTTATGTTAAATATCCTAAACGATATTTACGTAAACGACTATACAATGGTATGAGTTGACTGGCATGCAATTATAGACTTTATTTATATTAAGCTAATATTATTAGTGGAGCAGAATGCCATATTCAATTCATAATCCAATCTCATTTGGGTCAACTTTCGTTATGTTTTTAAGAATGTATTACGTATTCATGTACGAATTGGTCCCCTGTTTGAAGGCAATCATGTACCCCATCAAACTTATTTACCGGCACTCCTTGCATACATCTTCATACTGATTATGAACCCGAATTACTATCGGCCGACCGAAAGTCTGTGGTCTACGGGGGCCCTTATAACAACACTCGTTTTCGTCTGTCACAGATGATTTTCTTAATTTTACTCAGAATTATAATATTATTTTTACTTAAGTACCTACATGCCTAGTCAAAAATATTGCTTCATTATAATTACTAAAAATTCCATACTAATGACAATCCAAATTCAAGTATTTGGGGCAAAATTCATGTGAAAATAGCCAAGTTGCTCAACAATACCATTTCTGTAATATCAAAACTTAATGCCTCGCTGATCATCAAACCAGTCCTTTACATAATTCCCAACACAAACAAAACCTGCTTCCTACTTACACAAATACTTCCACATGACATTTACATACATTTAAATACATTTTAATTGTTATTTCATGTTTTGGACTCCTTTGTGATTTGAATTGTCATTATGAGACCATATTAGGTTCGAGAGCATTTTATGTAAGACACGAAAATACATAATAAATAAGCAATGCTGGACATTATCATACATACATATAGTACATAATAATATATAATATACATATAATAGGTTGGGGAAAAAGTCTTTTCGCATTATAGTATTTATGAACTTGTAATAAAATCTCTTTGGCTATACTATTTGTATCTGGCTGGTTTTGGTATCATTCAAAGTTTAAATTTTAAAGAAGATAATTCCAAATTCAAATTAGGAAAATCTGTGATTTTTATTTGTTTTTCGTACTGTAAATATGAGTGAATCTAATGAAGAAATTCGATACATTTTAAAATTTTACTACAAAAAAGGTAAAAATGCAACGCAAGCCGCGAAAAAAATTTGCGATGTTTATGGACCTAGTGCAGTGTCTGTGAGGGTAGCACAAATTTGGTTTAAGCGTTTTCAATCCGGAAATTTTGATGTCAAAGATGCACGTCGCTCTGGTCGCCCTAATACGGATAAAATTGATGCCATTTTTGAAAAAGTGGAGCAAGATCGGCATATCAGTAGTTACGACGTAGCTGAAGAACTGGGAATTGACCACAGAACAGTTTTGGCGCATTTGAAAAAAACTGGGTTCACAAAAAGCTCGATATTTGAGTACCCCATGAGCTCACTGAAAGAAACCTAATGAACCGTGTACTCATTTGTGATTCTTTATTACGGCGTAATGAAACCGAACCATTTTTGAAGAAGCTGATAACTAGTGATGAAATGTGGATTACGTACGACAAGAACGTGCGAAAAAAGTCGTGGTCAAAGGCCGGTTAGGCTTCACAGACTGTGGTGAAACCCGGGTTAACTCGCAACAAGGTGATGTTGTGTGTGTGGTGGGATTGGAAGGGCATTATTCATTATGAGCTGTTACCACCAGGCAGGATCATCGATTCTGAACTCTACTGCGAACAACTGATGAGATTAAAGCAAGAAGTTGAGAGAAAGCGGCCGGAATTAATCAACAGAAGGGGTGTGGTTTTTCATCATGATAACGCTAGACCTCACACATCTTTAGCCACTCAGCAAAAATTAAGAGAGTTTGGCTGGGAGGTGTTAATGCATCCGCCGTATAGTCCTGACCTTGCACCTTCAGATTTCCACCAGTTTCGGTATCTTCAGAATTCTTTAGGCAGTGTCAGGTTAACATCACGAGAGTACTGCCAAAACCACTTGTCGCGGTATTTTGATCAGAAGCCCCAAAATTTCTATAGCAATGGGATCATGTCCCTACCTACAAGATATCGAACAAAATGGTACCTACATACTTTAGTTAAATGTAAATAAACTATATTAAAAAATGTTTTGAATTTTCTTAAAAAATGCGATGAAACTTTTTCCCCAACCTAACATAATAAAGGAACCAGGTAACTGATAAAATACTCAAATAGATTTTTGTAATTTCAATAATAATAATCTGTTTGATTTTTTTTAAATGCGTTTTTCCGATTATATGATTAAGAAATTTAAACACTTAAAATGGAACAAAAAAATACATAATTAATAAATCATTAATATGTTAATCATCTAACTAAAACTATCTTATTAACAATTTGTGATACGAAGGATACGAAGAGTCTTCGTGCGTAATTTCGTGAATATTAGACATTTTTCAAAAACTTAAAACTGATTCTTCTATCAGTGGTCATATGGTCAATGTGAATGGTCGATTGGGTCAAATTGCATTTTATTAAGGATTAAAAAAAACAAAATCATCGAATGTGGCCCTTTTAGTATCCTGTATATAATCTACTAAAATGAATACCATTTGTATGGAGTATGGAGGTATTTTGACTGCCTCCATGGCGCAGTGGACGTGTAGCCGGCTGAGACGCAGGAGGTAGCGGGTTCGATTCCCGCCGCGGAACAAAATGTTTGCATGATCTACAGATATTTGTTCCGTGTCTGGGTGTTTTTCTATACATTATAAGTATGTATTTACAAAAAAAAAAGTATGTAAGTATTCTATCAGTTATCTGGTTCCCATAGTACAAGCTCTGCTTAGTTTGGGGCTAGATAGCGCTGTGTGAAATGTCCAGCGATATTAATTTTTATTTATTTATTTATTTGTATTACTTATGTAAGGAGTAAGTAAGTGAATACCTAATATGTATTTGCAAATTGCGCAATACATTCAGAAAACATACAATTTAATTTAATTATGATGTTTTAAATAAGCAGGAAGATTTTCCAATTATATTTACCTACGATTTCCTAATTTCATGAGCCGATTTTTCAATTAAAGTCAAGTCTAGAAGGTCAGATAATTCGTTTTCTTTGTCAGGAAAGATTCACTTGTACAAATACGATTTTATGCAAGGCTTCATGACTACTTTATTTAAACACGTGACATTAAAAACATTATTTATTATCATTACAATTTAATGACTTCTTTCATAAGATGTATCTTTCATTATCACTAACAGAGATAAGTGGCGCCCCACATTGCACTTTATCATTATAATCAGCGATAAGTATTGTCTGAACACTTGAGAAACAATTAAAACTTATGAATTACTGGAGCTGATCTTTTATAGTACCTCCTGCGTCTCAGCCGGCTCAATTGGACGAAAAAAATTAAACATGAAGAAATAATAAAACAATACCTATGCAATGTAAATAACGTATTCAATTAACAAGAATAATACCTAACTCAAACAGGAAAATCCACGGCAAATGTATTTTTATACTCATTCTGGTGTGTCGCATATTAAAATATTTATTTATTACCTTACATTATAACTTAGTTATCCTAACAGGGTAAACGAGTCCATTGACCTCGATGAAAACTATGTATATATTCTATCAAGTAAATAGGTCAGTTATTGTTTAGTTTCATAACTATAATCAAATCATACAGTAAACTCATTCTCTGGAAATTCTGCAAAACGATTGCTTAAAATAAGCAAAATGTAAACTTTTAAGTTTTTATTTTATTTCTCTAACCTATCTCGTCCCACTGCTGGGCAAAGGTCTCCTCAAAGTCCCTTCAAGTATTAGCCCCTTGGAAAGTGATATTTTTACTACCGTATTTAGTTCTCGGAAAGGGTAGACATAATATATGTTATCAGCATTTCTAACGTTTTCTTTTATAGCTGATTATTTTTTGTGAAGACTATTGTATGTTCGATTGTGTTATCGACTCTATTCTCATAACAACAAAACTGTTTTCAGGACAACTTCCTGCCTCCCGACCAGAGAAATAATTACGACTGCGAGAAGGACCCCACAGGCCCTCTCAACCGTAAGAAGCTGATAGAACACATCAACAAGCAGGCGCTGGAGACCCCCGACCGGCCGGAAGTGAAGCCCTTCGTCGCCGGCGTCGTGCGGGGGAAGAAGGTAGCTCTATGAATCCTTTCAACTGATTCCCTAAACCCTTGTCACTGTGTGAAACAAACTGTATTACTGACGACGGCCTCCGTGGCGCAGTGGGCGAATAGCTGTATGTAACCTCTTGAGGTTGCGGGTTCGATTCCCACCGCGGTAAAAATGGTTGTACGATCTACAGATATTTGTTCCGGGTCTGGATGTTTCGCTAAATATTATTTTATTTACAAAAAAAGTATCGATATTCCTGGAAAAATAATGACGGTATAACAATAAAATTGTAAGTTTTATTTCGTCGCGTTAGTGGATGCACGCGTTAAATGGGATTAACGTTAGTGGATGGGCCGCTAACAATAATAATATAATATTTATTTACAATGTGCACATATAAAACACAAAATATATTATAAATGTGAATGTTTGGATGATTGTTTGTTTGTTACTCAATCACGCCGTAACGGCTGAACCGATTTCGATGAAATTTGGTATATACGTAGATTATAACCTGGATCACCACATAGGCTACCATTTATCCCATAAATCAGTTACCATGGGGTAAAAATGGGGTGTCAAAGTTTATATATGTATTTTTGCACCACAGAACAACGCGGGCGAAGTCGCTGGCAACAGCTAGTATTTAATATTTACATATGATCGCTTCCGTGCTTGCGGAAGACACGGCTAGCTGTAGGCTCAGCACTGCCATTCTATTTCTACCCTTACAAAGACAAAATTCTATAGTAACTACTCGACGTCTCATATAAACAATAAACTTAAAAATAACATTTTGATTTATTTGGAGGATTTAGATTCGAAACCGCTTCCCTATCGCTTGTAAACGATATCAGTGTCATTTAATTAATGATCAAGTCATTTTATAGGTCACATTTTACTAGCAACTGTTTATGTCATCCGGCCCTCCAGCCTTCACCTTCAATCATAACATAAGAAACACAGTTAACATCTGACGCAATAATTTATTTGAAAGTTAGCCAAATAACGGCCTATTGTTGTTTTGCAATGTTTATAGCTAGCCACTTAGTAATTTTGCATGCTATTATTAGAAGCGGAACGATATGATTTGTACGGCCGTACTGCTTGCGTAGAGTTTTCTACATTTTTAGTTTTTGTAGACAATAGCTGGGTTTTACAGGAGTTAATATTAGGTACGTGGTTTACCAAAGAAGTACAGTGGCTTATATACAGGGTGTTTGGTAATATACCGACGATATTCAAGTGACGGTTTCTCAAAATATAAAAAAATACTTATCGAAAAAAAAAACTACTAGTTATATTATCAAATTTTAAAGAAAATCGACTAGTTTAGATGATTAATTCGATATAAAACTTACTGCCTACTCTTACAATCGACATCATAAAATAAAGGCCGATTTAATATCTCTTTCGGAAATGGCTGCGGGTTTTCGGTTAGAAAGGGACAACAAGAGATATCTCGAGACGTCACAAATACAGTATATGTGGTTAGATGGCAAGCGTAATGCAATACCACAACATAAGTTTAATGGTTTGTTTTTACATGCCAAAATAATTTTCACATTTCAGAAATTTATTTATTATGCTCATCAAAATAACCCCATTCATTTTTGTGCGTATATTATCAAACACCCTATATATAGGGTGCCCTAGCAAGAGTACCGGATTTAAATTTGCAGCCATTTTGTTAATACGAGTTGTACGGTGATTTTTTTTTTATAGTTGTCACGTACAGACCACGCGATTTAAGAATATGGAGAAGAACCACTTAATATCAAATGGGCTATATGCTTGCTCCAACTCCATGTTGTAATTTAGGAAAAAAAAACTAATTTCTCATAATTACTGATTTAAACGGGTATTTATCGCGTATGTACCTTTTTTATTTGTTATCCCGACGTTTCGATTGTGTTGCAACATCCGTGGTCGCGGGCAGACTGCAGTATTTGGATAAATACCCGTTTAAATCAATAATTATGTACAGTGATCTTGAAAGTTTGAAAAATACAAACTTCTGACGTTCTCTAAAATAAGTGCATTATTTTTAAAACCATCTCAAAAATATTCAAGCTTAGATGAGAAATTGTTAATATGGTTTTCAAAATCTTGTTATTTTCCGTAAGTATTCGGATAACACTAAAAAATAAAAATACTAAGTGCATACTATTTTCCAGTGGATCCCGCCGCCTGTGCCAGAGAAGCAGCGTGATGCGGACGAGCAAATCTCGATTGACCTCGGCGACGAGTACGAGGCGGCGCTCACGGATGCTTCGCAAGAGGAGATCATTGACCTTGCCGGTATGTACATTGACCTCATTCACACCTCTATACAGGGAGTTTGGTACTGACGATATTCAAGGGACGGTTTCTCAAAACAAAAAAAAAAGACTTCTCGAAAAAAAAAATACTATTTATATATTCAAATTTTAAAGAAAATCGACTAAGTTTAGGTGATTAATTCGATATAAAACTTACTGCCTACTCTTGCAATCGACATCCAAAAATAAAGGCCGATTTGATATCTCTTTCGGAAATGGCTGCGGATTTTGTGTTAGAAAGGGACAACAAGAGATATCTCGAGACGTCACCATTAGAGTATCTGTGATTAGATGTCAAGCAATAAAAGTAGCAATAGTACAACATAAGTTTAATAAAGTGTTTGTTTTTACATGCCAAAATAAATTTAACATTTCTATGGTAAACATTTCAAATTTATTTATTATGCTCATCAAAATAACCCCTTTCATTTTTGTGATTATATTATCAAACCGCCTATATTTTCATTCAAACCATACACTATGTTTTAGAGCGTAGTTATAGCCAGCTGTCACATGTACCGCACCTCAAATTTTTGTAAGTGTAGGGGGTAATGGGTGGAGCTACAAGTACCATAGTTCGATCCAAAGGTGGTCTGATAGAGATCGCTATAAGTATTTTTTAACTACCATTATACTACAATCCATGGGAATCGGACCCGGATTGGATCGGAGTCGACTACTCGCCCTCGCAGAGGTTGTTATGTAAGCTAGTTAGTAGATAATAATAATAATTTATTGTATTATTCAGATAACAATTGATCCTTAAATCTAGGGGAGTTAGTACTTAATTCGCACGGGGAAGTACTATCACCATATCTATTTCTGCCGTAAGGCAGCACTGCGGTTTGAAGGGTATGGTGAATGGGTATGGTATGGGAAACTACAGGCACATGAAGCTTTACATCTGTATGCCTCAAGTTGATGGACGCATGGCAGTGCATCGTAGGACGTTTCTTCAAGTTTCTAAGGAGCGTGACCTACGAGGCAATGGTTACCCACTCGACATCATGTGGACGATACTATGCGAGTTCCATTTCTAGAAGTATAAAAAAAACGAATTGCGATTTAGTCCTCTGCGTGAGCTTCTACTACACAGGACAATCAAGTTTGTTACAACAAACAAGTTGGTTGGTTGATTTGTTGTCAAGTTTGTTTGTTGTTTGATGACTTTTAAGATGTTGTTGCTGCTCTCGCGTACCGTGCGCTGTTTTTATACGCTTGATGGCATCAAAAGTGTCTAGATACCCCAACTGCGATCCTCTAATCTCTTGTCTACCCAATGCCTCAACTCTTCTCCACCCAAGGCTAAATCTTAACTCAAAATTGAGTATACATTTCTGACAGATTTTTCATTGGAATAAGTCAATCTAAATTCACTATCTAGGCCTTAATACACAAAGTGATTACTTATGTAGGCACAAAATGTAATCAATATTTGAGTTATGTAACCTAATAACTGTAAATAGGACCATTTAAATCGATTAATCGGTGTGTAATTATATCGGCGTAATGATTAATAGTTACGCTTGGCGTCAGACGTTATGTAGGTGTTATAACTAAGTGTGCCTGGAATACACTCCTTATATAAGAGATTGTTGCTTTTCTGTAAGTGGAAACTATTGCAAAATAGATAGCGTCGCCACACACGAGCCACGCGCCACAACCGCCAAACCCCGCCAGAATCACGTGGTGTTTTAGCAACTTTTTAACCCCCCCCCCCCCCCCCCTCCCCATCCCCTCCTTGTAGTGGAGGAAAACTTACAGAATATCAAGCCCCGCGCCCCCCGTTATATCAGTCTTGAAAATCACAATGAAAAACCCATTAACTTGCAGTGGTTAGAGTTTTAATCAACAGACATTGGTTAACCCAAACTCTTTGTTAACAAGGGTATAAAAACAAAACAAAAATCAATCAAAAACGTTAAATAAACCAACAAGATTACAGAGTGTTCCAAACTTTGACCTAAACATTTCACACACCGCACAAAATACAAACAGACGTTTCATAAAATATTTTAAATGTGTTTTCCTTCGAGCAATAATGTTTGACACGTTTAATTTCGCCAACGAAAATAGTCTGACAGGCAGATGGGCAGCGTAACATGAACTAGTTCATATTATAATTTTCTCAATTAAAATTCCTGGAAAACCTATTTTTTTTGTCATTTTCTAGAAAATCTAAATTGAAAGGGGAATCTTTCATCTTCAATCAACTCATCATCTGCCGGTAGAATCAAAAGACGATAAAGAAAGTGGATTTTTTTCTCATATAGCCAATGGTACTAAGTCTCACACAAGGTTTATGGGCCGCCGAACTCGCGTCGCACTTATGAAAATGCTACCTCGCCAGTGTGGATCTCACGCGTAGCGTGTTCGTTCGATGTACCCGCACGGAGCGATTCGCACAACAAATTACCGAGCGCGGCCTTATACTCTAGACGTGTAAAGCCGCAATTGCGTCGCATTAAATAAATAATAATTCCCGCCCGTACTGTCCCTCTGCTGGGCAAAGGCTTCCCCCTCTTCCTTGCACTTATCACGGATACATCTTTATTTCAGGCAACAATAGAAAAGTACAAGATGTTAAAACTCAATTCTACGGTCCATATAAATATACCTATACCTTACTGACTCACATACATATTATAATACTTAAAACTATTTGCTGACACCTAAAGTCTATACGACGTGTAGACTCGCACTGTGTCGTGTAGTCGCCTGCGAAAACGACGAAACAACACACTTTTCGACCTAAACTCTTCCTGTGTAAAGGTCGAAAGATCTGCAGTTGGAACGCAACACAAAAGATTTGAAATCGTTCTTCCTTTAACATTGACCTTCTTCCTATTCCTTCCTATTCCACCACGTCCTCCAACTTCGTGGAATAGTGAAGACGCAACACAGGACAGTGGTTCCTTTCTCCAAAATAACTCTATTAATATCGATCATAGAGCTTTGATCAACAATTACAATTAATTATGGCTCAATGTCCAGTGGATAAAAGTGGCCTGATATACAATTGTTATTAGATTTTTCTCGTGAGCATTATTTATTATTAAAATCTGTCTAAATGCAGGAGTTAATTTACCCAGACATTTGGGTTGTCTTCTAAGACCAACATCATCATATCAGCCATAAGGACGTCCACTGCTGAACATAGGTTTCCTCCATAGATTTCCATGGCGACCGATATTGTGCGTCCTGCATCCAATGGCTCCCATCAACCTTTATCTGGTCGTCTTTCCATCAAGTGGGGGCCGTCGCACACTGCGCTTTCCACTGCGTGGTCTCCACTCGAGAACCTTCCTGCCTCAACGGCCGTCAGTTCTTCGAGCTATGTGCTCCGCCCACCTAAGACCATGCCGCGTAACTAGCCCGTCTTTTGGATTTGGCTACACTTGTGTCTCGTTATTTTATTGGGATTGTTGATAACAATTCCAAGATTGCTGATCACAGACCTTAATAAAACCAGACACACCATCATCGCAACCGGTTTTTTCTTGGTCACGACTAAGGATAAGTTAATTTTTACAAAGTTTAAAAAACTCTCGGCTCCTCTTTTTGCTTGGGAATTTAAAAATTAGGCTAAGCTACCACCCCAGTTAAACTAGCCTTCTATTAAAAAAAAACCCGTCCGTATCGGTCCAGCCGTTTAAGAACTACGATGGCATGGACAGACAGGCGCAGGCGTCAATTTTAATAATCCTCTTTTGCAACTAGGTAAAAAAACTTAGGCGATGATGATCGGTTGTCTTCCGGCTTGCTATCACCTCTCAACACCCTCTCTTCAAATATTCTCAATAAACCAAACTTCAAAATTCTATTTAAAAATGTAACGGCACACTGCCCCAAAAATTTCGCGACAAAAAAGTAAGCGACAGAAAATTGTTTTATGTATTCATAATCTTTATAACTGAAAGTGTCTTTTGTAATAATAACAAGAGGATAGGTGCTTTGAAATTTTGGCAAACACCCAGTTGTTACTCGCAAACTTTTAATAGATGTGACAAGAAAAATTGTTAGTGATTCAAACGCGCAGACAAATGCAGGGGTAACGAAAATCTGTGATTAATATCGCATCTACAGATGATTTGTGGGAACGGTGATTTAAATCTTATGTGGATATTTTGATACAGAAATTGGCTATCTCCAGGCGAAAGAAATATACATTTACTGTTGTTTTTATATTTGTTTTGGTAGAGTTATTTGATTTATGTTTTATTGCAAAGTTCGGATTCACCTACTTTTATATAGCGTATACCGGCCCTCTTATTTCCTAAGCCAAATTGCTGTCCTGTCGCCATCGCAAGTCAGGCCATTTTTTTCACACGTACAATACGTACCTTACGTGTGAAAGGGATGGCCTGACTAGCGACAGCGATACTACAGCAATTTGGCTTAGGTAATAAGAGGGCCGGTTTAGTTAGCTCTGATCGTATTGCTTTGGCTTTCCGTGTACTATGTCAATTAGGCTCAGAGGTAGATGTCGATATTGGGCAAGCCTAAAGCTGGCCATATACGAGGACGCCGATTCCATCACTCCGCGTCACGTGGAGTCTGGCGGCGCGCAAGTTAAAAAACGAGCACACACGAAGACTCCACTGCCGCGACTCCAAAAACTCCAAATGGGCGTGTCTTATGTGTTACCCATAAGACACATAAGACATAAGACGTTGAATTGGGTTTATTGGATTGTTGTATCGGCAACAGACGAGCGCGCCGCACTCCGTGGTGTCGATTCTTGGATTTCTGCATGATGGGATATCCAAATATTCCTAGGACTCCACGCAATCTGCTTGAGATTTCGTACGCATAGACGGTTTTTCGAGACTTGGAGTGGCGTGGAATCTTGTGGAGTCGCGTCCCCGGGTATGGCCAGCTTATGACACCAAATAAAAAAATATACACGTCACTGGTCTTTGAAAATCATAAAAGGTTACGAATTTAAAACGTCTAAATTATACTCCCTACAATATACATGAAAAAATACTGGCGACAGAAGAAATAAAATTATTACGGTATCGCTATTGCGGTGAGTGAACTTTATTTCAAGGTTTAATGTTTACGCAATATAAGAAAAGGTAAGATATTTATTTGCATAAACAAGTTTGTTACGTTTTCACGACTAAACGGCTGGATCGATTTCGATGAAAATTGGTGTGTAGATAGATTAAGACACCTACTTTTTATTGACAAACCATACGTGAGAAGCCGCATGCGGAAGCTTGTTTATGTGCTATGTGTTTTCTTAAGTACGACATTAAATGAAAACACGGGGTTTAATGGCTAATATTATTGTTAGGTTTTTCAAATTCATTACCATAGAAAATTTCAAATTTTCAAACAATCTTAATTTAAAGTGCCAAAATATCAATGAAACAGCCTGTATAAAATAGGTAAACAAATCATATTAATTCATCATGTAAGTAGGTACCTGTTAAACTGAATAAGCGGCATCGTTGCAAAGGCGCCGCTGATTTACGTTAAAAATTGTTTATTGGAAATATTTCATGTTAGATAGATGATAGTGTTAGATAAATTCGATTAGATGTGTGTTTTAAATTAATGTCGTACATAACATAACAGGTTGTATAAGTGCAGATGATATAAAGTGATCTGTTTGTTTGTTGCAGCTATTCTCGGCTTCCACTCGATGATGAATCAGGACCAGTACCACGCGTCGTTGCTGAACAAGGGTCAGCCGGTCGGACTCGGCTGGGACGGCATCACTAAAGCTACCAAACCCAAAGTAATTAATAATAGAATTTGATTGCACAAAATAAAAATAATCGACGAGCGAACTTAATGCTATAGCATTCTCTTCCAGTTAACCTTTGTGTAATGCGGACAAACAGTTAAGCAGCGCTTATACTATGGAAACCAAATTACTGATAGAATAATTATATACATTTTTTTTAATTACATACTTACTACTACATTTTTAAATACATACTTATAATATACAGAAAAGCATCCAGACCCGGAAAACATATCCGTAGATCATGCAAACATTTGTTTCGCGGCGGGAATCTAAACCGCTACCTCCTGCGTTTTAGCCGGCTATTCGCCCACTGCACCACGGAGGTCTTCAAAATATCAATAAACCCTAGTACACAAAGTATCCTTAACTTATCTGTAAATTTGGCAGCGTCTGCGACAAATCTAGATGCAACATCCGCGTTAGTATCTAGATTTGTACTTGTCTGGTTTAGTTCAAATTTTGTCCACCTGAACAGATAAGTTGGTGTAAAAAGTAACCTATGTCTCAATCCCGGTCATAATCTATTTATATACCAAATTTCATTAAAATCGGTCCAGCCGTTTAGACGTAAAAATGTAACAAACAGACGCAGAGTTACTTTCTGTAGCGACATCTATCGCTACAGAAGAACAACTTTGGCATCAAACTGGTCTACAGAGCGAGCAACGACATCTAACGGCAATTGAAAGAATCAATCCTACATCGCGCAAATGAAAGTTTCTAACGATTGTAACATATACTTCTCAACAAGAACAAGGCCCGTAGCCAAGTTACATTCGCTTCGAATCGATTCGACTTCTACATAGGTTTGTTGTCGATATATCACGTGATATTTCCATAGCATATGTCAAATCCCATACATTTTCGGAATTATCGACTAGCGTCATCGCTAATCGAATGTAACTTGGCTAAGCCTTCAGACCTGTTGATCTTAAGACCCCTTGCCAAAGGTCGCTCGGTAGATCTCCCCATTTCAATGGAGCTATCAACCTGTCGGCCGCCATATTTTCGAATTTATAATATTAGTATGGTTATTAAAAGAACTAATTTTAAACAGTTGAAATAGTGAACAAATCGCAATAACGTGACGTGTTAATCGTTCCAGGTGTACCCCATGGACCCCCCCAACGACACAGACCCTGAAGAGACCATCAAAAGGGTGAAAAGCGACGACCAGAAGCTCACCGATCTCAATTGGAATAATATTAAGGTATGTTTCAAACCTTCACGATCACTACATAAATACTATTTTTTTATGTTATTTGTGTGGAAACAGTCTCAGGGTTCACCGTGTCTGCGGCAGATAGGACCAATTCATCATGTACACGATTAAAATTTAGTCGGATCTAGCCAAGAGAATTTGTCGTGTCTGCTTTATACTTGATGCGCGGTAGCTTGGCAATAGAGGTCATTCACTTTCCTTCACCACGATATCCCAAAATAGTAAAGATGTATCGCTATCTCTGTCGCTCACCATACAAACGTGTCGCAAAACTGCTATCGCTAGAATCTCGTAGTACAAGGCCTTCAAGAAGTCATCTGGGAAAACTGTACAACTTGAAGATATACAAAATCGGGGGGATAATCACTGCATGAAATTTTATTTATTCAATGTAAATTCATGTATTTTGTTGTTTTAAAATACGAAATATATTTTAAGGCTTGTACATGCGCCAATAACCTTGAGGATATGGGCGGAGCTTCAAACCTCTTCCCCGCACATGCCTCTTTCCCCGTACTAAATTTACGTAAAAGTGGCCTTCTAGCGGCAACCGTCAGTAGCAAGATTAGTATTGCGCCATCTATGAATTTATAGTTGTACTATGATCTAAGTGCACCTTGGTAGTGGAGTATAGTCTAGGAGACAGATGATTGATATTACTATTCTAATGCGAAATGCTAACAATTTATTTAAAATTTTATTTTTCTATAGGAAAACTTAAATTAAAACTATTAATTTTAAAAAGTCGTAGAACAAATGTTGTTGGAATTGATGTAGAGAGGCTGCCTGCGAGAGGTTATGCGCTAATTTCAATTAACCCTGTAGATATATGAAATGAAAAACAATAAACCCATGAGTCAATAATTTTTTTTTTTTTAATTTGTTTTGTTTGTTTGACTACTGCCAACTGATTTTTTAGAGTTTGTAATGATATGAGTATGTTATAATTATAATTTATAAATGGGAAATTGTGTATCTGTATGTGTACGCGTGTATGAGCGGGTGCATGCAGGCGTGTTTGTGTTAGTGCATGTGTGTGTTCATGTGTAAAAAAAAAAAAAAAATGTGTGTATGTGTGCATTTGTGTGTGTTTAGGGTAGTTCAGCGAGCGACGGGCTAAGGAAGGCTAGACTCGGTGTTTCTTTCAAAATTCGCTGAAGTTTAATTGCCTCCCAGTTAAATAATCTTCTTCACCATCACTAAATTCGCCGAAATGTTGTATATTTATTTTTGGAAAATCATAAGCGGAAATTAAATGTATTTTTTTTGGTTCATCTACGGTCTTACTATCCTTCTTTTCGTTACCCGCTTCATTGTCACTTAATTCGCCGAAATTTTGGATATTTATTTTTGGAAAATCAGAAATGGAAATTAAATGTGTTTCTTTTGGTTCATCTATTGTCTTACTGTCCTTCTTATCGGTACCCGCTTCAGTACTCTTCACATTTGTGATCCCTTGATTTTGATTTTCTATTCCTACTTCTTCCTCTTTTTCATTTTTCTCTTTCCTTTTCTTTTTGTCCGGTTTTTCATGAACAGAATCTCCCGTTCTCTTTTTTCTTTTCTTTTCCATCTCTTCTAGAATATAATCAGGATCTCTGATTGACATTTTCCTGGTATGTCTTGGGTCAATCAACTCGGGTAAAATGCAATCGCAATAAAATATTTTTAATTTTGGTTCCATTTCATTTTTCCAAAACGTATCGTCTTTTGTTATTACTTCTGTCCGCATAGGGATATTTTCACCTAGCCATAGACCAAATAGACATTTTGATTTTTGTGTAATATGTAGCTGGCCTTGAATTTGAAAGAACCAATTGTGCTTTTTGTTAATTATTATTTTATCATTTCTATTTAACTTATAAAATGGTAACTTCTTTTTTCTTACCGCTTCTTCAAAATTCATTTTGAAAGCCGAAATAGGGCACTTAATTTCTACCGTCATATCCTTGCAAATACCATCAGGGCTAGCGCCCAAATACGGTAATTTCTCGTCGATGAACAAGCCGCACGATTCTATTTTAACGCCATTTTGGCGTGATAGTTGTTCAATAGCAATTTTTTCGTTTTCTAGTCCATGTTTTATCGATTTAACATGACTAATGCAATCTTTATACAGAAGATCTTTGACAAGATTTCCACAACTAATATTTGGGCGTCTCTTGATCACACGACCAAAATTTGAGGCTGTTAATAACTTTCTACGCAGCTCCAACCATTCACTTGACGCACTTTGCAAAATTGTCTCTGTTTCAATTTTTTGTCGTTCTTCTTTTGTTTTTTGTAAATTACTTAAAAAAGTAGTTTTTTCTTTTTCCATCATTTCGGGAGCTATATCTTCCCGAGTACAATTTTCTCCGTAATTCAAATCTTCGCCTTTGCTAAATAGAAATCTGTTTTTTTTTCTTATACACCTTTTTACTCTTCGAGACCTTTTCATCCTTCTTTGTTCCAGCAATTTCATATTTCCTTTCGGACTATTTCCGGTAATGTGAGTATAAGTCCTTGATAACAATGCACGTGTGTTATGCGTTATTGCTGCACCTTTGCACCTGGTTTCATATCCTCCTTTCAGACTAAAGTTAACGCGTTTTCCGCCAACCAGTTTCGCGATTATACTATTAAAGTTCTCGACTTTGTTGCTTTCTACATTATGAATAAGGCTTGGTGCGTAGGAAGCAACGTTCGCCATAATTTGGCAAATTCGTGACCAAATAGTGCTTGTCATGAAATCTCTTTCTATGCTCTCTTCATTAGTTTTTTTACAAAAATATGCCTTACAACGGCTGTGATCGCCAAAAGCGTGCAAATGAGCTAATAATATGTCGTTATACAAAACCTCAACGTTAGCTCGTTTTTCTGATTCTGAATCTGACGTGTATTTTTCCATTGCTTTCCTTATCGTCCCACGAATTGCTATTATTTTTTGGTCAGTTATGTTTTTTCTAAGTCTTGGAGGATATTTTGTGTCAGTCTTGAGTTGTGTTAGTTTATTACACATGTTCCTCATTATGTGATTTTTACACTCGATTTTTTGCACTGTGACATTCGCGTAGGGTCGAGCTTCAATTATTTTGGAATATGTTGAGGAATCTCCATCGCTAATCATTCTACCGTAAATGAGGCCATGCATTTCAATAGAGCTTTTAAATCCTTCTACTAGAATATTGGACTCCATTCCAGTGGAAGGACCTGTATAGTTTTTAAAACATTTATGCTTATGTGGCTCTTCTTTTTTATATTGTGCTTGGGCGCAGATACAGCAATATTTGTTTTTTACTCCAAGGTAAAGAATTTTTCCTGTCCGTTTGCCAATTATGGTCGCTGCTCCTGAAAGTGCAGAGTAATTTTTTTTGTACGTCCGTTTGCTCCAGCAACCGTCTACTATGACGTCTACAATGGGTGTTCCATACTCATCGACTCGACCTTCCGATGTGGCTAACTCTCTTTCTTCTTTGGCAGCATCGTTCATTGTTTTTATTAAAATACCTTTCCACATGTCGCCAATCTTTTCATGACATTTTTGATATATAGGTTCACCCATCAAAGGTAAGTCTAAAGCAGCAGAAAACTCTTGCAGTTGCGAATGCCCACATCCAATTGCAATTGTCCCTAAAACTGCACAATTGTTAACATTCACATCACTGCATTCATCACTAGAAATGATAAATTTTTCATTACAGAGTTTGCATTGAAGAGTAAATGTAGAATGCAATCCAACTTGCTTCTCAGAAATTATATCCACACATTTAAGGTTACAATTGAAAGGACCATGTGTAGATATGTCTTGAAGTTTTTTATACACGTTAATCAAATTAACAATTCTTCGCCCTTCGAAAGCAGATGGTCTTCCAGGTTCTTTTTTGGTAATCTCTATTTCATATTCTGGCAATTCAACTTCAATCTGAAATTAAAATAATGTATGTCTATTATACGCCGACAGTCACAAAACAGTCAAGTCAACAATAAAGTTTCGTTTGGAATCACAAAAAAACCCAAATCAAAAGGTACATTAATGTTATCTGCTTCATTAATTCCCTTGGTAAGTTTTTCATCCGGCGATCTAAAACAAGAAAACAAGAAATTTTTAAGAGACAGTCAAATGGCACACTAGCGCTTATTACGCTACTTATTAGAAAGTATTACAGTTTTTCACTGTACAGGGTGGAAAGCCCAGAAAAGGAATCGTTACAGTAAGAGGACTAAGAAAATTGAAAAGTAGGTAGGTACAGAAATCAATCACATCGGGCACCCTTCGTGCGCGAGTCCGAATCGCACTTGGCCGGTTTTTTTTTTAATAAACAAAAACCTTCGATAGTGCATCTCCTTGGTTGCCATATTTCCGGCCGCTAAAACATGACAGATATGGATTTTCATACAACTTTGCCGGTCGCTAAATAACACTGTACAACAAGTTCGATTTATCTCTTGAAATTTAGAAATTGGATGAGTGGAATACCACCCTAAGAAGGTGGTCAAAATGTACACGGGCTCCTAGCCTATTTTACTTACTTTATTGTTGCAGGCATAGTATGTTGAGTTTGCAACTGATTAGACTGGTCGTAATTTTCTTTATTTTCATTACAAGCCCACCTTCTTTGGTTCCTGCAAATAGAAATTGAGTAGGTATTAAAAAAACTACTGAAATAAGAAAAAAAAATCAGCTGTTCCATAGAAACCTACCCGATCCGCTCGGCCGGAATGTATGGAACAGCTGATTTTATTTCGCGATTTCGAAGTTGGTCCCATAGTAAAAGTTGTTCGTATAGATGAGTACAACGACCCCTTAAAATATTGCTCATTATTTTTTACACACATATGGTTACTCTAGTTCAAGTTTCAAACAATTTGGTTTTTAGGTTAGGTTAGGTTAGGTACTTACAGAATTTCTCTTTTTTCTTCGATATTTTCTTTTAGATATCGCTTTCTTTTCGAAAGCTTAGGCATTTTTACACAATATTTACACAATAACACAGTCACAAAGAAGTAATATTTACAAAAGTAGGTACCAAAGAATCTTCACAGTTTATTAATTACGAACTAAATAAAGCGTCCTTTCGCGGCGGTTCTCAGATATTATTATTTTACAAATCTAGTAGTGACTTTTCACAATGTACGAACAAAATAAAGCGTCCTTTTGCTGTTTTTCTCACTAGAAACTAATAATTTAACCGACTCGATTATTTCAATGAGCGCCAAATGACGAGAGCAGAGCAGAGCGACAACGGACACAGGTAACCCGTACGAGAGACGGAGGCCGTATGCCGCCCGTCGCCCGCGCAGAGCGCCGCGCTCACCAAAATATTAACTAAACAGGAAATCAATAATTAAAAACCTCACAATGAGTAAAATGAAAATTCCTCGTGAGCGATTGTAGTGCAATTTAAGTTGTATTATATAAAAAAAATTGCATTCATGTAAGCCGCGTAGTTACGTAGTTTATCCATATTTTGCAGTAAAATCGATGTCCACGGTAAATTTTTTTTCTAATGAACTATAAACTTTGCAAAAAAATCCTCGCGAGCAATTCAAGAATGAAGATTAATCTATAATATATTTTTTTTTCGGTATTGTGTTTCAACGTTTTCCCATACTTTATAGAGGTTGAACATACCCCAATATCCCCAAATCGCCCCGGGTGTCACCTTAAGCCGTCATTTTATATTGCATTTATGAATAATATTACGGTTCCGAGTACCAAATTACATGCACATGTCCGATAAAATTATATGATTTGTGAATTATTATTAGAATTTTAGTAAGTATAGAAAATATTTTTGAATACAAAATAATATAGATCTATTATTAAATGCGTAATAAGCTTCAGAATTGTGAAGCTCCCAAGAAATGCAAAATTTTAAGTTTATTTTCTCGTCACTGGTTGGTGAGGTGAATGACCTCTATTGCCATCTTATTCCGCACTGACCATACACAAGATAAATAGGAACGTGTAAACGATGAGATTGTTTTCGGGAAGTCGTGCGTAGGGTATAGGGTGCACTAGTCAAGTTTGTTCGCCCGCCCCTCACCTACTCCGTCCCTCCCTTCACCGCAACAACACAGAGCACGTCGTGTCTAGCCCAAACAAGATTTATGAAATGAAAACTTCTTCAGGCGCGTTGGGAATTTTTTGAGATGGGAAAAAAACCATTGAACTCGTAACACTGTTACCGACACCTCTGTATATACGTATATGTAGTGTAGTCTGTTCACTTCTATCGGCACTCCCGGAGTTCCACTATTTTTTTTCTTGGTCACCGCCGGAGCTTTCTACACAGTTCATGTGTAGAAACGACACGAATTCTGGCGTAGACGTGGTGACTTTTCTTAGCGTGTACAAGCAGGCTTACGGCCCACCTGATGGTAAGCGGTCACCGTCGCCTATTGACACCGGCAACACCCGGGGTATTGTCGATGCGTTCCCTACCCTGTACAAACCTCATTACATTTCTATTGAGGCGTACCATGTCGTAGTCTAACGGGAAAACCTTAGATGGTAGCTCATTCGACATCTTGCAAGTATGGGGTAGAAAAGATTTGAACGGGTATTTATCGCGTATGTAACTTTTTTATTTGTTATCCTGACGTTTCGATTTGGTGCAACAGCCGTGGTCATGGGTGGACTGGAGTAGATTAGATAATTCTTTATTGCGCACCATAAAACAATACAAATAAATGAACAACGTAAATCTGTGGATACAATTGGCGGTCTTACAGCTAAATGGCGATCTCTACCAGACAACCTTTGGGTGGAATAGACTGTGTGGACATTACCTGGGGTGTAGTCGTATACCTATTACATGTAGGAACAGGCAGTAAAGTTGAAGTTTCAAAGTAATCCTTGAATTAAAAGATTTTGTTTGTTATATTTTATTTGTTATAATCTTAATTCAATAATATAGATAGGTAGATAATGTCTTTATTGCACAGTATTAAATAATAATATTGCACAGTATTTATATAATATAAACAAATGAAAGAAAATACACTTTCAAATCATAGGTACAATGGGCTGCCTTATCGCTAAAAGACGCAACCTTTGGATGGACAGGATCTAAGTGAAGATAAGGATTTACTAATAAGATGACATTGTAATGAATGAAATTTGAACTTATGAATTTATTTGACATTAATTTTTAGAGTAGATCTCTAACTCTTAATTAAATTATCTCATTAATTTTTAGAGTAGACAGTCTCAAGTTATCTATCTATCATAACTCGCATTCTCTTAATTCCAGAACATAAGTGACGAGAAATTCGAGAAGCTAATCGAAGGTCTAAAAACCAACACCCACCTAGAAGTGCTGTGCCTTGTAAACGTGGGTCTAACGGACCGCACCGCGCTACAGTTAGCGGACGCGCTCACGCACAACTCGAGCCTGAGGGTCGTGAATGTGGAGACCAACTTTATTAGTCCCGCGGGGGTCGTGCAACTGGTCAAGTCGCTGCTCACTACTAATAGTGTTGAGGAGTTCCGCGCTTCTAATCAGGTAAGGCTTCTCGTTTATTACCTAGTTTTGGTATCCTCATGTGTGCTACGGTATAAGTTATGCGAAATTGCAGTGGAATATTGTGAACAAAGTATAATCCATCAGAGTCTAACGGCCTTATTCCAAAACGCAGACTATAAATAGACTAGGTTTAAATCAGGTTTAGACCAGAGACTAAAATAAACTATTACAAAACGAAGTTTAGCACTAAAACCATGGATCATCTATGGTCTAAAGATAAACTCCCGTGACCCCTAGTTTATCTTTGGTTTTTCTTGCTTTGAGGTTAACTTTGATGTTTACTTTGATTTTTGTGTTACATTTTGATAAATAATTTACCGAAATGGGTATTCACATGATCGGCTTGATTGATTTAGAAGATATAGACATGCTGGAGACGTTCCGGTGATCTGATAGACGTCGTCTCCGAGTGAATCCTTTACCTATGTGAACCTATGTGATGAAGATTTTAGTAGATTTATTGCGTGAAGATTTGTCTCACTATCTTGTGCCCCGAAATCCAAGTGATTTGCGCGCTTCACAATTGGGTTCGCCATGAAGTAAGTGCTTATAACCTTGTAATACAAAGTTTTATAAAAACGAATTTAATTAATTTACCTACTAATACATTATTATTTTTCATCCTAGATTCAAGACGATACTGCTGATTTACATGATGTATCTCAACCAGCTGTCAGCAAAACATGATTTATAAAAATGCCTGCAACTTTAGGCCATCAAGAGGAGAGCATAAGAAAATTCCGCACAATAGTGAATTGTGATGTTCTTCAATTAATGTACAGGTAATTTTGATTTTAGTTTGTTACTGTCTAATAAAACATACATACAATCACATCTATTTCATGAAGGGGGATTAAACTAATCTAGATAAATCTATAGAATATAGGGGACAAGATAAATCTTAAAAATTTTACAACTATGGTATAAAACAAAACATTATGGAAAGATTATAAGTAGGTAAGTACTAAAAAGTGTTAACTTTCCAGGTAGTTTGTGATGCTGATCTGAAAACTATGAAAATGGTGACCAGGTAGCGTGGCAGTGTGCATGACTCAAGAATATTCCGGGAATGCAGATTAAATCAAGAGGCTGGTGCATTCTTTGAAATATTACAGGGATACAGTGGTTATCCATGTACTTATTTACCATTGTGTGTATTTATTTACCATTGCTGAATCCCGGAAGTCCCAAAGATGAAAACTACAATTGGTGGCATATCCGTACCCGGAACACAGTGGAAAGTTTTGGTCTATCGAAGCAACAGTTCCGTTGTCCTTCACAATATTGCCACTGACATGAAAGAAGACCTGTTTCCTGGTGAGGATAGCAGTGAGCTGACTTTTTCAAGGGGAACCCGTACCGATACCAAGGTATATTCATAACACAGTACAGGGGAATACTAGGAGAATCCAGTTTATTAAAACTCATTTTTAATATAATGTCTTAAATAAATATGTATTTTATTTTTATTCTATGTATGGTAAATTTTTTAATGATGGTGTCATAATAATAGTCATTTATTCATAATAATAAAAATTATAACGTGTTTTTCTTACATTCTAATAAAGCTATTTCTAGTTCAAATGTTTTTCATTTCCAGCAATTCTGTTTTTTTTAAGTCCCTTTGTACTGGCGCATTTCTTCAGTTCTGTAAAACAATAAAAAACATTATAGAAAATTGCATTATCTAGTTAAAAACGTATGAAGGGAAACAAAGTAATATAGGTACATAATAGTTATCTAATGGTGCTCACAAGACTTACTTTCTCTTCAAAACTCCAGTTTTCACCCCTTTTTCTTCTTCATTTGTTCCATTTTTTTACCCCAACACGATCTCAACTTAGGTCAATTATGTACAAAATGTACAAATGGATATATTGGTGTATTTGTTCAAGCTCAAGGTGAATCGCCTAGGATTCCCCCGAGTGTTAAAAAAGTCTTCAAAACTTTCAAGTGGTTTCTCAACAAAGCTCCATCACAAATATTGTTTTGATTGACATGGCCTGACTGATGGTCTCGAATTTTGCGTGCATGATGAAACTTCACTCCATTACACGCATGAGTTATTCAAGAAATGATAACAAACCTTTTAAAAAAAACCTTTTGAACAATAAATCGCCCATGTTTGAGAGATTAAAACATATTTTAGTAACAAATAGATTAATAATCTATCATTAAACATATTTCTAATCCTTTTACATCTTAAAGAAAATATCACATTTATCGAAACGGAACGTTGCATCGAATGGTTGCAGAATGAATGAATGATGCATTATCAATATTTATAATATAATCTATGGATTTAGTTAAACCATGGACTATTTCTGGTACTAAGTGATCTTTGGTTGATCTACGTTTTGTAATAAGGACGCATTTTAATCCTGGTACCAACTTTAATACTGAAACAAACCTAGACTTCTTAGTTCTGGTTTAAACCTAGACTAATGTACTTTTTTGGAATAAGGCCGTAAAGGTCTAAATGTTAAGATTCCCCGTAAGTCTCGGATAACATAAAAATAACTAATTGTATTGTATTTATTATTCGACAAAAAGTTACATAAATAATAATATGCAAAAATAATACATAAAGCATTGTAAAACCCTAGCGGCCTTATTCCAAAAAAGTACATTAGTCTAGGTTTAAACCAGAACTAAGAAGTCTAGGTTTGTTTCAGTATTAAAGTTGGTACCAGGATTAAAATGCGTCCTTATTACAAAACGTAGATCAACCAAAGATCACTTAGTACCAGAAATAGTCCATGGTTTAACTAAATCCATAGATTATATTATAAATATTGATAATGCATCATTCATTCATTCTGCAACCATTCGATGCAACGTTCCGTTTCAATAAATGTGATATTTTCTTTAAGATGTAAAAGGATTAGAAATATGTTTAATGATAGATTACTAATCTATTTGTTACTAAAATATGTTTTAATCTCTCAAACATGGGCGATTTATTGTTCAAAAGGTTTTTTTTAAAAGAGTTGTTATCATTTCTTGAATAACTCATGCGTGTAATGGAGTGAAGTTTCATCATGCACGCAAAATTCGAGACCATCAGTCAGGCCATGTCAATCAAAACAATATTTGTGATGGAGCTTTGTTGAGAAACCACTTGAAAGTTTTGAAGACTTTTTTAACACTCGGGGGAATCCTAGGCGATTCACCTTGAGCTTGAACAAATACACCAATATATCCATTTGTACATTTTGTACATAATTGACCTAAGTTGAGATCGTGTTGGGGTAAAAAAATGGAACAAATGAAGAAGAAAAAGGGGTGAAAACTGGAGTTTTGAAGAGAAAGTAAGTCTTGTGAGCACCATTAGATAACTAATAAGTACCTATATTACTTTGTTTCCCTTCATACGTTTTTAACTAGATAATGCAATTTTCTATAATGTTTTTTATTGTTTTACAGAACTGAAGAAATGCGCCAGTACAAAGGGACTTAAAAAAAACAGAATTGCTGGAAATGAAAAACATTTGAACTAGAAATAGCTTTATTAGAATGTAAGAAAAACACGTTATAATTTTTATTATTATGAATAAATGACTATTATTATGACACCATCATTAAAAAATTTACCATACATAGAATAAAAATAAAATACATATTTATTTAAGACATTATATTAAAAATGAGTTTTAATAAACTGGATTCTCCTAGTATTCCCCTGTACTGTGTTATGAATATACCTTGGTATCGGTACGGGTTCCCCTTGAAAAAGTCAGCTCACTGCTATCCTCACCAGGAAACAGGTCTTCTTTCATGTCAGTGGCAATATTGTGAAGGACAACGGAACTGTTGCTTCGATAGACCAAAACTTTCCACTGTGTTCCGGGTACGGATATGCCACCAATTGTAGTTTTCATCTTTGGGACTTCCGGGATTCAGCAATGGTAAATAAATACACACAATGGTAAATAAGTACATGGATAACCACTGTATCCCTGTAATATTTCAAAGAATGCACCAGCCTCTTGATTTAATCTGCATTCCCGGAATATTCTTGAGTCATGCACACTGCCACGCTACCTGGTCACCATTTTCATAGTTTTCAGATCAGCATCACAAACTACCTGGAAAGTTAACACTTTTTAGTACTTACCTACTTATAATCTTTCCATGATGTTTTGTTTTATACCATAGTTGTAAAATTTTTAAGATTTATCTAGTCCCCTATATTCTATAGATTTGTCTAGATTAGTTTAATCCCCCTTCATGAAATAGATGTGATTGTATGTATGTTTTATTAGACAGTAACAAACTAAAATCAAAATTACCTGTACATTAATTGAAGAACATCACAATTCACTATTGTGCGGAATTTTCTTATGCTCTCCTCTTGATGGCCTAAAGTTGCAGGCATTTTTATAAATCATGTTTTGCTGACAGCTGGTTGAGATACATCATGTAAATCAGCAGTATCGTCTTGAATCTAGGATGAAAAATAATAATGTATTAGTAGGTAAATTAATTAAATTCGTTTTTATAAAACTTTGTATTACAAGGTTATAAGCACTTACTTCATGGCGAACCCAATTGTGAAGCGCGCAAATCACTTGGATTTCGGGGCACAAGATCGTGAGACAAATCTTCACGCAATAAATCTACTAAAATCTTCATCACATAGGTTCACATAGTAGGTAAAGGATTCACTCGGAGACGATGTCTATCAGATCACCGGAACGTCTCCAGCATGTCTATATCTTCTAAATCAATCAAGCCGATCATGTGAATACCCATTTCGGTAAATTATTTATCAAAATGTAACACAAAAATCAAGTAAACATCAAAGTTAACCTCAAAGCAAGAAAAACCAAAGATAAACTAGGGGTCACGGGAGTTTATCTTTAGACCATAGATGATCCATGGTTTTAGTGCTAAACTTCGTTTTGTAATAAAGTTTATTTTAGTCTCTGGTCTAAACCTGATTTAAACCTAGTCTATTTATAGTCTGCGTTTTGGAATAAGGCCGTAGAGGTTTGTCTCGGTGCTTAGAGATACTCGAGTCGCTACACATTATTAAGATACTTAAAAAATCTACCTACCTACTTACCTAAACATAATTTTATAGTTACACAATCACACACAATCAACCTACTATTATAAATTGGAGCATCTTTATAGTGCAAGCGCACGCACTCTCGCATAGTAGTAGCTGTGTAATTCACATTACCGCATTGGCTTTTGTTATGCTTCGACTCGTTCACCTCGCCTGACGGGTTTGTTGGTATCAGCGTGCATGTGTAATAATCAAATATTGTAATAAATGCCTATTTTTAAGAATAACATGCTTTTGACCAGACCTCACGTTATTGAGAACCTGGTGTCTGAACAAAGCTATGGTTTTAAGACATCATCGAATCAATGTGTATGTAACCAGCTTTTTGTATCTGTTAATAAATAAATGTTATAATAATACTCACCCTAATTACCGTCTACAATCTATTACCAAAAGTATTTACGCAAACACAGTAAGTAGGCGGCGGCAATTATAAATACAACAGTTATAATATAAGTGTAGATAGGTACTCTTTTTATTATTTGAATTCCATGAATGTTCCAGCGATCGCAAGTCCTCGGCAACAAGATAGAGATGGAGATAACGAGCCTGGTGGAACAGAACCCGACGCTCCTGCGGCTCGGGCTCCATCTCGAGTACAGCGACGCGCGGCACCGCGTCGCCAGCCATCTGCAGCGCAACATCGATAGAAGTGAGTCTCTCACTCCCCTCTACTATACGGGGAGGGGACTGGCTGACGGACCCTACAGTACTACGTTAGAACCTCCGTGGCGGGTTCGATTCCCGCCGCGGAACAAATGTTTGGATGATTTACAGATATTTGTTTCGGGTCTGAATATTTTTATATATGTTAAGTATGTATTTACAGAAAAAAGTATGTGTATAAGTATTCTATCAGTTGTCTGGTTCCCATAGTACAAGCTCCGCTTAGTTTGGGGTTAGACTGTGTGAAATGTCCAGCAATATTTCCAGCCGACGGCTCGTCCGTCACCAGCGAAGAACAAAGGCACGTGCGGTTCTAGTATTTGGAAATATATAAATTCCGATAATTGGAAGATTTGTAACTCGCTACGTTTAGCAACCAATCATGCTTTATCTCTGTTGGGTAATTTGTAGAAACAAGAAAAAGTTTACTACACAAATATACATTTCCGAAGCGTTTAGGTAGAATTATTATGAATTTACCAAACGTTTCTTTTATATTGAACTAGCTGTTGCCCGCGACTTCGTACGCATTATATACTACTGTGTAGGTAACCTAGAAATAAAGCTTTTGTTGTTGCAACTTGACTGCCCATTTTTATCCCATGTGACCTGATTTATGGGATAAAAAGTAGCCAATGTGTTAATCCAGGTTATAATCTACGTACATACTAAATTTGATCAACATCGGTTTAGCCGTTACGGCGTGATTGAGTAACAAACAAATAAATAAACAAACATCCAAACTTTCACATTTATAATATTAGTGTGATGAGTCGGCCAGTCTTCCTCGCCCGTGTTATGATAATCAAATACTGAATAGGATCAGCGAAATTTAATATAGAGATAATTAAATATGACAAATATTGTCTGTTAAGTTACATGCACAGATTTCAGTATAAATACTTTAATGATTATTTTCATCGTTATGACGACCGACATAATAACGATTATAATAACGATTCAAATAAATCACGAAAGTTTTCTAAGATTAGTTTCGTCCTAAGTATATTATGGTATGTCTAACTAAACTTTATTTCAGGTTTCTATATTTAAAAGGTGTACAATGTCTTTGGTTGAGGAGCATCTATCAAATCATTCTTCAAATTAACCTTTTCAGAAGGGTAAATTTTTCTGATAGATCAACCTCAATTACATCAAATTGCTACAAATAATGTTCTTAGACGTGATATTCTTGTTGCGAATTTATGCTCTATGCACCATACTAATAAACATGCTATTTCTTTGGTATAGTTATTCCGTGTCTTTCAATCGGGGTTGAAACTAAACGATGAAAAAGACTAGACACAATAACTATTCCAATTATACAGCGAGTCTATAAGTCACGTGATTAGTAATTAATGTTCTTGGAATCTGGTTAATTCAACAAACTAATCTATAAAATGGCGCCGCTGATCATTCCTTCTCACTCGTACTTTATTGCAGAGCGAGTCTGCGAGTGAGAGGGAATGATCAGCGCCGCCATTTTTAAGATTCATTTGTTGAATTAACCAGGTGTATACTGTTGAAATTGAGATTGGTTTATTACTTTTGGGGCATCTTCCATTTAATTAATTGTATCACTAATCGACTTTGACCAATGGCATTCAATCGACTGTATAGACATTACTAGAGATCATCTATATAAATCACATTTTTGATCTATATATCTATGACTTGTACATGGTTACGACAGGTGGCGTGCGCAGCGCATCGCATCATCATACGTCACAGTAATCAAATCACACATTATTATATGTTTATGTATCCCACAGGCCGTTTCTGGGTTTAGGTAGCGTTTCATCTTAAAAAAAAATTCGAATCCTTCATTTTCATTGTTTAAATACTGAATTAATTCCTAACATGAAGTGATGATAAAAAAATGCGTAGAAATCTTAATAATTTCTTTTAAGAGTGTCAACGTTAAACTTAAATTTAACAATTTTATAAACAATTTAAGTAAAGTTTTCAATCTTAGAAGCAATCTAGAATATTTTTTTTGGGCTTACTGATATCTCGATAACAAATACCCATACACATTTAACTTATGAGGAACATGTTAAGAGAAATACGAATTATAAAAATAATAATTGGACTCGTAAAGAATCTGTCTTAAGGTTCGATTCCTATACATGATTGTATTCTATATATGAATGCAAACTGATTGTTTGTATAGGAATCGAAGCACCTTAAGACATTGTTACAATTCCCAGTGACGGCCTTTATAACACACACACTAGCCTCTATGCACATACGCGAGAAGGCTGTTTGATCGTACACACTAACAGTCGCGTCGCTTCGGCTTCATCATACAAAATTCTTACAAATGACAGAAAACTATCGCTCAATGATAAACCAGTATTGGCTAGTCATCACGTCATACGCATTCCAGCCAATGGGGCACAAAAGACGTTACGTCTTTACAAATATCAACCAATGAGAAAAAAGCGAAATAAGTCCCGCTAATCGTTGAAAACCTAGATTGTACACATTGATATTTCACCGCCACAAAGATCTTCAGTGTAAATAAATCATTGAGATACAAAATACGTTTAAGAAATAACAACATTGAAAATAAACTGTCTAATTTAACATCTCACTGGGAGTACCACCTGCGTAAAGAAGGAAAAATAAACAGAAAATTATTGATGCTACGAAGCTTGTATCTTACGCTAGAACATGAATTCAACACCTACGAGTTAAATCTTGAAAAAGCTAATCCGTATTTTGATCCAACACCGGTTGACAACATGACTACGTCCAATTACAATGTACCTTGGCCTTCGTGTCATTATTTTGAGTAGTATTCACGTAATTTTGTAACTACATATATTTGCGAACCGTTAATCGGTGGAGTATGTGTCGGTAGGTTTCTACCTCTCTGTAACAACTTACGCACCATGCTTCTAGCAAATAAATTGTATTCATTAATTGAGACTAAGCCACGTCGAAGGCCTTCTGACGGGCTTTAAATTAAAATATTTCATTATTATTTTCCAAAATCAAACGTTATAAGGTAACACATTGGATAAAATATTGAAAAGGACAGTTAATCAAGATTTGACTCGTGCTGTAGACAGCTTTGATAGATATCCTTTAATAAAACATTACCCATGTGATTGTCAACCAGTAGAAATACTAACCAGAGCTTATCAATTGCGTAAGATACAAGCAGTAAAACTTGATAACATGATATCAGATTGTCGAGTACAAAAGCGAGCTAGCGCCTCCCTCAGCCTGCGATTGCCGCGCGGACGACCACCCGGCGTCGGCGTTGACAGTTCCTTCTTTAACCTCACGCCGCCTAGCGCTGAAGCCGTCACGCCTACCAACGAACAACCGGTACTCAACGAGATGCTGGAACAGTCTGTCACTGTAGATATTAAATTACCAGAAGTACCGATTGATAATGAAAAACCTAAAGATTCCGAAAAAACAATTGAAGCAGAGAATATTGAAAAAACAATTGAAGCAGAAGCTGCGGAAAAAATACCCGATGCAATTACACCGGCAGAAATAGATACCACAGAGAGAGTAGTACCGGTTGACGTGGAGACACCGAAAGAGATAGATATATTGAGTGGAATGGATCAGTTCGTAAAAGCCGAGCGACCAGACATAAACCCCAACCCCCACTCGTGAGTAGTCGCGCTGTATGACACTACACTCACGCGTGATCACCTGTGTAAATGTTCTAGTGAGGTTTTACACTTTAATAGTTTACCAACAGAGAACTTGGCCAATGTATCAGTAAAACAAAGTTAAAAGTAGAGCGAAGCTAAAGAGAACTAGACCAATCACAGTGCAGCATTTGATTGACCAATCACAATGCAGCATTTGATTTCTTTGAATTTGTCCAATCGATGGCCTAAATAGAAAAGACAAAAAATATTATTATATTATGAAAGTCACTTGAAAACAATATTGTCAAAACGTCCTTTGTGTCGCCATTTTTCAAACAGAAGACGAATGAGAGAGATGGTTACAAAATGGCGTTTTTAGTGCGAATGGGCACTAGTTGGAATCTGATATCAGATTTCAAGATACATTGCCCATGTTCAGTACCCAAGCCCAACTATATGTTGACCCCCAACAAACATACACCATGTGTTATGTATTTGAGAGTATTTTATCCCATTACAGTACGGAAAGACCTAACTCTGCGACTTCAATTCAGATTCTTTAACAACCTACCAAAGGGGGCGCGTAGCCAATAATTTCGAGGTATCCAGTTATCCACGGCTGTGGTACTATAATGTTAGCACGGCAGTTAACATTCTTCGCTTAGCTTATTATAATGTCGATTTGGTTGGCAGACTAAAAGGGGTGCTGTTTTATATTTTTGAGAGATCGTCCCGTGCTAGAAACTACTGCTTATTATATTTAAATCTAGGTTTTAAGCTAAAGCAATACCTACTTACTTTAATAATATATTGTTTTATCTAACTCAACTTCACGCCAGTTAAAAAAAATACCTCTTAGAATAGAAAACTCATAGTAACTACATGATTTATAAAACTGCACCTGAACAGATGTTAGACGATTTTCTATTAAGATATGCCACTTCCCCTTGCTTCGACCGCATGGATTTAGTGGTATATTACTATTTAACATACTTATTCTTCACACTTTATAAACAATTATTTCTTGATTCTAAAAAACCTCAGCTACTTTCATCGAAACTTAAATTTTCAAACAAAATACACTAATACAGATTTATCACTATTTATAACTTGACGTGATTTTAATATAACATTTAATTTTTAGCCGAGAGGGGAGCATATCAAAAGATAATTTGTAGAAACGATCGTGGACATCGGTAAAATTCCAGTTTTTTTTTTGCCTTAACCGATAAAATTTCGGGAAATAACGGTTTTTTTCACAGCTCAGTGACTTCTGCTAATGAGAGTGCTGCTTAGAGCTGCGGACAGCTGTGGGGCTCCAAATAAGACGGGATGCAGTCTGTTGCATTTAACTCACTGATTCAATTACTAAATGAACCTCCTTACTGATCAATATTGCATAGCCAATAACTTTATGTATATACAGTACTTATACTAAGAGTTTTGTTATGTACGACATTAAATAAATACACGGGTAGGGTTAATGGCCCTTAAAATAAGTATTTTTCAAATTCTTAACAATACAAAAAAAAAACTGTCAAACAACCTTAACATCAAGTCCTAAAATATCAAACAAAATAACTTTCTACCATGTAAGAAGGTACAAAAGCGCCGCCGATTTACGTAAAAAATTGTTTATTGGAAATGTATCGATTACTGGATAAATATTTAAGCTACAGGTATTAAACCCACCTCTAAAATCAGTTAATACTATTCCGGATGTGTTTTAAATTAATGTCGTACATAACAAAACAGGTTGTATATAGATCGTGATCGCCGACTAGCTACTAATGCGAAAGACACGTTTCAGTGTATTGTCTTTTTCTGTCTAAAATGCAAATAGACTATAAAAAAGTATAAAATAGCACAGCATTAACTTTGCTGATGCCCTCTGCCTAAAAAATAAAACGTCCAACCACCAAATGGTGCTGTATAATTAAAATTAAGTCGGTTATCCAACATTTATCACAAAGGAGTTAAAATAAGTCTTGTATTAACAGTAGGCATGACGTGTTTACCTAACTTAAGAATTTGAGAATGGTCGTGACGCACTAAGCACCTAACGTGTTAGCATGTCTGATTTGAACCTAACCAGAGATGTGATTTTATTATTTTGTTGGTTTTTCCTAAGCATTTATGATTCGGAATTGTACCTTTATATTTATTTCTATTGACATTCACTATACATGTAAATAAGCGTCTCGGAGCATTCCAAGCTCGAGTAAGTTTTAGAGGAATGCTCGAGGCGCCTCCAGAATTTATTTATTAGTTTTATTCGTTACTGATCTTGGATTGAATCGTTTATTCTAGAACTAGCCTCAAAAAGTGATCGAGACTTAATGTTGATTTATTGTCAGCTTGTCAAAAACTGTCAAAAAACTATGTTACAGTCTTAATTTAGTGTTATGTTCAGTTTTCGCCTTAACTTGGTAAATTTCAATCAAAATTCATTTTCATCCAAGTTATATTTTTTATCATTTGGTCTTTTAAAAAAGGTAATAGGTATTAGAATTTTAAACGATGTAGTATAGTGAGTGTCAGTAGATCCAACTGTATGTATATAAAAGTGTGTCAACGTGTCCGTGTGTGTATTGCAGTACGCCAGCAGCGCCGGAGCCAGAACAGCGCTTAGACCCTTAATCTTCGCATGTGGTAAGTTATCCTGATATATTATTTTGCCAACTTTCCCGATCACTGTACATAATTACTGATTTAAAAGGGTATTTATCGCGTATGTATCTATTTTATTTGTTATCCCGACGTTTTACAAACACAGTCGAAACGTCGGGATAACAAATAAAATAGGAACATACGCGATAAGTACCCGTTTAAATCAGTATTTATCCTGATATTACTATTAAACTCAATATAATCATCTCTAGAGACCTTTCAATGTCAATTTGCGCCCACCACTACTTCAAAGCCTACCATGGTAGGTAGATATTACCATATAGATTTGTGTTGTTTTAATCATGGTAAATACACGAAATAGATATGCACAGAAGTTTAGTACGATGGCGATAACAAGCGCACACAGATACACACGCGCGTACGTGGATCTCGGAACAATCTAGGCCGTTTGATCCGAGATCTTCGTACGCTCATCTATATGTGCGTGCGTCTGCTATCGCACGTTGTACTTAACTTAAATTCTGTACCTATTCTGTTGTAAATCCCGTTTATAATAAAATAATGTGCATAACTGTGAAAGATTCAAAGTTTAAACCATAATCCAATGCAATAATAAGGATCATTTTAAAATGTCTTACTGTAAGTTAAACTTTTGTAGACGCGTTGGAGAGACGCGCAAATTTATCTTGGAATATCTCTACCGTGTATCTTTGAGTAGTTACGCCATATTTTGTCTTTTTCGATCGTAGGTATTCTTAAGTGCCATGTAACTATTTTAAACATAATGACAGTGGTATTTTTCAAACTTTTGAGATGACTACATAACTGATTAGCTGTTGCGACACAGTCGAAACGTCGGGATAACAAATAAAAAAAGGTACATACGCGATAAATACCCGTTTAAATCAGTAATTATAATGACTATGTATTAGAAGCGGTAAGTCATATCGCAAAGCATTTCTACGTTCGTATCATTGATTATTTGGTAAACAGTAACATCGTAAAATTATTGTCATGTAGTGTAGATTAGAGTTAGCAAGACAAAGTTTGTTAAATTCTCATTTTGTTCTGTTTTTAGTATTATTTATAGGAACATCAACAGTTTCATTCTTCATAAAGATTTTGCCTAATTTGGTATATTCGTAAGTACCTAAGCACGATGAACCCTTTATGTATGCATGTTGGTTCACAGCCAGGTCAATGCACCCAATACTATGAGATGATATGTGATTGTGTATGCTACATTGTGCATTAAATCCCACCCCACAGATTCCAAAAATATATGTTATCTGTTCTTCCATTAAAGGGCTGAAAATTTTAAGATTAATTTATTTGCGAAACATGGGTTACAGTAGTTGGTTTTAAAATAATCTAGGTACAGCCATGATCAGCATATAAGCATGCAAAGTTAATTACAAAAAATATACATTAATTATTAATTGTAATTTGCATATTAAATATTCGTCTTAATCTTTAAACCTTATGGGCTTGTATAAACAATACAAAGTCATTAGGGTTAACTGGAAGAGAATGCTTTCTAGCATTAAGTTCGCCCTTAGACAGATTATGGAAATAATTTTTTCAATCAACTATTTTATTATTCATGAAACATTTAAAGAGGAGTAGATTTCCTTGTGAAAAGGCTTGCCCGTGGAAGTACTACCACCATACCTATTTTTTCCGTCCCAAGCAGCATTGCTGTTTTGGTATGCAGGGTATGGTTTCCGGTTAAATTACAGGCACATGAGGCTTTTCAACTGTATGCCTCAAGTTCATGGACGCATGGCATCGTAGGGCACCTTTCTAAGGTGCGTGACCTACGAGGCAATACTTTTTGATAAGTGATGGTCAGGCTTGTACCGTCTCCAAGTCGTATAAAAATAAAAATCTAAAATATGCCTGGAAACTATCAGCGTCCTACTATAGCTATCAGCGTACGTTTTGACAATCTTTATGTCTCAGTGGCGCTTCCATTCTATCAATTCAACAATTCACAACATTGAACACCAAGAAGCATTTTGTTATAGAATACATATTATTTGTGCTGTTTTTTCAGAAACATTTTATACTTTCATTAACTAAACAGCTATGTTTTTTAGGAAATATTACCCCACATCTATTGTTGTCTCTACGGCTTACACAAGTACTCATACTTACGACAAAGTAAAACAATTAAGTGATCGATCGATATTTCCTTAAGGCATGACCCGTTTAGAAGCGATTGACTCACTCAATTTCAAAATCGCGTCTTATAATTTGTCAATTGCGTACAATGTGTGACTTTGATTAGCAGAAAAGCTTAAAAAACGGTGACTTATGAAACTAAAATCTTCTTATGCAAATAACTGTCGATACACATTGCGGCGGAAGGGAAGGGAAACGATAGAGATTAAATACAAAATGCAGTGTATAATTTTAAATTGCATTTTGACAATATCTCCAATCGACACAAAAGAGATATCAAAATGCATTCTGACTTAGGGTCAAGTATAGGGGCATGTCGCGGGTGAGAAACGAAGTAAAATCGTTGCCTTTTGATATCTCTATTGTGTATATCGATTCGCGATAAATTTTCGAAAAATGCAGTGTAAAATGATACACTGCATTTTAACTTCATTTTCCTTCCCTTCTACAGCAATGTGATTTGACCCCCGGGGGTCTAATTATTCTAAGCTTTGCAGTCTAAAACGTGTATATTAAAATAGTAATGTAATGTAAAATTTCCCCAGCTTGTCGCGTCCGTCGCGTGTCGCAGTTCGTCCGCAGCCGCAGCTACGTGGTCGGCTGGATCCCGTGAGCTGCCCCGCGCGCGCCCCGCACCCGCCCCGCGCCCGCGCCGCTCGCACGCCGGCACACTCTGTCTCGCTGTCTTTGTTGTTGCGTGTTTGTAGTACGCTTGAAAAATTTAACAAACATTTAAGTCAAGAAGGTGAAAACTATCAATTTCAGATTGAAAAGGCTGTATGCTTCTTAAGAGTTGCTATACTAAAGCGATGCTTTTTATTGCAAAATTTTAAATCACTTTGTATCTATCTATCGTTGCAAAAAGTAGTCTATGACATCAGAAGCCAGAGGCAGGACATCGGGCGACCTGTTGACTGCAACAGGGCTGTCCACTCGCTCTAACGAACATAAAAGCAACAAGTCTGAATCCTTAACATCAAAGCCCAGATGCATCCAAAAAGTAAATAAATATCTTAAGGGCCGCACTGATTAACAATTCGCTTGCATTTTCTGATCATATGGGGCCGGCGGGATCGGCATAGAACAAATTTAAAGTTCTTAAGGCCCCTTTAGATGTCGTTTCATATCTTGTGGTATCTGTTATCTGATTTTGGCTGGCTCCTGATGAGTAGGCTATGTTCAACTGAGAAATTTCTGAACCAAAATTAGTCAATTCTCTAGATTAATTGACTTATTGAAAGTAAGTTCAAACGAGACTGGATGGTTGAGAAATTCCTATTAGCTTATCGTAATTTTTTATAGTAATCTTAGTATCTTGTGCCTTTCAGCGTATAATCAGGAACGCTTTTGTGTGTACCTTCAAAAAATTAATATTCTTTTAGATATCATAGGGGCTATTCTGTTAGCTCAAATTAAGAATACTTGGTTTCACTGCACTAAATCTTCTTCTTAGCGTATCAAGAGTTTTACGTTTTAATTAATGGTATGTTGGACAGGTGTTTGGCCACAACAATAGCATTAGATGAGGCGGTTATTAGGTCCTCCATCGTGCAGGTGTTCGGGCACAAAGGGCACAGTAGCAAGTGACTTGACTGCTTGACTTAAGTTAGGGGCCCTGAATCCCCATTTGCACATATTAAGTTTGCAGCGGCCAACTTGAGTGCGGAGCATGTTTAAGGACTTCCAAACTGGCCACGGCAGATCGTGCCCGGTTGGTAACTGTTCCTGTGGAGTCGTAAAATCACGCGGTGGGTACTTTTTATCCATAGTGTGCGTCTAGCGGCAGCCGGGTCATCGCTCGTGGCCCTTGTGCACTAAATTATTGCCACTTGATTAATTCGGAGAGGGAGTGACATTTGTCATTAGTGCAATCAAACCTACTATTAACCTCATTTTTCCTAAATTTAGTTTGGGCCAACAGAATTGCCTCCATTGTTTATCGAATGCTACAAATCACACAACTACAAAGACATTTATAGACAGACAATTGTACGCTTGAAGAGTGATGTGCGGATACCGAGAGTTGTCATTCCAACCTGAACATATACGTAAACACCACTGCTAATGCTAACCACTAGACAGATGGCAGGACCATCGCTAGGAATATATATAGAAGAGATCCTCTAATCTAACCGTGCTACTAACCGTTCACTATAAATCTTATAGCTTCATATCACACTAATATTATAAATGCGGAAGTTTGGATGGTCTATTTGTTACTCAAATCACGTCATAATGTCTCAACCAATTTCGATGAAATTTGGTATGTCGATAAATTATGACCTGGATTGACACAGGCTATTTTTGATTGACAAACTATGCATGTGATACCGCGAGCGGAAGCTAGTCATCCTATATGGGGGTTAAAGTTTAACGCGTTCCAAATTAAATGAACAGCCAGGTGAACTATGCAAGTTTTTTTTAACATTTACTGGAATAATTTTGCGCCCCCTGAAATTGCCGCCCGGGGCAGCCCTGGTTTGCCCCTCCCCTAGATGCGAGACTGAGTGACTGAGACTTGCGCAAGGTATAGTCGACTCTTAACTTGCAGCTTTTGGGCTTTTGAAAATTGGATTTGAAAGTACCCGTCAATGCAAGAGTCAAAACTTTACCAAGGCTAGAGTCTATTAGTTACACGGAAAAGTCTGCGTCTATTTGAAGTTTACTAATACGTTCAAAATAATCCTTATGATGGCAATTAATAAAGATTCTTTAACGTTGACGGAATATAATAGTATCGCGCGCAATTTAAAGGCATGCACATGCTACTAAGCATGCTAGTATCAAGCAAATGCTACTAACTAGCATGTGTATTCAGCACCTGCTAGTAATGAGCATGCTACTAAACCTATGCTATCTATACTAAATCTGTGCTACTTAGTAACGTGTGTATCTGTGCCTTTAGATTAGAAGATCTCTTGAATGACAACTCTTGCCCCTGAATGGAGTGTGCTGTGCGTTTTATTATTATTAATTATTAATTTAGTGTGCTAATAAAATGTATTAATTCTAATAAGTAAATTGTATATTTTATAGATGTCGACATTCCATTAATGCGAAACATGCTTCTCTTTTATTTGGACAAAACTAATTTTGACGTTTTTACTAATTTAATTATGACTGAGAATATTTTTGACTAAAGTGCCTAACCCGAAACTTGCGATTTATAAGAATTTATAATAAAAAAACGAAATTGTGTTCTAACTAAGTTGGATGTAACTTAAAACCAGGGGAAGCCATGTTCTGCGTCAATGGAGAGTAAATTTTTTAACTTAAATTTTTCAATAAAGCACTAGGTTTGTTCACGATTTTTATATTCTACAGTAGACCATTCTAATAGCAATGTAAGTTTAGAAATGTTGTATTGTAGCGGTGTTGTCGGATGTGATGTAGTGGACTAGCTTTCAAATTGTACGTAACCTTTTGCTTTCTTGAAACAAATGCTTATGTTTAAAATGTAACTTTATGTATATTTGATAGAATCTACTGGAGGAACTACTCTAAGGTGTCCGTAACATTGTGATAAAACATTACGTTTTTTCCATTAAAACCGCTTCGACTTTCGTATTTTAGTTTCAATAAGAGATTATTTGTATATGAATTTAGATTTTTAAATTGTAATATTTTATTGACGATTATGAAATTTTATAATTATAATTTTGTCTATAGATTTATTAATGTTTGTTGATATTATGGTTCGGAAGCGTTTTGTCCAACGAATACCTATTCGAGTCGCAGTGCTGTAGTTTGTGACAACTCTAAAAAATAAATTAAATACATAAACATTTAGCTCAGTTTTTCATTTCAACCCTAATCCTGTATTTTGTGGTAGATAGTGTAGGTACTTTAGCCGATTCACATTATATATTGCGTGTCACTGCATTTACGACATTAATTTAAATCACGAGTGCCCTACTCGTGATGCTCATGATGCCTCGTATTTTTCAAATTCATTACCGTGATTTTTTTTTAATTTCTGTCTACATTAATTTCAAGTTCGAAAATATCAATGAAACAGCCTGTATAAAAAAGGTAAACAAATCATATTAATTCATCATGTAAGTAGGTACCTGGTAAACTGACTAAGCGGCATTGTTGCAAAGGCGCCGCCGATTTATGTTAAAAATGTTTATTGGAAATGTATCGATTACTGGATAAATATTCAAGCTATCGGTATTAAACCAATCTCTAAAATCAGTTAATCGATTCTACATATGTGATTTAAATTAATGTCGTAAAAGCAGTGACACGCAGTGGTCCTAAATAATTATTTAAATAATAATATGTAGTACATCATAAATATTTGCTGTAAATACCTGGGAAACGTTAATTAAGCTAGATTAATTTATGATCAAGTAAATCGAGTAGGAAGGAGGTCAGAGAAAACACCAATATCATCTAATTTTTTATTTATTGTCAGATATTGGAAGACATACAGTAGATATGTTTAAGCTATTTACTACATCGCACACATAAAAATAATAAATAAGTCACTTTCATAGTGGACTCCACACAAGGATTCCCCGCATCTAGGGTTGCCAGGTCTTAAAACGGAAAAGCCGGACAGACCAGTCAGTTTAGTCGGGCATTTGGGTAAAAAAGCCAGACACCCTTTATTTTTTAGTCGTAGACAAGACAATTTCTTTTAAAGTAAAACAAGGCTGTTTTAACATTAACCATAAAATCTTCTTAAATTTTAATGAAACAATAATACATGCCGATGACTATCGCGCGCGTAATTTAAAAAAATCCGGACAGCTCGGACACAACCAAAAAGCCTGACTGTGCCCGGCTTTATCCGGATGCCTGGCAACCCTAACCGCATCAAGGTTATCATGGTACACCCAGCCAAGGAACAAATATATGCAGACCCTGCACACATTTGTCCAGCGGTAATCTAAACCGCAACCTTTTGGGTTCACTTGGCTATATGCCACAGAGATTAAACTTAAAATTATGAAATAAAAACAAAATATGAATGTGAGAAATTATATTCATGGCTGTACAAATTAAAAAAATACAATAGTGGAACTAAGTTCTACATATTTAGTTATTGTCATTCTTGGCTAGACTTACATCAAACGTGCTCAAAATAAGTACATTTAGGCCTGCTCACTAAAGCTCTATAGGAATGTGCAAGTACATATAATTCTATGAATACTTGATTGACCTACAAAGCATTCTATTATTAAGGCCTTCCTCCAGAGATGAGAGAGATAACAGAGTGATGCTAAATCCTTACCTATTTTTAAACATGAGGTTTACAAACTGTACTTTTTTAGAGTATCAATATGTAATGAATGACTAATTACCTACCTATTGACATGTATATTCTAATTATGTATAATTAGAATTTTAATTAGGTATATATTAAATTCTTTGACAATGGTGGCGATTCTGTTGTTTACGCTGACTAACTAAAATTGTGTAACATACGAACGGTCCTATTTTGTTCACAGGAAAGATCAAATTAGAATGAAATTTAAAGTGACATTTCTAAAATTAAGTAATTTTTGTTATGATAGAATGTTTGCGGGCTAGTTTTAGTGATCAATCAAATTGGTGTTGACTAAAACTAGCCCGCAAACACACCTTATTTAAAAATACTTACCTATATTTAGAAATGCCACTTTAAATGTCATTCTAATTTGATCTTTAGTATGAACAAAATAAGACTGTTCGTATTTTACACAATTTTAGTTAGCGTAAACAACAGAATCGCCACCAATGCCCATCTACAGCCGCTATAATCTTAAGTACTTATTAATCAGTGTTTAGATGCTTAAATGTATATGAAATGCTTGTATGTTTCTACCATCTCCAAAATGATGGTGGAATGAGCTTCTAGATAAAGCATATGTAATTATTTAAGTATTATTGACGTAACCAAGTGTTCTATTGTGCCCTACAGTTTGAATAAGTGAGTATGATATAATACCTAGACCTAAAATATACTTATATTATAAGTATATTTTAGGTCTAGGTATATATTTATTTTTTATTCTACTTAAATAGGTATTTATTGTAATACCGTCTCTTCTCAAGTTTTTTCAATCCAGTCTATCGAAAGGTTGATTGTCAGAGATCGCTTTAAGCGGTCTCCGATCTTCATATTGGAGGGGAAAAGTGGAACATACAAAAAAAATCGATTTAAGCGATAAGGCCGCCCATTGTACCACGACGTATTAGTCTTTATATTTTCTAGGTTAAGTTATTGTAATCTGGTGTTACATTTATATAATTATCTATTCTATGAGCGAGGAAAATGAGCCACGCAAGCAGCGCCATGCAAGGCAAATGAAATCCACCCTAAGCCCTTCAGCTGACAGTGACAAGTGTAGTACACGTGACAGATGACATTCATACAAAATGCTGTCAAAATATGTTCATAGAATATTATGAAATATCATTTCCAAAAATTAGTAATCAAACGAGATTTTAACCTGAATGATTTCAAAATCTGAAGATTTTTCTAAATCACTCGCAAATCATGGTAAATATCTAATTTTTCGTGAAAATACTGATTTAGAAAATTATTTTTGACGTGATAACGTTTAATAAATCGATGAACACCGGCTGCACGCACGAAAAAGTGTCACGTTCCGTCTGAGCCGAGCGTGCAAGCGATAGAGGCACGATCGGCCTATGCGGCTTGTGACGCATCTATCTCAGTGATAATAATTCAATTCATTAATGCAATTTTTCATCAATGTTTTCTTAAGACGTTATCACGTAAAATTATCTTCCGTAAACCGACTTTACAGACCACCAATTTTTTTAACAAACATGTCTTTCGTAGGTAATTCAATGTTATGATACGTAATTTCAACTTTGGTACCGTTCAAGTATTACGTAAGCACTATTGGGGGGGAGTCTATGCTTTGCTTATTTTTGATGACATGTGGGAGGGGGAGGGATGGGGGGGGGTAAATAATTGTAATAAATCTGCTTAAGTAATACTTGAACGGCCCCTTGTCGATCAAGCATCGTCAGTACAGACGAAAAGAAATAAAAGTAATATTTGAATACGTTAATGCAGCGGATTTGACACAAGTAATATGCCACTTGTAATTAATAACTAGCTTATATATAAGTACTTTTTAAGCCAAGATCATAAACTTATGAAGATTAACGATCAGAGTTATTAAACAAAACTATATTTATAATCAATTTGTTAATCATTACAAAATAAACTTTATCACGCCAAAACAGTGAAAAATAATGTAATCGTTATCGAATTATTTTTTTTATTTAAGGATTATAAATAAACAAGTGTTAAATATTATGAAGGTCAAAAGAATTTCAGCATAAAGTTCAAGAATTATTTAAACTCCTAAAGCAGAGATCATATTAATAGATATTAAGCCGTACTCCCTAAGATATCAACTAACAAACAAGTCTATTACATAAACTGCTAGTTTTTGCTACACAATAAATATCGCTGGACATTTTACACAGCGCTATCTAGCCCCAAACTTAGCAAACTCCCATGCAGATCATAAAATGTTAGGAGTCTCCTCTTAATATGAAACATCCAATTTGTTATATTAAGTATTCTATCGATTATCTGGTCAAGCTATGCTTAGCTCGGGGCTAGATGGCGCTGTGTGAAATGTCCACTTTGAAACTGCTACCCTATAAAACAACTATGCAATCTAATGCTATAGATAGGATACGACTTGCCATTGTAATTTGTACAATACGTTATTTATCTCAGAGCCGTTGCCAGTATTTTTGATTAGTTGGTCAATTTGTGCATTCAAAGGGTGTGAACACATATTCTCAATATGAACGTTCCTAACAAATTTATACTATAAGCGCTTCTTTTAAAGAATATAACTAGTCCGCCTAGCAAGCTTAGCACAGACCATTTATATAAAAAACAAGATTTATTGGTTAGACTTACATTAGTATTTTATTTTTACAGTGTTATCCGACACTATCCGAAAATTCTAAGATTTTTAAAATCATCTCAAAAACGCCGGGTCTTGAACCCGCATCTTCCTCTTAAGTTTATAATTATCGATGATTTAAATTAAATTCATTGTATTTAATCAACTTTATGCATAATTTAATTTTTAATGTTCATCCGTTATTATGTGATTGAGTAACAAACATTCAATCTTTCACATATAATATTAGAACATTCGCTATTATTATTTGTTGTTTCATTATAATAATATTGGTTTATGTGTACATTTCCTATACTTACAGAAGAAAGTAAATAAATAAATATTACTGGACATTCCACACAGCGCTATCTAGCCCCAAACTAAGCAGAGCTTGTACTATGGGAATCAGATAACTGATAGAATACTTATATACCTTTTTTTTGTAAATACATACTTATAATATATAGAAAAACATCCAGACTCTGAAGAAATATCTGTAGATCATGCAAACATTTGTTCCGCGGCGGGAATCGAACCGGCTGCCTCCTGCGTCTCAGCCGACTATACGCCCACTGCGCCACGGAGGCATTATTTTTTGTTTCATTATAATAATATTGGTTTATATGTACATTTCCTATACTTACAGAAAAATTATGTATGTACATGCATCCTGTAAGGGCACTGCAACTGGCTTTCGTATTAATAATTACTCATTGATTATTAATTAATAGTATTAATTAGTTCAGAAACCAAGAAGATAAATTAAACAATATTTTTTTATCAAATGCCCAAAACGTTGGAATCCTTAATGCCCTTTTAAAACGACACATGATAATATTATTATTTTTTGAGTTGATTATTGTGATAATGTATGATAATTGTGCTGACAAAGCGAATTGCAAGGCGGACTAGTAATATCAGGCATGCGTCGCTAAGCGACTAAAGCTAAGCGAAGCTATAACGTGTTTTGTCACGCACTACCAACTTCATTATTTTTTGTAGTTTTTGGTCGTCCTTTCTTATTTATTAAAAATAAGTGCTTACGTATAAAAACAATGATACATTCTGAATAAAATCTTAAATAACTGAAGAATATTATAAAAACAGACAGTAACAAAAAACAGCATCTTTACATTGATTTTTAAAGAATGTTAATTTTCTCACAAATACTTGAAAATAACAGCGTACCTAAAAAAAATAAGTACATAATATTTATATTAAAATAAACGTTAATATTAGCTTTTATTATAATAATTTATGTTTAATTAAAAAGTCAATTTTTTTTCTGGCACGTATTTAAAACTAAACGCCAATAAATTACAAATGTAGTTTTGCATCATTTCGAGATGTTCGATAATCATTAATTTATATATCTCTAACAGAACAGAACTAATTTATTTATTTATTTATTCAACAACAAACTTCAAAATCTGGCTTAGGGCTACACGGCCAGCGACATAACCTAATTAGTAGAGATGGGCCGACTATAACTTTGGCCGACTAGCCGATTGGCCGACTAGCTGGTTGAAAACGGCCGACGTCGGCCAAACCGATCTTTGTTTTCGGTGTAGTTTTGGTGGCAAAATACAACATATTTATTTGCATAATAATGACATCGGCAATGTCCGCGTCGCTTCGTTGACAGCTCAGTTGCGGCGTACGGTCACATTGTTTCTCTAGTATCGGGCGTTAATAGGTGTATTTTAGAAAAATAAAGACAAAAATATATAAATAATATAATTTCAATCTCTCTTTATCTGCGGCCAGAGACCTAGTGTAAGAAACAGAGCTACGTCAGATACTCTGATCAAATATAATGATCATTGTAGTTTGCTAATTTGGGCTAACATTTAATGTATATTTTATGTATATACTAGTACCAAACAATTTTAAGAACCAAATAATTTATTTTTCTTATTTTATGCATATGAATAAAGTAATGGGTTGACTAGTCGATCCTTTTTGCCGACTAGTGGCCGACTTCAAATATGGCCGAATAGTCGTCTTTCCCGACTAGTACATCTCTACTAATTAGCATTTTTTAAATTAAAATTTCGCTTTGTTTGACTTTGCCAAAACCGTTATTATATTTTAAAGTTATATCGGACACTTACGGGAAAAACATAAGATTCAAAAAAATCATCATTCATTAACATACATTCACATGCAAGTTTCATTTCTGACTTGTAGTGAACCCATAGCAAAATTGATATCGCATCCTAGTATCAAGAGAAAGGTAGCAGATTCAAATACCCTGGCACGAAATTTATGATTTGATTTTTAAAATCTTAAGATTTTCCAAGTCAATAACATAATTAGGTAAGGCATTAAAATTTCGATTGATTACCCACTCAATAGGTTTTAAGGATTTCAGTTTGTTAATCGCCTTATGTCGCCGACTGTACTGTAAGATGACATAGCCTTTAAAATAAATTTTGCTCTTAAACATCAAAAAACTTTCCCTTAATTTAGGGTCATTTTCATGGAAGCTATTCTAATTATTATGGCGATTATTTAAAATACTCACGAGATATATTTCGCATATAAAGTAAACCTAATGACCAGTAGCACATTATAGCCGGAGTCGGGCTGAAAACTTTACAAATCTATGTCTTGGATATAATACCTTTTTAAGTGTCTTAGGTTCTAACACCGAATATCGAATTTTATAGATTTTGTAAAATGCTAAACTTATAGCGATGCAATTCAAAAAATATCCAGTTACATAATATATTTTTTGCCATTTTTACAGAGTACGTAAGTAATTCATTCGCATGGTGATATCAACAAAAAAATACTTTTTCGAATTTAACAAAGTTAATTTGAAATAAAAATTATTTTGAATCCGCTGTTTTCTTGGACTAGTAGCGCTTACTTTAATATCATAACCGTACAAAATTTGCACATGTTATGCACAAGTACACATCATCATCATGATGATGACACAAGTTAATTCTTATCAAATATAAAACCGACTTAAAAACCCGTAAATAAAAATATTTAGCTCACTTTAGAAAACCGTTTCTAAATCGGTCCAACCGTTTTTGAGATGAATGGGAACATTTTTTTGCATACAACAACCTCATCCTTCACCGTTCCGTCGTGGGTCAAAACAAGTTTTATCCTGAATAGTTTTAGAACTGCATCGCAATAGGTCGTGGTAAGGTGGTTCTAAACCTGTCCGCCATGTTGTATTTATAGGTCGGCAGTGATGTCGTTGGTCTTGCTGTTCCGTCGCCAGCTAAGGAGCTCGTCGAGAAGCGCTTCCAGGTGCGGGTTCCCACCCAGACGAGCCACCTGGTGAAAACACTTTCATTACTATCCATATTCATAATAACATTATAAATGCAAAAGTAACTCTGTTTGTTTGTTACCTTTTCACGACTAAACGGCTGAACTGATCGTAATGAAATTTGGCAAATAGATTATATCCTGGGGAAGGGCATAGACTATCGTTTTGTCTCAAAAAATAATCTTGAAGGGAGTGAAATAGGGGTTGAAAGTTTGTATGGGCAATCCTTAATTCCTTAAGTTAGGGATCTGAAAATTCATACGGGAACGAAGTCACAAGTAATAGCTAGTAATAAATAAATAATGCTGGACATTTCACACAGCGCTATTTAGCCTCAAATTAAGCAAAGCTGTGTTATGGGAACCAGACAACTGGTAGAATACTTATACACTTTTTTTGTAAATACTATGATATTCGACCTCTGTGGCGTAGTGGGCGAATAGTCGGCTGTGCACAGGAGGTTACGGATTCGATCCTACTTAGGTACGGACCTCGGCTTGGGCCGTTGCCAGGGGAACGTACTTTGTTTGGCGGCAACTGAAGGGACTCGTCGACCTCGCCGGCGGGGTCGGTGTATCTGTCAAGTGTTTGCTCTGTCGAGAGCCGAATCTCCTGATTTCATCATCAGGATCAACGAGTACGTGTCTCGGTCTACGGAGAGATATGGATCCGTTGCGGCCAGCCGACGTTTTTATACTAAATTGAAGCTCAAATACGCTTCCGTACCGATACCTGTATGCCTCAATCGGAGATCACGTTTCTAAGATGCGTGACCTACGAGGCAATACTTTATTATAGATGATGGTTACCACTTAACATCAGGTGGGCTATATGCTCCATATCCATGAAGCATAAAAACAATTTTCCTGACCTCTGTCCTAGCGTCCTCGTCCAGCGAAGTGAGTATGGCGCGCGTGTATTGGAAGCTGCCGAGGCGCTCCAGCAGCGAGATGCAGTACTGCTTCACTTCCACGTCCCGCGTGCGTTGACGCAGTATATCTGTTGTTCGCTCAGGAAATGACATAGGACAATTTTACACGGATGTTTAACCCGGCCGGCGTGCGTAAGGTTAAAATTTGTAACACCGAGCGTTAGGTTGGGTTTTTTGAACCCGAAATGGTTACTGAAGCAAATCTATTTTTTTATCATTTATTACTAACCTATTTAATAGTAGTATATAAAATCTAAAAATATTTTATTATATTAAATTATTTTTACCAAACATTTTAATACTTTAGAATGTTTAGCCTGAAATTATAACCAGAAACTAAAATAAAGTTAAAAAAGAACAAAAACTTAGGTGTGAAATTAGTAACACCGAGCGCTAGGTGGGTCAAACTCACCCGCGGATCACTTTGACACCGTCTAACTTCCTCGCCGCGCGACGGCTGACGAAGCGGTGTGACTCAGTGCTAACCTAACCTCCCCCCGCGCAGCTACTCAAAGGCACAGCGGTATTTAACGCACCAAATTCAAAATATCGACGATTATCAGATACCTCGGGCGTATTACACCCAACTTTACGCTCGCCGGTTTAAGTAGTTGCCTGCACAATGCTCTAAATTGGACAGCAATTCATATTTTTTATTTAGCTTAATTTTATCTTGGGCCGAATTCTACTAAACCAACCGCTTCACAATGGCAATGGTATCGTCGCAAAATCGCCACTATAGATACCTTTTGGTACTTTACTAACACAATCCTTTTTCATGGCCTCCATTGCTATGGCAAAACCATTGAAAATTTGGTAGCTTATATCCAAACCCGGAACAAATATCTGTAGACCATGCAAGCATTTGGCCCGCAGCAGGAATCGAACCCGCAACCTTCTGCGTCTTAGCCGGCTATTCGCCCACTGCGCCACAGAAGTTGTCGCCTTGATATAAACATTAACGATGCCAAATCTCACACTCCTGCTCACAATAAGCTTAAAAAGGGATACAAAGTTTTCTCATCCACACTAATATTAAAAACTCTAAAGTAACTCTGTCGCTCTGTCTGTTTGTTACCTTTTCACGACCAAATGGCTGTACCGATTTCGATGAAATTTGGTATATAAATAGATTATGACCGGGATTGAGACATGGGCTACTTTTTATCCGACTGCGCAGGAGGATAATGCTTTATTGACAAACGAAGCGTGCGCAGCCGCAGGCGGGTCAGCTAGTGTATTAATAAATAGATACGAATAAACTCGATAAAATGGTAATCTGTGATAAAGGATACGAAGCACTTGATTGTCACCCTCCTGGTTTTTGATGGCGTGCAGCACGGGAAAGCTGAACTTGCCCTCTGTGAGGTCCTCGCAGAAACTCTTGTTTTCCGTGTACTGTTCAAATAAACATAGTGTTATTAGGTCGTCTTTTAGCTTGAGGTTTTTTGGACTACTTTTTTTACCCCCCCCCCCCCTTGGTCATACGTCGTGATGTTTTAGACTACCCCTCCCTACCCAACATAACGTGTAACATGTTAGTTGCAATGGCGACCGCAACGAATAGTTATCATACATTCTGATACTGAAAACCGCACAAGGTCGTCCTTGTGCGGTGTCTCTCAGTATAGTATCGTCCCATGCACGAGCATAAAGAGATAAATATTATCGTTATTTTGTATTTTAGACATAAATTAACTTGTAGGTTTTTTTTTATTGTTTACAGGTATCTTACAGCTAGGTACACAAAAAACCTAATTACATAATATATATTATAATGCAATAGTCTCAGTAATCCGTCACTTCAGTAGTCCGGTACGTCCAATAATCCGGCACCCTCCCTATTCTCGTTCTGTGCTTGCGCACATATTTTATTTACACACTATATAATAATAATAATGATTTTTCTGTACAATCCAATAATCCGGCACCGCCTAGTTTTTAATAGTGCCGGATTAGTGAGACTCTCTGTACCTACATGCAAAAAAAATAGGATTTTTGAAATCTAAAAAAATATACACCAGATTGTCATAACATCCCCTCCCCCCATCGTGATGTTATTCGAACCCCCCTGTTCAAACCTCACGTGATTAAACGATGCCCCCTTACGACTGAGCATCTCACAGGTTATATCTACTATGTTGATACTAAGCAATAGTATGAATAAATTAATTACTTAATAAAAGTACTTTATTTTACACCACATAAACAAAAAATAAAACACAATGCAAATAGTACAATGGGCGGTCTTATCACTTAGAAGCGATTTCTTCCAGACAACCTTTGGATGGAGAGGATTTTGTTACAACTAAGATAAGGGTCGGGGGTGTAACATTTATGGCTAAACTGTTAATGAAGAGAGCGCGTCTAATACAACAGTAGTGAAATGTTAAACGGTTAGCCGCGGGCGCGTCGAGAGCTCGCAGGAGTGAACCCAAATGTTCCAGATGTATTCAAATTCAAAATAATTTATTTCAGATGTTACATAATTTGTTAGTAAAAAATGAAATCTTAAAACTATATTAGTGTAGTTGGTAATAATTCATATTAATTAATTAAACAATTCAATTACAGATCAATAATTGAAAATTAATAATTAAGAACAACAAAATAATAAAAAGTAGGGAGGGGGAGGCCTTTGCCCAGCAGTGGGACACGATTGGCTGATAATAATAATAATAATAAGAGGCTCTCGCTAGGAAGTTGGATCAAGGGTCAGATACAGAAGGCGGTACTCCTGGACTCGGCACGCATAGTCAGGAGGTTCCTCTCTCTGCAGCCCTAGCCACCGATCGCTTGGGCCTTGCTTCGCGGTCGGTGGTTTACCGTTTTTATAAATATATTTTTTACTATAATGTTTGTTTTTTGTAAGAGACTTTGTAGTGAAAAATGTATTATTTATAAACGAGTTATAAAATAAATACAGTCAAAACCGTTTATAACGACATCGAGGGGACCGTATAGTTGCCGACGTTATATCCGATAGTCGTTTTAAGCAATACAGTCACATAAATATACAATGGAAGGGACCATACAATCTGGCTGTAATAACCGATAGGTCGTTGTAAACGATGTCGTTATAAACGGTTTTGACTGTATGTGTGAATAATAATAATAAAATTTAAAAGATATTACATACCGCGCTACAAGTTGGGTGGGCTTGTGTACCTTCACCCAGTGTCTGATTAAGTTGGAGCTAAAGTTATGAATAACTACTGTCTGCATGCTGTTGGGTCTGTCGCTGACCCGACGCATCAGAGATGCGGTTCTTTTGCGCACGATGGCATAGAAGTCGTCTGCTCGCGCGTCCGCAAACATTCCAGATGCACTGCAGAGTCGCGGCAACCCCAACAGCATTCTGAAGCCGTTATTATACTGAGCGCGTAGAGCATTGTAAGCTTTCTGCGATATATGTAGATGTGGTACACGCAAATATGAAAAGGACGCGACTCTGTTTCTATGTTACCTCTTGCAAGTTCAAATTGCAGTAGTCGTCTCTAATTTGGAAGTACAGTCCTAGGATCGCCGACAGCTTGCTGAAGTCAGACTTGTTGTCGCTGAACAGCTGCATCAGGCGAATGGCCAGCATAAACAAACCACCAGTTTCTGGAAACATTAATACATACTGTAGTATACGCCAATACTTCTAGCAGAAGGGGTCACGTGGGACAAGCGAAGATGATATTGCTATCTCGCCCGCTCTTGCAGCCCTTACGGGAGCCGCTAGTGATGCGCCGAGTGCTTATCGATAACACTAATTACCAGTAATTGTATTGAAAAGGAACCAAACATGTGTATCGGTTGAACCTATCTGATAGATTATAAATTCGAATTTATTCGTTACACGAATAAACAGCTGGACCGATTTCGATGACATTTTGTATACATATAGATTATGACTGGGATTGGGACATAGGCTACTTTTAACCCGACTGCGTAGAAGGGTAATGTTTTAAAAGAATACTTACATACTTTTTTTTTGTAAATGAATACTTTTATAATATACTAGCTGACCCTCCCGCGCCTGCACACGGGTTGTTTTTCGATAAAACATTACCCTCATTTTGCGCAGTTGGCTAAAAAGTAGCCTATGTCCTTTCCCAGGATATAATCTATCTTCTTGCAAAACTTCATTACGATCCGTTCAACCGTTTAGTCGTGTAAAGGTAACAAACAAACTAACAAACAAATAAGAGTTATGTATGTATTATACGTTATAATCCTTCCTCTTGGATAACTCTATCTATTGCTGAAAACTGCATTAAAATCCGTTAAGTAGTTAGAAAGATGACAGTCAGCGGAAACGACTTCATTTTATACTATGTAAAGATGGAAAAACATCCAGACCCGGAACAAATATCTGTAGATCATGCAAACATTTGTTCCGCGGCGGGAATCGAACCAGCTACCTCCTGCGACTCAGCCGGCTTTTCGCCCACTGCGCCACAGAGGTCGCCAACATGTTTTAAGAGATGATCTAGCGTTAGATCATAACGTCTTAAAACACAATGTCTTGTCAGTTTTATTCTGTTTTGTGTACCCTATATAATGTATAAATGAAATGTCAAGTTGTGTATACATCACTGAATATCTAATATGATTCAGCGTTTGGCATATAATAAGAATACGAATAATTATTTGCCAGAACTTATAAAAACAGTTGTCCATATGTGCTAAGTTTTTAAATAATAAAACATACGATTTGTTGAGGGTAGATTTGCATTACATACTAAAACCATTACCTCCCGAGCTAGTTATAAACTGTGTTACGGCAAGGTAAGGTCCTCATCCCATACAATGAGCTTGGCATATCTCAGAAAACAATGGATTATATTTCTATCGTGTGCAAATATTTTTTGAGTCACCACACCTTTAAGAAGGTGACTTTTGATTGTCCTCTGTTGACGTTGTTTTAATAAAGTAGGTACTATTGCATATCCTACCTGACTTTAAAAAGGACAAAGCTGATTAAAAAATGATATATAAAAATGTCGCTTTAATTAAGACATAACTTCATTTTAGGTTAGACTTTAATGTATTTAACAAGGTGTTTAGTACAGGTAAATTGAATTTTACTTAAAACTGGCCGCCAAATTAAAGGGGGGGGGGGGGGAGTTAGAGGAGGAAGAAGGGTTACAGGGGGGGGGGAGGGAGGAGGGTGGACGATTGTTTCACCCCCACACGTTCATTGGTGTCTGGAGATTTTGATTTTTTCGAGAGCCTGCAATAGATATGAAACGTCGGTCGGAGGTTTAAATGCAACTTACTCTTGATAGTCATCTCTTTGTACTCTGCTTCAGAGGGGCAGGTGAAGTTGTCCCGCCAGTAGATTTCCATGCCCTGGCCGCGGTGCAGCTCTAACAGCTGCTCCGTGTAGACCTGTGTTGCCTGTAACGATATAACTAAATAAAATAAATAAATAAAGGGTGTGTTTCCAAAAACATCTTAGTATCTAAGTTTACGTGCTCTATTTCGTACACTTTCGCACCCAAAGTCGGGTGTAGGCCTCCTCCATACGGTTCCACTGTGATCGAATGAAATTTATTTTGGCATGTAAAAACAAACACTTTATTACATTTATGTTGTGCTATTGCATAATGCTTGCCATCTAACCACAGATACTGTATTGGTGACGTCTCGAGATATCTCTTGTTGTCCCTTTCTAACACAAAAACCCGCAGCCATTTCCGAAAGCCATATCGGTCTTTATTTTCGGATGTCGATTGAAAGAGTAGACAGTAAGTTTTATATCGATTTAATCACCTAAACTTAGTCGATTTTCTTTAAAGTTTGATAATATAACTAGTAGTTTTTTTTTTCGAGAAGTCTTTTTTTATGTTTTGAGAAACCGTCACTTGAATATCGTCAGTACATTACCAAACACCCTGTATATACAGAGGTGTCGTTAACCGTAACAGTGTCGCGAGTTAGATGGTTTTTTTGCATCTCAAAAAATGCCCAACGAAACAAGTTTTCACTTCAAAAATAATTGATTCTATTGTTTGTTGTATTTGTGACAAAATAAAAGCCTTTTATCTTTAAAGTATTTTTGCATATAAAATTCTGGTGTTCTTCTCTTCCTAAACGGCTTAACCGATTTGGATAGTTCTTAGCTATTCGCTAAAAATATAACTGATTTAAACGGGTATTTACCGCTTATCTACCTCTTTTATTTGTCATCGCGACGTTTCGACTGTTACAACAGCCGTGGTCGCTGTATAAATACCCGTTTAAATCAGTAATTACGTACAGTGATCGCGAAAGTTTGAAAAATACTATAAGTAAGAACTATCCACTATTCGAAGTCGCAGGCATTCAACTAGTGTTTATCTTAAGTATATTTTTGCCTGATTATAGATAGAGCTACTTGAGTTTATACTCAAACTTATTCATGTGGATATTTTCATTTTGCTTCAGCTAAAATGTGCCCGCAACACACAACATTAACATACTATTCAAGGAGACGAATAAATATTTATGTGTTCTGGTCGTACACAAGCATACATATTGTTACGAGCTGAGGGTTCGGGATAAAATAATGGGAATCAGTCCAACCAAAATAACACCTTTATTCAACACGATGACGATGAATACACGAACTTGGTCTCACGTATCACAACACACTAATTCACATCACTGTTGCATCACTTAAAGTCACCGAAATGTTCGCACGTATAGCTAAATCCAGACTGACTCGGGAGCAACTACTGTTCACGCGAGACCCTTCCCACGTCAGTCCTCCAGGGCCTCGCTGAGACTAACTCACTCACTCAAACTGACTCGAGACTGACTCAGAAAGCTTACTTGTTGTCTGAAGAATGAACATTTCCTCGGACTTAACTTCAGATTGGCGGCACGAATTTTTGCCAGCACACGTTCCAGATTTTGAAGGTGGTCTTTAAACGTACGTCCCACGATGATGATGTCGTCCAAGTAAACAAGACACGCGTCACCAATCAACCCGACAAGAACTTGCTCCATCAATCTTTCAAAAGTTGCAGGGGCATTGCAAAGTCCAAATGCCATGACTCGAAATTGCCACAGCCCCTTTCCTGTAGAGAACGCAGTCTTTTCCTTGTCCTTAGGGTCTATTTCCACTTGCCAGTAGCCACTCTTCAAGTCTAGCGTTGTAAACCACTTCATCCCGGTAAGTGTATCCAATGTGTCGTCGATCCTTGGTAGTGGATAACTGTCCTTCTTCGTAACTGCATTAAGTCGACGATAATCAACACAAAAGCGCAGGCTTCCATCCTTCTTTTTGACTAGAACAACAGGAGAGCACCATGGACTAGATGAAGGTTCTATCACCCCATCATTCCCTGAACTGTCTCTACTTCCTTTTCTCGAGCAACCGGTAGTCTCCTAGGTCGTTGACGGATAGGTAGCTCGTTACCAGTATTTATCGTGTGCTTAACCAGTCCAGTCTTTCCAATATCAGCATCATTTGAAGAGAAAAGATCGGCGTAGCGATGTAACATTTTCTCAGTCATAGCAACTTCACCAAATTGTTACGAGCTGAGGGTTCGGGATAAAATAATGGGAATCGGTCTGACCAAAATAACACTTTTATTCAACCCTAAACGATGAATACACGAACTTGGTCACACGAATCACAACACACTATTTCACACCACAGTTGCACCACTTAAAGTCACCGAAATGTTCACACGTATAGCTGAATCCAGACTGACTCGGGAGCAACTACTGTTCACGCGAGACCCTTCCCACGTCAGTCCTCCAGGGCCTCGCTGAGACTCACTTACTCACTGACTCAGACTGACTGTCCGGCCATCTCTCCGGCCTATTTATATCGCACACATTTCGATTGTTCGAGAACGATGTCGATCCTTCCAGGAAAGGGTCGGTCCCTCGACACAATGGCCACTCCCCATTCTGCGAAACCACAAATAATAGCAACAATAACACAGCAAGACAAAGGTGTTCGAGAAGGTTCGATTATTACTCATTGTTTAACAGCCTCGGCGTAACAATATTTTAATGTGTTACCAGAACCTTTGTAATTTAGAATACTTTTTTTTATTATTTTCTAAATATATAGGACAAAAAAGTCAAAGTCAAAATATTTTATTCATTAAAATCAGAAGGATCACTTTGAAACGTCAATTTTACTGCCTGTTCCTTCGCGACCAAGCCAGGAAAGAACGGCAAGAAACAAGGCTGGTTGTTTTTTTATGACCCTTTTAAAATAAATAACAATACAGAAAATAAATTACATCTAAATTGTAACATTTTGAACGAGTTGGAGCAATTTCAATCCCAAGCTTCGCGTAATCATCTAAATAATCCGATATTTTATAGTAGGCTTTTTTTATAAAGATTTTGTTTAATTACGGTTTTTAAATTTGTTAATTGTCAATTTTTGTACACCATTTATAACTCAAGAACGGCTGGACCGATTTTGATCTTTGATTTGTTGGATTTATCTCCACCCCGCATAGTAGAATAACTATTAAAATATCGGAAAAATTAACGCAAAAAAAAAATTATGAACCAATTTCATTTTCTACATAGATGCAGCTAATAATGAAGTTTTAGTAGGGATTCCTAATTTTTTTCTAGTATTAAATATAGCCTGTTACTGAGGGATAATGTAGTATTCTAATGGAAGTATATTTGAAATTGGGCCAGTAGTTTTTGAGTTCATTCGTTACAAACATACAAAAATACAAATCTTTCTTCTTTATAAGTATATACAGGGTTACAGGAAAAATCGTGCTAGATCCGTTAAGGGCGTGGAGTACCCATCATTTCTGACTTATTTCACTATGAAACACCCTACCCTAAACTTAACCCTTTTCGAGATATTCGACTTTTAATTTTTTTATTGAAAATTGCCGATTTTTAGGCTACTAAATTTATTTTTGTTTATTTTGTGTATCTTATTATTATTATTATTGCATTTTTACATGTGTAATAAGATGCTTTAGGACGTCTATCATTAAAATAGTGCATAAGTTAATTGAATAGACCGTAGTAGACAAGTGAAAGTTAAGAAATAAAAAAAAATATTATAAAGTTTATTTTTCTCTAAGGGATATCTAAAAAAATATTATGGCAATTGTTCGGCAGATGTTTTTTAAAATATCTACGTTTCATCAGCTATCTAACGAGGTATAATAATCTAGGGTTTTATTCAAATGCATTGAAAAAAATTTAGTTTTATAGGCGACAGTGGAGAAGAAAATTTATACTTAGCCCTAAAAAGTAAAATAAAATAATAGGTAAGCATGAAATGTCATTTATTAAAGATTTTCACACAACTTTTTCTTATTCTACAGTTCATGTTCAACATGGCCGCCTCTATTTCTGATACATTATCGCATCCTTCTACGGAGACCAGTCTTTACTACTCCAGTGGTTAACGTGGTCCTCATTTTATTGGCTGCATCCACAATCCTTTCTCGTAAGCCTTCCACAGACGAAACTGGATTCGGCTCGCTGTACACAAGACTTTTCATGCACCCCCACATGTGAAAATCCATGGGGGTTAGGTCCGGACTTCTTGCTGGCCATGGCAACGGTCCACCTCGTCCTATCCATTTGTTTGGATAATTTGTGTCCAGCCAGTCTCTGACACTTCTCCTGAAATGGGCAGGGCAGCCATCGTGTTGGAACCACATGTCCCTGATCAGGTTGAGTGGCAGATCATCCAGCAAATCACTTAAGTCTGCTCTCAGGAAATTTTCGTAGCTTTCCCCATTTAGATTATCCGGGAGAAAGTAAGGTCCAATCAAATGATTGGAGATAATGCCCATCCACACATTCACGCTGAATCTTCGTTGGGACCCCTTCAATCTTTTCTTATTGGGATTCCTTAGCTCTTTTGGGGCCTAGTAATGGGCGTTGTGATAGTTAGTTATGCCATCTTTATCAAATTTGGACTCATCCGTCCACAAGATATTTCTTAGAAAATCTTAGAATTCTTAGAAAATGTAATACAAACCCTAGATTGTTATACCTCGTTAGATAGCTGATGAAACGTAGATATTTTAAAAATATCTGCCGAACCATTGCCATACTATTTTTTTTAGATATCCCTTAGAGAAAAATAAACTTTCTAATATTTTTTTTTATTTCTTAACTTTCACTTGTCTACTACGGTCTATTCAATTAACTTATGCACTATTTTAATGATTGACGTCCTAAAGCATCTTATTACACATGTAAAAATGCAATAATAATAATAATAAGATACACAAAATAAACAAAAATAAATTTAGTGGCCTAAAAATCGGCAATTTTCAATAAAAAAATTAAAAGTCGAATATCTCGAAAAGGGTTAAGTTTAGGGTAGGGTGTTTCATAGTGAAATAAGTCAGAAATGATGGGTACTCCACGCCCTTAACGGATCTAGCACGATTTTTCCTGTAACCCTGTATAAGACAATATAAGTCTAGATTTGTAGGTTAGAAATTACCGTAAACATTTCAACCAAAAAAACGAACTATTATCAAAAATATATCAGACTTCAGATAATCATGGAAATCAGTTGACTTGGTAACACAATATTCTCCGATACATGTCGAGCAAATTGTAGAGTTTGATGGCCAGGCAAAAGTAGAGATATATAGAGTATATATATATAGTTAGACATATGTAGATATAAAGATAGTTATAGTGTTCTTCGGCTATTAATCGCTACAGAGTCATCAGAAATGTGTTACCAGAGGATGTTCTAGCTCCAAGGTCTTCTCAAGGGCTACGATCATGGCGTAGTTGGCCGCGTTGATGGTACTAGCAACGCCGTAAATAGAGTGGGCTACTGGAATACCCCGCCGTAATATCGAGTTGTCTTGAATATCGTCGATTCTGGAGAAAAATAATAATAATAATAAGTCATTAAGAAACAAGTAGTCAGCCATACACACAGTCACAATATATGTAAAGTTCTTGGGGATACGTACTTGTATTCTATTTGTTATCTGGTTCTCATAGTACAAGCTCTGCTTAGTTTGGGGCTAGATAGCGCTGTGTGAAATGTTCAGCAATATTTATTTATTTGAAAAAGTTTTTTAAATCGGGCGGGGAGGATCCATCCTCCCCGTTCCAACTTATGGTGCGCAGACCTGGTCTTTGACCAACATCCAAAAGTATAAACTCAAGGTTTGGCGATGGAGCGCAGCATTCTCGGATTCAAGCGTATTGACCGCATACGCAACACCGAGCTGCGCTCTCAAACACAAATCGTAGATGTAGCTACGAAAACCGCCAAACTCAAGTGGGACTGGGCTGGTCATTTATGCCGTATGTTGGGTGGGGGTATGTGGTGAAAATTAAACCCACAGCGATCTTTAATTAGAACACTTATCTATAGAACAATAGAACTGGAAAACCCAATTGAAGATTTCATAGGAATGCTTTATTAATTAATGATGTATGCCCTATTTTCAGCGTGGCTATTGTCTGAATTAATTGTAGTGTGAATTGTTACAGGTGGGACTTGGGATTGTTGGAAATTCCTGTTTTTATTGTTATGCTAAGGCTTTCTTGGCCGACCCCGACCGCGTCTTCCATCAGGCCTCCAAGTTGTAGCTAGATTAGCCTACCTATCGGGGAGAAAAGCGAATAGCCACCCTAAAGCGTTGGCGAGACGATCTTGTTGCCTTCGAGAAGGAGTGGTGGAGTGTCGCACAGGATATAGATAGATAGAAGGGCTTGGGGGAGACCTTTGCCCAGCAGTGGGACAATACAAGTTGTTTGGTAATAAACTGATGATATTCAAGTCATGGTTTCTCGAAACATAAAAAAAGACTTCTCGAAAAAAAAACTACGAGTTATATTATCAAATTTTAAAGAAAATCGACTAAGTTTAGGTGATTAATTCGATATAAAGCTTACGGCCAACTCTTGCAATCGACATCTAAAAATAAAGATCGATTTGATATCTCTTTCGGAAATGGTTTTGGCTGCAGGTTTTGGGTTAGAAAGGGACAACAAGAGATATCTCGATACAACGAGATATATAGGGTATATTATCAAATACCCTATACATATAGGTTGACAAAAAAAAAATGTTATGCACATTTATCTACATTGCCCTTGGAGTTCCTGAAATTAGATGTTCCAGGAACAATTTTGTAGTGGAGTGTTGATGCAAGCACAAATTAGATAGAAAGAGAAGGTCAATTCGCGTAACTTAAAATCACATCACGCTAATATTATAAATGCGAAAGATTGGATGTTTGTTTATTTATAACATTGATGAAGCTTTTGTAGATATGGAAATGTTTAAATCTGTTAAAATTATTGTGTAAGTATAATTAATTGATTGTGACATAATTTAGTTAGGTTGAATATAATATTCATGACATACTATTGGAGATTCGATTTATTACTTTATTAATTTTTTTTTCTTTTTATACAATCTGACAATGCTTTGGCTGCATTGGACAAGGATTCTGATACATTAATTTACATATTCAGTTCATTCAATATTTTCATATTTGATGTTAAAGTTCGACGCATCGATACATTTCTAGAATTTACAACTAATGGCTGGTTTATTTTTTGAAATTGTTTATACCACTAAGGTAGCAAACAAGCATACGGCCCACCTGATTGTGAGCAGTTATCGTAGCCTATGGACGTTTGTAACACCGCTTTAAACGCCAAAGACACATTTCTCTTAGTAAAATGTCAAAAATATAACCATTCTTATTTTGTTACTTAATGTCATTAATTAAAACAAAAATCATCTATCTTTGATATCATTCAAAATTATCATTAATTATTAATATCAGTGGTATCATTGATTAAAAATCATTGGTTGATAAATGTTACTATCATCATGCTAAGGCCCCAGTTAAATAAAACCTGTCAGGTATACTGAGGAGTGTATGGCAATTAGTACTTACAACAGACTGGAATTATGTAGGATCTGTACAATCTCCCCGACGGCAGTGAGCTTCTCATCAGATATCTTCAGCCAGTAGTTGAGGGCCGATGCCAGTTTCGTCCGGATCTGCTTGCCTGGCACTTGCTGGCTGTATGTGTATGGCATCAGGATTTTCTAGAGACAATTAAAGGTATAGAATTCCCTAAGACATAGGAAAATTTTAAAGTGCTATAATAATGGATGAGGTTAGCGCAGGACGGAATAATGGCGTAATATAGTGGAGGCCTATTCCTAGCAGTGGTAGCTAACAGGCTGAATATATAGTTAAGTAAAATCAGAGCTTGGAACATGTCGGTGTTGTGACAGAATTTATTTAGTACAATTTGTTAATTTAAACCACTATTGTTTCCCTAATACAATTATGACTCCAATTAAAATCTAATAAAATGTAGGTAGGTATCTTTTAAATAAAATGCCCAATTTAATGTAGAATGTATGTATTGAGAATCAGAAGCAAAAAACTATTGAACCCAGAAATAAAGCTAAATACCTAAAAATATACAAAAAGTATTTTACCATGCTGGCTGTAATTATTCTTACCATAAAACAGGAGGTTCTTTTTGTCTAATGATAATTTTATATAAACTTTTAATTAGCATACATATTAAACTGTCTATTTTGTAACTAATTATACATCTGATAGCTATTATTACACTAAAAAGTATTTTGCAAAGGCATGTATAGTAAAAATGTACAGCTATCTAAGAAAATAGATTAACTAATAAAACTGCACACTATACAAGATTTTCTAGAGGACATACCTTTAGCCCTTTCATAGTAATTTTACTCAACAATTTTATTTATTTCAGAAGACAGAATGTATCACTTGCACTAGTAACAACACTCCCGGTTGGCTTCGTACCGGGCTAAAACTGCATGAGACGCAATGCGTCATTTACATTACAGCGAGAGGTTTACACCACACTAATTAATATAATTACCTATAACACAGATAATTCATGTATTCACTAAAGTTATAAACCAATACAGCAATTCATTGTAACAGCATTTACGAAAATAGATTTTGAGAGACAAAGGTAGGGCGAGTTAAATTTTTTATAATGTTTGCATCAATTTATGACTTAGTGTGAATGAAATTTACCTCATCCTGTGCTTTATCACCACTCTTTGTACTAATTATCGACATTTTGTAGAAGTTTACGATTTCTCACAATATATATAACAGGGTTTTCTATAAAATATCCCCGAAAATCGATTTCACGCCCGCTCAGTTTCACACAAAATCCAATTTGCTTGCAATGCACAAATTCAATCAATTCATTCCTTCCTAGTTCACTGCTGATTCTGACATTGACATTCATTACAATTTGTCATTTTGATTGCTGGTTTCTATTTTTATCTGCGGGCACGGTACGAGTATGTAGTGCCCTTATAATCTAAATTGGTCTGTGACTCCCTCACAGAATCCAGACTGATGTTTATTAATTGTTTGTTTGTTTGTTATCTTTTCATTACTATACGGCTGAACGGATCGAAATGAAATTTGGCAAGGAGATATGTATATTATATCCTGGGGAAGGACATAGGCTACTTTTTACCCGAGTGCGCAAAAGAAGGGTAATGTTTTTATTGAAATACTACGCATGCGAAGCCGCGGGCGGGTCAGCTAGTAAATAATATTCTGAAAATATACCTCTGTACGTGCACTTCGCCACCATGATACGTCACTTGGCTACGTCATTGAGTAGGGAGGGTGGTTTGAAAAAGAGCCTTGAAATTCACTCTGCGTGACCAAAGATTTGGTTATAACTCTGCAACGGAAAGGGTTTAATAACATAACTATGCCCATAGTAGTATCCCATTATGGTGGGTTCCTAAATTCGTCGGTAACCAGCTACGACTTATTTCTCGTTAGTAAACGTTCGAGTTTGACACTCTTTCAAGGAGATACGAGTCGTAGTCGGTTACCGACCGATATAGGAACCCACCATTATTCTATATATGTCTATGGTAGCATATCCAACCCTATTTTTTTTTTTGTCTGAGAAAAATTATAACTTGTCGTAAAAGATTGAAAATGAAATTATTTCTGAACGAAGAAGTCAACCAAATCAACAAAATGTCAAAGTGACAATTAACTAAATTGACATTCACTGAATGAAAGTCTGAAACTAAAACCGAAATTGTGTTGATTTTGAAATCAAAATAATTAGAATCATAATGAATCATTTGGATGCAAATTTCGTAGTTGCCAGAAGTTGCCTATTTTCTTCGTAATAAGTTTGGCATGTGAAAAGAACAAATTTTCATTGTATAGCATTGATTATGTCTGCCCGAAACTACCTCTCCGCTCGCGATAAATATTACGGAAAAATTATTGATTGTTTACCGATTATCAACCAGCAGAAGTTCGGATACCGGTCTGGCCAGGAGCTGCCTCCGCTCTCTGCAAATACAAGCAAGCTCCTGAACCGAAACCTCAACTATTCCTACGATTTAAACCCGTATTTAGCGAACAGCCTAGACCGCACTGGAACGCCGTTGTCGGACTTTTTTTCCGATAGTGAAACAGGTAAAATCATCGATATTTCTTATGTTATAGTTTCATATCTTTAACATTTTTAGATAAAGAAGTAGAAGAAATTTAGTAATACCCTTAGAAACTAAAATGACTTGTATGAACTTTTTAAGAATATAACGTAGGAAACTGCTGGTGTATGTAATATTTTATGCTTATTTAGCGATACTGTAAAATAGTACTAGTTTTCCATATAAAATGTAGTCCACCACACTGGTCACTTTAATTCCCCAGGCCCAGGCACTCCAGATTTCCACAGTGAGGAAAGTGATAGCAGTTCTGGGTCCATACTCCGTCGGAGCACTGCTGAAGCCACCAAGACATTGTCAGAAGAGTGGAACAGGATAGAGAGAACACTGTACAATGAAGATGGAGAGAAATCTACCAGGCCAAATATTCTCGAGGAGTGTAAGCAGTGGAGACAGTTACATCCACAGCTTAGGTGAGTCTATTAACAGATAAAATAATAAAAAATTGACAATACATTTGAGTATGGTTGTGGTGTCCAACCAATTACCAATTAGAAAAGATAAAAAATTCACAACAAAGGTGTACAGTGCCAAGCTTAGCCCTAACAAAAAACTATCCCCACAGTAGATTGTCCGTACACCAGACATTGCTGCCACAGGCATGCTCTCAAAAACCCTGTTTTATTTTGTAGCTTTGTTTTGTGCCCTTCCTTATATGAGCTACATAATTGCTTGAAATATTTTTTTTTTTATAATTAATATATTCTGATCACATTATATAAATTTCATTAAGTAATGAGATAACAAGCACATGAGATTTTTCATCTGTATGTCTCACCGTGATGGGTTTAAGCTTCATAATCTGTAAAGAGATTTTTCTAAAGTGTTCATGAAACGTGTTGCACTTTTACATCAAAATACAGGGAATGTGAGTAAAAAAAATCATCCTTAATCTACATGTTAGGGACATAATACAAGTTCTTTTCGTTTTTATTTCATAACTAGGTATTACCTAACTGAAAATTCCATTTGGAAAATTTTACATAATATTGACCTAGTTTCCCTGTCAGTTATTTGTAAGAAAGCATGTTAAAACTCCTGAAATTTAGTACAGCAGGCCAAAGGGCATTCTTTGTGTTAATAACGAAAAATGTTGTCCAAGTCAAAAGGTATTAACTTCAAGCATAATTCTATGACAAACATTCTACACTAACTACTTTTAACAAAAATGCGGCAAGCACAAAGCCTTTAGATTTAACCATCATCATCATTGGCAGCTTAACTGATATCCCACTGCTGGGTATCCTCCCTCAAATATCACTCCAACCAATTCTGTGCTATTCGATATAAGAATCATAAGATCATCTATAAGATCCACCTGTCAGGCTGATAGACATTACATAGACAATCATTTACTGATGACTGATGGTCTGCCACAACCTCTTTTGCTCTCTCTTGGCCACCACTCAGTCAGGGCCTTGCACCACCTGCCATCACAAACCAAGTCTCGATAGAACATAGGGCTTTCAGGCTTATAGGTGAGCAATATATGGCAGAGACTAAGACCCAAAGTCTCGAACACCACTGTAAAGTTGCAAGCCTATCGATCTTTTACAGACTACATTTCGGGGAATGTGCTCAGGAACTATACAATCTGATTTCGCCATCTCCCTTCCATCAAAGGACAAGCAGGCGCACGGCTCAGTACCATCTGTCCCTAGTTGATATACCACCCATTGCACACACTGTATTGGTTCTACGTTCTTGATGCGTACAGCTAACGTATGGAACACTTTGCCGTCGTTTGTTTTTCCTAAAGAATACAATCCGGGCCTCTTTAAGGTAAGAGTGAATAGGTTTCTTCTAGATCTTCGTGCATCATCTTAGACCACATCATCGTTTACCCTTACCATCAGGTGAGATTGTGGTCAACCGAAGATCTATCCAGTTAAAAAAAAGAAAAAAAAAGACTTGTTATGTATATTGAATTTCATTTGACTATAATTTAGAAAAAACCGTCTAATTTTTTTTAATATTTTTTATTTTTATTCCGGTCTGATAGCATGGCTGATCGCCCGATGGGGTGGCAACCTGTGTAGTGCAATTTATTAATTGAAATGAAAATGAAAATGAAAATATTTATTTACTACAAAATGCACGTAGGTACATAGCTTAACTTAGGTTACAGTTTTAGTAAGTACAATTCGTAGAGCAGGGTAAACATTTAGAGGTACCTGTCGTCTCCTCACTAGGCTAAGCCTGTATCGAGGAAACATTATAAACAACTTTTCATAAACGAATTCTCGCACAGTAGACAGTAATAATAGTTGTAAAAGCTAATGATGCACCGATTGACTTGATAGATAGGGGAGTTCAAGATAAATAAATATTGTATAATAATTATGTATGTATATAGTACTTATAACAAAAATATATATTGTAAAACTTAAAAATTCCAATGAAGTTAACTTTCGAATATTATAATGTCCTCGGTTTCTTGGTAGGTTATTGTAGCTAGTCAAATACTAATCACACGTTTTGCTTCAATAACTGATTTATTTTTTATGTCACAGTTTATTTTATGTTAGTTATTATGTCACAATTGACATGACTTTATTTATTGTATAAACGTAATTTTTTTATTGATTAAAATTATTGTAATTTTTAATCCCTAATTTTTAATGGGTTCTTATATTATTAAATCTTTTGTCTGTATGTTTATGGCATTGGAGCTCCTAGGCTAATGGGCCGCCGGTACTAGCCTTATTACTATCATTTTCCTTTTTGTCATTACGTAATTGGACCTCTGAAGGGTCGCTATGTTGGTACAAATGCCCTGAAATTTTGTGTCACCATCTCCCGGTCTATGTACCTAACTACTTCTTTTAGGAAATAAACTCTTTATTTGTCAATTTATTATATCATTAATGATTAATAAATAAATATCAAAATAAAATAATAACGTTATAAATAAACGAACCACTAGATGAAAAGAAGACCTGATAAAGGTTGCTGGGACTCATTTGGGGCAGGCCGCACAAAATAGGTCGCTCTTGAAATCTATGGGGGAGCTCTATGTTCAGCAGTGGACGTCCTTTGGCTGATATGATGATGATGAGACTAAATGACCCACTCCTCTGTGTTTGCACGGGTTTTTTTCTAAATAATATTATAGTCTTTATTACTCAGATATAGTGTAGCTCTACGATATTTCTGAGTCACATTACTAGATGGCGCTGCTTAATTAACATAAATATAAGTAGTAACGGAGTAGATGTGTCTCACTCGTAGCTGATCGGTTTTCTTTCCAGGGTTGTCGGAAAAGCAATACAACTGCCGGAAAAACGCCCCAGCTTCCGTCAGATCGAGCTGGACGAAGTCATCGCGATGCATTACAGCGACTATGAACAATTCAGTGAGAGCGAGGAGCGACTCTCACAGAGTAGCACTGACGTCACTCCTCAGAACTCACCGAGACCTTCCGTGGTGTCCATACCTGAAGATCTGCCTGAACCCAGGTCAGTTACCTTAGATACATGAACTCACAAAGTGAAATGGCTCGTCCGGGGAAATACTACTGTAGAGACACACTACATACAGAATAGCTAACTCGTGTAAGTCGTACCTAAGTAGATGTTCGCTGTTGTAGTGTGCCCACGCCAGTCGTCTCTCCTTGCTCTCGGCTTGGTCGCGAAGGAACAGGCAGTAAAATTGACGTTTCAAAGTGGTCCTTGTGATTTTAATGAATAAAAATATTTGAATTTGAATTTTCCCCGCTCATTCAGTAAATACATCGTCCACTTGCGACGACACTGTGACATCTCAAATTATCCGATTTTTCGTTTTACTGGTAATCTGAATCGCGATCTCGCGTTCTATTATCTCTAAAAACGGGATATTTTTATCGACATAAACGACAAAGAAATGAAAGAATGAGACAAAATATCACAGTATGACGCTGTCTCGTTCGGTGATCGCGTTGGCTTCGATACAGTGACAGTTCAGTTGTCACCTGGGTGTTGAGATGTGAAGTGCTCTCGGTTTTCGTGAAAAACGTGACATCACAAGGATATCACGATTTGGGTGATAAAGGTGAGTTTCTTTTAATATTTTTTTTTATTCGACAACGTGGCTTGTCTTACTTATCACACTGTTCTTGTTAAACATAAAGCGAAGTTAGCGAGATATGTTTTTGATATCACGTTTTTCTCGTAAAAAGTTCACAGTATCACTGCGTCATCTTGAATTGTAACGTTGTAGATGATGCTTGTGTTTCTTATACAGGAAAAATGTTGTGGGCCATTTTTTGATGTTCTGTTGTTGCAGAATACATCTTGATAAAATTTAATGGTATTTCCACTTGTCACGTTATATACACTAAACAGCAATAAAAAACACCAGTTATCTTTACAGATGGCAACGAGGTCTCAACTAATATTGAGATTAGCACGAAAAAATATGGACGAGGATTTGCCCAGTAGCAACCAAACTGCCTGTAACGAACCAGATTCAAAAACTGTTAACGACGATAAAACAATTAATGACCAACAAACCACACAATTTCATCTCCATAGCAGTGTATCGACGAGTTCATCTTCTTCCAATAAGACACTTGAAGTTGCTCGTAATAACCCGAATTTAAAGAATGTTAACAACGATAAAATAGTTACTGATCAATCAACGACACAAACACATCACCATCGCAGTGTATCGACGAGCTCATCTTCTTCAAATAGCTCTTCAAGTTCTTCATCTTTTTTCGAGGACAGCGATGACTCCGTAAAAGACCCCGACTATGTGCTTCAAGAAAAACGCCAACCTGTATTTTTACTCAATGATGTAGATGATGATGTTCCGACAGCTACGACTAGTCACCAAACGACAATCCAAGAAGGAGTAATTTTAACTTCTAATGCAAATCCGATTAATGCACTTGATGCTATGATTACCGAAAATCAATCGCCTCCAATTGAACTTAGCGTCGGCGCCGTAATATAATTTGAAAATCCTCCCACTACCGTTGAAACTCCTACTAAAAAAGGTAAAAAAAGGCCAAGACAAGAAAACAGGTAGAAGAAAAATGTAGCAAAGAAATTGAGAAATAGTGGGAAACCCTATAAATCAGCAAAAACTCAAAAGGAAATTCCAGAACGCAGCCTTAAACCCCCCTGTAAAGAGACCTGTAAATTTAAATGCCACGCAAATATAACGGAAATTCAACGACAGCAACTTTTGAAAGAGTACTGGGATTTGGGTGAAATTGAAAGACAGTGGTCATTTATAATTCAGTCCATGGAAGAGGTGAAACCACCCCAACGATATGTCAGAATTGAATCAGACGGAACAATAGCCCCAAAGCGCGATAACAACAATGCATATTTTTTTACAGTGTCTGGTGTTAAGATCAGAGTTTGTAAAACCTTTTTTAAGAACACTTTGGCCATCAATAATAGACCTATAGAAACCGCACAAAAGAAAAAGAATAAAAATACAAACATTTCTTTGATCAAAGACAATCGTGGATGCCACAAAAATCATGCCCATGTTGACGACACAATAAAAACTGGAGTAAAAGCTTTTATCGAAACCATACCAAAAATAGAGTCACATTACATCCGAGCCAATTCCAAGAGGCATTACATTGATGGTAGTAAAACTATTTCCGACATACACCGAGACTACGTTGAACATTGCAAGGCCCAAAACATAAACTACGCAAATTACATCATGTTTTATCGCATCTTTACTCAGGAATTTAACTTATCGTTTTTTATTCCCAAAAAAGATGCATGCGAACTTTGCGAAGCTTATAAACTTAGTACAGATGAAGAAAAGGAAAATAAAAAGGAACAATTTCTATCCCACCAAGAAGAAAAACGGATGTCACGGATTGAGAAGGAGAAAGATAAACAAGACAAGGACATTTTTGTGGCCGTTTTCGATCTTCAAGCTGTGTTTCAGTGCCCGAAAGGAGACACGTCCGTTTTCTATTATAAATCTAAACTTAACGTTTTGAATCTGACAATTTATGATCTCAAAACAAACTCTGTTGAAAGTTACGTGTTGGATGAAGCACAGGCTCATAGGGGTGTGAATGAGATTGCCACCTGCGTTTTCCAATACCTAAAAAAGATTTCTGAAGGGCAAAATTCAATGGACGTTGTTTTTTACTCAGACAACTGTGCTGGCCAGCAGAAGAATAAGTTCATGATGGCTATGTATCTCTATGCTGTGCAGAATCTTCCAAACATAAACTCCATTACACACAAATTTCTCATTAAGGGGCATACGCAGAATGAGGGAGACTCAGCCCACTCTCAAATCGAACGCCAGGTAAAAAGGCAGTTGAGAAGCGGACCTATTTTTACCCCAGAAGGATTTATAGGGGCGATCAAAGCTGCAAGAAAAAAGTCAGAGCCAATACATGTGAACGAATTATGTTACAGAGACATTTATGATTGGAAAGCTGTTCTTAATCAAATAAATTTTGTAATTCACAAGGATGAAGATCAAAACGTCATTAAAACTTCTGAAATAAAAGGGATTCGAGTGCTTAAAGATGATCCCCATGCGATCTACTATCGTACGTCTTACGCGGATGTAATGAAGAGAGCTGTCGTAATAAAAAAGAAGCCTGTTAATGAAATCCAACTTAAGAACGCTTTCAATAGAAAACCGGGGTTGGCCGAAAAGAAAAAAGCGGATCTTCTTTCACTACTAAATGGTAACCATATTCCTGGCTTTTATAGAGCTTTTTTTGAAAGTTTGTAGTTATTTTCAATTTGATACATTACAAGGCTAAGCCAAATTTTAATAATTTAACAGTTATGAGACTGATTTTATATGACTGATGAATCTCACTAATGTTCCTATGTTTGTTATTGTGTATTGATAATTTAAGTACCTAACTGTGGTTTAGTTATGCTATAAAGTTCCTAACGAAATTAGAACTGAGATAGGTCTTACGTTATTTGTTCTTGTAATAGCTTACGAAATTGTTTTTTGCAGTGTTACATTTTTACGTGTGTTTTAAATTTGATACGAATTTTTTAAAGATTTTATAAAAGAAATGTGAGCATTAGTACCTTCTACTAATACTAGGCAATCTTACGTAAAAGTTTACATTAAAGCCTAATTAAATACTAAGTCAAAGTGTAATTTAACGTAACAAAGTGTACGATTAAAATAGTTACCACTATATTGAATGATTATATTATTCCGAAAAATAAAAAAAGTTTCAAGAATATTGTTTTATTTTCATATAACTTAGTGAAATGTTAATTCTTACATCATCTTCAACGTGACAACTAAACTTACTACCTTGTAAACTTTCTTTTTTTCTAGAACAACGTGACAAATTTTCCATTGTTTTTTCAAACTATATTATGAAACTAATTTACTTCCAGATGCGTTTTTCTTTTTTAATATTTCGTTTTATTATTAGTTATACTATAATCAATTCATACAGAATAAAACTATCTGGACAAAAATTTAAAAGTTATGCTCATTTAAAAGTTTAAAAGTTGTTTTCTGTAAAATTAGGGTTTTTGAGATGTCACACTGTCGTTGCAAGTGGACGACATGTACAGTTGTGGAAATATAAATTGGTAATTGGAAGATGCATCTACTCATTCCAACCTCCTCATCAAGAAAGTTATAGTCAGTATATTAAAAGTCAAAAAAAGTCAAATATTTTTATTCATTAAAATCACAAGGATCACTTTGAAACGTCAATTTTACTGCCTGTTCCTTCGCGACCAAGCCAGGAAAGAAAGGCAAGAAACAAGGCTGGTTGTTTTTTTAATGATCCTTTTACAATACATAATACAGAAAAAAAATTACGTCTAAATTGTAACATTTTGAACGAGTTGGAGCAATTTCAATCCCAAGCTTCTCTATCATCTAAATAATCCGATATTTTATAGTAGGCTCTTTTATAAAGATTTTGTTTAATTACGTTTTTCAATTTGTTAATTGTCAATTTTTGTACATCCCTTGGGAGTTTGTTATAAAAGCGTACACCTTGCCCTTTAAACGATTTACTAACTTTATGGAGTCTACAAGTGGCAACAGCGAGTTTATCTTTATTTCTAGTATTATGATTATCGCTATTTTTCTTAAACAAATTAATATTTTTGTGAACATACATTAGATTTTCATAGATGTATTGACAAGGGAATGTCATAATATTTATTTCTTTAAACTTATTGCGTAATGATTCTCTGGGGCCCATATTATAAATTGCACGAACAGCCCTCTTCTGTAGCACAAAAACGGTGTTTATATCTGCAGCACTCCCCCACAGCAGTATACCGTATGACATAATGCTGTGGAAGTAGCTGAAGTAAACTAGTCTAGCTGTGTCTACGTCTGTAAAAAGACGGATCTATTTGACTGCGTATGCCGCAGAACTAAGTCTCTTCGACAACCCATCAATGTGAGGGCCCCATTGAAGCTTATTATCTAGGGTTATACCTAAGAATTAGGGGTTGCATCATTATGATAATAATCACGAACCCCTAAATTGGTGACCCCGACGTGATTGAATATACATATTTTCGCCGCCAAGCAGCATTGCTTGGTTTGAAGGGCATATGAGGCTTTACACCTGTATGCCTCAAGTTGATGGACGCAGGTTGATCGTAGGGTACGTTTCTAAGGTGTGTGACCTGTTAAAGGCGATGATTACCACTTACCATCAGGTGGACCATATGCTTCCCCTATCTCCTATTATAATCAGCAGCGACCTATCCTTCCCTCACTTTTTAATTGGCAACGACATCAAAATAATTATTTACATTTCAGGATATACAGAGAAAAAGTTACCTTCTACCCGACTCACGACGAGGAAGACCTTCCCGACTCATTCTGCTCTCTATTACACATCTCACCGATACAAATACACAGTCCGGTACACAGAAAGAAACAAAACAGTTCTATACTACGATCAGAAATAGCCTCATCAAGATGGATGCGAAACTCTAGACCAGATTCGTCCCTAAACTGTGATAGAAATAGCGCAAAGTCCTTCGTTTCTCTAGATACTAGGAATTATATGGCACTTAGCGCATCAGAAAGAAACATTATACTTAAAAATAGAGTGGGTACGGCCAGGCATAGAGAACTAGCGAGGTTGGAACCTCTTAACTCACCAGAACTACCTCACGAATCTCCTAAAGCACTGAATGGGTCACAGCATTATCACATAAGGAAGGTTTCGTTGCCTCCTCTTCTTTTGGAGGAAGAGAAAAGAAAAGTGGCGTCCGCTAAAAAGCATAATTTGAAGTCTCGGAAAAGGAGTCAGCCGTTTTACCAGTTGGACAGAGTGAAGCATTGATAAACGACGGATTTCCGAAATTGAAGGTTTTACGAAATGTTTTGCACCAAGAGTGAATTTGAAGTTTCGAGGTGAGTTGCACTTTTTATAAAACCACGAAGTAAGGTGAGGTTTTATTAGCCTTGTTTTCAATTTCACTTTTCCACTAAAAGTGCAGCTTGTGAAACTAATAGTTTGTAGAACAAAATGCAGTGTAAATAAATGTGATAGGTATATACTTATTGTGTTGAAAACTCGCATTTATTTCGTGACTCGAAATAAATCTAAATAGGTAAGAACATGTATTAAGAAATTGATGTGTTATTTTGTGAATGTTTGTTCGAAATTTGGGTACAAGCTCAGTTTTCTTATCATAATATAGGTACTCAAATGACTGGTTAAGTCAACACTCAGATTTCTGTATTCTAGTCCAAACTCTACTAACCAGTGCGTTAGGTGTTCAACACAAACCTAATGCGCTGATTAGTAGATTAATGTGTTACATTATGATAAAAGCACTATTTTTGACTGTAGTATTATAAAAGTGAAGTGAATATTGTGTTATTTAAATAAATTATATTTTCTAAAAATACCGGATTTAAATATTCACCTAAACTCACACTTTTTGAGGGTTAGTAAAAGAGTTATTCAAATACAAATACAGAATTTATTTTGATATTTACATTATTTGCATTTATTAACAATCAACATCAACAATATTAAATAATTTGTTCTTGTGGTGTGATACATTATGAACAGTCTGGAAATGTCACATTGCCTATGCGTGCCGCCATTTTGTTTTTGTTAGGTTCACAAAATGGCCGCCCACGCAGAAGGCAACGTAACATCGTTTGAGATATAAATGGTGGTTTATATCATAAATGGTTAACTAGAAGCGGTGAAATATGGATTTATATTGAAAATTTGAGCAAATGCAGAAAGCTGTGAGCTTGATTTCGTGGGTTGCCACCATACAACATAAACTTTGTTCTCATTAGATGTTTAACAAAATTAAAACTCTTATAGGTAACAATTCTAAAACACCTTACATAAATATCTAAGATAATAATGATAACAGGACAGAAGTTTTGTTGAGAAAATGTATGCTCTGAATCGATGTTGATATTTCATTGTTATGGCAACCCTTCCTTTGAATGAAGTTTTTGCGCCAAACCTTGATTATTTTTAAACATCATCATCAGAAATTATAATTTGTACTATTTCAATTTCATAAATTGATTTGATGATCCGATTATAATATAATATCTGCATCACATATAGTATGTATGTATATATCTGGTAAAACAATGACTTATTTATATCGTTGTATGTCCAACAACCTTTCGATCTGTGTTTTATAATTTCTGATGAAGAGCCAGACAGTCTGAGCCAGTTGGTTGCGATAGAGCTATCAGTTACGTTGCTATTTATAATATTCTTTCATTTACACAAATATAATTTAAATTGTTTACAATTATCTCACAGCCATCATTATATATTGATACTACATTAATAAGAGAGGACTAGTGTGTAACAACACGACAAGATGGCAATCAGCTTATAAAAGGGTCTAGCGAACATTATAGAGAGCGTAAAGATACGTATATAATACATTGAAAAATTCACTTTTTCTGTTCTAAAAACGTTAACAACCTCAAGCTATTAGCAATAGTCAACAATGTTGGTAATTCTAAGAGTTAATGCACACAGAACATTGAATAGGTACTAGATTGCGTATAGCCGTTTTTTAGTGTAAATTTAGACGTGAGAGAATTCGTTGAATTTGTAACCGTATTTGCTTTTGAAAAGGCGGGAGATAAATTTGTATTTAACTTCAGCAACCAAATTTGTTAAGTCAGTTTTAAGACCAGTAAAGCCAGCAAGTGCTTAGCTTCCTAGAACTTAACTGATCCTACACTTTGATATTTTGTATATCCTTCTGTTATGTGCCCATATTAAGAAATATCGTGTCTTGATCGTAGATCGCCTTTGGTGTTACCATACTTGGAATTTCCCATCTCCCGCCGAAACCTAAATTTTACCGCTAAAATAACCTGCTTAGTAAACTAATCTATTACAAACATGTGAGCGTATGCACAAATTAATAAACGTGTGTAGTTTAAAAATAACTGCGAAATACATAGTGAAATGTGATGTCGTATTATACTTTTAGATACACAGAGGTCCGGCCTAGTATAATACCATAGATGAACTATTGTCTATGATACGACGTTCTATCCGCACCCTTACCACAAGTATCCGACATTGCGGAATGCCTGGTGAGACTATCACAAATGTTTGATTATGGCCAATGACATTGACGCGTTTTTTTTTAATTTGGTGGTTAGGGTATAGGCTCTTACGGACATGCATGCTGTTTAAGATACGATACATACACTTGAACATAAGTTTAGACTCAAACAATCGCGCAGAAGGACTCAGCTATATTTCTCTCTCGTTAAGGCGATTATATAAACTCTATCATACGAATTGCACACTGACCCACCTCTATAAACCTTTAATTGCGTTAAATACTTTGTAATGCTGTATAAAAATATTAAAGGAAAAATCGTCATTTATATTAAATACTTAATTAACATTCAGATACCAAATCGATAGCGTGTATTTTACATTTTTACAATGAGACGTCCGAACTATCATACGAGTTTTAGCTAGCATATAGTGGCTTCGAAGTCTAATCACAACGAACTACTCGCGATCCGTAAACTTTATAAACCGTAGCCCTCTAGTTATGCAAAGGAGACATATTCAAAAAATCTTATGTGACATACAAAATTACTTCTGACTATATACAACGAACTAGCTAAAAAAATTGAAAGGTTAGTGTCGAATGTAGCACAACGGTAGGTACCTGGTTTGGCTAGGGCTCCATGCATGGGTCTACTTACCGATGTACCAAGCTCACATTACAACTAACGACTCATCTGATGTCCGGTGGTGGGGACCAAGCTGGTACCGAGAGAGAGGGTATTATATGCTGAAGGACATTTTGTTATGCGTCCACGCATGCTGCAGTGTTGGCTGATTCCTTAGCCCGCTTGTGCAGCCAATGTCGCGGCGGGTATCAGTCATGTGAACACTAACCGTTCAACATCTTAAAATCCCGCTTCCTTGTGGTTTGCTTCGCTCCATCTTATAATGCCATCTCTCTCAGTGTTAGCTCTATGAGTGACGCGCGCCCTACACACTTGGCAAATATTTGGCGAAGCCAATTTCGTATGCTTGGCCGAATAAGCCAATATAATTTTTGGACAGACCAATTAAATTTAATTTTATATTTTATTTACCTATCGTGCACAACCATCTCAAAACTTTACATTCTTAACGTCCGGTGATTTAATATTTTTTGTTGATATAATTTTTAAAATCTTCGTAACAATTAAAACGCTTTCTAGATCATTGAATTCTAAAAGCCATTCGTGTCCATAACATGGAGGCTCTGTACAAAGTGCTTTTTTAATATTTCTTATAATTTTGCTTTCATTTGTTTTCATTGGCTTTTTTTTTGTACTTTTTCGTTTTCGGTTACTGATTATGTGATATTATAAAATATGGCAGTATGTTTGCATTCAATTCCTTTACGAGCTAGGGTCCTATGGCCTTCTTATAGGTTTAAAATAAAGAGGGACATGTGACTATAGAAGTCTCTCTGCGGCCGGCGGCCGGCGCGGCGGCGGAAGTCGGTACCTATACTCTCGCGTCTCAGACACATTGAACGACTCACGCTTGATCACAATCGAATATTCAAAAACACCCACATTTAAACCTAGTTGTAATTAAGGCCGGTTTTGCATAATCTAGAATGACATGACTCACTATAATGACATGAAACATCTATGCACGTACAGGATGTTTGATAAACTCTTTATAATAATCAAACTTTACTCACTATCAGTAAAATTGAGGTATTTATTAATTATTAGGTATTTATATTAAGTTTTAAAAATAATTTGGTGATATTTCGTGCGTGTCGCTTGTAGACTTGGGGTCCTTTCATCAAACATCTTGTAAAACTTTTTTGTAAATTATTGCGTTTCGTTACTGACCGATTTACTTGGAATGCTCTAATTTGTGATGCGAATGTAACTATTAACTAGTAAATTCTAAAAGGTACTTTAACCGACTGCACGGATTAGCCGTATCTAAAAAACCGTATTTTATAAATCGAACTCAAGTCTAAGCGACATCTTGAATTCACAGAAAAGAAACTTGAACGCACTCATTAACTGTTTTAAATGATTTCGATTTATAAAATGGAACGTTAGATTTGGTAGCAGGTCGCGTGCAGACGATCAAAGATATGCCTTATCTAATACAATCAACGTAGTAATCTATGAGAGTCCACAATCGTCAAAGCACCCGAGTTAACACTAAATACATCGCAGGCTTCAAAAGCCCATCTCAACAACGTCGTTTGGAAATAATATCACATAATATTTACAGCGGTATTCACTTGCACTGTGTCCTCGCAACATATAAAACAAACTATTTTAATCTCAACCACGCGTTGATAAAGTCCATTTTTGTTATAGTTCATAAGTTATTTATTGTGCAGCGCCTTAAACCACGTCCACTTTGACAATCCCCCGCCCAATTATGGGGAAATAGAATAAAAAAAATAAAAAATAGGAAAGCTTTATATAAATTTTATTAAAAAATAAACAAAAATGTGCTATTTCTAGGTGTAGTTAAATGTAGCTAGGTCAAAGATATGCTTGAGATCTTTGTGCAGGATTTTTACACTTTGTGTTCCAAAATATGTTTATGCACGAAAACATCGTGATCATAGCACGAAAACAATGATTTAATCATCGGTCTTGCACAAAAATTCAAACACAAATATCAACAAATAATAAAATTCTACAAAATACTAAACATAAAAATCAAAATATAAAATAAAATGAGCAATGGAACTGTACATTACTAAACGTGCATTTAAAATATGTCCAATGATTGAAACTTAACTACGAGTAACAAGAATTCAATGTGAATCCAAATTTAAAAAAAAACTTAATGACCATAATGTCTATTATTCACATCGCATTAGTAATTTATGATGTGTTTAACAATCAATCAGTCAATGAGTATTAAATAAATGCTTAAAATATAGCTAACATCAATAAAAAAGCTTTATATAAATAGCGAAACGCTATACTTGAAATGAAAAAACCTAATGAATAAACAGGAATGGTTCTACGCAGAAGAAAAAAGTTTCATAGTCCAAATAAAGGTACTACGTCATGTCATGCAGGTAAAAGTATAATAGAATATATTTAAACACGTAACAAAAAACAAAAGGTCAGATCTAAGAAGAAAAATGCGTTCTCTTTGTAAATGCGCGGCAAAGTGACATATACACAAAATGGCGGATAGGGCGCGCGCGGTGAAATGAAGAAATCTGAAGAGTTACGCAAAGTGAAGACGAGATTATAATGCTCAAGGTGTAAAAGAGTATGAAAATAAGTGTAAAAGAGAGAGTAAAAGATGGAATTCAACAATGATAAAGAGAAAGTTGAAACTATCCAGAAGAAGCCTCATCGTATAAGCGAAAGAGGTGCGTCAGAATCAAAACGCGGAAAATTGTGTACTTAAATAACATCCATCACCATAATAAAACTAAATATATAACATTAAATTATTTTAGAATATCTTGCACTGTAACTTACCTATTGAGTAGTATTTTTGTTGGATCTGAGCTAGTACTTGCAAAGCTATGCTCCTTACTAAATAATTAGAATACCGAACATATAAAGCGTTATATATTTCTCAGACGAACTAAGCTGATTAAATATTTTTTATATTATATTCGCTTACTATATAGTGTCGAATTACAGCGAAATGTTGTTCGCCTAATGTATTCTTTATATTGTGGAGTTATATTCCTTTATAAGTAAGGCATTAAATGTTAATACTTACTTAATTATGTTGCCAAGTGCATTGTCTTTTTGTAAGTAGACTTAAATCGTTACTAAATCATAAATATTTAACACGTGTTTAATATATTTTATAATGCCAATAAATATATTGCTTTATTTACATTGAAATAATCAAAACTGCTGGATCTTGCTCAATTGTGTGCATTTGAAGAGTGTAGATTGCCTTGCATCCATTGGTATGTGTTGATAAACGTTTGCCGATATCAAACAATAAAGGCTGTGTTGTACTCATATCTCCCTTTTATTCTATCCACGTCCTGCATACCTGAGCCAAGCTAAAGACGTTTTCACTAAAATAATAAGGTACAATTTCAAAAGAGGTTGTCGCAGAAAAAAATCTATGTCACCAATTTTTTGGCGATGAAATTGCAGGATTAAAAGAAACAGATAGCTAAGAGGGAGAACTGAGAAAAGTGCAGTGCTAAAAAGATTGGGCATTTGATGCATTATATCTGTCGCGAATTTCGCCTTACTATGTTTCACAAAATTCGCAGCAGAAATCTGCAGTTTTGGGTTTGTTTTATCGGTCCTTTTAGTCCTTTGCTTAAAGGAATTGATGAAAAAATATGAGGTTGATGTCAACGTTCGGAAAATGATGATATCAAACCCATATACTTTTTATTATATCGCAAGTGACTAGAATAGGAACTGTTATTACTAGATGTGTTGGACGATATACAAGCTAACAATATTAATAGGTATTATAGTCATGTATTATTACGTAATAATAATTGTATGTCATTATTATTAGGTATTAATCGACAAGTCTTCGTCGAACGCGAATCATACCTGTAATAATGTTATTAGCTTGTCACCAAGTACCGATAAAACATCCCCAATGGAGTCCACCCATCAAAATCCAAGGACAGATAAAAAGGGGTTAAGCTCCCCAGCTGTGGATTGTTTGGGTCGGATTGTCGGAGTGGGGCGAGACCCTACTGCCTAGATGTAGGAGTAGGGGCCGTCTGTAAGGGCGCTGCACAGCAATAGTCAGGAGGCGTCGTCTTTGCCGCCGCTGCCGGTCGCCGAGCCCGCGCGGCGTTGCGACCGGTACTCTACACCTGGGTCGAATTGCATTAGGACGAACACCTGGAATTAACAGTGGTAATATTAGCTCAGGTTACAGATCAACTTGAGCTCCGATATAAATGACATTATCATTAGCAAAAAGGTGGGCTGCACTGGTAATTTTTTGGTAAATTATCACTAGCGTTAGGTCGAACACCTGGAACGAACGGTGATAATGTCAGCTGGAAATAAGGAACATCACAGCGATTTTTTGACCCCTCTTGAATTACAATATCTCAAACACCCTCCCACATTTTAGCTCATTAAGTTACACCAGGATTGTGCCATCACTATCCACCTACCTATATGATAAATTTCACGTAGATCGGAAATTTGAACGCTTGAAAGTTATTTTATTTTATCATACAAGCATACATACAAAACCGATTCGTCCAAGTCGAAGTTGTTTTGTAATGATTACCTGATCAGTGGGCAGCAATGAGAAGTCATCGGGGGGGTTGGTGATGACGTAGCGTTTGCTGCTGGCGTCGCACGAGGAGGAGGTATCCCGGAAGCGGTACAGCCCGATGCAGAGCATGCCGTACGTGCCGAGAGCGGCCACGAATAAATCGCCGTACTTGCCGGCTTCGCCGAACTGAGCCAATGGACCGTCGTACAGTGATATCTGGCCTACTCTACATCGATCCCTAGAATTAACATTATATTATTAGATTGAGTACTGACGGTGTGGTTGCTATCCTGACTTTTGGAACCTTCTTTTGGATTTGGGTTGTAAGTTAAAATCCTGAGTGATAACCGATAGATCAGTGGCGGATTTACTAGCAGGCTGAGAAGGCTGGAGCCTACGGGGGCGGCTTTTCAATTCGATTCGTTATACAAGCACTAACATACAAGGCAGGTACATAGTCCATATTAAGTACAATATAACAATATACAATAAAATAAGTAAATAGGTGGTACACAAAAATAACATAAAAATAACAGGCAGGTCGACATTGGACTGTGGAGACACTAGACGTGCACAGTGTGCGCTCTCGTCCACTGTTCCATGAAGTGACAGTCTAGTCCAGCCTCGCTGTAATTAGTTGCAGGGAGCTGTTGCACCCACAACATCAGGGACGCCGTTCTTTTGAGCAGTAACGCTATGCATTACGCATTATTGTATTCTACGCGCAGTGCGTTAAAAGCCTTCGTCGGAGAGTTTTTTTTTAAGATTTCTGTTTGGCGAGTTTTTGATGTTTTACAGATATAAGTCTACAAGCCATTTTTCCGATGTTGTACATTCAAGCAACGGTACCGCAAACTTCTATGTTCTATGGTAATGTTCGCGGCCCCTAACCAGTAGCTACATTACCCCTCTATATTACATGATAGAGCTGTCATTAGCGCAGAAATATACCCAAAAACGATTTTCCAATTGAGAAGTTTGTCGTTATTCGTCGCCATTCTCTTTGTTATTATAAAACTTCATTTTACGGCGTATCTTGGTCACATCCTCAAACCGTACGACCACAAAATACTAACGCACTGCTATAACGCTGCTTTTTAGTATTTTGTGGTCTAGTATCCGTCTAAATTATAGTGCGCATAACATGCGGTAGATATATCTCTAATTTGCACGAGAAAATGAGTCGAGAAAATTTGTCACGGTGCGCATGCCCAGTTAACTTCGGCTTGTCACAAGTCTCATGATGCATACCAAAGTATTTGCAAGCAGGCTGAGCCAGACTGAACTGCAAAACTCAATTAATCTCTGGGGTCGACAAAACCCCCTGACATATACTTACCTATTAGCTAAACTCTCGGGCGTGGAGTACCCCCCTCGGAGTCCAGCTCCTTCTGCGAGGATGAGTTCCAGTTCCGGAGTGGCGCCGCCGGTGATCAGCGACCGGATCAGCGTTAAGGCATTCTGGTTGAAATACGTCTGTGAACAGAATTACGACGTATTAATACGACGGACAACGCACAGTGGTCAAAATTCGACCCGCCCCATCCCCATATAATCTTGAACTATGCCAAATCACACACTCCTCCATGCACATAATAAACTTAAAAAGCGCTACGAAGTTTTCTCTTCACCTAACACCTAATAATATACGGATTCTTGAATATAATTCCGTTGAGAAGTGTTGATCAAATTTGGTTGTGCAATGATTCTTTTTGCTTTGGTTCTTTGGTTCAGTATAGCTCCATGGATTCCTTGAGGTCAAATAATTTTTAAGGTTCAATGAGGTAAGGCGGGCATGAAAAAAATATTTGCTTGAAATAGTATTTTTGGAAAGCTTTTTAAAAACGAAGTTTCATTTACCACTTTTCATTTAAGAGTTCCGTTTCCGAACTATTTTCGAGCTTCCGAGGTCGGTTATATTTTGTTAAAATGTAACTTGTATATAAAGTTGTACAATGGAGCAACTCATATACTTACTGTGGACATAAGAGAATCGAGCACGCTGACGGCAAAGGCAGTCCCGCAGGCGAACGGCTGCGTCAAGTACAGCTCAGTATCTGGATCATCATCGTCGTCCTGATCCAGAAACTGTACGTTGCTGTCATTCACGAGCTCTAGAGGACAGAACAAATTATAAAAAAATTGACGATCAGCGGGGCTATTTTAAAATGTCGAAAAGCTCGGTACGAAAGTTTTATTCGGATTCTATTTTTTTGTAACAAAACAATTACACTCGAAAACCTTCTTTATTCTTTATTGCACACAAGAAAATACATTTAAAATACAGAAATAGAGGTCACAAGGGCGAGCTTAACCCTAAGAAGAGTTTTCTTCCAGCAAACCTTTGAGGCTAGAGAGAGAGATGATTTTCAAGGTAGGTGAACCTTAGAAGGTTTGTCCCCAGCGTAACACAAAGCATTCTTCTTAATTAATCTATTTGCATCTAAATTATCTAATCAGAGAGCGTTATTTTGTAAAATATCAACCTTTGAATCCGTGGCGGAAAGTTATCCGAGCTTTGTGGTCAATCTAAAATAGTTTTAAAATTGCTTTTTGGATTAGAAATCGAATCCGAAAACAAAGTGGTACCCCTCCGACAGCTTTAAGACGTTTTAAAATAGTCCAGGAGTAGCTTACAGCGGCGCAAAACATTTGCGATTCACAGCGCGAGAAAAAAGATTGCATTATCTGCAAATATTTGTTCTGTTCCCGTACGAAGGCTTTATGTAGGCCAGTTGCTGTCGGCCGCCTGTCGTTTGCACAGGCCGTCCCAAGAACAACAAAGCCAAATGATATAACAATGGAATAACGTCCTATTTAAATATTGATCCGGGATTATCTAGTGTTACCGAGCGCAATTTTTAAATATAAAGTGAAACTCTGTGCATATTTATTATACTAATTGTCATAGTGAGTGGATTATATTATTAAGTTATTCATAATTATTTGGCGTAATGTGGTTGACTTTTCTAGTTCTTGTGTAGGTACTTACGTAAGGATAATTTTGACGATTTTTGACCCCCCTGCCCCCATGTAAGGATATTTAAGATTTTTCGACCCCCCCCCCGCCTCTGCTTAGGCCAAATTATTAGTCTACTACTTTATCACTGCTATCAGATATAGATTATATTTATATTATTTTATATATTATACAATTTTAATACACAATACGAATTTGTAAATAAGATGTAAATCGAAGTGCACATTATGGAATGCATAAAATCATTCAGCATCCGAAATAGAAATAGATTTTTAATAATAAATTTCGATTTGTAAAATATTACGTAAGAATGGATTTTACCTCCCCCCCCCAGGATAAGGGCATTTATAGATTTTCTTAACCACCCCTCCCCCTGGGGACTCTTACGTAATGAATGAATGAATGGCCTCTTAGATGTTCGTACAAAGTTATTAAGTATTATTAATTGTATAGACGAATTGGAGATGGAACAAGCTTATAGGACTGCCTCCGTGGCGCAGTGGGCGTACAGCCGGCTGAGACGCAGAAGGTAGCGGGTTCGATTCCCGCCGCGGAACAAATGTTTGCATGATCTAGAGACATTTGTTCCGTGTTTGGGTGTTTTTCTATATATTATAAGTATGTATTTACAAAAAAAAAATATATAAGTATTTTAACAGTTATCTGGTTCCCATAGTACAAGCTCTGCTTAGTTTGGGGCTAAATAGCGCTGTGTGAAATGTCCAGCAATATTTATTTATTTATGACCCACCTGATGTTAATTGGTAATCATCACCTATAACAAAATATTGCCTCGTAGGTTGTGCCTTGCACAGCTCTGCGTCCATCTACTTGAGGTATACACGTGTAAAGCCTCATGTCCCAGTAATTTCATTGGCAATCAACCGAAACACAGCAATGCTGCTTGGTGGCAAAAATAGGTATGGTGTTAGTACTTCCCTGGGCGAGCCCTTTTACAAGGAAATCTACTACTAGTTATCACGGCATACAAAATGATAGACGCCAAATCGAACCTTTAAGATTTCCTTTAGTTTATTCAAAAAAGCTCACATAGCAAAATGGCGCTAAATTTACATCAATCTTGGTCTTTTTAAAGGAGCAGTCCTTGTGAGATGTCAAGGAGCATTAAAAAGAAACTCACCCGTGATCATAGGCACATTGGCACCATACACACTCCCTCTCCTCTGCAGCAGGACAGGCGCCGGCGGCTGCCCCGGTGGCGGCACCGCATTACTCGTCCCATTCGTCCCCACACCAGCACTAAGCACTCCTGTAACAGAACACCAAGTGGCAGAAACACGAAGTCCAGACCACACGCTCACACACATCTAGCCGGAGCCTACCACCCGAACATTCACAGCACTGGCGAATAGAATAAACTCAACACTAGTAAAATAGTTAAAACTTACCCCAGAAAAATTGTGTTACCCTAGTTAAAACAGGCATGGGTATATATTATCAAGTTATGCCCTCTTTGACAATTTATTATATCGGTTGGGGTCAGTTATAATCAGATGTGTTTAAAGAATCTATTATTTATGACGATTCTCGACATTGTCTCGATAACAAAGTTGTATTGGGAACAACAGTTAGAACGCTCAAGTAGAGACTTGAAGTGTTACAGCAGAAGAATGTAATTACTCATTTAAACGGGTATTTATCGCATATTTACTAGGTGTGCGCGTCGTGATCGGTCGTCTCAGTGCGTAGATACGGTTAGTGTAGTGTATCGTAATATGAACGACGACATTTCTAATTTTGAACACGAGACAAGTGAAGGTAATTGCTGCAGCTGCCATCACTTCTCAATGGTAGCTCCAAATACTCCAGTCTACCCGCGACCACGGCTGTTGTACTCGAAACGTCGGGATAACAAATTAAACTAAAATCTTTTTTTTTTTTGACTGGTACATACGCGATAAATATCCGTTTAAATCAGTAATTATCGGCGCTGTCAGTTCTAAAGGTTGTATGATAAAACAGTAGATTTTTTTCAGGAGACACAAAAAACGGCATATTTTTTTAATTTGGATTCATAGGTAATAATATTCAAGGACAAGCTTTAAATTAAACAAATCTATGGATTTGTAAGGTGCCTGGTAACAAATTTCGCTTGAAACATGATTTTCGGGAATATACGTCCTTTTGGAAAAAAAACAGCAACGATATGTACAGTGGTCTAGAAAGTTTGAAAAATAGCAGAAGAGCGGTTGAGTAGAGTAATGGAATGTTAGGTTACCTATAGTGTCGTCGAATGTCATAGCCTTGATGTTCAACGAAGCCAATATAGCTTCCTTGTCGGCCAGCGTAGGGTCATCGTTTGATGGAACCTTCGCTGACAGAATACAGCACATGTCGCACAAATTCACGTTCACTGCACGCAAGTCGGCCCGGCTTAGCGGTGAACCCTGGAAACAAAACATCACGTTTATCCTGCTATTGCTCAACTACTAGTTCAAACTTCCACATCAATACAATAATAATAAAGTCAAAATCATAGTCAGACATTTATTGCGTACATACATGTTGTTTTACATAGGTCTTAATCTAAGTGAACCCTGCAAGGGCACTGCAATTTTATAAAAAGACAAACAAACAACAAATTATAAATATGTACAAACAAACTTTACCTGTTGTTTGTAAGTTTTTAGGGGGTAGTCTCAGAAATTACTGAACCGATTCTGAAAATTCTTTCATTGATAGAAAGCTATATTCTATTTTAGTAAAAATCCGTGCAAAGACGGGGCTAGTAAGCTAGTCCTTGATGTTCATTGATTTATTATAATTCTTGAGTATTAGTGCAACGATTTGGATTTATCTGTTATGTTCCTCTTGGCTGATTAAATGAATCTTGAATCGAACTTCAGCCACTGCAAAACTTTCGGCAGAAACTAACTGCTAAATTGAATATTTGTTTGCATATTATTTTATTTTTCCCTAAGAGTTTTCTCACGGGAACAAGACATGAGTAGGAAAACAGAAAAAAGGTTTTCTGTTTTCCTACTCACACCCGTTCAGTTACTGTTGCTCTACCAAATACGCGCTACCTACAATAACGGGTTTTCCGCATTACACAAAAGTTAACTGGAAGAGAATGCTATTTATCATTAAGTTCGTCGATTATTTTTAATTTCAATCATTCATTGCCCCCCACATCATCATCATCATCCACAGCCTGACTTAATCCATTGTTTGGTATAGGCCTTCCCAAATTTGTGCCATCACAATTATTGCAAAAGAAACTTACATTCAAAACAGAAATCTTGGGTAGATTCTGCAACATTTTCCATTCCCTCCTGATGTATTCGACACTGCCCACTATAACGACGTGCTTGAGCTCATGGTAGTGAAAGTTGGACGCTCGGAGCGGCATGACAAGGTTTCTCAGACCTATTAGGGGTGAATCCGGATCCGCGAACAGGCAGACCACCACGTGGCCATTCAGTACTGTCATGGCCGCTTGATTTCTGTCCTGAAGGAAAAATAATTCAGAAATCATGAAAGCTACAAGATTGTGAATTATACAACCTGTTTTGTTATGTACGACATCATTTTAAAACACACATCCGGAATCGTATTAACTGATTTTAGAGGTGGACTTAATACCTGTAGCTTGAATATTTCTCTAGTAATCGATACATTCCAAGATTTTTAAAACCATCTCAAAAATTTCAAGCCTAGACGGGACTTGAACCGGCAACCTTTCTCTTGATACGAGAAATTTCGTATCAAGAGGAAGGTTGCATGATGTATATATGTGTTCGGATAACACTATAAAAATACTAATCGATACATTTCCAATAAACATTTTTTAACGTAAATCGTACGTCGTAAACTCATGATGAATGAATATGATTTGTTAACCTATTTTATACAGACTGTTTCATAGATATTTTAGGACTTGATATTAAGGGTGTATAAAAATTTAAAATTTTCTGTGGTAATGAATTTGAAAAAAACATATTTTACAAAAACACTAGCGTGTTTTCATTTAATGTCGTACAAAACAAAACATGTTGTATATAAGAATCACAACTTTACAAGACGTAATTAACAGCAACAGAGTGATACTTCTAAGTCTATGTTCGTAACAAGAATCAAGATGGTATATCGGTCGTAGTTCACCACTTGATTCTGGAGTGACCCAGAATCAGGTGGTGAACTACGACTCAATTTAGAGAAACTGATGCTCATAATTATCTCTCGTATTAGGTCGGATCGTTACAAAAAAAACATGCTATTGTACGCCCGAATTAAGAGAAACTGGTTTCCAAAACCTTGATCTATTAAGATACGATCTTAATAACATTTAATATCATAAAGCTTTCACATTTTTCGCAAATGTTAATCCCAGAGAGTTTATTCTCGAAATCCCCACCGCTACGTCCCCGCCGGTGCCTAGAGGCCTTGTAACTGGACAATTACTACAACATAAATGCTTTAACAGGGCCAATTAGTTTTCAATTGATTTAATATTGATGTAGCGGTGGTGATTTTAGATCTAGACTGCCTCCGTGGCGCAGTGGGCGTATAACCGGCTGAGACGCAGGAGGTAGCGGGTTCGATTCCCGCCGCGGAACAAATGTTTGCATGATCTACAGATATTTGTTCCGTGTCTGGGTGTTTTTCTATATATTATAAGTATGTATTTACAAAAAAAAAGTATATAAGTATTTTATCAGTTATCTGGTTCCCACAGTACAAGCTCTGCTTAGTTTGGGGCTAGATAGCGCTGTGTGAAATGTCCAGCGATATTTATTTATTATTTATTTTGAGAATAAACCTACCAGAGTACAAAATAACTTGCAAAAACTTACTAATATACAATCTTCCAGATTTCTAGCAGGGCTCCAATGGAACATCCCTGTGGAGTCGTATTTCATTTCAGTCTTTTCAAAGTCGAAGTCTTTCGACTGGTCGTCCGCCAGGCCGGCTGGCAGGCTCACACCACCGTTGCTGTTCTGATTCGTACCACTACTTCTACTCGTAGGCCTGCGCAGAATAAACGTATCAACACTTAGGTACTTTTAAAAGCGTTGTCACGGAACACTGTGACGTTTGGTTTTGTGTGTTCTGCGATTGATGTGCTTTTCAAAAGTGAAGTTATTTTAAAGCTCTCTTTAAACTTTGTTTTAATCTAATGTGCTCTATATTGTGAATTCGTCTTACTCTATGTAGTAAAAGCTTTGATTCTATTTTACTCTTCGAATAAAGTAGTTTCTGGATTTGAAGAGAAATATTAAAATCTGTCAAATAAAACTACTGTTGTTCTTTCTACAAATGTATATTGTATGCATAAAAGAGAAAATATACATGCTCTTGTAAAGTGAGACGTGCTATATCGAGGTGCAAAATAAAAGACACAATAGACACTATAAATTCATAAAATATTGTTTTGATTTAAAGCTCAAACACTTTATAAAGGTCGTGAGGCAAGCACTACACTCTACTTTTGAAATACTCCTCACAAGAGAAGTCTGCCTAAAAACTTTTGCCTAGCGTTCTCGGTCGATTATTCTAAGATGTACGCATCTATCAATGTTCAGAACGGATCAGAATGCTTCTTCAGCTACACGATTTTTTTAGGGCTAGCAAAATATTTTCAAAATATGTAAATTAGATTATGATACTAGGTCAAACTCTCGTTTCAACCTGCTTTTTGCTAATTGCGTTAATAATTTTTTGCATTGAAAATAATTGAGTTTGATTCAGTGTATGTTTGTCTTATTAGAATGGCAGACTTCACTTGTGCTTCTACGAATATGAATCCACTGTTGCACGTTTCAAACTACTGATAAAAACCATCTAGCTGATATATAATTTATTGGAATTACATGAGTTTTTTCACTTCGTAGGCAAGGTGGTACGCCTGGTAATTCGTATCTTGTTCCTGAGGATTCCTGTAACACAGGGCCAGAGAATCGTCTGCGTTTCTTTTGACAATACTATACATATGTATAGGGAAATATTATTCATATGAAGTGCAGGACAGTTGTGTGCAGTGCACGTGAAATAAGACAGGAGAGGTAGCTTCGAATATGGCAAGAAATAAATAAGATCAGATTAGGTAAATTTTATTTGCAATATACTTTTTATTGCTTATCAATATTTTAATGTCTATTTGATTTTATCATACTATACTGCAAAGGAAGTTGTTCTGGAACAATGTAACTTCTCGCAAAATATCAATATCTACAGAAAACAAATAAGTCAAAAGAACGTCTTTGATTCTTGAGGTAAATCATAACGGCAGTTTTTAGCCATTTGTATTGCTAGCGTTGAAAATTGCGAGAAGTTGCCAGTCACCAGATTTTTTTTTTATTTATGTAAAAATAATTTAATTTGTTGACTTACGTATCGGGAGGCGCTCTGTTCACGTTCGGCTTAACCTTGTTCACTTGTCTCGTTGTTGTCGTGTTCATTAGTTGGTTGGCCATTGGTGAAAGTAACGCAGTGGGCGCAGCGTTTCGGTGATTTCGATTTATTACTGTGGAAAGACGGTATTATTTTTTGTTGTCTTTTTAAACAAGTTTATAATAGCAGGTGACGTATTATACTTATGCACGAAAACTAAGTTCAGTTATCACCTCGGATAGGCGCCACAACGATACAAAAATGTATTGGCGTGATCCTTGACGGGCACAATGGCGGATTGTCACTCCCGCCACTATGTTTTTGTTATATTTAGATAAAATACAGTTATAGCGTTGTAAATACTTACAACTAATATCCTCTCCCCTTTCCCTCGCAATTTCGCCTGAAATTTTATTAAAAACTCTTTGTAGTGTTATTAAATATTTCGTGGCAAATTAAATTTGATTCAAGCTAAATTTCATTATTTTATTTAAGTTAGTAGGTAAGTACCTACCTACAAATTTATTACATTTACTTTGACTTAAAGGAAGTACTCCCTCATTTAATATTTAATATTAATAAGAAAAGGTTTCGAATTCTACAACAAAAGCGGAATAATATAAAAATTAAAATAGTGTTGCCATAACATTCAGACAAAATGTCATATTATACTAAAGTATTCAAAAGATGAGCTTACATTAACTGGCAACTCTACTTCAAAATACAAAATATGGCAGGTAGAAATGCAATGCATGAATATTTGCAATGCTCGGCGCAGGGCAGGGGTACAAACCACAAATGATATTACATCCGCTTTAGAGTTTACCAAGAAGCACATAATCGATGGAAGACTTCAAATTTTGTTTTCATCCCATTCTAGAGCAGTGATCGCAAAAGGAAAATAATGGTACGGTAAATTACTTTTTGAATTTGGCAGCTATTTTGTTTGAGGGTAGTTCGGAATAATCGCTCGTTCAAGCGACGCGGTAGTTAGTGGTGTTAGTCTACGTCAGCCGGGTCTCATGCGATTCAAAACCGATTCTGAACGGTTTCCGACCGTTGCATTTAGTGCTCTCTATGAGAAATGCGTGATAAAGCATCTAAGTGCACTATACCTTTCGGTAACTTGGGACAAAGCACATTGCCGGTTCAATGGGTTAGTGTGGGCCGATGATAGATAAAGACAAAAAAATAAACGAAAAAATCACTCAGTCCTTGAATCTGAGATGTACCTCGAACATGGACCTTCTTGGGCAACTCTGGCGGCGTGAAGGTGGGGGGAGGATGGTGATCATCTGCAAAACATCAGCACATATTCGCATTCCGATACACCACTCAGTAAAACGAGACCTACTGGCACATCGCAATATCATACAGCGTGTGGCTTTTTAAACAATGGCATCGTTACGAATCAATCAATTTCGGTTTCACCTTTTGCAAATTGAAGCATCTGCATAAAAATTAACTAAGAACGTGTTTAAAATTTCGAGTGAAAGCGTTTTGATTGTGGCTGTAAGCGAAATTACGTTACAAGCTTCACACGCAGTTTGGATAAGCGTTGAAGAAACCAGTTAAAAGGTGAAACCGAACAATTCAAAATACATTATCAAACAATCAATCATTAGTTATAGTAAAAACTCTATCTACTCTAAAGTATCAAATCCACTACCAAAACCCCATGCACCAAATATACAAAAAAGCTAAATCATACATAAATAAAATACTAGGTAAAGATAAGCTCTATGTGCTATACTATTCATGGTTAGGGTAAATATAAATGGATTTAATATCCTATTCAGTAATGAGTTAACTAATGCAACAGGAGTGGCTCTATATTCTTATGGAATGACTGTTACAGCCTACTGATTAGAATGGCTCAGATGAAGGCAATCAAGATTACTGTAATGAGATCGAAATGCAGCAAATATACCAATTTCTGGACTGGACCAGGCGCAGTAGACAATGACTGCAAGTCCGACGGTTCTATCGAGGCGGGATCATCTAAATTAAACTTTCCTAAGCGGGGTCAACGAATTTTCCATAGATTTTATAAGCAGAATAAAATTGTAATACAAATCTATTAACTTCACAACATCAATATTCTGAGGGACTATAATCGATGCAGAAATCAGGGATCAAAATACTCCTAGAGAAAATATTTTCGATATAATAACATAATTATAACAACAACACCAAAATAAATAAACGACATCACATTATTTCTCCCGATGTTTATGAAATCGGCTAAAGAGAGGCAAACATCTAACTGCTGTATAAATGCACATATAGTAACGTATACAGACAGACAAGACAATGATAACAGGATACGAGATTGCTATGTGCGCGGTGTGGTGCACCCGACCGCGAGTCGCAAAGAACATCACATTGACATAATACACTGAGTTTATACATTGAGGTTACGTACTTGCCCTCCCAACCATCTGGACGGCTCGGACGCCTTTCCTGAACGTAGCCACTGAACCAGAAACAATACCTTTTAAAGTTTGCATAAATACGCAAATGAACATATACCTAGAACAATATACTTATGCAGACACAGATGCAAAGCTAAAGACAGTTTCTTCAATATTTGTCGCCGGTAGAGTCTAGCAAGACTTAAGATTACCTCGTTCCAAAACAAGTTACTAAGGGTGCTGAAGTAGAAGAGATTAAAATTAAAGTATTCAGGTTAAAGGTAATCGAAGTCTCATGAAATGATGATCCTTTCATGAAGTTTGTGGGTGTTGGAAGTGAAATGCTTCAATATGTATCGGAAGGTCTAACCTAACTATAACTTCTTCAATATAAATGTACGTATAAGCGTATTCCAGTTAATATTTTGTGATATAGCCCAGCTGCCATAAACTAGCTGCGTGTATCGTTTATTCGTGTATTAGCGTACTTAAATACTTTAGCCCAATTTTAAATTGTTTATGAGCAATATGGTTAGTTGATGCAAACAAACTAAAGTGTATGATAATACGGATTCTTGGGACTATCGTGCCGTACCGTCGTAAACACGGTACGTATTAACAGTTTGTTTCACCATCCCAGACTGCATCATCATCATTCCGACATCTGTAAAAATCCAAAAACTGACAAACACGTATGCATCCAACAACCTAACCTAACGCTTGTGGGTTGACATTCACATGTTAATCTCTATTCATAGGACCAAGCTCAATATTGTGTGAGGCGTCAATAATTTCGATTTTGATTCTATCACAAGCGCGGGTGATGTGATGTGATGGTATTTTAGCTTTTCTCGCATTAATCACTGTCAATTAGCACAGACAAGCTGACTGTTGTATAAAGTCTTTGTCTTGGGAAACTCACTCTCGCTCGGGCTAGTCATTTAGCACTTTGTGATTGTCTTCACTCTCTTTGTTTCTGAGACATGCTTTCATGGATTTGTCTAAGTGTTTCGGGAGTATATGATTAAAATGACGGTGCAATTTGCTGTTTGCGAAATTTAGTTCTACGTTATGTTTACATGCAATTACTGTCTGTGCTGGGATTTTAAGTGCATCATATCAAAGTTAGTTAACTCTACTGATTTGCATCGTTGTGGTTTATTATTTTATTCAAGTGGTTTTACTGTGTAATTTCATGTTCCTGATTGTGAATTTGGTTTTTATCATATGATGCACTAAACCTATCGGTGTCGATTAAAATCAGAGCGATCTCAAAAGGCATAGGAATGGTTGTGTAGAGTGCTTCATCCGTGGCAGTTTCATTCAAGAGCGAGCGGACATACACAATGATCGCTAAGTAGGGTGTGAACGAGCACGGGTCAAGAAATGCCTTGCAGCCGATCCAGTCTGTGAGGTACGGACGCAACACCACTAAAGCAACTCAAAAATTATAGACACGAAAAATAAATATCGGAAAACGTCAATTTGTGAGGTTAGGTGTGGTGCAAGTTACCTATGTCGGCTCCAACCTTCCGCTGGTGTGCGGTCACTAAAAGTTTAGCCGAACAATATTCCATTAATGTCTCTCGAATATAAAGTATACAGTGTAAGGTCGAAAACGACGGTTGGCTGTGTCGATGAGTCCGTAGTACGGCCAAAATTGGTGTTTATATAACACAAGTGACATTATAAACGTACTTATAGAAACGTGTTCATATCGTGAGGTATATTACAGGATATTACACGTGTTAACAGACAACATTTAAATATATTTCCAGAAAGAATGTCACAGAATTTTGTTACAAGTTTAAATTTAGCAAATCTTGTTATTAATTTAATTGTAATAGTATTATCATTTATAGCTACGGGGGTGGGTGGAAGCAATTTAATGATCTTACAGTTTTTGCATTTGCATTTCTTGATAAGTGTTTCGTCTTTGATGTCCTCGTGGCAGGCTTTGCAGTAGTACCAAGCTCTGGAAGGTCGAGAATTTTCCGTATTTTAATTATACGTCCACCAAGAAACAAGAACGAATAGAAGCAACTTATTGAACACAACAAGAGCATACACAAATTACGAATATCAGATGGTGTATGGCTGTTCGCAAATTCGCAATCAACATTAAGTAGGTACCTACAGCATAGAGAGGAAGTACAAGTCTCTTGTCAAAACAAACATTCATCTGTATAAGAAGCGATAGCATTTCGAAACATGAAGTATATCTTACAAGTCTTACAGCCCACATTTGGGTTCAACTTTTAAATAACATACAGAAATAACAATCAATAACGTTACCTTTTGACTTCATCAGCAGATTGTGCGATGAAAAATCCCTGTGTGTTCGCCTGAATCTTTACATTTCTGGGGTTGATGGAAATCTTGCTGTCGGCCCCTTCCTCACCTTTGATCTCAATGGCTAGTAGCAGCAGTTTTAGCTTTGTGAAGCATAACCTGGGCAGAAAATTTAGCGCTACAGAGACTTTGTCTCTTGCTCAGATGCTAAAGGCGATATTTTACAACTACTATGTATTTATTCTTGACTACCTCCGTGGCGCAGTGGGCGAATAGCCGGCTGTGACGCAGGAGGTAGCGGGTTCGATTCCCGCCGCGGAACAAATGTTTGCATGTTCTACAGATATTTGTTCCGGGTCTGGATATTTTTCTATGTATGATAAGTATGTATTTACAAAAAAAAGGTATATTATAAGTATTCTATCAGTTATCTGGTTCCCATAGAACAAGCTCTGCTTAGTTTGTGGCTAGATAGCGCTGTGTGACATGTCCAGCAATATTTTTTTTTTATTCTACTTGTAAATACAATTGTAATAACGTGATGCACTCCACATCTACCTAAACAGTTATTTTTTTAAGCAAATTTCTTGTTATTAATGAATTAATATCAAAGTAGAAGCTGTGGAAATCATGCGAAAAATTATTATATTACAATACAAGTGATAATTTATAAAAATAATATTAAAAAATATTTTACTACGTGTTTTGTTATGTACGACATTAATTTAATACACACAACCAGAATGATATTAACTGATTTAAGAGGTGGATTTAATACCGGTGGCTTGAATATTTATCCAGTAATCAATACATTTAACCAATAAACAATTTTTAATGTAAATCGGTGACGCCTTTGCGACGATGCGCCGCTTTGTCAGATTAACAGGTACCTACTTCCATAATGAATGAATATGATGTATTTACCTATTTTAGGTATTACAGGCTGTTTCATTGATTTTTTAGGACTTGATATTAAGGTTGTCTGAAAATTTAAAATTTTGTATAGAAATTTCATTTCAAAAACCATTTCAAAATCCTATTTTACATCAATACTAGCCATTAACCCTACTCGTGTTTTCATTTAATGTCGTACATAAAAACACGCATAAAATAACAGTATAATAGAACAACAACCAGTTTATTTAAATAAGCTATAAACGCTAATGTAGCATGTATAACATTAGAGTAGCAATAAAAAGCAAGTTGGTCGATTAAAATATCTTTTAAATCATGCTATGAAATGCTTAAATTAATAAAAAGTGAAAATAAGACCTATCGTCTTACTGCACGAAAGGTTAAACTAAACTAATATTGTGTTATCTAGACAATTATCTAGTCTAAAAAAATACTACCATCAACCAGTGACTCAAAATTACAAACCTAGACCTTGCATTCCAAAACAGACATACCACTCATCTCTAAACCGTACCCGTTCAACATGCATCTAATTCTGAAAATCAGAAAACCAGTCAGTTCTAACATCATATGTGATCTAATTCTCCTTTAGACAAGTATCAATTGAGCACTAACGTAGTAAGAAATAACTAAAATGCCAATGGAGTTGAGTAAAGCTTTGGCCACCGACATTTTAGCAATTGCAAACTTCGCTAACGCATAAACGATTGCTTGCTAGAGGACCTGGTTAGTGCAACTATCAGCTAGTGTTTGCTACTCGGGTCTACTGTGCAGTGCAGGCAGGCCCAGGATCGAGAGGGTTCCTCTTACTCGCTCGCTTGTGGGAAGCTCATTCCCGTGAAGGAGGTCGACAGTGTTTCCGTGTACATCTCACATCCCGTACCTTGCAGGTAATCGTTCTGCCAAGCTTGTGTGTCGGGGGACTGCAATCAACAGGAGACGCTAAAGCTCGTGCCTTGTTAGTTATTGCGGCGGGACCAACTCTTGAGCGGAATTCTCCTTCAACGGCTAACAATCTTCATTAATAGATTAGTTCCCTGTATTATTCAACCTATAGATGAGGTTAATCAGTGCAGTTCCTATAAAATAATGAGACTTAAAAACATCGATAATCTCACATCGTGAAGCCAGCAAACAAACGGTAACACTAATGAGAGAAGCTATGCGTCATCGGTTAGTGACGATTTTCGAATGGTTATGCTCAAATACTTTATACAGTAAGATATAGAAAAAGTTGGTGACTCGGTCTTTGTCACGTGGCAAGTGTCTTACACCCACTTACTCTGCGGCCTCGCCGAAGGCCATCCCGATAAAAGCGGAACTTAGCTTGTCAGTGTACATCTCCATTCCGGTACCACGCATGTAGTCATTAGTCCACATAGCCATTTCTTGGGACTGTGAAAATGCCGCATAAGTCGTTAGAACCTGAGCACGATCGAAGGGATTGAGGTATGTTTGAATTTAAAATCAATTTTTGTTGAGCATGTTGTTTTTGAAGAAAGGTAGGTAAGCCCGTTCTCACATGTGTTGAACAAAATGAAATCAGATTTCAAGTGCGACGTAAACATATTCGTGACAGTTGCTAAATGGTTTTATTTTGCTTGCCTCTTTAAGGAAGGTCAATTTTTTAAGCCTAGTTTAAGCTATCCTATATAATAAATAGCGTGTATAATATAAAATGTGAGGCTGACCGTCTTAAAACTCCTCATGGCGAAGAGATTGGCCATCATGGTGGAGAATCCTGGAGCGAGGCAGCTCTGTGCTATAAACCCGAGCTTGAGCTCCGCTAAGCAGATCACGTCGTCGCCTTGTTTCCAGTCCCACGATGGAATGTTGAGAAGATATGCCTGAAAAAAAAATCTATTAATTCAACGGGACGGACTTGTAGATAAAATAATAATCAGCAAGAAATTGCGTCGACAAACTGTTTAACCATTTCTAATCCGTCATCATCTACTGTCTTCGCCATCAGTCTATCAAATATGATCAGAACCATTTATCGTTCGTTCTACATTCCTGTAAACTATATAGGTATGTCAACAAACTCGTTTCAACTCACCTTATTATGGTACTGCATAAGTTGAATGATAACTCTGATGTCGTCAGAATAGTTCTTTATAGATATGACCCTCATGATATTTGCTGCGTCTTCCGCATCAGGATCTTGGCAGTATTTGTTGGCTAGTACCAGACATGCATCTGCTTCGTGCACCTGTTCAGATAGTTTATTAAACAATTGGTTGGTTTGTTGCTATCAGCTAAGCAAGGCAAGAAGATTTGGGGAATAAACTTGCTGGGGTTTCGAAAGACTGGGTCAATTGAACGTTGAAGGAGCTTTGAAGAACAGAGAACTGAGCTTAAGCAATAGCAGTTTCAGTTATTGTATCACTTACCAGAGCTCTAATGATTTATTTTTATTGTGACCTTATTGTTTTCTTTTAAAGGTGCAATGGTAATTTCAACTTGAAACTTTTTGTTAAGCAAAATAGACATTAGACTAGTTATGGTCTTTTGTATTGTTAGTTTATTATCACAGGGATCGAATATAACAACAGGTTGAAAATATTAACAACATTTTACATGAAATCTACAAACATTCAAAGAAAACTACACTACATGTCTATAAAGCATGACATGTGCATGCAAAACGATAGCAGAGTAATACAAACATTCAAAATGAGCACTAGGATTCAATACCATGGTGTCTATCTCTGTAAAGGTAGCATAGTACTCTCAGTGAAACAGGAGGTACGCAGAAATAATTTAACAGGTACTAGTTATTGAGTTGACAATTTCGATATCCGTAGTGTCCATTTGGGAAGAAGCCGGTGGGTGTGGAGTGGAAGTAAAGATCATGCAAAGACGGCAGCATTCCTTGAAGCCATGCAACAACTTACCACGAAAGCTCGACCATCGACAACTGTACTCAAAACTACTTGATACTAAATTTTGAACAGAATCCTTTCGTCGGCAGCCATTTATGCCAATAATCTGAACACTTATATCTGTACAGTTATATCGATATCGAAGTAGTACACGGGCTAGCATCGCAAACGACACCAATTTGGTACAAGTAAATCCGGTGGCCTGTGAGCGCGGCGAAGGAACCAGAGGGAAGTTATAGACACAGCTCTTGGGCACACACGCATAGCGACAGGCACGCACAGACAGCGCTCAAGTACAGAAGATAACACCCAATTCAGAACAACCCGAGCAGTAAGTGAACGAGCTTCGCTCTACTCCTATACAAACGACAGTCTGTACAGGTTCAAACCGACACCACGCCCAAATAACACATTGACATGTGCAGTGCTACTTACTTTTACCCTCTGGAGATCTATTGGATTCATAATGGTGCCTTGAAAGAATTCCACGGTGGTAAAGTGTCTCTTGAACAGGCCTTCGAGCTCCAGGTCGGGCGGTTTCCTGTCATCAACGCTAAGTTATCACTACCGACCGTGTAAGGATAGTCCGCCGCCTGTCAAGGCTGTACCATGCAACGCTAGTTACCAACAGTCGCAGTCTGGCCATGCGGAGACGCCTCGGCGAAGGCGTCGCCGCATCGCCGTGAAAAGCGATGATTGCATTAAAATAATCACAAGATATAAAATTACCAAAGTGATCAAATCCTACTGTGACTATGAAAGAGCACCTTACAGAAGAAAAATATTTCACTTATGCACATAATACAAAAAATCGTAGAACGCGTTTTAATGATAACGGCCGTGCGGTTCTAATGCCTGGACTATTTGTCTTACTCTAACCTTGACTCGTTCAAGGTCGACGGCATTCATCATTGTACCCTGAAAAAACTCGACGGTGGTGTAGTGACGTTTCAGTAGACCTTCCAGCTCTAGATCGGGCTCTTTTCTGAAAGCGTCGTTCGATCGAACATGAAACCTCTTTGTTTACATGTACACCGCCTTTACTACTGATACACTTATAGGCACAACAAAATTGCATTTATATTTACCAGTACTTTTAAATGGAACGTGTGTGATCACCTTACTGTCCCGAAATATATAAGTGAATGTTGGCTCAGTACATATAGCTTGGCTAACTTTACTTAGTGTAAGCAACACTTAGTATAGAAAACATTAAATTCAAATGCGTCATAAAAATCCCATGTTGCGAAAAATTTGGGACGCATTGGAAATTGTAGAGTTCTAGGCACAAGAAATAAAATAAACCTCATACAATAGTAATATAAAATGTAATAAAGGAAGATACTGACCTGTGTAAAAAAACAACTTCAACATCTACGTCTTCTCGATCCTCGTGTAGGAAGTCTTTTAAAAAATGGCTCACAGACTCATATGTTATGTGTCCACATACGACAATGTGCCTGGAAACATTTAATATGTTATAGTATCGCAGTAAGCAGGTTCAGATAAAGTGCGACTACGATGAAATGCAAATTGTAATATTTAAAGCTTAAGCTCTTGAAGAAAGCCTTGTTTGAGAATTATGCAATTTCTTTGCAGAAATTTAAAAATTTAGCAGCTTCAGCACTTTAATCCAAAAAGCAAACTTTCAGAAAGCTCATTATTAGAATCTTAAATAGTAAAGATAGGAAAGAAAGAATTACAGCAATTTGAAGTCTTATTTAACTCCTGGGACCACATAGAGGTTTTTAAGAAAAAAGTTAAGAAATTGAAAGAAACGGGTCACAACAGGGTTAAACAAAACAGTCAGTGAAAAAGCATGAAAAATCTACAAATCATTAAAAAACACAATGTCTTCATTTTAAAATCCAATTGTTAAGTATGTGCAACATTTAGTCTTCAACTTAGTTTCATTCAACATAAGGAGTTAATAATTTTGACAAATGAAGATGTTGTTAAAACATAACCTCCATAATTTACAACTAACATTAATTTGTTCATCAATTTGTGGTTGTTTTGTATCATAAATGTATTAAATATGAATATGAAATGACAATTGGTTAGTCAGTGATTAAGTAAGTATAGTTTTAATCCACAAAAAAATGAACGCTTTATCTATGAAGCTCAGTTTCGGTCAGGACTTGTGTAACTATCTACCACACTAGAAAATAATATAACGGTTAACTAAAGGAGGGGGTGGCTTGCTAGGAGGGATGACAACAGGGGGGGCATCAACTGTAAAACATAACATTCATCTAAAAGATAGAAACAATGACTTAATAGTGAACGTGTATGTAACCTAAGGATATCTAAACACAGATACAGAATTTAATGTTTCGTTCATTGATTATTGTTGGACAAAATTTAAGATTAGATCATAGCGATACTGTGTTTAGACAAAACTGCTTAACGCCAAAGCTTGCGACTCAGTACAGATTGAATGTATCGGGAATTCCCGTCGTTTCTTGTAAGTTCAGTGCTCGTGATTTAAGTATTGTATTAGCTTTAGTAATATTAGATTCTAGAGAGGGTTAAACGAAGGCAGTAGTTGTAGTTTGAACAGTGGAAAGTCAAGTGTTGGTACAATGATGGAGGTTGAAGCTGTTAATAAAAAACCAAACAAGGAAGAGGCTCTCAAACTCACTAAAATCATCACAGAAATAGAAAAAGTGGAAAGATAAAAAGGTTTTACTTTGCAAACCGCAAAACTATGTACACTCATGCATTCTATATTCATCTAAGGTGTGGCAAAGAACTGATCATTTTCTTTAAAAATATTTTTAAAACTCTACCTTGAATTTTACGACCGCATAAACATTGCAAACAATTTTCAAATCAATAATTCAACATTTATTAAAATGATTCATGTTCACTTCTAGGATGATTTCGATAAGTGTTATATGGTATGTCGAACTAATCTAATTTTGCGTTAAAAATGTCCTCAATGCACACAGCCTTGCCACGCTCTATGAATTTATTTACGAAAATACATTACACTAAAATAACCGAGGGGATCGATCCAAAGTACATAACAGATCAAAACATTAAAGAGGGTCAACATTAAGAGTAAGAGTACAGAACAGATACAGTTACAGAACAGAGTCGTGCAGGCAGGAGGGGGCAGGAACGAGCGGTGGCGGTGAGCGGGTTGCGGAATCGTCGGTCGGTGGCACTCACACAGGCACGGGGGGGGGGACTGAAGGCAGGGACGGGGCGGGTGCGGAGGGGGCGAGGGTCAGCGGTACGGGAAGGTGCTTCAACAGCGCCCCACGCAGGCGACGCCGCGCCCAGAGAGGAGCTGTCGAGGCCTCGCATCGCACACCACAACTCCAACAACGCACTACGATACGGTACCACTCAACATTTAACTCTCCGTAACTAAGGTTTACCATTAACATTCCTTTACGTACAGATACTAACAGAACATAATCATTAAACCTAAATAATAATATATATAGACGAGCGTTAACACTAGCCACTATCTGCTGTTCGCTATTTTAACTGAACTCAAATTCAAAGGTAAATTTACAATCAATATCGACTCATAAAAACAAAGACAACGCGCGGGACTCGCGTCCCGCTTAGATAAGTGAGAACACAGAAGCGTGCTAAGAGAGGAAAAGGAAGAATATAGATTCACAACACGGAACACATTCAACGGAACGGAGTGAAGACAGCGGCTCACCTGCGTCCCCGCTCATTCTTGAGGGTGCCGCCATACTTGGGTCTAGTGCCGATTAAGTCAATTATCTCTGGGATACAACTGGCAAATATCGCCTAAACGCCGACAGACAAAACAAGACATTCACATTCAGTCGAGTGGTGAGTTATGAGGGCTGCAGCTGAAGGGAGCCGCCGGCGCCCTTGCGAGAGCCGGCGGCTCGCTTCGGCCGACAGGTCCTCTCGGGACGGGCAGTCAGGCACGGGCACGGGCACGGGCACATACGGCGGCGGGCGGTTAGTCACGTGACACGCACGCAGCGACCATCAGTCGGTGGGAGGCGCGGGCGGGCGGCGCGGGCACTGGCTGTGTGTGATCGTCGGGACTCGTGGCGAGGTGCCGGAGCTAGCGCTACAGCGTGGCGACAGGCATCGTGTGCAAGCGAACAAACCAAACACTACTCATCGACAGCATTACAAAACTTTACATCGGCTCTCTCCAGATCTAGTCTCGTTAGAAGGATTAAAAAGCTCAAGTTAACTCGAGTAAAATTTACGAAAAAAGGCATGTAGTAGTGCGTCGGTCGACCGCGCGCCTGTCTCTCGCGTGCGGGGAGAGGGGCGCGGCCGCCGGGAGCTAACTCTTCGAGCATGCGCCACGGCACCGAGAGACCGATTCTAGTGAAGGATTAATAAATTTCATTAGCAAACTCCGCATTCAATCAACCAAGATCGAAACCGTGACAGGTAGGAAGGCAGGAAGCCGCGTGGAGCGGGGGCGTGAGAGCAGGGTACCTGCGGCGGACGTCCTTGTTGTACCGGCCGCCGTATTTGTTGCGCTGCGCCGCCAGCTCCGTGATCTCGGGGATCCAGCTGGCGAACACAGCCTACGATACACAGCAAACACCTCCGTGAGCGAGGTGGCCCGCGCCACCTGCCGCCGCCCCCCCGGCCCGCGCCCGCCCCGCCGCGTCTCTACCGACTGTCGTCTGCGTCGCGTCGTCTGCGTGGTGGCTGTGCGCGTGCGCGAGTATGGGGAGTGCGGGACTGGGTGCCGTGCCGAGCTAGCGGGACCTGTGACACCAACGCGCAAGCGGTACGGGACTCGACACCGGGTGCATGCAAAGCCTAAGGATATACATACGCTAACTAATCGATGAACGGAACTTAAAAGAAATCTGTTCGACCGGATCTTGGAACTACGGTGGAACGGTGGGCACTGGCCATTCGATATAGACGCTTGGTAGACGCATTCAGAAGCCGGCCGCCTCGGAGGCCCTCAGAGCCACGCTCGCGCCGGCTCCACGCACGCGAGTGGCTCGCGGCGTGGGACAGGCGTGAGACGCGCCACGCCTGCCGCCGAGGAGGGCGACGACTGAACACGAGTAGATGACACAATACATCTGACGGCACTGAGCAAGCTTTCTTATAGGTGATGATCTCACATTACTCCGAGAGATCGGGCGAATCATGGCGAGCATGACGCGCAAAACTAGCGCGCCTTGCTGAGAAATGAATCGCCTTCACTTCCGAGGATCAATTTATATATCAAACTGATACCTTTTTCCATGTTCGCGCTTCAGCTCGCCACTGTACTTGGACCTACTTCCTACCAGCTCTATAATTTCGGGAATGCTACTAGCGAACATTGCCTGCAACAGACCACGGTGTCGATCGAAAACGAGTCAGGCGCACGCGAACACCATCGTGTGATGCACGACAATGTCCACCTCGAGTCTCGGTAGGTATACATTCTATGGTGACGCAGAGTCGTAAGTGTAGCCGGTAGCGGAGCGAAAAAAAAAAGGAACGAGAGTGTGTGTCTACCGGTGATGTGAGCAACTGAACACAGCCAGGCACAGGTGCGGCATGCAGAGATCGCGAGGTGGGAGGGGGGACGCGGCGCCGGGTGGGCCGCGTGCGCAGTCGGCGCGGACGCGGCGCGAGCGAGCGCACTCATACAGAGATATCCTCCGGCGCAAACATTATGGTGAGTATTCACGTAACGTAACAAAGCAAAAGAAAAAAACAGAATACACCCATGCGGTCGCTCCAAATTAAGCATATTTTAGTGTTCTGCGATAGTAGAAAAGAGTCGTTCGAGCGCTAGCTCACGGCGACGCGCGGCGGCGGTGGCGACCGCGGCTGCGGCCGGTCCCGACCAGGGAGCGCCATCGGCTCGCCCAACGCGTACCGAATTAATTGGCATGCTCTCTAAGAGTAATGGTGCACTAGTCAGGCTTACGATCATTCAACGAGCTGTGCGGTAAACCAGTACGCTTGTCTAGCAACTTCCATGTGTACTATCTTTAAATGGCAAGTCACGGTTATTTCCTTTTGCTTTGTTATAGATCAGCAATGCAAGGAATAGCAAGCTCTGAACTAATCGATTAAGGTAAACCTATTTAGTTTACTAAGTTTTAATTTGAATATAAACTTGCCTCTCCTTGCAAAAGTTATAAATCAATTTCTTGTGGTACATAAGTATTAAATTATTATTAAATTAAGGTATAATATAAATTCCAATTAAGTTACAGTTTAAGACAAAATAAGTGAAAATGAAACTTACCAAGCCAACCAGAAGAAAAAATACCAAAAATGTTCTGCCGAGTACGGTATGGCAGAACACATCTCCGTAACCTACGGTAGACATGGTCACTATTAGAAAGTACACACAGGTCCAGTATGAAAGCTTCTGCGAGTTCTCAAACTCTAGTGGATCCCCAGAGTTCTCCAGCTGAAACAGAACATTTTACATTTATACATTGTTGACATAATTCATGCACGGGTTTACAATTGTGGCCTAAATTTATTTCAAAATATTTTGTGCATAAAAACTTAATAAACATTTGCAGTTAAGTTAAAGGACAACATCAATAGTGATATACATACATTTTAGAATAAAATACTATATTAAACTTACCAAATGAATAATTCCGGCGGCAGTAAGCCATACTGATATAAATATTGAAACTAATTGCGCCAACCGAATTGAGCTCGATGTTTTTAAAATATTGAGGTATTGCAAAATATCAGGCACGGTCATTAAGCGTAGAGCTCTGAGAAACCTCAGTCCTGAAATTGAGAGAAGAATATTTGTTAAACACAACACTAGAGAATGCATTATAGGATTTGCTAAAATCTCTTTTGATAGTTCGTTGGATTTAAAAACTGGAGCAACTCGCAAAAATTTGAGATAAGTATTCCAGGCTTATTTGACACATAACACATTAGAACCGAACAGGGGCTATTCGATTATAACGAGTGAAAAGTACGTGTCCTTGCAGCGAACTCACCTATCCATGTTCTATCCAGGTATATTGATACAAAGGATGGGGGTATCGTGAAATAATCTACAAATGAATACATTTCGAGCATGAACCATAGTTTGTCACTAGCCGCTATAAACTGAAACAGAAAACATAGGCATTACCCAAATGATATCTCAGACAGGATCAATAATGAAGTGTGAAGAGCTACTTACTCGTATAAAAAAGTAGACCATAAAAAATATGTTAAAGGCAAGGTCGATTTGCTGAGTGATATTGTCACTCCATTTCTGGCATCTCTCCACTTCTTCACTGAAATTGAACACGTTAACATAGGTAACACTAACTAAACACATATAAATACAAACGACAATCAAACAAAACATGTCACGGATAAGCCACTGCTAAGTAACACAGTTCAGCTGATAAAGAAAACAGAAGCTAACATTTATACACTAGTTGCAGCAAACAGTTTGGACCACATTTATTTATTGACATTCACTCACGTATTCCTTATGATTTCAGCATTACAAGATATTTAAAATTAATAAATTAACAACATGGATGGATTTCAAAATTTTGATGGAAGTGAAATTACCTGGATGCGTCAATGAAGTAAATGATGAGCGATGCTATACTGAGGATGAACACCAACACGACCTGAAATAGAAAGAGAAAACATATTTTAATAACAAGCCCATACGTATATTTTCAGCACGTACCAATAGTACGGTAAAGCTTTGTCCGAGAAAGATACTAAAATAGAACAAACAAAAATACTAAAATCGAGCTGAAACGAAAATTTCAGAAATAGAATGATTTTGAAAAATAACAATTTCTGAAGTATTCCTAATAAACCATATAACATTATGCATTAATTTTAATTTAATTTGTAATTTATTTATTCTACATGTAACTAAAACAAAAGTGAAGACTGGAAACTGCATTAGTAAAATACTGTGTCGCAGTTTCCAGTGCCCGTACATACAACTGAATGAGTTTGACTTTCCTTCCTGATAACGTAAGTATACCAATTAACCTAATTACAAAATTGATTAAAAAAAAGTAAAATATATAAAGAAAACTTAAATAAATAAATATGCTACGCCATGGTAACTCAGCTTTTGTGTGCAAGTATGTGTGTGTGAGTGTGTTTCAGAGTGTTACGGGAGTGTGTTTGTGTCCGTGAGGGTGTAAATGTGTGTAGTAGTGTGTATGCAGGGGTCTCCGTGTGTGAGGGTTGGAAGGTGTGTGAGTTTGTGGTAGTGTATCAATGAGTGTGTGGTAGTGTGTGTATGTGTAAGGGTGGGTGGTAGCGTGCGTATGTGTAAGGGTGAGTGTGTCTAATAGGTTTTGTAATAACGAAAGAATTTATTCAAACCACGTTCCTCTATCAAGCGAGCTCTGGAATCGAGTTTCTGATGTCATCATACAGTAATAAGTGACCCTAAAATTAAACATGTCAGCAAAAACAAGGAAAGGACAGATCAATGAGTTCCATTAACTTTTACCTAAAAGACTAGGTTACCTATGTTTATAATAATCTATACCAATAATATAAATTCGAAAATAACTGTAGTCTCTCTGTCTCTTTGTCTCTAGGTCTGTTTGTTACGTTTTCACGACTAAACGGCTGGACAGACATTAAAGCAATTTGGTATATAGATAAATTATGACCGGAATTGGGACATAGGCTAATTTTTACCAAACTGCGCAGAAGGATGATCGTGATTTTATTGAAAAACAACGCGTGCAAAGCCGCAGGTGGGTCGGCTAGTATGTTATAAATATAGAAATGAATGCTGGTCCGCCAGAGAGATGGGATATAGTCAATGGGTGAGATTACCGGTGGCTGATACACACATAGAAAAGCCTATAATTATTATTATGACGTTAAATGCTGAAATTCAGAACTTGAAAACACTGTGGCACTTTGATAAACGTATATGAATGCAAAACAATTTAAGCTTGCTAGGATTTAACAGACATTTGTTTATATTAAAGAACATAGGATACTTCTCTGTAATTGAATATGTAGGTAATATTTTAACTGTACTGCGCACTGTTTCAATTGTTAGGGCATCACCTATCATCAGTTCCATTTTAATCATGTTTATGAGTTCATTCATTAATATTAAAGAGCTCATGTTTCAGAGATGAATCTGCAGATGAATGGAACGGTATATTAGCATGCTCTTTTCACCCTAATTTGCAAGTAGGTTTTGAAATAGCTTTACAAATTCGGTTGCATGCATATTAGTTAGGTTTGGTATTGGTAAAATAATATCAGCAAGAACTAATTTAGTTAAGTAGACTTTGACTTTGCAAATGCAAATATGTAAAATCAAACCTACCATTTTTTTATTGTGTTTTAGTTTTCTCTAATGACTAATCACAGAAAATCTAGTCCGGCTCTTGACGTACCATTATACGGTTTTATTTTATTTTATTAATTCCAGAATCTTGACTTGATATCAAAGTAAAAAAACTTTTGTAGCTAATGCTTGATGACAATAACAGATTCTCATTTTATAGACATAACTTTTAAGAAATTAGTCATCTTGAGAGAATTATTAAAAACACAATATAGGTCTTAAAATATGGTTTTTAATCATTCATTTATTTGATTCAATGTGGTATAAATATATCTTCATTATATATATATCAAAAGACTGTGCTAAAACTGTAACGCCCAATCACAAATCATATGATGGGGTGTTACACTGTGACTCGTTTGGGTGTAACTCGTTGGGAACCCACCAATATTTAGGATAGTAAATTCTTACTTAAGAAATAACCCACCTGATTTGTTATAGATCTTTAGATAATTATCTTAGTTGTAACAAATTTGTTCTTTTTATGTATTTCCCTATGTACTTACTCATGTTGAACCCTATAAAGCTATTCTTATTTTAATTTTCTAAGAAGTGACTATAAAATGAGAATTTATTATTGACAATTAGCATTAGCTACGATCGTTTGTTTAATTCAAATCAAGTGCTGTTGATACTGTAATGAATAAATAAAAATAAAATTAACAATTCTACGTTATCATTTTAGAAACCTATTTTAGCCATCTTCATCTATTTTTTATTTTTCTATAAATTTTATTTTGAATGTGAGAAACCTATAATTAAAATAGGCAGGCATATAAATTGTGTTCGAAAATAACTTTAGAATAAGTTATTATGTACTTTATCTTTTTACTAACTTTCTGATATTACGTATTGGCTAACGTAGCACCGTTTGAAAGTTATAAAAGAAGTGAATGAAATTAAGTAAATAAACCAATTTCCAAGTACATACAAATACAAAATATTTATTTACCGAAAAATTACATAATTACATTAAATTTTTCTGGTGGTCCCCGCACTAGGACTTGCCTGTCCTGATCCCTGGGGCCCAATTCTGCTAATTTAAAAGAAAAACTAGGAACTATACCATTATTAAACGATTATGATTGTTATTCCTGACATATGCTACCAAATGTTCAATGGGGTTGTCATAGCAACGTCGGTCATTGAAAAAAGATTGTGTTAGTGGAATACCAAAAGGTATCTATAGTGGCGATTTTTCGACGATACCATAGTCATAGTGAAGCGATTGGTTTAGTAGAATTGGGGCCCTGGAGGCCGGTTTACAATTAGAGTTTAACTTTAATCGGAATCTGGTAAGCATGCAAAGAATATTAATTATTTATGAACATACAATAACAAATAAGAAAATATATTTAATAGAAAATTATTATTTAGTGCTCTTTTAATAGGTTCTGAGTGGTTTGTGTTTGTGTGTGTGTGTGTGTGCGTGTGCGTGTAAGGGGGGTGGAGGTGGATGTATGTGTTTCATATACATATATATACTTCGTAGGATAATGACTTCAAACCAGGAACGGTAACCTCACTCAATAAAAGCAATGATATATTGTTTACTGCCAAAGACCACGTGCATGTGTGTATTTGACACAATAACCATTAAAATGCTAAAGACAAAAACGTGAACACTACACGACGTTGTAGGTAGAATACAATACGTTGACCTGTATAACTTGGCACAAGAACTGAACACCAGTAGACATTATAGACATATATAGTGGGCAGTAGACATATAGAGTATTTATATGGAACAAGGGTCCGAGAAAAGCTCATTCAACAAACTTTTTAGAAACCATTTCACGGGTGGTTGCTACGAACGGACCAGAAATGGATTGCATCAACTTGTCACTTAAGTGGTTCGACTTGGCAACTTGCCGGGACTTGCTACTGCTTCACTTGAAAGTGCGGATCCTGAGGAACCGCCATTTTCTTTGTTGACTTCAAATTTAACTATTGAATTTGTCTTTATTGGCTGGATGTCTGATTAGGTGGATGAAAAATATTCGAAGCTGGCAATGGCTTCAAATGTCAATGTATGCTGTCCCAATAGGACCTGCATATAGTTTTAACCAATATAAGAGATAGAGTATTTCCAACACCAAATTCCGCGTTCAGAGTTCAGACCAGGCCGAAAACTTTATCTGCTCCAACTTAAAACGTTTAGATCTGAATAATCAAACTTCGTGCTACTATCCTTTAGCACAGTAAAATTATGGACACGAATATATTACAGAAACTTTATCGGACTCCGATTTCGTACTAAGTAAATATTGGAGACAGTAAAGCGTTCGTCAAGTTATTAAAGTACGTGCGGTTAAGTCGATTGTTGGGTGTTTATAATACCTACCGATGAAGGTGAGCTTTAGCAATACTAACTATAAACTGCACTGTATTTTTTCTGATATAATAGCCTAAATTGGTATTTCTGCCTTTTTGATGTTAGTAGGTACACCATCATTGAAAGCTAAGTACATATAAGCTTAAAGTACTCGTATGTAGTTTCTGCGGATGCAAGATACCCGTGTTCCATTATTGGATTGTAAAATAACTGCGTGCAACAAGGCTAATCCATTTACAGTATCCAATTATGCAGCGCTGGCAGCGAGGCAGCACGAAGGTGACGCCTTGAAGGCGGAGCAAGGGAAGATTTACTAAGCCGAGGTTAATCGTATCTTGTAATTGGTTGGTTCCTTCATCCGCTGAACGTTTGATGAAGCAACTTGCATAATGCATGTAATTGGAAATTCCAAGTAATGTCAAGATTGAAAGGTTTAGCAAAAAGTAGGGCAACACTGTCTTTTTTAACTATTTTTAGGGTTCCATACCACAAATGGCAAAAAAAAAATCACTTCATTGTCATTCTGTCTGTCCGTCTGTCAATCCTTTTTGACAAGAACGCTCATCAAGCTGAAATTAATATCAAATACGGAGGACTACGGTCCCTTGGAGCTTTCAAAAAATCAAGGTTCTAAGTAAAAGCAATTAAAATGTACGGGAATTTTTGCCACATATTTTGCTCAAAAATAAATCAAAACCTACCGGGTACTTGACGTTGACTTTGAATCATGAAATTTGGCAAGAAGCAAAGTCTCACTGCACAGGTAATGGAAAATCCTAAAATTCAAAAACCGTTAATTTGTAGTTATATAACATATTCTTACAGAACCCTCGGTGCTCTCTCGGACTCGTATTTGTCCAGTTTTTTATACAACATAGAGATGAAACAAGCATATGGCCAAAGTGTCTTTGATAATAATAGATTTACTAATCTATAGGTACGTTTATATAGTGTGTTTGGTAATATACGCACAAAAATGAAAAGGGTTATTTTGATGAGCATAATATATACATTTGTGAAATGTTTACCATAGAAATGAGAAATTTATTTTGGCATGTAAAAACAAACACTTTATTAAACTTATGTTGTGCTATTGCATAATGCTTGCCATCTAACCACAGATACCTACTACTGTGTTGGTGACGTCTCGAGATATTTCTTGTTGTCCCTTTCTAACCCTAAACCCGCAGCCATTTCCGAAAGAGATATCAAAAATACATGCCCGTCTAGATTTATTGTAGTAAGTACTAACCTACCTTATATACGTTTTTGAGTTTTAAATAGGTAGGTACCTACTAGGTAAAAAATATCTCTACTAGATACTTCTACATTCGCTAGTTCTTTCTTGGTCCAGTAGTACAAGCGGTCGGTATCACTAACTCGAATTGCAGGCATAGGCAGTAAGTTTTATATCGAATTAATCACCTAAACTTAGTCGATTTTGTTTAAAATTTGATAAATTAACTGTTTTTTTTTTCGAGAATTCTTATTTTATGTTTTGAGAAACCGTCACTTGAATATCGTCAGTATATTACCAAACACCCTGTATAAAGTTGTGTGTTAGGTATGTTCGCAGAATGACCGTCCTGAACGACTCATATAAAGACGGACTAAAGCTAGGATAATAGCAACTCGACAGACCTGTGTAAACACATAACACGTTAAGACGCCATAAAAGACGAGATGTGAGCGTTGTTAGAAGTCGTAGCTCCTGTCTAGGGAAAGTTTGTTTCAGTGCAGTCTACAGAACTAAAATTGATTTATCAAATTCTGGTAGACGTATTAAAATTATGACAGACAGACCGAATGTTACTGAATTTACACTAGTGGTTCGCCCCGTACTGAGATCTCGCGAGTCTACCATAAACAAAAATATATTATTCGTAATCTTTGACTATCAAAATAGTGGCACGAAATATTTTCTATCTAACTTGACCTACAGTTTCATTCAAATTATAGGTAACGGGAGTTCATGTTATTTGGGTACCCTTTTTTGGGACACAAATTGCAGTTATTTTGAATTTTAGACTTTTGCCTGTATTTGTGTCACTTAAGCTACACGCATACCAAATTACAGCACTGTGGGGTCACTGGTGTACCCTGTGAATTTTGTCAAAGTTTTGTTTTTATCATGGCTAATAACTCAAAAACTCCAAAAATTTACTAAAAGTAAAAACGGAGTCGAAATGTACTAATGAAGACCTTTCATTTGACGTCTCATTTGACCTAATAGTCTCATTTTCATTTTTTTTACTCCTCTTGAACCCCAATATCTCAACAAGCCCCCCCTATTTTAGTTCATTGAGTCACATCAAAATTGTGCCATCATTACCTACCTATATACCAAATTTCACGATGATCGGATAAACGCTTCGAAAGTTATCTTCGGACAAACAAACATACATACATACATTCGTACAACGCCGATTTGCCCAAGTTTACTTAGAGATCTCGCTTCGGTCGATCAATAAAAGCAATACAATAGTTCACTAACCCAGTAAAACCCACAGAAGAACAGTAAATAAACAATAAATATAATGATACGACTAATAGAAACTTTATGTCAGCTCCGTTGCGTCACATTATAAGAATTTCAGACTCATAAGCCGTCGTCATAGTTTGTTTAACTTGATTCCTCGAGTGCCCAAGGGCTGGTGACGTTTCTATTACGGTATAGTGCTGGAAAATTGATTCAGTTTCAAACAGTACCTACAAATGCACATAAGTTAAATTGGTCTACAACAAACAATTATGCCTAAATATTACTAGACTTAATAATTATTACTATATTTATTGTGTAGCAAAAACTAGCAGTTTATGTAATAGACTTGTTTGTTAGTTGATATCTTAGAGAGTACAGCTTAATAGATCTCTGTTTTAGGGGTTTAAATAATTCTTTAATAATTAAATAATCCCCAAACTAAGCAGAGCTTGTACTATGGGAACCAGGTAACTGATATACTTATATACTCTTTTTTTTGTAAATACATACATATAATAGATAGAAACACAACCAGACCCAGAACAAATATCTGTAGATTATGCAAACATTTGTTCCGCGGCGGGAATCGAACCCACTACCTCCTGCGTATCAGCCGGCTATTCGCCCACTGCGCCACGGAGGTCGTCGTAACAAGATGTCTTACTACAGGCATAACCAACACCGTTGTCCACAGATTACATTAGACAAATGGTGTATACAATATTAAATAAATACATATAAAAAAATATAAGTATATAAATGCACCAATATTATGCAGGCAAGCAATTGCCTAGGTACCTACCTACCTACACAATACAGGTTTTGTTAAAATGCCAAGTTAACTAAAAATCAAGTTAGTATTCACTTCTTACGTTGTTAGTATTCTAGTTATAAAATTTAAAAAAAGTTTTGCTATCCACTCATAAGGCAAATAATATTCATCCACAACAGCCCCATCTATACTCGTAAAAGGTGTTAAGATTATTTGCCTCTTGTGCTCTCCATCTACGAGTTTTGCTTTCGTAGCTTTATAAGCTAGAAAGGGCGACTGTTTTGCCTTCCAAGTAACGTTTTAATTTTAATTTTTTCTGACGCCATCCGTGGCGCAGTGGGCGAACAGCGGCTGAAACGCAGGAGGTAGTGGGTTCGATTCCCGCCGCGGAACAAATGTTTGCATGATCTACAGATATTTGTTCCGGTCTGGTTGTTTTTCTATATATTATAAGTATGTATTTAGTAAAAAAAGTATATAAGTATTCTATCAGTTATCTGGTTCCCATAGTACAAGCTGTGCTTAGTTTGAGGCTAGATAGCGCTGTGTGAAATGTCCAGCAATATTTATTTATTATTTATTATTAATTGCTATGTAACAGGACATGCTGCTCGAGCCATTAACCTAAATAAATAATTTGAAAAATGGAGCTTTCCGAGTACTGATTAAACTTGTCGCCCAATTAACAGCGCAGCGTTTTAGAGTTATTCCCAAATAATAGCACAAAACCTTATTTACTACTTAACCTTTTACATTGGTCTTTTTATCGGATCATATAACTTCTCCGAGTCATACAGCAGAATGGGAATGATGTCAGCAATTTTCTTCAGAATTAAAGCATTACCTAAAATGAAGGTAAATGTCAGACTTCCAATAAAAAGCAGTAACGTCCTCATACGTTTTTAGAATACAAAAACGAACCCTTTAGAAAGGTCAAGACCATGTTTGAAGTCTCATTAAACGATCTTTTCTTTGATAGGGGTACATTTAACGTTGTGCCGTAAAAAGCGTGAGCTCTAAAAATGCGGACCTCTTTCCAAACCGGTAGCGCCTGTAAAAGGATGGAGTTAACGAGGCGGAAATCGAATGTCTTATAAATTTTTACTTGAAATATCGTTACTCCCTCCCTTCCTACACGGAGCGATGTGTTTTATAAGAAACATGTGCAGGGCCGAAAAATTGGGTCACCTGAATTCATAATAGCGCCTGAACTCCGGAGTGGTGTTCAAGGACGATATCTTCGTTGAGAGAAGAGGTTTCTAATAAAATTAGGATTAGATTAAGATAAGATACATACCTAGTTGGATTTAATGTTATGGTTTAATACTCTGGTCAGATATTAATTTTAAAAATCGAATCCAATATATCCATTAGATTTTGATAAACAAGTACTTTACTTATATGGATGTATATCTTTAGTATGAATGTTTATTGTGCGTGTGTGGTTATACTTATTGTGTAAATTATATTTATCTTAAGATTTTTTTATTGTAGTTCTTTTTGTCAAAATCATAGTCATATTTAGTGCGATAAGTGTAGTAGTAGTGTAGTAGATAACCTATAAGTATTTGAAATATGAAATGTAAATCCTTTATCGGCTGTAAGTTTTATCATAAGGTACGCCCGTATAATAAAATAATATAAATAAAAAATATAATAAACGTTAAGACAAAGAAAAAAAGGATTGTGAGGTTTTATGAAACCACAGTAAAAGTGAAACTTTCTTTCACATTATAGACATTTAACTAAAAACTTTCGTTGGCACAAATGAGTAATAGTCTATACACTACACGATCAGCTGATGCGAACTATAGGCGCCGCCATATTGACCTCGGCTGCTCTGACGAGCGCCTTTCACTTTATCCCTACTCCGCGGCGGACCATCACGCGACATGCAACACACAGACGAAAAACTTTGAGACGTTGTAATAAAAGTTTTACTTTAAAAACCGTATGCTTTCGCGATAGACAGTCATAATGATATCATTCTAGTAGAATCTTCAATAACTGAACTATTTATTAGGACATACAGAAACGCATAAGAGAAACAAATGGAATACGTACCAACGACGAAATTCCTCAGCGGAAGAATTTAATCAAAAACGCATGAGGCAACGTAAGCGTATTATGTGTCTTCAAGAATTTCAAATTAAAATTCACTGGAGTAGAAATACTGCTGCTGAAAGTCAGTGCAATTGAAGATATAAATCAGGTGTTGTAACGAAGTGACAACACTACTTAGGTGAGCTTTGAACACGTATAAAATATAGTTCAATGAGTCAACTCAATACTATTTTTTTTTTTTACTTTTTTTGAGCTAATTATAATATAAGATCTGAAGAAATAAACAGAAAATGCAGCTTATGCTCACGAAACTACAACCGAAAACTTTAGTCAAAATAACCTTTCTGAAATTATTGTTGAGCTGAACAACAACAATGCTTAATTAGCTACAAACCAAATTGCCATTTTGGTTGGATACGAATGCAAATTAAGCTTCTGCACAAAGACCACGGTGGTATTGTGGCCGGGACAATGGGAGCGTATTCCGGTGCCGGTCTGAAAGTATACAATTTAGTCTAAACAGAAATTTAGATTATGCAGCAGAACCTGGTTTTTTTCGTTTATAAAAATTTACAAAAAATCCACTGATACGACTGATCAAATGGTAAATAAGTGTAGGTATGGAGGAGAGAAACTTTTATCTGAAGTCTCACGGACCAGATATACAACCTGTTCTGTTATCTATGACATTAATTTAAAACACCCATCCGGAATCGTATTAACTGATTTTAGCGATGGGTTTAATACTGGTAGCCTGAATATTTATCCAGTAATCGATATGTACATTTCTAAAAAACATTTTTTAATGTAAATCGGTGACACCGCCTGTATAATGGGGTATGTTCTGAGGAGCTACTTGATCTCATCCCGTCGTCGAGATTTTACCACCGCACTTCTCGACATCGTAATAAAGCTCATCCACATACCGTCGACAAATGGGTATCGCGCAACACACGCTTCACGCGATTTTTTCTACCCCATACTTGCAAGATGTGGAATGAGCTACCATCTGAGGTTTTCCCATTAGGCTACGACATGGCACGCTTCAAGAGAAATGTAAAGAGGATTTTACAGGGTAGGGAAAGCATCGACAATACCCCGGGTATTGCCGGCGTTAATAGGTGACGGTGACCGATTACCGTACCGGTGGTACCGGTGGGCCGTAGGCCTGTTTCCCCAAAAATAACATAAAAAAACCTTTACGACGATGCCGCTTTACCAATTTAACAGGTACATACGTACTTACTTACTGTTTCATTGATGGTTCAGGACTTGATATTAAGGTTTTCATTTAATGTCGTACCTAACAAAACACGCAGTTCATATGTTAAATATAGGTACTTGAAAGAAGTCTTATATATTCCGCCGCGAAACTTTTCGCGAACGTTTATCTTCTGCTGAAAGTGGTATCAATACAAACTTGTTAGTTTTGTTGATTATACAGAAAAACGTTGAATATATATCATTGTGACTGAAACCGCTTCAGATGTGGAATATTTTTTCAATATTCCCGACAAAACTTCACATCCACTCGTTAAAAATCAACATTGCGAGAGCTTCTGCAAAAATATTTAAAATCTGCTCGCGAATGATAATAAATCGTGTTCCAGTTGCCTTCGAGCCGGATATAAAATTTAAAATATTCATTTATTTACCGATCGCTATCAGATAAGTATATAAACTTTGAGCCTAGAGAAAACACCTGCTAATTAAAAAATAAATATTAGTAAAAATTTAACAAAAAAATGTAGCTGAGTCTAAAAGTTAGTAAATAGACTGCCTCCGTGGCGCAGTGGGCGTACAGCCGGCTGAGACGCAGAAGGTAGCGGGTTTGATTCCCGCCGCAGAACAAATGTTTGCATGATCTACAGATATTTGTTCTGTGTCTGGGTGATTTCTATATATTAAAAGTATGTATTTACAAAAAAAGTATATAAGTATTTTATCAGTTATCTGGTTCCCATAGTACAAGCTCTGCTTAGTTTGGGGCTAGATAGCGCTGTGTGAAATGTCCATTTATAAAAAAAAAAAGTTGGCCATTGCGCCAATGAACCATGTCTCAAAGTCTAGCAAATTAAAGTTGTATTGTAATCTAGTTTACCGCACTCTACTCCAAATATCCAGTCCGAATTACATTCAGTCTTCATTACTAGAGCGGACGCTTTACGCGAGTATAAAGACACTTCTATTTTAATAGTGACACAGAAATCCGGAGTTTCCGAAGCGAATGACAAATGTTACGGTATAAATAAAACGAATTCCTTGCCCGTTTCAACGCTTGTGCCGGCTTACCCAATTTTAAATGAACGCTGCGCTGTGAACATTATAATTCTTTTGGGAGTAAAATTTTCTGTTTCCGTTTATTGGGTGAGGAGACTTATGAACACTTGAAACTATATTCATATACAGAACTAAAGAGTGTGTGGATATTTATTTTTTATAAATTATTTCAAGCTTCAGTTCCTGCAAAAAGTAATGAGCATTTTTTCGAAATATAAAATAAAAATAAACCACGTGTTGAACAAATGTTTCAAAGGGAAACTACCTGAAAATAAAACTGATACTGAAAGAACATGTGTTGCATGAATTACTCTGTTCTAATATACTTATTGACCGAGCGAAGCATCCCAGTTTCGAGATTGGCCACAACATGCTTTTGTCTGTTCTCGCCTACAGGTCGCATTTTTCAACCGATTTTGACGATAATTGGCACACGAGTTCCTTGATTTATTTAATTTTTTAGTTGATCGCGATTTTTGATTGCGAAAAGGGAAAAGTTTGCTGTCCGTCGATAAATAACGCTTATTTATCGACGGATTTCAATCAAATTTGAGAGGCACTAAGGACTTCATTCTGCACAAGATGTTGCGAAAAAAAATTCGAAAGAGGAGAGTGGAGGGGGGAACGGGGGTGGAAGTTTGCTGTAGCGTTATTTGTGGACGGATTTCAATTTATGAATTTTTTTCGGTAAATTTATACCAATCAGACTATGCAGTCCTCTCCGCCTTCACGAGACAAACCCGTGAGGATGGGTCTTCTCTCCAACATAGTTAGGTTGGTTTCAATACTCCGAAATGGCTTTGCTGAGTCAGGGTGTAACGAACTTTTATTTGAGGCCTGATTAAATACGCTGTAAATTATTGGCTTGCTAATATTTTAAAGTAACATCTGATAACGATTAAGTATTACACTTGAGAGAGGACTTGTGAACTTAATTCTTTAGTTTAGAATTATTAAAAAATACCGAGTTGAGAATATAGTTCTTCTGTACTCGCTGAAAGGTTGAGATTTACGTTTTCTTATTTTAAAACGAAAACACTTGAAGATAGAAATTGAGAATGCTTTTAAAATTCTCAACGCAATAAATTTGTATTTTTTTTTATGATGTCAGTCAATAAATTTTAGCTAAAATGGGTTTGAAACAAGTGGGCGCCTCTCTTCTAGAAATTCTAACACTTAACTTTTTTGTACGTCTGTGCTAACGTGGGAAAGACACACCTTTTAACGAATTTCAAAATATTGAATATTTATTGGTTGTTTGTAGAAATAGAGGCGTGACCACCTTTAAATAGTAAGAAGGGATTTTTCGTAAGGGATGGGAAATGCGAAATCACTCAGGACAGACGGTCGTGGGTCGAGTCAGGGGTAGGCCGAAGGTGTTCAAGAAGAGCGGATATCGTGAGATTTGATAATCGTAGTAGAATCAGTGTTGAATTAGAGTTAATTGTATCAAGTTAGACTTACTGTCATTATTTACATTAAATTCAGTGTGTATATTGGTAACGTATCTAGTTATAGAGGTATAGGATTGCAATATTTTAGGTACTTAGGTATTTACGAATTTGAAATTCGTGAAATAAGCAGAGAATATATATTTATATGCGAGGCGTATTTATGCAGAAGTGCTGTTGATGAACACGTTAGATATATTTAATTCATTTTCTGTTAAACTAGGAGATGTAGTTTTAACCTTATTTTTCAGCATTCACAGGTTCATACAGACTTATTATAATGATAAAAATGTAATCTATGTCTAGTACTAAGTATTGCGATAATTATCAAATTCTCCCAAATAGATTGTACGAGGGACGCGGTTTGAACGTGAAACTTGTCTAAACAATTTATGCATGGTATTTTTTATAGTCATTCACAGTTTAGCCGAGAAGGAGTCGCTTTTGCCGTCATAACCAATCAAACTTCCTTCCCATGTTCCTATAATTATTTCGTGATAGTTCTATTATTTTATTCAACAAGGGACTATACTACGAATACATTTTCAATTCATCTACTTTATATTCTGAAATCAATCGATCTAATAAAAATCAGTAGCATCTCCTGTGTCATTGGTTGCCGTCCGCGGGAGGGTACCAGCCCCGCCACCAATTGTCTATCAGGTTCTGTAAGACGAGGCCTGTGTCTGACCCCTTCTAACCCGTACGCTCGACCTCTGTCCTGGATGTTTGATACTGCTTTTTATTAAATCACGTAGCTTAGCTGGTTTAGTTATCATGGGGTAGCTTAGCTAGAGATCTATTTAATTCATTGTAATATTCTAGATTTATCTTGAGTATTCCTTTGAATTTAATAAATCTATGTTAGAAATATGTCCGAAATCAATAGGATTTCAACATATTGGGGTTTGAGGGTAAATAGGCGCCTTTCCCGTTCCTAACCTTATCCGTCCTGCTTCGCAAGACTAGGAATTTTACCCATCTCTAAGTTCTCTCCTAGAATAAGACATTCCTAGCCATACATCGCATGCAAAATGTATGTGGGTAGGGGCCCTTCACAAAATAAATCAAAATATTATAATTACTACTTACACAAAACTAACATAAACCTTTTCTTTTCTTTTCAGCTATTTCGAGACCTTATTCCCGGGGCTTAGCTTTAAGATAATATTAAGAACAGTACTAATTTAGATTTATTAATCCATTAAGTCTTGTCATAATTAAATTCATTTTATTCTAAATGATTATAAGCACTCTTGCGATATTCAAAATTCAATTGATTAATAACATTTAATTCTTGTTATTTGTATAGTTTATTAAAGCCAAATTATATCAGTATTACTATTTCATTTATTTCTCCAAATAATTTACACAACGTAGAATAAATTCAATTCTAGACGATCACACTTAGGATGGCCAAAATCACAGGTAGGTTTATCTTCGATTCAAGATAGCTTTAAGCACTAGACCATAGGCTCAGGTAGACTATTATTTTATATAGGGAGGTCAGGTTTTGTTTCAAGGGGAAAGGGGAAAGTGTCGGTTATTGCATGGTCTACTGGGCTCGCGAGGTCTACTGTTAACACAGAACCAGTAGTTTATTGTTATTTCACAGGATGAGGACGACTTCTGGCGAAATGGGTGCGTAACCGACTGAGATGCAAGAGGATGCGGGTTCGAATCCCACAGTGGGACAATGTTTGCACGACTTGCAATTATTTGTTCCGGTTCTAGGTGTGATATGATGGTACTCGAAGTTACTGATGCCCACAATACTGGGAATCCTATAGGACTCTGTATGCGGCTTTTGGATGTTATTTATATTCTATTAAACTAGTGGTTCCCTCCGAACTGAGATCTCGCGAGTCTCCCATAAAAACAAAAAAATATTATTTGTAATCTTTGATTATCAAAATAGTGCCACGAAATGCATAACTATCTACTTGACGTACAGTTTCATTCAAATTACAGGTAACGGGGGTTCATGTTAATTGGTTACTCGTTTTTGGGGTAGAAATTGCAGTTATACTGGTTTTCAGACTTTTCCCTATATTTGTGTCACTGAAGCTACACACATACAAATTTCAGCACTGTGGGGTCACTGGTGTACCGTGTGAATGTTATCAAAGTTCAGTTTTTATCATGGCTAGTAAATAAATAAATATTGCAGGACATTTCACATAGCGCTATCTAGCCCCAAACTAAGCAGAGCTTGTACTATGGGAACCAGATAACTGATATACTTTTTTTTGTAAATACATACGTATAATATATAGAAAAACATCAAGACAAACAAATATCTGTAGATCATGCAAACATTTGTTCCGCGGCGGGAATCGAATCCGCTACCTCCTGCGTCTCAGCTGGCTATTTCGCCCACTGCGCCACGGAGGTCGTCAAAACTTAAAATTTAATTAAAAACAAAAACAAAAACGGGGTCGAAATGTAGCCTTTTATTAGACGTGCCTTTTGACCAGATAGTTCCATTATGTTTTTTTACCGCTCTTGAACCCCAATATCTCAACCCCCCCCCCCTCACACACATTTTAGCTCATTTAGTCACACCAAAATTGTGGCATCACACCTACCTATATATCAAATTTCACGATAATCAGATAAACGCTTCCAAAGTTATTCTCGGATAAACAAACATACGTACATACAACGCCGATTTGGCCAAGTAGATTTGAAGATTTCGCTTCGCTTGATCAAACATTTATGTATTGTGGTTTTCCTTTGACCCTTATCTACAATAGTTTATCCACAAGTATCACAAATATGCGATTAAACGCCGCTTTCCTTTGATTTACTGCTAATAAAACTAAAGCATGGGTTTAAATTTTATTGCAGTTTTAAAGTTCTCATCCTGCCTTGTTTACATTGCGCTTGATCCAGTTGGAAATTGCGGCCCACTGTGGTTTTACGGAGATGGTTTTTAAATTGTTTTAGTTTCATGCGCCTATTTCGAACTTACACAAAGAAAAACGGGCCAAGAGGACTACCCCAAAACACACAACCAAATATTAATTTTTCTTGCTTCGGAGAGGAGGTTAAGATGTCGCTCACGGATAAAAAAGTCGATAAGCCATGTCGGAGACAGCCCAGCCTAAAAGCTTCGATACCAGATTTGGACACTAGCTTATACGAACTTAATGTCTTAATCCGAGATACCTTATTAAAAGCATCCAAAATGGTGCTCATACTAAGCACTAAACAGATTTGAGTAGTTAATAAAACATTAGTTACTTTCAAAAGAATGGAAAGGGATCTAGACAGATTAATATACCTACGCCTCAAAACTTCTACCCGTATAAAGAATATAATGCAGACAGAATAGGATAACACTTTATTGTAGAAATATGGTGATGATTCCCTAGTGGAAGCCAATTTACAAAGTCTAGAGCACAGACTCCGAGTAGCCAGACTTTCCGTTTTTTATAAGATTCATTTTGGTGAATGTGCGCAAGATCTTCATGACCTTATCCCTCCTTCCCCCTTCCACCACCGGACAAACAAACGTACCGAGAAGTACCACCCATACCTGGACGGCATACCACCTTGCCGTACCAAACGGTTTGCTTCAATTTTTCTTGTTAGCACAAGTTAGGAGTGGAACTCACTTCCGGCGTATGTTTTTCCGAACCAGTTTAATCTCGGAGTCTTCAAGTCCAGAGTGAATAGGTTCTTTCTAGGCAAGCGTGCTCCATCTTCGATCACACCAAAACTTACCACCAGGTGAGGTAGTGGTCAAGCGCTTGACTATCATCAATAAATATATATATACAGGGTGTGGCGTAATGAGTGGATAATAGGGTACCTGCGGGTAGGGGCCATTGTGGCGGTTCAGAAAAATATTTGTTATGCTCAGTAAAAGTGCCTCGGTTTTCGAGATATTCGACATTTTCGAAATTTAAGAAATATTTCACACTTCGTCACTATTTTTGGCGCCAAGACTGCAAATGAAATTTTTTTTTTCTATCTGTTTTTGGATAGTATTCTTGGATAGATGTGCTATCGAATGGAAACTATTATTTTTATAACACAAGCACAGTTATGTTTTTAAAATAAGATTTCACTAAAATTTTACTTGCTTTCGTTTGTTTTCCTGACCTTTACCCTTCTGTGGTGTAAAAAAAATGTATGGTCACTTGAATGCCAAATTTAAAAAAAATTAGCCTATTTCATCGAGATTCCGAAATGGTATATTACATGGTATTTCCACAAGTTGATTCAAAAGTAATTCCTATTAAAATGGGTAGAGCTAATTATTATAAAATTACAAATAGTACTAAAATTTACTTCATTACTTAAAATCACCTAAAAACGTTAGTTTAAAATTCGGTAATGAAATAAAACGAAACAATAAATTTTAAATGCATTTCATTTATTAAATTTACTATTACAAAAGGTGTTCGAAAAGGCCACCACGTGCTCTGATGCATGCTCTGCACCTTTTGATAAAAGATCTTTTAATCCTGTTCGCAATTCTTTGCTCTGTGATTTTCTGAGCAGCTAATCGCACACGCTCCCGTAGCTGGTCCACTGCATTGATTAGGTCTTTATAAACCTTTTCTTTAAGGCATCCCCAGTAAAAAAAGTCCAATGGGTTGAGGTCTGGTGAACGAGGTGGCCACAAAATTGTCCCCAAACGACCGATCCATCGTCGACGATATGTTTCATCTGGGTATTGTCGAACATTTCGGGCGTAATGAGCGGGGTAACCATCGTGCTGCAGCCACATTCTTCTTCTATCTTCTAATGAAACATCTTCTAATAAAAGTGGAAGTTCGTGCCGTAAAAAATGTAAATACGTTTCTGCAGTCAATGTTCCAGACAATTCGACTGGTCCGATGATTTTGCCATTTAGAATTCCAGTCCATAAATTAATTTTGAACTTGTACTGGGACCTGTCTTCTCTGGCCAAATGAGGGTTTGTACGCTGCCAACTGTGCAGATTGTGCATATTAAAATACCCATCTTTTTTGCACGTGGATTCGTCGCTCCACAAAATTTTATCGAAGAAATCGGGATCAGCGTTCATTTTTCTCAGCATTGTTTGGCAAAATGCAACTCGTGCAGGGTAATCTCTTGGCTGCAAACATTGCACGCGCTGGTAGTGAAAGGGATGTAATTTTTCTCTTTTTAAAATTCGGTGCACTGTTCTTGCTGACATGCCAGTATTAGAGGCTATTACGCGCACAGATGTGGTCGTATCAGCAGCAATTTCATCAAGTACGTCCTCTTCATTATGTACTTGTGGTCTCCCAGAACTCGTGCCACCGATGCCACTTCCAGGAATTCGACCTTCCATGTAAGCATTGTGTACGCGAATAAACACACGATAATCGGGATGGCGTGCATTGGGAAATCTTTCCCGATACAGTGCTGCTGCTCGATTGGCGTTACCACCACACTCGCCGTAGATTAAATGCATTTGCGCATATTCAGCCGCAGTTTATAGCTGAGGCATTGCAATCAATATGCAATACCAAAAAATCCAAGTTACAAAGCAAATCAAGTCCGAGATCACAGCACAAAATCGTTAGGTTCACAAAATTAAGACGTACAAATCGCTAGGCAAAACAAAGTCCGAAATCACTGCACAAAATCGACGAGTATCAATCCAAAACAGGATAACACGTTGTTGTACGGGAGTAGTGTGATAGCACACTGACTCGAAAATCATAAAAATGCGTTACGCGAAACGATAGTTCTCTTTCACTCATAGCATGAAAGAGCAAAATAGACATAGTGTCGATTGCCGCTGGGCCGGGAACCAATCTGTTCCAAGAATTACTAGTAGTTCTGCGAACAGTTGACAATTATTGCTAATAATAGTTAAAAATATTTCTTTAAATTACGCCTTGATAAGTTTGGTAGGAATTAATTTTGAATCAAGTTGTGACAATGATATGTACCTAATATACCATTTCGGAATTTCTATGAAATAGGCTAATTTTTTTAAAATTTGGCATTCAAGTGACCATACATTTTTTTACACCACAGAAGGGTAAAGGTCAGGAAAACAAACGAAAGCAAGTAAAATTTTAGTGAAATATTATTTTAAAAACATAACTGTGCTTGTGTTATAAAAATAATAGTTTCCATTCGATAGTACATCTATCCAAGAATACTATCCACAAAACAGATAAAAAAAAAATTTCATTTGCAGTCTTGGCGCCAAAAATAGTGACGAAGGGTGAAATATTTCTTAAATTTCGTAAATGTCGAATATCTCGAAAACCGAGGCACTTTTACTGAGCATAACAAATATTTTTCTGAACCGCCACAATGGCCCCTACCCGCAGGTACCCTATTATCCACTCATTACACCACACCCTGTATATAGTACAATGGGCGGCATTATCGTTGAAAGTGAATCCAGCCAATGAATGAAAGCCAAGAAAGGATGAATCTTGGGATGGAAAATTATAAAAAATCACGTAAAGCTACAATAAACAAAAATGTTGATGTAGTAAATCCAACAGGTTGTTAGTAAGTTATGTAAGAGTACAAATTAAGAAACCTTACACTTAGGCTTAATAAATTTAGGTCAGTGAATCACATCACCATTTGAAACTTTACTGTTCTAGAATATCTTTCAGATGGCAACATAACAAATACAAGAAATAAAACAGGAAGAGTTGTATAAGGACGTGCAAAGAGTCAATAAAAGCTCTATTACGAACTTGGCTCTGTTTTAGAACTCCATTTCTGTCGTTCCAGCAACAATATTTCTCAAATAAACTTACAATACTCACGGGATTGTTGTTATTAATCTAAGATAGTCATGCATATGTATAAACTTCTTAAAGTGCGTTGACATCCTCTCCGATTCCAGTTTAATGTATGTTTGATTGAATATAAAAATAAAACATTGATGCAAGCCCATATACCTACACTTTATGTATATTTCGGGACAGCCTTGATGGAAGTGGCCCTATGGTATTGACAGGCGCGGGTTGAACGCGATGAAGAAACTACACTAAAACTGTTGTTTACGTAAAATAAAAAGTTTGTGTATACTTATGTACGCACGTAAGAAGTTATAATTCTTTGGCATAACAGAAAAAAAATGGCTAAAGATTTCATCCCGTATGCCACAACTCTGTGTTTGTAGCTAACTTCATCATGTCGCTTTTTAGCTGTCAATGTGAGCGCGCATCGTAAAAATTTTACCCTCATAATTTTTTCCAAACGCGCCAAAAGAAATATAACTTCAAAAAATATAAAGTGTTCTGTAGCTGCACAGCTTCGTTGCAATTCAAAATTAATAAATTATTGGACCAAGGTCGGAATTAATGTCAATTAAAGAATGATGCAAGCAGTTGATTAAATGTTTTTTTATTTCATTCTAGACGGAAAACCCATGGTTATTGCCTCGAATTAAATAGTTTGGCCAAGATAAGTATTTTAAACGAAGTTTAAAAGCTTAATTGATATATTAGTAGCAGTATGTTCTCGCTCGAAGTCTCGTCGGTTTCCTCAATAAGGAATTATCATAATCTCCACATTGTTACCATTGTGAAGTCAAAGTACCCATTAAACCAATTAGGCGTCTTGCCAATATCTACGACTGGAGATTGTTTCACCACCATTATTACGGTTTTCGTCGTTCTACAGATTTTAATGGTTTTGTGACTAATATTATCTGTTTCAGTAGTTATAGTAGACCTGTTTTAATACCTGGTCTTTAATTTTGTAGGTGTTGCAGAGGTCAAAGGATCGAGGCAAATCAGGCGTGTTGGTTGTGACGTTCTATGGGAGAGGGAGAGGCGTATGTGCGTTACTGAATGTCAATCCCTTTATAACGAAGATGACATATATTCTTAAAATAGCTCCAACAACATTCTGCATTCTGTATTCGGGTCCTGATCAAATATTTTTTGAATGGTTCGCGATTCAAATGTAAGATGTCTGATGCTAGTGACTGCTCACCTATCACCCGTGTAAATCAAAACTAGCTATTTGAGCCTTACTATATACACCAATGGACATGTTATGTCGCCTGATTATTAAGTAATTGAATGTAATTTAATTATGTTTTTGAAGTGATAAACATCTTTAGGCGCGTTGGGCATCTTTTGAGATGGAAAAAACCATTGAACTCGCGACACTGTTATCGACACCTCTGTATATAAGTATCTGTAGTGTAGTCTGTTCAAGTTTTCACTTCTGTCTGCACTCCTGGAGTGCCACTATTTTTTTGAATCTAGTATGGTTATGAATAAGTTTGCAGAGAGGTGGCGCGTAAGCACAAACATATATGTCATTGCGGATTCGACGAATTTTCGATATTCTGATCAGCAGCATCTCAAGTTTGCGATGAATGCAAAAAGTGGCTATACATGTGGATTTATTACGGGTGTGCGGATTTAAAGTTTGAATGATGCTCTACTATGTCTGTTGCACATTCGAGTGCCTTTTATTTCGTTCAAGCCATTTCTGGAACACGTAGCATATATCTTTTAAAGTGGTTCTTTAAAAGAAAACTGCTTTTGCAGTTTTAGAGAAGAAAACTAGAAAATTGCTAGCTTAAGTTGTTGCTCCAGTTTTTCTTCATTGGACAAAAGCTGCTGTAACGTTTAGGTTTTAACATATTTTCTGAGATTCGTTGCGTAAATGATACAACTTTTTCTACAATTTTTCATTAGTCCCTTCAACGCCATTACCCCATAATTCTGTAATAAACAGGAACCATCATTGTACAGTATAACTCTACTACTACGCATTATGACGGTCATTACTGAACTAATAATTTCAGCCCCATAAAGCCTTCATTTCATCGTGGTATCCGACTTGACTTTTATAGTGAGGCTGATAAGATTCAGAACACCTTGATAAAGAAATATACGTTTACGAAGTTCGCGAACTTGACATTTATATCGTGCGAGTTAAGGTTCAAATTGCCTTGAAAAAAAAGCTCAGCGAATTCTAATGATGTCGCAGTGTGTGATGGGTCATGTGAGCTTTATTTGTGTGGTGATAGGGTTTGAATTGATGAAGCAGATGGGGCTGACGATGTCGCGTTATGCGACATGGCCGTTTTATATTTAGCTGGGCAAGAATAGCCGGAATGGAGCGCGGTCGTGGCTGATGGTCCTCACGAGCTTCTAAATGATTTGTTGTTGGGAACTGCTTTTTGTGATCAATAAACAATCGACGCGAGTGGGCGACTAATAATAACCGCGACTGGAAATGGCTTTGCTGCTTTAAATCTTGTGTTTTAATAGACTAGACAAGTCTGGTGTTTGGTTAAGTACGTTTCAGAATTACGAACAAACTAGTCTTCTTCTCTGGCTTTACTGGTAGGGTAGATCTTTAGGGAAGCCGTAGGTTTACTATTATTTTAAACGTAGTCACTACAGATAGAAATAAACAAAGAATATACAGAGAAGACACACAGGTTTCTACAGACAACAATACTAAATTAACATTAACAACACAATATAAATTAGATGGAGAATTCTGTCACTGTCGCTGATAAAGAATAACAATAATAGCAGGCAATCTTTTAGGGAAGTAATTTCTAACAACATCGCCATTATTTTTAAGCAGGATTTATCAATTGATATCGCCTGAAGTTTCATTCACGACGTCAGGTCACGGAATCCTGGGGTCAAGGCTAGAGTGCTTGTTGCCTTGGCGCTGGCTGTCGGATGGAATGTCTTTGCGGAATGTTGATATTAAATCTAGAATAATACCTAGCTTAAGCCTTAGGCATCCAGGCTATCTACTAATAATATATCATGAGCTTTTAGCTGAGAGTCAAGCTCCTAAAAAAAATATAAAAGTCTTGTCTTTGGGTTTGCTCGTAGCATGTGCTATAAAAGCTTTCGCATAACTAAGAGAAAATTGAAAATTTTGCCGTAATAAACTTACTTTGCCTTAATAAAACGAAAATAGTTCAAATTTAGAAATGCTATAAGGAAAATAGCTAGACGGCCGAAAATAGCAAAGACTTTGCTAATTGAACGATGTCTTCCGTAATTTTGATGCCAAAATTGGCTACTAGCGTCGTATTTGCAACGTGGGAAGTGCTTATTTACCTTGAATTACACTGAAATATAAGAACAAGTATATCAAAGTAAAATTACCTCGTGATAATTACGCTTTTTTCAGTATTACAAGAGTTTGGCTGGAGTTTCTTTTGGCTAATGTGACACACATGGCTCTACAGGATGCGTTTCTGTACTAACTCTTAAGACGCTGATGTTAGAGATTTTCAGCAAATACATAAAAAAATCCGCCAAGTTATAGTGTTATTCAGTTGAAAATAACTGGAAGAACACACCATGAAAATCAGAGTATACACGTAACTATATAACACAACAGAAAACGAAAGCCAAGCTCAAGCTCCAAACAACCTTAACCCTCATAGTAACACAGTTTGCGTTACATAATCACGGCACTTCAAAACCGGCAACCAATTTTCCCCACAAAGTGCCGATTCACGCCGCGGGGAAGCCAACAATGCACGTGCCTGAAACATGTTTCAGGCAAAGCAATCAGTGGTAATTCAGTCAATCGACTGCAAGGTAGGCTACTTACAGACAAAAGAAAATCGTGATTAATTTATACGTTACCATTACCCGCATAAAACGTGAATATGCACGAAGTTAAGGAGCTGCACACACTTAAAGCGGCACCGGGCGGCTGGCGGTAGTGTTGGTTCATTGTCATGGGCAGAAGAATAGTGAACGAATAGAAACCGGCACGCCTTAAAACCAGAAATTGGACAGTATGTGCGGTTACTATTACTATCAAAATTAGTGGCGATGGGCTTGCCATATGTCACTATGTCACGTATGGAATTCTACTATGCAAAATGTGGGCATGTATGTTTGGACATGTCTGACTAGGTACCTCCTAGTGTGATATTTTTACGGGACTGAGTTAAAGAACTGAGGATGACCTCATGAGAATTTAAAGGCGTGAGCCTATTATGTAACGAAAAATCTGAAGTTGGAAAAAATCGGTCTCATGTTTTCAACTTCTAGAAAGGGACGATGATGTCTCAATTTTATTTTATTTTACTATTAAGTAACAAAACAAAACTAAGTAACACATATGGGTAAGTAACTGATATTACCGTACATTTTTAACAGTTAGCAGTTTCGCATATGTTTGCGACATCGATTCACAGAGAAATGCTACTTCAAGGACAATCACAAATAAATCAATACTCAGTCGATTCACATTGATGCATGAATAGTATTAGCATTTGACACAGCTATTGGAAATCTACTTTTAATAGATGATTTTGGATTTCAATTATTGTGTTTCCATGAAGGAACAATGAGTAAAACAAGTCTTATTTGCAAAAAAAGCATTGCATGCCACTCTACATAGATAGCATAGAGAAATTACTAATAGACTTGATAGATAGCAATCATCTAATGATGATAATCTAATCAGCACGCAGACATGTTACTGACAGAAGCATTGTTTACTTTTCAATCTGACTTGCTGTCGTCAATAGCCTGAAAACTGCAAACGAGTGCAAACTCCACAAATGACACAGGGGTGTATCAATTAGAATGTGTTGGCAGCGCGTCTGGATTGCATGACAATCAGTTTGAGTCTGTTCAGTGTTAATCCAACCGATTGACATGCAGACGGGAGCATTGACACTTAGGGTTGTGTTCTGTCTGAGTCTGAACGTTTTTTTTAACAAGTTTATACATGTACCGTTGAACTACCCTCAGATTATATTGAAGCTAAATTGGATTGCACTTAAATGGCATGGATGTATGTTCATTGAAACTGAGACAGTGGAGCTTGTTCACGTCTTTATTAATAGTTCTTTCTTGGCTACCTCGCTTTGGGGCTAGGTTAGTGACCAGACCCCCCCCCCCATTCTGTATCTTGAAAATCGCCTAGTGATTAGATTTGAAAAAGTAAAACACTTATCAACTGCTCAAAGTTACTCCACTGACCAACTCTCGCTGGGTGACCTTCCAAGATAGAGAATATAATTTGGAGAATGGTTGCCCTGAAAAGGCTTTGTCCTCTAATGGTGCCAGATTCTGGTTCATTTTGGTGAAAGGGTTCAGTCCGTCTTACTGCGACTCCTTTGCTCATAAGAAGGACACATTTTGAGACATAGTCATCGTTTTAACCTGGTCTTTGATTGATTCAGAGCTGTCGGAAAAAATAACTATCGTCTCTGTAGGTGTGACGCAGTCTGCCAATGGGAGTGACCAATTTTTTCACACCACTCGTCATCAAAGTCATTTGATGCTCAAGATCCGTAGAGATTAAACTCGATGCCAAAGAGAGGACAATGACTCGAGGTAGAATTTATTAGCAAACAATCTTTCTACTAGTTATTGTCAAGCATTATGATTATTGTCACCTAATCAGTGATGGTGCGCTCGAAGATGAAACCTGTCTACAAAGAAACTGTTTACTCTAGCTAGAATTGAAGACTCTAAAAAAAATTATGTCGCAGATGATAACTCTTATGTTGTCTTGAGACTACCATACTTCGATTTTAACTAGGTACTTTACTAGATTTCATAGTGAGGTCGCTATGACAACCATTTAAAAGTAAAGCAGATGCAATTGGAGCTATTTGGTAATCTCAAGTTTATTAAGGGTTGAAGACCTTCTTTCGGTTACAGAGAACCAAACAATATTCACTTAGTTACTGACCCAACATTAAGAATGAACATAAATAATTCCTAAAGAGTTAATATACTCAATGGAACATGGAAAGTTAGCCATTGCCAAACACCTGGAGGCAATGACATGAAAAGAAAGAAATACGAAACACAATACCAAGAACTTGGCAAACTCCACAAAAGCGTGCTTTACCATATAATTTGCATTTTTATCAAGCTAATGCCTTTCGGATGTGATAGCACTACTGGTTCCTTGGGTGTGCCGATAATGTGCAGTGCATCCGATGTTTAACACAAATTGCTGATAGCTTCATCGCCTTACTATAGTTTATACCTGACTAAGGAAGGTGGAGTGGGGTGGGCGTGGCATATAGCTCGAAAAACTGATGACCGGTGGGACAGAAATATTTTGAGTGGAAACCACGCACTGGAAACTACAGCATAAAACGACTAGATGGAATGACGACCTAATAAAAGTTCCTGGGAGCTTTGTCTAGCCTTTTGAGTTAGAAGGTTCGTATACCTAATAATTATATACTATTAGAGCAAGGATAATGATCCTATTACATAAAAGTTATAGCCCATAATTGGCTCTTATGTACCTTATCGCCCTAAGTTATCGGACGAAGTTCCAGTTAGGTAAGTTCATGTTTCTTTATTCTTTATTGTACACAAATAGATTACAAACAAAAACCACTTACAAAACACGAGAATACTCTCAATAAAAAATAGTAGACAGACTATATTGTCTGTAGCACATCTTTGGTCAGGCACCCTCAGCCTTATTTCGAGTGGTCTAAATACAATTTATTTTTAATAAAAAGCACTCAAAAACCCATGAATCATACTATATTTTAAAGATCTGACGTGCCATAATCTGCCTCAACTAAAAACAAGAAGTTAACACATTACCCACACCCCATAAAGAACATCACGTGATAATTCAAAACAAATACAACTTTATAAATAAAATCCAATATTCGGTTTGAGGACACTGGACAGAGATTTTTAAGCTGGCAGGGTGCCACGTGTAGTAGTGACGTCATAGGTGGAATTGGAGATGTATACGTCACGACCAGGCGCCGTATGTCATCGGGTTGCGGTTCGATGTCTTTCTGATGATGCAAACGGAATCAGCAATGGCGATAGACGTGGGTTTAGCAACGCCTTGCTCCGTGCCAAGCGAAATACGATTGTTTGAATATGTACGAATTAGCCATATTTCAGTGAGTGTAGCGACTACCTCATTACGTTAAAGTCAAATAATCTAATGCAATTATAAGGATCATTTTGTAACTGTGTGTGTCCTGGTGCATGGAAACGAGGAGAGCCGACACCAAATAACGGGAAAATGGCACGGACAAAAAAGATTGGTATTCCTTTTTCCATCAAATTGACACGAATAAAGAAATCATCATCAAAAAAGGCAATTCCGCAGCTCACTTTATAAATAAAATGACTATTAAATAATTCAACGTACCTCATTACGTTAAAGTCAAATAATCTAATGCAATTATAAGGATCATTTTGAAGCTTTGTGTGTCCTGGCGCATGAAAACGAGAAGAGCCGACACCAAATAACGAGAAAATGGCATGGACAAAAAAGATTGGTATTCCTTTTTCCAGCAAATTGACACGAATAAAGAAATCATTATCAAAAAGGGCAATTCCGCAGCTCACTTTATAAATAAAATGACTATTAAATAATTCAACGTCGAATAACGGGAAGGCGTTGCTATTCTACCAAAGGTCAGCGTCATACCGCTAGTATAGAAGAAATGTGACAGAAAAACCTGGGTACTAAGGAAACGGTGACCGTTGATTGTCAGCCATATGAAGGATGACAGTAAAAACTAGTTGGGGTATCTGAGGTTTTGCGTAATTTGATGAAGAAGTAGTAGGTAAATAAAATATTCTATATAATTCTATAATTATTGAAGTGAAAACTTCTTTAGCATCGTTGTGATTTGAAAGTCGATGAAACGAAAAAGCGACAGTTTTACATTCGTCTCATTATCTTGAAACCAAAATTTTTGAGGTTTCACTTCTATCACGTGGTGCTTTTTTATATTTCTCCCTCATAAAAAATAGTTTTTGGATCCCGACGAGAAAATTTCCCGTTCGAAATTGGTGCATCTCTTTTTGTCTTACGTGTATCAATATTCTTCTAAAGCTATACTTCAAATACTAAAAACAGGACATAAATATTTTATATTAGTGTGATAACAAAATCCTAGTCTAACAATAAATCGTTTAATAAAACAAATAAGAACGCCTCTTCCTTCGTGATGTTAGTTTATCAGTTTATTTTTTTACGTAGGACAACAAAGGAAACGAATGCATACAAAATCAATAACACAGCTCTTAAAAGCTAAGCTAGTGTTCCTTTAATCACAGGCGACCACATCTTGCTAATAATAGATTATTAAACGAGGGGATAAAGCAGTGTCTTGCGTCACAGGCGCTATATTAAATCCCGAACGTAACGAAGGATTCTAGAGTTAACTTACGAGCGGGGCGAGGGAGTTACTAGAATCCTGAGTGCAGAGAGGGGTATAAGCGAACCCAAGACGCATCTTTATCCACGAGGAGAATACTCTACTTTTCATACTTTCTACGAGACAATAAAAACCAAGTCTTTGTTGGTGCATTCTGTGCAGAGGTTAGTTCGTTTTACGAGTACGAATAAGTTATTATTGTGTAAGTCTCTTTGGTTCAAATTTAAATACAAAAGAGGTTCCAACAGCATGCTGACAGTAGTTATTCATAAATTTAGCTCCATGATAATAAGACACTGGGTTAAGGTAAACAAGACCATCCAACTTGTAGCGCGCAGTAAATAAATAATAAATAAATAAATATTACTCGACATTTCACACAGTGCTATCTAGCCCCAAACAAAACAGAGCTTGTACTAAGGGAACCAAATAACGGATAGAATACTTATACACTTTATTTTTTGTTTGTAAATATATACATATTTTTTATTATTATTATCAGCCGTTCGTGTCCCACTGCTGGGCAAAGGCCTCCCCCATTCTTTCCAGACTTCACGGTCCTGAGCTGATTGTGGCCAATCCGTTAGGAATTTATCCAGCTCGTCCCGCCATCTACGTTTCGGTCTGCCGCGTTGCCTTTTTGCTGGGTCAGGACGCCACTCGGTGGCTATCCTTGCCCACAGCTCACTTGGCATGCGACAGACATGCCCAGCCCAGTTCCACTTCAGCTGAGTGAGCGGCTTTGGTAGCTACGTCAACAATTGAATTTTGAAAACGCGATGGGCCCTGGTTGGTACCCCATGGACCCAGGATCTCGACCCAAAATGGCTCAAATACGTAAGCTCTGTCGAGATTTCCATATTTGCGCCGCTTGGATCTTCGTTTGAATTGAATATAGATAGGTTATGACCTGGATAGGCTACTTTTTATTGACAAATCACGCGTGCGAAGCCGTGGCCGGAAGCTAGTGATTTTATAAACAAGTATTTTCTAGAGATAGTTATCCTTCACCGGTTCACAGTAGCTAGCTCCTGCGAGCTGCACAAGTGCCGCCAATCGATAGGGCTCCACCCACTGACCTATTTTCGAGGATTAGGAGATACTAGGGTCCATTCGGAGCCCACTCAGCGGTTTAATGCAAGACGAGGCATACTTTGAAACTAATGGAGCTGCAGGATTGCTGTCGGAAATTTAAGCTGTAAGCATACTTGTAACTTTTTAATAACCAACAAATAATAAATAAATATTGGTGGACATTCCACACAGCGCTATCTAGCCCCAAACTAAGCAGAGCTTGTACTATGGGAACCAGATAACTGATAAAATACTTATATACTTTTTTTTGTAAATACATACTTATAATACATAAATAAATATAAATTAAAGAAAAACCCCGCCTCCTAAAAAAAGTCGTAATAAATATCCAGATTATTACATAGACATAGACAATCATATATTTGCCAAACACACAATGAAAGTTGTCTGGAAGAGATAGCTCCTAAGTGATAAGACCGCTCATTATACTATTTGCTTTGTGTTTTATATTTTGTTTGTATTATTGTGTGTATATTGTATACAATAAAGTGTTTTAATTCATTCATTCACACTGATTACATTTACAAAAAACATAAGAAAGGAAGAGGAAGATGAAAGGAGATGATGAATTACTGGACATAAAAAAAATAAACAGTGCATGCTAAAACAGAAATAAACATAGTTAATAATTATTTTTACCTATGATGTCCTCTCTGCCCAACCACACGAGAGGACTTGTAAACAGAGAAAGTGTGGAAGTTGGGCTGATAAGATTTAGAAATGAAACAGCCATTGAAACGAAAGAATATTATGAGGTAGGTATGTTGAGTGCTTTAGCAGCAAAAAGGCCTCGACTAAGCATTATGTTAACTGGGTTACTAGTGGACGCTGTTATTCAGCCGAAACCGCTTAATCAAGCTTAAAGTAAACTTAGAGCTGAGATACCTTTACTGAAAATGAAAAATGATGATATCTTCGGATCGGCTAACTTAATCTTATTCTTTTAATCAATATTGCACACAAGAAAATACATTTAAAAATACAGAAATAGAGGTCACGTACAAAGGCGAGCTTAACCCTAAGAAGAGTTTTTTTAATTACACATAGCTAAGATCCAACCCAGTTATACTAGCTTTCGACTTAAAAAAATGCGTCCGAATCGGTCCTTCCGTTTTGGAATTACATACAGACAGACACACAAACAAACTTATTAGTTATTACATCCCTTTTGGGCCGGGGACTACAAATAATACTCGATTCAGAAAAAAGAAATACTAAAAAATTTGCAGACTGAGTTTGCCAAAGGAGTTTAATGATGTTACCATGAATCCTATGATCAGATCTTCACCAAATGATGATCACCATTTTAATATGAGAGGTGGTATCAAGTTTTTTTGATCGTTAATTTAAAAAAATAAATACATACATTTTCACTTTTTTTGCTGACTGTACCTTTTTTTCATAATCTCTAAATGCAGTAGTGAAATTCTGTAAGGTTAGATCTAGTCTTCCTCAATCGTTTTTTTGTAGGTACGAGTATAACGATTCTAGTAGCTGCCCTGTGTCCCATATCAACTTTCCACCCTGTACGAGTATAACCCGGTTCAAACTGAGTGTACTGCCCTAACTAATATTCCTTATTGTCCCTGTATCTGTCTTGTACTATCAAGAATGTCCGCGCGAAAAAAAGACGCCAATACATGCATGCCCATTTATATCCAAATCGTAAAATCCAGTCCATCCAAAGGTTGTCTGGAAAAGATCGCTTTTAGCTAAGACCACCAATTGTACCATGGCGTATCTAGTCAATGTTTTAAATATGATTTGTTAATTTAAGTGTAGTATACAATAATCCCACTTTCTAACAAAAAAAAGTGGCATTCCCGAAGTGTCGACAGAAGTGAAAACTTGAACGTTGAAGTGAACAGAAGTGAAATACGACTGCATTTTTTGAATCGTCAGGAAATACTTTTCTAATCGTCAGGGACGGTGACGGTTACTATAACGGTAATAGTGTCGCGAGTTCAATGGTTTTTTCCCATCTCAATAAATGTCCATAGCGACTAAAGGATTTTCACTTTAAAAAAATTTGAATGTTGCAAAATGATCATGATGGATGTCGCATAAACATGAAAATTTAGTAAGAAAGTTGTCTTATGCCCCTCCACAAACGAAAAAAAAAAACAAATTATATATAGAGGTGTCGATAACAGTGTCGCGAGTTCAATGGCTTATTCCCATCTCAAAAAATGCCCAACGCGCCTAAAGAAGTTTTCACTTCAAAAAAGTATCATTAAAATAATAGTTAAACAATACACACTCTGAATGTGGTGGGTATCTCTTACGCTTTTCATTAACCTCAAATACATACGTAGCTATCTTAAATAGGCTGTAGAGGTAGAGGTAAAAGGGAATTACATAATCAATTTGACGAACAAAAACGAGGAACAATGTAACAGCTAAACAACCCTTAGGAACACAAACAAAAAAATATGTATGACGAAGGACGGCGACGAACCCACATAAGCAAAACAGGAAACTTAAATATTTTCTTGGTAGAGAGCCGTTTACCCTTTTTCACTGCGAAGGAGGGTTATATTTATCAACACTATTTTATTAGATCCTTCAAAATCTTGTAGGAGTAACCTTCTCCCGGAGGTTTATCCCGTGGGCTTCTACATGAACGCCTTCAAGAGAGGTGTAACTAACGCGTTAAGTGTTAGGCACCACGGCATGTACCACGGGTGCTGCAGGAGTTTATAGGCGACGTTGACTACATAACATCAGGAGGCCCAAGTTTAACATACAAAGACGCAGCGTGTTGAGCGTCGCGAGCAACGCTTTATGTCAAGCAAACGCTTCTACATGAACACTCTCACACATGGCCATATGTTAGAGTTGAACACCGCGTCTCCATAAACATGTTCTTACATTGATTTATTTTCTTATGATCTTTATAATTGAGCATATCGACTGGTGCCATAAAAGTAGCAGTAGTAGGTAAAGTTGCAATTTTTTTTAATAGTGTCAGTTCGATTTCTAGCAAGCGTATTTTCAAATCTTTGAAAACAGATTTGCTTCTTTTTAAAAATACAGGATGTTACGTTTGAGTAAAATTTGCTCTCTGCTTCTTTTCTTGTTCATCCAGGTCAAAGTCCCTCCAGGTACGGCTCATAAATTCCACCCTGTTTACTTTTGTATATCTGTGCATTGATTGGACCCCCGTGTACTTTCTTCCATTTTGGATACTTGGTACAAAAATATTACCCTAAGATATTTTCTAAAAAAGTTTTCAACTTCTCCGAAGGTTTAATAACTTATACTTAAACTTGTTTTCTTCGAGATAGTTTATCGTTCGACAAACACGACAAACAGTCTGCAAAGTAAATTGTGAATAAAACATCAGATACATGGAAACGTGCCCAAACAGAACCTGCTAGTAAAAGCAAACCCGTAAACTGAGAACTTACCTACGAACTTCAAACACTGGACATTGCAATGATACTTTAGTAGTAGAGATAGAAATTGTTAGAGCCCATACTACTTTGTACAATTGTTTCTGTGACTCCATGCAAAATATCCACAGTGCGAGAACTAAATTGAGGCGCAATTTTAAGAGTAGTAATTCTCTGTGAAAGGGCTCACCTGGGGAAGTACTACCACCATACCTATTTTGGTATAGTTTCCGGTGAAACATTTACGCCTGTATGTAAGTTTAAAGACGCATGAAAATGCATCATATGGCAAGTTTCTAAAGTGCGTGGAGTACAGGGGCCAAATTCTGCTAATTTATAACAAAAAGTATTATGGAGTATAAATAATTAACGATTATAATTATTATTCCTGTCATGTGCTGCCAAATTTTTAAAGGAGTTGTCATAGCAACGGCGGGCATTGAAAAATATTGTGTTAGTAGAACACCAAAAGGTATCATAGTGGCATTTTGCGAGGATACCATTATCATAGTAAAGAGATTAGTTTAGTAGAATCAGGGCTCTGTTTTCTCGAACAAAATGATAGTAATACGCGTAGCTTTGATGCTATAAGATCTTTGATCCTGCTACAATACTGCTACGCGCGTTGTCTTGGGCCCGCTACGGTGCTGCTACGTACGTAGTCGACCCGCTACGAGCGTCTTTGTCTCAATATGCTACTGCTAAGCGCGTAGCAAACCCGCTACGAATTCAGTATCTTAGTCCCGCTACGCCGCTGCTACGCACGTAACCAACCCTCTAAAAATGATCTCATGCCCGTTTTCACTAACCCTTTCGGACGCCTAAATCAGATGTCTAAATATTAAGGAGTTGTCTAGAGGAAAAAAACGTTTCACCAATCTTTACGTGATGATTAGAGATGTTAGGTGTTGCCTAATGTTACGAAACTGATTTGGCGATGCGTATGCATTAAACTGACAGATGTGTTTGTGTTAGTCACAGGCAGGCTTTTCACTTGTCTATTACGTGATAAAATTAAAATCATAGACAAAATGTTAAAAAATTAGGCAACTCTTAGTTTAGGATTCCTATTAAAAAATCGATTGGTGAAACGAAAGTTTATGCTAACCAAAGAGCCAATCCTGGCTCTTTGTTCATGGTTAGTGAAAACGTGTGTTAGTCACGCTCGGCTAACTTTGTACGATTGCCTTAGCCCAACTCGGTAAGAAGCTGCTACGCGTAATCGCCGTAACTATTTCCCTTCGATTGAACGCACGTAGCCAGTCCGTCAGAGAGTACTTACGCTACACTGTTTGTACGCGCGAGGAGAAAATAGGGAGTTTTCACGAGTCTCTAAGAAAGTCGTCACTTCTTTTTTATTAGCTCTTCCTTGTACAACAGAGTTAACAAGAAAATTAACATTTACCCGCTACCCCACAACAAACGTAAGATTAAATGTCTAGAGTGGCTTAAATCATTAAATTACGAAGATACTGAGGACCTCCTAAAGATTCCCAAATAGTGCCTATACACAAAAACACACACTCCATTACTCACATACATACACACACACCCTCACACAAACACACACACACGCATACACACACACACTCACAAACACATCCACCCACACAGATCCTTCTGGTCCGTTGGAAAATAACTAGAATTTTTAGTTTAGTTTTTTGATAATGTACCATTTACCTGATTAGAACCCATAGATGTATAGGAGGAGGGCGTTGGTGTCTGTAACACAGTTTTCATACTAATACAGGCATCATCGTTTCAAACTGTACACATGACTGTATATTTGTTGTTCCTCAATAAATGCTTTTTATTATTTTTTATTATAATCTGCACCATAGACAAATACTCATTCGAGCGTAAGCGTTAGCTGACTGCGGAAGACGTAAGTAAGGTAATTTTTCTCTATTACTTTAGTTGTACGTAAATGTTTACGTACGCTGGTCTCAGCAGCCTAAAACTTTACCGAGAACTGCAAATTTTGATCAAATGTATCTTAAACAAAAATACATAGAACTTCGAAGTGAGGCCAATGATACTCATTCCGGTATAGATACTCCGAAGCGCCCGTTATTTTATATCCACAAAAGTGAGCCCTAATTTTGTGTCCACCCCTTCTCAATTCGTTAGATACAACTCGTCAAACACAGACCACTGTCACGCTAACCAATTAGACCGGAAGTGATCAAATGGGTCACTTGTTCCACCAATAACTTTACCTATTTCGATATATTGGATTAAAATCTCGCTCGTGGTACCATTTTTTAACTTTTTTAACATGTATACTTTGTTATAGGCGATGGTTACAACTTAACATCAGGAGGACCATAGGCTTGTTCCATCTCCAGGAGGTATAAAAAACAAAAAAAAACAAAAATTCTACGACTGGTAGAAAGTAGTCTTGAAGTTCCGGTTTTAAAAAAATACACGAAATATGAATAGGAAAATGTTAGCATAAAAAGAGTAGTGTACAAAAAATTGCGCTTTAGCGTCAGGCAGCTTTCTCAAAAATTAATTGTCTAGTTCACGCGAAGGCACTTTTGTCTAGTATAAAACGAGTAGCGTAATAGAACTAGCGCTTTAGCGTTAGACTATTTTCGTAAGGACATATTGTCTAGTACCTATATAAATTATGCTCCAAGTCCCTACTTATAAATGATCTTCACCTCTGTCCTATGGAATAAGCTTCTGCGAGCGAGCAGAATGCGTAATGAGTTTGTGTAACACGTGCACCCGAGTACAGTCAGCAATATAAATTAAAAAATATTTTATACATTTTTACTTAACAGAAAAAAGCTTGCAAATGAGCTTTTTTTGATGAAATTTCGTATATAGTAGATAGATTATGACCTGGATTGAGATATATACAACTTTTTATTGACAAACCACGTATGCGAAACCTCAACTTAAGCTGACAAAGCTGAGAGCAAATAAGAAGTTCAGCAGTGGGATATTAAGTTCATATCGGGTTAAGACTCTAAAAAAAAAGTAGTGTAACATGCCACCAAGCGCTTTAAATCTATCACACTAATATTATAAATGTAAAATTTAGATGTTTGTTTGTTTGCTACTCAACCACGTCATAACGGCTTAACTGATTTCGATAAAATTTGGTGTATAGAAAGAATATGACCTAGATTAAAACATAAGCTACTTTTTATTGACAGACCATATGTGCGAAGCCGCGGACGGAAGCTATTCTAAAATGAAGAATAAGGTCTCATTTTTTTACATCATCAAAAAAACTCACAAAAAACAACATCAAAAAAAGTAAGTTCACAGGTCGGTTGTATATATATTTTTTATATTTGTTACTTCAGAACTCTGTCGTTTAACAACAGATTTGGATTTTTTTATTTGATAAGGGTATACTTTCAGGATGGTCCCATAAAGATTTCATCAAAATCAGTTAAGTAATTTGTTTTTTTTTCTTTATTTATTGAAGATAGTCAAGCGCTTGACCGCTACCTCTCCTGATAAGTGGTAAGTGATGTTGTGATCGAAGATGGAGCACGCTTGCCTAAAAAATACCTGTTCATTCTGGACTTTAAGACTCTGAGATTAGTTACCCGAAGTTGGTTATATTTTAGTTAAAAAGTTACTTGTACAACCGACTGTACACAGGGTCGGGAGTTTACTGCCTCAGTTTATGGCTTCTTGCAGTGAGTGTGTTTGATAGTCGGGAACGGTGGATATTGATTGATTGTTCAGGTCTAGTGAAGAACGCTGGGGTAATATGGAAAACTGTTCGTAAAATCACAGCTCGTATCCTTGTGCGGTGACGTCACTATGACGTCATGAAATTGGGGTTGTTATACGAGATCCGGTTATTATAGAAATGGGAGCTGGAAAGGCTTTTATGAACTCACTAGCTGTTGCCTGCGACTTCGTACACGTTACACTACTAAATATGTAGGTAACCTATTAATAAAGCTAAACTCGTTGTTGCAACTTGACTTGACGGTCCATTTTTATCCCATGGGAACTGATTTATGGAATAAAGATAGCCTATGTGGTAATACAACTTATAATCTACGTATATACCAAATTTCATTGAAATCGGTTCGGCCGTTACGACGTGATTGAGTAACAAACAAACAAACTTTCACATTTATAATATTAGTGTGATGTGATGCAAGATATATTACTGTAATCATCCTTTTTTTAAGTTAATTATTATTATTTATTATAATTATTTTATCTTTTTTTTTAGGGTTCGTACGACTTTGTCCATCCGACCATCACAGCTGATTATCTTATCAACTACTGAACCTATTCGTTGAAATTTGGAAGAGTTTTATTATACTGACCTTCCTCTATTGCAAGAAAAATTTTTTTTTGAAAACTTCTTTAGGCGCGTTGGGCATTTTTTGAGATGGGAAAAAACCATTGAACTCGCGACACTATTACCGTTACCGACGCCTCTTGTAATTTCGTAATTGTTCAAGTTTTTACTTCTGTCGGCAGAAAAAGTGGCAGTTCTGCCACTTTTTTTCATTTTGATGCCCAAAAGATTCAAAATGGTGGTCAAAACTTCAAAATAGGCTCCGGAAATCTATGAGTAATGTGACCATTCATGCCGCTTTGGGCGGGACAGTCCCGCTTTCAGGCTGTCTGCCCCGTTGTCCCCAACCAGAGCAAAAATGTCCCGCTTTTACAAAGGGACCAAACGATAAATTCATTAAACGTACCCTTAATTACCTACGAGTTTATTCATTGTATTCGAAACGCGCGGGTGACAGCGACAGCAAGTCAAAACAACACAAAGACGAACATCGACAAATCATATGTTAGCTCCATTCCTTCTCAAAAACTAGACCCTACATTTCAAAACTAATTTACTCCACCGACAAATACAAAACAAATGCGTCTTCAATCATAATGTAATGTTAAAATTTCACATTAATATAGGTATCTAATATATTGTTTTATAAATACCTAGTAAAAAAATTTTTTTTTGTTTATTTCCGAAAGCGTCCCGCTCTGACAAAAAAATACATGGTCACGTTATCTATGAGGGATGCCTATGTTCAGCAGTGGACGTCTTATGTCAGTTATTATGATGATGATTTTAAAGGCTCAGTATCTCGAGTCTTGAATCAAGTCTTTAAAGTTGAGTTGTGAAATATACGTACTCAATACGAATACGTGCAATAAACGAATTAATAGTAGACTAAAGTGAAAACATTTACATAGACCACGAGACCCAGATTCCAATGGCGCTCATGACCAAAAACGGCATTCGATTGCTCCCATTTCCATTATTGTCTGCCATTCAAAATTAAATTGGGGCCGTCGGGAATGGCACCTTTAACATTTTGTACAGAAGTCCTTTTATATTTTTGCAGGCTTTTATTTAAAACAAAAATAAAAACTCGTAAATGCAGAAAATTCACTTAACATACTGTTACGAGCTGAGGGTTCGGGATAAAATAATGGGAATCAGTCCAACCAAAATAACACTTTTATTCAACACGATAACGATGAATACACGAACTTGGTCACACGTAATCACAACACACTAATTCACACCACAGTTGCACCACTTAAAGTCACCGAAATGTTCACACGTATAGCTGAATCCAGACTGACTGTCCGGCCATCTCTCCGGCCTATTTATATCGCGCATATTTCGATTGTTCGAGAACGATCTCGATCGCTCCAGGAAAGGGTCGGTCCCTCGACACAATGGCCACTCTCCATTCTGCGAAACCACAAACAATAACAGACAAAAGCGCTCGAGAAACCTCGATTACCATTCATTGTTTAACAGTCTCGGCGTAACAATACATACAATACTCACTTATCACAATACACAATAACACTCAAAAACTGCAATGTTCATACGATAAGCGCAAGTAAACACATTAAGATAGATTTACGAGATACAAATGATAAGCAATAACAAATCAAAAACAGTCCAAATCGATGCGGAGGCTCCACATTACGGATGCGGATGTGAATATTCGCAACATCCCTGTTATTTACCTACCAGCTAGACTTAGACTTCTAGATTTATGCCCTACTGTTATGTACTGATGTAAATAGAGTGATTGTGATTTTCTAATAATAAATCAATATATAAATATACAAAATATATACCGTATTGGTTTCAGTCGCAGATGCTGGAATCGATAGACATGTTGCAAAAATACCCTGGAACTTATATCTAAGTCGAGCCCGGATGCTATCGACCGACATGTTGCGAGGATAGACGAACTTATTTCTTAGGCGACCCCAATGGAGTAGCTACGATCCTATCTCTGGCATCCAATACGAATAGATTTTATTGTAGTAGTGGTCGCTCGCGGTCTCACCCGCTTTATTTTTCCTTACTGAACTGAACTTTTGGGTAAAAAAGTATGAATGAATGTATTTTATTATACCTTACAAACTAAATACAGAATGAGAAATAAGTAAAGGAATAAGGGGGGGGGGGTCTTATCGGTAAAAAAGCGATCTCTTCTTAACAAGCTTTTGATGGAAAGGAGTATTAGTGAATGGAAGATGTATTTTTACTTTTTTTTATTACATCTCGCAATGGAACAAGCGTATGGCCCACCTGATGTTAAGTCGTAACGATAACCTATGAAAAATTATTGCCTCGTAGGTCACACACCTTAGAAAGGTACTACGATGTACTGCCCTGCGTCCATCAGCTTGAGGCATACAGGGGTAAAGCCTCATGTGCCTGTAGTTTCGCCGACAACCATACCCTTCAAACCGAAACATTGCAATGCTGATTGGCGGCAGCAATAGGTTCGGGTGAAGTCAGACTGTGGATAATTATGATGATAATGACTAATTAATACGATTAGACAAAAACTATTTCAAAACAAACTTCTAATGGTCTTTTTAATTTTCAGTTCGTCCGTAAATTCTCTAGACGAGGCGCGTATCCAATGCTGCACGTGGGATCAACCAGAACCATTACCATTTAAAAAGAAAATTGTTAGGAGGCATAAAGGCGAAAGGAAATAAACATTGACGACCTCCGCGGCGCAGGAGGTAGCGGGTTCGATTCCCGCCGCGGAACAAATGTTTGTATGATCTACAGATATTTGTTCCGGGTCTGGTTGTTTCTCTGTCTCTTTCGCTGTGTGAAATGTCTAGTTATAAAATAAAACTTGTTGTACGTATCTTATGACGACCTCCGTGGCGCAGTAGGCGAACAGCCGGTTGAGACGCAGGAAGTAGTGGGTTCAATTCCTACCGCGGAGCAAATGTTTGTATGATCTACAGATATTTGTTCCAGGTCTGGTTGTTTTTCTATATGTTATACGTTTCTATATGTTTTAAGAGTAGTAGAGTTTCTTGTGAAAGGGCAAGCAGCATTGCTGTGTTTTGGTTTGATGGGAATGGTTGCCGGTGAAATTACAGGCACATGAGGCTTTACACCTGTATGTCTCAAGTTGATGGACGCAGGGAAGTGCATCGTGGGACACATTTCTGAGGAGCGTGACCTACGAGGCAAACTTTGTTATAGGCGATGGTTACCACTTAACATCAGGTGGGCTATAGGCTTGTTCCATTTCATGGAACAATAAATATATTTTTATTTCTATTTCTATTTCCATAGTAAAAAAAAAGTATGTAAGTATTCTTATTCTATCAGTTATCTGGTTGCCATAGTAAAAGTTCTGCTTAGTTTGGGGCTAGATAGCGCTGTGTAAAATGTCCAGCAACATTTATTTATTTATCTTACGTAAAGAGAAAACTTTGTAGTAGGTACGAGTATCCCTTAATGCGCGCACGAAGGAATGTGAAATTTGGCAAAATATTTTATGGAGAAGGAGGGTGAATGCTAAAATTAAACAAAAAATAATCCAGCAATTACAATCATCACACATTTTGGAACTTGAATAATATACATTTTAAGTATTTAAACCCGAAAATTCAGGCTATTTTACAAATTGATATCCAAAACGTAGTTTTGTTTAGTCTGAAATAGTCAGAAACGTTTTAAAGGTCAAACTGGCCAGACGATCCAAATCTGGCTTCTTAAAGTTCTATGCTATATTCCATTTCTGTTCTGAAAGTTTTATAGGTCACATCATAGTGAAGGCACCGGTGCATTTTACATGCGAGTTATGAATATAGGTTAGAATAAAATGCTTACATACCCATTTATTCAATGTACACTATCCATATTAATATTATACATGCGAAAGTAACTCTGTTGGTAAGTTTGTTTGTTTGTTACCTTTTCACGACTAGGCTGAATGGATCGTAATGAAATTAGGCAAGGAAATAGATTATATCCTCGAGAAGGACATAAGCTATCTTTTGTCTCAAAAAATAATCTTGAAGGGGAGAAATAGGGGTTGAAAGTTTGTATGGGTAATTCATAATTCCTTATGGATCCGAAAATTTATATTTAGGATTTTGGTAAGAAATAGGGAAATACGTGTGTCAATTTTTTTACAAAATCAATCCTTAAAAGGGTGGGAGGGGGGATAAAGTGAGGGGTTAAAATTATGAGGTATTCTTTAGATGTAACGTTGGTATATAGATAGATTGTGACCGGGAATGGGACATAGGCTCCTTTTTACCCAACTGCGCAGAAGGATGGTAATGCTTTTATTGACAAACCACACGAGTGAAGCCGCGGGCGGGTCAGCTAGTTACCTAATAGGATAAAATAAATGTAAGTATATAAAATGTTAGTAAGTTGTGATTCCTTACTCTTTGGAATATTTGTAAACCTTAAGGATGTTTTTTTATAAGTTATGGGGTGTCAAGTCAAGTTGCAACAGCGAGTTTAGCTTTATTTCTAGGTTACCTACACATTTAGTAGCGTAACGCGTACGAAGTCGCGGGCGACAGCTAGTTTTTTAATAGTTTAGTTGATGACATCTATGTTACGGTGCTGGTACCTAACGTACCAAGTTATAGTACGTATAAGGGGTAATTTCGAGTAATTAAAGCATTTGAAAAAAAATTTTTTGCGACTTTATTTCTTGTGCCTTTTACCGTTTTATTTTCCAATTAGAATCCATCATTCATAGAATAAGTCCGTACAGTGGTATGTATTTACTAATTTCCAAATTCTTTCAATACTCAATCATTTATTGTATTGCACAATGTACATGGTACATGATCATGATAGACCCTACCATCCAAAATCTTGCATATATTTTTGCAGTTATTTTAAAGAAAAGGCTAGCTGAATCGGCTTCGCACTGACTTTTATAAAATAAAATATAATCTAAAACTTGAGTGGTAGTTTTCGCAGAACTTTTAGAATCCAGAAAGTTATAGACAGAGGTCCAAACATTCACAGTCACAATAACCAGACTATCAAAAAAGCTAGACTCGATTCGGCCTTCGAGTTTGTATAAATTATAAACGTACGTCTTCTACCAGTCCTAGCTCCTAAGAACTATATATTTGTATAAGACATAGCTAGTTTATTATTATTTTAATCGATTGAGCGAAACGAGATCTCTAAATAAACTAGGGCAAATCGGCTTTGTATGTATGTATGTTTGTTTGTCCGAGGACAACTTTCGAAGCGTTTCTCCAATCATCGTGAAATTTGGTAAATAGTTAGGTAGTGATGGCACAATTTAGGTGTGACTAAATGAGCTAAAAATGTGGGGGGCTTGTTGAGATATTGGGGTTCAAGAGGGGTAAAAAAAAACAAAATGGGATTATCTAGTCAAATGGCACGTCTAATAAATGGTCTTTGTGAGAACATTTTGACCCTGTTTTTATTTTTGGTGTAAACCTTGTAGTTTTTAAGTTATTAGCCATAATAAAAACTGAACTATGACAAAATTCACAGGGTTCACACCAGTGACCCTACAGTGCTGTAATTTGGTATACATACGTGTAGCTCAAGTGGCACAAATATAGGCAAAAGTCTGAAATTACATGAACTCCCGTTCATTACCGTTACTCGTACCTGTAATTTAGGTCAAGTTAGTTGGTTATTTACTTCGTGGCACTATTTTGATAGTCAAAGATTACAAACAATATTTTTTGTTTTAACTCGCGAGATCGCAGTTCGGGGCGAACCACTAGTTATTTAAATTTTATAGTTTCTTTTATTTTATAAAGAAGCAATATATACTCGTTATAATAATAAATTTAGTCTACCTATTTTATGCCTATAATATTTGTTTTATACCTACATTTCCCATGCTATGTGTGTCATGCCGAAGCAGAGATGTTGCGTTAAAACACAAATTTTTAAACTTACAGCAAAGTATCGAAGTATTTTATTGTGCGATAAACTAGGCTGGAATGCATTAAGAGTTGATCACAAGACTTAACACCTAGGTCCTAGAAATATTACTATTTATCCGTATATCCGTAAGTGCACCTTTCTTTGAAAATAAAATACGTATTCATTCACATTTTCATATAATATGTGACCAGCAGACGCCCCATTAGGTACTTATATGCCATGAAAGTTATATACTCCATCTGTGTACGGGTCTGCGATGAAAGTTTTATAGGTCACAGTTGGCTGTGTGACGGCACTGATGCATTTTTCATGTTAAAAGAGGGTGAAAATAGAATTTTGGGACCGTATAGAATTGAATTTGACGACTTTTAAAAGCTTTTTTATAGAGCTTGCGACTGAAAGCTTTGGGCGATAACGGCCAATCCAATGGTGCTTTGGAGATGAATAATGCTCAATTTATCTAGCTTTGACTGGATCTGAATGATAAATAAGGCGGCGAGTGCCTAAGAATATGGGACCCAGAAATCACTCACTTTTGACCTAATATTGTAAAACTTTTTCTGAGACTAAAGTTGTACAAGGTCTTAGATGATGTATATTTTATGTCTACTCAGCTTGAATGGCAGTGGACAGGGCACATAGCTCGAATAACTGACGGCCGTTGGGGCAAAAGCGTTCTCGAGTGAAGACCACGCACTGGAAAGTGCAGCGTAGGACAGTCCCCTCCTTAGATAGATATACCTTATTAAGGTTGCTGGGAGCCCTTAGGTGCAGGCAGCATAAGATCGGTCACTCTGGGAATGTATGTGGGAGGCTTAAGTTCATCAGTAGACGTCCAGTTGCTGATATCATGGTTATAATGTGTAATACTTCGTCAAAATAACTAGTGGTTCGCCCCGAACTGAAATCTCGCGAGTCTCCATAAAGACAAAAAAAAAATATTCGTAATCTTTGACTATCAAAATAGTGCCACGAAATGCATAACCAAATTACTTGACCTACAGTTTCATTGAAATTACAGGTAACGGGAGTTCATGTAATTTGGTTATACTTTTTTGGGTTAGAAATTACAGTTATTCTGGATTTCAGACTTTTTCCTATATTTATGACACTAAAACTACACGCATACTAAATTTCAGCACTGTTGGGTCACTGATGTACCCAGTGAATTTTGTCAAAGTTCAGTTTTTATTATGGCTAATAACTTAAAAACTACAAGTATAACTAAAAATAAGAACGGGGTCCAAATTTACTAAAAAATACCTTTTATTAGACGTGCCACTTGACCGGATAGTCCCATTTTGTTATTTTTTTACCCCTCTTGAACCCCAATATCACAACAACCCCCCACATTTTTAGCTCATTGAGTCACACCAAAATTGTGCTATCACTACCTACCTATATACCAAATTTCACGATGATCGGATAAACGCTTCGAAAGTTATCCTCGGACGCTTCGAAAGTAATCGTTGATTTGGAGATCTCGCTTCGCTCGATCAAAAATGAACTGTACCTACTTGTCCAGATCTTTGCGTTTGCGGTCAATGATTTTATTTTATTTTATTATTTTTATAACGATCAATAAAAGACAACCACGATGATGTCAGTTAAGCATTTGTCATACATAACTTGCGCATGAGATCCACCTTTATCTATACCTACTCTTAAAGAACATATTAAAAGGTACATCTTGCTGCGTACCCGGGCTTAAATTGGCATTTGAAATGGAATGCCAGGTTCTGGTATTCTTTTAGAAAAAAATACAAATGCCAGTAACTTACAAGAGAATCGCAAAACGGAAGCGAAGCTCCTCGATTCCCCGCGTAGAGAAAATCAAACGTCTTAAGATCTCTTTGCATACTAAGTACCTACTAGCATACGACCTACTTGCAGAAGCTCGATACACATACTGCCAGTATCTAGCACACTTTTGTGCATAAGGTTTAAAGGTTTTTAGGGTTCCGAGTCTAACTAGGAACCCTTTCTTCACCATGTCCGTCCGTCTGTCTGTCCGACCAGTTACAGCCGTTACTTGTTACTCCTTACGTTACAGCTTACTCGTACACTATTATCACTATAAATGCGAAAGTTTGGATGTTTGTTTATATATTTATTTGTTATCCAATGACGTCGTAACGGCTGAACCGATTTAGACGAAATTTAGTATGTACTTGATTATAACCTGGATTAACACAAGCTACTTCTTATCCCAAAAAAACCCAGGCCCATGGAGTAAAAATGGGGTGTCAAGTCAAATTGCAACAGCGAATTTAGCTTTATTTCTAGGTTACCTACATATTCAGTAGTGTAACGCGCACGAAGTCGCGGGCAACAGCTAGTTAGTGCTATAAAATATTATTTTACAATAACTTTCCTGTAAGTATGTTGGGGTGATTTTGTTTTACTCGGGCTAAGGTTTCATCAACACTATTTCGATACATGATTCCGTTTACGTAATACAAAAACTTGTATACTTACATAAAAATTATCTAAAATAGTAGTACATAATATACCGCAGTTATAAAAAAGAACTCTCAAATCTGAGTAGGCTAATAATTTACAGCCGTCCGTACTGAGTACGGAACCCCTTTCTGCGCGTGGTTCGCGCTCTTAACCAATTTATTTCATTAGTAAAATTAATTTAACTGTATGTTACTTGGTAGGTAAGTAAATATAAAGCATTGCAAGGACGGCGTAGCACGCAATGTGTGACCAAAAGTGCTACTAAAAATAACTTTATAACTAGTGGTTCGCCCCAAATTGAGATCTCACGAGTCTCCCATAAAAATAAAAATATATTATCTTTGACTATCAAAATAGTGCCACGAAATAATAACCAACTAACTTGACCTACAAACTAAAATTACAGGTAACGAGAGTTCATGTTAATTGGTAACTCTTTTTTTGGGTATATGTTGAAGTTATTCTGAATTTCAGACTTTTGCCTATATTTGTGACACTAAAGCTACACGAATACCAAATGACGTAATAGTCTCATTTTCATTTTGTTTTACCCCACTTGAACCCCAATATCTCAACAACCCCCCAACATTTTTAGCTCATTTAGCCACACCAAAACTGTGCCATCACTACCTACCTATGTATCAAATTTAACGATGATCGGATCAACGCTTCGAAAGTTATCCTCGGACAAACAAACATAACTACATACAACACCAATTTGCCTAAGTTGGTTTGGAGATCTCGCTTTGCTCGATCAATTAGTTAGTCCGTTAGTTAGGTTTAATTTCGAGAAAGAGGTCAGTCGAATCGAATCCAACCTGGCTATGCAGCGTTCGGGAAACTATACGACACCAACGCCGACGTATACACTCATCTTCACCATCAGACACTCAGATATTTTAGACGTGAACTCGTCTATGATGCTTCAGTGTCTGAAGGCGACAGTCTTAAATCAAGTTAGTTACCAGAGCAGTTACTGTTAGCCGATTTAGCATTTTTTCAAACCCTCCGTCGACCGAGACACGTTCTCGGAGATCCGTATGGCGAAATCTCCGCGTCAGCGGAGGTTACGCGAGGATAATTTCTGAGTCATTACATTAGACAGATTAAAACTGAGTCTGGTCTGGTGAGTGAGGTCTGAGCTCCACCTGTGCTCGCTAAAAGTTCGGTTAAGCTGCAACGGCCTCAGAGGCCAACAGCGAGAAAAATCATTAAAAAAAAATGTTTAGCATTTTAGGTTCAGTAACTTAAACATAGACAATCATTTATTTGCTACATAGCACACATAATACATTCACAACAGATAAGACTTATGAAAGAAAGATAGAAAGATGCTTAAAAATATTGAAATAAAAACATTTAAAAAAATAAACAGTACATGCAAAAACAGAAACAAACATAGATAATTATTATTATTATTATATTATTTATAATTAATTTTAAACATGTGGTAGGTATGTTGTGTGCTATAGCAGCAAAAGGGACTCGACTTTTAATTTTATGCCAACTTGGTTAGCAGTGGATGCTGTTATTCTGCCGAGACCGCTTGATCACCCACTAGACCTTTACATCTTAGGTAATAAACTGGATAGTACTGAGTATGACAAAGTATAGTGGTCAGTGACACCTATTCATATTTAAAGAGCACTGTGACTTTTTATCTAACCTTCAGACAGGTCAGGCGGTCAGGTGGGTGTACAACACCTATCGAGTTAATTTAATTGTGAGCTATCAATTTTAAATTATTATTTCTTCAGTAAAGTAGTATTGTATGAGTGTTTGTGTGATATTTTGAGAGGTAAATACTTCGTAACGTTTCAATGTTAGAAGATGCCCTTTAAAGTGGTACGATTCCTATACGAACAATAAGTGGCGATTCACTAGATAACTGACCAGCAGAAATTAGTTGCCTCTTACAATTCCCGCAAAATCAATAAAATTTCACACTTTCATTCATAAGTATCAAGCTATTAATAATTTTCACATTAAAAAGTTTTTTTTTCTAAATAATATATCTATTGTATGAAAGTGTGCAATTTTATTGATTTTGCGGGAATTATAAGACGAAAGTAATTCAATACGCATATGTTTAGACATTCTGCTGTTCAGTTATCTAGTGAATCGCCACAGAAAGTTTGTATAGGAATCGTACCACCATATATTCTACAAAAATCGTGTTCAATTTAGCAATAAAGACGAAAATCACATATAAAAAAATATCGTGATAGATATACTGTCGTGATTCGTCATACTTAGCGTAGTCAATTAGTTTTATTATTAGTAATGTTAGTATTTTTGCTTTTGCACTGAATAGATTGGAATAGAATAGCAACCAAAATTAACTTATCATTAGAGATCGGATAAACGGATGCAGTCTAAAGTTAAAAGTTGGCTAGTATGGATAGCACTTTCTTATCGAAAAAATTCCGTGATTCCGGGATCAACAAATTTAACATGCGTTAATTTTTTTTTATTTATTTATCTACTTAACCTAGACATACATATCTTAAAGCTGTATAGGTTTTTATGGTATGTCATTCATCCCTCTTAGAGTCTAAAGAACTTCACATTCTATGAAAAAAACGCACACTTTGGCACACAGGTATATTAGGTATACATAATGCTTTGTTACAGCGTAATATGGTCGCTTTTCCGTACTTTTACTGTCAGTAATTTTTGACGAAGCGAAAACAACCTTGTAACAAGTGTTTGATCGGGTCTATTAGACTTCTTTGGACACGTGTCGCGGCGCGGGGAGCTCTCCATTGGGCGCTTGGTGGTGCTGGGGAAGGTTGACGGCAAAAGAGCGCGTGGCAGATCGCCTATGAGATGGACGGATCAAATAAAGGCTGGCATAGATGTTCTTTTGAACGAATGTGCCAGAAGAGCAGCGGTGCGAGAGGAGTGGCGAAGGGTAGTTAAGCGTGCCACAACCCTGACATGACGACCACGACCACTCTGCCAAGAGTGCTACGACTAAGAAGAAGATTAGACCTCAGGGAATATAAGAATTTTGTGTGCGAGTGAGATGGCAAATTCTACCTGCTTAATATTTAACGTTAAATTAATATGCATCCAATCCCGGGATCCCGGGGTTTTATATTTAATAAAAATATTCTAAGGAACCGCTTCCATAATTTCTTAGCCAAAAATCAACTTTAGGCAAATATGCATCCGAATAGCTACCGATTTTGTGCGGCCTGCAGACATCAAGCAACATGTATCTGGTTATTTAAAATATACTGACTCATACAAATTACAACAAAAAATCTGTTGTTATGGACCAGCTCATACCACAAAAAGTGCCTAAAAAACGCGTGCGTTGATGTCTTTTCAAGGATGAATGTGTAATCAATTCAATAATGAATAATTAACTGGTTTTAAAAAGTTGTTTATGAAGATTGTCCCTATCTTCAAAGGTTTACTGGAAGAAATCTCTTGTTAGGATAAACATTGCCTTTGTGTAAGCTTTTTTGTCTTTATTTGTGTACAATACATAATTTCATTACTAGAAATTAATCATTCACTTATCATACATTGCGTCATAGATTAGATAATATATTATTTGATGCAATAAAGAAGAAGATGCAGTTTTGAGCAATAGATAGAGTGATTCAAGGGGAAGGTTAAATGAATAACTAGCTTCCACCAGCGGCTTCGCACGCGTTGTTTGTCAACAAAAAGTAGCCTATGTGTAAATCCAGGTTATAATCTACGTACATACCGATTTGAAAGTAACTCTGTCTCTCTGTCTGTTTGTTACCTTTTTACGACTTAACGGCTCGACCGATTTCGATTGAATTTGGTACCTAGATAGATTATGAATGGACTTGAGACATAGGATACACTTTACGCGACTGCACAGAAGGAGGGTAATGTTTTATTGACAAACCACGCGTACGAAGCCGCGGGCGGATCAGATAGTAAAGAATAATAAAGATTAGGTGCCGTTCCGAAGGTTATCAGCACTCTTCTTTTATGGTGAAGGGATTATAGTTGTAAAGTAGAAATGTCGAAGGTTTTTTTAATTTTTAATTTATGCTTGTTCTTTACAAATGGTTCTTAGCATATCAATAAATCTTTGAAATAATTCCTGTAATTACAAATATAGAATAATTCAACGACATTTGCAACGCCGACGAGCTAATTATACTAATATCTTTGTTATATTGATAGGTAGCTTCCTAAAGCTTGGTAAAGGGTAGGTATAAGATTTATTTGGCTTTTCAAAAACCTCTGGGATTGGCCCATCGACAGCTGAAGTGGCCCCAAAGCACATAACTGCAAGTTACATAAACATGATGAACATGGGGCGTCCCACCGGACCATGACTGAAGCTAAAGTCAGGTAGTAAGGAAGTACTTAAGGTAACAAGATTACAGGTGTTCCGTAGCCCCCACGCCGTGTCGGCTCCACGCGATGAAACCCTGACCTAGTTAGAAGTTATCGATGCGAACCCACTCCCTTTCGTTATACCATTGATGCGTTTAAAGTTCAATGTGAAATTGTTAGCGTAAGGACTATATTTCTAGTCATCGAGTTAGGTATATTTTGCCTGGAAATAGCGTTACCATTTCGAAGTGGAGATCGGAATGGATGTGTCTAAAGTGCCTTAAATTCAGATTTTAACAATCGGCGCGGATCACGAAACGCACGTGTAATAAAAAATGCCTGTCTCAAATGAATGCAGCCGCACGCCTGTCTAAGCCTTAAAATGCCTGTGAAATGAGGCAAATGCCTGTCATATGGTTCCCTTCCTGTAAATCTAATAAAGAACGTTTGATCTTTTTACATGACTGTCCAAAAAAAAGCACATTTTTAATTGCGAATTTCGTTCTGACTGCAATAATGTGTCAAGGATTCCAGATAAAAGTAACTTCTGGTTATGTTAGTTCAACGTTTCATTAAAATCGATTGAATCGTTAGTAACAAACTTTTGCATTTGATATATTTGTAAAATTTTTTTGATTTTGTAGTATGTAGTATGTACTTGAATTTATGTGTTCTCTTTACTCGTAGCAACTCAAATACTGAGTGGATAAATGGGCAGGTAAAATAAATTGCGGCCGCTAGGTAAAATTTTGTCGAATGTGGACTGTTCCAAATATGTGTATTGTCAAAACAAGTTAAAAAAAAGTTTCGTATTTATTAAAATAAGCTTTTATAAAATTATGCGTGCGGTTACGATTATCGTAACCGCAAGCAGATTCAATATAATATTTATCCTCCTTTCATATGCACAAATTAAAATACAGTAACAAGGGAAATATACAATAAATAAAGGTAAAAAAGCGTTTCATTTTTTTATATTAAAAGGTCATTTCATGAATATCAGATCTGTTTTTATGCACATTTTTGATATTGCATTTTTATATAATTTGTTCTTTAGCGTAAACCAAATAAGAACGTTCGTATTTTACGAAATTTTATTCTTTCTTCTTCATTGCACACATAAATCTATATTTAAAAAATAAAGAATTAGAGTACATGTACAAAGGCGAGCTTTACTTAGTCAGAATAAAACAGAATCGCTACCATGTACTCGTAACTCTTCTGAAACTATCATGTTTATGAACAATATTTTCACTCATTAATATAAATACGGGATTTATCGCGTACATCGGTCGTATGTCTTATCGGTGTTTCGACCGACAATGTTTCGGTTCAATTCGTGAACCTTCATCAGGATCGCACTGTGCGAGGCGAGACGTTATTCGGAGCGGTTCGTACTCACCTTGATGAAGGTTCACGAATTGAACCGAAACATTGTTGGTCGAAACACTGATAAGACGGTACGTGATAAAAACCGTATTTATAATAATGATTTAAATAAATCACAAAAATTTTCTAAGTAATTTTCTAGTAAATTTTCACTCTCAAAAACTCACAAATCATGGTAAATATCCCGTTTTTTGTACAAATAGAATCGCCACCACTGTCAATCGATAGAATGTATAGAAATAAATATTTTCATCCGATTATACCGTAAGGTAAAGGTAACAGCCCTTTCCCGCGGCAACATCCCGTTTTTTGCAGGTACAGTATTTGCATCCCAGGATGCAGGATCCCGTTTAGTAGTGTACGTGCTTCAATAATAGTATTCACACGAGTATCCTGTTTCCTATTTTTTGCTGGATACTGCAAACAGGATACTCATGTGAATACTAGTATTGAAGTACGCAAAATACTGTACCTGCAAAAAACGGGATGTTGCCGTGGGAAAGGGCCTAATCCCATGAGCGTAATCAATCCAAATCATCAATCCGAGACGGATAGAAATTGGACATTGACGGATGATCTCATGAAACTGATAATGAGTTTACTTTCTAATCTAAAGTTAGTAGCCAAGTAATTGCCTATGGGAGTTGAGGCTTCGATCGAAGAGTTTCAATAAATTAAAGTACTTGCTGCAACGTAACTTATTAAACTGGCATAGATATTTCAACCCCTCGTAGTTTGACCAGTGCGTTCAATTTTAAATGGACAATTACTTCAATATTTACAAAAACAAAAACATTGTAATAAATTGTATTTTTAGGGTTCCGTACATTAAAAGGTAAAAACGGAACACTTATAAAATCCTTTCTTGTCCGTCTGTCCGTGTGTCACCACCGATTTTCTCAGGATCGGGTAGACCTAGCAAATTGAAATTTATTCCCGATACTGAAGTCCATAGTCCTTATTAGGTGTATAAAAATCAAGGTCCTGAGTCAACACGACAAAAAGATATGGGCAAATTTAGATTTTCGCGAAAACTTGTAAGTACCAAAACTTTACTTACTTTATTTTAAACTTTTTTTATTTTTCGGAATTTTACTTTTACTTGTGCTGTAAGACCTGGCTTTTAACCAAAATTGGCAATTCTAGGTCAACCGGAACTACCCTATAGGTTTTGGGTCGAAAACCTATTATTCCCGTTGACCTAGAATCACGAAATTTGGCAAAAAGCAAAGTCTTACAGCATAAATAAAGAAAAAATAAAAAAAGTTGAAAATGAAAGGGTGCCCCCATACATACATAGTTGACGCCAATTAAGATCTCTGAGTTGTATGGGCGCTCATACAATTTAGAGGACAATGGGTAGGTACGGAACCCTCGGCGCACGAGTTCAACTCGCACTTGACCGTTTTTTTTATTGTATTTTCATAATTGGTATGTTCTTATTTTTGGTGTAATACTAAGACGGACATGTGGCAGTGGGCGTGGCACATTGCTCGAAGAATTGACGGCCGTTGGAGCAGAAAGGTTCTCGAGTATAGGATGCAGTATAAGATGACCGGCGACTAGATTAAACGACCTAATAAAGGTTGCTGGAAGCCGTTGGGTACATGCCACACAAGATCGATCGCTTTGGAAATGGGGAGGCCATAAATAAATATAAATATTGCTGGACATTTCACACAGCGCTATCTAGCCCCAAACTAAACAGAGCTTGTACTATGGGAACCAGATAACAGATAGAATACTTATATACATTTTTGTAAATAAATACTTATATAATATATAGAAATACATCCAGACCCAGAACAAATATCTGTAGATCATTGATATCACACAAACATTTGTTCCGCGGCGGGAATTGAACTCGCTACCTCCTGCGTCTCAGCCGGCTATTCGTCCACTGCGCCACGGAGGTCGTCAGTCAGTCAGGTTGTATATGTTTAGAAGGACTTGCTATGGCTGATATGATGATGTACAATACAATAATAATAATAACAATAGTGATATCACTTATGTTCTAAGTTCTTTTCAAATAGTTCTAAAGAAAAACAGGAGATAATGGACCATAGCTTACACGTGGGAGAAAACAATACCATTATATCTACATATTTATCCCTATAGATAGTTATAAAATGGTTATCTAAGGCTTTCCACAAGGCCAGTCATGGCGTAAACAAGTCAATCCTGAAAGGGGATGATCTCATAGTACAGACAGAAAACAGGATACTGGGTTTGAAGAAGTTAAACTACAAACAATTTGAAAAATGGCTTATGGACAAATGTTTATACACATTAAGCAAATATTTAAATTATAAGGACATTTAATTCAAATTGACTGTAATTAGTATTTTATCTTTTGACATTATTATTATCTTTTTTTAATTATCAATTTTTTTTTAAATAAAATCATGTAATCATTATTATGAATACAGGATTTATCACGTACCGTTTTATCGGTGTTTCGACCGAGTGCGAGGCGAGACGTTATCGAAGCGGATCGCACTCACCCTGATGAAGGTTCACGAAGTCACCTGAATTGGCCTTCTGTCTGGGTTCAATTTTGAATGCGGGCCTTATTCATTTATATAAAAATCAATTGCCGTTCGTTAGTCGGGCAAAAATTCGAAAATGGCTAGATTTGATTTTTTTTGTTGTGTTTGTAATTTTCAGGACAAGGTTCGTATGAAAGAAAATTTTGAATAGTTACCTGGAAAATTTGAAATTTCTAAAAAACTGAAAGCGTGTTTTCCTATGGGATTTTTGTATGGACTCAAGAGCTTATAGCTCAAGGCTATGTTTTATGAAATCCGTGCGAAGCCAGGCGTGTCAACTAGTAATAAATAAAAAATTAGCCCTGTGATAATGTTTCATATAGTTCTTCCTACTCTCAGGAGTTCCATATCTATACGCATTATACCGATTACATCATCTATACCTACTAAGATATAGCAATATCTATGGGAAGGCAGGGTTAAATGACGTTATCGTCCTCGATGCTTAGTAATTACGGGAGATCTCATGCAGAGATGAAATGGCATTTTCCATCAATTCATTCAATTGGTATTTTTATGGTTTTTCCATCAATTCACTCATCATCATCATTATCCTCAGCTTGTATTCACCCACTGCTGGGTATACCCAGTTTATAAGCCTCCTCCATTTTGTGCCATGTAGTCCTGTCTTGGGCAGATCGCATCCAGGTCTTCAATGTCCTTTCAATGACGTCGGCCCATCTAGCAGATGGTCTGCCAGCACTGCAATTCACTCAATTGCTTGCTAATTAAAATGAACGCAAAAAACAAACACCTACCCACATCATGCGAATCCTGATTGTCCTTTGTGACTTAGGAGCCTACGACCAGCACAAAGGACGATCAAAACAAAGCTATACTGCAGTTAGACGTGGCCAGGTTCTACTCAATTTAAATATAATATCGAAATGTTAATAATTTTATTATGTTTCTCGATCTCGTAACGGAAGTTGGACAGCAATGGATGAGACTTGCTCAAGACCGATTGCACTGCACATAGAGTGGAGTCCTATACCCAACAGTGGGTGCTGGAGGCTGGATAGATAGATTGATAGATATCGAAATGTTATTTGTGTGGAAATAGGTTTACGGTCCACCTGATGGTAAGCGGTCACCGTCGCCTATTGACAACGGCAACACCCGGGGTATTGTCGATGCGTTCCCTACCCTCCTCTCTTCTAGAATCCTCTTTACATTTCTCTTGAAGCGTACCATGTCATAGCCTAACGGGAAAACCTCAGATGGTAGCTCATTCCACATCTTGCAAGTATGGGGTAGGAAATCGCGTGAAGCGTGTGGTGCGCGATACCCTATTGTCGACGATATGATATGACGATATAATTAAAATGTGCATTATTAACCATTGAAACGACAGAAGATGATTGATGATGATTAACAAAAAATTAACCGACTTCAGAAAACAGTAAATCGAAACCAGTTAGTTTGATTTAAAAACTACTGAATCTAGATCTGATCTAGATTATCTATCTAGATTATGACCTTGATTCAGACAGGCTACCTACTTTTTATAACAAACAGTGCGTGCGAAGCCGCGAGCGAAAGCTAGTATATCATCATGTATATGTGTGGTATATAGGATGGCGTACCACACACATACACTTTTGCCCAAATACTCGTAACTTTAACTTAATTCACTTAATACTCTTATTTTTAACCCCCGGCTCAGAAATAGGGGTGGTATAAGATTGATGCCTATGTGTTTCTGTTTCTGTGTCTTGTGTTTTTCTGTGTGTGTGTGTGTGTGAGTCTGTTGCATCGTAGCTCTCAAACGAATGGACCGATTTGGACGCGGTTTATTTAAATATAAGAAAATGATTTGTAATTGATAATTGGCTCAATGGCGCACCCTGGGAGAAACCTACATCCAGCAGTGGACGGTTATAGGTTGTTGATGATGATGATGATAATTGGTTAAGGTTCAATCAATTTGTTTCGGTAAAAGCTCTGTGCTGTGATGGCTCGGTAATCGGTTTTCTTTACAGGGTGTGCCAAATGCCGGCGATACAGAGCAGAGGTCTGACGTAATGAGGGTAGATACGAATTCAGTAGCGAGTGAAATTAGTTGATACCCGCCTATATTTAGAAGACTTTTAAGGAATTAGGTAATGTTTTGGGAGTTTTATAAAGGTTTGTACAACCCGGCAGATCTAATTGTAAATTTCTAGGTTTTAAGATATTTATTTGCAAAATATATACAGTCCATACTAACGGCAGATATCTAATGTTAATACATGAACTTATTAGAGAATTGTGTCATAATATATTTAACCATACCTATGGTAAAGTTGCTTTGGGCAATAATAAAATAGTGAGGTCACTAGCTCAGGTAGCTAGTGACCAGCAAGTAGTCCTAGACTCGGAGTTTATAGGCCAGTCAAAGGTTTCCGACATGTCTTGGGGACAGTTAATAGGCGGGATAAACAGTTTAACCTGCTCTCTGAAGCACGGTGCTCAACTAATGGTACTAACGGTTGATTATCTGAATAGCTAGACAGTGTTGGTCCAGGTTGTTGATTTGGTCTAAGCCGGAGATATAAGATTAGTTAAGGTACCTGCATTGCCTCATTTATTATTCAAGAGTTATAGTAATCTTAGATCTCATGTGTACACGGTTTCACGTAGGTCACAAATTTGTCTTTTAATTGGACTAGAAATTAAGGCCCCTATATTTTTCTTTTAAACAATTGAGGGTTTTTTAGGATAGTAAGTGTTGTATCCCTGGTTTGAAAACATTATAAGCTTCGTGGGCTGGAGTGTACTTCAACCAAAAATATAAGTAATGAGTGGGAGACTCACCAGAATTCGGCCGGTGGTGGTCTGGCCAGAGATAAGTTCGCCGGCCCAGTCTTTCGCTTCGGTCATGAAGGTGCCCTCGAACTCCTGTTTCCCCTGCCTCGCCGCCTTCTGCTCCTTCTGCTTTGGGTCGTTGGGGGCCAGCTCCGGCTCCTTGTGGCAGCAGACGAACGCGCACGCGCGCCATACCAGCACCACGCACAGCCCCGCAAGGAACGTGAAGATCGACGACAGCAGAAAGCACCACCATTTTCGCACACTGAGGCATTCGACATCGTCAGGGAGCGACGCCGTAGTCGTCTCTTCCTCGGACGAAGCCATTCCCCTCGAGCGCGAGGCATCCAGTCAGGCGTGCCATGCACCCGCGGTCACGCGCGCCTCACGCTAGTTCGCGCGCGACTGAGCCGAGCGAGCGCCGAGACCCGATGTCGCCCGGTCGATGCTGCGGGATCGATCCGCGCCGCGCGCACTACCGACCCGAACACATTTCTGACGATCCCTGCTGCTGCCTTCCCACCCTTACTTCATCATCTCCATGACATTATGTATGCTGGTACGTGCTGACGCCATGAGTTCCCTCGATCACAACGCACGCGGTTCTAGGCGAGCGGCGATGGGCTGCGATCTCTAGCGATAGGCGTAGCGCCACCCTGACACTGCGTCAGCGAACGCTACGGGGCTCGTAGACGTCTACGGGCTACGATTGGCCGCGACCTGTGACTATGTTCAGGCGGGTCCCTTCACAGAGCCTATTTGTCTTTTCTTTGTTACATACGGAGTTTTATGTGAGTTGCTATACAAATGAGCCAATTAGCGAGTAATGGTGGTTTTTGTCACCATTGTAGTAAATTGAAATTCTTATGTAATGGCAAATTTATATTATTGGCAATGTCCTAGCAGTTTTAAGACTATACAACTTTATAAATGCAGTAGGTTGTATGTATTAATATAAAGCATGAATGAAAATATAAGAAACAAAAATGCCAAGATGTACGTACATTACATGAATAGTACAAATAAAATATATCGAAAATAAAATTAAGTAGGTAAGGGCAGAAACTAAAATGGTTAAAATAAAATGAATAAAAATAGGGTATTAACCATGGTTTGCGAGTTTTTGACGTAGGCATGGAAAGGAACGTACAAAATAATTAATTATTTAATTATTAGTAAGATTTATTTAATTACTAGTTAATTATTTAGTAAGAAGTTTGTGTAATAGAAACTATGTATACATCCATTCAAAATTATCGTCTGGTAGGCATCGCTACTCCGAAAAGACCGCCAATTGTATACCTACTTAATTTAGATTTACGTTTTCAATATAATTGCTTTTATAGTGTAGTAATAATAGTTGATTACCTAGATTTGGTTTTTATTGTCTCGCAGAAAGTGTAAAAAGTAGAGTATTCTCCTCGTGGATAAAGCTGTCTGCATCTCGGGCGTGCTTATATCCCTCTCTGCACTCCAGTATTCTAGTAACTCCTTCGCTCCACTCGTGAGTTAATTCTAGAATCCTTCGTTACATTCGGGATTCAATATAGCGCCCGTGACGCAAGACACTGCTTTATTCCCTCGTTTAATAATCTACTATTATATCTATCTTCAATATAAATAAATTTATATATTTATTTATTTATAACGGGTGACATTTTGTATGGTATGAGTTATCTCCGGAATACTGAACCGATTTCAAAATGATTTCACTGATAGAAAGTTACAATATCCTTGAGCGTTATCGCTTCTTCTTTTTATTATAAATTATAGGCTAGCATTTGACCACTATCTCGCATGATGGTAATCGATGATGCAGTCTACGATGGTACACGCTTCCCTAGAAGAATTCCAATTCACTCGCAACTTGAAGATCCCTAGGTTGTAGTTGTCAGGAAACACAGACTCAGGCAAGGCGTTCCACTCCTTGGCGGTGCGCATAATGTCTTTTTCCCTGTTCTGCCCTTTTCCCACATTTCGTGGGGTTGCGTCGGCACACCATGTATTTTTATTCTAGACCTTTCTATCAGCCGTCATCTCTGTTGTCACTTCTTTCTTACCCATAATGCTATGCTTTGTTCAGTGCTATGTTCATTAGTTTATAATATACGATAATGTAACTGTGAATCTAAGTATTAATAATTAAAATTAAAACGACGACCTCCGTGGTGCAGTGGGCGAATAGCCAGCTGAGACGCAGGAGGTAGCGGGTTCGATTCCCGCCGCGGAACAAAATGTTTGCATGATTTACAGATATTTGATCCGGGTCTGGTTGTTTCTCTTTATATTATAAGTATGTATTTACAAAAAAAATGTATATAAGTATTATATCAGTTATTTGGTTCCCATAATACAAGCTCTGCTTAGTTTGGGGCTAGATAACGCTGTGTGAAATGTCCAGCAATATTTATTTTATTTATTTATAAAATAAAATATAATTCTTCACACAGTCCATCCATCTCTTCTTCGGCTTTCCTCTACTTCTATATCCAGCCACATTCATATCTAACACTCTTTTAGTGACATAATTTTCTTCCCTCCGCATGACATGCCCTTACCAAGCTAGCCTCTTACCTACTCCTCAACTTTTCGATCACTGGCGCTACTTTCAAACTTCCTCTGATATACTCATTCCTTCTCGCTTTCTTCTTTCATCCGTCCATCTCGTCCCTGAATACTATATATATTTATACTATAAATTCGAAAGTAACTATGTCTTTCTGTCTCTCTCTGTTTGTTATGTTTTCGCGACTAAATGGCTGGATCGATTTCAATTAAATTTGGTAAATAAATAGATTATGACTGGAATTAGGACATACGCTACTTTTTACCAGACTGCCTCAGAAGGAGGCTAATATTTTTATTGACAAACAACGCGTGGAAAGCCGCGGGCAGGCCAGCTAGTAGACTAAACACTAATAGACTAATAAAACTAGACTAATTAAAGTAATGTGAGTTAAAGTGCCTATGTATAACTTAACTATAAGTATTAACTATAGCTAATATAATAAGTTAATTTTACTTATTTTACTTGATATTGGTATAGGTACCTACATAGTAATAAGTGCATAATAATATTATTGAATTGTAGTGCCCCAGCGGGGTTAAACAATCCGTGCGAAGCCAGGACGGGTCAGTCTGTCTTAACTAATAGTAGATTATTAAACGAGGAGATAAAGCAGTGTTTTGCGTCACGGACGCTATATTAAATCCCGAACGTAACGAAGGATTCTAGACTTAACTCATGAGCGGAGCGAGGGAGTTACTAGAATCCTGAAAGCAGTGAGGGATATAAAGACACCCAAGATGTAGACAGCTTTATACACGAGGAGAATACTCTACTTTTCACGGTTTCTGTGAGACAATAAAAAAAATCTAGGTTCGTGCATTCTGTGCAGAGTTTAGTTCGATTTACGAATAAGTTCTTATTGTGTGGGTCTCTTTGGTTCAAATCTTAATACAGATGAGGTTCCAAATTCAAATCACATTATGGCTGCGAGGGCATAATGAAATTCAGTAAAACTTTACTCCCGGCTCAGCCGTAGGGATTTAATCACCTGCTTTCGGTGAGGTTTACATGAAATATAATTTGACATTATCGAGCAGGTGGTGTGAAAAGTTACTTATATAAAACTTGGTAGATACACCTAACACCTAGAAAAAAGGATATGCGGCATGCATGATTTAGCTGAAGCAAGCTCCAAGCTTCGATTCTCGAGTTCCGATGTGTAAATAATGGATGTGAGGATTGGAGGATTGAATAGAAGAAATAAGTTTGCGTCGACATTATATTTAAAGAATTATAAGTATAAAAGTTAATTAGATAATAGCTCTTTCATCTACAGACAGCGTTACTTACTGGTAACGCCCTGAATGTTTAAAGGGTGAAATAAAAACTTGTCCATGGACGATTTCCAAAAAATTAGTGTGGTTTATTTTAGAAATTGACTAAACTCATTATTTTAATTTAAAGCTCACAAAATACTCTTACAGAAAGCTTACTATACTATAGACGAATATAATCGTCGTTCTATTAAATATATAATTGATCTCCAAATCAACTTCTGCCAAATCGGCGTTGTATGTAAGTATGTTTGTTTGTATGAGGATAACTTTCGAAGCGTTTGATCCGATCATCGTGAAATTTGATACATAGGTAGGTAGTGATTGCACAATTTTAGTGTGACTAAAAGAGCTAAAAATGTTGGGGGGTTGTTGAGATATTGGGGTCTAAGAGGAGTAAAAAAAAATTAAAATGAGACTATTAAGTCAAATAGGACGTCAACTGAAAGATCTTCATTAGTACATTTCAACCCTGTTTTTATTTTTAGTTTAATCCTTGTAGTTTTTGAGTTATTAGCCATAATAAAAACAAAACTTTGACAAGATTCACAGGGTACACTAGTGACCCCACAATGCTGAATTTGTAAATAATCTTTTTTACAACAATACTAGCCATTAGCCCTACCAGTGTTTTCATTTAATGTCGCCCATAACAAAACACGCAGTATACGTATTCTATTAGTTATTTGGTTCCCATAGTTCAAACTTTGCTTAGATTAGGTCTAGTTAGCGTTGTGTGAAATGTCCAGCATCATTATTATACCCATTATATTATAGATAGGTAGATGGTGCGCATATTAGCACAGGTAGTTAAGGAGATAAATAGGTACCTACCTACCTCTATTTTGCACGAGAAAATGAAAATTTTGTCCCGCTACGCATCTGATATGAAAGAAGCCCATCTATCGGGCTTGTTTTTTAGACGGCCACGGTCGGTTGATAAGAATCTCGGTGCCGCAATATTTCCGAATGTTTTTATCTGCTAATTGACATTTTGACCTTTCTATTTTTGTCCATTATGTACCTACCTACTTAATATCATGATTTGTGCTTGTGCATTATGCCTAGATATCTAGACTGCCTGGATAAAAACTACCTAGGTTTTTACTTAGCTAAGGCATATTTTAGAATCATTTGATAAACTTATTTTGGCAACAGTGGTTTTAAAGAGCATTAAGACATTCCTACAAGGCAAGTTCTTATTCAATTTCCACCGTAAATGTATGTGCATTACGGTCGATTTTGCTTTATCTCCAACAGTGGGAAAAGTTTCCAAAGAATCTTGTCTTAAAAAAAAATGAAGACGCACCTACCTATCTCAAGTTCGTTTCAGTAACTTCATTTTTCAGGATTGCAGCTCTTGTTAGCTCCATCTTTCGGCTGCACCAAACATGTAGCCTCCTCAATTCTTCCTGAAACATGTTTAGCTTTAGTTTCCAATGTAGTACAATAGATGGCGCTGTTACCTAAAAAATCAAATGAGATTCTAGTGTAACTAAACGTAGTACACTTCTACCAGAAACCAGTAATATAAATATTGGTCTCTGCTTCTACTATACTAGTGGTTCGCCCCGCCCGAACTGAGATCTCGCGAGTCTCCAATAAAACTAAAAAAATATTAAATAAAAAAAACATTCGTAATCTTTGACTATCAAAATAGTGCCACGAAATACATAACCACTTTACTTGACCTACAGTTTCATTCAAATTACAGTTAACGGGAGTTCATGTTATTTGATTACTATTTTTTGTGGTATAAATTGCAGTTATTCTGGATTTCAGACTTTTGCCTATATTTGTGTCACTAAAGCTACACATATACCAAATTTCAGCTCTGTGGGGGCACTGGTGTACCCTGTGAATTTTGTCAAAGTTCAGTTTTTATTATGGCTAATAACTTAAAAACTACAAAGTTTAAACTAAAAATAAAAACGGGGTCGAAATGTACTAAAGATCTTTTATTAGACGTGTCATTTGACCAGATAGTCCAATTTTGTTTTATATTTTTTACCCTTCTTGAACTCTTATCTCAACAACCCCCCCACATTTTTAGCTCATTGAGTCACACCAAAATTGTGCCATCACTACCTACCTATATACTAAATTTCATGATGATCGGATAAACGCTTCGAAAGTTATCCTCGAACAAACAAACATAATATACATACAACGCCGATTTGCCAAAGTTGATTTGGAGATCTCGCTTCGCTCGATCAATTAATAGATGGCGCTAACAAAACCTATAACAAAAATTTTGAAATATTACAAAACAAAATAAAACTAAATGATTTTATTGAGAATATCGTTGAATATATTATATACTTAATATAGACATCATTAATTAGATAACCCAATAATTTTAGCCCAGTCAGGTCCCTTCTCTCTTCAATTTTTTGCTTGATTGTAGGCGCTTATTTTAGAAGAGGAAACATTTACAAAATAAATCAACACTTGATCTGCTCTGTTTCTATGAGTTCTATTGTTTGTTCTTTTGATAGAAGTAATTGGAATTATCTCTCTAAATAATTGCATTAATGTCTAGCTATTGTAAGACATTTCACTTCCTGTACTTATAATTGAGAGCAATGGTTACAAAATAAATCAACAATATAATTTAATAAACTGCTTTATTTCCTAATCAGTTTAGAACTACTTTCTCAGGTATGACAATATATCTACTTACTTAAATAAAACATAACTTTTTACTTCATAGCTTAGAAATAAAAATAAAAGTTCCGACTTAAATGCAATGAAACACACCATCATTATTCTAATCCTTGTAACCACTGTACTGAGAGTCCGGAACATTCTCTCCAATCCATTTCAAGTATGGCGGGTTTCCGTTCTTGATGGGCAGAGAAATAACTTCACAGACTTCATAGGGATGGTTGGAGCGCACATACTCTGTTAGTCGATCAACTTGGGATGTGCGGGTTTTGATCATGAGTAGTGCCTGAAATAATAAAAAAAAAATTGTCCCTGCACACGAGCCACGCGCTACAGCCACAAAACGCCGCCACTGAGCTGCGTACTGCATTTTTCGTACATTTTGAGTACATCAACAAAGCACACGGTTGACACCAGTAGTTGCTACACACCACCAGGTGCCGCTTCGTGTGGTCGTGTGGCCACCACGGACCGAAAATGAAGGAAAAAATGTAAAAAGTGGGTGTCGCACTTCTGCTACCAAGTTGCCGCTTCCAATTTTATGTGGCAGCATTTTGTGGTTGTGTATGGCTCATGTGTGGGGAGGCTTTATTCCAGTGTCTTGAGACACTCCTACACAATTTTAGTGTTTTTATTTATTAATTCATTTATTTCAGATTTAAAATCAAACATACATAATACAAAAATGTTATGAGATGTATTATAAGTTCTGACTGTTCATGACCCAAACCCCTGTATGAAGCTTGGATTCCATGAACAGATCGAACTTATAATTCATCTCATTTATGTCTATATGATTCATTAAATCTATTCCTTAGATTTCATGATTTGATGGATCCTGTAGGAATGGATTTAGACACTGGTCTGCCAAGCCCTTAATTTAATTTTAAGTTATGGATACTTCACTTCATTGTCCTCATTGATTTCATTCTTCCATTCATAGATAGAAGTAACTTGAGGTATGATGTTAACACATGCAGCTAGTTTCCCTTTTACAAGCCCACGAGCAAGAGTTTTCCCCACATCAGGGCTTGGAACTGTTACGTAGGCGACTGAGTATTTATCTGAAAATTGAAGCAAACTCATTGTTTACAAATGCTTGGTAAGAAAAAAGAGGCCTTATCCATACTAATATTAAGAATTCTAAGGTGACTTTGTTTCTCTATCTGTCTGTTTATTACATTTTTAAAACTTAATGGCTGGACCAATTTTGATTAATTTGGTATATTGGTAGACGACCTAAGTGGTAGAAGCTAGTACTTACTTACCTACATAATTATCCGTTCTACTAATATTTTAAATTCAAAAGTAACTGTCCTCTACTATGTTTATAACATTTTTATGACTAAACACCTCGACCAATTGCGATAAAATTTGGTATATCAATAGATTTTGACCTGGATTGAGATAGGCTATTGACAAACCAGTCACACGAAGCTGCAGGTGTAAGCTTGTACTTTTATAGTTATGTATCTATCAATCTAGGAAGTGCCTGGTTGGCTTAGGCCATTTCATGACTTGTATACTTTTAATGACATGAAAGCAGCACAGCTGGTGAAAGTGTGGAAAAACTTGTAGTAAAGATGGAGTAGGTAACACCGCTACTACATCAATATCCTGGGAGACCCTGGAAAGCTGCTGCCACAAACCCAAAGTCCTACTCCAATCCTTCAAGGAGTTAGGATGGCTGGGGTTAGGTTAGAGGGGGGGTAGTGCATAATACACCCCAATTCGGGACGTAGTGCAGTTCTTTTATTCCCCCCAACCTAGAATTGGATGGACTAGGTTTTCCTAGCACTTTTAAATTATCTTTTCAGTAACCAACAGGAAAGAATCGAACAAATACCTACGTCTTATTCTAAATTACTAACTGGAAATGTTTAGAACTAAAATTAAATGATAATTTCAAAATAATCATACCTATTAATACTATAATGCGAAAATGAGTTTAGTTTGTTTGTTACGCTTTCACGTCGTAACGGCGGAACCGATTTCGATGAAATTTGGTATATAAATAGAATATGACCTGAAATAAGACAAAGGCTACTTTTAAATAGCAAAGAATGCGTGCAAAGCCGCTGACGGAAGATAGTATTAGTATACAGGTACGAACCGGCATCAACACTTCCCGAAGACATATTTGCGTATGAAACTGTTAAACACGGCCTTATAATCGTAATGAATAGAGTGAATAAGTGTTTTCTGTTAATTAGCAAGAGCATTTCAATCCCGCAGCAATACTTCCGCTAAATTATTTTAATTTTAATAATTCAAAACAAGCAAGTAAACCGAAGAAGTCATTTTTTATTTTTTAGTTTTGTTTTTGTCATTGACTGTGACATTAGTGACATTGAAATATAATTTGATGCCTGAGTGACAGTATGGTGACTTTTAAAATAAATTATAGGCACGGCCAAAAGCACCTTTGGCCACTCATTTTATACCTAAAGTAATAAAGAGTAAATAAAAATCTCTCAAAGTTTCTGAAAAAAAAAACAGTTTTATGTTGCTCGTGTAAAATTTGCCCATATGGACTTACGGATTCTGATAATTAGGCCGACGATATGAGAAATTTATGAAAACATAACTTAAACACTTGTTGAAAATAAGTAACTTTCTATTTTAAAATGACTTAGATACAGCCTAGCCGTTCTGACAACGGAACCATTCACTGTGTGTGGTCCAATACACACTTGACCAATTTATTACTTGATAAATTGATACCGGAAACAAGCAAAACTCAAAGCTTGCCTGCCACTGACTATACTTACCTACTTGAAAACGCATTCGTGTCTATTACTACACTTATGAAGCGGTCCTTAGATACCAATCTTACCATCATAGTGCACTATGAAATATCGGTAGGTACGTTATTTTTAACTCCCGGCACAAAAAAAGGGGCGTTCTAAGTAATGCTATGTCTGTTTGTCTGTGGCATCATAACTCCCAAACGGATAGACCGATTTATAGCCGTTTTTTTTAATAGAAAGCTACTGCAAATTGGTTCTTAGCAATGTCCGTTTTGAATCCCTGACGTAAAAAGTACATACCTGGTTTTTTTCCTGTTCTTTCCCACACCTGGGCAAAGGTCTTCCCCATGTTCCTCCATGTTTTTTTTTACTTTGTAAAAAATAAACTTGCAGGTACTTATACTAGACAGGGCTTTTTATATGAAATAATAATTCTTAACCCGGCTCGCACAACGATCTCTAAACGTATTTAACGATTATACATGTTTAAATTTGCCATATTGGTAAAAAAGAGCAAAATGCCTTTATTAACAGAAAAAATATACAATTGTTTACAATAACATACAGAAGAAACAGTTGAATCATCTAAAGATCGTTGCAAACGATTTATAGATAGCTCAACTGCTTCAGAGGGCTTAGCTAAGTTACTGTCGATTAGCGATGACGCTAGTCGATAAGTCCGAAAATGTATGGGATTTGACACATGCTATAGAAATACCACGTGATACAGCGACAACAAATGTATGTAGAAATCGAATAGATTCGTAGCGAATGTAATTTGGCTACGGGCCCAGATCACTACCAGGCGGAAATATCCCCAAGACACTGGCGCATTTTGCCGCTGAATTGCAATGCCTATGCGTTGACCCTGATAAGCGCCAGCTCTCGGATCACACGTCGCTTCGACCAGACGCCCAGAAAGAATTTTGAAAACGTGATGGGCCTCGGTACCCCATGAACCCAGGGACTCTACCACAAATGGCTCAAAAACGTAAGCTCTGTCGAGATTTCCATATTTGCGCCGTTTGAGATCTTCGGCTGAATTTGGCCGCACCGGCCCTAACTGTTCTACCAGACAGATGAGATGGCGCAAGGGTATCGACGCACGTGGCGTCCCACACCCTTTGACCTACCCTTCTCCCAAGGTACAAGAGTCATACCGCCAGGCCTCTTACCATCGTCACGTATCAGAACGTTCGGTTCGAGAACGGCTGGAACGTTGAAAAACTGAACCTGTATTACCATTCTGGAACTTTGTATTTGCCATATTTGTATGATTTGACAAATAAATGTGCATGTCAGAGCGCCATCTAAGTAATTTTAGTGTATGTTGGCAGGTGGTCACGTTTATTATCTAGATCACACTTGCGCTCATTTTCAAAGTTGTGTACACTTAAAACTGTTAATCGTCTCCACTCTGGCTGATTTCCTCCCAGTATTCCCTTTGAGAGGGCTCAATCTTGCACTTTTTCATATTTCTCTTCTGAGCATATTTGTATCTGAGAGCCACTCTTTCGCTTGCCGCCCTGGAGCTCTGAGTAAAAAGTGCTTTTACTTAGTACTTTTTATATACCTACTTATTAGGCCATTAAATCCTAAATTGTATCACCATTATCAGCCATAGGGCATCCACTGATCAACATAGACTTCCATAAATTTTCCGAGTGCGTGGTCTCCACTCGAGAATGTCTTTGCCCCAACGGACGTTAGTTCTTCGAGCTGCGTGCCCCGCCCACTGCCACTTCACTAATCTACATAAAATAGTAAAAAAACAGCAAATAGGTACTTAGTAAAATCCACACTTTATTTTTAGTTCAAAGACTAGAGTATTACAAACACTTGGTAGATAAATAATCCAGCAAGATTACAGAATAGGAGAACCTAATCTATGTTTTGTAAAAAATGGTAAGTTATTATAACATTATAACAGTGTAGCCTCATGTTCAACACATTTTAAACTCAAATAATTATTATTAATAAAGTATTTATTATATCTGGCCATAATTAAGTAGGAAAATCTTTTTCTTGTGTTTGTTAAAAGTGTGCTGAAACAAATGTTTTATGTATTTAAGTATCAAAAATGTATATACCTATTTAATTATGGCCACGGCACCTGTGTTAAAAGTTAATAGTTAAAAATAAATGTATCCTTGCTTGTATACAAATTTAATGAGAGAGTCTAGCTTCACTATGTCTACTGTGTCGCTCGCTACGCGGGTTCTACGCAACGCGTATTTGTCTACGTAACCGTATCCCTACCATACCATAATCATACTTAGGCATATGATTATGGTAGGGGAGTTCTACGATCGGTACAACGTAGGCATCTCGGCCTGGTTCCGGCGGAAGATCATGCCGAGTAGAACACCATTTAGCGACGTCATCACGTGAATGGCACTGAGAGACACATAGAATAAATGAATAGTTTTTTTAAATTATGTGCTTATACTTTATTTATGCAACTTCTATGTTTTCCTGTGTATGTGTCTCGCTTTGTAGTACTAATATGCAGTTACGAATATATTTTTTTCTTTTCTTAATCTATGTGAATGCGTTTTCGTTTAATGAATTCCTATGAAAAAACCACAATGTCGCGTCCTCCGCCGTCGTATAAACACAATTTTATAACATTTATCTCTCAATTTTAGACAGTACTTCAGTATTAAGTAGTTTCTTCAGTACAGAGTTATGTTAGAGATATTCCAAGTGAAAATTGCGAGCCCTCCACCGCATCTACAGAAAACTTTAAAAATGATAAGACCACGGAACCCACAAATGATGATAAAGATTGTTTGGCCTTGACGTAATGAAGTACTGGGGCTAACTTGGTTTTGATTGGAACCGCCGCCTTAATGCAACTGGAACTTGGAAGATCTCTACATTAATTGATTGGGGTGACAAATAGAGAATAGGCAATTCTATTTTAGTGAAATGGCAACACAGGAACAACAGCTGGGAATCTTAAGCAACCTTTTTTTAGGTTTGATGCTATCGTTCTCCACGGTGTACACTTCTCGGAAAGCGTATACTTGTTCACATCTTCCTTTGTATCCGCGCTCGAAGAAAGCCAATCCACTGCAACTACCATCTCTGTAAAAAAAAAATTGTACCTATAACGTGTCATGTTACGTACGACAATAAATGAAAACACGGGTAGGGTTAGTATTGTTATAATTTTTTTTTTTTCAAATTCATTACACAATTATAAATTTTCAAACGAGACATTCTGTATAAAATAGGTAAACAAATCATATTCATTAATTAAGTGAGTAGGTCATTTAAATTGACTTCATAGATTGAATTTATTTCAATTTAATTTCATAGGTTAAATTGACTCATTTCATAAAGTTATAAACCATGGGGGCACAAGGGAACACTTGGTTAAGTCATAATTACCTACTAATGCAGGTATGGTATAAGACCATGGTATAATTATAATTAGATAGGCAACTTTTGGGACTATGCGGCATCGTTGCATAGACGCTGCTAATTTAATGGTAAAAAATGTTTAAAATTGTTTATTGTAAATCTATCGATTATTAGATTCAAGGTTCGGTAGTAAACCCACCTTAAAAATTAGTAAATACGATTCGGATGAATGTGTGTTTTAAATTAATGTCGTACATAATATAACGGGGTGTATAACATAATTAATTGTGGGTATTAATTAAAATATATATATCATCTTTCTTTACAATGTTCAAACGTAGAAACCTGTTATTAGCCTTGCGTTTTAGTTCTATAAGTTATCTAAATAAATTCTATCGCCGTTGGTTTATCTAAATAAATAAATATATATTACAGACACTTACATGCTCATACATGCATGCTCTCTTAGTTTCTATCATGTAAATTATCCGGTTCTACCACCTGCACAAGGGAGCCATACCCAACGCTATAGGTGTGGCATAAAACTACTCGAAAATAGTTTGTTTGTCAATTGATAAGCTAACAAACTAGAAACTTTACCTCTTCATATATATAGCAAGTAACTATAGAAGTATACATACAGCGTGTATATAAGTGCGACAATTATTTAAAACACCATCCGGGATCATATTTACAGATTATAATTGCGTACTTGAATATTTATCTAGTAATCGATAAATTTACAATAAAAGATTTTTATACAGTCAGTGCCTACATCAAATCACCAGAGATAAGGTCATTTTGATGAGGTCACTCAGGCCACACACACACACACACATAATAGTATACCTACATTATAACCATAAATATACATTACACGCTGTAGATATGAATGGACGGTTTGTCTTTGATCATTAAACACACAAGGAAGCTAAATTCTGTAAACTAAGAAATATTGGTTTTTAATTTGATTGTATGTATTGAAAAAGAGATAAGTATTAACGTGAAAAATGAGTTTGTAAACTTTTCGCATAATTCAGATCCGCCATTTTTTGGACATAATTTGACCTATAGATTGCCGATCATCACTTTGCAATCTTTATGTCCAATTATCTCCATAACGTGATACTTTAGGACATTATACAAATAAGAACAAACAATTTAAAAATATTAAACAAATATCTCTAATCCAAATTAAAAGATTCGTAGAGCGACGCCATATTGAAAAAAAAAGTTGTTCTGGGACTTTGCCCGCCTCCATATACAACTTACAAGACCCTTTAAAAAATGTGTAAGTACCTATTGAGGCATGTCTCAGTTCTAAATCCTTGTGTCTTATTGCCTTCTGGGAACTGCAGCACGCTCCACCAAACGTCTTCCTTGTCTGGTAGTAAATATGGGGTTGAAACCTGAAAAAGGTAACAAAATAATAAATAATACTGGACATTTCACATAGTGCTATCTAGCCCCAAACTAAGTCAAGCTTGTATTATGAAAACCAGATAACTGATACTTACTTACCATAGGTACTTATATACCTAGTCAGGTCATAAATTCTGTCACATGTTTAATATAAAATAATTGAAACAAGTTTATTCATTATGTAACCGTTTATATACCAAAATGAACTTAAAAAAACATAGATTCTTATGACACTAAAGTTTATTCAAAATGACCTCCGTGATTTTGAATACAGGCCTTCAATCTGCGCGGCCAGTCGTCTATCGCAGCACGAACGAGGTCCATGTCAATATCGGCGGCTGCCTTAATCAAGGATGTCTTGAGTGACTCCAAATTGGGATGAGGCTTTGAGCACGCCTTTTCCTCCAAGTGTTGCCATATCTTGTAATCTAACGGATTCAAATCTGGGCTGGAGGAGGGCCAGTCTTCGTGCCAGATGAAGTCGATTTCACGCGCCGCCAGCCAGTCTTGTGTGCTCTTCGCTCTATGAGCTGGCGCCGAATCTTGTTGGAATACCCAGTGCCTGTTATTGAACATGGTATGAGAAACAGGTTCCACAAGGTTCGTCAGGACTGTATTTTGATACACAACTGCATTCGTTTTTACACCTTTCTCACAAAAATGTACCTCAGTTAAGCCCCAATAAGAAACTCCCAACCATACCATGAGCGAGGATGGAAAATGACCTCGTTGGACACGCGGAATACGGTTGCTCGCTTCTTCACTACTGTGTGCGTACACCTTATCATTTTGTTTGTTGTAGCTCTCTTCTACGGTAAAAATTTTTTCATCCGAAAAAAGAATTTCCCGATATTTTTTTCCCACGTACCGCTTCAACAAAGCGCGGCATCTCTTCAGTCTCAGGTCCATTAGACGAGCATTCAAACGATGTCCTGTTTTTTTCGATATGCCCGAAGCCCTAAGTCTTCATTTAACACCCTTTTCACCGTGGTTCTGCTTAACCCCATCTGAAGGGCCAACAGTTTCTGCTTACGTTTGGGATTTCTTTGAATTCGCGTCTTCACAGCTTTTATCACTGCTGGAGTCCTAACAGACCGAGGGCGACCACTTCTTGACCTGTCATCTACACTAGAGTCTTCATTGTATCGTTTGATGGTGCGATAAACGAATCTTTTGGTTATATTCATATGGGTATATATAATTATTTTTTGTAAATAAATTTATATTATATAGAAAACACCCAGACCCAGAACAAATAAATGTAGATCATACAAACATTTGTTCCGCGACGGGAATCGAACCCTCAACCTCCGGCGTTTCAGCCGGCTCTTCGCCCACGGCACCACGGATGCCATGGAGGTCAAAAAAATGCGGTAATATGTGGTTCAATCGTCGCCTGCTATATTATGTAAACTTTCAATGTAATTATGAAATACATCTACTTGGGCTAGTTGGCTTCCTTCGAAAACAGGCAGGATAAAGAAGTCGACCTTCGGGTCGCCAACCCCTGGAAGAGCTAGGTACTGGTCAATGAAAGAGCTTATGAAGGGTGACCTACTCACTCACTGAAACGTCAACTCATCGACATGTGCATTCTGTCTGTCCTAATCTACGGTGCCCAGTTTTGTCCACTGTCCGAAAAACAGAAGTCTAAGCTCGTAGCGAAGTATTTTAGGGGTAAAATAAATCGATCGTATTTGCAACACCTGACTACGCTCAAAGACTGGCATCACTGTCGTGGGCATTGAGGCTGCCGAGCTAAATTGGGATTAGGTGGGTCGTATTTGCCGTATGCAACCTGATAGATGCACCAAGGTCACAATAAGTTGGAACCCCACAGACAGAAAACGACGCTAAGATAGACCAGAAAAATGATGGCCGCGATGTTTTGGACGTCTTCCAGAGAGATTGGTAAGATTTAGCAGAGGACCGACGACCGGACGAGTGTAAAGAAAGCCTACTTTTCACCCATTGCGTGAATGTTATAATTATTTAAGTATATTTTCTGACCCTGTTTCCGTGCCACTCCTACTTACTAGGTATAAAGTATATTTATAAAATAAATCAATATTTACCCCTAAATTAGAGTCACAGAGCCTAATTGTCAATCCTTCCGATCCGTATCTCTGCGCGATTTGTACGCTGTCTGTATCCAACACATCCATTTGAAACTTGTCGTCAGCGTCGTCTCCAAGCTGAAAAATAATAATACTTGTAAGAAAATGTTCATATTGGACCACCCCTAACCCACTCAGAACATTGGCCAACCAAATCGTGAATAGAAAAAAAACATCCAGATCACTCAGAATAGAAGTAAAAGTTGCAGAAAGTTCATAAGTATGATATGAGCTGGTGGTTCATTCTGGTGTCAAAGTTGGTACCCTTCAAATCAACAAAAAATGCATATCTTTAGTAGATTGTGCTTACGCACACAATAAGATTACCTATGAAGCCACCCTTAGGTATTCGAATTTAAAGAAATAAAAAAAAAGTTTATTTATCAAAACAAAAACCCGGCTGCAAAACCAACTGAAAAGAGGTAAACCTTGTATTAAATCCAATATACCTAATGCAAGCCGTAATATTGGATTTCTTGAAATTTCATTATAGCCTAATATAATTCAGAAGCTTCCAATTATATATCAATTCAAGCCGTTAAGACGCAGACAAACATACATACATACACCTTAAAAACATTACATACCGTCCTTCTGCGCAGTCGGGTAATTAGGATTTTTCCTCAAACTACCTACGTACTAGCTTTACAGGTTGGCAAAGTATTAGTGCACTGAGTAACTAACTACGTAACTAATATGACTACCTCCGTGGTGCAGTGGGCAAAGAGCCGGCTGAGACGCAGGAGGTAGCGGGTTCGATTCCCGCCGCGGATCAAATGTTTGCATGATCTATAGATATTTCGGGTCGGGATATGTCGGTTCCGGGTCTGGTTGTTTATCTATATAATATAAGTGTGTATTTACAAAAAAAAGTATATAAGTATTCTATCAGTTATCTGGTTCCCATAGTACAAGCTCTGCTTAGTTTAGGGCTAAATAGCGCTGTGTGAAATGTCCAGCAATATTTATTTATTTATTTTATTTAATATTATAAATGCGAAAGTTTGGATGTTTGTTTATTTATTTACTCAATCACGTCGTAACTGCTGAACCGATTTCGATGAAATTTGGTATTTGCTTAGATTATAAACTGGATTAAAAGCTTACTTGATTTACGATTCTTCTGACGGCATCCATAGGGTAATTCGGCGGTATACTTTCACAGTACCCTAATTTCCTGCACTGCTCTGAGACTTCAGGCTCATATTTGGTCTTTGAAGATGGGCCCGGGAAAACCACCTGACTGCTCAGCTCAGATTCTATCGCGCCTGTAAAAACCCCTTGATGTTATACTTACTTACAAAGTATCTATGAAGCATGTATTATTTTCATGTACATTCTAAAGCAGTGATGGACAAAGTACGGCCCGCGGGCCAGCTCCAGCCCGCGAAAGCATTTAATCCGGCCCGCCGACGGTTCTTCGACATGAATAGTATATGGTCCGCGATAATTATATTTTGACGATCCAGAAGTATAAAGTAGATTCTACTTAGTACAGTGCCTCTCTATAATTCCCAACTCTAGCCTAAAATTCTAAGAATTTCTTCTTAGCATTCGAAAATATTATGGCAAATCAAAAGCAATTTCATATGTTTCAGACGCCTACCATGGCAGGGCCTTCGAATAAAAGTTAAATTGTTTTTTTAACATTTGTGCAAGTGTGTAATGATGTAATGTGATGATATGATTAAAAGTTTCAACACAAAATGCATTTTTCCTATAATTCTGGAATTCCTCTGAAATTTCTTAAACTTTCTGGCCCCCCGTTATGAAAGTTTGCCCACCACTGTTCTAAAGCATGCTTAAGAAAGCTTGCTATAAATAAGTAATGCTACTGTGGTAATAATACCATGTTATGTAGGTACCTACCAAAAAGTAAGAAGTAGAATAAAGCAATAGAAAACAAAACAAAAGCATATAATTTGTATAACAGCGGTTGGAAGTTTGTAAGTCGAAAAAAGGAATTCGGAGAAGACGATTGGGTTCTTCCTATCCTAAAAATAAGTGGGTTAATTATATAAATTTATTACATACTCTACCACTTACCAAAACGTTATCCCATAAATAAGCATATATTTACAGCTTACGTTGAAATAACATTTTGTAGTTACCTAATGTTGCAAAAAGTTCCAGGAATAGCTTTGTAAAGAAATGCTTTCTGTGCCCACCTCTTTTACTCAAGTGTATTCTAAACGGCTCTTCAGTTCTTCTCAGTTCTGAAACCTTGTTCTGTATCCTATGGCTTCTATTTAATTCTGGCTGTTGTTCTGTTTGTCTGTTATTTTGATGTTGATAGTTCTCGTGCGTTGCGCCGGGGAAAATGATGCTATGTGAGTTTTGAAGATATCTGTGTGGATAGCCTCTTTGTGTGCGACCTGAAGCGGTCATCTGAAAAACATAATAAGTTGCAATAGTAACAATGATTATTATATACTAGTGGTTCGCCCCGAACTGAGATCTCGCGAATCTCCCAAAATATTATTATTCTTAGGGCGCCTTGCACAACGATGCCTAAACGTATTTAGTGGCTAAATATAATTTTAAGAGTTGTCGAATCATACAAATACTTCAAATTTAAACATGTTTAGTCGATAAATACGTTTAGTGATATTTGTGCATGCCGGCTATAATCTTTGATTAATAAATTGGTGCCACGAAATGCATAACCAACCTGCCTGACCTACAGTTTCATTCAAATTAGATGTAATAAGGGTTCTTGTTAATTGGGTATATTTTTTTGGGGTACAAATGGCAGTCATTCTAAATTTCAGACTTTTGCCTATATTTGTGTCACTAAAGCTACACGCATACTAAATTTCAGCATTGTGGGGTCACTGGTACCCTGTACCCTGTGAATTTAGTCAAAGTTTTGTTTTTAATATGGCTAATAACTCAAAAACTACAAAAGTTAAATTAAAAATAAAAACGGGGTTCAAATGTACTAATGAATACCTTTTATTTGACGTCCCACTTGACCTAATAGTCTCATTTTCATTTTTTTTTACCCCTCTTGAACCCCAATATTTACAACCCCCAAATATTTTTAGCTCATTGAGTCACACCAAAATTGTGCCATCACTACCTACCTATATACTAAATTTCATGATGATCGGATAAACGTTACGAAAGTTATCCTCGGACAAACAAACAAACATACATACAACGCCGATTTGCCCAAGTTGATTTGGAGATCTCGCTTCGCTCGAGCAATAAAAAATATATCTACAGCTTTTTTCTAATCCAACTCACTTATAGTCAAAAGTCTCCCCCAAGTCTTCAACTCCTTTCTCGCCCCTTTAGGACATTTGTGTTTATCACCACCAACTTGGTTACAGCAGTTATTAGAATATTTCAAGGTCGATTTGAGATTACGTTGCACAAAAAAATGGTTACTAATTGTTTGTACCTACACGCCACCGATATGGAATAACCTTTTTCGGTGGAATTTAGAAAATAAGAGTGATTATGAGTTCTTACTTATTACACGTAAATTTTCATACTGGTCATATTTTCTAATGGCGTATGCAAATCCGCAAAGCGCTTGTCACGGTGAAGAAACGGAAACAGGTCATTACTAAGACTATATACCTATATACGGAAAGTATATATATTAACCTCTTGTTGTGACGTATGGATACAATGAATGTTCAACTGAACTACCGTTATCAAAGTAAATGAATGAGTAATGAAGGCATTAAAACGATACCATTCTTTGGTAAATCGATGTTTTAGAAAGATCAAACAAGTTTTTTTTTCAAACAAGTTAATTCCTTGTTTCTTCAGGATTAAGAGGTGGGTTATAGCTATATTTATATAGCATATAGCTTAAATATGTATTCAGTAAACGATACATTTCCAAGATACAATTTTTTTTGTTGCAATAGTAGTTATTTATATACTACGTGTTTTGTTATGTACGACATTAAATAAAAACACGAGTAGGGCTAATATACAAATACAATATAATAATATATATATATAAATATATAAAAAAATAAAATATAATAATATATAAATACTACCCGTATTGTTGAAAAAAGGTTTTTTCATGTTCGCATTCACGTCACAACACAACGTCACCCTGCATGTCACAAGTATAAAAGGGAGAGACGTTTATACTTTGTAGTATATAGGTAATAGTGTTTGTTGGTAGTATCCTCATTTTGATTGATTGCAATTTTTTTATTGCATAGAATAAATATAGGTAATATAGGTAAATATAGTACATAGGCATTATCTTCCAGTTAACCTTTGTGTAATGTGGAAATATATTTTGTAGGTAATCTAGATTATGTACCTAGCAGGAAAAGTTTAAAAATATTGAGATGCATTGTTATAATATCTACAACATCTAATTGTTTGTTTTAACGTAAGTAATCATTATTGGTAATTACGTCATTACGATCTAATAATACTATTTTGTATTATATACGTACTTAAACGCATTATTAGCTTCATTGTTGTAAAATTGCAAGCCTATCGATCTTTTAAAGAATACATTCTGGGGAATGTGCCCAGGAACTATAAGTTTTGGTTCTACGTTCTTGATGCGTACAGCCAGAGACCAGTATTTATATTACTGGTCTCTGGTACAGCTAAGGTATGGGACACTTTGCCGTCGTCTGTTTTTCTTAAAGAAAACACTCTGCGCCTCTTTAAGGTAAGAGTGAATAGGTTTCTTCTTCTTCTCCATCAGGTGAGATTGTGGTCAAAGGTGGTAAAAAAAAAATTGTTGGTAAACCTCATTTTAACAGCGTTACTAAGCCTCGAACTAACAGGATAATTACATTTGTAGAAATCGCATAAGTTTTGTTCATTATTCATATATTAATTTATATTATCATATTGGTTAAAAATACACCCACCTAGCAATTATTATATCCATACTCGCTTATACGGTTAAGATAAGGAAAATAAATTGTGGTTTGTTATTTTCTACTCTAGTTTTGTAGTTCGTTTTTAGTTTAGTAGCCTTCGCATGTATAGTTGATCGAGCGAAGCGAAATCTCCAAACCAATTTGGGCAAATCGGCGTTGTATGTATGTATGTTTATTTGTCCGAGGATAACTTTCGAAGCGTTGATCTGATCATCATTAAATTTGATACATAGGTAGGTAGTGATGGCACAATTTTGGTGTGACTAATTGAGCTAAAAATGTTGGGGGGTTGTTGAGATATTAGGGTTCAAGAGGGGTAAAAAAAATTTAAACGAGACTATTAGGTCAAGTGGGATGTCTAATTAAAGGTCTTCATTAATCCATTTTGACTCCGTTTTTATTTTTAGTAAAGTTATTGTACGAAACCAATTAACATGACCTCCCATTACCTGTAATTTGAATGAAACTGTAGGTCAAGTAAGTTGGTTAATCATTTCGTGACACTATGTATTTTGATAGTCAAAGATTACGAATAATATATTTTTGTTTTGACGGGAGACTTGCGAGATCTCAGTTCGGGGCGAACCACTAATAATAATTAATATGTATTATTGTTATTACGAATTTGATCCATTTGGGATCGAGCGAGACCCTGGGTCCATGGGGTACCGGGACCCATCGCATTTTCAAAATTATTTCTGGGCGGTCTGGTCGAAGCGACGTGTCACCCGAGAACTGGCGCTGATCTGGGTCAACGCATAAGTATTGCAATTCAGCGCAATGCAGCCAGTGTCTTGGGGACACTTCCGCCTGGTAGTGATCTGGAGCAGTTGAGCTATCTATAGATCGTTTGCAACGGTCTTTAAATGATTCAACTGTTTCTTCTGTATTTTTTTGTAAATAATTGTATGTTCTTTCTGTTATTAAATGAATTTTAAATATGTATTGTATGCTAATTAGTATTTGAGTAAAACTTACAGCTATAACAACCAGTTTTGTTATGTACGACATTAATTAAAAACACACATCCGGAATTGTAATAACTGATTTCAGAGGTCGATTTAATACATCATTGTTCATTGAACAATTTTTAAAGTAAATCGGCGACGAATTTCCGACGATGCCGCTTAGTAAGTTTAACAGGTACCTACTTACTAAATGATGAATTAATATGATTTGTTTACCTTTGTAATACAGGCAGTTTCATTTAAATTTTAGAACTTGATATTAAGGGTGTTTGAAAATTTAACATTTTCTTGGTTATGAATTAAATAAAACCTAATTTACAACAATACTAGACTATACATTAGCCCTACCCGTGTTTTCATTTAATGTTGTACATAACAAAACACGTAGTAAGTATACACAGAAAACAAATCAACAAACAGAAAGTGCATGCAAACCAGAAAGTATAGTCGTAGTAAGTGTGTTCAACAAAATACGATTCCAAGTCCTACTTAAAAAAAAATCTCTGTGTTTGAACTTGGGCAACTTAAGCAAGGAAAATTAAATGTACCTATAACGTATGTAGTGCAAGTATTCATATTTGGTTATAAATACTGAGAACTGAATGAAAGAGATTGCAGCAACCTTTAAAATTGCCCTTGCGCCGTTATTGCTATGGCAATTAAAAGGAATACCTAGAATAAGTGGATTTAATATATCTCAGGATTTTTTTTGTTCTATGGTGGTAAAGTGAGTAATATTTTATAGATCGAGCGAAGCGAGATCTCCAAATCAAATTGGGAAAATCGCGTTGTATGTACCTATGTATACATCCCTTACCTTACCCTTGTCAATACATCTATGAAAATCTGATGTATGTTCACAAGAATATTAATTTGTTTAAGAAAAATAGCGATAATCATAATTTTAATACTAGAGATAAAGATAAACTCGCTGTTGCCACTCGTAGACTCCATAAAGTTAGTAAATCGTTTAAAGGGCAAGGTGTACGCTTTTATAACAAACTCCCAAGGGATGTACAAAAATTGACAATTAACAAATTTAAAAACGTAATTAAACAAAATCTTTATAAAAGAGCCTACTATAAAATATCGGATTATTTAGATGATAGAGAAGCTTGGGATTGAAATTGCTCCAGCTCGTTCAAAATGTTACAATTTAGACGTAATTTATTTTCTGTATTATGTATTGTAAAAGGATCATTAAAAAAAACAACCAGCCTTGTTTCTTGCCTTTCTTTCCTGGCTTGGTCGCGAAGGAACAGGCTGTAAAATTGACGTTTCAAAGTGATCCTTGTGATTTTAATGAATAAAAATATTTGACTTTGACTTCATAAGTATGTATATATTATGTATGCTTATTTGTCCAAAGATAACTTTCGAAGCGTTGATCCGATCATCGTGAAATTTTATATAAAGGCAATCACACAATCCTGGTGTGACTAAATGAGCTAAAAAGTTAAAGAATATGAGTAATATATTTTTTTGTTTTTTTGGGAAACTCACGAGATCTCAGTTCGGGGCGAACCACTAGTTAGTAACCAGTTGTACGCCCGCGACATGCCCAATTGTAAATCTAAACCATCCAGGGACCCAATCAAACTCACAGTAAATTTCATCAAATCAGTTCATCCATTTTTAGGTTTTAGCGACACTAACGAACATAAATTGATTTTTATATAAATACTAGTTGTGTGCGATTTTCTGGATCTCGACAACAGCGGGTCCAATTGTCGTTCTAAGCCACAAAAACACACACAAAAAGAAATCATCAAAATAGGTTCAGCCGTTTTTGTGATTAAGCGAGACTAACTAACATCAATTGATTTTTTTATATATAAGAAAGAATATATGTATATAGATTAGCAAAATGGAATAAAACATAACAGTCATTGACTTTTTGGGTTGTATCGCTGGGACTTTTAAATAGTCATAAATATAATGTTTAGTTATGTGAAATACATTAGCTTTTGTGTCATCACATCTAATAATGAGCATAATTAATTAGCATTTGCATAGACTAATAAGTATTTGATAATTATCTCGTAAGCGGTACAATTACAATATTACGATATTGTTTATATATCTACTAGGTACATTGTAATTTAAAGCTGTTAGTGATGCTGGTCAGTCAGTTAGTTTGTTCAGGTCAAATCTTGCAGCTGAAATAGAACCACTTCCTCTTACATTATATAGATCAAGGTAAGAGCAGGGTAGCGAAGGAAGGCACAGCTCTAAGAGAAACTTGCAATTTATTTACCATTTTTAGGTTTAAGTACCCAAAGGGTAAAATGGGATCCTATTATTAAGACTCCGCTGTCTGTCTGTCCGTCTGTCACCAGGCTGTATCTCATGAAACGTGATAGTTAGACAGTTGAAGTATTTCTTTTGCCGCTATAACAACAAATACTAAAAACAGAATAAAATAAATATTTAAGGGGGCTCTCATTCAACAAACGTTATTTTTTTGCTCGTTTTTGCTCGATATTTATAACGGCAACAGGTAGACGCTTGAAATATTCACAGAATATTTAATTATATAATCACTTTAAAAGTAAATAATTAAATTAAAATAAAACAAATATTAAATGGGGGCTCCCATACCACAAACGTGTTTTTTTTGCTTATTTATAGATAATGGTACGGAACCCTTCGTGCGCGTGTCCGACTCGCACTTAGCCAGTTTTATTAAGATTAAATACACAAAATAAATCAAGACATGAGAAAAGCCCCTGACAATGATCTATTTACATAAATTATTGTATCTAGATGTGAAGTAAATATGTGATGTTGGTTTGTTAATGGATGTTCTTGAGCCAGTTCTTCGAATTTTCTACGGCAAGAGCGCTCAATAGGTTAGGCAAGATTCTTTATTAGGTAAATTATTTGCTTAGTTTGGGGCTTGATAGTGCTGTGAGAAATGTCCAGCATTATTGATTAACCAAATGATGTTTAGTTTTGAATGTGAGAAAATAATAACTGATAACATTATCACACCTAAAATAAGAACCTAACTATAATTTATTAACTAGGTAACCCGGAACAAATATCTGTATATGGTGCAAACATTTGTTCCACGACGGGAATCCAACCCGCTACTTCTTGCGTCTCAGCCAGCTGTGACCCACTGTGCCACAGAGGTCGTCAATCTAAGTATGAATCTAAGTTTGTTGAAATGAATAAATGATTTAATTATTTAGGGCCTCGCAACACAAGAAAACGAATGCACGAAACAGTGTTTCACTATATAAGTATAAAAAAAAATTAATTAAAAAATTAACTTTGCTAGACTTTACATCAAAGGCGACCTTACAGAAAACGGAGATACAGTGATTTGTCAAATGTTGGCAATGATATCTCATTACGGATAGATGTATGACTTTATTAAATTTTCATAGAAAATGGAATGGAGAGAGAATGGACCCAGTTAATACTAAATATTAATATACAAAAATTGTGCTGTAACTATTTTGTAATTGGCAATTCAGCATATTCTGAACTTTATATTCATTAATTTTTGTTAATGTTTTGACATTTTATCCAGTCATATCTCCATGACTCATAATTAAAATTTGTCATTTCTTACTTTTTTGATTTTAGGTAATAGGCATGTAAATAATAATGGCATAAATGTAGTTACGATTAAAAACACGTATTAATGTTTAATTTTTTTAAATGTATGTTTAATCTACTATAAAGTGTGTTGATGTACATATTTTTGTTCATATTAATCATTTATTGGCAATGGCTTAAAAAAAAGAAATAAGCGAGGCGAGACGTAGTTCGGAGCGGAGACTCATCCTGACGAAGGTTCACGAATTTACCCGAAACATTGTCGGTCGAAACACTGATAAAAACTGTATTTATAATAATGAATAAGAAATACTTTATCATGTCAAAATTATCCGAAATTAAATGGATAATGATCAACAGCACCAAGAACTTAGGGGAGACCGGGGCAAGATGGGATATTTAAGAAAAAATCCGTCATAGTATGAAAATCAAAACGTTTATTAAAAATCTCTTAAAACCAAGGAACACTTACAGTTTTAATTAAAATAATTATAATCTTTTATTACGCTAAATCACATAATTTTTGGCACATAAATGAACTAAATAACACATGTCAAATATCCCGTCTTGCCCCATGATCGGGGCAAGATGGGAAATACAATGGGGCATAATGACGACACATTTAATCTGGTTGGCAACGTTCACATATATGTGCCTCTTCATCGTCATCGTCTACACCTGCGCAGGAATTATGAGCCCAGCCATGGCACACGCTACAAATAACCCATCCTTCAGTGGACTCTGAATATAAGTACCCGCAATATATGCAAGGACAGTCATTTTCATCGTTTTCAGATGAATTAGTATCCGTGTCACTTTTATTTTTGCGTCTTTTGCTTTTATTCTTTTTTTCAGGCTTCTTTTTTTCAGGTTTTTTCTTTTCAGTCTTTTTATTGTCAGGTTTATTTTTTTCAGTCGGCTTATTTACTTTTTGTATTTTATTTATATCTCTAATGAGATCATTCTTGTACGGAGAAGCTGTAAGTATTGCAGTTTTACCGCGTTTTCTTGTTTTTCTCTCTTGGGTTCTTACTTCCTTGGGTATGGCTATGATATTTTCTGGGGTCACAGAAAACGAAGATTTTGCTGGCTGTATTTGTCTCTTAGGGGTCTTCTCTTTAATTAAGTGTGCAGAAGTTGAAGGCTGTGGTATAATCTCAGTGTTCATTGATTCCGCAGCTGCACGATCAGCAGAAGTATCTTTTTGTTGTCTCTCAGGGGTCTTCTCTTTAATTAAGTGTGCAGAAGTCGAAGGCTGAGGTAAAACCTCAGTGTTCATTGGTTCCGCAGCTGCACTATCTTTTTGTGCATTCGATATAGCAATCTCTGGTTGTGTTGCCTCTGAAGGAGTTGACGTTGATGTTGTTGGAACCAGAGATGTTGAGTCAAGGTTTACATTTTCAGAAGGCAAATTCGTTGTGTTTGTTGTTTCAGCCGCTATAAAGTCTGCGTCTGTGAATACATTTCTGTCAAGTGGCCATATTCCACATTTCCTAAACCCGTTTATAGCTGTCAACATCGTAGCTGCTTGTAAATATGCTTGCCCAAATAGCTTTGCCACTTGGTAAGGTGTAACTACGCGTCCGGGATGATTTCTTAGCCACTTTTTCACTTCTGCACCATAATAAGTACTCAGCGGTTTCATGAATGCCACGTCTAAGGGCTGTAATTTGTGTGTACAATGGGGTGGTGTACACAACAGTATTACATGATGCTCCCTTGCGTAATCTATCAAATCAATATTTTTTGTGTGTGACGCATGACCGTCCAATAGCAACAAGACTGGTTTTTCTTTAGTGGGTTTTACGATTTCTACAAACTTTTTGAACCAATCATAGAATAATTGTGAAGTTATCCAACCATTGTCACTACAGGTCCCCCAAAATCCCGGTGGTGCATCATCCAGCAACTCATTCTTCATTCGTTTTCGGGCGTAGATCAGCATTGGTGGTATATATGTTCCAGCGGCGTTAAAACAGATTTCAGCCGTAACTAATTGCCCTCTTTCTGCAGATGACAAGCAGCCAACTTGCTTTTGACCCTTAAGTGACAATATCTTTGACTGACTTTTTGGCACAGTACTAACGGCGGTTTCATCAACATTATAAATCCTGTCAGCGGTAAAGCCATGCTCTTCTACAACTGTTTCTAATAATGTGAAGAACTCATTTACTGCCACTTTGTTAAAAGCCATAGCTCTAGCAGCAGAAGTTGGCTCTGGTCGTCTAAATGAAAGTTCAGGATGCCTTTTTAAGAATCCACTGAGCCAGTCTTCTCCAGCCATTCCAGTCTCTGCGTTAAATGGGTTCTCAATATGATTTCTCTCAGCTAACTGGAAAGCTAAAATCCGAAGCTCTTTGCCAGTTATCCCAAAAAGGCGTGCTTCCATTGATTTAATGTACTGTGATAATTGTTCTTCTTGTTCTTTATTAAAAACTGTTTCGTAGCGTCCTAATTTCTTTTTTCCGTAGTCATTATCTGAATCAGTATCGGCATCTTCAGCACATCGAGCCTTTCTGATACAGTGATTTGTCAAATGTTGGCAATGATATCTCATTACGGATAGATGTATGACTTTATTAAATTTTCATAGAAAATGGAATGGAGAGAGAATGGACCCAGTTAATACTAAATATTAATATACAAAAATTGTGCTGTAACTATTTTGTAATTGGCAATTCAGCATATTCTGAACTTTATATTCATTAATTTTTGTTAATGTTTTGACATTTTATCCAGTCATATCTCCATGACTCATAATTAAAATTTGTCATTTCTTACTTTTTTGATTTTAGGTAATAGGCATGTAAATAATAATGGCATAAATGTAGTTACGATTAAAAACACGTATTAATGTTTAATTTTTTTAAATGTATGTTTAATCTACTATAAAGTGTGTTGATGTACATATTTTTGTTCATATTAATCATTTATTGGCAATGGCTTAAAAAAAAGAAATAAGCGAGGCGAGACGTAGTTCGGAGCGGAGACTCATCCTGACGAAGGTTCACGAATTTACCCGAAACATTGTCGGTCGAAACACTGATAAAAACTGTATTTATAATAATGAATAAGAAATACTTTATCATGTCAAAATTATCCGAAATTAAATGGATAATGATCAACAGCACCAAGAACTTACCTACTACCCACCTACACATTAGGATTAAACGTAGTTAATAAACATCATTTATCAATTAAATTGCCCGTGTAGTCCCACTTTCATACAAGGTCAGTTATTGCATAGATCTTTCTGCGCACGCGTCGCATGCGCATGACATAAAGAAAGTAACAGGCTCATTTTCGATCGACCGTGCGTGCAAGTGAATGTCATAATAATACATGTTGTTTTTATAGAGCCGGACTGCAGTGAACTCAATCAAAAGACGTCGGTTAATAGTTATTTTAAAGTCCAACACTTTCTGGAAAACCTCAAGATTTTTAAAATAACCCCAAAATTACGTACTATATGGTATTTGAATTGAACACACAACTTTCACAAAATAAATGGTTGTAGACGAGTTGTAAGCTGTGACGAAATTGTTATCACGGAGCTGTCATCAAGGAGAAAATTGTGGGGTCAATTAAAATCCCGCGTGGCTCATAATTATTAAGATGATTTTTAAAATGATTGCGCTAATGTCTTATATATTCACTAATATTTAAGAATACCTTTATGATGATCTATTCTATATAGAAGACCAGCTGGGATATAAAGAAGATTTAACAATTGGGTTTCAAGCCTAGATTTATGAACTCACTAGCTGTTGCCCGCGACTTCGTACGCGTTACACTCCTAAATGTGTAGGTGGCTTAGAAGTAAAGCTAAACTCGGTGTGGCAACTTGACTTGACACCCCATTTTTATCCCATGTGAACTGATTTATGGTATCCTATGTGTGATCAAGGTTATAATCTACGTATATACCAAATTTCATCGAAACCGGTGCAGCCGTTACGGCGTGATTGAGTAACAAACAAACAAACAAACATCCAAACTTTCCCATTTATAATATTAAGTGTGATCAGTAAAAAATATTTCTAAATCGCTGCGGAAGACACGGAAGCCCGAATATATATGTAATTTCCTTATTTGCATTCGGCCGGTAAAAACGAAGCAAATTGTGCTAGCACATAATGGCTACAGAGTACCAAATTACTTGAGCTCTGAAGGCATATATTCAATTACGAATGAGAGGTCTTCTGGTTATGGACTTGTTTTATTAGCATGTTACGGCCGGTTCTAGTATTATTGGCTGTGGTTAAGGTTCAAAAAAGTTAATGTGTATGATTTTTATTTGAACAAAAGACTTCTATGAGTACCTACCGAAGATATGAAAACTACAAAAAAAAAACTTATAGCCTGATACCCACTGTGTATCGTGGTATTATCTTCAGCTCTGGAACTTGTAGAGTTCGGTGCATAAAAGGAGATTAAGAAGCTGATTGACTTGTTCACCCTGGAAATCGACGCTATCAAATGAATAAAAACTTTATACAACCTTACACTTCTTGGTAAGTATGTGAATAACTAGTGGTTCGCCCCGGACTGAGATCTCACGAGTCTACCATAATAACAAAAATATACCTATTATTCGTAATCTTTGACTATAAAAATAGTGCCCCGACATAACTAACCACATTACTTGACCTACAGTTTCATTCAAATTACAGGTAACGGGAGTTCATATTATTTTATATTAAATGCTATATTTGTGTCACTTTGTGGGGTCACTGGTGTACCTTGTGAATTTTGTCAAAGTTTTGTTTTTATTATGGCTAATGACTCAAAAACTACAAGGATTAAACTAAAAATAAAAACAGGGTTGAAATGTACTAATAATGACCTTTCATATGACGTCCCACTTGACCTAATAATCTCATTTTCATTTTTTTACCCTTCTTGAACCCCAATATCTCAACAACCCCCCAACATTTTTAGCTCATTTAGTCACACCAAAATTGTGCCATCACCTATGTATCAAATTTCATGATGATCGGATCAACGCTTCGAAAGTTATCCTCGGACAAACAAACAAACATACATACATACATACATCGCCGATTTGCCCAACTTGATTTGGAGATCTCGCTTCGCTCGATCAAAAAAAACAGTGATAGGAACGGATCAGTGCCAAATCAGTGCCTGGCAACCAGATGTTTTGCAATGATAAGTACCTATTCGAAAACAAGTTTTTTATATGCCTTTTGCTTTTCGAGACTCTTTGGAAAGTTAAGTTGCGTATTTTTATTCCAATAATAACTGTCATATAAACGGCGACCACACAAATAAAGGAAATAATATCGCTCGTTAAACTAGAACCCATTATAATTTTATGAGTAATAATTAGTAGAGCAATAAACTGGTAACAATAAAACGACTTTTTATTATTAAAACTTACGACAGTGATCCAAACGAGGCACTGCAGTATCCGCGTCATTGTTATGCACTTGATTTGAATAGTAGCACTCTAGCCCGTTTCGAAACTGTAACACGACCAGACTCGTGTGCTGCTGTCACTTATTTACATGTCGATACCAGCACCGCACTATTTACATGATCGCGGGACTCAGCGTAGGCATGCGAAAGTTATCGATACCCCGCACACATCCACCTGTCGATGACGGCGGTCAACAACTAACTCCTACTGACCGACGCTCGTCTGTCTGGCTGCAGACGTCGTAATTATCGCCAGCCAACTGTATAAGACCTCCTGCCAATGCGAAAACTTCACACGTTTTTACGACGTAGAACAACTCGCTCGGTTCCGGTTTTTCTGGCGTATTCGAAGGGCCGACCGGCGACCTAGAGTTCTATTTTCAAGTTTATTATACATTTTGGAAGTTTAAAGTTTATTGTCTTTGTTTTATCGATATTTAAAACGACGAATGTCTCTTTCCTCAAATTAAATAAAATTATATAAGTAATACTAAACCTAATAATATTAATATAATATATTCAATAAGAAGGTATTGCATTTTATTCAATAGCATTTTCCTGTGATACATTTAATTAATGACGTGTATTGGATAACATTGTTATGCGTTACTACGTACACTTGCAGGATAACTCAGCTTAGTCATACTAGTAATATCCTTAGTAACTGCAGTTTATTAAATAATCCATAATATATTTGTATTCGTTATTTGGTTTTATTTGCGACCGCAGAAGATTGCATAGAAAGTCATTGCCGCTTCGCCGCTGATTACGTAATGGATATGGGGCCAGTACCCCGGTTTTTGCCAAATGCAACTCAGGGAGATAATTGGCAGTTATTGAATTCTTAATGCTTTTTCTCATTTATGTCAAACTTTAAGATCACTAGGAACGCTTAGTGACGTCATGTTACAAATAAATACAAACATAAAAGCATAAAGTGAAAGATGCTGCTGTAAAGGGGCTTTGTCAACTATTATAAAATTAAAAAAAAACCTTAAAAAATAATAAAAATAGGTTAACTTATAAGTTTAAAGATTCACTATTGTCTAAATTGCAAAGAGGAGTCTGTATATTCCGTTCCTCAAAACTAGAAGAGCTAGCTAGAACTTGAGTTGGCCACATCTAATACAACAATTTCATGCTTTGCTTGAGTTTTGGCCATGCTTGTGGCCTCAACTAACTTTCATTATACCTATATCAGCAGTTTTAGTCACTTTGTTTCATATGGTTATGAGCTGCCTAACATATTATTATATACTAGCTGACCAATCCGCAGCTTCGCACGCGTAGTTTTTCAATAAAAACATTACCCTCCTTCTGCGATGATAATGTAGCATTCTAATGGTGAAATAATTTTTGGAATCGAACCAGTAATTTTTGAGTTTATTCGTTACAAACATACAACAAAACAAACCTTTCCTCTTTATCTAATATAGACGACAAAATGGCACCAAAAAAAATAATTAAAAGACGTTGGCAAAGTCAAGAGCACAGATAAATAATAATACAAATGACTTTTAGCTTATTCGCCTTCAAAATTAGCATTATATTGGTTTTAAAATATATACGAGGTAGTATGAAAGTAGCTCCTACTGGGGGAACATACAAAGATTCAGTTCATCATCATCATCATCAGCCCTTCTCATCCCACTGCTGGGCATAGACCTCTCTTCGTTGTCGCCATTCGCCTGTCCTGCGCTGCTCTAACCCACATGCGACCTGCAATAGTAATAATGTCATCGACCCATCTTGCCGGTGGACGACCTGCGTTCCTAGTTCCATCTCGGGGCCACCACTCAGTCAGCATCCTGCTCCACCTGTCATCACCGCGCCTGACCACATGTCACCCAACTCCATTTGAGTCCCAATATAAGCTTGCTAACGTCTTTAACTTTAGTCCGCTTGCGAATTCAAAGATTCAGTTAAATTACAAAATTTCTGAACGAGCTCCAGAAACATTGAGTATGCTGCGTATCAAGAATTCTTAGCCTGTGATGGCAAAATATTGTGGATTCTGTTATATAAGTTTAATAATATGAGCAAATAACTCGTTTTATATTTAAATATCTCTATCTAACAAGACCGCTCAAGTAGGAGTAGGATTCGCGCACCGAATTAATCATATTAATTCGCTTGTCAAACTTCGGTTAGTTAAGGAGACACCCTCTTATCTAACCGAAGTTTGACAAGCGTATTTTTTTCGTAATATTCATCATTTCAAAATAGGGTTACTAGGTATTTTGGCAAAAATAAATATTTTTGAATTTTTTTACTTACAATAAGAAATTAATATTATTATGTTAAATGTATGTTAACCTACACATGTTAAGCAAATAAATATCTTTTGTCTTTTTCAAAATAGAAAGATCTTATAGCCGTAAAAACAAAATAACCAATCGTAGACAAGCTGTAAGCCGGTGACGAAATTATAAATAATAATAAATATAAATATCGCTGGACATTTCACACAGCGCTATCTAGCCCCAAACTAAGCAGAGCTTGTACTATGGGAACCAGATAACTGATAGAATACTTATATACTTTTTTTTTGTAAATACACACTTATAATGTATAGGAAAACACCCAGACACGGAACAAATATCTGTAGAAAATGCAAACATTTGTTCCGCGACAGGAATCGAACCCGCTACCTCCTGCGTCTCAGCCGGCTATATGCCCACTGCGCCACGGAGGCAGTCAATTGGTATCACTTATCAAGGAGAAAATTGCGGGTTCAATTAAAATGGGTGTTTCATAATTTTAGGATGATTTTTAATAGTTGGTTCTTCATGGTTACAGGGTATCAGATAACTTGAAAGAAAGAAAGAAAATACATTTATTTAACACACACACACACACACAGGACAAACCATTCAAAACAGTACCTACATACCTACTTACATAAAGATATTAATGATTATTATTATTTTTTTTATTAACCAGCTGACCAATCCGCAGTTTCGCACGCGTAGTTTTCAATAAAAACATTACCCTCCTTCTACGCAGTTGGGTAAAAAGTAGACTATGTCACCCGGGGATAGTGTGGCTTCCCAACGGTGAAAGATTTTGTTAAATCGGTCTTGTAGTTTCGGAGCCTATTCAATGCAAACAAACAAACAATCAAATCTTTCTTTTTTATTATATTAGTATAGATAGATATAGATAAAATGATGAGATGATAGGTATGTAGCTGCAACACCAAACTCTATCCCCTGATTTCGTAATCATTCGTTTTTAATTGCCTCTCACTATGGAAGCAATTTTAAAAACGTATTCACGTCAAAAATTTTATAAAAAACACAGGAATCACACAATACCATATTGGTACACCAAGGTGGGCCATATGCTTGTTCCATCTCCAGGTCGAATAAAAACAAAACAGATTGAGTACATACGAGTATATAGGTAGGCGAGTACCTTGATACCTAATATGGTTTTCCGTCCTGCGCTGTGTGGGCCAAACAACTTGAGCTCTGAAAGCTCAAATTCAATTACGAATAGGTCTTCTGATTTTGGAGTTAAATAAATAAATAATAAATACGGTTGGACATTTCACACAGCGCTATCTATCCCAAAACTAAGCAGAGCTTGTACTATGGGAACAAGATGAAAAAATGAAAAAATATTTATTTGCAGCCAAAAACGTAATAAGATTAACATGAAGACAGTTTTTGTAATTAACCTAAGATGCCTGGTATAATAGCAATATACATGGTTATAGAAAGTTTGAGGCAGAAGGCACCTACGATCAGAATTATGCAGCGGCCTTTCCATTAGGCAAGCCTGTATCGTGAAGACCATTCAGATGAATCATCATTTTTGATTAGTGACCTCGGGCATAACAAAATTTTACCATTAACTAAAACTAATTTTAAACATAATCTGAAACACAGAAAATCTTATTGTAACTATTTTAATTATTTTATGGAAGCATAAGTGTATAAGTATTATATATGATAAAAATATTACATATAATACATATAAAACAAGATACACAATAAATATATATTTGAACTTTTGTATACTACAGTAGATAAAATGAAATTAGGTTACTATAAAGTATAGGGTATACTTAAAAGATTTTCAGTTTCGGTGTATGAAAGAGTAAAGAAGCCACCTATTTACTACACATTTTGTCTGATAAACTGATTAGATAACTGATAGAATACATCCAAACAAACAAGAAAAACATCCAGACCCGGAACAAATATCTGAAAATCATACAAACATTTGTTCCACGGTGGGAATCGAACCCGTTACCTCCTGCGTCTCAGCCGGCTATTCACTCACTGCGCCACGGAGTTGTTTTGTTAGTATGTATATTGTTACGAGCTGAGGGTTCGGGATAAAATAATGGGAATCGGTCTGACCAAAATAACACTTTTATTCAGCACTAAACGATGAATACACGAACTTGGTCACACGTAATCACAACACACTAATTCACACCACTGTTGCACCACTTAAAGTCACCGAAATGATCGCACGTATATCTTAATCCAGACTGACTCGGGAGCAACTACTGTTCACGCGAGACCCTTCCCACGTCAGTCCTCCAGGGCCTCGCTGAGACTAACTCACTCAGACTCAGACTGACTGTCCGGCCATCTCTCCGGCCTATTTATATCGCACACATTTCGATTGTTCGAGAACGATGTCGATCCTTCCAGGAAAGGGTCGGTCCCTCGACACAATGGCCACTCCCCATTCTGCGAAACCACAAACAATAGCAGCAATAACACAGCAAGACAAAAGCGTTCGAGAAGGTTCGATTATTACTCATTGTTTAACAGCCTCGGCGTAACACTGCCCCCTCCTAAAACATGCTCGTCCCGAGCATTCTTAGCCCCATATCGCGGCAGCCGATCAACACGAACAATTTTAGGCGCACCTCGCGCTGAAGATGTAGCAACTAGAGGAGCCACATTGCCGTCTCCAATACTTCAGGACACCTAGAGTCCCTTTCTCATCAGCGATCCCAATTCCAGCCTCCAAAACACGGCTCTCATGATTTCTATCTGTTCTTTCACTTCCTGGAATTCCTTTCCAGATGAACCGAACGATTCCCTCATCAGTCGAGCACGCTCTTATGGCCAACGTCGCTGATCTTCCTGTTGACGACGCTGCTCTTCTTTATCCTGACGTCGCTGTTCCTCTTACAACCGAGTCTGCTCCACCTGTTCATGTCGCTGTTCCTTCAGCAACCGAGCCTGCTCTTCCTGCTGACGACGCTTCTCTTCTTAATGCTGACGGCGTTGTTCCTCCTGCAACCGAGCCTGCTCTTTCTGTTGACGATGCTTCTCTTCTTTATCCTGACGTCACTGCTCTGCCTACAACCGAGCCTGCTCTTCTTGCTGACGACGCTGCTCTTCCTTATCCTGACGTCGCTGTTCTTCCTGCAACCGAGCCTGCTCTTCTTCCTGACGTCGCTGTTCTTCCTGCCAACGTCGCTGCTCTTCTTGTTGACGACAAAGCATGGCCATAATAGCAGCAAGATCGCCTGTCACAGGAGCTTGCCCCACGGATGATGATGATGATGATGCTCCAAATGATTCGGCGGCGGCTGATTCCATCTCCATCGGCTGGCGACTCTGCCGAACTTCTTGAACCGGAGGATCTCCAAACCGCCTTTCATCGTTTTCCTGTTGTCGTTGACCTCTCGTCTTTACACCGTCCACGTTATCCTTCGGTAGAACCGGCATTATTTTATCCCACTTCAGACACCAAATTGTTACGAGCTGAGGGTTCGGGATAAAATAATGGGAATCGGTCTGACCAAAATAACACTTTTATTCAGCACTAAACGATGAATACACGAACTTGGTCACACGTAATCACAACACACTAATTCACACCACTGTTGCACCACTTAAAGTCACCGAAATGATCGCACGTATAGCTTAATCCAGACTGACTCGGGAGCAACTACTGTTCACGCGAGACCCTTCCCACGTCAGTCCTCCAGGGCCTCGCTGAGACTAACTCACTCAGACTCAGACTGACTGTCCGGCCATCTCTCCGGCCTATTTATATCGCACACATTTCGATTGTTCCAGAACGATGTCGATCCTTCCAGGAAAGGGTCGGTCCCTCGACACAATGGCCACTCCCCATTCTGCGAAACCACAAACAATAGCAGCAATAACACAGCAAGACAAAAGCGTTCGAGAAGGTTCGATTATTACTCATTGTTTAACAGCCTCGGCGTAACACTATGTACGACTGATTCTACTGATATTGGCTGAGGTAAAGAATCAATAAAGTTAATGAGTCGGTTTTTTTACTTGTACAAAAGACTTATAAAAACTACAAATCTAAAACTAAAAAATAAACATTGTATGACCGACAGCTTATCGTGATATTATCTTCAGCTCTAGATATTATAGAGTTGATGCATAAGAGGAGACCATTATGCTAATATACTTGTTTGCCCTTGAGAACCACGCTATCAAATGAATTAAAAAAATATACTACTTTGTACTTGAATATACTAAATCATCGATGTGGGGTATAAGACTGCAAGACTCAAATGGGACTGGGCGGGTCATGTCACGCGAATGCACCCTGAAAGGTGGACTAAGATCTCCACCGACTGGCAACCTACAGGACGACGGCAACGAGGCAGACCGCGAAAACGTTGGCGCGACGATCTGGATGGGTTCCACTCTGACTGGTAGGAGATTTCTGGAGAACGCAAGGAATGAAAGGAAATGGGGGAGACCTTAACCCAGCAGTGGTGGGCAAAGGTGGTTATTAAAAAAAATACTATCCGGTAAGTCCCTAAATAAATAAGTTCTTTTTTGAAAAATTACTTTTTCAAAACAAGCTTTTATAAAATTCATAATCGGAACCGCAAGCAGATTCAAATGAGCTCAAACACTAGTAGCTTACTATAATCCATTCAGAAGTTCCGTTGTCTAGCATCCGCCTCCATCATGAGACTCATGAGTTCTAGGCAGCATTTACAACCTGTTTTGTTATGTACGACATTAATTAAAAACACACATCTGAAATCGTATTAACTGATTTTAGAGGTGGGTATAATACCAGGATTTTGAATATTAATCCAGTAATCGATACATTTCCAATAAACAATTTTAAACGTAAATCGGCGGCCCCTTTGCGACGATGCCGCTTAGTCAGTTAAACAGGTACCTACTTACATGATGAATGAATATGATTTTTTTACTATTTTATACAGGCTATTTCATTGATATTTTAGGACTTGATATGGATATTGTTTGGAAACTTAAAATTTTCAATGGTAACGAATTTGAATAAACCTATTTTACAACAATACCTACTAGCCATTAGCTCTACCCGTGTTTTCATTTAATGTCGTGCATAACAAAACACGTAGTATATGGGATGTGGACTTCTATGTTCTACACTACGTCTGTGACATGCTACACGGGTTCTACGCAGTATCTACGCAGCGCATACTACTCACCTACGCAGCATCTATACGGACAGCGGGCGACTACGCGGCTGCTACACTCACCTTCGCTATTTCTACGAATACACTACGTAATTGCGTCTACATTCAATCGTATGTAAACATTTTCATCTCACATATTTTAGACCATACGATTTAGTTTTCTAATACTTATAAACAAAGTTCTGACAGATTCAAAGACAGTTAATGGTTAAAATTGCATACACCCTGTATAAGTAAGTAGTAATACTCGTAGTATTTACAAGTGTACAATAGTCAATAAACCAGTCTAGAACCACATGTTCTGTGCTCAGGGCTTAGCCAAGTTACTTTTGATAAGTCCTAAAATGTATGGGATTTGACACATGCTATGGTAATATCACGTGATATATCGACAACAAACCTGAGTAAAAAACGAATCGATTCGAAGCGAACGTAACTTGGCTACGGGCCCTGGGGGCTTAGCCAAGTTATAGTCGATTAGCGATGGCGCTAGTCGATAAGTCCGAAAATGTATGGGATTTGACATATGCTATAGAAATACCACGTGATGTAGTGACAGCAAATGTATGTAGAAATCGCATAGATTCGTGGCGAATGTAATTCGGCTATGGGCCCTGGGGGCTTAGCCAAGATACAGTCGATTAGGACGCTAGTCGATAAGTCCGAAAGTGTATGGTATTTGACATATGCTATAGAAATACCACGTGATGTAGTGACAGCAAATGTATGTAGAAATCGAATCGATTCGGAGCGAATGTAATTTGGTTACGGGCCCTGATCGCAATTCGCCTGTGAATTATATTCTGCGCAGCTTGTTAGTCACGTGATTGGTTAACATTATTAACTCTTTTAAATTCAATTCAAAATTATTTATTACAGATGTTACATCCATAAATTGTTAGTAAAACATGAGATCTTAAAACTATGTTAGTGCAGTTGGTAATCATTCATTGTAATTAATGAAATGAACAATTCAAGTTCAAATTAAAAACAATTTAACAATATAAAATTAATAATTTACAAAAATAAAATAATAAAAACTAATGAAATTTAAAAGATACTACTGCTCTACAAGTTGAATAACCTTATGCTAAAACTTAATATTATTGGCCTATGCGCCGACCACAATCTTTTAGAAAATCATTATGTTTCAGGAGCGTTTTGTTTCAAGCTTGTAGCAACATTACTTCGATTCGAACCACAAAACTCTTAAACATTACAGATATAATCTTAATAATGTTGTATATTTGGTGCTTTCCAGTAATTACACCACGATCAGCATAAAACATTGCGAAAATAAACACGATTTACTTTCTTTTTATGATAACTTTACGCTTTATTTGAGCTCTAATATGAAATATTTTGAGTGAACGATTTATGGTGACGTCATCAAAACTGCTTCGCCTTTACAATAATAAAGTAAGCTTACTAATCGAGGGTCATGGTACGAAATGTCAGTGTAATATTATTTTAATATTGCTATAAGAGGTTGGCCCTCCGGATGTTTGAGATATTCCATGTTAATTACGAGCCCCTCAACCGCATCTACTGGTGAACTTTTGAAATGATAAACTGAGGAACCCTACCAATGATACTAAAGATTGTTTGGGCTTGACGTAATGAAGTAGTAAGGCCTTAAATTCTAGATAGAGTTTCTTTGTTAGAAATCTTTTTTTGTGAAATAATAACACTGGAACAACAGCTAGGTATCTTAAGAAACCTTTTTTTGGGGTTTAAGTTATCTTTCTCCACGGTGTACACTTCTCGGAACGCGTTAACTTGTTCGCATTTGCATTTGTATTCGGGCTTAAAGGAAGCCACTGGGCTGCAATCATCGTATCTGTAAAACAATAAAAAATAGTATACAGTATTTAATTTAAGAACATGCAGGTATTATTTAAACAAAAACATACATACACTCTTTAAAATAAGATAAAATAAAATGTAACTACATAATGATCCGATGGAGAGCGCTGAAGTTCGGGAAACAGATATTTCTAGTCCGAACTTCAACGAAGCCCAAAAGTTAAGGAGTACATTGTAACAATTTTATAATAATTTATTAATATAATATGATAATAGTGTATTATTATAACATGACTAGTGGTTCTGTGAGAACAGTAGACCTCGCGACCTCCTTATAACCATGCAATAACCGACACTGCCCCCCCTTTCCCCCGCCACTCCCACGTTTTGGAAAATGTTTTGTCAAAAAAATGGTGCTGTGTCATGAACACGGCCGTGTGTTATACGTGAATACGTGTACGTAACATTTTCTATACGAAATATAAAATACGCTATTTTATGTATGTCATCATCATCTATCATCATCACATATATATGTAGGTACATAATAATCATGTTTGATCACTAAGAAGTCCTTCGGGTGAAATGGAAATCTCGAAACGCAGCAAAATGACCTCAAAATGGCGGCAAATATGGCAAACCCCCTCCACCGCGTGATGCGTCACAGTCCTCACTTACGTAACACGTAACGAATTCTATAATCTTTGAGCTATCCAGTGGTGTAATTAAATTTTGGATGGAGAAGCTGCAACACAAATTTATTGGTTTTACGCGATTTTGTTATAATGCGTTTTTTGAATTGCCTCCCACTATGGAAGCAATTTTAATAACGTACTCACTAAAACAAAAAATTAAGTACCGGCATGTGTCAGTTCTGAATCCTTGTGTCATATTTCGTTCTGGGTACTGCAGTACTTGCCACCAAACGTCGTCCTTGTCTGGAAGTGAATATGGGATTGAAACCTGAAAAGATTTCAAGCTTTCATGACTATTTGGTGGTAACAATTATGTGGTATAGTCGCCTAATTATAAGGGCGCGTCCGCGTTAATTACGTGAGACGTTTTTGACGATTTTCGACCCGGTCAGATGTCGCAAGATTTGTTTCGACCCCCTCCGCCCCTCCCTTCTTTCAAAGTTTGTATTCATAGGGTAAATGCGTTGGGCATAATTAAAAAAAACACTATTGCCTTCAATATTTCAAGATTGCTTCTTTCGTAATCTAGATTTACAGTGATAAACTTAAAAAAAATGACGTGATATTAGCCGAAACCCCTCCTCTCCCCAATGTGAGATTAGGCGAGATTCGGTTAGACTCCTCCCCCCTGAACACCTCACGTAATTTTACTTAGAAAACTTTCGTGATTTATTTCAATCATTAATATAAATACGGGATTTATCACTTACCGTCTTATCGGTGTTGTCTAATAGGTTCACGAATTGAACCGAATCATTGTCCGTTGAAACACTGATAAAACGGTAGGTACGTGATAAACCTTACATAATTAATAGACGGCCCCTAATATGTAAACATCACAATGTTTGAAAATATAACCTTGAGGTTGGGCCGTAATCATAATCTATCTATTTCAGTTCTAAAATGTGGTACTTAAATTATTTTGGCTCAATTTGTAGTTTATTAAGGTACCTATGAATGAATTAATGAAAATTCTTTATTATACCTTAGATATAAAAAAAAGAAACAAATAAATATAACCATAATGGGCGGTCTTATCGCTTAACAAAGCGATCTCTTCCAGACAACCTTGTACATATGTAGATTATTCCCTATCTACATTATTGTAGTGTGTTAAAAAAGAAATAATGAACACATTTTTCATGTTTACTTATTGTTGCTGGCAACTGTACTTATGCATTGTTATTATAATCATCATCATAATAATATCAGCCACTGGACGTCCACTGCTGAACAGAAGCCTCCCCCATAGATTTCCAGAGCAACCGATATTGTGCGGCCTTCACCCAACGGCTCCCAGCAACCTTCAACAGGTAGTCTTTCAATCTAGTGGGGGCCGTCTTACGATGCGCTTCGAGTGCGTGGTCTCCACATATCATCGACAATTGGGTATCGCACACCACACGCTTCACGCGATCTTTTCTACCCCATACTTGCAAGATGTGGAATGAGCTACCATCTGAGGTTTTCCCGTTAGGCTACGACATGGCACGCTTCAAGAAAAATGTTAAATGATTTCTACAGGGTAGGGAACGCATCAACAATACCCCGGGTATTGCCGGTGTCAATAGGCGATGGTGACCGCTTACCATCAGGTGGGCCGTAAGCCTATTTCCCCACAAATAACATAAAAAAAACATATATCCTTAATATATAAACTTAATGTTGATTTATAGATATTTGTTCCGGGTCTGGTTGTTTATTTATATATTATAAGTGTGTATTTACAAAAAAATGTATATAAGTATTATATCAGTTATCTGGTTCCCATAGTACAAGCTCTGCTTAGTTTGGGGCTAGATAGCGCTGTGTGAAATGTCAAGCAATATATAATATATATATAATATATAAACTACAATACAGGAGATAAACATAACGATAAACTAGCATATATACTAGCGATATTATCTTGTTATTTTTATTACTTAGGTATTTATTACTTATATGTACCCAGCCAATGTTTCCCACTGCAGGGCAAATGCCTTTTCCTCTTTCCAAAGGCATCCTACAGGCTAATTATCTAAATCTGTTAATTTCTAATAATATACTATTACCTTCATTTCAGAGTCACAGAGCTTAATTGTCAATCCTTTCGATCCCAATCTCTGCGCGATTTGTACGTTGTCAGTATCCAACACATCCATCTGAAACTTATCATCAGCGTCATCTCCAAGCTGAAATTTAATAAAAATTGTGAGAAACTGCGCGTATCGGGCCAGCCCCTAGTCTCACTCAGTTTACAGGACAGCTAAATCTAAGAACAGAAAAATCACCCAGATCACTCAGCAAAAAAGTAAAATATGTAGTTGAATGAATGAATTATTATTATTATTAATTCATTTATTTCGGATCAAGTCCATAGGTACATTAGATTAAACAATAAATTTGAAGTTAAACAAATATAAAATAAAACACACTTAAAAAATAATAAAATTACCATAATTTTACGATAAAAAATAATTAAATATGGTCAAAATTATTATAAAATGTCAATAATTTAATAGAATTCCAATAAAATAATAATGAAAATGGGGCTAAATTACAATAAAATGTCAAAAATTAAATAGATTAGAGAATAATAATAATTATAATGATTAAGGTAATTATAATGATTCTCTCTATATTAATCTATATAATATCTTTGCCGCGTCAAATTTATAAGTTTAGTATTACATAATGTAGATTCAATTTGGTTTAAGTCCAGCACTATGTTAATTAGTTTATAATATACGGTAATGTAACTGCGAATCTAAGTATTAATAAATAAAATAAATAAATAAATAATGTTATTCTTATTAATTAAATTAATTTACATATAATAATACTAAATTACAGAAGAAACAGTTGAATCATCTAAAAACCGTTGCAAATGATCTTTATATATGTAGTTCAACTGCTCCAGATCACTACTAGGCGAAAGTGTCTTGCCCCGCTGAATTGCAATGCTTATGCGTTGACCTAGATGAGCTCCAGCTCTCGGATCACACGTCGCTTCGGCCCAGAAAGAATTTTGAAAACGCGATAGGCCCCGGTACCCCATGGACCCAGGGTCTCGACTCCAAGTTGTTATTCATATGAGTCGGTGGTCCACTCTGGTGTCGAACTTGGATCACACTTCAACTCAACAAAAGATGTTTATCCTTAGACGAGTGTTCTTACACAATACAATAGGATGATTACTATTAGGTACTACCCAAAAAGACTCCCATAAGGACCTAGAATTTAAAAGAATAAAAAAAAACCGGACTGAAAAAAAAAACTGAATAGAGTTAAACAAGCTTGCATATTTTGATAATCGCAGTTAAAAAATCATTGTCAAGATTCGTCACCGTCAAGCCACTTAGCACTACACAACGCGCTAAATGAACAAACTTCCATTTAAACATAAATACACCTTAAAAATCATAATCCATTCATTAGGTTACATAACCTACCCGGTGCGGCGCGGCGGTCGGGTAATAAATTAATGTTTCTATAAACTATGAATTAATGAAACCACTTTATTGTACGCCTTAAAAAATAAAAATTACAGACAGACAAAATATAAGAAAAAGAAAATAGTACTATGGGATGTCTTATCGCTCTGAAACGATCTTTTCCAGACGACCTTTGGATGGAGAGGATTTAGTAATGTCAAAGATATGATCAAGGGTACACTTTTAAGATATGGAGGAAGGGAATGCAACTAATACCTAACTACTTTATAAAAGACAAATAGACATAAATAAATTATTAAATTATTATTATTATTATCAGCCATTCGTGTCCCACTGCTGGGCAAAGGCCTCCCCCCATTCTTTCCAGACTTCGCGGTCCTGAGCTGATTGTGGCCAATTCGTTAGGAATTTATCCAGCTCGTCCCGCCATCTACGTTTCGGTCTACCGCGTCGCCTTCTCGCTGGATCAGGACGCCACTCGGTGGCTATCCTTGCCCACAGCTCACTTGGAATGCGACAGACATGCCCAGCCCAGTTCCGGTTCAGCTGAGCGGCTTTGGTTATTTTATTTATTAAAATACTTACCTAAATATAATATATTTTTAATTTTTTTTAATAAGAATAAATAAATAAATATTGCTGGACATTTCACACAGCGCTATATAGCCCCAAACTAAACAAAGCTATGGGAACCAGATAACTGATCGAATACTTATATGCAATTTGTTTTTAAATACATACTTATAATATTAGGTTGAGGAAAAAGATTCTTCGCATTTTTTAAGAAAATTCAAAACATTTTAAATATAGTTTATTTACATTTAACTAAAGTATGTAGGTACTATTTTGGTCGATAACTTTTTGCCATCTTGTAGGTAGGGACATGATCCCATTGCTATAGAAATTTTGAAGCTTCTGATCAAAATACCACGACAAGTGGTTTTGGTAGTCCTCTCGTGATGTTAACCTGACACTGCCTAAAGAATTCTGAAGAGACCAAAACAGGTGAAAATCTGAAGGTGCAAGGTCATGATTATACGGCGGATGCATTAACACCTCCCAGCCAAACTCTCTTAATTTTTGCTGAGTGGCTAAAGATGTGTGAGGTCTAGCGTTATCATGATGAAAAACCACACCCCTTCTGTTGATTAATTCCGGCCGCTTTCTCTCAACTTCTTGCTTTAATCTCATCAGTTGTTCGCAGTAGAGTTCAGAATCGATGGTCCTGCCTGGTGGTAACAGCTCATAATGAATAATGCCCTTCCAATCCCACCACACACACAACATCACCTTGTTGCGAGTTAACCCGGGTTTCGCCAAAGTCTGTGAAGCCTGAGCGGCCTTTGACCACGACCTTTTTCACACGTTCTTGTCGTACGTGATCCACTTTTCATCACCAGTTATCAGCTTCTTCAAAAATGGTTCGGTTTCATTACGTCGTAATAAAGAATCACAAATGAGTACACGGTTCATAAGGTTTCTTTCAGTGAGCTTATGGGGTACCCAAATATCGAGCTTTTTTGTGTACCCAGTTTTTTCAAATGCGCCAAAACGGTTTTCTGGTCAATTCCCAGTTCTTCAGTTTCGTCGTAACTACTGATATGCCGATCTTGCTCCACTTTTTCAAAAATGACATCAATTTTATCCGTAATTGGGCGACCAGAGCGACGTGCATCTATGACATCAAAATTTCCGGATTGAAAGCGCTTAAACCAAATTTGTGCTACGCTCACAGACACTGCACTAGGTCCATAAACATCGCAAATTTTTTTCGCGGCTTGCGTTGCATTTTTACCTTTTTTGTAGTAAAAATTTAAAATGTATCGAATTTCTACATTAGATTCACTCATCTTTACAGTACGAAAAACAAATCAAAATCACACATTTTCTTAATTTGAATTTGGAATTATCTTCTTTAAAATTTAAACTTTGAATGATACCAAAACCAGCCAGATACAAATAGTATAGTCAAAGAGATTTTATTACAAGTTCATGCATACTATAATGCGAAAAGTCTTTTTCCCCAACCTATTATATAGAGAAACAACCAGACCCGGAACAAATATCTGTAGATCATGCATTTGTTCCGCGGCGGAAATCGAACCCGCTAGCTCTTGCATCTCAGCCGGCTATTCGCCCACTGCACCACGGAGGTCGTCATATAAAATTATGAAATACATAATATTTTTAATACATACATTAGTTACATACGATAAATATACCTACATTAATATATTATTATGTGCGATAGACGTGTCTGATAGATATAAGCTTTTTACCCTAGATTTAAATATAGCTAAAGAATATAGCTATAGACTATGTACCTATACCGTACTTATTATAACTAAGACATAATGCAATACATAACTTGATAGTGTAAACTATGCTTACTTGTGTAATGATTTTGCTGACTGTTTCCTCAGGGTAGTTCGGCGGTATACTTTCACAGTAACCTAACTTCCTGCACTGCTCTGAGACTTCAGGCTCAAATTTGGTCTCTGAAGAAAGGCCCGAGGACACCACCTGATTGCACAGCTCAGATTCTATTGGGGCTGAAAAAAAGCTTGATAAGGTATCTATGAAGAATGTGTTATTTTCATCTACATCCTAGAGCTATGAATAATACCAAAATTAATATATGACTGTCGGTGTCAAGCAATTAAATTTTACGTTTCTGCTGTTCCCCCTTCGCGTCCGCCATGCCCTTTTTCTTTTTCCTATCGTCCTCTTCAGTTGTTCTTGTGTTCCTGAGCTTTTGTAGTTACATAACGTTCCAAAAAGTTCCAGGAATAGCTTTGTAAAAAAATGCTTTCTGTGCCAACCTCTTTCACTCAAGCGTATTCTAAACGGCTCTTCAGTTCTTCTCAGTTCTGAAACCTTGTTCTGTATCCTTTGTCTTCTATTCAGTTCTGGCTGTTGTTCTGTTTGTCTGTGATTTTGATGTTGGTAGTTCTCGTGCGTTGTGTCGGGGAAAATGATGCTATGTGGGTATTGTAGGTATCTGTGTGGATAGCCTCTTTGTGTGCGACCTGAAGCGGTCATCTGAAAACAACAAAATTCTGTAAAAACAGAATACAACTACTAATAATACTAACAGATAAGCAACTAAAAAGTTGCCTATCATTAAAATACATACAATTAGGTATGAATACAATAATTTAAATGCATATAGGTATAGTAAAAATTATTATAAGAAAAATGTATCTATCACTAGATCACTTATTTCTAGATAGACGTCCGTGGTGCAGTGAGCGAATAGCCGGCTGAGACGCAGGAGATAGCGGGTTCGATTCCCGCCGCGGAACAAATGTTTTCATGATCTACAGATATTTATTCCGGGTCTGGTTGTTTCTCTATATATTATAAGTATGTATTTAGAAAAAACAAAATGTATATAAATATTCTATCAGTTATCTGGTTCCCATAGTATAAGCACTGCTTAATTTGGAGCTAGATAGCGCTGTGTGAAATGTCCAGCAATATTTATTATTATATTTATTAATCTACTCCATTGATAGTTACAAATATACCAAGGTTTAACTATCTTTTCTCGCCCACCACAGGTACCTAACGAATGACATGGTGGACGGTGTATGGGTACTAGGTACTACACATATATATATCATTTTTTTTTAATACATACTTAAAATATATAGAGAAACAACCAGACCCAGAACAAAATTAAATATCTGTAGATCATGCAAACATTTGTTCCGCGGTGGGAATCTAATCCACTACTATTCAGCCACTACGTCACGTAGGTCGTGACTATCTTTTGTTGATCGCTCGTTAATCTAAAACTCATCGTAACAATAAAACGATATTTTATTATTAAAACTTACGACAGTGATCCAAACGAGGCACTGCAGTATCCGCGTCATTGTTATGCACTTGATTTGAATAGTAGCACTCTAGCCCGTTTCGAAACTGTAACACGACCAGACTCGTGTGCTGCTGTCACTTATTTACATGTCGATACCAGCACCGCACTATTTACATGATCGCGGGACTCAGCGTAGGCATGCGAAAGTTATCGATACTCCGAAATATAAAATAATAATTCAATCTGCAAAATCACAAAGATTGCTTCGTGACCTAAATGTCATGTCAATTTGTGACCGCATGTTCCTCCGCGACCAAGCCAGGAAGGAATCAGACAAAAAACATGACTGGTTATTCTATTTAATGATCTTTTTACAATACATAATATACAAGATACATACAGAAAATAAAAGTAATATTAAACAATTATGTAAAATAATTGTGTACCTACTTAATTTATACAGACAGATATTATAAAATTGATATAATAGTAATTGTCGAGTGGCTATTATAAATTTGTCCCTCTCTCTGTCTGTTTGTGAAGACGTAGCACAACTAAACGGCTGAACGGATTTCGATGAAATACCAATTGATCGAGCGAAGCGAGATCTCCAAATCAGCGTGGGCAAATCGGCATTGTATGTATGTTTCATACATACATACAACGCATGAATGTATGTTTGTTTGTCCAAGGATAACTTTCGAAGCACATATCCGATCATCGTGAAATTTGGTATACTTATAGGTAGGTAATGATGGCACAATCCTGGTGTGACTAAATAAGCTAAAAATGTGGGAGGTTTTTGAGATATTGGGGTTCAAGTGGGGTAAAAAAACTATATGAAATTTAATGAAAAGTCTTCATCAGTACATTTTGGCTCTGTTTTAATTTTTAGTTTTCACTTTGTAGTTTTTATGTTATTTAGCCATTATAAAAACTGAACGCACCCCAGTGGTTCATCATGTGGGGTCACCACTTGATGAAATTTGGTATGCGTGTAGCTTTAGTGACACATATATAGGGAAAAGTCTGAAATCCAGAATAACTGCAATTTCTACTCCAAAAAAGGATAACCAATTAACATGAACTCCCGTTACCTAAAATTTGAATGAAACTGTAGGTCAAGTTAAATAGCTTGCATTTCGTGGCACTATTTTGATAGTCAAAGATTACCTTTTCTTGTTTTTATGGGAGACTCGCGATATCCCAGTTCGGGACGAACCACTAGTATAAATTTGAAAGTAACTCTGTCCCTCTGTCTTTCAGTCTGTCTGTTTGTTACGTCTTCACAACTATATAATAAATAGATATAAATAGATTATGACTGAGATTGAGGCATAGGCTTCTTTTTACCCGACGGGACAGATGGAGGGTAATGTTTTTATTGACAAACCACGCGTGCAAAGCCGCGGGTAGGAGCTTGTAATATATAAATGAGTAACTGTTGCCCGCGACTTCGTATGCGTCATTACTAAATGTGTAGGTAACTTAGAAATAAAGCTAAACTGGCTGTTGCAATTTAACTTGAAACCCCATTTTTATCCCATTGGAACTGATTTATCAACAGGTAGCCTATGTGGTAATCCAGGTTATAATCATCATGGTAATTTACCAAATTTCATCGTAAAAGCCGTTTCGACGTGATTGAGCAACAAACAAACAAATAAATAAATAAACAAACATCCAAACTTTCACATTTATGATATTAGTGAGATGTAATAAGTTTCTTTATTAAATTTCTGAAAATCTTCACACATTTTCATGACGTAGAACAACTCGCTCGGTTTTTGTAGACTCCATAAAGTTAGTAAATCGTTTAAAGAGCAAGGCTTTTATAACAAACTCGCAAGGGAATTACAAAAATTGACAATTAATAAATTTAAAAACGTAATTAAACTAAATACTTATAAAAAAGCCTACTATAAAATATCGGATTATTTAGATGATATATAAGCTTATATATATATATTATATACATGATATATTATATAAGATATAAGCTTGGGATTGAAATTGCTCCAACTCGTTCAAAATGTTACAATTTAGACGTAATTTATTTTCTGTATTATGTATTGTAAAAGGATCATTAAAAAAAAACAACCAACCTTGTTTTTTGCCTTTCTTTCCTGGCTTGGTCGCGCAGGAACAGGCAGTAAAATTGACGTTTCAAAGTGATCCTTGTGATTTTAATGAATAAAAATATTTGACTTTGACTTTCCGGTTTTTCCTAGCGTTCCATTTGTTTACCTTTTGAAGTATAATGTTCAAAATATCGACTTTTTGTCGATATTTAAAACGTTGAATGTCTCTTTCCTCAAATTTAATAAGCCGTAGGTGGTTACTATTATTTATATTACTAATTAATAGCATTTTCCTGTGATTGATAACTAATGAAGTTTATTTGATAACATTTCCATGGGTAAAGCCGGGGCAGGTCAGATAATGAATATCCTTAGTAACTGCAGTTAATTACATCTATGCTAACATTATTGATCGAGAAAAGCGAGATCTCTAAATCAACTTGGGCAAATCGGCATTGTATGTATGTATGTATGTTTGTTTGTCCGAGGATAGCTTTCGAAGCGTTTATCCGATCATCGTGAAATTTTATACATAGGTAGGTAGTGATGTCACAATTTTGGTGTGACTAAATGAGCTACAAATATGAGGGGGTTGTTGAGATATTGGGGTTCAAGAGCGGTAGAAGAAAAAACAAAATAGGACTATCCGGTCAAGTGGCAGGTCCAATACAATGTCTTTGTAAGTACATTTTGAACCCATTTTTATTTTTAGTTTAAAATTTGTGTAGTTTTTAAGTTATTAGCCATGATAAAAACGGAACTTTGACAAAATTCACAGGGTACACCAGTGACCGCACAATGCTGAAATTTGGTATGCGTGTAGCTATAGTGACAAAAATATAGGGAAAAGTCTTAAATCCAGAATAACTGCAATTTATACCCCAAAAAAGTTTAACCAATTAGCATGAACTCCCGTACCTGTAATTTGAATGAAACTGTAGGACAAGTTAGTGGATTATTCATTTCGTGGCACTATTTTTATAGTCAAAGATTAGGTACAAATAATATTGTTTTTTTATGGGAGACTCGCGCTATCTGTAACTCCGTTTCTCTGTCTATCTCTCCGTCTGTTTGTTACGTTTTCACGACTAAACATCTAGGCGGGACCGATTTTGATGAAATTTGGTAAACAGATGGATTATAACCGAGATTCAGATACAGGCTACTTTTTACCTGACGGCGTAGAAGAGCTCTAATGTTTTAGTGATAAATCACGCGTGCGAAACCGCGCACGGTAGCTAGTGTAGAAATATTTTGTTTGGTCTCATACTCATAACACCCCTTTTCACCGACTGGTCGACATTCTAACTGGTGGAGGACCATTCTATGCCATGCTTTCCAACTGTTAGTTCTTTGAGCTATGTGCACAGATTAGGGCCATTTACTTAACTACTCAAATTTATAAAAAAACAGCAAGTTCTTAGTTAAATCCACACTTTATTTACATGTCATAGACTAGAGTAGTATAAACACTTGGTAGATAATAAATCTAGCAAGAATACATAATAGGAGACCTAATCTATGTCTATAAGTCATATTTTGAAATAGATCTCATAATGTGTGTCATCTTTAATACATTATAAACATCAATAATAATACAGGAATTATTATAACTGGCCATAACTAATATTTTCTGTTCTGTGTGTGTTTCATGTGTGCTGAAATAAATGTTTTGGATATAAGTATCTTAAATAATGTGACCTGCTCAGACATGGCCACGGCAACTGTGTTAACAGTTAGTAATTATCTTTGCTTTTATACAAAAATTATAAAGTCTAGCGTTTACGCTACATCGATGTTATGCTACGCGGATTCTACGCAGCATCTACGGGCGGCGCATCTACGTGGTTTCTACGCTACGCCTATGTTATTTCATTTCATTTATTCCTTGCGAAAATATGTACAGTTAAATAGCAATAGATGATAAATATACATAAAATTTAGAATCTCAATAATCAGCTTATGAGCGTGCAATATTAAACAATTTCAATTATAAAAACACGATTATTTCATAAAAAATATAACATGTATGGATAAGAAAAATAAATAAATGTCTACGAATACAATAAAAGCGGTTATAGTACGGGAGCTCTACGAGGCATCTACGCAGTGTCTAAATGTCGCCTGGTTCTGTGTGCGTAGTTTATACGCTACGTCTATGTCACGCTACGCGGATTCTACGCAGCATCTATACGGGTGGCGGGCGTCTACGTAGTTTCTACGCTACGGTTATGGTACGGGAGCTCTACGAAACATCTACGCAGTGTCTAAGTGTCGCCTGGTTCTGCGTGTGTGGTTTATACGCTACATCTATGTCACACTACGCGGCATCTACGCAGCGGTTACGCAGCTGCTACACTCACCTGCGCTAAGTATACACTTCGTACGCCTACGTTGAATGAAAGCCTATACACAACTTTATAACATTTTACTTAGAAAACTTTCGTGATTGATTTCAATATTTATTATAAATATGGGATTTCATCACATACCGTTTTATCGGTGTTTCGACCAACAATGTTTTGGTTCAATTCGTGAACCTTCATCAAGGTGAGTGCGATCTGCTCCGAATAACTTCTACGTGATAAATCACGTATTTATAATAATATTTTTATAACATGTATTTCTCATATTTTAGATAGTACGTAGTTACATGCCTTGTGAGGTGTTTTGTGTCTTTGTGTTACTCTTGTTTTGCTCTGTTTATTTATTGTGTTTTGTTTTGTTCATGTTGTGTGTACTTAGCTGTAAGAAATAATTGTTACTAACAAATTATGGACCTTGTTTGTCTGAAATATTTTTTTTATTTTTAATATTTTTATGGAGAAATAACAACACACGAACAACAGGTGGGTATCTTAAGCAACCTTTTTTTAGGTATGATTTTATCCTTGTCCACGATGTAAACTTCTCGGAACGCGTATATTTGTTCACATTTGCAATTGGATTTGGACTCGAAGGAAGCTAATCCGCTACATTTATCGTTTCTGTAAAACAAAAAAAATATGGAAATTAGTATACAGTATGCAACTTAATTACTCGTGTGTTTTAAATAAATAAGTTCGGTTTCGGTTTCGATTTCGATTTCGGTCTGTTTCGGCCTTAGTTTCGGTTTTGGCCAAAAAATGGCCGCGCCGTAACTTGAATTCTTTCGTGAATAATCGTGCGTCATTCGGCGAACTTCGTAGTTAACTCGAGCACACCCGCCGCGGTACATAAAAATCTTTATAATAAATTAGAAAAATAAGTAATAGATTAATCTTAAAAATATTGTGAACAACAATTAAAATATTCAATTGAGAGTCTGTGGTTATGTAGTACATGTCTAAGTCTAACTGAATGTTGTTTTTGAAAAGTTTATAGCCAAGAGTAAGTCTTAAGGTATTTATTTAGTTATATTTTCATGATATACAAAAATAAAACATATACATGTTACGTAATTAAATATCTTTTTGTTTTATTTAACACTATTTAACCGTCTGCATGTATAATATACATTTTATATGCAAATAAATGTGTGAAAAATTCACTAGATTTCAGTATACAATAGAAATTTTAAATATGTTTAAGTAAGTTTCGGTTTCGGCCGAAACTGAGAGCAAGGCCGAAGGTTCGGTTTTAGTTTTGGCTGAAAAACCTGTTTCGGTCGGACACTATAACTAAATAAATTCATACATCTCAAACAGTCCCGTTAGGTAAGTCAAACTTTGAGAAAGAGGTCAGTCAATGAATACAACTCGGCTGGACAGCGTTCGCGAAACTTCATGACACATTCTCGTCTAAAACACCTCAGTGTCTTAAGACGAACTTCTTTGATCAGTGTGTGTTACCAGGGATGACGTATGGTACTGAAACGTGATCTTTCACTATGGGCCTAACGAACCAAAGTCGACATCGACACCAGCCCGACATAGCAGAAAGGATTCGCAAGCTGAAGTGGCAGTGGGCAGGGCATGTACGAAACTAACGAACGTTGGAGCAGAAACATTATAGAGTGGAGATCACACACTGGAAAGTACAGCGTAGGACGGCCCCCAACTAGATCGAATAAAGACCGGCGCCCGTATTACCTAAGCCAAATTGCTGTCGCTTCGCTATCGCTACTACGTGAGGTACGTACTGTACATGTGAAAGGGATGGCCTGAGTAGCGATAGCGAAGCAACAGCAATTTGGCTTAGGTAATAACCGCCCGGATAAAGCCGTTGTGTGCAGGCCGTACTAGATCGGTTGCTCAGGAAATCTATGGGAGAGGCCTATATTCAGCAGTGGAAGGTTTTTAGCTGATATGATGATGATGAAGTTGATGTAAAGTTTTAAAAAAGGTTTAGATACCTACAGGCATCTCTCAGTTCTGACTACTTGTGTCATATTGCGTTCTGGGCACTGCAGTACTTGCCACCAAACGTCGTCCTTGTCTGGAAGTGAATAAGGGATTGAAACCTGAAAAACAAATAAGATTTCTGTTATTAAGTGAATTAAGTTGCTGGCGACTGTAATTATTATTGTTATTACGTATTTATAATTTTCATGTTATAAATAAAAAAAATTTTACTTAATAACTTCCGTGCAAGTTGTCTACTGTAAAGTTATTTTTTAATTAATTTATACCGTTAAATGAGAGTTGCAAAATGTCCAATTTGATCCTTGCGATCCGTATCTCCTTGCGATTTGAACGCTGTCAGTATCCAACTTATCCATTCGAAACTTGTTATTAGCGTCGTCTCCAAGCTGGAAAATAAAAAAAATAAAAATGTAATATTCGTAACAGGCCATCTCTAACCCTAGTCTCACTCAGTTTACAGACCAGCCAAATCTAAGAATAGAACAAATCAACCAGATCACTAAACAAAGAAGTAAAAGTAGTTGTTATTCATAAAATAATTATTTTAATATATCCAGTTTTGACATCACGCACCCTAATTGTGTGCAATCGAATAAAAAAATTACCTACTACCAAAGTGTACACAAAGACATAATGCAAAGTGTAAACTATTATGCTTACTAGTGTAATGATTTTGCTGACTGTTTCCTTAGGGTAGTTCGGCGGTATACTTTCACAGTACCCTAACTTCCTGCACTGCTCTGAGACTTCAGGCTCAAATTTGGTCTTTGAAGAAGAGCCCGAGAAATCCACCTGACTGCTCAGCTCAGATTCTCTCGCGTCTGAAAAAAGTCGACAAAGTATGTATAAAGCATGTATTATTTTAATCTACATTCTACTACAATCTTGAGCAAGTTATGTAAGTATTAAGGGCCCCCGCGCACTAGGCAGCCACGGCTGCGCAGCCAGGCTGCGGCAGCCAGTCAAACATATGACGTTGTATGGGAGCCCGCGCACTTGGCAGCCACGAAATCTCGGCTGCGGGAGCCAGTGAAACGCGCCTGTTTGCACGGCAGCCAGCTGGCTGCGCGCAACCAGAACGTGTGTAGGCGAATGTATGTGGCTGCGGTCAGTCTCCGCGCACTAGTTGTAGCAGCCAGACGTATTTTGCGTTCCGAACTTTGATAAGATGACTTTCGATACAGAGAAATTTATTCGGGAAATTGAAAGCCGTAAAGCAATTCGGGATATAACATCGGAAGAATACCGTGATCGGGATTTAAAGAAAAGAAGATGGGAAGAAATCACGAACAAAATGTGCTCGGAAAGATTATCAGAAAATTAAAAAAAAAAAATTTGGTAAGCATGTATTTTTATTATCGGGATTATACAGGGTGATTCTGCAACATCAATCAATATTTTTGTAAAGTATCGCAGAATAACTATGTATTCGTTATTGTTCTTTTTTGGTACTTAACTAGGTATTTTCACTTCAATGTTTTATTTAGATAAATAGGTAGGCACTATTCTAATGCAAATCTGTTTTGCCATTCTAACGGATTTGCATTAATAAAATAATCCGCAAATAAATCCCTATAGAATGCTGATGATCGGCTTCCTCTATTTGTGGGTCCACCGGTTATTTCCAGTTCTGGTGGAACGTACAGTGTGTCTTGAAACCTATACCCGTCTCTTTCGCGCACATAGTTATGTAAGACACAGCAAGCTTGTACTATGGCTATTGCAAGTTCCTATCGGACATCTAGTGGGCGGTGAAAAATTCTCCATTTGTTGGCTAATATCCCAAACGTGCATTCTATGTACCGCCTTGCCCGAGACAGTCTATAGTTGAAGATTCTTTTCTCCGCTGTTAAACTCCTACCTCCATAAGGTCTCATTAAATTTTCACATAAGCCAAATGCCTCATCCCCACTATGACGTATGGCATCGGTACTCCATTATTTGATATGGGGCGCTTCTCCAGAATTTGTATATCTTTGTTGACAAGTTTTTGATACAAAATGGATTTTTTATATATCGATGAGTCACTACATTTTCCGTAAGCCCCAACATCTATATATGTGAACTTGTAATCTGCATCGCATACAGCAAGTAAAACGATGGAAAAATATTTTTTATAATTATAGTACAGTGACCCTGAATCGCTGGGTTTTATCACTCTTATATGCTTGCCATCAATGGCACCAACGCAATTGGGATAATTTGCATTTTCATTGAAACCTTTTGCTATTTCAAGCCACCTCTCTTCATTTAATTCTGGAAACGATGACTGTCTCATATTCTCCCAAATCGCCATGCAAACTTCATGTATGATACCTCGGACAGTTGTATGTCTAATCCGATAATTATGACTCATTTCCATTAAAGAACATCCTGTAGCAAGATATCTGTAACAAAGAACAAATATAATTTTCAGGTAAATCTCTACCGACCACTGAAGGCCGCCGTGGTTCTTCTACGGCTGTTCCAGACAGGCAAGACAATACTGTTTATACTGATGCGTTATCACCAACTGACACAAATGTAACAGATATGTCTCAGGGTTCTGAAATACTAGCATTATTTACTACACAGGACAACTTGAACTAGGTAATTCATTACCATACATGTAAGAAATAAATAATAAATGTTAAGACTAATTAACAATATCTTTCATTTTCGTACTCACCTCAAAGTTATCACCAGTTTTTCTTCAGGTTTTATACAAGCTCGCATAGAAGTATCAATGCCCTTGATTGAATTTCGTATTTTTTCCAAAAGGTTATCAAATGATTGCACTGACATCCTCGTGTAGTTAAAAAACCGGTCTGGGAATGCGCGAATATCTTTGAAATAGGTTTGGAATAAGCCTTTTGAGTGTCTTTCTAGAAAAAGAGGATGAATCCAGTGTCTTTTCTTTGTTTTGCGTTTTTTACGAGATAGGTAAGCAATAATTATAAGTTCTTCCACGTCCATATTGCTCGACGGAAAGATCTAGACTAGTCGTTGATTGGCTGTTATAACTGGCTGCGCAAATATTCTGGCTGCGCAGCCTGGCTGCGCAGCCATGGCTGCTTAGTGCGCGGGAGGCCTAATAGTAGTAAGAAGTAGAATAATAGAAAACAAAAGCATATAATTTTTTAATTATAACTTCTTAAGTCGAAAATAAAGACAAAGAAGGCGATTGCCTTCCTTCCTTGCCACACAAAATGTGTGTTAATTATAACATGTTCTTGCCACGTAGACTCTACCACATACCAAAACGTTATCCCACAAATAAGCGTATATTTACAGCTTACGTTGGATAACATTTTGGAGTTACCTAAAGTTCCAGGAAATGCTTTCTGTGCCCACCTCTTTTACTCAAGTGTATTCTAAACGGTTCTTCAGTTCTTCTCAGTTCTGGAACCTTGTTCTGTATCCTTTGTCTTCTATTCAGTTCTGGCTGTTGTTCTGTTTGTCTGTGATTTTGATGTTGGTAGTTTTCGTGCGTTGCGTCGGGGAAAATGATGCTATGTGGGTATTGTAGGTATCTGTGTGGATAGCCTCTTTGTGTTCGACCTGAAGTGGTCATCTGAAAACAATACATTTATGTTTTAGTTATCTATCATGAAATACACTAGTGGTTCACCTCAAACTGAGATCTTGCGAGTCTACGATTAAAACAGAAAAATATTATTTGTAATCTTTGACAATCAATAAAGTGCCACGAAATGAATAACCAACTAACTTGACCTACAGTTTCATTCAAATTACATGTAACAGGAGTTCATGTTAATTCGTTCTTTTTTGGGGTAAAATTGCAGTTATTCTGGATTTCAGACTTTTTCCTATATTTGTGCCACTAAAGCAACACGAATACCAAATTAGATCACGGTGAGTTCAGTTTTTATTATGGTTAATAAATAAAAAACAATAAAGTCTTTTCTAAAAATAAAAATAGAGTCTAAATGTACTAATTAAGACCTTTTATTTGACATTCTTTTTTACCGAATAGTCTCATTTTTATTATTTTTACCCCTCTTGAACCCCAATATCTCAACAACCCTCACATATTTTTAGCTCATTTAGTCACACCTAAATTGTGCTATCCTACCTACCTGTGTATTAAATTTCAAGATGATCTAATAAATGCTTGGAAAGTTATCCTCGGACAAACAAACATATATACATACAACGTCAATTTGCCCAAATTAATTTAGAGATCTCGCTTCGCTCGATTAATAAAATTAGGTATGAATACAATAATTTACATAATAAACGATTTTATGAGAAATATATATCTGTACCAAGAAACTATAGAAACGACTATACAAATAGAAGGATTATGTGGTTTTATGAAACCACGGTAATAGTGAAACTTTGTTTCACATTATAGACATTTAACTAAAAATTTTCGTTGGCACAAATGAGTAATAGTCTATACACTACACGGTCAGCTGATGCGAACTATAGTCGCCGCCACGATTGGCCTTGGCTGCTCTGACGAGCGCCTTTCACTTTATCCCTATTCCGCGGCCGACCGTCACGCGACATGCAACACACAGACGAAAAAGTATGAGACGATGTAATAAAAGTTTCACTTTAATAATGTGTGTTACATCACCACTGTGTTTTTTTAATAGCAGGTTGCTCGTTAAACTAGAACCTATTATAATTTTACGAGTACCGTAAATTTCGGTACTTTGACTGGTAACAATAAAACTATATTATTAAAACTTACGACAGTGATCCAAACGAGGCACTGCAGTATCCGCGTCATTGTTATGCACTTGATTTGAATAGTAGCACTCTAGCCCGTTTGGAAACTGTAACACGACCAGACTCGTGTGCTGCTGTCACTTATTTATATGTCGATACCAGCACCGCACTATTTACATGATAGCGGAACTCAGCGTAGGCATGCGAATGTTATCGATACCCCGAAAAATAAAATCAAAAGAATTACTCTGATACGTTAATTTTAGAAAGCGACCGACCGAAAGTTCGGTTTCGGTTCCGGCCAGTTTCGACCAAGAAATCGAGTTACGGCCTTAGTTTCGGTTTTGGCCAAAAAATGGCCGAAACTTTCAGCTGCGCCGAAACTTGAATTCTTTCGCGAATAATCGTGCGTCGTTCGGTGAACTTTGTGGCTAACTCGTGCTCGTCTGCCATGCCGCTGGCTCCGGTCACCGCCGTCCATTGTTAATCGCATTTTTTGAAAAGTTTATTTCCAAACGTAAGTATTAAGATATTTATTTAGTTTATAGAATAAGTATAGTATAGTAACTATAGTTTATAGAGAAGTCTCATGACGCTTTAGGTGTTTTTTTGTGATTTGTCCAAGGCATTTGATTGCGTAGACCATGACACATTGATCAGGAAACTACACCATTGCCATAATGGGTAGGAGCGTTGCTCTAGTCTTTTTCACTTGTTATTTAAGTGCAAAGCTGACGTGAATGGGAAGCGTTCTCCGGGGTCTCTGGTTAAAATGGGTGTACAACAGGGATCAATTCTAGGACCATTTTTGTTTTTAGTATATATTAATGATCTTCCGCATCTTGTAAGGGACGCTCATGAGGTTGTATTGTTTGCAGATGACACGTCACTTTTATTTAAATTAAAGCGACGACAAACCAATTTTGACGATGTAAACCATGCAATCTCTAAGGTCGTAAAATAGTTCAATGTAAACAATCTACTTCTAAATGAAAAGAAAACAAAATGTATTAGATTTATACTACCTAATGTTACACAAGTTAAAGCAGATATAAAAATCAAAGACGAGGAGTGTGCTCTTGTGGACACCACTGTATTCTTAGGTATAACCCTAGATAATAAGCTTCAATGGGGCCCTCACATTGATAAGTTGTCGAAGAGACTTAGTTCTGCAGCATATGTAGACACAGCTAGACTAGTTTACTTCAGCTACTTCCTCAGCATTATGTCATACAGTATACTGCTGTAGGGGAGTGCTGCAAATATAAACACCGTGCTGCAGAAAAGGGCTATTCGTGCAATTTATAATATGGGCACCAGATAATCATTACGGAATAAGTTTAAGGAAATAAATTTTATGACATTCTATTGTCAATACGTCTATGAATATCTGATGTACATATGTTCACAAAAATATTAATTTGTTTAAGAAAAATAGCAATAATCATAATTTTAATACTAGAAATCTCGCGAGTCTCCCATAAAAACAAAAAAGATTTGTAATAATTATAATAATATATATGCTACGAAATATATAACCAACTAACTTGACTTACAGTTTCATTCACATTTATTTATTTATTTAATAAGGCACACATTATAAATACTAAAAAAAAACTTAACTAAAATTACAACTTGATTTGGCTTGAAACGTAATTTATGTGCGCACAGAAGAACAGAAATATACTCGTCGAGAAAACGAAATGAGAAGCATGTTCGAGGGCATAACTACTACTAAGTAAATATTTAAATTGAACAGACACAAAACTGAAAAGCAGAAAAAATTATAAACAATAATTAAAACAAGAAACAAACGCGTAATATATACAAAATACCTCTATATACTACAATGGACTTGGTAGCCCACGACGCTACTATGAGCTTCTGAATTACATTAGCGTCGCAATGACAGGTAACGGGGGTTCGTGTTAGTTGGTTGCCCTTTTTTGGGGTAGAAAATGCAGTTTTTCTGTATTACAGACTTTTTCCTATATTTGTGTCACTAAAGCTACACACATACCAAATTTCAGCACTGTGGGGTCAGTGGTGTACCCTGTGAATTTTGTCAAAGTTCAGTTTTTCATATTCATATTCATATTCATTTATTCTGCTTACATGTACCTATATATACATTTTTATACTTAGATGGTAGGTAGCTTAGAAGTTTTACTATGGCTAAAACTTAAAAACTACAAGGTTTAAACTAAAAATAAAAACGGGGTCAAAATGTACTCACAAAGACCTTTTATTAGATATGCCACTTGACCCATTGTAATTTTTTTTACCCCTCTTGAACCCCAATATCTCAACAACCCTCCACCATTTTTAGCTCATTTAATCACACCAAAATTGTGCCATCACTACCTAGCTATATATAAAATTTCACGATGATCGTATCAACGCTTCGAAAGTTATCCTCGTACAAACAAACATACATACATACATACACCGCCGATTTGCCCAAGTTGATTTAGAGAGATCGCTTCGCTCAATCAACTATTTAACTGCTTGCATTTATAATTGTATATGCAAATAAATATGTGAAAAATTCACTAGATTTAAGTATACAATAGAAATTTTAAATATGTTTAAGTAAGTTCAGAGCAAGGCCGAAGGTTCGGTTTCGGTTTCGGCTGAAAAACCTGTTTCGGTCGGACACTAATTTTAGAACCTGTTTTTTTTTACTATTTTGAAGTTATACTTCTTTTGGCGCGTTTGCAAAAAAATATGAGGGTAACATTTTTACTCCTGGTAACCTGGGATCCCATTTCAAGTTGATTACTCTTTTGAGGTTTAAAGTTCAATTCAATCATTGTTTTGTCGATATTTAAAATATCGAGTCCTCTCTTCCCTCAAATAAATAAAACTGTAGGTAATAATTAATTATATATTTTAATCAAAATGATTTTCCTGTGATCGTTTTAATTAATGACATTTAATTGATAACATTGTTGCGTTCGCTGTTCAAGTTCCTACCTACTCATTTACGCTTGTGGGATAACTCAGCATAGTCATAGTAATAATTGATCGAACGAAGTGATATCTCCAAATCAACTTAGGTGAATCGATGCCTTTGTATATATATTGAGATATATAGATACTCGTAGATGAAAACTCTATAGTAGAACATTTGCAGAACATAATATTAAATTAAAAAAATATTAAAATCAAAATAATTTTGTTCATTAAAATCACATGGATCACTTTGAAACGTGCATCAATTTTACTGCCTGCTCCTTCGCGACTAAGCCAGGAAAGAAAGGCAAGAAACAAGGCTGGTTGTTTTTTATAATGATCCTTTTAGAATACATAACAATAAAGAAAATAAATTACGTTAAGTAGTAATTGTTTTTAGGGTTCCATACCTCAAAAGGTAAAAAAAGGAACCCTTATAAGATCACTCTCTTGTCCGTCTGTCCGTGTGTCACTATAGGTTTTGGGCCGAAAACCTATATGGCAGTTCCCGTTGACCTAGAATCACGAAATTTGGCAAAAAGCAAGGTTTCAAGGTTACAGCACAAATAAAAGAAACATTCCATAAAATAAAAAAAGTTGAAAATTAAAGGGTGTCCCCCTATATACATACATAGTTGACGCCAATTAAGGTAGTTCTCTGATTTGTATGGGCGCTCATACAATTTAATCCGCACCAACCTCAAATAAGGTAAATAAATAAAATTGTGCAATGAATAAAATAAATACATATTCAAGTGGGGCTCCCAAAAAATCATGCCATGATTTTTTTGCGGTTTTTATATATAATATACGGAACCCTTCGTGCGCGAGTCTGACTCGCACTTGGTCAGTTTTTAACGAGTTTGAGCAATTTCAGTCCCAAGCTTCTCTATCATCAAAATAATCCGATATTTTATAGTAGCTTTTTATAAAGATTTTGTTTAATTACGGAGGTTAACCCGGTTGCAGTGCCCTCAAAAAAATGAATGTACTTCTACTATGTACTTACTTCTACTATTATTACAGAAAATGTACATGTAAGCTAATATCATATGAAATATTAATGAACATTAGCGAAATCAACAGATAACGATTGGGATTTTTATTCACTTTCGCATGATCTCAGTTCGGGGTGAACCACTATTTTAACTTCTTGCGAAATCTTGCGAGTCTCCCATAAAAAAATATTTGTAATCTTTGACTATCAAAATAGTGCCACGAAATAAATAACCAAATAACATGACTACAGTTTCATTTAAATTACAGGTAACGGGAGTTCATGTTAATAGGTTACTTTTTTTGGGGTACAAATTGCAGTTGTTCTAGATTTCAAACTTTTGTTTATATTTGTGATATTTTACCTACACGCATACCATTTTTTACCCCTCTTGAACCCCAATATCTCAACAATCCCCCAACATTTATAGCTCATTTAGTCACACCAAAATTGTGTCATCACTACCTACCTATGTATCAAATTTCACGATGATCAGATCAACGCTTCGAAAGTAATCCTCGGACAAACAAACATACATAGGTACATACATACATACATACAACTCTGATTTGCCCAAGTTGATTTGAAGCAAATATAAAATCCGTAATTTACAGGTTTGGTACTATTTGCCACCGCAGGAGATTCCATAGAAAGTCATTGCCGCTTGGTCACTGATCACCTAATGCATAAGTATACGTACCTAATTGTTATCAATATTGTGTACTACTGGTTCTGTGTGAGCTGTGGACCTCGCGTTCCATGTCCAAAAAGTAGTTTGCGCAACAAAATTAACGAAGAAAGTCCAATTTTAAATCTAATTTCAGGTCCTTGAATATTCCAATAGGCTTACTTACTATGTAGACTTTTAAGCAAAAAAAATTATATAAGTTTTAGCGATTACTTGCGTTCCTTTGGTCCTAGGAGGAATCTGGTGTACACGGGTTCCTCTTGTGAAGGCGTAGAGGACAGGTAAGTATAATTTGTAATATAATTTGATTGAAATCCGTCAACATATTTATAACGCTACAGCAAACGTCTTTACCTCCCAATCAAAAATCGCAATCGATCAATAAAATTAAATAAATCAAAGAACTTGTGTGCCAATTTTCGTCTAAATCCGTAAAAAATGCGACCTGTAGGCGAGAACAGACAAACCGACAGACAGCCGGACAAAAGCATTTTTTGGCCAATCTCGAAACTGAGATGCTTCGCTCGCTCGCTCAATTAGGCATAATATTGATAGTTATAGGTTCAGGTAAAATAAATGTTTTACGACCGTCTCGCACAAAACTTTCTGTATATCTATTTCACTTGAGGTGTTAATGGTGTACCAACAATCTTCTATCTTCTACATACAATGATGGCCGAGATAATTAGGTACTCCTGTGCTAGAAGGACAGACAGACTGGCACAATAAAGGTCACAGTTCATTATAGCCACCCGGCACCCGACCAGCGCCGTCTCGTCACCCGGCGTCCACTCGTTGACGACAGATGGTCCACGGGAGGACGCCGCATTGTCACCAGTAAACGTCGCGTGATCAACCAGTGGACCTCACGTGGCCAACGAGTGGACACCGCGTGGTTAACGAGTGGACGTCGGTCCACGAATATCCTAATAGTCTGTCAGCGATTGGCACCAGGTCTACAAGTGTCAACAGGCGGGGAATGAAGGGTGGGTGGGGCGCGGCGCATCGCCGACGCTATGTCCTCGCGTGAATCACTCGCGGGCCGCGGTCAATTCGCGGTCCACTCACGGACAGCGCCCAGTCCACTCGTGGCTCTTGCGTTGGCAATGCGCCCCAACGCAACGCAAGCATGCGAGCAGCGAGTTGCCACTCGCCGGCCGCGCGTGGACGGCTTACGACACAGGCGATCCGGTGACGCTACGGAGTTGATGTAGTGAATCCATATAAAGAATACTAACCACACGAGGCGAGGCGGTGCGGGTCGGGTGCCGGGTGGATCTAATGAGCTGTGACCTTAAGGGTTCCGCTTTTACTACTTTAATCTGGACCTTAAAAAATAGCACTATTGTTACCTTTCAAACTTTCGCGATCACTGCACATAATTTCTGATTGAAACGGGCATTTGTCGCGTACCTATGTACCTTTGTTGCAATACAGTTGAAACATCAGGATACCAAATAAAAAGGTATATACGCGATAAATACCCGCTTTAATGAGTAATTATATTGATACCTTAGTCTGTAAAAATTTGAACTAACTTATACGATGGCCGAAATAATTACCTACTCTTGTGCCAGCACAGCAGTAATTATCTTGGCCATCGTACAGATGAACATGGACAGGCAGATGATAGGCAGTGAAGGCTTATACCACGTTTAGAAAATCGCCAAAGCACGGTAATGTTATCTATACAGTATTCTGTCTTCATGCAAACGGCCGGAACGTGAGTCATACCTACGCTTCTCGTGTTCGGTACCCACTCGGTACCCAACCAGTCGCGAATGCGCCGCAGCACGGTAATGTTATCTATACAGTATTCTGTCTTCATGCAAACGGCCGGAACGTGAGTCATACCTACGCTTCTCGTGTTCGGTACCCACTCGGTACCCAACCAGTCGCGAATGCGCCGCAGCACGGTAATGTTATCTATACAGTATTCTGTCTTCATGCAAACGGCCGGAACGTGAGTCATACCTACGCTTCTCGTGTTCGGTACCCACTCGGTACCCAACCAGTCGCGAATGCGCCGCAGCACGGTAATGTTATCTATACAGTATTCTGTCTTCATGCAAACGGCCGGAACGTGAGTCATACCTACGCTTCTCGTGTTCGGTACCCACTCGGTACCCAACCAGTCGCGAATACGCCGCAGCACGGTAATGTTATCTATACAGTATTCTGTCTTCATGCAAACGGCCGGAACGTGAGTCATACCTACGCTTCTCGTGTTCGGTACCCACTCGGTACCCAACCAGTCGCGAATGCGCCGCAGCACGGTAATGTTATCTATACAGTATTCTGTCTTCATGCAAACGGCCGGAACGTGAGTCATACCTACGCTTCTCGTGTTCGGTACCCACTCGGTACCCAACCAGTCGCGAATGCGCCGCAGCACGGTAATGTTATCTATACAGTATTCTGTCTTCATGCAAACGGCCGGAACGTGAGTCATACCTACGCTTCTCGTGTTCGGTACCCACTCGGTACCCAACCAGTCGCGAATACGCCGCAGCACGGTAATGTTATCTATACAGTATTCTGTCTTCATGCAAACGGCCGGAACGTGAGTCATACCTACGCTTCTCGTGTTCGGTACCCACTCGGTACCCAACCAGTCGCGAATGCGCCGCAGCACGGTAATGTTATCTATACAGTATTCTGTCTTCATGCAAACGGCCGGAACGTGAGTCATACCTACGCTTCTCGTGTTCGGTACCCACTCGGTACCCAACCAGTCGCGAATGCGCCGCAGCACGGTAATGTTATCTATACAGTATTCTGTCTTCATGCAAACGGCCGGAACGTGAGTCATACCTACGCTTCTCGTGTTCGGTACCCACTCGGTACCCAACCAGTCGCGAATGCGCCGCAGCACGGTAATGTTATCTATACAGTATTCTGTCTTCATGCAAACGGCCGGAACGTGAGTCATACCTACGCTTCTCGTGTTCGGTACCCACTCGGTACCCAACCAGTCGCGAATGCGCCGCAGCACGGTAATGTTATCTATACAGTATTCTGTCTTCATGCAAACGGCCGGAACGTGAGTCATACCTACGCTTCTCGTGTTCGGTACCCACTCGGTACCCAACCAGTCGCGAATGCGCCGCAGCACGGTAATGTTATCTATACAGTATTCTGTCTTCATGCAAACGGCCGGAACGTGAGTCATACCTACGCTTCTCGTGTTCGGTACCCACTCGGTACCCAACCAGTCGCGAATGCGCCGCAGCACGGTAATGTTATCTATACAGTATTCTGTCTTCATGCAAACGGCCGGAACGTGAGTCATACCTACGCTTCTCGTGTTCGGTACCCACTCGGTACCCAACCAGTCGCGAATACGCCGCAGCATGGTAATGTTATCTATACAGTATTCTGTCTTCATGCAAACGGCCGGAACGTGAGTCATACCTACGCTTCTCGTGTTCGGTACCCACTCGGTACCCAACCAGTCGCGAATGCGCCGCAGCACGGTAATGTTATCTATACAGTATTCTGTCTTCATGCAAACGGCCGGAACGTGAGTCATACCTACGCTTCTCGTGTTCGGTACCCACTCGGTACCCAACCAGTCGCGAATGCGCCGCAGCACGGTAATGTTATCTATACAGTATTCTGTCTTCATGCAAACGGCCGGAACGTGAGTCATACCTACGCTTCTCGTGTTCGGTACCCACTCGGTACCCAACCAGTCGCGAATGCGCCGCAGCACGGTAATGTTATCTATACAGTATTCTGTCTTCATGCAAACGGCCGGAACGTGAGTCATACCTACGCTTCTCGTGTTCGGTACCCACTCGGTACCCAACCAGTCGCGAATGCGCCGCAGCACGGTAATGTTATCTATACAGTATTCTGTCTTCATGCAAACGGCCGGAACGTGAGTCATACCTACGCTTCTCGTGTTCGGTACCCACTCGGTACCCAACCAGTCGCGAATGCGCCGCAGCACGGTAATGTTATCTATACAGTATTCTGTCTTCATGCAAACGGCCGGAACGTGAGTCATACCTACGCTTCTCGTGTTCGGTACCCACTCGGTACCCAACCAGTCGCGAATGCGCCGCAGCACGGTAATGTTATCTATACAGTATTCTGTCTTCATGCAAACGGCCGGAACGTGAGTCATACCTACGCTTCTCGTGTTCGGTACCCACTCGGTACCCAACCAGTCGCGAATGCGCCGCAGCACGGTAATGTTATCTATACAGTATTCTGTCTTCATGCAAACGGCCGGAACGTGAGTCATACCTACGCTTCTCGTGTTCGGTACCCACTCGGTACCCAACCAGTCGCGAATACGCCGCAGCACGGTAATGTTATCTATACAGTATTCTGTCTTCATGCAAACGGCCGGAACGTGAGTCATACCTACGCTTCTCGTGTTCGGTACCCACTCGGTACCCAACCAGTCGCGAATGCGCCGCAGCACGGTAATGTTATCTATACAGTTTTCTGTCTTCAAATCAAAAAAAAAAATCAAAATAACTTTATTTTGGAACAAAAACATGGTACAACAATACTGGAACACGATAGTATTCGCAGAAGTTATAAACTGTGTCGCGAACACTAACGCCCCCCTCCAGAGTTTATTATTTCCAACTATCATTATTACTATTATTTTTTAAATTATACAAGATAAGGATGTGTGATTATGTGCGCGTATGTGTATATGAGTTTGTGTGTGTGTGAGTTAGTGTGTATGTATGAGAGGGTGTGTGCTTGTGTGTGTGTGTATGTGTGTGTGTGTGTGTGTGTGTGTGTGTGTGTGTGTGTGTCCTACAGTCTATACAGCAACTTTTAAAAGGTCTTCAGTTTCTTCATACGACAGTGTTACGAGCCACTGAAGACATTTTTGTTGACATTTATAGCGGGGTAAAGGAAATATATTAATGTGTTTGTTGACTCTGTTATATAGTGTGGGGCTAAGGAAATAAAAATGACGACTGGCAAATGCCGTACGCCGTATTTCAGTTTTGCAAACTAGATCCGATCTGCGCTTAGAGTCAGTTATATTAGGATCATAAACAAGCTGTGAGTGTTTGCGCGAGGTTGTATGTAATATAAAAAGTTGTCGGACAGTGGGAACTTGGCAGAGTGAGTAAAGTTCGGACGTGGGAAACCAGATGGACTTTTTTGCAAGGACCTTAAGGACAGCTCTCTGAGCCCTCTCGAGTCTAAGCATCAAGGTTTTAACACAGCCACCCCAGGATACAATACAATATGACAAAATGGATTGAGCTAATGCGTAATAAATAGATTTCAGTAAATTGAAATCCAGAACAGACCTTAAATTTTTAAAAACGAATATGAGTCTTCTGACTCGCGAAACCGTGGATTCAATTTGTTGCTTCCAGGAAAGGGTACTATCTACCATGACCCCAAGATATTTGAGAGCTGTAGTACGTTCAATAGATAAGCAGTTGCAATAGGCTGAAGGAGGAGAAACTCCGGAGCAAACGTGTGCACGGATACTAAATGAAGGGGGAGGTTGGGAAGCTTTGTTTGTGGAGAAGGGAATAAATTTACTTTTTGAAATGTTTAGTGTGAGGAGGTTTGTCCGTAGCCAGTACATAATAAACGTGAGATTATTTTCAGCGTTCTTACGAGCTTCTTGCCAAGTCTGTCCGTGAATAAGAACGGCGGTGTCATCAGCGTATGTAATAATTTTGGAGTTCGGGAATGACATATTACAGAGTACATTTATATAAATAAGGAATAAGGTAGGTCCAAGGACGCTACCTTGAGGGACTCCAAAACAAATGGGTTCCTCCTTACTCTGAAAACTGTCAATAGATACGTACTGTGAACGGTTACTAAGATAGCTCCGAAACATATCAAGGACAATTCCTCTGACACCAATGTACTCCAGTTTGTTTAATAAGATGGGAATTGAGACGGTGTCAAAGGCCTTTGATAGGTCCAAGAAGATGCCAAGTGTTTTTTTTCTTTTGTCAATATTTTGAACAACAGTGTCAGTGAGCTCTAGAACAGCGTCCTCAGTGGACCATCCACACCTAAAACCGAATTGGTTTGGAGATAGGACTGATTTGTCGCGCAGATATTTCACAAGCCTGTTGTTCAAAATTTTTTCAAAAATCTTTGAGAAAACTGTCAGAACGGAAATAGGTCTGTAGTTTGAGACACAATTCCTATCACCGCTTTTAAAAATAGGATGTACAACTGCTTTTTTGAAGGCGTGTGGAAAGGTACCCGACGATATGGACAGATTGAAGATATGGTTTAAAATAGGAATAAGTACGTGCCTGGCAGATTTTACAACTTTGGTAGATATACCATCCCAGCCCAATGCGCATTTGTCTTTAAGATTGATAATGATCGTTTCGATTTCGGTGTTGTCGACACTGTAAAAGGCCATAGAGGATAGTGATGATTGACTGGTTTCAATGGATGGTTGAGGAAGGACAAAATCATTTTGGGAAGTTGTGGGCAGAGAGGAGTAAGTTTGTGATTGAATTTCGGAGGCAAGAGTTTTTCCTACGTTTGCAAAAAATAAATTTACCGAATCAACGGATTGCGAAGGAGAGTCACACAGTTTTAGCAAGTGAGATGAACTAGAATCTTTTTTGTTTAGGTTGGCTATTTGTTTTATGATATTCCATGTCTCTTTTGGATTTCTCTTGGCTTTCTCGATTTCCTTTTGATTAAATTCTCGTTTAAGGCTTTTTAAGAGATTATTACAAAATGCTCGATAACGGTAAAATATAAGTTTATGAGTTTCATTATTAGGGTTTCTTTTAAATTTACGAAATAATTTATCCCTGTGTCGGATACATTTAAGAATTCCAGGGGTAACCCAAGGTTTGATAATACGTTTACGACTAGAAATAGACACATTATGGGAATTTTTCTTAATGATAGAGGAAACTCTGTTAATCAAGGTTTCAGAAGACACTTCGGGATCGCCAGAGTCAAAGATGTCAGTGAAGTCAGCTTTTTCTAAGTCACTAACAATAGCGTGAATATCAAGGCGATGAGCAAGACGGTTTGGGGTAATTACACTGACTTTAGTTTTACAGCAGAAGAGAAGAGGAGAATGATCAGTAATCAAAGAATCAAGAATGAGAGTAGTAGCATAGTTTGGTGTGCGAAGTATAACGTGGTCAAGACAATTATTCTCTCTAGTAGGAAGGACATGTGCGGGTAACATAGCGTGTGCTGCGACTAAATTCAAATATTCATCCGTATGGGGGTCAGAGTTTTCAGGAAGTAGATTTATATTAATATCTCCAATAATAATAGCAGTTTTAAACGTCTTAAGGCTTTTTAGTGTTAGGTCTAGGCTACTAAAGAAAGGGCTTAGGTTTTTACAAGAAGGGGAACGATAGAGTGCTATTATTGCGAGATTTGAACCAAACTTGATTGTTAAACAATTTGCGTCACTAAAGTTAGGTATATGAACGTTGCATTGGAGTCCACTTCTTATGTAGGCAACCACCCCATCATTTTGATTTTTAAAATCTGTTTGAAAGGAATCGTAACCAGGAAGAGTTGGAATAAAAGGGCATTTGCTTAACCAGCATTCTGATAAAATGACGATGTCAATTCGATACTTGATTCTTAGTAATAGGGTAAGGAGATGGTCAAAATTACAATTTATGCTGCGAATATTGACATGAAAAATTTTAATGTTATCACTGCCATCGCGTATGATAAAGTCACATAAATTGTCTGGAGAGCACGCATGAGACTCTGATACAGTGATTTGCTCTATATCATTGTTTATTTGATTAAAACTATCCATAATTTGGAAGAGAGAATAGCGAGGGATATTTTGCAAAGAGGAGAAAAGAGGTGCCTAGGAAGAGTTGCCAATGAGTTTTTACTGAATGTTGAATTAAAGATTCATGCAAACGGCCGGAACGTGAGTCATACCTACGCTTCTCGTGTTCGGTACCCACTCGGTACCCAACCAGTCGCGAATGCGCCGCAGCACGGTAATGTTATCTATACAGTATTCTGTCTTCATGCAAACGGCCGGAACGTGAGTCATACCTACGCTTCTCGTGTTCGGTACCCACTCGGTACCCAACCAGTCGCGAATGCGCCGCAGCACGGTAATGTTATCTATACAGTATTCTGTCTTCATGCAAACGGCCGGAACGTGAGTCATACCTACGCTTCTCGTGTTCGGTACCCACTCGGTACCCAACCAGTCGCGAATGCGCCGCAGCACGGTAATGTTATCTATACAGTATTCTGTCTTCATGCAAACGGCCGGAACGTGAGTCATACCTACGCTTCTCGTGTTCGGTACCCACTCGGTACCCAACCAGTCGCGAATACGCCGCAGCACGGTAATGTTATCTATACAGTATTCTGTCTTCATGCAAACGGCCGGAACGTGAGTCATACCTACGCTTCTCGTGTTCGGTACCCACTCGGTACCCAACCAGTCGCGAATACGCCGCAGCACGGTAATGTTATCTATACAGTATTCTGTCTTCATGCAAACGGCCGGAACGTGAGTCATACCTACGCTTCTCGTGTTCGGTACCCACTCGGTACCCAACCAGTCGCGAATGCGCCGCAGCACGGTAATGTTATCTATACAGTATTCTGTCTTCATGCAAACGGCCGGAACGTGAGTCATACCTACGCTTCTCGTGTTCGGTACCCACTCGGTACCCAACCAGTCGCGAATACGCCGCAGCACGGGTAATGTCGTTGCCGCAGTGACGAACGGTGTAATTTGTTTTGTAAACAGTAAGAGTGCGATTTGTGAATATTTTATTGAAATAAGTACAAGTACTAACTTAATATGGCAAAGAGCACGAATATACTATATTTATGATTGTTTTGTGTTGCGAAATTTTTTTACTATTAAATTAAACAATAAAGCTTTTCGTATGTCTCAGTCGAGGCGCAAATATTTTTCTGTATCAAATTTATATAGGTAGATATTTTATTAAATTTACTAATTAAAAAAACACACATGTATTCTTATTGAACACTTTCTATTTCATTCATAACGAATTATTATTTTTTTATATATGAAATATACAATCAAAAAACTGTAAATAAATTCAAGTAGGTAGGTAGATGAAATTAAAATAATGCAGACGGGCAGCCCTATCGCGTGATTACGTACCACGCGGGTGTAGGTAAATAATTCAAGGACAGGGCCGAGTCACAATGGCCAAAGCGACGAGACGAGTGGTGAGACTAATAGCAAACGTGAATGTGTAAATGCTTACCTACAAAAGTAAGTATTATTAGGATCTATAAAATCGAAATAGCAATCCGATTTGTGTAATCGCGCTGTAAACTATTCAATATTTATAAAGTGGATAAAACAATTGTTGCAGAATGGTTTTATGCATTGTTTCTCCATAAAGTGAAGAAATGAGGAGATTCGTAGACAAATTCATTCTTGAGTCGCATTTACTGCTGCACATAGTATTTACCTAGTTCTTTTATTTTTCGTTTCTACTATTTAATTGTTTATTTTTGTCTTTTCTCTGTTTTAAAATGTATTGTGTGCTAATGTAGTGAATAAATGATTGTCTATGTATACAATTCAAAGTCACGGACAGCCCAGAGGATTAACAAGAGAAAGTAGCAGTGGGCGTGGCGCATAGCTTGAAAACCTGACGGCCGTTAGAGCAGAAATGATCCCGAGTGGAAACCATGCATTGGAAAGCACAGCGTAGGACGGAAGTATTCACAATATTAAGATAAGCAGCGCAAATATGGAATCTCGACAGAGCTTACGCATTTGAGCCATTTGTGGTCGAGACCCTGGGTACCGGGCCCATCGCGTTTTCTAAATTATTTCTGGGCGTCTGGTGTGATCCGAGAGCTAGCGCTTAACTAGGTCAACGCATATGTATTGCAATTCAGCGGGGCAATGCAGCCAGTGTCTTGGGGACATTTCCACCTGGTAGTGATCTGCAACGGTCTTTAGATGATTCAACTGTTTCTTCTGTATTTTAATGTAAATATTTGTATATTCTTTCTGTTATTAAAGGCATTTTACCCCTATTAATTATATTGTAGATATTTTACGAAGGAGGCTAAAGAGAAAATCGATCATCGATGTGATGTGAGATGTGGGAGTTCTTATATTGGTCAAACTAAACTGTGCGTTTAGTTTGACCAATACAAGAACCCCCGTTCAGTGAAATAAAACACTTATTTTAAAAGTTAGCAATAATTTACTTGCTATCTTTGGTAGTGAAATTCTTGCGGCCAGCCGTTTTTCATAGTACCTATCTAATTTCTAGAATAAAGTTTTAGCCTGGCTTGCATAATGCTCCCTAAACGTAATAAGCGATTAAACATGTTTAAATTTGACGTATTTGTATGATTTAACAACTCTGTACATATTTAGACACGAAATACAATTAGACATCGTTGCGCAAGTCGCTCTTAGTCTATTATTTGCATGTTTTGTTTTTATTTAAATATTCGTAAATTAATGGCTGACTTTGACAAGTGCATTCACCATTTCGAACATACAGCTTCATTTGAGTTGGATGTTTAAGTTCGTACACAGAGCCATTTACAAGCAAAGTTCCATTTTTAAGTTTATTGATTTGGTTTATGGGCACTGGTATCACATTCATATCTCTTAATATTGGTTTTTGTGTACAGCAATCGATGGTGTCTTCGTCACGTGATTTTTTCTTATGGCAGCTTGAACCGTACGAGAAACTGTAATAAAAAAACAGCATTAACTCATCATTCCCTGTATCGTAGGATAACCTAGGTAAGGTACTCGCGCACAACACCCAGAACAGGAATAAAATGTTTGCAGATTATGCAAACATGTTTGCATACCACCTTTGGTGAAACTCTAAGTATATCTTTTATTTTTGGAAATAAATAAATGTCACAAGGTGCCAGGTTGGGACTGTAAAGAGAATCACTCACTAACTCCACACCTTCTATAGACAAATATTCGATAGTCCGTCTGGCAGAGTTAGCTGGAGCGTTGTCGTGGTGAAGGAGGATACTGCTTCTTGGGCGCTGCTGTCGAACAATTTCCAAGACAACTGGGCCCGTAGCCAAATTACATTCGCCACGAATCTATTCGATTTCTACATACATTTGTTGTCGCTGAATGACGTAGTATTTCTATAGCATGTGTCAAATCCCATACATTTTCGGACGTATCGACTAGCGTCATTGCTAATCGACTGTAACTTGGCTAAGCCCTCTGGTAAGCAATGACTGACACACCAATGGTGAGAAACTACTAACATAAGATCCGGCATGCACAATAATGTTATATAAATAATACTAGTGGTTCGCCCCGAACACGCGCGGTTTCCATAAAAACAAAACAAGTATTATTTATAATCTTTGACTATCGTGCCACAAAACTAATCAACACTTAACCCCTTTCTTGACCTACAGTTTCATTCAAATTACAGGTAACGGGAGTTTATGTTATTTGGTTTTCTAATTTGAGGTTGAAATGGCAGTTATTCTGGATTTCAGACTTTTCCCTATATTTGTGTCACTAAAGCTAAATGCATACCAAATTTCAGCACTGTGGGGTCACTTGTGTACCCTGTGAATATCGTCGAAGTTCCGTTTTTATTATGGCTAATTACTTTAAAACTACAAGATTTAAACTAAAAATAAAAACAAGGTCGGAATGTACTAATGAAGACCTTTCATTAGACGTGCTATTTGACCGGATAGTAAAAATATACAAATATAATTATATATCATAAAATATAAATATATATTTTGTATTGTATTTATTATTATATTCTATAATAAATTGTAAGTCTTATATTTTATACGAGCTACCTTTAACAGGTCGTCTTTCCATCTAGTGGGGGTGGGGGGGGGGGGGGCATCCTACGCTGCGCTTTCCAGTGCGTGGTCTCCACTCAGCGTGCTATGGAGGGGGCTACGCTTGGTATTTCTCCGAGATTTATCTTACGAGATCGAATCAGAAATGAGATTCGTAGACGAACCACAATTTCCGACATAGCGTGAAGCGGCAGTGGGCGGGGCACATAGCTCGAAGAACTGACGGCCGTTAATACTTACTCGCAAATAAATACATTGAGCTTTTGCAGAGTATCTGTTCGCAAGTTCATGACGAAGTAGACATTTCTGTCCGGAGCCTGTGCCCGTACTGGTCTTGATGTCTGCAGAGTAAATAAGTTATTATAAATAAATGTATGTACTTACACTTAATAATAAAAAATATAGCATCGCATTGTATCGCAATTTACTAGATTTTATACGGCAATCATTACTATAGGAACGCATAAATCAAACTTAATTTTCTACTTGCTAAAGGTACTCATAGACGGGTAATCTTTTTACGGTCAAGTTCCTAGATTTCCAGAAAGCAGTTGTGTCAAGGGGGATAAACGGACAATACCACTGGCCGGCATCACAAGCACAACCAACAAAGGGCAAATAGGCGCACGGCTCAGCACCATCCACCACCAGAACATTCGCACGCATCGTTTTGGTTCTACGTTCTTGATGTGTACAGCTAAGGTATGGAACACAGTGCCGTCGTCTGTGGTAATAGTGAATAGGATTCTTCTAAATCTTCGGGCTTTATCTTAGACCACATCATCGCTTACCATCAGGTGAGATTGTGGTCAAACGAAGATCTATCCAGTTACAAAAAAAAACAAGGCTCGTTCTACTGTCCACTAGTTGACGTGCAACATGTGGCTCAATTATCGCTGGTAATAAATTGCTATAACACATCACCGTGAAATGTTACTTGTTACCCGACTACGGCAAAGGCAAAAAGAAGAGTTATGTTTTGTCTATGTATGTATGTATGTGTTTGTATGTATGTTCTACCGTATTGTCTAAACTACTCATCCGATTTTGAAAGGTGTCAATCCATTCGGTATCATGCTGCGAGTGACATAGGCTACCATCGACATAGGTATTACGTAGTCAGGTTTCAGTTATGAAACTTAGATAGCTTGTTAGAAGCACCTTAATTTAATTGCTTATCAGGGCAGTTACTAATAATATAAATAAAAAAATAAAAATAACACTAAAAAAACACACGCACACAGAAAATAAAACAAGAATAAAATAGGGACTGGGTGAAAATAGAATCTGCCATTTTGTGCCAAGGGTGAGTAATTGAGGAAATTACTTCCTTCATTAATTACCCTTCGCACAAGGCACTTCCAGAACGGAGATGTGCAGCACTCAGCCACCGTCCTCAGGATGCTGTTGCGATTGTCCCGAACTCTGCTCATCAGCGATGCCGTTTTTTTGCGCATGATGGCGTGAAAGCATCTGTGTGATAGTGGACAAACATCCCCGATGCACTGCAGTATCGGGGCAACCGCAACATTATCCGGAAGATGTTATTTTATTGGATGCGTAGGACATCCAATGATCTTTTGGTATGTCGGACCCACAGACTTCCCGTGTATAAGCTCTGACAGTAGGCTTTAAAAAGCGTAACTTTAACTTGTTCAGTACAACGGGAAAATCTGCGGCCAACATGTTACCTCGGACCGCCAATGCCCTACGCTCCCTCTCAATATCTGCATCGTCTTTAAGGTCGTCGGCAAAAAAATGTCCCAGATATTTAAATTTCGTAACTCGATTTAAGTTCAAGACGTTTAGGGCTATACTCGTATTCAGTGTATAACCGGGGCATTTACCGACGGTCCTAAAAACCATGTATTGGCTTTTTTCGCATTATAAATAAGCCCTTGCTCAACAGCATAGGCCTCACAGACCACCAACAGTTCCCTGAGACCCCCCCCCCCCCCCCACCGTCGGGCTCAGCAGCACCATGTCATCGGCGTAACTAATGTTTTTAATGCTAACGCCGTTCATTCGGCAGCCGACACGCATGCGCATGCTGCTCAGCCCGACGATGAGGTCGTTTACATAGAGATTGAAGAGCTTGGGAGAGCTCCAGCCCCCCTGTCTCACCCCGCTCTCCAACCTATTCGAGAGAGAATTGGCCCATCTCACATAGTTGGTCTGATTGTCATACCAAAATTTACATATATTTTGGATTTTAGCCGGTATACCCTGGTCCCTCAACTTTCTCCAGAGCACATCATAAGACACAAGGTCAAAGGCATTGGAGAGGTCAAGGAAGCAGGCGTATATAGGCGGCCTACGGTGTATATAATACTTATATAATATTAAAAACGTATATATATTATATACCCATAAAATATATATTATATAATATTTAGCGCCTGTATTATAAGCGTATATATTTACTTTGATATTAAATTTGCAGCCTTCGACATCGGTGCTTCCATCCCTCTCGTCCAAATCGTCGATCGATTCCATGGTAAATTTATTTCGGTCTTCACTGCTGAGCTGTTTAAGGAATTATTACATATTTTAAATATTATAAAATTAACAATCTCTGTTCTGTATATGTGTGTACATCACGAGCAGTCTATCCGCGACTTCGTTCCCCGTGACTTCAGGTAAGCATAGATAGATAATTCCTTATTGCACACCATAAATCCATATTCATATTCATTTATTCTGTTTACATGTACATATACATTTTTCAGCTTAGATAGTAGGTAGCTTAGGGAGTACGTACATATACTCTGTAAGGGCACTGCAAGTTGGGTTTGCGCCTTTTCAATAAGTACAACAATTAAACATTGAATTAAACATGTCAAATCAATTAAATTAAAATTAGTTTATGCGGCATATGTCAAATAATACAGTAGAAGAACAAAGGTATGTCAAGCTATCGGGTAATAATAATAATGTCAAGAGGAAAAATAATAATAATCATAATGTCAAGTAAAAGAGTAAGTGTAAGAGTAGTAGAGTTTCTTGTGAAAGGGCTCGCCCGGAGAAGTGCTACCACCATACCTATTTCTACCGCCAAGCAGCATTGCTGTGTTTCGGTTTGAAGGGAATGGTTGCCGGTGAAATTACAGGCACATGAGGCTTTACACCTGTATACCTCAAGTTGATGGACGCAGAAAAGTGCATCGTAGGCCACATTTCAAAGCAGCGTGACCTACGAGGCAAACTTTGTTATAGGCGATGGTTACCACTTAACATCAGGTGGGCTATAGGCTTGTTCCATCTCCATAGTATAAAAAAAAAGAAAAAAAAGTAAGTTCAAAGTATAAGCTACTTAAATCTAAACATGCTTGCATGCTACCTAGGTACCTATCATATTTACCGGTAATTTTTAATATTTTTTTAATTATTGATCAAATTCTACTATAATTTTAGAATCTGCAGTTGCGGTTTCAGTCTATACAATTAAAAAGAACAAAAGTAAATCTTTGTGATACAATTGGCGGTCTTATCGCTAAATCCAGCATAAATCGATCTCTTCCAGCATATTGTTGTTATTGTCATTTATATTGTCTTTTCTTTTTTGTTGTAATAAACTCTAAAGGTAGTAATGTGACTAAAACGTATTAATTAAGTAACTAGTGACGCTATAACAAGCAATTTCCTGTGTTAATCCGTGGAGAGAGAGCACTGGTGACCTGTAACACAGGTTTTCTAAACCTATCTCAGGCACCAGTCCGTCACGAAACAGGTTTTTATTTAGGCTTACTAAATGTAATCAATACGTTAACTTACTTCCTACCTACTGTAACATAACTTGCCTACTTTTATATCTTCTGTAAAACCTATTTGTGATGGGAAAATAAACGTTTTATTATTATTATTATTATTATATTCATTGTTAAACTAAAACAGTTCTTATTTACCGAACTCCTTGATTTAACCTGAGCGCCCCCCACACTTAGTTTGATCTTTTTATTTAAACCATTTCAATGACGCGACGATGTGTCAACTTCGATTATCAAATCTAAGGCGCAGTCAAAGTTTAATGAATTAATTTTCAATATTTTATGTCACAAAATCTACATTTTTCTAAAACTAACTATCCTTTGTCCTTTCTCAGTATTTCACAGTATTTCCTTGAAAGTTTTATCAAGATCGGTCAGTCGTAAAAATGTAACAACCAGACGGACAGATAGACAGGAAGACGTGGTTGTACGTATAAACCGCCGTGTAGTATACTCACCTTAGCGATAAATTCTTGAACGAATTCCTCGGGGTAGCTGTCATCTTGAATATTATCTTCGAGATCCTGGTATATGACTTGAGATGGCACCTGTAACCGCTCCTTTAAAAATATAACAATACTTAGCTGACCCGCCACGGCTTCGGCTTACAAAACTGATAATTATTATGTTCTAATAATTTTTTTTTTAATTTGGTAAAATTAGTAATAAAATATACTTACGTTGTTGTTATCGTAAAGACACAGAACAACACTAACGACAGAAGCCGACAGCAGAAACTGAAATGGACCAACCATCTTTGCGAGTGGTTTGTGTTGAAATGCGACGTTTCTAAATCCACACATGTTTAAAAAGCGAAAATGGGAAAAAACTTCAACGACAGATTATTACTTAATTAGTAAAAAAACCGGATAATTCGTACTCGCTCACCTAGGGTTCCGTACAAATTTGTACCGACAGTTTCGATGATTGATTACGTACTTTAAATAAAGACTATATTTTTTATAATTTATTTACAAATGTATAGTGTCAGATTTTTCCCTGTACTTGTAGTCTAAGACGATATTGCCAAATTCCATGGTTCTTGGTACCCTATAAACTACTATAAATATAAGAAAAATACCCTATAAATTTTTGTTCCATTGAGAGTGTCGAAATATACGTTTTTTGCAGCATAAACAGCTGTATCTTTTTTTTACGTTAACTTAAAGTTTGTTTTTTTACAGGTCCAAGAGACTGTAGATTTGAGTATACAATTTTAATTTCAACTCGATACCTCCACGCGTTTCTGAGATAAAAGGTCTTGACTGACAGACGGACAACAAAGTGCCGTTTTTTTTCTTGGTACGGAACCCTAAAAAGGAATGAGCAATATAGTGTTACGTATTAAGTTACACACAGCCTAAACTAGTATGTTACAATTTTCCTCCTAATACTAAATAGGGAATTACAACGGGAATAAATGTAAGAATGTAGGTACATTTCGTTATTATAGTTCGGTATGTTTTTTAATTTGTTTTTTAATGAAATGCTAGGCGTTTGACCACGATTACTCGATTACTCGCCTGATGGTATGCGATGATGCAGTCTACGATGGTACACGCTTGCCTAGAAGAAACCTATTCACTCGCGACTTGAAGATCCTATGTTGTAGTTATCAGGAGACACAGATTTAGGCCAGGCATTCCACTCCTTGGCGGTGCGCATAATAAAGGTGGAAGAGTACCGCTTTGTGCGTATGGGAGGTATGTCTACCATGCAGCGGTGGCGCATCGCGGTGCGTCTGGTTCAACTTATAATCTCACTAAATATTATAGGTTGGGGAATAAATTAGGCTATTATTATTAATATTATAAATTAATTATCAAAAATGTTGTCTATGTAGTTGATTCCAAAATAGTCTAGTCATCCAACTAGACTATAAATGTATAGCAATATCCGATTATATATTTTTCACCTCAGATTATACAAACAAACAGATAGAGCGCGCCGAACGTGCGAGTGAAGCCACACAAGCGAATACAAATTTAAAAGCGAATACAATCTCGCGGCAGTGCTAAAGATAGCGTCGTACTGCTTGAACGTCTCGAGTGATTCATTATTTTCTGTCAAAAATTCCGTCTTGTGTTATTAAACAGTGTAAAAGATGTTCCCAAAAACAAAAAAAGTGGATGGAATATCATTTCACAAGTAACTATAAATTATTTAATTGATTTTATTATTTATTCACCCAATAATTAAACGGTTGTCTCGAAACACAAAACCTCGACATTAGTTCGACTGTGTTGCCAGTTTTCGGCAAAATGTTTTCCCTTCAATTGGGGAAACTACCTGTTGATCTAGGCGTTAGCTAGCCTGACTGTTAAATGTACGGACGTGGGTTCGATTCACACGCGTAATCTCACGCCTAAATTGTTATTCCGAATTTGTATGTATTTCTATAATTATGTTATTGCCGTTTACTGTGATTCGGTGATTAATATCTTATGCGGGATTTTAAATATAATTGTATATGTATAACAATTTAGTTCCGTATGTATATATGTAATGTATATACATTACATATACATATACACATATATAATAAATGATATATATAGAGAAGTAATAGCGATCCGCCCTCGCTTCGCTTCGGGAAAAATATCCTACCAGAACATTTTACCGGGATAAAATATCCTATATGTTAATCCAGATCATATTCAATATGTACAAAATTTCACAGAGTGAATCTGGTGAAGTTGTTGATAGAAAAGTATTTAATGGTGCGATTGCACTATATAGCAAAATTAGAAACTAATTCTCGACATGTAGAAGCCAAACGGCAGTATTACAAGAAATTAGTGCAAAATTAAGGTGGTTAATTTTTTTGGCAATATAATTAATTATGATTTTAATGAATATGATACTACAGAAAAACCTAAAGTATTATTATAAAGTCCATTTTTCCAAAAAGTGTTATTGTAATTTTTCAAATTCTAATAATAATAATAATATAATAATAAATATTGCTGGACATTTCACACAGCGTTATCTAGCCCCAAACTAAGCAGAGCTTGTACTATGGGAACCAGATAACTGATAGAATACTTATATACTTTTTTTTTGTATATACATACTTATAATATATAGAAAAACACCCAGACACGGAACAAATATCTGTTGATCATGCAAAAATTTGTTCCGTAGCGGGAATCGAACCCGCTACCTCTTGCGTCTCAGCCAGCTATACGCCCACTGCGCCACGGAGGTTTATCAAATTAAGTAAAAATAACGTTTGCGTTGTTGGCTAGTCTCTTGCGTGATGGCCGCCATAGCTTAATTCGGCCAGGAGGACATTAAAGTCCATGTAAACCTAAATAAACACCGGACGGACCGCTAGTTATAAAAATATTCATATATTATTTCTTCTGTAATTTTACAATGCGTTTACAATGATACATGAAATATTAAAGTGTTTAATAAACTAGTTAATTAAACAATTGTTCAATCCTAATACTCACACAAATTTGTATTTAATTAGTAACAAATTCATGTATCCAAATAAAATTTTAGAACCTGTTGTCGTAAAAGGACATTCAAAAAAATACAGGGAGTTTTTTCTTTTTCTGGTATCATTACACGCACACTGATGCACGTGCCCCTACAGAGCTACATATTTCTAATCGCCACGCACACATGAATGATAAGTGGCGTCATACTGTTTGTTGCGTACACTCTATCTGTTTGTTTGTATAATCTGAGTTTTTCACTATATAGTGAAAACGGCTGTAGTCAGTCCAGTCCTATGTGTATTAACTAAGGGCGACTTATGTGACGATGCCTAAACATATTTAGTGGCTAAATATGATTTAAGGAGTTGTCAAATCATACAAATACGTCAAATTTAAACATGTTTATTCGCTCCTTTAGAGAAAGCAGAAAAAATTAATAAACATTTTGATTGCCAAAGGGGCCAAAATAATACCACTTATTTATTATCATATTTTCAAAATAGGTTTTCTAGGTTAACTTGGGTTTTAATAAAGTAGAGCTTAATGTAAACATAAATTTAATTTAAAACTTATTAAAACTGTTTTTATAGGTCGTGATTTTTGGAAATACGAAGTAAAATAAAATATACTAGTGGTTCGCCCTGAATTGAGATCTCACGAGTCTCCCATAAAAACAAAAATATATTATTCGTAATCTTTGACTGTCAAAATAGTGCCACGAAATATAGAACCACCTTATTTGACCTACAGTTTCATTAAAATTACAGGTAACGGGTTAACCTTTTTTGAGGTACAAAATCTAGTTATGCTGGATTTCAAACTTTTGCCTATATTTGTGTCACTAAAGCTACACGAATACCAAATTTCAGCATTGTGAGGTCACTAGTGTACCCTGTGAATGTTGTCAAAGTTTTGTTTTTATTATGGCTAATAACTCAAAAACTACAAGAATTAAACTAAAAATAAAAACAGGGTTGAAATGTACTAATGACGATCTTTCATTTGACGTCCTATTTGACATATATTGATTAGTCTATTTGATATAGTCTCATTTTCACTCTTGAACCCCAATATCTCAACAACCCCCCAACATTTTTAGCTCATTTAGTCACTCGAAAATTGTACGATGATTGGATAAACGCTTCGAAAGTTATCCTCGGACAAACAAACATACATACATACTTCCTTCTGTTTCCAATCTTCGCTCCGTTGACGAAGTTGCGGTAGGTAACATAATAAAATCTTTCTCCTCAAATGCGGTGGGTGCTGATGGTATTTCAATGGACATGATTTTGCTTACCCTACCTCAAACGCTTACTCTTATAACGACTATTGTAAACCACAGTATGGAGAAGGGAGTTTTCCCTTCTTCATGGAAAACGGCAATAGTAAGACCAATTCCCAAAATTTATCACCCAACTGAATTCAAAGACTTACGCCCAATAAGTATCTTACCGTTTTTATCTAAAAATATTGAGAAGGTTGTGTGTATACAACTCTCCACCTACTTGGAAGTGAACAAAATCATTCCGAAGAGGAAATCCGGATTTAGAAAGGGGCACAGCACGGCAACGGCACTGCTGGATGTTGTAGACGATGTTTTAGCTGCTCAAGATGTTGGCAAAGGAACCATCCTGACACTTCTAGATTTCTCGCGCGCGTTTGATACCATCAATACAACGCGTTTACTTTTCAAACTTACTTTTTACAGGTTTGATTCCGGAGTTACAAGATGGTTTGCGAGCTACCTTGGTGAACGTTCCCAATCGGTTAAACTTCGCAATGCAGATGGCTCAAGCTCTGTTTCAGCTGCCATGCCCGTTGCTCGTGGTGTTCCTCAGGGTTCTATTCTTGGCCCAATTCTTTTTGTCCTATACTGTGCAGATATTACCTCAACTATTCTAAACTGTAAATACCACCTTTACGCTGACGACCTCCAGTTATATGTCTCGTTCAAGCCTGATGAGATGGAGGTGGCAATCAGTAGAGTAGATGAGGATTTGGATCGTATTGTAGAATGGAGTGAGGTTAATAGCTTAGTATTAAATCCAACAATATCAAAATTCCTTGTCCTTGGATCCAAACATAATATAGATAAAATCAATTCTCAGGACCCCAAGGTACATATCAAGGGAGATTTGATCGAACGCGTTACTGAAGCACGTAATCTGGGTCTTCTCATGGATGGCGAGCTACACTTTGAAAAATACATGCAGCAAACAGTTCGTAACTGTTTCTACAGGCTATCAGTTTTGTATAGAGTGCGGGAGTTCCTGAGCACTGACCTTCGTATCTTATTGTGCGAGTCGCTTATTCTGTCCAAGCTGAATTATGTTGACAACGTATTCGGTGAGTGTCTGCTGGCCCGTACAAGAAAATTAGCACAGCGAATTCAAAACGTATGTGTGCGTTTTTGTTTTCCGGTTCCACGGCGGGCTCACATATCGCCATACATACATATGTGCACACGGTATGATGAATATGTCATCACGACGTTATTTACACTTCGCGACTTTGCTTTTTGGTATTGTTATAAATCAGCAGCCTTCATACCTGTATGACAAGCTTGAATTCTCTAACCGTCACGTACGGTTTGCCACTCGTTTAATCTGTCCACGCCACAGAACGACTGCTTTTCGTGGTAGCTTTCGATATGCTGCCACGAAATGCTGGAATAATCTACCACCACCAGTTCGAAACGCAAAATCGGTTCACTCTTTTAAAATTTCACTCAAGAAAATTCTACTGCTTTCACAAATTACTCCATCAACAGGTAGTCGTTCTGGGCCTACATTTAGTTTGATTTAGTTGCAAAGGTTACTTTTGTTCTGTATGTTAAATTAATAATTCCACAAAATATTTAATATTTTATTTATTTAATTATTTGCAGAAATTTGTTGTTTATTTTACTGTTATATTTATTGTTTAGTTTTGATCTCATAAATAGTCTTGTTTTATAAGTTAGGTATGTGCAATGTTTAGTAGTTATTGTGTAAAAATATTTATTTAAATTTTAAACTTTTGTTTTTTGTGAATCTTGTATACTTTTATATGTTAATTAATATTGTAAACGCGTGTTTCTATTTTGTGCTGCTCACACGCACTAAAGGCGTCACATAATACCAGCGCTACAGTAGCTATATGTTGCAGTGGCACACCGCTGAGTGACGACCTATTTTGTAGTCTTGTATTAGGTATAAGTATAACTGTTGTATTCATAGAATGTAAAAATGGACACAAAATAAATATTTTTCTATTCTATTCAATTCTATACATACAACGCCGATTTGCCCAAGTTGATTTGGAGATCTCGCTTCACTCGACACACTTTCCCCTTCCCTTTTTTTCGAAGTTGGTTAAGCTAAATATCTGAAATAAATATGGTAGAGTTTGGTCTTTCAAAAAATCTTTAAAGAAGTACTTGTTGAGTTTTCAAAAGTTTTCACACGTAGGTGGTTTTTCTGGGCCTACTTTCTAGCAATATAATTCTAATTATTTAATTTTCAAAGCTCTTTTTATTATGCCTGTTTATTGTATTATATTTTCATTTTTTAATTGTTTAATTTTCAAAACTATTTTAATTATGTCTGTTAACTGTTTATGATTATGTATTTTCATGTTTTGTATGTTTTAATAGTTCGTAAGTAGGTACTTAAACGAGTCCGAAAGTTTATATCTAATAGTAATATGTATCGATAGGTAATTGTAAATACAGTTGCTGCCCTGCACACACGGCAATGGCACCACGGAAGACCAGCGCTATAGTAGTATAAATATGCTACTATAGCACAATGCTGAGGGGCGGTTTTTGCTCACAAATTTGCTCATTAATTTATACCCACTTGTCTAAGGTGTAATGTACACCTGTGATGCAAAATAAACATTTTTCTATTCTATTCTATTCTAATTTAATAAAGAATTTGAGAAGGAACTAGCAGATTGACGTCATTGAAACTAGCCGTGATTTGAGCTTGGGTACATTATAGAGAATGTGTTAAAACAGTGATTTAAGAATTACCTATTCAACTATCATATATAGTGACCAATGCATTACCACCCTAGTATTTAATTTCTGAAACTATCATGGTTATGAGCACTATTTTTACTAAAACGGAACAAATATTATACAAATAGCACTCTATAGTATTTGTATTGTTTTCTGTGTAATAATTCAAAAAGTGTAACTTTAATAAACAAAACTATTCAAACCGTTAATGTACAAAAAATAACATGAAAAATCCAACAAGAATCGGACGATAGAGTTACATAGATTAAACAAATAAATAGGTATAATGAGTTAATTAGAGGTTGAGCCGCATATACAAACTCAAACTCGTCAGAGCATAACAATACCAGTCGCATCGCAGCCACGTAGGAGTGTCGATAATCCTCGCCTGCCGGTCGTCTCCAGCCAACAAGCTTGCTAGATGTGTGATTGAACGAAAGTTACGTGATCTAACGTATTAATTCTGGGTTCCGAAGAATGAGTATGTGGTATTAAATAAAAAACTTATTTGTTCGTCTTGGTAATGGATGCCTTGACATCAGACATACAAGAGGATGCACCCTGGTGCATGCTGTTCGCCGACGACATTATTCTTGTCGGTGAAAATGCACTCGAGGTCCAGATCAGGTTGGCAAAATGGCAGGAAAACTGGACAGTGTTGGACTGAAGATCAGCAAAACAAAAACCGAGTATTTGTTCTGTGACTTTGGTGGTCCCTCCAATTTGCTAATATGGATTTGGATAGTTTCCCTACCAATCTGCTCTGACTTTCGGTACCTTGGGTCATTGATGCAAAATGAGGGTGACATAAACCGGGACGTTAAAAACAGAATAAATGCGGGATGGATGAAATGACGACAAGTTAAAGGAACAACGTGCGATTTACAAGACGATCATAAGACCATAATGTATGGTTCTAAGTATTGGACCACGAAATGGACGGATGAAAGAAGAGTGCAAACGGCGCAAATGCGAATGTTGTGATGGATGTGGGTGTAACGATAATGGATAAGATAAGGAATGAGTACATTAGAGGAAGTATAAAAGTAGCGCCAGTGATAGAAAAATTGAGGAGTAAGAGCCTAGCGTGGTATGCGCATGTCATGCGTAAGGAAGAAAGTCATGTGACTAAAAGAGTGTTAGATATGAATGTGGATGGATATAGAAGTAGAGGAAGGCCGAAAAAGAGATAGTGGGAATGTGTGAAGAATGATATGATAAGCGACAACGGAGATGGCGGCTGATAGAGAGATGTGTAGGAGGAATACATGTTGTGCGACCCCGCGTAATGTGGGAAAAGGGCAGGAAGAATAACATTAAATAAAAAACTTATTTTTATGCTTGCAATCGTTTACTTATTTATAAAAAGTTCATCTTTGGAATTCGTGCGGGCCGTCGTCTGTCTTATTACCTAGTTTCTACAATAAAGTTTTAGGCTATGATTAGCATGTTTTGTTTTTTCTTAAATAATCGTAAATTAATGGCCGACTTTGACACTTGCATTTACCATTTCGAAGATACAACTTCATCTGAGTTGGGTGGTTAAGTTCATAAACCGTGTCATTTACAAGCAAAGTTCCATTTTTAAGTTTTTTGATTCGTGTTATGGGCACTGGTATCACATACATGTCTGTTAATATTGATTTCTGTTTACAGCAATCAATGGTATCTACGTCATTTGATTTTTTTTTGCAGTTTAAGCCGACTGTGGAGCTGAAATAAAACAACAGTATTACAAATAAGTTGTATGTATAAATAGTGTATTTATTACGTATAACTGTAGTATTTGTAGGCTTATAGTTTTTTACTCCAATGTTCTTTTTTTAGTGTAGGTACGTTCCCACCAGTATAATCAACTATCTCTATCTTCAAAGGTTTGTTGGAAGAAAACTCATACTAGGGTTAAGCTCGCTTATGTACCGACATGCCCATTTTGTAAGCTTTTTTTCTGTAATCTGTTTGCGTTCTGGATTTCAGACTTTTGCCTACATTTGGTTTAATAACGCTACACGCGTACCAAATTTCGGCACTGTGGGGTTACTAGTGTACATAAATGCTTTGTCCTGAATGACTGACTGACAGATCAACGCACAGCCTAAACCGCTGATCGTAGAGATCTGAAACGTGAAACGTGAGTTTAGCTTTATTTCTAGGTTACATTTACATTTAGGTTACATTACCTACACATTTAGGAGTGTATCGCGTACGAAATCGCGGGCAACAGCTAGTAGGGATATATATGCTGTTGAAAAAGTTAATACTTACTCGCAAATAGATACATTGAGCACTTGCAGGGTAACCGTTGGCAAGTTCATAACATAGTAGACACTTCCATCCGGAGCTTGTGCCCGTACTGGCCTTGATATCTGCAGAGTAAATAACTTTTTGTAATGTGATTAATAATAAAAAATATAACATTGCATTGACAAGCATCGCAATTATTTTACTAGATTTTACAAGAGAACCGTTTTTATCGGACCTCAAGACTACAACTTATATTATAAGCTTATGTATTTACTCTGTTATAGAATTTGCATCCTTCGTCATATGTATGCAAGTCTGCAATCGTCACGTCCAAATAGTCGATAGAGTCCTTGTTAAATTTATTTCGGTCTTCTATGCTGAGCTGTTAAATAAGTAATAAACACATATTTTAAAAATTTTATAAAGTTAACAATTCATACAGTTATGTATGTACGTTGTATAAATCCTCGTGTAGTAAACTCACCTTAGCGATAAATTCTTGAACGAATTCCTCGGGGTAGCTGTCATCTTGAATATTATCTTCGAGATCCTGGTATATGACTTGAGATGGCACCTGTAACCGCTCCTTTAAAAATATAACAATACTTAGCTGACCCGCCACGGCTTCGCACGCGTGGTTTGTCTATAAAAACATTACTCTCTTTCTGTGCAGCCGGGTAAAAAGTAGCGTATGTCTCAATCCCGGTTATAATCTATCTTATACCAAATTTCATCGAAATTGGTTTAGCTAAAGTCGTGAAAGCGTAACAAACAGACAGACAAAGTTACTTTCAAATTTATAATATATGTAAGGTTGATATTTTACATGAATGATACGAATAAAGAGCGGTGGTACCGTTTTTAGTTTCAATGCAACATAGTTTCAGATAAAGGGCATTGTTAGGGCCCTGTAGATTTAAATGGTAGTTTAACTAAAATATATTATCAGGTCAAGCAATTAATAACACATTGTTAATATACAAGGGCTGTAAGCGATCTAATACACCCGAGGTATTCCACGCGAGCGAGAATGCTAATCGAGGATTTTATCATCACTTACACCCGAGTTTAATTTTTCGTTACGAATGCGAGGAAATTAAACTAGTATTTTTGTAAGTTTGTTGCTAAAAAGAAAATTTGCGTTCTCGGTATCCATAGTTTTATTCGCTAGTAAACTTTGGCCTCTTTTGTTTTTAAATAGAATTAAGTATTTGTCATGGAGATTATATTTCATTTTATCTTATTTAAATGCAATAAGCCTCATTCTATTTTCAAATTTACTTACGGGCCTGGACCGCAATACAAATATTATATGAAATGAGTAATATATGTTTAAGTAAGAAATTACTAATAGCTAACAAAACTGATAATAACAATTATTATTATTATTAACCCGCAGAGTCCCACTGCAGGGCAAAGGCCTCCCTTCCCTCCTTCCACGAATCCCGGTTATTGGCTAAATGAGGCCACTCTTTCTGGTATGAGTGATAATTATTATGTTCTGAAATATTTTTTTATAAATTTGGTAAAATTAAAAATAAACTGTACTTACGTTGTTGTTATCGTAAAGACACAGAACAACACTAACGACAGAAGCCGACAGCAGAAACTGAAATGGACCAACCATCTTTGCGAGTGGTTTGTGTTGAAATGCGACGTTTCTAAATCCACACATGTTTAAAAAGCGAAAATGGGAAAAAACTTCAACGACAGATTATTACTTAATTAGTAAAAAAACCGGATAATTCGTACTCGCTCACCTAGGGTTCCGTACAAATTTGTACCGACAGTTTCGATGATCGATTACGTACTTTAAATAAGGACTATATTTTTTATAATTTAATTACAAATGTATAGTGTCAGATTTTTCCCTGTACTTGTAGTCTAAGACGATATTGCCGAATTCCATAGTTCTAGGTACCCTATACATTTTTATTCCATTGAGAGTGTCGACATATACGTTTTTTGCAGCATAAACGGCTGTATCTTTTTTTTATGTTAACTTAAAAGTTTGATTTATTTACAGGTTCAAGGGACTGTAGATTTGAGTATAAAATTTTAATTTCAACTCGATACCTCCACGCGTTTCTGAGATAAAAGGTCTTGACTGACAGACGGACAACAAAGTGCCATTTTTTTCTTGGTACGGAACCCTAAAAAGGAATGAGCAATATAGTGTTACGTATTAAGTTACACACAGCCTAAACTAGTATGTTACAATTTTCCTCCTAATACTAAATAGGGAATTACAACGGGAATAAATGTAAGAATGTAGGTACATTTCGTTATTATAGTTCGGTATGTTTTTTAATTTGTTTTTTAATGAAATGTTAGGCGTTTGACCACGATTACTCGATTACTCGTCTGATGGTATGCGATGATGCAGTCTACGATGGTACACGCTTGCCTAGAAGAAACCTATTCACATGCGACTTGAAGACCCTATGTTGTAGTTATCAGGAAACACCGATTTAGGCCAGGCATTCCACTCCTTGGCGGTGCGCATAATAAAGGTGGAAGAGTACCGCTTTGTGCGTATGGGAGGTATGTCTACCATGCAGCGGTGGCGCATCGCGGTGCGTCTGGTTCAACCTATTCTTACGCCGAGGCTGTTAAACAATGAGTAATAATATATAATGTATAATGAGTAATAACTTCTCGAGCGCTTTTGTCTTGCTGTGTTATTGTTGTTATTGTCTGCTGTTACGCACAATGGGGATTGGTCGTTCTGTCCAAACACCGACCCTTTCCTGGAAGGATCGAGATCGTTCTCGAACAATCGAAATGTGTGCGATATAAATAGGCCGGAGAGATGGCCGGACGGTCAGTCTGAGTGAGTCTCAGTGAGTGAGTGAGTCTCAGCGAGGCCCTGGAGGACTGACGTGGAGAAGGGTCTCGCGTGAACAGTAGTTGCTCCCGAGTCAGTCTGGATTAAGCTATAAGTGCGATCATTTCGGTGACTTTAAGTGGTGCAACAGTGATGTGAATTAGTGTGTTGTGATTACGTTTGACCAAGTTCGTGTATTCATCGTTTAGTGCTGAATAAAAGTGTTATTTTGGTTAGATCGAGTCCCATTATTTTATCCCGAACCCTCAGCTCGTAACACTATAATCTCACTAAATATTATAGGTTGGGGAATAAATTAGGCGTCAAAAATGTTGTCTACGTAGTTGATTCTAAAATAGTCTAGTCATCCAACTAGACTATAAATGTATATGAATATCCGATTATATATTTTTCACTATATAGTGAAAACGGCTGTAGTCAGTCCAGTCCTATATTTATTAATTAAGGGCGACTTATGTGACGATGCCTAAACATATTTAGTGGCTAAATATGATTTAAGGAGTTGTCAAATCATACAAATACGTCAAATTTAAACATGTTTATTCGCTCCTTTAGAGAAAGTAGAAAACAATCAATAAACATTTTGATTGCCAAAGGGGCCGCTTATTTATTATCATATTTTCAAAATAGGTTTTCTAGGTCAACTTGGGTTTTAATAAAGTAGACCTTAATGAAAACATAAATTTAATTTAAAACTTATTGAATCTGTTTTTATTTGTCGTGATTTTGGAAATACGAAGTAAAATAAAATATACTAGTGGTTCGCATTGAATTGAGATCTCACGAGTCTCCCATAAAAACAAGAATATTTATTATTCGTAATCTTTGGCTATCAAAATAGTGCCACGAAATATAGAACCACCTTATTTGACCTACAGTTTCATTCAAATTACAGGTAACGGGTTAACCTTTTTTGAGGTACAAAATCCAGTTATGCTGGATTTCAAACTTTTGCCTATATTTGTGTCACTAAAGCTACACGAATACCAAATTTCAGCATTGTGAGGTCACTAGCGTACCCTGTGAATGTTGTCAAAGTTTGGTTTTTATTATGGCTAATAACTCAAAAACTACAAGAATTAAACTAAAAATAAAAACAGGCTTAAAATGTACTAATGAAGATCTTTTATTTGACGTCCTATTTGACTTAATAGTCTCATTTTAATTTATTTTACCCCTCTTAAACCCCAATATCTCAACAACCCCCCAACATTTTTAGCTCATTTAGTCACTCGAAAATTGTGCTACCTACCTATGTATCAAATTGTACGATGATTGGATAAACTTTTCGAAAGTTATCCTCGAACAAACAAATATACATACATACATACAACGCCGATTTGCCCAAGTTGATTTGGAGATCTCGCTTCACTCGATCATTAAAACTTTCCCCATCCCTTTTTTCGAAGTTGGTTAAGCTAAATATCTGAAATAATTATGGTAGAGTGCGCTGCTAAATTAATATAAATTTAGGTATGTTGGAACCCTCAGCATGTGAGTTTTACTCGCACTTGACACACTGCTTTAAAAAATAGATGAGATTTAATTTACGTGGTTGTATTTTATTTTATTTATGCGGGAAGATAAACAGTCATACATTATGAAGTTAAGCATAGTGCTACTAGTTACATAAATAAATGCATTACCCACGACATCATCCACGGATTCATTGAAGAAGTGGATCATCATCATCATCATCACTGCTGGGCATAGGCCTCTCCTTGTTTCTGCCACTCTTCCCGATCCTGTGCCAGTCTGAACCACGTACGACCCACGGTCGTATGGATGTCGTCGACCCATCTCGCTAGTGGACGTCCCCTACTTCGATGGCCAGTGAAGAAGTGGATATTATTAAATAATTTACAAACGATACATGATTAAAAAGTAAAAAAACAGAATAATTATCAGCTGCTCGAATGTTAATCGACTAATAAATACCTACTAGAGTAAGATCCCAGAGCGATCAGACATGGAAATGTTGATGAGAGTAGGTATAATACAGTTTGGTCTTTCAAAAATTCTTTAAAGAAGTACTTGTTGAGTTTTCAAAAGTTTTCACACGTAGGTGGTTGTTCTGGGCCTGGTTCCTAGCAATATAATTCTAATTATTTAATTTTCAAAGCTCTTTTTATTATGCCTGTTTACTGTATTATATTTTCATTTTTGAATTGTTTAATTTTCAAAACTATTTTAATTATGTCTGTTAACTGTTTATGATTATGTATTTTCATGTTTTGTATGTTTTAATAGTTCGTAAGTAGGTACTTAAACGAGTCCGAAAGTTTATATCTAATAGTAATATGTATCGATAGGTAATTGTAAATACAGTTGCTGCCCTGCACACACGGCAATGGCACCACGGAAGACCAGCGCTATAGTAGTATAAATATGCTACTATAGCACAATGCTGAGGGGCGGTTTTTGCTCACAAATTTGCTCATTAATTTATACCCACTTGTCTAAGGTGTAATGTACACCTGTGATGCAAAATAAACATTTTTCTATTCTATTCTATTCTAATTTAATAAAGAATTTGAGAAGGAACTAGCAGATTGACGTTCGTGAAACTGGCCGTGATTTGAGCTTGGGTACATTATAGAGAATGTGTTAAAACAGTGATTTAAGAATTACCTATTCAACTATCATAATATGCATTACCACTCTAGTATTTAACTTTTGAAACTATCATGGTTATGAGCACTATTTTTACTAAAACGGAACAAATATTATACAAATAGCACTCTATAGTATTTATATTGTTTTCTGTGTAATAATTCAAAGAGTGTAACTTTAATAAACAAAACTATTCAAACCGTTAATGTACAAAAAATAACATGAAAAATCCAACAAGAATCGGACGATAGAGTTACATAGATTAAACAAATAAATAGGTATAATGAGTTAATTAGAGGTTGAGCCGCATATACAAACTCAAACTCGTCAGAGCATAACAATACCAGTCGCATCGCAGCCACGTAGGAGTGTCGATAATCCTCGCCTGCCGGTCGTCTCCAGCCAACAAGCCTGCTAGATGTGTGATTGAACGAAAGTTACGTGATCTAACGTATTAATTCTGGGTTCCGAAGAATGAGTATGTGGTATTAAATAAAAAACTTATTTGTTCGTCTTGGTAATGGATGCCTTGACATCAGACATACAAGAGGATGCACCCCGGTGCATGCTGTTCGCCGACGACATTATTCTTGTCGGTGAAAATGCACTCGAGGTCCAGAGCAGGCTGGCAAAATGGCAGGAAAACTGGACAGTGTTGGATTGAAGATCAGCAGAACAAAAACCGAGCATTTGTTCTGTGACTTTGGTGGTCCCTCCAATTTTGCTAATATTGATTTGTTTGGGTTTCCCTACCAGCTGCTCCGACTTTCGGTACCTTGGGTCATTGATCCAAAACTAGGGCGACATAAACCAGGACGTTAAAAACAGAATAAATGCGGGATGGATGAAATGACGACAGGTTAAAGGAACAACGTGCGATCCTCGAATGCTCCTCAGACTAAAAGGGAAAATTTACAAGACGATCACAAGACCTGTCATAATGTATGGTTCTCAGTGCTGGGCCATGAAATGGACAGATGAAAGAAGAGTGCAGGCGGCGCAAATGCGAATGTTGTGATGGATATGGGGGTAACGAGAATGGATAAGATAAGGAATGAGTATATTAGAGGAAGTTTAAAAGAAGCACCAGTGATAGAAAAATTGAGGAGTAAGAGCCTAGCGTGGTATGCGCATGTCATGCGTAGGGAAGAAAGTTATGTGACTAAAAGAGTGTTAGATATGAATGTGGATGGATATAGAAGTAGAGGAAGGCCGAAAAAGAGATAGTGGGAATGTGTGAAGAATGATATAAGTGAAAACGGAGATGGCGGCTGATAGAGAGATGTGGAGGAGGAATACATGTTGTGCCGACCCCGTGTAATGTGGGAAAAGGGCAGGAAGAAGAACATTAAATAAAAAACTAGTTTTTATGCTTGCAATCATTTACTTATTTATAAAAAGTTCATCTTTGGAATTCGTGCGGGCCGTCGTCTGTCTTATTACATAGTTTCTACTATAACATTTTAGGCTATGATTTGCATGTTTTGTTTTTTCTTAAATAATCGTAAATTAATGGCCGACTTTGACACTTGCATTTACCATTTCGAAGATACAACTTCATCTGAGTTGGGTGGTTAAGTTCGTAAACCGTGTCATTTACAAGCAAAGTTCCATTTTTAAGTTTTTTGATTTGTGTTATGGGTACTGGTATCACATACATGTCTGTTAATATTGATTTCTGTTTACAGCAATCAATGGTATCTACGTCATTTGATTTTTTTTTGCAGCTTAAGCCGAATGTGGAGCTGTAATAAAAAAAACAGTATTATAAATAAGTTGTATGTATAAATAGTGTATTTATTACGTATAACTGTAGTATTTGTATGCTTATAGTTTTTTACTCCAATGTTCCTTTTTTACAGTAAGTATAATAAACTATCTCTATCTTCAAAGGTTTGTTGGAAGAAAACTCATACTAGGGTTAAGCTCACTTATGTACTGGCATGCCCATTTTGGATTTTTTTTTCTGTAATCTGTTTGCGTTCTGGATTTTAGACTTTTGCCCATATTTGGTTTAATAACGCTACACGCGTACCAAATTTCAGCACTGTGGGGTTACTAGTGTACATAAATGCTTTGTCCTGAATGACTGACTGACAGATCAACGCACAGCCTAAACCGCTGATCGTAGAGACCTGAAACTTAGAGGGTGTATTCTTTTTATGACGCAGGCGTCCGATAAGAAAGAATTTTCCAAAATTCTACCCCTAAGGGGGTGAAAAAGGGGGTTGAAGTTTGTATGGGACAACGTGATTCTTTGGTCCAATCTTCTTAAAATTTTGCATAAACCTTTTTTAACAGAATTGATGGCAGACGTATTTCATATTTTATTGAAATTCATCCCCTAACGGGGTTAAAAAAGGGTAGAAAGTTATATCAATACTCCTTAGTGCTTTTGATTTAAATTATATTTTATTTTGAAACATGTTTGAAAACTCAATCCCATTTTATTCAAAAAAAGGTTGAACTCACTTAAAACATGAGCAAATACTCTTTAAAATTGGAATGTATCGAAAGTCACCGTACTATATTAGTACCTCATTTAAAGGTTTCTAAGCTTAAAGAGGTTATGCACTTTTAGGACAATTTCGAACTCTACGTCCCTACGTAGAGTTCGAAATTTGAAATGGTAAGGACTACAACATTTTGATCAGAAGAAAATAGTTTTCTTTTAGTTTGTCTTAGAAATTTAATTTAGTGTGTATTGTTTTTCGCAATTTTTTTACATTACACTAATATTATAAACGTGAAAGTTTGGATGTTTGTTTGTTACTCAATCACATCGTAACGGCGGAACCGATTTCGATAAAATTTGGTATATAAGTAGATTATAACCTGGATTACCACATAGGCTACTTTTTATCATATAAATCAGTTTCCATGAGATAAAAATGGGGTGTCAAGGCAAGTTGCAACAGCGAGTTTAGCTTTATTTCTAGGTTACCTACACAGTTAGGAGTGTATCGCGTACGAAATCGCGGGCAACAGCTAGTAGGGATATATATGCTGTTGAAAAAGTTAATACTTACTCGCAAATAGATACATTGAGCACTTGCAGGGTAACCGTTGGCAAGTTCATAACATAGTAGACACTTCCATCCGGAGCTTGTGCCCGTACTGGCCTTGATATCTGCGGAGTAAATAACTTGTTGTAATGTACTTAATAATAAAAAATATAACATTGCATTGACACGCATCGTAATTATTTTACTAGATTTCACAAGAGAACCGTTTTTATCGGACCTCAAGACTACAACTTATATTATAAGCTTATGTATTTACTCTGTTATAAAATTTGCATCCTTCGTCATCTGTATGCAAGTCTCCAATCCTCATGTCCAAATCGTCGATAGAGTCCTTGTTAAATTTATTTCGGTCTTCTATGCTGAGCTGTTAAATAAGTAATAAACACATATTTTAAAATTTTTATAAAGTAAACAATTCATACAGTTATGTATGTACGGTGTATAAATCCTCGTGTAGTAAACTCACCTTAGCGATAAATTCTTGAACGAATTCCTCGGGGTAGCTGTCATCTTGAATATTATCTTCGAGGTCCTGGTATACGAGCTGAAACGTTTCATGTGACCGCTCCTTTAAAAAATTTAATAATATAATATTTATTTTATTTTGACGTATAATGAGCGGTGGTACCATTTTCACTTCCAATGTAAAATAGTTGCAGTTATAGGGCATTATTATAAATAATTATAATTAAATAAATAAATAAATATTGCTGGATATTTCACGCAGTGCTATCTAGCCCAAAACTAAGAAGAGCTTGTACTATGGGAACCAAATAGCTGATATAATACTATATTCATGTTTTTTTGTAAATACATACTTATTATACATAGAAAAACATCCAGACCCGGAACAAATATCTGTAGATCATGCAAACATTTGTTCCGCGACGGGAATCGAACCCGCTACCTCCTGCGTCTCAACCGGCTATTTGCCCACTGTACCACGGAGATCGTCAATTTATATAATCATAACAATAATTATTTAATAATAATTATTATGTTATAATATTTAATTTTTATTAAATTTGGTAAACGAGCACGTATTCTGTTTACATCGGCTTAGACAGGTACTTACGGAGTTTCTATAACGGCTGTGATAGCACAGCACAGCACTAATGAAACAAGCCGTTAACAGAAACTGAAAGGGACCAACCATCTTTGCGAGTAGTTTATGTTGGAATGCAATATTTCTAAAATCCACAATGTTTTATATAATAAGCGAAAAACTTCCTCAACAGGTTATTATTTAATTAGTATTGAAAAGGGAATGCGCAATATAGCGTTATGCATTAATATTTAAACAGACTAAACTATTGTTCTACTTTTATCCTCCTCATTCTACATTTCCGATTACTACAGGAATAAATGTAAAAATCTAAGTACCCACATTTTTTTTTATCCTACTGGAAATGGACAAAACATATCACGCGAGCCTATCGTTATTTACCTACTTACCTACCTTTATTTTTATTTTTATTACCTAGCTTTATTTAGTACTTATTGTACCTACCAACTTCTGTTAGCATAAGAGGTGTGTGTGTAAATAAATGCCCTTTTATTTTTATTTATTTATTTATCAGGAGATTTTGACCGAATGTTTATAAATTAGGTAATATTCAAGGTAGCCTAGGCTAGGCTAGTACTTGAACCTTGCTCAGGACCGCCAAGTCTGGAAAGAATGGGGGGAGCCCTCTGCCCAGCACTGGGACACGAATGGCTGATAATAATAATAATAATAACTGGGAATGGAACAAGCCTGATGTTAAGTGGTAACCATCGCCTATAACAAAGTTTGCCTCGTAGGTCACGCTCCTTAGAAATGTGCCCTACGATGCACTTCCCTGCGTCCATCAACTTGAGGCACACAGGTGTAAAGCCTCATGCCCTACATTCGTTGTGATAGGTAAATAATTTAACCCGACAAAGATCACGCCAATAAATTTTTGTATGGCTGTTAGCGATTACATACCTATCTATAGGTTTGGGAATAAAGTAGGCGACAAAAATGTCTACGTAGTTGACTATAATAAAACCGGCCAAGTGCGAGTCGGACTCACGCACGAAGGGTTCCGTACCATTATCTATAAAAACGGCAAAAAAATCATGTATGCCCACTTAAATATTTATTGTATTCTGTTTTTAGTATTTGTTGTTATAGCGGCAACAGAAATACATCATCTCTGAAAATTTAAACTGTCTAACTATCACGGTTTAAGAGATACAGCCTGGTGACAGACGGATAGACAGACAGGCAGACAGCGAAGTCTTAGGGTCTCGTTGTACCCTTTGGGTACGGAACCCTAAAAAAGTGTACCTTCCTCGAATGCCGCAAAGTGAAGGCGGCCGTAGTCAATCGTTCGGCTGAACAGACAAACAGTCGGACTAATTTAAGAGTTTGTGGCGTATTCTACTATTCACTCCTACAAAAAGGAGTGGAACGCCTTGTCTGAGTCTGTGTTTCCTGATAACTACAACCTAGGGGTCTTCAAGTCGCGAGTGAATAAGTTTCTTCTAGGCAAGCGTGTACCATCGTAGACTGCATCATCGCTTACCAGCAGGCGAGACGCAAACGCAAGCATATTTTTATAAAAAAATAATAATAATAACGTGACAGTGCCATGGAAATGCGACTCAATAGTTTGAGTAGCCAGAACATGTTTTCATGTTGGGAGTGTCACTGTCAGTGATGAGAGGAGAGAGATGGCATTACTCCGCTGGCATTCATTATGTAGACTGACATCGTCCTGTAATTTGTGTCTGTATTTTGTAACGCATATTTTACCTTTTCGACTTCATTGATAAGTTGTAGCAAGCAAATATCCGAAGTTTTATTTAGGAGGAACTCAGAGCGAGAACTCCAAAAGTTGTAGAGTCCCTTGTGAAAGGGCTCGCCCGGGGAAGTGCTACCATCATACTTTTATCTGCCGCCAAGCATCACTGCTGTGATTCGGTTTGAAGGGTATGGTTGCCGGTGAAATTACAGACACATGAGGCTCTTTACACATGTGAAGGTATATAAAAAATACATGATGAAGCAAGCAAATGGTCCAACTGATTTTTTGAGGTAACCATTGCATAAAACAAAGTTTTGCCTCGTACATCACGCACCTTAGGAACTTACCCTACACACAGGTGTAAAGCCTCAAGCCTAACCTCGCCTGTCAGTTAACTTCCAAATATTTTACACCATTGCGGAATATTTTAACTATAAGAACTAGACATGCCATTAATTTATTTTATTGACATTTTTTATATTGTGTAACAACAGTAATTTTAAATTATTTTTATGTAATATTTGCACACCAAGACATTATCTGGTAGAATGTTAATTGAGCTTAAATTGTATACATTAAGGCCAATGTAAAATTGTACTAACTTTCTGCGAATGAATGATCTTTATCTATAACTTTAGATGGAAGACCGACCTGATAAAGGTTGCTAGGAAGCATTAAGTGCAGGCTGCACAAGGTTGCTCTGAAATCTACGAGGGAGACCTCCGTTCAGCAGTGGACTTTCTACGGCTAAAATAATTACAATTAAAATCCAACACATTCATTAGATCATCGTGCTACTGTTATATGTAATATTTTTCAAGTAGGTAGCTATAAATTGTGGTTTAGCTGGTGGTTAATAATTAGTCAACGGATTTCTACCGTGTACATCGCAAATTCGCGATGATTTTGACTGCAAACTATGACTCCACCTAAACAGTCGATATAACGTAGACCCAAGACGTAATTTACTCCAGTTACAGACCCACCTTTTGCGTAGTTAACTAACTACGTGAGCGCCACCATCGTCACGTATTGAGTTTTTAATTTTGACTTCAATTCCGTTACTAGCCGTTGTGTCTTTGGAAATACCGTCTTTGAATACCTGACACCGCATTAGGTCTTTAATTTTTTCCTTTGTCGTAATAAAATTTCAAAATGTTCAGATATTATTCGTAAGTTCAATTGTTTTTGTGTCTAAGAAAATGAGTTGTTTCATAACATTTTCTTAGAAAAATGGCATAGAAACTGTGTTTTTGGAAATACCGTCTTTGAATACCTGACACCGCATTATTTAATTTTTTCCTTTGTCCTAATAATTGTCAAAATGCCCAGATTCGTTAGTTTCACTCATTTTCTTAGACAGAAAAACAATTGAAAAATGGCGGGTTAAAGGTTTTTTTTTGTATTGTTACCTTTTTAATGGTATCGTAACCAGCTAGATATAGTACAACCAAAGAGATTTGATTACAACTTCGAACATAGACAATACGAAAAGTCTTTCTCCCCGACCTATTATAATCATGTGACTCAAGAGATGTATCGCTAAGTATTGCATATTATTCTGAAATTATACCACTGTACGTTGCCTGTTATTTCACCTACGCCTCTATACGCCTACGTCATTTAGCAGGCCTCGAAATTCACTCTGCGTGACCGACGAATTAGTCTTAAATTCACAAAGGCAAGGGTTACACAAATTGATTATGTCATCCATCGCGTGGAAAAAAATAAAGCTGTCGAGTGAAAAATTCTGTCAGGTGACGGCACTGCTAACGATTTTAGAAACTCGTATAGTAGGAAAGTCTCTAAAAATAAAATCTCAATTAATTATTTTGCCGTAAATATATAGTTAAGGAAAATATTATATAACAAAAGTTGTATATTTTAATTTAATCCTCTCGTACCTAAACCATGTAACTAGTGGTTTGCCCCGAACTAAGATCTATCAAAATACAGAATCAAAATACAAAATAGAATACAAAATACAGACTATCAATATAGTGCCATGTAATATACTCCAACTTGCTTGACCTACAGTTTCAGTCAAATTACAGGTAAAGGGAGTTCATGTTAATTGGTTACCGTTTTTGGGGTAGTAATTGTAGTTATTCTGGATTTCAGACTTTTTCCTATATTTGTGTCAGTAAAGCTACACGAATACCAAATTTCAGCACTGTGGGGTCGCTTCACGACACGTCACTTTTATTTAAATTAAAGCGACGACAAACCGATTTTGACGATGTAAACAATGCAATCTCTAAGGTGGTAAAATGGTTCGATGTAAACAATCTACTTCTAAATGAAAAGAAAACAAAGTGTATTAGATTTATACTACCTAATGTTACACAAGTTAAAGCAGATATAAAAATCAAAGACGAGGAGTTGGCTCTTGTGGACACCACCGTATTCTTAGGTATAACCCTAGATAATAAGCTTCAATGGGGCCCTCACATTGATGGGTTGTCGAAGAGACTTAGTTCTGCGGCATACGAGTACGCAGTCAAAAAGATCCGTCTTTTTACAGACGTAGACACAGCTAGACTAGTTTACTTCAGCTACTTCCACAGCATTATGTCATACGGTATACTGCTGTGGGGGAGTGCTGCAGATATAAACACCGTTTTTGTGCTGCAGAAGAGGGCTGTTCGTGCAATTTATAATATGGACCCCAGAGAGTCATTACGCAATAAGTTTAAAGAAATAAATATTATGACATTCCCTTGTCAATACATCTATGAAAATATAATGTATGTTCACAAAAATATTAATTTGTTTAAGAAAAATAGCGATAATCATAATTTTAATACTAGAAATAAAGATAATCTCGCTGTTGCCACTTGTAGACTCCATAAAGTTAGTAAATCGTTTAAAGTGCAAGGTGTATGCTTTTATAACACACTCCCAAGGGATGTACAAAAATTGACAATTAACAAATTTAAAAACGTAATTAAACAAAATCTTTATAAAAGAGCCTACTATAAAATATCGGATTATTTAGATGATAGAGAAGCTTGGGATTGAAATTGCTCCAACTCGTTCAAAATGTTACAATTTAGACGTAATTTATTTTCTGTATTATGTATTGTAAAAGGATCATTAAAAAAAACAACCAGCCTTGTTTCTTGCCTTTCTTTCCTGGCTTGGTCGCGAAGGAACAGGCAGTAAAATTGACGTTTCAAAGTGATCCTTGTGATTTTAATGAATAAAAAATATTTGACTTTGACTTTGACTGGTGTACCCTGTGAGTTTTGTTTTTAATATGGCTAATAACTCAGAAATTACAAGGAATAAACTAAAAATAAAAACAGGATTGAAAATACTAATAAAAACCTTTCATATGACGTTCCACTTGACCTAATAGTCTGATTTTGATTTTTTTTTACCCCTCTTGAACCCCAATATCTCAACAACCCCCGAATATTTTTAGCTCATTTAGTCACACTAGGATTGTGCCAACACTACCTACCTATATATTTAATTGCATGTTGATCGGATCAACGCTTCGAAAGTTATCCTTGGACAAACAAATATACATACATACTTCCAACGCCGATTTGGAGATGCCGCTTCTGAGAGATGCGGAGATGTGTCTAACATAGATATTAATAATGAAAACAATTTCTGATTAAAGTCTGCGACGTGTGACGCACTTATTATACATGTGTACTATCGTTATGACGTCAGTATTAAGTTGTGTAATAATGATGGGAAATACAGTTGAACATGATCGCTAACCACCATAAATGGCGTAACGACCAAGCAGGCATAATATGACGTAGGTAGTTGATAAAATTATTATGTTCCTAGTAGTAGAATTTTTAATTATAAATTGATAAAATCATATTTTAGTTCATTTTTACGCGTGTTGATAAAATCCGTGAATATGGTATTTTGTTCATTCATTAAGACGACCTCCGTGGCGTAGTGTGTGAATAGTCGGCTGAGACACAGGAGATTGCGGGTTCGATTCCCGCCGCGGAACAAACGTTTGCATGATCTACAGATACTTGTTCAGGGTCTGGTTGTTTCTTTATGTATTAAAATTACTTAGACTTCTAGATCTACAGCATCGCTTACAATCAAAAATTGTAGATTAATTATCTTCTGAGTAGAAAAATCAATTAAGGATAAAATATACAAAAGTAATAAAAACACAGGTTTCTAGAAAAAATATATTTGTTACAGTACATCAAAAAAATACTGATTCTCCATAAAGAAATGGTAAAATTAAAATGACAAGCGAATTTCAGATATTTTTTGACTAGTTAGGTCAAGTGGTATAAATCAATCATAACCTTTTTCTAAAGGACAAAATTAATAATTGCCGGCCTCTATATAATATGTTATATTCTTGAGTACATTTAAATTTTTAGTAGGACTGCAAAATACTCATAATATCTAAATTTTTGAGATCTTCTTATTTTGAGTTTAATATTTTACAATGAAAATACTAGGTACCTGCTATCTTAAAACCGTTACGTACGTTAAGTAAGTATAAGACACAAGTCAACTATAAAAAAATAAAAAATTAACGCGCAGGACGATCGCCAACCAAAATGAAAACTGTTAACTCGAAGCAATAATATGCTATATTATTTTATAAGATAATGTATCGCTCGCCCTACTTTTCAATGGAAAATTACACGGAGAAGATAATTTAAATATTTTCAACTTACAATATCTTAAGATACCGAACGATATGAATATTTCATCATAAGATACGTATTATATCGTAAGATACGGAAGATTCGTATACAGGTTCGACAGACTTTCAAGAGATTAAAAGGATTTCATATATTAACATATCTTACCCTTGTGTGATACTGTAATATATTAACTTAAGATATCGTAACCTATAATATATGATATCTTCATCGTGTCCGATGCGAAAGTTATTTATCGAGCTCGGCCGTTGCGCGGCCGTGCTCCCGAATTAAGTATTAAGAACGAATGAATGAATGAAAAAATATTTATAGCACACAATAAAAATAATGTGTGCATAGGCAAACTTAATGCTAAATAGCATTCTCTTCCAGTTAACCTTTGAAGAATGAATTGAAACCTTTGATTGTACACAATTAATAATCTCTAGGAAGCATTTCATGCGACATCGCTTGATCGGCCAATTCAACAGATTTTTGAACTAGCGATATCAAGCGATTGGCAAAGAACGTGTTAAGGTTTATTTGATTTTCTGTTATTTAAATAACAGTTTTGTAATGACATGAGCAACAGATTGGTAGTTCAGTCTTCACTTTCTCGGTCCCACCGTTGTCGTCAGAGACTAAAAACTCCCACACGCTATACTTCTGTTTGCAGAACGTCTTCAGTTCCGGTAGGGTTGGGAATGCTGTGAAACATGCGCCCTCGGCTTCACTGAAAAAAATAAGAAATTCTTTTATTTATTTACCCATCAAAATCTGTAGTAGGTACTCAATTAAATAATAATATATACAACTAGCTGACCCGCCCGTGGCTTCGCACGCTTGAAATGTCCCGTTCCCGTGGTAATTACGGGATAAAAACTATATAAAACACTCTTGTCAAAGTGACGCGACACTTCATGTAAATTACTTCACGTCAATGAACGACGGTTAAATTATATGGATATTGTTTATTGTTCATACAAAAATACTACAATCGCGATAAAAAAATGAGGGGGGGGGGGTGTAGGAGGGTGAAAAATACTCTACGACCTATTTTCATACCTATCAAATATTAAAATTGGTCGACCCAAACACTGTGACGTGACACGAGATTTTTATATACAGGGTGTTTGGTAATATACCGATGATATTCAAGAAAAACTACTAGTTATATTATCAAATTTTAAAGAAAATCGACTTTAAGTAATTCGAGTAAGTTTTATGTCATTTTAATTCAATTTTTGTTTTAATCACCTAAACTTAGGTGATTAATTCGATATAAAATTTACTGCCTACTCTAGCAATCAACATCCAAAAATAAAGGCCGATTTGATATTTCTTTCGGAAAATGCTGCGGGTTAAGGGTCATTATTTAATAATATATAAGTATTTATGTCTAGCTTTACACCAAAACACGCTTACAAACACTTCACACTCATTTGCTCCCTATACTCATACAGTACACGCACACTGACACACACACACACACACACACACCCTATTGCATACACACATAGATGAAAACACACACACTCACACACACACACACACACACACACACACACACACACACCCACAAACATACAATCATACATACACACACATAGTACACATTCTACCCATATACACCCACCGTATGAGCTCGCTACTATTGGATATGTAAAAATCTATAACCTGTAAAAAAGAAATTGTATGGCTATTGAAGAGCGGGGTCTTCTGACACAAGTACATATACTTAAAAGAAGATCCCAACAACCTTGTTAGTTCTATATTTTACAGAAATAAGAACATTTTGATTTAGATTTTTTTTTGATGCAATAGCACACCATAAGCATAATAAAGTGTTTGTTTTTACACGCCAAAATAAATTTCACATTTCTATGGTAAACATTTCACAAATTTATTTAATATGTTCATCAAAATAAACCCTTTCATTTTTGTGCGTATATTACCAAACACCCTATATTAGAAGAAGTTAACGTTTTTTTCAGGCAACAATGTGTACGTACCATGTACCACCAGTACATACAAAATGTTTGAAGCTAGATAGCGCTGTGTGAAATGTCCAGCAATATTTATTTTTATTTTATTTATTTATGATTACAAGGCCCGTATCTATAAATACTAACATACATAAAAAAATAAACTTTAAATCTAACACTTATATTTTTACTTGGACAATTTCAATTCGTAGCTGCTTCCCCCGGTAAACGCCAACAGGCCAGAAATCCGAAAAAAATATCTAGCATTTATTGCACAACCTAACCAAAACATCAATTTATAAAAAAAAGATTAAATTGATTATAGTCAAGCGCTTGACCACTACCTCACCTGATGATTAGTCATGGTGGAAGATGGAGCATGCTTGACTAGAAAACCCTGTACACTCTGGACTTATTTATTTTTAAGTAAGTAAACGGGCGGGCTATTTTGTCGCATCAGATTATAAACATTATTGCAATAATGTAGATTCAATTTGGTTTAAATTCAGTGTTATGTGTTTTTTATTTATTATACATTAGTTATTAATATACGGTAATGTAACAGTGAATTTAAGTATGATACATAAACTTATAATAAAGCATTTTCCATACGCACTGGTTATGTGCGCTGTATGTCAATATTCGCGTAGATGGTAGAGCTTTTTAACCGACTTCAAAAAAAGGAGAAGGTTCTCCATTCGTCGGAATCTTTTTATGTATGTATGTTCCCCGATTACTCGAACACGCCTGGGCCGATTCGAGAAATTACTTACTAAACTTGTAATATAAAAAATAACGTTTTTCTAAATAAAATATAGCCTATTATGGTCATACAAAAATCCCAAAGAAAAAAGCACTTTCAGCTTTTTTTAGAATTTTGTAATTTTCCGGGCAACTTTCTAATTTTTTTTACCCTCAAACATATTTTTTTTTGCAAAATAGGTCCAGAGGGCTTAGCCAAGTTACATTCGATTAGCGATGACGCTAGTGGATAAGTTCGAAAAAGTATGGGATTGACACATGCTATGGAAATATCACGTGATCTATCGACAACAAACCTATGTAGAAAACGAATCGGTTCGAAGCGAGTGTAATGCGCTTACTAACGAACGAACAGCATTTACATTTTACTTAGAACACTTTCGTGATTTATTTCAATCATAATTATATATACGCGATTTATCATGTATTTATACATAGGTGACACTCACCCTGATGAAGGTTCACGAATTGAACCGAAACATTGTCGGTCGAAACACCGATAAAACGGTACGTCATAAATCTCGTATTTATAATTAGCATTTACATTTTATTTATATAGATTGAAAATCATGCAAAACTTTTAATTACATGAATGGTCTGAATTTTCAAGAATAAAAACACGTTTTTAAATCGATATCACGTAATTTTTCCTGTCGAATCTAGTTACAGAAACGGATTTTTTTTGAAACATTTTTAAATCGATAACACATAATTTTTTCTGTCGAATCTACCTACAGTTACAACAATGCAATTTTGCTTTTAACTGCGATAAATTCGACAGGAAAAATTACATGATATCGATTCGCAATTTTTCCTGTCGAATTTAAACACTTACTACAGTTATAAAAATTGAATTTTTTTGTACATGCAATTGAAAGTTTTGCATGATTCTTAATCTATATAAATAAAATGTAAACGCTAATTATAAATACGGGATTTATCAATAAAATAATAATGGAAAGTTTTATTTGCAAGTAATCATTGTTTTATTATTCATATCAATCGTTTTAAATAGTTTGTGATTTTTCTGTGCAATGTCCATAATAAATGAATCCAAACTTATTCTTTTTATGCGAAAATGCAGCTGATTTGTGTGTTTGCTTATATATTTTTCTGAACAGATCTCGATAAAATTTAAAAAAGAGATGAACTTGCATCACACAGATCCCGAAAAAAACCTTAGTTCCATTTCCTTAGTGCGCAACATCGCTGACAAAATGCAAGAGAGTCGGCTGCGATGGTACGGTCACGTGAAGAGGAGGCCACCTGACTACGTAGGGAATTTGGCACTACAACGGTCGAAAATCCAGAGGTAGACCCAAGACAAGGTAGAGATGTAGTGTCAAAAGACATGAGAGAGTGCCAAATTTCTGATGACGTCGTTGCGGATAGAGCGAAGTGGAGAAGAACGACCAGGAAAACTGATCCCCCCACCATGTGGGATACATAGCTGGGAAGAGAGAGAGATCACAGGTAAGATAGCAGAGGAAAATGAGGAAGAGGAATTGGGTTAAAGGAAAAGTGTGGGGAAATAAAAGAGACCGCCTTAGAGAGATAAATGGAGGAAAATACAATAATAGCATTTATAAACTAAAAAGGAACTGAAGATAAATGTTATATACCTGCAAGTCTCTAGTCGAACCATTTGAACGTAGTTTTCTTGAGGTGCCTGCACCACCGTATGCCATCCTCGTTTGCTTCTTACTTTGTAAAGGGGCTCGTACTGAAAACGTAATTATTTTGGTTAGTTTTAGAATCACCGGGTGTATTTATCATTATGACGTTGGGAATCGAGTTATGGAACTCAAATGGTCTTGTGCGGGACACTTGGCTAGACGAGGTGATGACAGTTGGACAAGAGCAGCGACTGAATGATGGCCGAAGAACGAGCATGGATAATGACATCGTAAAGGTCGCGGGCCGTCAGTGGGTGAGACTAGCACAGGATCGTGGTGAATGGCACAAACTTCGGCAAGTCTATACCCAACAATGGATAAAGTCAGGTTGTGGATGATGATGGATAAATTAGGACACTGATTCGAATGATGTCGATGAAGCTCATTCGTTTTGATTCTCGCAGCGGTTTTTTTGCATGATCAATATTATAAATACGGGGTTTATCGCGTAGCGGATCGCACTTACCCCTATGAAAGTTCATGAACATTGACGGTCGTAATACCGATAAAACGGTACGTGATAAATCCCGTATTTATAATAATAATTGAAATAAATCAAGAAAGTATTCATAAACAGTTTGCATGACTTTTAAATATCTGTTTTGATACTGTGGTATATAGAATCTTGTAATTGACGGGCACCATGCATACGCTCAATCTAGTTGCGGAGAACATAGATGTGTTCCATGTTTTAATAATGAATTTGCAAAGGCCGCATTGTTTTTTTTATGTTTGTTCATAAAGTGTAGTAAATGAATTAATTGTAATTGAAGTAGAATAAGTTAGGTTATTAAGTTAAAAATGAAGATAACTACATTATTGTATTAAGCTTAGGCTTGTAAAAATAGATGTAAGAGGAAAATAAATACTAAATACTAAACTGAGCTCTCAGAGTATGTGACTGTTAGTTGACTTTTATTTAGTTAAAATTACATTACCTACATTAATAAATAATTAATGTTCTTCGCCTACATCCGGGTAAAATTCCCTTAAAAAGTATTACTATTTTTTAAATCCATATTAGGTAACAAACAACTACGCCATTTCACAAAACCCAAGGAAATTTACCTAATTACTGATTAAAACGGATATTTATGACGTATATTATTTATGTACCTTTGACGACCTCCGTGGCGCAGTGGGCGAATAGCCGGCTGAGACGCAGGGACAGTTCGATTCCCGCCGCGGAACTAATGTTTGCATGATCTACAGATAATTGTTCCGGGTCTGGATGTTTTTCTATATTTTATAAGTATGTATTAACAAAAAAAAACTATGTAAGTATTCTATCAGTTATCACGTTCCCATGATACAAACTCTGCTTAGTTTGGGGGTAGCTAGCGCTATGTGAGATGTCCAGTAATGTTTATTTATATTATTTATTATAAAATAACGGAACATGTGCGAGTCCGACTCACGCAACGAGGGTTCCGTAAATGTTTCAATTCGATATCACTACAGAATGAAATTTTTTTTTATTATTTTTTTTTAATTCGTAATTACTACAAAACACCAGATTAATCAGATGTTAGTTCAAATTAAAAATATCTATAATACACAGTACATCATAACTATTAGTTATTCAGCCCAGCTTACCAAACGAAGTTACTTGTATTTTGGTAATAACTGATATCCCATAAATATCATTATGAATGACTAAGATATATTCATACTAGTGGTTCGCCCCGAAGTGAGATCTCGCGAGTCTACCATAAAAACAAAAAAAATATTATTCGTAATCTTTGACTATCAAAATAGTGCCACGAATTAAATAACCAACCAACTTGACCTACAGTTTCATTCAAATTACAGGTAACGGGAGTTCATGTAATGTGGATTTTTTTGGGTACAAATTGCAGTTATTCTTGATTTCAGACTTTTGCCTATATTTGTGATACTTAAGCTACACGCATACTAAATTACAGTACTGTGGAGTCACTGGTGTACCCTGTGAATTTTGTCAAAGTTTAGTTTTTATTATGGTTAATAACTTAAAAACTACAAGGTTTAATAAAAAGGTAATAAAAACGGGGTCGAAATGTACTAATGAAGACCTTTCATTTGATTTCTCACTTGACCTAGTAGTCTCATTATTATTTTTTTTACCCCCCCATGAACCCAATATCTCAACAACCCCCCGATATTTTTAGCTTATTGAGTCACATCAAAATTGTGCCATCATTACCTACCTATATACTAATTTTCACGATGATCGGATAAACGCTTCGAAAGTTATCCTCGGACAAACAAACATACATACATACAACGCCGATTTGCCCAAGTTGATTTGGAGATCTCGCTTCGCTCGATCAATTATGAATTTACATTACAATACGATAATTCAAGTAGTAGTTAGGGCGTTTAAAATTAGCCCGGATTTTTTTAAGTCATATTAAAGCCAATGATTCAGCGTATCTTCCGGGATTCTCCATGAAAATGGTACCATGAAAATTTTACTACAAATATTAATCTGTCCTTTTAATTTTTCCCATTTCTTGAACTAACGGTTTCTTTAAACTTAAAATAAATAAGTAGGAGCTAAACTTAAAACTTACTTTAAAAAAAGTCGAGCAACAGAAATCGTTTCTCAAATCAATATAAATTCAATATTCATTGTCGTCATCAGCAGCCCACATTAGTCCACTGCTGGACATAGGGCTCACCCAATACGCGCCACTGAGCACGGTCTTCGACTATTCTCATCCAAGTTATGTCCGTCACCTTTCTTCCGCACAGTACGCGGTTGGTGGCGGTATAGCCCTCCCTAAACAGGCACATTTAAATCGCCGGCAGCGACGTCAGCGGCGAAGTCTCGCATGACCAGAACGTGGCGATTATGGGCGGAACCCTCCCAATGACTGATACAACAATTTGACATTAATTCATTCAAATATAATAGAAAACGAGCCCTTTTACGCTTAAATTTTGATTATTTCTGTTTGGATATCAAATACATAATATTCTGGGCCACCATGTGATTTTGTTAGGCTACTTCAGGTATATATCTCCATGAAAACAATTATTATGTGAGCTTAATACAATAATTAGATATAGAGGAAAACTACAAATGACCTTGTAGCTTGCGATTTACGTATTGCAATCGGCAAAGTCATCATTATATAGATCTCAAGACGGATACATTTATTATAGATTTACATTAGTATTAATAACAGAACAATTTAACTAAATAAAGTGGTCTAGTAGATCACTTGGCTGTCGGTGTGCGCGGGCATTGTAAAAATTTATCTCCTAATCTTCTAATAGAAACAGGTTGACCGATTTTAATGATTTTTTTTGTATATTTGGGTATTTTTCATCCTCTCTCCCTCCTTCCCTCTCTCCCTCCCCCCCCCCCATTTTTAAACACGCTTGTAGTATATTTGTATGAACAATAACCATATTATTTAACCGTCGTTCATTGACATGAAATCATTTACATGAAGGGTCGCGTCACTTTGACAAGATTGTTTTATATAGTTCCCGAAGTTCCCGCGGGTACGGGAAATTTCAAGCATGCGAAGCTGCGGGCGGGTCAGCTAGTAAGTATATGAAAATATCATGACATTGCCATTAGCCGAATTGTGACACTCCCTTGTCACAGTGAACTGAACGAAGAGGAAAAAAAATGTTTGGTTTACCGTAACAGTGGATTCACAGTTATCCAAATCATCTGGGTCTCCTTGGCGGTTTGGAGCTCCAGCGAGGTCGTCGATGATCAGGGTCGGCTGGGAAACTGGTTTCTGGAAGTACAATTTACCATTTACTTAGTTGACGGTTTTTTAGTAAGTACCTACCACTTATTTTAGGAAAAACAAGTTCGCAACAACGCTTCAAATCTGTCGTCACGTTTTGCTGTTATATTTTAAGTATAAATAATAGTATAATATGGCGTATACTAATACAATATAATATACTTAGCTGATATTTTGTAAATGTATTTAATTAGCTAGCAAAGATAACTACCAAAGATTTTTTTTCAAATGTTTTTTTAACTACTTAATATATTTACTTATTTTCTGTTTAAAACGAAAAAATAATCATTGATATATTATTTTTGAGTGAATGAATGAATGAAAACACTTTATTGTACACATAAAAAAAATAAAAATTACAAACTTGCTGGACATTTTCACACAGCGCTATCTAGCCCCAAACTAAGCAGAGCTTTTATTATAGGAACCAGATAACTGATATAATACATTATATACTTTGTTTTTTGTAAATACATACCTATAATATATGGAAAAACAACCAGACCCGGAACAAATATCTGTCGATCATGCAAGCATTTGTTTGTTGCGGCAGGAATTGAACCCGCTACCTCCTGCGTCTCAGCCGGCTATTCGCCCACTGCGCCACGGAGGTCGTCAAAACAATGGTTTTTTTCCCATCTCAAAAAATGCCCAACGCGCCTAGAGAAGTTTCACTTAAAAAAATTTATATATTGGACATATGACATATGTTTAGCATATGTTTATTCTTTTGTTATCTACTAATTTAAGTTAAACCATACAAACATTACCGCTAGCAAAAAAGACTGCTCAATCACTGCCTAGCTAATCAATCAAAATGTGTTTAATAATGGATTCATAGATTAGTTATTTTTTATTCTTTATTTTCAATTAGTAACTTAACAGTAACTTACTTAACAGTCTGCTTGATTTGTAAGTTATTTTAGCTGTACGCACATGTGTTTACGTTGCAATCCAGAACAAAACAGCATTTTTGTAATCTTTAATTGTAAGTGGTTGTAATGTGTTTTATGCATTTAATAAATTAAATAAAAAATAAATAAATCACATCTAAATATGATAAATCCAAACTCTGAGAACCTCTATGGATAGAGATAATCTTCTCTGTATCTGTCAACTTAGTATATAGTCTAAGGTACTAAAGAAGTTAATAACCTCTTCGAAGGTTCGTTCAATCGTAGACCAGTTTACTGCTATAAGGGGTTTACTGGTTCCATATCAAGTTGAAACTACAATAAAAGTTTATTAACATTAGAGTCAAATAAAAAACGACGCAATAATTTTTAGGTTATTTTTTTAAATCCTACCGATTTTTATTATTCATCATCATTATCATATATAGAACTTTCACTACTGAACACAGACCTCCAACATAGATTTCCAGAGCAACCAATCCTGCACCCAACGGCTACCAGCAATCTTTATCAGGTCATCTTTCTATCCAGTGATGGGCTATCCTACGCTGCGCTTTTCAGTGTGTGGTCTCCACCGTACAAACTTTCGCCCCAATGGCCGTCAGTTCTTCGAGCTATGTCACGAGCCACTGCCATTTCAGCTTACTAATCCTTTTGGCTATGTCTGTGACCTTGGTTTGTCTACGGATCTCCTCTTTCTGATTCGATCATAGAGTAACACCAAGGATAGCCCTCTCCGTAACACACTGAGTAACCTTGAGCCTTTTTATGAGGCCCATAGAGACTACATTTCTGTGCCATATGTAACACTGGTAACACACATCGATCATAGACTTTTGTTTTCAGACTATATTTAAAAATTATATTTAATCTTTACCTATTTTTAAAAGTGAGGTCAAACTGTTCTTAGGAGCTTCTTTAGAGTAAATACTGTATTTCCTTTCGATATATATTGTTAAAGTATATACAGGGTGTTTGGTATACTGACGATATTCAAGGTTTTTCAAAATATAAAACAAGACTTCTCGAAAAAGAAACTACTAGTAATATTATCAAATTTTAAAGAAAATCGACAAAGGTCAGGTGATTAATTTGATATAAAACTTACTGCCTACTCTTGCTATTGACATCCAAAAATAAAGGCTGATTTGATATCTCTTTCGTGAATGGCTACGGGTTTTGGGTCACCAGTATCTGTGGTTAGATGGCAAGCATTATGCAATACCAGAAAATAAGTGTAATAAAGTGTTTGTTTTTAAGTTTTAAGTTTGTTTAAAGACATCCGAGGATATCTATCACCGGGATTAATATAGTCGTGAGCTATATTATAATGAGCAATGTAAACTTGTAAATTGTGGTTTGGGTCTTATTTGCATAACTTCTTTCCTGCTGTATCGCAACGATCCAAAATGGATCTTTGCTTCCGATACTTGAGTATCGGAATACTGTATAAATAACACGATAATGTTATTTATACAGTATTCTGTCTTCATGCAAACGGCCGGAACGTGAGTCATACCTACGCTTCTCGTGTTCGGTACCCACTCGGTACCCAACCAGTCGCGAATGCGCCGCAGCACGGTAATGTTATCTATACAGTATTCTGTCTTCATGCAAACGGCCGAAACGTGAGTCATACCTACGCTTCTCGTGTTCGGTACCCACTCGGTACCCAACCAGTCGCGAATGCGCCGCAGCACGGTAATGTTATCTATACAGTATTCTGTCTTCATGCAAACGGCCGGAACGTGAGTCATACCTACGCTTCTCGTGTTCGGTACCCACTCGGTACCCAACCAGTCGCGAATGCGCCGCAGCACGGTAATGTTATCTATACAGTATTCTGTCTTCATGCAAACGGCCGGAACGTGAGTCATACCTACGCTTCTCGTGTTCGGTACCCACTCGGTACCCAACCAGTCGCGAATGCGCCGCAGCACGGTAATGTTATCTATACAGTATTCTGTCTTCATGCAAACGGCCGGAACGTGAGTCATACCTACGCTTCTCGTGTTCGGTACCCACTCGGTACCCAACCAGTCGCGAATGCGCCGCAGCACGGTAATGTTATCTATACAGTATTCTGTCTTCATGCAAACGGCCGGAACGTGAGTCATACCTACGCTTCTCGTGTTCGGTACCCACTCGGTACCCAACCAGTCGCGAATGCGCCGCAGCACGGTAATGTTATCTATACAGTATTCTGTCTTCATGCAAACGGCCGGAACGTGAGTCATACCTACGCTTCTCGTGTTCGGTACCCACTCGGTACCCAACCAGTCGCGAATGCGCCGCAGCACGGTAATGTTATCTATACAGTATTCTGTCTTCATGCAAACGGCCGGAACGTGAGTCATACCTACGCTTCTCGTGTTCGGTACCCACTCGGTACCCAACCAGTCGCGAATGCGCCGCAGCACGGTATTATGCCATGTGTTGTCCAGTCCTCGATGATGATGATAATTTACTCTGTAGTACGGCTTATTTATTCTCAAATCACTTACACTATTTAAAGACAGCATAAAAACACGGGACGCACTGTCCCACCTGTCAATGTCATCCTGCAATTAACGTCATTCGGTTTTTTGTACTCGCGTCGCTTCTCACAAAAAAATAATTAAATTGTGTTTTCAAGTTTTTAGTGTGAAAAATCGTGAAAATGGATAAAAAAGGGAACACAGAAAGTAGATCAGAATCATCTACTTCGAAATATCAAGAAATAAACCTACCGATTTCGGATTTGGAAAGTACTTAGGTTATGAACATTTGACATTGTATTTTCTTCAAGAAATCTACTAAAAACGTGTTCTTGGGATGATATATTCCCTCCAAGGTAGAAGAATAGGTGCCTACGGTGTGTTTTTTTCACACGATCAATCAAGACTTTCATATTGGCAAACTCGTGGGGTTCTGCACTGAAAGCGCTTGACTAATACTAACCTACCTAATACAAGACTCAACCATGGTCTAGGGCCGTCCTTCGGGGACGAACGTGATCAAACCGAGGCTTTGATTGGCTAATCTGCGGGATTATGCACCCCAAATGCACTCGCTGGTTATACCTACCTATTTATACACAGCTGTGATCTAGGGGCGTCTTTTTGAGGCGAACATGATCGATTATGACTTTGACTGGCAAACCTTTGGGGTTCTGCGACTAAAGTTTTTTATCTAATGTGTACCTAGTACACACTCAGTAGTTGCCTTGCTGGGGTGAACTGGAAAGTAATGTAATACCCATCGGTAGTTACAGATAGCTATGACAATTATATATGTCAAGATTCCTACCTCTCTTACCTGAGATGCTAGATGAATGGGATAAAATGCATCCCTTGTAATCTTGTAGAGAGAAGTTCAGATGGAGCAGAAGAGTGCAACACTGCACAAAGGCAAATAGCCTGATCAAAGAGGAAATAACCTTCCTTTGCTAACTATGTTTCTAATAAATTACCCAAAGTGGAAATATAAGCAACCAGTGGATTGGACTCCTACAGGATACATTATGTCTGAATTCAAGAGACCGGAGGTCATTGATTCTATTTCATATTAAGAAAAAAGGTTCCCGTTCAGAAGAATATGGGCTTTAAACCGGTGGGGTCCTCCTCATCAGGATGCATTGCAGACCCCAATATAAAGAAGCCAGCAGCTGCAGGGGGAACACCGGAGGCAGGCGAGGACACTGCAGCGCAAGGAGATGAGGGAGGTATGCGGATTACACCATTTTTATGATAACTAGTAAGCTTATCATATGGTATGATACCATTCTTGAATGGATGAAGGAGTATAACAATTATCTGGGAGTTATTATTAACTTCTCTGATTTGAAACTCTGCCAGATTATATTGAAAATCAAAACATTGTTAACAGAAGCAGGTTATTGAAATCTGAAAATAATCTGTTTTTATACATCAATTGTTTTTTTTTTTTTTTCTTGGTCTACAACCCTAAGGCGCTGTCTCCACGAGCGAGAGAATCGCGGCGAAATTATCGTCGTGCCACGTATTTCTATACACTCTCTAGAAGCCGTCTCCACACGGCGATATTATCGCCGCGATGCGACGAGTGGCAACGAGCGCGCGAAACGTCGTTACATCGTCGCTAGCCCGTCGCGACTAGCAGCGGGCCCGCCGTGCGCTCGTGGCGCTCTCGCGACGAGCGCACTGTCAAACGCAGCGTCATTTCAGCGTTGCCTCTCGTCAAGCAAGCACATTTCGACAAGTTTTTTAAACAATAGTACAATGTTTGACATTGAAAAGTTTATACTTGAAGTGAGAGAGAGACCTGCCCTTTACGATGTTCAGTTGGCCGAGTATCGAAACAGAGAAATTAAAGCAAAGTATTCGTACCCCACAACACTATATCCATAATAAAGAATTATTTTATCGACTGAGACACTACTTATTTCGCTCTCATCTGGCACATAACTGAATTCTTTCTTTCACACCGCGTCGTCAAGGAAACGCGGCGATACCGTTGCGAGTCGCCGCGGAAACGCTGCGATTCCGTTACGACTCGCGACGATACGCGGCGAAATTATCGCTCGTTCGTGGAGATTCTCCGACGATATGAGGGCGGACTCGTCCCGATTCTCTCGCTCGTGGAGACAGCGCCTAATGGTACCTTACCAACATATACATTCACTTTGAATTTAAATAAATAAAATAAATTCATCGGTAGTTACTGAGCATTCTAAATAAATAGTTTTTATGTGAACTTAAACAACAAATGTTTGTCGTTATCATCACAGGTTTTAATACTGAACTAAAGTTATGCTCTTAGTATAAATAAAAACCAAGAAAATATATTTAAAAGGAAAATACTACCAATTTAGAGTTGCATGGTTAACTTTCAGTAAAATCATGAAATGTCGTGGTAGGTAAGTGGTTCACTTAATAAAATTGGGTTTTTTTGTGTCAGTATTGAGCCAAAGTTATTTTCTCTGCATGAATTATTACTTCTCTGGGTTACACCCCTACTATAACAAGAAACTTGGAGGAAATGTTACCAATTAATTATGGAATTACCTATAAGGTACACCAACAATATGATAGTTGCTCAAGTAATAGTATGAGCTCAGACAGTGGAATGTTAGTATCAGTTTGCTCTGTAATTACCTTATTATGGGATTACCAAAACAAATGACCTTGAGGGAATAAAACTTTTTATCATTAAACCACTATGATAACTGTGATGATACTTCAATAAATGATTGATGACTGGTAGATAATGCTATTAGCATTAAGTCCTCCTAGCACTATTATGTTTTGTGTGAAAATATTAAATAAATAAATATTTGATGCAAAGAAGATCTACAAGAATGCAAGGGCTGGCGAGCCTCATGCATGTGATGCTGAAATACCTTGTGGTATGTGGACAAGGGATCAAGCAAACTTCATATTAATTCACTAGATTTAATGACAAACTTTGTTTGTTAATTTAAGTAATTTGTACTAAAGATATTGATAATACTACAGTTATTTCATACATAAATGAATTATGATGATGACATTATAAATATTGCAGTACCTGTGAGTAGGTATATTTATGGCAATGGTGTTTGACTAGAATTAATTGGGTATTTGCTTAATAAGGAAATACAGAAATTATGTACACTTAATTACAGATCTTGAGGAAAGAAAACAATTAGATCAGGTCATAATGGATGGGAACCAGTAGATGTTTATTTTGCAAAATTTGCTTCAGTTTTTGGACAATCTTAGATCTCATTGCTTCTAAAATAGGTGTCAGTTCTATGTAACTATCATGGCACCCAGATTCATTCGCCGGGGCAGTTGATGTTTTATCTTAAATTGGTCAACCTTTTTCTTCAATAATTTTTCCTCCCTGTATGAATTTAAAACCTCTGGGGAAATTCAATACAAAAAGAAAAGGAAAACGGATTGTGATTGTTATCTTTTGAATAACACAACTGTTTTACCATTTAATAAAAGTTTTTAACTTCTAATGTGGTAATATTTAAAACAAATAAACATGTAGGTACTTAGTACAATCCCAGGTTGTTTTATCTTCTTTTTCGTTATGACAGATAGATTACAGACATATACTCTTCCTCTTTTGTTATGCGCACCGCCAAGGAGTGGAACGCCTTGCCTGAGTCTGTGTTTCCTGATAACTACAACCTAGGGATCTTCAAGTCACGAGTGAATAGGTTTCTTCTAGGCAAGCGTGTACCATCGTAGACTGCATCATCGCTTACCATCAGGCGAGATAGTGGTAAAACGCTAGCCTATAATTTATAAAAAAAAAAAAACTTACAGAAAAGATTTGTACAAAGTCAAGCTTAGCTGAACGAGGGTCCTTCCAGCAAACCTTTGAGGATAGAGATAGCTGTTTGTAGGATATGTTCACTGTCACTACTAGGTGACGTTATTTTTTTACCACAACCTGTTAATAATGGCAGGAATTTTATCAGTAACTAAGTAACTTCTGGTCGTAGTAACTTAGTAACTGGTAAACATTTTGGTTTTAGAATGAATAGGTAACTAGGTTCGGTACTTACCACTAAACAATATTTGTCACAAACTTTTTGGATGGGCCATACATTGCCAGTTCAAAGAGCTATCAGTTACTACTCATAGCATCTCTGGAGTGATTATCTATTTATCAATTAAGATTCATAGGGTCCACAGGAGCTAATTAACATAAATAATGAAAAAAAAAAATGTTCCTATACGATAGATAGGCATTCATTGTGAATAAATGAATTTAGATTCATCTGAATCTATCTGAATCTAGTTTAGACTACATAATCATTCCTTTTTTAGGAAATACCTACCTAATGATAAAATAAAGTTTATGGTAAAATAAAGTATACTTCAGATTGAGGCATTCATTGTGAATAAATGAATCTAAACTACATAATCATTCCTTTTTTAGGAGATACCTACCTAATGATAAAATAAAGTTGATGGTAAAATAAAGTATAATTCAGATTGAGATTCACTACATATAGATACAATGATAGATTGGATGTGTCTATTTAATTAATTAAGAATGTTTATATTGACAAAAAATATGTACATGCCTAGTTTAGAAATAAATATTAGATAAGACGGTTATGCTTCTTAAATTGTTTTTAGCGCAAGGGGCCAAAAAAAAAAAACTTTAATAATTTAAACTTATAATCAACATAGTAGTTAGAGATTCCTGTTCCTTTAATCTTCAGCATTTAAGTGGTATCAACCTTATTTGGGCTCTACCTTGTATAATGAAGAGTAGAGCCAGCTAGAGCTGGGATTAATTACTTATGTTTTAAGGATGATAAAACGAAAATATTGAGTCTACTAATAATATGTAAGTAATCTATAAGGCGCTAAACCTTACAGAATGGTATCAATCATTAAATCAGCCATTCGATTGAATTCTTATTTTTTGGATAATAGTGGTATAAAAGCATTTTCACCGCCTATACGCTACGTAGGTAAGGGTACATGCTTCTATCGCGATACCACTGCGAAAGCCGAAGAACGGCCGCTTGAACTGGAGAGTCTTCTTCTTTTGCATGGGTTATACAGCCGATTGGTTAATAATTAACACTTTACTGACGTTATACCTACCTATATCAAGAATAATATTGATTGGGTTTGTTTAATTAATTGTTACAATTTAGTTAAATGATTATGAAGAACAGAATTCTCCAAATTAATTATCCTAAATCAAGATAACTATCTAAGAAAAAGCAATATTATTTATATTGCATAATGTTAATTAGTTTAATATTAAGTAGAGGTTTTTATCTTCAATTTATACATAGACATAGACAATTTAAATTAGGATAAAGTTTCTTGATTTTACATTAGACTTTTAACATCTACAGAGTAAATTATCATCATCATCGAGGACTGGACAACACATGGCATAATTAAATAGTCAAACAAACTTACCCCTGTAAGTGATGTTCGACTGGAATTATGCCAGGTGTTGTCCAGTCCGAAGATGATGAGTCCCACCCAACCCTTTAATCTAATACTTAGATGTACCCTTGAAGTAAAATCAAAAATCTTTAGTGATTCTGTAAACTTAATGACGTTAATTGCAGGATGACATTGACAGGTGGGACAGTGCGTCCCGTGTTTTTATGCTGTCTTTAAATAGTGTAAGTGATTTGAGAATAAATAAGCCGTACTACAGAGTAAATTATCATCATCATCTTCGGACTGGACAACACCTGGCATAATTCCAGTCGAACATCACTTACAGGGGTAAGTTTGTTTGACTATTTAAATGTTATCTATACAGTATTCTGTCTTCATGCAAACGGCCGGAACGTGAGTCATACCTACGCTTCTCGTGTTCGGTACCCACTCGGTACCCAACCAGTCGCGAATGCGCCGCAGCACGGTAATGTTATCTATACAGTATTCTGTCTTCATGCAAACGGCCGGAACGTGAGTCATACCTACGCTTCTCGTGTTCGGTACCCACTCGGTACCCAACCAGTCGCGAATGCGCCGCAGCACGGTAATGTTATCTATACAGTATTCTGTCTTCATGCAAACGGCCGGAACGTGAGTCATACCTACGCTTCTCGTGTTCGGTACCCACTCGGTACCCAACCAGTCGCGAATGCGCCGCAGCACGGTAATGTTATCTATACAGTATTCTGTCTTCATGCAAACGGCCGGAACGTGAGTCATACCTACGCTTCTCGTGTTCGGTACCCACTCGGTACCCAACCAGTCGCGAATGCGCCGCATTGCCGCAGTGACGAACGGTGTGATTTGTTTTATTTATTTTTATTTTATTTTTATTATTTTCAGGAAACTTACAGCTAGGTACACAGAAAAACTAATTATATTAAAATACATGCAAAACAAACATGTATGCTTAGGGCCAATTACAAATTTCCACATTTAATTTTAAAAAAGATTAGCTAAAACACAGTTACCGTGGACGAAAATCGTTTGAACTTACAATAATTCATGAAAGTTTAGGTGGAATAATTATTATTAAAGAATTTATCCGCAAGCAAGCGTTTTAACTTGCTTGTCGAAGTATTGAATAGATCAATATCTGCATCTGCCAAAGTGTTAAGCGAGGCGCTTGCTCGAATAATAAATGCGTTCTGTCTGTAATTGGTTTTAACTAACGGAACGTGCAAAATGTGCGGTCTCCTTATTCTGACTCTATAAGTGTATTTGTAAGCAATAAGCGTGCCATTTGTAAATATTTTATTGGAATAAGTACAAGTACTAACTTAATATGGCAAAGAGCACGAATAGACTATATTGTGCTGTTTTTGGTTGTTTTGTGTTGCGGATTTTTTATACTATTAAATTTAACAATAAAGCTTTTCAATATAACTTTTGAAACTATCATGGTTATTAACATTATTTGTACTAAAAACGGGATATTTACCATGATTTGTGAGTTCTTGAGTGTCCCGATATTTCGACGCAGTTGCATGCGCCACGATCACGGGTAAACTGAAGTCTTTGCGAGTGGATAGTTATTGGCAGATATAACGATCTACCCTCTTTCTTAGTCTCTTGCTAGGAACGAATTCAGTAATACTATCACTACTACCGGTTTCATTCTCGATCATAACTCTATTCCGACACACAACACTCACGGTATCAGGGCGCGTTATTGACACTACACTTCTTCGGTTCTTACACATTCTCACCACAGGATTCCAGGCTCCAGATGGTTGAAAACCATCTTCACGATTGAAATTCTTGTGTTTGGTCATCTCAATTGCCTCTTGAACCAGGAAACACGGCTGAAGTGGAACTCCTTTTGGCACACCTTAACGACGCACATAGTAAAATTAGGTTTACGTACGAGAAAGAATGTGATCGTCGTTTGGCATTCTTGGACGTTTTGGTTCAGGTTCGAGATAATGGTAGTTTGGGCCATTCAGTTTACAGAAAACCTACACATACGGACCGATACCTACATGCTGATTCACACCATCACCCTCGACATCTTAATTCAGTGGTAACATCACTTACCAATCGTGCATTCGACCTGTGCGATGAGGACCACATTCAGGGTGAATTGGCACATGTCCGTAATGTTCTGGTTAGGAATGGATATAAATTGCGGTCCTTACCATTTCGACCAAGACCTAAACCCCACAGTTGCAGGGTGGAACGAAAACCTGCTTTTCTACCATATATTAAAGGAGTGACAGATAAAATCGCAAACATTCTACAAAAATTTTCACCGAAGACCATCTTTACTCCTTTAAAGAAAATTACACACTACCTGCGCTCACCAAAAGATTGCTTTCCACTAGAAAAACCAGGAGTGTATAAGATAGACTGTAGCTGTGGGAGTTCTTATATTGGTCAAACCAAACGCACAATAGCTTGTCGGGTGAAGGAACATATTAGGGCGGTGAAGAATGTTGACAGACAAAAGTCTGCCATAGCGGAACATCTGCTGGACTCAGGCTCAAACCACTGGATCGAGCTACACAACCCACAAGTAATCTCAACTGAGCGACATTACATCCCAAGACTGGTTCAAGAGGCAATTGAGATGACCAAACACAAGAATTTCAATCGTGAAGATGGTTTTCAACTATCTGGAGCCTGGAATCCTGTGGTGAGAATGTGTAAGAACCGAAGAAGTGTAGTGTCAATAACGCGCCCTGATACCGTGAGTGTTGTGTGTCGGAATAGAGTTATGATCGAGAATGAAACCGGTAGTAGTGATAGTATTACTGAATTCGTTCCTAGCAAGAGACTAAGAAAGAGGGTAGATCGTTATATCTGCCAATAACTATCCACTCGCAAAGACTTCAGTTTACCCGTGATCATGGCGCATGCAACTGCGTCGAAATATCGGGACACTCAAGAACTCACAAATCATGGTAAATATCCCGTTTTTAGTACAAATAGTGGAATAAAGCTTTTCGTATGTCTCAGTCAAAGCGCAAATATTTTTCTGTATCAAATTTATAAGGGGGGATTTTTTATTAAATCTACTAATTTAAAAAACACACATGTATTTTTATTGAACACTTCCTATTTCATTCACAACGAATTTCTTTTTTTATATATACAAAATATACAATCACAAAACTATACAGAAATTCAAGTACTTAGATAGATAAAATTAAAATACTGCAGGCGGGTAGCCCTATCGCGTGTTTACGTACCACTGTTTACGTAAATAATTCAAGGACAGGGCCGAGTCACAATACTGTATAGTTATCATTACCGTGCTTGAGTCCGCCAGGTTTCTCTATACATTTCCGCTCCATTCCTGGAGACGGCACGAAGTTCATGCAGGCCTTTTTCGACTTCCCCACGCTAGCGGTATCTACCACGGACGCCCGATGGGCCTCAAACTACTTGGACAACCCGCGTAGGCTCGCCTGACTGCACGATTGGTTGATTTAAAATACTTTATTGCATTTATAAAATAGTACAAATGCTAAATAGCATCAAACCATCGGAGTACTGAAGCTTTGGTTTTGCATAACACCAATATCATAGTAATAGAAACTAGTAATAATCCAACACAATCACTTAACGAAGTTAATTCGTACTTTACAACTGTTGGTGAAACGCTTGCAAATGGGACTCTAACAAAAATGAGCACAACAGAAGGTCAACTCGCAAAATTAGCGAGGACATCGAACAGTCCAGTCAACTCTATGTCCCTGACACCTACGGATCCCGCTGAAGTCAGAGCCATGATTTTTGCACTTAAATCACACAGTGCGCCTGGATGGGACAAAATTACTGCGAAGTTACTCAAACAATTTATAATGTTCCTCGCTGTACCTATAGCATTTATTTGTAACTTAAGTTTAGAAACAGGGACTTTTCCCACCGCATTTAAACAAGCTGTGGTTTGTCCAATTTTTAAAGCTGGTGATAAAAATAATCCCTCAAATTATAGGCCCATTTCTCTTCTTTCCACGCTGTCCAAAGTCTTGGAAAAGCTAGTTAAGAGAAGAGTCATGCGATACCTCGAAAATAATAGTCTCATAAGCACAAACCAATACGGTTTCAGAGAAGGAAAGTCCACCGAGGATGCAGTCCTGATGCTAACATCTAAAATTACATCCTATCTGGATGGCGGAGACAAGTGTATAGGTGTTTTTTTGGACCTCCAAAAAGCATTTGACACTGTCTCCATCCCGATTTTGCTGACTAGACTGGAAAATGTTGGAATCAGGGGCCTAGCTCACGATTGGTTTCAGGATTATTTAACCAAAAGATCGCAGCGAGTACGTGTCGAAAGGCATGAAAGCGACAAAGCAGTGTGCACATTTGGCGTACCACAAGGTAGTACTCTAGGGCCTACGCTTTTCCTCGTCTACATTAATGACCTATGCAGTACTACCTTGCCTGGTCTCGACTTGCTGATGTTTGCAGATGACACTGTATTACTACTTCATGATAAAACTTGGAAAAAAACAGCAGCGCTAACCGAGAACTGCCTCTCAAAGGTGACGATATGGTTAGAGAATAGCCTCCTTACACTAAATACTAGTAAAACGAAATATATGTGCTACAGTATGACGGCCGCGGGAGACCCAGGAACCAATATTAATGTAAAGATACATACCTTTCCTTGTAATCGTAACAGTCGTGAATCATGTAATTGCTCTAATTTGACCCGTGTTAATACTATTAAATACCTTGGACTCGTTATAGATGACAAGCTTAACTGGAACGTGCACATAGAAACAATGACGTCTAGAATCAGAAAACTTATTTATGTGTTTCTAACTCTTCGAGTAGTTGCTGAGACCAAACTTGTTATACAAACATATAAGGCTTTATGTGAATGTATCCTAAGATATTGCATTTGTGCATGGGGTAGAGCGTCAAAATCTCACCTCATCACCGCTGAACGTGCACAACGTGCCGTTCTAAAGGTACTTTTATACCTACCCTACAGGCACCCTACTACAGACGTTTATGAGAAAACTAGTGTGCTTAGCATCAGAAAATTATTTATTTATGAAGGTTTACGTCGCTACCATAGAAAAATTGTTCCCTATCTACCTGATTTACAGAAAAGGGTTGACCGCTGTCCTGTTCCAATAGTTAGATCCCGATTTGCACAAAAACAATATAATGTCGTTGTTCCGCATCTGTATAATGTGCTTAATAGAGTGCTCAGGGTGAAGAAGAAGAGTAACGTTGAAATAAAAAAAAATAATACTTACCTGGCTCAAAGAATTTGATTACGATGGTGTTGAAGCAATGTTAAATGGCTTTTATTGTTGATGTTTTCTTGTTGTATTCCTAAGTTCCTATCACTACACTACCTACATACGCGAAGAACTTAAACACTAAATACATACATATATTTATAGATCCTGATCATTGTAAACAATGTATATAAATATATATTATAATCTAATTACTAAGCAAAACATGCACTTAAGTATAGCACCTACTACGTAACAGACTTGAATTTGAGAGAGCTTAGGCATTTCTTTTAAATACTTACTTTTTTAGTCATATGATTTATTCTTTTTAATTAATGCTTAAACTTAACTATCCTATCTTTGCTAGACATAATTTAAAATATACACATGATGGGAGAAGCCACTGGCACCTGAAATACAGTTTTTTTAACTAGTTCGGGAGCCTATGGATTCAAATTTGACTATGTCATACTTAATTATGTCAATAAATAAATTTTTACTTTACTTTTACTTTTATAGAACAAAGCTTACTCTGGCTCTCAGCTACGCTGTAACACAAAATTAAATGACCACTAAATATTGTTTGTACATTATTATACAAGGGCTGTAAGCGATATATTACACCCGAGATATTTTGGAGTACGAGCGAGCGATCGCGAGGGTGATTTTGATCTCTTTCACCCGAGTATAATACATAACTATTTATCACGAATGGGAGGAAATTAAAGACGTCTTTTTATACATAACAGTAAAAGAAAAGTTGCGATCCTGGTAATAGAGTGCCTTGTGAAGGGGATCGCCTGGGGAAGTGCTAAACCATACCTATTTCTGCCGCCAAGTAGCATTGCTGTATTTTGCTTTGAAGGGCATGTTTGCCGGTGGAATTACAGGCACATGAGGCACCTGTATGTCTCAAGTTGATGGACGCGGGGCAGTGCATCTCTAACGTGCCTGACCTACGTGACAATTCTCTGTTATATGCGATGGTTACCACTTAACATCACGTGGGCCATAGGCTTGTTCCATCTCCATGTAGTATAAAACAAAACATTTTTAATAATCTTACCGTGCCTTTAAACATCTTGTTGAACTGTTCCTGAGGGTAGTTGGGTGGTTTGATGGTGCAGAAATTCTTATTCTTGCACTCCTCGGGGACGTCTCCGTATCGGTTGGTCACCTCTTGGATTGGCCCCGGGTATTTGATAGGCACGTAGTCATCTAGGAAAGACATAGACACTATAAACTACAGAAAAAAACAGTCTAATCATCTAAAAAATGTTACAAACGATCTATAGATAGCTCAACTGCTCCAGATCACTTACAGGCGGAAGTGTCAAGATAGCTAAGTTCTAAGATATACTTTACGTCTTTCGGCATACGTAATAGATGCGTTTTTAAAACACGAAATCATCATTATTTAAATCCTGTTTAGTGCGTTTATGTCTTAGATTCTAATAACTTATTACTCACTTTTTTTCGCAACTGCCCCACTTGCAGGATGTGTTCCCAAAACCACTAACTGTAATAAAAAATATATTTTAGTGAATCAACACCTTAAACCTAACGCTATACAATAAATATTTTCATGACTAAAATACAGAAGAAACAATTGAATCATCTAAAGACCGTTGCAAACGATCTATAGATAGCTCAACTGCACCAGATCACTACCAGGTGTAAGTGTCCCCAAGACATGGGCTGCATTGCCCCGCTGAATTGCAATACTTATGCGTTGACCCAGATAAGCGCCAGCTTTCAGAACACACGTTGCTTCGACCAGACGCCCAGAAAGAATTTTGAAAACGCGGTGGGCCCCGGTACACCATGGACCCAGGGTCTCGACCCCAAATGACTCAAATACGTAAGCTCTGTCGAGACATCCTTATTTGCGCCGCTTGTGATCTTCGGCTGGATTACGCTATACTTAAGGCAAAATTACATTTTAGCGCAGATAGTAGAAACATATTTGTACGGTCGTGTTTCTACTCATCATCATCATCAGCCCACATTAGAACACTCCTAGACATAGGCCTCTTCCAGTAAGCGCCACTGAGTCCGGTTTTCGCTCTTATCGTCTAATTTCTGCCTTCCGCCCTCGCTCATCCTAGCCGGGGGGCGCCCCACACTAAGTTTCCCAAGATGCGGTCTCCACTCAAGAACTTGTTTATTTATTTTACTAGTGGTTGGCCCCCAACTGAGATCTCGCGGTTCTCCCATAAAAACACAAAAATATTATTCGTAATATTTGACTATCAAAATAGTGCAACTAAATAAACAACCAACTAACTTGACCTACAGTTTCATTCAAATTACAGGTAACGGGAGTTCATGTTAATTGGTAATACTTTTTTTGTGGTAGAAATTGCAGTTATTCTGGATTTCAGACTTTTGCCTATAATTGTGCCACTAAAGCTACACGCATACCAAATTTAAGTTTTGTGGGGTCACTGGTGTACCCTGTGAATTTGGTCTAAGTTCAGTTTATATTATGGTTAATAACTTAAAAACTACAAAATAAAAACGGGGTCAAAATGTACTCACAAATACCTTTTATTAGATGTGCCACCGGACTGTCCCATTTTGGTTATTTTTTACCCCGCTTGAACCCCATTATCTCAACAACCCCCCACATTTTTACCTCATTGAGTCACACCAAAATTGTGCCATACCTACCTATATACCAAATTTCACGTCGGATCAACGCTTCGAAAGTTATCCTCGGACAAACAAACATACATACATGCATACATACTTCATACATACATACATACGTACAATGCCAGTTCGCCCAAGTGGACTTGGAGATCTCGGTTTCCTCGATCAATTAATAAAAACAACACAATAACAAGCAAACAAAACAAATCACAAAATTATTAAACAGTTAAAGACAATTAAAAAAAAATCCTTAGCAGGCGTGCTAGGTCGAACCTGTGATACGGACTGCTAATACTTTGTTTCCTTTTATCTGTAAAAGGTACCTTTATCTTTACTTATTTACTATCATAACGTCTTGAAGCAAAACAATTACGACAAACAAAATATGCGGGTAGTACGCAAAAATTTTACAACGGAATGTAACCCGTGCGAATTAATTAAACAGTAGTGATGGGACACCTTTGTTTACATTAGCTTGACTCAATGTTGAATGTTTTAGCTACCTTAATAATAAAAGTTTATATTATAATATGTATTTTAAGCTAAGGGCCGTAGAATAAGTTAATTACTATCCTGTAACTGTTTTATTGTTGCCTGAATTAAATAATGTACTTAAATAATGAAGGGGAAAATTTATTAGCTAATTAGGTAAAGGCAAATTAATTAACTAAATAATTTATTTTGTGGTTTGGTATATATCAAAACATATTAGGTTTCAATACAAAAGAGATGTATGTAACATCAGTTTTCCTTATAGAATTTCCATTCATTAACGTAGGACCTAATTTTAATTCTAAATATTTTTTTATATTTTTATTAAATATTTTTTGATTTGAACTTTGTGTGGGAGTTAGTAAAAATGCTCATAATTTATATATGTGATGACTGCAAAGAATTAAAGAAAACTATAAGATTTGCTATTCAGAATTAAATAATTTATTAATCTAGTAATATGAAGAAGTAGTTTTAGTTCATTTGCTGTGATTTTGAGATAAAAACTAACTATAAAATATCCAAGTACGATTAAGGAAAAGCGTGGTACAAATTAGGCGTACATGATCCTAAAACGTACTTTTTCCACTTAAAAAAAATATATATTACTCTAAAGTTTACTAATTGTAAGTGCAATATGGTATTGTTGTTGATTACTCATAGAATAAAGTTTATTAAAACATAAGTAAAATGTTTCTGTCTTTGTTAGATATATTTCAAGTTATTTCGCATATTTAGGGGGTACGAATACAATCCTCCCCTACGATATCATTACTTTGGGGGGGGGGGTTGAGATTTTGGGGTTCAAATAGGTTAAAAAAAATGAAAATGAGACTATTAGGTCAAGTGGGACGTCAAATGAAAGGTCTTCATTAGCATTTTGATTCCGTTTTTATTTATAGTAAAGTTTTTGTAGTTTTTGAGTTATTAGTCCTAATAAAAACTGAACTTTGACAAAATTCACAGGATACACCAGTGACCCACAGTGCTGAAATTTGGTATATGTGTAGCTTTAAAGACACAAATATAAGGTCTGATATCCAGAATTACTGCAATTTCTACCCCAAAAAAGAATTACCAATTAACATGAACTCCCGGTATCTGCAATTTGAATGAAACTCTAGGTCAAGTAATTTGGTTAAGTATTTCATGACACTAATTTGATAGTCAAAGATTACAATTTTTCTATGGTGGACTCGCTAGATCTCCGTTCGAGACTAACCGCTGGTTTAATTTAATTATTATATATGCTATTTTTAAACTTATGATCAGAGAACACTATTTGATAATTGTCGCTAAATTGTAATCCTGTTCGTTGAATTATTGTCATGGTAGATAGACAGAGATACAATCATGTTTAAACATATAAGTACGAGATGATCTTGTAAAACATGTTCTGACTACTAACTAGCCTTCTAAGTTATAAAGTAGATAAGTATTTGTTTATGTAAAGCAAAAGTTTGTTGCGAAGAGGAAAATGATAAAGTTACAAACCAGTATGAATAATTATATACCTAGGTGAGTTTTCTATTAGATGGAGTTGTAAATAGCTTAAATTATTTAATTACAGAAAGAATATACAACTATTTACAATAAAATACAGAAGAAACAGTTGAATCATCTAAAGACCGTTGCAAACGATCTATATATATAGCTCAACTGCTCCAGATCAATACCAGGCAGAAGTGTCCCCAAGGCACTAGCTGCATTGCCTTGTTGAATTGCAATGCTTATGCGTTGACCCAGATCAACGCCAGCTCTCGGATCACACGTCGCTTCGACCAGACGCCCAGGAAGGATTTTGAGAACGCGATGGGTCCCGGTACCCCATGGACCCAAGGTCTCGACCACAAATATCTCAAATACGTAAGCTCGGTCGAGACTTCCATATTTGCACCGCTTGAGATCTGTGGCTGAATTTTCCGCCGCACCGACTTCAACTGCTGTACCAGACAGATGAGATGGCGCGAGGGTATCGACGCACGTGGCGTCCCACACCAAAGGCCTACCCTTCTCCCAAGGTATAAAAGTAATACCGTCTGGCCGCTTACCATCGTCACGTATCCAGACCGTTCGGTTCGAGAACGGCTGGAACGTTGACACTGCAAAAAGCGTAAGTGAAGATTTTCAGGTACACAAGCCGCTAATTAACCTAATTCATTGAAACTTAATGTTTAATTAACGTGGAATAATTAACGTAGAATAAAATATGCATTAAAAATTCGCTCGGAGTAAAATTATATGAACAAACATAAAACTTCTGGTGTAGTAAGTACCAAATTTTCTAGAGGTAGTACCAAGAACTCTCAACGTAGGATTTATCATCAACTGTGATCAATCTGAATATTATGGCAAGATAATCAAATGTCCTGAAAAATTTTATAAAATGGTAACCTTTATCGCTGACCGTAATTTTTCAAAATCTGTGTAGGCAGTAGAGAACTTATTGGATCTGGACCTAGAAGAACAAAGTGTACACTATATCCGAATGTATATATATATATATAATATTATCTATTTAGAATATTACTACTCTTAGCTACACCTCTGGAATAGTTTTATCACAATTATTATTAATTGATTAATTAAAATTAATCAATTAATAACACTAGTTATTAAAAAAAAGGTTATTTCTAATAAAACCTCGTTGCTAAATCTAATATGTAAAACAGTCGGGTTAGCTACACCATTTATAACTCAAGAACACCGGAATCGAGTATGATGATCTTTGATTTGTTGGATTTGTCTCCGCCTCGAATAGCAGAATAATCGGAAAAATACGCGCATAAAAAAATGATTATGAAAAAAATTATTTTCTCAAACATAGATGCAGCTAATTATGGCCGATTGACAATTCTACCAGCGACGTACATTGGCAGTCGAAAACGTATATGGTAGGTCAACACCTAGAATCACGAAATTTGGCAAAAAGCAAGGTCTTAGCAGCACAAATAAAGGAAAAATTCAAAAAAATATAAAAATTGGAAATTAAAGGGTTAAAGTCCCCATACGGGGCCACGCCAATTAAGATAGTCCTCTGATTTGTATATGGGCGCTCATACAATTTAGAGGACTAGCTTAATCGGCACCAACCTTAAATAAGGGAAATAAATAAAATTGTGCTATTGTGTGGAAGAAAATAGAAGAAAATATGTATTGCAATATTATGCTCGTGTGCGCAGAACATTTTACAGTAAAGACTGATGCGATCGTTACAATATGCACTTCTCAATTAGTTGAGCCAGATTTTTATAGATAATGGTACGGAACCCTACGTGCGCGAGTCCGACTCGCACTTGGCCGGTTTTTATAATTGCCGTAACATTGTCACAATTTAAAAATGTTCCTCGCATCTTGCAATATTTGGCTCGCTCTGTGTTCTATTTGTCGTTAAAAAAGAAGTCTTCACAGTTGACTAAGTCTCTACTTCACGCATGCGTGCTACAGTTTCTAAGTGTCAGATCAAGTTGCAATCGTGTGCAATAGTGCATGCGCATTTTTTATCGTAAAGCCGCGTACAGACATCGCGAGGAGTGCATCGCGAATAGTTTGTCACGCATGCCTCAACCTGAGGCATACGACGGTACATTTATGCATGTGTCCTGAACGACACATGCTCAAGCTGATCACGCAAACAACCACGCACGGTGTTCGTCAGTAGAAAAATGGCTCCGACAAGGCGAGACGTGCAGATTGCAGCTGCGGCCTATATAGCGATTCATTCAATATTAAAAATAAGAGGATTATGAAGGATAAGGTTTAGAGTCCCACAATACTCTGTTATTTTCATAAAATTGGACAAGTTCACGCAGCGATTCGGTAACGGCCTCCATGATGCATGAGCGCGCAACGCAAATAACACCCGTCCGGAGCGCACGGAACGCACGCCTCGCATTGAGGCGGCGTTCGCAACAATCGTATGACGCGAATGCTCACTGTGAGCACACACGTCCACACAGCCCGAGGCATGAGAGACGAACCATTCGAAACGCACGCCTCGCGATGTCTGTACGCGGCTTAAAACAAATGAAGATCTATTGCGCAGAATTTAATCAAATAAATTACTATGTTAATTGCGGTATTCGTATATAATTGTCAGAAAAATTATATAATATTTTACTGTTGAATGTGTTTAACTAGAATGTGTTATATTGTATTAGATAGGGAAAAAGTTGAGGCCTTTACTCACGTTCGCAACAATCGTATGACGCGAATGCTCACTGTGAGCACACACGTCCACACAGCCCGAGGCATGAGAGACGAACCATTCGAAACGCACGCCTCGCGATGTCTGTACGCGGCTTAAAACAAATGAAGATCTATTGCGCAGAATTTAATCAAATAAATTACTATGTTAATTGCGGTATTCGTATATAATTGTCAGAAAAATTATATAATATTTTACTGTTGAATGTGTTTAACTAGAATGTGTTATATTGTATTAGATAGGGAAAAAGTTGAGGCCTTTACTCACGGCTTTTAAGTATTTAATTATCATTATAATTATCAGCCATAGGCAAAAATGTTCACGTGATATTAAAAAAACGTTTATAACGAAACTTTTCTGTATTTTGCTGTAGAATATTGGTTTTTAGGTGCCAGGCATAACGCTATGATCGAGCGTAGGCAACAATCAAGATCGGCTAGGGCCGGCTGGCTTCTGTATCTGTTTATTTTGTTCATGTTATGAGTTATCTGAACCTGAGTGACCAAAATCGCATCGACTGGATTCAAAGCAAAACAAAAGTAAGTGACGTGATGAATTGATTAAGTGGGTATAGGCATGACACATCGACAGGATAGAAGCGTACCGCTGAGCCATAATAATCCTAGAATGGAATTCCGCAGATACCTAGGGACGAGGCCAATGGCCGAATCGCTGGGTGGATGACATTAGACGACACGCAGGTCATGACTAGATGAGACAGGCACCAAGATCGCCAGGAGTGGAGAAGGGAAGAGGCCTATATCCAAGATTGGAGCACGAAAGTGCTACCATGATCTTGATGAATGAGTAATCAATTAATTCATTTGTTCAATGTTCAACAATCAAACAACAAAATATGTCAAAAGAACCTTCAGTATGCGACATCTTTGTCATCCGAGTCCTACAGACGCTCAGACAGGTTAGCTTACAGATACAAGGCTTTTGCGAGTTCCTTTGTCTAAATACTTTCTTAGTCTTACTATCTTTTGTGATTTGATTCTCTTACTCGAAGTGCGAGTTGGACTCGCGTACGAAGGGTTCCGTACCATTATCTATAAAAACGAGCAAAAAAAATCACGTTTGTTGTATGGGAGCCCCCCTTAAATATTTATATTATTCTATTTTTAGGATTTACTGTTATAGCGGCAATAGAAATACATCATCTGTAAAAATTTCAACTGTCTAACTATCACGGTTCATGAGATACAGCCTGGTGACAGACGGACAGACAGACAGCGGAGTATTAGTAATAGGGTCCCTTTTACCCTTTGGGTACGGAACCCTAAAAGTGTTTACTTAAGTTAAAGCAAAAATGTAATTTTATTATTGACATGATTTTTTTTAATTAATATAATTACGTAGACATTTTAATGCAGGAAGAAACTTTATGGCAAACAAGTTTGACAAGTAATTATTCTAGTTTAATTTGTTAATGTAGCCTGTTGATACTTTATACACAGCCTTGAGACAAAGATAATTGAAATACCGGCATAAAATGTATAAGTTAGATATTAATCCAATTTACAAATAAAAAAACTTACAAGTAAAAAACTAATTCCAGCAAGCACCATTTTCACAGTTAAGTTCACCACAAAAAATTGTTTTTATTTGTAATGATCACACAAGCGCCCTCCTTGTATTCAGGCTGTGAACTGAGTAGCGAGTTCGAATAATCTCAAATAATTGACCGTCTTTTGTATGCGCAAGATGTTGCGGTCTCTGCGTGTGAACGCACATAGAGGGAGAAAACGGCGGAACAAGAACGCGTTTTTAACGGTGTTTACTCGAATGTATCTTGAACTGCATCCCATTACATCTCATAAACAAGTAACTTTAAAAAATATATAACTGACTTCATTTATAAGAAAAAGTTTGAGGGTTTCCATCGATTTTTTTGGTATCCCATCATCAGATCATGACTTGGTGCCAATGGGACCACCTGGAATGTTTATTTAAACAAAATAATAATATTATCCTAAGAATTGATCCTTTACTTTGTTATGGATCCCATAATCAGAACCTAACCAAACTTTCATCAAACTACCCTTGAAGTTCATCCTTTCCAATAAAAAAATAATCATCGAAATCGGTTTGGCGTGATATTGAGTTATTCGTCCATTTGTCGCGCACATACTTTATGCAAATTTAAGACTTATATGGTTTTCTCATGGATGCCATTGTCAAAACTGGACCACACAGGAAGTACCAGCTTTCAAATAAAAAAAGAACCATCAAAATCGGTTCACTCAGTCGAAAGTTCTGAGGTAACACACATAAAAAAATACAGTCGAATTGAGGACCTCCTCCTTTTTTGAAGTCGGTTAAAAAGCGTTCACTATTGCGAGAATGATTGAAAAAATATGAAGTACTAGCTTCCGCCAGCGGCTTCATTTGTCAGTATAAAGTATGTTTGAATCCAGGTCGTAATCTATCAACACACCAAATTTAATCGAAATACATTCAGCCGTTAAGATGTAATTGAGTAACAAACAAACAATCAAATAAATACACAAACATCCAAACTTTTGCATTTATAATACTAGCCATTGCCCGTGACTTCGTACGCGTTACACTACTAAATGTGTAGGTATCCTAGAAATAAAGCTAAACTCGCTGTTGCAACTTGACTTGACACCGCATTTTTATCCCATGGGAACTAATTTATGGGATAAAAAGTATCCTACGTGGTAATCCAGGTTATAATCTACGTATATACCAAATTTCATCGAAATGAGTTCCGCCGTTACGACCGTGATTGAGTAACAAACAAACAAATAATTAAACAAACATCCAAACTTTCGCATTTATAATATTAGTGTGATTGGTGCATTACAAGAAAAGCAATCAATTATATCACAATTGACGCCATCCGTGGTGCAGTGGGCGAATAGTCGGCTGAGACGCAGGAGGTAGCGGGTTCGATTCCCGCCACGGAACAAATGTTTGCATGATCTACAGATATTTGTTCCGGGTCTGGGGTTTTCTCTATACATTATAAGTATACAATATAAGTTTACAAAAAAAATGTATGTAAGTATGTTATCTGTTATTTGGTTGCCATAGTACAAGCTCTGCTTAGTTCTGACTAAGTCAGAGGGTAGCCGCAACATAGTGCCATTTTGAGATGGGGGTACGGGTAGGGGAAAAAAAAAAAAAAATCTCTGCTTAGTTTGGAGCTAGATACAGCTGTGTGAAATGTCCAGCAATATTATATATTATTATAATTAAGTCAAGTAGTTTACGTTTGAGTCAGAGCTTCCTAATTCATTATTAAGACTGCAATTTTACACATTTTTATTTTGATTCTGAGTAGACAAGATCTCCTGTTCTTAATTCTTAGATGGGGGAATAACATCTGCACATACATCCTGCATTGGGGTCATCATCATCATACCATCATCAGCCATAATACGTCCATTGGTGAACATAATGCTCCCACCATATATTACCAGCGTGACCGATTTTGTGCGGCCTGCACCCAACTGCTCCCAGCAACCTTTCCATCTAGTGGGGGAGGGGTAAGGAGGAAGGGGCCTCTAACGAGAACTCAAGAACTTTTCTGCCCCAGTTCTGCGAGCTATGTGAGCCGCCCACTGCCACTTCAACTTGCTAATCCTCTAGGCTTTAGTTTTTGATGGAGCATAGCCCGCAATACCTGCATAGCTCGCTCTATAGAACAATAAAATAATAATAAATAAAAACGTTTATTTTCCCATCACAAATAGGTTTTACAGAAGATATAAAAGTAGGCAAGTTATGTTACAGTAGGTAGGAAGGAAGTTAACTTATTGATTACATTTAGTAAGCCTAAATAACAATGGGGTTTATTTTATATTATTTGTAGGACAACAGGCTTACGGCCCACCTGATGGTAAGCGCTCACCGTCGCCTATTGACACCGGCAACACCTGGGGTATTGTCGATGCGTTCCCTACCCTGTACAAACCTCTTCACATTTCTCTTGAAGCGTGCCAAGTCCTAGCCTAACGGGAAAACCTCAGATGGTAGCTCATTCCATATCTGCAAGTATGGGGTAGAAAAGATCACGTGAAGCATGTGGTGCGCGATACCCTATTGTCGATGATATGTGGATGAGCTTTATTACGCTGTTGATTTATTTATTATTACGGTGTATTTTATGTATAATCACCAGTTTATTTTGTCTTATTCAGGCGTTGTTTCACCTCTGTATGCGTCTACCTTTATCGTGCCTTATTTATCTTTCAAGAGGTTACGTACAAAGACATGGTCTAGAATAACTCTGTTAGGGAATTCCTAAGTAACTTAGATTTTGACTTTACGATAAGACACAATTGGTTTAGTTATGGAAATTTTCTTGGCTAATTTAGCAAATCTGATAAGCCTTATATTGTCTTACCATAAGTAGGTTTGAAAGGCATGGGTGTCCAACCAAGTGTTTGTTGAACACAGAGTGAGGCAAAATACATACTTTGCGTTATTAAAAATACAAATTACAAAATAACAAGTAACACGTATTGAAAATATGAAATACAAAATATTTTTAAGTCGTGTATTTTAAATATAAAATACAAAATACCCCGCACGTTCACCCCGAACTGAGATCTCGCGAGTCTACAATAAAAACAAAAAAAAATATTATTCGAAATCTTTGACTATCAAAATAGTACCACGAAATAAGTAACCAAATTACTTGACCTACAGTTTCATTCAAATTACAGGTAACGGGAGTTCATGTAAATTTGAACTATTAATTTGTAATGTTTTTTTTTACTTTGTACAGTTTTAGAGTTATGATGAAAAATGTCGAAAAAATAGCGTTCCTTTATTTCCGAAGTGAAAAATCTGAAATTAATATGATTGATATACGTACAAAGATTAAGCATTAAGTTCACAGTACAGATTATTTTTTGTATTTTGTACTATAATGCATTTTTCATTCATTCAAGATTACAGGAAAATTATAACGAAGTCTCTATGTAAAACAGTTTTTTATATATCTGTCTTAAATAGTTTTCTTGGTTTACCGGTCACTTAACTAGATGGCACAGCTTAATTAACATAAATAGACCTATCTAGGTTCGGAACCCGCGGTGCGCGAGTCCTACTCGTACATGGTCGGTCTTGTTTTGTTACAAATATGGCATCCGCATGTAATTGCCGCACGCATTCACATTCTCTTTGTCACAGTGGCGGGTAGCCGGTTCTGGTCCGATCACGGGTTTATGAAAGTTGGTAAAATAATAATGGTATAAAACTTTAAAAGGAACTCTTTTAGCGATAAGGCCGCCCATTGTACTATATTTAGCATTAATAAAATATTAAATAAATATTGCTGGACATTTCACACAGCGCTATCTAGCCCCAAACTAAGCAAAGCTTGTACTATGGGAACCAGATAACTGATAGAATACTTATATACATTTTTTTTTGTAAATACATAGTTATAATATATAGAGAAACAACCAGACCCGGAACAAATATCTGTAGATAATGCAAACATTTGTTCCGCGGCGGGAATCGAACCCGCTACCTCCTGCGTCTCAGCCGGCTATACGCCCACTGCACCACGGAGGCACTAACTAGTTCTTTATGTATTCCTGGTATACAATTGATTTTATTCAATTCAATTAAATACATTTATTTCAGACATATCATGTGTATATGATTAGTTTCAAAATTCAATTGCAAAATGCCTTTAATAACAGAAAGATTAAATAAATAAATAATAAAAATAAATATTGCTGGACATTTCACACAGAGCTATCTAGCCCCGAACTAAGCAGAGCTTGTACTATGGGAACCAGATAACTGATAGAATACTTATATACTTTTTTATATAAATACATACTTATAATAAATAGAAAAACAGCGAGAATCGAACCCGCTACTCTGCGTCTCAGTCGGTTATTCGCCCACTGCACCACAGAGGTCGTCGTATACAATTATTTACATTAACATACAGAAAAACAGTTGAATCATCTAAAGACTGTTCCAGACGATCTATAGAAAGCTCAACTGCTCCAGATCACTACCAGTCGGAAGTGTCCCCAAGTATATAGCGGACCAGTGCATTGCCCCGCTGAATTGCAATGCTTATGCGTTGATCCAGATAAGCGGCAGCTCTCGGATCACACGTCGCTTCGAAAAGACGCCCAGAAATAATTTTGAAAACGCGATGGGCTCTGGGACTACATTTGTTTATATAATATATATGTAGGTAATAAAAAAAAACGATTAATGACAAATAAATTTTGTGAAATTTCAATCAAAACAAATGATAAATGAAGTGTTATTCTTTTTTTCCTGTCGTTGATATAAGTAGGGAATAGAAATAACTGATTTCAAAGTTTTTTTTTGTTTTTTATACCACGTAGAGATGGAACAAGCATATGGCCTACCTGGATAACCATCGCCTATAACAATGTATAAATCCTTTAATAACAGAAAGAATATACAATTATTTACAATACAATGTATTGCCTCGTAGGTCACGCCTTAAAAACGTGCCCTGCGATGCACTACCCCGCGTCCATCAACTAGATTATTTATGGGTTCATTTTAGAATAGCTTGCTTGTTACATCTTCGACCACACCATCACTAACCATCAGATGGGGTAACAGTCAAGTGCTTGAAAATCTGTCTGTATGTTTGTTTTGCAATGTTTTCATGACTAAACGACTGGACCGATTTCGATGTAATTTAGTGTATTGATAGATTATGACCTGGAGTATGAGACAGGGCTACTTTTTACTGACATACCACGCACGCGAAGGCGCGGGCGTAAGCTTGTTTTCAATAAAAAAAAACAATAAACTGGAGTTTTTTGGTATATAATATTATTTTAATTTGCAAATAAATGATTGTCTAATTTGTTTATGTCTATTTTATACAGGCTGTTCATTGATATTTTAGGACTTGATAATAAGGTTGTTAGAAAATTTAAAATGTTCTATGGTAATGAATTTGAAACAACCTATTTTACGACAATACTAGCCATAAGCCCTACCCGTGTTTTCATTTAATGTCGTACATAACAAAACACGTAGTATATGAATAACTAGTAGTGTTGTGTAACTTTTCGAAGTACAACGAGCGAAATAGCCGCACGTGCACAAGAAACGCGTACTATGAGGATCTCGTCTCGGATCAATTTTTTTAAGCTTCGACCTACTTGGAGATAAAACGTAACATCTGTTCTTATTCTATGGTATGTAAATACAAAAATAGGTGCCTACCTAACCACTACAAGTAGGTAAATTTATATGAGCCATCGTACCAGGCAATTGCGAGCATAATGTACTCATCACAACTGCTTACGCATTTTCAATGCAATTAACCAGTTTACTGCAATTGACGTAAAAGCCTAGGTTAGGTATAGTCCGTCCTTACTAAATCTGCATAATGATTGAATTTAAAATGATTTAAAAAAATAACCAATTTTGGTGTTTCTAACTTCTGAGGCGTCACAAGAAACTAGCGCTACAGTGACAACTTTCGCTAATTGTTTGTTTTAATTCTTTAGTGCACAAACAGACTTAATGCTAAAAACATTTTCTACCAGTCAACCATGACAGTTAAAAATCTTAGGTTGGCGTGCTTAACTAGGAACTAACAAAAAAATAGAAATAGAAATAAAAAAATCTACTAACTACCTAATTGCCCACATAAATATAATAATAATAATACAATAATACTCACACATGCAATATAATTTTATTAAGTTATGGTTTAGATCACACTAATATTATAAATGCGAAAGTTTGGACGTTTGTTTATATATTTGTTTGTTTGTTATTCAATCACGTCGTCACGGCTGAACCAATTCCGATGAAATTTCGTTTATACGTAGATTATAACTTGGATTAATAGGACCTGGATATAATACCTGGATAGGCTACTTTGAATTGGCAAATCAGGCATGTGAAGCCGCCGGCGGAAGCTAGTTTACTATACTTTGATAATTAAATTTAAGATTTTTACGGCTTTTGTGGTTTTGATGAGAATGTTAGATAAAAACTGGACAAGTGCGAGTCTGACGGCGTTGACTTAGAAGTTTGATTTTTTTTTACCTTTAAGGGACCATAGATAGAGTACGTATTCTATAAGTATTCATTTCAACTTGATACCTTCACTCGTTCCTGAGAAAAAAGGTCGTGTCAGACCGTCTGACAGACAGACATTCAGATAGACAGATAGACGGACAACAAAGTAATCCTATAAGGGTTATTTTTTCCTTTTGAGGTACGGAACCCTGAAAAACACCGTTTCCACCGCTGTGCAGACTTAAAGTGGGTGGCGTCATAAAATAGGTTTCTATTTTTAGGTACCTAGGTAACTAATACGTACAATGACAGGTATGCGCGTGATTCAATTGAATAAATACATTAGGTATTTACTACAACAATTTAACAATGACAGTTGGTAGCTAACCATACACTTTGGTACCACTAAAAAACCAGCTCTGCAGCAGTTATGCTTCTACAGCCAATGCACTCAGCATTTGCATTTGCAAATGCTGAGTGTGCTGGTGACGATTTTTACCGTCACAATAAGTATTGCTAAAAAAAAATACACATTGTTCAGAAGATCAAAGTCAATTATTATAGTATGTAGTTCAAAAATCAGAACTAGATGTCGCTGCTAAAAAATGCAGATTCCTAAATCGCGCTATCGAAGCGTTTTGCACTTCAGGGGTGGTAATGATTTGAATAAAATAAGCTCAATTAATTATAATACAGTACGGTAGTTTTATTGTCACCCTGCCCTCTAGCGATCCACCATAGTCAAAATTATACACACATTCTGTTTGTTCGTCTTTACGACGTCTATAATAAGTGATACATTTCAAATTCAATTGTTTTGCTATTGCTTTGTTGCATTAAAATAAATAAAAACAAATCGGCATCATCATCATATCAGCCACTGCTGAACATAAGCCTCCCCCATATATTTCCAGAGCGACCGATCTTGTGCGGCCTACATCCAACGGCTCCCAGCAACCTTTATCAGGTCTTCATTCCAACTGGTCTATGGGCATACGAGTTCTAAAACTAGTTAGTTTCTATGTATCTACAGTTACAAGCAACAGGAAATCCGTATTTGCTTTTTACCAGCTCAAAACCAGTGCAATTCATATTAAGAGCAAACAAGCTTAACTCTAATTTTTCTTCTACACAATGGATGTTGTATTCGTCTATGACGTATTGAGTGAAATGTTGAGTAGCCCTTGTGATGCGGCCTGGATGCCTGAAAAAGAAATATAAATAATCAAGCTTTTTTTTCTAACCTATCCTACTGTACTAGTACTGTCCCATTGCTGGGCAAAGGTCTCCCTCAATTCTTTCCATCCCTGGCCCTCTCGATCCCTGGCTAACTCTACCCAATCCGTGTTGAAGACATCTAGGTCATCGCGCCAGCGTTTTCCCGGGCGACCGCGTCGTCTTTTGCTTTTCAAGCTTACTCATATGCCTATGGCCCTCCTGATGTTAAGTGGTAACCATCGCCTATAACAAAGTATTGCTTAGTAGATCCGCATCTTAAAAACGTGCCCTATGATGCACTGCCCTGCGTCCATCATGTTGAGGCAAACAGGTGTAAAGCCTCATGTGCCAATAATTTCACCGGCAACCGTATGGTATATTAGGAGTATGTGTGGTAGATGCCTCAGGAGTGTAAATAAATAAGACCAACTCACGGCATTCGATTGTATATAATGTCCGTCAACACAAATCCATATACCAAAGTTCAGAAGGCACAAAAGAGTAGAAAACACAAGCACAGGCACAGTAGGAGAGTTCGTAAGCAAGAGACAGTCAATAATAAATAGGCAGAAAAGAATGTTATAGCAAACAAGCAAGTAAACACGGTATCGCGTATGTAAAGTGCAAGGACGGCGAACGTGCTCCTTGCGTCGTGACTAGGCAATGACTAGGGACTACGGGTGAAGGTTCTTCATTCTGGACGAACAGTGTGAAGGCCGGTTTGAGCCGATCTATAGACACCGTCGTCTCTTTATTTTTAAGGAGTATTTTAAACACTTTATCACCTCTACTTAAAACTTTATGTGGCCCAGAGTACGCGGGGGTAAGAGCACCTCGTAATGCGTCATATCTAAGGAAAACGTGATCACAAGTCTCAAGTTCCTTGTAAATAAATATTTTAGGTTTACAATGGCGTGAAACAGGTATGGGTCGCAACTTCTCAGCGAAGTTTCTGAGCCTAGCGGAAAATTCGGATAAGTCCGTTGTACCGCTAACAGTCGGGTCAAAGAACTCCCCGGGTAGTCTTAGCGGTTCTCCGTAAACAAGTTCTGCTGAAGAGGCTTGTAAATCCTCTTTAAAAGAAGCGCGGATACCTAGCAGGACCCATGGTAGTGAATCTGTCCATTGGTCATTAGCATGGCAAACTATCGCGGCTTTAAGTTGTCGGTGGAACCGTTCAACTAACCCATTGCAAGCCGGGTGGTAGGCTGTTGTCCTTCTGTGCGTAAATCCGGCTATCTTAGACAGACATTGGAACAAGGCCGACTCAAATTGACGACCACGGTCTGTCGTAATGTCTGATGGACAACCAAATCGAGCTATCCAGGACGACAGCAAGGCCTTTGCCACGGTGTCTGCTGTTATATTTTCTATCGGTATTGCTTCGGGCCAACGCGTAAATCGGTCTACTGCCGTAAGACAATACCGATAGCCATGTGAAAGGGGGAGAGGACCGACAAGATCGATATGGATCTGTTTGAATCGACTGCGTGGGAGGTGCTAAGTACCAAGAGGGGAAGTAACGTGACGGTTGACTTTTGCCCGCTGGCACGGTAAACATGAACGCGCCCATTCCCTACAGTCTTTCCTCATACCTGGCCAGACAAAGCGTTCAGCAACCAGTTTGGCCGACGCATTACAACCAGGGTGACTTAACGAATGCAGGCTGTCAAAAACCTGCTTTCGAAAAAACTTTGGAACATATGGCCTGGAGGTCGGTGTGCTGACGTCGCAGTACAGGGGAATTCGACTTCCAGGAAAATGAAGTTTCCGCAGTTGGAGTGATGAGCCTTTACTCAAAAGCTCTTCGAGTTCAGGGTCAGAAGCTTGGTTTAGAGCTATAGACTCGAGGTCGACTGGTGCTCCCAGTTCTTCGATCCGTGACAAAGCATCGGCAACAACATTGTCCTTGCCAGAAATGTGCCTTATATCAGTTGTGAACTGGGAGATAAAGTCGAGGTGTCTATACTGCCTGGGACTACAGTTTTTCTTCCTTTCGTGGAATGCAAAACTGATAGGCTTGTGGTCAGTATAGACAACGAAATGACGAGCCTCGAGCATATGCCTAAAATATTTTATTGCCTCATAAATGGCTAGTAACTCCCTATCGTAGGGCGAATATTTTGTCTGTGAGGGGCTTAGTTTGCGAGAGAAAAATGCCAACGGCTCCCATGCATTATCTTTATATTGCTGCAGAACCGCTCCGATAGCCTTGTCGGATGCGTCGGTGACTACAGCAAGTTTCGCAGAACAGTCGGGATGAACTAATAAAGCTGCGTTGGACAAACTTTTCTTACAGGCTTGGAAAGCTGCAAGGGTATCTCCCGTAAGGTTGATTGGCTGTGAGCCTTTTACCGAACCCGTCAATAGAGCGTGCAATGGGGCTTGTATCAGGGCTGCTCGTGGAAGAAATCTCCTATAAAAATTGAGCATACCTAAAAAACCTCTAAGTTGCCGCACATTCGTGGGAGGTGGGAAATCCTTAACAGCCTGAACCTTTTGATCTAGGGGTCTGCATCCACTCTCTGAGATGAGATACCCTAAAAAGGTTACCTCTTTTGCCCCAAGGACACATTTGGACGTATTGACCAACATACCATACTTCTTAAGCCTATTAAATACCTCACGCAGATGCTCTTCGTGCTCAGTTTCGCTCCTGGAATAAATTAAAAAATCGTCGAGATATGAGTAGACGAAATCTAGCCCTCTAGTTAACTCGTCCACAAATCGCTGAAACGTTTGGCTCGCGTTGCGGAGACCAAACGTCATAAATGGGAATTTAAATAGCCCGAATGGCGTAGTTATGGCTGTTTTAGGAATGTCTTCAGGATTGACAGGTATCTGATTATATGCTTTTTCTAAGTCTAAGGTACTGAAAACTTTACAACCTGTTATACTATGCGTGAAATCATGGATATGTTTTATCGGGTATCTGTCCGGCACTGTGCGGGCATTTAGACTGCGATAATCACCGCATGGGCGCCATCCATTATTTTTCTTCGGGGCTAAATGTAAAGGCGAAGACCAGGGGCTTTCAGACGGTCTAGCTGTACCAATGGCCAGCATAGACTGGAATTCTTTTTGGGCGATTTTGAGTTTATCGGGAGCTAAGCGGCGAGGTGGTAATGAAACTGGGGGCCCTGGAGTCGTGCGTATAAAATGGACTGTATTGTGTGGTGTTGTGTTGTGTATACCAGCTGGTCGTGTTATCTCAGGAAACTCGTTAAGAATTTTATGATATCGAGTCTCACCAGTCACAACCTTTACAGATGATACATTTTTACAATTTGCTAAAGTAGCAACAGCTGTAACAGAAGTTAAATGATCTATTAGGCGCTTGTTGCGACAATCTACAATCAGGTTATAAAAATTTAGAAAGTCTACACCATTTATTGGCTTTGTAACATCAGCAACTACAAAACGCCATAAAAAGGACCTGCGTAGGCCAAAATCTAAATTAAAGTCTATGTAACCGTAGGTAGCAATGTTAGAACCATTTGCAGCACACAAACTATATTCAGTCCGAGAACGACGATCACTTAGCGCCGACCGAGGAAAGACACAGAGGTCGCTTCCAGTATCAACCAGGAATTGCGTCTTCGTAGATCGATCGGTGACAAACAGGCGACCAGTAGACGTAGAAGGGCAATCGTCAGCCGCCATTACCGACTGCCCTTGGAGTTTTCCGATTTGTAGTCACATGGGCGAATGCACTTGCTAGCTTTCTCTCCGTATCTGCTGTGGTACCAACAAAGTGGAAACTTGCGATAGTTGGATTGGGAACGCTGCCTCGAAGAGTTTCGGTTGTTCTGGGATGTGTGAGATTGGGATCTGCTGTTTCTGCCCGAGGTCATCTTCTGGAACTGCTTCCGAAGTTCAGCTATTTCTCTCGTAAGGTCACTTAGGATGGAGCTTGGGACTGTGTCGCTCACGGAGGCGACTTTCGGCGATGAAGAGGCGAGATCGTTAACTCTATCGGCTAAATCAGCCAAGTCTTCAAGAGAATCTGTTGTTGATTGACCTGCAAGCACCATCTGGCAAGCGTGTGGCAGGCGACTTATCCATATAGTCTTCAAAAAATCATCTGGAACTTCCGAGCCTGCAAGTCCTTTGAGGTGGCGGAGAAACTGAGAAGGTTTGCGGTCTCCGAGCTCCTCGTGCATTAACAGCTGCTTAATCTTTTTTTCATTCGACGCACTAAGCCTCTTAATAAGCTCGGTCTTGAGCTTTTCATACTTTTCTGTCGCAGGGGGGCTGACTATGATGTCTTTTACCTCCCGCGAGTGTTGATTGTCCAGGTGAGCGATCACGTAGTTAAATTTTGTGGAATCGCTGGTAATTCCGGATATGGCGAATTGGCCTTCAACTTGGGCAAACCATATCTCGGGCTCTTCCGCCCAGAATGGTGGAACTCTTACGCCGACCTTAAACACGTGGCTCTGATTCATCGACATTGTCCCACCACTAGTTCCGGCCGAAGTACCTGGCCCGCCTGCATCTTTTAATCCCTTCTCCATGTTCGTTTAGGGGGTCACCAATATAGTATATTAGGAGTATGTGTGGTAGATGCCTCAGGAGTGTAAATAAATAAGACCAACTCACGGCATTCGATTGTATATAATGTCCGTCAACACAAATCCATATACCAAAGTTCAGAAGGCACAAAAGAGTAGAAAACACAAGCACAGGCACAGTAGGAGAGTTCGTAAGCAAGAGACAGTCAATAATAAATAGGCAGAAAAGAATGTTATAGCAAACAAGCAAGTAAACACGGTATCGCGTATGTAAAGTGCAAGGACGGCGAACGTGCGCTTTGCGTCGTGACTAGGCAATGACTGGCTTGACCTCTGCAGGCGGCGGCCGGCGCTCGCGCATTATAATATCTACGTTATTTACCGGGACGCAAAATAGTGATGGGGTGAAGTCGATAGTTCTCTTACGGAACTTATCGATATCGACCGGACCAACTGGTACATAATATTATAAACGTATAGTGTAAGTATAAGTATTGCAAATAGAATGAATAAATAGATAGATAATTAGGTACATATATATTATTGTAAATATTGTGTTATATGTAAGTAATAAAATATACCAAGTAGGATAATTAAGATTAATTGTGTAGTAAGTAGCCTACAACCGTATTAAGGATACGGTCGAAACACAGCAATGCTGCTTGGCGGCAGGAATAGGTATGGTAGTAGTACTTTCCCGGACGAGCCCTTTCACAAGAAACTCTACTACTGCTATATATAAGATCTGGAAAATTTTCGATTTATTTTAAGTGCGTATTAAAAAAAAAGTATATAAGTATTCTATCAGTTATCTGGTTCCCATAATACAAGCTCTGCTTAGTTTGGGGCAAGATAGCGATAGCAAAATGTGCAGCGATATTTATATTTATTTATTTATTAATTTTGTATTAAGTTATGTAAAAAATATTAAGAAACAGTCCAGTCTCTCTATTATTTATCTTAATAGTCAAGTCCTCTATTATATGTTATCTCTGTGCTTTAGCTAAGACGGAAAGGAAAGGAGGTTAGGCTCGGGTAGGAAAAAAAACTATCGCAGTTGGCTACACTGCTAGCAACACCCTTCGCTAGGTGCCTAGTTAGTCACAAGTATATAATCAATAAATAAATAAAAAATGCTGCACACTTCACACAGCGCTATCTAGCCCCACTGATAGAATACTTATACATTTTTATAGAAATCTAAAATGTTTGTTTGTCCTAGCAATGAAAGTTCTCAAAATGATTTGGATAGTTACATAAAACCACTTTATGAATATAAGAGGAACACGGTATGATCTGCTTCCAAAACTGCTTATAAAACACGATTCATCTATGGGATAAACTACTAGTAAAGTGCCTGCTTGATAAACTTTGATGATGTTAGCAACAATGTTGCTTTAGAGTTGTTAAAGGCGTAAAAATTACAAAAATATTGCTATTCCGAATACAGTATACTCACACTATCACACTAATATTATAAATGCGAAAGTTTGGATGTTTGTTTGTTCAGTCAATCACGTCGTAATTGCTCAACCGATTTCTACGGATTATGACCTGTATTGAAACATAGGTTCATTTTATGGACAAAACGAGGCTACGGGCGATAGCTAGATATCAATTTATTAATGACAAAAAATATCTAGTTAATAAGTTAATATTTTAAAAAAGGTTTTATGATGTTTATTTTAATTTTTATTATGAATAGATCTTCGTTTGACCACAATCTCACTTGGTGTTAAGCGATGATCTAAGATGAAGCACGAAGATCTAGAAGAAACCCATTCACTCTTAAATAAAAATAAAATAAATATGGCTGGACATTTCACACAGCGCTATCTAGCCCCAAACTAAGCAGAACTTGTACTATGGGAACCAGATAACTGATAGAATACTTATATACTTCTTTTTTTTGTAAATACATACTTATAATATACCTATATAGAAAAACATCCAGACCTAGAACAAATATCTGTAAATCATATAAACATTTGTTCGCAACAAAGTTCAACAACAAGTGTTCGCGAATAAGTATGGATGGTACTGAGCCGTACGTCTGCTTGTCCTTTGATGGAAAGGATGATGTTAATATAACATTACCGTATCTAACATTCTTTTCTGTATTTTAGTTATTCCAAAATCATGATAAAACCTTGCCAAGTGGGATTACACTGACCTATATTGTAGACAGTGTAACTACGGGGCCAGCCCCGGATCTAGAATTTTACTTAACCAGGGCAGAAACTTGATGTGTCTCCTCCAGCATTTTAGAAGGGGGGGGGGGGGGGGGGGGCAGCTAGGTGAACTATGTTGGTGGATGCCAAGCGCTTATTGCAAACAAGTTTTTTTGTTCAAACCTATTCTGAAAGAAGAATTTAGTTCCCCGGTTTGCATTTATCTTTCCGGGCCATTATCTCACAAATAAAGTACCCTCCATTCCTCTATGATCATTGATTACCTGATACGAGAGGATCTGGATCAGGCAATAGAGAGCGGTGGAAAAGTAGCTCCCTGTTGGTCCATTGACAAACAAAGAAGCTGTTTATTTGCTAGAATACCGCTTGAGCTGAATACTTTTACCATTACATACTCACAAGCATTCCTCTACTAAGATAGTTTGCCTGAATTGTTCCGACTGCACCACAACGCGAACGTTGTCGTTTTCATCAACTATCTCGTAAATCAGGTCCTGTGAAGACAAACGATTCGAAATCAATATTATACTCAAAAACCACCATTTGGTCTTTTAGAACTTAACTAAAGAAATACTGGATAAACCTCCAAAAGTCTCAATTACCACTTAGGTCTGTATATATTACTTATGTTAACCAAATTAGTTACTTGATTATGTTCTCTTGTTATTTTGAATTTTATTTTATTTTTGGTTTTATTTTGTAATTGTCAACGTGTTATCAAAATATAATCTATATAGTTACACAACCGGTTAATTACACAATTTATAACTCAAGAACTGCTGAAGATTTTGATTTTCTTTGATTTGTTGGATTTGTCTCCATTCCGAAAAGCAGAATAACTATTAAAACATCGGAAAAATTTACACAAAAAAAATTATGAAGAAAATTCATGTTCTCATACATAGATTCAGCTAATGATGGCCGATTAACAATTCTAGCGACGTACATTGACAGCCCGCGTCATATGCATGTCAAGGCGGTACAAAGTTCGCCGGGTCGGCTAGTAATAGATATAATAGATATGAGTGGTAGCCGATTTATGATCATAATAGACGTGTCTTTTTACAAGCTTTTTATTATCTTGCAATGTATGTATGTTTGTCCGGGTGGAATCTTGCAACTGAATTTTAAGCCCGTTCCCCTCAACCGATTGAGCTAAAATTTGGAATACATATGTAACTTCGGTGAAAATGCAATAATATGGTACCATGGAGGTGGTCTCATGATGGAGAAGGATGCTAGACAACGGAACTTCTGAATGATGGAAGAAAAGAAGAGGCGTAAGAAATCCGACAACATTATAGACGTTAAAGATATCAAACCTAACCATTGTGATAAGTTGTTGAAGAAGTCACCTTGTGATAAACCAACTGATGAAACCTAAATGGAAATGGATTATAGTAGGCTACTAGTGTTTGGGCTCATTTGAATCTTCTTGCGGTTCCGATTATGAATTTTATAAAAGCTTGTTTTTAAAAAGTAATTTTCAAAAAAAACTTATTATGTGTAACTAGCTGACCCCCTGAACTTCGTACCGCCTTACAAATATCTTCCTCAACAATGAGTTCAGTAAAAAAAAATCTTTTCTAACTATGGACTGCCTAGGTGAGACGTTGTAAAGGGCATTCCACCAGCAGATATCAGCTAATTGCAATAGACCACACATTCGCAATTCCCTTTAAGAACTTTAAGTTTGTTCTATGCAGGCCTTGGACCGCAGGCCGTCCCATAGGATCAGAAACTGCAGGCGAAGTTTTAATCAGTGAGACGCTTTAGTGCCCATTGCACAGTTTTGTTTAGTTCCAGCTTTACGCTTCGAGCGATTTATACCACTGCACCAGATAAGTTAGTAGCATTATATTGCTCGAGAGCAACTTACATCTCGTGTATCCTTCTCGCAGTCACTCTCATCATAATAGTCACCCATGAGTTCCTTTGCTTCTTGTTTCATGACAATTTTCTTATCCGATTCGACTGTCAATGTCATATTCTGAAAATATAACATATTTATGCAATTGAGTTTGAGCTATTGAAGTGCCTGTCGACAAGGTGCAGCACTAGCTGTGTGAAGGCATCGATAGACGACTTTGGTTGACCTGCCCCCTTATTGGCTAACTTTGAACACGAAGATGAGATGTCAAAAATCGATGACCAATTATCTCTTCAGCTATCAATCTTAGGATATTGTGTATGAATTAATTTTGTCTTCATACATGATTTTTTTGTACAATTTGTGTCAGTAATCCTCAAGATCGGAAACTGTGGATGAAATACATACCTTAGCGATTTTGACATCACATCATCGTGAATGCTTAAGAAGTCAAAGTCAAAGTCAAAAATCTTTATTCATTAAAATTACAAGGATCATACCTTCGTGACCAAGCCAGGAAAGAAAGGTAAGAGACAAGGCTGGTTGTTTTTTTAATGATGCTTTTAGAATACATAACAATACAGAAAATAAATTACGTCCAAATTGCAACATTTTGAACGAGTTGGAGCAATTTCAATCCCAAGCTTCTCTATCATCTAAATAATGCGATATTTTAAGCTTTTTTATAAAGATTTTGTTTAATTACGTTTTTAAATTTGTTAATTTTCAATTTTTGTACATCACTTGGGAGTTTGTTATAAAAGTGTACACCTTGCCCTTTAAACGATTTACTAAGTTTATGGAGTCTACAAGTGGCAACAGCGAGTTTATCTTTATTTCTAGTATTAAAATTATAATTATCGCTATTTTTCTTAAACAAATTAATATTTTTTGTGAACATACATCACATTTTCTCAGATGTATTGACAAGGGAATGTCATAATTTTTGAGTACTAAATACCTACCTACGTAGGTTCTACGTCCCCAACTGTTGCTGCCGCAGTAGGAAACACAAATTGTTCTCGGAGGCGTAGGTATTGCCGAACAGGATGGATTAGGACCTCGATCAATGCGTTAATGTAGTAATCATGTCAATTATTTAATTCTTACGTTTATTCTAATGTGACATGATGTTAATATTTGATCTAATATTACCGTCATAACGGTGTTTCGACCGACAATGTTTCGGTTCAATTCGTGAACCTTCATTAGGGTGAGTGCGATCCGCTCCGAATAACGTCTCACCCCGCACTGATTATTAATGGTTGAAATTAATCACGAAAGTTTTCTGAGTAATATTATTGTGATCAGTGTAATTAGCTATGGCCGTTCTAGTAACATATTTAAGATAGATTTATACATATATAACTCATTATTCTAAACAACTCCATTTATAAATAACACATAAACAAATATAAAATACTTAAAAACTGAAAACAATAGAAATTCAGAATGGTGCATTAACAGACAACCTTAAGATAGAGAGGACTTTGAGAAAAAATTGACAGTGGTGTCATAATATAATTTGATATGAATGGACATTTCAGATTAAAACACACCTTACTTTGTAGTAACTGATCAACCAATTCCTGTGGATAGGCCGCGATCTTTTCAAAACAATACCCCTTCTCGGAGCAAGACAGAGGCAAGATCAGGCGTTGTGCTAAAAAAAAGCACAGAGTCAGAAATTAATAATTGTAAAACTGTTGTACAAAATTGACGACTTTTGTGACGTAGTGATAACGCTAGACCTCACACATCTTTAGCCACTCAGCAAAAATTAAGAGAGTTTGGCTGGGAGGTGTTAATGCATCCGCCGTATAGTCCTGACATTGCACCTTCAGATTTCCATCTGTTTCGGTCTCTTCCGAATTCTTTAGGCAGTGTCAGGTTAACATCACGAGAGGACTACCAAAACCACTTGTCGCGGTATTTTGATCAGAAGCCCCACAATTTCTATAGCAATGGGATCATGTCCCCCCTAGTTAAATGTAAATAAACTATATTAAAAAATGTTTTGAATTTTCTTAAAAAATGCGAAGAAACTTTTTCCCCAACCTAATATTATAAGTATGTATTTACTAAAAAAAGAGTATGTAAGTATTCTATCCGCTGGTTCCCATAGTACAAGCTTCGCTTAGTTTTGGGCTAGATAGCGCTGTGTGAGATGTCCAGCATTATTTATTTATTTAACAAAGATCTTATTAACGTATGGGTACAGATTTACATAGCTTATCCATTGCAGACATCATCATCATCAACCTATAGCAGTCCACTGCTGGACGTAGGTTACTCCCAGGGTGCGCCATTGACCCCGATCCCCAGCTCTTGTCACCCAATCTTTGCCAGCCAGCCACAGCGCGCAAATCGTCACTCCATCTAGCTGGAGGGCGCAGACATACAATATGTGAAGATAATAATAATTATTATAGCTACCTAACTCATAAAAACATGGAAATATACACTCAATTAAAAATTATAATAGAATTATTGGAGTGCCACTGAAACATAAGTACATACATAGTACAAAAAAACTGCGTCCAAATCGGTATCAGTGTGGGAACTATGATGCTACAAACAGACAGACACACAGACACAGGCGATCGAACTTATAACACCACTTTTATTGCGTTGAAGCTGATTTAAACAGTGCCTTGTGGTAAGTTATAGCACGGGTCTTAGAATGTATTTATGAGTAGCCATAACGGCTTTCGATTTTGTATTAACTTTCAATGTTAACAAAATAACTATTTTGTACCTCTGTAATTTTTAAAATAGGTTGGTAGATTTTTTCTAACGCGGCAAAATGCCTTTAATAACACAAATAATATAGGTAACATTATTTATAATACTATAATACAGGAGAAACAGTTGAATCATCTAAAGACCGTTGCAAACGATCTACACGGTGTCCTAATAAATCACTGTTTTCCCAGAACAAACGTTGTTCTGATCATGCTCTACTAACTGTTTATAGAATCAAAAAGAACGCTAAAAAAATCTAGACTTTCTCAAATAAGTCTAACTTTGTTCAAAAACTAGCCGTGATATAAAGTTCATTGGCACGCTAGCCGTAGCGTACCTACTACTCGTATTATTGTTTTTGTGGCGATGCGGCGGCATGTTGTAGGGCGTAACGTTAAAATAGACGTTTTAAGTTCGCAACTTTAGACGTTTTTCAAAGCCCGATTTCATTTTTTTTTTAATTTGAGGTTATAAACTCTTTGAAGACCATGGTCTGAACAACGTTTGTTCTGGGAAGACAGCGATTTAAAGGACACCGATATAGCTCAACTGCTCCAGATCACTACCAGGCGGAAGTGTCCCCAAGACACTTGGGGCGCAAGGCTGCATTGCCTGCTGAATTACAATGCTTATGCGTTTACCCAGTTTCTATTGTACTATGTCCGATAAGGGCCAATCTGTTTGATACTAATAACAAATTTAAGACCTTTGTACACAGTGTGTATAATAAATATGTCTTAATCTTTGAAAGAAAAAATATTTATTTGTGACGGAACAAAACACGAACAGTTCAATAAGTACCTGAGGTACACACAAAAAAAACAATACCTAACAAAAGTGTTTCTCACAAAATTATAAACAACGGATGGCGTCACAAAAAGGCGTCTAATTCAGCATTAATTACTATGTTAATTAATATATTATCCTACTTATTTATTGGGTCAATGCAGCCAGTGCCTTGGGACACTGCTGCCTGGTAGTGATATGGAGCAGTTGAGCTATCTATAGATCGTTTGCAACGCTCTTTAGATGATTCAACTGTATATTATAGTCTTGTAAATAATTGTGTATTCTTTCTATTAATAAATGTTTTTATTAACCTTAATTATAGCTTACCTGATGGCATTCCTTCGCTGAAATATAGAACCACTTGGAGAGACACCTGAAAACACACTGGAAGTAACTGCAATACTTACTTATAACTTGAGGATGTTTCACCCAAAAGGGGACAATAATTCTCAACTAACTGTAAAAACTGTAAAAATATAAAAAACTGTAAAAATCAATATTCACTTCAGTTCCTAAAAAATAAAGCTCAACCAAGTATAACATTTATTTTTGAACAAATCACTAACTTTGTAACTTTAAATCGCAGCGCAGCCTACCTTCAAACTGATTTAGATAAATAAATATTGCTGGGCATTTCACACAGCGCTATCTAGCCCCAAACTAAGCAGAGCTTGTACTATGAAATAATACATGAATAACGAACAGAATACATTTTTTTTCTAAATGCATACTTATAAGTAATATACAGAGAAACAACCAGACCCGGAACAAATATTTGATTTTTATTTGAAACATTTGTTCTGCGGCGGGAATCGAACCCGCTACCTCCTGCATCTCAGCCGGCTATTCGCCCACTGCACGGAGGTCGTCGTATTTGATTAAAAATATAGACTAATTCGGCTTGCAGAACGATCCCTAAACTTATTTAGCGGCTTATGTTTAAATTTGACGTATTTGTATGATTTGACAACCCCTTAATCAGTTAGCCACTAAATACGTTTATCGTTAATACGTTATGGCATCGTTGTGCAAGGCGCTCTAAATATAAATATAGATAACTGACTAAAGATAGAAGCATTTATTTATTTATAACATCCTTAGCCTCAGTTATTGCATCTCAAATGGCGAACTTAGAAAAACTTAAATGTTTCAAGTAAAATTCAAAATAAGTTACCATTTTAAACTTACCAGCAGCAATAAAGTGTAGTAAAGCGACTCCATTTCCTACGAATAGTTTCACAACAAAAAATATTTTCTCTACCCTGTATTTCTTTTTATATTTGTATTTTTTAAATAGATAGATGTTAACACTTCCACTGTAAAGTATTATATGAAATACTTAGAAGCTCCACTGCCTAATAAATCGGAATTGCAATGATGTCATTCTTTGCGTCATATTCTATCAATAAAATATGTCGGAAGGAAAATATGCTGTAGAAATGACTTTATTTAAATATCCCGGAAAATACAATATAATATATATATAAACAAAGTATTTGGGGCTATTTTTAACCAACTGCGCAAAAGGAGGTTGATGTTTTTTGTTTAAAACTACGCTTGAGAAGCCGCAGGTCAGCTAGTTTAAAATATTAATAGTGTAATTTTTTTTTTTTTAATCTTATTAGCCCGTGCTGTCCTTCCCTCCAATTATTACGGTCCAGAACCAGATCCTGCCCTGAATATCAAATTCATTGATCAACCATTTCCTAACTTTTGGTTCATCGATATATATGTACCACGCACTGGATATCGCGATCCGAACACTCACTCTGTTCCACTGAACTTTACTGCAATCCGTACACCTTACTTCAGTGCGGCTTCGAGATTCACGCAGTTTGGACGCGTACAGAGCGGCACTATTAATACGAGAATTCGAATCAAAGTATGAACCTGGGACATAAATAACAATTCAGTAGTCAATTAAGTAAAATTATTGGTTGTTCAAGTTAATAAATAGGTAGTAATATCGTAATACCACAACAGAAAAAAAAATGTTTAATATAATGCCACGCCATCTAAAATCATAGACTAAAATATGCAGATATTCCATTACTAAACCGGTGGTAGGTAAAAATATATGACTGAACGCGGACTTGACGTGGCGTTTTTAAAAAGTGTTTTAATTTGTTTAAGTAAATGTTTTCTAACCAGTTTGATATTTTTTAATATTTATTTTATGTTCTTTCTTTTTAGTATATAATATTTGTCAAAGTTCAGAAAATATGACGACGTGGGTAATTCGATACTGCAAAAATACATCAAGAAATGTCATCAGGTGTCAAGAGGTAAATCATCAGGTGTCAGTTTGATTTCAAACTATTGTTAACGTACTTGAGCTTAAATACACGCGTAACAATTCATTTTCTTTTACTTGTCTACTTTACCATATTTTCAATTATTTAACTATTCAAAACATTTTGAAATAGAGTATGAATTCTAATGAAGCTTTGTAGGTACAAAAGCTGTGTCACGTCTGTGGTGTAAAATCTATACAGTACAACAGGTACACTATACAGTACACTATGTTGAACGGAACGCATAAGGGCCATGAATTTCATGGCGCTTACGTTTTGGTCGCGAGTAAACTAAACTCTATAAGCGATCTAGGGCTGCATGTTTTAATAGTATGGTTAGATCACATAAATAATGTTTTAGCGCTGCAGCGAACTTTAGTTCTAACTCACCAGCATTTGAACAAACTTTTTTCAAGAAAGCTCTTGTCTGTCGGTAGAATATATGTCTATGTTTTGGTTAGTGTTGTGTTGCTCACTTCCGGCGACTGTTTTTCCGGACCATTTTAATCTCGGAGTCTTTAAATCCAGAGTGAACAGATTCTAGACAAGCGTGCTTCATCTTCGACACTCTTGTATCTAAAAACCTTCTTTTTAATTACTTATTATACCCCTCAAGTTGGGGTCTCGTACTTATAAGCTTGATTTTATTACAGCTTCTAGGGACCGCAGACCTACGTATTCAATATTAATTTCAACTTGATATCTCTACGCGTTCCTGACAGATAGACAGAGTTTTATCGGTTGAGAAAGGAACCCTAAAATAAAAAAAAATAGTACTTTTATTTTTTTACGTAGCACCTATACTTTTATTTATCAAATTAAAATTATTTGTTTCGGGTTAGGGTACCCATGATACAAGGAATCCTTGTGTGGGGTCGGGGGTATTAATTTGGTATACTATTTGGTAATTTGGTCCAAATCTCATCCTATTTTAAAGTCAAGGTATACAACCAATTCCTTTCTTTGTCTCATAACTGCTAGTTAGGGTTTATGTTATTTATTCTCCACATGTAGTGCAGTTTATTTATATAATATATTATTTGTATGTATTTAGGTTTATATTTATTATAGGTATTTTATAGGTTATGCTTATGTATGTTATAGGTACTCTTACACCGCCGTCTTTTTATTTTAGTTTATCCTGACAATCCAACTGCTGTCTGAAAGAAATCGCTTTTAGCGATAAGACCGCCCATTGTACCGTTATTTATTATTTATTTCCTTTGTTACTGTAATTTTTATTTGGTGTGCAATAAAGAGTATATCTATCTATGTTCTCAAAATCCCCACCACTATGTCCCAAGTGGTTCGTGGAGGCCTTGTAACTGGGCAACTACTTCAAACATACATGCCAGTCTGAAAAACAGCGTTGGTCTGCGCTTAGCGTCTAAGCGTTAACACAAAGCTGAGACTAATACTTTTTGAGACACCACGCAGCACCAAACATTTTAGCGCCCACGTACTTATGTAGCTCTTGTTAGATACCTGCCTAGAGTGTTCTATTAATTTGTTATTTTTGAAGTTTTACTTCTTTTGGCGTGTTTGGAAAAAATTATGAGAGTAAAATATAATACGTAAAAAAGCTGGAATGAAGATCTGTAGACCATGCAAACATTTGTCCCCCAGCGGGAATCGAACCCGCAACCTGCGTCTCAGCCGGCTATTCGCCTAATGCGATACGGAAGTCGACAATGGGATAGCGGTTTGGGAGAACACTTGGGGTGGGGAGGATATTAGACCACGAAATACAGTTCTTTCCAATAAATGTTTATTCGAAGGCACTCTTCCGAGTAATTACAAAAATTAACTAAGACAACGTTCACGATTAGTTAACGGCTTTGGTAGCGTAAGTACACACTAACTAAAAACGTATGACCTGATACCGCCAGACTAGTAGTGGATTCTAAGACAAAAGTTTATCTGGGCTCATTTTCTTCTTACTGAAAGTTCTTCCTCTCCGAACTTTCAACGTCATTTCAGTCGCGCGTTTCGTTCGGAAACGCTACGGCGGTTTAAGTAGTAGATTAAACGAGGAGATAAAGCAATGTCTTGCGTCACGGACGCTATATTGAATCCCGAACGTAACGAAGGATTCTAGAGTTAACTCACGTGCGGAGCGCGGGAGTCATTAAAATCCTAATTGCAAAGAGAGATGTAAGTACGCCCAAGATTTATCCACGAGGAGAATACTCTGCTTTTCACACTTTCTACGAGACAATAAAAACCAAATCTAGGTTGGTGCATTCTGTGCAGAGGTTAGTTCGATTTACGTATCAGTTATTATTGTGTGGGTCTCTGTTTCAAATTTTAATACAGATGAGGTTCTAAATTCAAATCACTTTCATTATGCCCTGGCGGCCATATTGAAATTCAGTACAACTTTACTCCCGGCTCAGCGTAATAATTTAATCACCTGCTTTCGATGAAGTTTACATGACATAATATTTTGACATTGTCGAACAGGTAGTGTGAAAAACAGAATGGTAGCTAGCTACACTACTTCTTCATGCTTTTAAACTGAACTTTGCAAGCGCAGCTGACTGGTATTGGGAAGGGCTGGGGCCGAATCCTCCCATTCTCGTAGACATACAGGGTGATGGTCGAGTACCTTTCATCACAACCTGTTTCTATGTCATCTTGCTCCTGTTTTAAGACCTCAAAGCAAGGACATGTTTTATCTCTGAAAAAAAAATAATCAGTTATAGACAATGACTAATAATTATACGGATATTTATCGCGTGTATTCATTTAATAGTTTTTTTTATTTAATGTGGTATATGTGTGTTTGTTACATGTGTTTTAATAATGTTTATATATATCTAACTATCTCATCCAGGTCACAAACTATGTACCTAGGTATATACAAAAATACAACGAAATTGGTCCAACCATTTAGTCGTGAAAACGTAACAAGCAGTCAGAGACAGAACTTTATAATATTTTTCTAATTTTCTAATATATTTTTTTAGCTAACCAAGGTGTCTGTACCATCAGCGTGGGCAATGCCTATTAGTGGTGAATTATACTTGCGAGGACTTCCGTGAAATAAACCTATTCATCCATACAGTCGGACAAATAATTCAATTCATAATTTTGCTATTTAACGGGTTGTAACTTTTAAAAGGAAAAATAAACAGTTACTCTAAAAAATTAACAGTTGATCTGACAACTCATTTGGCTCATTGAGTTTGATAAAGAGTTAAAGAGCTGAGACTGTCATAATTTAAAGAAAATTTAACTTTAATTAAGCTGAATTTAATACATGAATAAACTTTAATGGAACCAGAAAAGATGTCATAACCATTTTGAAAGATAGGTTAGCTTACATATTATAATTTTGATCGAGCGAAGCGAGATCTCAATTAAAAGTAAAATTTGGTATGGACACAAATATAGGGAAAAGTCTGAAATCTAGAATAACTACAATTTCTACCCCCAAGAAGAATAACCAATTAACATTAACTCCCGTTACCTGTCATTTGAATGAAACTGTAGGTCAAATATGTTGGTTATGCATTTCGTGGCACTATTTTTATATTCAAAGATTACAAATAATATTTTTTTGTTTTTATAGGAGACTCGCGAGATGTCAGTTCGGGGCGGACGACTAGTATTTATGTATCTTAACAATTTAGCAATTATATAAATCAGTTTAAATAACAATTAAATAATAATGTGGTGCGTTAATTTTGACCTCCACAGAATTGAATCACTTTATTTCAAATCTCCACAGAATTGAAAACTAGGCAGTTGGGATCCCGAATCAGGACGCGACGGGACGGTTCATATGCGCAGACTGGTCTGACAGTTTTTATACGTTAAAAATATGAATCACTAGTTTCCGCCAGCTTCGCACGCGTGGTTTGCGCATAAAAAAGTAGCCTATGTGTCAATCCAAGCCATAATCTATCGACATACCAAATTTCATCGAAATTGGTTCAGCCATTGTGACGTGATTGAATAACAAACAAACATACATCCAAACTTTGGCACTTATAATATTAGTATGATATCATTTGTCGGAGTATAATAATAGTACTCACAGGCAGGTTGTAGTTTTAATTTTTTGCTCAAAGAATTCGGACTGAACAACTATTTTATTATCAGAACCCGTTGTATTCACGCTGATGACGAACGGTTTTTCCACCTGGAGAAAATTAAATCAATCAATAATGTTTTAAGGACGACTGCAACGCATCGACAATACCCCGGGTGTTGCCAGTGTCAATAAGTGACGGCGACCGCCTACCGTCAGGTGGGCCGTAAACCTGATTCCCCACACGTAAAATAAAAAAAAAAGAAATCTTAGTTTATGCCGTCCCACTGCTGGTCAAAAGTATCCCCAATTACCTCCATTTCTATGTACCTTTAGCCAACTGTACCAATTTTCTGTCAAGAAGATGCAGATCATCGCACCAGCATTTTCTCGGGCGTTGTCTTCTGTTTTTCGATATCCGTAACAAGATATAAATTCAGTAACAAGATATAAATTCCGTAACAAGATATAAATTCCGTAACTAGATATAAATTCCGTAACTAGATATAAGTTAAAATATCTAAGTACTTAATATTTTTTTATTTATCAAATGAAATCCACAGCTCTTAAATGAATACAGGTGTAATTTACGGTGACACATACAGCTTACATTAATAGATTTACATTAAGTAAATACTAGCTAACTCGCCCGCGGCTTCGCACACGGTATGTCAATAAAAACATTGCCCTCCTTGTGCGCAGTCGGGTAAAAAGTAGCCTATGAGACATAGGCTACTACTGATAATCCCGGTCACAATCTTTTAAATACCAAATTTCATCGAAATTGGTCCAGCCGTTGAAAACGTAACAAATAGACATAGAGAAGGAGGAACAGAGTTACTTTCGAATTTATATTATTAGAATGGATTATGTATAAAATAATACAATAGAAAGTACTCCATTGTCCAACAGAAAACACAACAGCCAAAAATAAATCCACGTATCCTAGCTCGATTTGCACAATGATCCCTAAACGTAATTAGCGACTAAACATGTTTAAATTTGACGTATTTGTATGATTTGACAACTCTCTTAAACATATTTAGGCACTAAACACGACTAGGCATCGTTGTGTAAACCGCCAGTAGGTACTTGTACAATTATTGTAGACAGGCGCGAAGATTAATGATGTACCTATGTAATATTGTTTAATTAAATAAAAGGATTAACTGACTCGCAACATAATATTTCCCATTTAAATATATAACCTGTTTTGTAATGTAGGACATTAATTTAAAACACACACCCGGAATCGTAATTACTGATTTTAGATGTAGGTTAAACCGGTAGCTTGAATATTTATCCAGTAATCAATACATGTCCAATAAACAATTTTTAACATAAATCGGCGGCGCCTTCGCGACGATGCCGCTTAGTCAGTTTAACAGGTATCTATTTACATGAGATTTACATATATGTAGGTATGGAACACTTTGCCGTCGTCTGTTTTTCCTAAAGAATACAATCCGGGCCTCTTTAAGGTAAGAGTAAATAGGTTTCTTCTAGATCTTCGTGCTTCATCTTAGACCACATCATCACTTACCATCAGGTGAGATTGTGGTCAAACGAAGTTCTATCCAATTTAAAAAAAAACATGATGAATGAATATGTTATCCTATTTTATACAGGCTATTTCATTGATATTTTAGGACTTGATGTTTAGGTTGGATATCTTTTTTAAATTTGCTGTGGTAATGTATTTGAAAAAAACCTATTTTACAAGAATACTAGACATTAGCCTTATCAGTGTTTTCATTTAATGTCCTACATAACAACACACACACATAATAATACATATTTTTTATATTTTATAGATTGTTAAGGTCCTTTTTGCAACTTGACAATAAATTGTTTAGTTTTAAGTTATTGTCCTTGGAACCTTTATCTTTTTTGTGTATAACCTGTGTTGTTGCAAATACATTTTGATTCTATTCTATTCTAAAGGTCACAACTCACTACATCAAACCGGTCACCCGACCCGCACCGCCTCGCCTCGAATGGTTAGTATTCTTTATATGAAATTGTATGGACGTGCGCTCACTGCATCACCTCCGGGTCGCCACCGCCGGCGTATGCCGTTCACGTGCAGACGACGAGTTGACCACTCGGTGACCCCGCGCGGCCATAAAGAAAGACTTATCGAAGAAGTTCGAAACTATAATTTATTGTATGATCTTAGTGACCACGCGACGGCCACCCGTAGACCGCGCGAGGTCCACTGGTTGACCACGTGGCGTCCGCCCGTTGACCACTGGTTGGCTACGCAGCGTTCTAGTAGTCGTTCTAGTCTTGTAACTAGGCGTCCACCCGTGGCCCACCTACTGTCAACGAGTGAACGCCGAGCGGCAAGGCGGTGCTGGTCGGGTGCCGTGTTGATGTAGTGAGCTGTGACCTTAAATGTAAATCAAAACGAAATTATACGTACCCTTGTGATAGATCCACAGTTAACATCGTCCGGATTAACGTTTTGTACCGAATCCTCAGGATGGCGATTTTTGGCGCCTAAACCTAACCAGTACTGAAAACAGAAAACATCAGTTTTAATTGACGACCCCTTTTTTATACCACTTGGAGATGGAACAATCATGGCCCACCTAAGGACTTAGCCAAGTTACATTCGATTAGCGATGACGCTAGTCGATAAGTCCGAAAATGTATGGGATTTGACAGATGCTATGGAAATATCACGTGATATATTGACAACAAACCTTTGTAAAAATCGAAGCGATTCGAAGTGAATGTAACTTTGCTACGGGCCCTGGTGTTAAGTGAAACATCGCCTATAACAAAGTATTACCTCGTACTTAAGTCACACACCTTAGAAACTAGCCTACATTCCGGGTTTTGTGTGTTTCTGTATATAATAATAAGTATGTGTTTCTAAAATAAAAGTATTTACGTATTCTATCAGTTTTCTAGTTCCATTGTACTAGCTTTGCTTACTTTGGGGCTAGATAGTGCGGTGTGAAATGTCCAGCATTATTTATTTATTATTTATTCAACCCAAATAAAGTATGTTAGTAGAAGATCAAGGTAATATATAATTTAGATAAACACACAAAGGTTGTTCAGTGATAATTTTGTTTTATTAGAATAAATCAATTAAAAAAATAAAGATCTTAATCATTTCTGTGTCATATTAGGAATATTTCAAAAGTATGACAGTTCAAGCGAAGGGATTTAAACCATCAAATTGGATAAATGTAATAAAATAAACGAACATTCGTATCAACTTTCGAACTGATTTTTAGCTCGCTTAAATTAGTGATTGGAATGTTGTTTGTCTTTAAAAAAGTGTTATACGACATTCTAATTTCTAAACCTTACTTATATACGATGGGATTACGAACAGTTCGTATATTCAAAAATAAATATCAATAGAAGCAAAATCTTAAGATTTTCTGGCAAAAGAATAAAATGGCCAGTTCTGGTTAACATTGTAAGAATAAAACCTTTACCTTGCTTTTTTTTATATATCTATCGAAGTCTTCTTCGTAATTCTGATAGTTTTCAGGTTTCTCGGTGCAATATTTTTGGCCAGCGCATTTTGAGGGCATCGGAATATTAGCATCTGAAAAATATGAAACAATAGATTTCAAATCATTTTCAAAAAGAGTTTTATTAAGTTTGAGCTTTAAATTATACCATTAGATTTAAAGCTCGTCACGTATAATATTAATGTATTATGTGTAGACTGGTCAGGCGCTATCAAGCCAACCATATTTATACATATTTTACTGGTCGGGTGGTCAGGTTGTGTCGTCACGTCGGTCGGGTGGTTTGGTCCAGCCAGGCAAGTACTCAACCTACCGACATTTATTGCTCACATGGTTAAAAAGTTTTTACAGGAGCTATGCAGATCTCAATGGCTTCACATATGAATTCTGACAGAGGCAGCGTAAGGCGTAGGCGACGCGGGCCACTGCCTACGGCCTCGCGGTCCGAGAGGCCTCGGGTCTCGCAGTTTTATGCATTACCAAGCCGTTAACGTGACGAGAAAATGTTCAAGTTATTTTATTTAATAAAATCCGTCAGATATTCCATTCCCTTTTCGCTGTATGTTACTTGCTCATTTGACGTCCTACTTGAACTAATAGTCTCATTTTCTTTTTTTTTACTCCTCTTGAACCCCACACATAGGGTTTCGGATTTCCCGGGTATTTTGCGTTCCCGGGAACAATATTTTCAATTTCCCGGGATTCCCGGGAAACCGGGAATTTTTTTAAAGTCATTAATTTAATTTTTTTTAACTACAAAAAGTCAAGAAAACACATAATAGATTAGATAAGCTATTTATTTGACTCAGAAATAATTAAACATTCTCGATCGATCATAAACAGAGGTAGTATAATAGAAAGTCAAAGTCAAATATTTTTATTCATTAAAATCACAAGGATCACTTTGAAACGTCAATTTTACTGTCTATTCCTTCGCGACCAAGCCAGGAAAAAAGGTAAGAAACAAGGCTGGTTGTTTTTTTTAATGATCCTTTTACAATACATAATACAGAAAATAAATTACGTCTAAATTGTAACATTTTGAACGAGTTGGAGCAATTTCAATCCCAAGCTTCTCTATCATCTAAATAATCCGATGTTTTATAGCAGGCTCTTTTATAAAGATTTCGTTTTTAAATTTGTTAATTGTCAGTTTTTGTACATCCCTTGGGAGTTTGATATAAAAGCGTACACCTTGCCCTTTAAACGATTTACTAACTTTATGGAGTCTACAAGTGGCAACAGCGAGTTTATCTTTATTTTAGTAGTATTCAAATTATGATTATCGCTATTTTTCTAAAACAAATTAATATTTTTGTGAACATATGTACATTAGATTTTCATAGATGTATTGACAAGGGAATGTCATAATATTTATTTTTAAAACTTATTGCTTAATGATTCTCTGGGGTCCATATTATAAATTGAACGAACAGCCCTCTTCTGCAGCACAAAAACAGTTTTTATATCTGCAGCACTCCTCCACAGCAGTATACTTAATGAAACGAAATTTAATGATTGGTTTCAGGCATGCAAAATTACACTTATAATATAAAACTTCTGAACACACACAATGGTATAAACATAATATAAACGGAGTAATTAAGTATTGTTCTTATGATAACAAACAAACTTTGCCATCAATGTGTGGCGGAGGTACAAGAGTAGACAAAGTATTATACGTAACTGCACATCATTAAATTATGTAAACACGAGAGTAGTTTATCAAACGCAGCGAATCCGAGTTTAATTTGACCATAAAATGATTCGAGTGTTTAAATACCTTAACTCTGTGCAGCAGTTCGTATAATATTTTATTTACTCTCTTGCAGCGGCCACACATCGTGGGCAAAATTTTACTTATGCCCTTATTATGTAACAGTCACGTAAGCTTAAGCACTATTTCAGTTTAAGTCTTAAATTATTTCATAAAGTAATACTTGAGAAAAAAGTTTTAGATCTATCACATACTTTTGGAAATTCCCGTGAATTCCCAGGAAATCAGAATTTTTTCCCGGTTCCGGGAATGACTTTTTTCCCGGGATTTCCCGATTCCCGGGACCCGGGAACGAAACCCTACCCACACAACAAATCTCAACAAACCCCCACTTTTTTGGCTCATTTAGTCACACCAAAAAATTGTGCCATCACTACATACCTATGTATTAAATTTCACGATGATCGGAATACCGCTTCGAAAGTTATCCTCGGACAATCAAACATACATACATACAACGCTGATTTGCCCAAGTTGATTTGAAGATCTCACTTCGCTTGATCAATAAGTGGAATTGATTAGTTCGGGGTTTTATTCAGACTCGCTAGATCTCAGTACAGGGCGAATCACTAGTATTTTATTTTTAAAAGACATGAAGGTCACTGATTTGTCCATTACAACCGTTATGGTTAAAGGTCGTCTTAAACTAAGAGACTAGACATAGACTTGTATTCAAGGTCGTTGTAAGATGTTTACGTCATAAGTGACACCTTACCTATGAATCACAACGAAGAGTGGTCTTTTCCATGTCTAGATTTTTCCGGGGCGACCTTAATGAGTAAAGGTCGTTCTAGCTAGACTGTAGATTACTTTTGGTTCTACGTTCTTGATGGGTACAGCTAAAGTTTAGAACACCTTCGTCTATTTTTCCTAAAGAATACAATCCGGGCCTCGTTAAGGTAAATAGGTTTCTTCTAGATATTCGTGCTTCATCTTAGACCACATCATCGCTTACCATCAGCTGAGATTGTGATCAAACGAAGATCTATCCAGTTAAAAAAAATCTACCTATTGGTTGGTTTTGCGAGATAAATTAATGGCTCATCGCCACTTCAACTTTTCCAACTTACCAGCATGAGAATACCCAGCAAACGCAAGTGTTGCAATCTGAAAATAAACAATACCTAAATAAGTTTTTTTTAAATAGATATGTATGTACATACTTATAATATTATAGAGAAACAACCGTACCTACCCGGAAAAAATATGAGTAGATCATGTAAACATTTGTTTCGCGGCGGGAATCGAACCCGCAACCTCCTGCGTTGCAGTCGGCTATTCACCCTATTATGAAAGTTTAATTATGAACAGAGTTATTTAATAATATAACATATAACTTTTGATCACGAATGCGAGGATATTAAAAAAGTAATTTTCTTAACTGCTTGTTGCTAAAACGAAAATTTGCGTTTCCGATGTTTATCACACTAATATAAATGTGAAAGTTTGGATGTTTGTTTACTCAATTACGTCGTAACGGCTTAACCGATTTCTATGAAATTTGGTATATACGTAGATTATAACTTGGATTACCATATATATAGGCTAACTTTTATCTCCTAAATCAGTTCTCATGGGATAAAAATGTGATGTCAAGTCCAGTTGCAACATCGAGTTTAGCTTTATTTCTAGGTTACCTACACATTTAGGAGTGTAATGCGTATGAAGTCGCGGGCAATAGCTAGTATATATATTTTTTCTAAACCGGACTATAGCTTTTTTAATTTTTATATTAAATCAGTATTTCTCATAGAAATTGTATATTATTAAATAGCATTATTATGAATATGGTCATATTTTAATGTAAGATAGTTGTATGCCCGCGACTTCATCCGCAGTTTTCTGGATCTCAACATCAGCGCCACCCATCGGGTCCAATTTTGAATCTTAACCATCTAGGGACCCACTCAAACACACAAAAATTTAATCAAAATCAGTCAAGCCGTTTTTGAGTTTTAGCGAGACTAACGCACGTCAATTGATTTTTATTTAATCTTTATTTTATTTTTATTAATATTTAAAACAAAGTTGGGTTTGTTCGAAAACTTATAACCCGAAAACGGCGGGACCGATTTTTATGGTTTTTGATTTGTTGTATTTGTCTCCGTCCCGAATAGCAGAATAACTATTAATAACAAAAATTCATGCAAAAAGAAATTATTAAGAAAATTCATTTTCTCCTACATTGATGCAGCTAATGATGGCCGATTGACAGTTCTACCGGGGCGACTAGTCGCCTAGTCAGACGGTCAGCTAGTAATAGATATAAGAAGATAAAAGATAAAGTATTGCCATGGATATTGCATTTCAGTTAGATTAGTATTTCAGTTAATTCGAATGTAATGAGTCTCATTCTATTTTCAAAACTTAAAGCATTTACGGAGCCCCGGTAGAACTGTCAATGTCCTGTATGTGCGACGTACATTAACAGCCCACGTCATATGCATATCAAGGCGGTACGAAGTTCGGTGGGTCAGCTAGTAATAGATATAGAAGAAGATAGAAGATAAAGTTTTGCCATGGATATTGCATTTCAGCTAGTTTAGTATTTCAGTCAATTCGAATGCAATGAGTCTCATTCTATTTTCAAAACTTAAAGCATTTACGGAGCCATTATTGCGTTAACAATGACCAACTATCTTTCAACAATTCAGAGCACAGCCATACAAATTACAATCAGACAATAATGAAAATGATAAACATAACCCGGAGCAATACCCAAAACAGTATTCGCAGATTAAACAAACATTTGTTCTGTACCGGGAAACACTGCGTTGGTCTGGTCGCCATGTTGTTTCGTCTATATTTAAAAGAAATATACCAATGGATCAATAATATACTCACAGCAATAAATGTCGAGAAGTGAGCCATGGTTATAACTTTTTCAAAATTTTGAAAATAAACTGAACGTGGCTTAAATATCTAATTTTCCGTAAAATAATTGTCAGAGGCGTTACTCTCCACGGATAGTTATTAAATGCTAAACCCACACTAAGTCCAATAACTTTTATACATTATGGATTATCTTTTCCTGTTAAATCATGACGTGCTATGCAAGTTACGTCAAGAAATAACTTGTAAAGTTGTGTTATTATCATCCCATGTTTGCTTTAGTTGTTTGTAGAAACCATTACCAACATCATTATAATAAATACAGGATTTATCACATACCATCTCATCGGTGTTTCGACCGACATATCATATTTTTCTGCGTTCGTGAAGCTACACCCATGGGCCCCTCCTGAAAACCAGCCTCGCTTAGGGAGCGTCCATTAATTACGTGAGACGTTATTTGTACTAAAAACGGGATAGTTTCAAAAGTTAAACGTGAGACGTTTTTTAGACCCCCCTCCCCCCTGGTGAGATGTCACGAAATTTGTCCCCCCCCCCCCCCCCCAACCTTTATCTGAAATGATATTTTTCAAAATTTGTATTCATAGATAAATGCGTTGGACTTATTTAAAAAAACACAATGGGCTACATTATTTCAAGATTGTTTCTCTTTAGATCTAGTTTAACAGTAATAAAATTAAAAAAAATTAGTGATATTAGCCGAGACCCCCTCTCTCCCCCACGTGAGGTTGGGCGAGATTCGGCTAGATCCCCTCCCCCCTGTACACCTCACGTCCGTCACGTCAATTGACGGCCCCTTACCGTCCCCGAATGATTGGCAGCAATACGCTCAGACGGGTCCTGTTTGGCGCACACAGCACAGAGGACCACTTATTATCTAAGTGCTCTCATACCTATAGTATATGTATGAGTATGATTGAGATAAGATGAGAAGATGATTGTATGATAAGTATATAGTATATGTACTCAATCTTTTTTTTTCTTTTATCTTGTTTTTTTTCTGTTTTTTTGTTTTCTATAATTTTTCTTTTTAATTGTTTATAATCTTTATGCAAGTAGGTGTGTTGGTTTTGTTCTGAATGGTCTGTCCTGTGTGTGTGTCAAATGTATTTGTTTTCTTCTTTCTATAACAGCCAAAGAACGTCCACTGTTAAACATAGGACTCCTCCATAGATTCTGCGACAATACTGTGCGCCCTGCACCTAACGGTTACCATTTATGCACGGGCCTAGCCAGGGGGGGAGGGGGGATTTGGGGGTTCAAACCCTAAATATTCCCCGAAATATTTAAAATATGAAGCTAATTTCATTATATTAATATTATTAATACATTTATATTATTAAATTAAATATTAAGCTAGTTTAATATATATATATAATTAAATTAGCTTAATGTTAGACTAGTCTAATAATGTAAATTTCTAAATAAATAAATATTGCTGGACATTTCACACAGCGCTATTTATCCCCAAACCAAGCAGAGCTTGTACTATGGGAACCAGATAATAATAGATAGGTATACTAATAGAATACATATATTATATACTTTTTTTTGTAAATACATACTTATAATTATATAGAAAAACATCCAGACCCGGAACAAATATCTGTAGATCATGCATTTGTTCCGCGGCTTGAATCGAACCCGCTACCTCCTGCGTCTCAGCCGGTTATACGCCCACCGCGCCACGGAAGTCGTCATTAAGAATTGTTTATTTCACGATTCTAATAGAGTGCTGGGAGCCGGGATACAGATATTCTCATCCGACCCCAAGTACACAGTTATAAAATACGTGATTAGTTTTTCAGGAAAAATAATTATAATACTATATTGAAATATGGAGAGGAAATATTAATGTTATAATATTATGTATTCTTCTTCTATCTTGTCAATAGCTTACTATATGTTTTAATTCGGAATTTTATTATTATATTAGTAGAACCTGTCCACGTCTACTCCATTTATGGTAGCCTTAGGACAGTTAAGCAGGTGGGGCATAGACTGGATGGGGTGCACATCACAGCTGGTTAGCGAAGGCTCTCGCATTCCCCATGATTTTAATTGTATTTTAATCACGTTTCGAAAACAGTTTCACACAATCTTGCCGAAACTAAAAAAAACTGTCAACACTGATAGAGACAAGTTAACCACGTAAGATTCTGCAACCGCCACTTAACCCATCAAAACTAAACCATACAGTACCAACAATAGACTTTATTTTGCAATGAAGGTCACATCTTCCGCATGTTTCGCACTGTTTCTTACAAAAATTGTGTGCATTATAACAATTGGATATGTAATGTTTAGCACATTCTCTGCGTTGACAACACTTTGTCGACATAGCGATGCAATATGACGCAAAATGGGGAGGTATCAGAAGCAACCGTTTAGTGATTGCTAACCAACCCTACTCAAGGTCATTGAATCAGTCGGTTTCTCTTTCTCTCTTTGTAACATCCAAAATTTTAAGGGTTCAATAATAGCATCCCTATGTCCGTTCGTTATTACAGCCATTGTACTCTTACACTTTAGTTAGATACTGTAAATCTGAAATTTGACATAATGGAACATTTTGTGGAACCCTGGATTGTGCGTAGTCTGACACGAACTTGATCAACTGTTTCTTGCTCTCTGGTATTTTTTTAGCGAGATCTCTAAATCAACTTGGGAAAATCGGCGTTGTATGTATGTAAGTTTGCTTGTCCGATGATAACTTTCAAATCGTGGCACAATTTTGATGTGACTAAATGATTTAAAAATGTGGGGGGGGGGGGGGGGGTTGTTGACATATTAGGGTTCAAGAGGGGTAAAAAAAACAAAATGGGACTATCTTGGAAAGTGGCTTGTTTTTCTGTGCATTAAACAACAAAAATCATTGGGAAAAGTTTTGTTTTATGTCGACTTCAATAAGACGAACCAGGTAATCGGTCAAAGACATCATACAAAAATGTAATGGCGTGATCAATCAATGCAACGAATTTGTCAGTACGCAATCTAAACCTTCAAAAAAGTTAAGTATTCTAAAGTTCGAATCCACTGATGTGATCGCGCCAACGCTTGGCCAACCCCGATGTCGCTGTCCATCCTCTGGTGCCCAGGGTGTTACGATGTTGACCCATTTCTCCGGAAGCATTCGACTCACTTGCCCAGCCCAATCCCACTAGAACTTCGTGGTTTTGTCTACCACATCGGCAATGCCATTTAATGAACGAAGCGTTGTATTCCTCACCCGATCGGTTCTATGGAATCCTAGGGCGTGCGTTCCATTGCCTTTTGGCAAATCTTGAGCTAGGCCTTCTGCAGCTCGGTCAATGACCATGTTTGCGTACCGTAGGTTAGGACAAGCAGGATACACATGGAATGTAAGGAATGGTGGGAATCTACCACGGATCGCGATAGGTGGAAGGAGTTGGGGAAGTCCTTTGCCCAGCAGTGGGAAAATTTAGGCTAGTAAAAAAAATTAGTTATCTGGTTGCCAAAACAAGCATTGCTTAGTTTGGGGCTAGATGACTCTCTGTGTGAAATGTACATTATTAAAAAAATAAGCTTTTCTCTTAGACTCTTCTGGAACGGTGCACCGAAATACCAACTGCAGCCCTACAGTCCTTGCAACGCAGAGCTGTTCGTATCGTCGATGACCCAATAGTATCTAAGGATCTGGAGCCGCTGAGTCTGCGCCGTGACATCGGAGCGCTCAGCGTTTTCTATAAAATATATAACGGCGAATGTTCTGAAGAGCTGTTCAATTTAATCCCCGCTTCCCACTTCTACCATCGAACCTCCAGCAACCGGCAACAAGCTCACCCACATATTATAGATGCGTGGAAGTCTCACACGGTGCGCTTCACCCGCTCGTTTCTTCCACGCACATGCAAGATGTGGAATGACCTTCCTCCGGAGGTTTTTTCAGTGGGCTTCAAAATGAACGCCTTCAAGAGAGGTGTAAATAGGGTTTTAAGTGTTAGGCAACGCGACTGCAGTACCTCGAGTGCTGCAGGAGTTTATAGGCGGCGGTGACCACTTAACATCAGGAGGCCCGTCAGCTTGTGTGTCTACAAGTTTAAAATAAAAAAAAACTGACCACTTTAATGATTTATTTAAACAATTTAATATTCTACTAACACGTAAAGTTAAGTTTTTGCGAGCACGGAGATGTTTGAGATTTAGAATATTAAAGTTTATACAGGCTGTGGTGTAATGAGTGGATAATAGGGTACCTGCGGGTAGGGGCCATTGTGGCGGTTCAGAAAAATATTTGTTATGCTCAGTAAAAGTTCCTCGGTTTTCGAGATATTCGACATTTTCGAAATTTAAGAAATATTTCATCCTTCGTCACTATTTTTGGCGCCAAGACTGCAAATGAAATTTTTTTTTCTATCTGTTTTTTGGATAGTATTCTTGGATAGATGTGCTATCGAATGGAAACTATTATTTTTATAACACAAGCACAGTTATGTTTTTAAAATAAGATTTCACTAAAATTTTACTTGCTTTCGTTTGTTTTCCTGACCTTTACCCTTCTGTGGTGTAAAAAAATGTATGGTCACTTGAATGCCAAATTTTAAAAAAATTAGCCTATTTCATCGAGATTCCGAAATGGTATATTACATATCATTGTCACAACTTGATTCAAAAGTAATTCCTATTAAAATGGGTAGAGCTAATTATTATAAAATTACATATAGTACTAAAATTTACTTCATTACTTAAAATCACCTAAAAACGTTAGTTTAAAATTCGGTAATGAAATAAAACGAAACAATAAATTTTAAATGCATTTCATTTATTAAATTTACTATTACAAAAGGTGTTCGAAAAGGCCACCACGTGCTCTGATGCATGCTCTGCACCTTTTGATAAAAGATCTTTTAATCCTGTTCGCAATTCTTTGCTCTGTGATTTTCTGAGCAGCTAATCGCACACGCTCCCGTAGCTGGTCCACTGTATTGATTGGGTCTTTATAAACCTTTTCTTTAAGGCATCCCCAGTAAAAAAAGTCCAATGGGTTGAGGTCTGGTGAACGAGGTGGCCACAAAATTGTCCCCAAACGACCGATCCATCGTCGACGATATGTTTCATCGAGGTATTGTCGAACATTTCGGGCGTAATGAGCGGGGCAACCATCGTGCTGCAGCCACATTCTTCTTCTATCTTCTAATGAAACATCTTCTAATAAAAGTGGAAGTTCGTGCCGTAAAAAATGTAAATACGTTTCTGCAGTCAATGTTCCAGACAATTCGAATGGTCCGATGATTTTGCCATTTAGAATTCCAGTCCAAAAATTAATTTTGAACTTGTACTGGGACCTGTCTCTGGCCAAATGAGGGTTTGTACGCTGCCAACTGTGCAGATTGTGCATATTAAAATACCCATCTTTTTTGCACGTGGATTCGTCGCTCCACAAAATTTTATCGAAGAAATCGGGATCAGCGTTCATTTTTCTCAGCATTGTTTGGCAAAATGCAACTCGTGCAGGGTAATCTCTTGGCTGCATACATTGCACGCGCTGGTAGTGAAAAGGATGTAATTTTTCTCTTTTTAAAATTCGGTGCACTGTTCTTGCTGACATGCCAGTATTAGAGGCTATTACGCGCACAGATGTGGTCGGATCAGCAGCAATTTAATCAAGTACGTCCTCTTCATTATGTACTTGTGGTCTCCCAGAACTCGTGCCACCGATGCCACTTCCAGGAATTCGACCTTCCATGTAAGCATTGTGTACGCGAATAAACACACGATAATCGGGATGGCGTGCATTGGGAAATCTTTCCCGATACAGTGCTGCTGCTCGATTGGCGTTACCACCACACTCGCCGTAGATTAAATGCATTTGCGCATATTCAGACGCAGTGTATAGCTGAGGCATTGCAATCAATATGCAATACCAAAAAATCCAAGTTACAAAGCAAATCAAGTCCGAGATCACAGCACAAAATCGTTAGGTTCACAAAATTAAGACGTCCAAATCGCTAGGCAAAACAAAGTCCGAAATCACTGCACAAAATCGACGAGTATCAATCCAAAACAGGATAACACGTTGTTGTACGGGAGTAGTATGATAGCACACTGACTCGAAAATCATAAAAATGCGTTACGCGAAACGATAGTTCTCTTTCACTCATAGCATGAAAGAGCAAGATAGACATAGTGTCGATTGCCGCTGGGCCGGGAACCAATCTGTTCCAAGAATTACTAGTAGTTCTGCGAACAGTAGACAATTATTGCTAATAATAGTTAAAAATATTTCTTTAAATTACGCCTTAATAAGTTTGGTAGGAATTAATTTTGAATCAAGTTATGACAATGATATGTAATATACCATTTCGGAATCTCGATGAAATAGGCTAATTTTTTTAAAATTTGGCATTCAAGTGACCATACATTTTTTTACACCACAGAAGGGTAAAGGTCAGGAAAACAAACAAAAGCAAGTAAAATTTTAGTGAAATCTTATTTTAAAAACATAACTGTGCTTGTGTTATAAAAATAATAGTTTCCATTCGATAGCACATCTATCCAAAAATACTATCCAAAAAACAGATAGAAAAAAAAATTTCATTTGCAGTCTTGGTGCCAAAAATAGTGACGAAGGGTGAAATATTTCTTAAATTTCGAAAATGTCGAATATCTCGAAAACCGAGGCACTTTTACTGAGCATAACAAATATTTTTCTGAACCGCCACAATGGCCCCTACCCGCAGGTACCCTATTATCCACTCATTACGCCACACCCTGTATAGAGCACGAGAGGCACAAGCTAAAATTAATCTACAAGCAATAAAAAATTTAGTGAATTACGGTCGAATTTAAACCACATGCACTGGCAGCTAAGTAGTTATTATACTTATGTACTTATGTAGTACTTCATATACGTCAAACTTCAGTTTTTCCTGTTTAGGAGAATAGTCGCTATCAGTAATAGGGTTTCCTGTAACATGTGTATTTATGCCATAAATAGCACCATATTAGTTATGATACAATAAATAATATTTCAATATATTTTATTTAATAACGTTAAAGCCTTACGTTTAGTTCTAAACTGTTCATACAAATTGTATTTGGTTTCACTAAATAAATAAATAATATTATTATTAATCGGTGTACACGAGGTACACGAGGATCACATTTCGCGTTCAAAGCCGGATGCGCTTGCTAGGATGTTGCACAGTTAGATAACCATTCAATGTGGAACAGTTGTGCAATCTTAAAACTCCCTGTCCGATACGATTTAATAATATAACTGTTTAAAAGCTTCTGTAAATCACAATAGCTGATCTCTGTGTCATCTAACATTTTTTACTAAGAAAGTTTTCGTGGTTATATTTAATCATAATTTTATTTCATACAAACCTTGTCCTAAAAATTACGAACATAAAAAAACCAGACAAGTGCGAGTCGAACTCGTGCGCCGAGGGTTCCGTAGCTACTCATTATACCGCCATAATAAAAGGTATAATTTTTACACACAATAGCACAATTTTATTTATTTACCTTATTTAAGGTTGGTGCCGATTAAGCTAATCCTCTAAATTGTATGAGCGCCCATACAACTCAGAGGCATATCTTAATTGGCGTCAACTATACATATATGTATGTAACTATACAGGTTGTCCCAGAACTAGTATTATCCCGAGGGGGGGGGGCGATTCTGGGCACTTAGGAGAACAACAATAGTTCTACGACTTTTGTAAATTCGATGATTTTCATTGAAGAACAGTGCAGCAAAAAAAAAAAGAGCAGTGCTCTGAGCTTGACCTGCAGATAAAGCATCGTTTGAGTTCACGCTAAACACAAACATAAAAGTTGCCAATTTTTTTTTTATTATGGATTTTTTCTTTTATTTCAACGGGAACTATCATTATAGGTATTCGATTGAAAACTTATGGTTAAAAGCAAAATCTTACAGCACAAGTGAAAGGTAAGTGCCGAAAAATAAAAAAATTGAAAATTAAGGTAAATTTTGGTACTTACAAAATCTAAATTTGACCATATCTTTTTATCGTGTTGACTCAGTACCTTGATTTTATACACCTAATAGGGACTATCTGGGGACTAATAGGGGGTATCTGGTATAAATTTCAACTTGCTAGGTCTACCTGTTTCTGAGAAAATTTTGGTGACACACGGATAGACAGACGGACAGACGGACAAGATAGTGATCTTATAAGGGTTCCTTTTTTTACCTTTTAAGGTACGGCACCCTAAAAACAGTCAAATCGGTCGAGCCATTTTCGAGTTTTTGTGAGACTAACGCACGACTATTGATTTTTAAAATTAACGTTATCTATAACGTTAATTCATTCATCAGTAATTTTAAGTAGTTTTACCCCAAGACATTTTCGGGAGTAATCTCTTTACATCCCATAGCGAGGTACCTATATAAATATAATGCTGAAGATTTCACACAACACTAGCCCCAAACTAAGCAAAGCTATGGGAATCAGATAAGTATTTAAAAACCTCGCAGACCAAACAAATATCTGTAGAAAATGCAAACATTAGTTCCGCGGCGGGCATCGAAACCACAACCGGAGGACCGGCTATTCGCTTACTGCGCCATGGAGGTTGTCAATAATGTTTGCATGATCTGTTCATGTTTAGTCTGAATTTTGTCTCGACACAGAATTCTAATCTGGGTCAGAAATGTAAATGAGGTTTGGTGTTATTTATTTATGTAACAAACTAATTATTTTTACATTTGTTTTTGCATTTGTCGTGATCTCGATATAATATTAATATTTATGTCATAATTCATTTTGCCAATAGTACCAACAAAATTATTGATCGAACGAAGCGAGATCTCCAAATCAACTTGGGCAAATCGGCGTTGAATGTATGTATGTATGTTTGTTTGTCCAAAGATAACTTTTGAAGCGTTTATCCGATCATCGTGAAATTTGGTATATAGGTAGGTAGTGATGGCACAATTTAGATGTGACTAAATGAACTAAAGTGTGTGGGGGTTGCTGAGATTTTAGGGTTCAAGAGGGGTAAAAAAAATTAAAATGCGACTATCAGGTCTTCATTAGTACATTTCGACTCTATTTTTATTTTTAGTTTAGTCCTTGCAGTTCTTGAGTTATTAGCCGTAATAAAAACTGAACTTTAACAAAATTCACAGGGTACACCAGTGAACAAAATGCTGGTTTGGTATTGAAGCTTTAGTATCACAAATAGGCAAAAGTCTGAAATCCAGAATAACTGCAATTTGTACCCCAAAAAAAAGTACCAATGAACTCCCATTACCTGTAATTTGAATGAAACTGTAGGTCAAGTTATTTGGATACGGATTTCGTGGCACTATTTTGATAGTCAAAGATTACGCGAGATCTCAGTTCGGGGCGAATCACTAGTTTATCTATTGTACATATTTCCCTTCATCTAGTCTACACAAAACTGCTTTAGAATTGTCATGCTATGTACACATGCTTTGGGAGGCAATCTATGTCTAAGAGTTGATAGACAATCATTTATCCACTACATTAGCGCACAATATACCGTACAGCAACATTTTAACACAGAGAAAAGACAAAAAAAAAAAACAAATAAAGTGTATTAATGTAAAACATAACAAAGACAAGTGGGAACTTAGTAGATACTGTGTGCTATCTATCAAATCTAACGGTCTGGCATTGAACCGTGATAAGACTTGCTACATAACATTCTCCCTAAATGGTAGGACACCACTTTCACTTAACCGCCGCCGGGAATACCATGCTGAAACAAGTCCAAACTGTGAAACTGTTGGGTTTCCACATAGACAGCTCGTTCGTTTGGGACACCCACATAGAGGATCTATGCACAAGGCTCGGGAGGGCTTGTTTCGCATTACGGAGGCTGGCGAACACTGCGTCCCGCGACGTGGTGCGCTCCTGCTATTTTGCCACCGTCCACAGCACCATCACCTACGGAGCCGAGCTGTGGGCGCGCGCCGCTGACACCCAGCGCGCCTTCGTGATGCAGAAGCAGGCTGTGCGCGCTATCGTGGGTGTCCCAGGCGATGTCTCATGTAGAGACATTTTTAAAGAATTAAAAATCCTACCTCTGCCACGTAAGCTTCTATACCAGGTGGCATTGTTTACCTTTACAAATTTGGACTTGTTTCAGCGTCGGGGCGTTAACAAATCCCGTGCCCTACGCAGTAACAAATTTCAGCATCATCTTGTAACTCCGTCGCACAAATTGACTAAATCTGAGAGGTCCGCATACATCATGGGCCCATCGGTGTTCAATAGATTGCCAGAATCGATAAGGACAGCAGCGTCTGTGCCTATATTCAAGAGTAGGCTTAAAAAGTGGTTGTTGAGTGAGATATTCTATAGTGTAGATGAGTTTTATGAACTACCTACACTGTAGAATATCGTACCGCGACTAATACAAATTATTAATGAATTTGAATTTTATTATAATTAAATTAATAACTTTATTGGTGTTAACTAATTGTTATTATTATTAATAACTCCATAGTTATTAATAAAGTATTGTATTGACTCCGCATTATGCCCGCCGTAATGATAAGCGCTGCTATTCTGTCGAGACCGCTCCATTCAGCCACTAATTGATAATTGTATTTTGTATGTGATTGATTGTGTTCTGTTTTGTGTACCTTAATAAATAAATTAAAATTCAATAATTGTTTATATCTATCTATATCTAACTTACCTACAAGCTACAGTTTATGGTCTATTAATTGAGTTTTGCAAGCGTCCGCACAGAAAAATATTTATGTTGCCTATTACTTAGGGCCTTCTTGCACAAGATGTATAATTTTACTTATCTTTTTAATAATTAGAGGATGCTATTGGATATTGATCAAAATCTATTGTTGTTTGAAGGCCGTTTATCAAGCCTGTCTAAATTTCCTAATAGCAAAACAAGAATATCTAAATATAAAAAAGTCGGGTTAGTTACACCATTTATAACTTAAGAATGGCTGGACCGATTTCTATGAAATTTGATATTTAGATAGATTATTTACTCGACTGCGCAGGAGGGCAATGTTTTTATGGACAAACCACGCGTGCAAAGTCGCGGACTGGTCAGCTAGTTATATATATTTACGAAACATACAACTATTTACGACACGTCAATATCATACATTACGGAGTCGGCATTACATGTATTTTTAACCGACTTCAAAAAAAGAGGAGGTTCTCAATTCGACTGGTTTTTTTATGTTTGTTACCTCAGAACTTTCGACTGGGTGAACCCATTTTGATAATTCTTTTTTTATTTGAAAGCTGGTGCTTCCCGTATGGTCCCATTTCAATTCGGTCTAGTTCTGACAATGGCATCCATGAGAAAACTATGTAGGTAAGTCTTAAATTTGTATTAAGTATGTGCGCGATAAATGGACAAATTACTCAATATCACGCCAAACCGATTTCGATGATTCTTTTTTATTGAAGGGTAGTTTGATGAGAGTTTGGTTTAGTTTGGATTATGGGATCCATGACAAAGTAACAGAACTCTTCAATTCTTAGGAGCAAATTATTATTTTGTTTATATAAACTTTCCAGGTGGTTCCATTGGCACCAAGTCATGATCTGATGATGGAATACTAAAAAAATCTATGGCAACCCTCAAATTTTTTCTTATATCTGAATTCGGTTATACTTTTTTAAAAAGTTACTTGTCTTCTATATCAGCCGTCATTTCAGACTTTTTTCTGAAATGTCTTCCTGAATGGAGTCTTTCTGCCTTTCTGAATGGAATGTTCCTGGGGAAAGCTTCGGCATTCCACAAGCGAAATGTTCGCGGTAGGAAATTCAAATTTCTACATTTCTGAATTTCTACACAAGAAATCAAAACTCAACCCCAAAAGAGCATCAAGTTTCACTTTATATTGAAAAATTACACATAGAAACACTAGTTAATTCTGGACCCGTGGCCAAATTACATTCGCTACGAATCGATTTGATTTCTACATACATTTGTTGTCGCTATACCACGTGGTATTCTATAGCATGTGTCAAATCCCATACATTTTCGGACTTATCGATTAGCGTCATCGCTAATCGACTGTAACTTGGCTAAGCCCTCTGGATCGATATTTCGACAGTTATGTATAGCATTTGGTTCTAATTTTCGGTAGTAGTATTTTGACATCTGTCAAATTCGATTTATCATTATTTACACGAGTTATAACACTGTTTTAGTCGCATGATTTTTCCCTCTGCATAACATTATATATATATTATTATACAAATATATACCCACATTATAACAAATTACACATTATAACATATATACATTAAACATATGCATAACTAATTACATAATAATAAAAAATAAAAGTAGGTAACTAATAATGTCGATTACAGAACCACCAAATAACAGAATTTGTTGATGTTATATAATTATGGTTTTAGCTCATTTCATTGCAAAATATATTAAAGTCTGGGTGTTGACTCATATCAGATTCGCAAGTATAGCATAATTATAAGTTTTACCTACACATAATCTACTATTTCCCTTACCCGTTTTCAAATACCTCCGTGGTGCAGTGGGCGAATAGCCGGCTGAGACGCCGGAGATAGCGGGTTCGATAAACATCAACACATTTACTTACAATGTAACCCAGATCCACTAACAATAAAGATTTATGATTTTATGGTTCTATTCCCACCGCAGAACAAATATTTGCATGACCTACAGATATTTTTTGCGGATCTGGGTGTTCCTCTTTAAATTATAAGTACGTATTTACTAAAAAAAAACACATATGTACGTAGGTTATGTGGGTCAGTCGCACAAGCTTTGCTTATTATGGGGTTAAATAAGGCTCTATTTTCACTAAAACGTGATATTTACCCTAATTTGGGAGTTTTAGAATATCCCGTTATTTGAATTCAGTTTACCCGTGATCATAGCGCATGCAACTGTGTCGGAATATACTCAAAATCTCACAAATCATGCACACAAATGACGGAATATCGTAAATAGTGAAAATCGTTTTTATAACCATGATAAGTACTTTAAGAAGAGATCGCTTTTAGCGATTAGACCGCCAACTGGCGTATCTAGTACTATGTTTTAATTATAATCTGTTAATTTATGTGTGGTATACAATAAAGCGTTTTTTATTATATTCTATTCTATAGTTTCAAAAGTTAGATAAGGCTGTATACAATTTCCAGTATTAATATTTAAATACTTATCTTCTCATTAAGAATGGTCTACATTTAAAGATGGTATTACATTCGAATATAAACCGCAAGTTGCTAGTAGGTACCCCCATCATTTACTGCAATATTCTGTCCTAAGAGAGAACGCCAGTGCTCTCCTTCCGTTTGCCCTAAATATTATTTTGATAACACCTGATGCGATTTTTGCGATAATTCACAATCACAAAGAAGAAGCGGGGATAGTTTAAATAAAAACCACTTTACGTTCTAAGGTGAGAGTGAGAGCGTCTTGGTCGTCGACGCACGTTCCGCGCGCGGGAAAGTAACATTCGAAATACGAAATTGCCGCCATTTGCAAAAGTCCACCATCTTGTTTTTTTTTACTTTTTTACTAAAACGGGAAGGGTTGCAGTCGATATTCCGTGTCAATAATCCATAAAGTGAAATTTGAGTGTCCCTTTCGAAGTTTGCGAGTGCGTGGAAGTGCTAAGTGACTTTCCCCGACGTCAACACTGAGGATGATGGATACACGTAACTTAAGAGTAAGTATTGATGAACCATAACATGCTTGTTACTTACGACAAAACGTAATTCCCGATGGGAACTAAAGAAACCAAAAAGTTATGAATGCAACGAATGTCAATAAATTGAATATGCAAATATTTAAATGCACATTTCCGTAATATGGATTCAAAACTATAATCTTGTAAACAAATGAAATCATACTTTGCGTGTTAAGTTAAACATAAATTTTGTGGTTTCTCTAACGATAAATTGGTAAGGGTTTTATTAATCGAGGCATCGAACTTGTGACTCTTTTTTTCGCCGCTTGCACACGTGTTTCTCAGGTAGTTAAAGTCAGGCTGCTAGTTAAACCTATCTCTGCAAAATCTAATTTCGAAACTGATAATTTATTTGTTTAATTGTGTAACTAAGCAGAGGTTGTACTATGGGAACTAGATAACAGATAGAATACTTATATAAATTTTTTGGTAAATACATACAGCCAGACCCGGAACAAATATATGTAGATTATGCAAACATTTGTTCCGCGGCGGGAATGTAACCCGCAACCTCCTGCGTCTCAGCCGGCTATTCGCCCACTGCGGCACGGAGATCGTCATGTCATATTGGTCGGAATAAAATAGGTACATCAGGTCGAGTAAATTTGACAGTTCAAATTATTATCAGGCACAAGAGTTACTTAAATATTTAAACATTGATATTGAGTAGGTCGTAAATTCATAATCGTAATAAAATTAGAAGTGTCAAAAATTCTTGTACGCCGCAAGGCAAAATCTAGCGCTATATAAAACTGCTACCACCTAACATTGTACGTAGATTTCATCATCATTATCGGCAGCCCTTCTCATCCCACTGCTGGGCATAGGCCTCTCTTCGTTGTCGCCATTCGCCTCTGTCCTGCGCTGTCCTAACCCACATACGACCTGCGATTTTTATAATGTCCTCCGGGTTCCATCTCGGGGCCACCACTCAGTTAGCAACCTGCTCCACCTGTCATCACCGCGCCTGGCCACATGTCCTGCCCAACTCCATTTGAGTCCCAATACACGCTTGCTAACGTCTTGAACTTTAGTCCGCTACGTACAAGGAATAAATGAATTGAATTGAAAATAATTAATAAATGTCAATGATATGTAAAAACTAATAACAATAAAATTAAAACATTGAATAATAATAAACAAACCACTCACAACATCTCAGCCAGTTTTTTTTTATCAAAGTTGTCATAACAAATAAATAGCAAAAACGAAAAAGTTGCCATCGGTGAAGCAACGATTCCTAAACGTATTCAGTGGCTAAATAGGATTTAAAGAGATACGACAAAAACGTCAAATTTATGCATGTTTAGTCGCTAAATACGTTGAGGAATCGTTGTGCAAGCCGGCTTAAAAATAGTAAAACAATAAACAATCAAAATAAAGTAGCTAAGTAACCTTAGTTTCACTAAACCAACAATGCTCTAACAAAAAGGTGTGATCGTTTGAAGAAAAGCACCATCGTTTTAATAACTACCTGTAGGTACAGAGAAAACTGAAAGTTATTGATATAATTAAATTATCACTGCTTGTTCTTTTATCAGTGTAAAAACATAATAAAAATATGATTGACTTCTGATTCAGAGGTTTTGGGTTCGAATCCCGGTCTTAGACCAATGGATTTTTCTACTGTAAAATAGATGAGCGTATTTGTACGTGCCCAAGGGGCGGAGAAAAACATCGTAAGAAACCAAAAAGTTGCACGTGACAGAGATGAATAATGGCGAACCACTTATAGACCAATCTTTTAAGACGTGCTCTCCATCCGCATGTAATTATGAGCTGAATGTAACTAGAAAAATACAGATTATTCTGTTTTGCAAGGATTTCAAATTAATAGATCTGTTACGACTAGGCAAGCTTCGCCACGAGCTCTTTACGTTTCGTAATCATCTACACAATTTTTCACTGTGTCACCAACCGTCTCAAGATTATATCAAACGATGAGCAAGTGTTATTATGAATTGCTCATTATTACTTGCACGATTATCTTCCGGTACTGAACAGGAAATCTCAGGGCAATGACCGCTGTGAAACTTAAGCTATTCATATGGGTCTTTGCAAAGATTATTTCCAAATATTTGTCCAGATATTTGACATTTTCACATTTTGTATTTGGGATAACTGCATCGGTTTTTTGGAAATATGATTTAGACTTCCTAGTGATGAAAGATTTATGTTGATTTGATGAAATTCAACATCATATCAATCTGAATGAATTTGCAATATACGAAATGCCTGTCGAATCTCACGCGAGAAATCTAGCATCAATAAAATTGACAAACTCATCACAATTTCTTACAAATGAATCTCTTAGTGTGAAATTGTGAAGAGAAAATGTTTATCCTTGTTTTATTGCCCATGACAGTCAATAAAATGATAAAGACACTTTTAAAGTTTATTATAGAAGATTCATGTCACGTAATAAAATATAGTTAATGAGGTTTATAGCATATTAAACAGGATCTTAGCGTACGATAAACAGCATACACTTTCAATTAGACAGGGAAACAGGTACAAGTTGTGAGGTGAAGATGTGACACATACTCAAAAATGATGTGATTTAATGCGCAAAATCAGGTGCACTAAATGTTTTATACATAGTACAATACAGTTCTTCTAGGATCGGTCTCAAAGATGCATTGACACAAACACGAAAAAGAAGTTTGGTGTAATTTTTGTTACTTTTAATTGACATTCTTTGTTCCGATACCTGTCTGTTTTAGCATAGACATACATATTTATTGTTCTCATAATATTTTTAATATGATGCAACATAGCATTCTTTATAATATACCTACAGTGGAAAAGAAATGTAATGAAAACAGGGACGTTTAAATTCTTGACATCACTCTCTCTCTAGCCAGGATAGAATATCCTGACGCCCAGGATATTCAGAAATCTGATCTGATGCCCAAAAAGGGGGCCCGATCCCAAACAAACGTGGGAAGCGATCAGGAGAAAGAAGAAAGAAAGAAGTAAAAATCTGACTAGATGGAACTAAATATGGTTGCTAACAGCCATTGGGTGTAGGCCGCATACAATCTCTGAAATCCCCGCTCTGGAAATCTATGGTGGAGCTGGAGGCATATGAGCAATAGTGACGTCCTATGACTGATATGCTGATGATGAACATATTTACAAAATGAACTTACGTATACATATAAATTACAATATACAATCTTTGGGCCTGCAATGTAACTTAGTGGCTAGCGGGAACAATTAACCTGCAACATTTCAGGTTAACGGGAGGTCAAGAGGTTAACTTACAAATTCACAGTTATGCAATTTGTTTTTTGGTAGTCCTAGTTAAAGTGAGAGGATATTATCACGGCGCAGGTAATTGATTGGTTGCATCATTGCAAATATAACTTGATTTATTACTGAAGATTCATATTTTTTTTTATTCAATTTGATTTATTGCTTTGACCACACTGTTTTAGAGTTCAACAAAATTAAGAAACAGAAACTTTTTAACGATTTTAGTTTACGCAGTTACTTTAGTTTTTTGGTTCGTTAATATCAAGCGTGGTTTACTTGATTTTAATCTGTGAAGTCACTCAATGTTTTTTTGTAATAGATTGTTTTTTAGCACTACCACTTAATCTACACTGCATAAAGGTTAGCTGGAAGAAAATGCTAATTGGCATTAAGTTGACCTATGTGTTATTTTATTAATAAAAAATAATTTTATAATCTAATCTATTTCAAATTGGCTTAATATACAAGCTGCTATTATCTATTAAGTAAGCGAATTCGAAGAACCTTTATGGTATTGTTGTCAATTTTCTGAAAGCTTTTTTAGTTTATTTTTTAGTTTGTTTATTTATTTGTTTGTTACTCAATCACGTCGTAACGGCTGAACCGATTTCGATGAAATTTAGAATGTACGTAGATTATAACCTGGATTAACATATAGGCTACTTGTGTTAATCTAGGATATTCTTTTTATCCCATTAATCAGGTCCCATGGGATAAAAATGGGGTGTCAAGTCAAGTTGCAACAGCGTAATATTATATGTAGGTATACTAGAAATAAAGCTAAACTCAGCTTTATTTCTAGGATACCTACACATTTAGTAGTGTAACGCGTACGAAGTCACGGGAAACAACTAGTGAAAAATATAAATAACTACCGATGACAATGGTCTCTGTCTATCTGTACCTACTTTAAAGTCTAACACCAGGTTTGGTCGCTACCTCTTCCTCGACAAAACCGTCATCATTCCGTACCGACCACATACGACCGATCTTGAGCCTGCTGTTGGACATAGGCCTCCTTTCGCTGCTGCTCTCGATCTTATCGCTACCTCTTACGAGACGACTTCATTTTTTATCTAAATTATAACATACAGAACCCACGTACAAGTTTCAGCTACTGCTAACGTGATGCACATCTTTCTGATAGTGAATGTAAATTGGGCAACATGGCAAGTGAATGTTGTGAACCATAGAGTAAAATGACTCCTCATTTCGACATATCGGCCTAGATTAATTTATTTCATACGTAACTTTTTATTTTGTAACATCCAGAAAGTAGAGTTGCATCTGAGGGCCTGAGTACTTTGGTTTTGTAATATTTAATTTTATGTATTTTCGTAATGAGAATATTATTATGTATCGGTCTGTTACAGTTTCACGAAAAAACAGGTTAATTTATCTCACTCGATAATAGTTTGAATACTAAAAACTTTATAAAAAGCTTCATCATCATCATCATCATTCTCAGCCCGTGTCGACCCACTGCTGGGCATAGGCTTCTCCTTGTTTCTACCACTCTTCCCGATCCTGTGCCAATCTGAACCACGTACGACCCATGATCTTATCGATGTCGTCGACCCATCTCGCTGGTGGACGTCTCCTATTTCGATGGCCAGTTCTCGGCCTCCACTTTGTTAGTGCCTTAGTCCACCTGTCGCCACTACGTCTGGCCAAGTGTCCTGCCCAACTCCACTTTAGCCCCAATATTCGGTTGCTGACGTCTTGTACTTTAGTCTGCTAGCGAATTTTGGTATTGGGAACTCGATCTAAGAGTGTGATGCCGATCATGGCGCGCTCCATGGCTCTCTGTGCTACACTTATTTTGTGCACAGCCTCCTTCGTGAGCCTCCATGTCTCGGCACCATAAGTCATAGTTGGCAGGACACATTGGTTATAGAGACATGTTTTAAGACATTGTGGAATATGCGTGGATTCTAGTATATCATCTAGTTTGCCGAAAGCTTCCCATCCAAGTTGAACACGCCTGGTGACATCCTTCAGTTGATACTCTTTGCCAAAAGATAAAACATGGCCAAGATAAACGTAAAAAAAGCTTAAGTACTATAAAATATCGGATAGTCATTTCCGGTCAGAGGGTACCCTAAACTAACAAGTATTGTATGAAATTGTGATGAGAGAACAAAGAAAAAGGTGGAAAATATAATCACGATCGTAGAAAGAGAAGAGCCCGGCCAATGGCCTCTTCAAGAAACACGTTCTTATATTTAGAGATGGATCAAGCATATGGTCCACCTGATGTTAAGTAGTAACCATCGTCTATAGTAAAGTATTGCCTCGTAGGTCACGCCTTGCAAACATGTCCTACGATGCACTGCCCAGCGTCCATCAACTTGAGGCATACATAATTGCTTAATTTACATTTTAGTATTTGAAAAATACTATTGAGGTATAAAGGTGTAAGGCCTCATATACCTGTAATTGAACTAGCAACCATACCCTTCAAACCGTACACACAGCAATGATGCTTGGCAGCAGAAATAGGAATGGTGGTAGTACTTCCCTAAGCGAGCCCTTAAACAAGGAACTCTACTCTATCTACTATACGCCTCCAACTGCAGTTCTATATATTTTTATTCAGAAACGTTTTTTAAAGTATTATAAAATTACATTATACCCGGGGAGGGATTCAATAAAAATGGAAATTGGCATTGATTTGTAAATTGAATTTTTAAACTAATCTGGGGAAACTTTTTATCGATAACATTAACATACAAGTCGATGGCAAGGCCAACATATGCATCAAATGCTGATTATTTATCGACTGCGTGCTAGTCAGAAAGCAAAACGGATCCACTTCACTTTCGTTCGCTGATCATAGTTATGTGCGAGTAGATAGATAGATACTAGATAGATACGCAAAACTGTACGATTTAGGAAGCCGACGAACTGCGTCTAAATTATAAGATATTATAAAAATTTAAAAAATAAAATAAAGATGATTTATAATTTTATTATTCTTATAATTTGGGAGTAGATAATTGTATAATAAAGTAGTAAAAAGATTACCGTAATTATATAAGTCAGAATAATAATTAAAACATATTTAACATTATACTATAAATTGTTTTAAGTATTTAATTAGGTACTTTCCATTTCTAAGATTCACTGTTTACTAGAGAAAGCAAATTCAAATTTGATAAACTACACAAAAATAATTCTTGAAGTTGGTCTAGTCCAACGAGTATTATAATGCGAAAGTTTGTGTGAGTGAGGTTTGTGGTCGATAAACTCCGCAATGGTGATGCCACCAAACGATTTAATTGGCATATAAACTAATACTAGCTGACCCGCCTGCGGCTTCGCACGCTTGAAATTTCCCGTTCCCGTGGGAGCTTTGGGATAAAAACTACATAAAACTTGTCAAAGACGCGACACTTCATGTAAATGACTTCACGTCAATGAGCGATGGTTAAATTATATGAATATTGTTCACACAAAAATACTAAAATCGCGAATAAAAAAGACTAATTCTCATACCTATCAATATACTATCAAATATGTACATATACAAAAAATAACATTAAAATCGGTCTACCCGTTTCGGAGGGGTACGACAACAAAAACCGTGACACGAGATTTTTATGTATTAGATTATAGCGAGGTAAATAGTAAGTTTGACTTTACTGAACCGATTATGAAATTATTTCACCGATAGAAAAGCTATACTGTTCATTCCCAGAGTTTATACACAACAATTAATACATTTAATTTATTCAATTTTTTACCTACCGAAAGTGTTAAATTACTGAGTTTGTTGTGCTCAAGTTTAACTTGTTTAACTGTTAGTAAACCTAATAAATAAATAAATAAAATGTTTATATTATACTAGTTGACCCGTTAAACTTCGTATCGCCTTGACATGCAGAAAATGAATTTTCGTCATAATTTTTTTTAGCGTGAACTTTTCCTATATTTTAATAGTTATTCTACTATTCGGGGCGGAGACAAATCCAACAAATCAAAGATTATCAAAATCGGTCCAGCCGTTCTTGAGTTATAAATGGTGTAAGTAACCCGGCTTTGTTTTATATATATACCTATATATAGATTTTTGTATAAAGACACTAAAATCGTAGGCCGACTTGCGCAACGATGCCTAAACGTATTTAGTAACTAAATATGATTTAAGGAGATGTTAAATCATACAAATTTAATTTAAACATGTTTAGTCGGTAAAATACTTTTAGGGATCGTTGTGCAAGCTGGGCTTAAAGTCAGTATTGGGAAGGCTCTCATTATGTCGTAACACACAAGCAGTTAAGTCATTAAAACGTGTAAAAAACCGGTGTTCTCAGAAAAACGAAGTCCACTTTCTTTCCTACTGAGGTCCGGTCCGAGTTCGAACGATTTTAGCACTCATTTACGTAAAGACTTCTTTGCACATGAGAAAAAAACCCTATTCTCCATACTACTAAGATTTGACTTTCGTGGACGTCCGCCATTTACTTTAATTTCCTCAATGTCATGTCGGAGGTGGTGGCCTGAAAACTTAGACACCAGATTTAGTTACTAGCTCATGAGAGCTTCATCTTTGAACCTTATTTTCTGTTGTTTTCTGGTCTCTATAAAAGTTTGTCTGGTAGAAATCGCTGTAGCAATAAGACCACCAATTGAATGACATAGATTTACAATGTTATAATTTAATTGTTTGTTTTATAAAATCTATGCTTATATTATAAAGAGGAAAGATTTGTTTTTTGTATGTTTGTAACGAATCAACTCAAAAACTACGGGTCCGATTTGAAAAATGATTTCACCATTAGAATGCTACATTATCCCTGAGTAACATAGGCTACTTTTTACTCAACTGCGCAGGAGCGTAGTGTTTTTATTGAAAAACTACAAGTGCGAAGCTGCGGATTGGTCAGCTAGTACTATATAATCTTGAAATATTTTCAAGATCGCTCGCTTTATGAAAGCTTTTTGATCGAGCGAAGCGACATCTCTAAATCAACTTGGGCAAATCGGCGTTGTATGTATGTATGTTTGTTTGTCCGAGGATAACTTTCGAATCGTTTATCCGATCATCGTGAAATTTAGTATATAGGTACGTAGTAATAGCACAATTTTGGTGGACTAAATGAACTAAAAATGTGGGGGAGGGGGGCTGTTGAGATATTGGGGTTCAAGAGGGGTAAAAAAAACAAAATGAGACTATCCGGTCAAGTGGCACGTCTTATAAAAGATTTTTGTAAGTAAATTTCGACCCCGTTTTTATTTTTAATTTAAAATTGGTAGTTTTTAAGTTATTAGCCATAATAAAAACTGAAGTTTGACAAAATTCACAGGGTACACCAGTGACCCCACAGTGCTGAAACTTAGTATGCGTGTAGCTTTAGTGACACAAATATAGGTAAAAGACTGAAATCCAGAATAACTGCAATTTCTACCCCAAAAAAAGCTAACCACATTACATGAACTTCCGTTACCTGTAATTTGAATGAAACTGTAGGTCAAGTAAAATGGTTATTCATTTCATGGCACTATTTTGATAGTCGAAGATTACGAATAATACATTTTTGTTTTTATTAGAGACTCGCGAGATCTCAGTTTGGGGCGAACCCCTAGTTATTCTGCAACGGACGTCCTAGCTAATTATGTTGTTGAAATAAATAGTAAATTGTAGGTATTGCAGGCATAAAAAACAACCATTTAGGAAATAAGGGGAGTTACACACTCGTCACAAAAATGTAACGTTATTATTTGCGGGCATCCATGCGTTCTAATGGCATAGCTAGACGTATTGGCCATTTCCTACTGAAACCATTTACCACTACAAACAATGCCCAACGATTGGTATTAGGTACTGTCAGCAAGTTGAATAACATTTTAACGTACTTTTTTTATACGATCTGGAGATGGATGATGCTTATGACTGATGAGACGTTATGTTATAAATTGACAAGTATGTACGAATGTTTGGTATATTTAACACGTAAAGATTAAATTAGATAATTTCTTTATTGCACACCACTGAAATTAAAACAGACAAAAAGAATACACAATTAAATCAAAAGTACAATAGGTGGCCTTATCTCTGAAAACGATCTCTTCCAGGCAACTTTTGGATGGACAGAATTTATGGAAACAAATAAGGACGGTGGCGTAAATCAAATAATAACTAACAGAACAAGTTGACGACCTCCGTGGTGCAGTGGGGGAATAGCCGGCTGAGACGGAGTAGGTAGCGGGTTCGATTCCCGTCGTGGAACAAACTGTTTGCATGATTTACAGATATTTGTTCCGGGTTTGGTTGTTTCTCTTTATATTATAAGTATATATTTACAAAAAAAATGTATATAAGTATTCTATCAGTTATTTGGTTCCCGTAGTACGAATTCTGCTTTATTTTGGGCTAGATAGCGCTGTGTGAAATGTCCAGCAATATTTTTTATTATATTTATATTAAGTAAGTATATTAAGTATAAAGGTTAACGTAGAAATTTAAATCATTTTACCAATAGATATATTTTTTTATTATACTTACGGCATCTTTGCTTTCAAGTCCCGCGGGAATCAATTATTTGGCAAAATTTTAAATTTGATGTAGCTATCTTTAAATCGAGTCGTTTCTAGCATGTTCATTGTATTATGGTTTGACAGTTGCCATTCGTTAATCAACTTATGTTACTGATTGTTCTTGTCACTTTCGTAAGCTTGGGCAATCCCAGACTTTGTATTTTGATTAGTGGTTGCCTCTGAGCGAATTTTACGCTTATTTTCTTGTCAGGGAAATGTTTATTATTTTATAAGTTACATCGTTAGCTTGATAAGTAAATTCACTTGCTGACTAACGAGTGTGAAGTTCCGTGTGTATTTGATCGAGCGAAGCGAGTTCTCCAAATCAACTTGGGCATATCGGCGTTGTATGTATGTATGTTTATTTGTCCGAGGATAACTTTCGAAGCGTTTATCCGATCATCGTGAAATTTGATACATAGGTAGGTAGTGATGGCACAATTTTGGAGTGACTAAATGAGTTAAAAATATTGGGGGGTTGTTGAGATATTGGGGTTCTAGAGGGGTAATAAAAAATGTATTAGGTCAAATAGTACGCCAAACGAAAGGTATTTATTAGTACATTACAACCGTGTTTTTATTTTTAGTTTAATTTTAGTAGTTTTTGAGTTATTAGTTATAATATAAACAAAACTTTGACAAAATTCACAGGGTACACCAGTGACCCCAGAATACTGAAATTTAGTATTCGTGTAGCTTTAGTGACACAAATATAATCAAAAGTCTGAAATTCAGAATAACAGCATTTTGTACCCCAAAAAAGAAAACCACTTAATATGAATTAATATAATAGGAGGTCATTACACACATTTTACATAGACATAAATTTTTAACAGGCACGAGTTTTAATAAGATTTATACTATGAAGATTGTAGTAAAAAACAACTGGAAAACCAAAGCTTTAAAATAAAAATATTAAAATCCGTATATTTGGTAGCAACGGAACTACAACATGAGTTAAAACTTGGTACCATAGAAAAACAAGCTTTTGAACTAATATACCCCTCTTTTGCGTCAGTTTTTGACTGACGCAATAGTGACGTACATAATTAAAATAAGTACGCCACTCTCATACTTGAAGCATAAAATATATTATTATAAGGCGGCAATGGCTTCCGTCAGCAAAGTGTGAGTTTTCCTACCGGCTCTATCTATACCGAGTTCATTCACCATAAGGTGTTTTAATAAGAGACTATCTACTGATTTATACATGCTACATTTTAGTTACATCAAACGTTGCATTGGCAGGCATCGAAGTTGCATCTGAATTTGACTAGATTAACTGAAATAGGTGTTCTGGAGTGGAGACCATGTAAGTAAGCGAAGTATAGGACGCCATCCGGATGGAGTTATGATTTGCGCGCTGTAGCTGGCAAAGAATGGATGAGAAGAGCTGAGGATCGGGCTCAATCGCGCTGGGAGAGACCTACGTCCAGCAGTGGACTGCTATAGGTTGATGATGATGATGAACTAGAATCGGCCTTGTTACTGATGTATGGTGCTTCTACACGTACGTTTAAGCTCGATGAGCGAGTACCTATCGGTATGTTTAGACGTTTTGTAAGCATTTCGGACATGAAGTCTCAAGTTATATCAGTCTACTAGTTGTATGCCCGCGACTTCGTCTGCGACTTTCTGGATCTCGACAACAGCGACACCTACCGGGTCCTATTGTGTTTTGAAACCATACAGGAACCCATTGAAATATACACACAAAATGTCATCAAAATCGGTTAAGCTGTTTAGGAGGAATTAGGTGACAAACAGACGTACAGAAGAATTATATATATTAAGAATATAAGTACGTTTGATCTTGCTCGATTAGATGCAAAAACGTAATTTTCCGTTTTGACATTTTCCGTTGTATTTTGTGATTTGCATGCTACACTGGCTTTTTGTACTACACTTTTAAAATTGCAATTTCTCCTAAACTATAGTCAGAGAGTGTAGTTAACATAAGTCAGAGTTTTGATAAAAAAAAACTTTACAAGTTATTGCAAGTTAAAAGTGGTACACTAAGTTTTGAAGGCCAGTAGATATGGTAGAACATAATTGACACTTACATACATCACATTATTCAAGCAAAATCGTTAACATAATCTTTTTAACCTCTTTTATTTTTAAACTAGCTGTTGCCAGCGGCTTCGCCCATGTTGTTATGGGGTTCAAAAATACATAAAGAAACTTTGACATCCCATTTTTATCCCATGGGAACTGATTTATGATATAAAAAATAGCCTATGTGTTTAATCCCAGGTTATAATCGACGTACATACCAAATTTCATCGAAATAGCCTCTTCGACGTGATTGAGTTACAAACAAACAAACAAATAAATTAACAAACATCCAAACTTTCGCATTTATAATATTATTGTAATGGAAATAAGGATTTGTCATGGATATTGTATTTTACTTAAGCTTATATGAATGCAATGAGCCTTATTCTATTCTCAAATTTACTTAGGGCCGTTAATAGCATTTACGGCGCTGATATCGATCAACTTACAGAGCATTAGTGATCAAATCAGTTAGTTCTTGTTTGTGGCTACTGTGACTATAGCCACAAGCAAATGTCAAAGTCAATGTCATGATATGTGACATCGTGACCGGTATTCCGAATTTAAACACCCTTGGTAACTCTAAACAAAAGACATCACAACGTATAAAACAGTACAATGTTAGTTGTTAGTACTATTATAGATAGGAGTGGGGGGGGGGGGTTGTGAACTAGTAAGTGATATACTAGAGCATGAGGGATAAAAAAAATTAAATCATAGGCTTATAAGTTTCAGTTAAAGAAAACAAGCTTTATGCTCATTTATTTTAGACAACTATGGAAAGTCTTAAAACCAACAAAGGTTACGTGATTGTAGATTCCATTGAGTACGTCTACAGAACGCACACGCACGATTATGGTATCTATTGTTTGTCAATAAAAGGCTGGCCACAAAGACAGCGATAAACTAAAATAACCCAAAAAATAATTTTAAGTCAATAAAAGTGAATGTGGGCTTTAGGATAAGTAAGAGATTGGCTCTATAATGAAGTAAAGTTTTGCTTAAATTAAAAGACAGTATAAGAAATACCATGAAGGAAGTGGATAGTTCGCATTGCCAGAGTACATAAAGATGAGCGCTGGAGTGAGTGAATCCTGCACTGGTAGTCTGGTACACACGAGAGCAGATGAACGAGAGGCAGGCCGAGGAGAAGGTGGTGGGACGATGTGAAGGTAGCGGGAAGGTTATGGACTCGACTGGTACAAGATCGATCACAGTGGAACCGTATGGAAGAGGCTTTCACTTGACTTTGGATGCCAAAGTGAACAAACAAATAAGTACATTACTAGTACTATAACTTAGGAAGTTTTGGAAATAAAGGTATATATTTTTTATTTATTTAAGTAATCTAACTTAAAACTTTAGCATCACCTATGTTGCCTTCTATATAAAACTTTAGCGCTTCTATACATTGTCAAGTCAATGGCCTACTGCGCAATGGAGTGAATGGAGCCCCGCAAGCGTCCCTCACCGCGTCGTCGCCACAGCTGCAGAGCTGAGTGAGCGGCAACGTTCGTTCGTTCCTTCACTCTCAATCATGGCGTTCTTGCGTCGTCATCTTTTGTAAAAAACAATTTATTACTTATATTTAAGCAATAAACATTTGCATGTTAACAGTCCGCTCTGCTTTTACTTTATGGAACCTGGGCTATTGAATAACATTATCGAGACATACATAGGTAAAATTTTTATTAGATTTCAATGAAAAATAAGACATTTGTACATGCATGTCTGTAAAAGTGTGGAAGAATTTTTTTAACTACATATTTAAGCAAGGCACATTTATTAAACACGAAAAATACAAACAATTATTCGACCTACATGTATAGTCTAAATACATTTCTATACAAATTAATTGCACTGACTAAAGATTAGATGGACTACTTTTAACTTTTTATGTTAACTGGAAGAGAATGCTAACTAGCATTAAGTTCGTCTCTGTACTGTTTATTAAAGTAAAACTTTTAATACATCGTCTCAAACTTTTTCGTCTGTGTGTTGCATGTCGCGTGACGGTCGGCCGCGGAGTAAGGATAAAGTGAAAGGCTTTCGTCAGAGCAGCCGAGGGCAATATGGCGGCGCCTATAGTTCGCATCAGCTGACCGTGTAGTGTATAGACTATTACTCATTTGTGCCAACAACATTTTTAGTTAAATGTCTATAATGTGAAACAAAGTTTCACTTTTACCGTGGTTTCATAAATCCTTTTCTTTTATTTTGTGTAATAAATAATTTTTAATTCATTTAACCTTTATTAAGAAGTTTAGCAGAGATGACGTTTTGCAGAGGTCAACTATTTGTAGAATATACCAAATACCGCTTTTATTGTAGCCTCTGTAAGCGGAAGCCGCGAGTGACGTCACGGCGCGCGCACAAAAACTTTCGCTTTTCACTGCCAAGGCTCGCTATTATCTGTCGTAATATAAACATAATACTTATTGTGCACCATTTAATGGAATGTTAGAGCACAAAACGAACGTATTAAGTAATATTTTTATAAACAGAACATGAACATTATTACTACTCAAAAATTCACTAATCGTGAAAAAAAAAGTGAAACCGAAAGTTCCCTAGAAGAAGTTGTTAAAATACGGTTAAAATGGTCTTATTAGTAATACTGATTAATTCACAGTGTCTGAGTTTTTAGCCTACACTAAGACCTTAGTGAAAGAACTATCTGCCCCAACAGCAGCCAGTGCTTCGAGCTTGTGCCCCACCCCATGTCATATAACATTTACTTATCCTAATTAGCTTGCTAAAATAGGCGGTCGTGCCGGTAGACGAAGCGTGTTATTATTTTTGCACCATTTTAAGGAAATGAAGAATTATGATAGCAATCCTCGTATTTAAAAACAAAATGGCCATTTAACATTGCTTATCTCAAGATACTACTGGACCGACATGTTTAAACCCAAAGTAACAAAGTTTAAATTTCATTATCTGTCAATAATGTTGCCGTGGAACTGTCGACCGTTGTAGAAACGTTCTCGAGTGGAGACTACGCACTGGAAGGTTCAGCGTAGGTGCCCCCCCCCGTTAGATGTAATGAAGACCTGATAAAGGTTGCTGGTAGCCGAAGGACTGCAACAGATAGCAACGATTTTTTGAGGTTTTCCCATAGTACATTTGCACAGTTGTCATATGTCGAACATGGAATCTTAGTGTGGGATCAGCAGTAATGTGTGTAATTTATTAGAAATGGCTTCCTAATTGGTCGATGAAGTAATTAGGAGTTACCAACCACAGTTACATTAAAATTACAAGAAATTCCCCTGTGATTTTGAATCGTATAAAGTACCTATACGAATTTCTCTCTTCTCAGTCGTTACACTCTTGGCAAAGTGGTCGTGGTCGTCCCTTCGGAGGTAGTGGCGCGCTTATTACACGAATTACATTAATTTATTCATGTTCCAATGCAACTACACCTTCGAATTAGGTAATCTGAACATCAGTCATACAAAACTAACCTCACTTCGTATTTATTTTAAGCAGTCATCTACAATTTATACCTATTACGTAAATTGTGTAGCTTATTAGTTTGTTTTTAGGGGTTAATCTCAGAAACTATTAAACCTACTATATATTACCCTTATAAAAGTTATATTCAGAACGAATTCTCAATATTTTTAAGTCAGGTCAAAAAATGCACTGCTTGGCGCCGACGAAGGCGCGAGCGGATCAGCTTGTGTCTTGAAAACAACTTACACCAATTTTTCTTCTCCTCAGGTATGGTTCTGCATGGCATGCTTGACTTCATCTATGGCGGTACCAGCTCCCAGCTCCAACCCACAGCTGTATTTAGACATCATAGACATGGCAGCAATAAGCAGGATGTCGCCACAACAGCTGGAGAAACTGGCCGAAGGTCTGGCTGCAGAAGAAATTATGAGGTAAGAATTTTAAATGAGTGTTGGCGTTGAGACGGGACCTGCTTTTCGGGGCTGATTGATGGAGGACTTTTTCGCTCCTACCTATCTGCACGTAGTCGCCTTTTTAATTCCCTGTGTGTGTAATTGTCGTGATAAAGGTTCTAAGATCGGCGCGCGATTTTGACTATGACGTCTTCTCATCTCACAAATGCACTAGTTTTGATTTAACTGTAGTATCTATGTACACAGGGAGTTTGGGTCACGCTACCCCTATCCTATATACCATGTAGCATACTTATTACTATTATGAGTGATTCGCCTAGGATAGAGTACCTAATGTTGTTTTATAGGGTGTTTGATAATATACGCACAAAAATGAAAGGGGTTATTTTGATGAGCATAATAAATTGATGAAATTTATTTTGCCATGTAAACACAAACTCTTTATTAAACTTATGTTGTGCTATTGCATAATTCTTGCCATCTAACCACAGATACTGAATCTGAAAGAGATATCAAATCAGCCTTTCTCTTTGGATGCCAATTGCAAGAGTAGGCAGGAAGTTTTATATCGAATTAACCACCTAAACTTAGTCAATTTTCTTTAAAACTTGATAATATAACCAGTAGTTTTTTTCTAGAAGTCTTTTTTGTGTTGTGAGAAACCGTCACTTGAATATCGTCAGTATATTACCAAACACCCTTTATATGTTTATTATGTTTTTATTCGTTTCCATCTTATTAAACATTAAACTGCCTATATTTTACTGACTAATTTATCAATCAAGATATGTACCTACATACGTTTTGATATATTATACTAAACTTTAACTTCTTGTATGTAAAATGTTAATTTGATTTTATGGTACACAAAACAGAATACCATCACATTATAATAAAATATACAATAAATAAATACAAGCATGAAAAGTATTATCAAACCCGTGACTATAAGATAAGATAAGATAACTCTTTATTGTACACCAAAGTAAAATACAGAACATAATATCTACAGGTACTATAGGTACTTTTATACATTTTTGAACAGGACAAAGCGATCGTCAGCACAGGCATTAACATCAGTGGTCTCGAAGGCATCATCAGGATTGCAAAGTAAAGTGGGGCTGCTGGGGCAAGCTTCAGCATTCATATCCTCAGCATCCAGCAAATCAGGCGGTGAAGAGCATCCAGGCTATTCTTATGAACCGGTAAGATATGATTTATTAGAACTTTCTGGAGAGTTGGTTTAAGATCGGATAGATGGAAAAAGATTGGAATGCGACTGAAGTGGTCTACACAAAGATGAAAAAAGGGCAACTAAACGTTGGGTTCGTTACTGCTTCCGAAGCCTAGAAGCAATTAAAAATAGCAATAGCAAAGTTACAAGTATTTGCACTTTCTGTATAAGTAATTCTTCCGGTGATAAAATACTGAATGACAACAAAACAAGTGAATGGTTTAAGCGATGCACTTTACTACCTTAGCACGACTTTCACAACGATGTCTAAACGTATTTAGCGACTAAAATATTTAAATTTGATTACTTGTACTATGTGATTGCCATGTACTTCTTTGCAATTTAGCCGTTTTAATTTCCCCGCTCAAAATAACTTTACTGAACTTTAACAGAATATTACTGCATTTTTCAACAGCATAGCGAAAAATACGACTACTGGGGCTTAAAGAAGTCCATCCTCTACACGCTGTTCCAAGCCGTGAAAGCCATCACTGGCGGAGTGACGATTCTCAAAGGACAGCTGATCAAGGGCGGTGGAGCGCTGGCTTCGACCCTGGGCAAGGTCATAGCAGTGAAGGGCGATGCTGTCAGCAATCTCGGCAAGAAGATCGTCAGCTCAGCTGCTTTGAGTCATAAGAAACAACATGGTAAGATATTAAGACTTTTTGGAAATCAAGAGTTTATAACCTTATAGGTTGAAATGTTTTTTTTATTGTAATACTTACTAACTGACCCGCCCGTGGCTTCGCACGCTTGAAATTTCTCGTTCCCGTGGGAACTTCGAGATAAAAACTATATAAAACATTTATATCAAAGTGACGCGACACTTTATGTAAATGACTTCACGTCAATGAACGACGGTTAAATTATATATGGATATTGTTCATACTAAAATCACGATTAAAAAATGTGGGGTAGGAGGGTGAAAAATAATTTACGACCCATACCTACCAAAACAAAAAAAACATTAAAATCGGCCGGCTCGTTTCGGATGAGTGCGACCACTAAAACCGTGACACGGGAATTTTATATATTTCAAGTAATACGTAAGTCTATTCGAATAGAAATCGTCAAACCAGACAATAATATACTTTTTCTTTCACTGTTTATAATTCAATTTTTATTTTAGTAAACTTTATATACTTTTAAAAACAATGTACCTAATTGTGCACATGTTTAGATAGGCACTTATTAAACTACATACATTCAAAAAAGCTGGTTTGTATATACTCAAAATTTAGTTTTACCTCTTCTTTGACCCATTATTAGTGAATGATTTTTAATATGTTAATTTTAACCCTTCGAGTGCTATTCATGTTACGGTATGTATGTAGGTATTATTTACAAGTAACATTATCTAGTACTTAGTATAATTTGTTACAAGTTATCCTAAATTACTTAAAATTTTAATTGGTATATGTATAACAAGGCGCTTATCTGGGTCAACAAATAAGCATTGCAATGCAGCGAGGCAATGTAGCTGTCTTGGACACACATCCACCTGGTAGCGATATAGAGCAGAGCAGTTGAGCTATCTATAAATCCTTTGTAACGATTTTTATAAAATGTATATTAAGTTTACAAATGTATTGTACTCACATAAAACTACGTAGATCTGCAAAGTTCACACTGTATGAGATCTACGCGTAGTTAAATTGATGTTTTAATATATGTATAAAAGTATCAACATAAAGAGTATTGATTTCTGTATTATACAATGTGTAAAGTATTTAAAGCGATATTTAAGTAATGGTTTCTCAAAACATAAAAGAGACTTCTCGAAAAAAAACTACTAGTTATATTATCAAATTTTAAAGAAAATCGACTAAGTTTAGGTGATTAATTCGATATAAAACTTACTGCCTACTTTTGCAATCGACATTCAAAAAGAAAAGCAGATTTGATATCTCTTTCGTAAATGGCTGCGGGTTTTGGGTTAGAAAGGGACTACAAGAGATATCGCGAGACGTCATCAATACAGTATCTGTGGTTAGATGGCAAGCATTATGCAATAGCACAACATAAGTTTAATAAAGTGTTTGTTGTTACATGCCAAGATAAATTTCACATTTCTATGGTAACATTTCACAAATTTATTTATTACGCTCATCAAAATAACCCCTTTTATTTTTGTGCGTATATTATCAAACACCCTATAGAAGTTATTCTTTATACTGATTAATTTAATACTATCATTAGTTTAATTTTGAGTTGAATCTTTTTCTATTGTATGTCAGTTTCCACCAATTAAGTGTTGTGTGCTTTTAACTAGTCAAATACATTTTTTTTTGTTTTTGAAAAATCTCAGTCATCCATATGTTCTCTGATACAAAAATAATTGTGAATCAGATTCATTAAGTACTACTAACGTCATATAACAGATATGAGTAATAGTTAAACTCCAAAAGGTTCATTTCATACAGTAAATAACCATCCATAATAATGTTTACTTTGTTTGAATAGCATTAGTACATAAACCACTTCTACTCTGTTTCTGGTGAATAAATTTCGCACAATAGATAAATATATCCTGTTTCTGACCTCTGCGCTGAGTAGTTTATTCCTTTAGTCCGCTATTCAATTACTGTGTCTTCTTTGGCATCAGTAGTTTAGTCATGTGTACAATCGATCTACTGAATGCTAATCTGGAAATAATGGTATGTTACGTGTTACCTACCAAATATAATCTCTTATCGCATGCGATACACGCTCGATCAATCCCGCCCTGCCAAGATCCGCCAACACATCTTATATTTTTGAAGTCAAAACTTCTTTACGCACGTTGGGCACTTTTTGAGATGGGAAAAACCATTGAAGTTGCGACACTGTTACCGTTAGCGTTGCTGACACCTTTCCTGACGAATCAAAAAATACACACGCAATTGTTCAAGTTTTCACTTCTGTCGGCACTCCCGGAGTGCCACTTTTTTTTTGGCACCACTCAGGTAGGGTCTAGCTATTCGAGTAAAGGTTGATTAAACATCATCAACCTTCATTCAGATCATCGTACGACCTACTTGGCACAGTTCAAAGTGTCCCAGTTTCGTATCCGTGTCCGGATTACCGAATAAGTGGAATGTGTCAGATATTTACATAAATTAGGTAACAGCCAGTCATGCAGCATTTTACACGTCTATACAATGTTTTTGCAAGACTTGCAGGTGCAAGGCATCTGCATTTTTATCAAGTTTTTGTGAAATACATTTAATATTTCGCACGTTGGGTTTTGCGGCCTCACGTATGGATGAACGCGGGTCAAATACATACATAAAATGTTGCATTCGAAACAATCGTGCTATTGAATATTTTATCTTTATTTCAAAATCCATTTTCGAACTTGGTGAAACCGAACCGAATGTATTGATGTATGAAATAAAGGGCAAAAGAAAGACTGTTAATATGTCACTGGGTCTTAAATAGCTATTACCTTTACATCTGTATATTAAAGAGATGTTTAAGACGATTACTGCAGTGTCTGATTTTGAAGATTGATGAATTGAAAGATGAGAGAGAGAATTGGATGAGCCAAATATTACAAAACTACCCGCATTTAATTTTTATTTTGTACAAACTTTTGTATCACTTTTAACTTTGTTATTAGTACAATTAGCCCAACAAAATAAACTAATATTTTTAAGTTCCTCTATAAGTGAATGTAATTCTTTGAGAAAAATAAATATCTTAAGCCTGAAAGTACAGCACTAGTTGGATAAAAAAATACAGCCGCAGTGTCTGGGATTATATAAATCCAGGACAGGTTTATATGGAGTAGGTTAGCTAATCTCATTTATCTTCATTTAGCTTAGTCATCCACAAAGAAAAGACATCGTCAATACGTGCAGAGAAACTAGAGTACTAGAAGTGGGACTAATTATTTCATTCTCACAATTCCAGCAGTCTACGGGCCACCACCAACCACCCACATTGAGTACGGGCCACCACCATCAGCTTACGGAGCACCCACCGCGCCCGCACACTACGTCGCCCCTTCGATACCCACAGGATACGCTGCGCACAAGTATCCTTCGACTTTAGACGGTAAGGGTAACAAACTTCAATAGAATGTTTAGAACCTGACTTGAAAAACCTAACCAACAAAAACCTAACGTATCTGCGATATTAAACGAGATCATAGGATTATATATTATTCATAGGGTGAGTTTGATCGAAGGTCTGGCATCAAGTTATATAAACAAAGTACCTTTGTCGAAGTTCTGTAACGGAATTTAGTAGAGCGTAAGGATTAAAATTGAAGATAAATGTAAATTAGGATGTTAGGTAACGTTGAAGTAAATTGAATGATTAATAAATCAAGAGAAAAAAAAATCAAAACAATTCGTCACTAAGCAGGAAAACTGACGAATACTTGTAATTTAAATCAAATTAGAAAAAAAAACAGACTTTAATCTCAAACATTTTATGATCAAAAATGGTCAACCGACAAATTGTAAAGAAAGGAAAACCGAGCATCACAAAAAAACGTGCCACTTGCAAAGTGTAACGAGTTATGTAAGAAGGCTAACAAACTGGAAAGACCTAGTGATGAATGCATTGCGTAACCAAGTTTGACAATGCACGACGAAATGATACTGTAGAATTAGGCGGTAAAGGGACCATCATAAATTAGTGTGAAGCTACAATAGAGATTGATTTAGACTTTCGGTGTGCAAGCACAACATTGGACAACCACTTTCATTTCATTTCATTTCATTTATTTTTCCACTGTAGGTACATTATAGAACACTAAGTTACGTCAAATTTAGATTAAAACAATAACAATTGTGATATAACTAACATTATTGTAGCTCAAACAGACAGGTATCGGGACTAATTAAGTTAATATATCAAATAATGTCAACTTAAGATAATAAAAACAAAACAAAAATCAATAGAACACAGAGCAAAACAATGTCAAATAAGTCAATCAATCAATGTCAATACTAAATCGATTATTAATGTTTTGATGTCAAAAAAAAAAAACTTAGGTATATGCTTAAATTACCGTATTGCTTAGGATTAATCTGATCAAAGTATCAAACCCACCTGCTGGACCCTTTGAGACCAAACATTACCATCGGAAAAAATACTATATAGAGCTTGTGAAATTGGGTTTTCAAAATAATAGGTAAGATTTCAAAATAACATGAGTGTACTTAGCTATAACCACAAACTGAGGCAAGCTTCAAACCATTGCGCATTTATCGCTTATTATAACGACTGTTAACGAGTTTATTACGAAACAAGTAGATACATTACAATCAGAGTACCTGAGTACATTGGAGAGTCGGTGACTAGTTGCCCATGCGGTACAGACCCTCAGACTATGACAGACTTACTAGGCTGCCTATTGTGCCCTTATTCTTGCATCCAGAGGGATACTTGTACCGCCACAGATAACGCTATTGCAGTGCCCAAGTATTTGCAAAACAACATTAGATATTTCAAATAATATGAACCATATCGACAGGAAGAATAAAAAGAGTACCTGACATTTCACTAAGTATTTGCATCATTATTACTGTTGATGATGCATATAATTTAATTGATAATCTAGTTTCACGTCAACGCCTTAATTTCTTGATTATTGCTTTGCGTAATAAAGGTGACATGATATAAATAAGGGGGAATAATGCAACGCAGGAAAAGGGTAACTTATGGTATTATGTAACTTCTTCGTATATGAATACGAAGAAAATAAATCACATTTGCATCATAGCCGTTCAGTAATAGGTTTCCCACTATGATTCATAATTGATATGACATGAAAATCATGATTAATTTCAATCGTTTTTTTAAATACGAGTACGAGAGCGAGGCGAGACGCATTGAGAAGCGGGTCGCACTCACCCTGATGAAGGTTAACGAATTGAACCGAAACATTGTCGGTCGAAACATCGCTAAAACGGTACGTGATAAATCCCGTATTTATTGATCGAGCGAAGATATCTAAATCAACTTGGGCTAATCGGCGTTGTATGTATGTATGTTTGTTTGTCCGCGGATAACGTTCGAAGCATTTATCCGTTCATCGTGAAATTTGATATATACATAGGTGGGTAGTGATGGCACAATTTTCGTGTGACTCAATGAGCTAACAATGTTTGAGATTTTTGTCTTGTCTTGTTGTATTGTTGAGATGTTTGTTGTTGAGATATTAGGGTTCAAGAGGGGTAAAAAAAACAAAATAGGACTATCCGATCAAATGGCACGTTTAATAAAAGTTCTTTGTGAGTACATTTCGACCCCGTTTTTATTTTTAGTTTAAACCTTGTAGTTTTTCAGTTATTAGCCATAATAAAAACTGAACTTTGACAACATTCACAGGGTACACCAGTGACCTCACTGTGCTAAAATTTGGTATGCGTGTAGCTTTAGTGACACAAATATAGGAAAAAGTCTGAAATCCAGAATAACTGCTATTTCTACCCCAAAAAATATTAACCAATTAACATGAACTCCCACTACCTGTAATTCGAATGAAGCTGTAGGCCCAAGTATATTGGTTTGCATTTCGTGGCACTATTTTAATAGTCAAAGATTACGAATAATATTTTTTTGTTTGTATGGGAGACTCGCGAGATCTCACTTCGGGGCGAACCACTAGTTATAATAATTGTAATGACGTGGTTTTACAATAGTAGAGTTAATCGATATTAATGACGAAATCAGAAAAACAAACAAGCATCCCAGAAGGAAGTTTAAATATGCATAATATCGTAGTAAACCTATTAATATGTAAAAGATAACCAAATTACCATTAATATTTCTCAACGATTCCGAATAAAATAGATAAAGGCAAAGAGTCAGTGTAAAGATGACACACAAATTGTATAACCGGCTAATTTTGTAGTCAAAGGTCGCCAAATGTTCGGCGGAACTAAAGATTATATAATCGTGACACTTATGTTACATCCACTTATACAAGAAAGAATGGGCAGATTTAATTATGAGAACTAGCAATCAGATAACCTAGATTGTGAGGTCGAATGCACACAGATAGACCAAAGTGCTTTTATCATAATACATTAATTAGAAAATATTTTTTCATCACTCATGCTTTTAAAGTTGATCATTGTTAGCTCGATACCGCATTTACGTATCGTAAATGCGATTAGCCTAGGGACGTAAGTAACTTTGAAAATAGAATTAGGCTCATTGCATTCTTAATATTCTAAAATGAAATACAACCTCCATGACAAATCCTCATTTTTAATTAAAATAAAAGAGGTTACATTCATAAATGCTGAAATGAAATACAACCTCCGTGACAAATCCTTATTTTTAATTAAAATAAAAGAGGTTACATTCATAAATGCTGAAATGAAATACAACCTCCATGACAAATCCTTATTCCTAATTAAAATAAAAGAGGTTACATTCATAAATGTTGAAGTTAAATACAACCTCCATGAAAAATCCTTATACTTAAAAACGAAAGAGGCCACATTATGAATATGGTTTAACGAAATTCAACTTCGATGACAGATCCTTATTTCTTTTAAATAAAAGAGGCCATAGTTTATTAGTGAAAAAAAAAAGAATGGATACTGGGAACGCAAATTTTCTAAAGACAAATAAAAGCAACTCTTTTAAAGACTTTTTTAATTTCCTCGCAACCGTGATGAAAAGTTATGTATTTTTTGGGTGTAAGCGATCAACTGCAGACTGAGAAACTGCCGAAGCTATGAATTAAGAAAGGCGGGCAAAAATTGGATGACAAGAGCCGAAGACCGGGCTCAGTAGCGCATATCGGGAGAGGCCTATATGGACTAATGTGGGCTGATGATGATCAATTTCACCCGATATGTTTTGGCATACAAGCGAGTACGCGAATGAGTCGAGGGTACGCCCTATAAATAACAATGTACCTACTAATGGTGGTTTATTGACTGGGTTTGTCGCGCAGCGGTTTCAATGTATTTACAGAAATTGGAACAAGGTAAACCTTGTCCTAATTTCCAAACAATATAATTTTAATTAGGGTTAATAACATGATTACTATGGTTTGAAAAAATCATTAGATTTGTGCGACAAAATAACAACGGCTGACCATGCGATACATTGTATGGCATAAAATACTTCATTCATACATGTGTCCATTTAACTCATAAATACTAGTTTCTTTATTAGCACATTTACCAGCAAAGCTTTATGCCTAGAATAACTTTAGGGTCAGTAAAGTTATGAAACTACTTAATTTGTTGTAAGACGCTTTAAAACCCTATGTAAGGTTTTAAAAGGTAAGTATCTAACTTCAAGAAACGTATTGAACTTTAAAAATATTCCTTTTTTTAACCATCACTCCATCTTAAAGCACCAATAAAACGCTCATAAAAAACTTATTTATGATGCTGTTCATAATATTAACCCAGTTAAGATGAAATTAGTATAACGGAAGCACTATATACCTAATTACTAAATCAAAAGCAACATGTTAATAACCTCTTATCAAATCAACAAGTGTGTTGTAATCGTTTTGTAACTTACTTCATTAGCTATTGTTAATTAGCTGCTTTATTGTTAAGGAAGATATAAATATTAAATGTAGCTGAGTAGTAATTAGGTCTGTAAACAAATAACTTTGTAAAATAAATAATGGGTTTGTATAACATAATATGATTAATGCAAGTGAAAGTATCATATTATCAAAAGCAAATTATGTAAAACGAATGGGACTTGAAAGTCGTAAGATAAAATCTTATACATCTTTGGAAGTGACCCAGATACTAAAAAGCCATTAAATTTAGAGGTTTGACATAAGATGACGAAGTAAGAGGTAACAGTAGGTAACACATGAGGTAAAAATTTATCCACCAGATTAATGTTGGCATGGGCGATTATTACGCGATATTAAATTGTATTTTTATTTTCCAGAATTAATAGTTATGTCGTCGGTAGCAGATTCAGTTATAGAAAGACCAGGTCCTCCTTTACCCTCTATGGAGCTAATGGAGCGATATTACGATCTTATAAATGAAATCTGATTTTGGTAAGAAAGTTCAATTATCCTTGTACAGTCATCACAATCTGTGATTTGTTTCTACTTGAGAATGCCTGTTCTATTCCAGGAATTTCTTCATCAATTTTATTGATGGATTCTCTGGCTTTGTATGTTTTAATTGTGTATATCTTTTTGGATGTCTTCCCTTTGCACGATATCTTTGAGCACGATATAAACGGTATCACTATTGTTAGGCGTGTATATTTGCATTGTCTATTGCATATTAATGCTTCGTTCTCTCAAGCACTTTCACTCGTTGTTTACAGATGATTCTGTTCATTTTATGTGTAAGTGACGAGATTGTAATTACCTATGATTGTTACAGCGACATGACATCGATTGAAAACACAATCTTTGTGTTATCGATGGCCATTGATATTTCGAGTCAAAATGTTTCGCTATGGCAAAATTATGAGCTACCACCCTCGATACGCAGAACTTTGTATTCAGCTTGCTTTTACATTTTTCTTACTTCCAAACACCCATGTCCTATTTTGGAAATCATGTTGGCAAAATACTTTAATGGATTGGCTTTAAACCTACTTAAAATCAATTCAGTCGCCTTTTTTGTGCCATCTATTTCCAAATTTTTCTTAAGCATGTCTCCGAAACTCGTCCTACTTCGTAAGTCGGCCTTTGAAGCATGTCCAAAATGCTCCTCGCCTCATTTACATAGACTTTCCCTCCAACGGAAATAAACGTTTGTTTTGTTATGAAATAACCCAAAACAAGTGACAGGCGCAACTATGCATGTAATTTTGTTAAACCCTTCAATTTTCTATTTGGTAACTGTCGTCGCTCTATGAACTGGAAAAAACGTTTTGAAATAATATAAATGAACATATTTGTCTTATGTTGCGAAATCATAAGAAGTTTGGTGAGAATATATAAAGCAATTATAAAACTCTACCCTGTGTGTTTCGATTAAAATAATGGTGGGTTTCAAATTGATGAATGGACAGAGGCCAAAACAGTTGCATCACTAAAATCTTGAGATTGATATACATTATGCCAAAGTTATCAAATAAAGTGCATCAATCTAGAGCTTGAGAGGCTTTTTAAGCATTGCATCACAATGACCTACTCCATAAAGGAAGATGAACGTAACAGTCTTTTACTAAAGTAGACCACGACATAAAGAGCACGGAAAGGATTGAACAAGGTTCTATTAAAACTGTTTGCTTTCAAAATTGCATGAGATGACTTAATCGTTTAAGGAAGAGACTGGCCTTTAGTACCAGAGAATAGAATAAGCACATAATAGGTAACCTTTCTCTATTATCTACGCCCTACACAGTATTGGCGCTTGCAACAAGGCTACGATGAAATCAATTCCTAAACCATGGGACCAAAATTTATTTATCTTAAAGGAAGAGACTGCTAGCCTTTCGCTAAAGTAGTCCACGACTTAAGACTAAGGAAGCTTTAAACTAGTTATAAATCTAAATTGCGTAATGAGATCCCCAACAATTGCATTCGCAGTCGCACCCGGTAACCCTTAGTGAAAGTGTTATGCAATGGAACCTGTTTGGTCAACAGCCTATGGGCGTAACATGTGAAATGGATCTTTGGTAATATAGGTGCAATTCGAGATGAAATACTATACAGGAAAAGGGATTCAAGTCAGTAAGCTTGTCTTAGATTATTATTAATACATCATTTTAAACAATCAAATATAGGCTTGAATTTATTTGTTTGTAGTCAATTACATACTTAACTTTCAAGTGTTCAATGACATAATCTAATTTTGAGTCTTGATTGAATTGCAAGATACAAGATATTTATTTGCTTAAACAAGTGAGCAATAAGGTCATAAAAACTAGGTAATGGCAGTAACTAGGTAATGAAGCTTAATTAGTTCTAGAATAGGCCAAGACCGAGGGTGTTTCTAGAGTCGCCTATTTTTTTTTGATATTTTTGTTGCAGCATTTTTTCACAATAATTAAACACTTCGCATAAATGGAAAATTATATAATGATCTACTGATCTTTACTTTTCCGTTTAAATATTGCGAATATGAAATGCATCGAAATGTCGTTAACCTTTCCATGATCCATCTCTGATAGGGTTGTCAATCGTTATGCATAATGCATAATGCATTTGTGGTTTTTTTCTCTTTACTGGGAAACGTTTTTGGAAGTCTGCCTTTTCTGTCTTGTTCCTGGTTATTTCTTGGTGACTTTGCTTCAAGTTGGTGACTATTTTGAAGTTGGGTAGCCATATAACCTATGCCAAAAGCACCAGGTATTTTTGTAAGTTTTTATTTGACCTGAGAATTTCCAGTTTTCTTTAGAAATCGTATTGAAGCCATTAAAGTTTCTTTACCAGGCAGCCCTAATCACAGTGCTTCCATGACCGCAAATCCAGAAATGCTAGTAATTATAATTTACTCTGTGGTACAGACAACTTTCATCCCGCGTAAGGTATCGCAAAAAATGCGTTCGGAAGTACGATTCGTCACTTTCCCGTCTATAAAATGTGACAATATGATATTGCTGTGGTTGAAACCTTTGTTGTGGTTTTCGAACGTTAGCATGACTTTGTCAAAACGTGAAACTCAGGCAACTTTGCGTGTACAATTTTGTTACTCTAACCGTACAGCTTTTTTGCATCTAAGTTTTGGGCTTGGAAGACTACCACCACAAGATTACCCTCTATTTTACTTGTATTGTTTAGTTTTATGGTGATTAATCTCTTCAGGCCTAAGAAGCGTTGGCGCGTTAATTTGGACGCTTTTATTGGACTGGTAAGATTTGGCACAGGGTCGAGATAAGTGGAGAGATGATGGGAAGGCCTTTGCTCAGCAGTGGGACAGAATAAGCTAGGAAAAAAAAATGAACTCCGGGAGTGCTGACAGAAGTGAAAACTTGAATAAAAGCAGACTACACTACAGGTACTTATACACAGAGGTGTCAGTAATAGGCAGTGACAGGTGTCGGTAACAGTGTCACGAGTTCAATGGTTTTTTCCCATCTCAAAAAATGCTCAACGCTAAAGATTTTAAATGTAAATAAGCTTCTGACCGCGGCATCGCTCGCGTGATTGTCAATTTAAAATAATCCTATGTGTCAATCCAGATCATAATTAATCTATTAATATACCAAATTTCATCGAAGTCCAGCCGTTAAGTTGTGAAAACATAACAGATAAACATAAACAAAGATACAGAGTTACTTTCTAATTTTTATTAATAAAGATTAAATTTAGAAGGTTATATCATCCTGAGATTTCCAAATTCTTTGAAATGTGATCTACTTATACCTTTTTCGGGTGATGTTGCCACTAACCACAATGACATTTTTTGTTGTACCTCTTTGTTGAAAAAAATATATTTCCGGGAATTTATCTGGTTCATTCAAACGTATCCCTGCTCATTTCTTTTTTGACATATTGCCAACAAACCACTACAATGCATTTTACCTATTAGGAATATACTTTATTAGAATTGGTGGAAGGTTGAATTATGAAACATCTTGGAATTACTACAAATTTTGCAACATGCATTTTCTCATCATTTATTAGGGAAATTTTAGTCAACAACCACCGTCCGTCATTATGTACCTACCTACTAATACTTTTGTCACCAAACATTTTGGTCGTTTAGAAACATGACTTAATAACATCTATATAAACATGTGTGATGTAAATCGTGGGAGAATAAAAGGCATTGCTGGACCATTTGACCAACTTTGCTTGAATTAAAACACTCGTTATAGATGACATGGTCCAGTTCACATCACACTGAACATTTAACAGTTAATATTACACAATGATAAGAACCCAGCTATGAAGTCTAAGAAGGTATGAACTGTTTGCTTGGATGGAGATAAGTTGCCTTAAAAGATAAACTTTATTTATTGGTACGTATTCAAATTCGTTTAATTTCGTGACGAAAACTAGGTTCCAACAATCAACAAGCTTTCGTTTTTTTTATGTTCTCAAATAAAAGATAAGTCAGTAATAGGATATGGTACTTTTATTGATCGCTTTATAAACTTATTAAACTTAAACTTATTGTTAAGCAAGATGTGATCCTTAATAACCACAGACAAGGAGACTCTTCTAACATAGGGTAATACAACTTAACACATGTACTCTTGTAATAACAAGAAAGAGTTTTTTTTATTCGGTTTATGAGAGGTTTTCAAAACCAAATAAAAAATTATGGCTTTGTCCCTCAGGGGGTGCTTATCAAAATAACATAATCATCACTTTATTCACTAATTTCGTTTATGCTTTGTCTAGCTTTTACATGTAGACAGTGAGTCTACCATACCAATGATGTAGGATATGTTTTAACACGCCAGCTATAGACAACACTGGAAGCTATAATCAAAGAAGGAATTTGGAAACTACCCATTGAAGTCCTACTTATTTGATTATAGCAATGCATTCTCGGCGCTTTATATCTCAGTACTGCTCTTAGACTTTAACAAATATACTTTAGGAAATCTGGTTTGATTGCACAACTACTTAAAAGCGATCCATGCAAGCCAAAGGGTCAACAATATTGCATAACATAAAGTTCTTGATGTAAGTGCAGATAACCAGAGCCCGTAGCCAAATGTTATTCGCCACGAATCTATTCGATTTCTACATACATTTGTTGTCGCTGAATGACGTAATATTTCTATAGCATGTGTCAAATCCCATACATTTTCGGACGTATCGACTAGCGTCATCGCTAATCGACTGTAACTTGGCTAAGCCCTCAGTTTATGTAAATTGTATCACGTTTATTTGGGTATGTGTAACGGAATGCCAAACCACAGGTCTCTTTGGCGGTTGAAGCGTACTGGAGTGAATCTGCAATCGCAGATTCACTGGCCGTAAAAAGTTAAGGCTGTCAATGCTAAAACAATACAGTCATTCTGGGTGAAATTGGACCCGCTATATAACATTGGACCACACCCTGAACCAACACTTTTCATGTATTTTTAATATGTTACTGTATTTTTTATCTGTTTAATAACATGGGGGCCTTTCGCTTAATTGAGTTCATTAGTATGATTTTTTACATCTGTGGTACATAGTAAAACATCGTTCGACATGTTACCTTTTCGATCATAAGAGCATTTGGCATGGTCAAATGTTACCCAGAATGTAAAAAATGCGTTAAAATGGGTTTATAGGATGAGAAAAAATGTTCGTCTATATTACCCTAAAATCAATATAACTTTGGACCACAACTATTTCTGTCTCTATCTCAGGGTTCACACATAATTTGTAAACGTTATAATTGTAAATTTTTAAGAATTTAATGTGTAATTTGTATTATCCACATCATAAGATCACCTAAATCACAATTACTGTGAAGTAAGCCGATACATTTTATGGACTAACTATCGGAATTTTTCTAATAAATGGTCCAAAGTTGCCTTGTTGTTAAACGAGATTTTTTTTTTAATATCCTTGTCTTTAGTTCTTATTTAAGCCTTGCTAATGCAATGCTTTGGAAATGGCTTAAAGAATATTGGCCACGTCAACTATCGAGGACTTCTAAGGCTAAAAACTTTGTATGAACTTGATTCTAATCCCGTATTCTTCGTAGTTTAAAGGAAAATTATAATTTAAATAAATATTGAATTTAACTGATCAATCGATATACTTATTTTGAATGACTAAAACTCTATTGTCTATTTCTGGTGAACTGAATTTTACAAGAGTACCTACCTATATTACATTTATCTGAGGTACTTTTTTCTGGCTTACTAAATTTAATTCTAAATTATTCTCTGTATGGTCCGTTTTCCTACTTATTCAGTCGACCTAAAGCATATAAATCAAAAGTATTTTCTAAAGAAAGTAGCTGTTTCTTTTTAAAATAAAATTGTGTAGACACAAATTACAATAATTTTAACCAGCACACATGACTTTAGACTTTGTTCGTCAATATAAAAAGAGCTTATTTAGTGGGCATAATTTTTTCCATACCTGAAACTTGGACTAATTTGACCACCAATTTCTTTTTAGTTCACTTTAAATTCGATTTTATTGACTGACGGTGACCTTCTGAGACAGGACGTGGAAAACTGAACGGCGTGCATGCAGGCCTCGTATTCCTGGCGCCGCTGGGCGAGACACCAAGCGAGACTCTGGAGACAGCACATTCTGGTCACACGCCTCTCGATCCTCCTCCATCCATCCTCCACTCCGTTTACAGCGCTATCAAGAACGTATTCAACAGCCCTGTTCCTACTGACCATGGGCATACTGCGCCAGCTGTTCATGCGGCCCCGGTTGCTCACACTGCCCCATCCAGCTACAATTCTTATACCGGCCACACAGCCGCGGCTGCTCCCACTGGACCCTCCGGCCTGGGTCTTATCGAAGAACCTTATTCCTACCAACCTCCGCCGCCTCCACAACCAATCCCTCAATTCAAACCCATGTCCTGGGGAGCAGTGGACTCCTACGGCCAACCCGCCGCAGCAGAAACCTTCCCAGACTACGACCCTAGAAACCCACACCCGTCCTTCGACTACGTATCTGCTAAAAAATCCGCCTTACCACCTATCTATCCCACACAGAAGACTGGCTTAACAGCTGATAAGATACAGAAGATAAACTTCAATCTCAATAAGCTAAATAACTATATGAATAATCAGCAACGGTCTTCTGAAATTCTGCCTCAGTTTAATGGCTTAGCCGCGTACAAAGATATGCTCAAGAAGGGTCTCTTTGTTCCCACTCCTGTGGTCACCGATAACGAAATCGGAGTCCTTCCCGCTGAACTCCTTCCCGAGCCTCAGACGAGCACATCCACGACCACCACGACAACGACCACGACTACAGAACTGCCACAGACGACCACGGTTGAGACGAGGAGAAAAGACGTCAAGTATTTCCTGAGAGGCAACAGGATTATACAAGTCTGATAGTGAATATTGAGTGACGGGAGGTACGTACTGACTGGGCCGACTACTAACATGACTAAGCTGACTCGACTGTGACTAATAGATTGTACAGTACTCATGACTAAACTTTCCTACGATCTTTCTTTCAAACGCTCTTTCTAACCAGTTTGATACTTATTACGCAAAACCTTTTACCTCTATATTCCGTAGTGACATTAAGACAACGGCAAATCCAATCATAGAGTTATTTGTTTGTAATTATGTGTATTTATGGTCTAAATACGACCTGATCGTCCTGCACCGATCTGCTTTCCGGATCAAACTTATTTTTATCGAATATGATGCGAATAGGTTGCATAAAGAAATATGTTCAGCATATATGGGTGTAGGGCGATCTTAGGTCATAATTAAAACTAATGGCATATATGTGTATGATATGACGATATTTATATCATACACATATATGTGATCATATATAATGTTGATTACTTAAACGGACAATAAGAGTTAATCAAAGCTAACTATGTACATAGGTATTCCGAATCAGACGCTTAAACTGCAGTTTGTACGCAAAGCTTGTACGAGTTATTTATGATTGTAAATTTTCGAAATGTATAAATCTTAACTACTTTTAGATTCTTGTAAATAATTAATTATGTTCCTTCTATTTTTATTCTAGCAATTGTTATTTTAATGTACATAATCAACAGTTTTTATTGGTACTAATTCTGTAATAGATTTGACACCATTTTATACTTATAATGTTAGTAGTTCAGTTGTTAGTCCGTTGAACCGAAATACAGATACATTTAGGTGTCAACAGTCCGGTTTAGTATAAAAAAAACATTTTCCAGTCTGCCTGGTTGGTTGATCGTTAGGTTTTTTTTTACTAACCGAACTATTCCTACTAAGCTGTACAAACCATCGAACGATCAATACCCGATAGTTCGGTGGTTTGTACAGTCAGCGATGTAAGTTGATTAACAACTTGAGATTTGAATATATTTATTTCAAGTGTATTATCAGAAAAAAAACACGTCATTCGTAAAAGGCTAAGCTGTAACAAATACAGTGTTAACATTTTGTAAAGAAGATGCCTTGTTCCAGATTTATTTTGATTTTTAATACTAAAACTGTTAACCAACTTATGTTGCTGACTGTACCAACCGGACTATTGACACTGAAAATTATTAGTAGTTCGGTTAACCGGGCTAACAACCGAACTACTGACACTAAAGGCATTTTTAAGGTTTTAATTAAACTTTAATATTGTTTATTATTTTCAGAGATTCCTGTAGAGACTGCAGTTCTTGGACCTGAAGAGTTGCAACATTACTACCAACACTCTCAATAAAAAAACAAAAAGTATTAATTTGGCTGATGCAAAATTGTTTTACAACTGTTGTAACGATTTTTAGTAACGATCCAAGCAACATGACAAGTCGTTGGCTTAGGTCATACAAGATAGTTCGCTCTGAAAATTTATGAGGAAGGTTCAGTGGACGTAATATTGATGATATGATGATGATCAACTATTTTCTTACATCTCATCAAGGGTATTTTTGTATGGATATTGATGTATTGAAATATTCGTAATTTTGCAGGGTTCAAAAACATTTTTGGGTTAGACTCTAACAATGGGAAGGCCATTGATAAATTAGTAATCAGAATGAGTTTGCTGTTTTTTAAGGCGGGATAAAAATAAAAATATTTCCACTGCTGAACATAATTAGAATAGAATATAATCATTTATTTGGTACACACAAAATTACACAAGAAGTAATTTATAAAGGACAGTAGATACAATTGAATCTATTAAGACAGTCCGACTCATGTGACTGCGTACCAAAATGGCGGTCAGCTCAACATAATTTAATAATAATAAGTTAATAAGCGTAACATTTTGGTACGCAGACACATGAGTCGAACTGTCTTAATGGATTCACCTGTTCCTTATTATTGTTTCATGTGTCATTTTGTGTGTGCCAAATAAATGATTATTCTATTCTATTCTATTCGATAATGTTGGATGATTTTTAGCTGAAACCAAAAGCAAAGGTAGTGCAGCAGTGACGGCAAATAAAACATGTGTTCAGTTTTATTAAAATGTAGATATAAATGTTATACAGATTATCATCATCCACAGCGCATAAGTAGCCACTGCTGACTTTTTAGGCCTCCCTTTGTAAACGCCACCCTTACCGATCCTGTGCTGCGCGCATCCAGGAGTAGCTCGCGACTAAACATACATTGCTAAAATAATAGTATCTATATATGAGTACCTAGGCCTCCGATCTGACAAATATTATGCGGCCTGCACTCAACAGCTCCCATAAACCTTTATTAGATCGTCTTTTCATCAAGTTTAGTAACAAAGTTGTAAGCCAATTTTGTATTTCTTGAAAATACATAGATGATTTAGTTTGTAAAAAACACGGACAATTGAAATTCAAGTTACCATTATTATAAATTGAAAGCTTATAGTAAAACAGAAGTGAGAATGTTGCAATTGTACAGTACAGTCAGTGGCGAAAGTTCATGAGCACGGCCCGCTCCTATAAACATCGGTTACCTATCGACACGCGTCTCCTTGAAAAGTTATCAAAATTTTGACACTTCAAAGATAAACGAGTCGTTGGTTAACTATGTTTATAGGAACCGGTCATAAGTGTTTTTAAAAACTTGAATCTTAGTTCAATATTTAGGGTTAAATTAACATTCTAAACACTCGAGAATTTACTATACTTAAACCAAAGTATACTTAAAATTATTCTGCAAGAAATAGTAAGTTTTACCATGTTAATAAAAAGCTTGCATAATCCGCGAAATAGTTACACCGTGTTTTGTATGGTGTAAGTAACGGCGGTTACTGTTTTAGCTACTTTTATCACCGACTGTACCTTCAGTGTTAATCCTAGACTAAATAGCATAGGGATATAATTTATTTCTTGTTCAAGGTGGGTTAAATTTGATTTCAATATTTACTGATTTTACTCGTAACATGAATGACAGTATTAATTTTTTTGTTGCTAGTTCATAAACAAACAATTTTTTTTTTCGAAAATACTGAATTTTTGAATCTTTTTATTTAATGTACAAGGTGTAAAAAGTCCCTAATCAAAACTGACGACCTCATTTTTTGAGATCAGTTTTTTTCTCATTCGGTACGAATTTCTTGCCCATTTTGAAAATTTCCAGCTCACTAACTGTCTAAAAGTAGAAAGATTGGTGTTATGTAAATTAGTTACTGTAAATAAATTAATTTATATTTTTGTATTGTAGAAATATTTTTGTAAATAAATTGTGATGACGTATTTCGATGCTTTTAATTTTAGATTTATATCCTTTATTATATTTTACTAGCTGACCCGCCGGCGGCTTCGCACGCTTGAAATTTCCCGTTCCCGTGGGAGCTTCGGGATAAAAACTATATAAAACACTCTTGTCAAAGTGACGCGACACTTCACGTAAATGACTTCACGTCAATGAACGACGGTTAAATTATATGGATATTGTTCATACAAAAATACTAAAATCTCGATTAAAAAATGGGGGGTTGGGGTAGGAGGATGAAAAATACTTATCGACCTATTCTCATACCTACAAAATATACAAAAAATTTCATTAAATCGGTCGACCTGTTTCGGAGGAGGGCTACCGCAAACATCGGGACACGAGATTTTTATATACTAGATTTATACAACCTGGAGATGGCCCAAGCTTATGGCCCACCTGATGTTAAGTGGTACTCATCCCCTATGACAAAGTGCTCTATGATGCACTGCTCATGTGCCTGTAATTGCGCCAGCAACCATACCCTTCAAACCGAAGCACAGCAATGCTGCTTGGCGACAAAAATAAGTATGATTTTTTTATGCTACTGGAGATGGAACAAGCCTATGGCCCACCTGATGTTAAGTGGTAACCATCGCTTATAACAAAGTTTGCCTCGTAGGTCACGTACCTTAGAAATGTGCCCTACGATGCACTTCCCTGCGTCCATCAACTTGACGCATACAGGTGTAAAGCCTCATATGCCTGTAATTACACCGGCAACCATACCCTTCAAACCGAAACACAGCAATGCTGCTTGGCGGTGATGAACTCTCTTCTGATTTACAAAAATGCGAAGGAGGCATGTAGCCAGCAGTATTTCCCTAAAACATGGCCCATTTCAAGATCAAGATGTAGGTGAAGCTTTCTAAACGACTCGGCCGAAGACCAGCGCCGCAGCATATTAAAACTTTTACAATATAGTTAAGAAGTCCTAATCTTTGCTGCGCTGAATTGCACTAATTTCGACTTAACATATAAACGAACCATTTATCAAAGACAATCTGACAGACAATATGCTTCAAACTATAGCTCTTTTTAGCGTCGAGGATTTATACGTAGATAAAATATCAATAGCACTTGTGCTTGAACTTTGCTTTTAAATTAACTGTAGGCGATCGAAAAATATAAATTCAAATATTTATTTCGGAAAATTAATCTAGGATACATTTCATGGGTTTGTTATCTTTTTTTTATATATCATAAGTATGCATTTACAAAAAAAATAAGTATTTAAGTATTGTATCCGTTATCTGGTTCCCATAGTACAAGCTTTGCTTAGTTTGGGGCTAGATAGCGCTGTGTGAAATGTCCTGCATTATTTATTTAATTATTTTTAAGTATATAATACCTGTCTTATAGGGTCTTGATCTTCCGTAGCACAGGTTAATTCGATTAAGTAGATACAAACCAATATTAGTAGTATTAGAATAAGGAGCAGGTTCTCAATTCGAAGTGCATTTTGTTTTTCATGTATGTTCTCTCATAGTTTTTACTGGTTAACGAATTTTGATGATTCTTTTTTAAATTGATAGTATATGACTGTGGTCCCATTTAAGTCTAATTGAGGTAACATAATTTTGACTTTCCATTTGAAATTGCTCCAACTTGGTCAAAAATGTTACAATTTACACATTTTTATTGTTATGTATCCTAAAAGGTGTATTAAAAGAACAACCAGCCTTGTTTCTTGCCTTTCATTCCTGACTTGGTCGCGAAGGAACAGTCAGTAAAATTGACGTTTCAAAGTGATCCTTGTGATTTTAATGAATAAATACATTTTTTTATTTTGATTTTGATTTAAAGAGAGGATGAAAAATTTATTTCGCTTGCACCTGAGTGTATGTGGCATTGTTAAAAGGCTCTTTAAACATTATGTAAGTATAAGTTTCAATAACCACTTTTCATTTTAAAATTCCGTGTCCTATTTTTTTAAAGTTGTTCCTTTCGTTGAAGTCGGTTACATTTTTGTTAAAAACTTGTGTTATCAAGCCCGGGTTGCACAACGATCCTTAAACGTATTTAGCTACTAAAAATGTTTAAATTTGTCGTATTTGTATGATTTGACAACTTTTAAATCATATTTAAATTCGCTAAGGTAAGTCGCATTTTTCTTGATAGAGAATAGGGAGACCTTACAATTTGACCATTGACACCACACACCATGTCCCCCCAAGTAAAGTTCATCAAACCCTCCTAATTACTAGCCCCAAGCCTCAATCATACAGAAAGCGAGAGCAATGAGGCTTGAAAGTCTAGGAACCAGGAAGGCAGTAATGACACTGGATTACGCAACTATAGAACATTTTGTTATATTTCTATGTTCCGCTTCCGAGAGTGTATGAGTAGGAAACTTAGGAAATGTCCTTATGAGAAAATATGGTATTAATAATCACTTTCAGCGAAAAGGCCGCCCATTGTACTATATTTCGCATTAACTATTTCTATGAGTATTCCTGGTGTAAAATAAAACGTTATTCAATTATATTCTACCTTTTTCAGTCTATAAGATCTTGAGAACATTATATTTAAAAATTTGGAGTAAAACATAACGAAACACAAATTATTAGACAACTAGCTGTTGCCCGCGAATTCGTATGCGTTACACTACTAAATGTGTAGGTAACCTAGAAATAAAGCTAAACTCGTTGTTGCAACTTGACTTGACACCCCATTTTTATACCATGGGACCTGATTTTTAATATAAAAAGTAGCCTACATAGGCTAATGATAATAATAAATTAAACACATGTTAATCCAGGTTATAATCTACGTACACATTCAATTTCATCGAAATCGGTTCAGCCGTTACGACGTGACAAACAAACAATTATATTATATAAACAACTTCCAAACTTTCACATTTTATAATATTAGTGTGCTAATAGATCCAATAAAACCTGCCAAGTGCGAGTCGGGCTCGCGCACGAAGGGTCCCATTATCAATAAAACGGCAAAAAAATCACGTTTGTTGTATGGGGGCCCCCTTAAATAATTGTTTTATTTGAATTTCATTATTTATTTCTAAAGTGAATATATTTCTGTGAATATTTCAAGCGTCTACCTGTTACCGTTATCAATATCGAGCTAAAACGAGCAAAAAAATCACGTTTGGTGTAATGGAGCCCCCCTTAAATATAAATTTTATTTTGTTTTTAGTATGTATTGTTAAAGCGGCAACAGAAATACAACATCTGTGAAAATTTCAACTGTTTAACTATCACGGTTCATGAGATACAGCCTGGTGACAGACGGACAGATAGACGGATAGAAAGACAGACAGCGGAGTCTTAGTAATCTTAGTAATAGGGTTTGTTTTATCCTTTGGGTACGGAACCCTAAAAACCTACAAAATGGTAAATTTTAAAACAATTAACTGAATCTTATCGCCTAGTGAATATAGGTAAGTAGGTACCTACAACCTTTTTTCTGGTTGGTGTCTTGATTTTTTTTAATTTTACATCTAATCCTGATGGGTATATTATGAAAACAATGAGCCTCATTCTATTTTGAAATTTACTTCCGGCCTTAGGGGTGTAAATCGCATTTACGCATCCGGTATTGAGCTAACAATTACCAACTTTCAGAGCGTGATAGATGAAAAAACATTAAATCACCCTTTTTGAAGATATACTGTAGTCTCTAGAAAAAACCATGGCGCAGGAAGACCACAACCAAAGTGTACCTGGGAGCTAATTTTTCTGGAATCTCAAGCCAAAGTCAAGTCGTCTCAAGTTCAAGTGTAAAATAATAATAAACACGCTACCTACGTGCGTCTATCAAAGCATATAACATTAGCCTACTCAAAGGGCGCTCGCGCTGATAAATGAATTTCTAGAAGAGTTCCAACATGTTGACATTTAACAATAGTTTGACAACTTGCGCAACGATACCTAGTCGTAATTAGTGCGTAAATATGATTTAGAGGATGTCAAAATCACACAAATACGTAAAATTAAAACATATTTAGTCGCTAATTACGTTTAGGGATCGTTATGCAAACCGGGCTTAGTTCTAAATCTAAATGTTAGTCAATCCTTTAGAGTATATTTAAGTTATACAAAATTTGTTTGTTGTATGTGTTAATTTTAAGGCAGTTTGCGCATTGGTTAAAACTGTATGCATCTGTTAATAATAAATAAAATCTCTATTTAACTCTACCAGTCATACGTTATTTAAATGGGCACAAAATAGCGTTCGTCACCGCTCATTGACATCACTTTTACACTCGCGTGCTCAGGAGTCACCGACTCTCATGAAAAAGTATACACTCTCACTTATGATGTAATTGGTGGCCGAAGTTATTTATTATACTCAGTATTAGCAGAGGCAAATCACGGATTTCAATTTAGATTATTAGGCGAAGCAGGCGACAAAAATTGCCGAGCTGCAAGCTACAAGTAACTTGGTTTGTTTCAAATCACAAATGGAAGATAGATAGTTCTATGATCTAAATATAATTGTCCACAATTTTTATAATAAATAACTTTATTTCTTCTCTTCGAACGATCCTTCACTGATGATATTTAGATGACATAAGAACCTATCTTAGGCCTGCCATACTAACAACTTATTAAGTATTTAATGTTTTCCCAGAAAGGATTATTTTCATAATAATCTTGACCTCCTCAAAAGATGCTTCGCTACACTGTTAAGAAAATGACTACGCATTTTATCTTTTTAGCGTCTTCTTAAATGAATCTTTATGTATAACTAGTGGACCCGGCGAAATTCGTACCACCTTCGAATCAATATAAGTTGTGTTAACTTTTTAGCTGAATTCAATTCAGTTTTTTATTATGATAAAATGAATACACTAAATGATTGAAGTTCAATAAGGACAAAAATAAACATGTAAAGTATGACGCGGGCTGCCAATGTCGTACGTCTCGCCGGTAGAATTGTCAATCGGCCATCATTACCTGCATCTATGTATGAAAAAATGAATTTTCTTCATAATTTCTTTTTTAAATACTCTTTATTGTACACCAAACAAAAATACAGTAACAAAGGAAATAAACAATAAATAACGGTACAATGGGCGGTCTTATCGCTAAAAGCGATCTCTTCCAGACAACCTTTCGTTTGATTATATTCTGCTATTCAAGGCGGAAACAAATCCAACAAATCAAAGATCATCAAAATCTGTCCAGCCGTTTTTGAGTTATAAATGGTGCAAATAACCCGACTTTGTTTTATATATACAGATAGATATTTATGAACCACCCCACGCTGAAAAAGTAAAAGAACCGTTAAATACCTGTTTAAAAAATTACATAACGGGTACTGGTAAGGATTTTTTAAACAGGTGTTCAACGGGTGTTTAACTTTTTGTGGTAAGCCCCCTACAATTCATTGCATGTTTATGCAAACTGCACAATCAGATAAAACCAAGGCCGTAAATAAATATCTGCAATCTATTCATTAGTAATAAAGTCCATTTATGATACATGTCTAGTTTACGTGGTCTAACGACGACATTTATTTTCCTCCCTTCTAGTAATTAGCAAATTTCCTACATAGATAAATTCCTGTGCTTTGATGCAACAAATTTACCTAATGAAAACAAGAACATGAATCATCTGTGAAAATATCAACTGTCTAACTATCACGCTTCATGAGATACAGCCTGGTGACAGACGGACAGACAGACAGACCGAGTCTTAGTAATAGGGTACCGTTTTACCCTTAGAGTACGGACCCTAAAAACTAATAATTTCAGTACGTATAGATTCGTAACAAAAACTAGAAATAACTAAAAACTTGTTTTAGGAATCTAGTGTTTCGTCCCCTCCTCGCTCTACTGTGATACATTTTTCACAATTCAGTGAAACTGGAAGTGTAAAAACATGCGTTTATTTGTAATTCAATAGCACTGGATAACAAACTTAACGAAACTACCCCTGGGCCCGTAGCCAAATTACATTCGCCACGAATCTATAAAATTTCTACATACATTTGTTGTCGCTGAATGACGTAGTATTTCTATAGCATGTGTCAAATCCCATACATTTTCGGACGTATCGACTAGCGTCATCGCTAATCGACTGTAACTTGGCTAAGCCCTCTGCTCAATCGAAAGAGTGTTATCTGAAACCAGTTGTCAAATACGAGTATGCTCAATTTTAGAAAAAAATAAATTGCTTAGCATTCTATATCCTATGGTACTGTCTGATCCTCGAACTAACTTGAAACGAGGGATATTTAGGTTGATTAATTTTCCTTTTATAGATATGAAAATTTTGGGTTTCAACTCTAAGTACTTGATACGATCTCTAGAGACATTTTGCTTGTACTAGGGAAACGAACCGACGAGTGAACAGAAAATCGAAACCGCATTATGAAGGTATCTTTTCAATTGGTGCAAAACAGGCGAACGTCTTAAAAAATACTTACATAAATAGCAAGTCTAACGCCTACCAAACCCTAGACATACCGTGCTAATCAGTAATCGTTCATTTTTCTAAGCTTTTCCGCACACCTCTGTCGTGAAGTGGGGGCTACTATAAAAGTGTGCGGGTGACCTATATCGCGCTCCATACTGTCTTGACCACTGGCTATACGTCTCGTAATTTTCTATTCGATACCGATCTAAAAGAAAATTTCTATTAAAAAATCCGTTTAAGTATATTTATAATAATTTTAAATTGTTCTATAGACTCTGCGTTTTTGTATTTCCGTGTTCTGATGATGTGACTGTGTTTGTGAAAAACTGAAGTGAGTTTTTTGTTGCGATTGGTGATTTGTCTCAAGATGTTGAAGGTATTGCTCTAAATTTTCTCTTCTTATAATCTAATTTATAGGTACATGTCATTAAGACCATATTACCTAATCATTTATGTTTATGCTCTAATTATCAGGAATAGAACTCTAAAATGAAATCATTAATTCGCGAACAGATAAGTGAACTAAAGTTACAATGCTGCTTGAATTATTACAGAAGTTTGATGAAGAGTCATTAGTTACATCAAGCTTAGCTTGTTTTAGGACTTACAGAAAATTATACATAAATATGTGAAGAGAAAACTTTGTATTCCTTTTGTATCGGTTATTCCGCTCACGGATGCGCGTGAGATTTGACATAATTAAAGTTTAGCTAGAGAAAGAGGGGTTAATGCTAAAATGTTAATTTCGGTTGAAGTTTGACCACTGTGAACTGGCATTTAGTATTTATGGATCTACAGATAGAAACGATCATAAGTGAGGTTACCCTTATTGGCAAAATGGTTGAAGGAAGAGTAATTTAGGTAAAAGTCCTATTTCTTTAGATATTTTTTTTTTAAATAAATATAAATATAGCTGGACATTTCACACAGCGCTATCTAGCCCCAAACTAAGCAGAGCTTGTACTATGGAAACCAAATTATAACTGATAGAATACTTATATACATTTTTTTTTGTAAATACATACTTATATTAAATAGAAAAATAACCAGACCTGGAACAAATATCTGTATATCATGCAAACATTTGTTCCGCGGCGATAATCGAACCCGCTACCTCCTGAGTCCTCCTATTTATTGAAGCAGTTTGGATAATTCTGCAGTTAAAAGCCTAAAGCCAAAATATCTAAGGTGTAATCATTTTGTAGGATTAGACCCTCGAGCCATAAAATCATAGCCTCTCTAAGGGCCGTGTAACCACTAACTCATAACTCATTGACAATGAAAATTTCTAAGGCGTCATATTGTTAGATAGATCGATAATCAAAATTACTGGTTTCTGATTTCATAAAAACACAGATAAGCTTCGAAGCTCGATTGTCGTTTAAGGATTTTAGCAGTACACAATTAAGACGTACCTAATTGTATTTTTTAGAATATATTAAAAAAAAATCACAAAATCGTCAACTAGATTAACTTCACCTCAAAGGGCTCCTGATTATTTTTTTCTAATCATCCACGATAAGGTAAGCTTCCTAGTAGGTAGTTTATTTATGTATTACTAGTTGACCCGGCGAACTTCGTACCGCCTTGACGTGCATATGACGTGGGCTGCCAATGTACGGCACCCATCCACCATCATTATGTATGAGAAAATGAATTTACTTCATAATTTCTTTTTGCGTAAATTATCCCGATATTTTAATAGTTATTCTGGTATTCGGGGCGGAGACAAATCCAACCAATCAAAGATCATCAAAATCGGTCCAGCCATTCTGTAACTAACATTTATAACAGTCGTTATAAATGGTGTAACTAACCCGACTTTGTTATATATATATATATAGATAAATTGTTTAGTAAGTACATACATAAAAACGAAAAAAAATACGATTTTTTACGTTGCATAGAAACACCTAAAGTCAGAATCAGATTATAAATTTTCTTCACTTTCTCAGCCCTAATGGTCTGTCCAAATCCAAGGCCGATAGCATCACTCTCTCCACTTTAGACAAGAATCTCGTCCAGTCAACCCCTAACGCCTTTAATCCAGTATTCAAGTCAATTATCGTCTAATAGACGTGTAAAACTGGAGAAATTTATTAGCATAACCGAGTTGTATTGCGTTGCAATTACGTGGTAGATATGATTTGTACTGTGGCGTAGTCAAGGCCGAGCGGTGTCATTGAACTTTGGAGAAGCATTCGTTTGTAATGCTCGCGTGCAAGATACGCGATATATTTCACGCTCGGTCAATAAAGCTCAATTGAAATCGATTTTGCAACGGTTAATAGAAATTGTCAGGTTCTTTGCGAGAAGCAGCGTGGAATATCGTGATACAAAAACGATCTATGCTCTGAATCTTTTGATTGTCTGGAAAAACAAATTTTCTTTGGCGTTAAGACCGGCCATTAATATTATTTTATATGTTTCATCTATATAAAAAAATATTATAAATTCTTAAGTAATTCTGTCTCTTAGTCTGTTTGTTACGTTTTCATAACTAAACAGCTGAACCAACTTCTATGAAATTTGGTATACAGATAGATTATGATCGAGATTGGGCAAATATGCTACTTTTTACCCAACTGCGCAGAAGGAGGATAATGTTTTTATTGACAATCCACGCGTGCGAAGCCGCGGGCGGGTCAGCTAGTTATACAGTTACCTATGTATTAAATTAAAAAGTTATTCGATGGTCCATATTTATTTATTCAGCTAGTAGACTCTATGTACCCTACCATACCGTAACTGGGTAACAATCTATAATTTCCCAAGCTTTTATTTTCAGAGAGTAATGTCATCAATGTTTGTTTGTTTGAACTAGCCTTGTAACTGTCCAGCGCTCCCCCCTATAACTCTAGCTATCTTGTATAAGTATGGAGAGTTCTAGACCGGTTCGTCTAGATTTCACATCGCTAATGTCAGACCTTGGTGCCGGTGTCATCAGATCTTTGAATATCTCCTCAGAAAAACTGTTCTACTCTGTGTAGAAAGCCTTGTTGCTCAGCTGAGCTTAGGCACGTGTACACTAAGCTCAAATGTAGGAGCATACATTAGAGTTCTGATTTTTATATTTATAGAGTAATTTTCACCAATAAGTAACTTTTTTACAAAAATATAAAATACAGAAAACAGAATATCTAAAAAATTCGGAAACGAAACCCCAATCTTGACCAAACGTATCTTTAAATTTAGTAACTTAGGTCTAAAACTGGTTTTATTTTCAAAAAAACTTCACCCAAACGCTTTATTGTCAACCATATGAAAATAGTCATGACAACAAGTTAATGGCGAAGTATAATAAAAAATACATTTAATATATCAATAAAAACCTGCAAACTGCATACCTATTCGTTTTTTTTATTAACTTAGCGAGTGGTAGTGTCGCACAGGACAGAGATAGATGGAGAGACTTGGGGGAGACCTTTGCCCAGCAATGGGACAATATAGGTTGACAAAAAAAACATTGCTTAAAAAAATCACATAAATTAAGTTCGTTCTATTTAATTGGAATAATATAACACACAACTCTATATTATTAAACAAAATCTTTATAAAAGAGCCTACTATAAAATATCGGATTATTTAGATGATAGAGAAGCTTGGGATTGAAATTGCTCCAACTCGTTCAAAATGTTACAATTTAGACGTAATTTATGTTCTTATGTATTGTAAAAGGATCATTAAAAAAACACCCAGCCTTGTTTCTTGCCTTTCTTTCCTGGCTTGGTCGCGAAGGAACAGGTAGTAAAATTGACGTTTCAAAGTGATCCTTGTGATTTTAATGAATAAAAATATTTGAATCTGAATTTGAATGTATAAAAAGTTTTCCAGAAATAAGTAGCCTTGATTTCTTTGCACATTTTTCGAAAAAACCGCTCGGAAGTGGCTCTGTTGGTTTCGCCTTGAAGTTTTTTTGAAAATAAAACTAGTTTTAGACCCAAGTTAACAAGTGGCGGCCAATTACACCAATTCCTTTCAACTAAATTAAAAAAAAAATTTGGTCAAGGTTCCGTTTCCGAACTTTTTAGGGTTTCTGTTTTCTGAAGTTGTTCACTTGTAGTTTTCATAATTTTACTTAACATATTTATCAAAATATTACGTACCTAAGTACCTAACTTGGTTGTAAATTTAAAACAACACTTAAAAATACTTTCTTTGATATTGTGGTGTGGTAAATAAAGCAGAACATTAACGGTTCTCTTCACTCTAATTACTGGAGATCCGTTAAAGAAAATAATTAGCTACATTCTATGTTATGCGAACGTAAATAACCGAGGTACATAAACATAGGTTTATCTGACGGGGTAAAATGTCGCTCAGAGTATTAGGGCCGGGCCCAATTCTGCTAAACCAACACTTCACTATGACAATGTCAAAGGTACCATAGGCCTTTTGGAAGTTTGTAAATGGTCAGCGACTTTTGGCGTTGACTGTACGTCGCAAAATTGCCATTTTAGATACGTTTTTAACCGACTTCAAAAAAAGGAGGATGTTCTCAATTCGTCAGAATCTTTTTTGTATGTTTGAAGGCTTGACCGATTCGAGGAATTCTTTTTTGGTTTAAAAAGGTATACTTTAAGGTAACCAAAAAACACCAAAAAAAATCGAAGGCAACCCTCAAATTTCATATGGACGCAATTCGGTTTTATGTTTGTTATTACCTCAGAACTCCGTCATTTATCAACCGATTTGGAAAAATCCTTTTTTATTTAAAAGGATATACTTTCATATTGATCATAGAAATTTCATCAAAATCAGATCGTTAGGTTAAGTGGGTTATATTTTTGTTAAAAAGTTACTTGTGTTCATTGCTTTTTGTTATTCTACTAATTTTATTGACTGCCGTTGCTATGACAACACTTTCGAAAATTTGGCAACTTCTGACAGGAACTACAATCATAATCGCTAAATAATAGTATAGCTCCATAATCGGTTTTATTATAAATTAGCAGAATCGGGCCCCTGCTATTAAAGGATGCCTATACACGTACGTTAATGCTCGACGACTTCGATGAGCAGGTATCGTACTCGAGGTTTTGAAGTTTTTTGAGCATTTCGATTCGACTTCAAACAGGTCATCCAAGGTCAAATTGTCGAACTAGTTGGTCCAATAGGAATAGTCTTCATTGTATTTAAAATGCTTGGATAGATTAATGAAAACCTAACTACCTATTGCCATCTGCCGCTGGATGGATTGTTAGGTTTTTTATAACTTAAGTAAGGTGTTTTGTTTTCTAACATTTACCCAGTCAGCGGTTGACCTATCCATCTCAGGTTATGAAATACCACTAAGGTGGCTGGGAGCCGTTTGGGTACAGGGCCGCACAAGTTCGGTCGCTCTAAAGGTCTATGGGGCCTCCCCCATGTTCAGCAGTGAACGTCTCATGTCTGATGATAGTTATTACTGTCAATCAGTAATATTTCAAGGCTTTGCGTGCTTACAATAGCATGTTTTATCACGCGATAAATATTTACGAATTTCAGCGAGTTATTTTTTCATGAACTTGATACAGTTGGATTATTTCACGGTCAATAACCCCATTTTATTCTTCAATAAACTATTTCGGTCAAAAAAATACTTTACTTTCCGATTTAATTGCCGATCGATTTGCCGATTGCGCAGAGTTCTGCAAAACCGAACCAACCAACAGAGCCACTTCCGAGATAATGCGTTTTTTTTAACTAGCAGAGAAATCAAGGTTATTTATTTCTGTAAAACTACTTTACAGAATTGTGTGTTATTTAAATATTAGGCATCTTTAATTATGTGATTTTTTTCCTAGCTAAGTTATTAAAAAAATATATCGAGTGGTTATTTTTTGCTTTAATTCTATATTCAAAAATTATTTATTTGGAACTATGAACACGATATATATTCCCCTTCCCATCCACATGGAACCAACAACAGAGCTGGTGCGGCTTGTGAAGCGGCTGAAAAAGCTAAAGCATGCAAATACAGGGGTCTAGGCTCCGAATATGATTTTGTCGCATTCGGTGTCGAGACCCTTGGTCCGTGGGGTCCTAGCGCTATAAGGTTTTTAAGGAAATAGCAAAAAGGTTAGTCGACATCACAGGAAACCAAAGAGCTGGCAGCTACCTCGTTCAAAGAATTAGTCTAGCTATTCAAAGGGGGAACGCTGCCAGTATCTTCGGAACCTTGCCTAAAGGGACTCCTTTTAATAATATGTTTTAGTTATTATTTTATATTTTTTAAGGTTTTTAGTTTTAGGTTTAAATAATACATATATGTACCTTGGATATAATAAACTGATAACAATATATATATTATGTTCTTTGACAATATTATTAATAGATTAAAATGAGTTTTCTTAGCAGCAAGTTTTTAAGAGGTCTTCCGTTTCCTCGAACGATAGAGCTTGAAGCCAAGTGGAGCATTTGTGGTGTGTCAATAACTTTATTGATTTTGTTGTGCAGGTACAGGTAATATATGTGACGATTGGGTATACTTGGGTCCATAATCCAAAATTAAGGTTTGCTGGTTTTTATTGATATATCATAAGTATTTTTTATTATACTTCGCCATTAACTTTACTGTTATCAGGTCTATTTTCATGTGGTTCACAATAAGTGTTTGGTTAGTATTCTATTCTGGCAGATGCCATGCCGGTTTCCTCACAATGTTTTTCTTCAACATTTTAAGCACGTCATCATCATCATATCAGCCAATGGACGTCCTCTGCTGAATATAGGCCTCCCGCATAGATTTCCTGAACGACCGATCTTGTGCAACCAACGGCTCCCAGCCACTTTTAACAGGTTGTCTTTCCATCTAGTGCGAGATCTCCAAATCAACTTGGGCAAATCGGCGTTGTACTTATGTATGTATGTATGTAATGTTTGGTGTGACTCAATGAACTAAAAATATTGGGGGGTTTTAGAGATATTGGGGTTCAAGAGGGGTAAAAAACAATGAAAATGAGACTATTAAGTCAAATGAGACCACAAATGAAAGGTCTTCATCAGTACATTTCGACCCCGTTTTTATTTTGAGTAAAGTTCTTGTAGTTTTTGAGTTATTAGCCATAATAAAAACTAAACTTAGTCAAAATTCACAGGGTACACCAGTGAACCCACAGTGCTATAATTTGGTATGCGTGTAGCTTAAGTATCACAAATATAGGCAAAAGCCTAAAATACAGAAAAACTGCAACTTGTACCCCAAAAAAATTGTAGCCAATTTACATGAACTCCCGGTACCTGTAATTTGAATGAAACTGTAGGTGAAGTAAGTTGGTTATTTATTTCGTGGCACTATTTTATAAGATTAAGGCCGGCTTGCACAACAATCCCTAAATGTATTTAGCGACTAAACATATTTAAATTTTAGGTATTTGTATGGTTTGACAACTCTTTAAATCATATTTAGCCACTTAATACGTTTAGGTATCGTTGCGCGAGTCGCCCGAATATTTGTTTATGTGTTTTGGGAGACTCGCGGGATCTCAGTTCGGGGCGAACCAATAGTTTATTTGATTCTGGGGATTGAGCTCTGTTCAAGAACATTTTCGATTACCTACATATACGACTTGTCTGTAGTATGTACGGTACATGCTATAGTCGTAAGGCCTGTGTTCAGCAGTGGACGTCTGATATGATGATGTTGATCGCAGAGTTTTCAACCTTTTTTGTAACGGTACATAAAGCGATTAACTTCAAGTTTTCTCAATAATAACAAAATACTTAAGTCTTGCATGATGGAAATCATTAGTGGCTATAAAGACATGCATTATGTACCTACTTATAGTGAAATAGTCTAGCTAGGGTATAGAGAAAACATTACTGTAAGTCATTAGCGTTATTGCCTTTGATAGGAAGTCAGTATGATTCCTGTCATAAATAGTAACGACAGTCATTAATAACATTTTAAGGAAATCCGTGGACGCGGCGTAGGATGGTCACTAGACAACTAACTAGTGGTTCGCCCCGAACTGAGATCTCGCGAGTCTCCCATAAAAATAAAATAATATTATTCGTAATCTTTGACAATCAAAATAGTGCCACCAAATAAATAACAAAATAACTTGACCTACAGTTTCATTCAAATTACAGGTATCGGTAGTTCATGTTATTTGGTTACTCTTTTTTGGGGTACAAATTGCAGTTATTTCAGAGTTTTGCCTATATTTGTGTCACTAAAGCTACACGCATACTAAATTTCAGCACTGTGGGGTCGCTGGTGTACCCTGTGAATTTTGTCTAAGTTCAGTTTATATGATGGCTAATAACTTAAAAACTACAAAGTTTAAACTAAAAATAAAAACGGGCTCAAAATGTACTAATGATGACCTTTCATTTGACGTGCATTTGACCGGATAGTCCCATTTTTTTTACCCCTCTTGAACCTCAATATCTCAACAACCCCGAACATTTTTATCTCATTGAGTCACACCAAAATTGTGCCATCACACCTATATACCAAATTTCACGATGATCGAATAAACGCTTCGAAAGTTATCCTCGGACAAACAAACATATATACATACAACGCCGATTTGCCCAAGTTGATTTGGAGTACTCGCTTCGCTCGATCAATTAAGGTTGAAAGGTTACTGTCCTTGGGTGACGCACATGATCAGTCGCACTGGAAATAATAAGAGGCCTAGGATGTCCTGTGGCTTTTATGATGATGTGGTTTCTATCTTCTACCAATCTCTACGGGCAACAATTCACTGTACCAAGGTGGTGTATTTTACTGCATCCGGTTCTTAAGGTAGTCTTATGTATTTGCTCAAAACCTCTAGCTAGATGATCTATTCATGATAGCACAGACCAGTAATATATTATACTGGTCTGTGATGATAGATATGCCATCCTATGAGGCCTGTTGTAAGAGGCAGAAATTAACCGTAAGGTACCGAACAGGCAAATAAGTGTTATGAGTTATACTTAGGGCTTGATTCACAATATCCGGATAGCTTCTATTCTTTTTATTCTATTCTATTCTAACGTTATTTGAAAGATAAAATAATTATCTCTCTAGATACCTAAGTATTAACTGATTTCAGTTCAAAACGTTTAAATATAGCATGAATCAATAAATGAAAAACAGGCACTAAAATTGATGTTTCAAAGTGGCCCTTGTCGTTTTAATGAATAAAAAGATTTTGATTATGATTGAGAGGGTATTTCATTAAGATGGTTCTGCTAGGGAAAATCCTGAACAGTAAGAGATATCAACAAATGCAGAAAGGATTCGCGTCTGCTGGATTGCGAAGGATGGGAGCTCTGAGCAACTGACTTATTCAACAAATTACTAAGAATGCAATTACCGCATTAGCAAAACGTATCACCCATCGATACAAATGTTCCAAGAATCATTTTCTAGAAGCCAGACCGGTATCTAAGTAGAAACACTCAGTCTTTCCCCGGCTTACTTAAACGGAATGTGGACGAGACCGCTTCCGACACTATAAATAAATAATGGAAACAATTGATATTACGAGGAAAAGGTATTACAAAAGGTACAGAAACATAACTCTAAAAAGAAAAGTTTTAAATGAAACCTGTCCTTAAATTTAGAGTTTTCCAAGTATACCCCACACTGCCTGCTTTGACATTCAAAATGGTTTTACCCCAGTGGAACTTAAATGGGTCCAGAGATAAAACCAATCGATTGAAAAAAAACTTCAAAATACATACATAATAAAAGACTATAAAATGAAAAGTGGTTAATGAAACATCTACTTCATTTTAAAAAGCTTTCTAAAAATACCCTTCTTCCCTTCTTTACTTCTATGGAAATTACGTTCAAAAATTATTTTACCCCCATGCAACTTAAATGGGGCCAGAGTTTAAAGGGTTAAACCATTAAAAAACTATTTAAAAAAACTAATTGAGAACTGCCTGCTTTTTTATTGTTAAAAAAAATAGGCGGGGCATGAGGAGGGGGGACGCTGGAGTCTCCCAATAGAATTTATGTGATCGAGAAATTCAACAGCAGAAAAGCAAATAGCGTTAGGTAGGTAGGTACTATTTGCAGATCAGATCTGAATCTCATCCTCAGTCTGTGTCTCACACAACAACACAGAACACAAAAAGAACTAGCAGGATTTACCGTCCTTGACGACCTCCGTGGCGCAGTGGGCGTATAACCGGCTGAGACGCAGGAGGTAGCGGGTTCGATTCCCGCCACGGAACAAATGTTTGCATGATCTACAGATATTTGTTCCGTGTCTAGGTGTTTTTCTATATATTACAAGTATGTATTTACAAAAAAAAGTATATATGTATTCTATCAGATAACTGGTTCCCATAGTACAAGCTCTGCTTAGTAGGTATGTGGCTAGATAGCGCTGTGTGAAATGTCAAGCAATATTTATTTTTTATTTTATTTAATTTATCTAGATAACAAGGTAGGTAGGTACTTTATTATTATAGAAATATGAAACTGCATAGTCCTCACATTATGTTCGAATGAGTTACAGGGCATTGTCAACCCTGTTGTCAAAGTTTTTACCACCTATCAAAACGCCTTTATGAAGGTTATACAATATTTATGGGTGCTCCATGTAAACAATCTTGAATTTTTGATAGGAACGAGCTAGCTAAGTCCTACCACCCTAAAAATTAGGTTTAATAATCAATTTTGCGCTTACTTACTAGCAGAATAACGTTTATTTTCCAGTACCCGCTGATCCTCACGCTACTCTCCCTCACACACGCGGCGTACATCAGCCGTATGACGAGCCTGAACCGTATCCGAGCGCCGTCAGTCTTCAGGCCTGGTGTGAACATGCAAAGACCCTGGATGCATCCTCGCATAGTCCAGGCTGCTTCTTACCGCGCACCCTCCTATGTGCTGTATAGAAACCCTTCGCATAGGTAAGTATTCCAAGACAGATGGATTATTGAGGCTGTCTTTATCAATTTCGAAGGAATCTCGGTCGAGAAGTTGACGATTTTGTGAAGTTGCACGCTTACCTAAAATTCTTTAAATTATTCCTGCAGATAACTTACTTGGACACTATATAGGTACATACCTATTACCTAACATAATAGTTTTTATGAATCTATGAACTTTTACCTAAATACGAGGCATGCCTTTTAAGTTTTGTCGTTTGAAGAAAAAAACACAACTAGAACCTTATACTTAGTACTTTTTATTGTTTTTCAAAGTATTCACCGCGTAGCTTAATACACTTTTCCATTCGCTCAAACCAGTTATTATAACATTTATTCCACTCTAAAGTGGGGGTGTTCAAAATGGCTGACTTGAAAGCGTCGACTGCTTCTTCACCGGACTGGAACCTTTGATCACGAAGACTTTTCTTAATTTTAGGAAATGTAAAGAAATCGTTAGGTCTTAGGTCAGGACTGTATGGAGGATGGTCAAGAATTTCTACTTTTTCCTGCTTCAAATACTCAATCGTTTGACGAGCGCTGTGTGAGCTTGCGTTGTCGTGGTGCAGGATGATGCGTCGCTTTGAGTTAGATTTTCGAAGTTCGGCGATGACTTGTGGTAAACAAACTGTAGTATACCACTCTGCGTTAACCGTTCTACGATCTTCAAGTGCAATAGTCGCAACATGGCCGGTTTTTCCAACGAACGTGGCCACCATCTTCTTTGAAGTGCTTCGAGAACGAACAACTTTAGTCGGCTTTGGCTCGTCTTGAAAGACCCAGATTGTAGATTGTTGTTTGGAATCAGGATCGTAGGCATAGATCCAAGATTCGTCACCACTTATGATGTCGTAGACGTGATTTGACTCCCCTCGGTTGAACCTTTGCAGAGTTTTCTTACACCATCTGACGCGGGCCGCCTTGTGATCGTCGGAAAGCAGATGCGGTATCCAACGGCAAACTAGCTTTCTCACACCAAGCGCTTCATGCAAGATCTTCTGAATGGTTGTCCCTGAGATGCCTAATAGAGCCTCTATCTCTCGATACGTCACATGACGATCTTCGAGAATTAGTTGTCTCACAGCAATGATGTTATCTTCAGTGAAGGCGGATTTTGGGCGTCCTTCGCGAAATCTGTCACTAACACTAGTATGTCCACGCTGGAATTCTAAATACCAGCGTTCGACAGTCCGCAGACATGGGGCTACATCACTGAACACAGATGTTAGCTCTTCTAAACACTGAAGCCGTGTCAGGCCTCTTCTAAAGTTGTAGAAAATTATTGCACGAACATTTTCCTTAGAAAGATTCATTTTCGTACGTGACCTGACAGATTCAAATCGAAACTGTGACTAAACAATAGCATTAATCCTAATACTTTCAACTGTTTTGAGATTCAAAATGTAAACACATTGGAATATAGAACAGTTCCAAATTCAAAATTGCCGGAAAATATGGAAACGACAGAACTTAAAAGGCATGCCTCGTACTAACTTCCTACTTAAATGCTATAACTGAACTAATATGTTTGTGTACTTACCTACTTATGTACCTAATGGTAATTTGAGACAGCATATAATTGACTCCAAATCAACTTCGGCAAATCGGCGTTGTATGTATGTATGTTTGTTTGTCCGAGGATAACTTTCGAAGCGTTCATCCGATCATCGTGAAATTTGATATATAGATAGTGATCGCACAATTTTGATGTGACTAAATAATAAGCTAAAAATGTGTAGGGGTTATTGAGATATTGGGGTTCAAGAGGGGTAAAAAAAAACCTAAATGGGACTATCCGATGGCACGTCTAATAAAAGGTATTCGTGAGTACATTTCGACCCTGTTTTTATTTTTAGTTAAAACTATGTAGTTTTTAAATTATCAGCCATAATAAAAACTAAACTTTGACAAAATTCACAGGGTACACCAGTGACCCCACAGTGCTGAAATTTGGTATGCGTGTAGCTTTAGTGACATAAATATAGGGAAAAGTCTGAAATCCAGAATAAATTACAAATAATATTTTTATGTTTTTATGGCAGACTCGCGAGATCTCAGTTCGGGGCGAACCACTAGTGTAATGTTACTATGTATGTAATTCTTTCTCATTGTAAGTGACAATGTTTTTAATCTAAATATATAAAACAAAAGTCGGGTTAGTTACACCATTTATAACTCAAGAACGGCTAGATCGATTTCTATGATATTTGGTATATGATCGGGATTGAAACATATGCTACTTTTTACCAGACTGCACAGAAGGAGGGTAATGTTTTTATGTAGTGAGAAGTAAAGATTATTTAAACTGAAATTTTCGTGATCTGTGGCTATTGCATAAGGTGTTGTACCTAAATTAATCGATGACCCATTTTTTTGGCACACGCTGGAAGAAATCTAATGAGGTTTGCCTTGGACCAGAAATCAAATGTAGAATAAGTAATTATTTTAACAGAAGACCTAGATATTCGATAGTGAGAAAGCTATTCTACATTTACTTCAATATGATAGTTATAAGAACGGCCTTACCATACACATCATCCTGTCCACCCAAAGGTTGTCTGGAAGAGATCGCTTTTAGCGATAAGACCGCCCGTTGTGTACTTACCTTTATTTTTGTGTATTTTCTTGTCTATTTAATTTTGTTTGGTGTGCAATGAAGAGTATATCTATCTATCTATCTATCTATCATCATCATCCACAGTCCAACTTCACCCTCTGTTGGGTAATTGGCCACCTCAAGTTTGTGTCACCACGATCCTGCGCTACAGTCTCATCATCTTCTTCTACAGATACGCAGTAAAACACTACGCGCCAAGCACCCGAAACGTGTTCGCGAACGGGCCCTGGAAGACTACAGTCCGTATGCCAGGCATGACTCCCGTCACCCCGGAGTACGAATTCGTACGAGCAGCATCAGCACCGCCGTTGGTGCACAACGATGGTGGTACAGTTTGGTTAAATACGAAAGCACTGGCACATCTTTTTTTACTAATCTTTGGCATTTGCCTATTGATACTGAACTTTATAAACATTCAGTGTCAAGTCTTATTTAGCAGGACCCTACTTCTGTAATACCAGCGTGGTTTTTCAATTACTTTAACATTTGTACCAATCTACAGCACCGTCTTAGATCACATGGGACTTTAAAGCACTTGAAACTCGTCTATGTACCTAACCTTAATTTTCATTTCGTGCACAAATGCACAAAAAGTTAATGGTTCGTCCACAGCACATTTTGGAATGTCACAAATGTAAAGCAGAAAAACAAAAGAGGCAAATACCAACTCATACCCAAAAAAGTAAAACGTGATATTCCACCCTTGCTGTGGACGAATGCAAGATATCTCAGAGTTGTATGACCGACAGGTGCGATCCACACGATTCCAGCGCCAAACCTCAGCCTGTCAGAGAAGCCGATAGTCGTCATCGAGGCTGCTGAAAACCACCAACAGCATAACATTCCTGCTACGGACATTGTAAGTTGATTCATATTTTGTTATTGATCAAGGACTGATCAATCCCAAACCGACCGACGAGCCAGTCGCTAGAAGTCGGTGGATCCATATTCTATGACCAGAAGTGGACCTCTAGCCGACTACGGTTATTATTATCGGATTATACGGTTATTCGGATATTATTATTAAGGTAGAATAATCTGTACTTATAAGTATTATTAAAATCATTGTTTCATATTCTGCATAAAGATTTTTTGGCTTTAGCCGAAGTTTTTGTTTCAGTCCAACTCCAAACCGACATACGAAGTAACAGAAAAATACCCAGAAAATGTTTTCCAAGTGGCTAAAATAGAAACGCCTGTAGGATTTTCAAAACAAGTAAGCGGAACAAAATCTCTACTTATGATTTTATTTATTTTTAAAAGCTATGAGTAGGTACAATCGCATCAACGTATTTATTTTGGGTTGTATTTCAGTCTCTACAAGCTTCTCCAGAACTGCAACCATTGCTAAGACCAGAAGCTCCGTTTCAACAAATGGTATCAGAATATGGTAGCCTTTCATCATTAGGAATACCTCAAAACCATATTATCCCGCAATCGCAACACTATACAATTCAGGTAAGGCAAATAAAGCCTCAATCTCCCAAATAATCTCCAAAATGTAGATCTTGGCTGATATAAATATTTTCAGGGATTCAACGGGATACAAAGTCCACAAGGATTCAACGGTTTACAAAGCCAGCATACATTCAACGGAATTCAAAGTCAACAAGGGTTCAACACCATACAGAGTGCACAAGGATTCAATGGTATACAAAGTCCACAAGGGTTCAGCGGAATACATACCCCACAAGGTTTCAACGGCTTGACCAATCAACCAAATTTCAACGTACCAAGTCAACAGGAGCTTATAAGCTCAGGGGCAGATGGGATCATGATACCACCGAACGCGTTGTACCAGTCAGACCCAATGTTCCTACAAAAACTTCAGACGCAGCTCTTACAAAGGTTCCCTTCGATTGAATTTATACCTTACACGACAGAAATTCAAAACCAAAATACGCACCAAAACAATCCACAGCATCAGGCTCAACAATTGCTCCTTCTGGAAAACGAAGAGTTGAAACAAGAACCGTTCGTTCCCAGTGAATCAAAGAACGTCGTACAAAGAGAAACATCGGAAGGCTCATTGGTAGCTTTGATACCACAAAACATTGTCGTCAGCAATGCCACTGAGAGAGAAGAACCAGCTACGACATCTCATAGCGTACAACCTCACAATATAACTTTAGAACTCATAGCGGACGAATCAAGACCAGTCACAACAACAATTAAATATGTTATTGAGAGTACAGAGAAGGAAAGTACAGAAAGACAAAACACAACTCCGATATACTACGCGCAAATAGGTCAAAGCGTAGGAAATATGATAGCCAACGGATTTTATTCAGCCATCAACGATGTTAGAGCAGCATCTGCTTTAGAACAAGTCGAGAAGCCAAATGAAACGACCACAGCACAAATTAATGTTACAACAATTAATCCAGATTTAAAACAATACTTCGTCCAAAACAACGAGAAAGACGACAATATAAATAAAACTGTAACGGAATTAAAGCCGTTGCTCGGGGTCCCATTTGCAAAGTCACCAGATTCTGTCAAACTAGCTTACACACTTCACAGAACAGAACAAAAAGAACCGAAGACCGATGGAGAAGGAGCTCGCTACGCTGGTCAAATCGTCGAAGCTAGTATAAGTGAAGATCAAGATTTCAATAAAGAAAAGGCTAACCTTCTCAAAAGGCCACCATTAAGACTATTCGCTGTCTCAGAGAAAAAGGATGTTCCCAGTACAGCGACAAGTTCTATGCCTAAAGTAACCGTGGTTAAGGCTAAGATACCCCCGAAAAGTAAGCTAACTTTTGATGAGGAGACGGGAGAACCCGTTTTGAGGATATACGCGAGTTACGTCAATGGACCAACACAGGTAAGGAAATAAAACCCCGTAAAAGCAAAAGAATCATCTAGAAGATCAAAATTAAAAAAATAAAAATGTTTTATTCATTAAAATCACAAGGATCATTTTGAAACGTCATGTTCCTTCGTGACTAAGCCAGGAAAGAAAGGCAAGAAACAAGACTGGCTGTTCTTTTTAATAATCCTTTTAGAATACATAACAAATTACGCCTAAATTGTAACATGTTTGACCGAGTTGGAGCAATTTCGATCCCAAGCTTCTCTATCATCTAAATAATCCGATATTTATAGTAGACTTTTTATAAAGATTTTGTTTAATTAGGTACGTTTTTAAATTTGTTAATTTTTTGTCAAAGTACATGACTTGGGAGTTTGTTATAAAAGCCACTTGTCTAAAAATGGCAACACTGGTAACAGCGAGTTTATCTTTATTTCTAATATTAAAATTATGATTATCGCTATTTTTCATAAACAAATTAATATTTTTGTGAACATACATCAGATTTTCGTAGATGTGTTGACAAGGGAATTTCTATGAATACTTATTTATTTATGGCGTAATGATTCTCTGGGGTCCATATTATAAATTGCACGTATAGCCCTCTTCTGCAGCACAAAAAAGGTGTATATCTACAGGTCATAAGGTTAAAATGAAAACCGATCTGTCTCTTAGTTGATCTGATAAAAAAATCTATAAATATACTAGCTATACATATATATAGCGCCCGCAGCTTCGCACGCTTGAAATTTCGCGTTCCCGTGGGAACTTCGGGATAAAAACTATATAAAACACTCTTGTGAAAGTGACGCGATACTTCATGTAAATTGCTTCACGTAAAATTATATGGATATTGTATTGTAGGAGGGTGAAAAATACTTTACGACCTATTCTCATACCTACCAAATATACAAAAAATCAATAAAATCGGTCAACCCGTTTCGGAGGAGTGCTACCAGCTGACTAGCTGACCCCGCGAATTTCGTACCGCCCCTTAGAATCAATAAATTTTGTGTTGCTAAGCTGAGTTAAATTCATTTTTTTTTTCAATGTCCTTTTCTGTGCACTTACGCACTATAACCACCTGTCTCTATATTCAAAGTAGAACATTATTATTCAAGTACTAATATCGCTATTAGAAATAGGGGTTGGTGGTAGAAGGGTGAAAATTTATGATTGTATGTATTTTTTATTGCCAAATCATAAAAAAAAATTTTGCCAAATAAATTTAAAAAAAATTGGGACCATCGTTATCACATAGGGGTATGCAAACTAGTTTACGTTCTATTCTCAGACCTACCGAATATAAACAAAAAAATTCATAACAATCGGTTAAGCAGTTTCGGAGGAGTTTTGTTACAAACACTCTGACACGTGAATTTTATATATTAGAAGATAAGAGATAATAATAATTAATATATAATATTATATAACATATCTATCTATCGAATTTATTTAAACCATAATTATAATGTACCTATTGTTGCTGTATAATAATATAATGTTGCTGCTATATGTTTTACAAAATCGAAACATGGGAGTAGATCTCAAACTAGATTTAGATCACAATATATTCAATGGCTTGAAATACCCTTCTGAAAATAAAAATAATAGTTACAGAGGGGATGTAACAAAAGCATTTCAATAACAAAGAACCACGACATCTATTTACTCGCAAAGTTGGTCAATCGCGTTAGTTCGCCAAAACAGAACTAGATGTCGCCACAAGTAAAATTAGAACGCGCTATCGATGCGTTTTTGGCAAATAAGGACGTCAGACTGAAATCTCAGCTTGAGTCAACTTCAAGAAGTCAAGAAGAGTCAGAGGCAATATCGTAACCAATGAGGTTAATCCGAGGTGCGATTATTGCTAGTTGAAAACTTTACCAATACCCCGCCATGTGGACGTGAAATACCGTCCACTACGGCACTTTTTGTATGGCTGTAAAGGCCTAATAAATCTCTATAATAATCTATTTAAAATTTAAATTAAGATTTGTGAATCGAATCTAAACTGGAAAAATTGTACTTTCAATATATCCTAATAACATGCTGTTATTATACAGATTTCTGTTACTAATTTAATTACAGATTATTTTGAAGCATAATTGAGGACTATTTTTACCTAGCATGTATTAGATAGATAGGAACACTTCTGCCCACGTAATAGACAGTCATAATCTTAACCGCTTTACTGCGTCATAGACAATTTAGTTTCATACTGCCGTAGTACAAGATACATTTCTTATATCCACAATGCAAGGAATCCTAGGGGCGACTTGCGCAACGATGCCTAACGTATTTAGTGGCTAAAAATGATTTAAGAAGTTGTCAAATTGAAATATGTTTGGTCGCTAAATACGTTTAAGGATCGTTGTCCAAGCCGGGCTTGGTGTGTGAACTATTGGGTGTTATTTTAATTCCAGAAAGACGTGACTAAGCTTGTGCCAAAGCAAGTGAGACAGGCAGTAACTCAGAAATACACTGTAGACAACTGGAAGGCAGCTACGTTGAGGACGGCAGCGACAGATAAAACGCAAGGCTTTGACGGCAATCAGGTCACACAGTTCGGTCTGAAGCTAAGGTCGAGGAGTGATGACTACATACCGCTTTTTGAGGAGTATGAAGAGTAAAATATAAGGCTGTTAGATGTAGCAAGTATGATTATATTGTATTTCAGTTTTCAAAGACATCCAGAAAATAAACTGTGCCAGGACCTGTAACAGCTAAGGGCTTATGCACCGGCGTATGTTATACGCGCAATATTTAGCAGCCCGTTTTAAATCTTCTTTTTGGGCCTCTACGGCGCCGAAAACGCGCGTCGTTGATCTGCACGATTAAAAGGATCTGATGCTGTTTTAAACATATAAACACGAACATCTAGTACCTACATTGTAACCCAGATCCACAAACAATAAAAAATTATGATTATCTTCGATCTCAACATAGACATAGACAAGACAATCATTTATTCACTGCATTAGCACACAATATACAATACAGTTACATTTTGAGACGGAGAAAAGACAAAAAAAAGAAACAATTAAATAGTATAAATGTAATCTGTGGACAACGGTGCTGGTTATGTCTGTAGTAAGACGTCAAGTAATAATTATTAAGACTAGTAATATTTAGGCATAATTGTTTGTCTGAAATAAAATTAAACAGTAAATGGGACTCGACTCAGCATTATGCCCGCCGTAATGGTAAGCGCTGATATTCTGTCGACCATCAGGTGAGATAGTGGTCTAGCGCATCAATAAAAAATGTTATAATTATAAAAATATACCGTGTGCATAAGCCCTAAGATAATTTTCCTGGCACGACCACACAAATGTCAAAACATGCGCGGTTCATTAGTCCGGGACAGTGTCAAATGAGCACGGTCTAAAAAACGCTTATTTTCTGAACCTAAGATTTAATTCGGTAATGATTTTTAAATGTTTAAACTCAAAGTTTTTGGTGTGTAGTAAGTGTAGAATATTTTCCGCCTTTTGATTCAACATTGTAATTTCATTTATAAAATTGTGTAAATAGCTTAAAATTATTTAATTTTGATATAAAATTGTGTTAGTGCATTTAGTATTGTTATTTATTTTACGCCAAATTGTTAAAAATAAAACATAATTTTTACCTATTTAAATTCCTTTATTCGTTCTCCAAACACTATAATAACAATTTACAAAAACCTAGTTACAATTCTTGTTACTGTGATATTCACTATGCAAGTAAATGGTTTCCTAATAAGTCTTAGAAATACTGTTATAACAGTCAAAATATTAAGGCAATCCTGTTGTGTAAGTCCATGAAAAGTATTTTTGATGTGAACATGAAGATGGACCAATTTAGTCCACCAGGCGGCCAATTCACGCATACAATTTTAAAACCATAACGAAAGTTGACCCAAATAAGATTGGATTATTAATTGAACATGGCATTCTGCTCCATTAATATTACAATATTAGCTTGATATAAATAAAGTCTATAATCGCATGCCAGTCAACTCATGTCAGTTACGTGAATACCGTTTGGGACATTGAACATAATGAGACTAGTCTAGTCTTATTCAGCCCGTCTCTCTAGTCAGCCCCGGATCTGGGGGGGGGGGGGGGGGCTGTTCATTTGATTTGTAACGATTTAAACTCCCCCCCCCCCTCTCAAACGCTGAAGGAGTGGAGGCGCCACTACAAGTTTCTGCCCCGATTAGGAAATATTCTAGATCCGGGGCTGAGACTAGATCGATACTTGAATTTTACTATTTTAAGTTACGGGATTTGGCTCCCTGGGGCTCATTTCTAATAAACCAAACACTATGGCAATGGTATCGTCGCAAAATTACCACTATAGATAACTTTTAGTATTCTACTAACACAATCTTTTTTCAATGATCTCTATTGCAATACAACACCATTGAAAATTGTTTCTTCCTCGTGTTCTTAGTTTTTAATCAAACTAATTGGTCTACACTGAAATTTGCTCATAAAAATAATCAAAAATACTCTATATCTATAGTAATAACGAAATCAATCAACTATACTTAAAAAAAAAAAAATTTTTTTAGAGGAGCAAAATCTATTTAATAACAGAAAGAATATACAATTATTTACATGACTAAAATACAGGTACAGGTAACGGAAGTTCATTTCAGTTACTCTTTTTTGGGGTAGAAATTGCAGTTATTCTGGATTTCAGACTTTTGCCTATATTTGTGTCACTAAAGCTACACGCATACAAAATTACAGCACTGTGGGGTCACTGGCCCTGTGAATTTTGTCAAAGTTCAGTTTTTATTATGGCTTAAAAACTACAAAGTTTAAACTGTAAATAAAAACGGGGTCGAAATGTACTCACAAAGAAATGTACACCTTTTATTAGACGTGACAATTGACCAGATAGTCCCATTTTGTTTTTTTTACCCCCCTTGAACCCTAATATCTCAACAACCCCCCCCCCCCCACAGTTTTAGCTCATTGAGTCACACCAAAATTGTGCCATCACTACCTACCTATATACTAAATTACATGATGATTGAATAAACGCTTCGAAAGTTATCCTCGGACAAACAAACATACATACATACAACGCCGATTTGTCCAAGTTGATTTGGAGATCTCGCTTTGCTCGATCAACTAACCCGATGACACATGCCTTCGAATTAAAAAAACAAAATGTAAATTACTGTATGCAAATAATATAATATATAACACTCCAATTTGTGAATAGGAAAGAAAAATGAATGTGAAAGTCTAATTTTAACACATAATTTGAAATTGTTTTCACCTAAAACGGGATATTTACCATGGTTAGTGAGTTTTTGGGTATCCCGATATTTCGAAGTTGCATGCGCCATGATCACGGGTGAACTGAAGTCTGCGAGTGGATGATTATTAGCTGATATATCGAACTACCCTCTTTCTCAGTTAATTTTAAATTGTTCTTTGTAAAACAGATTACATATACATATAGTAAATATAGAAAAGTTCCAATAACGCTAAATTCACTTTAGACATACCTAATCGGAACCATTTAATAGGAATTTCGAAGACAGCAAATCCATACAAAATCGAGGACCTTATCACATACCAATAATAAAAACAAATTTAATAATTAATTCATTAATTAACCCTAGTAATTTTCCTATTGTGTATTTTGCTGCCTTCGAAATACCGATTATTCTCCGATTAGGTATATGACAGGCCTTTTAAGACAAAACAATTACAAGCAATATACGTATTATACAATCACTAAAAAAAATTTAAAACAAAATCTACATAGAAACATCTACTGAGGTGACTGTAAATATAATAATTTGCATCTTGTATTATGAGCATACAGTCTGTCAACGCATTCACGACATTAATTTAAAACACATATGCAGAATAAGGATAAAGGCACTAACAGAGTGGAGGCCGAGAACTGGCCATCGAAATAGGGGACGTCCACCAGCGAGATGGGTCGACGACATCCATAAGACCGTGGGTTGTACGTGGTTCAGACTGGCACAGGATCGGGAAGAGTGGCAGAAACAAGGAGAGGCCTATGCCCAGCAGTGGGTCGACACGGGCTGAGAATGATGATGCAGAATCGTATTGACTGATTTTAGAGAATGAATACCGGTAGCTTGAATATTTATTCAGTAATCGATAATTCCAATAAATTATCTTTAACGTAAATCGGCGACGATTTTGCGTCGATGCCGCGTAGTCAGTTTAACAGGTACCTACTTACATGATGGATGAATATGATTTGTTTACCTTTTTCATGCAGGCTGTTTCATTGATATTTTAGGACTTGAAATTAAGGTAGATTAAAATTTTGAAAAAACATTGTAATTATTTAAAAAAAATCATGGTAATGAATTTGAATAAAACTATTTTACAACAATACTAGTCATGTCGTAAATGCGGTGACACGCAGTATAATACTTAGTTTTATATCCTCAACTTCTACATAATATTTATCCATTACAATGTAAGTGATACCGTATTATTGTCAAAATTGTATCATATAAAGCTACTATCTGACTCGCTCGCGGCTTTTCACGCGTGGTTTGTTAATAAAAACATTAACCTCCTTCTACAGTCTGGTAAAAAGTAGCCTGTCTCAATCCCGGTCATAATCTATCTTTATACCAAATTTCATCGAAATCGGTCGAGCCGTTTAGTCGTAAAAACGTAACAAACAGACAGTTACTCTCGAATTTATAATATTCATATGGATCTAAGGTAGCAGGGATCATTAAATAATGAGTTTTCATTTGATATACCGAGTTTATACATTCGCGCGAGTTACGAGACCAGTGGCGAGGCGAAAGACTACGCGAAACTTTCGACGAGTGACGAGCGCTAAGGTGTAAGTGCCAAAATATACATGAGGACTTTGTAGACATGGCACGCACGTTTAGGCAAGCGTGCTCCATGTTAGATCACACCATCACTTACCATCAGGTGAGGTAGTGGTCAAGCGCTTGACTATCACACTAATACTATAAATGCGAAAGTTTGGATGTTTGTTTATTTGTTACTCAATCACGTCGTAACGGCTGAACTGATTTCGATGATATTTAGTATGTACGTAGATTATAACCTGGATTAACCACATAGGCTACTTTTTATCCCATAAATCTGTATCCTCTAGATAAAAATGGGGGTCCAGTCAAGTTGCAATAACGAGTTTAGCTTTATTTTTAGATTACCTACACATTTAGTGGTGTAACGCGTTAGAAGTCGCGGGCAACAGCTAGTCATCAATATAAAAAAAATCTAATGTTTTTTCTTTGCAACATAAGTTGGCAGTGTCATATAATTAACAGTCTCCTACAGGGCGGTTTAGAATATGTACGTTAACCCGAAAAGGAGTGAATAACCCATACTAACGTCGCGCGAGCGCTAAGGGCTTTTCGCGGCTATGTTTTTAAAACTGCTAACAGATGGCGTTGCTGTCATACTCTAATTAACAAAGGAAAGTGAATTGTCAATGTCAATTGCCGTATCAACATTATTTTCAGAGAAACTAGAAACAAAAAACAAACATTTGTGTTTGTTTATCTGACGAAGTGAGATTGTTTTGACAAATCTTAATATTGTCTTTGAGATTTTGACTTTTAATCTCTGAATTTAAAACTTCATACATTGTTTCTCAAGCAATGCGACAAGTTTTAGGTAGGTACAGTTAACACAAAAAGCTTTAGAACAAATTTCTCGCTCACCTACCCATGTAGGTAGTACCTACATTGAATGGCAAGGACATGTTATTGAAAGGAACCGATGTCTATCAAATGAAATATCAAATAAACGTGTGTTAATTACATATATTTCAGAAAAACTAACTAATTTTATTACTACAGTACAGATATTCGTAGTAATCAACCTTAATATTTAATCTTTTATATAAAAACACCGTGACGAAATTATAAATAACTAGCTGACCCGCCCGCGGCTTTGCACGCGCAGTTTGTTCTTAAAACATTACCCTCCTGCGCAGTCGGGTAAATATTAGCCTATGTTTCAATCCCGATTATAATCTATCTATACAGTCTGTCACCGCATTCACGACATTAATTTAAAACATATTTCAGAATCGTATTAAACGATTTTAGAGATTGGTTTCATACCGGTAGCTTGAATATATAACCAGTAATCGATACATTTCCAATAAACCATTTTTAACGTAAATCGGCGGCGCCTTTGCGACGATGCCGCTTAGTCAGTTTAACATATACCTACTTACATGTTATATGAATATATTTGTTTACCTATTGTGTACAGGTTGTTTCATTGATATTTTAGGACTTGAAATTAGTAAGATTGAAAATAAAAAAAAAACATGAAAAAAATCTATTTTACAACAATACTAGCCATCAGCCCAACCCGTGATTTAAATTAATGTCGTAAATGCAGTGACACGCAGTATACCAAATTTTATATAAATCGGTCCAGCCGTTCTTGTGTTATAAATGGTGTAACTAACCCGATTTTGTTTTATATATTTAAGATTAGGATCTACGTAAGATCTTAACGACTTTAGTAGGATGTTGCTGACTGTACCTGCTTGCATAGCATTGGCCGGGAATAAGCCGCATTTTATTAATAACGCGCGAACGTGCGATGGTCGCATCTCTTTTATCCGCGTGATTGTATTTTATTAGGACATTTAGTAATATTGCGTTCATACAAAGTGGATTGATATTAAAATTTTGAAGGCAGATCTTACTGACTAGTCTTAAGAGTCCAGTTCATATGCACCTTATAGGTAAAGGTGTCGAACTAACAAGAGATGTACAAGATACCTCTTAAAAAGTATCTGGCATACAATTTACGAGATACTTTTAAGTAAAGCATTTGAAATATTATACACAAGATACTTTGGAAATGATATTTAAAATACTAAATACAAAATGCGTTTTTTCTTTGTACGTAAACTGAAGTAACCTGAGGAAGGTAAAAGTTACCCAGAAGGTTACAAAAGTAACCTTCTGGCTACTCTGAACTAGATCATAGACCAGTCTTTTGGCAGGTTGATAAATTAAAATTATAAGGGTGCGTTCAGATTTGTCTGTATCATGTGATGCTATAATGTAAAAAAAATAATAGGTAGTAAAATTATTTTAGTAAACTAAGTATTTACAAAATAATAAGTGTATAATAATGTATCTAATTACAAGATAAAAAAAATTAAAAAAAATCAGATATAAGATGATGCTAAGTATTTTGTATCTGTATTCTGTATTTGAAATACTTGTATCTAAAAGAGGCATCTCTGCCAACTGATAATATGATAATGATTATTAATGATAAGATGACAAGTGGTAGAGCTGGTACAGTCACCTCAGTTGAATGTTCAACAGAGCAAGGCTAGGAGCGGTTGGAGTTGAGTTTATCGAGCTGGTCGAGGAACCAGGGCCGGCCCGTGGAGCGCTGCGTCAGGATGTCACACCCGGTCTCCGTCACCAGTAGGGTTTGTTCGAACTGAAATAACAAATCATTTGTTTACTATTGAACATGCTTATAGATAAAAAAACCGAAAAAAATGATATGTGAGTTGTATAGCATAAATGTTGGGAATCTGTCATGGGTAAAAATTTGTTATAAAGGCGACATCTGTCTTGCTCGACCAATCATAAGCGTTTATTCCAGCATGGCTTACAATAGATTTCAGTTGGTTTACCTAGTACATATACATATAGTACCTGAGCAGATCTTGAGCCATCAGCAGTGACGGCGGTCCAATGATCAGGCCACTGCTCGTCGCGCCACCCGCCTTCATTGATCATCGGCTCGATGGTGAAACAGTGTCCAGGCTTCATTACTCCTACAGCTTTATTCTCTGAAATCACAGATATAAGGGCCTTAGCACACTCGCAGTTTTTATAGGAAAAGTTGTTAATTTTCATAGTCGATTTTCCTTGTTGGCAACTAAATTGCCCTATAAGAAAAAATACTCCACCATAGCAATTAGTTTCCGAAAAAGAGTATAAAATCCTCGATGGCAACTGGTTGTGAAACTCAGTAGCCATGGCGTCCGAAAGGGTCTGTATCACCCCGTTCAGGCTTAAAATACTAGTTTCGGAACACCCTGTATTATGAGTACAAATTCACAAAATAAATTATTTAAGTATTCAATCAGTTGTCTGGTTCCCATAGTTTTGTTAGTTTTGGGGTAGATAGCGCTGTGTGAAATGTCCAGCATTATTTATTTCTTTAATAATGTTTATCGTTCTTACTTGGTATACTTACTTGCATAATGGGGCACATGGTATACTCACTTGCATAATGGCTAATGGCTGAGACGCAGGAAGTAGCGGGTTCGATTCCCGCCGCGGGACAAATGTTTGCATGATCTATAGATATTTGTTGCTTGTCTGGGTGTTTTTCTATATATTATAAGTATGTATTTACAAAAAAATAAGTATATAAGTATTCTATCAGTTATCTGGTTCCCATAGTACAAGCTCTGCTTAGTTTGGGGTTAGATAGCGCTGTGTGAAATGTCCAGCGATATTTATTATTATTATAGTGGGGCACATTGTATACTCACTTGTATAATGGGTCACATGGTACACTTACTTGCATAATGGGGCACATTGGGTGCAGTGTGGAAGAGCCTGTGTATGCCGTGACCGCAGTAGGAGCGCACCACGCTAAGCCCATTCGCCTGCGCGTGCTTCTGGATGATGTTTCCGATCTCGCGGTACTTCTCTCCCGGTTTCACGATCTCGATGGCCTTCATCAAGCACTCGTGAGTAACCTGGAATTATTAATTATCATCTATTTATTTTATTTTACTTGTCGTGATGTATGGTTCTGAGTGTTGGACCACGAAAGGGACGGAAGAAAGAAGAGTGCACGCAGCGGAAATGCGAATGTTGAGATGGATGTGTGGGGGGTAACGAGAATGGATAAGATAATAAATGAGTATATTAGAGGAAGTTTGAAAGTAGCGCCAGTGATAGAAAAATTGAGGAGTAAGAGGCTAGCGTGGTATGAGCATGTCATGCGTAGGGAAGAAAATCGTGTGGCTAAAAGAATGTTAGATATGAGTGTGGATGGATATAGAAGTAGAGGAAGGCCGAAGAAGAGATGGATGCACTGTGTGAAGAATGATATGGGTAGGAAGGAAGTGACAACGAAGAAGACGGCTGATAGAGAGATATGGAGGAGCAATACATGCTGTGTCGACCCCGCGTAATGTGGGAAAAAGAAGAAAAAAATTATTTATCATTTTTTTATTTATTTGGTTTTTCTCGCTTTCGCTAAGGCGTAACAACGAACTATTCAAATATGGTGCACATGTTAGCACAGGTAGAGATAAAGAGATATCTCTTTTTTCACTAGAAAACGAGTTGAGAAAATTATGTTCATTTTTTAGGGGTCGTCCTTTAATCACGTGAAGTTCGTACAGGGGGTTAGAATAGCATCATGGTTGATCACGATGGGGGGGGGGGGGGAGGGGATGTTGTGTCAATCACAAGTATATTTCGTGAGTACGTGAAATCCTGAGCGAGCGAATGTCTAAAAAGCAAATTAACAACAATATTAAGCGTTCTGGGGCCAACCTCAATCTCTTATAGCAATATTAAAATAATATTACACTGACATTTCGTACCATGACCGTCAATTAGTAAGTTTACTTTATTATTGTTAAGGCGAAGCCGTTTAGGTGACGTCACCATAAATCGTTCACTCAAAACTTTTCACATTAGAGCTCAAATAAAGCATAAAATTTTCCTAAAAAGTAAGTAAATCGTGTTTATTTTCGCAATGTTTTATACTGAACGTCTACCACTAGAAAGCACTAAATATACAACACTATTAGGATTATAACAGTAATGTTTAAAAGTGTTACGAGGCATGCCTTTTAAGTTTTGTCGTTTGAAGAAAAAAACACATCTAGAACCTTATAGTACTTTTTATTGTTTTTCAAAGTATTCACAACGTAGCTTAAAACACTTTTCCATTCGCTCAAACCAGTTATTATAACATTTATTCCACTCTAAAGTGGGGTGTTCAAAATGGCTGTCTTGAAAGCGTCGACTGCTTCTTCACCGGACTGGAACCTTTGACCACGAAGACTTTTCTTAATTTTAGGAAATGTAAAGAAATCGTTAGGGCTTAGGTCAGGACTGTATGGAGGATGGTCAAGAATTTCTACTTTTTCCTGCTTCAAATACTCAATCGTTTGACGAGCGCTGTGTGAGCTTGCGTTGTCGTGGTGCAGGATGATGCGTCGCTTTGAGTTAGATTTTCGAAGTTCGGCGATGACTTGTGGTAAACAAACTGTAGTATACCACTCTGCGTTAACCGTTCTACGATCTTCAAGTGCAATAGTCGCAACATGGCCGGTTTTTCCAACGAACGTGGCCACCATCTTCTTTGAAGTGCTTCGAGAACGAACAACTTTAGTCGGCTTTGGCTCGTCTTGAAAGACCCAGATTGTAGATTGTTGTTTGGTATCAGGATCGTAGGCATAGATCCAAGATTCGTCACCACTTATGATGTCGTAGACGTGATTTGACTCCCCTCGGTTGAACCTTTGCAGAGTTTTCTTACACCATCTGACGCGGGCCGCCTTGTGATCGTCGGAAAGCAGATGCGGTATCCAACGGCAAACTAGCTTTCTCACACCAAGCGCTTCATGCAAGATCTTCTGAATGGTTGTCCCTGAGATGCCTAATAGAGCCTCTATCTCTCGATACGTCACATGACGATCTTCGAGAATTAGTTGTCTCACAGCAATGATGTTATCTTCAGTGAAGGCGGATTTTGGGCGTCCTTCGCGAAATCTGTCACTAACACTAGTATGTCCACGCTGGAATTCTAAATACCAGCGTTCGACAGTCCGCAGACATGGGGCTACATCACTGAACACAGATGTTAGCTCTTCTAAACACTGAAGCCGTGTCAGGCCTCTTCTAAAGTTGTAGAAAATTATTGCACGAACATTTTCCTTAGAAAGATTCATTTTCGTACGTGACCTGACAGATTCAAATCGAAACTGTGACTAAACAATAGCATTAATCCTAATACTTTCAACTGTTTTGAGATTCAAAATGTAAACACATTCGAATATAGAACAGTTCCAAATTCAAAATTGCCGGAAAATATGGAAACGACAGAACTTAAAAGGCATGCCTCGTATGGTTCAAATCAAAGTAATGTTGCTACAAGCTTAAAACAAAATGCTCCTGAAACATGAAGGTGTTCTAAAAGATTGTGGTGGGCGCCCAACAGACTGTCCTCCCATGTACGACCTTGAGCGGTTTTCAGAATCCGAATTTTTAATAATACATATTATATTCTTTTATTCAGATATCGTAATATCTAAAACAAAGTCGGGTTTGTTCGAACACTTATAACTCGAGAACGGCTGGACTGATTTCCATGGTTTTTAATTTGTTGTATTTGTCTCCGCCCCGAATAGCAGAATAACTATTAAAATATCGGAAAAATTAACGCAAAAAGAAATATTGAAGAAAATTAGTTTTCTCATACATAGATGCAGCTAATGATGGCCGAGTGACAATTCTACCGGGGCGTGGCAGCCCGCGTCATATGCATGTCAAGACGAAGTTAGGCGGGTCTGCTAGTTTTTAATAAAATACACGTGATGTTGGGTGTGGGGGCTGTGGTAGTCTGAAACATCACGACGTATCACCAATGGGAATGAGGGGGTAAAAAGCCGCCGAAAAAACCGCAAGTTACCCTTAGCCCTACTGGTTCCGTATCGGGTTACGTCATATTCATGTAATAGTGTTCTGAATAAGGATAGCGCTAGGCAGAGGCGAATGGTGACAGCGAAGAGAGGCCTATGATCAGCTGTGGAATGAGAAGAGATGATGATGATAATGACGGCTAAATACCATATGCACTTCATCTTGTCATTCTCTTGGCTATGTCAGTTAGCTTGATGACAGCTACACAACCTGTTTCGTTATGTACGACATTAATTTAAATCACACATCCGGAATCGTATGAACTGATTTTACAGGTGGGTTTTTAATACCACTAGCTTAATACAGTAATCGATACATTTCCAATAAACAATTTTTAACGTAAATCGGCGGCGCCTTCTCGACGATACCGCTTAGTCAGTTTAACAGGTACCTACTTACATGATGAATGAATATGATTTGTTTACCTATTGTATACAGGCTGTTTCATTGATATTTTAAGACTTCATATAAAGGTTGTTTGCAAACTTAAAATTTACTATGGTATCGAATTTGAAAAAAATATATTTTACAACAACACTAGCCATTAGCCCTATCTGTGTTTTCCTTTAATGTCGTACATAACAAAACACGTAGTATACCGTATGTACTTCATCTTTTCATTGTATTGGCTATGTCAGTTACCTCGATTTTGGCACTTGCGTACAACAGAACAAGTTACCTGTACTAGTTTGCGAGTACTCTCCGGAACATTACCAACAAAGAATGTCTCGTTGAGATCTCCATGAAAGCCACGGTGGTAGACTGTCACATCTACGTTGCAAATATCACCATCCTGGAAAAAGTTGAATTTTTATAGAGTACTGAATAATTTTCTTCTTTCTCTTTCGCATTTTTTTTAATCGAGCGAAGCGACATGTCCAAATCAACTTGGGTAAATCGGCGTTGTATGTATGTTTGTTTGTCCGAGGATAACTATCGAACCGATTATCCGATCATCGTGAAATTTGATATATAGGTAGGTAGTGTTATAAAATAATAATAATAATAAAATCTTTATTCATTTTTCATATTGCTGAGATTAACATTACGGATTAGTATCTACTTATAGGTAACACTTTATACATTGCCTGAACTAGGAGGACCTGTAACACACCTGTGTGTGAGGAGTGTTGGCACAATCCTGGTGTGACTAAATGAGCTAAAAATGTTGGGGTCTAAAAAAATATCAAAATGAGACTATTAGGTCAAATAGGGCGTCTAAAGGTATTTATTAGTTACATTTTGATCCCGTTTTTATTTTTAGTATAAAGCTTGTAGTTTTTAAAATATTAGCCATAATCAAAACTAAACCTTGACAAAATTCACAGGGTACACCAGTGACCCCACGGTGCTGAAATTTGGTATGTGTGTAGTGACACAAATATAGACAAAAGTCTGAAATGTAGAATCCCGTCCCATCTAGGCTGAAATTTTTAAGAGATAGTTTTAATATCATATTCAAATTTGTCATATTAGTATATATTGACATTTTTTTTATTTTATTGATTATTGTTATGTACTGGTTCTGGCACTTACTCAGAAATAATTGTTGCAACAAAATATGGACCTGGTCAGAAATAAAAGTTTTTGATGTGTAACAACTTTCCTCTCGGTTTGTAGGAGTGATTTTTGCAAAAGGAACGGAAATGTGTAACAGGAAACCAGGGAAGCGCGCGCTATTTGATTTATTCTTTATTTGACCAATGAGCGCGCGCGGTGGTCAATGTTACACATCATATGCGACTACTGTAAGGCTCGTAGTTTTTTTTATTGTTTTGTGTGAGGCTGGTCGGGCACTGTCAGGCCGACCATTAGTTTACTGGTTGGGTGCTTCGGGTCGTGAACTCGTGAACTCGAACACATCAGGTGGTTGGGAACAGCCAAATTGGGTTGCCTGTTAATGCTTTTAAGCCTAAAAAGTTAATGCTATAAGCTCGCCTTTATACATGTCCTGTATTTCTGTCTTATCTATAGAATAAATGCAATTATTCTATCAGTTATCTGGTTCCCATAGTACAAGCTCTGCTTAGTTTGGGGCTAGATGGCGCTGTGTGAAATATTTATTCCTATCTCTTAAACTCACCTCCAGCGGGCGTGTATCCGGTATACCATGGCAGATGACCTCGTTCACAGACGTGCAGCAGCTGTTTGGGAAGTTGTGATAGTTGAGAGGGCTCGGATAGCATTCCCGTTCAATGCATGCTTCGTGAACCACACGGTCAATTTCATCTGTCGTTACACCTACTCCGCATGCCCTGAAAAAATTGTTATTGCAAATTAAAAAAAATGTATAGTTAATTCTATCAGTTGTCTTGTTACCATAGTACAAGCTTCGCTTATTTTAGGGCTAGATAGCGCTGTTATAGATCCAGCATCATTTACTATTTATTATTATACTAGCTGACCCGCCGACTTGGTACAGCCTTGACATGCATATGACGCGGGCTGCCATGCCCCGGTAGAATTGTCAATCGGCCATCATTCTATCTATGTATGTGAAAATTAATTTTCTTCATAATTTCTTGTTGCGTTAATTTTTTCGATATTTAAATAGTTATTCTGCTATTCGGGGCGGAGACAAATCCAACAAATTAAAGATCATCAAAATCGGTCCAGCCGTTCTTGAGTTATAAATGGTGTAACTAACCCGACTTTGCTATCCGGGGTTGATCCGGCGGAATTCGTACCGCCTTGACATGCATATGATGCGGGCTGTCAATATACCTACGTCGCCCATCATTATCTGCATCAATTTATGAGAAAACGATTTTTCTTCATAATATCTTTTTGCGTGATTTTTCCGATATTTTAATAGCTATTCTGCTATTCGGGACGGAGACAAATACGACAAATAAAAAATCATCAAAATCGGTCCAGGTGTTCTCGAGTTATAAGTGCTCGAACAAACCAGACTTTGTTTTATATATTAAGAAAGAAGATAGATAGATGTTAATGCCTATGTTTCAAACCTGGTCATAATTTATTTAAACCAAATTTCATCAAAATCGGTTCACCTGTTACAATGTGTTTGAGTACTTAACAAACAAACATCCAACCATTGGCATTTATAAAATTAGTGTGACCAAGAGTCACCAAAATGATCATTATGCTTTTCAGATATTATTTAAAAAAATACATAAACAACACCCTATTACTACAACACATTACTACTACCTACAATAACTTTTAGGGGTTTGAATGATGATGTGACCCCTAATATAATAAATAAATATTGCTGGACCTTTCACACAGCGCTATCTAGCCCCAAACTAAGCAGAGCTTGTACTATGGGAACCAGGTAACTGATAGAATACTTATATACATTTTTTTTTGTAAATACATACTTATAATACATAGAGAAACAACCAGACCCAGAACAAATATCTGTAGATCATGCAAACATATTTGTTCTTTCTTGATATTCTTGAAATCACTATAACCTTATACATAAATTGGGTGTGCTATTGTAGCAAATAAATGTCTGTCTATGTCTAAATACTTACCAAAGCAAACATAAAACAAAAAATTACACCTAAAATAAAATATATTGAATAATTTGTAAAGCATAAACACCTATTTAAATATGAAAACATGTTCTGCCTTCCTGTTACTATATACCCTGCCCTGGTTCATAATATGAACCCTGGCAAAGTATTCCAGTTACCTGGAATAACTTTGTTATCATGTGAAAGCAATAAATGGATTGAGTATTAATGAGGAGATTCAAGTAAGTAGATGCATCTTCTTATTACCAATCTATATCTCCACAACTGTACATGTCTTTATCAAATGATCAGGGAGAGATGACTGGTCTGGCCACACTAAAATAGCAGGGTATATAATAGTAGTAGGCTATGTAGTGTACAAGCTTTACATAATATACCCTGACCCAAAACGAATATTTGCAAATTATAGCTACAATGTTATCTCACAGGAGGATATGAATGTGGATGGATGAAATAAAGATGAGTAAGATTTCAATGTCAGCAACCATAATATTAATTACAATTTGACGATATTATATTATTACATGTCTTACTTAGAAAACTTTCATGATTTATTTTAATCATTACCTATAACTATGGGATGGGGTCATTGTCAGTCATAACACCACTAAAACGGCATGCGATAAATCCTGTATTTGTAATAATGATATTTTACATAGTTGAACTTTGACTTGAGTTTTATTTCACAATCCATTTATTTTTGTGAGGAAACTTACTTGGCAGCTTCATCCAAAACTTCTCTGCCGAGACGACAGGCGACACGCATGCCTTCAATCTCTTCATCGTCCAGTACTTTGATGTGTCCAGACCCTTTAGCAGCATGTTCTGACGCCGGGAAACCAGTCGGATGGTCAGCATAGTCCGGGCGGCCGATAGGCGGGGGCACTGTCCTCTTAGGCCCTGGAGGGAATGGTTTCAGTTTCCCAGAGAAGTTGTACGACGGCCACGGGTTATACTCCGCATTAGTCCCATCAGTACTCTCACCCTCTACAACAAAACATTGCATTAACACTCGGCGTAACCTAACACCGTAACATAACCTCAAACCCCTCGAACTTACTCGCCAACGAATGAATAATTTTGTGAGTCTTCCACGACTTTTTGAAACACTCTTGTGTGCAGAAAAAGGAGCCCTGCACTCCGAGTTTTATGCATGTCGGACATTGTAATTGTGCGATTAATTTGCAACCGGGAGTTTCGCACATACCAATACCAATCGCCGCCATTTTTGATATTAATTTCACAATTTTCACAAATTTGAAGTTAAAGATGTCAATGTCAAACAAAAATATACATACTGAATTTGTCATTGCCAGTGTCATTCGCTAAATTATTTCAAAACCAAGGTTTGAAATTAATTCTTATTAAACGTTCAAACTACGCAACGTAGTAAACCAAGAACGTTAGCGCGCCAGACATGCATAATGTAACAAAAAGAACAAACCTAATGAGGGCTTTTCGTTTTCAATTTAAAAAGAAAAAACTAGTTCCAACTAGCGTAATAGATGGCACTGTTTGGAGATGCGCCGTCCAAAAATATGGTAGGTAAGTTTATATGCCAAAATCTCGAAACCTAATATCAAAATTTGTCTAAAACAATTTCACTTCATCAGATAGACAAACACAAATGTTTGTTTTTTATTTCAAGTTGCTTGGAAACGAATGTTGACACGACAATTCATTTTCCTTTGCTAATCAGAACATGGCAGAGCAACGCCATCTGTTAGCAGTTATAAAAACATGGCCGTGAAAACCCCTCATTGCTCTTTCTCTTCTATTGTACCGACCACGACGATATTTATGGCGAAGTGCAATCGTTTCAAAGGGAGTTTGAACTTTGTTTACTATAACAAGACCGGTTAAGTACGAGTGGGACTCGTGCATATCATTATTATTTATTTATTCAATCAGATAACAATGGATCTATTTTGTTAAATTGTATTGAAATTCTGGATGGTTTAGGATGCCCCCCGCATTTCGGACAAAGACCTATATTACCGGACATGTTCAGAAAATTCCGGACGTATGGCAACCCTAATCGTGCACAGAGGTTTCCATACCAATATTTATGTTAATTTAGCAGCGCCATCTAGTTTTGTAACTCAGAAACCAAGTAAACTTCTATGACATATTTCTAAAATACTGCTCTACGTTGACTTCGTTTTATTTTTCCTCTAATCTTTGTTGCATACTTACCTGCATGTATTTTATCAATCAATAATAATTTCAGAATTTTCGCTAACTTCTGCAACTTCGGTGTTAGGGGGAACGGTATTTTTTTCGAAATGTTTCATTAAACTCCAAAAACAAATAACATAACACAAAAAAAAGTTTTGGAATATCTAAACTAAGTAATTTTTTATCATTAATAATGCAACCATAAAAACTTTATATATTTTATATTAAAAGTAAGTAAGAATATGCACCTATTTCGGGGCGACACATAAGATTCGCTATGGGCTTTTCCAATTCAACCATCATAGCAATTTTTCTAAATTAATTTTCTGCAACATTTGAGCAAAAGTAAGAAGAGGAAAACCTTTTTTAATTGATTTTATTTGAACTTACGGTATAATTTGCGAAGGCCGTACAACCATCCATCTGGAAGATCCAAAGAGCGCACTATAACGTTTCGCAACTGAACGTAGAGGTAATACCACAATTCAGCGTCCATCACTCATAATAAAAATTATTACAAACAAAAATCCAAGACTACAATTTGGACAAGAATACTTTTGTGAGAATTTATGAGACAGTTGACTTGACTCTTCACGCCAATTTGACTGCAAACAAACGGAACTTTATTTTCTCGTACGGAGTGAATGTATCTTTTGTACAAACCACTACAAGGAGGTTTGATTCGATACGCCTATGAGCAATCTTTTTCTACATCATTGTACCTATCTACCGCTTTTCATTTCAATTTCGAGCGTGTTCTATTTTCAACTGTTTATTTTGTTCGGCGTTTTCCAGCAACGCTCACTGGAGAGTTGCAAACGCGAACACTTTACATGTTTGCCCTGATTGTTTCGATAGGCCTGCTCTCTTTTCATATATTTTAACCATACTGTGCCGGCACGGATTTAAACATTTTGACTTTGAATGCGCAGAACTAATTTTTTTTAGGGTCTGTTTATGGAATGTGTGCGGCGGATCGCTAATCAAATCAAAGAAGGACTATTTTCGGTCATGCAAATATTTTAGATATTGGTTTATGCAATAGTAATTAAAGCGGTGCCCTTTTCTGACGTGGTCCTTCAGTTGTACCTACCTATAGTTGTTTGGTTAAAAATTCATTTTTTTCTTCTAATTTCTAACCATTTAACTATTGTGCACATACGTATGTTGTGTTTTCTATTTGATGTGATGTCTATTGGGCGATGTGGTCGCTCAGCGACAACTTAAAGTCCTTTTTTATGTTCCGAATAAAAAAAAGGTATGTTTAGCGGTACAATCCGTGCGAAGCCTGGGTGAATAAGCTGGTTAGACCAGATATATAACTTTCGAAATAGGTAGGTACATATAGTTCATTAGGTATGTACCTATTAAGTATGTAGATTATTGAATTTTAGTGTTAATTGACGACCTCTGTGGTGCAGTGGGCGAATAGCCGGCTGAGACGCAGGAGGTAGCGGGTTCGATCCCCGCTGTGGAACAAATGTTTGCATGATCTACAGATATTTGTTCCGGGTCTGGTTGTTTCTCTATATATTATAATATAAGTATGTATTAAAAAAAAATGTATGTAAGTATTCTATCAGTTATCTGGTTCCCATAGTACAAGCTCTGCTTAATTTGGGGCTAGATAGCGCTGTGTCTAATGTCCACCAATATTTATTTATTTATTTATTTAATTAATTATTTATTATTTTATGTATTAGCTTAATTTTATGCTAGTAATTTTCTAAAAATACAGGCGTAGATACTTAGTGTTTAATGCCCTAATGCATTTAGGGTGACTTGCGCAACGATGCCTAAACGTATTTAGTGGGAGTTGTCAAATCATACAAATACTTACGTTAAATTTAAATATGCTTAGTCGCTAAATACGTTGAGGGATCGTTGTGCAAGCCCGGCTTAGGATAATCCGTACAATTAGCGGAGCCCACTCGCTAAGAATCCCTGCGTAGGTACGTATCCCCGAAAATAGGGCTTTACAAAAATAAGAAAGTGGACAATAAATAATGTTAATCCAGAGATTATAGAGTTTTTGTGAGGGGTCCAGGGTCGCTGGCAGGATTAATAGAATAATAATGTGGCTGCCTACGTTCATATAGATATACCTACCAACACGCGCGTGTCGCCCGACCATCTGGCTGGTGGTCTGTCAACTGGTCTGCACCCTTCACTCGGCCTCCACTCGGTTGCTGCTCGCGTCCATGTTCCGTCTTCCCTCCTTGCCAAGTGTCCCACCCATCTCCACTTCAGCTGGTTGGTCCTTTTACCCACATCCACTTTGGTTCTGCGTCGTATTTTGATATTGGGTAATATGGTCCAACAGCGCTCCATTACATTGGTACCTCCCTACTTTTGCTTTATTATTTTTCCTCTTTTCTTCGTCTTAATACAGACAGGAGAATGAAAAATAGGTATGTACTAAATAAATAAATAAATATTACACAAAGCTATCTAGCCCCAAACTAAGCAGAGCTTGTGCTATGGGAACCAGATAACTGATAGAATACTTATATACATTTTTTTTTTGTAAATATGTACCTACATACTTATAATATATAGAAAAACACCCAGACACGGAAAAAAATATCTGTAGATTATGCAAACATTTGTTCCGCAGCGGGAATCGAACCAGCTGCCTCCTGCGTCTCAGTCGGCTATACGCCCACTGCGCCACGGAGGCAGTTACTAACTATACTAAAAGTTTAAAAACTACCCTACTTTTATAACTTTTGAAACTATCATGGTTATTAACACTACTCACAAATCATGGTAAATATCCCGTTTTTAGTACAAATAGTACCCTACTTTTCTAAATAAGGAAAAAAATAACATGCATCAAATGTATCTACATAATTCTACTAGTAGAGGTCTTCACCGGTCTGAAAACTGTAAAATTGTGGTATATATTGTGTGTGATTAATAACTGTGTATACTAAGTACCTACTACTGTGGATTATTAAAAGACCATTTATTTTTTTACTGTCATCAAGGAATTGGCAATCAATTTCGTCCCTCCGAATGCGGCAGACGAAATTGATTACCATTTACAGGGTTGGCCCATAATTAACCCAAAATAAAGGAGACCGCAATGTAGAGAAAAAAGGACATTTGCCCCGAACTGAGATCTCGCGAGTCTCCCATAAAAACAATAATATATTATTCGTAGTCTTTGACCATCACACTAGTGCCACGAAATAAATAACCAACTAACTTAACCTACAGTTTCATTCAAATTACATGTAACGGGAGTTCATATTTATTGGTTATACTTTTTTGGGGTAGAAGTTGCAGTTATTCTGGATTTCAGACTTTAGCCTATATTTGTGATACTTAAGCTACAAGCATCCCAAATTACAGGACTGTGGGGTCACTGGTGTACCTGTGAATTTTGTCAAAGTTTAATTTTTATTATGCCTAATAAATCAAAAACTACAAAACTAAAACTAAAACTAAAAACGGGGTCGAAATGTACTAATGAAGACCTTTCATTTGACGTTTCACTTGACCTAATTGTCTTATTTTAATTTTTTTTACCCCTCTAGAACCCCAATATCTCAAAAACCCCCCAACATTTTTAGCTCATTTAGTCACATTAAACTACATAGGTAATGTATAAAATTTCACGATGATCGGATCAACGCTTCGAAAGTTATACTCGGACAAACAAACATACATACATACAACGCAGATTTGACCAAGTTGATTTAGAGGTCTTGCTTCGCTCGATCAATAATAATAAATATCAAGGAATTAGGAGATTAAATCTTCCCAGACTGTCCCCATCATTTTTCAACATTACTATAGAATACCTATAATGAATAGTAGGTGCCTACTGCGTTTTAAAGACCTTTTCACGACCTTTAACATCCCGGTGACAATGGAGACGTTCTAAAAAACAATTTCTAAAGGCCAGGTTATAAAAATGAGCACTCACACCTCCATTTGGTGAATTCCTAACAAACCTACTCAAAAATAAATTCATTTCACGCAATCTATTAATAATCCTTCCTACCGAGGGCATAGTATTTCCGGCATGACGAAACATCGATTATGAATCTCGAATCGCTGAGTAGGTAGGTACTGTGGCTCTAGAACTTACCATAAAATCCAAAGGTAAGAAGTTTCCATAAGGCTCCTGAATCTTCCTTCTCAATCTTACTGTAAACTTTAGTTCTAACTCGCTCTGATTGGCGCAATATTAGGTAAGCCATAAATACTTTACTGCCATTACTATTATTTCTATTACTAATTATGTCTCTCGTCTATGCTGTTATCGTGGTAGCTTACTTACTACTACTGATAGAAGAACTAATAACCGTTGAGGACGAGAGGTTCTAGAGTTCAGACCACGCATTGGAAAGCGCAGCGACCTGCCTGATAAAGATTGCTGGGTGCAGTCCGCACAAGATAGATCGCTCTGGAAATCTATGGAGGACGCTTATGTTCCGCAGTGTAGGTATGTCCTGTGGCTGATATCATCATCATCTCATCCCACATCCACCCACTGCTGGGTATAGGCTTCCTCGTTATCACGCAATTCTCTCTGGTCCTGTGCCAAACGCATCCAATGCCTTCTCGCAACTCTCGCGATGTTGTGTGACCGCGAGAAAAGCGCAGACCAGTTGGTAGCAGTCCTGGATTAACCTATAAGCTATTTGAGCAATTGTTTAGGGCTCCCGTCTAGGGGGCACGCAATCGGCTGATTTTTGTCGGCGACCGAACAGGGAAAGATTGCTTAGGGTATCAAGTTCATTTGAGGCTGATTTAAAATAAAATAAAATAAATAAATATTGCTGAACATTTCACACAGCGCTATCTAGCCCCAAACTAAGCAGAGCTTGTACTATGGGAACCAGATAACTGATAAAATGCTGATCATGATAAAATGATGAGATGGGAATAAAATGCTGTACAAACTAAAAATCAAGTCATCTCATATCTCGTGAACGGTACAATTGGGGATTCTGTGAATTATGTTACTCTCGTCAACCCAGTCTTTCTCCGTTACTTCAAGGAGTTAGGATGGCCTGGTTACTAAAATAATAATCGCTCGTGGATGTTAGAGGCCAATGATGACGATAATGCACAATTACACCCCAAATCTAAATACCCAGAATGACTTCCCTAGAATAAGAATTAGAAAAAACAACTAACTGTACCTACCTGTGTTTTGGGTTCGGTCGGGAATAAGCTGCTCATAATGACTGCCATTTCAATAGGAGTCCCTTTTCCTTCAGCAGACGCGACAGATGTTTATTCTTTTATCTAAAGCCGTGATTCTCAATCCCCTATCATTGAGAATCGGGGACTGAATAAAAATACGGAAACTAAGAAAAATGAGCGATGAAATGGTTTTGTGATGAAAATACGGTTGAATACTGTTTTTATTTTATGGAAAGGTAATGGCTATTACTGTGGGGTTCGTACTAACAAAGGGGGAATTTGTAAACAGTTTACAGATTTTAAGGAATGCACCTGCCTGTAATAGATAACTGATAACACAGATTGAAGCCTCGTATTCACTAGGGGACAAATGTCCCGCGACACGTGTCGCAAGACATGTCGTACGACATCGCCGAACATAGTGCACACGCCAAATATCTTGTATCGCGATTCTTTCAGTGAGTGTCAAACAAAATGTCTCGCGACGTTGCACGATGTTCGGCGACATCAAACGACATGTCTCGCGAGACGTGTTCCGGGAAATTGGTGCGGATGTACGAGTATCTTACTGTTTTAGATTATGGGCAGAGCTGTTTCTCAAAATTTGTCAACTACACATTAGATTGTGGAATGTTCTGTCGACGACAAGACGGACGGACGGACGGACGGACAAACGGATGATGGATGACTGAGTTCTGAGGTAAAAACATAAATTATGCGTCCCTATAAAATATGAGGGTTGCCCTCGATTTTTTTTGGGATCCCATCATTAGATCCTGACTTGATGCTAATGGGACTACCTGGAAAGTATACCTACCCTATTAAACATAAAAATAATTTTTCGAATCGGTCCCGGCGTCTTCGAGTAATCGGGGAACATACATAAAAAAAAAAGATTCTGTCGAATTGCGAACCTCCTCCATTTTGTGAGTCGGTTAAAAATGGTGCCACGAAATGCACAACCAACTTACTTGACCTACAGTTTCATTCAAGTTACAAAAAACGGAAGTTCAAATTAGTCTCTTTTTAGGAGCAGAAAATGCAGTCATTCTGGATTTCAGACTTTTCCCTATATTTGTGTCACTAAAGCTACAAGAGTACCAAATTTCAACACTGTGGGGTCACTGGTGTACCTACCTACCCTATGACTTTCATCAAAGTTCAGCTTGTATTATGGCTAATACCTCAAAAACTACAAGGATTAAACTAAAAATAAAAGCGGGGTCAAAATGTAATAATAAAGACCTTTCATTAGACGTCCCACTTGACCTAATAGTCTCATTTTGGTTTTTTTATCCCTCTTGAACCCCAATATCTCAACAACACATTATTACCCCCGCACATTATTAGCTCATTTAGCCACCAGGATTGTGCCCACACTGCCTACCTATATATCAAATTTCACGATGATCGGATAAACGCTTCGAAAGTTATCCTCGGACAAACAAACATACATACATTTCTAGGTACATACATACATACATACATATATATACACATATGTACATACATACAACACCGATTTGCCCAAGTTGATTTGGAGAATTCGCTTACACGATCAAAAAAAAATGCGAAAAAGAAAGAAGAAAATTATGAGAACATTATTAAGTAATCTAAAAAATCTAACTTTTTTTCAGGATGGTGATATTTGCAACGTAGACGTGACAGTCATGCTATCATGGAGATCTCAACGAGACATTCTTTGTTGGTAATGTTCCGGAGAGTACTCGCAAACTAGTACAGGTAACTTGTTCTCTTGTAAGAATGTGCCAAAATCGATGTAACTGACATAGCCAATAGAATGACAAGATGAAGTACATACTACGTATTTATATACGTAGTATACTACGTATATACTATACTAGTATACTACGTGTTTTGTTATGTACGATATTAAATGAAAACACGGGTAGGGTTATGTAATGGCTAGTGTTGTTGTAAAATAGATATTTTTCAAATTCGATACCATAGTAAATTTTTAGTTTTCAAAGAACCTTTATATCAAGTCCTACTCGTAAAATATCAATGAAACAGTCTGTATACAACAGGTAAATAAATCATATTTATTCATCATGTAAGTATGTACTTGTTAAACTGACTAAGCGGCATCGTCGAGAAGGCGCCGCCGATTTACGTTTAAAATTGTTTATTGCAAATGTATCGATTACTGGTATACCATGTATCTGAAATCCACCTGTAAAATCAGTTGATACGATTCCGGATGTGTGATTTAAATTAATGTCGTACATAACGAAACAGGTTGTGTAGCAGTCATCAAGCTAAGTGACATAGCCAAGAGAATGACAAGATGAAGTGTATACGGTATGTAGCCGTCATCGACATCATCATTAACGTCAGCCCTTCTCATCCCACAGCTGAAAATGCTGAGATTAGGCCACTCTTCGCTGTCACCATTCGCCTCTGCCTTGCGATATCCTTAGTCAGAATATCTACCAAAAACTTACACGATGGTCCACGGTCACTTGCGTTTTGTGTGACTAAATGCACTACCTACCACCTACCTCTATATTAAATTTCACTATGATCGGATCAACACTTCGAAAGTTATCCTCGGAGAAACAAACATACATACCTACATACATACAACGCCGATTTGCCCAAGTTGATTTGAAATCTCTACTTAGATAGGTTTTCGTTATACTTGTTTTATTTATGTTTTATTTTCTGTGTGTATTTTTCTTTAAGTGCAGATATGGACTGTATTATTAGATATGTCTGAAATAATTTATTTTTATTTTTTTATTTTTATTTATTTATTTAATGTACATAGAAACCAACACAGATTTTTAAACTTAATTTTGATTTGATTTATGTTGATATATGTAATTTCAATTTAATATTGATATAATTTTAATTTAATTATAATTTAATGTAATTTTCACTTTAACTTACTAACATAGTTTATAAGAACCTTTATACTATTAAGATATGGATCATGGATATCTCAAATAAATGACTATTTATTTAATTTATACGTCTGTCATCCCCGATTATTGGTAAAAGTTCGGTTCCCATTTTGTACATAAAGCACAGAGCTTACGAAAAAGTTTATCGTCAAACAGTAACTGTGCGCAGGCAGGCAAAGTAGTTATTTGCTGGAAATTAATAGCGGCCATACGCAACACAGCCTACAAGGGCTGCCAACTTAGCAAACTTGAGGCTAGATCTAACCATGTTTCACCTTTGTAAAATTTACGGTAAGATGCCGGCGCCAACGTTTGTGTTGGAAAATGCTTTTCATCAACATAATACCCAGTTGGTACGATTTGGTACCTGCAGTAAAACATTTGGTACCTTTAGTAAAACATTTGGTACCTCAATAGGTGAGAAAATATTCAAAAACTTAGTGGCACCGCTAGAGTCCACCGTCAAGATGGCAGCGTGCAGCGCCACGCTGATACTCGAATATTACAACAGAATACAAATAACCATTTCTAAAAATGAAAACTTTAAACGCCTAACATTTTGAGTACCGGTTAATATTACTGTGTTTAGTAGTATTTTCATACTACGGCCGCTTTTCAAAGTGGGTGGGGCAAGACATTTTTTTTAGGAATAAATCTTTTAATAACTATAAAAATGTACATTATTTAGGTTCATCAAATACAAAAGAACCAGCTGAATCATCTAAAGACCGTTGCGAACGATCTATAGAAGCTCAACTGCTCCAGATCACTACTAGGCCGAAGTGTCCCCAAGACACTGGCTGCATTGCCCCGCTGAATTGCAATGTTTATGCGTTGACCCAGATAAGCGCTAGCTCTCAGATCATACGACTGACGACGCTTCGACCAGATGCCCAGAAAGAATTTTGAAAATTTGATGGCCCCGGTACCCCCTTATATATTTTGAAAAAATAATTTGAATATATATTACCAAATGTTTTACTACAGGTACCAAATGCTGGTGAAAAGTTATTTTTTATTCTAATTTAAAATTTAGCCATCTTTTCAGATAACTATCGTCGCAAAACCACAGCTAGAGACTAGAGAGGGTAGGGCGGGCGTCATAACGTGTTGGGCGGCCGTGCCGGCGCCCGTCTCGAATCCCGCCCGCCTTCCGGCCGCGATCTAAGTTCGTGTGTATTGTGTTCAGAGTTCCGGTAAGTCTAATTTTAGTGTCCTTTGAATTGTTATTTATTTTAAATTATGCGATAGATATTTTATTTACCTAGATTAAACAAGACATTTAGAGAACATTAAGTATATTGTAAAAGATACAGTTGCATTATTTTCATAATATTAAGAGTAACTAGGTAGGTACTAGAAAAATTACTGAGTGAGTTGGTTTTTTTCTGTTTGTTTGATCTTTGTTATTTTTATTATCTTTATATACTACCACATGGGTTGAAAATGTGAAATCATTTAACCCACCTAATGTTACATTTTATGTGCGTTATATACTAAGTAATTAAATAAATATAATCTGGATTGTGGATGGTTGCAAGATGTCACGACGTGATGAGAATTTTCGGTCTTTGATATTAGCATTTTATAAAGAGAAAGAAGAAAGAAAGAGCTAGTGGTTCGCCCGAACTGAGATCTCGCGAATCTCCCAAAATAAATATTATTCTTAGGGCGACTTGCACAACGATGCCTAAACATATTTAGTGGCTAAATAATGATTTAAGGAGTTGTCAACTCATACAAATACTTCAAATTTAAACACGTTTAGTCGCTAAATACGTTTAGTGATCTTTGTGCATGCCGGCTTTAATCTTTGATTAATAAATTGGTGCCACGAAATGCATAGCCAACCTACTTGACCTACAGTTTTATTCAAATTAGATTTAACGGGGGTTCTTGTTAATTGGTTATATTTTTTTGGGGTACAAATGGCAGTTATTCTGGATTTCAGACTTTTGCCTATATTTGTATCACTAAAGCTACACTAATACCAAATTTCAGCGGTCACTGGTGTACCCTGTGAATTTTGTCAAAGTTTTGTTATTATTATTGCTAATAACTCAAAAACTACAATAACTAAAACAAAAAAATAAAAACGGGGTTCAAATGTACTAATGGAGACCTTTCACTTGACGTCCCACTTGACCTAATAGCCTCATTTTCATTTTTTTACCCCCCTTGATATCTCAACAACCCCCCAATATTTTTAGCTCATTGAGTCACACCAAAATTGTGCCATCACTACCTACCTACCTATATACCAAATTTCATGATGATCGGATAAACGCTATGAAAATTATCCTCGGACAAACAAACATACATGCATACATACATACAACGCCGATTTGCCCAAGTTGATTTGGAGATCTCGCTTCGTTCGATCAAATATTATTTATAAGCTTCCGCCCGCGGCTTCGCATGCATGTTTTGTCAATAAAACGTAGTATATGTGTTAATCCAGGTTATAATCTACCTACATACCAAATTTCATTAAAATCCATTTAGTAGTTTTTGCGTGAAAGAGTAACAAACATTCATACATACATACAAACTTTCGCGTTTATAATATTAGTGGGATTAGACACATTGAGTTATTTTATTGCGGATAAAACTACTATTATGAAGACAATAATAACAAATCACAATTAAGGCAAAGGTAGGTGAATAAAAAAAAACACTCTTAGACATACATTAAGTGTTCCACATCTGTGCAGGTACCGCGTGAATGAACCATGGAGAACCAATTTTAGGAATATGTAGTAACCTAATTGAGTTCTTTTTGAAAGGGCTCATTCGTGGAAGTACTTCCACCATACCTACCTCTTTATTCTATTTAGTCTGTCACCAAGCAGCATTGTGTTTCGATTTGAAGCGTATGGGTGCCGGTGAAATTACTGTCACATAAGGCTAAAGCCTAAAGTGTAAACATTTGCATGCAACAATTTGATGGACGCAGTGCAGCATTGTTATAGGCGATATACATAACATAAGGTGGGCCATAGGCTTGCTCGTATACCTAAAGGTCGTATAAAAAAATGAATAACAAATAAAGAGGTAGAATTTGTGAGATTGTTTGTGTGGTTTGTTCGTAGGTAATCTTCGGAACTAGATCGATTCTGAGAATTCTTTCACTAATAGGAAGCTATATTATCCCTGAGTGCTATATGCTGTATTTTATGGTGATAAACATCCGTACGAAAATCGATGCCAGTCAGCTAGTAAAAGATAAAACATAAAAAAATTTAATAATTTGAAATTCATATATTTCACCAATCAGGATTGACCCAAATTTCCCAATAAACTCGATTATTTTTCCATCGGAAAATACCTAACAAACAATACCAATTGACCCAATAAGGGAGAACCCTCTAATCCTCTTCGCTCTCAAATTCCCTCACAAAAATTAATATACCTACTTACCCAACTACCAAAACTGGTAAAATGGCGAGCGAACCGAGAGAGGGCAAATAAATTAGTTTTATTTAGGTTGCCTGTGATATTTTGGCCTTAGCTGGACAGTAGAAACTTCAAAACGTATACATAATCTGAATATGATACTCATAAAATTCACATTCGTTCTTTTTCATTCTTAATTTTTTATAGGTACGTAATTGAACAAGTTGAATATTAACAACTTGCTTCCGTTTTTTGTCAATAAAAAGTAGCCTTTATGTTAATCCAATTTATAATCTACCTACATACCAAACTTTCGCGTATATAATAATATAATAACTAGCTGTTGCCCGCGACTTCGTGCGCGTTACACTACTAAATGTGTAGGTAACCTAGAAATAAAGCTAAACTCGCTGTTGCAACTTGACTTGACACCCCATTTTTATCCCATGGGAACTGATTTAGGGGATACAAGGTAGCCTATATGGTAATCCAAGTTATAATCTACGTATACACCAAATTTCATCGAAATTGGTGCAGCCGTTACGACGTGATTGAGTAACAAACAAATAAATAGACAAACATCCAAACTTTCACATTTATAATATGATACAAACAGGTTGGAATGCGGGTGGAATCCTAAACTGTCTGGAATTTCTACAACTTATACAATTTAAGTAGGTTGGTAACGAGTAAAATAAAACATAAAATAAACCAAATATTTTGCTTCGTTCATTCAGATGCACGATGCTAACGACATTAATGTTATATACTCGTATACAAGAAAGTCAGGAATTTTCATCAAATGTCAGAAATGATCTCTGGAATTTCGATTTTTTAAGCTTGGACTATATGGCGTCCGGGACTCCCCGATCCTGCGAATTCGGAGCGTGTCGGATCGTGTGTAGTCGGTGCAGGAAAAATTCAAATGTTTGGTTGTGCGACGTATTGGTCAGGGGCCGTTAAAAAACGGTCCCTGACAAGCCCGGATGCCATATAGTCCGAATCTTAATCTGGGAATCCTATCCCTAAACCAGTTCTCATAAACTTAACACGCCGCTGTCAGACCAGCCGTTTCTTGGAATTGCCTACCCTAGAAGAAGAAAAAAAGAAGAAAAATATTTATTCAGACCACCACATATGGACACAGAAACAAATGATACAAAAGAAAACACTATTAATAAACTTACTAAAATTATAAACTAACTAAAAATTATAAGTGTGGTGGTAAAAGGGTCCTCAGCTCAGCATTGGTCTTCTGCTGAAGCCAGTGTTGACCTGACGGACACCCTGACATTACAATACATTACATTACATTCATTACAGCATTTACATTATACCTCTAGCACCTTCTAGATCGCAAATTCAAAAGTCATACAAACCATGACTGACTCCATACATTTATTAATAATCCGTGCCAAGCCGGGGCGGATCAGCTAGTAAATAGTAATAGAGTGACGACAGAGGAATGTGAGTGGAGAGTGAGATCTGCCTCTACTATAGCTACCATGGTTGGCTGATTTGTAGGGTAAAAATATGGATTTTTAACTTTAACCTAAATACGTTAACATTATTTATATTTCTTAGAGGTGATGGGATAGTGTTCCAACACCTGGTAGCGGCATAGCAGAAGCTGCCATGGAAGGCTGCAGAACTATGTATTGGTGTTGCCAGTAGAAATTGAGAAGCAGCTCTTGTATTATACCTGTTTCCATCTCGAAACCAACCCAGTTTGTTGAAAAGGTACTCAGGCTTTCGACTTTTAATACCTTAGCAGTTAAGGTAGACACAAAGTCCGAAAAAAGACATGGTGGTTACTACCCATAATAACCGTTCAAGAGTATTATACCTTGGGGTATGCCTATAAAGCAGCACATCAGTAGGCCTAGCACAGTAATTGTAGAGAACGGTTGAGTGGTCTTGGGTCATTTTTCGGAAGAAAGAAGAGACTTTTCGACCGTCTCGAGCACGGCGATTGCGAGAGTGAACGGGAAGAAACGTTGTCGACACTTCCTCGACAGTAATCTACAACGCCGAGCACGATAACCATCATTTTCTCTATCTTTGACATTTAAGGATAGACAAATTTCTTCTGAAATGTCTAGGTCTTGCGTTGCCTAGACAACACTGTCTTCTCAAGTTGTCTCTTTCGCACTCTTCTGAATCACGTGCTTGCTATCAATTTTTGGTTAGATATTCAATTAATTATTATACCTAGTCAGGTCATAAATTCTGTCACATGTTTAATATAAAATAATTGAAACAAGTTTATTCATTATGTAACCATTTATATACCAAAATGAACTTAACAAAACATAGATTCTTATGACGCTAAAGTTTATTCAAAATGACCTCCGAGATTTTGAATACAGGCCTTCAATCTGCGCGGCCAGTCGTCTATCGCAGCACGAACGAGGTCCATGTCAATATCGGCGGCTGCCTTAATCAAGGATGTCTTGAGTGACTCCAAATTGGGATGAGGCTTTGAGCACGCCTTTTCCTCCAAGTGTTGCCATATCTTGTAATCTAACGGATTCAAATCTGGACTGGAGGAGGGCCAGTCTTCGTGCCGGATGAAGTCGATTTCACGCGCCGCCAGCCAGTCTTGTGTGCTCTTCGCTCTATGAGCTGGCGCCGAATCTTGTTGGAATACCCAGTGCCTATTATTGAACATGGTATGAGAAACAGGTTCCACAAGGTTCGTCAGGACTGTATTTTGATACACAACTGCATTCGTTTTTACACCTTTCTCACAAAAATGTACCTCTGTTAAGCCCCAATAAGAAACTCCCAACCATACCATGAGCGAGGATGGAAAATGACCTCGTTGGACACGCGGAATACGGTTGCTCGCTTCTTCACTGCTGTGTGCGTACACTTTATCATTTTGTTTGTTGTAGCTCTCTTCTACGGTAAAAATTTTTTCATCCGAAAAAAGAATTTCCCGATATGTTTTTCCCGCGTACCGCTTCAACAAAGCGCGGCATCTCTTCAGTCTCAGGTCCATTAGACGAACATTCAAACGATGTCCTGTTTTTCTTCGATATGCCCGAAGCCCTAAGTCTTCATTTAACACCCTTTTCACCGTGGTTCTGCTTAACCCCATCTGAAGGGCCAACAGTTTCTGCTTACGTTTGGGATTTCGTTGAATTCGCGCCTTCACAGCTTTTATCACTGCTGGAGTCCTAACAGACCGAGGGCGACCACTTCTTGACCTGTCATCTACACTAGAGTCTTCATTGTATCGTTTGATGGTGCGATAAACGAATCTTTTGGTTATATTCAAATTTTTCAGTATGTCAAAAATTTGAATTGGCGCGTAACCGCAACGATGCAACGCAATAACTGCAACACGGTCTTCTTTAAGCGTCCATTCCATATTTAAAAATGAGTAAAATTCTAAAAAATATACATTTTTATTTTCATGAACAATTCGAAATTCGAATTCTATAAACTTTTTTGTGGCCAGCATTCTAACAGAAAAGTTTTTACTGTGTGACAATACTTATGACCTGACTAGGTATACAACGTACGTTGCTACAGACAGAGTATCCTACTCTTTTCTAGGAAGAAATCTTATTGAGCCTGCTCGGGGCAAAGACAATTTCGGAAGAATTGACAGAGAATAAAATAGAATAACGCTTTATTGTACATCACACTTAAATTTAAAAACAATATAAAAAAACAAATAACAATACACGCAGAAATACAAGTTGCAGTTAGAGCCTTGTTGTCTCTTCGAAGAGTAGACAAGGAAATCGCTGTGCTAGCCCTGCTGGCGTCCCGAATAGTGAATAAACGAAATAGTAAACTTATTGACAACGTCTCATGGATTTTTGTCTGCAAGCCCCGTAAATCGCATAACCGTCATCACTTTGTAATCAAAAAACTGATCTTATCACAGATTCAATTTTAAGACCCTAGGACTCGAAAATTAATACTCTCCTAATCCAGCCTTTGGCTCGCTTAGAACGGATTTTTACGAAATAATATTTAGGGCGGCTTACTTGGCTTTTTGATTGTGTTAAAAGTTGGCGAGATTATCTTGTCAATAAAGTTTGGATTTGCTCGTAAGTTGTGTACATTTTTGAATAAGAATCAGAAGATTTGGTACTTTTTACTTGACTGAGTTTTTGGCGCATATAAACACCCTATAAGTAATAGCTTCCGCTCGCGGTACCAAAAAAGTGTTGTGGAAACCGTATGAGTAGTATTACTGTAGCGGACGCCGAGCTATAGATTAAGTTAGGAAAATTGTTATGTTTAATTGCCTTGTATAGTATAGAGATTAGAGGCGAACGATAGGGTTGCTGCCGCCGAACTGGGCGCGGCAGCCGGGGTTTTTTTTTTTTTTTTTTTCGAATGGACTAATCTCGCTGTTGGCCTCTGAGGCCGTGACAGCTTAACCGAACTTTTGGCGAGCGCAGATGGCGCTCAGCCCAGTACGGCAGCCGGGCACCGCCGTTTTGTATATTTATAGTGTGCGAGCGAGAGGGCACAACCCGTCCCTCTCCCACACTTATCTTTTTTTTTTTTTTCGAATGGACTAATCTCGCTGTTGGCCTCTGAGGCCGTGACAGCTTAACCGAACTTTTGGCGAGCGCAGATGGCGCTCAGCCCAGTAAGTTTTTTAGGCAACTAGCGCAAGGGCACCACTAAGGTACGAGCCTCGGCTTGGGCTGTTGCTGGGGTGGGGATAGGAGAGAAACGCCCGGGTACATGTCTGTACCTCGTATAGGCGGCGACTGAAGGGACTCGTCGACCTCGCCGGCGAGGTTGGTGTTTCTGTGAAGTGTTTGCTCTGTCTGATATAGATGACTCACCTTCCGCATTAGCAGAGGTGATTTCGTCATCCGGGTCTCCGAGAACGTGTCTCGGACGACGGAGGATTGAGCCCCACACTTATCGGATCGGCAGTATAATATTTATAGTGTGCGAGCGAGAGGGCGCGACCCGTCCCTCTCCCACACTATCGGATCAGCAATATTATATTGCAGATACCGGCCTATAAAGGCAGCGGCGCCCGCCCTCAAAAGTATTCAGTCATCCTCGATAGACGTCTCTCCTTTAGGTTGCACATCACTAAGAGGTGCAATCAGGCAAAGTTCACCCTAGGACGACTGTCCTCACTACTAGGCGCGAAAAGTAAAATGTCCCTTAAAAATAAGGTGACCCTTTACAAAGCGTGCATTCGCCCCGTCATGACATACTCCTCTGTAGTATTTGCCCACTCACCTAAAGTTGGTGCCATTCAGGTCATCCAAAACCGCTTCTTGCGAAAAGCCTCAGGCTCGCCATGGTATTTTCGCAATAACGATCTACATCGCGATATGAAATTAGAATCAATAGCCAGGTTCATGAAGCTCGCTTCCAAGCGGTTTTATGAACATGCCTCTAATCATCCGAACCCTTTGGTGCACACCATTCCGGTCTACCCGTTGGATTCGCCCGCCAACAAAATCCTCCGTCGTCCGAGACACGTTCTCGGAGACCCGGATGACGAAATCACCTCCGCTAATGCGGAAGGTGAGTCATCTACATCAGACAGAGTAAACACTTCACAGAAACACCGATCTCGCCGGCGAGGTCGACGAATCCCTTCAGTCGCCGCCTATACGAGGTACAAACATGTACCCGGGCGTTTCTCTCCTATCCCCATCCCGGCAACAGCCCAAGCCGAGGTTCGTACCTAAGTGGTGCCCTTGCGCTAGTTGCCTAAAAAACTTACTGGGCTGAGCGCCATCTGCGCTCGCCAAAAGTTCGGTTAAGCTGTCACGGCCTCAGAGGCCATCAGCGAGATTAGTCCATTCGAAAAAAAAAAAAAAAAAATCAAAAGTATTTAGCATTAAGACTTCGTCTAGAACAGTTCTAAGAAATAAATATTAATTAACAGTGATCGAAGGTTTACTTTCAACAAGATACAGTCCACAACAATTACTATATGACCTATTTAACGATGGTATCGTTAATCATACGACGTGGTACGTGAGAAAAAAAAACACCCCAACAGGAGTTAATCTAAAAAACTGGTTTTTTTAGTATCGATTTCATAACATAAACTCAGCGTTACCAAAACGAATCAAATTTCAGCTCAGCTATAGGTACATGTATAGGTACAACACTAATAGTCTGCGAATAAAACGGCTGTAACGGTCAGGCAGACAGACGGACATGGCGAAACTATAAGGCTTCCTAGTTGGAATACGGAGTCCTAAAACGTTGCAGGCTGCTCTAGAAATCTACTGGCGAACTGGAAACCAGCCGTAGGATATCCAGTGCTGAACATAGGGCCATGTTAGCAGGGGACGTCCCATATTTTTTTTTATATTTAACTTGTAGACACACAAGTTGACGGGCCTCCTGATGTTAAGTGGTCACCGCCGCCTATAAACTCCTGCAGCACTCGAGGTACTGCAGTCGCGTTGCCTAGCACTTAATACTCTATTTAAACCTCTCTTGAAGGCCTTCATTTTGAAGCCCACCGGAAAAACCTCCGGGTCATACCATATCTTGCAGATGCCTGAAAGAACCGAGCGGTTGTAACGCACCGTGTGAGACTTCCACGCATCTACAATATGTGGGTGAGCTTGTTGCCGGTTCGATGGTAGAAGTGTGAAGCAAGAATTCAGAACATTCGCCATTATATATTTATAAGCTACTAGCTGTTGCCCGCGACTTCGTACGCGTTACACTTCTAAATGCGTAGGTAACCTAGAAATAAAGCTAAACTCGCTGTTGCAACTTGACACCCCATTTTTATCACATGGGAACTAATTTAGGGGATAAAAAGTAGCCTATGTGGTAATCCAGGTATAATCTACGTATGTATATACCAAATTTCATCGAAATCGGTTCCAATCGGATTGAGTTTTGTAACATGTGTCAAAATAAAATGTAATATAAATCAAAAGCACTACGGAGTATTGATACAACTTTCTACCCCTTTTTAATCCCGTTAGGGGATGAATTTCAATAAAATACGAAACACGTCTTCCATCAATTCTGTTAAAAAAGGTTTATGCAAAATTTGAAGTAGATTGGACCAAGGAATCACCTTAGGGGTAGAATTACGGAAAATCCTTTCTTATCGGATGCCTATGTCATACAAAGAACACACCCTCCAAGTTTCAGGTCTCTACGATCAGCGGTTTAGGCTGTGCTTTGATCCGTCAGTCAGTCATTCAGGACAAAGCATTTTATATGTATACAGGGTGTCCCAGAACTAGTATGTTAAGCCTGAACGGGGTGATTTGGACCATGAAAATGAACAGTTGTGAAGGTACAATGCCTGAAAATTCTTATTTTCACATTTCCATACAAAACTTTTTATTTTATTTTAAAAAATAAACTTGACAACCCTAATTTGTCAACAATGTTCTAAATAGGTAAGTACGTTATCTACCTACATAAATCCGCGCGACTTCACCCATTGTTACCAACCATTGTGTATTTTTATCTTTTTGTTTGTTTCCTGTGTCGTGTACAATAAAGTATTTTCATTCATTCATTAATTCAAATTTTGTGCAATGCTAAATACCTAGTTAGGTGTAGGTAGCCCCGTCCGGCTTGACGATTTTTGAGATGGTTTTAAAAATCTTAGGTAGGTAGGTAGGTAGATAGGTACATACCATTTAATTAATCGGCACGTGCTCCGTAGAGTTTTTAAGTTTATCACGGCACTTAACAAAAATCACATAACACGGTAAGCAGGTAGTAGATAACTACCTACTTAAACACTTTTTAGTCTGTTTTTGAAGACAGAACAGAAAAATCACATAGGTATCACGTAGGTACGTAGGTAACAATCACTTAAGTTAAATTACGGAGGAACAGCTGCTCCACAAGAAGAAGTCGAGTGGAGTCAGGTCTGGAGAGCGAGGCGGCCAGGCCACTGGGCCGCCGCGGCCTATCCACGAAGTGAAGCGCCTATTTAGGTATTTAGGTAGTTTTAGGTGCGCAGTGTGCTGGGGCTCCGTCCTGCTGGAACACCATGTCCCGGTACACGCGCAACGGGAATTCCTCCAGTCGATCCTCTACCTCCCCCCTCAGGAATTCTAAGTAGTTCTCTCCGTTCAGCCGGTCGAGCAGGACCAATAATCCTGTCTCCGATGACAGCGGCCCAAACGTTTATGGACCAACGGTGCTGGAATCTGGACTGGTGGAACGCGTGCGGATTCGTGCGGCACCAACACACAAAATCATGTTGTGTAACTCGATATTCTCGCTTGGATCGGAGCTCAGAAGGAATCAGAACTCTGAATTAATGAAGTTATCAAAGCCAACGCGAACAAGTGACTGAAGTGAAAATCAAAAAACAAATGAACCGTTTCCGTGCGGAGGTCTTTTTAGCAATCTTACCTTTACCTGGCGTCCAATAAACCCGTTAGGTCTTTGGGGCACCAAGCGCCAGAGCCACAATAATCAACCGTATACGCAAGGGCATACGGAACATTGTAGGCGAAGGGCCGGCGAACAGCGCAAAAAATGGGTAAAACCCATTGTTCGGGACATAATTGTAAACCCATAATTGAAATTGCCGTCATATTTTAGGGTTCATTTTAGATGTGAAAATTAAAAACCATCATTAGTCCGGTCAATTTAGACATGCAAGGGTACAAAAATTCGCATAGAGCTAAAAATTGGTATGAATGTTCGGAACACCATATGAATGCTAAAAAGTCCCCATCGATCCCGTACCTGAATTTTTTTTTATCCAAGGTCAAAGTCTCTAAATTAGTTTTTCGTTTTATCCCAGAAACCGTGGCTCTTAGGAAAAAAAGATATTTTTAATAAATAATAACATGATCTATAATAATTTTGATCGGTTTAATTTTATGATAAAACTTACCGTTTTGCTGAAAAACGCGAAAAATCAATTTTCGAGACCTTGAATAAAAAAAAACAGGTATGGGATCGATGGGGACTTTTCAGCATTCTCTATGCGAACTTTTATAGCTTCACTTCAATTTTTAGGGCTAATTGGACCGGACTACTTGATGACACTCTTGTTTGTAGGTAGGTTCTTACTAGTTTGGTTCTTAGTTACCTAATTAGGTAGTTTATTTTGGTTGTCATGTCACTGCAGCACTGGGATTTCCTGGTCACTCATTCGTCAAACATCGTAAGAAACCACCATGACCTTGGACACCACACTGGTTTTTTCATCATCAGACACGATTCACGACCCATATACCCCGACTTGATCGCTGACCTAACGCAGAGTAACCAAGAAATAACCAGTGGTAGGACGAAAGAATTCAACCTAGAGTGACCAAGAAAGAACCAATGATATTATGAATAAATGACTGAACACCACCATAAAAAAAGATAAAAATATTTTGTACGGAACCCTTTAAATATGAAATATGTATGTAACTTATTTCATAAAAATTTTGTGGGCTGAGCCTACCAGTCCAGTGAACTCAAACGATGCTTCATCTTCAGGTCAAGCTCAGAGTACAATAAACTCTAAAATCAGCTGATTTTAGGGTTGTCACCACTTGTCGTACGTTCAGTTTTCAAGCCAACTTTGCTGCACTGTACTTCAATGAAAATCATCGAATTTACAAAAGTCGTAGAACTATTGTTGTTCTCCTAAGTGTCCAGAATCGCCCCCCCCCCCCTCGGGATAACATACTAGTTCTGGGACACCCTGTATAGATAGCTGTTAATATGATGATGACAGTTACTAAATGATCCAATACAAATCACATTCAGACTTATTCGTTCTTTATACTGATTACTTTAAATTAAAAATTCAACCTTTTGAGACACAATCAAACTAAATTAAATTGAAAATCCGACGCCAAAACATTAAAAAGTTTTCATTCGATAACAGGCTTACATTGGCTCAATAAAGCGCTTGATCTCAGCCAAATTGAGTGTTTTGTTCAGTTGGGTGGCCAGGGTAATTCAATTTCACCGAGTTAGTACTGGAGAGATTTTATGATTGTAGAGGCGCAAATCAAAAGGTGGTCCCATCTATATAGGGTGTTTGATAATATACGCACAAAAACGAAAGGGGTTATTTTGATGAGCATAATAAATAAATTTGTGAAATGTTTACCATAGAAATGTGAAATTTATTTTGGCGTGTAAAACAAACACAAACTTATGTTGTGCTATTGCATAATGCTTGCCATCTAACCACATATACTATATTGATGATTGATTGATTGATTGAAAATACTTTATTGCACTTATAAAATTAGTACAAAGGCGAACTTAATGCTAAAGAGCATTCTCTTCCAGATAACCTTTGTGTATTGTAGACAAAGATGTGTAGGTAGTGTACAGAAAAGGTAAAAAAGAAAATTTGCACAGGACTAATAAATATAGCATAATACATAAATAAACCTACTTAAATATTTTATATGATAGACTAAACTATAACAATATTGAATAAAAATACATACATAACAATAGAAGAAGTGTTATGGAAATATTAAGTTGCTCATTTTTGGTCGGTTTGACCGAGAAGGTGCCTATAGATTCTCAATCTGAATGCTTCCACTGAAGTAGCCTTGAAATAGTTTGGTGGCATATTATTCCAGAGACGAGTAGCGGTTATGGTGTAGAGAGTCAGAGTAAGTAGCCGTGTTATGCTGTGGAGTAATTAGTTGGAAACGAGGAGACGATCGCACAGGTCTGTCCTCAGTTGTTACGGATGAAAATCGCTCTCTGAGGTAGCTGGGAGATAGAGGGTTGCGAAGAATATTATATAAGAGGGATAGCATGTGCGCATCTCGACGAGCTCTGATGTCAAGCCATTTTAGCTGCTGGCGAAATACCGAGACATGATCATATTTTCGTAGGCCGTAGATATAGTGAATGCAAAGATTCTGCAGACGCTCCAACCTGTTCAGTTGCTCTTCCGTAGCATCGGGATAGCATACATCTGCATAATCTAGGATGGGTAAGAGTAACGCATTAACCAGTGTGGACCTCGTAGATTGGGGCAAGAAATTCTTTAGGCGTTTCAAAGTATGCATGGTACCATACATCCTCCTACTAATCTGGGTAATATGGTGGTCCCATGACAAATTATGGGTAATGAAAAGGCCTAAATTCTTAACCTCCTTGCAGAACTGCAGTGGAATATTATTATATTTAACCGGAGGAAGAGTGTTAAGATTAATTTTGACAATCTGTCTGTTACCACCAATTATTATCACCTGTGTCTTGTTGGGATTAATTAGTAGACCAAATTTTTGAGTCCAGTCATACCTACACAGCGCTTAGATCATTAGTGAGATTTTCAATTCCAGATAGAATTTGATCGGGATTACAACTGAGATATAACTGAACATCATCGGCATATAGGTGATAGGATGTGTGATGTATTACCGATACCAGGGTGTTGATAAAAAGAGAGAAGAGGAGGGGTGAAAGAACGCCTCCTTGAGGTACACCTGCTTCGATTTTACACCAGTCAGAGGACAGATCATTAATTCGCACACATTGTTCGCGTCCGCAAAGATATGAGCTGAACCAAGTTAAAGAAGACTGAGAAAGATTAATAGAGCGTAAGACGGCCAGCAAAATTTCGTGGTCCACACAGTTGAAAGCGTTACTAAAGTCTAACAAGGAAAGAAGAGTGAGTTTACGGTTGTCAATAGCAAGCCTGATGTCGTCTGTAATTTTAATAAGGGCAGTGCAGGTACTGTATGCAGGGCGAAAGCCTGACTGAAACGTCTCGATGAAACGTGATGACGTCTCGAGACTTGTTGTCCTTTTCTAACCCAAAACCCGCAGCCATTTCCGAAAGTGAAATCAAATCGGCCTTTATTTTGGATGTCGATTGCAAGAGTAGGCAGTAAGTTTTATATCGAATTGATCACCTAGACTTAGTCGATTTTCTTTAAAATGTGATAAAACTAGTAGTATTTTATTTCGTGAAGTATTTTCTTCTTTCGAGAAACTGTCACTTGAACATCTTCAGTATATTACCAAACACCCGGGTGTACACACCGGTATGTCAGCAATCTAGTGTAAATAAATAATTAATTAAACAAAATCTTTTTAAAAAGGCCTACCATAACGTCATATAAAAAAGTTTGCTAACAACAGAACTAGATGTCGCTGGTAAAAATGTTCCGATCCTAGATAGCGCTGATGAAAACGCACAGCCGTATTACAAGTTCGTTCAGATTTCACTATGGGTAATAATGAATGTATGCGTAGATACTAATTCTCCTGATTTTTGCAATGCAGTTCCTTTAAGAACTGCTTGGTTTAGTTATGAATTACAAACTGAGAAACACGAACGATGATCATTCCCGCGTATCTGCCTCCAGGTAGGTACCTAGGTTAAATATTGATATAATACCTAATATAATACCTAGTTAAAATAACATATTTATGTTAGATGCTAAGTATTTGAAATACAGTAATTTTACTAAATAATGCAGTGACGTTTCATCTTAGAATACAGTAGATCTAAATCACATTAAAATCAAGTTAAAACATAACCCATATTCAAATATTTTAAATTTTGGAAAAAACATAATATATTATGTAGATCTAATTTTTAGATTTTTTTGTAGTTGATGGTCTACCTCCGCTGTCTGTAAATCTTTAAAACTACGGTATAAATAATTACAAAAACAATCAAAGACACCTCCCGGAAATAGAAAACAATCTATACTACGAGTAAACTTCCACCAGCAGAGTAATCCAGGATTAATTAAAAATTTCCACTTTGATGGATTTTCTACAGTTTTAAGAAAACGGCTGGACCATTCAAAAGTAGCAGAATGTGGAACTATTGTATCTATCTACTCAGCCCACGCTGATATTTATAGGCCTCATCAATTCAATTCAATTTATAATTATGTTTTTTTTTATTTTTAAGACATCCATTTTGTTAGTAAACAATAACAACATCTTAGGATTTGTTAGTAGCCAAGTACATAATTGTATTAAATATACTAAAACAACATAAAAATCGTTATATTAAAAAAAATAATGACAAATTCAAACACAGACAATTATTAGCTGGGTCAAACAAATAAATAAGGAAATTATTGGTTCACAAGCGGGGATCTCATCGTAATCACGCCACAAGATAGGTAGGTACAACATATTTGTTTATGCAAATAAATATGTTAGATAATGTATATTACAGTTAGATATTAAGATTATTAGATTAAGTTAGATATATTACAGGTCTTAAAAACTACCTAGGCACTTTATACTTGTTTGCCCTTTACGAGCATCGCAAATACTGAGGGTGTTTTTTTGTAATAAAAAATAAAATGAACTAATAAATTAATATTTTAAGGCGATTAATATTGCCAACGACCTTGAGCGTCTGAAGTTTGAACATACTCGGACGCATCACACCATCACACGCACACCTTTTCTCTCGTCATGGTTTTTCAAAGAGTATCCGATCAGAAAGGTCAAAGATAAAAAAGTACCTACCGTATGTAAGTAACTTCTAGTAATATGCTTTCGAACCTCTCCAAATTCCCAAAAAAAAAATAACGAAAAGCTTAAAATACCTATATTATTTATATTGTTGTATAATTATTAGATACTTATTTACATTTCAATAATATAGCCTATGTGTACATTGTGTATCTACAAATACTATATATTACGGGCGATATTCAGAGCTACTTATGTTGAGACTTGATTGAGACAAGCGTATACTTTGTCACAGTTTTCAATGAACTGACAAAAATTTACGTTGAGTCATGTTCTAGAATATATAGCCTTCTTAATTGAATAGAAGCTGGTAGTTCGCGTCGAGACAGAAACAGGAGAACCTGACAAGAATAGAGTCGGAATACTGATATTGCTGCTATTAAACTGGCTTTGGTGTGTGTGTTTGCGAAAGAAGTCTAGTAGCGGTCTCGATCTCCTGTTTCTGTCTCGTATTTCTCTCTCAACCCGAACTGGCATATTAGGAGTGAACTAGCTATTGTAATAATATAAGCTATCGTGGTACGGTGCGGTGTTAGACGAGGGTCCTCAAGCCGTGTGCTATTGCAGAGAGTGATTTATTGATATACCACCTAATTGGAATTATTTTATGACTCTTTTTACTTTAACGGTGTCATGACAGTTTTACGGGTTCCTTTTGTATGGTCAATTTTCTATTGTAAATTGTTGTGTCCTGATAAATTTTGCTAGGAGCCGGTCGGTGCAAGCCGCACAAAATCGGTGTGAAGGTCCTCTGTTGAGCAGTGGACGTCCTAGACTAATTTGATGTTTATGTTGCTGAGCAGTTTATCTGCCCTTCTGTTAGTAACACAAAATAGCCAGTGAAAATTACGAAAGAAAATGTTAAATTATTTGCCTACTTGTGTGAGACAAATAACTAATTTTAGGGCAAGTTGTGACATTAGGTTCTTCCTAATGCCACAACTTGCCGTTAAGTTCTTCCGCAGCTAAAAATTGAAGATGTTTTTGTCAACTTGTCAGTGGGGTTATAAGTCAAAAATAAGATCGTTGGCTCCACCGTATAAATGGGAATATAATACTCCGAAATACTACTAGATTACTAGACACCAAAACCAATTATTTGCGTCCAATCTTAGCAAAATTAGCTGCCTGCGACGAGATGAACCTAAGTTTAGATTTAAAATGTCTGAATGAAAGGTTGTCTGGTAGAAATCTCTATTTAGCGATAAGACCGCCAATTGTATCCATAGATTTACGTAGTTGTTTTTTATATATATTTGTTTCGTGGGGTGCAATAAAGAATTGTCTAATCTAATCTAATGCCCGAGTTTATCAGTCGTATTTTTGACACCTGGGTCCAAATAAATTGAAGGGTCTTGGAATGCGAGTCATCACTCGAAAAGAAGCAATTTTGACGTTACAAAGATGAACTTGATAAGTGGGAAAGATTATTCTAAATTTCTAGAATTCTAGAATAAGAGGCACTCCCCCCCCCCCCCCCGTTTGTCGCCTGCAATGTAGTAGTATTCTCATTAAAATCACATTTCTACCCGTGACATCTATATATAAAACAAAGTCACAGATTCACTATCTGTGACTTTGTTTTGGGTTAGTTACACAGTTTATAACTCAAGAACGACTGGACAGATTTTAATGAAATTGAAATTTAGTATAGCTTCTTTTTACCCGACTGCGTAGAAGGATGATAATGTTTTTATGGACAAAGCACGCGTGCGAAGCCGCGGGTGGATCAGCTATTTCCTAAAAACATTTTCTAAGAGAATGAGACAACAGTTGCTTGAGTAGTAATAGCCGCCCGGGGAAGCATGCCTATTTCTGCCTACTTACCTGTACTACATTTAATTCGAAAATGTAATCTCTACGTTTAATTTGATCATAACATGTCAGTCCTTCGTATAATTAGATAAGCGGTACTGACACGTCGTCAGCTTCAAGTTCAAACCGAATTAATAATACAAGGCGTCTCGCATTTTCATTGCGTGTCAAACTAGGTTCCGCGGTTTCACCAGCGGCTTCGCACGCATTGTTTGTCAACTAAAAGTAGTCTATGTTTGAATCCAGGTCATAATCTATCAACACACCAAATTTCAGAGAAATCGGTTCAGAGATTACGACGTGATTGAGTAACAAACAAATAAACAAACATCCAAACATTTATAATATTAGTGTGCTAACGTTTTCTAACCCCGCAAACCGCACACCCATATGCACACACATGATACATACGCCATACGCACACCCACGATACATACGCCATACGCACACCCAACTTTGTGCCGGGCGGCATGGCGCGCGGCGCGTTGCACTCTGGGCGGAAAGTCAGGCTTGAAACCTAATTTTCCTGATTTTTACGGTTCCGTTGCCAAACTAGAAACCCATAGAGTTTTGAAATGTCAGACTGTCTGTCACCGACCGTTTACAACCGTTTTATTCGTATTGTTAAGCGGTAAGACATCTAGATAAGTGTGTTTCATATAAGGCGAGATTGCGGTCAAATGCGAGCTTAGAACGTATAAAATGAAACTTTTAAAACATATTCTAAAGTTACTTGACTACCTCCGTGGTGCAGTGGGCGAATAGCTGACTGAGACTCAGGAGGTAGCGGTTTCGATTCCCGCCGCGGATCAAATGTTTGCATGATCTACAGATATTTATTCCGGGTCTGGTTGTTTCTCTATGTATTATAAGTACGTATTAACAAAAAAAATGTATATAAGTATTCTATCAGTTATCTGGTTCCCATAGTACAAGCTCTGCTTTGTTTGGGGCTAGATAGCGCTGTGCGAAATGTCCAGCAATATTTATTTATTTACTTGACTTCAGAAAACAGAAAAACGAAAATATGCATTTGAAAATTGAAGAGTTTAATGATTTTGTCATCATCAGATCACGACCAAAATATGGGGACCATCTATGATGGATAATATGGTGAATAATTATAGCTGAAGATAGATACTAGTACTTATAATAATAATAATCTTATAAAAATAAAGATCCGACCAATTGAATTGCTGTGTTTCGGTTTGAAGGGTATGGTTGCCGGTAAAATTACAGGCATATGAGGTTTTACGCCTGAATGCCTCAAGTTGATGGACACAGGGCAGTGCACCGTAGATCACGTTTCTAAGGTGAGTGACCTACGAGGCCATTTTTTGTTATAGGCGATTTTTACCACAACACCATAATATTATATATTTGTTCGACTTCCATGTAGTATAAAAAAACATATATTCTATCTAAGAGTAAATCGTTCATAGTCTATGAAAACAACTTGAATAGGTAAATAAATCTCAGCAAAGTTTCGGTGAAACCTACTCCCACTCCCAACCTACCCCCAGAGTTATTTTTCCAAGATGTACGAATGTAATCACACCCTTTTTATTAGAAGCCCGGAAATAGGGGAGACGGGGATGAGTCATGGTCGGGGGTGAGTTTACGATGCAAAACTAGGTACTTGGGATTTACATTTTTATTATATCTGTTTTCTTAAATGACTTCGCTTGATTAAACCAGAGCAGGTAGGGTTTTAGGTGTTTCCATTTATTTATGTTTATATTTATAATGCTGGACATTTCACACAGCTCTAAACTAAGCAAAGCTTTTACTATGGGAACCAGATAATTGATAGAATCTAAATATACTAGTGGTTCGCCCCGAACTGAGATCACACGAGCCTACCATAAAAACAAAAAAAATATTATTCGTAATCTTTGACTATCAAAATAGTGCCACGAAATAATCAACCAACTAACTTGACCAACAGTTTCATTCAAATTACAGGTAACGGGAGTTCATGTTAATTGGTTATTTTTTTTAGGTACAAATTACAGTTATTCTAGATTTCAGACTTTTGCCTATATTTGTGATACTTAAGCTACATGCATACCAAACACTGTGGGGTCACTGGTGTACCCTGTAAATTTTGTCAAAGTTTAGTTTTTATTATGGCTAATAAATCAAAAACTACTAAAACTTTACTCAAAATAAAAACAGCGATGAAATTTACTAATGAAGACGTTTCATTTGACGTCCCACTTGACCTAATAATCCCATTTTGTTTTTTTTTACCCCTCTTGAACCCCAATATCTCAACCCCCCCCCCCCCCACCCCTCCATATTTTTAGCTCATTTAGTCGCACCAAAATTGTGCCATCACTACCTACCGTTATACCAAAGGGGCATGCCCATATAATGCTGTCAACTGCACAAAAAATTGCGTTCATCCAAAAAATATGTTACATTTTTTCGTTAATCTACGTATCAATCGATTAACACGAAAAGTATCCTACAATATTTTAAAATAATAATGAATATGAAAACGACAGGAAATGAAATGGTAGCAAATTGCCTCCAGTTGCAAACATTAGTGTTGAGCCAGAGTTGTTCTGAGACAATCATCGATTGTTGATAAAAGACCATAAATAAAACAATCGATTTATTTGACTGTATTTTCACTGACACGAAAAATCGGTCACCGATTTCAGAAGTACGAAACCAAAACGATATGTGTTTCCCAATGAGCGTTTTGTAAATCGTTTTTTTTTTTCTCTTTAATTAACCCGGGGGTGGTATTATGCTTGACTCGCGCTGGTAGCGAGCGCCCGAGCGAGATAATCTCAGCCAATCGCAGTGCGCGCTGAATTTGCGCTCAGCTGTTGACGCACCGCAATTGATCTAAATCCTCTCGCTCTCAGCTAACCTTGATCATAATCGGCGGGCCGTTGATCTCAGCGCCACCTTCTAGATGGCTTTAGGATTAACCAGTGGAGAGAAAAAAAGCGGAAAAAAATAACTCTGCTTATCTGTAGCATTATCTCGATTTTAATTCGATCAACAGATGAGAGGTTAAAGCTTCGCACGATTTTTGCATAAGGCCATGCAGAGACGAGTTAATGACACAGACATGAGATATTTTTTAGTTAGGCACCTATCACTCGTTATTCCTCCCAAGTCATCGAATTAAGAACTAACTCAAACTATAGTCGATATCGATCGATATCGACTACCTATTCAATCCAAGTTTACAAAATCAACACAGAAATACATAATGAATTCTATTAAACATCTCCAAAGACAAATAAGTACATTTTTTTTCGCTTGGGTACAATTGGTACTTATATTTTTCGTACATTTTATTACCTTATTACTACCCCTGACACACTAAATATCTGATTTTCAGAAGTAAATAGGTAGGTATATTTATGTATTTATCTGTGGCGCTCGTGTTGAATCGAAATAAACTCAATTTTACTTCGATTCAACATTTACTCAACAGAATCAGATGATTATTATTTCTTTGCATTAAAATATTGAATTTTGATTTACTGGAATAATTGCCCTCGTCTGTTGATTGTACAGGAGCGCGATGTTTTTTTTTTGAGATTTAATATTAAGTTGTAATGTATTTTTTTACCTATTATTATTGCTATACTAAAGGATTGATCTTTTTTAGTGGAAGTATAGGGAGGTGTACATTCAAAATGAAACAAAAACGTCATAATAATGTTATTTAATTAATCTTTTTCGAAATCACTGTCGCTGTCGAACAAAAAAGAATCATAAGTTTCGACATCAAAACAAAAAGGGAACAAATAGAAGAAACTAAGAGTTGACACGTACCAGCGTTGACCCAGGTCTCGTCTTAATATATGTATTTTCCCTCTCTACGATATTGTTTAATTAAACGCAGGTAGCGCTGGCGCCATGATATGATATCTTGTCTATCAATAAGCACACTCTTGCGTGATCGAGTAGCGAATTCGAAATTAAGATGCTTCATAATTTTTCTCAATGTCTCTTTCGAGAAGTTGGGCAATCCTGGGTCATCATTTACAACTTGCAGCACCTAAAAATGATTAAAGTTATTACGTAATTGGTTAAGATTACATACATCATCATCATCATCATCATACATAGATAGATTGAGATGGGAGAAAACATACATAACGTATAATAAAAAGATGAGTGACGACATGTATAAACTAACTTTTGCGATGGTGGGTATTTCATTTCTATGAAAGAACTGATGTACAATTCGTCTAAGAGCAGTGAATGTGAAATCATCAAGTTTATCTTTAAATGTAAGTTTTGGGCCCGTTTTTTCGGGAGGTTTTGGTGATTCGCTGTCGTTCTCCTTGTGCTCCTTTAAAACGGAATAAACTGTGCGGACGGATATTCCCAAGCCTTCAGCCACCTTGTTAACGCATTCACTGGTTTTTGGAACTTCAGTGTTTGATTCTAAAGATTTCACTTCAAACACATATTTGTAAACGTTTTGGACCCAAAGTTTTTCAGTTGCACTTAGAGCTACACGTGGCCTTTTTTTCTTAGGAGATAAAAATGTGACTCCATCTTGCGATGTGCTCGGCAGAGCATCCATGTCTTCAATGTATCAAACAAAAAAAACTAACACGAGTAACGAAAACAGGTAATGAAAAACAAACACAACGTAACATAAGTTTAACAATAATGATAACAAAAACAACGCGCAGTGGGCAAATCAAAGTTATTCATGCACTCAAAACAGAAGTATGAAGCCGAATGAGCGAATGACAACCGAAACAAAATGGCGGTCAAGCGTCATCGTAGCACCGTAACCAAAAACCAGTACTACCAGCTTGAGAGAGCGTTTTCTTGAGTGTTACCTTGTATATGTCTAAAAGGATCAACGTTTATACAGCCTTTTATTTACATTAATATTATATAGAATTTAGTATGATCATTATGAGTCAGCTATGGAACGATTAGATATTCTGTAAACTTTTGTGAACTGAATCACATCCCTATTGAGATTAGGCTGTCAACATTATTTTACGGAATGACATTTAGAAACGTCATTTTACTGCAGCTAATAAAAAGTTAGACGTGTCTGGGGCCGTTTCGTTTGTTTTCTCGCATATTTTTGTTTGTTTGCTGACTTAAAGCTTAAACGATTAAATTGATAGTAATTATCAATATCTTATTTTATCTAGGAATCGTTATAATTACAATAATAAACTATTTAAGTTGTAGTTGAATACAGTGATGTAAAACTGGTTGTTTGTGAAAAATAAAAACTGATTTTTCTCTTTATAGTAAACTTTTTTATAACTAACTTCTTAGCTCTTTTATTACTAATTAAGCCTAGAATCATTAGCAATTAGTTTCAAGTGTGTGCAGTGACAGCATTTTTTACAAGGGAGAGTGGGCATGCCCCTTTCACGATGATCAGATAAACGCTTCGAAAGTTATCCTCGGGCAAACAAACATACATACATACAACGCCGATTTGTGCAAGTTGATTTGGAGATCTGGCTTCGCTCGATCAATAAAACAAAGTCGGGTTAGCTACACCATTTATAACTCAAGAACGGCTGGATTGATTTTGATAATCTTTGATTTGTTGGATTTGTCTCTGCCCTGAATAGCAGAATAACTATTTAAATATGTATCGGAAAAATTCACACAATAACCCGATTGTGAATTGAAAATTTCAATTTTGATCTCGGTCAAAAATGTTACATTTTAGACGTAATTTATTTTCTTTAATATTGTTATGTATTCTAAAAGGATCATTAAAAAGTACAACCAGCCTTGTTTCTTTCCTTTCTTCCCTGGCTCGGTCACGGACAGGCAGTAAAGTTGATGTGTCAAAGTGATCCTTGTGATTTTAATGGGTAAGTACAGTTTTTTTTTTGATTTTGATCAACGAAGGTTATTAAAATGTGCCAACAAATCCAGCAAACGTCGCGAATTCGCGATACGTGTCCTATCCGGGGAGATGACTCGTAGATACGCTTTGATCTCAGCCCTCGGTAATAGAGCTCGATGTGGATATACGTATATGACTATATTTATTTTCCATTTAAGGCTCGAATAAAATTGAGGTATTTATCAACTTTTAATGAAAATGTCAGGCAATATTATGTAAACATTATCATCAAACGAAATTCAGATATGTAGAAACCGCGTGTTAAATGTTAAAATGGCAATGGATTGGACATATTCTTAGAGAAAGAAAAGAGAAATGGACCATATTAATAACAGAATGGTACCCAAGAGACGGTAAAAGACACAAAGGAAGATAAACAAGACGTTGGGAAGATGACCTGAAGAAAATAGCCGATCCAGAATGGACAAGTGATAAAAAATATTAAAGCGTTTGCCGATAGCATAATGTACCTAGGTTAATAACAGTAATAAAGGCTTATTTTATATATTTATTAAACACAGATAGCTGACGTGACTTTGACATCCGCAAAATTGAAGTGGGACTGGGCAGGACACGTTTGTCGTATGCCAGAGGTACAATGGCCAAAAGCCACTACAGAATGGGTTCCAAACGGGCGGCGGCCTGGTGGTAGACCCAGGCGGAGATGGAGGGATGAACTGGATGCATACCAGAAAGAGTGGCCTCAATTAGCCAATAACCGGGATTCGTGGAAGGAGAGAACTGAGGCCTTTGCCCTGCAGTGGGACTCTACGGGCTAATAATAAAAATAATAATATTATTATTTATTTATTTTATCGTCAAACGAAGACTAGCAATATGGCAGAGTGAATCTGTCGTTGACATCAATGCTGAATCGTGGACATTTTTGGTACGATCTAAACATGTTTGGCATGGAAATCTAAACGGTCCGATTTGACGTCTATCATTTTGGATGCTGTGATAGATCGCGACAACTTCTGGATACAAAAAAAGTGGCACTCCGGGAGTGCCGACAGAAGTGAAAACTTGAATAAAAGCAGACTACACCACAGATACTTATATACAGAGGTGTCAGTAACAGTCGGTGTCAGTAGTCAGTGACAGGTGTCGGTAACAGTGTCGCGAGTTTAATGGTTTTTCCCATCTCAAAAATGCCCAACGCGCCTTAAGAAGTTTTCACTTCAAAATAATATTATGATAATGAGAGATACGGTACAGATAAGATATGGTAAAGAAACGTGGTCTTTCACTATGGCCCTCACAAGAAGGCTCAAAGTCGTTCACGTGCTATGGAGAGGACAATGATTAGTGTGTCTCTACGAGATCGAATCAGACATGAGGAGATTCGTAGACGAACCAAAGTCACCGATATAGCATAAAGGATTAGCAAGCTGAAGTGGCAGTGGGCAGGACATATAGCTCGAAGAACTGACGGCCGTTGGGCAGAAAGGTTCTCAAGTGAAGACCACGCACTGGATAGCGCAACGTAGGAGCGTAGGAGTGGAGTAGTGTGAAGTAATTTTTATTTTTATTTATAAAGCTACCGTCTTTCCGTTCTTGTAAAATCCAGGCTATCCAAAGGTTGTCTGGAAGAGATGGCTTGTAGCAATAAGACTGCCAATTGTACGATAGGTATCTAGTTCTATGTTTTAAAAATGTTTTGTTAATTTAAGTGTGGTATACAATAAAGCGTTTTCTATTCCATTCTAGTGCTACCCCTCTAGATGGAAAGAAGGTTGCTAGGAGCCGTTGGGCACAGGCCGCACAACAGTCACTCTCGAAATATATGAGGGATGCCCATGTTCAGCTGTGGACTTCCTGTGGCTGATATGATGATATAATCTGTGGCATAAGTACCTTTGAGCTGATGTTTGAGAAATCAAAATATCTACATAAAATAAACTTGATAATGTACCGAGTTGTCTTTATATTCCCATACCAGTGATTTATCAGTGTCGTTTGCTGTTTCAATTCAACCATTTTCACTATAGCTATAGTAAATTTCCAATTTTAAGGGGTGTCACTGCCGCTGTCAGCGCTTTCATTAATTTGTTGGAACAATCAGGTGCATTTGATAGGCGTGACAACCCTATCAGAGGGCTTGCTAAATGGATTTTTCAGCAAAATGCTTGGCTTTTAAAATGGGTACACGTGTTAATTGATAGAAAAAACTGTCTAGTCCACACAAACTATGTATCGGTTGTATGTTCGCAGTGTCACTGGTACTTTTCTGGTAAGTATAAAAAGATATTTTTTAAGCAAGTAAGGTTATTCATACTTTCGCGAACATTAACATTATTTGTACGGGCTTAAGGTCAGAATTACTTTCTAATGCCCTACTATTGGTAGACTTACATAATTTACGTATTTAATATGAAATAGTCATATGTATGACTATTTCATATTAAACCCCTCATCGTTGCGCATGCATGCGACCAGAGCGTTACTGGTGGTGAATTAGACACTTGAAACATGCACTAAGTACCTTATTCACCACCAGTAATGCTCTGGTCGCATATGCGCAACGATGAGAGGTATGTATGACTATTTTTTTTATGTTATTTGTGGGAAAACAGGCTTACGGCCCACCTGATGGTAAGCGGTCACAATCGCCTGTCAGTAGGCCGCAGACTGGCAACACCCGGGGTATTGTCGATGCGTTCCCTACCCCGTGGAAACCTTTTAACATTTCTCTTGAAGCGTGCCATGTCATAGCCTAATAGGAAAACCTCAGATGGTAGCTAATTCCACATCTTGCAAGTATGGGGTAGAAAAGATCGCGTGATGCGTGTGGTGCGCGATACCCAATTGTCGATGATATGTGGATGAGCTTTATTACGTCGTCGAGAAGTGCGGTGATAAAATTTCGAGGAATACGGCCCACCGGCAACACCCGAGGTATTGTCGATGCGTATTTAATAATAATATTTCATCATAAAATACGTAAATTTTGTAAGTCTACCTATTGTACGGCATTAGAAAGTAATTCCGGTCTTAAGCCCGTACAAATAACTTGAATAAAAGTTGAAATTAATTACAAATAAAATGATATTCAAGCCACGTCCTGCACGCCGTAAATTTATGTGAACGAGAGAATACGATTAAAAGTGCGTACGAGATTGACTTTAGTAGTATTTCAAGTAATGTGACCATTTTGTGCGTATTTTTAGTTAAAAACAAACCTTGATAACTTTGTAACAAGTGAATAATATAAAATCCTTACAGCGCTTTTATGCGCTGGACAAGTCATGTGACGTGGACGGACCTCATGCGAGTCGCTAAGCATTTTGTCACGCCTCAGTGTTATCTCTAAAAGAATCGCGACACAAGCTGTTTAGCGATGTTGCGCTATGTCTGGCGATGTCGCACGACATGTGTTCCGTCCGGGACATTTGTTGCCCATTGAATATCTGAAATATCCCATCTTATATCTAAACATTTTCAGGATAACCAAACAACGAATCGATAGATAATCAATTCAAATTATCTTTAAATATTTTCAAAACTGACATTGTTATAATTTGTCACAACTTTTCAAAGAAAAAAGCCCCCAAGGGTCGTCGAATAAAAATACAATATTTCCGAGACATTTAGGAAACAAGGGTCGGCAGAGTGCAAAGTTTGCCGGACAAGTCTCGAAACTGGCAACTTTCCCCCTTTTGACGAGTGTCTAGCTTACACTGTCTGTTTTCTCAATTACGTTATTGATTCTCAAGCTTAGGTCTACGGTTTTGGTAGTGGTACATGAGTCTAATTAAATAAAAAAATATTATAGAAAGATAGAATACGCTTTAACCACACAATCTCATTTAAACGCACCACGATAAAACTACTAACTAGACACATGGAAGCCCAAGTGGTGGTCCTATCTCTGAAAGATATCTCGACTTAAAAAATATTTTTTATTTTTAGGGTTCTGTAATCAAACTTGGTACCTTTATAGTTTCGCCAAATCCATCCGTCTGTCCTGTTAGTGACGCCTTAGTTATGAAATAACAACTAAAAAATCATGATAACAAAATCAAATACAACATTGCAAGCAAGGCTTGCATAATCCTCTGTGGGAATATAATTATAAATAACACTTAAAAAATAAGAATACGATTTGAAATAAGCAACGCGACTCTTTTGTTAATATACTAAACTGCAATGTTGGGCATTGAGCAGGTCAAAAACTGTATTATAAGTTTTCCTGTAGATGGAGCTAATGGCGCTTTAGTCGTAAACTAAATCATCTCACTAATTTCGACCCTGACGTGACAAGAGCCTGTAGCACAATCGGTAGTGCATCCTCGTATCAAGAGGAATGTTGCGGTTTCAAGTCCCGTCCAGCCTTGAAAATTTTTGAGATGGTTTTAAAAATCTTGGAATGATCCGTAAGTGTTCGGAGAACACTACGAGTACAAGAAAACTGTTTGAAGAATTTGTACAAATTTAAAGGCACTCGCATGGCTTGCGTAAAGTTTTTTTTGTACACAGCGCTCTCTAGCCCCAAACTAAGCAGAGCTTGTACTATGAAATGGAACTGATAGAATAATATATACATTTTTTTTGTAAATACCTACTTATATATAGAAAAACATCCAGACCCGGAACAAATATCTATAGATCATGCAAACATTTGTTCCGCGTTTGAAATCGAACCCGCTACCTCCTGCGTCTCAGCTGATTATTTGCCCACTGCGCCACGGAGCTCATCGAGTTATTTCAATATTTTCCATTTCCAACGTACACCATCATTGTAACCAAGCACCATAAAAGATAAAAGTACTTTTCCCCGGTCAACTGAGCAAGGGCTTGCAATAAAATATCAACTGTCAACGGCAGGCAACCGAGTGCGGTCCGTACATTCGATATGAGTATATATCGATACATAATCGGTTTAAATTAATGGTCTGTCGATACCAGACTGAGCGGGTTGGTTCATTGTTACTGTTGCTAATGCCTGGTCCTTATTGTAGGGATTGTTGGGCATTGAGCTTTGAAAATACCGGCATATATCAATCATAAATAGACAGATTACAAACTGAAAAAAAAATGTTAAGACTTAACGGATATAAAGTAACTTCCAGTGTTGAAGAACGAGGGCTTATCATTTTCTATTTAAAAAGAAAAAAACTAGTTCCAACTAACGTAATAGATGGCGCTGTCTGGAGATGCACCACCAATAAATATGGTTTATATGCCAAAATCTCAAAGACACAATATAAAATTTGTCTAAAACAATCTCACTTCGTCAGATAAACGAACACAAATGCTTGTTTTTTTATTTCAAGTTCCTCAGAAAATAATGTTGACACGACAATTATTGACATTGGCAATTCACTTCCCTTTGATAATCAGAGCATGCCAGAGCAGCGCCATCTGTGAGCAGTTATAAAAACATGGCCGTGAAAACCCCTCATTGAAGCAAAATTATCTCAAACATTCAATTGTTATTAGTTACTTAGATCCCTCTTGAGCGATAATGCAATTCATTGAATGAACCAATGCAAATTCTTTATTATTCATACTAATATTAGTAGGTAATAATTAAGAATTCTGGCACAAGGTCATTCACTTCACTCGTGAATGGACCTTTTGCCAGAATTCTTAATTATTCCATGAATATTGGTATATTCAATTATTCCATCGAATATTGGTATATTCAATTATTCTATTGAATATTGGTATATTCAATTATTCCATTGAATATTGATATATATTCAATTATTCCATTGAATATTGATATATTCAATTATTCCATTGAATATACATCTTATTATAATAACGATTTACTCATCAATTAAAATTTTGGTAGTATACTCTTTTTTGAAATAGAATAAAAATTCACTTTACCAATGAATTATATATCGATTCACTAGTGTTTTACATACTACCTTACACACATTACTACCTACTTGGAGTATTTAGTATTGAAATGAAACACCAAGTTATGTTTAAATTTTAGATAGCTTACTTTATTCGAAGTTCATAATCATAATCATTTATTTTTCTGATGAAATTTACATAGATGCCTAGACACAGAAATTAAAGATACATCTAGAAATTAAATTTAAGTAGAAGTGTATAGAGACATCATTATTGAAGATCAATTCAAACAATCATTTAAATTATGTCTAACTATTGATTAAATGTACATACTTAGGAAGATATTATTTATAAAATATCTTACACACTAGATGAATAGGCATTATTTGATATTGAATGCTGTATTTTTGAAATAATTTCCCTTGTGCTGGTATAAATTTCATCGAATAGTACACCTCTGACGACGTGTTGAGCGCATAACTCAGCTTTGCATTTACAAAAGGTATCTTCTGTGTTTTCAAAATTTCTTGCATCATGAATTTCAATACGTATGATTTTGTATCCATATGCGGGTTTCTTCACAAATGAATAGTTTGTGGTAATGGGGCCCTCATTAATAACTCTCTTACGCTGTTCTTCTGCATTCCTGTTAATAGCAGAGTCGTCGACAACAAAGTTGAATAAGTCTTCAGAATCCTGAAACAAAAAATAATATCTTTTACTTATGAATATAGGTAGGTAGGCACATAACAAAATTACAAAATGGCATTCACACAATCGATTCGACTGATTAGCCTACATATTAAAATAATTTATTTAATAGGTACATACTTACCGACATGTCTTTCAGTTAATTTATTTGGAGAGGACGGAGATGCAGGCTTTCCAAACGCAAAGTGAACGTAGAATATTTTTATTTCTTAATTTATACTTTTTTAGAAGTTGTCTAATTCTTCAGCATAAGATTTGAAATGATATAACAATTTAAAAATGCATGTTAATGCTGAACTAGGTAGGTACACACTTCCCTACCATAAAAGTAACATTGACATACTACACCGCCTTACCACATTCCTGATACATGCACGTGCCTCACTCTCAGTACCTACTTAGAGACATAGTGCATTATTTAACTGCATCCGTTTATAACTAACTATTACAAATTTCATCGAAAGCATGGGCTATGGCCCAATTAATCAAATACCTAACTAAATCAATAGGTAGGCCTCAGTAAGAAAGTTTAATGTTATAATAGTGAGATGTTCTCTATGGTGTGGTGTGTAAATAGCCGGCTGAGATGCAAGAGGTGCGGATTCAATTCCCGCTGCGGACCATGGTTGAGTGATTCGCTCACTGAGCCACCGAGGTCATCGAAATATCAAACCTATAAGCAGTATTTGTCTGTCTGTTGATAAATTTATTACTTTCGATGTAAGTAAAACCAGCAAGCAAAGTCATGGTAATAAGATTGTATTATTCTTACTAAGACGAATTAAACTGCAGAGGTTTATAAGTTACTATCTAAATAAATAGGTATGCTCCACTAAGAAAGTTTAATGTTATAATAGTGAGATGTTCTCTATGGTGTGGTGAGTAAATAGCCGGCTGAGATGCAAGAGGTACGGGTTCAATCCCCGCTGCAGGCCATGGTTGAGTGATCCGCTCACTGAGCCACCGAGGTCATCGAAATATCAAACCTATAAACAGTATTTGTCTGTCTGTTGATACATTTATTACTTTCGATGTAAGTAAAACAAGCAAGCAAAGTCATGGTAATGAGATTGTATTATTCTTACTAAGATGAATTAAACTGTAGAGGTTTGTAAGTTGATAACGTTTAATTGATTGTGTGCAGTATCCCAGTAAGCATTTTTCTTAGTGTGTATCTGTGTTCACCAAAAATGGGCAAGAGTCACATGAATAGGATACTATAAAAGCTCCCTATTTCTTGATCAAACCACATACCACTTTCCTGGACGATACGCAACGCCTCTTCATCAACAGTGATTACCGAGCGAGCTGACAATCAAATAAAAATGTAAGTACCTACCTACCTACCTACCTACCCTAACATTTAGAGTAATCGATAGAATCACGATTCAATTCAATTTCGATTCACACGTTCATTCGCTAGATTCAGACAATCGTCGAATTTATATAATTCAATGGTAATCATTAAATTGATACTTAATTCAATCATTACTCAATTCATTTACTCATAGAATAAACTTGAATCAAATCTTTCAATACTTATTTCACTATTCCAATAGTTTTAAATATGTATGCTCAGGTACCATACTAATCAATTATTTTTTGACAGGTCCAAGCAACCGTGTAACACTACCGCGGATACCCTGTTCCCGTCAGAAGATGAATCTGCTGGTGGTGGCTGCTCAGACGTAGAAATTCAAAAAGTGGATAAGCCGAAGAAGCGATCATCAGCTGCGGTACCTGAACCGGGGCCGTCCAAGAAGGCAAAAAAGCTGAAAATCAGCCCGGTAACTATCAACAAGCCCAGTGCTCACGACTTGTTCGGCTCGGACAGTGAGGAGGAGCAGGTGACGCCTGAATCAGTTAAGAAAGGTAAAAAGGCAGCTCCTGTGTATTCTTATTTCACGAGAAGGCTGGCGAACGGTTATTCACGCCAGAGTAATGAAACTAAAAGCGGTTCACATTATGTGGAGGTTAAAATTTACAAAACTAACGAAATCGAGAACATTTTGCCGGTGAATAGGTGGCGGCACTCAATTATAACTATAAAAAATCAGGTAGATGATGGGAGCGACACGTGGAGAGTATTAGGAGAGCTCGTAGCTGCTACACGCAAAGATTTTAAAAAGTGCCCACCTACATTCATTAGTCAGTATTATTGATTATTATCAATACCTATAGTATAGGTACCTATAACATAATACTTATGTTAATCATTGTTTAATCACTTATTCAATTATTAATATTGTTAGTAGGTAGTATCCTTATAATCATAGAATTAGTAATCATAGAAAATAGGGTTCTTATTAGCTAATAAAATGTTCTATTGTATCATTATTATTTTTGTTTTTTTTTTCAGTCCCAATTTCAAATGGAGTCGCACACTGTAAACAATGTAATATTGAATTACCGAGTAATTATTATCGATATCATATCAGAACTAATATGCACAAATCAAATTGCTTGCTCAAGTCTGGCTATGAAAATATTGATATAGTTGCTACTGCATTCAAGAATCGAATAATGACATATCGTTTGAATGCCTCGCAGGAAGTCGAGTACCTCTCAGCTGAGGCGTTCCTGCAGGATAATAAACGAGTCATTACAAAACTGATCAATGAATCTTTAATGAAAAACCATTGTATTAAAATGAATTGTGAATTGTTTGCTTATTTTGTACTGTTTAAATCAAATGAGCAACAATTGAAATCATTTAATACTAAATACGAAGTTATTTACCACAGTACAAACTTTGATGAACTGTTTATAAATATTATAGAGAAATTTAAACAGAAATTGACAGAGTTTACACAATGTGGGTCTGGGTGGTCTTTTCTTTCGATAAGCCACTTAGAGATAAATATCAATAAATATTCTCCTATGAGAGGTGGAAGTTATATTGAATTACCTCCAATCATAAAGAATACTAAAAGTTGCTTAAATGTGAAAAACTCTGATGATAACTGTTTTTTATGGAGTATTGTTGCGGGCATGTTTCCTGCCAAAAAAAGTGTATGCAGAACTACATCGTATCCGCATTACTCAATGGTTTTAAAAACAAATGGGTTATCTTTTCCACCTACATATAAAGATATATCATTATTTGAAAGAAATAATTGTCATATAAGTGTAAATGTATATGGTTTGGACGATAGACATGTTGTGACAGGTCCTCTATATAAAACACTTTGCAAGAAGCCAAACCATTTTAATTTACTATATTTTGAAAGAAATGGTACGGCCCACTATTGTTTGATCAAAGACTTGGTACGATTAGTTCGTAGGCAAGTATCACGGAACAATAATAAAATGTATTTATGTGATACATGTTTACAATTTTTCGCAAACGAAACCAAACGTAATTTACATGATTGCTCTAATGTTTTAACAATTTTACCAGATAAAAATAAATTTCTCAAATTTATGCACTATGAAAGACAACAAAAAATTAATTTTGTGATTTATGCTGATTTTGAGTGCTTATTGATGGATTATAATGAAATTAAAACAAAAAATACTGAGACAAATAAAGTACATGAACCTTCATGTTTTGCATATTATATTTGTTGTTCTCACGATGAGTCTTTGAACAAACTTGTATCTTATAGAGGGAAAGATTGTGTTAAAGTATTTATTAAATATTTATTGAATGAAGTTAAATACATTAACAAGATCTTGTGCACTATAAAAGATATGAACCCATTGACTGAAGAACAAGAAAATAGTTATCAATTTGCTAAGACATGTCATATTTGTAAACAAATGTTATTCGCTGATAAAGTTCGTGACCATGACCATATCACTGGCGAGTATAGAGGGTCAGCTCACTCTCACTGTAATTTGATGCATAGAGTGTGCCCATTCATACCTGTCGTATTTCACAATCTGTCTGGTTATGATTCACATATATTTATCACTGAGTTGGCTAAAAATGCAGGAGCAATTACAGTTATACCAAAAACTAAAGAGACGTACCTAACTTTCACAAAAGTGATTAAAACAAGTGATGGTACACGCCCAATTCAGATAAAGTTTATTGATTCATTTCAATTCTTAAGTACAAGTCTGGACACGTTGAGTAATAATTTAGGTGACAAAGATTTTGTACATTTGAAATCAGAATTTGTTAGTAAACTTAAATGTGATTTATTGCGAAAAAAGGGCATTTATCCATACGAATACATGGATTCTTGGCCAAAGTATGATGAACCACAGCTTCCATCGAAAGAAAATTTTTATAGTAGTTTGAAAATGACCAACATTTCCAACGATGACTATGCTCGTGCAAAAACTGTATGGAAATGTTTTAATATTCAGTCACTTGGAGAATATACCGATTTATACGTGAAATGTGATGTGTTGCTGTTATGCGATGTATTTGAAAACTTTAGAAAATTGTGTTTACAATATTATAATCTCGACTGTGCGTATTACATAACATCACCTAGTTTGAGTTGGGATGCTATGCTGCTTTACACTGGCGTAGAACTAGAATTGATTCACGATTTGGAAATTTATGAAATGTTGGAAAAAGGCATACGTGGGGGCTTAGCACAATGTGCAATACGACATGCTAAGGCCAATAATAAGTATGTACCTGCTTATGATGACACAAAACCGTCACAGTATTTGATATATCTTGATTGTAATAATCTTTATGGTCACGCAATGACAAAAAAAATGCCCATTTCTGATTTCAAGTTTATGTCAGCAGATGAAATGAACAGTTTCAATGTGATGAGCATATCAGATGATGCTTATTACGGATACATTTTGGAAGTTGATTTAGCTTATCCTGATCACTTGCATGATTCACATAGTGATTTGCCCTTTGCTGCTCAAAAACTGATTCCTCCTGGAGGAAGAGCACCAAAACTCGTAGCAAACTTATATGATAAAAACAATTATGTTATACATTATGTTCATTTAAAAGAATGCTTAAAAAATGGGCTAGTGCTGTTGAAAACACATCGAGTATTAATTTTTCGACAAGATAATTTCTTACAAAATTATATCGATTTAAATACTCAGTTACGTCAACAGTCAACATCAGCATTCCAAAAAGATTTTTTCAAGCTTTTAAATAATGCTATATTTGGAAAAACTATTGAAAACAGACGAAAGCAAGTCGATGTAAAATTGATAAGTTACTGGAATGATAATGCTAACAGAACAAATAAGCATCTGAGTGCTGAAAAATTGATTACGAAACCGAATTTAAAAAGCATTTCCATTTTTAATGAAAATTTCATTGCTGTCCAGTTAAACCGCGAAAAGATTGTTCTTGATAGACCAATATACATCGGTTTCACTGTATTGGAATATGCTAAACAACATTTGTATCAATTTCACTACGACTTTATGAAAAAGAAGTATGGTGATCAAATTAAACTGTGCTATACAGATACTGATAGTCTTCTTTATTTAGTACAGACTGATGATTTTTACTCAGATATGAAAGACGATATTGCTAAGTACGATACTAGTAATTTTTCTGAGGATAATCCTTATGCGATGCCTAATGTTAATGCGAAGGTACCAGGCTTATTTAAAGACGAACTTGGTGGTGATGTTATTACAGAGTTCATTGGTTTAAGAGCTAAATTATACTGTTTACATTCCGTAAAAACAAAAATAATGAAAGCTAAAGGAGTATCCAAATCTGTAACATCAAGATTAAAATTATCACAGTATGCAGAAACATTATATTATAACAAAAACTTGACATGTAAAATGAATATGATCAAATCAATCAAACACAAATTGTATTCACAACAGTTAAATAAACTTGTGCTAAACAGAAATGATGACAAACGGCAAATACTTTCAAATCAGATAGAAACTTTGCCCTGGGGTCACTACAGTTCTGTATACCAAATGTTATAATTGTTATGTGGAACAGATTATCAAAAATGTGTAAATCTATAATAAATTTAAACGATACTTAATAAGTTACATAAACATTTAAGTTTGATATTGTATTCATTTATATTTATGAACTTAAATTGTAATAACCTAATTAAATTATTTTAAAATGTAAAATAAATTATTTATGTTGAATACGTGTTTTATTTTTTTCCATTGTTATGTTATTATAACAGGATGACATTTTGGCTATTTCATAATAATGCTATTGCATGTAGTAAAGGATTATTCAAAAATTACTCATGTAATTAGACATGTGAATTAGCACAACCGTATAAATGTATATAATACTAGTTTATGATATGAAAAAACAAATGTATGGGGTGCATAATACACAGGAGCCTCCCCGAGTGGCGTAAGCAAATCAATCCCTATGATTATAAAAACGTCCGGCGCACCCTGGACAGTTAGACTGTTTCTTTGCAGTTTTGCTGGCTAATCCTGTCATCACAATCTTCCAACTAACTAGTGGTCCTATAGTGGTAGAAGCATTCACAAACATAGAAAGCTAATGAAATGCAAACTTATATAAATACAAGAGCGATTACCTTTTCGTGACAGTTATCAACATGAAGGTGGTAAAGCAATCAGTATCTTTAGAAGTAGAAGACATTGCAATAAAAGAAAATGCCACGCATATAAAACATAGTATCCTGTTTCCTAACAATATTCGATGTATTATATGTGGTCCCTCTAATTGTGGTAAAACAAATACTATGATCAGTCTGTTAGTTCATAAAAATGGTTTAAAGTTTAAAAACGTGTACTTATATTCCAAAACTAGTTTTCAACCAAAATATTGGTATTTAAAACAAATGTTACAATGTGTTCCAGAAGTAAATTTTTTTATTTTTCATTCTGATGAAGATGTTATTCATCCTAATGATGCGTTACCAAATTCTGTTATCATTTTTGATGATATTGTTGGTGAAAAGCAGTCAAATATACGTAACTACTATACGATGGGAAGGCATAAAGAAATAGATTGTTTTTATTTATCACAAACATATTCAAAAGTCCCGAAGCAGCTGTTACGTGATAATGCGAATTTCTTAATTATTTACAAGCAAGATAGTACTAATCTTAAACATATTTATGATGAGCATGTCTGTTCCGATATGGAATGGTCTAAATTTAAAGAACTATGTTCAAATATTTGGATTAAGCCTTATGATTTCGTAACAATTAACAAGGATTGCGAACTAAACAAAGGAAGATATAGACAGTCGTTGCACAACTATATAACACTCGAGTAATTATATAATGTGATGTTATTGGTAAGTTAATCATTTCTACATACGTCTCCACATAAGTCGTACTATGGAGCACAGCATTACAAATCAGTTGGTGAAATCTGCGGACGTCATCAAAAGCAAAGTAAAGCAAATGAAAGATGACGAGTTTGATGCAAGCACCCGTCTTAATTATTTTTTTAAACCGATCGCAGGTCCCCTAAATGAAATTTTAACAACCAATAAACATGCACCTGCCTTAAAAAATGAAGAGTTTTGTGTTGATCAATTCAATAATCTGCAAAATGTTCCTAATATTTTAATGAGCGAGAAATATTCTGATATTAAAAAGTCTAACTCCGATACTATACTTAATTCACCAGATCAATTTTACTCGGATTGTGAATATGAACATGAATCTGGCGCTGAAGATACTACTGACGTATCTCTAAATAAGGAAGACCTCGTTGAAATATATGAGGATATGAATATCCCTTTTGGTATACGTAGTGAAAATAACAAGTTGATGATAGGAAATACAGTTGTTAAACTTTCCTCATCTACAAATTTTGGTGAAAAAACTTATTTCATAACCGTTGCTGATAACAGATACGAATTGACTCCTGGTTTGAAAGAATTATTACTGCGTAAGAAACCAGACCTAAAAGTGATCAATCGAGATGATAATCTTAACTATAAAAATATCCTTGAAACTACAAATGCTCATAAGAGGGATTATGATTCTTCTGCACAAATTAGGGGCGATAAGGGACCAAAGTATCGGGAAATAATCAAACCATTATTTGAATCTTGCAATATTTTACGAGATCTCAAAGAAACTCACTCAGCTGAAAAAAAAGGTGCAGGATTGCCGAAACTGAAAAAATACTATAAAAACACTGAACTAGTTTATTGGGATGACCCTAATGAGCTGGTGGAAAGACTCAAACTTTTAATAGCATCTAAAACTGCTGGCAATACTAACCTAGATAATGAAATTTTGTCAATAATTGAAGAATTAAAGGAGAGTGGGATCATAAAAGGATAAAAAGCTTTGTATCAAATACTTATGTTAGTTCAATTTATGTTATTGTACGAAACAACAAGTTACCATGAGTAAAGTGAAAAGAGATATTGTAAATGAAATTCATAAAAATGCAAGGAAAAACTTTCAAAGAAGACATGTTGTACAAAAAGACATAGATGATTTATGGCAAGCCGATTTAATAGATATGCAAAATATATCTTCACATAATAATAAACATAAATATGTATTAGTTGTTATCGATACCTTTTCAAAGTTTGCTTGGGCTTTCCCATTAAGAAAGAAAGATAAAGTAAACGTGTCTAATGCTTTTGATTATTTACTAAGCAAGCAACACCGCTGCCCCAAAAATTTGCAGACAGATTTAGGAACAGAATTTTACAATGATAAATTTAATACAATATTAAATAAATATTCAATAAATCACTATTCTACATTTTCTACAAAAAAAGCTTCTATCGTAGAAAGGTTTATCAGGACAATTAAAAATAACCTTTATAAAGAATTTAATTTTAAAGGAAATTATAAATGGGTTGATGGTACCCTTGACAGCATAATTGACAAATACAATCATACAAAACATAGAACAATTGGAATGTCACCAGTTAGTGTTAATAATACAAATAAGACAATATTATTAAATAAATACAAAAAAAAAAGTGAAATAAATTCAAAATGTAAGCGTATAAAGTTCAAAATTGGTGATTGTGTTCGAATAAGCAAGCATAAGGGTTGTTTTGAAAAAGGGTATACTTCAAACTGGTCTACCGAGCTATTTCGAATTAAAACCGTTCGAAATACATGCCCTGATACTTACTTATTAGAAGATGCTAAACAACAACCTATAATGGGAGCATTTTACTCTCAAGAACTTCAGAAAACTAAACATCCACACATTTACCTGGTTGAAAAAGTTATTAAACGAAAAGGTAATAACGTTTTGGTAAAGTGGTTGGGGTTACCATCAAATGAAAATTCCTGGATTCATAAAACGAATGTTGTCTAAAGGTAAAAAGTAAATATAAAATCATGTTCCTTATAATGTTTTCATTCAGCGCGCATAAATGAAAGGAGACAGTCTTGTGAATTGTTTGATAAATAACTTACCATTTGAGCTCCACCTACCAGGTTATAACTATTGTGGACCAGGAACAAGGTTATGCGAAAGGCTTGCTCGAGGTGATAAGGGTATCAATAAACTAGACGAGCATTGTAAAGATCACGATATTGCATACAATAAGTCTAACAACCTAAAAGATCGCCATAACGCAGATCTAATTTTAATGAAAATGGCAAAGAAACGTGCTATAGCTTCTAATGCAAGCAGTGGAGAAAAAATTGCTGCCAACTTGGTGAATAATGTAATGTTAGCCAAAATTAGTACCGGAGCTGGCCTTAAAAAAGAATTTAAGCATATAGTATCTCACGCAAAAAAGTTCATAAAAAAAAATAAACCAAAGTGTAAGAAAAAACTAATAGAACTAGCTTATCATGCAGCCAAGGAGTTGACTTCTGATTCTAGTATGAAGCTCTCTCGTATCATACCCGTGCCTAAATCGGGTGGTGTTTTACCGTTGATCCCTATATTTGCTGGTTTATCTGCGGCTGGAAGCTTAGCAGGTGGAATTTCAGGAATTATTAAAACTATTAATGAATACAAAGCTGCAAAAAAACACCTGAAAGAACTGGAACAGCATAATAAACAGTTAGAAGCTGTTAATATTGGGAATGGACTACAGTTAGATCGATACAAAGATGGATTAGGAATATTTCTAAACAAAACGAAAAAAAACTAAATTGTTGGCTACCTAATCGCGCTCTTACTAATATAGATATTATAAAAAAATCAAGTAAGATACCAAACTTTCGTGGCGTATTTATGAGAGATAAGTTACCAAAAGTTCCATTTTCAAATGAATGTGGAATCATTAATTTGGATGATTCTAAGAACGCTGGTACGCATTGGGTAGCCTATGCTAAATTTAATAAATATATTGAGTATTTTGATAGTTATGGAAATTTAAAACCACCCATCGAGTTTATTCGTTATGTAGGTTCAAATATTAAATATAATTGTAATAATATACAGAAAAATAATTCATTCATTTGTGGTCACTTATGTATAAAATTCCTTCAAGAATTTTGGAAACAACATATGTAAAACATTCTAAGAGATCGGAAACATAAAATCCCAGTGCTACGGACAAAGAGAACAGTCTATTAGTGGCTACCATAGTAATTGAATGTGAGTGATAATTTGTTACAAAACACAATGATTGTTTACAATATAAAATCAAATACTATTCCAAATAAAATCAATCCTTCACCAACAATCAAAAGACGAGGACATATAAAAAGAGCAACGAAAAAACTCACAAAAGCTAATAAATTGTTTATGCAAAGTCTGGGATTTAAATTATGAATTTTCTTCACATTACTGATTCACCTCATTCTGATAATTCGATAGTAAGTTATGAAATTCATGCTTACAATCCGTATAGCAATAGTTTTAATGAAAATGACGAGATAAGAATACCTATTCATCAGCAAGACATTTATGTGCTTCCATCTGCAAGTTACATTTACATCGAAGGCCGTGCTGATGTGACTTCAAAGGATCTAACTGCAAAACTAACCAAAAAAAGTGTTAATTTTACAAACAATCCAATATCTTATCTTTTTCAAGATATTCGATATGAAATCAATGGTGTTGAAATTGATCGAAATAAAAATGTGGGAATAACTACAACTCTTAAATCATATGTTTCTTTCAATGATGGTCAGAATAAAGCTGCTGCTATTTGGGGTTGGAATTTAAATGGATTAAAAAATGATAAGGGTATTTTTAGCGCCCTCATACCATTAAAAAATATTTTGGGATTTGCAGAAGATTATAATAAAGTCATAATAAACAGTAAACATGAGCTCATACTTAATAGAAGCAACACCAATCTTAACAGCGTCACTCTTGACAAAGATGATAAGATTGAAATCGTTTTAGAAAGGATACAGTGGCGGGTTCCTCATTTAAAAGTTTCAGATCGTGAAAGATTAATTTTCCTTAAACACTTAGAAAAAGATCGTCCAATTCAAATGGCTTTTAGAAATTGGGATTTATATGAATATCCTTTATTGCCTAAAACTACAAAACATTCCTGGGTCGTAAAGACATCTTCACAACTTGAAAAACCTAGGTACGTAATATTTGGTTTGCAAACGAATAGAAAAAACACGACATCGAGAGATTGCTCAGTGTTTGATCATTGCAAATTATCGAACGTTACTCTATTTTTGAATTCTCAATATTATCCGTATGAATCAGTAAATGCAAAATTTTCTGACAACAAGTATCATATATTATACGAGATGTACACGAAATTTCGTCAGTCTTATTACAACACTGATTGCGAACCCATGCTTGATTTTAATCAGTTTAAAGAAAAAGCACCTCTTTTTGTAATCGATTGTTCGCGACAAAATGAAACATTAAAAACTGGAGCCATTGATGTGAGATTGGAAATAGAAAGCTCGGAAGATATTCCAGAAAACACTACAGCATATTGTCTGATAATTAACGATCGTTTAATAGAATACAAACCATTGAGTAATATTGTGAGAAGGTTAATATGAAAATTGCTATAGTGGATCTGCAGGGATTTAAGACGGACAAAAATGAATTTATCGTTAAAGAAATAGCAATATGATGTGAAAATCAAACACTTGTGTTATTAGTAAAACCACCATTCTCTTTTTATAACTTAACTAAATCTGAAAAAATACAAGCCCAGTGGATAGAGAGAAACAGAAAAATATATTGGCGAGAGGGATTTGTACCATATTCAAACTTTAAACAATATTTCGATACTTATTTACAAGATAAACTTATTTTTGTCAAAGGATTTGAAAAAGCATTGTGGTTAAAAAATATTATTAATAATGATAACATTTTAAATTTAGATGATTGTCCCAGCCTAAAAACTTTGCATGAAAATTATTCTATGTCTAGTGATGTATTTAGTTGTATCTATCATTCTCATATATGTGCCTTAAAAAATGTAACCTGTATAAGAAAATGGTTGTGTAATAAAGATAATTTTGATTAATTTACTTTGAGTTTAATTTATCTACGTAACGATAATAATAAAAATCTAAAGGATAAATAATACACATTTTAAAAATTGGAATTACTATAACATTTTATTTATTTCTTAAAATATATTCCTCTCCATAATAGCATAGAATGAACACTTTTTATTAAACTTAGCATACACTAAAGGACACCGACTGAACCATCGAAGATGTTCTTGCCAAGGATCATCATCCGTTTCCCAATTCTTCAGACCACCACCGCAATAAAAACACATAATTTTATCTTCGTAACCGGTGTAGAAGAAACCCGCATCTGCTAGCTCCTCTGGTTTTTTACACATGTTCAAAGGCCAATCACTGAAACTCTTCAATCGCACAATTTTTGAGGAATACCATGGAAACAAGGGCCCATTAATTTCCACCATTATCATCGTCTTTACTGATGCTACCTTCTAAATAGCACGAGTGCTCCATCCAACGATTCGTTTCAAACAACAATTTTATTACACTCATTATCAGCTAAATGTTAAAATTACAACAAAGTTATTATTATCTCCTTATTTACATCATAATATCCAGTTTTGATTTTTGATGAAATTTTAGTATATAGATTATAACTAGGATTGAGATGTGGGCTACTTTTTACCCGAGTTTAAAGAAGGGTTACGTTTTTATTGTAGGTATGTAAAAAACTAGTGAATTGATTCTATTTAAAAAAGAGTAGGTAAATAATCGATTATTGATGATTCAAAGAATATTATATTTTTTAAATACTACCTAAATTTTAATTGATGAGTGAATCGTTTTTATAATAAGATGAATAAACCATCATTCATATAAAATAATTTAATATACCAATATTTAATGGAATAATTGAATATAGCAATGTTCAATGGAATAATTGAATATGCCAATTTTCAATGGAATAATTAAGAATTCTGGCAAAAGGTTCATTCACGAGTGAAGTGAATGACCTTGTGCCAGAATTCTTAATTATTACCTACTAATATTATAAATTCTAAAGTAACTCTGTATCTCCATCTGTTACGTTTTTACGACTAAACGGCTGGACCGATTTCGATAAAATTTGATATGTACGTAGATAATTGGCAAACCACGCGTGCGAAGCTGCGGGCGGAAGCTTGTATTATAAATGCGAAAGTTTGTATGTTTATTTATTTGTTTGTTACTCAATCACGTCCTGGATTAACACATAAGCTACTATTTATCCCATAAATCAGTTCCCATGGGATAAAAATGTGATGTTAAAGTTTTTATATTATTATGTATTTATGCACCCTAGAACAACGCGGGCGAAGTCGCTGGCAACAGCTAGTATACTTATATATACTATATTCCTACATAAAGTACCTACGTATAAATAATTAAGTACTAAGTCATTTATTCGTACTCCAGTCACTCACTAAAAGATATCGCTTAGTCTCAAACACTAAAGATTCAATTCAGGTCATCACAGCTCTATGCAAAGCTTATAAAATCTTTACGCCTCGAGATAAAAGTTCATTGCCTAGTGAAAACAGTTTATTCTTTAATGAAGAGAGGTTTGAGAGCTGGGCGTTTCTTTCGCTCGATTTGGCGTTTGTGTTTTCCTCTGAATGATGGAATTATAAAGCGTTTTCGCAAATCAAGAAGAAATTTTATATGGATGAAAATTCTTTACAAGCTACAAGCTAGATCCAACATAATAAGAAACATGAAAATGTTTATCGGAGGTTTTATCGCTAGAAGAATAAAAGAATAAAACATTTATTATTCCACCACAACAAACAAATTTGAATGATATAAGAAAATACTACTTTACTATTACTTATAACTAGAGATCGGATAAACGGATGTATATTTACCTAAAGTTAAAAGTTGGCTAGTATGGATCGTACATTTTTATCGAAAAAATCCGTGATTCCGGGATAAACAAATTTATCATGTGAGCTGCATAGGTTTTATGGTATGTCATTCATCCCTCATATAGTCTAAAGAAATTCACATTCTACAAAAAAACGCACAATTTGGCGCACAGGTATATTAGGTATACATAATGCCTTTTTTATACTACTGGAGATGGAACAAGCCTATGACCCACCTGATGTTAAGTGGTAACCATCGCTTATATCAAGTTTGCCTCGTAGGTCACGCTCCTTAGAAATGAGCTCTACGATGCACATCCCTGCGTCCATCAACTTGAGGCATACAGGTGTAAAGCCTCATGTGCCTGTAATTTCACCGACAACCATACCCTTCAAACCAAAACACAGCAATGCTGCTTGGCGGTAGAAATAGATATGGTGGTAGCACTGCCTTGTTACAGCGTAATATGGTTGCTTTTCCCTAATTTTACTGTCAGTAATTTTCGACGAAGCGAAAACAACCTTACAACAAGGTAAGTTATTGTTAACACAAGTGTCAGATCGGGCCTATTAGACCTCAGGGAAATAAGCATTTTGTAAGTGTGCGAGTGAGATGGCAAATTCTATCAGCTTAATATTTAACTTTAAATTAATATGCCTCCAATCCCGGGATTTTATTTATAATAAAAATATTCTATGATGCCGCTTCCACAATTTGTTAGCCAAAAACCTTCTTTAGGTAAATATGCATCCGAATATCCGATCACTACATATAACTTACTGCTAAGAGTGGTGGCGAAAAGGGTCCTCAGCTCAGCTAAAAAAGCGAGAGGAATAATATTAATTGATTGGTTATTCTCAAACAAATATTAATGTTGCAAAGTGTAAACAGTTATATATAATATTTATTTTGTTTTTTAGCCTTGCAATTTGCAGCGCATATGATATCACACTAATAATTGATCGAGCGAAGCGTGATCTCCAAATCAACTTGGGCAAATCGGCGTTGTATGTTAGTATGTATGTTTGTTTGTCCGAGGATAACTTTCGTAGCGTTTATTCGATCATCGTGAAATTTAGTATTTAGGTAGGTAATGATGGCACAATTTTGGTGTGACTCCATTGAGTCACCCCAATATTTTTAGCTCATTAGCTAAAAATATTGGGGGGTTGTTGAGATATTGGGGTTCAAGAGGGGTAAAAAAAATGAAAATGAGACTATTAGGTCAAATGAGACGTTAAATGAAACGTCTTCATTAGTACATTTCGACCCCATTTTTACTTTTAGTATAGTTTTTGTAGTTTTTGAGTTATTAGCCATAATAAAAACTAAACTTTGACAAAATGTACAGGGTACACCAGTAATTCCACAGTGCTGTAATTTTGTATGCGTGTAGCTTATGTATCACAAATATAGGCAAAAGTCTGAAATTTAGAATAACTGCATTTTGTACCCCAAAAAAGCCAATTAACATGAACTCCCGTTACCTGTAATTTGAATGAAACTGTAGGTCAAGTAATGTGGTTGTTTATTTCGTGGCACTATTTTGATAGTCGAAGATTACGAATAATATTTTTTTTGTTTTTATGGTTTATTTGTTTGTTACTAAATCACGTCGTAACGGGTGAACCGATTTCAATGAAATTTAGTATGTATGTGGACTGGATTAACACGTAGGCTACTTTTTATGCCAATAATCAGATCCTATGGGATAAAAATGGGGTGTAAGGTCAAGCTGCAATAACGAGTTTAGCTTTATTTCTAGGTTACCTACTCATTTAGTAGTGTAACGCGTACGAAGTCGTGGGCAGCAGCTAAATTTTAATATATTTTATAAAATGTCACCAAAATAATTTGTATTTTCCATCAGTCCTCTGACAGTTTTATTTTTATTTTGAATCTTGGGGGAGTTTCCATAAATGAACACACACTTATGCAACGAATAAATCGAATTTGTACTGATTAATAGTACGAAAAAGAAGTGGAACTGATCTCCTTTTTTTCCTTACCATTATAATCTTGGAGTCTTTAAGTCCAGAGTGAACAGGTCTAACCTTCGCACTAACGTTCTTATTAGAACAGAATATAGGTACCAATAAAAACAGATAATTATTATGTTTATTTTATACGTCTTATATCTTCAAACTCCCGGTCAGTTCCAATTAGAACCCATCCCAATCCCATTATAAAAGTTACATCATAAGCGGTACAAAATACACCTTTTATACACATGACATGGGTAGACCATTATTCAGAATTATCGGTCCAAGCCGCAGAATAGGTAATAATTATTAGGTGGGTCCTGTATTGTCCTCGTGCTAACGATGATAAAGACTAAGGCTCCCGTGCACGGGCCACTCGTCACAGCCACTAGAGGTCAATGACAGCCACTTTTCAACACTTTTGCAGGTACTGCACACAGGTAGTCATTCGCTACAACGCCGCGACATACTACTTCTATCCGCAACTCGCCACTAACGTGTCGCTTCGACCGAGGTGCGGACACCACGGTTATCTAATTATGAGAGTATTATCTAAAACTTCTAAATAACGAATAATAATCAATTTAGCTATTTGATCGAGCTAAGCGAGATCTCTAAATCAACTTGGGCAAATTGGCGTTGTATGTATGAATGTTTGTTTGTCCGAGGATAACTTTCGAAGCGTTGATTTGATCGTCGTGCAATTTGATACATAAGTAGGTAGTGATGGCAAAATTTTAGTGTGACTAAATGAGCTAAAAATGTTGAGGGGTTGTTGAGATATTGGGGGTCAAGAAGGGTAAAAAAAAAAAAAATGAGACTATTAGGTCTTCGTTCGTAAATTTACACTCCGTTTGTATTTTTAGTAAAGTTCTTATAGCTTTTGAGTTATTAGCCATAATAAAACTGAACTTTGACAAAATTCACAGGGTACAACAGTGACAAGAGACACCCACAGCGCTGTAATTTGGTATGCATGTAGCTTAAGTGACACAAATGTAGGCAAAAGTCTGAAATCCAGAATAACTGCAATTTGTACCCCAAAAAAGAGAAACCAATTAACATGAACTGCCGTTACCTGTAATTTTAATGAAACTGTAGGCCAAGTTTATTGGTTATTATTTCGTGGTTATTTTGATAGTCAAATATTACAAATAATTTTTTGGTTTTATCGGAGACTCGCGAGAACTGAGTTCGGGGCGAACCACTAGTTTATGTAGTCTACGATAAAACAGGACTGGTAGCGCTGTAGTAGCAAAATCTACTAATTAAATAAATAACCGACACTGCACATAACATGCAACGAATATTGCTTATAACAATTATAGAGGGGCATTCAGTAAGTTGCTTAGGTAGGTTGTCCCTATCCCACTCTTAGCTTAGCTAAGCGTTACAATAATTTCCCACTCATACAAACCACGTGCGGACAGGCCGCTGCACCTTTAGAAGTGATAGGTAATGTAATAAGTTCGTTTCTATAGAGTGTCAGGGGAGTATCAGGGGTAATTATAGGTAGTAGGGTTAAAAAAATCACCAGCTACGGCTGTGCCGCCAACAATGCTATCTATAGTGTGCCACGGCTACTTAGAAGCCCCATCTAGCTTCCGGCTTCAGACTACTACAGTTGCTGTAGCTAATGGCCCGTGTGCGGGAGCCCTAACACAATTCTATTGTTTTTGGTGTATATGATCTGTTAATCTACGGTTCTTTTGTGTTGAGAACTTGGAAGTTTGTCTGTTATTGTGAATTGTTTTCCGGATTAGTTATAATAGCTTTAACTTGTCTAATAGTAGTATATTAACTTAAATGAAGTCAATATTCATATTTATATATATACCAATAATAATATATAGAGAAACAACCAGACCTGGAACAAATATCTGTAGATCATGCAAACATTTGTTCCGCGGCGGGAATCGAACCTCCTGCGTCTCAGCCGGCTATTCGCCCACTGCGCCACGGAGGTCGTCAAAAATTGATAGCGGGGCAGAACAAAATGTAATTTTACAATTTGGCTTCCAATAAATTTTATACAAAGATATATTAAGTCATTGAATTTCACAAGAATTTAATTTTATTGAAGAAACTCTGCGACAAATTCAAAGAAATCGTTACTTAGTGAGTAATTCGAGAGTGAAATCAAAATACTTACAAGGTAAAATTAGATTTACTAATTTCCCTCTCACATACGTAACCTACTTTTTATAACGAAAGCTTTTTATCGCAAAAGAGTGTCGTCATTCTCAAGTTGTACTACTTGGCACGAAAAAATTCTGGAGCTGTCAGTCAATCACACATAAAGGACAGACGATTTGCTCTTTGTTTTTCCTTCCTCAGAGAATCGACACAATTTGAGAATTCAGCACTTATTTATTATTTTATTTCCATCTTTCTCGATCAAATACTTTTGTGCGACCTTTTTGCAAAATCATCAAAACTGCTCACACGACTTGCTAACTGCTAACTTCAAGCTTTTGATTAGTCTTTGAGAAACTTAATTATTGCACCGCGTGGGCTTGACATTCTCTGGTTGACAGTCTCTGGTTAACATGGGTGTACCACAGGGATCAATTCTGGGACCATTTCTGTTTCTAGTATATATTAATGATCTTCCCCATCTTGTAAGGGGCGATCATGAGGTTGTATTGCTTGTAGATGACACGTCACTTTTATTTAAATTAAAGCGACGACAAACCGATTTTGATGATGTAAGTAAACAATGCAATCTCTAAGGTCGTAAAATAGTGCAATATAAACAATCTACTTATAAATGAAAAGAAAACTAAATGTATTAGATTTATACTACCTAATGTTACACAAGTTAAAGCAGATATAAAAATCAAAGACGAGGAGTTGGCTCGTGTGGACACCACCGTATTCTTAGGTATAACCCTAGATAATAAGCTTCAATGGGGCCCTCAAATTGATAAGTTGTCGAAGAGACTTAGCTCTGTGGCATACGCAGTCAAAAACATCCGTCTTTTTACAGACGTAGACACAGCTAGACTAGTTTACTGCAGCTACTTCCACAATATTATGTCATACGGTATACTGCTTCAGATATAAACACCGTTTTTGTGCTGCAGAAGAGGACTGTTCGTGCAATTTATAATATGGGCCTCAGAGAATCATTACGCAATAAATTTAGAGAAATAAATGTTATGACATTCCCTTGTCAATACATCTATGAAAATCTGATGTATGTTCACAAGAATTTGTTTAAGAAAAATAGCGATAATCATAATTTTAATACTAGAAATAAAGATAAACTCGCTGTTGCTACTTGTAGACTCCATAAAGTTAGTAAATCGTTTAAAGGGCAAGGTGTACGCTTTAATAACAAACTCACAAGGGATCAACAAAAATAGACTATTAATAAATTTAAAAACGTAATTAAACTAAATCTTTATAGAAAAGCCTACAATAAAATGTCAGAGTATTTAGATGATAGAGAAGCTTGAGATTGAAATTGCTCCAACTCGTTCAAAATATTACAATTTAGACGTAATTTATTTTCTGTATTATGTATTGTAAAAGGATCATTAAAAAAAACAACCACCCTTGTTTCTTGCCTTTCTTTTCTAGCTTGGTCGCGAAGGACCAGGCAGTAAAATTGACGTTTCAAAGTGATCCTTGTGATTTTAATTTTAATCTGTGCGCATAGTAAAGGTGGAATAGTACCTACTGCTTTGAGGTATGTCTACCTGTAATTCGTCTTGTTTTATTGTCCAATCGTAAATTATTCGTGACAAGAGCACACTCCAACGATCCAAAGTATTATAAAGCAATACATGTTACTATTTTTAGAGACTGTGAATCCCGTGTCAATAAAATATTTGTTTCGAGCGACACTGAAGCTATCTGTCGGCAAAAATGTCAGGAGCCCTAGTAAACCACTCTGAAAGTATTTTTTAGGCTTTGTGAGATTTACAAGTAGGGGTGAGACAGGTCTTTTTATATTGGACAAGTACAAGGCTGACAGTTTGTATTGTAATAAAGCCTTTGCCAAATATTTGAACAAAAATCGGCGAAAAGAATGGTAAAGCAATATAAAGATGCTTTTACATAATGTAATGATAATACTCGTACGTACCCATTAGATTGTTTAGTGAAAGTAATTGGTTTTTAAATCAGCTAGGCCTATTATTTCCTGTATATCCATTTGTCTGAAAGAGATAGCTTTTAGCGATAAGACATAACATAAATTTAAAAAAAACTAGTGATTCGCCCAGAACTGAGATCTTGCGAGTCTCCCATAAAAACACAAATATATTATTCGTAATCTTTGACTATCAAAATAGTGCCACGAAATAAATAACCACATTACTTGACCTACAGTTTCATTCAAATTACAGGTAACGGGAGTTCGTGTAAATTGGTTACTGTTTTTAGGATACAAAATGCAGTTATTCTGGATTTCAGACTTTTGCCTATATTTGTGTCCCTAAAGCTACACGAATATCAAATTTCAGCGTTGTGGGGTCACTGGTGTACCCTGTGAATTTTGTCAACGTTTTGTTTTTATTATGGCTAATAACACAATAACTACAAAAAATAAACTAAAAATAAAAACAGTGGTGAAATGTACTAATAAATACCTTTCATTTGACGTCCCACTTGACCTAATAGTCTCATTTTCATTTTTTTTACCCCTCTTGAACTCCAATATTTCAACAACCCCCCAACATTTTAGCTCATTTAGTCACACCAAAATTGTGCCATCACTGTATCAAATTTCACGATGATCGGATCAACGTTTCGAAAGTTATACTCGGACAAACAAACAAACAAACATATATGCATACATACAACGCCGATTTTCCCAAGTTGATTTGGAGATCTCGCTTCGCTCGATCAAATATTTTATTTCAGACAGCAATACAGTTCATATCTTAAACTAAAAAACACACACAGAAAATAAAACTAGAACAATTATTTATACAAGACTAAAATAGGGACTGAGTGAAAATAGAAACTGCCATTTTGTACCAAGGGTGACTAATTGAGGAAATTATTTCCCTCATTAATCACCCTTCGCACAAAGCACTACCAGAGCGGAGATATGCAGCACTCAGCCACCGTCCTCAGGATGCTGTTGCGACTGTCCCGAACTCTGCTCATCAGCGATGCCATTTTTTTGCACATGATGGCGTGAAAGCCGTCTGTGTGATAGTGGGCAAACATCCCCGATGCACTGCAGTATCGGAACAGCCGCAACATTATCCGGAAGATGTTAATATTATATTGGATGCGTAGGACATCCAATGATCTTTTGGTATGTTGGACCCACAGACTTCCCATACATAAGCTCTGACAGTACGCTTTAAAAAGCGTAACTTTAACTTGTTCAGTACATCGGGAAAATCTGCGGCCAACATGTTACCTCGGACCGCCAACGAGCTGCGCTCCCTTTCAACATCTGCATCGGCAAGAACATATCCCAGATATTTAAATTTCGTAACACGATTTAAGTTCTAGCCATTAAGCATTGTTTTTTCATTTTTGTGTATTTTCTTGAATTGTATTTTGTTTTGTGTGCGCTGTGATTATCTATTTCAAACGCATCTTTCGGCGTCGCGGGCATACATGAGTTTAACTTTACTGAAATTGTATACATAACACATACCTTTCCCACTAGCTTACTGGTGACTTATTCTCTTCTTTTGAGCTTAAAACTTATTCAAAACACAGAGGGATTTTTATTAACGTGTCAGAACTTGTACTAAGCAATAAAAGTCCTCCAAGTTGGATCGTAATAGCTTGCAAGTGCATATCCAACTTCACTCTTTGTCTCCTCGTAGTCAAGTTTAAACCGAACACAACTGTATGAAGTATTGGAGCTTGGTGAATCGCGTATGATGAATTAATTTTGCAATGAAACTCTTCCAACTTAGACATGGAAATTATTGCTACTTTTGATACATTATCATTTCGAGAAATGGTTAATTTTTTTCACTGCTGGATTTGCAGCATTTGCAAAATTTGGATGACATAATGTCCCATTACTATTTAGCACTTGCTCTGTGATTTAACAGATTTGAACGAATTAGTTCCAATGGAACCGCCCAATGATTAACGATAAATAAATAAATAATTATTGCTGGACATTTCACACAGCGCTATCTAGCCCAAACTAAGCAGAGCTTGTACTATGGGAACCAGATAACTGATAGAATACTTATATAATTTTTTTTAAATACATACTCATAATGTATAGAAAAACATCCAGACCCGGAACAAATATCTGTAGATCATGTTTGCATGATGTTTCGCGGCGGGAATCGAACCCGCTACATCCTGCGTCTCAGCCGGCTATTCGCCCACTGCACCACGGAGGTCGTCCTATGAAAACCGAATGATTTGCTATTTAGCAGTACGTTCGTACAAACGACCGAAGTGTTACGAAGAGCGATTTTATCGAAATAATTTTTAGCAGGTTACGCGAAGGAAAGTAGCAGTGTGATGTGTGATTATTATTTTCATATGATCTTTCACATGCTACTCGTGAAATGTTCCACTACAATTACGTTTTGTGCTATTGAGTGGAAGATGATATGGGTAAGGAGGAGTATACTTACTGAATAGACGGCTGCTTGCAAGATAAAAAAAACAATACTGATCCTAAACTATGAGGGAAATAGGACAGAAAATATTAATATGCTAAAAAAAATCCATCGTCGACCACTCTATTACTTATCATCAGGCGAGGTAGTTGTAAAGCGCTTGACACTGAAATCATCAGCATTAGGCATCCTTTTTGTGGTGTGATTGATCTCCCGCGATACAGGCAAGTCCTAGTGCGAGACTACCAGAAATTTTAAAGTTTAAAAGTTTTCCGGCAATTAAAATATTTTTTATTTGTAAGTAAGATAATACTTTATTGCACACAAAACAACAAAACAATTAACAGTAACAGTATTCAAAAGAATATATACAATTGGCGGTCTTATCGCTAGGCTTATCTCTACCACACAACCTTTGGATAAATTAGTGAAACAATTTTCAGGTTTAAACTTTACCTCTTTATAATTGATCGTGCGAAGTGAGATCTCCAAATTAACTTGGGCAAGTCGGCGTTGTATGTAAGTATGTATGTATGTTTGTTTGTCCGAGGATAACTTTCGAAGCATTTATTTTACCATCGTGAAATTTGGTATATAGTTAGGTAGTGATGACACAATGTTGTTGAGACTCAATGAGCTAAAAATGTTGGGGGGTTGTTGAGATATTGGGGTTTAAGAAGGGTAAAAAAAAACAAAATTGGACTATCCGGACACATGGCACGTCTAATAAAAGGTATTTGTGAGTACATTTCGACCCCGTTTTTATTGTTAGTTTAAACTTTATAAGTTATTAGCCATAATATAAACTGAACTTTGACAAAATTCACAGGGTTACACCATGCGTGTAGCTTTAGTGACACAAATATAGGCAAAAGTCTGAAATCCAGAATAACTGCATTTTGTACCCCAAAAAAGAGTAACCACGTTTATGAACTCCCGTTACCTGTAATTTGAATGAAACTGTAGGTCAAGTTAGTTGGTTATTTATTTCGTGGCAGTATTTTGATAGTCAAAGATTACGAATGATATTTTTTTGTTTTTATGTAGTAATATATTAATCCCTAACTTTAATAGGCAAAGTAGTTAAGTTTATTAAACAGATCACATCATCATCATCATCAGATGACATCATTGACATTATTGTTTATTGTCTTAAAAATACAGCGTGATTTTTACAAATTTTACTGTAGTTTTTATCCCGTTTGAAACAATAAACTTAATAAATAACGATAGGGTTTAGGTAAGTATTTAGGTAAAATAATAATGATTATAAAAACAAAAAAGCCACGCAATAATGTCATCAGTAACGCAGATACTGCTACATAAATATTCCTAGACTGTTCGAAATCTATATTAATTTTCCGCTTATCATTTGTATTTACCTATTATTTAAATTTTTAATAACTATACATTTTCAGATCTCTTATTATATTAGATACTATGTTAAGTAAGTATTTTTAAAGCCATATTTAAAATTGGTAATGTGACCTAACCATAAATGCATGTATAACATCAACTTTACTGCGGGCGACTAAATAAGTAACTTATTAACAAAAATATTACCGACTTAATAAAACTACTGAACTGATTTTGATGATATTTATATGAGACCACAATGAAAGTAGGTATATCCGTTCAAATAAAAAAAAAATCTAAATCGGTTTATAAATGACGGAGTTTTGAGGTAATAATAAACATAACACCAAATCAGGTCTCTATAAAATTTTAGGGTTGCCATCGATTTTTTTGGGATCTCATCATCAGATCCTAACTTGATGCCAATGTGACCACCTGGGAAGTATACCCTTTTATAAGGTCCAGGCGTCTTTGAGTAATGGGAACATAGATTAAAAAATAAGATTCCCACGAATTGACCACCTCCCCTTTTTTTGATGTCGGTTAAAAATCAATAAATAATAACTGTTTTCTGCGCTAAAATTGTTTACTTATTTCTAAATCATGACGTTTAACTAAGTAGCACACATCAGCAGTTCCAAGTAATTAAGCGATGTTTACGAAGAGATAAACTTTAACTTGATGGATGGTAGTTTTGACAGACGTTCGAATGGCCAGCTGCACAGACGGAGTCGGGATGATTATTCATTTCGAGTCTGTAGGATTCTAGACAGCGGACAGTATTGATATTGTAGGTATTACGGTGCATTCACACTGAGGTTACATTTTGTGGAGCAACGTTTACAAATGTTAGCGAGCAATAGTGGATAACAAAAAGTTGTCGATTTGTTGCCGTGTCGCAAAACTTCTAAAAATAGTTAACATGTGATAACTTTTAGTAACATTGTTATGAAAATGCTTTACGCATGTCATCCAACTCGGGGAGAGTTGAAGGGGTCTGTTGGACTCTCCGTAGAGCAAGCAACGGCATACCGACTAAAACCCACCGATTTCTTCAATCACCTCAGTGCCAGTGCATCATCGAACCGCCCATTTTGAGATGAGTGAGTCGATGCCGCACTAGCACCTGATAGGGTCACTGGGTCCCGGTTGGATGTATGAAACTCCCTACTATAACCCACACTAATCGGAATCGTAACGTAATCGCCTCGCCTCGGGTCAAGCTCACGAACAGCGGTGCGGTGCGCTTCCGGCTCGTCGTCCCCGCGCTTACGTTTCTGCGTACCCGCGTTTACGTCTCTGCGTACCCGCGCTTACGTCTCTGCGTACTCGATCGGTAAAACCGGTACCGCCTAGTCATCAACCAGCCGGCGGTGAGCCGCAAGCACGGCGTCACCTAGCCGTAGCCAAGGAGTTGCTGATCCGCTTTGATTACGTGCTTACGTTAGGTTGACGCCTGTTTGACGACGAGGCCAAAAGCAATACGCTGACGATCCGTTTCCGAGTTGATATGTTTGCTATGACCTTTAAGCTTGCTGAATGTTACTCTAATGTTTCGTTTTGTGGTGTGGTATGTAAATAGTAACAAGTGGCTGCTAGAGTTATATAATGTTGCATAGTACAGTATTATCGAGTTGCATAATGTTACTCCACAAAAAGTAGCTTCGGCAACGGCACCTTTACATCCGTTTTTATTAACCTCGAACAAAGACACGCTAATGTAAGCTAACTTTTTAGCTTAAACATTCGTTTCACCAATCTATTTTTAATGATTAATTCCTAAACTAAGTTGCCTAAATATTTAATACTTGTTATAATTTGCAATAAGGGAAATAAAAGTGGATGCATATAGACAGAGACGGGCAAAATACATGATTTGCGTTAATTAAATACAAATTACAAAATACTATCTCACACGTATTTAAAATACGAAATACAAAGTATTTTAAAGTCGTGTATTTTCAGTATACAATACAATATACAGTATTTTAACTATTTTTATGTAAAATACAAATTACAAAATACAGTCAGGTGTTAGGTCCTTGACAACTTGACGTACAGTACAGGTGCAGTTACGAATCCTATCGAGCGCTATTTCCTGTACAAAGCACCACTAATAAGATCGCTAAATGTATTTCTGTTCAGATGTATTTTGAAGCCATAAGTATTTGAAATACCAATTACAAATTATATTTTTAAGACGTACATAATTGAATTACAAATACAAAATACGTATTTGTATTTCAATTACGTATTTTAATTACAAGTAATTTAAATACTGCCCACCCCTGGATATAGAAGTAGAGGAAGGCCGAAGAAGAGATGGATGGACTGTGTGAAGAATGATATGGGTAGGAAGGAAGTGACAACGGAGATGGCGGCTGATAGAGAGATATGGAGGAGGAATACATGTTATGCCGACCCCGCGTAATGTGGGAAAAGGGCAGGAAGAAGAAGTTATGATTTGCATGATAATACGATACAAGTGAATACTATTAGGGCTGAAATTACGCCTTGCATTACTCACCGCCACACTACTTACGTTCAAACAACAAACTTTAGATATTTTTCTTCTAGTAGAGAAACAATCAGTCCCAATAAATATCTATACAAAACGAATTAAAACAATTATGTTTTTATAGTATTTTTTCATCATGATTTTTCGTAAAACAACAAGCTGTGTCTTCTTTTCTTTTTTTTCTTCTTAGTAGATAAACATTCAGACCCTATAAGTCTATTAAAAAAAGTATAGAAGAAAAAATTTACGCGTATTTTTTTAGCATGATTATTTACAAAAAAACAAGATCATATCGTATTTCTTAGTATTTTCCGAGGTCGAAACGATCTTATCCCGTTTGCACCAGTAAGCACTCTGTTGTGTGAGTCTCTGACTTTATCACTCAGTTGGACACGGGAGACGACCGTGTGCGTGCGTGCACTATACACTTATTTCTATTGTTACTTTAGGTGAATAGTGAGTGACTTTCGTTTTGTGAACAGTGGTAGTGTTTTGGCTATGGGGTTTCGACCGTGACTCTACTTTTTGAGTTCTGTTTTTTTTTGTTTTGAGTAAGTATAACTTTTACTACAGTATTTATTGAATACTAGTTTACTCGCCCCAGCTTTGCTTGGATTTCGAAATAAAATATAGCTTCTAGGTCTTGAGTTAATACAAAAATCCCATAGAAAAAAAGCACTTTACATTTTGAAAATTCCCATGAAACTTATCAAAATTTTCTTTCATACAAACCTTGTCCTTAAAATTAAAACAACAAAAAAATCAAAACGGTCAAGCTATTTTTGATTGTTTGCCAGACTAACGCACAGCAATTGATTTTTATATCGTAACTCTGTTTGTTAGTTTGTTTGTAAGTTTGTTTATTTGTTACATTTTCACGACAAAAGAGCTGAACGGATCATAATGAAATTTGCCAAGAAGATAGATCATATCCTGAAGAAGGACTTAGGCTATATATTGTTTCAAAAAATAATCTTGAAGGGGTGAAATAGGAGTTGAATGTTCCATATAATTTAACCGTCGTTCATTGCGTGAAGTCATTTACATGAAGCGTCGCGTCACTTTTCATTCATTCTGCATTTGATTTCTTTGATAATTTTCAGGACAGAATAACGTTTGCCGGGTCGGCTAGTAGATTATAAAATAATTAAAATTAGAGCAATTTGGTCATTAGACAAAGTAAGTTCAATATGTAATTATAGACAAAAATAAATAGATAGATAGTAGAAGATAGTAAAAAGAGAAAGTGTAGAAGATAAACTATGCGAGAGACTGTACTCTACAATACATTGCAATGGTAGGGTTGACATTGCATCTGTAGTTTTTATGAAAAAGGCTCACAGAAAAATACCTTTAAAATGACAAACTTGTTAAGGTCGCAGATAGCGATTAAATAATCATCTGCAGAAATATTTAATTCATCTGCGACATATTTTATAATTATTAATGACTAGCTGGCCAGCCTGCGGCTTCGCACGCATGGTTTGTCAATAAACACATTACCCTCCTTCTGCGCAGTCGGATAAAATGTTACTCAGGGATAATGTAGCATTCTAATGGTGAAATATTTTTGAAATCGGACTAGTTTTTGTTTTTATTCTATACAAACATACAAATATACACACACACATATTTCCTCTTTATAATATTAGTATCTACAATAATTATAAAATATGGGTCAATGCAATAATCATTGCAATTCAGCGAGGCAATGCAGCCTGTATCTTGGGGACACTTCCGCCTAGTATCGCTAGCTATCTAAAGATCGTTTGCAACGGTCTATAGATTACTCAACTGTTTCTTTTGTGTTTTTTAAGATGTAAATACATAGTTATTGGTCGAGTGAAGCGATATCTCTAAATCAACTTGGGCAAATCGGCGTTGTATGTACATACATATGTATGTTTGTTTCACGGAGGATAACTTTCGAAGCGTAGATCCGATCATCGTGAAATTTTATACATAAGAAGGTAGTGATGGCACAATTTTGGTTTGACTAAACAAGTTAAAAATATTGGGGGTTGTTGTGATATTGGGGTTCAAGAGGGGTTAAAAAAAATGAAAATGTGACTATTAGGTCAAATGAGATTTCAATTGAAAGGCATTAGTACATTTTTACCCCGTTTTTATTTTTAGTAAAGTTTTTGTAGTTTTTGAGTTATTAGCCATAATAAAAACTAAACGTTGACAAAACTCACAGGATACACCAGTGACCCCACAGTGCTGTAATTTGGTATGCGTGTATCTTAAGTATTACAAATATAGGCAAAAGTCTGAAATCCAGAATAACTTTAATTTGTACCCCAAAAAAGATGAACCATTTAACATAAACTCCCGTTACCTGTAATTTGAATGAAACCGTAGGTCAAGTTAGTTGGTTATTTATTTCATGGCACTATTTTGATAGTCAAAGATTACGAATAATATTTTTTTGTTTTTATAGTAGACTAGCGAGAGAGTTCGGGGCGAACCGCTAGTATTATTTCTGATAATAATGAAAATACTGACTGTTCTACTTAACTTTAACCTTTATAATTAGACAATGGTAAATGGGTACCTAGTTGACTGAGATCTATATAATACAATGGATGACATTATCGCTAAAAGCGATCTCTTCCAGGCACACTTTGATTAAAACGATGCGTGTCATTGACACGTTATAGGATTTCTCCCAACTCTTATAAGACGTCAATTTGTATTAACCTTTGTGTAGTAATATTATTAACTAAGTCTAAGTATGTTTTCAATGTAAGTAAAATCACGCAGACGATTGTTGACAGTTGCTTAATTAATTACAAACTCGTCTAAAACGTCCTCTATCGTACAGAGATGTTATTTCAATTTTGCTAGCAAAATAATTATCTAAATGTTAATTACTCAAGTAAACTTAATTGTTTAGTATGGAGTTTAGTTTAGTTACTAAAATTATGAATATTGTTGTGATGTAATGTGTAAATCTTAAGAGGCTTTATTTATGTTTCTTTATTATATTACTAGTGACTTGTATCAGCTTCGTACGGTTTTAAAAAAAACTTTATAAGCAACTAGGCTTAATAAATATTTTTTTTAATAAATATACGTGTACTATATCGGATTTACGCCGCCGTCTTTATTTTGTTCACATAGATCCTGTCCATCCAAAGGTTGCCTGGAAGAGATCGCTTTTAGCGATAAGGTCGCCCATTGTACCTATTATTTAAGTGTATTTTCTTATAAATGTTTGTATTTAAATGGTGTGCAATAAAGAAATTATCTATCTATCTATCTATCTAGGCGTTGCCCGCGACTTCGTTCGTGTTACACCACTAAATGTGTAGGTAATCTAGAAATAAAGCTAAACTCGCTGTTGCAACTTGACACCCCATTTTTATCCCATGGGAACCACTTTATCCATTTTATATATACATATTATATCCGTTATATGGGATAAAAGGTAGCCTATGTAATCCAGGTTATAATCCACATATATACCAAATTTAATTGAAATTGGTTTAGCCGTTACGACGTGATTGAGTAACAAACATACAAACTTTGAGATTTATAATATTAGTGTAACGTAAAAAAATTTAAAAAAATAATACACACTAAATGAAACTTCTAAGACAAACAAACATCCACACTTTCATATTTATATTATTAATATTACTGTGATATACGTTTATTTAGAAGAAAATATTTTTTATTAGGTATATACAATTTGAGCACTTATTTTTATTTTGTTTACCTAAACTATAAAATTCAAGCTTTGGCCTGCGGCTTTACACGGATGGTTTTTCAAAAAAAGTGGATCATGTCTTATTTCTTATTCATACAGGTCGTAATCTATCTTCATACAAAATTTCATCGAAATTGGTAATGCGTTTCGTTGTGAAAACGTAATAAACTGATAGACAGACAAACAGAGACACAGTTACGTTCTGTCTGCAAAAATTGTAAATATTCCTATTTTATAAGATACATTTTAATACATGAATGAAAGCCAAATCTTTAATACTTAGACTTTACAAGCTATACTAGATATTCCTTTTATACCACTTGCCATCGGTAGGAAATCCATCCACACATCTTGGTGACGATTTGGCCGCGTACGGTGAAGTTCCAGAGGAATTTACTCGCGAACACTTCGCTTGTGGAATGGTCTGGGGTTCTTCAAAAAGGGCATTAAAAAATGTTTAAAGGGTCGTCAACGCGCGATTGATACCTTTGGTGTTACAAACGTCCATAGGCTACGGTAACCGCTTACCATCAGTAGGCCTAGCACAGTAACTGTAGAGAAGGATTTAGTCATGATTCATTTTTCGGAACAAAGAAGACACTTGTCGACCGTCTCGAGCACGGAGATTGCGAGAGTGAACGGGAAGACACGTTGTCGACACTTCTCGACAGTAGTCTACAACGCAGAGCACGATAGTCATCATTTTCTCTATCTTTGACATTTTTCGACGACTTTCTTCTGAAATTGTCTAGGTCTTGCGATGCCTAGACAACACTTCTCAAGTTGTCTCTTATGCACTCTTCTCAATCGCGCGCTTGTCAACAATTTTTGGTTAGATATTCACTTAATTATATATACAACGTACGTTGCTATAGACAGAGTATCCTTCTCTAGTCTAGGTTTTAAAACTTATTGAGGCTGCTCGTGGCAAAGACAATTTCGAAAGAATCGACAGAGAATAGAATAGAATAACGCTTTATTTAGTCGTACGTACATCACGCTCAAATTTAAAACAATATGAAAAAAACAAATAACAATACACGCAGAAATACAAGTTGCGGTCAGGGCCTTGTCGTCTCTTTGAAAAGTAGTCAAGGAAATCGCTGTGCTAGCCCTGCAGGTGGGCCGTATGCTTGTTTGCTACCTTAATAGTATAAAAAAGTAAACGTAAAATAGAGATCTCTTTCACAACTTTGGGTGGAGAAGTACATTTGTTTCTACAAAACATAATACGGCTAACACAAACGAGTAATGTAACAAGTAGCGAGCCTTGAAACAGCTGACCTCTAAACTAGGATAATCAGGATGCGGTGACCCTAAATGGCAGTGCGTTTCTACTCGCCTTTCATGAAACATTACGTTAATAGAGTGTTTTGTGCGACGCAAAAAGAGGGGTTATGTTTATTAATAAAAGATAAATGTTCAAGATAAAAATGTTTATTGCCAAAATATACATGTAGATATTTTATAATCTAATTACTAAACAAAACATGCACCTAAATATAGTACCCACTGGTGGAAATTCTGTTGTTTACGTTGACTAACTAAAATTGTGAAAAATACGAACGGTCTAATTTTGTTCACACTAAAAATCAAACTAAAATGAAATTTAAAGTTACATTTCTAAAATTAAGTAATTTTTGTTATGATAGCATGTTTGCGGGCTAGTTTTAGTGATCAATCAAATTGGTGTTGACTAAAACTAGTCCGCAAACGCCTTCTTATTTAAAAATACTTAAATTTAGAAATGTCACTATGAATGTCATTCTAATTTGATCTTTAGTGTGAACAAAATAAGATTGTTCGTATTTTACACAATTTTAGTCAGTCAGCGTAAACAACAGAATCGCCACCATTATATAACTAGTGGTTCACGTCGAACTGAGATATCGCGAATCTCCCAAAAAACAAAACAAAATTTTATTCATAATCTTTGACTAATATAATAGTGCCACGAAATGCACAACCAAAAAATTCGACCTACAGTTTCATTCAAACTACAAGTAACAGGGGTTCATGTAAATTTGGTACTGTTTTTAAGAGTAGAAATTGCAGTTAGTTTGGATTTCTGACTTTGACTCTTTGATATTTGTGTCACTAAAACTACATGAATACCTAATTTCAGCAATGTGGAGTAACTGGTTACTCATAAACTATAAGGATTCAACTAAAAATAAAAACGGATCAAAATGTACTAATAAGACCTTGCATTAGACTTGCATCCAATTTGACCTAATAGTCTAATTTTGTTTTTATTACCTCTTTGAACCCAAATATCTCAACAAACCCCCCCCCCCCCCCACATTTTTAGCTCATTTAGTCACATGACGATTGCGCCAACACTTACCTACCTATATACCAAATTTCATGATGTTCGGATCAACGCTTCGAAAGTTATCCTCGGACAAACAAACATAGATACTTACATACATGCAACGCTGATTTGGAGATCTCGCTTCGCTCGATCATTTATTGCTCGAGTTTAGCGTAACTTAACTTTGCGAGACTTAATTCAACTTATTCATATGATGGAAGAAGCCACTGGCACCTGAAACATAGTTTTTTTAACTAGTTCGGGAGCCTATGGATTCAAAATAACTGTGTCAAACTTAATTAAGTCAATAAACAAATTTTTACTTTAGAATAAGAAAAATATATCATTGATGCCAGGTTACGTACCACATACAATATTTTTTAAGAGGTTGACAGCAAGCCCCAATCTAAGCATGTAGCTTGTATTTTGGGCTTGTAGTAGAGTGCAGTTAACAAAAGTAGGTAAATTTATAAGATGTTATATTGTTATCAGGTTATACTTTTCAATTTATCGAAATAATTAGGTAAGAAAGTATTCAGCCTCATTCTATTTTTATATTTAAATGCGGCCCTAAGCCCGTAAATCTTATTTACATAGCAATTTTCAAGTTAACAATGACCTACTATCAGAGCGTGAGTGATGAAAAATACATGTAAAGGAGGTAAGTAAGTACGTACCCTAAAGTAAGATTACAGAACCCTTAGTTTACGAGTTACATTTCCGTTATTGCCTTGTCTGCGAATATGGCATTCGCAGAATGAAATTGACTATTACTTACTTACTTACTCCATTGGCGCAGGGCCCCAAAGTGAGTCTTAGCCTCCGATATGACAACTTTTCTCTGTCCATTGCCATCTCTTGCCAGTCGTCGGCTCCAAGGTCACGCAGTTTAGCCTTCATCCCATCGTTCAAGCGATACTTGGGTATCGTGACCAACCAGTCTGCAGCCAGTCGATCGGCCCAAATATGCACACTTGACGCCTCTATCTTCTCCCATTCGCAGTAAATGGCCTAGCCAGCGGTATTGGTGTGATTTGTATTCTCCTATGATGTTAGGCTCGGCCACAAGGTCTTCCATTTCGGCGTTTTAACCTCAAACTACCATCTTCTCTCCTTACTGGATCCAGGATTTTCCGAAGAACTTTTTTCTCTGCTACTAAAAGCTGATTCTCCTTATCAGGGTTAGCGTACAGGCTTCTGAAGTATATAGGGTGTTTGTTATTATACGCACAAAAGTTAAAGGGGTTATTTTTATGAGCATAATAAATAAATTTGTAAAATGTTAAAACAAACACTTTACTAAACTTATGTTGTGCTTGCGATCTAACCACAGAAACTGTATTGGTGACCTCTCGAGATATCTCTTGGCATCTCTTTCTAACCCAAAACCCGCAGCATGTTTGTTTTGCATGTATTTTAATATAATTAGTTTTTCTGTGTACCTAGCTGTAAGTTTTCTGAAAATAATAAAAATAAAAATAAATAAAATAAATAAATAAATTTCCGAAAGAGATATCAAATTGGCCTTTATTTTTGGATGTCAATTGCAAGAGTTGGCAGTAAGTTTTATATCGAATTAATCACCTAAACTTAGTCAATTTTCTTTTAATTTATCTAGTAGTTTTTTTTGCGAAGTCGTTTTTTATGTTTTGAGAAACCGTCACTTGAATATCGTCATTATATTAGCAAACACCCTGTATATGAGGATGGGTCGTATTACGGTTTTGTAGATTCAGATCATGGTTCTTCATAATGGATTATTATAACAACATTTCTAGGCTAGACAATTAGGTATAAAGGGTATGACGTTTACACAAAGTTCAAAGGAGATAGAGAAAAACGTGAAACACAATTTCGATAATTTTACTTTACAGAGATTTATGTAATCATCATCATCATCATCATCATCATGACCGATCTTGTGCAGCCTGCTCCCAATCCCCCAGCAACCAGTCCCTACAAAGCACGAGTCTGCTCATGTATGGAGTACTGCTGCCATCTCTGAGATGGCTCGGCCAAGTGTCAGCTTCAAGCCCTTGATTCGATTGAGCGACGTGCTGATAGACTCATTGGTGATGACTCACTAGTGGAAGCCAATTTACAAAGCCTAGAGCACAGATAGCGAGAAGCCAGACTTTCAGTTTTTTACAAGATTAATTTTGGTGAAAGTGCGCAATATCTTCATGACCTTATCTCTCCATCCCCCTTCTACCGGACAAGCAGACGTACAGATAAGTACCACCCATACCTGGTCGACACACCACCTTGCTGTATCAAACGATTTGCTTCAACTTTTCTTGTTAGCACAAGTAAGGAATGGAACTCACTTCCGGCGTATGTTTTTCCGAACCAGTATAATCTCGAAGTCTTCAAGTCCAGAATGAATTGGTTTTTTCTAAGCAAGCGTGCTCCATCTTCGACTACACTATCACTTACCACCAGGTGAGGTAAAGGTCAAGCGCTTGGCACTTGATCATATCAATAAAAAAAAATTAAAAATACTTTATCAGGTCGCTTTTTAATGCGCGGTCTTCACTCGAGAACCTTTCTGCCCCAACAACCTACAAGTTCATCGAGCTATGTGCTTATCCTACCATTACAAATTTAATGTTCTCAGTTAGGTACACGCCCTGTATATTTTACACAAATATAATACTTAGATACGAGTATGTATATCTAGATTCGCACATTCTAACATACCTAGGTATCCATTAGATACGTATATGAATAGGTAAGCCTACACCGCGTACAATTTACGGCGGCGGGCGGAGTGACGTGGAATGATTACGTCAACGTTACGTCAGGCATTCAATGAATAATGAATTTTACGTTGCTGAATTTGGATTCATATATCCCTCAACACTCAGACCAAGATCAAAATATATGCAGATCATGCAAACATTTGTCCTGGGACTAACTGTTGTGGAACCATGGTACACCGTTATTGATAAAAAGAGGGTATTTGTACTAAAAACGGGATATTTACCATGATTTGTGAGTTCTTGAGTGTCCCGATATTTGGACGCAGTTGCATGCGCCATGATCACGGGTAAACTGACACTCAAGAACTCACAAATCATGGTAAATATCCCGTTTTTAGTACAAATAGTGTTAATAACCATGATAGTTTCAAAAGTTAAAAAGAGGGTATGTCTCAATCCAAGTCATAATCTATCTATATGCCAATCGAAACCGATCCAGCCGTCAGTCGTAAAACGTAACAAACAGAAAGACAGCTATAAAGACAGAGTTAATTTCGAATTTAAAATACTAGTGTTTCACCCCGAACTGCGATCTCGCGAGTAAAACCAAAAAAATACATAACCAAATAGCGTGACCTACACTTTGATTCAAATTACAGGTAACGGGAGTTCATGTAAATTGGTTATCTTTTTTGGGGGTAGAAATAGCAGTTATTCTGGATTTCAGACTTTTACTTTTACTATTTGTGTCACTAAAGCTACACGCATACCAAATTTCAGTACTATGGGGGTCACTGGTGTACCCTGTGAATTTTGTTAAAGTTCAATTTTTATTATGGCTAATAAATTAAAAACTGCAAAGCGAAAACTAAAAATAAAACGGGTTCGAAATGTAGTCATAAAGATCTTTTGTTAAACGTGCCACTCGACCGGATAGTCCCATTTTGTTTTTTTTATCCCTCTTGAACCCCAATATTTCAACAACCCCCCACATTTTTAGCTCATTTAGTCACACCAAAATTGTGCCATCACTACCTACCTATATATCAAATTACTCGATGGTCGGATAAACGCTTCGAAAGTTATCCTCGGACAAACCAAACATACACACAATCATACAATGTCGATTTGCCCAAATTGATTTGGAGATCTTGCTTCGCTCGATCAATTAGTTGATATGGATTTATCATAATAGTAAATTTCCCATTGAAACCGATCATAATTGAATGCGAACATTATACAAAGAAAGTCAGAACAATATTATTGGAATGTATCCCTTATCACTACTGATAACGATGACCGCTGCTCTGCATCCTTCCACCGTCCACAACACCACAACTCACAGCAACTTCAAGCGAAACTGAGCTGTGTGAAGTAAGCTTAGAGCTTATAAAGGGTGGTGATAAATGGAGCTGTTGTAATGGAAATATGAGGAAAGGTCAAAGAACAGTGACTGATTAGGCGTGATGATTGCAATAACGAATACTGTTTTGAAGTATTTATTTGTACTAAAAGCAAATCATAAAATGAATCGAATCTTTACGAACCACCGACTTAAAAAATAGATGTTATTTTAAAGCCTTTGTGTGCTTGATTTTCCGGGGCATTGTAGCTTCCAAAAGGACGGATTCTAAAGGGATGGACTAAAATTCTTAAAGGATTTGTAGGTGAGGTGAATAGGCTTTAAGAGTAGTACGGTTTCTTGTGAAAGGGGCTCTCACTCGGGGAAGTACTACCACCATACCTATTTCTGCTGCCAAGCAGCATTGCTGTGATTCGGTTTGAAGGGTATGGTTTGCGGTGCATTACAGGTACTTACTTGAGGCTTTACACCTGTATGCCTCAAGTTGATGGACGCAGGGCAGTGCATCGTAGGGCAAGTTTCTAAGGTGCGTGACGTATGAGGCAATATTTTGCTATAGGCGATGGTTACCTCTTAACATCACCTGGTGGGCATACCTCCTTGCCTCTCAATTTTTATTGTTAGCAGAAGTAAGAAGTGGAAATCACTTCCGGCGTATGTTTTTTCGAACCAGTATAATCTCGGAGTCTTCAAGTCCAGAGTGGATAGGTTATATATAGGCAAGCGTGTTCCTTCTTCGATCACACCATCACTTACTACCAGGTGAGGTAGTGGTCAAGCGCTTGACATCAATAAAAAAAAATCCGGTATTATTAAATGTAAATGACCACGTGGCGCAGTGAGTGAACAGCCGGCTGAGACGTAAGATTTTGCAGGTTCGATTCGCGCCGCGGAGCTAATGTTTTCATGATCATAGATATTTGTTCCGGGTCTGGTAATGAAAAAAAAAACGTGTTTGTTCTATCATTTATTTGGTCCCCATAGCTTAGTTTGTGGCTAGTTAGCGTTGTGTGAAATGCCCAGCATTATTTATAATTGTGTCTTATGTTTTTATTTATCTTGTTGTAGACGTTTTTTATAAATATTCGGCCCCTGCCCCTGTGTTCAATTTGAACTCAGCTATCAGATATTAGAACAATCACGAAGTATTTTTGCGGTCATTGTCACCCACAGGAAAGTGACATAAATATTAGGATATCATTATCTGCCCGTGACCCCAACTCTTATCAACTAAGTTCAATCACATTTTGACCTTATATCATTTGGAATTTGGCCAAAACTCCTCAGATACTTCCTATCCAGAAACCGTAGCATTGGACTGCCTCACTAGATGGGTACCTTATAAAGGTTGCTGGGAGCCTTTGGGTACTCTAGAAATCTGTGAGATCCTATGTTACCGCATAAATAATAACATAATAATAAATAAAAAAATGGAGGATGGACAGCGACATCGGGGTCGGCCGCAAAAGCGTTGGCGTGACGACATCAGTGATGTGATCAAGGAATGGTGGGAATCTGCCAAGGATCGCGATAGGTAGAAGGTTGGGGGAGGTCTTTGCCCAGCTGTGGGAAAATATAGGCCAATAAAAAAAATAACAATATTGATCCATAATTTTTCGCCAAAAGTTGGTGGTACGATATTATATTTAGTAGGTACAAAACATTTAGCTAGGTACTTATTAAATTAATCAACACTAGCTCCCACACTGAGGATTCCTGTATTGTGGGTAGCTAGGCTCTACCCAAAAAAGTAGCATGAAATAAACTAGTGGTTCGCCCCGAACTGAAATCTCGCGAGTCTCCCAAAACACCAAATAAAATAACACAAATACAAATAGGGCGACGCGTGCAATGATGCCTAAACGTATTTAGTGGCTAAATATTATTTAAGGAGTCGTCAAATCATACAAATAGGTTAAATTTAAACATGTTTAGCCTTTAAATACGTTTAGGGATTGTTGTGCAAGCAGGCCTTAATCTTTGACTAATAAAATAGTACAACGAAATGAGTAACCAAATTACTTGATCTACAGTTTTATTCAAATTACAGGTAACGGGGGTTCATGTTAATTGGTTACTGTTTTTTAGGGTAGAAATTGCAGTTAATCTGGATTTCAGACTTTTGCCTATATTTGTGTTACTAAAGCTACGCGCATACCAAAATTCAGCACTGTGGGGTCACATGTGTACCCTGTGAATTTGGTTAAAGTTCAGTTTTTGTTATGGCTAATAACTTAAAAACTCCAAGGTTTAAACTGAAAATAAAAACGGAGTCGAAATGTACTCACAAACACCTTTTACTAAACGTGCCATTTGACTGGATAGTTCCATTTTGGTTTTTTTTACCTCTCTTGAACCCCAATATCTCAACAACCCCCCACATTTTGAGCTCATTTAGTCACACCAAAATTGTGCCATTACTACCTACCTATGTATATATAAAAGTTCACGATGATCGGATAAACGATTCGAAAGTTATCCTTGGACAAACAAACATGCATACATACATACTTACAACGCCGATTTGCCCTAGTTGATTTAGAGATCTCGCTTCGCTCGATCAAATATCATAGTAGTAGACGTCCTACCGCTGATATAATGATGATGACTTTCTAGTACGCGGATTTTAAATTCCTGTAATCCCGAACTCTTGAGGTATCTATCAAATACAAGTTGCTAGTGGTCAAAATTAGACCGTAATTCTGTTTTCTTTGAATACATTTTAGCGATCTACCCATCTCCATATAAGCTTTAACTATGTCAAATCTTACACCAGCTCCACACGTTGGCCCCAACGACGCGGGTAACAACGTAGTTGATTAATTTGCGAGGTATCTACGTTGGGGTCAATGCCATTTTCTAGATCCACACGTTGGACGAGCGGCGTTGATACCGGCGTTGGGGCCAACGTGTGGAACCCGCGTTATACTCCTCCGTGCGCGCAACCCCGACTCTTATCTACTTAGTTCAATCACCTTTCGACCTTATATCTTTGGAAATTTGGCCAAACCTCCTCAGATAGTTCTTATCCAGAAACCGCAGCGTAGGACTGCCCCCACTAGATACAAAGAAGACCTAAATGCTTAAAAAAGGGTAAAAAGTCTCGCGTTAATAAATTATATAGATGAGATTGCCACTAAACACTATTTCTGCTCATCATTTTTACTCACCGTGAATTAAGAAGTTCTGATTTGTGCCTTTGATTAACTTTGGTTCCCGTTTTGATCTTTATTTTATTACAAATCAAGTACATACACACCTTATTTATACGTTAAAACCCATTCTAGGTTTGTTTGGGTAATCTGATTCTTCGGTAGACATACGTATATTTCAGCGAATACCGTTTTAATTCTGAAACTGATCAAAGTCACCCCATGACTTTGATTAGTTTCAGAATTAAAACGATTTTTTTCCCCTTAAAATAAGTGAGAAAAATCGTTAGTAAAATGTTAATATCGATTTTGTATATAGTGTTCATTTCTTGAATACAAAAAAAATGGTAGTAATTGGTATTTTGATACCATCCTTTTTTCTTACAGAATTCGAAAATCTCCCCAATCAGGAATAAAACACAAAACAAAAATTGAAATCCGTCCGTAGGTGTAGAATTTACAACGTTTTTTTATGTTTTTGGGGTTACTTTGACAAAGAAAAACCAAGTAATTTTACGAAATAATCAACTTTTTTTAGGTAGGTTTGAGAAAAACACGTTCTTCAGTCTTCACTAGTTATAAATTTAGAAAATCTTATTAAATAATTAGAAATTAGTATTAAGTATAAAACTTAGCTTTAAGGTATTAAGATTTATTTAGGTAATTATATGAAAAGGGTAATTATATATTACATTTAGGTAATTTAATTAAATTGATCAATGATCAAAGTAAACCCGCATAGGTGATCAATGACACTGCACAAAACGTGCCGCTAAAAAACCAGTGAACTTCATGGAGGTTATGATTTGCAATAAACGTCGATGTTTAAGAAACTTCTGATCCGGTGATGTGACGTGTTTGCGGTACTCAAAGATGCAGTTTAGATTGGCTTTTAAAATTACAAAAAACTAGTACTTACATATATTAAATATTTATTTACAAATCAGCACGAATACATTTCTTGCGGATCAAAAGTCGCACAACTTGAGTTTAAAAACAAAACGAAGTTTTTATCAATGTCACCTCGGGATTCAAAGTAACTCCATTCATTAAATTATCTAAATATAATACAAGCCAGCATGTTATACTACCCGATCGAATATAGATGTTTTCATCACCTACCTATCACTGTCTTAATCAAATCAATTAATATAATATAGCTGGACATTTCACACAGCGCTATCTAGCCCCAAACTAAGCAGAGCTTGTACTATGGGAACCAGATAACTGATAGAATACTTATATACATTTTTATTTTTTTTGTAAATACATACTTATAATATATAGAGAAACAACCAGACCCGGTACAAATATATGCAGATCATGCAAACATTTGTTCCGCGGTGGGGATCGAACCCGCTACCTCCTGCGTCGTAGCCGGCTATTCGCCCGCTGCACCACGGAGGTTGTCAAAATTTCTACCTACTGTTCTTTATAATTGTTTTTGTGTCATTTTGTGTGTATCAAATTAACGATTATTCTATTCTATTCCCATGACATTTTCAAATTATGGCGAGTATTAAAACACCGCATTAATTTTCCATTATGCCAACTAATAGCTGGTTTTTATATCCGTCGGTAACCAACTACGACTCGTATCTCCTTGAAAAAGTCTCAAACTAGTGTAAAACTTATGACACGTTTTCAAGGAGAAACGAGCCGTAGCTGGTTACCGACGGATAAAGGAACCCGCCATTAATGTTATGGTAAAAATAAATCCTACCTACAGCAGAAATACATAACACTCAGCATTCGGACAAAAAGCACCCAGACTATAAATAATTCATTTATCACTTCCCAAATATCTCTCAAGTAGACGGGAAGGCATGATTCAGCTTTCAAAAGGTAAATTAAAGATGGAAGACCACCAGCCCCCTAATTGCAGTAGCGATGGACATGACTACAATTTTACCAAACCTTATAAAAATAATCTATTTCACCTTACACTAACACTTAACTCTAGTATTTTTGAGCTTGTTACGATCAATTTAGCTCTTCAGTGTTGAGGCCTTAGTTGATACAACGATCTCCGTGGCGCAGCGGGCTGAGACGCAGGAGGTTGCGGGCTCGATTCCCGCCGCGGAACAAATGTTTTCGTGATCTACAGATATTTGCTCTGGGTCTGGTTGTTTCTTTATATATTATAAGTATGTATTTATATAAAAAAAGAGTATAAATAAAGATATGTATAAGTATCATTATTATCTGGTTCCCATATTAAAAACTTTGCTTAGTTTGGGGCTAGATAACGCTATGTAAAATGTCTAGCATTATTTATTTATTAATTAATTATTTATTTATTGCGACTGTATACATAACCAACTAAAGGATTAGGAAAATTAATAAAGCTAAAAGCAATTCAATTTTGTTTTATAAGTTGTAGAAATTTTGGAAATTGAATATAATAAGAAAAATTAACCAGCCTCGTTTGCTGTCAGATTCTGACGCACATACTAAATACTGCTGTGATTAGCTAATACTTTGTCTCACTACCGTCTAACATACCTACCTCATTCGTGCTTGGCCATCTGGTTCTACCGCGTTAGAACTGATGTAAATGGACGATCAAAAAATACAACAAATTTCATAAGCCGAAAAAGATATTTTTGAAAATGATTGCCATTGAGTTCTCTATTACTATTTTGGTATTGTAATCGGGGGCTGGCCAGACTGCAGACGCTGAATAGACGAAATCAGAGCTTGGAAACTTTGGAAGCAATAAAATGATGCAATTTTCGCCTTTAGCACCGGCCACCACTATTACGATACGAAGGCGCTTTAATATTATTTTGATTAGAATCATTTGCGGTTAAAATTCTAAATGACAACTTTGTATGGAAAAATACTTAAAATGTACAATTGCATTAAATGAATAAAACTTACAAACATTTATGAAATAGCTCTACCAATTTAAAAATTGTATTGGTTAATTTTTATGCTGGACATTTCACCATGTCCATGTCAATATCGGCGGCTGCCTTAATCAAGGATGTCTTGAGTGACTCCAAATTGGGATGAGGCTTTGAGCACGCCTTTTCCTCCAAGTGTTGCCATATCTTGTAATCTAACGGATTCAAATCTGGACTGGAGGAGGGCCAGTCTTCGTGCCGGATGAAATCGATTTCACGCGCCGCCAGCCAGTCTTGTGTGCTCTTCGCTCTATGAGCTGGCGCCGAATCTTGTTGGAATACCCAGTGCCTGTTATTGAACATGGTATGAGAAACAGGTTCCACAAGGTTCGTCAGGACTGTATTTTGATACACAACTGCATTCGTTTTTACACCTTTCTCACAAAAATGTACCTCTGTTAAGCCCCAATAAGAAACTCCCAACCATACCATGAGCGAGGATGGAAAATGACCTCGTTGGACACGCGGAATACGGTTGCTCGCTTCTTCACTACTGTGTGCGTACACTTTATCATTTTGTTTGTTGTAGCTCTCTTCTACGGTAAAAATGTTTTCATCCGAAAAAAGAATTTCCCGATATTTTTTTCCCGCGTACCGCTTCAACAAAGCGCGGCATCTCTTCAGTCTCAGGTCCATGAGACGAGCATTCAAACGATGTCCTGTTTTTCTTCGATATGCCCGAAGCCCTAAGTCTTCATTTAACACCCTTTTCACCGTGGTTCTGCTTAACCCCATCTAAAGGGCCAACAGTTTCTGCTTACGTTTGGGATTTCTTTGAATTCGCGCCTTAACAGCTTTTATCACTGCTGGAGTCCTAACAGACCGAGGGCGACCACTTCTTGACCTGTCATCTACACTAGAGTCTTCATTGTATCGTTTGATGGTGCGATAAACGAATCTTTTGGTTATATTTAAATTTTTCAGTATGTTAAAAATTTGAATTGGCGCGTAACCGCAACGATGCAAGGCAATAACTGCAACACGGTCTTCTTTAAGCGTCCACTCCATATTTAAAAATGAGTAAAATTCTAAAAAGTATTCATTTTTATTCACATGAACAATTCGAAATTCGAATTCTATAAACTTTTTTGTGGCCAGCATTCTAAAAGAAAAGTTTTTACTGTGTGACAATACTTATGACCTGACTAGGTATTTAGGCAGGTATTTTTACGAATACTTTAATGTTTCATTGTATTGCCCGTTTTAGTTAAATTATAAGTAGTGGTCCGCCCCGAACTGAGATCTCGCGAGTCTCCGATTAAAACATAAAAATATTATTTGTAATCTTTGACTATCTAAATAGTGCCACGAAATAATAACCAAATTACTTGACCTACAATTTCATTCAAAATACAGGTAACGGGAGTTCATGTACTGTGGTTGCACTTTTTTTTGGGGTACAAATTGCAGTTATTCTGGATTTCAGACTTTTGCCTCTATTTGTGTTACTTATAGCTACACGTATACCAAATTACAGCACTGTGGGGTCACTGGTGTACGCCGTGAATTTTGTCAAAGGTCAGTTTTTATTATGGTTAATAACTCAAAAACTATACGGAACTTACTAAAAATAAAAACGGAATCTAAATTGAATAATAAAGACCTTTCATTTGACGTCCCACTTGACCTAATAGTCTCATTTTGTTTTACCTCTCTTGAACCCCAATATCCCCCCCACATTTTGAGAACATTTAGTCACACCAAAATTGTGCCATCACTACCTACCTATGTATCAAATTTCACGATGATCGGATGGTCCTCGAAGTTATCCTCGGACAAACAAACATACATACATACATACAACGCCGATTTAGAGATCTCGCTTCGCTCGATCAATTATTTCAGAGGAAATTTCCAGTAAGCCCCGCCCCACTTTTTATCCTTCGCGCCCTACCAATTTTGTAACGTAACTCTGCCTACCAACAAAAATAAATCCTCTTTCGGTATTCGCGTAATTCCCTTTGACGCGATGATAGGTGACCATAGCAAATTGCCTGTGAATAAATAGTTTTAGCTCTTTGTAAACTTTTTGGTACTCTAAAGAGTAATCCCGTTTAAATGGTACTCGTATTTGATAAATACCTGAAGGCCAATTCCTTTCAAACCTTGTCAAATTCAAATTTTGTTATTCTTCCTTGTTTGTTAATGAACCTGTCGCTTTAGGTGATGCCTCTATAAATCGTAATGCGACTGAAAAAGTTAAAATTATAAGAATCGGGGCAATTTCCAAATCTTGAACAAACCTGTTAAAGAAATCTACTTAAAGAAATGTATTCCTAAAAATATAGCAAATTTATCATCACGACACGTTTAGAAGGTGCTAATGAATGTTGAGTCGATTTTAAGCAATATTTTAGATTAATGATAATAGAAAAGATGACTAGTAGATATTACCATTAAGTACTCCTAGCACTATTCTATTTTGTGTGAAAGTATTAAATAGATATATAAAAATAAATGGTGTGACATATTAAGAATCTAAGCTAGGACCCTTTTCTTTAGCGGCGCTTCATCCTTTATAAGCGATACCGTGCGAGGTCCCTTGCAACGAGCCGCGAACTATTTTTAGTATAAACAAGGAAATTAGTAGTCCTTCAAGGTTTTTTGTAAATTATCTCTTGTCTATGAGGCCTATGGGGGCCTATCACGAACATTACCACCATCCTCAAAGGTTTTCTGTTAGAATACTCTTGTTAGGGTTAAACTTGCCTTTGTACACGTCCTATTTGTAAGTGTTTATATCTGAAATCGATTTTTTTTTTGAATTTCTGAATTGTTTTAAGACAAGTCCTGCAAAAATTCAAGGAATATAATAAAACCTATTATTTGGGGTTCGTCGATTTTAATAAAGCCTTCGATTCCCTAGAACATGAATACATTTGGGAAGCACTACAGAAACAGGGAATCCAAAAAAAGTACATTCGAATATTCAAAAACATCTATTCAAAAAGCACCGCACAAGTCAAGCTAGAAACAACAGGAGACAAATTTCCGATAGAGAGAGGTGTCCGACAAGGTGATCCAATCTCACCAAAATTATTCTCTGCTGTTCTTGAGATGATATTCAGAAACATGGATTGGAGTGAAAATGGACTAAACATAAACGGCGAAAACTTAAGTCATCTACGCTTTGCAGACGATCTGATCTTGTTTTCCGAATGCCCAATGAGCTTAGAGCTAATGCTACAACAATTATCAGATCAAAGCGCGAAGGCAGGTCTGTCGATGAACACAACCAAAACAAAAATAATGACCAATTCATCACAAACACATAACATAACAGTAAATGACGAACAAATAGAATATGTTAATGAGTACATATACTTGGGTCAGTTAATATCTACAACCGATACAATGCATAAAGAAATCGACAGAAGGATCGCTATCACCTGGAAAAGATTTTGGTCACTTAGCGAAGTCATGAAGGACAAAGAAATGGCAATAAAAGAAAAGAGGAAGGTGTTCAATATGTGCATACTACCATGCTTGACATATGGTTGCCAGACATGGGCATTAACTGAGCAACAGATTAATAAAATAAAAGTCTGTCAAAACGGAATTGAAAGAAGTGTAATTGGTGTCAAGAGGAAAGACAGAGTAAGGCTGAGCAAAATAAAAAACACTACAAAATTCAGAGACGTAAAAACCGTGTGTAAAAAGTTAAAATGGCAATGGACAGGACATATTCTGAGAGAAAGAAAAGAGAAATGGACCAAATTAATAACCGAGTGGTACCCAAGAGACGGTAAAAGAAACAAAGGTAGACAAACAAGACGTTGGGAAGATAACCTGAAAAAAATAGCCGGTCCAGAATGGATGAGAACAGTCAGAGACAGGATAAAGTGGAAATCTTTAGAGGAGGCCTTTGTCGAAGGACAAGCTGTTACAAATGATGAAATATACTAAAGCGTTTGCCGATAGCATAATGTATCTAAGTTAAGAACAGTATTAAAGGCTTATATTATATTATAATATTATTATTATATCTGAAATCTATGTAAATTTGATTCATTACCCGCGTGCAGAATCGGCGTTACATCGAATTATGGAACGCCGAGCTCGTACAATACTAATATTATAAAATTGAAAGTAACTGTCTCTCTGCCTCTCTCGCTGTCTCTCTGTCTGTATGTTACGTTTTCACACTAAACGGCTTTACCAATTTCGATGAAATTTGATGTATAGATAGATTATAACCAGAATTAGGACATACGCTGCTTTTTACCCGACTGCGCAAGAGAGTAATGGCCGCGGGCGGGTCAGCTAGTAAAGAATAAAGAAGAATGTTTATGTTAGACGCTACAAGGCTCGATTTTTCTTTGTTGATTTGATGAATGGAAGCATACCTTTTAAACAAGCTCTTACCAGAAGTATTAGGAAAAATAATCAGCTTTCATTCCGAGTCCGTAAGGTGCAACTTGTAAAAGGTAGAAAAGTTGGTATATTTCAAAGAAAGTTTTCAAATTAGACGAGTTTGTGTTCTGCTCGATTAAGGCTACTTATTAGGCTTCTTCGATTTCAAAAGAAGTTTTACCTATCTTGAAAATTCGATGAGGTAGAAATGGGAACTTTTTGGGGTTTCATATTAGTCCCTTACGGGAAAATTTGAGCGTACATACAAGTTTAGAAAATTACCTAGTTACCACAAAAAAATTAAACAACTTGTTAACGCGTGTTTAAAAAATTTATTACCAATTTTTATTTATGATTTTTATAACCACAATACAGTGTTTAATTTTATATGTGTACCCTTATAGTTTAGTTAGAGGCTAAGCAGGTAGTAATCAGGTGCTGAAAATAATATAATTTTAGCATGTGATGATAGACGGGCATAGGCATCTCATAGTCATTATGCCCTTAGCTATCATTATGCCATCTCCACTCTTAAGCGCGTAGACTGACTGAAAAATCTAGATTATTTTAAATTTAGTTTTGAAATAATCTTATTATTTTGTTTTTGTTTTAACGGAAATTAATAAATAATTAATATTGCACTACATGTCACACAGTGCTATCTAGCCCCAAACTAAGCAGAGCTTGTACTATGGGAACCAGATAACGGGTAGAATACTTATATACTTTTTTTATAAATACATACTTATCATATATAGAAAAACATCCAGACCCGGAAAAAATATCTGTAGGTCATGCAAACATTTGTTCCGCGCCGGGAATCGAGCCCGCTACCTCCTGTGTCTCAGCTGGCTTTTCGCCCATTGCGCCACGGAGGTAGTCAGTTGCCACAATGCAATGTTATTTTATGTTATAACCAATGTTGTTTAAAATCTGCTTCACTTATTTGATTTAAGATTTCGAAGGAGACTGAATTAAAATAATTGATAAAATAATGCAAACAAGATTATTTACTCATTAGTTCAACGTACATAACAAGTGAAGTTCATTGACGCTGATAAATACAATTAAGGGGCTTTTAGCTAAACAATTTGAACATAGTGTCATTATTTTAATTGTGATTTAGTTAGCAGGTTTTATTTGTATTAATTATGACACATAATTAAGTGTATTTATTTATCTAAATACAAAATATCATCAAGAGACAAAATAACCTGTTGTCGATATAATTAAGTTCCTTTTTGTATAGATTTTTTTTATTAGATCATCATCCTTTTAAGGTAGCACTGAGGTTGACAGGTAGAAAAAACTTTTAGCACCAAGCCCACCTTCTGTGGTTTTATATTTGAATTTATTATGTGCATAAAAGTAATAAATTAATAGGCTCTTACCATAATATTCAGTATATTAATCAGGTTATTTTGATAAATATAAATCATTTATATAAAATATAAAAAATAAGAGTTTCAGGAATAAGTCAGACAAACATACGAGCTCATACAATAACAGACTCATACAATAGCGATATTGGAATAAGAAAAATAATGGCAAAAAATATCAAAACTAATTTATTATTTACTTTGTTTCAGATCCTCAAATAACCTTCAAAGTATGACATAGTGTTTGTGAGAAGTGATAAAAATGAAGATGTGTCGGTATAAAGGTGCGTCATCGACGACGGTCAGTGCGATACTGACGTTATTAATGTGTGTAATCGTCGAGGTAACTTGGGCAGATGAGAAGGGGGAGTCACACAAGTTCACAATAGAGGAGCTATTGTCTATGACTGTGGAGCCAAAAGACTCTGGTGATCTTGGATTGGATCCATGTAAAGCAAGTAAGTGAATTGTTGAAAACTCGTTCTACCTTTTACTATGAGTTTTAAAACAAAATTGTTAGAAAATTTTAAATTCTGAGCAACTTACTTATAAAGAGGTTTTTCAGTTGATAAAGATCTCATAGCAATAAAAGCTATTTTCATTATCCAAACTTCGTTTACGGAAAGTCACAAGCCCGTAAAAGGGACAATATGACGGCAGGACGACCCGCTTCGGACACCTTAGGATAGCGGATGATTACCTCCGTGACTCATTTTATATGACCGTTTTGGGGATAGGAACAAGGATTAGGTTGAAGCGGTTTATACATTGTTTCTTAAAACATTGAAGAAATGTATCCTATTAATATTAGACAAGCGGACCGTCGCGGCTTCGCACGAGTGGACATTTATATTTTAATATTTTTTTACTCCTTGCGTCACATATATATAGCCTAGCATACTACAAGAATACGTAGTATATTTTTTCTATGTGCTACAAGAGACATTTACTTGCAGAAAATGAGGCCGTAGCTGACGCTCCCGTATAGGCCTCATCAACAACTAGCTGACCCAACCGCGGCTTCGTACGCATGATTTGTCAATAAAAACATTCAAAGTCAAAGTTAAATATTTTTATGCATTAAAATCACAAGGATCACTTTGAAACGTCAATTTTACTGCCTGTTCCTCCGCGACCATGCCAGGAAAGAAAGGCAAGAAACAAGGCTGGTTGTTTTTTTAATGATCCTTTTACAATACATAATACAGAAAATAAATTACGTCTAAATTGTAACATTTTGAAAGAGTTGGAGCAATTTCAATCCCAAGCTTCTCTATCATCTAAATAATCCGATATTTTATAGTAGGCTCTTTTATAAAGATTTTGTTTAATTACGTTTTTAAATTTGTTAATTGTCAATTTTTGTACATCCCTTGGGAGTTTATTATAAAAGCGTACACCCGCACACCAAAGCGTGCCCTTTAAACGATTTACTAACTTTATGGAGTCTACAAGTGGCAACAGCGAGTTTATCTTTATTTCTAGTATTAAAATTATGATTATCGCTATTTTTCTTAAACAAATTAATATTTTGGTGAACATAAATTAGATTTTCATAGATGTATTGACAAGGGAATGTCAAAATATTTATTTCTTTAAACTTATTGCGTAATGACCCTCCTTCTGCGCATTCGGGTAAAAAGTAGCCTGTACCAATCGCGGCCACAGTCTATCTGTATACCAAATTTGATCGAAATAGGTTTAGTCGTGAAAACGTAACAAACAGGCAGACAGAGAGACAGACATACAAAGGGGCAGAGCTACTTTCTAATTTATAATATGAGTAAGGATGAACGCAAGAGCCCACTTATTCTAAACGAAATATCGGGACATTTAAAAACTCATAAATATTGCTAAATATACCATTTTTAGTGAAAATAAGTGATTATTTACCTAAAAATTGGCGTCGCTTTACCATATCTCTTAGATGTTAGAGATCTATGATGATGAAAACAACCATCCGTTCGAGGCAAACCAGTTTACCCCATTCTATTTTTTTTTAATATACAGAGTCCACCAGTACCAGTTTGCCAGTTTAGACACACCAGTCAGTTGAGCCGCATATTTTCGTTTTTTTTCTTAACGAAAGAGAAAACCAAGAATAAAGCAGCTGGTAACTAAAACAAAAAAATATTTGAGTACATCTAGTCATATAAATATTAAATTATAAATTTATGACTACTGAATTTATATTCAATATTGAAAATTTAATTCAATATAAATTCAGCAATTCTCCCAGAAGGTTTCTGTACATGTCGGTTCTAAGACGTGCTACTGAGATGACCTTTGGCTCTCTCACATTTGTGTTGCAAGCAATTTTCACTTTATTACGAAGAGTGCCTCCTAAGACTATCTTTGATTAGGTCTTGAGCATATTCTAAGCTCGTACTTTGACTTTGACGTAAATTTGTACCGTAGTTCACGTAATTTTTGACTGGAATCACGTCACGTAGCAGTTACGCCAGCGGAAAATAAATGAAACATCGTAATTTTATGTACTTATTATACACAAACAGAAAACGTACGCCCAACAGTACGGTTCTCTTGTCACCCTTAGGCTCAATGCCCACCGGCGGGGCGTAGAGTATCAGTAGTTGTGCATCAGAAACAGATCAACATGATTGAGTAGATTTTGAGTTTTTGATTTAGATTTTTTTGATTAATATGTAACTTAATAATGTAACATGCCTTATTGCTAGCTGGGTTTTAATATAAGTTACCTACTTGTTTATTTTTATATTTGGATATGTTAGCAGACCTCCGTGCCTTACTCACAAAGGTTCCAACGGAAGACCAGCGCTGTGTTACCTTGCTGTGACACAGCCAAATGCTGAGTTGGAACCTTTTTGTGGCGGCTACTACTAATTAATATCTATTTAATTCTTTGTTTTACTGTATTTCGTTTTTGTGTAGTTATTAGTGGTTGACATAATAAAAAAACATGTGTGTGTACTTATGTGCATACGTACGAAGTTATACTTTTTTGGCGTAACAGAACAAAAATAGCTAAAGATTTCTTAAGAAGTTTAAGAGTTATGAGTTTCGGAAACTTGATCTGGTTGTCGGTGTGCGCGCGTATGAGACAGTTATCAGCTATCTCTTCATCATGTCGCTTTTGAGTGTGTGCGCGCATCGTAAAACTTTTACCCTCAAATTTTTTTCAAACGCGCTTAAAGAAGTATAACTTCCAAAATCTTTCTTTCTTTCTTTCTATCGAACAATGTTATTCTGACTTACGAAAGTTAACCCATATCTCATAACTTGTACCACAGATTATCACAGATTTTCACCGCATCACGACCAGCGGGTCTTTTTATAGTCCCCCGTTGATTTCTGTTTTAGCACTTTTTAATGGTCCCTCGCAGACTCAGATTTAAATACTTACATTGTCCGGCGAAATGGAAATAGTTAGAGTTTTTCTACTGTTAAAAGTTTCAGAGCCTTTTGTTACTGGGATTTAAACTGGCACATTGTTATAATGGAATTTTCGAGCTAGTAAGGAGATAGAGAACTTTTTGGACAATAAACTGAATGCAAAGAAAACGAACACGAAGTGGGTTTCTCCAGTATTGGAGTGCCAGTTCTATAAATAAAAGTATGTAGGTACAAATAAGTCTATTTTTACATAAACTCTCTGGACCTAAAAAAACCTTTTTTTTAATATATTGTAATCGGTTAATCCTTGGGTGATAATCCGTTTAGCTACGAAGCCACAAAGAAATGTAAGACTGGCAAAGGCTTCAAAGTTATAACATCCCTTTTAGGGGTTAAAATTTAGTACTCATCATCATCATCATTGTCAACTTGTGAGTATATGCTTTATTTCTGGCATTTTATTATCATTATTTATTTGTGTCATGTAATATTTGAATACAATATTTAATAAATTAATATATTATTTTTTGATGTAGATATGGTTTAAATTTATTAAACTATCTGTAAAAATAATTCGAGCTGAGTAAAACGCAATTAATTGCCCGTGAAGCAAACAGTCCGAAAATAAATTGCTTATCGGATGACCCCAAAACACAAACAATTACCACTCCACTGAATTACGTGGGAATGAAAAATGCGCTTAAATTTACCGATTGCCAGCTCACAAAATATTATAGCTACTACATTGTAAACATATCACGTTACATTTGTAAACAGAAATAATATTTACATCACACTAATCTGTATTATAAAACCAAGTCTGGTTAGTTACACCATTTATAACTCAAGAACAGCTTAACCAATTTTGATGATCTTGGTTTGTTGGATTTGCCCGAATACCAGAATAAATATTAAAATAACGGAAAAAATCACGCAAAAAAAAAATGAAGAAAATTCATTTTCTCATACATAGATGCAACTAATGCTGGCTGATTGACAATTTTACCGGGGTGACGTACATACATTGGCCGCTCGCGTCATATGCATGTCAAGGCTGTACAATGTTCGGCGGGTCAGCTAGTATTATATTATAAATGCGAAAGTTTGGATGTATGTGTATTTATTAAAAAAAAATTGCTGGACATTTCACACAGCGCTATCTAGCCCCAAACTAAGCAGAGCTTGTACTAAGGGAATCAGATAACTGATAGAATTCTTATATACGTTTTTTTTAATACATACTTATAATATATAGAAAACATACAGACCCAGAACAAATATCTGTAGATCATGCAAACATTTGTTCTGCGGTGGGAATCGAACCCGCAACCTCCTTCGTCTCAGCTGGCTATTCATCCACTGCGCCACAGAGGACGTCATATTGTTACTCAATGACGTCGTAACAGCTTAACCGATTTCGATGAAATTTGCTATGTACGTAGACGATAACCTTGATTAACACATAGCTTTCTTTTTATTAACAAACCACGCGTGCGAAGCCGGGAGCGGAGAATAGTATCTCTGTATAGAGATACTATTCTCCAATAGAAAATAAATAGTTCAAGCATCTAAAAACTATTGTAAACGATCTATGAATAGTTCAACAGAATAGATTAGATGTCTACTGCCGGTATATGCCATAGAAAAGTTACTTTGTGGAAATACTCCTGCCTCGTTCGAAACTAACAATTGTTTTTGCTAAAATAATATTTTCGATAAGAAACTCGAATTTTATGTAACTAGTCTTGACCTAACTAATCAACTTTTACACGTAGTATAATATTTCTCTGTGAATACTCTAGAGTGCTCACGACTATTGTCGAGTATAGGGGCTGCTTCGATAGTGAAACCCGCATATATAATACTTCTTCTACGTCTTGAACTTTGTTCGTTTACGAATCCCGATAGGTACTCGATACTCGGGTGAAGTCATGCTGTTAACAATGATAATGATGATCTTTTTTATGTGTCATAATACTAAAAGCTCTTTCAGTACTGACTAAGCTATATATCTCATTATCTCTCTAAGCTATATAACCAGCACGAGAGCTTAAATTGGAATCTGGCACTCCATAAAGGTTTAAAGTCAATAAATCGGTACCCAACCCCATCGGGTAGGCATAAAATCGGACAACATCGGTTTTTACCGGATTCAATCAACTCTTTTACTGATATTTTGCAATTTATTTTACGGGCACCATTTATGTTACGTGGAGGCTTATCTACCTATTTTGCTTTAACATTGTTTGAATTTTTATCAGTCTTTAAAAAATGCGGTTCGATGCTGAATTGAACACAATATTTTTGAAAATAAAGCTTTTCAGCGACCGGTGTTTTTTAAATTAATTGTAAAATATTTTCCATATTTTTTAATTTAGTATTGCATAAAAATTTAATAACAGGCCAGTGAGCCTAACAGGAAGTTACCAAGTCACCGATGCCGTTGTTCTACGAATCTCGTAGAGGCCTACGCCGTGCTACGCGGACTAACGTACTATTTACTCTTATACAAAAAGGTCAATAGACTAATTACAGTATTAAAAATTTATATACTTTATTATTAAGCGATTGAATTCAAGCATAATGTAAAAAAGAGGCCTTTATCAATAACTTAAGATGAGGATCTGCTGACAAGTTGCAGTACTAGTAAAATGAAGAACGTAAGTGCTTGGGACAGAATTTTAAATAGACTTACGTATGACCTCTACTAGACCATCACCTAAACGTTTTCATATTTAATCCACAAGAAATATATCTTAAACTAGCTTTCGCCCGCGGCTTCGCACGCGTGGTTTGCCAATAAATAGTGGCCTATGTGTTAATCCAGGTTATATCCTACGTACATACCAAATTTTATCGAAATCGGTTAAGGCGTTACGACATCATTGAGCAACAAACAAACAATTAAACAAACAAACATCTTAATTTTTGCATTTAAGTGAGATTATATGTTAAAATTTATTTATTAAGTATGTTGAAATTAGTTCTTGTGCCAAAAATTGAGAGGCGGGACACATTAATGTGCCGTAAAAGGTAGGCCATATTTTAATAAGGTGTGGCAGGGAACGATTAAGCTTTACTACACACAAAACCTTTCGCAAACACTGGCCGGAATTAATAGCTTCAGAGGTTGCCACGCTTCAGTTAGAGACTTCTTCATAAATTTATGATCGATTTCTCATTAGACTGGAGTGGATTTGAACACTGATGAATTGCAATGTTACAGGTACGCCTGTGAGGTAGGGGCTTACCTGAGAAAATAAATAAAAGCAGAAATCATTGAAGAAATATTATAGATAGTGTAGCTAGAAGTATGAAGGCAGCGAGATGGGTGGACGACATACATAATAAAAATAATACCTTAAGAGGCTCTCGCTAGAAAGTTGAATCAAGGGTCAGATGAATGTGGTACTCCTGGACTCCGCACGCATAGTCAGGAGGTTCCTCTTTCTGCAGCCCTAGCCACCGATAGCTTGGGCCTTGCTTTGTGGTCGATGGTGTACTGTTTTTATGAATATAGTTTTACTATAATGTTTGTTTTTTTAAGACCTTGTGTGAATAATAATCATAAATATTGCTGAATATTTCACACAGCGCTATCCAGCTCCAAACTAAGCAGAGATAGTTCATTATAATTTAAAAAACACGTAAATATATGTATTGTGATACAATTTGTGCTCTTATCGCTAAATAGTGATCTTTACCAGACAACCTTGGATGGAATGGACTGTGTGGACATTACCTGGGGTATAATGGTGTACCTATAAACTAATACTAATAATTATAATAAATGTACAAACCTAAATAATAACCATTTACTTATACATATATAAGAAGCATATTAATTAATAACAAATAGAAAATCTTGGATGAGAAGAGCTGAGGATCGGGCTCAATGGTGCACCCTGGGAGAGACCTACGTCCAGCAGTGGACTGCTAAAGGTTGATGTGATTAATATGATGATGATGAACGGCAGTGGGTATACCCATAGTCTCCTTAACACATAAGTTGCATTTAACAAACCCAACTTATCTAGTTGTAGCATCCCAATTATTGAAATAACAATCCAATTCGTTGAATTAATGCACGTGTTTGGAATGCAACTAACAATATCCACTCGTTTGTAATTAACAAAGTTGAAATTCAGTTTTTAAAATACGATTTGCTTATTTATAGCTAGATATTTTTAAACAAGTCAAATTGGTAATTGCCAAGAGCAAATTAATCGTTTCTCAGTATCAAAAGTGAAACTGTGGATGATAATGATAAGGGTTTGACAGCAATCAATAGTATAAACTTTTATCAGCCTAGACGTCAAAAACATACCTTTGAGACTTGTTTTTTTGGTCGAAAACTTGAGTTTTGTGTCGACCGACGGAGTCCTTTAGCTTATTTAACGTAGACTACTCCATTGTAATCATAATCACTATTCGCATTTGTATTTAAATATTAGTCTATAGATATATACCAATCTAGCCAAGTGGGGCTATATCGACCCATTCCGGAGCCAGTGCCACTACGGGGCCACCTTACAAACAATGGCCCACTTACTCTCATGTCCTCTTTGCCCCACCACCTGCACACGAGAAGACTTGTAGCAGGCAACAGAGAGGGGTGTGGAAGTTGCTCTCTATTAGGCTAATAAAATTTAGAAGTCAAACAGCCATTGACACGAAAGAAGAAGAAGACTGAAATATGTTTTTTTTACTTGAATAAATTTACCTGTAAATTGTTACAATAACTTTTAAAGTATCATCTAAAAGGATTTTCTAAATGAATTCAGAACCACGCTCATTTAATTACCACTTAACAATCGATGATACTTTCTTTCTTCGCATTATCGTCGAGGTATCGATGGACCCAACTCTGTAAACACTTCTTTTGTCTTACAATATAACGGGACGGACACGGGACGGACTATCACACTAATATTATAAATGTGAAAGTTTGGATGCTTGTTTGTTTGTTACTCAAACTCAAAAATCGTAACGGCTGAACCGATTTCGATGAAATTTGGTATGCACGTAGATTATAAGCTGGATTACCACATAGGCTACTTTTTGTTGACAAACTATGCGTGCGAAGCCGCTGGCGGAAGCTAGTGATGAATAGTCGTTATGAAATAGCGTAAAATTGAACTCTACAGATTCAAAAATAAGATATTTTATTGCGAAAAATTATGGAACATGACTCCCTTTTTTTGAGACGTGCTTTTTTATGTTGCATTGAATGAATTTTATATATGTTTTGATTTGTATACATAGCATTAAAATATTTTTTTGATGCATTTGTTTATACAAATCTCGACCCTAGACTTATAATGTTAGATGTGTGTTTTTACGACTTTTCAGTAGAGCCTAAACAAAAATGCTACATAAATCGGGTCACAGTTCATTGTGACCCGATTTCAGTAGCGCTACTTTTAACTGCTTTTTTGTATTTAATCGTTGATTGTACCTATCACTCTGTATTAACAGAAATATTTTAACATTAGCTAAAAAAATATAAAATATACTTAATTAATACACTTAGACCTAGACCAAGTATGTAGTTTATGCAACTGCTGTCGTACGATGATGTTTATTTTTAACCTAATTCGCGTAACTGTCAAAATGTACAAAAACTATTTTGCTTAAGTCTTCAATTCAATTTCAAAGACAACCCCCACCACCTTGTCATTGACACAAGCGCAAACATGAGTTCGTTCTTTGCTTCAAAGTTTTAGATCGAGGATGAATACAAATAAAACAGCTAAGCTAAAGATCGTTGCAAAGAATCGACACAACATTTACTACAGCGTGTCCCAGAACTAGTATATTATCTAGGAGTGGGGGGGGGGGGGGATTCTCGAGACTCACAGGAACAACTAATTAAATTAAGTTAAATATTGCTGAACATTTCACACATCGCTATCTAGCCCCAAACTAAGCAGAGCTTGTACTATGGGAACCAGATAACGGATAGAATACCTACTTATATACATTTTAATTGGCAAATACATGCTTATAATATATAGAGAAACAACCAGACCCGGAACAAATATCTGTAGATCATGCAAACATTTGTTCCGCGGCGGGAATCAAACCCGCTACCTCCTGCGTCTCAGCCGGCTATTCGCCCACTGCACCGCGGAGGTCGTCGTCGAATGTTCTAAGACTTTTGTGAATTCAATGGTTTTCATTGGAGCGACAGCTGATATAAAGTTCAAGTCAAACTAAAAAGTTCAAAATATGAATCCTGTAAAGTTAAATGATTAATTTAATTTTTTTCTATGAATAGTTGTTAATTTTGAGTGTCGGAATCATCCCGTTTAGGCTTAAAATACTTCAAAGTCAGAGTCAATGTCAAATATTTTTATGCATTAAAATCACAAGAATCAGTTTGAAGCGTCAATTTTAATGCCTGTTCCTTCGCGGCCAAGCCAGGAAAGAAAGGCAAGAAACAAGGCTGTTAGTTTTTTAATGATCCTTTTAGATTACATAACAATACAGAAAACAAATTACGTCTAAATTGTAACATTTTGAACGAGTTGGAGCAATTTCAATCCCAAGCTTCTCTATCATCTAAATAATCTGATATTTTATAGTAGACTTTTTTATAAAGGTTTTGTTTAATTACGTTTTTACATTTGTTAATTGTCAAATATATATATTTGTTGTTTATATATAATTGTAATAATTTTTGTACATCCCTTGGGAGTTTGTTATAAAAGCGTACACGTTGCCCTTTAAACGATTTACTAAACTTTATGGAGTCTACAAGTGGCAACAGCGAGTTTATCTTTACATCTAGTATTAAAATTATAATTATCGCTATTTTTCATAAATAAATTGATATTTTTGTGGACATACATCAGATTTTCATAGATGTATTGACAAGGGAATGTCATAATATTTATTTGTTTAAACTTATTGCGAAATGATTCTCTAGGGCCCATATTATAATTTCATACTATTTTGCATAGCTCCAGGACAGCCTGTATATCTGTTCATAGGCAAGATTAACCTGAATGCGTGTCGGTCCCGCTTCTATGTGTGACCTTTCAAAGTGTACATAAAGAAGCTTGTAAAGGTTGCGTGCAATAAGAGCATGCTTTATCTCTCATCTACGATGTGCTCACCCTTATATTAAAAGTTGGAGTCGGCTGAAGAGTTTGCGTAGGTGAACGACCTGTGCAATTAAAACGTGCTTATGGAGATTAATACACGCATTGGTATGTAATATTGTGTGACTTTAGGGGGCCAAGACACTTACACACTTAAAAATTATTTTTCAAATTGTCTCGTTTTCATTTTGATACTCATAACTAGCTGAAGAATAGTGAACGCGGCGGAAATGCGAATGTTGAGATAGATGTATGGGATAACAAGAATGGATTAGATAAGCAATGACTATATTAGAGGAAGTTTAAAAGTAGCGTCAGTGATAGAAAAATTGAGGAGTAAGAAGTTAACGTGGTATGAACATGCCATGCGTAAGGAAGAAAATCATGTGACTAAAAGAGTGTTAGATATGAGTGTGGATGGATATAGAAGTAGAAAGCCGAAAAAGGGATAGATGGACTGTGTGAAGAATTATATGGGTGGGAAAGAAGTGACAACGGAGATGGCGGATGATAGAGAGATGCGGAGGAGGAATACATGTTGTGCCGACCCCGCGTAATGTGGGATAATGGCAAGAAGAAGAAGAAGACTCATAATTAGCTGCCATCACAACAAGTGTAACATAACATAAATAAATAATAAATATTGCTGGACATTTCACACAGCGCTATCTAGCCCCAAACTAAGCAGAGCTTGTACTATGGGAACCAGATAACTGATAGAATACTTATATATTTTTTTTTGTAAATACATACTTATAATATATAGAAAAACAACCAGACCCGGAACAAATATCTGTAGATCATGTAAACATTTGTTCCGCGGCGGGAATCGAACCCACTACCTCCTGAGTCTCAGCCGGTTATTCGCCCACTGCGCCACGGAGGTATCTGGAAGAAAAATGAAACAAATGTTCGAAAAATGTTCCTATCAAAAACATGGTACAACATGTACATGGTGGCCGCCATTTATATTTATTTGCCACTTCTTACCATACCCTTTTTCACCCTTAAGAATGGGCTCTGAAGGTTACATAGGGTAATATTACCTTGTACAACTGTTACTCCATGCGAAAATACACGCAGTGCGAGAAAAACTAATTTGAGGTTTGAGTGCGAAAAGTTATACGATATCATTTAAAGTATTTATTAAATACTAATATGTAGGTTTACTTTAAGTTTTAGACGTGACTTTAGAGTTATTTTATATTTTATTTTTTTATTTTATTTGTGTCCTCCCACTGCTGGGCTTAGGCTCCCCCCTCACTGTCTTCCAGGACTTTCACTCGCCTGCCAAATCTTACCAATCTATCTTGATTACATCGAAATCATCAGAGTTATTTTATTTGGAGTACATTTTAGGAAACCGTATTTTCTCTACACATACTTAAGTAAGCTTCACTTGATATACAATAATATTGGATCATGTGAAGCTATCTGAGGAGATAAAGACCCTTCTAATTTACATATCAACGATTTTGTTTTGTCATAAGGTTAATATTACAAATATGTACGCGCGAAAAACAAAGCCCTTTGTCGAGCAAAAACTGTTTAACCTAAATAACCTTAAATTTTACAAAATTTGAAAAAATAAATACTGTTTGTGGTAACTAATATTAGAAAAGAGGATTCGTATTAAAACGGTTCTTTTAAAGGAGACGGTGGCTTAATATTCGGAGACCCGTCAGCAGTTGTGTGTCTACAAACAAGACTGTAAAAATTCACGTATAAACTGCGATGCTATATCGCTTCTATAGGCTGTTTGATAATATATGCACAAAAATTAAAGGGGTTATTTTGATGAGTATAATAAATAAATTTGTAAAATGTTTAACAGAAATGTGAAATTTATTTTGGCATGTATAACAAACACTTTATTATACTTATGTTGTGCTATTGCATAATGCTTGCCACAGATACTGTATTGGTGACGTCTCGAGACATCTCTTGTTGTCCCTTTCATCCCAAAACCCGCAGTCATTTCCGAAAGAGATATCAAATCGGCTTTTATTTTTGGATGTCGATTGCATGAGTCGATTTTCTTTAAAATTTGATTAATATTTTTTTTTCGAGAAGTTTTCTTTATTTTTTAAGAAACCGTCACTTGAATATCTTGAATCAGTATATTACCAAACATCCTGTATCCTATTAATTTTGTAAACCAGTCTTTTTCGACAAACTCAATCACCCCGAATTCCTCTTGACAAAAAGTTTCTCCAGCAAATAGCGAAAGCAAAACTCTATACAGTTGAGTAAAAATAAATCAGAAACCCGGCCGCGTAGGTACACAGTACACACACGCTGAAAAAGAACGCGTCCAAACAGACGACCCTACTTTTACATGTAGAGATGACTGTTTAGCATTTTTTCTCCCTGGAATGCGAACTGTTATTCGGCTGACACACAGTCAAAGAGCGCGTACATTAATTCTATGCACTGACGTCCCCCTTTGAGATGTATTGTGCATGAACCCCCCCCCCCCCCCTCTAAACTAACCCCTTCTTCCTTCCTTCTAAACTAACCCCAGCCATCCTAACTCCTTGAAGTGACAGAGTAGGGCTTTGGGTTGTTGGCAGCAACTTTCCAGGGTTCCCATGGGTAGCGGTAGCGCTCCATGTAGTAGCGGTATGTTGGTGGGGGATGAGGAATAGTTTTAGAAATAACTAAAAAACTATTTAAAAAAAATTTAAATTTTTAAATAAAGTCTACTTGCGCAACGATGCCTAAAGGTATTTAATTGCTCTAAATATGATTTAGAGAGTTGTCAAACCATACAAATAGGTTTATATATTTATATATAAATTTAAATACGTTTAGGGATCGTTGTGAAAGCCGGGCTAATGGGGTATTATGGTATATATTGCTAATAAGGTATTTAGCGTGAACGAAATAACAACATTTAGTATTTTACGAAATTATAGTAGACAACAGAATCGCCACCAACCGGTGTAGAGTTAATTATTATTATTAAAATCATAATTAACAGAAAAAGAGTTCTATATTAATGTTACAGTTAAAAAACACAAGAAAATCAATGTGCAAATTCAAACCAAAAGACACCTTCAAGAGAGCTGTAAATAAGGCATTCAGTTTTAGGCAACGCGACTGCAGTACATACCACGAGTGCTTTACCACGAGTTTATAGACAGCGGTGATCACTTAACATCAGGAGGCCTGTCAGCTTGTGTCTAAATGTTTAATAATCTTCTTCTTACTGCCCTTTTCCCAAATTGCGTGGGGTCAGCACAACATGTATTTTCTTCCATACCTCTCTATCAGCCGCCATCTCCGTTGTCACTTCTTTCATACCCTCATTCTTCACACAGTCCATCCACCTGTTCTTCGGTCTAAATATAATAATATTTAAAAACACTAAACTAGGTATGCTATAGGGTATTTTCACAAAGATCAACGAATGTTGTCCACTCGCTGCCGCAGTGTGCCACATGTGACATGTGAAAGAAGCTCATATCCTGGTGGCGGCCAACGATGCGTGTGTCATCCAACACGGAATGAAACTGTGATAAGGGACGTGATAACTTTTAAGGGCTGCCTTTACGACTGTCGACAAATCCCCCCCTTTTGTACGGTTACGGAGATTGTAATTTTTAACTTTATGGCTGTGATGAACATTTACTGCGAAAAGTTGTACTTGTTTTAGCCAGATTGCTGCAAGACCATTATAATATATCATCAGCATCATCCACAGCTTGACTTTATCCATTGTTGGGTATAGGCCTCCCCAAGTTTGTTCCATCCGCCACGATCTTGCTCTAGTCTCACCCATTGACTGCCCGCGACTTTTTTGATGACGTCCAAATCTCGCTGCCGGACGTCCTACCCTTCTATACCCGCTCCACGGCCACCATTCAGTCGCTGCCCTGCTCCATCTGTCATAATATACATATATTCGTACATACCTAGTCAGGTCATAAATTCTGTCACATGTTTAATATAAAATAATTGAAACAAGTTTATTCATTATGTAACCAATTATATACCAAAATGAACTTAACAAAACATAGATTCTTATGACACTAAAGTTTATTCAAAATGACCTCCGTGATTTTGAATACAGGCCTTCAATCTGCGCGGCCAGTCGTCTATCGCAGCACGAACGAGGTCCATGTCAATATCGGCGGCTGTCTTAATCAAGGATGTCTTGAGTGACTCCAAATTGGGATGAGGCTTTGAGCACGCCTTTTCCTCCAAGTGTTGCCATATCTTGTAATCTAACAGATTCAAATCTGGACTGGAGGAGGGCCAGTCTTCGTGCCGGATGAAGTCGATTTCACGCGCCGCCAGCCAGTCTTGTGTGCTCTTCGCTCTATGAGCTGGCGCCGAATCTTGTTGGAATACCCAGTGCCTGTTATTGAACATGGTATGAGAAACAGGTTCCACAAGGTTCGTCAGGACTGTATTTTGATACACAACTGCATTCGTTTTTACACCTTTCTCACAAAAATGTACCTCTGTTAAGCCCCAATAAGAAACTCCCAACCATACCATGAGCGAGGATGGAAAATGACCTCGTTGGACACGCGGAATACGGTTGCTCGCTTCTTCACTACTGTGTGCGTACACCTTATCATTTTGTTTGTTGTAGCTCTCTTCTACGGTAAAAATTTTTTCATCCGAAAAAAGAATTTCCCGATATTTTTTCCCGCGTACCGCTTCAACAAAGCGCGGCATCTCTTCAGTCTCAGGTCCATTAGACGAGCATTCAAACGATGTCCTGTTTTTCTTCGATATGCCCGAAGCCCTAAGTCTTCATTTAATACCCTTTTCACCGTGGTTCTGCTTAACCCCATCTGAAGGGCCAACAGTTTCTGCTTACGTTTGGGATTTCGTTGAATTCGCGCCTTCACAGCTTTTATCACTGCTGGAGTCCTAACAGACCGAGGGCGACCACTTCTTGACCTGTCATCTACACTAGAGTCTTCATTGTATCGTTTGATGGTGCGATAAACGAATCTTTTCGTTATATTCAAATTTTTCAGTATGTCAAAAATTTGAATTGGCGCGTAACCGCAACGATGCAACGCAATAACTGCAACACGGTCTTCTTTAAGCGTCCACTCCATATTTAAAAACGAGTAAAATTCTAAAAAGTATACATTTTATTTTCATGAACAATTCGAAATTCGAATTCTATAAACTTTTTTGTGGCCAGCATTCTAAAAGAAAAGTTTTTACTGTGTGACAATACTTATGACCTGACTAGGTACATATAAGTACCTATATATGATATATGTTACAACTAAGCAACCAGAGGACGGATTTGGATACCTCCATGATTCATCATCATCATTATCAACCTATAGACTTTTGAGGGCCTCCGTGGCGCAGTGGGCGTATAGCCGGCTGAGACGCAGGAGGTAGCGGGTTCGATTCCTGCCACGGAACAAATGTTTGCATAATCTACAGATATTTGTTCCGTGTCTGGGTGTTTTTCTACATGTTATAAGTATGTATTTACAAAAAAAAGTATATAAGTATTCTATCAGTTAACTGGTTCCCATAGAACAAGCTCTGCTTAGTTTGGAGCTAAATAGCGTTGTGTGAAATGTCCAGCAATATTTATTTTTATGTATTTTTAGCAGTCCAGTGCTGGACGTAGCTCTCTCCCAGGGTACGCCATTGAGCCCGATCCTCAGCTCTTCTCATCCAATCCTTGCCAGCCACAGCGCGCAAATCGTGATGATTACGAGTATGTGTCAAAAAATAGATTCTTGGAGCCAGAGGAGGACTTCTACAAAAATAAATCTACATTTTTTTCCTCCTAATATACCATATTTTAAATTATGTTTTAAATATCTAATATGTGGGTGCTTGCGTTTATTTATGTACGAGCTTCCGCCAGCGGCTTCGCGCGCGTTGTTTGTCAACAAAAAGTAGCCTATGTTATCTGTTGTTGTGTACAGGTTATAATCTACGTACATACCAAATTTAATCGAAATTGGTTTAGCCGTTACGACATGCATTACAATAACTCACAGTAAAACGTAGGTACAATCAACCACAGCTACTCTAACCATTTCCCTTCAACTACGTACAGTCAGCCGCATAAAGATTTGTAGCTCAAACGGCGGTTCGCTTGATTAGTGGGGGTCATTTGTTAATCCGCGCTCTTGACCCCTGGAACCTGATGCTCGATAAATCACACAAGTATTTACTCCCAGTGCGGTATTCGTTTGTTTGGGATACTTTTTCAAGACTAGGGCCGATTCACAATAAGCTTATGAATAAAAAAATAAACAGTAAGTACATACAAAAAAAGAAACAATTATATATAATAATCATTTTAAACATGAAGTAGGTATGTTGTGTACCGATAGATCAAAATTAATATAATGTAATATAATGATTCATAATATACTAAATCGAAATAAATTCTGTCTCTCTGTCTGTGTCCTACGTTTTCACGAATACACGGCTGCACTGATTTCTTTGAAATTTGATATACAGATAGATTATGACCTTGAATTGGGACATAGGTTACTTTTACCCAACTGCGCAGGATGATAATGTTGTTATTCACAAACTACGCGTGCGAAGCCGCAGGCGGGTTCAACTAGTTTGTTTAAGGATTCCCTCAAGCGAAGAGAGCAAATAATAAATAAATACCTAATCTCTTATATTTTCAACGCAGTCCACCAACGTAATAGGATTCGACATGCTTACTCGTGATCCGTAAATAGCTGCTGCCCTGGGACAAATAAACGTTGTGTTGTGTTACTCCCGGTCTCTTGGACCCCCTGGCCCATTGGACCCCACAAACCCCCTGTAGACAAAATGCAATCATAGTGATAAAAATAAGCGAATTAACTATAAACCTAATAAATACCTAATTCATAAATATACCTATATTGTGGGCATATTGAGAAAATGTAATCCTATATAAATAATCTACGAACAAAACCTAGAATATGTGCTTTAACTATAACCTACTAATAATATAATATATGTAATTCTAAATCTATAATTCCAAACCTGAAACACACTTTTGACTTCAAACGTAAAATCAAACACTTCTTTTTAGGAAATGCTTTCTACAATTTAAATGAATTTATGAACATAAAAAAACTGGAATGCTCTTCCTCTCTCAATAAAAAAACGTAGCAAATTTTTGTCTGTCTTTTGTATATTTTAATTAAATGTATTACTTTCAAAATCTGTCATTTTTCTATATTGTATTGTGTTTTGGCTTGCCTTGTTTAGCATATCATTGATATATGGTTAATAAATAAATAAATTGAACTGTAATATTGTGAGCTGGTGTATGATACCAAGTTGATAAATAAACTAATTATTATATTACTCAATAGAAAATTAAAGAGAATTTTTATTGAGTTAACCTAGTATTACCAAGATTATTCGTAAATTAATGTTAAATCAAAATATTTTAATTTAAACGATACCTAAACTTGAGAGCAAAAAAATCGCACATTCATGATTTTTGACATAACTAAAAAAAAACAAAAAATATTATGTTTCTGTAATGCAGATTCATAGTCTATTTTAATACCTATCCAGTGGTATCTGATTTGTCTTTCAATCATTACATAAAAATGCTTTTGTGGATCAATAACAAAAATGCATGTTTAGTAAAAAATTCTTTATTCAAGTATTGGTGTCAAAGTTATGAAATTAAAAGATAAAATTAATTTAAAGTTTGTTATTAATACCGAGTGTTCCCTCCCCTAGCCTGAATCACTGACTCCATCCGTGTTTTCATTGATGTTACTAGACTTTTGATAAAGTCTTGAGGAATAGCCTCCCATTCCTCTGCGATCGCCTGTTGCAGCTCCTGTAGAGTCGATGGAGGAGCATCTCGGCCTCGAACTCTTCTTTTCAGCTCGTCCCATAGATGTTCGATGGGATTAAGGTCTGGGCTTCGAGCTGGCCACTCCATAACGGTCACATCCACCTCTTGAAGGTACTCGATCACTATGCCAGCAGTATGCGGTCTTGCATTATCTTGCATAAACAGAAAGTTTTCGCCGATAAACCCAGCAAAAGGTACGACGTGGCTCTCGAGTACTTCCTCGATGTATCGTATGGAAGTCAATCCTCTTGATTGGCGACCAGTATTCGGTCCGGTGATGAAGGCAAGCTCGGTTTTTGCTTCCATAGACATGCCTCCCCAAAACATGATTGATCCACCGCCATAGGCGACACGTTCTGTTATGCAGCATTGGGCAAATCGCTCTCCCGATCTTCTATACACCTTCCCCCGTCCGTCGTTGCCATGCAAGCACATCCTGCACTCATCAGAGAACAGGACTGCACTCCACTGCTCTTCGGTCCAATGTGCGGATGTGCGATTTTATTGCTCTCAAGTGTATGTTTATGCTAATTGTAATATGCTTATTGTGCGTCATAACACTAATATTTTAATTGTGAAAATTTAGGTGTTTGTTTATTTGTTTGTTACTCAATCACGTCGTAATGGCTGAATCGATTTTGTTGAAATTGGTGTGACCTAGATTCAAACATAGGCTACTTTTTGTTGATAAACAACGCGTACGACGCCGTTGGCGGAAGCTAGTAAGTCATAAGTCATTTATTCTTTGCTGATATATGTTACAAAATAAGGTCTAAAATTAAAAATGATAACGCTTAAAGGTCTGCCGGTCAGGATTATAAATGAAATTGCATGTAAATAAGCCCAGTAAATAAGCATGTACTTTCGTAAATTTTGTTGATGACCCTAATAAATATTATTAAATTAAATAATTATCCGTGCAATGTTATTCAGTTAACTTTCAGTGCATTATGATCAAAAATTATGATACGATTATTATTTTAGTTTTAAAAAAATGTACCGCGTTTTTACAAATCTCTAGCGTTTTTGTTTATTGCCAAGTTGTAATTGTCATTTGTTTATTAGAGGCTGGACCCCGAATACCCCGCACCCCTCTGGGATGCGGTTCTCGGTAATTAAAGGAGCCTGCGCAAATATTTATAGGGAGTAATGGGCATTTAGATTAGAGGAAGATTGCTGTAATCTTTTTGTGATGTACTGTTACTTAAATTTTAACAGATTGCAAAGTACGAGGTTGTCAATTCGTCATTTTCAATATTTTATGGCCGAGGTATGTCACATAAACTGGACAAAATACAGTAATAAAGGCAAGCTTAGCCCTAAAAATAATTTTCTTCCAGAAAACCTATGAGACTATGGTCATAATATAATAGTCATTTAATTTTATTTCCTCTTACACATGCGCTTAGATATGTCAGACATTATCCCACTAATATTATAAACACCAAAGTTTGTATGTATTGTATGGATGTTTGTTACTCTTTCACGTCGTAACGGCGAAACCGATTTCGATGAAATTTGGTATGTACGTAGATCATAACCTAGATTAACACATTTACTTTTTATTGGCAAACCATATTGGATTTAAGTTAAAATTAAATTAAAATTGAAATGTATTTAAATCAGACAACATAGATTCACACATAAAAATCGATCGTCAACTCGACTGCTTTAAACTCGCTCAGGTGAGGTATCACAAATTGTTATTCACGACATTAAGATTAGAATTAGAATTAAACAACACAAAAGATTAACTAACTAGTGGTTCGCCCCGAACTAAGATCTTTGTTAAAAACAATAAAATATTATACGTAAACTTTACCTAACGAAATAGTGCCACGAAATAAATAACCAACTTACTTGACCTACAGTTTCAATCAAATTACAGGTAACGAAAGTTCATGTAAATTGGTTATCCTTTTTTGGGGTACAAATTGCAGTTATTCTGGATTTCAGACTTTTGCATATATCTGTGTCACTAAAGCTACACGCATACCGAATTTCAGCACTGTGGGGTCACTGGTGTACCCTGTGAATTTTATCAAAGTTCAATTTATATTATGGCTAATAACTTAAAAACTACACAGTTTAAACTAAAAATAAAAACAGGATCAAGATGTACTTACAAGGACCTTTTATTAGACGTGCCGTTTGACCGGATAGTCTCATTTTGTTTTTTTTTATACCCCCCTTGGACCCCAATATCTCAATAACCCCCCCAACATTTTAAACTCATTGAGTCACACCAAAATTGTGCCATCACTACCTAACTATATACCAAATTTCACGACGATCGGATAAACGCTTCGAAAGTTATCCTCAGACAAACAAACATACATACAACGCCGATTTGCCTAAATTGATTTGGAGTTCTCGCTTCGTTTGATCAATAAAATAAATTTGTGCAGCATTGGAGTCAAATAAATTTAAATTAATTCATTTATTTCTCAGACATGTAATCAATTTTCTTAGTAAACAATAATAAAATCTTAGAATAATGTTAGTAGACACTAGAAAGGTAATTGCTATTAAATAAACTAATCGTGTTACCCCAGAGCCGATTGCAGTCGCTGGAACTCCTCTCGAGGTTGTGAAGGAGTATGTCTATCTTGGGCAAGCTCTGTGATTGGGTAAATCCAATCTCGAGAAAGAAGTAAACCGGCGAATTCAGCTGGGCTGGGCAGCGTTTGGGAAACTTCGTCAGGTCTTCTCGTGCGTCCTACCTGTGATGACCTATGCAGCCGAAACGTGGACACTTACAGTGGGACTGGTCCACAAATTGAAAGCCGCTCAGCGAGCTATAGAAAGGGCTATGCTCGGAATTTCTCTGAACGGTAGAATCCTGAACGAGGTTATCCGACAGAGAACCAAGGTGATCGACATAGCTCACAGGATCAGCAAGCTAAAGTGGCAATGAGCTGGTCATATCTGCCGCAGAACCGATAACCGTTGGGGTAAACGTGTTCTGGAGTAGAGACCACGTCTAGGCAAGCGAAGTGTAGGACGTCCTCCGGATAGTATAGTGACGATATGCGCGCTATGGCTGGCAAAGATTGGATGAGGAGAGCTGAGGATCGGGTTCAATGGCGCACCCTGGGAGAGACCTACGTCCAGCAGTGGACTATAGGTTGATGATGATGATGATGATGAAACTAAAATATCATAATAAAGAGCCGTTTCTTTAATTACACTTTATATATTTTAAAGTTCAAGGTTATAAAGATTTTTCTATACATTTTCGCAAATTTCAAAGGTTTTGACTCCGAGAAACTCATAATTTAATTTATAAGGTGAATTGGTGCCAGCAAAGTATTTTGGCCATAATTTTCAAACGTTACAAACAATGACAAACGCCGCGGTCTGTAAAAGGCCCTTCTTTTACTTTAGATGAAAAACGTGGATTGTGTGGCCATAAATTTTACTCTACGCTAATTGGTCAACATGTTTACAGTATTTTTGGACTGTATCCAAACGGTTTTTAGCATTCAATGTGGGATGAACTTCTAAAGATAAAGATACATTTATTATTTATCATTCTAATAACATAAGTATCTTGTTATTTTTCATGGAACTTCATTCAAATTAATTATTGATTGTTAATCGAATTAATATTGCTTATATTAATTGTTTCTGATTGTATTTTTGTATAATGTCTAAGCACCTACTTTGTTAAATAATTAACGATGAAATCAAATTGCCATTTGTAAGTGAAAATATCTGCCTGACGAAATACACTCTCTAACGAATTCGGAGGGCAGGGTTTCACTTCATTTATGTACCTTCATTTATGTATTATTTTATGTAAAATCGGTAGACCAAAGACCAAGTACAAGATTAAGCCTAGTGATAATAATAAGACCAAATATGATGAATTACGCAATCGCTGCAATAGAGTGTGCAGGGACGCTCAACGTCGCCACATTCATGAATCCGTTTCTGAGGAGGATCCAGCTAAAGTCTGGAAGTTTCTTAGATCTTTAGGAGTTGGTAAATCCAAACAAGATTCTATCCCTAACAATTTAGATATTGACTCCCTCAATCAGCATTTCTCATCTGCTTCTTCTATCAGTGACTCCGATAAATATAATACTATCAACTACCTCTCTTCTCTACCAACTCCTGATCATTCTCAGTTTACTTTTAGTCAGGTCACCCCATGGGATGTTAAGAAGAGTGTCCTGTCCATAACTTCCAATGCTGTTGGACTTGACGGTATCAGCCGCAACATGCTCGTCCCCATTCTAGATCTTATCCTTCCGATCCTTTGTCATCTCCTGAATCATTCCCTATTAAATGGAGAGTTTCCGTCAATTTGGAAGGAAGCCCAAATTATTCATCTGCCAAAGAAACCTAACCCTAAATCCTTCTCCGAATATCGGCCAATATCCATTCTTCCATTCCTTTCTAAAGTCCTTGAACATCTCGTCCATAACCAGTTAAACTCCTTTCTCTCATCTAATAATCTCCTTAATCCTATGCAGTCTGGCTTTTGTAAAGGCCATAGTACAGTCACTGCTCTTGTCAAGATTACTGACGACATCCGATTAGGCATGGAAAAGAGGCAACTTACAGTGCTAACCTTGCTTGACTTCAGTAATGCCTTCAATACCGTTAATTTCGACATACTCCTTGCAACACTCCGCTCGCTTAACATTTCGTTGGAGGTGACTGATTGGTTTTCCAGTTACTTATACGGACGCCGGCAGCGGGTTCGTCTTGAGGGGTCTCTCTCCTCATGGTGCAACACGTCAGCCGGTGTACCTCAGGGCGGCGTGCTATCTCCTCTCCTTTTCGCTGTTTTTATAAATTCAATTTCTCAAAATCTTACTTCATCCTATCACCTCTATGCAGACGATCTTCAGATTTACACTCAGGCTCCTCTTAATCATATAGCTGATGCTGTGGAAGAGACAAACGCTAACTTACGTCGAATTACTGATTGGAGCAAGGCATACGGGCTGACAATCAATCCTATCAAAACCCAAACTATTATCGTTGGCAGCTCAAGAATAATGTGCCATTTGGATTGGTCTGTCATTCCTCAAGTTATTTTTGACGGGATGCACATTCCATACAGTGAGTCTGTTAAAAATCTGGGGTTAACGATAGATCGTAACTTGTCTTGGGGAAATCAACTTAAAGTCACCTCTCAAAAACTTTTTGCCTCAGCAGCCTCACTGAGACGACTGCGGAACTTTCTCCCAACTACCACCAAAATTGCACTTGCACAATCCCTTCTTCTACCTGTGTTGGATTACGCGGATGCTTGCTACCTAGATCTGACAGAAGAGCAGTTAGATAAGCTTGAGCGTCTCCAGAACTTCTGCATCAGGTTTATATTTGGGTTGCGCAAATATGACCATGTTTCCCCTTATCGCATCATTCTCAAGTGGCTCCCTATTCACCTTCGCCGTGATTCTCATATTCTGTCTCTTCTCTATTCTATTCTATTCAATCCCTTCTCCCCTTGCTATCTTAAAGAGAGGTTTGCTTATCTCCATTCTTCCAATACTTTTACTCTCAGGTCATCGGAAAACTTATTCCTCAAAACACCCGTACACTCTAGTTCTTTCTACGGGAAATCATTCACTGTCGAAGCAGTGCGCTTGTGGAATGCTTTGCCTGTGGAAATTAGACGGGCTCCTTCACAGCAATCTTTTAAGCTGAGATTAAAGCAGCATTACCTTAATGCCTAGCTTTCTTGTCATTTGAGTTACCTATTTATTTATTATTTTATTTTATTTTATTGTCCTCATTTTAGAATATCTGTAAGATTTGGGTTATTATTTGGGTATATATTAGTCTATCTTTAGGTATTTATTTATGTATTAGGATTATAAGTACCTACAGTTTTTATTTGATATAATTTTTATATAGATTATTTCATTCATTTGTAAATATACTCTGTGCACCGCTGCCCATTACTGCTCCGTTATTTACTTTCCATCCAAAGGGTGCCTGGAAGAAATCGCTTTCAGCGATAAGGCCGCCCATTGTACTTTATTTAGCTTAAATTAGTTTTTTTAAGTATTCTTTGTGTACAATAAAGGATTATTCTATCTATTCTATTCTATTCTTAACTGATTATTACAGGCATGGCATAATACACTTACCTGAACGTATAAGCTTTATTCATTATATACAATTATATGTATATATTTATTTATTTTATGCAACTAAACCTATATACAAAGCAAACTATATACATATAAAACCCTAATCTAACAAGCCGCTGCCAGTGGGGAGCGTGCCCAGAATGCTGGCCGCATTGCCACGTTGAATGGAAATGCTTAAACGTTGGCCAAAATACCGGTCAGCATTTTGGTCACGCGTCGCCTCGACCAGGCGTTTTGAAAGGTCATTATAAATTTTGTGGGCGCTCGGTCCACACGGTCCAAGGGTCTCAACTCCAAAAGGCTCAAAAATAAAGCATGTGTTTAGACTACTATATTTGCGCCTTTTGAGGTTTTCCGCCGATTCTGCCGCCGCACCAGCCTTATTTTGCGTTCCGGAAAGATGTGACGGTGCTAAAGTGTCAACACAAGTGGCGTCCCACACTAAAGGCCGTCCCATCTTCCACGGAATTAGTGTCATTCCGTCAGGTCTTTTACCATCGTCACGTACGAGACCACTTGGTTCCAAAATGGCGGCGCAGTTGGCGGTGGTAAAAGCTCGACGTATGACATCATTGAGACTGGCGTGGCGGGGAATTCTTCCCACGCTTCTTACACAGGAAAGACCGTGGTGACCGAGCTGGTCGACGGCAGTACCGCAATGGCAACGGTGTGGGGCACAACATGGTGCTCCCAGGCGAAGAGATGCTGCAATGCGAAAAGCTGAACAGTATATATATAGTATATGATACAATATATATGTACAATTATATTGACAGTGTTGTTGAGTGTTTCGTCTATAACAGCTGATAAACAGAATTTTAACCGAAATCAGCAGATTTTTACCCGGTGATCCTTCAAAAAAAATATCGAATCATTAGGATTATAAGTTCAGTTTTTAATAATTATTTTTATTATTCTTCATTTATAATTATACTCTGTGTACCGCTGTCCATTACTGCTTCGCTCATTACTTTCCATCCAAAGGTTGCCTGGAAGTAATCGCTTTCAGCGATAAGGCCACCCATTGTAATATATTTAGCATTAATTAGTTTTTTAAGTATTCCTGATGTAAATTATAGCATTATTCTATTCTATCGAATTCAAAAAAGTAGTAGAATTTTTTTTGCCATTGAGAATCGCTCCTCTCGGGATTAAATAATAGTTCTCTGACCCTGTATTCTTTTGTTGGCCTTACCTACCTTATAAAAGAATATATTTCTGAAGTCAATCACTACTAATTAGAGAGATCCTAATCCTATAATATCGTACAATAATCCTCCAACAAAAAGCAAAACCAATATCATTAGTGAAATGAAAAACGCTATCCAAATCCGAAGATTGGGGCCGGTCAACAAAGCTGGACCAATTTCAATAGAATCCAACCTTTGTACAGCGCAAGCTACAAACAAGTTGTATGGATAGCAGAAAAAGAATGTACTTATTGGGCAGTACCGGATTAAGGTAACTTAATGCCCTAAGCAATCTTCCCCTGTGGGTCCCCCTATTCTTAAGTGAAGTACAAACAATAAATTAAAAAAAAAAATACTGGCGAGGGGAGTAGGTGGGTAGGTACCTACGAGCGAGCGAGCGAAAGTGACCTACTTATAGTATATAGAGAACAAACCAGACCAGGAACAAATATCTGTAGATCCTGATTTGTTCCGCAATGGGAATCGAACCCGTACTGTGTCTCAGACAGCTATTCGCCCACTGCGCCACGGAGGTCTTACAAACATAAGTTTTAAAATAGTTTTACTTTCATGAACGCTTTCAGGACAGGTGTAAATAAGGCATTATGTGCTAGGCAACTCGACTTCAGTCCCAGTGCTGCAGGAGTTTATAGGCGACGGTGACCACTTCACATCAGGAGGGTCGTCAACTTGTGTGTTTACACTGTATACAAGTTCAATATAAAATAAAACTACTTTTTCTGCCATCAGTCCCTAATACGTTCTGCTGGCTCGAGTTTTTGTGTCAAACATGTACTTGCAATAAAATTAAAAAGGGATCGCTTGCCCTTTGATACGATGAATGGATGGCTCACTTTGACACTCCGTACTAGCAGTAAATCTCCAATACCATTCGTAGATATAATATAGTGGAAAGGTCCGTTTGTCTGTTGTACTTTTAACACATAAAACTATAAAATACATTCCACACCACACACTAGGTATACACACATAAACACACACTCCAAATGCGATCAAGCGATACATACAAAATCTGTAATACTCAGTTGAAGTGCCACTATTTATTTTAAGCTTTTATTTATTTGAAACTAGCTGTTGCCCGCGATTTCGAACGTGTAACACTACTAAATGTGTAGGTGACCTAGAAATAAAGCTAAACTCGCTGTTGCAACTTGTCTTGACACCCCATTTTTATCTCATGGGAACTGATTTATGGGATAGCCGAATCTCACCCAATCTCACATGGGGGGGGGGGGGGTATCTCGGCTAATGTCACGTATTTTTTTATAATTTTATTACTGTAAATCTAGATTACGAGAGAAACAATCTTGAAATAGTTAAGGCAATTGTGTTTTTTTTAAATAAGTCTAACGCATTTAAACTATGAATACAAATTTTTCGAAACAATCGAAACAAATCTCGCGACATCTCACCAGGGGGAGGGGATCAAAAAATCCTCAAAAATATCTTACGTAATTAATGGACGCCCCCTTACTCACAAAGGTTCCAACGAAGACCAGCGCTGTGTTACCGTGCTGTGACACAGCCAAATGCTAAGTTGGAACCTTTTTTATTTTTTTTGCGGTATTTTTTGGTATTGTAATTAGGTTGGCATAATATTTTGTTTTCTTTCTTTCTAGAAAAAGTATAAGAAAGTACCTATATGAATATATGAATTAAACTTCAATGAAAATAGCCGCCTCCAAATACAGTTTTTCTCTAGCATGTGAACTTTTTTAAGCGATTTTGAAAGGTTGTTACAACAAGTATCTGATATTAACTAGTGTTTTTTTGTATTTTGTTGAAAAATATTTCGTACGGGACCCGGAGTGAAACCGGGGCGTGTTGCTAGTTCGTAACTTCGTTTGGTTTGATTGAAATTGGAAATTCAGTTTTATGTCCAGGATTGAAACTTTACCCACCATTTAGCTGTAGGTACAAAACTTTAGCGTGAAAACTAAAGCCGTGAAGCAATCATCATCATCATCAGTTAAGTATAACACGTCCACTGCAAAATACAGGCCTGGCCCATAGATTTCCAGAGCGATGGATCTTGTGCGGCCTGCACCCAAAGGCCTCCAGCAACCTTCCTCCCCCCTTCCTCTCTGCTCGCTACTTGTTTATTCACATAATAACATCTATTCTACTTTGGTAAGTTTAAAAAAATGAAAATGAGAGTATTAGGTCAAAAGGGACGTCAAATGATAGATCTTTTTTAATACATTTCGATCCTGTTTTTATTTTTAGTTAAGTCCTTGCAGTTTTTGAGTTATTAGTCATAATAAAAACTGAACTGACGAATTTCACAGGGTACACCAGTTACCCCACATTGCTGTAATTTGGTACGCGTGTAGCTTTAGTGATGTAGGCAAAAGTCTGAAATCCAGAATAACTGCTATTAGTACTCAAAACAGACAAACCAAACAATATGAACTCCCGTTACCTGTAATTTGAATGAAACTGTAGGTCAAGTGATGTGCTTATTTATTTTGTGGCACTATTTTGATAGTTAAAGATTACGAATAGTATTTTTTTGGTTTTCATGGGAGACTCGCGAGATCTCAGTTTGGGGCGAACCACTATCTACCTGTATCGATAGTAAACATGCAACAAATATAGATAAAAAAACAGACATCACCTAAGTTGCTTACGTATAGTGTTGTTTCTGTCCTGCTCAGCTCAGCCTTACAGTCAATTCAAATACATACAAACCTCGTGCAGACAAGCCACTGCGCCTGTAGTAATAATAGGTATATTAAATCAGTATGTATAAACTATCAGGGGCTGGTTACGCTTTGATGTTCACATACATTATTCAGCAAAGCTGAAGACATACAAATATTGCCACTTCAATCCGAATTGGAAGTTATTCCAAAGCGATACAGTCCATTTCTAGTTAAATACTGTCCGAATGCCCATTACAAAGTGATGTAGCTGGGTACTAAATATTGAATGTGTGAACAGCTACGCAAGCTGAAGCTCATTTATCGATGGTTGTACCGTTGACAATTGATAGTTATCGAGTAAATCGATAATTCTGAGTGATGTTGTTGCATATAAGGGCTTGCAATTTAAACTACAAATAATGACGAAGTATAGTACTTTTAGTAATCTATGTCATCACTACGCTCGTTCGATAACATTTCGTCGAGCAGCATTTTGTCGATTTTCTCGAGATTTTTATAATAAATCAAGAAAATTTTATGGATACATTTATTTTTTTCTTTTTGTGTTGAAACAATCCCTTCGATATAAAGTCAAGTCTTCAGTAAATTCAATATAAAATCTTACCAATATAATTAGTCATAATCACACTAATATTATAAATGCGAAAGTTTTGATTTTTGTTAATTTATTTATTTGTTTGTTACTCAATCACGTCGTAACGGCTTACCATTTCGATGAAGTTTAGTATATACATAGATTATAACCAGGATTTTTTTTATCCCATAAATCAGGTTCCATGGGATAAAAATATCATGTCAAGTCAAATTGCAACACATCGACACCCCTTATATGACCATGACATCCCGCAAGGCCGCCTTAAAAGTCGAAAGAGCTTTCAACGCTTCACAAGGGCCACGAGCGATGACCCGGCTGCTACTAGACGCACTCTGTGGATAAAAAGAAATTCCCCACCGCCTGATTTTACCACCCCACAGGAACAGTTACCACCCGGGCATGATCTGCAGTGGCCAGTCTGGAAGTCCTTAAACAGGCTCCGCACCCAGGTTGGCCGCTGCAGACTTAATATGTGCAAATGGGGATTCAGGGACCCTAACTTGACGCAGTGCGACTGCGGTGATCCCATGCAGTCAATGCAGCACTTGCTAATGTGCCCTTTATGTCCGAACACATGCACGATGGAGGACCTAATGGCCGCCTCGCCTGATGCCATTGCTGTGGTCAAACACCTGTCCAACATATTATGAATGGAAACGTAGAACTCTTGACACGCTAAGAAGAAGATTGCAACAATGAGTTTAGCTTTATTTCTAGGCTACCTACACATTTAGTAGTGCAACGCATACGAAGTCGCGGGCAACAGCTAGTTAGTTATAAAACAAGAATAATAATTATCATCATGTTAGTTATTGGATGTCCACTATTGAGCATAGGCCTCCCCCAAAGACTTTCAGAGCATAGAAAGCAACGTTAAGCTGTCTTTCCATCTAGTGGCTATCTGAAGCTGCGTTTCCCAGTGCATGGTAATCGCGAATCATTTTGCCCAAACTGTTACCGTCAGTTTTTCCAGCTATGTGCCCAGCCCACTGCCACTTCAGCTGCCCCTGGTTTGGTCAGTGACTTTGGTTTATTTACGAATCTCCTCACTTCTGATTCGATCTCGTATATAGATTACGTAATAAACAATTAAGTAATATTAGAAGCAATAAGAAAATATTATTTTACGCAAAAATTCAAGAGAGTTGAAGTCGTGTCAATGAGTTTCATTTATTTAATTTAATTGGATGCTTAGGAACTTACGATCATAGGATGAGCAGCAAAAATAAATTGTCTATTTAAAAACATAAGAAAGTAAAAGCTGTAGGTACTGCGCAATATTTTCGGAACCTCTATGTAGGTATTTATAAACAATAGTTGTACGTATAGGTACTAAAGATTGTAGCTGCTTTAAATGGGCATTGTAGGAATAAGTAGATATCACACTAAGCACATCACACTAATATTATAAATGCGAAAGTTTGGATGTTTTTTATTTATTTATTTGTTTGTTACTCAATCACGTCGTAACGGCTAAACCGATTTCGATGAAATTTAGTATTTACGTAGATTATAACCTGGAGTAACATACAGATTACTTTTTATTCCCTAAATCAGGTCTCATGGGATAAAAATGGAGTGCCAAGTCAAGTTGCAACAGCGGGTTTAGCTTTATTTCTAGATTACCTACAATTTAGTTGTGTCGCGTACGAAGTCGCGGGCAATAGCTAGTAATAAATAATTTAGATTCTAAATTGATATACATAAAGTATGCCATTATTATTTAATTGATTATGTCAATACTCTTTTATCGAGAAATGTCGATAAATAGGAGCTAATATTATATCATACGTAGCTGCGGTACAAGGAATTGTCAAATAAATAATAATAATTGGTGAATTGATGACTAGAAAGGTACCTCTAGTCATAGTTATGTCAAATCAATTGCATTACATACATTTATGAAAGTATATTGAACTAGCTGACCAATCCGCAGCTTCGCACCCGTCGTTTTTCAATAAAAACATTACCCTCATTCTGCGCAATTGGGTAAAAAGTAGCCTATGTTACTCAGGTATAATGTAGCATTCTAATGGTGAAAGAGTTTTTGAAATCGGACCAGTAGTTTTTGAGTTTATTCGTTACAAACGTACAAAAATACAAATCTTTCCTCTTTATAAAATTAGTATAGATTGGCAGTGTAGTGAACATCACTAGTAACCGGAAGCGACCGGCACATTTACGGCACGTTCGATGCGACTGTCCAGTCTGTAATGTACTCGACTGTACCTGCTCAGTATAATAGCTACGATACTACGACCATTGAATATGCACGTAGTGATACAGTACAATCATGCACAGAGTAAATTATTTTCCATTTATTTTATTTAAAGGATTTTTAGTAACCATGTCGATGCAGCCGTTGATGCTGTAACTTGAGATTAGGCACAGTTTAAATCATACTTATTATTATAAATGCAAAAAAGAGTTTGTTTGAAGACATAGGCCAAACCTCGCGTGAGAAGTTGTGGGCGGAAGCTAGTCTTCAGGAATTGATAGATGAACTCAGTCTAATTTGTTGTTGTTGGATAGATCGATAGATAAATAATTCTTTATTGTTACACCACATTACAATAACTTAACCTAGAAAACTTAAACTAATACATGGTGGTACAATTGGCGGCCTTATCGCTCAAAGCGATCTCTTCCAGGCAACCTTTGGATGAACTGGATTGAAAAAACGTGTGAGGAGGCGGTGTTACAATAAATACCTATTTATGTACCTAAAAAAATCCTACAAATTCCTTTAACAATATCTATCGAAAGTAGTTAGGTACTTACTTGAACCTTTTTAAAATCAAAGTTTGTTTATTATGGCGGTTGAAAAATAAATCTTAAACTGGTTTTGACGTTTGACATTTTAAAATTTTTATCTGTGATATTTTTATTTATAATCCTTTTACTGTGTACTGGAGTACTCGGAGGAACTGTCGAGAATTCACTTTTTAGCCCCCGACACAAAAAGAAGGGGTTGGAGTTTTTTTAATTTTAAAGGGGAACCTTTGTGGAATATCCAGCCGAAGTCGGTTTTTTGTTTTTTTCTCTTTCATCATGAAAGCACTTTCATCGTGCGCCCGTTTCTGAAACATACAAGTGAAACGTCTCAATGCGAGGATTAATACTTGGCGACAGAAAAGGGTGGTTACACTTTTACAGTATTTTTATATCTTATTTACTACGTGAACGGAACCATAGCGGATGCAAGTTTTCCGCAATAAAAATTATTACTCTTTCTAACGAGCCATCAATGTCGATGGTTTTTGTAACGAATGGTCACTGTGACAGCTGAAACATTGAGAGGTAATAAATCATTGAAATGTTTGCCAGAATGGGCTTGGGAGTGGAATTTTGGTGGTGTCTAATCCAGAATTAATTATTCAAAGGTGTCAGGTTGTCCAAAGTCATAATTGATTTTAATCATTTTTATTAAAATTGTCATAAGCGTTTTGATTTATGTCCACCATTTATCATGTATTTCAAATAGACGAAGTTACAATATATATGTCTTTAGAAAGTAAAATATATTTTGCCACTGTGACTTTGACAAAAACAAAATAATCATTATTACTTTTTGAAGTGAAAACTTCTTTAGGCACGTTGAGCATTTTTTGAGACGGGAAAAAACCATTGAATTCGCGACACTGTTACCGACACCTGTCACTGACTGTATCTGTAGTGAAGTCTGCTTTTATTCAAGTTTTCACTTCTGTCGACACTCCCGGAGTGCCACTTTTTTTATTTGTAAGGAAACTGGCTTACGGCCCACATGATGGCAAGCGGTCACCGTCGCCTATTGATACCGGCAACACCCGGGGTATTGTCTATGCGTTCCCTACCCTGTAGAAACCTCTACATTTCTCTTGAAGCGTGTCATGTCGTAGCCTAAATGAAAACCTCAGATGGTAGCCACATCTTGCAAGTATGGGGTAGGAAAAATCGCGTGAAGCGTGTGGTGCGCGATACCCAATTGTCGACGATATGTGGATGAGCTTTATTACGGTTGTCGAGAACTAATATTAAACTAGTTAAAATAGTATTTATTGCGTATTTACCTTTTTTATTTATTATCCCTGCAATATTGCAATATATATAAAAAATTAGGTACTAAAATATTCAGTAACAATTTTTGACATACATAGTCGTCGGTATCGAGTTAAAATTAATTTAAATAGCGTTAACGACTGGGATGTTAATTCGTCTTCTGTAAATATCAGTACTGTCAATTTGCATTCACAGGCGTCAAGAATAGACCGATACTTAAGGCAACTGGGGCAACGATGCCTAAGCGTATTTGGTGGCTAAATATGAATTAGAGAGTTGTCAAATTATAAAAATACGTCAAATTTAAACATGTTTAGGCGCTACATACATTTAGGGATCGTTGTGCAAGCCGATTTTAAATTGGACTAGATTTAATAACAGGAATAGGCTTTTAGATCAGGGATGTTGCGGATATCCGCATCCGTATCCGCAAATGCGGAGCTTCCGTATCAATTTGGTCATCTGCGTCCGCATCCGCAATAATCGATGCGGATATTCATGCAAATGCAGATGTAGCGCAGGTCGCAACAACAAAGGAATTGAGTGGGGTTTGCGAGTGGCGCCTGCCGTGGGCATCTGCTGATTGACCAATACGAGCGAAGATTTCGGTGACAAGATCCAACGCGTTTGTTAATGTTTATCATTTATATCTTGTAAATCAATCATTACGTGTTTACTTGCGCTTATCGTATGAATATTTCAGTTTTAAAGTGTTTTTGTAAGTATACAGTAAGTATTGTATGTTAAGCAAATTTTCTGAAGTTAGATTATATTTCTGTCTTATTCCTAAACAAAACCATAGGATCCGCATCCGCGGATGTTAAAAAATGTGCATCCGCAACATCCCTGTTTCAGATGAAAATATTAATTTAAATAAACAAATAATTTTGAGCGCGACTGTATCCACTAACCAATCGAAGGCGCATCTCCATTCAACATGACACGTGGTGGACGCGGTGATGCATTGCAGTATTTTACACACATGCGTTGCAGTACTCAGCATTGTGTACGCGACTGTAGTTACTCGGGAAAAAATTATAAAGTTGTATGTGTCTGGTACTATATCTTTTTGCGATAACTCCTTTTTGTAGTACAAGCTTAAGGGCCTCATTATCAGAGTATTTTTTTTTTATAAATTATAGGCTAGCGTTTGACTACGACCTCACCTGATGGTAAGCGATGATGTAGTCTACGATGGTACACGCTTGCCTAGAAGAAACCTATTCACTTGCGACTTGAAGTTATCAGTTTGTAGTTATCAGGAAACACAGACTCGGGCAAAGCGTTCCACTCTTTGGCGGTGCGCATAATAAAGGTGGAAAAGTACCGCTTTCTACGTATGGGAGAATGTCTACCATATAGCGGTGGCGCATCGCGGAGCGTCTGGTTGTCCCCAGTCCCCAGTCTATCATCGACTGGGGGTGGGATCAGGTTGAAAAGCTCCGCAGCACACTCTCCGAAATGGATCCGATAAAAAACCGAAAGGCTTGCAACCTTTCGACGATGCTCGAGGCTGTGGAGCAGTATACTTTTGTAAAAAGTCATTGGCTCATCTGATGGCAATTGGTTAGTGATGTTGGTCACTCTGGAAGACTCTGAGATTATATGATGGTCCGGAAAAAGTGAGGGTGAACAATACAAGTCAAATAATAAGACAACATATTTTCATCTAAGTATAACGAGACTCCTTAAACTTATAAACTTGCTAAACTAAAATGTGCTCTAAACTTATTAAAAGTTTATCAAAGCTTTGTAACCCTACCCTTCTCTCATAGATACTAATGATCTGAGAGAAGTTGCAGAACCTATTGATAAGGGCTCGTCCGCTCTAGGGCATGTTTGTTTCGCAACATGGTTTCGGCACAAGACATCGGTATAAGTTGCAGAATTTTTACATACAGTTTCAGACAATTCTATGGCACAACATTGTGGCGAAATTATGCTGTGATCATTTTGCCCTAATTCAGACTTGCCCTAAGAAATGATCCGTTCGATAATTTGGTTCTAGAAAGAACAATATTAAAATTAAAACTAGGTAAGCATCAATTATTTTTTCTGATTATAAATTTAGGTATGTAGTTTTGATGTTTGTTGATACAACTCTCTCAAAAATAACGTATAATTACTATTCTAATTTTTAGTCTTAGTTTTGTATAAAATATAAAATAAAATAAAATGTATACTTTCATGTCATTTTTTACGATAACTTGCTCTATAGTATGATTTATGATGATGATGATGTCATCCAGGCCGATTTCGGCTACGGCGACATTGTTTCTGCTTGTTTCCGTTGATGCGCTCTTTGGTGACTAGCATATCCAATTTTGGCCTTAAATGTGCGCGCACATAATGTGCATGAGTATGATTTATATTATTAATGTTATGGCGTATCTAAGTACATAATAAAAGATAAATAAACATTATCACTACAGGGTGTTTGGTAATATACTCACGATATTGAAGTGACTGTTTCTCAAAACATAAAAAAAGACTTCTCCAAAAAAAAACTACTAGTTATGTTATCAAATTTTAAAGAAAATCGACTAAGTTTAGGTGATTAATTCGATATAAAACTTACTGCCTACTCTTGCAATCGACATCCAAAAATAAAGGCCGATTTGATATCTCTTTCGGAAATGGCTGCGGATTTTGGGTTAGAAAGGGGCAAGAAGATGTATCTCGAGACGTCACCAATACAGTAACTGTGGTTAGATGGCAATCATTATGGAATAGCACAACAAGTGTAATAAAGTGTTTGTTTTTACATGCCAGAATAAATTTCACATTTCTATGGTTACATTACACAAATGTATTTATTATGCTCGCCAAAATAACCCCTTTCATTTTTGTGCGTATATTATCTAATACCCTATATATAATTTTGTTGTTATTTTGAGCCACAAACAGTTTTAAAAACGTACTAAGTATATAACTACAAAATACATTATGCCATGTGTTGTCCAGTCCTCGATGATGATGATAATTTACTCTGTAGTCCTCTTCGGACTGGACAACACCTGGCATAATTCCAGTCGAACATCACTTACAGGGGTAAGTTTGTTTGACTATTTAATAAATCTTCACAAAGGAGATTACCACCATGATGATCAATTCACTTCCTTTCGGCCGCCATGACAACTAAGTTTCGCAACAGTTGCGATCGAGCACTTTTACAAACTTGTAAGTTGTAATTTAGAAGATTGCACACTTGATTTTAGATGAAATAATTTTTGCTACATTTGAGATAAAATATTCATGACACTAAAACAATTTTCAGTCTCATTCTTATGTTGTCTCTTCTATCGAGTAGTGAAGTATTAACTCATTGTTATGCATGGACAACAATACCTCGATGTATTACAAAGCTCTACCTACATTTAGTACATGCAATGTCCAATGCAGCCTTCCCTTTGTTCCGCTCAAAAGCGTCGATCTACGAACTATAAAATGATTTTGTATTTTTTGTAATGCATAAAATTCCGGTGTTCGTTCTTCCTAAGCGACTTGACCAATATTGATGATTTTTTCGTTCGTGTGTTGGTTTTTAGCTATAGTTGGTTCCGGTAGATGACGCTGTTTTCGTGATTCAGTACTAGTAATCTGTTAAAAAATATTAATTTATTAATATTTATATTTAATATTTTTTTTTTATATTAATTTATATACGCCCAGTATCCTGGGCGTGAAACTCACGGACCGAATCAGGAACTCGGTTATACGCTCCCGATCACAGGTGGCCGACGTCGCTCAAAAAGCTGGAAGACTCAAGTGGGACTGGGCCGGACACGTTTGCCGTATGCCAGACACGATGTGGGCGAAGACCACCACTGAATGGCTCCCAAACTACGGACTACGCCCGCGTGGAAGGCCCAGGCGAAGGTGGCGGGATGAGCTAAACTCCTACCTCAAGGATTGGCCCCTACTTGCAATCAACAGAGACGAGTGGAAAGAGGGAAGGGAGGCCTTTGCCCTGCAGTGGGACACAACAGGCTTATAATAATAATAATAGTAAATATTTAGCAGGTTTATTTAATCGGATTTTTTGTAGTGTAACAAGCACTGTTTCGATAATAATAAGTTATCAAAATATGTCGACTGATTCGTAGTAGAACAAAATTATCTTTTTTAAACGACCCCTTTTGCAATTCGATACGCTAATAGCCATGTCTTTCCCTACATAAATATGACAAGTCTTCGTTAAAACTATTCATAGTAAACCTAAAACAAGACTAACTAATTGTCAAACAAAGAATTTTGTCAAAAGACTTTTAGAGGCGCTTCAGCCTGTCGAGTCAGTGGATTATTAATGGTTTTAAATACCTAGACGGTGTTTAGCGATATTTTGTTACTTATGTATTTTTCTTAATAAAGACCTTTAAAAACAACAAAAGACTAACTAATTTTATAAAAATGATCACAGATAAGCACAGATAATTTATAAAAAAGATCACAGATAAAAATATATTGTTTTTAAAATTTCTAGAAATAAACCTATTGGTTAAATTTACGTCCAACTCAATTCAATTTATTTATATCAACATAACACATAAATACAATTAAGACCAACAACTCATAGTTGAACACTGCTTTATGCCACCTCCGTGTCCTCAAGGTATTGTTGTGCAAGAACAACAATACATCGGCCAGCACAAAGACCCTCAAACGTACTTTGATGCAGAGCGCCCTTTGTTGTCGACCGTGTCAAACTATCAATGAAACCTGAAACTGTAAAATCGACTTGCATGCTTATTTTTTAGATGCTTTTATTTCAACTTGCAATGTTTGTTAGTTTTGGTCAATGCTTGCAACTGAATTTTAAACCAGTTCCCCGCAACCAATTCAGCTGAAATTTGGAATACATATGTGGCTTGGGTGACAATCCAATGATATGGTACCATAAGAGGTGGTTTCACGATTAGTTAATGGACACAGGGTACTGCATCGTAGGGTACGTTCCCGGATGCGTGACCTACGAGGCAATGCTTTAGTTACCACTTAACATTAGGTAGGGCATTTGCTAGTTGATATCCGGTCTAAACTATCCGGAAATTTCACCGGCATTCAAGCCTTCAAACTGAAACAGATATATATTCATCCAGCAGTTCTATCGGATAAGAACAGAATTTTAATAAACATGAATTTATTTCATGAAATGGTCAGAAAATCAACGGTAATTTTCCTGTAGGGTTGTCTGTAGAAAGTAGGTTAACAGCTCTAATAGCTCGTCTGTAAAAGCACGGTATCAAAGCCAGGCTGTAATTACCAGGCATTCGACATAAGTACTAAATACTAGCGGAATCCCTTTTCCTTGCAAGGAAAGTGGTGAGTAAACCTGTGGTGCAGAAACAGCTTTGAAAAATATTAATTCATTTTTATTATTTTATACAAAAAGCTATACAATAGTTTAATGATATCTTAAAACCTATACTAGGTTTATCCAGACACCAGGTTCTCGACATCGTGGGTTCTGTTCAAGAGTAAGTTAATCTTAAAAATAGGGATTCATTATAATATATTTATGGCATTATCTAATGGCGTGCGTAAATGAATGACTCGTGACGTAAAATATTCTTACTACAAAATTATCAATTCGAAAGTATGTCTCTCTGTTTGCTACGTTTTCACCTATAAACGGCTTGACCGATATTGATGAAATTTGGTGTTTAGATATTTGTTCCGGGTCTGGTTGTTTCTCTATATATTATTAGTATGTATTTACAAAAAAATGTATATACCTAAGTATTCTATCAGTTATCTGGTTCCCATAGTACAAGCTCTGCTTAGTTTGAGGCTAGATAGCGCTGTGTGAAATGTCCAGCAATATTTAAAAAAAAAGATGGATTATGACCGGGATTGGGACTTATGCTACTCTTTACCCGACTGCGCGGAAGGAGGGGAATATGTTAAAATATATCTAAAGCCTTTTCATATGACATGCGACTTGATATATTTGTGTCAATAAAACTTTATCGATTTATCGATTCAGCTCATTTTTTTTTCTTGGTTCGAACGGATTGATTGCTACGATATTTATGCTCGGACACAACGGAAACAAACGAACATACAAAAAAAAAACACTCAACTTGCCACTAAGATCTTCGCTTGCATTATCGCAAGCAAAGTACCAATTGCTTTGTTTTGACTCCCATCAGAGAAAAGCAATTAGAATGATTGGCAAACCCAAACTCACTGACAGGCTGGAACCACTGAGCCAACGCCGTGACATCGGATCGCTCAGTGTATTCTACTCCTGAATACCTCATCCCTCGATGATCGATTGTCTCCGTGGCGCAGTGGGCGTATAGCCGGCTGAGACGCAGGAGGTAGCGGGTTCGATTCCCGCCGCGGAACAAAATGTTTGCATGATTTACAGATATTTGTTCCGGGTCTGGTTGTTTCTCTATATATTATAAGTATGTATTTACAAAAAAAATGTATATAAGTATTAAATCAGTTATTTGGTTCCCATAGTACAAGCTCTGCTTAGTTTGGGGCTAAATAGCGCTGTGTGAAATGTCCAGCAATATTTATTTATTTATATTTATTTTATCTACAGATATTTGTTCCGTATCTGGGTGTTTTTCTATATATTATAAGTATATACATATTTACAAAAAAAAGTATGTAAGTATTCTATCAGTTATCTGGTTCCCATAGTACAAGCTCTGCTTAGTTTAGGGCTATATAGCGCTGTGTGAAATGTCCAGCGATATTTATTATTATTATTATCCCATGGTCGAGATTTTACCACCGCACTTCTCGACAACGAAATAAAGGTCATCCACATATCGTCGACAGTAGTTATTGCACACTTCATGCTTCACGCAATCTTTACTCCATACTTGCAAGTTAAATATCATACAAGAAAAATGTCAAGAGGTTTTTACAAGGTATCGATAATACCCCGGGGCCCGTAGCCAAATTACATTCGCTGCGAATCTATTCGATTTCTACATACATTTGTTGTCGCTGTATCACGTGGCATTTCTATAGCATGTGTCAAATCCCATACATTTTCGGACGTATCGACTAGCGTCATCGCTAATCGACTGTAACTTGGCTAAGCCCTCAGGTGTTGCCAGTGTCAATAGGCGACGGCGATCCGTTACTATCAGGTGGGCCGTAAGCCTGTTTCGCTATATGATATATACTACATAGCAAGAAGTAAACACACGCTTCTATACCTACAAGCCTACCTATTACCTAGTCTACTTACAGACTGTAGTTTAAAGACAGTGGAACAAAGACGATTTTCTGGCGCGTCGCACCCAACCGCATAAATGCAAGGGTTACCGAGCAGAGTCGCATTGTACATTGTTCTCTATGCGTTTCCGCGCGACTCGCATTCTGACAAAGATGAAAATGGATAAATGCACACACTCAAATAAGGCCGCATGATCGCTCAGGAAATCTATGAGGGAGGCATATGTTAGAGAATCAACATCATCATTATAACAGCCACATTACATCCACTGCTGGAAAAATAAATCCTTCATTGATATTTAGTATTCAGTATTCATTTATTCACCATTACATTTAATAATATTGGTATTTCAAAAATATATTACAAACTAGCTGTTGCCCACGACTTCGTACGCGTTATACTACTAAATGTAGACGTTTGACTAAATGTTTGACGACCTCCGTGGCGCAGTGGGCGAACAACCGGCTGAGACGCAGGAGGCAGTGGATTCGATTCCCGCCGCGGAACAAATGTTTGCATGATCTACAGATATTTGTTCCGGGTCTGGTTGTTTTTCTATATATTATAAGTATGTATTTACAAAAAAAAGTATATAAGTATTCTATCAGTTATCTGGTTCCCATAGTACAAGCTCTGCTTAGTTTGGGACTAGATAGCGCTGTGTGAAATGTCCAGCAATATTTATTTATTTATGTGTAGGTAACCTAGAAATAAAGATACACTCGCTGTTGCAATTTGACTTGACACCCCATTTTTATCCTATAGGAACTGATTTATGGGATAAATGGTAGCCTATGTGGTGATCCAGGTTATAATCTACATATATACCAAATTTCATCGAAATCGGTTCAGCCGTTACGGCATGATTGAGTAACAAACAAATAAACAATCAAACAAACATCCAAACTTTCGCATTTATAATATTAGCGTGATGCCAGTTAACTATAGAAATAATCAAATTACTTACAACTGAGTAGAGAGAGGGTAAGAGCTAAGCTAAGAGGTTAGAGCGGCTAAGCTAAGTGTACGCTTGCACACAACAGATTCCAGCAACGTTTATCAGGTCATCTTTCCATATAGTGGAGGTGGCGCACTTATAATCGGCCTAAAAATTTTGACACCGGAGTTATTCACAAGGTTATGTGAAATAACTTACATTTTTACCCTGTATTTGAAGTCAAAACTTCTTTAGGCGCGTTGAGCATTTTTTGAGATGGGAAAAAACCATTGAACTCGCGACACTGTTACCGACACCGTAATTGTTAATTTTTTTTTATATTTGAGAAGGGGCATAGGATAACTTTTTTAGTAAATTTTCATGTTCCATCATGATCATTTTGCAACACCAGTTTTTTTTGTACGAAAACTACATTAGAGGTATATTTTATTATATACTAGCTGGCCCGGCTTCGCACATATCTTTATCCATGTAAAATATAGCGTTGCTCAGAGATAGTGTAGTTTTCTAACGGTGAAATAATTTTTAGACAACATAATGTAACGTATAATTTAACAAATTATGAATACTATCTTTACATCTGTTTATAGAATTAGTTCAATTCTGACATCGGTTTCTGCGATTACCACCAACAAACATACAAACTTACCTCTTTAATAAAAGTATAGATTGCTATACCTAACTACGCTCGCTCGATAAGGCCGCCCATTGTACTTTATTTAAGTAGCTTAAATTTGTTTTTTTAAGTATTCCTGGTGTACAATAAAGAATTATTCTATTCTATTCTATTCTACGCTCCCAGCAAAAATACAAACAAAACATTTAAATCTCATTCTCATCTAATCTCATTCTAAAGCCACTAAATAAGATATATCAAGAAAATATCAAAGAATCGTTTTAAAACTTGGCTCCGGAACGCAAGTCACCAGTTAAAACTTACATAAAATAGGCACCCACTTAAATGCACGTTTCCAACTATAACCAGATGAAAGCAGATTAAATTGGATTTAACTAGATGCAGCCCGTTTTGTGCTTAGCAAGCTGTTCACTAATGAAGACTGTTGGTAACTGAAGACATGCGAACTTCAAAAAGCAGGAGTCGGTTTTTAGTTACTGAGTACTCGTTATTTTCTTCCTAGTTATTCCTTTTTATTCTTTATTGTACACAAAAACATACATTAAAAAGTACAAAAATAGAGTACATGTACAAAGGCGAGTTTAACCGTAAGAAGAGTTTTCTTCCAGCAAACCTCTGAGGCTAGAGAGAGAGATGATTTTAAAGATAAGTGCGTGTACATACAACAATCATAAATATGTACCTACATATATCTTAAACAAATAAAACGAAATATACCTAAGGTAATTAATAATATGATGAATATAATAAATAAACTAATATATACAAAAATAAATATATACCTAATTACAATAAAATAAAATTACAGAGAAAGATCTCTCTCTTTAACTCTTCTTTAACTTTTTTCTTGACGTGACTTTCGTGATTTATTTCAATCATCTTTTAAATATCTGAAGATAGCTTTGTACCTCTTTTTAAGCTTTCAGCGCACATGGACGAGTGTGAGTTTTAATAGTAGTAAAAATAATTAATTTACCATACAATATAAATTTATACTCTCTGTACTCTGCTTATATACGTATGTAAGCCATCGACCCGCGCCTCTACAAACATGTTTTGGTTAATTAAAGTGTTTATAGACAAGGAAGGGTGAATACTAAAATTAGGCTAAAAAAAGTAGTATACAAGTGTTCTGTAAATATTATATTAAAGGGAAATTAGTCTCTTCTCACTTATGAAATAATGTTAATTCTGCGACTTTGCAAAATTCGAAGTTTTAAGTAAACACTTAAAATCCACTGTTTACGGGGAAAATCTTGTATATCAGCTATTTTAAGGGCAAAACATTACTTACATCAAACAAGCTCTAACGACTCTCAACAACCTTTAATATGTCATATTTCCATCTAGTGGGGGCAATCGTACGCTGCGCTTTCCAGTGCGTGGAACTCGAGAACCTTTCTACCCCAACGGCTCACGATTAGATTCTTACCAACATAAAATATACACGCGATAAACATAACTTTTCTTCGGCTGTCAGGCAATTTGTTCCCTACAGTGTTTCCATTTTTATTTAGGTAAAAAAATGGTGGAAAGCACAAATCGGTACACATTTACACCTACCTTTTCAAATTGTCTTTACTGGCACACCTGAGCCTTGAAATACGGCCTGCAAAGCCTCCCTATATTTATTTGCTGTAGAAATAAAAATATTTGCCTCTTCAATAAACCGATGGCTTTTTCAAATAGCTCCGTGAATGGCATCCGAATAAATGCGCGACTGCTTGGAATGTAGGGTTGGCACGTACAAATTACATTAATAGAGTGTTTTTTTATTTTTCTCTTCTGTACAATCTGTACATAGATTAAACCTCATTAGCCGGGTCCACACCAGACGATCCAACGCGCTCTGATTGCATGCGGCAGGAACGCGCTCCGCAGGAGCGTCTGGTGTGGACGTGCCTCGCGCGATCCAAACTACAAATATGGAGCTCGCACTCCTCGCCGCAAACGATCCGATCGTTGTTGGTTTTTTGTTCATGCTCAAAGGCGCCTCAGTCTTTTGAATCGCGCGATCCGGCAATTAACGCATGTGTAGCTTCATAGCGAGTCAAAGTTCAGCTGACTTTGATTTACTATGGATCGAATGGAGCACGTTGGAGCAGCCCTTTAGGATCGAAAAAAATTGCCGCTGGATCAGACGAATACGATCCGTGATCCATGCTCCATGATCCTGGATCTCGGATCATGCGATTGTCGATCCAAGATGGATCGTTTGGTGTGGACCCGGCTATTGGATTGTACTTTCGTAACAGTAGCAGAGTGCATTGTAAAAGGTCTCGCCCGGGGCTTCTATCGCCAAACAGCATTGCTGTGTGTTTACGCACGAGTACTGATAGCTACTTCATTCCCGCGCGCCCGCGCACCGGAAAATGACTTTGCCGTCGTGTACAAATAACTACAGACGTAATTTATTTATTATTTAATATAAAAAGGCTATGAACCCTTCCAGTTAATTAAAGGACTATTCAAAATAATATTCGGGTTCCTTTTTTCAAGAAGCCCCTATACTCAACACCCTGTTTCAGTTTGACAGTTATGGTGCCTGAAATTACAAGTGCATCAGGATTTACACTGGTATGCCTCAAGTTGATAGACACAGGGCAGTGCATTGTAGGGCATGTTTCTAAGATGCGTGACCTACCAGGCAATATTTTATTATAGGCGATGGTTACCATTTATCATCAGGTGGCTTGTTTATCTTCAGGTTTAAAAATTTAAAAACGGTTTGTTTATAAGTAAATTAAGAGTAGTAGTGGATTGGCTTTGGCTTTACACCTGTATGCCTCAAGTTGATGGACGCAGTGGCAGTGCATCGTAGGGCACGTTTATAAGGTGCATTATCTACGAAGCAATACTTTGCTATAGGCGATGGTTACTACTTAATATCAGGTGGGCCATAAGCTTGTTCCATCTCCATGTAGTATAAAAAAAAATTAAAAAAGAAATTGAAATTCAATTGAAATTAATGAACAAATACGAAAAAATTGGTCTTTGGTAAATTGATTTTTTATCTAGTAGGCTTGTAGATATTTCAACTGATCCACATTAATATCAGGCTCCTATGACACATGCTGCAGGATCAATTACCAAATATTACAAAAGAAAATACTTAATGCATTTAAATGACATTCACACAGAACATTTCACACAGCCTATCTAGCCCCAAGGTAAGAGGAGCTTGTACTATGGTAGGTAACTAATAGAAAACACTTTTTTATTGTAGATATTATACTCATAATTTATAACCACTAGATGATAAGAAAATGTATAGGTGAGGCCTAGCAATGATCGTTCTTTGCCTGATATGATGGTGATGATGATCATGACAACACCCAAACACAGAACAAATATCTATGGATAATGCAAAGTTTTTTCCGTGGCGGGAATTGAATCCGCAACATCCTGTGTCTCAGCCGGTTATTCGCCCAATGCATTATATATAAGGACTAGAGGTTGCGTTGTGCGCGAGCTGCTCGCAGCTCGCGTGTTTTTCTTTTAGTCGAAGAAGTAATTAAAGAGGATATAGAGCTGTCAAAAGCCATCAAAGAGGATATCCATGTGTAAGAAGCAGTCAAAGACGATATCGAAACGGAAGAAGCAATCAAATCAAAGAGGATTTCCAAGTGGACTCAGCAATCAAAGATGATATCGAAGTGGAAGAAGCAATCAAAGAAGATATTGAAGTGAAAGACGCAATCAAATAGGATATCGAAGTATCAGAATCAAATAAAGAGGAAATTAAGGTTGAGTAAGCAATCAAAGAGGATACCGAGGTGGTAGAAGCATTCTAAGAGGATGACGAAGTGAAAAAAGCAATCAAAGACGATATCGAAGTGGAAGAAACAGTCAAAAACGATATCGAAGTGGAAGAAGCAATCAAATAGGATATTGAAGTAGCAGAAACAATCAAAGAGGAAATTAAAGTTGAGTAAGCAATCAAAGAGGATACCGAGGTGGTAGAAGCGTTCTAAGAGGATGACGAAGTGAAAAAAGCAATCAAAGACGATATCGAAGTGGAAGAAACAGTCAAAGACGATATCGAAGTGGAAGAAGCAATCAAAGAGGATATCAAAGTGGAAGAAGCAATCAAAGTCAAAGTCAAAGTCAAATATTTTTATTCATTAAAATCACAAGGATCACTTTGAAACGTCAATTTTACTGCCTGTTCCTTCGCGACCAAGCCAGGAAAGAAAGGCAAGAAAACCAGGCTGGTTGTTTTTTTTTAATGATCCTTTTACAATAGGTACATAATACAGAAAAGAAATTACGTCTAAATTGTAACATTTTGAACGAGTTGGGGCAGTTTCAATCCCAAGCTTCTCTATCATCTAAATAATCCGATATTTTATAGTAGGCTCTTTTATAAAGATTTTGTTTAATTACGTTTTTAAATTTGTTAATTGTCAATTTTTGTACATCCCTTGGGAGTTTGTTATAAAAGCGCACACCTTGCCCTTTAAACGATTTACTAACTTTATGGAGTCTACATGTGGCAACAGCGAGTTTATCTTTATTTCTAGTATTAAAATTATGATTATCGCTATTTTTCTTAAACAAATTAATATTTTTGTGAACATACATTAGATTTTCATAGATGTATTGACAAGGGAATGTCATAATATCTATTTCTTTAAACTTATTGCGTAATGATTCTCTGGGGCCCATATTATAAATTGCACGAACAGCCCTCTTCTGCAGCACAAAAACGGTGTTTATATCTGCAGCACTCCCCCACAGCAGTATACCGTATGACATAATGCTGTGGAAGTAGCTGAAGTAAACTAGTCTAGCTGTGTCTACGTCTGTAAAAAGACGGATCTTTTTGACTGCGTATGCCGCAGAACTAAGTCTCTTCGACAACCCATCAATGTGAGGGCCCCATTGAAGCTTATTATCTAGGGTTATACCTAAGAATACGGTGGTGTCCACAAGAGCCAACTCCTCGTCTTTGATTTTTATGTCTGCTTTAACTTGTGTAACATTAGGTAGTATAAATCTAATACATTTTGTTTTCTTTTCATTTAGAAGTAGATTGTTTACATTGAACCATTTTACCACCTTAGAGATTGCATTGTTTACATCGTCAAAATCGGTTTGTCGTCGCTTTAATTTAAATAAAAGTGACGTGTCATCTGCAAACAATACAACCTCATGATCGTCCCGTACTAGATGGGGAAGATCATTAATATATACTAAAAACAAAAATGGTCCCAGAATTGATCCCTGTGGTACACCCATTTTAACCAGAGACCCCGGAGAACGCTTCCCATTCACGTCAACTCTTTGCACTCTGCCACTTAAATAAGAAGTGAGAAAGTCTAGAGCAACGCTCCTAATGCCATAATGGCGTAGTTTCCTGATTAATGTGTCATGGTCTACGCAATCAAATGCCTTGGACAAATCACAAAAAACACCTAAAGCGTCATGAGACTCCTCCCAGGCATCAAATATGTGCGATATTAACTCAATACCAGCATCAGTGGTTGAGCGACCCCTGGTAAATCCGAATTGTTTATGATGCAGTAAATTATGTGAATTGAAATATCTAAGCAGTTGATTTAAAATTAGTTTTTCAAATATTTTACTAAATGTTGGAAGTACTGAGATTGGTCTAAAATTACCAGGATCAGAACTAGTGCCTGATTTGAAAAGTGGAGTTATTTTACTGTGTTTCATTAAATCAGGGAATACACCACAGTCAATACACTCATTGAATATTAAAGCTAGTTCAGGAGCAATTATGTCAATCAATGTTTTTATGATGCTAACAGAGATGCCCCAGAGGTCCGTGGTTTTCTTAACATTTATCAGTTTGAAAGCTTTTATAATGTCAAAAATCAAAAAGGATATCGAAGTGGAAGAACCAATCAAAGAGGGTATCGAAGTGGAAGAAGCCATCACAGAGGATATCGAAGTGAAAATGCCGTCAAAGACGATACCGAAGATGAAGACGCAATCAAAGAGAATAATGCAGTGCAAGAAGCAATCAAAAGGAAATTGAAGATGATATCGAAGTGGAAGGAGTAATCAAAGAGGATATTGAAGTGGAAGAAGTAATCAAATAGGATATCGAAGTAGCAAAAACAATCAAAGAGGAAATTGAAGTTGACTCAGAAATCAAAGAGGATACCGAAGTAGTAGAAGTATTCAATGAGGATGACAAAGTGAAAAAAGAAATTAAAGACGATATCGAAGTGAAAGAAATAGTCAAAGACGATATCGAAAAGGAAGAAGCAATCTTAGAGGATATCGAAGTGGAAGAAGCAATCAAAGAAGATATCGAAGTGTAAGAAGCCATCACAGAGGATATCGTAGTGAAAATGCTATCAAAGACGATATCGAAGATGAAGACGCAATCAAAGATAATATTGCAGTGCAAGAAGCAATTAAAATGAAATCGAAGATGACATCGAATTGGTAGAAGCAATAAAAGAGGATATCGAAGTAGAAGAAGCAATCAAAGAGGATATCGAAGTAGAAGAAGCAATCAAAGAGGATATCGAAGTAGAAAAAGCAATCAAAGAGCATATCGAAGTGTAAGAAGCAATAAACAAGGATATCGAAGTGGAACAACCCATAAAAGAAAAAAAAATTGAATGTTCAAAAATGATCATGATAGTCGTTGCATAAAAAAAATTGGACGTTGCAAAATGATCATGATGAACGTTGCATAAAAAAAAAGAAAATCTGGATGTTCCAAAATGATCATGATTGACAAAGTAAAAAAAGCATACATAGACGATATCGAAATGAAAGAAGCAGTCAAAGACGATATCGAAGTGAGAGAAGCAATCAAAGAGGATATCGAAGTTCAAGAAGCAATCAAAGAGGATGTCGAAGTGGAAGAAACATTCAAAGAGGATGACGAAGTGAGAGAAGCATTCAAGGGCGATAATAAAAAAACGATTCCAACAAAAACTAATACCAATATTTTGTAGAAGTTTGCTAGGGCTATCACTTTCCGCTTAGAAGATACGAGCGATTGAAGTTTTGTATGAAACACCATAATTTTGTAGAGAGGGCAATGAAGTAAATGAAGCAATTAAAGAGGATATGAAATAGAAGAAGCAATTTAAAAGGATATCGAAGTGGAAGATGCAATCAAAGAGGATATCGAAGTGGAAGAAGCAATCAAAGAGAATATCGGAATAGTGGATGTTGCATAATAAAACAAAAGTGGAGTAAGCAATCAAAGAGGATACCGAAGTGGTAGTAATATTTAAAGAGGATGACGAAATGAAAGAAGCAAACAAAGACGATATAGAAGTGAAAGAAGCACTCTAAAAGGATATTGAAGTGTAAGAATCAATCAAAGAGGATATTGAAGTGAAAGAAGCAATCATACAAGATATCGAAGATGAAGAAGCAATCAAAGAAGAAAGAGAATTCCAAAGTGAAAACAGGAATCAAACAGGGTTCAATATACTGTGGAACAGCATTAAAAGAGGATATCAAGGTGTTGGAAGTCAAAGAGGATGTCGAAGTGAGAGAAGTATTTAAAAGGAATATCAAGGTTGTTGATGACAAAAAAAACGATTCCACCAAACATTTGTACTACCATTTTGTAAAAGTTTACTATGCCTATGTGTTTCAGTATCGAAGTTGAAGACGCGCCCTAAGAGCATAGTGAGGTCGTAGAAGAATAAAAACAGGATTACGAAGTTACAGAAGCAATCAAATAGGATATCGAAATTAAAGATGCCATCAAAGAGGATATCCCAGCAAAAGAAGCAATCAAAGACGATATCGAAGTAAAAGTAGCAATCAAATTGGATATCGAAGTTAAAGAAGCAATCAAAGACGATATCAAAGTGGAAGAAGCAACCAAAGAAGTTATCGAGATGGAAGAAGCAAAAGTAGAGGATATCGAGGTGGAAGCAACAATCAAAGAGGATGACGAAGTGATAGAAGCATTCAAAAAGGACGTCGAGGACAATGATAAAAATAAAAAAATGGTTCCACCAAAAACTTATACCAATATTTTATAAAAGTTTCCTAGAGCTATCTCTTCCCGTTTAGAAGATACGAGCGATTTAAGTTTTATATGAAAACCCATAATTTTGTAGAGTGGAAATTAAAGTAAAAGAAACAATTAAAGATAATATCTAAGTAGAATAAGCAATTAAAAAGGATATCAAAGTGGAAAAAGCAAAAATAGAGGATATCGAGGTGAAAGAAGCATTCAAAGAGGAAGACGAAGTGAGAGAAGCATTCAAAAAGGATGTCAAGGGCAATGATGGTATTAAGAAAACTATTCCACCACAAATTAGTACCAATATTTTGTAAAAGTTTGCTAGGGGTAACCCTGCCCGTTTAGAAGATACGAGCGATTTAAGATTTGTATTGAAACCCAAATTTTGTAGAGTGGAAATTTAAGTAAAAGAAGCAATTGAAGAAAATATATAAGTAGAAAAAGCAATTTAAAAGTATATCAGAGTGGAAGAAGCAAAAATAGAGGATATCGAGGTGAAAGAAACAATCAAAGAGGATATCGAGGTGAAAGAAGCATTCAAAGAGGAAGACAAAGTAAGAGAAGCATTCGAAAAGGATGTCAAGGGCAATGATGGTATTAAAAAAACTATTCCACCAAAAATTAGTACCAATATTTTGTAAAAGTTTGCTAGGGGTAACTCTTCCCGTTTAGAAGATACGAGCGATTTAAAATTTGTATTAAAACCCATAATTTTGTAGAGTGGAAATTGAAGTAAAAGAAGTAATTGAAGAAAATATAAAATTAGAAAAAGCAATTCAAAAGTATATTGAAGTAAAAATGCCATCAAAGAGGATTTCGAAGTTATAGAAACAATTAAAGAGGATATCAATGTGGAAGAAACATTCGAAAACGAAAAGGAAGTGAGAGAAGAATTCAAAATGATGGCAAGGGCGATGATAACCGTAAAATAACGATTCCACCAAAAATTTGTGCTAACATTTTATAAAAGTTTGTTATGTTTATCTCTTACCGTTTAAAAGATACGAACGATTAAAGTTTTTTAAGAAAAATCATAATTTTGATAAAAAGATATCGAAGTGCAAGAAGCAATCAAAAAGTATTTCGAAGTTCCAAAATGATCATTGTGGATGAGGCATAATTAAAAAAAAATTGATGTTCCAAATTGATCACAGTGGATGTTGCATAATAAAAAAAAATGGACGTTCCAAAAGTGATCATTGTGGATGAGGCATAATTAAAAAAAAATTGATTTTCCAAAATGATCACAAAGGATTTTGCATAATAAAAAAAAAATTGACGTTCCAAAATGATCATTGTGGATGAGGCATAATTAAAAAAAAAACTTATTTTCCAAAATGATCACAAAGTATTTTGCATAATAAAAAAAAAATTGACGTTCCAAAAGTGATCATTGTGGATGAGGCATAATTAAAAAAAATTGATTTTCCAAAATGATCACAAAGGATTTTGCATAATAAAAAAAAATGACGTTAAATTGATGTTCCAAAATGATCACAGTGGATGTTGCATATTAAAAAAAAAATGACTTTTCTAAAAGTGATCATCGTGGATGAGGCATAATTAAAAAAAATTGATGTTCCAAAATGATCACAGTGGATTTTGCATAATAAAAAAAAAAAATTGACGTTCCAAAATGATCATTGTGGATGAGGCATAATTAAAAAAAAATGGATATTCCAAAATGATCACACAGTATTTTGCATAATAAAAAAAAAAATTGACGTGCCAAAAGTGATCATTGTGGATGAGGCATAATTAAAAAAAAATTGATTTTCCAAAATGATCACGAAGGATTTTGCATAATAAAAAAAAAATTGACGTTCCAAAATGATCATTGTGGATGAGGAATAATTTAAAAAAAATTGATTATCCAAAATGACCAGAAAGGACTTTGCATAGTAAAAAAAAATGACGTTAAATTGATGTTCCAAAATGATCACAGTGGATGCATATTTAAAAAAAAAATTGACTTTTCTAAAAGTGATCATTGTGGATAAGGCATAATTTAAAAAAATTGGTGTTCCAAAATGATCACAAAGGATTTTGCAGAATAAAAAAAAAAAAAATTGACGTTCCAAAAGTGATCATTGTGGATGAGGCATAATTAAAAAAAAATTGATGTTCCAAAATAAACATGATGATCGTTGCATACTAAAAAAAAAAATTGGATGTTCCAAAATGATGATGATGACCTTTGCAAAAACTATGAAAGTTGTCTCATGCCCCTCCACCACCATTATATAGAATCAAGCAAATTTACAGTAATTTTATAGTACACACAAGCCATGGGCTCCCTACAAAAACAATATGAAAATTACGGCAAACGAAATATACGGTTTACGGTATTCATACAGAAATATTTTGTATGGGACAATTTTTTTTTTGTATGAAAGACAATTTTTTTTTCATGAAACCGAATATAAAAAAATGTCCTCTGCAACATTAGTTTTTGCACCAACGCTGTAAGACCTATACTTTCCGAGATACGATGTGGATGGGAGCGAATGGGGGACAAAAGGGGGACTTTAGGATTTATTCCCAACTCATCGGAACTCCCTCTATACGATCCCACCAAACATTTTCACCCTACGAGGTGGCATCTGGGAGAACAAACATGTCAATGAGTCAGTCAGTCAGTCAGTCAATCAATCAATCAATCAGTGAGTGGTAATCGAGCTATATATAGTATAATAATAGTTTGCCATGGATTTTGGGAAGCGAGATAAATCTGATTATGTGTTCTTTTTCAATATTTTACTGGTTTTATTATTACCACGAACTAGAGTAGTGAAGAATTCACTGCACCATATACTACGTGTATGTACGACATTAAATGAAAACACCGGTAAGGCAAGTATTGATGTCAAATATTTTTTTTTAATTAACATAGAAATATTTAAATTTTCTAACATCATTATTATCAAGTCTTTTTTACGTTAAACTGACTAAGTGGCATCGTCGCAAATGAGCTGGCAATTTACGTTAAAAATTGTAAATATTAAATCTGGTTACTGGATAAATATTCAAGCTACCGGTATAAAACCCACCTCAAAAATCAGTTAGTACAATTCCGGTTGTGTGTTTTAAATGAATGTCGTACATAACAAAACAAGTTGTGTATTGGCTAGTGCGTGTACCTACTCGTAATTAAAAACTGTTTTAGCTCTTCTGCTACGACAAACGCTACGCCGCCGTGTCGTAGCAACAGAGCTACGACACGGCGTAGCTCCTAGTAGACCTATCTTGCGCGGCCAACACCAATCGGCACTTAGAAATTGTTAGACACCTTTGTTAAATCAATGTTTATATATTGTTAACAAAAAAAAAAGTTTTTTTTTTCATTACGGTATTTTTAGTCAACAGTCACAAAGTGTCCTGACGATCCGATTCAGGACACGATTTTTTTTTTCATTGAATATTCTGATATCTTTTTCCAGATTTTATTCTTTTGAAAGTGATTTAATCTAATACATTGTCGAAAAATCCTTATAAGTCCTTATGTTACAGTCAAAACATTTAACCGGACAAAACTACTTTTGACACGAAACTCATTCACTAGTTTTGACTAAAAAAGTCGGTCAAAAATTACTTTTGTTTGAATCCCCTTTGAGTGCCGGGTGGAGATTTTTGGACAAAAAGAAATCCATATATATTCATTACACACTATAACCATTCTTAATTAAAAAAAAATGGGGTGTGACTGTGTCATGGACACGGCCGTGTGTTGTACGTGGATACGCGTGTACGTAACGGGTAATATTTTCTATACAAGATATAAAATACGCTAGCTATTTTATGTATGTTATAATCAAGTTTAAACACTAAGAAGTCCTTATAAACGCAGTAAAATTACCTCAAAATAGCGGCGCTTCCCCCTCCACCGCTCGCGATGCGTCACAGTTCTCACTTAGCCTAACGAACTCTTTGATCCTTTAGCTATCCAGTGGTATAATTAAATTTTGCATGGAGATGATAGATATGTAGCTGCACACCAAACTGTATCCCCCGATTTTGTTATCATTCGTTTTTTGAAGTGCCTCCCACTATGGAAGAAATTTTAAAAAACGTATTCACGTCCATAAAATCATGGCGTCTACATGTTCGTGTGGCGGCCCTAACCCAATATTTAAGATGCGAGGAGGCGATTCCCTTTGCATTACACAGGTGATATCGTCAAAATTGAGGGAAACGCAAATTTTCACAGCAGATACTTGTATACAGATCACAGTATTCAGTATTTTATTGCGTTCATACAAAGTGGATTAAAATATTACAATGTTACATGTCAGATCTCATTGACTAATCAAAAGTCCAGCACTTCATATGTACCCTGTAGGTAAGGATGTAGAATTATTATAGCTCACTATGTAGATCTAGTAAAATTGAAGTTGGCTGATTGTCCGTTTTGAAAATCATTATTGTAGAAAATTATTTACATGTCTTCTCGTTAAAGAAGTTGTCTAGTTGTAGTAACTCTTATTCTATTAGTATTTAATGTACAGGTTCTTATAAGTGAACTATTTTGAAATAAGTAAAAGTTGTCAGAGTTTTCTAATTACTTGAGCCTTTACACTCCCTTTAAGTTCAACATTCGTTTAAAACTATGTTTTCCTGTTTTGTATCGAATTGAGTTATACTATATCTTAACACAATAGCCAGAAGTTTATTTTTACTTTGGTGTATAATTTTTTTACGCCTTGGTCAAGACATTTACTGGATCAAATCAAATAAATTTATTTGCAGGCTGTTGGTACAATTATGGTTAACTTATAATTAATCCAGATATTTCAGGGCTGCGGGTAGAATTTCCCGTCACGCTTGCCGTAATTATATCATATGCTGCGCTTATTGCAGCGTCATCATTCCAGCCGTTCTCGAACTAAACGGTCTGATACGTGATAATAAATAATAATAATAATAAATATTGCAGGACATTTCACACAGCGCTATCTAGCCCCAAACTAAGCAGAGCTTGTACTATGGAAACCAGATAACTGATAGAATACTTATATACTTTTTTTTTGCAAATACATACTTATAATAAATAGATAAACACCCAGACACAGAACAAATATCTGTAGAGCATGCAGCCATTTGTTCCGCGGCGGGAATTGAACCCGCTACCTCCTGCGTCTCAGCCGGCCTAATGGTAAGCGACCTGATGGTATGACTCTTGTACCTTGGGATAAGGGTAGGCCTTTGGTGTAGAACGCCACGTGCGTCGATACCCTTGCGCCATCCCATTTGTCTGGCGGTGGCAAATTCAGCCGAAGAACTCAAACGGCGCAAATATGGAGGTCTCGACAGAGATTACGTGTTTGAGCCATTTGGGCTAGAGACCCTGGATCCATAGGGTACCGGAGCCCATCGCGTTTTCAAAACTCTTTCTGGGCGTCTGATCGAAGCGACGCTTAAGCATTGCAATTCAGCGGTTCAGTGCAGCCAGTGTCTTGGAGATACTTCCGCCTGGTAGTGATCTGGAGCAGTTGAGCTATCTATAGATCGTTTGCAACGGTCTCTAGATGATTCCACTGTTTCTTCTGTATTTTAGTCATTTACTTATTTATTGTATATTATTTATGTTATTAAAGGCATTTTGTCTCACATTTTTAATCACACTAATATTATAAATTCGAAAGTATGGATGTTTGTTTGTTTGTTACTCAATCACGTTGTAATGGCTTAACCAATTTGGATGAAATTTGGTATGAACGTAGATTATAACCTGGATTAACACATAGACTACTTTTTATCCTATAAATCAGGTCATATGGGATAAAAATGGGGTGTCAAGTCAAGTTGCAACAGCGAGCTTAGCTTTATTTCTAGGTTACCTACACATTTAGTAGTGTAACGCGTATGAAGTCGCGGGCAACAGCTAGTATTTAATATGTTTCACTACAATCAACCAGTTTATCTGATATTCTATTAACTCAGAAGTTGTTGGCACAGGTTATGGTACTCTCAAAGGCATTGCGACACAAGGTTCATAGTAGCCATACGTTCTTACGTGCTGTAATGTCATCATCATAATCATCATATCGGTCGAAGAACGTCCACTGTCTCCCCGGTATAAAGTTCTTTAGAAATAGATTAGATTAGATAATTTTTAAATTTTTGCACACCTAATAAATAAATAAATATTACTGGACATTTCATACAACGCTATCTAGCCCCAAACTAAGCAGAACTTGTACTATGGGAACCAGATAACTGATAGAATACTTATATACTTTTTTTTTGTAAATACATACTTATAATATATAGAAAAACACCCAGACACGGAACAAATATCTGTAGATCGTGCAAACATTTGTTCCGCGGCGGGAATCGAACCCGCTACCTCCTGCGTCCCAGCCGGCTATACGCCCACTGCGCCACGGAGGTAGTCAAAAAACCTAATAACAATACAACTACAAAGAACACCGTAAAACTATGTGATACGATTGGCGGTCTTATCGCTGAATAGCGATCTCTAACAGACAACCTTTGGATGGAATGGACTGTGTAGACATTACTTGGGGTGTAATGGTGTACCTAACATACTTCACATACATTACATACGTATTCTTATGATATAAAAAATAAAAAAAAACATAAATGAATGAAGCTAAATAATAACTACTTATTTAAGAAACATATTAATTAATAATAAATACATAGATATTTAACGACAAATACTTAAATAGTGTTCTCTGAGCGTACGTTTAAAAATGGCAAGTGATTTGGCACATCTGATAGCTACCGGCAGCGCGTTCCATAACCGGACAGCCTGCGCAGTAAAACAATTATCAAAGTAGGAGGAAGAGTGTACAGGTGTCCTGAGTTGGAGTGTGTCAGACGAACGCAAGGATCGAAGATTGGATTAAGGAAGAAATAAATAAGAAGAAATTAATAAATAGACGACCTCCGTGGTGCGGTGGGCGGATACCCGGCTGAGACGCAGGAGGTAGCGGGTTCGATTCCCGCCGCGGAAAAAATGTTTGCATGATTTATAGATATTTGTTCCGGGTCTGGTTGTTTCTTTATATATTATAAGTATGTATTTACAAAAAAAAATGTATATAAGTATTATATCAGTTATCTAGTTCCCATAGTACAAGCTCTGCTTAGTTTGGGGATAGATAGCGCTGTGTGAAATGTCAAGCAATATTTATTTATATATTTATTTTATTTATAAAGCATTAGCAAGCTGAAGTGGCAGTGGGCAAGCATAGTACATAGCTAACGGCCGTTGGGGCAGAAAGGTTCTCGAATGAAAACCACGCACTGGAAAGCGCAGCGAGAGGAGAGGAGGCTCCCCCACTATATGGAAAGAAGACTTGATAAATGTTGCTGGGAGCCGTTGAGTGCAGGCCGCGCAAGATCGTATCTTCAGCAGTAGACGTCTATTGGCTGATACGATGATGATTGATGGTGAATCTTTGCAATGTCGAGTCGACCTGTAGACAAAGGTTAAACAAATTATAGTATTACAGGCCCCTTTTCATAATTACCATAACTATCTCGAAACAAATCAAAGTGAACTAACCAATAAGATCACATAGACAAAGACCACAAATCCAATTGGTTCTTGTAGTCGTAACATATTCCACACGTAAGTAAAGCCGCAACTGATTGTTCCTATGCAATTCAATGCAATGCAATGCGATGTGCCGCGCAAATCGATTGAATTGAGATTGCAGGCAATGCGGCGCTGATTGAATTATACAACGCATAACTTTGTGGTACAAGTCACAAGCTTATTACTGTTTCAAATTTACGAACTTTGGGAAACTTAAAGTTTAGTATTTACATTCGTTTATAAAAGGTGACAGTGTAACTGTCAATTTACTTAATAATTATAATTTTCTAGCTGTTGTCCGCGACTTTGTACGCGTTACACTACTAAATGTGTAGGTAACCTAGAAATAAAGCTAAACTCGCTGTTGCAACTTAACTTGACGCCCTACTTTTATCCCATGGGACCTAGTTTATCAGATTAAAAGTAGCCTATGTGTTAATCCAGGTTATAATCTAAGAAGTAGATACTAAATTTCATCGAAATCGGTTCAGCCGTTATGACGTGATTGAGTAACAAATAAGCAAACAAATAAATAAATAAACAAACATCTAAACTTTCACATTAAGAATATTAGTGTCATAAATAAATGTACTTAATATCAATGGGCAAGCTCCTTATCTCACTAGAGAGTAACATAGAAACAATTACTGCAGTTTTTAAAACGGCGGTGTTCTATCCCTATCATATTCTTATACATCTGTTAATTTAAGAATTTCGCTAAGTTTAGGGACTTATGAAACCTAAGAGATAATACCTAAATCGTTTACCTGCTAGTAGATATATTTTAGGATTAACATGTTATTGTATATGAGGAGATAGATAAAATAATTTATTCACTACTACAAAGGGTTATTTCAATAAATAAATAATGCTAGACATTTGCTACAGCGTCATCTAGCTCCAAACTAAGCAAAACTTGTATTATGAGAACTAGACAACTGCAAAAATAATTATGTACATTTTTTTAAATGAAACTAGTTATTATATACATAATACGATTGAAACCAGTAATGCATATAGTATTATTAAGATTATTTCTAATAAGATTAAATATTAAGATGGCACCACACAACAAGCATACGGCTCACCTGATGGTAAGCGGTTACTATCTAAAAATTTAATTACACTAAAGGTATTTATTATGAATACCATCAAAATAAGTATTATTTCCGCATGCTCCTACTGGGTTCACCTACTGGTAGGAGCATGAGGACTAATATGCTCCTACCAGTAGAACCATAAGTTGTGTGCGTAACAATTTATTATAATCGTATCGCTTGTAACTTGAACCAGAACCAAACTCGTGGCTTCGTAGTCGCGACTCCCTAATTCAACCCGACGAGATTGTAACAGGAAGTGGTCTAATTATTAGCAGCATTCGATTGTGGAACTATTCGGCTTCTCTGTTCGGGAACCTTTTAAACGGATTTGAATAAAATTTAGAAGACCTGTATCAGGGTTAAGTGCGCAGGGTACATAGCAAGAAGAACTGACGGCCTTTGGGGCAGAAGGTTTTCGAGGGAGACCACGTTGAGATTGTGTATGCAGCGTTATCTACGTATTTTTAGCGGTTTATCATACGGTTTAGTGTAAGTATGTATGAAATAAATTATTATTACGCACTGGAAAGCACAGCGTAGGCATAACATAACATAGGTACTCTTTAAAATAGAAATGTCTTTTTTTAGTTTGTCTCAAAAGTTTAATTTAGTGTGTATTGTTTTTCGCAATTTTTTTACATTACACTAATGTGATGTGAAAGTTTGGTTGTTTGTTTATTTGTTTGTTGCTCAATCACGTCGTAACGGCGGAACCGATTTCGATGAAATTTGGTATATACGTACCCATAAATCAGTTCCCATGGGATAAAAATGGGGTGTCAAGTCAAGTTGCAACAGCGAGTTCAGCTTTATTTCTAGGTTACATATAGAAGTGTAACGCGTGCGAAGTCGCGGGCAACAGCTAGTTTGATATAAAAGGCTATTTTTAGTGACAAACCACGCGTGCGAAGCGGCTGGCGGATCTAGTTACAAAATAATTATTTTTAAAACAAGCTTATTTCTATAACCTAGCGTTACTGAGAGGTCATTTCCATTGTGATTTTGGAAGGCGTTTGAGATCTCGCTTAGGTTAGGACCTTGCGATGTTCTAAAATGTAAGTTTGTAGGTTCTTTTGAAGATGTTTGTTATATGATAACTTTAAAATAACTGTGAAAGCGTTACTAAATTAAAAATGTGTAGAGATAACAAACAGATTACTCATATTTGTTAGAGATCTACAAAATACCCATACAAATATCATGCTTATTCTTGTAGGGATTGACAAAGCATCTGGCGCTGTCTTGCTGTAGATAGACACTAATATAAAGAGACTAGCTGAGACTAGCTGACCCGCCTGTGGCTTCGCACGCTTGAAATTTCTCGTTCCCGTGGGAACTTCGAGATAAAAACTATATAAAACACTCATGTCAAAGTGACGCGATACTTCATGTAAATGACTTCCTAACAAATATATTAAAAAAAAATCGGTCGACACGCTTCTGAGGAGTGCGATCACAAACACCGTGACACGAGATTTTTGTAAATAGATCTATCAGTACTTGGACGACTCCAGCCTTTTGTAAAGGGTTGTTTACGTTGTGGCCGGGAATAATAAGACCCGAATTCTTCGTTACAATGTGGCCGTATGGTAAAACCTTATGACATTAGCCGGTAGGATATTTTAATTAGAAATGAGGAATAAGTAATACAGTTTTATACCAGATTAATTCTAGAAATAAGTGTTTTTTTTAATTAAATTTACTTGAAGAAAACGCCTGGTTAGATACATGGTTAAGTTGTAACTTTTGAATGCATCATGGTTATGAACGCTATTTGCACTAAAAACGGGATATTTACCATGATTTGTGAGTTTTTGAGTATCCCAATATTTCGTAAACTGAAGTCTTTGAGAGTGGCTGGTTATTGGCAGATATCTACCCTCTTTTTCAGTCTCTTGCTAGGAATGAATTCACCAATACTATTACTACCACTGGTTTCATTCTCGATCATAACTCGATTCCGACACACAACACTCACGGTATCAGGAAGCATAATTGGCACGCACAAATCATGGTAAATATCCTGTTTTGAGTGCAAATATGGTTAAGATAGCTCATAATCGTAACACCTTGCCTTATGCAGCAGAGGTTGAAGTCAAACTGTGGATGATGATGATGGTGGAGAAATGCCAAATAAAAGAGAATCACAAATCACTTAGTCTTTCAATAAGGCTCCACAATTATTTCCCAAAACAGGCGATAGTTTAAAAAGCAATTAATTCCAGTTCCCCGCATTCTCCAACTTAGCGCCATTATCAAATTCAATCCTGGGACACGACCTCATAATGAATATTCATATCGTCGCACCTATCGTAAACTGCGGTATCCATTGCGCGCTTGTAAGCACACATAGGCGATTAATTAGTTGCGAGCCAGCGTTGGGTAGCAGCTGCTGCATAGACACGGGTTTCGCCCATTAAATTTTATGATCGCGGCAGATGTACCTCGTTGTTAATGGCCCTATGCAATCGGCCGATGTTTTGTTGAATTTAGAATTAGACGTTACGCTTTCCGATGGTTTGTTTTGGCATTCGAGATTTGAATACACACAAATACTAGTTTCCAGTTTAATTAACATTTTCATTTGCAGACTGGTGGTTGAATATTTCAGAGGCTTATAACTCTAATTTAGTTTTCAGGTTTCGTTCTCGTCTTTGAAAATAAATAAAACAAGATGTAAATTCCGTTTTATTCGTAATTATATTTTCTATCCAGAGTAACAGACACAATCAGGATTTCAGCTTACCTGTTAAATAAAACTGATTGGAAAATAAACCAGAAAAGTACTAACGTGACCAGGGATTTGATGGAATAGCATCAGGGACATGCAAGATTGTTTTGTTAATATTAAAAACGGTTGCCCTAATTGGTAAATTCTCATTAACTATAGTCCTTCCACAAAAAGGGTATGTCATACGCGTTTATTACGATTTTATCGTTTCTTATAAAAAAAACTAGCTGACCCCGCAATCGCTGTTCTGCCATAAAAATTATCAAAGAAATCAAACAGAATGAAATGTCAAAGAGACGCGATACTTCATGTAAATGACTTCCCGTCAATGAACGACGGTTAAATATCGGATATTATTTATACAAAATACTAAAATCAAAAATAAAAATGGGGTGGAGGTGGGGGGTAGGAGGGTGAAAAATACTTTACGTCCTATTCTCAGACCTAACGGATATATGTATACAAAAAATTTCACAATCGGTCAAGCCGTTTCGGAGGAGTTTTGTTATAAACAATGTGACACGAGAACCTTATAAATATTAGAGATATAAATTTTTATGGTGGTAATTCACTATAAAAAATATATTTCTAAATTTTAGGAAATCTACGGAGGAAGCAGATAAGCAATAGACATCTTAAGACTGATATGATGAAGATGAATCTCAGATTTCAATCAATTATGCTAACAAGACTTTTCATTATCATCATTTCAGTCCTTTTATGACAATTACTTTGTTGTGTCTTTTTTTCGGTATTTTGAGAGTCTTAACGATCAAACTAGGCTTTTAAATCTTTACTAATATTGAATTATACATTTAAAAGTAACTTTGTATATCTGTCGACTGTGGACTAAACGGCTGGACCGATTTCGTAGATTATGACCTGGATTAAGACAGGCGACTTTATAACCGACTTCAAAAAAAGAGGATGTTCTTAATTTGGTAGCATTTTTTAAATGTTTGTTACCTTAAAACTCCGTCATTTATTACATGATTTGGAAGATTCTTTATTTTTGAAAGTTTATACCTTCAGATTGGTCCCATAGAAATTTAATCAAAATCGGTTCCGTAGTTTAGTTTTTTTATATTATCTGAAGTAGGTTATATTTAAAAAAACTGGGTGGAAGCAAGAAAAAAAAATACTAACGCTGACATTTCTTTCTTCACAGAAAATTTCCAAGGAGACATAGCAATTCCAGACTCAGATTTGCAACGGTACGCGACGCGTGCGCCGGTGCCTGAGACCAAAATAAACAAATCGCTCCAAGAAGAAGTAGAAAGACTGAAGAAAGAAGTTCTGCTTGAGGGTTTACAGGTGGAAGAAGAGGGAATGCCAGATATACTGAGGAAGAGGACCAAGCAGCCTCTGGCGATAAGTCAAGACAAGCCTAAGAAGTATAATGATGCTGTACTTAATACTAAGGTCAGTTTTTACCAATGTTTTTAATGAATCATGTTTACTCTCTAAGAGCTCCTTATTTGTAAGATATATTTGATTTAATATGTGGATAACGTTTTGGGTTACATTATGAATAACTTATACACTCACGGAATGTACCTATATGGATTATATTTAAACTATATAATGTAGTTGTTTGTTGTAATAATAACTAAAAATAACAAAATCTTATTAGAAGAAAGCAAAACCAAACCTTGCTGTAATTTTATAATTTCCTTGTTATTCGAAGTTTTTTTGGCCGCAGTTATTGGGTCACATTTTGTAAGATGCTTTTATTACAGACACTGCCAGCCGGATTAGACAAGTCAGTTCTACTCAAAAACGGCAAACTACCACCTGAAGAAGCCGAAAATCTGACAAACATCATCAACCAAACCAAACTAGACCATTTGAATCAAACTACAGACAATCTAACAGAATCAGACAGCTTAGAACAAGATGGCGTACTAGTCGTCAACATTTCTACAAATAATATACTGAATTTAGAAGAATTCTATCCCCATATACAGATACTAAATATCTCCAGCAAAATGGATGAGATAACAAACAAAATTCAAAGCAACAGCAGAGAAATAACAGGAGATATCAATAATAATCTTAAATCTAAAGAAATACCTGAAAATGTAACAGTAGGTCCATCTCCAACCAACGGGGTTTTGCCTTCGAGTGAGCAGGAAGAGGAAGTTTTAGTGAATAAGACTGAAGATTTAGAAGATAAGTTACTGGAAAATGATTTGTTGAAACCTACAGAGAGTTTGCAGAGTCTAGTAGAAGAGACTAATAGGAAAAGAAGACGGAGAAGAAGACACGGGAATAGAAGACGGTAAGTCAGTAGGTAGCTATTTATGAAAAAATGTGAAGTGATCATTATCATAATCAGCCCAAAGGCACACATTGCCGAGTAGGTATAGGCCTATTTAAATTATTATTATTTAAAATATAATATATCATCATCATCCACAGCCCATAAGTACCCACTGCTGGGTGTAGGCCTCCCTTTGTAAACGCCACCCTTCCCGGTTCTGTGCTGCGTGCATCCAGGAGTTGCCCGCGACCTACTTTATGTCGTCGACCCACCGCGCGATGGACGTCCTGGACTTCTTAGGTCTGTTCTTGCCCACCATTCCTTCAAAGATTTACTCCACCTGCCATCTCTGCAAAGTCTAGCCAAGTGGCCTGCCCAGTTCCACTTCAGTTTCACCACCCTTGTTCCGACGTCTTGGACTTAATATAATATACACTTTTTAATATTTAGATAAATGTGTTATAATCATAACACACATTAGCAGTTGAGGTATTAGTACACAAGAAATCCCTAACATAAAAACGCGTAAGAAGACTGCTCACGTGAATTGAAAGTGTTATCTTAAGATAACTAATAAACAACCAATAACCTTCTGATAACTTTTGACTCCTGACGCCACATTAATAAAATTAGATAACACGAGGTCTCCACGAACAGTACTCTAATAATACTTGTTGCTAATCACTGTCTAGTGTCCATCAGTGTTGTAGCACTCCTTTTGGTGTTAAATGGCAAATATTACACCTGTTTTAATGATGTGGCCAGATAGATTAGTTTTTGACTAGACCTCACCAATTTCTACCAAAGCTAAAACCCATCTCACAAGCACCACTGTTCAATTGAACAAAAAACCCACTGAAATCGATCCATCAGTTTGAAAGCCACATAGCCACGAACATACACACAGACTGACGGAATATCAAAGGGTTTTCAACTTATAAGTCCGCTCTTTTTGCATCGGATGAAGAAATAGTGGAGTATGCTGGTATGGAGTACTTCTGTCACTTTTGGGATGGTTCGGCAAAACACCAGCTCCTTAGACTCGATAGAACGTAGAGCTTTTAGGCTTATAGGTGAGCAATATGTGGCGGAGACTAAGACCCAAAGTCTCGAACACTGCCATAAAGTTGCAAGCCTATCGATCTTTTACAGAATACCTACATTCTGGGGAATGTGCCCAAGAACTTTACGATCTGATTCCGCCAGCATCCTTTACATCAAAGAACAAGCAGGCGTACGGCTCAGTAGCATCCGTACCTAGTTGATATGCCACCCATTTGCACACCGTTTTGGTTCTACCTTCTTGATGCGTACAGCAAAAGTATGGAACACTTTGCCGTCGTCAGTTTTTCCTAAATAATACAATCCGGGACTCTTTAAGGTTAAGGTGAATAGGTTTCTTCTAGATCTTCGTGCTTAATCTTAGACCACATTATCGCTTAATATCAGGTGAGATTGTGGTCAAACGAAGATATATATACACCACAGTATTAAAAAAAGATCTAGTTTGATGCCTTATAAGCATAGCCTTATGCAATTCATCGTCATCATTTCAGTCTGCTGTACCCATTGCAGGGCGCATTCATTTGCGAGAAATTCATCAGCATTCTTAGTTTTTTCTGTAATCCATTCCAATCCTCATAACTTTTCCATCCATGTAATTTTCCACAAGGATGTGTGCACTCCTGAATACGGCTTCGTAATTGCACCCGCTCAAAGGTTTTTCCTTTGGATTGCCGAGTGCTGGCAATAGTTTACGTAGGAATACGTGAAATGTGGAATTTAATCAGGATGCAGGATTTTAAGTTATGTAGTATGCTTATGTGGGTGAGTAAGGCATTTTAGCGTTTTGTATAATTTTTGTTTTATTTAAAAACTATAATGCCGATAAATAAATAAATAAATATTGCTGGATATATCACACAGCGCTATCTAGCCCCAAACTAAGCAGAGCTTATACTATGGGAACCAGATAACTGATAGAATACTTATATATATATTTTTTTGTAAATACGTACTTATAATATATAGAGAAACAACCAGACCCGGAACAAATATCTGTAGATCATGCAAGCATTTGTTCCGCGGCGGGAATCGAACCCGCTACCTCCTGCGTCTCAGCCGGCTATTCACCCACTGCACCACGGAGGTCGTCATAACCATAACTATAGCGCAGAAGTCGACAGAAGACCTTGACCGGGATGAATGCAAGAGGGGAATGTTCATTGCTCAGTAGTAAGCTCCAGTAGTCTATAAACTCGCAGTGATTTTAGGGTGATATCGCTTTAGAAAATCCTCTACTGAATCGAATTTATGCTAAGAAAAATCATTGTGGTAACTTAAAGAATAGAATAGAATAGAATAGTGTAGTGTAGAGGCCAAAGTAGTGCTACAAGTAATGAGAAATCGTAGGCAATTTTAGTATGTTATAAATCCAACCAGACGCAAAAAATATTATGTAAAATAAAAATTGTTACACCTATGTTAGGGCTGGTAAATCCCCCCCCCACCCCCCCCCCCCCCCACCCACGTAATCAAGAAAGGAGGGACTTTGCTAGAGTTTCCTTCGTCCTTTTAAAACCCCTTTGCAACTTCGTAAAGCTTATATATTTTACGAGTACTTATCGTAATTTATGCTTGGCCTCCAATTTTATCGCGGAAAACCACAAACATAAAGTGGGTATAACTCATTGCCAAGATCAATCTATCGTCACAACTATTATTTTAGCCTTTCTGGCAAAGGCCCAAGTTACCAAAACCTTCTAAATTAAGTATTAGTTATTCAGTGACCCAAATTGAGCAAAACAACCTCAAATCTGCATAAATTCTCTACTTAGTAGTATTTCATTATTTTGTGAAATGCATTTTGATGCTTTGTAGCCAACTTTTATGTTGTAAACAGACTGGCCTCGGGAGCTAATAGTTGTTTAATATACAAAGTTTTTACAAACTGAACTCCATTGAAAAAACAAATTTTAAATACACAAATGCCTACGATCGTTCATAAAATTGGTGTCATATTTGTGTCTACGCTAATGAGTCAACGGAAACTATTCCATCATCATTCGAATACAGTCTTAGCTTACACAATATATCTGGAAGAAATCACTTCAAAGCTATAAGACCGCCCATTGTATTTTGTAATTTTTATTTCTGTTTGTTTGTTGTGTGTGCAATAAAATATTTTTCATTTATTTGTTTTCGCGTGTTTTGTTATGTACAACATTAAATGAAAACACGGGTAGGGCTAATGGCGAGTATTGTTGTAAAATAGGTTTTTTTCTAAAACCATAGAACCATAGAATTTATTTAGTTTTCAAATAACCTTAATATCAAGTCCTACAATATCAATGCAGCAGCCTGTAAGCAGCAAAATAGGTAAACAAATCATATTCATTCATCATGTAAGCAGGTACCTGTTAAACTGACTAAGCGGCATCGTCGCAACGGCGGCGCCGCCAATTAACGTCAAAAATTGTTTATAGGAAATGCATCAATTACTTGATTACTTATTAAAGCTACCGGTATTAAACCTTTCTCTAAAATCAGTATGATTCCGCATGCATATATTATTTAATTCTATTATTTAATGTTACAGACTGCGAAACATACACTCAATCGAGCGGATAGGCCAGAACACGCTCCCAGAAAACCAAGACTCACACTTTGTCAGGAAGAAGTTTTTTCGTCACCACAAGCACATCAGTCGAGAGCATCACGAAGAAAGGAGATTTGAAATCCCTGAACACGAGTTTGAAGAAAGATTCGAGTTAAAAGCACCCCCAAAGAACACCGAAGGGACATTAAAAATAAGCCTACATGAAACCAGCAAAAAAAGGGTGAAACTGACAAAAAAGCCTCCAAACGACAGTGGGGAAAGATTTAATCTAAAGACTTCTAAGAAAAAGGAGAATGTGACAGACCAACAGTTCGGTAACTGGTTTTTTCGTGATGATGATATGGATCTAGACGCGATGGAGAGTCAATTGTTTAATAATACGGATGAGGTAAGTGAAAACATACCTAGGTTATTTTATTTTATCATTGGACAACCAGACGCTCAACGGTAAGACTCTGCTACATGGTAGATTAAGCAAAAAGCAGTTCTCTTTCACCTTTATAATGCACTGCCAAAGAGTGGAACGCCTTGCCTAACTCAGGGTTTCCTGCTAACTACAAAGTAGGGATCTTTAAGTCAGAGTTTTTTCTAGGCAAGTGTGTTCCATCGTAGACTGCATCATCAATATCATTTATAATAAAAAAATACATAAATAAAATCTGTCAGCGTACTGTGGAGCTCGGTATTCTGTGCTCGGTATTTCTCTATGAGAGCCAATCAAAGAGATTCGTAGACGAACCAAAGATACTGACTTAGCTCAGAGGATTAGCAAGCTGAAGTGACAATAAATAGAGAGACGACCAGTTACAGATTGTTGGGAGCCGTTAGGTGCACAAGATCGGTCACTCTGGAAATCTATGAATATATAGATAGAATAATATATCTGAACATAGAAATGGCTGATAAATTTTAAATTTCCACCGGAGGTTTCGCACGCGTGTTTTGTTGATAAAAAGTAGCATATGTGTTAATTTAGATGACATAACCTATCTATAAACCAAATTTCCTCGAAATCGATCCTGCCGTTTAGTCGTATAAACTTAACAAAAAGACAGATAGACAGAGTTACGAATTTATATTAATAGTAAAGATGTTTTATTCAATAGAGTACATACAAATCTCTTACACAATTAATTATCTATGTACATACCTACCCACATAATCAATTATTTATGTAGTATCACGTAGGTATACTAGGTATACTATTCAAAGCCCACTTATTAGATTAAATGTAATTATGAAGCTAAAAGCTCCATTTCGTCCATCATTAGGCTAACCGGTAATTTACCACTAATTGTTTGATTGACTCTGTTACTACGAAGCTCCTATTTGCATAATGGTAATGAGTACCCATCGTTAATAATAGTTGTAGGAATTTAATACGTTCGACTATAGATGGAAATAGTCTAGGCTAAAATTGCGGGCCCCTTTAACTTGATGGGTTGTCGAAGAGACTTAGTTCTGCGGCATACGCAGTCAAAAAGATCCGTCTTTTTACAGACGTAGACACAGCTAGACTAGTTTACTTCAGCTACTTCCACAGCATTATGTCATACGGTATACTGCTGTGGGGGAGTGCTGCAGATATAAACACCGTTTTTGTGGTACAGAAGAGGGCTGTTCGTGCAATTTATAATATGGGCCCCAGAGAATCATTACGCAATAAGTTTAAAGAAATAAATATTATGACATTCCCTTGTCAATACATCTATGAAAATCTAATTTATGTTCACAAAAATATTAATTTGTTTAAGAAAAATAGCGATAATCGTAATTTTAATACTAGAAATAAAGATAAACTCGCTGTTGCCACTTGTAGACTCCATAAAGTTAGTAAATCGTTTAAAGGGTAAGGTGTACGCTTTTATAACAAACTCCCAAGAGACATACAAAAATTGACAATTAACAAATTTAAAAACGTAATTAAACAAAATCTTTATAAAAGAGCCTACTATAAAATATCGGATTATTTAGATGATAGAGAAGCTTGGGATTGAAATTGCTCCAACTCGTTCAAAATGTTACAATTTAGACGTAATTTATTTTCTGTATTATGTATTGTAAAAGGATCATTAAAAAAACAACCAGCCTTGTTTCTTGCCTTTCTTTCCTGGCTTGGTCGCGAAGGAACAGGCAGTAAAATTGACGTTTCAAAGTGATCCTTGTGATTTTAATGAATACAAATATTTGACTTGTTTAAATACGTTTTAATAGGGGCTGAGACCTGATAGGCTATATTTTATCCAGATAAAAACCCATGCGAAGCCAGGGCAGGTTAGCTTGTATAAAAATAGTAGCAACTTAATTTGTAACAACCCAACATATACAGTTCGTTTAGTCAACAAACTGCATTCAGAACGAAGCTTAATGAAAATTCAAATTTACTGGGCGCAGCTACCAGCTTTAAGCCACTCAACCTCACTGAATTAAAATATCAAAAACGGTCATATCAATTTGGCATGGTGCCAGTGCTGCATTCGAGTACTTTATAGCTGCATTTTTAGCCAATAAATTTCTCCTTTTTTTCTGTAGTTCGCGCGTTATGACCTCTCTATACTTTATACTTACAGACACCAGTGACTACGCCGAAATGTGAAAATGCATTCATCATCATCATATTACCCATAGGACGTCACGAAACTTATTTTCCACTGTAGGTGCACAAATAACACTAAGTTACGTCAGATTCAAAATAACAATAATAAAGTAACAAACTTAACAATCTTAATATATAAAACAAAGTCGGGTTTGTTCGAACACTTATAACTTGAGAACGGCTGGACCGATTTTCATGGTTTTTTATTTGTTGTATTTGTCTCCGTCCCGAACAGCAGAATAACTATTAAAATATCAGAAAAAAATCACGCAAAAAGAAATTATGAAGAATATTCATTTTTTCATACATAATGATGGCCGATTGACAATTCTACCGGGGTGACGTACATTGGCAGCCCACGTCATATGCATGTGCAATACAAGTACCTATTATATCGAAAATAACTCTGTCTCAGTCCGATGTAATTTGATATTAAGATACATTAAGACATAGGCTACTTTTATTGATAAACTATGCATGCGAAGCCGCGGGCGGAAGCTTGTATACTATAAAACAAAGTCGGGTTAGTCACACCATTTTATAACTCAAGAACGACGGGACCGATTTAGATGATCTTTGATTTGTTGGATTTGTCTCCGCCCCGAATAGCAGAATAACTATTAAAATATTGCCAAAATTTAAGCTAAAAAAAGCTAATGATGGCCGATTGACAATACATTGGCAGCCCGCGTCATAAGCATGTCAAGGCGGTATGAAGTTCGGTGGGTCAGCTAGTAAGTTAATAAAGACTAAATTAGTTATTATGTTTCACAAAGAATGTCAACTAAAAATAAGAAAATTATAACAATTAATTAAGTACAAATAATATACTTACAAATAATTCCCAGATGAGAACACGTCATCGCTCCATCCGTGCAGCTACAAACCGCAAAGAGCGAATTTGGGAGCACGGGGTAATTCCCTACGAGATTGACGGCAACTTCAGTGGCGCCCACAAGTCACTCTTCAAGCAAGCGATGCGGCACTGGGAGAACTTCACTTGTGTCAAATTCGTGGAGAGAGATACAGAGATGCATAAGGACTATATTGTCTTCACTGAACGGCCTTGCGGGTAAGACAATATTTTATAGTTACATTTTTTTTTATACCTCTGTAATAGCAAACAGGCGTACGGTTCACCTGATAGCTTACCATGATGGCAACCGCTTACAGTTACCGTAGCCAATGGACGTCTGTAAGACCAAAGGTATCAAACGCGCGTAGCCGACTCTTCAACATTTTTAAAACTCCCTTTTTGAAGTACCGCCAGTCATATGACACTCCGTATCTCAAAAACTATCAAACTTTATAAAAAACCCGTGCGACTTTCAAACATAAATTGTATTGTATATATGATTTTTTTTTTGGTGTATTCTTGATATCGCAGGGATTTCAAAATATTAAAAGAAATTCGTTACATTTCTACCACCAGTGCGTAGAGGCCTTGTAACTGGACATTTACTTAAAACATAAATACTACACAAGCAATTTATATTCAAAGAATTTCTTATGAAATTGCCCGTGTTAATGCATATTTATATTGTAGTAATTGCCCAGTTACAAGGCCTCTACGCACCAGTGTGGATTTTGAGAATAAACCATTTTTATCATGAAGATCGAATCAACCATTTAAAAGTTATCGCATCACAAACATACATAAAGGGTGGTAAGAAGGTCGATGCAAAGCCGTGGGGGGGGGGGGTCACCTCGTTAGGCTTTAGACCAATGTCGTCGAATTCCTAGTTATCATAATATCCATGATTTTTGGAAAACCAAAATCATATGCTTATTCGTTCATAGTGTTCAACCAGACAGTTACCAGTACCTACAATTTTTTTTTTATGTTCTAGCTTAATGTGTATTCAATATAGTTTATATACACGTACCACAACGTCGCGAGATCGGTGCGAACTTAGATCTGGCAAATGGAGCAGTTTAAATCGCTCAATATTCAGACTTTGGTATAGTCTATTATCCTTAGCATACTTTTTTATGCTTCTACATTTGTGTAACTTAATTGTGGAAACTAATTTGGTTAGTGCATTATGGATGTGTAACATCTTTCCTCTCGGTTTGTGGGAGTGATTTTGGCAAAAGGGACGGAAATGTGTAACTGGAAATCGGAGAAGCGCACGCTATTTGATTTGCACAATAAGCGCGCGCGATGTTACACATCATATGCGACTACTGTAAGGCTCGTAGTTTTTTTATAGTTGTTTTGACTTATGAGTACAAAACATCTGTTTGATTCCCAAATAAAAAATAATAAACTAGTGGTCGCCCCGAACTGAGCTCTCGCGAGTCTTCAATAAAAACAAAAAAAATACTATTCGTAATCTTTGACTATCAAAATAGTGCCACGAAATGAATAACCAATTAACTTGACCTACAGTTTCATTCAAATTATAGGTAACGGGAGTTTATGTAATTTGCTTATCCTTTTTTAGGTTATTCTAGATTTTTGATTGAAGTTATTCTAGATTTCAAACTTTTGCCTATATTTGTGTCACTAAAGCTACACGGATACCATGTTCAGTACTGTGGGGTCACTGGTGTACCCTGTGAATTTTTTCAAAGTTCAGTTTATACTATGGCTAATAACTTAAAAACTACAAGGTTTAAAGTAAAAATAAAAACGGGGTCGAAATGTACACACAAAGACCTTTTATTAGACGTACCATTTGACTGGATAGTTTCATTTTGTTGGTTTTTACCCCTCTTTTAGCTGATTTAGTCACACCAAAGTTGTGCCATCACTCCCTACCTATACACAAAATTTCACGATGATCTGATAAACGCTTCGAAAGTTATCCTCTGACAAACAAACATACATACATACATACAATGCCGATTTACCCGAGTTGATTTGGAGATCTCTCTTTGCTCGATCAATAAAATAAATTGGCAAACATCTATGAATTCTGTACCGAGATCTATTCACTAATTGGAAACGTGTATTATTGTTCATTGGTTATTATATGAAAGCTACGTGATCTTTAAAGTATAAAAAACAGTATTTACAATAGGAAGATACTCGTAGTAAAGGTCAAGTGTTCTCTTATTTATAGTAATGTGAGTTTCCTCTGTGTTGTCATCGCCTTTATCTGAAGATGTGATTCAGAACAATTGCAGGATTTAATGTGCAATCAGGAAATATTATTAACTTCATTCATGATGTCAGATTAAGCGATCAAACCAGCCATAAGACCTTCACTGCAGATAATATAATTCTAGATCACACATTTTATTTTTATTTTTTTATACTACCTGGAGATGGAACAAGCGTATGGCCAACCTGATGTTAAGTGGTAACCATCGCCTATAACAGAGTATTGCATAGTAGGGCACCTTGGATACTTCCCCTACACTGCCCTGCGTCCAACAACTTGCGGCATGCACTTGTAAAGCTTCATGTGACTGTTATTTCATGAAAAATCATGAAACTTTTACATTTTCGAAGGCATCTGCGCATTTGTTTGAATTCTGGTTTCTTAACTCAGTTTTTTTTAAGTTACTATATTAAAATTTGTCTGGGAATTGACTGCAAACAAACTTTCTAGTCGTAGTTCGATTGAAAGTAGGTAATTAACTCGTTTATGTAAAAGGTTAAGTTTGAGCAATATCCAAAATCGAAGTTATTAAGTCTGTGGCGAAGGCTTTGTCTTCGTACAGCCAGCATGAAAAGTAACCGTGTGTTTATTTTTTCCGTACTACTAATCCATATTGGTTATGTTGGTTCTGTCCCAAATAAAATATGTTTTAAATTTGATTTGATATGTTTTAATTTTCAGTTAAATATCTCTTAAAAGATTAACAAATGATTTGTGGCTTACAAATCATTTGTTAATCTTTTTAGAGATATTTAGAGAAATCAATAAAAATTCGGTTAATTGTTGATCTAATCCCCTGATCCTTATAATTTCATACTATTTTCATTATTAATTTACACGTATATGGCCGTCTTGTAGGTTGCCAGTCAGTGGAGATCTTAGTCCACATTTCAGTTCAGGGTGTACTCGCGTGTCTTGAAAATGTATCTTGAATTATCTCTTCTTCTTTGCATGGTCCCACTATAAGTGGGATCCAAATATGCACTACCTATAATAACTATTAAACTACTCATCGGATTTTAATGCAGTTTTAAGCAATTGATAAAGTGATTCAATAGGAAGGTTTATATGTATAATACATACATAACTCTGTTTGTTAGTTTGTTTGTTACCTTTATGCGACTAAACGGCTGAACAGATCGTAATGAAATTTTGAAAGGAGATAGATTATATCATGGGAAAGGACACAGGCTACTTTTTAGCCAACTGCGCAAAATGAGGGTAATGTTTTATTGAAAAACCATTCGTGCGAAGCCGCGGCCGGGTCAGCTAGTAAGTGATATTTGTAAACCTAAATGATTTAAATGATTCGGTTTCGGTTTGATTCGGTTATGAGAATACCTGATGCTGAAGTACACCTATTTTGCGAGAGACTGACGTGGACATACCACCTTAGTCGGCTTTCAGATAGCTTCTCTTCTCTTGAATTGTCTCGAATTGCAATAGCGTATCAATTTAACGTGGATTATTTTATTTTCGATCCTGACTGTACCTAAGTCTATCGAACAGTCGTCGCTCTGAACAGATAAGTAGTTATAAGTAGCAGAGATTTAGGATTAGGTGCGGAATTGGATTCAAAAAGCAATAAAATATAAATATGAAACTTCTATAAGTACCCACCCATCGAAGTAAAGTAACTCTCAATTGTAGATTTTTTATGCCACTAAGGTGCCAAACAAAAATACAACCCGGCTGATGGTAAGTGGTTAAATTGCGTGTCACCGCATTTACGACATTAATTTAAATCACGGGTAGAACTGATGGCCAGCATTATTCAAAATAGTTGTTTTTAATTCATTACCATGATTTTTTTTAAATTTTCAATGTACCTTAATTTCAAGTCTTAAAATATCAATGAAACAGCCTGTATAAAATAAGTAAACAAATTATATTCATTCATCATGTAAGTATGTCGGTACCTGTTAAACTGACTAAGCTGCATCGGCACAAAGGCTTCGCCAATTTACGTTAAAAATAGTTTATTGGAAATGTATCGATTACTGGATAAGTATTCAAGCTACGGGTATTAAACCAATCTCTAAAATCAGTTAATACGATTTTGCATATCTGTTTCAATTTAATGTCGAGAATGCGGTGGCAGACTATATAAAATAGGTAGAGTATTTAAATTTAGTACAACGAGCGATTACCGGCTTACCGTTCGACCAATTTTATCCGAGATCCTCTTATGCGCGCTTCTGTAGCATTAAGTCCTCCTCCATTGTAAAAGTTTTTTGTGCATCTTCTTCATCTTTACATAGTATAAAATGAAATCGCTTCCGCTGTCTGTTACCTTTCTGATCTTTTAAACTACTCAACAGATTTTAATGCAGTTTTCAGCAATAGATAGAGTGATTCATGAGGAAGGTTAATATGTATAACTAGCTTCCGCCAGTGGCTTCGCACGCGTTGTTTGTCAACAAAAAGTAGCCTATGTGTTAATCCAGGTTATAATCTACGTACATACCGATTTGAAAGTAACTCTGTCTCTCTGTCTGTTTGTTACCTTTTCACGACTTAACGGCTCGACCGATTTCGATGGCATTTGGTACCTATATACCTATATAGATTATGAATGGACTTGAAACATAGGATACACTTTACGCGACTGCACAGAAGGATGGTAATGTTTTATTGACAAACCACGCGTACGTAGCCGCGGGGGGTCAGCTAGTTAAAGAATAAAATAAATAAATAAATATGTGTGCTTGCGCCTGGTATTGCTCGTTCTAATAAACTTAACTTCAGTACTATCTATTTTGTATTTTAGTAGTCTAGTACGTAATTAGTAACTAAATATGTCTATTTAGTCGCTTATTACGTTTAGGGGCCGTTGTGCAAACCGGGCTAACAAAACAGTTAGCCCGGTTTGCACAACGACCCCTAAACGTAATAAGCGACTAAATAAATGTCGTTGTGCAAACCGGGCTAACTGTTTTGTTAGCCCGGGTTGCACAACGACCCCTAAACGAATGACAAATTAGCGTCAAAAGTTCCTGTGAGAAAAATTCACACACACGGAGGAAAATATACCCCTGGTTTTAAGCGGGATTCTGCACTAATTATGAGGTATTCCTCTTAAAAAACGACTAGGCGTCCAAACGCAAATATTAACAGGAAACTGATAAACCAGCATTACATACCCCATTACATAAAAGATCGGAAGGTATTTTTAGGTAAAAAGCATGACAATTTATTGTTCGTAGCAATTTATTTTAATATGACAATACCTATAACGGTAAAAAATATCAGTTTATCGTTAAAGTGTGCGTAAAACCCCATATATTAACAAAAGTTCTATAAAAATATCATTTGTACTGTAATTTTTTCGTTCTCACAAAATTAATTTTTCTCCGTGCAGCTATGATTGACAGAGACGCTCTACAAAGACTAGCCGATTGTCGGCCGTTTTGCAATGATACTCTACATCCAAATGTTGTCTGGAAGAGTACACTTTGTTAAGCGATAAGACCGCCCATTATGCTTACATTTATTTGTTTTATTTTTGTATCTGTTGTGTCTAGCTTAAAAGGTATAATAAATAATTTTCATTCATTCATTCATTCAAGGTTTGTTCCAAAATTAATGGAGCAAAGTCAAAAATAAATGTCACAGTACCATCAATGAAACCGAGTAATGATACCACCGCAAAGGAAGATACATATATAAATATGAAATATATTATACTACTAAAAAAAATAAAATGTTTTATTTGTATCGGCCCATTAGGACTACAAAGCGAGTCAAATTTCTAAATACTTGAACTGTTCTAAGTATTCCAATAAACGGTAAGAGGCTTTCAACCTGTCACGTGTGGAATGCTAGCTACTATGGAAAAGGTTTATGTTCAAAACAATATTTACATATCTTCTTGAAAAATACAAAAGAAACAGTTGAATCTTATAAGTACCTAATTACTGATTAAAATGGGTATTTCTCGCGTATGTACCTATTTTATTTGTTATCCCGATGTTTCGATAGTGTTGCAACAGTTGTGGTCACGGGCAGACACTACTCAGTATTTTTTTGTTTTAATCGGAGACTCGCGAGATCTCAGTTCGTTCGGGGCGAACCATTAGTAATAGTAATAAACAATGCTGGACATTTCACACGGTGCCATCTAGCCCCAAACTAAGCAAAGCTTGTACTATGGGAACTGGGGCCTATTTCTGCTAATTTATAAGAAAAACGATTATGGAGTCATACCATTATTTAATGATTATGATTGTTGTTCCTTTCATAAGCTGCCAAATTTGCAATAGAGTTGTCATAGCAACGGCGGTGATTGAATAAAGATTGTGTTAGTAGAATACCAAAAGTACCTATATACAGTGGCCATTTTGTGACGATACCATTGTCATAGTGAAGCGATTTGTTGAGTAGAATTGGGCCCCTGATTTTAAACGGGTATTTATCGCGTATGCACCTTTTTTATTTGTTATGCCGACGTTTCTACTGTGTTGCAACAACCGTGCAGTGGTCGAGATGTCGTGAACATCTGTCAGGTACATACGCGTTAAACACCTGTTTAAATCAGTAATTGAATAATATTTACATGAGTGTCTGCAGTGCAGTCGGCAGTTGCAGTCGGTAGCGTAGCTTGATAGTATCTTAACAGTGACTTATATTTCTAGATGCTGCTCTTTTGTCGGCAAACGCGGCGGCGGCGCTCAGGCAATCTCCATCGGCAAGAACTGCGACAAGTTCGGCATCGTCGTCCACGAGCTGGGTCACGTGGTAGGCTTCTGGCACGAACACACCAGACCAGATAGAGATATGCACGTGCAGATCATCAGAGATAATATTATGCATGGTAAGTCAAAGTCAAAGTCACAATTTATTTATTTATTAAAATCACAAGTTTCGCTGTGATCCGTCAACTTTACTCCTTTTAATTTTAAATTTTATTAATTAATTGCACAAATGGGTAAAATTGCATAGCAGCACTTATTAAATATACCTAAAATTCAGATCCTCCATAATCAAATATTAAAAAATGTAAATTTTAAACATGATTATTTAAAATGTCACTGAATAAAAAAATTACAACAAATGATACAATACTATTAAACAAATGTCAAGGAAACATTCAAAATCGTACACTAAACATAAATAGGCATTAAAATTTGTCATTTAGAAATTCGTCAATGGAGCTGGCTTTTTCCTCTAACAATTTGGTCAGTGAATTTTTAAATGCATTCAAACTTTACTGCGTTTTCCTCCGTGTCCAAGACAGGAAAGAAGGACAAGAAACAAGGCTGGTTATTCTTTTTAATTATCCTTTTACAATACATAAACGACGCTCATGTGAAGTAGGTAATGTTATAACGAAAGGTATAGATTGACAATAAAATTCAAACTCTAGAACAGATGTCCTTAAACTTTTTTGTCTCGTAGACCAAATGCCATGATTTTTGGTTTGGGTAGACCCCCTAAGTGACGCAACAAAAATCAGTTATTCACATAAAGTCCCGCTAAAAGACAAGGGTTGATATTCGTAATAGAATTCCCCTTCTGAAGCTGGCCTTAAACGTCACCGGAATGCTAACGGCCTCGGAATATGCATAATAGTAGCCCATTCATAATTTTATCGCGAACGCCAACGACGATTCCCCTCGAAACTAAGTCAGGGCATCTGAGGAACCTTAACAATTCAGATTTTCAAGTTTTAAACAACCCCAATTGCAAATTTCTACTTTACTTTTCGCAATTTAGAACGCAAATTCCCTTGTTAGCTGAAATTGCGGCAATTCAATACCAAATTGAAACTAAACACGGAGTAATAAAGTTTAATTTCGCTGGTTGTTGTACAAGCTGTGGATAGTTTGAATACCTTTGGGGATTTCGGCGCTCATTTGGTATTTTAGTTATCCTTTAGTGCTGAACAATGACCTGAATAATAAGCTTGCCTGTTCCTGCTTTCTTTTCATGAATGCATGTTTTTATACAAGCTTTTTATTAACTTGCAATGTATGTATATTTGTCCGGGTGGAATCTTGCAACTGAATTTTAAACCCGTTCCCCTCAACCGATTGAGCTGAAATTTGGAATACATATTATGTAACTTTGGTGATAATGCAGTAATACGAGTATGGTACCATGGAAGTGGTCTCATGATGGAGACGGATCTTCTGAATGGATTACTACTAGTGGTAGGCTATTATTGTTTGGGCTCATTTGAATCTGCTTGCGGTTCCGATTACGAATTTTATAAAAGCTTGTTTTGAAAAAGTAATTTTTGAACTAAAAACGTATTTTATCATATCTCACAAGTTTGTACTAAAAACGGGATAGGTTTCTATCATGATTTGTGAGTTTTTGAGTATCCCGATATTTCGACGCAGTTGCATGCACCTTGATCACGGGTAAAATTAGGTATATGCGAGTGGATAGTTATTGGCAAATATATCGATCTACCCTCTTTCTCAGTCTCTTGCTAGGAATGAATTTACTAATAATTACTACAACCAGTTTCATCCTCGATCATAACTCGATTCCGACACACAACACTTACGGTATCAGGACGTGTAATTGGCACTTCACTTCTTCGATTCTTACACATTCTCACCACAGGTTTCCGGTCTCCAAATATGTAGTTGGAAACCATTTTCCCGAATGAAATTCTTGTGTTTGGTAATCTCAATTGCCTCTTGAACCCGTCTTGGCATGTAATGGCTCAGCTGAGATTACTTGTGGGTTGTGTAGCTCGATCTAGCTCAGACCCGTCCTGGAGATGGAACAAGCATATGACCCACCTGATGTTAAATGGTAACCATCGCCTATAACAAAGTAATGTCTCGTAGGTCACGCACCTTACGATGGACCTGCGTCCATCAACTTGAGGCATAACTTGGCAACCATACTCCTCAAACCGAAACAGAGCAATGCTGTTTGGCGGCAGAAATAAGTATGGTGGTAGTACTTCCCCGGGCGAGCCCTTGCACAAGGAACTTTATTTCTCTTAAAAATGTGCTTTCGGCTATAATAGTATAATAATGTCTTCTGTGCAAAAAGTGGGCACGTATTAAATGTATACCTAGTTGGACTTACCTCTGACAACCTCCTTGTGGGGTATCTTCACGAATCTACATACTGATTATAAGACCTTCGTCGTGAGCTAGCTAGCTGAATTGCAACATGTCCAAGCAATTATAGGCCGCAGAGATTTTAAGACGGTCGAATTCCGGTCACGCGCGGGTTTCGAGAACTTATCCTAATAAATCTCTGATATGCGATAGGCTGACCTAGGTCCATTACATCTTATGCTAAATAATGTACTCATGCCTCTTATTTTTTGAAGAAATTTGCTTAGATACAAACGTTTTTATTTAATGGCATTGACTGAATTTTTTCTACGAAATTATTGATGCAAAAACGGGTTCTGTTTAGGGAATTATAAAATCTTTAAATAAATAATTAAACATTGTTTATTAAATTCCTATTTGCTTAACATTTTTAACAAAGAGTTGAAATTATTATATTGCTCAACACGTTACTGCTGAGCTTATTTGTATAAAATATTTTCATTAGTTCGTGAAAGGCTAATTCTAATCGGAAGTCACCCAAAGGAATGCACCCTGCATTATACCACTAGACTAGCTAGTTAAAATCTAAGAAAAGAGGTACATAAAACCAACCCGTTGTCAACCCGTGACCGTTGCAACACAAGTTGCAACGCAGCTGCTGCAACACAGCCGAAACGTCGGGATAACAAATTAAAAAGGTACATACGCGATAAATACCCGTTTTAATCAATAATTTATGTACAGTGATCGCGAAAGTTTGAAAAATACTAGGTACGTAAAATGTATGTATATCTTTTCTTAACCTCTAATTTTAACTTAATCAAATCACACTTTAGCACACATAAAGTAGATTGACGCCACAAAATCTATAGAAAGATCAAGTTCCATATGAATATTATAAATTCGAAAGTACCTGACTCTGTCTATCCGTCTGTTTCATATTCACAATTAAACGGCTAGACCGATTTCCAGGACCAGGACATCAGGATTGAGACCTAGGCTACTTTTTATCCGAGTGCGCAGAAGAAGAGTGTTTTTATTGAAAAACACTACCCTTCTTCTACAAATCACCGTGTGAAGCCGCGGGCGGGTTAGCTACAAATAAGAATTCTCTACAATTCCGGACATTTCCCCTCTCGAACGAGAACAGATTATGTAATTGGGTAATAACACTAACCTGAATGTGTAGTAACTCCGAGATAATGCAGTTAATAATGCCATTATGTCGCTCAGCGATGACCTACATAATGGATGAGGCAGTAAGAAATGCTGCAATTGGATTAACTGAATTTAGTTAGACAATTTACTAATAGTTTCTGGTGGACTTCACTCGCGTAGGTCCAGAATTTTAGTAGGAAACGATATATTATATATTTGCAAGAATAAAGTTTATTGCATTCTGCTCTTTTATATTAAAAAGATTCACTAATCGACTTTTAATCGTGCAATTTTTTACTTAGTATGCAAATCTTATTAGAATTAAGATTATACCCGAGAGGTAAAATACTTCATTGTAAACCATAAACAAAACAAATAAAGTATATCAACATAAGTTTACAGAATACAATTAGCGGTCTTATCGATAAATAGCGATCTATACCGGACAACATTTAGATGAAAATACAAGAAACTTTCGAATTTGTCGATGTACCAACTGTGTGCAAGATTAAAGAATAAAGAAGCTTGAATCAGCTCCAAATCTCAGAAATGACTCGAACACCTATAATAAACCGGAAGTGCGGGTTCCTTCCGACGCGACTGCTGATTATGCGTTCCGTGACGTGTGCCGCGTGTAGAGCCTTCACACCGAAACGAACGACAAAGCAGTAACTCTGTCTCTCTGTCTCTTTCTCTGTTTGTTACGTGTTCACGACTAAACGGGCGAACCGTTTCGAAGAAATTTGGTACACAGATAGATTATGACCAGGGTCGGGGCATAGGCTACTGTTTACCCGACTGCGCAGAAAGAGGGTAATGTTTTTATTGAAAAACCACTCGTGCGAAGCCGCGGGCGGGTCAGCTAGTCACACTTCACAGTAATATCACACTAATATTTCATTGAGCGAAGCGAGATCTCTAAGTCAACTTGGGCAAATCGGCGTTGTATGTATGTATGTACATATGTGTGTATGTATATTTGTTTGTCCGAGGATAACTTTCGAAGCGTTTATCCGATCATCGTGAAATTTGGTATATTGTAGGTAGGTAATGATGGCATAATTTTGGTGCAAAAACAAAACAATGAGCTAAAAATTTGGGGGGTTGTTGAGATATTGGGGTTCAAGAGGGGTAAAAAAAATGAAAATGAGACTATTAGGTCAACTAAGACGTCAAATGAAAGGTCTTCATTAGCACATTTTGACCCCGTTTTTACTTTTAGTAAAGTTTTTGTAGTTTTTAGTTATTAGCCATAATAAAAACTAAACTTTGACAAAATTCACAGGGTACACCAGTGACCCCACAGTGCTGTAATTTGGTACGCGTATAGCTTATATATCACAAATATAGGCAAAAGTCTGAAATCTAGAATAACTGCGATTTGTACCCCAAAAAAGGGTAACCAATTAACATGAACTCCTGTTACCTGTAATTTGAACGAAACTGTAGGTCAAGTTAGTAGTTTTTATTTCGTGGCACTATTTTGATAGTCATAGATTACGAAATTTTTTTTTATGGTAGACTCGCGAGATCTCAATTCGGGGCGAACCACTAGTATAAATGCGAAAGTTTGGACGTTTGTTTATTTATTTGTTTGTTTGTTACTCAATCACGAACCGATTTCGATGAAATTTGGTATGTACACAGATTATAACCTGGATTAACACTACTTTTTGTTGACAAACCACGCGTGTGAAGCCGCGGGCGAAAGCTAGTAATACATAATTGAACGGGAATGTACATTTTTATTTATTATCTACGATGTGTTAACAGATGTGGTCGAAATCTCGGTATAATAAATGCGTTTATTGCCTTTACTTACAGCAAAACTATTCTAAAGAACTATATTTCACGCAACTCACTGAAACTAAACATGTGCCTATTATTTATAGGAAAAGGTACGACTACTTATCTGTGGTGTAAAATAACTCATAATTATTGTATTATAAATAAATATTACTGGACATTTCACACAGCGCTATCTAGCCCCAAACTAAGCAGAACTTGTACTATGGGAACCAGATAACTGATAGAATACTTATATACTTTTTTTGTAAATACACACCTATAATATATAGAAAAACATCCAGACCCGGAACAAATATCTGTAGATCATGCAAACATTTGTTCCGCAGCGGGAATCGAACCCGCTACCTCCTGCGTCTCAGCCGGCTATTCGCCTACTGCGCCACGGAGGTCGTCAGATAAAGAGTGACGAGACTAGAGAAATATAAATTCTAAGTTGCGTCAATTTTTAACAACATAAAAACATAAAATTTTTAAAAACTTTTAACAATATAACCAACATAACCAAACTACTTAACTGGTTTTGATGAAATTTTTATGAGACCAATATGAAAATATATCCTTTCAATTAGAAAAAGATTTTTCCAAGTCGGTGGATAAATGACGAAGTTCTGAAGTAGAAAGATAAAACCGAATTGCTTCTCTATAAAATTTGAGGGTTGCCCTCGTTTTTTGGGATCCCATTATCAGATCCTGACTTGAATGGGACCACCTGGGAAGTATATCCTTTTATACAAAAAAATAATTTCTCGAATCGATCCAGGCGTTTTCGAATAACCGGGGAACAACCTTAAAAAAAAGACACAGATTCCGACGAACTGAGAAGCCCCTCCTTTTTTGAGGTTGGTTAAAAAGTTACATAACCGTTAGCAAACTAATGTCCAGTCTTGGGCGAAAAAACATCGCTGACACATCAGCACTATTCCTAGAATTCAATTTTTTCCCCCATTTATTTACCTGTGTCTAACATAAATAAATAAATCTAAATCAGAATGTTTATTGTCATATCATCGGCACAAATGTGTGCGTTATGTATGTATAAACGGGGCAGCATACTTTTGCGGGAGGTTTCTTCTAGGCAAGTGTGCTCCATCGTAGACTTCATCATCGATTACCATTAAGCATGTTTGTGGTCAAACTAAAATTGATTAAATAATATGCGTACAAGTTAAAACCCCTTTTTTTTTGACTGGTATAACCACTTTCAAATATACCGTATACGCTGTCATCATCATCATCATCATCAACCTAAAGCAGTCCACTACTCGCTGCGCGAATTTTAATTTGTGGACCAATCCCACCGTAAGTGTCCACGTTTCGGCTGCATAGGTCATCACAGGTAGGACGCACTGGTTGAATACTTTCGTTTTCAGGCATTGTGGGATGGGTGACGAGAAGACCTGACAAAGTTTCCCAAAAGCTGCTCAGCCCAGCTGAATTCGCCGGTTTACTTCTTTCTGGAGATTGTATACGCTGTAAGCAGGCCTAAATTGCATTGCATTGGACCCATCGTTTCACTCAAAAGGTGGCATCCCGCAGGCTGTGATATTGCACATGTACGCAGACAAGGTCGCACGGATTGACTGTGAGAAGGGTCACGTCCGTGATATTGCAGATACGTCGGTAGCAGTTTGTCAGCTCCGCCGCGGGTCGTTAACTTCAAAGGTGCGGGTCGAACTCTAGGCACTTTTACTTTCTCGTTCGCACATAATTATGACAAAACGTCTTCGAACTTTGGATTCGCACATACTGCCCTACACTGTGGGAGCCTCGGTGCGGTGCGTGGATGTCTGTGTCTGTCGCCAGTGTGTATCATAGACCGCGGGAAGCCACTGTTTGACTTTTTTTCTTTATGTGATTTGTGATGAAACAGGCTTACAGCCCACCTGATGGTAAACATACACCGTCGCCTATTGACCGGCAACACCCGGGGTATTGTCGATGCCGTCCCTACCCTGTAGAAACCTCTTTACATTTTACATACACAAACCTTTCAAACCGGAATACGGCAATTATAGCTTGTTAGCAGAAATAGGTTTTAGGTTTAAGGTAGTTAGGAGTTACGATAATGTGTGACGGAGGCCAAATTGCAAAGATTTGAAGGGAAGACGTATTGTAACGGAATAGGGTCAAGTATACATTTGGTGCGTGCGTGGCACAGATCTACATAACTCTTTCTGTATAAAGTTCCCTCATTCAGATGTACCCTGAATACACAGGGGGATGAAATATACAGTTCAAGCCTTTGTAACCGAGTTATTTGGATAAATTACCACCCGTACTTGTCGCCAAAGTCTGAACTAGAAATTTTCCACTCATTACTTTTTTTAGTGAACTACAGAAGTGTTATCATCACACTAATATTAAACTAGCTTCCGTCAGCGTCTTCGCACGCGTGGTTTGTCAATAAAAAGTAGCATATGTGTTAATCCAGGTTATAATCTAGGTACATACCAGATTTCATCGAAATCGGTTCATCCATTACGACGTGAAAGAGTAACAAACATCCACACATACATCCATAAAGACTCTCGCGTTTATAATATTAGTGGGATGTGAAACTTTGGATATTTGTTTATTAGTTTGTTTGTTACACAATTCATTTTGTCAGTTGTTCAGTTTGTCATAATGGCTGAACCGATTTCAATGAAATTTGATGTTATAATAGTCCAGGATTCAAATATAGGATACATTTTGTGGACAAATAACGCGTGTGAAGCCGCTGATGAAAGAAATTTGGTAATAATTTTGAAAGAAATTCGCTCGGATTTTTTATTATAATTAAATATAGCTCACTCAGGGTTAGTGGTCTATTAGTGAAATAATTTTTATAATCAGTCCAGTAGTTTTTGAGATGACCCCTTACAAACAACTAACTTTACTTCATTAAAATATTAGTACATCATCGTTTGACCACCTGATGGAAATTGATGATTTGTGTTAAAGATTCATAGATTAGATAATAGATTAATTACCAATAAGTAAACCCATAATAATAATGAAAGAAACACATTAATAGTCAAAGATGAAACAAGCTTGCTTAAAACGAACCTATTAAATCTAGACTTAAAGATTCTAAGATCATAATGTCAATCTATCTATCGAGTTTCCCTGAAACCTTTCATTATCCCGTATCCCGAATTGAGTAAGAAAATAAATACATACTTTTTACCTCAAAAAAATAAAATTGGGGGTTCAAAACCAGATAAGTCTGATTTACTGAGGTAACCCTTTAGAACCTAGCTGGGACAGAGCACCATTTTTTAATAACCCGATAAATAAATAAAAGTTACACATTCAGAAATCCCTTTTTAGGGTCATCAAACCTCGATCTGGTCACTGAACTAACGAATGTTGACAAAAAAATACAGTGACACAGTGATTTATCGTAAGGTCTGCTGTACAAAAGCCAGTGACAGCTGGTCAGTGAGTGAAAGACAGTAACTGCACGACAACTACTTGTTCACTAGAACAACAAGGAGGCAGTTTCGACCTGTCTTTTGCGCGTTTGTTTGTGTTTTTTCACGGTTCTCTACATCGGAGCCAAAAAATCGAATATTCAATTAATAATGCTGGACATTTCACACAAACTAACCAGAGATTGTACTATTGGACCATAACTGATATAAAATACCCATATGTTTTTAGTTTTTGTTAATATTCTATTTTTATAACTAATAAAAAATAGAAAAATACTCAAACTCTGATCAAATATGCGCAGATAATACAAACAATTATTCTGCGGCGGGAATTGACCCTTTTTGTGTCTCAGCTCACTGTAACACAGAAGTTGTCATTGTAATCTTATGGTTATACGCAATAAGTTGGGCATACTCGTAATTTTAGTTCTGAACATCTCTAGCTCCGTCTCTAGTCCGGTTAGTTACTGGCTCTATAAAAACCAGGCTTTTATTCACAAAAACTTCAGTCAGAAAAATCACAGACCAATAAGTCCCAGACATAAAATAAATGTACACCTAAAGAGACAGATTTATGGTCTTAAAATAGTTTTTGGTTTCTTTAAGCAACCTGTATACTAGTTCGTAAATTGTGTGTGCGTTCCATTCAAAGGTTTCGCATTCTATATTTATCCTTGGGATAAATATTTGTGTCCTCGAGCCAATATTGTGTTTTTCCAAGGGATCTGTAAATTCCTGTCGCGGGAAACCGTTTACGACAGCTAAAAATGTGTATTTAGGCGAATGGTGTAGACGTTATTTTATCACATGTACTTAACCACTTTGTTAATGGTTCTTTATGTATAAACTAGCTACCCCGCCCCGACTTCGCACGCATTAAATACAAAATGTAGCCTTTAGTATTGAGGGATAATGTAGAATGTATTGACAACCTCCGTGGTGCAGTGGGCGAATAGCCGGCTGAGACGCAGGAGGTAGTGGGTTCGATCCCCACCGTGGAACAAATGTTTGCATGATCTACAGATATTTGTTCCGGGTCTGGTTGTTTCTCTATATATTATCAGTATGTATTTACAAAAAAAATGTATATAAGTATTCTATCAGTTATCTGGTTTCCATAGTACAAGCTCTGATTAGTTTGGGGCTAGATAGCGCTGTGTGAAATGTCGAGCAGTATTTATTTATTTATTTAAGTCAGTTTTACTATGAACGAATAAATGAGTGAAAACACTTTATTGTACACCACAAAAGAAACAATCATCACAAAGCAACAAGCACTATGGGCAGTCTTATCGCTTAGAAGCTATTTCTTCCCGACACCCTTTGATAAAAGAGGATTTTTTTAATATTACAATAATGGAGAGGCGTGTACATTAACAAAACAAAAACTAAATTTTAGGAGAGCGCTGATCACACAAAACAATATACATAAGTATGCATATAATACATCTAAATATATACCTACAGGAAATAAAATAAAAATATACATATCTATAGCCATACTACTATGTATCTAATAAAGTAGATGAATCAAACTAACCATCGACGATTCGCTCAATCGAATCGACAGCTTCGACTACTTGTGCCAAACTAAAGGGTTAATTCTTATTCGTTCTTTTTCGATTTTCGTTGTCTCCGGTTATTTTAGAATAAATTGACCTTAAATTAATAGTTAAGTATCGTCTGCAGGTTTACTGATGCTTTATTAAACACTGTTTATAACTGTATCAAATGGAGTGATTATAGGGATATTTATTCAACACTTATTCAGTAAACACATAATACAATATCCTCTACACAATTACGAATCTTATCACTAAGATTGAGCAGTTAAGGCCACTAATAATTGGGTCGGCGCACGCGCATACTCTCGCCTCGGGAATCTGTTACTAACTGACGGGCGGCCGGGCGCCGCATCTGGAGACGGGACGACCGACGCGTCGGCACAGGGCCGGGAGGCGAAGGGGCAGGAGGGGCGAGAGGGGCCGCACTAGTGGGGTGCGCTATAACCTCCCCCTCCAAGTCACAAGAACGACCCGTCTGGGACTTGGCTGGTCTTCCGCGGCGCCGTTGATGGACAATTGCTGGGGATGAACCTACATAAGGGGTCAGAGCGCTGGCATGGTACTTCCCTTTAATGACCCCAGTACTATCAATGACCAAAAACGACGTTGGACTGACAATTTGGGAGACACGGTACGGGCCTTCCCGTCTGGGAGCAAACTTGCTGGTGAAACCTTTAGACGCGTTACTCGCCAGGTGAGTTTCCACAAGAACCAGGTCTCCCTCTTTATAAGTTGCAATGACTCTTCAATGCTGGTCGCCCGAAGATTTCCGAATATCTTGCTGCTCCTCAATTCGCAGACTTACTTCGCATAGAACCCGCGAGAACTCTTCTAAGTACGGGGTGATCTGCGGTACAAAGTTCTGCTGGCCTACTATTGCACGCAGGTCAGTATGCACAGCCATAGGCGACCGCAGCTCCCGAGCGAAAGTAAGGTAAGCAGCTGATTTACCTGTCCCCTGATTGTACGCACTGTTGAGCGCAAATCGCACCGTCGGGAGCAAGTTCGGCCATTTCCGATGTTCGGCCCCAACCAGGATGGCAAGAAGCTGTTTGAGCTCACGATTCTTGCGTTCCGCAGGATTAGCTTCCGGATGGTACACGGGGATCAATGATTGCTGCACTCCTAGCACAAACATAGCCTTTTGCATCACGGCCGACACAAACTGACTTCCATTGTCCGAGATGATACGACGAGGCAAACCATATCGTAAGAAGACTTCTTCTATAAGAGCTTTAGCGCAGGACTCTGCAGTCGCATCACGAAGCGCGAACAGCTCTACCCAACGACTCGCCGTATCTTCTATAAGCAGAATCCACCTTTCTCCCTTTTGTCCTTCAGGAAGGGGACCAAACAGGTCCATCGCGAGGACTTCAAACCGCTGCTGAGGCACAGGGGTCTGTAGAAGTCCAGCAGGCTTCAAGTTAGTAGCTTTATATTTTTGACATGTGTCACAGGACTTGAGATATTGAGCTACGTAAGTCCTCATGTTCTTAAAGTAATATCGTTCTTTGATCTTTCTTAGGGTCCGCTCCAGACCCAAGTGTCCAGCAGTGGGCGCGTCGTGAAGCTCCTTTAAAAGCTCTGCCCGCAATGACTCTGGTACTACTAGTTGAGGTTCTTCGGATTCCCCATCCGGATTGCAGCGGTACAATACGCCTTGTGAAAGATAATACCCTCTATCCGTCCAACGTAGGTGGGTAGGTTGTTTACATTTTCGAAATCCAGGATAATCTTGTTGACTTCAGTATCCTTTAGTTGAGCGTCCCGAAGGTCTTCTGATTTCCATTGGGGTAAGTCGATAACCACAGGGCAAATGCTACACGGACTGGTGGTAAGCAAAACCTCAGACCCTTGGTCTACTGGGCGACTGAGCGTATCCGCGACCACATTCACTCTTCCCGGGGTATACCCAATTTCCAGATCGAACGATTGTATTTTCAACGCCCAACGGGCTAATCGACCACTTGGCGTCTTTAATGACAAAAGCCATTTTAAGGGTTGATGGTCCGTAAAAATAGACACTCGTGCTCCCTCAGCGTACCCTCGGAATTTATCTAAAGCCCAAACCACTGCCAAGGCTTCCCGCTCGGTGGTATGATAGTTCCGTTCGGCAGGTGTCAATAATCTACTGGCGTACTCAATAGGTCTTTCGTCAGGAGTCACTCCTTGCATTAAAACTGCTCCAAGAGCATACGCGCTGGCATCGGTTCGCAGTACAAACGGCTCATCGAAGTTTGGCTGCTGAAGAATGGGGCTAGTGGATAGCCGCAACTTAAGTTCTTCAAAGGCTCTTTGTTCTTTCTCCCCCCATTGCCAACGTCGGTCTTTCTTCGTGAGATCCGTCAACGAGCGCGCCACTTCTGAGAACTGTGGAATAAACTTGCGAAACCAAGCGCAGGTCTGCAGAAACGTCTTAAGTTCTTTCAAATTCGTTGGAGTCTTCATATTCATCACTGCTTCGACCTTTGCAGGATCTGGCTCAATACCTCGTGAAGAAACAACGTGCCCCAGGTAAGTCACTTTATCCCTAGCGAACACACACTTACCACGGTTTGCTTTTAGGTTAAACAGACGAAGGCGCTCGAACACTTGTTCAAGATCTTTCACATGCTGATCAAGATTTGGTGAGATTACCAGAAGGTCATCAAGATAGGCAAGTACGCAGACGTCTTTTTTGGCCAGATCTCATCCTATCGATCATGCGCTGGAACGTGGCTGGGGCGTTTTTAAGCCCAAAAGGCATGCGCCTCCATTGAAAGTTCCCGTACGGAGTCGTAAAAGCTGTTTTATGGCGATCCTCTGGTGCTACAATAGTCTGCCAATATCCAGCCTTCAAATCTATCGTAGACATAACGCAATCAGGCTTCGTGCTCTGCAACAGCTCGTCTATCACCGGAAGCGGGTATTTATCAGTCCGAGTGACGCTATTAAGTTTCCGGTAATCAACGCAGAACCGAATCTCCCCATTCTTCTTTGGTATCAACACCACAGGTGAGGCCCATTCCGACTCGGCTTCTTCAATGATATTGTCTTCTAGCATTCTATCTATCTCTTTTCTAATTATTTCTTTCTTAGCGGGTGAAACTCGATATGGCGGACTTGCAATTGGCACGGCATCACCAGTATCTATGCGGTGTACAGCGAACTGGGTAGGTTCTCCCCCTGGAGTAAAAATATCCTCATGGCCATTCAGGAGTTCAGCCAGTTGTTCCCGTTCCTCCGGACCGAGATGGGATCCCTCATCCTTGCGAAGACCCACAGACGAACAGGTAAGAGGCTGTAACGACCTCTTTTCAAAAACAATAGACTGAGGCGTCATATCATGTCTCACAAACCATAACCCCCTAGCGAAATCTAATACCATGCCAACGTCCTGAATGAAATTCATTCCCAACAAACTTTCAGTAGCATCCGGTAGCATAATAAAATTTACGACTCGTGCTACCCCTCGCACCGTTACGTTAACGTGCGCTACGTCGACATTTTGTGCACAAATATGCCCATCAGCATACTTAAGTTCGATAAATACATTTTCAAACTGGTGACCATTTTTAACTAAGTGAGATCTTAGACTAACACTTCCTATACAGTGCTTAGCACCCGTGTCTATTAAAATGTTTCCCACTTCACCATAGATTTCTACATTTAACACTGGACGCACTCGCGAATCGATATTATCGGAATTCGCGGACACAGATTGAAACGCAGTAACAGAAGAAACGACCGGTTTCTTTTCTTTACAGATAGGACAGTTCGAACGAATGACGCCAGGCGCTCCGCACCCAAAACACGTGATGGTCGGTGCTCGAGGTTCCCCCTCAACTGGACTGTCCTTAGTAGTCTTCTTCGGATGATCAAGTCGCGGACAGTTCTCTTTCAGATGGCCGTACTGTTTGCAATAATGGCATTGCGGCTTGAATTTATTTGTAGAAGTAGAAGGCACAGCCGGCGACCGCGGAACCGTAGCGGATGAATGCAACAAAGGTTTATTATCATCGATGTGACGTGGGTGGTTTTCCTCAAGCAGTATATCTTCGACGCGGCGCGCTTCTGTTAGCAACTCCGCAAAAGTGCTAAAACTGGAGCGCGGAACCTTCTCGCGAAGACGTCGTTGCATCAGCCCATACGTCATATCTACTTGCACCGTCTCCGTCAGGGATAATGGCGGGAGCTGGGCAAAAAGCGCTCTTATGCGACAAATAAATAAATCCGTTGACTCATCGATTCGTTGCTCTCGTTCAAAAATCTTCCTATATATTTTGTGCGGGGGTAATCTTGGACCAAAAGTCTGCTTCAACGACTCTAAAGCAGCTTGCCATGTAAGGGTCGTGTCCTTCACCCCTTGCCACCATGTGGCGGCTAACCCCGTCAACAACATAGATAATCCACGAAGCGCGTTATTTTCATCGACGCCGATACATTGTTTGTACGTCTCAACAGCATCAATAAAAGCTTCGACGTTGCTGGATTTTGCTCCATCAAAACGCGTCGTACACTTGGCAAAATTTCCAGAATAAGTATGCACAGGTGTACTTACAGGATCGCTGCGACTTAGCCTGTTTATGAGCAGCAGGAATTGGTCCGTCGTCATTACGACTGGAGCCGCTGCAGCACCAACAGCTGGCTGCAGGTCTGCTCGCGCCACCTGAGCGGCATCAGCGCCGGCGTCACGCGTAGCTGACTCCAGTGCGGGCGCTATGGGCGGCGCCATCCCTTCGCTATGCACCCCGGTGGATGCCGGGCTCGTCGTGCGCGATCTCGTTAGCACCATCTTATTTAATATTTCTCACGTAGTATTTATAACCGTCAATTACGCCAAAGTTCACACCCAACCAACGTTTTCACGTCAACTAAACTGTTCACAGACAAAGTTCACACCAAACAGACGTCTTCACGTCATAACTACCGGTATTTAATAAGTAAATACTATGAACTTTATCAACACACCAACACTGTCTGTAATCCGTACGTAGTGTTTGTTCTACGAACTTATCAAATACCGTGTCCGTACCGTAGGCAGGTATTGTTTATGCACAGATTCACTACGAGCATCAACGAATAAACATTTGGAAAGTTATTTGTCCGTATTTGTGTCCGTACTAGCACCCTAGGTTCAGATATTTACGTAATACCTGCATCAAAACCTAGTCACAACAACGCACCATACGACAACATGACAACAAAGTAACAACATGACGAAAAAACTATATCCAAACCAAAAATGTTCAATGTCCGTAGTCGAGTAGTAACAGCCAAAAAAACCCCGAGTTTTTCTCAGAACGGCGGGGCGCTCGCGACACGAGGCTGGTGACGCTTGTACTACCCGAGGTTTCACGTACACCACAACAGTTTACGATTCTGCTCCACGTTAGGCTGCCATTTATAGGGATATTTATTCAACACTTATTCAGTAAACACATAATACAATATCCTCTACACAATTACGAATCTTATCACTAAGATTGAGCAGTTAAGGCCACTAATAATTGGGTCGGCGCACGCGCATACTCTCGCCTCGGGAATCTGTTACTAACTGACGGGCGGCCGGGCGCCGCATCTGGAGACGGGACGACCGACGCGTCGGCACAGGGCCGGGAGGCGAAGGGGCAGGAGGGGCGAGAGGGGCCGCACTAGTGGGGTGCGCTATATGATCTTATTAAAAGAGAATGAGTAATAAACAACTAATAAAATCCAAAGTGCCGCCTCAACACCCCAAACAAAATCAAGTCAGCCATAAACCGATTTAGTCTGGCAATTATCTCAGGCCAACCCTTAAATTATCCCGTTTAATTAGCTGCGGAAACCATTTACTGTTCGCAAACACGTATAATTCAGGAGTTTGGCGTTTCACGGAGATAATTTTGCAATATGTATTTGTTTTCGAAAGATAAATACGTAGGCGTGGAGCTTAATTTTCACGCACAGCAAAGATATAATGTTTAGAAGCGCCCTGCAGTACTGCAGCCCCACTAAATATTTTAAGAGGATACGGTCACTCAATTCGAAAATTTGCTTGAATTGCCTGAAGACATAATTTCTGAGTGATGGCTCACATTAAATAAAAGTGAGACTTAAATCAGTTATCACTTGTTTGTTTTTGCATTGAAGTTAAGATTCATAGTTGTGTCCTTAAATGGTAGATTTTAATAATAATTATGTAATATTAATTTATTCGATTATTTTTTATTTCCAACCAGTGTTTATTGATGTTTAATATTAGAAAGTACGTTTATTGAATAATACTGTTTAACTATACATATTTGATGTTTGGTATCTATTATTAACAATATACTATCTTAGTTTAATTTTTCTAAAAATTTTCTTGCTACTTGTCGTGCACTACCTACAAAATATTATTTCCACACTACGCAAAGGTTAACTGGAAGAGAATGCTTACTAACATTAAGTTCGCCTATGTATGTATTTATGTGCAATAAAGAATTTTTCAATTCCATTCAATATTAGTGATAAAATAATGCCACATAAGTTCTAAGTGGTACAGAATGTGTGATTATCGTTGCGATAATTTTATTCGATGCCCTTGCAGAGTAATAGTTAAAATTACAATAATGACACATATTTACGTAGTTATGGTATTTCTTACTTTTTAATTCGATGATGCAAACCGTATATTATCTACGTATTCTACTCAGGAGGTCTGATTTGAGGGGTGCTTGAATTCGTTTGTGACAATTGCTTTGATGTAGAGTTGTGTAGGCAGCATGGGTAATTGGATAATTCTGATTGTGTAACAGATTGCTGATCCACGGATCGTGCGAGCCCTTTCACAGCTTTGTTTGCAATGAAACCCAATTAATGTGTTGACCGTAGTTCTATATTACTGTCGGGCACATACGAGTACAACACTAGGCTAGATTATGCTAGGTATTCATTTCTATCTTATAATTACAATATACATATATGTGTACACATACTCAATCCCCGAGGGCAGTGCAGGTTTCTGGCGTCTGTGACGACATCATCATTTGCGGTCCGCAGAAAATTTGTAATAATTGATTCATCATTCACAACAGGCACACATATTAGATTTAAACTTGAATTTTACTAGATTATAACTACCAATTGCCTTCTAGTGTCTCTCCATAGCAGGTAATTGAAATGGCGATAGACCAGTGTATTGTTTTTTATTGGGGGTAGTTAACGCTTGATCACTGACAACCTCACCTCGTTGTGATTGTGTGGTCAAAGATGGAATACGCGTCCATAAAAATAAACTGTTTACTCTGGACTTAAGGACTCCGAAATTATAGTGGTCTAGACAAACAGACGCCGTAAGCGAGTTCCAGCCCTTACTCGGTATTTAAAGATTTTTCTTTTCAGGTCAGGAATACAACTTCAACAAGCTAACTGATGAAGAAGTGAACTCTCTCGGCCAGACTTACGACTATGACTCCATAATGCATTACTCTCGGAACACGTTTAGTAAAGGCACGTATTTGGACACGATACTGCCTTTGGAAGTCCACGGAAAAAAGCGACCGGAGATTGGACAGCGAGTGAGACTCAGTGCTAGTGATATTGCTCAGACAAATCTGCTGTATAAGTGTGCAAGTAAGTAAACTAATATGCAAGTGCAACTAATATACTTGACGACCTTCGTAGCGCAGGGGGCGAATAGCCGGCTGAGACGCAGGAGATAGTGGGTTCGATACACGCCGCGGAACAAATGTTTGCATGATCTACAGATATTTGAATGAATGAATGATTTTTTTTATTGTACCTTACAAGCTATACACGACAATTAAAAACAAATAAAAAACAAATTAATGTAAGCATAATAGGCGGTCTTCTCCCTTAACAAAACGATCTCTTCCAGACGACCTTTCTGATATTTGTTCTGGGTCTGGATGTTCTTCAATACCCAACCTATGTACATCTTAGATTGTAGAAGTATGTCTGTCAGACTTTTAATGAATGCGTTATTACAAGTGTCAACTTTGGACATGAAAGACGCTGTCCTCCTACGCTTAATAGCTTTGAACGTGTCAACGCGTGCTTCAGTAAACATTTCGGAGGCACTACAGTCAAATTATGTTATTATAGACAGTCACGGGACTTTTAATATAATTATAGAATCGGCAACCGTTAAAAAGCGGAGAACATTCCACCGCTTAGTAGGAAAGGCAAAACCAAGGCATTGAATCGTTCTTACTGTTAACTGTGACCATTTATTTCAATTGAGAACTAGAAAACTACTCCGGCGGAATAGGATTGTACTTTTGCAACTTTTATTATCTTGGTAGTAATTGTTATTATGGGGTATTAGATATTATTTTTGTACCGCATAGAAGGCCGTGCTTTTTTTTTATTTCACATATTGCTATCTAGCCCCAAACTAAGCAGAACTTGTGCTATGGAAACCAGATAACTGATAGAATACTTATATTCATTTTTTGTAAATACATACTTATAATATATAGAGAAACAACTACCGGAACAAATATATGTAGATCATGCAAACATTTGTTTAGCGGCGGGAATCAAACCCGCTAACTCCTGCGTCTCAGCCGGCTATTTGCCCTCTGCACCACGGAGGTTGTCATATAATTGACACCCCAATAAGAACAAAGATTAAAATTTTATCAATTTAATAACATGTCGTGTGTTAGATGAGATGTTAATTACGGAACAATTAAATAAAAACCTCATCTGTTCTGAGCGAATAATGTCAGAGAAAAAGGCAAAATGCACAATCAATATCTAATTGATTGAGATGCGAAATTCAAATCGTTTTCACATCTGTGCTCTTTTGTTATTTGAAGACTATCTATCTAAACAAAAATTAAATTGTATTCGTCAGTAAAGCGCATCACTTGAGAACGGCTGGACAGATTTCACTATTTTTTCACATATTCGTAATAGTCCAAATAAGCTTTCTAATAATAATAATAATTGGAAAAGTCCAGAGTGAATAGGTTCTTTCTAGGCAAGCGTGCTCAATCACACCGTCACTTACCACCAGGTGAGTTAGTGATCAAGCGCTTGACTAGCATCAATAAAAAAAATTGCAGGGAAAATTCGAAAATTCTGGAAAAACTGAAAGTGCTTTTAACTATAGGATTTTTGTATGAACTCAAAATAAAAATAAAATATAGCCCGGGGCCGGTCAGCTAGTAGTTTATTAATAATCGGGCTTAGAATAAAACTGGAATGTTTTACAGAATGCGGTAGGACCTTGCTCGGTAACTCGGGATGGTTCAACTCTCCCGGTTGGGGCTCGGAGACGCAGCCATTACCGGAGCGATGCGAGTGGCGCATCGTCGCCACGCACGGGGAACGCGTCGTGCTCAATATCACCGGTAAGTGAACATATCTCGTAGAATTCGAACAGAACTGCATTTGGTTTGTACAGGTAACTACTTGACTTACCTATCTCATTAGAAAGAAAGAAAATACATTGAATTGACACACACAGAACAACCACATAACACTTAGTTAACTTAAAAATACAGGTAGGTTACACCCAAGAAGAGAAAGAATATGAGTACATCTTTGTGTCTTCGTATATATTCCGTCTAGGCTTGAAAGTTTTGGAGATGGTTTTAAAATCTTGGAATTTTCCGTAAGTGTTCGGATAACACTATATAAATATAACTATTATTCGTATATATTGCCTAGCCCGGTATCGGGGTGAGTGGAAAAGTGCAATTGGCCCCGGTGATCGGTTGAACGGGACAGATGCCACTGTTTTCTCATCGGCCCAGCACGGCAGTAGACGCTCCTCCGATTCTGGCCCGCTACCGGGGCGGTTGGGAAAAAATATATTATCGTCACCGGTGAGATTAACCCTAGGTATTGTGTACTTATTATTACAGTATTGTGGTATTTTATTAATTAATCGAGCGAAACGAGATGAGTATGTTTGTCCGAGAATAACTTTTGAAGCGTTTATCCGATCACCGTGGTAGGTAGTGATGGTACAATTTTGGTGTGACTAAATGAGCTAAACACGCGGGAGGGTTGTTGAGATATTGGGGTTATATACTCGTATAGTGGCACGTCTAATAAAAGGTATTTGTGAGTACATTTTGATCCCGTTTTTAGTTTTAGTTTAAACCTTGTAGTTTTTAAGTTATTAGCCATACTAAAAACTGAACTTTGACAAAATTAACAGGGTACACCAGTGACCCTACAGTGCTGAAATTTGGTATGCATGTAGCTTTAGTCAGACAAATATAGGGAAAAGAATGAAATCCAGAATACTTCTACCTCAAAAAAGTATAACATGAACTCCCGTTATCTGTAATTTGAATTAAACTGTAGGTCAAGTTAGATGGTTATGTATTTCGTGACACTATTTTGATAGTCTCAGATTACAAATTTTTTTTTGGTTCTCTTGGAAGACTCGCGAGATCTCAGTTCGGGGCGAACCACTAGTATGTAGTCTTATCTCTACAACTGTAAAAATCTATAAATTATTTCTCTTTATTAATTCTTTTGGTATCCGTCTAAAGTTTGGAAGAGAGATTTGAGCGGCGCATAGTGGATACATACGGAGAGCGCATAATACACAATATCACCATTGATATCATAACTAGTAAACAACCTTGGCCGGTATCTCGGTATCCTCAGCTGGTTCAACTTTTCCGGGTTGAGTTACAACTAATAAGTGCATCATAATAATATTAACGTATTGTAGTGCCCCAGCGGGGATTATGTTTTGGACTAAAATGTTTTTGTAAAACATCTCGTTTGACGACCTCCGTGGCGCAGTGGGCGAACAGCCGGCTGAGACGCAGGAGGTAGTGGGTTCGATTCCCGCCGCGGAACAAATGTTTGCATAATCTACAGATATTTGTTTCGGGTCTGGTTGTTTTTCTATATATTATAAGTATGTATTACAAAAAAAAGTATATAAATATTCTATCAGTTATCTGGTTCCCATAGTACAAGCTATGCTTAGTTTGGGGCTAGATAGCGCTGTGTGAAATGTCCAGCAATATTTAATTATTTTATTTATTATTTATCTTGAGTAAAACAAACATGAAACAATAAATAGATTAGATTAGATAATTCTTAATTGCACACCACGAAACAAATACATATAAAAAACAGTTGTCTCTACCAGACAGCCTTTGGATGGAATGGACTGGGTGGGCATTACCTGGGGTGTAATGCTGTTGTAGTATGTTAGGTAGAGTATGTATGTACTACATACTAATACTAATGATATAAAAATAAAAACAATATAAAAATTACATAAATGAAAATTACATGAATGAACTTAAATAATAACTACTCATAAGAATGTATATATACTATACATACTTAGACTTATTTAAGACACATATTACTTAATAATAAATACATAGACATTTAGCAACAAATATTCAGATAGTGTTCTCTGAGCATACGTTTAAAAATGGCAAGTGTCTTGGCACATCTGATATCTACCTGATAACTATCTTTGATTGTGACAATTAATCCATCGCGTTCAATACTGGTTTGTGTTTTAAGCTGAATGCAGGTAGACCTTATCTTATCTTATCGGTATCTTACCAACTCTGGCAAATTTAACTCTCCCGTAAACGCTCTTATCACCGGTGAGAGTCGTCCTCTCAAATAGATTACAGATAAAAAATCTCACAAAAAGACATGTACAGAGGCAAGCTTTACTCTGATAACAGTATTCTTCCAGCAAACCTTTGAAGATAGAGTTAGCTGATTATAGTGGTGGGTAGGAGCACAGAATAGGAATATTAGAAAATGTAAAAAAAAAAATTTCATCATGCAAATGATTAAACCAAAGCTAAAGAAATGGCGTTAGGCAAGTGTCTGCATAATTACCACTTTAAATATTTCTAACCACTAATTGGTAAAGTTTGAATTTACCTACCTTGGGAATAACCACATTAGACAAAGTTTTACTAGAAGACAATGCTTTCTTGAGGGAAATCGCGCTAATTTTGAATGTAACGTTGGAACGTAACGTGTTTGGTTTGGGATTCACGTTGGTTTGACTGATGTCACGCGTGTCAGCGTGATACGAAATGTGCATAGCTTAACGTTTTTGTTTTGGTTTTATTTTGGTATTATCGTTCAAAATTAGCGCGATTGACCCCCTTGTATTAAGTTCGCTTATGTCCGAGTAGTTTGATTTATTATAAGGGGTGCTTCGGAAATATGTATGGAGTAATTCTACTCATTAAATTGAACATCTTTTCATAAAATAAAGTCTAAATTGTTGAAAGGTTGGCCGGAAGAACCAATACTTTTATTCGGGTTAAGCGCCTTTACACAATAATTGTACACAATAATATCACACTAATATTATAAATGTGAAAGTTTGGGTGTTTGATTATCTTTTGGTTTGTTATAAATCACGTCGTAATGGCCGAACCGATTTCGATGAAATGGTTTTGAGATGGATTATGACCTGGATATAAACATAGGCAACTTTTTATAAACCATGCATGTGAAGCCGCAAGCGGAAGCTAGTATTTTTTTAAATTATTATTTATATACATATTATACATAATAAATACATTTTACTTTTTTTTTTCATTAAAATCTCATTTTTGTCTTCAAATCAGATGTTTCTTGGAACATGTTCTTTTTTAGGACTAAACGTACAATATGTTTGACTTTAGATTTTGCATCTACGAGTAACAGCATTTGCAGAAATTCGCAAGAATGTTCGTCATCAACAACAAGTGTTTATTCGGTAAAAAACACATTTCAACATTTTCTAGACAAAACAAACATTGTATTCGTTAGTAAACAAGGTGAGCGCATATTGTATTGCCTTTATTGCATAAAGTAGGCTATAAATATCCCTACACCTTTCGTACATTAAAGAGGTATAGGTACTTACAGGCAAAGCCTTCCAACAAGGGATATAAAGCAGAAGAGTCGGTAGCTCAAGATTTATTACCGAGTGACCGTCCGCAGAGCTACTTAAAATAAAAGCAAGCAATAAATTCATTAATTCACTGGATCCATTAATATTCCGGCGATGTTCTGCATCACATATGGGGCTTGCTCATACTATTGTTATTGTTTGTTCTAGTCTGCACCATGATAAAATCCGCCACAAAAGATTGGGGAGGGTTGTTGAGATATTAGGGTTCAAGAGGGGTAAAAACAACAAAATGGGACTATCCGGTCACATAGTACGTATCATAAAAGGTCTTTGTATGTTTATTTCGATCCCGTTTTTGATTTTAGTTTAAATCTTGTAGTTTTAAAGTTATTGGCCATAATAAAAACTGAACTTTCTCAAAATTCACAGGGCACACCAGTGACCCCACAGTGCTGAAATGTTGTATGTGTGTAGCTTTAATGAAACAAATATAGGCAAAAGTCAGTTGGAAAAAGTCTGAAATCCCGAATAACTGCAATTTGTACCCCAAAAAAAGATTACCAATAACATGAACTCCCGTTACCTGTCATTTGAATGAAACTGTAGGTCGAGTTAGTTGGTTATTTGTTTTGTGGCACTATTTTGATGGTCAAAGATTAGAAATATTTTTTTGGTTTTATGGGAGACTCGCGAGATCTCAGTTCGGGGTGAACCACTAGTAAAAACAATTACAGATGGCAAATAAGGTCGTCATTCAGCGTATGCAACAGTAAAGATCCTCCAAAAGCTACGAAGTCTACTCCGATTTCAGCATCTTGGTAATATTGTGACAGCGAGGGCTTTTCACTTTCGATTAAAAAAACTAGTTAGCATTAGCGTAATAGATGGCGCTGTCTGGAGATAAGCCGCTAAAAAATGGTTTATATGCCAAGCTACAAAGCTTCAAAGACATAATATCAAAATTTATCTAAAACAATCTCAGGACTTGGCAATTCACATTGACAATTTACTTCCCTTTGATAAAAGCAAAATACCTTTGACAAAATAGCGCCCTTTGCTAGCAGTTTGCTTAGTTGTCATTGCTAATTCTGTCTAAGTGAATCACATAGCAATAAAAATCATTTCGGGGAATGTGCCCAGAAACTATACGATCTGATCCCGTCATCTCCCTTCCATCAAAGGACAAGCAGGTGCACGGCTCAGTACCATTCGTACTTAGTTGATATACCACCCATTCGCACACACCGTTTTGGTTCTACGTTCTTGTTGCGTATAGCTAAGGTATGGAACACTTTGCCGTTGTTTGTTTTTCCTAAAGAATACAATCCGGGTCTCTTTAAGGTAAGAGTAAATAGGTTTCTTCTAGATCTTTGTGTTTCATCTTAGACCACATTATCGCTTACCATCAGGTGAGATTGTGATCAAACGAAGATCGATATAGTTAAAAAAAAAGTCAGTTAAATAGATAAGATCCAAGCCTAAGTGTAAGTATATAAACATTATAGCTAAAATTTTACTGCCATCTACTAAACAACAACTTAACCAATCTTCTACCCAGACATCTCTTCCAGACTCATTAGATACGAATATCCCTTTACTAAATCATGGCTGCATCATTGAATACAAAGCGAGATATCAAATGAATTTCTTGTTCATTGACTCGGAAATACAGCAGTTACGAGGCGGCTATCAGGGGGAGGTAAAATGTAGCTATGAGTTATTTTGCCTTAAAAGTGAATTGTTGATATAACAACTATTTTATATTACTTTCAGTCACTTGCGTCGCGTCAATGCTCGTAAAGATGAGCTGACGTGAACTACCTATACAAAATATATACAGGATTATACTTGGTTTAATACATGGTCGTCAAGGTCGTCAGTAATGTAGTGTTCGAGATATTTAAACTTATGTACGCGTTTTAATACGGTTCCATTTAGTTTAATTGCTGGTATTGATAAAACCTAATGTCATGTCAAAATGGATTACAATACTCTTCCTACGCGTTTTCCCGAGTGATATCATAACTTATACAATATGAATCCTGAAACAATATGCAACATGTTTTCTGACTTCTTCAAATCCGTTTTTGAGCCATCTTCGTTAACACTAGGTCACTGGGAACCCCCACTAAATTCATCTTGCAACAATGTCCTACTATCAAACCTTCACTTTGAAGAGGACAGTGTCCTGAGGGAACTAAAATTATTAGATCCAACTAAGGGTTCAGGCCCTGATGGAATACCACCCAGCTTTTTTAAAAATTCAGCAGATAGTATCTGCAAGCCCCTGACTATCATCTATAATATATGCCTCACCCAGGGTGTCTTTCCTGACGTTTGGAAACGTGCCCACATTACCCCTGTTCATAAAAGCGGATCTAAGCACGACATTGAGCAGTATCGCCCGATATCCATCTTGTCCACCCTGTCGAAGCTCTTTGAAAGACTCGTGCACAATCAAATTTACCCAGAACTTAATAACATAATTATACAAGAGCAACATGGCTTCGTTAAACGGCGTTCCACCATGTCCAATTTAATTGTTTTTACCAACACTTTGTATGAAAATCTTGACAAACGTGTGCAGGTGGACGCTGTTTATACGGACTTCAAAAAGGCGTTCGACAAGGTGGATCACGAAATTCTATTAAGTAAGATTGCGTACAATGGTATCCGTGGTAATCTTCTACGTTGGTTTTCATCATATGTCACAAATAGAACCCAGAACCCAAAAAGTTGTAATAAATGGCTATCAATCTAACAGCGTTCAAGTCACATCGGGTGTGCCACAGGGCTCCATCCTTGGCCCGCTCCTATTTATCCTCTTCATAAACGATATTGACAAATGCTTTATCAACTCGAAAATTTTGCTATACGCTGATGACCTCAAAGCTTTTAGACCTATTACAACTATTGATGACTGCATCAGATTTCAACAAGATTTAAACAGACTCACAACTTACTGCAATATCAACAAACTCCACCTTAGCTTGCCAAAATGTAACTTCATTAACTTCACTAAAAATATTAATACCATCTCTTTTCCATATAACCTCTGTGATATTCCCCTAAAAAGAGAGACACTAATACATGATCTTGGTATTTTACTTGACAGTCACCTCAGTCTAAACCAGCACGCTGAAAACATCATTAACAAGGCTTTTAAAATGTATGGTTTCATCATGAGGTCTTCCGCAGACTTCAGGCGTGCCTCTACATTCCTCTATCTTTATAAGACACTAGTTTGCTCACAGCTGGAATATGCGGTGCCGGTTTGGAATCCTTTCTATAAAAAATACTCCACAGCGATTGAGAGAGTCCAGCGTAAGTATTTACGTACTATGAACTACAAATGCTTTCGCAGTTACTACTCATATACCGACTTATTAGCCAAATATAAACTTCTTACTCTTGAGTCCAGACGAAAATACCTCGAAGCTGTTACCCTTTTTAAAATTGTACACAATAATTTCAATTGTATTGACTTGGTAGGAGGGCTGTGCTACGTCGTCCCGAGAACCTGCACTCCACGTGCAACTCGCTCTCGGTCTTTGTTTGCACTTAACACCTGCCGCACTAACTCGGGTCTTCGTGCTCCCATTCGTCGTATGGTTGAGTCCTATAATACAAACTTTTCAAATATTGACATATTCGCTTGTACTCCCTATAAATTTAAAAAGATGTTAAATATCTCACTTGTTAGTGCAGATTTCAAATTAGATTTAGACAAATTAGATTAGATAGTAAGTGCCTACATTAGTTAACTTCACTCTTTGATTTTATATTGTTTATTCTTCTTCTTCTTTGAGGGTCTTTGTTTGTTTTTGTTAACACAACTTTAATAATCTATGTTACTCTCTAACAGACCCTGTAGCTGAAACATTTCTTTTTATGAAACGTAAATAACTAACCTGTGGATAACGTCGTGGATTACAGTATCAATAGCTCACACATGGTATACTATGTACTAACACAGACTGTACCTTACATATATATTGTAGTTGTTTGTTATTCCTAAATAAATAAATAAATAACTTTCTGAAGACCACCTAAGTTGGCCCTTGATCTTTTCATCATCAATTCTTTTTCTCGCTTATATAAGCTACCATTTGTGTATTGTCCATGCATTTGGGTAATGGATTGTATAACGTTTTGCCGTAGACGGATAGGTCACGGAGGACTTATTTCTGAAGACAGACAATTCCAGCCGGACCCACAATCATACCGAGCATACCCAACATCCATTTATCTCCTTAACGAGGTCGTAGAGGACTTGTTATGTAGACAATATCGGATTATAGCGGTGGGGATCTATGGAGATGATCTTAAGGTACTCCTACACGAGTAATCTTTTCACAGCAATGTGTAGCCGGCAATTCCTAATACCACACTCCGGCAACACATACTTAGTTGGCATTACTGTCACAGGCATATTCTTAAAACGCTGTTTAATATAAGATACCTTTTGTGTTGTATACTGAGCTACATAATTGTTTGTTTTTTGAAGCGAAAACTTCTTTAGGCTGGTTGGGCATTTTTGAGATGGGAAAAATCATTGAACTCGTTACACTGTTACCGACACCTCTGCATATAATTTGATTTGTTTTTAGTTTGTGGAGGGGCATAAGACAACTTTCTTAGTAAATTTTATTTTACTAGTTTGTAGAGGTGTATAAGACAACTTTCTTAGTAAATTTTTATGTTTATGCAACATTCATCATGATCATTTTGCAACATCCAATTTTTTTTGAAGTGAAAACTTCTTGCTATAGTCGTAATCTGAATCATCTCACTAATTTCGACCCTGATGTGACAGAGCCTGGTATCACAATTGGATAGTGCATCCTCGTATCAAGAGGAAGGTTGCGGGTTCAAGTCTCGTCTAGGCTTGAACATTTTTGAGATGGTTTTAAAATCTTGTTATCGCTACATGTTCACACTGTTGGCGAGGACTCTACACAAGTTTGTCGTAGCGACAAGAGCTATCAAAGATAAAACTTGTTCGCTAACTCATTTCTAGTTTTAAGCTGCTTCTCGCTAGTCATTGGCGATGGGAAAATTGCCTTATTAGTGGTTAATTTCTAATGGCCTGTATGTGTTTCAAATAAATGATTTTTTTTCTTTCTTTCTTTTTTTCTAGTTGTTATTTATTTGCCCATGAATTGACAATCGATTATATTTATACTTATCTAAACTGATAGTATAAAGAGGTAAAGTTTTGTATGGGGTAATCTCAGAAACTAATTTACTGATTCAGAAAATTATTTAATTAACAGAAAGCTACACTATCCTTGAGTGCTACAGATACATATACCCTGTTTTATATTGATAAAAATTCTTGTGAAGCCAGGGCGGGGTCAACGAGTTGGCAATATTGTGACAAAATAGCCGTGAAATATGAAATTATTGCCATAACATTACTGACAATAGTTGCCGTGTCAATATTACTCGTTTAGGAGCACCTTTACGATTATGTCGGCCGTTGTGAAGGGTCGATGCTAAGTGGCGACAGGGTTTGGGCGGTGAAGCGGTTACAAGATGTGAAGGCTTTAGACGTCTGTTTGTATACAGGGTATTGAATACTAAGTAAAAAACAATATTAAATGAAACATAAAATATCGCTATTATATTCAAGCTTTGCTTAGTTTGGGACGAGATACCGCTGTGTGAAATGTCCTGCATTATTAATTTATATTTATATATTGTTTGGCAAGATATAGTTTGTTGTGAGGATATATACCTAAATAACTTGCGCCCGCGGCTTCGCACGCGTGTTTTGTTAATAAAAAGTAGCCTCTGTTTTTATTTGTGGTAAAGTATGTAATTTTATTGATTTTGCGGGAAGAATAAGATGTAACTAATTCGATACGGATATGTTTATATATTTTGTTTATATGTTTATATATTTAGTTATCTAGTGAATCGCCACTGAACATTTGTATAGGAATCGTACCACCACAGAATTCAGTACGGCATGTACCCAACGGCTCTCAGCAGCCTTTGTTTTTCTATCTAGTAGGAGGCTATCTTACGCTGCGCTTTCCATGGTCTCCACTCGAGAACATTTTTGCTCCAACGGCCGTCAGTTCTTCGAGCTATGTGCCCTGCCCACTGCCACTTCAGCTCTCTAATCCTCTAAGCTATGGCATAAAGCCTCTCCCACTTGTAATATAAAACAGCGAAATTCCTCACAGGTTTCCAAGTATCGTAAGGCACTTTATAAAGGGGCATTGTCAGAGGAGTGTTTGTAAAGGCCCACCGTGCCCAATTTCACCATAAGGAGCCGTGATGGCCCTTGAGACGACCGTCCTTTGTAGTATACGATTTTACTTACCGGCAGAAAGAATTGGTTACGGATTTTAAGATCTTTGCAGATTCTTAAGAGCTTTAGAGCTAAATAAAATGTGAAGTTCTTTAAAAAAGACAGTAAATACTTAATATACCTACAAACAGTACTGAAGGCCTTTTTGCCAGAGGGGTAGGCAGAGACAACTGATTTCCACTCGCTACGATCCAGACAAGTAAAGTAAGTTTAAAGAGTAGTAGAGTTCCTTGTGAAAGGGCTCGCACAAGGAAGTGCTACCACTATACCTATTTCTGCCGCCAAGCAGTATTGATGTGTTTCGGTTTGAAGGGTATGTTGATGGACGCAAGGCACGTTTCTAAGGTGCGTGACCTACGAGGCAATACGGTGTTTTAGGCGATGGTTACCACTTAACATCAGGTCGGCCATAAGATTGTTCCATCTCCATGTAGTATAAAAGAAAGACAAACCTTTCTCGAAAACATTTGGTCAGAATACCTTCATCGAAATTTTACTCTTTGATGTATATAATACAACCATCTACCTACGGCTTCGCACACGTAGTTTGCCCATAAAAACATTAACCTATTGCGCAGTCGGAATAACTGTCTCAATCTAGGTGCCCAATTCTACTAATTTATAAGAAAAAAACGATAATGAAGCCATACGATTATTTAACGATTATGATTGTTGTTCCTGTCATAAGCTGCCAAATTGTGTTAATAGAATATCAAAAAGTATCTATAGTGGCCATTTTGCGACGATACCATTGTCATAGTGTGACGACTTCCGTGTTGCAGTGGGCGAATAGCCGACTGAAACGCAGGAGGTAGCGGGTTTGATTCCCGCCGCGGAACAAATGTTTGCATGATCTACAGGTATTTGTTCCGGGTCTGGTTGTTTCTCTATATAAGGATGTATTTACAAAAAAATGTATATAAGTATTCTATCAGTTATCTGGTTCCCATAGTACAAGCTCTGCTTAATTTGGGGCTAGATAGCGCCGTGTGAAATGTCCAGCAATATTTATTTATTTATAGTGAAGCGATTGGTTTAGTTGAATTGGGCCCCTAGTCATAATCTATCTTTATACCTAATTTCATCGAAATCGGTCCAGCCGTTTAGTCGTGAAAACGTAAAAAATAAACAGAGAGACAGAGTTACTTTCGAATTTATAAATTCGCACCTATGTATTTTTTATGATATGTTTTTGCAAGGTAAATAAATAACAACATTTTGGAATAACAGTACTCGTAATTAGTAAACAAGCCCCGTGAAATCTTATAAAGTCATGGACCGATTACTTTTGTCAGTAAAGTATTAAAATTGTTTATTTTGGGTCAGTTAAACACAATAGCGACAGAAATACTGCAAATGATCCAATATTTCAGACGAAATGGTTGTTCGTTAGTGAATTCACCGGGGATCTGCATAATGTATGCCCAGAGAGTATACTGGGTGTCCCATAATGGAAAAATACTTTTAATTCAACAGTACACCTACTCGTAAGATATACCTATAGATAATTCTATAATGTTACACCAAATTACAATAACTTAACCTAGAAAACTTAGACTAATACATGATGGTACAATAGGGACACTTATCACTCAAAGCGATTTTTTCCAGGCAACTTTTGGACGGACTGGATTGAAAAAACGTGTGAGGAGGCGGTGTTACAATAAATACTTATTTACCTTAAATAACTTATCTACCTACTTTTTCTTTCATTTATTTTGTGTTACAAGCGTTTTTTTTCGTGTTTGTTAATGTGTCTCTGTCATCATGAACTAAAAAATAAAAATAAAAATCGTACAGCTTGTTGCTAAAAAAATCAAGGTGACAGTATCGCCTTTCTACCTTAACGACCGTGAGTTCTTCGAGCTTTGTACTCTGCCTTGAAATACAAGAATAAAAAAATAAAAGAATGTCATTGTTATTAAATCTTTCGTAAACTGTTTTTGGGGACCTTGTAACTTGTGGTAATCTGTGACTAAAAGGCGTATACGAAATATTAAATTGTAGTGCAAACAATCTAGTAATTAACGCTTATTTAATATTTCGTACGCGTTGCACTACTACGTTATGCGACGACCTCCGTGGTACAGTGAGCGAACAGCCGGCTGAGATGCAGGAGATAGTGGGTTCGATTCCCGCCACGGCACAAATGTTTGCATGATCTACAGATATTTGTTCCGGGTCTAGTTGTTTTTCTATATATTATAAGTATGTATTTACAAAAAAAAGTATATAAGTATTCTATCAGTTATCTGGCTCCCATAGTACAAGCTCTGCTTAGTTTGGGGCTAGATAGCGCTATAAAAAAAAAGTGTAGGTAACCTAGAAATAAAGCTAGGCTGTTGCAACTTGACTTGACACCCAATTTTTATCCCATGGAACCTGATTTATGGGATAAAAAGTAGCTTATCCAGGTTTTAATCTACGTACATATTAAATTTCATCGAAATCAATTAAGCCGTTACGACGTGGTTGAGTAACAAACAAAAAAACAAATAAATAAACATCCAAACTTTTACATTTATAATATTAGTGTGATATCTTGTTGTCTACGCCGACACACACACACACACACACACAGGGGTTCCTCAGATGGTGTTTGGAATGACGAAGTGCTCGGATTTTGTTTTCGTATATTAACTTAATAATTAGTTACAGTTTTTGCGTGCGTGTGTGATAGATAACGGTTTATGAGTATCTATCAGATCATGACAGATGTCAGTGATTTAAATTTGAATAAGACGTTTTACGTTTCGTTTACGTTTCGTTCTTCATTCCTCGAGTCGGTACGTGACACTAGTATTTGATTTTTGTACCCTCTGTATGTATATTTACAGTAAAATTTCGCGGTAACTGCGGTCCCTCTCACTGGATTCAATTTAATTGACTGTTATGGAAACTATAATTTTATCCTCTATTTTATTATTGAATTACATTATCAGAATTATTTTTGTATTATTAATATCAAAATTGTATTCAACCGAATAAAATTTTGATATTAATACGTAAATAAGAAATTATTTAAGACAATATTGATAAAATTGTGAGTTTGTCGATTTAATAATTCATTGATTTTGTTTTGTATTGCCTTATATCTGAATACCCCCTTGTGGGATATCTTCATTAGTAAGATATCTGAGGATGTTCAACACAGGGATTATTATAGTCATGAGCTTTATTTTATTATTTACTAGTTTATGTATTTATCCAGGTTATAATCTACAACATTAAAATCCATTCAGTAGTTTTTGCGTGAAAGAGTAACAAACATCCAGACATACATCCATACAAACTTTCGCGTTTATAATATTAGTGGGATTAATAAATCTAAAAGCGAAGTGAGTTGACGATATAGTTCGACATAGATGACATACATCGGCATAAACTAGGTAAAATTGACGTTTGAAAATGCTCCTTGTGATTTTAATTAATAAATGATATTGACTTTTACTTTGTGTCTACAAAACTTGTAAATTGGTCCGTAGCAAGCAAATTGTACATACTTTTCTATATCTCTTAAATTATTTCTGTTCTACGGCGTAGCCGTCTACGACGTAGCACTTTCGTAGCAAATCTATTGTTTTTTTATCACAGTTACCACTCAGACACAGAAGCTTTCGTAGCTGGAAGCTGAAGTTTGAAAGTTTGCTTAGGTTACGCAACGTTCTGCGCGGATACTTAGACGGATGACTCACTGATTGAAGACAACATTCAAAATTTGTATCGACAGTGAACATGCATCAAATATTGCTAAAAAAAATACAGATAGATATCGCCTTGTCCCACTTGATCGGTTTAGCTCAGCTACTGTAAATTCCCATACATACAAACCGCGTAGAGGGCGGACACGCCGCTACGCCTGTAGAAGTACAAGTGCTGCGTAGTATATTATTTCTTTGGTAACCTTCGTCTCTATAATGAGAGACGCAATAAAGCGTCCATTTACTAATGGCATCGACTGACCTGACGTGAACCACAATGAAAACTGATGTGGGTCCAATAGATTTACGCTTTTAATGTCGAAAATTGTACTGTTCATTTTCCGAGCTAAATATTAATGACACCACTAAAAATATATATTACTCTCTTTAAATATTAATTACTAGCTGACCCGCCGAACTTCGTACCACCTTGACATGCATATGACGCGGGCTGCCAATGTACGATAAAATGAATTTTCGTCATAATTTGGTTTTGCGTAAATTGTTCCTATATTTTAATACCTAGTTATTCTGCTATTCGGGGCGGAGACAAATCCAACAAATCCAAGATTATCAAAATCGGTCCAGCCGTTCTTGAGTTATAAATGGTGTAACTAACCCGACTTTGATTTATACATATAATAACAATAATCAATAAATAAATATCGCTGGACATTTCACACACCGCTATCTAGCCCTAAACTAAGCAGAGCTTGTACTATGGGAACCAGATAACTGATAGAATACTTATATACTTTTTTTTGTAAATACATACTTATAATATATAGAAAAACAACCAGGCCCGGAACAAATATCTGTAGATCATGCAAACATTTGTTCCGCGGCGGGAATCGAACCCGCTACCTCCTGCGTCTCAGCCGGCTATACGCCCACTGCGCCACGGAGGCAGTCATAAAGATGATATACAAGAAAAAGAAGCGCCAAAAATATGTCGAATGAAATTAAAAAGTACTAATAGAAAATAAACAGCATTTCAAGGGGGAAGGTTACCTATACACCACCGTCCTAATCATACTGTAATTTCCGTCCATGAAAAAGTTACAATAGACGGTATTATCGCTTAAAAATGATCTCTTCCAAACAATTTTCAGGTAGAAAGAATCCTGTTAAAATTAAATATTGGTCGAGGTGTTTTAAATAAAAGTTATTGTAAATAAACATGTTACCAATTCATTATTTACACCTTGGCTCATCTCCCATTTAATAATACTGATATCCATCCAAAGGTTGTCTAGAAAAGATTGCTTTCTTTAGCGATAAGACCGCCCTTTATACAGTTGCCTGTTGCTCATATTGATTTATCTAGCTTGTAACACTAACATTAATATTATAAATGTGAAAGTGTGGATGTTTGTTTGTTTGTTACTTAACCACGTCGTAATGGCTGAACCGATTTGGATGAAATTTGGTGTGTTGATAGATTATGACCTGGATTCAAACATGGGCTACTTTTTGTTGACAAAAAACGCGTGCAAAGCCGCTGGCGGAAGCTAGTAAAGAATATAATAAAGAATAAATAGAAAATTAATTTATTCATTAACATTTTTCTTCCAGATATCGACATTCACAAATCAGAGGAGTGCCGTTCAGAGTGGGTGGAGGTCAGGGACGGGTACATGCCGGACGCACCAGTGCTGGGCCGCATCTGTGGCTCGGGGAAGGGACCTATGATGAGGTCTACCGGATCTAGGCTCACCGTGGTCTACCAGCCGGGACCTAGACCGAAGCCGCATAGGGGATTCAGGGCGTTTTATGAAGGTATGTTTCAACATAAGATAATAATAAGTTATTAAGTCACAAGCTGGGCAACTGGCAGGTGTTTTAAAACAGAATATGTAGATCAAATAGGAAAATTGATAAAAATAGATCGTCCATGTGGATTGCAGAAGAAAAAATCACAGTGAATCCACATGTGGATTTGTTAATGAAAGAGGAAAAAATAAAAGATCCACACATCCAAGAGGTGGTAAATGTATCCACAGTTCTAAAAGTGGAGTTTGATGGTTGATGATAGTGAACGGAGCTTGGCCAATAATGCTAAATTTAAATTTAAAATTATTAGCCACAACGACCAGCGTCTTGTTATAACTGCCTCGGATGCGGCTCATAAAAGCATAAATCGCATAAAAGTCGCCAACACGCGCATTTGTGAACATACCTGATGCGCTGCAATACCTCTGTAGGATTTCTGCGCATGCCGAACGCATTGTCTGCACGTGTTGTTCTGACAATATACCGTATCAGATTTATTTTAATCTTATTTATTCCTTTTTAGCGGTTTGTGGAGGGGATATCGAAGTAGACAGCAGTGGACATCTAGAGTCGCCAAATTACCCCGACGACTACCAGCCGAATAAGCTTTGCGTTTGGAGACTGTCTGTACCTCAAGTAAGTAACCTATCCTCAATTACCGTAGCAAAGTATTGACGACACTTTTGTGATAATTTTGACAGTCTTTTGATGTAATACAAAATTAGTAAGATTAAAAAATTTAAATCAAATTATATAAGTTTTGTTCTCAAATGATACTAGTTTGCTACAGTAAAATTATACAGAGACCTGGAAAATCCTTCAAAACCTAATATGAAAGCTCGGTATGTAACTAGATGAAGAAAAACTACGTAGAAAACAAACGTAACTAGATTAGCCTGTTCCATTCAATAATTTAATACTTGTGATTTTTCAGGATTACCAAGTGGCCCTAAGGTTCCACTCTTTTGAGGTGGAGAACCACGACACCTGTTCTTATGATAAGGTGAAGGTTAGAGATGGGGACTCTATGGACAGCCCCCTTATCGGCATGTTCTGTGGACACAAGATCCCTCCTGATATAAGGTAATAAACCTTACTAGGATGAATACAGAGGTTAATCTAGAATGTTTTAGTAAAAGAGGCTGACAGAGGTAATAATGGGGCAGTGAAATTATAATATTATCCGTACGCTTTATAAAATTGTTTATTCCGTTAATGTACCCGCGCACTTATTGTGTGATCTGTCTAGGCTGACCCTGACATTTCGATGACCTGACATTCCTGTTTTAATGAGGAAACTCTACAAGTCCATTAGTTTTAACATCGAATATAACTGTTCTTCACCATATTCTTGGTTATTGCAGCAGGCATAAGTCAGCTGCACTATAAGACTTTAAATCTTTAGAGTATTTTAACGACCGGGGCCATCTAAAAGACTTTATCTTTTTATTTTCTCCTTGTCAGGTCTACGTCCAACAAACTATTGGTAATCTTCGAATCAGACAGTACAGTACAAAAGGCCGGCTTCTCAGCTACTTTCATGAAAGAGTTCGATGAGTGTGCGTCTATCGAACATGGATGTAGCCACTCGTGTGTGAACACGCTGGGCGGATACGAGTGTGCCTGCAACATTGGATACGAACTGCACTCCGATGGAAAGAAGTGTGAAAGTGAGTACCTAGATTTGTAGATTCATTTATTCATTGTTTCATGTGTACAAGGTACAAAGATGTTCTTATTAGGTAAAATGTTCCTGACATACATACTTCAATATGTCAATATGTATGTACAAGACATACTTCATAATCACAAACTTCCAAAATTACGCTTGCACAATCCCTTCTACTCCCTATCTTAGATTACGCCGACGTCAGCTATCTCGGCCTTTCCGAAGTCCAATTAAGCAAACTTAAACGCCTTCAAAATCTTTGTATTCGCTTCGTAATTGGCTTGCGCAAATATGACCATGTTTCAGAATTTTGCGCAAAACTCAAATGGCTCCCTATCCGTCTTCGCCGGAATGCACATACTCTGTCCCTTCTTTTTAACATTCTTTTCAATCCTTCTTCACCATCCTATCTAAAGGAGCGTTTTGTGTTCTTGCATCAGGCGCATGATCAGAACCTACGCTCATCTGAAGCTCTAAGTCTCCAAATCCCTGTCCACAGTTCTCCATTTTATGGTGCCTCCTTTACAGTTTAAGCTGTGCGGCTGTGGAACGCTTTACCTTTCTCTATTAGATCATTTATATCTCTTCCTATCTTTAAAGCAACCATATACAGCCATTTCCTTTCTTTGTCTACGCACTGCTAGTTTATCGTTATGTTTATCTCCTTTATTGTAGTTTATATATAAGTATATATTATTATATTTGTAAGTATATACATTTAGTTTATTAGTAAGTATAGGTAGTTTATGTAGGTTTATGAACATAGGTACTCGCAGATACACCGCCGTCTTTTCGATTTTGTTTTGTCCTGTCCATCCAAAGGTTGTCTGGAAGAGATCGCTTTCAGCGATAAGACCGCCCATTGTACTTACCTTAATTTTTGTGTATTTTTATTGTATTTTTAATTTTGTTGGTGTGCAATTAAGAGTATTCTATTCTATTCTATTCTATAATGTATTTATAAAACATTTAAGGGACTCGGAAAGTTGTTAAATAATCGAGTGTCAAGAAAATATAATGTGTTCTATCTACCGAGAATGGAAGCATCCACATTGCCAGGTTATACCTAATTTAATAGGATGCCAGGCTACATTCTCCGTGTCACCAGTTTCACGCCTGGTCAAATACAAATCCACCAAGGAGTAACAAGTACAAGTAGGCCGCTGGTGAAATCATAGCGTCCTGATTCAATAACATTTTTCAGACGCCTGCGGTGGAGCTCTGTACGCTGCAAACGGAAATGGAACCATAACATCACCCTCCTTCCCAGACCTGTACCCTCCCTCCAAGAACTGCCTCTGGGAGATAGTGGCGGACCCACAGCACAGGATCACACTCAACTTCACGCATTTCGACTTGGAAGGGAACAATATGTACCAGCAAGTGGGTCCCAATAAACTAACTTTAACTTTTAAGTATATCATTTGCTACTGGCGTCTGTTTTTTTTGTAAACCGTTAACATCTAGAGTGAACAGGAACTTTCAAATGATTCAATTAATGTTTTTTTATGACAGTGGTTTGAGTTACGTACGATAATGATTATCATAAGGTATTTTCTGTTCCAGGAGTGTGAATACGACAGCGTGACAGTCCACTCCAAACTGGCCGATGTACTGAGGCGACACGGAGCTTTTTGCGGCACCGCCTTGCCACCGCCTGTTACTTCTGATGGAAATATTTTGAGGGTTCAGGTATGAATGTATCTATTTGCACGAAATAAGCCTTTGTAAGTCGTTAAAACCCCAACTTGCTAAATAAAGCTTTTTTTTCATTATAAATTCGTAATTTTAACCCTACAGTGGTCGCGTACTAAAACCTGACCTGATTGGTCGCGTGGAGTACTATTGTATACCATTTATAAATTCAAATAAAAATACATTTGAGCTTCAACTATGTTTAATTCTTATTGTAATAGTGTTATTAAGTATTGTTGTATTAAAATCAATCAATAAAAACGAATCACAACCTCTGAATATAAAAAAAATCAACAAAACAAAAAAACCTCTAAAATGGCACAAAAAATCAAAAATACTAATTAATGTTTTCTAAACAAGACAGACATACAACATTCGAATGATCGCCACAAATAAACTTTTTGCACGTGTTGCATAGTTTTCGAGTGCTTTTATTGCGGCTTCTTCCGCAGTCGTGGCAGCGATCTATGGATCGAGTTGGTGTCTGTGCTGACGTTGTCGCTGTGGTTTCTGGATAATTAGAAGAAAATCTCGCGCGCAGCACTGAGTGCGTTTGTCAATTATTTAACGTAAAGTACCTAAAAGCGCTCATAATTTACGTTAGCGGTTTTTGAGAATTTTACAATTCCGTAAGTGTAGATTACATAGGTAATCCACGCGACCACTCTAGGGTTAAGTAGGTGGATGTCTAACCAACTAACAGTAAATTTGGTAAGTTCGTATGAGCTAATAAAGGTCAGCTCTAATGCCAAAGATTTAGGCTGCTCGAAGACACAAATATTAGTTGACCTGCATACACAGATTTATTTATAATCAGTGAAAAGGGAAAATCAAATAACACTTTTAATCCCCAGTTCACATCAGATGCATCAGTCCACCGCTCCGGCTTCGCAGCTGCCTACTATTTCGACGTAGACGAGTGTGCCGAGAACAACGGCGGCTGCCAACACGAATGCCACAACACACTGGGCGGGTTCGAGTGTGCGTGTCACAGCGGGTTCACACTACACCCGAACAAGCTGGACTGCAAGGAAGGAGGCTGCAAACATGACGTCACCCTGCCACATGGCACTATCTTCAGGTAAGAGAACATTAACTGAAGGTACTTTGTAAAAGAAATCTTGGTAAAGGACATGCGTGCCATAACAGTTGGCGAATTCATGTGAACGTGTCATAGCGGGTTTAAACTACACCCTAATACAAGCTCAACTGCAAGGAAGGATGCTATAAACATGACGTCACCCTGCCATATGCCACTATCTTTATGATTGGATTTGATTTAAGTACTTAGAGGATATATCATAGAGAAGTGCCACAAAATAACAAGGACAAGGAACCACTTCTCAGTAATAAATAGTTTTTTTGTAATCTGATCTGTTAATTAGCCTCTGAAACTTTTTGAACTAGACGTCTCCACCTCTAGTCCTTTCAGCTTTTAAATGTTGCTCCATTATGTTCACAGTCCAAACTACCCAGCAGCATATCCCGCAAGGAAAGACTGCGTCTGGCAATTTTCCACAACACCAGGCCACCGGATCAAGCTCATCTTCAACGTGTTCGAGTTGGAGCCTCATCAGGTAAACATTACCCATAAATATTTACCTACCTACTATTTGGATTTGCGAATGGACATTTGAAGCGGATCCTATTCTAGCTCTGGAACAAAATGTTTGAATGATCTGCCAATTTAATGCTCCTGGTATGGATGTTGTGCAGTAGGTAGGTACTCCAAGTTATCGATATCTGCTACCAACAGTATTCTTTGGTGGACAGTCTGCAAATGCCGAAGAACTCAGATTTTTTTTGTAGTGACCGGTGGTTCTTTTTTTTATCAGGAGTGCGCATATGACCACGTGACAATCTATGATGGAGCTTCAGCGGATGTAAAGACTTTGGGTCTATTTTGTGGCAGTAAGTTGCCACACCCAGTGGTCGCCTCACAGAACCAGATGTATGTGGTGTTCAAAAGTGATGGCTCCGTGCAGAGGAAGGGCTTCTTAGCAACTCACTCCACAGGTATTTATTTACCAACTTCATCATCACTTCTTCAATAATCAGACGGCATCCACTGTTGGCAGGGATCCTAGTGACAGCCCTTTTCTAATAGTAAAGATCTTCTGATAGGATAATGTTATAAATTGTGACAAAAAAGGCTTTTTCCATGATTTTCAATGCATTGCATTGCATTTATGTAATAAATTGCATTGCTCCCATCACTCTGAGACATACAAGTGAATAGTATCAAACAAGTGTCTGTAATTACACCGTCACTCATACCCTTCTAACCGGAATAAAGCAATGCAAGCATTATACTGTTTGCCGGCAGAAATAGGTATACGATAGTCTTTCCCGGATAAACTCTACTGGTACTATTATAATGACTAAATAAGTTTCTTTTAGGCATTCCACTACAACAACAAGTACAAGACTGCATCATCGCTTACCATCAAGCGGGATCGTGGTCAAACTCTAGCCTATAATTAAAAACACGAGTGTGCTTAAGACCACACAACTGAAGAAAAACTTCTTTAGCTCCATCTATATGTATGAGAGAAAGAAAATGTGTGTTCGCACCTCTCTCTCTTACCCCTACAGTAATATACGAAACGTAACTCTCTCTTTCTATCTTCACTAACTTATATCCTCCCTCTCAACTTCCGTTCGCCTCGCCCGATCACACTTTTCGTAACGCTCTCATCACGCATTCACCAGCTTACTCCCCAAGTCAAGCAGGCGTAAAGAAGTTTTACTTCAAAAAGTAAAACTTGGTCTGTAGGTATTACAAAAAAGAATTTCCTTTCATACAATATTATTTTTGCCTATTCCAGCTTGCGGTGGCTATCTAGCAGCGACTGAAGCAGTAAAGCACCTGTACTCCCACGCTCGCTACGGAGACAACTCGTACGAGTCCCGCGCTGATTGCGACTGGAACATTGAGGCGCCTCCGAACCACTTTGTGCGTCTCACTTTCCTCACCTTTGACCTAGAGCCGGAGTCCAACTGCAGATATGACTATGTGCAGGTGTTCGGAGGGCTGGATGGCAGTGGAGGCAATTATGGAACTTTCTGTGGGACCAAGGTAAAACTTAGAACATCGATCACAGGTAAAATATGTCAATAAATAAGTGGGCACCTAGATAACTACCCCTATTTTCGGTGCTTACTTACCTACACTTGCCTACACTCTGCAATTCTGCATACTGTGCACCAAGAAATCTTACAGTGCACTGTCATGATAGCGAACCAGAGCTGTCATTCTGCTTAGAGCGCGGTCTATCTTAGGCCTTTCTTGATCAGTGTGGGTATGTAACGCAATACCTACCAAAGTTCATACACAAGGCTGCAAACACCTGTATAGGTAGCTAAGTGGGAGCCTAGATACATGCATTCCATATACTTCTCAAGAAACTGCTTAATACACACCTAAGCTGTATCCATTTCTCCGCAGATGCCACCAGAAATAGTCTCAACCTCCGAAGCTTTACTCGTCAGATTCCGAACCGACGACTCTCTAGTCTTTAAAGGATTCTCAGCTTCGTATCAAATAGTGAAGCCGCTGTGGAGTGAAGAAGACAGCCTAGAAGGGGGAGAGGATGAAGATGAGGAGGAGGATGAACGCATGCCCCCTTTAGTGGTGGCAAGGAGGGGGCTCCCCGCGCCCCCGCCGCGGTTCGTGCGGCGACCCACGTGACGCTGGCCGCAGCCACGACGCCCGAGGCATAGGGACACTCATCGTTACACGCACAATCGGATCTAAATAAGTTTCATTTGAGTGAACAAGGTTTTTTTAATTGAAATGTTTAGTTCTAGTATTCATAAAAAGATCGTTTCATTCAAATAAATCTGTGAATGAACCAAACGTTAGGTTTTTTCGGAATCATTCACCTATTTTTTCCCAGTCTGGATGGTATGTCCTTTTAGCCAAAACAGATAATACAGTCGATGCGAATGTTAATTTAGCGTTCCAAGGAAAAGCGCTAAGCTTTTTGCTTTTTTGTGAAGATGCAGTTAGCAAAATTCCCCCCTAAACCAGCCCAAAATTTGGGTTCTTGTAATTATCTGAATTCTGAGTTTAACGTGCGTATTTGTCTGACCTTACGCGTTGAGTTATTGTTCAAAGTTAATTTTACGACTGAATAAAATGTAAATAAATGCAAATTAATAGATACCTACTCATACCTTCTCATTTAAAAAATGTAAGCATTATATTGCATCATTACTTAAAATAGCGGTTACCACCTTACCACAAACTCTAATAAATTATCGTTTTGTGAGTTAAGTAGGTACCTGCATAGTATAAATTTGTAAAATTATTTTAGCTACATTTTTGTAGAGGTTTTTACATAGATAATGATTATTCGAATCTCAATGATGTCATTGCTTTAAATTAATAAAAATAATCTGAACATCATAAAATAGTATAAGTCATTTTAACAAATTAACCAATGTCTCTTATATTTATTATTTTACTTACTAGTTTATATCAGTTTACTGATATAAATAGTTCTTTATTTTCAAGTTGTAATAAGATTAGTTTCAATAAAATATACCAACCTATCAAAACTTTTTCATAATATGTATTATATGCTTAGGTAGTACCTAACTATAAGTACTTAGTCAGTAGGAACAATTTATTTTATGATTGTGTTCATTAAATAAAAATAAAACAGTACTTACCAATACCAATTATCGTGTATCATGTAATGTATGTTGTAATATTAAATCACATTATTATTATTGTAGCATAGTTTAGTGAAGACTTTCTGAGACAATATTGTAACATTAAGAGGAAATGTAAATGAGATGTTAATAATTAAGATAGAAGTTCAAATCATATCAATAAAATATTCCGGTTACCAAAGAGGTATTTAAATTCCATTAACGATTCCATTTTTTAATGATTATTTAAGATTTAACCGCAACCTACCAAGTTACAAGTTTTTTTAGTTGTAGCATTTACCCAGCTTTACTGTACTTAAACTTTAGTCAGTAGATCATTGTTACCAAAGGTATTTGTGCCAAAAATAATTTAACATAACAATGTTAATTAATGTTCATACCATGCCATAGTGAAATAAGCAAGCGTTTTGTAATAAACTAATACTTATTGATAAAATATTTATAAAGTAGTAATGTTATTTTAAATAAAATACTTATGTACCTAGTCATTTTATTTTTGCAATCTATTTTTACCTTTAAATCACTTTTTGACATTATATGAGTTTTCACGGACCGAGAAAAGTTGGACGGTTGGACGAATTTTGCATAGTGTCAGCTTATACGATTTTTCTCGGACGTCTAACGCCTTATATCCAATCCGTGTTCAATCGGACCGCGATCAACTTTTCGAGATGGCTCACTCTTATCCGTTTTGGCGGAAAACTTACTTACGGAACTATGTACTATGAAAATTATAAAACTTGACGACCTCCTTGGCGCATTAGGCGTATACGCAGGAGGTTGTGGGTTCGATTCCCACCGCGGAATGAATATTTGCATGATCTACAGGTATTTGTTCCGGGTCTTGTTGTTTCTTTATATATTTACAATAAAAAAGTATATAATAAATAATAATAAATATTGCTGGACATTTCACACATCGATATCTAGCCCCAAACTAAGCAGAGCTTGTAGGTACTATGGGAACCAGATAGCTGATAGAATACTTATATACTTTTTTTGTAAATACGTACTTATATACATAAAAAAAACAACCAGACCCGGAACAAATAACTATCTGTAGATCATGTAAACATTTTGTTCCTGCGTCTCAGCCGGCTATTCGCCTATAATATTGTGCCACGGAGGTCGTCTAAGTACTAGTACTAGCAATAAGTACCTATTCTATCAGTTATTTGGTTCCCCTAATAGGTATAAGCTTTGCTTAGTTTGGGGCTAGAAGGCGTTTTGTGAAATGTCCAACATTATTATTATTGTTATTTTTTTATAAAAATATTTTGTGCTGTAGTAACACCAGATTTCATAAGTCATGTCTGTCTATTAGACATTCGTTCCGTCAAGTGTCATCATGTCATGTCATTCATTTCATTTGGTTGGCTTTCATTGTAATTGTATTGTCATTTGTCATTTTCACTCAGATTTCTTAGTTGCAACAAAACGTTTCGAAAAAGAAAAAGTCGATTGGTTCTGATTATTTATTTGCTGCTTCTTCAAAAGTAAAACCCATTTACAAGCCCAAGCCACACGCATCGTAGTTAAATAAAGAAATGGCTGCTTTAGCGTTCAAAGTGAAAAGTAAAAATGGGCAACAGATACTGAAAGATTTGACCTCTGAGAGTACAGTTGGTGAATTAAAACTCTTTCTGTCGAGCATTTCAGACGTGAGTGTGGAGAGAGTGTGCGTCCTGTGTGGCTACCCACCCAAGCCGATAGACGTTACTGACGACAACAAGACGTTGTCTCAAATAGGTTTAAAGTCAGGGGAGACTTTGATAGTGGAAGAGAAGCCGCCTGGTGAGGGCTCGAAAGGGATAGAAACCTCTGTGCCTACCACTAAGGATGCCCCCAGACTTGTGGAGAACGGAATAGCCCATGAGGCTATAAGCAGACCCGGTATTCTTATGAAGAAAGTAGTTCCTTCTGATAACTCGTGTCTATTCACTAGTATAGGTGAGTTTTTACTACTTGTGATTAAAATCCTTGATTACAAAGCATTTCTCTAGTAGACTCAAACTTTATAGTAAACCATACTCTTTGTTTCTGAACATACAACATATTAATGTGTCTTACTTCTAGAATATTCTGTCTAGATGACAGTGTAAATGTGAAAGCTATGAATCAACAGTATTGTGCAATCAGATTCTATGAACACGATTGTTTTGGATGCAGACTTGTGTAAACTACAATTCTATTATCACCTTGTACTATTTAATGACTAAACAAATCAAATAAGTGCCTATCAAATTAAATCATAACACACCTATGCCTTCACGCATTATTCTAAAACTGCTAATAAATAAAATGCTGCTAAATGCCAGTGCTGAGCAATAAGTTTATTGCTCAGCATAATGCTGAGCCATTCCCATTTTTTGGCACAGGGCTCATAGTGGCTGGGTATGCATCTTTAGTATTATTATTTTTTGTTTAAGTAACATATTTTTTAAATGTTTGTATTTCTAGATTTCCACTGTATGTAGTGTGTTTGTTACTTGTGTTAAAATAAATGTCTATATCTATCTATCTATCTATCTAATTAATAATGCTGAATAATATTATCCTTGTCTAAAATTTGATGATGAAGAGAAAACAGATAAAATAATCTAGTAGAGGCGGGTTACTCAGATAACAGATAGATAGCCAGCTGAGACGTAGGAGGTAGCGGGTTCGATTCCCGCCGCGGAACAAAAGTTTGCATGATCTACAGATATTAGTTCCGGGTCTGGATGTTTTTCTATATATTATAAGTATGTATTTACAAAAAAAAGTATATAAGTATTCTATCAGTTATCTGGTTCCCATAGTACAAGCTCTGCTTAGTTTGGGGCTAGATAGCGCTGTGTGAAATGTCCTGCAATATTTATTTATTTATATTTATAACATCACTAGAACTGCGATGGTTACAGCTGATCTCATCATTATCAGGTATAGGATATCCAAAGCCCAGCGTTTCTCCCCATAGATTTTCAGACCAACCATTCTTGTGCGACCTGCGTCTAAATTTACTTATACTAATAAAATATACATTTTCAGGTTTTACATTAAATGGTAATGTAGATACAACAGTCCACTCGCTAATGCGACAGATCATAGCGATGGAGGTGGGGAACGATCTAGATACTTACACAGAGGCATTCCTTGGGAAACCCAACTCTGAGTACTGTGCCTGGATTATGCAGCCAAGTTCCTGGGGTGGTGCTATAGAGGTAATAGAGGTTTATAGGAATATAAGCTGAGCCGTACACAGGTTTGCAAGTGTCGTTGGTCAATAAAAACATTACCCTGCGCAGTTGTGTACAAATTAACCTATGTCTCAAATCTGGTCAAAATCTATCTAGGTATATCCAAAATTTCATCCAAATCGGTCCAGCCACTTAGTCATGAAAATGTGATGGAGAGACATACATATTTACTTTTGAATTAATAATTTTGTAAGGATTAGCTTATATCCAGTCTAGTTTATGTGTGGTTATTCTTAAATATCCTATCAAAACTGATAAAACGGTACGTGATAAATCCCGTATTTATAATAATGATGCTATCGAAAGTTGTGAGGTCTAGGACCGGTAATGCGATCTTGTACTGAAAATATATTTTTTAATCAAAAAACACAACATACCACTTAAGAATAGTGTTGCTTTCTATCAATGAAAGAATTTTCAGAACCCATTCTGATTCAGCAGTTTCTGAGATTACAACTAACGACAAAAACTGAGTATTTCACATTAGTAGTCTTTTTGTTTACTTAGGTCAAATTAGCAAAAGCCTGAAAACATTTTGAAAGTTCAGACAAATAAGTATACTTATGATTTCTGTGAGCATCAAAAGTTGAGACACAGAATGGATAATATGTTCTTAAGCTAATTTTATATTATGGTTTCTCTATTCTACAAATTAAGTAGGTACCTACTTAGTAATAATAAGTTATGAATGCTGAGCATAATTCTGTTTCAGGTAGCTATTTTATCCCGGTTCTATGGAGTAGAAATGGCAGTTGTAGATACTTTAAATGCAATTATAAATCGATTTGGAGAAGATAAAAACTATGGACAAAGAGTCTTCCTACTGTTCGATGGAGTTCATTATGATCCTTTGTATTTGGAACAGGCAGATGTAAGTATTTACTATTAGAATTACTACTTTACCCTAAACTACCCTATCACCTAATCTTGTGATGTTCAGTAGAGCATAGAGCGTCATGCCTCTATGCGGGACGTCAGATCTTATTCCCCCACCCTAGAATTATAATTAGTTTAAATATAATTGTTTGTGCACTCATTCTTATTCAATTCGTTTTCTTGATTTCACAAATAACTTTGACCAATAGATGCATTCCTTGCAAAACTCTGGAGCCTTTTTGGCTGGTAATGAATGTGGCCTCTTTTAATTTAAATACATATAAGGACGTGTCATGGAGGTTATTTCATTTTAGTATATTATGAATGCAATGAGAGGCACATTCTATTATCAAATTTACTTACAGCCCCAGGGGCGTAAATAGAATTTACACATCAAGTATCGAGCTAACAATAACCAACGTTCAAAGCATGAGTGATGAAAATATTATTTTTTGTACGAATTACGTGTACAGAGATGTGTTTCATTCAATGTATTCTACCGACTAGGGCGTGCAAAGTTTACAATGGTGGCGATTCTGGTGTTTACGCTGACTTACTAAAATTGTGCAAAATACGAACGGTCTTATTTTGTTCACACTTAAGATCAAATTAGAATGACGTTTAAAGTAACATTTCTAAATTTAAGTATTTTTAATTATGAAGGCGTGTTTGCGGGCTAGTTTTAGTCAACACCAATTTGATTGATCACTAAAACTAGCCCGTAAACATGCTATCATAACAAAAATTACTTAATTTTAGAAATGGCACTTTAAATTTCATTCTAATTTCATCTTTAGTGTGAACAAAATAAGACCGTTCGTATTTTACACAATTTTAGTTAGTCAGCGTAAACAACAGAATTGCCGCCATTGTATCACTTATTTTTGTAAAAGATTGATTACATTATGTTTTCAGTATTAAATTATGTCACAACTAAACAAATAATAATACAATTGTTGATCAGTCAAGGCGCGAATGCTAGCCCAGCTGGTTACTTAGATTATTAAATAGAAATATTTCCAGGGTGGCATGCAAACGGTATTCCCCGCAGAAGACATGGAGATCTACAGAGAAGCAGAACAGTTGGCGCACGAAGCGAAGTCTTCCAGACAATTCACCGACCTCAACAAGTTCACCCTCAAATGTATGATATGCGATAAATTCCTTACGGGACAAGCTGAAGCACAGAAGCACGCGAAAGAAACTTCCCATACGAACTTTGGGGAGGTTTAGCGATAGCTTCGATTAGGTTGTGTCCACGTGATTTATAATGCTATGATCACTGCGCCATTAGCTAACACAATGAACCTTGATGTACCCAATAGTTTATCTATCTCGACATTCGTGGCGCAGTGGGCGAATGTTGCGGGTTCGATTCAAGCCGCGGTCGCCGAGTTCCAAGGTTAAAGGAGCAGTCTCGACTCCAACCTAACTAGAATGCACAATTCACCCTAAACATTATTCCCCCACCCTTCTATATCTTATATGCGGTGCAATCTTTATCACATTGAGTAGCTTACTGGCCTTTTATCGAGCAAGGTGGAATGTACCCCACTTCTGACAGTTGTGGGTTTGAATCCTGGTGTGCGCCAATGGATTTTTCTAACAGAAAAGATTATGTGCGCATTTACAAGTGCTCAAAACGGTGAATGAAAACATCGTGAGGTACATGTCCTAAAATAAAAAATTCTAATAAGCGGCGATGGGCTTGCAACCTGTCACGTAAATGCTTAACTTCTATGCAATAAGTGGGCATGTTTTAAACGTATGGCGAGTTCCTATATCCGTCGGTAACCAGCTACGACACGTTTCTCCTTAAAAACGTGTCAAAAGTTTGATACTAGTTTGACACTTTTTCAAAGAGATACGAGCCGTAGTCGGTTACCGACGGATATAGGAATCCGCCATTCATGTTTGGACTAACCTTCTGATACAAAATATCTACACTGCAATGATGTTTGACATGGGCTCAGAATGGATAAATCATTAGGAATGGTTTATTTTGGAGGCTGTTATAACCTGGTTAATTAAAGAAACTAATATATAATGGCGCCGAAAATCAGTACCTCTCACTCGCACATCTTGCATGCAATAGTGTGCGAGTGAGAGGTAATGAGTTTCGGCGCCATTTTAGATTCGTTTCTTTAAATAATCAGGTTATATTCTTTTTGATCTGGTGTGAATTCAGCAAATAGTCAATATATCATCAACCATGGAGAATCTTGAGGGCTATGAAATAACACATGGGTGTTAAGTATTTTTAAACTTAAATGTTGAGAAACTTTGGCGTATTCATAATAATGTTGCTCAATGCTGCTAATAGCCCCCCCCCCCCGTCACTCCTCAATTGATTCCCCTACCTACCCCGCCCTCTACCACACTCCATGCACAGTTTTATCATGTATTATTTGTCTAGTATGTAAATTGTGTAGTTATACACCTCCAGCGCAGTGTAACGCTCGGTCTTTTGAATTTTGAGTTTGTTTGTATTCGTAAACGGTTCCCACGATACAGGCCCCGAGCCTAGTGTGGGGCCATCGCCTAATGACCACTATTTTAAACTATTATTATTGTATTTTATCTGTGTTGGTTTTAAATTGTATTTATGTTTTGTTCAAATAAATAAATTCAATTAAATGAAAATAGATAGGCACAGAAGTTAAGTTTAGAAATACAAGCGATAAAAGGCGCACGCACACAGACGCGCACGTAGCGGGATCTCGGATCAATGGATGGGGAGCCCAATTCTGCTAATTTATAACAAACAATTGTGAAGCCGCACCTTTAACGATTATGTTTTTTGTTTCTGTCATAAGCTGCCAAATTTTGAATGGTGTTGTCATAGCAACGGCGGTCATTGTAAAAAGATTGCGTTACTAGAATACCAACATCAACTCAAATAATATTTATTGCATGAAATACTATTGCCTACTGATTTGAAAATTATCCAGTCCTTTTAAATTCAAGGCAAGACTAAAAAAGAGCTTTTGTTCAGTTAATTCAGTTAATGATTTTATGACTTGTGATAATATTGAATAGTCGTTTTCATTTTTTACTATGGGTTTGAGTTAATCGATAATTTAATTAATTTGTGACATGTATGTATTAAGTATATAATCAATATTAATATTCATCATTTTTAATCATCATTTGATCATTTTTATTTTATATTCTTTGATGACTATTTTTTATTTTACTTTTTTGTCATGTTTATATTTAGGTATACATTTGTTTTGTTATATTTTATTATTTTTAACATTATATGTGATGATTTTAAATATTGTAATTATGTAATTTCAAACACGATTAACTGATTGTTTCAGAATAAATAAATGAAAAAAAAAAAACAAAAAAACTTGTACAGAGATGTCAGTATTAATTAAAATTTCGATGTATTCTACCTTCTCCGGAGTGCAAAGTTTTCAAGATTGATTTCATTATGTTTTAATTCAAATGGTATTAAAGTGGTCATATTTTATTTTAATTATTTGGAAGATAAACAGAGACAGTTATTTGGGACAACATCATCCGCGGATTCATTGAAGAATTGGACATTATTAATTATTTTACAAACAGTACTGAGTGGTGGCCTCGAGATGGAACCAGGAACGCAGGTCGTCCGCCGGCAAGATGGGTCAACGATATAAACATCGCAGGTCGTATATGGGTTAGAACAGCGCAGGACAGAGGCGAATGGCGACAACGAAGAGAGGCCTATGCCCAGTAGTGGCATGAGAAGGGCTGACGATGTTGATGATGACATATTACAGTAAAAAACAATAACTGGGTAGTGGGTAACATTGCACCCACTAACAGCTGCTCGAATGTCAATCGACGACATATTGCGGCAATACCATTGTCTTAGAGAAGTGATTAGAATTGGTTCCCTAATCGGTGCGTGCGCCTGTTATCGCTCGTTCTAAACTTCACTTCTGTGCCTATCTATTTTGTGTAATGTGTGAAACAAGATTTTAAATGAGATTCAAAATAGTTAAAAACCGTTTTGATGGCCACACGCCTGATTGGGATTTCAGAAAGTTGGTCGTTTTTTTGTATATCTGTATCTTTAGCTTTCTTATAGGTCGCGGCATGTAAATAAAACGCTGGCGGTCAATATGTTTTTAATCCTATTCTATCTAATATATTTTTCAATGTATCTACCAATAACCAATATATGAAGCCGCGAACGAAAGGTTAGTTCAAAAATAAGACAATACGCCTAGTACTTTCGTGCGCGAGTGTACCCATGCGCAAACACACCCCCTCCACTTTCAGCGTTCATTTTACATGACGCGACCTATATCATAGATGGCTTGAATAGCTTGACCAATGTTAATGATTGTGAACTGGTTTTTAGATTGTTAATTGTGGACACAACATAATTAAACCTGTACTATGCTAGTATAATTTTATTAGATTTTTTTATTCCCTTTTCAATTTATTATGAAAGGTTCCTAGTAGCTTCAATTATCAACTACAAAAGATTTATGAGTTTCACTATAAATGTAGTATTTTATGTATAACTTTGTTTTGGAAAATAATTATATAGGGTGTGTGATAATATACGCACAAAAATGAAAGGGGTTATTTTGATGAGCATAATATATAAATGTGAATTTTGTTTTGGCATGTAAAACAAACACTTTATTAAAGTTATGTTGTGCTATTGCATAATGCTTGCCATCTAACGGCTCACCTTTCCAATACATACTGTGAGTTAGGACTTTCATTTAATGTTGTATGTATAGATATACTTATAGGAAGCCTACAGGTGAAGTTTCGAATTCCGGAGCTCTATAGTTTTTGAGATATTCATTTTTGAAAATCCAAAATCGACTGCGATGATCGCTTGAAATTAATGTCGAAACGTCAATTTTTGCATATCATCGATTATTATGACACTAAATCGACATTGACAGTGATTGCAAAGTGTCTTTTGGACCGTTTTGGTATTGTTTGCAAATTATGACAGTAAATTTACATTGACAGTGACTGCAAAAAGGGTTTTTTTACAGTTTTGGCATAAATGGTTGGAAAAAAGTCATTATAAAGCTAATCTATGACAAAGTCGAATAGTAGACATAATCGGGACAGGACAGGACTAGATGAGTGGGAGAATCGACACGGAGCACCCCGACTCTAAGCAGTCTTGTGGTTGACATCCCTAGTGTTATAAAAAAGCGCGGAGCCAGAAGCCCGCGTGGAAGGTCCTTAGTGGGCGAAGCGACACTCAGGGCCGACCACGCGAGAATACTGGCGAGAGCCCACCCCAAAAAACTATTGGGCCATCCCGACTAGTGTTAGGTTAGGTCTAGATGAGTGGGAGAATCGACACGGGGCACCCCGACTTGAATAGAACCTTCTAGCTATGAGGTAGTAATTTTATTCTACTAAATTTTCTTGGATTTTTCAAATTTATTTCTATTCTTAACCTCAAAATAGTTTTTTATTTCAAGTGTGGGGGGAGGGGTAAAACCCCTCCCCCCACACCCCTCTCCTCCTCCCACTCCTCTATTAAACAGTATATATTGGAAATTCCTTCCTCTTATTAATCACCTAGTAACAAGTAGTTTTTTCGAGAAATCTTTTTTTATGTTTTGAGAAACCGTCACTTGAATATCGTCAGTATATTACCAAACACCCTGTATTATTAACATTTTTTACATAGTCTAATTAATATCATCGAATTACCAAAGTAGCTCTCAGATTTGCCTTAAAACTGCGCACATAGTATTTAATAATATATTTTATATCTATTCCGGTAAATTGATAGGTAATAAAGATGGTGCATGCATTAGGATAAAAAGTTTGTTGATATAAGATTGGCGATAGTTTATTTTAACAGCGTTTTGTAGTTTTTTAACGATACACTTAAACTTCAATATTTAGGGTCTTACTACAAAAAAAAGTAAACACTGTTTAGTGCGTGTTTAAAAAAATCCTACACAAATATTGGTAAGGATTTTTTTAAACACGCGTTCAACAGTTGTTTAATTTTTTTATGGTAATGAAGCATGGGTTTTACCACAAAAAAGTTAAACACCCACTAAACATCGTTTAATAAAAATCCTGTACAAAAAATTGTAAGGAATTTTTAAACACGCGTTAATCAGTGTTTAACTTTTATTGTGATATCCGTGACATTTTTTATAATTTACAAAGATCCTTTAATCATTTAGCTACCTAGATATATAATATGATACAACAATAAAAAATCTGGTATTAACTTGAGCAATAAACTAATTTCAAAAATTAAAATGACCTGTTTCTTTGTTTCTGATTTTGAGTATTATGATATAGGTATGTATGGTAATTGGCCAACCTTTACTTGTCAGCGTCATGCATCGAAACTTATTTTTTTTTATAATTATCACACTAATATTATAAATCCGAAAGTCTGGATGTTTGTTACTCAATCACGTCGTACCGGCTGAACTGATTTCGATGAAATTTGGTATGTACATACGTAAATTATAACTTGGATTAACTCTTATGCTACTTTTTGTTGACAAATAACGCGTGCGAAGCTACTGGCGAAAGCTTACTATTTTACAAATCCTTCAATGTTTTTCCAGGTAACTTTATACATATTTGTTTGATTGATTGCTGATTGATGATTAATATAAGTACTAATAAATATACACATGTACATGTTTTGTATATTATTATTACGAAAATAAGTGTGTAGTTAGGATAGTCATAACATACTCTTATTCTATTTAGTAAAACAAATTCTATAATTAATGTACCTAATATAAAAATATCATTGATCATTTTATATTGCTCTCCGAAAGAAAAATGGAGCATTGATGAAAGCGTTCTACAAACTAAATTAGATTATGAAGTCGGTTCTTGTTTATTGATCGAGCGAAGCGAGAGCTCCGAATAAACTTGGGCAAATCGGCGTTGTATGTATGTTTGTTTGTCCGGGGATAAATTTCGAAGCGTTTATCCGATCATAGTGTAATTTGGTATACAGATAGGTAGTGACGGCACAATTTTGGTAGCGTTTTTATTTTTAGTTTAAACCTTGTAGTTTTATATAAACTGAACTTTGACTAAATTCACAGGGTACACCAGTGACCCCACAGTGCTGAAATTTGGTATTCCTGTAGCTTTAGTGACACAAATATAGGAAAGTCTGAAATCCAGAATAACTGCAATTTCTAGCCCAACAAACATGAAATCCCGTTACATGTAATTTGAATGAAACTGTAGGTCAAGTTAGTTGGTTTTGCATTTCGTGGCACTATTTTGATAGTCAAAGATTACGAACAATATTTTTTTTTGTTTTTATGGGAGTCTCGCGAGATCTCAGTTCGGGACAACCACTAGTGTAACCCCCTAGTGTAGTAACCCGGGAAGTCCCGGGCATTCAACTAAAATTCTGGATCTTTCTACAAGTAAGTCTTTCTATCGTTCTATAAGTATGTGGTAAACCTAGGCCTAGGCTACTAGGAGAGCGATTGGTTAGAAAAAAAAGACAAAACTGTAATGGTTTATTCGATTTATTTAACACAAAAATGTACAATATCAATAAATATAGTCATATCGGTTATATCTATCACTCGTTTTACACTATTATTCACTTTTTACAATGTTGTTTCACAACACATCTTATCATAATAATATGTAAAGTTCAGAATAAAATTGTGCTGCTGCCATCCGAGCTTCAACCAACTTCTCATTATTACAATACCAATCTAGAAACTATTTTAGTTTGCATATTCATATGTATTTTCCACTGATTTATTATAGTTAAGGATATAGCACGCCGTACTGCTAAAAAAGTGGCGTGATGCTAGATTGCGTAAAGAGGGCTTTTCATTTTAAAAATATTAAAACTAGTTCCAACTAGCGTAACAGATGACGGGAGATGCACAAAAAATATGGTTTATATGCCGAAATCTCAAAGACACAATATCAAAATTTGTCTAAAACAATCTCATTTCAACAGATAAACAAACACAATGTTTATTTTTTATTTCAAGTTCCTCGGAACGGACACGGCAACTGACATTGACAATTCACTTTCCTTTGTTAATCAGAGCATGAGAGCAACGCCATCTGTTAGCAGTTATAAAAACATGGCCGCGAAAACGCCTCATTACTGCTATAGCGACTCTATCTTGAAACGTTAAGGCAAATTTTTCTATGTACAGTTTGTCATGATGACACCTCGACAGCTATGGCAGATAAATAGTGATAAGACCGCCAATTGTATAACATATATTTACGTTCATACTTTTAAATTGTATTGTTTTATGGTGTGCAATAAAGAATTGTTTATCTACGACGGATGCACGCGTAAGGTAAGCTTGGTGCTAAATCAATAGTTATAATACATCAATGGTAGTTCTGTATTTCGGTAGTAATTTTAGGAATTATCTCTTTGTCGAATGGCACATGGGTGACTAAATTAGCAAGAAGTTTCAAAAATACAGTTTTTAAATAGTTAATTACAATTTAAGCATTTGATACAAAATCTTAAAGACAAGTAGGAGGTCCACATAATATTGCAAAAAATAAATTGCTTTTCAAAAAATATTGCGTAAGTAACAATTACAATATTAAATATAGATTAGGAAATGTAAGTTCGTATGTTTACAATTTTGTACTTACACGATTTAATTTGTGGACGTGCCAAGCTACTTGCATTAGTTACTACGAAATCTTAACGAATAGGTAATCTCACGTAAAGATCTTTTTACGAATTAGATTTAAGAATTCACGTAGGATTTACAAAGACTCGTAAAATTCACTACGCAGATCCTAGTTTGAGTTTTGTATTATTTTTATTTTTACGCTTATTTAATATTTTATAATATCGCGTTAAACAGTGTATTAAAATGTTTCTGGGAACACAAGCCTTAGATAACCTATTCGGCAACAAAGGGAACATATTTGTATGGAGGCTGGTATAGTTCGCCATTTTTTTTTTCAAACTAGTCGAAAAAATATTTGTATATTTGTATTGGGAACATATAGACGAACAAAAATGTCTTGCATTATGTCCTAAAGAGTTATGTTAAGAAAATAATTTGACATAAGATTTGCAATTTTTATGACAAATTATAATGTGACTATGCCAAAACTCAAATTAGGCTCTCAAAGAAGAATAAGTGAATCGCAGATTCATTCTAACATTTTCAAAAAATACAACAATTAAAAAATAACAATTAAAATGATCTACATTGAATTTGATTTCGCTTACAAACTAATAAAAACAAAAAGCCTTCCTTGAAGGGTCACAAATGCTTAGGGTATAGCTTTAGGAGTCGGTATCACACTCGCATTGCTTACTTTAACTTCTATTTGCAGATTTCCATTATAAAATAATAGTCTGCAAAGCGTTTTTTGAAAATTCTATGGCATGGAACGGAGAGCAGACAACGATGCGAGTAGATATTTAGAAGTAGCTGACCCGCCCCCGCTGTGCTATCTGCTGGGGGTACGGTCACGGAAGACGGTTTTGTAAGTGATGGCCTCATTACAGTATTTCTCAAATAGCTAGTCACTTATGACAGGTCTATAGAACGTAAATACATTCATGTGACGTCATTTCGGAAGTGTCACAGGTGACTAGCTATTAAGATCTACATTGACGTCGTCACGCATGGGGATGTATTGTGCATTACCCCCCCCCCCCCACTATTTCTTAATTCAATCAAGGGAGATATTCAGGATCTTTTACTGTTTCAACGTTTGTTTCGGCGGTGGCGTAACATAAAGCAAAAATAGAAAACTTTTGTTCCGATCCATTGTCGAATAAATCCACACTGAGACGTCGCGCTGCGATGGCGTGCGTCGCGCAACGCACGTGTGGCATACAATGCATTGATCCGTTGCGACGACGCAACGCAACGCAAATCTATTAAGATTTATAAAATCATCACATAACCCGGACGAGACTTGAACCTGCCACGTTCCTTTTAATACGATGCGCTACCAATTATGGTACAGGCGTAAACTAGCGTAATGATCATTTTAGGGCTCAAAGCGCCTTTAGCTTCATGAACAGATAAACTTTTACCTTGTTACCACAAAACAGATAAAGAACTGTTTAACGCGTGTTTTAAAAATTCCTTACAAATTTTTGTGTAGTATTTTTTTTAAAGACGCGCTATTTTTTGTGGCAAGACTCCTACAGTTTTTAATGTTTTCAATGATTAACATTCAGCAACGCATCCTCGTATGAAGAGAAAAGTAGCGGATTCAAATCCCGGTTCCAAATTTTTGAGATTGTTTTAAAATATTTTTCTTTACCTTCAAAAACCCCTCGTTTTCTACTCTCCGTCCCAACAAATGAAGTAGAATATATTTGTACGAGTACAATGCCCGTAATTTAGTGCGCCGGTTTGGCGAAGGAGAACCTGGGTAGAGATATTCCGAACTTGGTTTCCAAGCCTGTGAGAACCGGCAGCGCCACCTGGTAGCCGCCGATGTGATGCGCCTTCTTCATGGACTCTTCCATTGATGTCGCCACGTTCAGCTCCGAACCGGCTGGTCGCCTGCAATTGAAATAGCTATTTGTAAAGAAACTTTTTCTTAGGGCTTTTCTGGATGAGTAAGGTTCGAAATACGATCACAGCATACGACACACTCATTGCGGTACAAAAACAAGCTATGATACCTGCTTCCCGACTCAAACTGCACTCTTAAAACCCTTACGTAATCTCGATCAAAATATTTAACAAAATACAACTTTAAGCCCGGCCTGCACAACGATCCCGAAACGTATTTTTGCGACTAAACATGTTTGACGTATTTGTATGATTTGACAACTGTCTAAATTTACATTTAGCCATTAAATACGTTTAGGCATCATTGCGCAAGTCACCCTTAATCTTTACATGTATATGAATTCAATAAAAACGGGATTCTGTCATAATGATACTCAAAAACTCACAAATCATGTCAAATATCGCGGTTTTTGTGAAAATAGCGTCTAAATTGTTATAAACGAAGAGATGAAAGTCGACGAATATGATCGAATCATTTTCGTTACCACCGATAAAACCGTTAACAGAGTGGGGGATCAACATGTCAAAACATTCTAAGGGTTTAATGTCACGTGATTTTATTTCAAACCACTCACATTTTGGACGTTTTTCTTGGAGAAAACACTTTTAAGCATATTAAGTTGTTACTCACGATCCACCGAAGTCGACGTAGAAGAGACGCTGTAGAATTTCATAGGTCACCAGCGTTACGCCGAACTGTGGCGACGAACGGAACACACGCGCTGAAAAAACATTAAATAACGTAAAGGAAATAGTTTATTTCACAAAAAAAAAATTATATAATTTCAATCAACTAGATAAAATCAATAGAACTACTCGTAACAGATATAACGGTTGCAGGAAGCATCATCCATCATCATCACATCATCACTACAGAATAATCTAGCTCTCGAATGTTTTACCTCATTCAGGAATCAAACTCCATCTCCATCCATCATATATATAAAACAAGTCGGGTTAGTTACACCATTTTATAACTCAAGAATGACTTGATCGGTTTTGATGATCTTTCATTTGTTAGATTTGTCTCCGCAAAATTCCGAAAAACTCACGCAAAATAAAAATTATGAAGAAAATTCATTTCTAATACATAGATGCAGCTAATGATGGCCGATTGACAATTCTACCGGTAACGTACATTGGCAGCCCGCGTCATATGCATGTCAAGGCGGTACGAAGTTCGGCGAGTCAGCTAGTTGGATATATAGACAAAGCACTCAACAACACTGTCAATAATTTGACATTGAGTATACATGTATTACAGTATAAATGAAGCTTATGCATTCAGGTAAGTATATTATGTCTGTAATAATCAGATTAGGCACATAAATGAAGTGTCAGATTCGATAAAACCCTGCCCTCCAATGAGACTGTATCTTGTCGGGCACATTAAAAACATGTAGTTAAATAGTTTTCAAATGACTCAAATACGGAATAAATCCTTCAACTAATAAAGATGAAAATCTACACCGAATGCGGCGCAGTTTCAAACCGCGCGCGGTGCTCGGGGCTGGGCGGCAGCCCCGGATCTACGATTTTTTCGAACCGGGGCAGAAACTTGATGTGGCGCCCAAATACTTTTGATTTATGCACAGCCTCAAGAGAGTGCAAATCTCAAGACTTCCGCCTCCTTGAGGCTTGCACCCCTGGCGGCCTGTTCTAGCTACGACACTGACGCGTTCTTGCTGCCGCTCGGGTCATGTGCCAACCGCATCGCGTCGCTTTTAATCGACTGCGTGCTTAGTAAATACACCGTAAGCGGTGCGGGCCGGTCACTAATTGTACAGCCAGCGACATAAGTTGATTAAAAATGTAAGATTTGAAAATATTTGTTTCAAGTGTATTATAAAAAAAAATATTTTTTATATGACATTAGTAAAAGGCTAAGGCTATCTATATATAAATACAGTGAAAACATAGTAAAAAAATGGCTTGTTCCAATTTATTTAGATTTTAAAAACTGTTAACCAGTTTATGTTGCTGACTGTACCGCACCGCTCCGCATTCGGTGTGAAAGCTACATTGTTTGGTGTTTGGTGTGAGAGCTACATGGATAGTTTAGAGTTTGAAGCAAGAAGAAAGTTTGTTTGACCTAACTTATAATTTTTAGACCGCCTAGTCTACAAATGAGTATCAAAGTACTCACCGACAGCACCCTTCCAGAATGCTCTGAAGCCTTCCTCGGCGTAGATTTTCCTAGTTGCGTCTATGACACCATTATATGAGGTTTGTCCCGTTCGTGCTACCACCTGTAAAAAAGTTATTTAATTAATCAAGCGAAGCGAGACCTCCAAATCAAATTTGGCGAATCGGCGTTGTATGTATGTTTGTTTGTCCGAGGATAACTTTCGAAGCGTCGATTCGATCGTGAAATTTGGTATATAGGTGTCTAAATAAGCTAATGGACTAAATACATAGAGGATAGGGGTCATAAGAGCAGATGAATTAGACTAAGTAAATGGAGGACAGGGGTCATAAGAGCAGGTGACTTGGACTAAATACATAGAGGACAGGGATCATACGAGCAGGTGACTTGGACTAAATACATAGAGGATAGGGGTCATAAGAGCAGATGACTTGGACTAAATACATAGAGGACAGGGGTCATAAGAGCAGGTGACTTGAACTAAATACATAGAGGTAGGGGTCATAAGAGCAGATGACTTGGACTAAATACATAGAGGTCAGGGGTCATAAGAGCAGGTGACTTGAACTAAATACATAGAGGTAGGGGTCATAAGAGCAGGTGACTTGGACTAAATACATAGAGGACAGGGGTCATAAGAGCAGATTACTTGGACTAAATACATAGAGGACAGGGGTCATAAGAGCAGGTGACTTGGACTAAATACATAGAGGACAGGGGTCATAAGAGCAAGTGACTTGGACTAAATACATGGACATATTGGAGTTGCTGAGTTAGACTAAGTACCTGGAGGATAGGGGGACATTGAAGCAGGTGAGTTGGACTAAGTAGAATAGAATAACGCTTTGTTGTACACCAGGAATACTTAAATAACTAGTTAATGCTAAATAAAGAACAATGATCGGCCTTATCGCTTAAAGCGATTTTTCCAGGCAACCTTTGGATGGAACGTAATGAGCGAATCAGTAATGGACGCGGGTACATTTAAATACAATGGAGTACAATTAAAAACGAAGAGAAATAAAATAATAATATGAAATTGTTATATACCCTACTAATAAACCCATATCCTTATGTATACAAATATTCTAAAACGAGACAATTCAATGAATGGATGAATGAAAATACTTTATTGTACACTTCAAAAAAAATCAGACATAAAAATAAAAATTCACAAAGCAACAAGTACAATGGGCGGTCTTATCGCTTAGAAGCGATTTCTTCCAGATAACCTAATAAACAATAATAATTAAATAGGTAACTCAAATGATAAGAAAGCTGGGCATTAAGGTAATGCTGCTTTATTCTCAGCTTAAAAGAGTGCTGTGAAGGAGCCCGTCTAATTTCTATTGACAAAGCATTCCACAGGCGCACTGCTTCGACAATGAATGATTTCCCGTAGAAGGAACAAGAGTGTAAAAGTATTTTGAGGGATAAGTTATCCGATGATGATGTAATAAAGTACATGGAGGACGGGGGACATGAGCTTGCATGTCCGTTGTCCTTCATGTATGTACTTAGTCCACCTGTTCAGGTGAGTTGGACTAATCACCTGTAATCTAGTCTTAATGACGTCAGCGGGTGTGACGAGGGAGGCGGCGGGGATGCCGGCGATGGCTCCGGCCGCGAGGAGCGTCAGCGGGTGGTTGTAGCCGTTATCGTCTGCGAATTTCGCCTGAAAGTACAACAAACCTGAATTACTTACAGTTATTTTTCTAGTCGTGTCACTGGGACTTTCTTTGTCACCCTGCATTATGTCGGTGACCAGGTTGGTATTTTACTTGGAAAACTTTCGTGATTTATTTCAATAATTATTATAAATACGGGATTTATCACGTTTGTCGAAACACCATCAAAACGGTATGTAATAAATCCCGTATTTATAATAATAATTGAATTAAATCAGAAAGTTTTTAAGTAAAATACCTCAACCTGGTCACCGACATAATGCAGGGTGTTGTTGAAGTATGCATTATCAATATCACACTAATATTATATATACGAAAGTTTGGATGCTTGTTTGTTATTCAATCGCGTTGTAATGGCTAAACCGATTTTGATGAAATTTGGTACATAGATAGACCTGGATTAAAACATAGGCTACTTAATATTGACAAACCATTATGACTAAATTCACAGGGTACACCAGTGACCCCCCAGTGCTGAAATTTGGTATTCGTGTAGCGTTAGTGACACAAATATAGGCAAAAGTCTGAAATCCAGAATAACTGCAATTTCTACCCCTATAAAGATTAACCAATTAACAAGAACTCCCGTTACTAGTAATTAGAATCAAATTGTAGGTGAAGATAGTTTGGTTGTACATTTTGTTGCACTATTTTTAATCGACTTCAAAAAAAGGAGATGCCTGGACCGATTCGAGAAATTATTTTTTTGTTTAAAAGGGTATACTCGCCAGGTGGTCTAATTGGCACCAAGTCAGGATCTTATGGTGGGATCCAAAAAAAAAATCGAGGGCTACCCTCAAATATTATAGGTATGCAAAAAATATTCTAAAGTCGGTTATATTTTTGTTAACAAGTTACTCGTAATTTTATATTAGTCAAAGATTATGGATAATTTTATTTTTTCTTTATGGGAGACTCACGAGATCTCAGTTCGGGGCGAGCCACTAGTCCTCAGCTCAGCATTTGCTACAGCATGTTGACATACTGCAGCGCTGGTCTTCTGCTGAGGGCTGCTATTAAGTATTAGGATTATACCTAGCACCACCTACAAAAAAACTCAAAAGACATACTAACCATAACATAAGGGAGGCCTTTGCCCAGCAGTGGGATCCAGCGGGCTTTTTAGATTAGTGTGGATTACCTTGACATGCGCATACGCCGGGAAGTAGATGGCACTGAAGGGCACGTCTCGCAGCAGACAGGCCTTGGCTCCCTTGTACAGGCCGAACAGCCCCAGCTCTTTGACTACGGACCACGCGCGGACCTTGCTGCCGCCCGCGATCTCGCCTGCCACTTGCAGACGGATCTTCACGATCTCCAGCGGGTTCGTAAATACTACTTGAGAGGCACCGGCCTGGAAATAAACATTACGAATTGGAATACCTTACCTACTTCTACAATATCGAGGCCTTTTTAAAACCCTGTTTGTATGGAAACAAAAATAAATAAGGCCATGTGACTTAATTTTTTTTCTTGTCTCCTACAATATGGAAAGGAACCTGATAAAGGTTGCTCGTGAAAACTAAAAATAAAAGTCACAGGCAATTACAATTGGCAGTCTTATCGCTTAGAAGCTATTTCTTCCAAACAAACTTTGGACGGAGAATTTTTATTATATAAAAAAATCCAAATATTGAAGATTGATAATATAAAAATTTGAGGCTGGCTTGCATAACGACCACTAAACGTATTTAGCGAGAAAACATGTTTAAATTAGACGCAATTATGATTTGACAACTCCTTAAATCATATTTAGCTACTAAATACGTTTAGGTATAACTTGTAGTTTTTGACTTTGTTCATTACAAACATACAAATCTTTTCTCTTTATAATATTGTAGTATAAGTATCTGTCCACTACTGAACATCGGTCGCTCTGAAAATCTATGGGCGCCTGCCCACTTCTTGATCTTGATCTTGTGCACTGAACGGCTCCCAGTAACATTTATCACGTCATATTTCCATATAATGGGGGTCGTCCTGCTGTGCACCTTCCAGTAGTCTCCAATGGAGAAACTTTTTTTAATTAATTGTTGATTTTCAATGAAAATACTCACACAGGCGCCGGCTAGGACCTCTGCATAAAGATGAATATTGCCATTTTTGTCCATAAATTTGTCGCGGACTAAATCGTTCATCTGTAATTAAAGTTATATTAACTATATTACTTGATGTAGGTTATTATGTTGTTGGAGAGCAAAACGAGTCCTCACCATTTAAAATACATTTTACATTTTAAATAGAAATAAGGAACTGTCATGGAGGTTGTATTAAAAAAAAATCCTATTGATTTTTATATAGATGGATCTATATAAAAATTAATACATTTTTTTGTGAATTGCAATTGATTTTTATGTATATATGGATCTATAAAAATGTGAATACAAATTTTATTTTGTGATTCACAAAAAAAAAATTGTATTAAAGTATTCTATCAGTTATCTGGTTCCCATAGTACAAGTTCTGCTTAGTTTGGGGCTAGATAGCGCCGTGTGAAATGTCCTGCAATATTTATTTATTTAATGGTTTTGCCAAGATACATAAATAAAAAAGTACAAAATGGTACTTACGGTTAGTTTGATAGCCTTCTCTGGCGCCACGCCGATCAGCTGTGGCACTAGTCCCCTGTAAAGGCCAAGGAGACCTTCGTGTCGGATCACCTTCCTGAAGCAATCGAAGGAGTTCCTGTACGCCACTTCGCCGATGAACGAGCCCGTGCGCTGGTTCTGCATCCTGGTCTTCACGAGGTCGATGGGGTACACGGCTGAGGCACCGACAGCTGCCCACACAAATGGAGTTCATTCTCGGATCGACCTCCACGCAGTGAGGTAGACGGCTGAGACGCAGGAGGTTGCGGGTTCAATTCCCGCCGCGGAACAAATGTTTGCATGATCTACAGATATTTGTGCCGGGTATAAGTTTGATGCCTATCGGTCTGTGGCATCGTGTCCAAACGAATGAATTGATTCGGACGCGGCTTTTTTAATAGAAAGTTAGTTTAACGGATGGTTTTTAACTTTTTAGCTACGAGGCATGCCTTTTAAGTTTTGTCGTTTGAAGAAAAAAACACATCTAGAACCTTATAGTACTTTTTATTGTTTTTCAAAGTATTCACAACGTAGCTTAAAACACTTTTCCATTCGCTCAAACCAGTTATTATAACATTTATTCCACTCTAAAGTGGGGTGTTCAAAATGGCTGTCTTGAAAGCGTCGACTGCTTCTTCACCGGACTGGAACCTTTGACCACGAAGACTTTTCTTAATTTTAGGAAATGTAAAGAAATCGTTAGGGCTTAGGTCAGGACTGTATGGAGGATGGTCAAGAATTTCTACTTTTTCCTGCTTCAAATACTCAATCGTTTGACGAGCGCTGTGTGAGCTTGCGTTGTCGTGGTGCAGGATGATGCGTCGCTTTGAGTTAGATTTTCGAAGTTCGGCGATGACTTGTGGTAAACAAACTGTAGTATACCACTCTGCGTTAACCGTTCTACGATCTTCAAGTGCAATAGTCGCAACATGGCCGGTTTTTCCAACGAACGTGGCCACCATCTTCTTTGAAGTGCTTCGAGAACGAACAACTTTAGTCGGCTTTGGCTCGTCTTGAAAGACCCAGATTGTAGATTGTTGTTTGGTATCAGGATCGTAGGCATAGATCCAAGATTCGTCACCACTTATGATGTCGTAGACGTGATTTGACTCCCCTCGGTTGAACCTTTGCAGAGTTTTCTTACACCATCTGACGCGGGCCGCCTTGTGATCGTCGGAAAGCAGATGCGGTATCCAACGGCAAACTAGCTTTCTCACACCAAGCGCTTCATGCAAGATCTTCTGAATGGTTGTCCCTGAGATGCCTAATAGAGCCTCTATCTCTCGATACGTCACATGACGATCTTCGAGAATTAGTTGTCTCACAGCAATGATGTTATCTTCAGTGAAGGCGGATTTTGGGCGTCCTTCGCGAAATCTGTCACTAACACTAGTATGTCCACGCTGGAATTCTAAATACCAGCGTTCGACAGTCCGCAGAGATGGGGCTACATCACTGAACACAGATGTTAGCTCTTCTAAACACTGAAGCCGTGTCAGGCCTCTTCTAAAGTTGTAGAAAATTATTGCACGAACATTTTCCTTAGAAAGATTCATTTTCGTACGTGACCTGACAGATTCAAATCGAAACTGTGACTAAACAATAGCATTAATCCTAATACTTTCAACTGTTTTGAGATTCAAAATGTAAACACATTCGAATATAGAACAGTTCCAAATTCAAAATTGCCGGAAAATATGGAAACGACAGAACTTAAAAGGCATGCCTCGTATGTTAGCTACAATGTTGAGGATTATGTGTGCAAGGTCCGCTAATTTTTATGTTTTTTTTTAATTTAATTTAATTATTTTGATAATTATTGTTACTGATATTATTATTATTATATTAATTAGTCAATGTTTTATTTATTATTTTATTATAATGAATTTAAAACTAATTATTATTATTTGTAATAATTTGTTTAAATTGACTTGTAAATATTTTACCAATAAATGAATTATTCTGATTATGTGTGTGACGAAGATCAGGTCATCCGGTCCGAACATATTATCACTTTTCCTTTTTGATGAAGGGATCTCAGCTCTAAAGCTAATATATTTTTATTGAACGGATTCTTACGATCGGAAATTTTTATATTTTGTATTTTTTTTTAATTATTTTGGGTTTTTGGAGAGGATACTTACCACCAGCGAAGGAACCCAGGGTAAACCTATAAGTGCTCTCCAGAATCTGAATAAGCACGCCTCTCTCCTCCGGACTCTGCAACAAAACAAACAAGTATTTATCAGACTCTTATATATGAGAAAACGCTTTAGCATCGATACACTCAGTATACATAGTGTTATTAAAAGAGAATCAAGTCAAATGATGACTTATTATGTAGGTATATATGATGGGGACATTGGGATTTTTTCCCATCATCCCCACCTATTTACACACCTGTCCAACGGTGGGCTCTGACATTTAGAACCAAAGTTTTCTTTAAGGAATATGTGTTCCAAATAGCAAGTTACTTGCCAGTGTACTGGCTGGTGGGAACGCTGGGATTTTTTTTTACATCGTCCCTACTTATTTATACACCTGCCCAACGGTGGGCTCTGATATTTAGAACAAAGTTTTCTTTAAGGAATATGTGTCGCAAATAGTAAGTTACTTACCAGTGCACTGGCCGGGGAGGACGTTGGGATTTTTTCCCAACAACCTCACGAATTTACATGCCAACCCAACGGTAGACTCGTTGGGATTTTTCGAAAAAACTCACCAACCTGAACCACCCGTTGGATCCTTTATGAATGTTGGGAATTTTTTCCCAACGTCCCCATTAATTCACATACCGACCTAATGGTGAGCTCCTTGGGATTTTTTCCCAAAGAGCTAACTGGTGGGCCAGTTCGGCCAGTATGTAAATTAGTGGGGACGTTGGGATTTTTTTCCCAACGTCCTCACCGGCCAGTAACTTGCTATTTGCGACCATTTTCTTAAAAGAAAACTTTGGTTCTAAATGTAGCTGTGTGAATTACAATAAAATATATGTAAAGAAATTACTTTTGCGTTTTGCGTCAGCAGCTTTTACTTACACAAATAGCACAAAAATAGCTGACAGTACATAATCTAAGTCATCTACAGTTTTCTTCTGTTTCTATAGCACATGGATAAGAAATTAGAGTAATACATTATTATAAAAAAGAGTATCAAGGATAACACAACTGGCACATATATTGATGGTTTTTTTTTTCAGACTGAATTTGAAGGCGTGCCAATTAACAACCTGTAACTATTTTGAATAAAGCTTTTACTACTGACTGTATCGATGCAGAATTTGCAAGTGCATTTAGCTTTAAAGTATCAAAATTGTTTGTGAATATTTAAATCACTTATATAATATTTAAACACAGAAATGGACATGATTTTGTGTATGTGAGTAAAATAGCAATGAATGTCATGCTTACTCAACTCTTCATACTTAAAATGTTATCAAAAATGGCTTAGCAACTTTTTGAAGTAGCTTTACATGAGTATAAACGAGTGGAAAAATAGATTTACCACCTTAGCTTACCAAAACACCCGAATCAAGAAGTAACAAAAGTAACATATATCTCAAAAGTATCGGCCTATGTAGTTTCGAAGCACAATGAGTCTGAAAGCTATTGAATAGTAATGTTTTGGTCTCAAAATTATACGAGATTATGGGACCTTTAGATTAGAAAATTCTTTATTGCAATATTAAAATAATAATTAAAAACAGACTGAAGAAGAATTCTGAAAAGGAGCACCAGAAAGACTGGGAACGTAGAGCCGACTGCAAGCAGACAAAGACAAAGCTTCCGGAAAAAAACAGAAAAACAACAAATACCGAAACGCGAAGATCTAAGGATGATGGTGGGAATCATCACGGAACACTGCGAACTTAACCATCACTTCCTGAAGACCGGAGCCACGGACAGTGGACTTTGTCGCGGACGCCTTCGGGAGGAAGAGACTGTGGAGCACGTGCTACTTCACTGCACTGCCACAAACGACGCCAGACTGAGAACGGGTCTACAAAGGGTCATCGAATCCTCATCCTCCACCAACACCGCTACTACATTAACAACATCCACAGGGACCCTGGAAATCTGCTGCCACCAACCCAAAGTTCTCCGTTACTTCAAGGAGTTAGGATGGCTGGGGTCAGGTTAGCAGGGGGGTAATGCACAATACACCCCAATGCGGGACGTCAGTGCAGATCTTTTATTCTCCCCGCCCTAGAATAAGAATAAGAATAAAATAACACGTAGGTCTTTCATTCCTAACTATTTATCTTGAAGCCACGTTTTCTACACAAAAAAATCTATATAATATTAGTTTTATTATTAAAACTCGAGAAAATCGATAAGATGCTGCTCGACGAAATGCTAAATCACTTTCGTATCGAGCCATTCAAATCGTACAGCCACAGACTAGTAAAAAGTTATTACGTATAAATAGCTGGGCTCGAGACTAACCGTTTAACGACCCCGTCCGGTCAACAGGACGCGGGTCAGTATAAGGGTATATAATAATATTAAACGTCTTCATTTTCTCGTCACAAAAGATTATTAAACTGCTCTTTTTGATAAAAGCGTATAGGGTATGGCACCTAGGTTATTTAATAAGTTACCAAAATCCATTCTAGAAACTGATAATGTACATATGTTTTAAAATAAATTACAACAATGTTTAATTGAGAAAGCCTACTATACCATTCAGGAATTCTTGCTACATAAATTAATCGTACTATATAATATTGCCTATATCTGACTTTGATTAATTATTTTTATTATTGTTCTTAATTTGTAATCATTTTTTTTTTATAATTTGTACGACTCTGTAGCAGAAATAAGTTGGACCCATCTATAATAAATTTAAGAACTTTGTAAAACCTTATTTGATGCAAATAAATGATTCGATTTAAAATTATTACAATACACTCTTTCGAGATAAACGCAAGCATTATGTAATACTCATAACAAAATTAGCGAAACGATGATATAATATGTAAGATCTAGATAGTCTTATGTACTTATACCTACAGGATAGAAAGAGACGGCAAGCCAAACTTTGCGTCGCGTTAGGTTCAACGCTTTGGCAATCATTATGCAAACACTCTTCATCGGTGCATTTTTTTTTGTAAAGATAAAAATTTGTTTGTTTTTTAAAATATATTCTTCGTATTTTTTGTACTTTGAATATATAATGTTAGATTGTATACCTTGTATAAAATATTATAATGTTAGACTAAACTTTAGAGAGAGTTAAGTGTCTTTGCAAGGGTCATCTTGCTTATAAAGTTTAGAAGGCCCTTAGGCTTTTAAAGGTTCAAAAAAAGATTTTAAGAACTGCGAAAGATGTAACGTTAGCTCAAATATCTCAGGTCACTTCCAAGCAGAACGGTCCCCAAGACAAGATCTACATTAATTCGTATTTTATACCAAAACATTACTATAAAAATGAATAAAACTCAAAATGTAGAAACATCATAAACTTCGACCTTTACTTACCATCAACCGCCCCAAATACTCTAACAATCGATAAGGCTCTCTTAATATATTTACCTCATCCTTTTGCGCATTGAAAGAAACAGAAAACATAGACCATAAGTTAGTGATGTTTCCAAAAACAAATATTGCATACACATTCACTAAAGCTTATTTTACACGACTGGCGATAATATAACATAATCTGGTTAACATTCAATTATAGATGTGACCTGATTTTTTTTTATGCGTGTGAATTTATTCTCTTACAAATAATTTATTCATATTTTTGACGTTTAGCGGGTTCCGACTTTTAGAGAAAAAATAAATAGAGATGTGAAAAAATGAACAGTTGATCTGAGGACTCATTGACTCATTGATGAGAGTTTGCCTTAATTTAAAGAAAACTGAACGATAATAGAGTTTTTAATCACTCTATTTTCGTCAGCAGATCTGGTAACCCTAATAGTAGAGTTCCTAGTGAAAGGGCTCGCCCGGGGAAGTACTACCACCATACCTATTTCTACCGCCAAGCAGCATTGCTGTGTTACGGTTTGAAAGGTATGGTTGCCGGTGAAATTACAGGCACATGAGGCTTTACACCTGTATGCCTCAAGTTGATGGACGCAGGGGACATTTCTAAGGTGCGTAACCTACGAGGCAGTTCTCTGTTGTGGGTGATGATTGCCACTTAACATCAGGTGGGCTGTAAGCTTTTTTCGTCTTCAAGTAGCATAAAAAAAACCCTAGTTAGGATCGCAGCAAGTACGGAAAGACAGTATGTAGAGCAGTGTTGCCCTTATAATTGCTATGATTTGAAACGTCACAAAATATATTCGTATATTATAGCCAGCCGTACAAAACCACCTAAAATTACCTAGACATTTTTTAAACGCTCCCGACGGCTCCTGCAAATTGTCGATACGTTAGAACGGTAACGGTATATTAGTTTTATTGTGGGGGAAAGAGATACGAGATACTTACGGAGACTGCTTTAATTTCGGCGACTCTTCGCGTGACTTGCTTGAAGTATTGTTCGGGCGTTATCGAGTTGAGATCGTTATATACGAGGCGTCTGAAAAATTAAAAATGCTTTTACTTTTGATAATCTAGACATGAAGACCTTGTAACTTGAAATTCGTGTACACTCTTCCAACTTTTATGATAGACCTTGACAATTAAAACTCCGGTACACTCTTCTAACTTTTATGATATACCTTGCAACCTTTTATGCTAACTCTTTCACTGTACAAGCTACTCGTCTATGGAACACTCTTCCTCCACACATTAGAACTGCCAAATCCCTTCCCATCTTTAAAACAGTTACTTTACTATTTTACTTCTACTTTACTATTTTAAAAACGTAATTAAACAAAATCTTTATAAAAGAGCCTACTATAGCATATCGGATTATTTAGTTGACAGAGAAGCTTGGGGTTCAAATAGCTCCAACACGTTCAAAGTACGTTTTGTCACATTTTACAATTTATGTTCTTTATTTGTAATGTATAAAGGATCATAAAAAGAACAATCAGCCTTGTTTCTTGCCTTTCTTTCCTGGCTTAGTCGCTAAAGAACAGGCAGTAAAATATACGTTTCAGAGTGATTCTTGTGATTTTAATGCATAAAAACATTTTTCATTTGAATTTGAATACAATTTCATTTGAAACAAAAAGAAAAGATATAATTAAAATCGAAAATCATAACAAATGCAGGGTGTTTGGTAATATACTGACGTTTGGTGTCAAGTGACGGTTTCTCAAAGCATAAAAAAGACTTCTCGAAAAAAAAACTACTACTAATAATTATTATCAAATTTTAAAGAAAATCGAATAAGTTTAGGTGATTAATTCGACATAAAACTTACAGCCTACTCTTGCAATCTACATTCAAAAATAAAGGCCAATTTGATATCTCTTTCGTAAATGGCTGCGGGGTTTGGGTTAGAAAGGGACAGCAGAGATATCTCGAGACGTCACCAATACAGTATCTGTGGTTAGATGGCAAGTATTATGCAATAGCACAACATTAGTTTAATAAAGTGTTTGTTTTTACATGCCAAAATAAATTTCACATTTCTATGGTTACATTTCACAAATTTTTAATTCGTGAACCTTCATCAGGGTTAGTGCGATCCGCTCTGAATAACGTCTGGCCTCGCACTGATAAATCCCGTATTTATAATAATGATTAAAATAAATCACGAAAGTTTTCTAAGTAAAATTTTACAAATTTATTTATTATGCTCATCAAAACCACCCCTTTCATTTTTGTGCGTATATTATCAAACATCCTATATAAATACAAATAATTTAATACTGTTAAATAGGTACTATGTCAGTGGTAGTTTAAAATAGAATAGAATATCATCAAAAGATGAACACAACAACATTCATTAATTTAACAAAGTTAGTGTAACATCAGTCTCTCGTCAGATTCAAATTACAACATTGTTACAATTTTTTGACTGCCTCCGTGGTGCAGGTGGGCGTATAGCCGGCTGAGACGCAGGAGGTAGTGGGTTCGATTCCCGCCGCGGAACAAATGTTTGCATGATCTACAGATATTTGTTCCGTATCTGGGTGTTTTTCTATTTATTATAAGTATGTATTTACAAAAACAAAGTATATAAGTATTCTATCAGTTATCTGGTTCCCATAGTACAAGCTCTGCTTAGTTTGGGGCTAGATAGCACTGTGTGAAATGTCCACCGATATTTATTTATTTATTTAATTATTTTAGGAATAAAAAACGTAATACATAACAATCACTTAGTAGATACATTTAAAAAATATGTAAATTAATTAATTATAAAAGTAATACGGAATTTAAAGTCAGGGGCTGAAAAAAAATTGCTTAAAATATAGTAACTTTAGGAAACCACGAGTATTAGCTCTATGCGATAACAGGCGGAGTCATTTATATTGTTGATTATTTGGACCGTAATTATATAATTAATTTATTAGGAATTACCAATTGTAATAGTTTTCAGATTTAATTTTTTACTAACAAATTATTAATGTAATATATGAAATAAATAAAACTGAATTGAATTTATCAATGAAGATAAGAATCAAGGTTTCCAATTATCGAATGAACTTGGAACGTGGTCGCAAGATCGTGATAATATCGAGGACCGTGTTCTGTTATCAGACTAGTCTTTAAATATAGGTTGGTATTTTTCAAGACAATGACATACTTAGAGCGTTATTACACTGGCGATTTTTCGAGGTTTTATATAAGTAGGTAAGCGTCAATTATATTCTACCTTACCTAGCATGCAAATTACAGAAATACAATGGAAAATGTCAAATTTATGATACTCATTATAATTTGCGAGCGAATCAAGGTTGCTAAACGTACAAATACGATTTGTGGTCTCGTATAACAGACTCGTATAACATGGGGTGATTCTCGACACTTACGAGATCAACAATTAATGTTCTACGACTTCCGTGAACTCGATGATTTAAAATCAGCAGATTTAGGTCAAAAGGTGAAATATTTCGTTTGTATAAGGTAAGTTCTAGAGAAGGCGGAAAGTCTGCATATGATTTAAAGTCAAACTAAAAAGTTCAAGAATTTTATCATGAAAAATTAAAATAATATATTTTTTTAAAGTTATTAATTTTTATGGTCGGACTCACCCCGTTCAGGTTTAAAATACTAGTTCCGGGATACCATATATACTAAGTGTTTTATTATGTACGACATTAAATGAAAACACGGTTAGTGATAATGGCTAGTATTGTTGTAAAATAGGTTTTTTCAAATTCATTACCATATAAAATTTCAAACAACCTTTACATATTTTATACAGACAGTTTCATTGAAAAACAGCCTGTATAAAATAGGTAAGCAAATCATATTCATTCATTATGTAAGTAAACTGACTAAGCGGCATCGTCGCATAGGCACCGCCGATTTGATGTTTAAAAATGTTAAATTTTTTTTGTTGGAAATGTATCAATTACTGGATAGATATTCAAGCTACCGGTATTATACCCTCTAAAATCAGTTAATACGATTCCGGATGTGTGTTTATAATTAATGTCGTACATAACAAAACAGGTTATAGATGATGGTAAAAACTTACCCATTACAATGACTGATCGCGTCACAAAGAGTGTACAGTATATCGACTTCCAACGGCGTGATCTGACTCATCATCTGAGCTGAATGCAGGAACTGCTCCTTGGTGACCTCCTGGCTGCGGTGACCGTTGGTCGCGTTCAGGTACACGCGCTTGATCAGCTCCATGTTGTTGAGGAGGCTGTTGAACGCCATGTAGTAGGGGAAGCTGATCTTACGTTCGCCTTGGGGGAAGCCCGATGCCTGGAATAATTTACATAGATAGATATAGACATTTATTTCGAAACATGCAACAAACACACAGAAACTACATACGGTGGATAAGTAAATACAGACAATTAAAAACACATTAACTTAAATTAAAAAATAAAACAAAAAACACGTACCCAGTCACTATGGCAAAGGGGGTATTCGGCAAAGGGCTCAGCATTATGCTGAATAATAAACTTATTGCTCAGCGCTGGTTTTAAGCCATGAAACCTGCTTTAACCTTTCGTATGCGGAAGCGCTGATCAGTGCTTTCCTTGTTATATGCGCAAGCTCTGATCAGTGCTCAGGTGACCTGCGAAACTTTTAATTGATTTTGAAACAAAATGCCTTGAAATATGGTCTAAATTCTTTTATTTACCCGTTCCTACTAAATTGAACGAGCCTATGAGAACTTCACTCATTTGGTGGAACGTTCTAACTGAAGGTTTGGTTAGAAGGAGTGAACAATGGCGATTTTTTCGAAGAGTTATGTGATTTTCATAATATTGTTTATGAGTGATATTTTGCTACAAATGTGATGTTTTTTATACCATTAGATAGCCTAGACATCAGACTAACTGTGTGTAAAAAGTTAGATTCAAAATATGTCACAAAATATATTGAAAAAAACATTTTTCTATAACAGTTGCAGAAATAGACTTTTGGTTCGATTGTCTGAGGAAAATAAAAATGTAAAAATGTTTAGTAATAAAATCAAAAGTAATAAAATTAGTAAAGATACATTAGTTATCCAACTATCGAATAAAATCAATACTACTTATGTATACCAAACATTTTATTGCACAAAATCAATAAAATCCCAACACTAACATTGCGCTTGATTATCACGCAATGTTGCTGCAGACGCGGTAACAGATTCGCGGGCCTTTGCCGCGTCTGAGAGGTTAAGTTAAAGTGCCTTATTAAAAAAAATAGCAAGAATAATAATTTATAAAATAATAATACAAGTTGCGTGTCCAACCAATTGTACCTACCTACCTAAGATGTCGAGTATCTATGCAGAGAGATCAACATTGCCATCTTCTTGCAAAGAGTGCACGAGCTTGACTTGTTAATGTGATTAGTTAGCTAAAATGCCACAAACTCATGGCAAAGCGGGGCAATTTCGTAATTGATGGAATCAGTTTCAATTTCAAACGTGTAAATATGGATAATATGGTTAATTAAAATTGGTTAAGTAATACGTTTATAGGCGGTTCCTACTACTGTTTTTTTTTGTTTTAAAAGGTCTTTATTAACAGAAATACATAAGTAGAAGTCAAATAAATCTAGTTAGAAATAGTTCTTTTATACGGAACTAGATTTACCTAAAAGTGCCTAATTATAAAACATGTACTTACACCCATAACCTTACTCTTCAAGTCCTTAGTCAGGAGATGGTTCTTGACGCTCAGCATGATGTCCTTGAAGTCGCCTGCGCTGATGAAGCCGGTGCCCTCACTGTCGCATTTCTTGAAGGCTTCTACTCCGTACTCCTCGTGGAAGTCGTGAAGGAACTGACTGAACTCGGGATATGTGACTAGCCGTTTCTTATCCTGAAAATTTAAGTATTTTTAAGTTTACTGGTTCATTATTGCATTGACTTACTTACTAATAATATAAATTCTAAAGTAACTCTGTCTATTTGTTACTTTTTCACGACTAAAAGTCTAGACCGATTTCGATGAAATTTGGTATATAGGATATAGATTATTACCGGGATTGAGGCATAGACCACTTTTAACCTGACTGCGCAGGAGGGCAATGTTTTTATTGACAATTCAGCTCCAAGAGTAGTAAAGTTCCTTGTGAAAAGGCTCGCCCGTGGAAGCATACCTATTTCTGTGTTTCGGTATGAAGGGTATGGTTTCACCTGTGTCTCAAGTTGATGGACGCAGGGCAGTGCATCGCTGCATGCTAAAGGCGATGGTTCCCACTTAACATCAGGTGGGATATAATTATGCTTGATCCATCACAGGGATTATTAAAAAAAAAATAAAGTGCTATGTGTAGCACTTTACATTTTGCAAAACGAAATTTATGCACAGAAATAGAAAAGATGGCTGAATGCCTATGAATAGGTTGTTCTGTGCGACCACAAGCCAATACATCTTTATAGTTCAGTTATTTATTGGTATAAAATAGTATTTATTATTGCAAAGCGGTAAACATGAGAAGGTCATTAATCATCATCATATCAGTCATAAGACATCCACTAATGAAAATAGGCTTTCTCCATAAATTTTCAGAGCGACTGATTTTGTGCGGCCTGCACCCAATGGCTCCTAGCAACCATTATCATAGTATTTTTCAAACTTTCGCGATCTGCTCGCGACCACGGCTATTGCAACATAGCCGAAACGTCGGGATAACGAATAAAAAAGGTACATACGTGATAAATGTTCGTTTAAATAAGAAACCTTAATTATTTCGTATTTTCAAACATTTGTACTTACTATCGTATCTTATTTATCTTAAAAACATAATTATTTATTTATTTCGTTTAAACGTATTTTAGAAGACAGAGGACTCTCTCCTCTTTGTACCCATGTTTTATTTGAAACTAACTTCCGCCTGCGGCGTTATAATCTACGTACATACAAAATTTTATCGAAATCGGTTCAGCCGTTACGACGTCATTGAGTAACAAACAAACAAACATACAAACTTTCGCACTTCTAATAGTGTGATAAATGATTTGTATTTAAAGTATTACCTTGCCGAAGTAGAGACGGACGAATGTGCTCTCCATGTTGAAAGGTAGTTTCTTGTGGAGCGCCGTCTTACGCATGACTTCGGCGAATTCGTCTGGAAAAATTAATTACATCTATTAGGACTAGAGATGGGGCCGTCTATGACTTTGGACGATTAGCCGGTTGAAAAAAGGCCGACTAGTCGGCCAAACCGAACATTGCTTTCGATGGAGTGAATGAAAACACTTTATTCGTACACCATTAAAATTACAGAAAAAATAGAAGACACAAGAAAATATTAAAATAGGCGGTCTTATCGCTTTGAAGCGTGTGAAGGTGGAGTTTGGGTAGCATCGGGAATGTCCGTAGCGCTTCGTTGACAGCGAAAGTGCTCGCACCCGCCGCCGTTCGGATACTTTAAATTTTTCTCTAGTATTGTTTACGGGCCACCATTAGGTGTTTTTTAGAAAAAATAAAGGTAAAAATATACAATAAAGGTTACGAATTCATTTCAATCTCTTTTTATGCATAGACATATGAATACCGTAACGTATGAACGGAATGGGCTAATTAGCGCTTTTTGCCGACTAGTAGCAGACTACAAATATTGCTGGCTACAAATAATAAATATTGATGGGCATTTCACACAGCACTATCTAGCCCCAAACTAAGCGGAGCTTGTACTATGAGAACCAGTTAACTGATAGAATACTTATATTATTTTTTTTGTAAATACATACCTACTTATAATATATCCAAACCGGAACAAATATCTGTAGATTATGCAAACACTTGTTCCGCGGTGGGAATCGAACCCGCTACCTCCTGCGTCTCAGCCGGCTATTCGCCCACTGCGCCACCGAGGTCGTCTATATAGTCGGCTTTCCCGACTAGTCAGCACATCTCTAATCAGGACGCCTATAACTCAGTGAGTGGTCATTCGACACGATTTTTTTATAGGAAGCTAGTTTAACTAGGTTCGTTCTTAACTACGAGTATGTCAGTTTTTAACGTCGGGCACAAGAGGGAGTACTTTAATTTTTCAATAATTAACTAGTCTAACTTGGTCTTGCTCCATACATTCTCCTTCTAATATAAATTAGATAACTGAGTAAGGCTGTGTTTGAAGATCTATTTTAGTATAGCCTTGAGGTTCTAAGCATTAATTTACCATAGGTAACTAGGTACTACTGTTGATTCTTGTTGCTAGTTCGATTTTAAGGCCTTGGATAGGCATGATGAATAAAAACAAAATGCAATATCGTGCAGTTGGCACCGAACTTGATTTTTGCAAACAATTACTTGCAATTACATTAATCATTCCTAATCTCTTACAAGACAGATTTTGATTAATAGCGTAAAGGAAAGTCTAGACTTCGTTTAGCCTATCTGACGACCTCTGTGGTGCAGTGGGCGAACAGCCGTCTGAGACGCAGGAGGTTGCGGGTTTGATTCCCACCGCGTAACAAATGTTTGCATGATCTACAGATATTTGTTCCGGGTTTAGTTGTTTCTCTATAAATGATACTTATAAGTATTCTATCAGTTATCTGGTTTCCTATAGTACAAGCTTTTCTGACTGAAAGAAGTTTGATTCAGGCGTGCTTGAGAAGAGGACCGAGGCGGTGCTGTGATGGGAGCCAAAAGATGGGTGTCAACCAAGAGGCAGACCACCAGCCTGATTAGATAAGATTACTGCCTGCGACTTTGTTCGCAAAAAATAATTCACTGGCAAGATATACTATAAGTTTTGTAGGTACATGAGGCTTTACACCTGTTTGCCTTAAGTTAATGGACGTAAGGCATTGCGTCGTAGGGCACGTTTAGGGGTACCTACGAGGCCATACTCAGTTATAAACGATGGTTACCACTTAAAATCATATGCTTGAACCATCTCCAGGTCATCATCATCATCCACATCCCGACTTCACCCACTGCTATAGGCCTCCCCAATTTTGTGCCATCCACCACGATCCTGCACTAGTCTCACCCATTGACGGTCCGCGACGGTAAACAAATTATCGTTTTATATCTCCAGGTCGTATAAAAAAAATCTTTTCCACAGGTATTTTGGGTGTGAGTGAGATACATACCAAAAGCCACAAGCCCGTTGCCATTGGTATCGAAAAGCTGGAAGGCAGTTTTGTACAGCGCATCCGGGACGCACAGCAGCCCCTCGAACGCTTGGAACTCCGAGAACGATATGAATCCATCTTTGTCCATATCCACGATGCCCGCGATGAGCTTAACTGATTCCTTGTTGTAGTCATCTGAAATGGATAATACACTTTATGGGTTTTGCGTAGGGTTCATTATGAAATAGTTATATTGTTTCAAGTTGCGTGGACAAATTCATGGCGGTCGAATCACAGAATGGAAATGTTTCGAAGGAATGGGCAAGACCTTTGTTCAGTAATGGGAAATAAACGGCTATTAAATAATTACTAATACATCAGCAAATTTAATATTATCATCCCCAAATCAACTGTATAAATTCAACACATGCTTACTAATTAGAAAAATATTAACTAAAGACGTACACTCATAAATTATATATACAAAGAAAAAAAATATTCACAGACAAGACATGCAAACAATATTTTTTTGAGCACCTAGGACTAACTATGGAAAAAAGAACATTCTGTATGAAGGTGCGCAACTGTACAATAAACTACCAAAATACATCAAAGATGTGAATTCATTAGTCTCATTCAAACGATTGCTCAAAAGTCACATTTTAAAGGATTTTTCATTAATTAAAAACTTATAAGTTCGTCCTAACCATAGCTAAGCCGATGCATCTATTGAGTAATAGATGCATCGGCTTAGTGCAACATTTTATTAACTCACAATGGCCTAGGCCTTAGACAACAATCGCGGAAAGTAAGCTCAGCGTTTGATCGCTACTGTTCAGATGCACAAATTAGGCACCTACCCACATTAACAATTTTTTTTTGTTTTGTTGTGTGTGATTGTTATTATGTTATTTTACCATACCTTTTTATATACACTATACAATTATATAAATTTACGCTATAAGGCACACTAGTTTTACATTATTTTTTAAGTTTTCTCTGTAAGTGAATTACCAATTCTTAAGAGAAATAAAATATCTTGAACCGTAAAATCCCGCCTAGTCAATCATTTTTAGATGATGTTCAATATAAATTATCCCTCGTACTCCACTGCTAAACAGAGGCTTCTCCTATAGATTTCCAGAGCTACCAACCGCACTGCGCGTGTCTACTCTAAAACCTTTCTGCCCCAACCATAGTTAAAATATATCTTAGTAAATTTTCATATACCTATATATAAAAAAATCTTTTAGCGGTTTTATCACACACTTGTATGATCATAACCTTAAGGAGTTGTCCTTTAATCACCTTAGGGTTTTTAAACCACTTTTTTACCTTCCCTACCCCCTTGGGTCGTCGTGATGTTTTAGACTACCTCACCCCTCCCAAACCTAATATCACGTGTATTTTTTAATAAATAATATCTTACAGATAATCTGTTAGTTGCCATGGCGGGCGAAACGAAAAATTATCATAAATTCCGAAAACACGCACAAGGTCGCGCATGGGACGTCAGTATGCTGAGAACTAAATATTGTTATGTTGCTTTTAAGACAAAAATTCACTTGCTCATGATTTCACATATACACGTGATTGCCAAAATATCCCCTCTCTCCCCATCGTGATCAATCGTGATGTTATTCTAAACCCCTACCCACTGTTCGAACCTCATGTGATTAAAGGATGGCTCCGCACAAACGAGCCACCGACCACAGATACAGTGGTTGTCGTGTTCCTACTGCATGTCCCAGACAGTGTTGTAGCGAACCAAAATGATATTATGTTTAAAAGATAGAACTACCTAAACGTATATAAAACAGATATTAATAACCGAAGAAAAAGCATTGCAATTTAACGGGGCAATGTAGTCAGTGTCTTGGGGACAATTCCACCTGGTGATCTGGAGTAGTTGAGCTACCTATCGATCGTTTGCAATGATCTTTAGATGAGTCAACAGTTTCATTTGTATTTTCTAGTGTTATAAAGAAAAAGTAAAAGGAAATCAAGAAAGAGGAAGGTTGCGAATAAGCTACATGAGTTAGATAAAGGAGAAGATCGCTATCATGATATATGGAGGTAAAAAGAACGCATCAAAAAGAGGCAAATGGAGCGAATTGCATCAGTTTTATCGACCAGAGCTAAGCTACATACCTTCGTCGAATAGCCCAAGGTACTTCCTGACGAAATCTTCACTGGTGATGCACTTCTCACCATTCTTTTCTACTGTGGCGAATTTCAGGAATATCTCATGGAGTTTCTCCGAATCAGCCCTTTTTAAATAACCGGCCCCCTGAAAAGTATATAGACAAAACATTTGTTAAGTCAGAGCACGATTTTCAAACTTATTTGAACAGTGTTAGAGTTGAAACTGACTTTGCTTCTGGCCATGCTATTGAAGAATGAAGGAGTAAGGTTGATATTAACCCTGAACTTAAGTCAAGGACGAGCGTTATTTATCTGATACCTTAGCTGTCAAATTGTACCTTGTAAAAGAAACAGCATCTATTAATATCTTATCGGAAATTTGGATGGTGTGTTGTTTTATTATTTTGTACTTAAGATAGGTAGTTTGATTAGAATTACACGTTGTTGCTACGGTTTATGCAAGAAGGAAAATTCGTTCCTTTTGTATTTTCAAAAGGACAAAATTATTACCCATTTAGATATTTAGAAATATTTATATTAATATTATATTTAGAAATAAATATTATAAAAAATTGTTTATTTCAAGCCATTGACTCATACATTTTACAAATATAAATTATATTAAGTATATAAAATTACCCAAATCAAATTAAACGAAATAAAAATCAAATCAAATTAAATCAAAATTAAATTATACAATTAAATTAAATTATAATTAAAATAACAACACACAGAGAGACATACACATACGCGGACACGAGGGACTATCATTGACTGGGGCAACGTCTCTAAAGGCGTTGCATGGAGGCTTAAACAGTGCCCCAGAAACGGAGAGTCCCACCTGTCCGCCAATGTGCTCAGAATGATATTGGGGCTACAAAGCAGGCGTTGCAAGAGCAACGCACACCGCTTTCTTATAATGGCGTGGAAGCCATCTGTGTGCACCTCAATATAAGATTACAGATGATGTTCTTGAAATCTGTACTTACAGACAACTTTTTATGGGCAAAATTACCAAACAGAAAAAAATGCGTAATCCTTTTCTTGGCTTAGTTGCACATTCATTTATACAAGAGTAAACGTATTTTATAAGAAAAAAAAATACTGCACAACAACATTCAAACAATCCATCATCACTAATATTATAAATGTGAAAGTTTGGGTGTTTGTTTATTTGTTTGTTACTCAATCACGTCGTAATGGCTGAACCGATTTCGATGAAATTTGGTGTGTTGATAAATTATGACGTGGATTCAATTATAGGCTACTTTTTGTTGACAAACAACGCGTGCGAAGCCGCTGGCGGAAGCTATTAATTTGTACCAAAATAATATTACATTTTTGATAACATTCTTGAACTGAAATGGATACACAATTATTGCAGAACTTCATGGATGGATACATTATTTTAAAAATTTGGATTTTGTATTATTGTAGGATTGTACCTAGAACAAGCTGATAGGTACATATCTACTTAATAGCAGTGTAGGACGGTATCTATGCACTTACAATGCAACTCAGAGAAATTGAGGTCATGGAACATGTAACACTGAGATACAAGATGCATAGACAGGACATACCATGAACATTATTTGTATAGGGCTCAATGTGTAGTATGTACTGAAACTGTAGGTAAATGAGTAGGTACCTGAGTCCAATATTAGATTTTAATTTGTTTGGTTTTCAAAATTCAATGTTGTGTCTGTCAAAAGTTAATTGGCACACATTTTTTTTTTATTTATGTTTTTCTTTGAGTCGTATAGAATCAAAGTGGGCAATCTGTCATTTTGAGTAAAAATTTGTCATGAATGTGGCAACACGAGAAATTAAAAAGACATTATATAAAATTGAATCAGGATCAAACATGGCAAACTACTACCTATAAAAAACTGACCGTAAGATTGAGATTGGCATCAAATGTGTGTAATGTCAAAATCAAGCGCGGCTATCTGTCTTGCTCGACCAATCTTAAGCATTTGTTTATTCCATCATGATGACCTACAACAGATTTCAGTTGGACGTTTCAATGTAGTCGTTTTTTTCGATAATATATCAACATTCTAAGAAATTACTAATAAGTACTAGATATAAAGGATTTTCATCGTCACTTTGGTGTCACACTGTAATGTTTGTGTAAAAATTTAAATAAATAAATTAAAAAAAAATCTAGTTATTCAAAGTTTCACAGTGAGATGGGGTAGGTACTAGGTACTTATGGCGTGAAAGTGTAACCAAACACACAAACTCGTTTTTGTATTTATAATAATATTATAGATATTTTATAGGAATATTCCCATGTTCCCTAGTTAAGTATGTAGTTTTAAAGATGATGGATTAAAGAGAAGGGATCGTCTAAATGCCAAATTAGATTACCACAAATATCCATACATATTAATCTGTCAGGCACGACTACCATACAAAAATGTATTGGCGTGATCCTTGACAGGTTTATTATAAATTTGAAATCAACACTCTTTCTATCTGTTTGTTATGTTTTCACAACTAAAAGGCTGGATCAATTTTACCTAGATTGAGACTTTTTCAGCTAGATTTTATTGAAAGCTAGTTACCTATATTGAATGAGCAGGGAGAATCAACTGGCGTGACTACACTTCAGTAGCAAGCATCTACTTCAAGTTATACAAGTCAGCTATTCTGTATGTGTCCCTTGAATTAATTGATCTGTTAAAAACGTTCTGGCAAGCTCCAATAAGAACATGATAAGAATTGACAGACAACCTTTAGTCATAATAATACAACAATAATCTGTTGATAGGACATATTTACAGGGTCATACCTTATATTATTTCTCTGTGGTCGGTCATACATACAGTCCATATCAGAAGGGCTGAGTAAAGTGGTTATGTAGATGACCTAATTATTATACAGTTCTATTGAGATGTTTTTTTTTTGGTTCTCTATGTTCTGCAATCAGTATTTAAGTAGATGGTCTAATCTATAATAATATTATAAAGAGGATAATAGATGGATATCCTCTCTAGATGGAAAGGCGATCTGATAAAGGTTGCTGGGAGCCATTGGGTACAGGCAACACAAGATCGGTCGCTCTGGTAATCTATGGGGGAGGTCTATGTTCAGTAGTGGACGTCCTATGGCTGATATGATAATGTTAATGATGATTATAACGAGGTAAATTTTGTGAGTTTGTTTGTTTGTTTGGATGTAGGGGGTTATCTCTGGATACTCACTACTCATCTGAATCTGAACATTATTTCCACAACAGAAAGCTACACTGTCCCTAAATGCTACAGGCTAAATGTTATTTTCTAAATATCTATGCTAAGCAGGAATCAGCTAGTTATTCAAGCTTTTGTATGAAATTATTTTTTGTTCCCTTTCTGTTCCACATTAAGTTGATATACTGTGTGGTTGAAGGAATTGTTCTGTTTGATATCCAGACACATTAGTCCTTCCCTCCTTTTTCTGTAGCTTGTCCAATTATCTATTGGGATTGCCAATTAGACAACTTACAGTGATGAGGGAGGAGCCAAAAAATTAACATATTTGTTTCCTTTTCAATACAATTACTGGTAATGAGAGTTATCAATAGGTGCTTGGTGCATCACTAACGCTGCCCTAAGGGCTGCAAGAGTGAGTGAAATAGCAACATCATTATCGCTTGTATTACGTTTTATGACCCCATCAGCCAGGAGTGATGATGTTTAGTATAGTAGAGATTGATATCTTAAACTGAAATTGCACACCCCTCTATTTCTTATGTCTAAAGCCTAATAAATCAAAGGTGCATCCAAAGGATGTCTGGTAGAGATTGCGAGACTACTCAGCATAAAGACCACTAATTTCATACTTCAATTTATTTAGTTCTATTTTTAAAATGCACATACCATATTTTTTATTCATTCATGTCATGTAATTCTTTGAATAAACTCTAGAAGATGCTGTGGAGGGGTGTACAATGATAACTTGGAATATCTCTAGCATACAGACGTACAAGATAATGAAAAAAAACCAGTGTATAACTTCCAAAACCATTTAGTGAACATAGGCACATTTTCCTTCAAACAACACTCATCATTCACTAGTCACATGCACATGAATCACTCAAAAGTAAAAACATAAAAAGATGATTCTCAGTTTAAACACTAGGTACTGATATCAAAAGTAGAATTAAGTAATCAAAAATAATATTACCCGATGGGATGTCATTTTGGTGTGAAGATTGATATCAAACTGAGTTGAACGCCATTGGCAAAGGCCATTGATAATTGACGTAATAGATAATGATTATTATCTTGTGTACTTAAGCAATATTATTACAGCCACCTCATACTACTAATCTTGGATCCATCATACAAAATACAATTTTATTTAACTCATTTTATTGTGGTATAAAAAGGATCTCAGTGTAAGAACATAATTAGATGTATCAAAGTTATGTGTGAAAGTGATGTTTTTCAGCCTGTTCCTATTTAAAACGTTTGAAATAGGACTGGAAAATAATGAATTATTTTTTTGTTTTCTTGTAAGGTCAAAGAGGTTAGGATGGTTATCTAACGAGACATGAACTATGTAAACACGCGTAACAGATAGTGTGAGTGATAAAACAAGTAGTCAAGGTGTCGTAAGGTTTTGTCAAGCAAAGGCATCAAGATCGCGAAGTCGGTTTGACATTTCTTTTGGAGAGTTCAAGGACGGACGCCTCAAGGGCATCCGGCAGCCAAAATATCTGCATACAAACAAAATACGCAAACTTGTCTCATCCATGGAATCCGATAAAACCCTTCGCAAAAAAATCAAAACTTACCCACCTCTTGACAGCTGGCCTCAGTTACCAAAGAGCTGAACAGAGATTTAAACATTACAGAGTTTTTGTATTCACAAAACAATGTTTTCTGAGAGAAAATTGTTGTGTACAACTCTTCAGCTATTGTATGAAGTTCGTTTTGTCCTGATAACACGTCACTATACGTAAAAATGTTACTAAATCTATTTTTGCAAGACACGCTCTATGCTCATGGTCGTCCCGCCCGGCTCTGGGTTATTATTACTACGCTGATCATTTCAGTATCCGCCTAATTAAATGTAAACTGGTAATCAGGTTGCCTTTTTAATTTTTCCGTATTGTTTCGCCACTTTTAGCTTGCGAATTTGACATAATAGTCATGTGTCGGTCGGGTAAACAATTAACCGACTTTGAATAATTTACCCGGCTTGTAGGGATGTGCCTTCTTTGACGGAATTATTCGGTCAGAAAAGAACACCGTCTTTATAGTCCAGTCATCTTAGGCCAAATTAGGTGAATATCTTGGAAAATCGACTTACCCAGTATATTAAACCAAATCTTTATAAAAGAGCCTACTATAAAATATCGGATTATTTAGAAGATAGAGAAGCTTGGGATTGAAATTGCTCCAACTCGTTCAAAATGTTACAATTTAGACGTAATTTATTTTCTGTATTATGTATTGTAAAAGGATCATTAAAAAAAAAACAGTCAGCCTTGTTTCTTGCCTTTCTTTCCTGGCTTGGTCGCGAAGGAACAGGCAGTAAAATTGACGTTTCAAAGTGATCCTTGTGATTTTAATGAATAAAAATATTTGACTTTGACTTTGACTTTCACATATAATTGGATGGTCGCAAGTTTTAAAGTCAGGGGTCAAAGGTCACAAAATCGATTTTTTAAAATATTTTTTGCAAATATCTCGTTTTCTATAGGTTTTACGCTATGTGTATTTATTATAAATATTGTAGAGAATTAAATTCTCTACAACTTTTGTATATAACATTTTTTCATACCTTGAACTGTTTTCGAGATAGAGGGCGGAGTTCGCGCGGTCAGAGAATCATGTGAGGTCAACTGGTAGTCCCGAACAAAAACGCGTAATATTAAGGTTATAAATTATTGCTAAATATGTATTTATCATTTATTATTAACTTTTACGTTAAATTCAATCATTCTCTCTAATAATTCTAAAATTTATCAATTCAATAACACTCTTATTCTCTTTCTGTACCTAATTGAAAAATTACTAAGGGACATACTTTAATAACATGAATACTTTGAAAAATGAAACAAAAGAAAATTAAAATTCTTTTATTATCTTACAAGCTAGACACAACAGATATAAAATAAGCATAATGGGCGGTCTTAGCGCATAACAAAGCGATCTCTGAACTGAGTTAAATGATCTGAGATGCACCATTTCCTCTGGTTGTCATTCTTTAATTTCATTAATTACTTTAATTACTTACATGATGATAGAACCTTTGACCCAGAAATCATGAATGACTTGGAGACAATGTCGTTGAAGACGGTAATGAAGAGGAACTTGAAATTCTGCAGCAGCGGGACGATGACGACGATGATGATGAAGAAACAGAAGATGAAGATGAAGAAGAAGAGAATTGAAATTAGAACTTGTTGTTAAAAAAATAATAGAACACAAAAGCCTTAATTTAATGTTTTCTGAATTATGGGTAAATAATATTTCAGTAAAAAAATAAATTTAAAAAACTTGTATCTCTAGTAAGTAATTGCCTTGGCAGGGACTTTGAAATATTTTGATCATGTCTGTTGTTCTATTAACGTGCCATTTTTATCATTCCAAAATGTAGTAAATAAACATTTTATATACGGGTCAATTTTTCGCTTCTCCCTTTAGTTTTTGAGTAAACAGAGTTTTTACCAGCTACCATGTAAATCTTGCATACCATTCTAAAAAAGTAGGTATCGTTCGTCGGGACGTCTGTCCAATGCAAGTTCTAGCGGTCGACTGAGATATTTTTTCTCCTGATTCAATCGGACCTTGTGTAGTCGATAGCATACCGAATTTGGTTTTTTCTCGGATCGGGGAGACCCGGATGTCTAGGCTCAGACTATAGGGCGTCCGGTCTTGTCAGGGGCCGTTTTTTAATGGCCCCTGACTAATCCGTTGCATAACCAAATATTTGAATTTTTCCTGCATCAACTACATACGATCCGAGGCCAACCGATCCCGATTTTTACCTGGAAGCAACCGGACATGCTCCGGATTCGCAGGCTCCGCCCCCAGTTATTTTTCGGTACAAGTTTCGCCGACGTATCTTTGACCTACATTTTCAACGAATACGTAACTTGGATTAAAAAAAAAATACAGAATACAAAATCCTTAATTTAAAAAAATGCTAGCACGTTCGAATAGGGGTTGTTTGTCAAGATCGCGGGTGTGCTTAGCGGGTAGACGTCCTTTGGCTGATATAGTTAAGATGATGATGAACTACTTCTTTTGCCGCGTCTTTGAGACTTTGACAGTTTGGCAAGTTAGAGCATCTTTTGTGGCCTATTTCCAGACAACGCCATCTATTACGCTAGTTGGAACTAGTTTTACTTACTATAAACTTTACTCCTTACTTTATTATAATAACCACAATAATAAAAATACTTCTTCTTAGTTTATTTTGAGCCAGCCAGTGCCGCAGAGCGTGCCACTGCAGTAGTATTATCGCAAACGTTTGTTCAAATTTTGAACAAACATTTGCGCTTTTCCGTTCAGTTTCGGTTTTCTTAGTGGTTCGTTTGTTAGTTTAATCTTTAATAGCTACTAACAGACGACTTAGTTTGACTGAAACCAACCACCCGATAAGACGTCACGACCCGACCACCCAACCAAATAAAACTATTGGTTGGGCGGTCGGGTTGGTTATGGTTGGACCAACATCGACAGTGCCCGAATTATAGATGTAAGGCCGGCTTAAAACAAATCCGTTAAAAAAAACCGTTTCAAACCGATATAAACAATTTTTTTTATTTAAAACGGTTGTTTATAACTATGTTTTTCTTAAATAATACTACATTTTCTTGATTTTACCGATGTAGGGATATAACGGAGTACCTACAAACTATAAAGATTTTTTTAAATGTGTGATATACTGATATTGATATACTTAGCGGTACATATACTTAACGATGTAGATAATAAATTTGATTCGGCTTAAAATCAAACTCACACACTCGCACTCTCGTTGACGTCGTCACTCGTGACTCGACTCAATGAGGTAATGGTAGGTACTTTCTATTGATTTCCTATAAACTAATTAAAACGAATCATGACGTCAGGATATCAAATATTGCCCCTAATGAAGTGTAAAACTTCATTAGGGGCAATTTTTGATCACCAGTTCTTTTATTTTTGTAGCCGAGTTTTCAACCGTTTAAAACGATTTATTTGGGGTGTAAAACGGCAATATTTTATTTAAAACGTTCTATATCGTTTGTTTTACATCTATAAGCCCCGACCAGGGGCCCAATTTCTGCTAATAATTTATAATTTGTAAGAAAAACGACTATTATGGAGCCATACCATTATTTAACGAATATGATTGTTGTTCCTGTTATAGGCTGCCTAATTTTGAATATTGTTATAGCAACGGCGGTCATTGACATAATATTGTTTTATTATAATACCAAAAGTATCTATAGTGGCGGTTTTGCGACGATACCATTGTAAAACTATTGGTTAAGTAGAACTGGGCCCCAGCTGAGCCTAGACACACGATGCACTAATGGTTACACGTACGTGACACGTGACGTCACATGGGGTGGTTGGATCCAGCCAAACTGGGTCGTCTGTTGCTTTGAAAGTTCAAACTCTCTTTTAAAACTGAAACTGGATGACAAAGTGCAAATGTTTGTTTAAACTTTGTGAACATTGTGTGGCGTTCGGCATCACAAGGTGCAACCATCCCAAAGATGGCGCTTCCTACGTTAGCTGAACAGAAAATACCTAGCCTGTCAGAAGTAGGTTCTTATGTTATAATTTAGATGGCGTTAGTTGTTTCTAATAATCTATGTTTTCTCTGAACTATATAGTCAACCGTTATTTTGATCATAAAATAATACTAACCGAATAATGTTATGTAATTCGATAGGTAGATATCTAATTAGTTTCTTTGTTTAATTTTAGAAATTGTAGTAGCCTGTAAGCAAGTCACTTGCCATTTTGAAACGTATGGTCAGAGAACACTATTTGAGTATTTGTCGCTAAATATCTATGTATTTATTATTAGGTTCATTCATTTATGTTATTTTATTTTTTTATATCATAAGTATAAGTATGTAGGTAGGTATATGTAGTATGTTAGGTACACCATTACACTCCATTCACACAGTCCATTCCATCCAAAGGTTGTCTGGTAGAGATCGCTATTCAGCGCTAAGACCGCCAATTGTATCACATAGTTTTACGGTGTTCTTTTTATTTGTATTGTTTTCTTGGTGTGCAATAAAGAATTATCTAATCTGATCTAATGTAAGCAGATAGGTACACTTGGAGTCCATATTAATTTTTAGTAGGTAACTAAGTAGGTACCTACAAGCAATTTAGAGTTTAGTATTAATATTAGCGTTGAAATACCTTTTTCCTGTGTCACGCCTTACCTTATTTTAGCATGACCAGGATGACCTAATGCAATTAGCATTAAGTCCTCCTAGTACTATTCTGTTTTGTGTGAAAGTATTATCTAGTAATTCGCCCCGAACTGAGATCTGGCGAGTTTCCCATCAAAACAAAAATATATTAAGTATTCGTAACCTTTAAATATCAAAATAGTGCCACGAAATATTCAACCAACTTACTAACGAATAACTAACGGAAGTTCATATTAACTGGTTACTTTTTTTGGGGTACAAAATGCAGTTATTCTGGATTTCAGACTTTTGCCTATACTTAGTTGTGTCACTAAAGCTACAAGAATACCAAATTTCAGCATTGTGGGGTCACTGGTGTACCCTGTGAATTTTGTCATAGTTTTGTTTTTATTATGGCTAATAACTCAAAAACTACAAGTATTAAACTAAAAATAAAAACAGGGTTGAAATGTACTACTTAATGAAGTCCTTTCATTTTTTTATACCCCTCTTGAACCCTAATACCTCAACAACCCCCCCCCCCACATTTTTAGCTCGTTTACAAAATTATGCCATTACTACATTACTTAGGTATCTGATTTCGCGATGATCGGATCAACGCTTCGAAAGTTATCCTCGGACAAACAAACATACATACATACAACGCCGATTTGGCCAAGTTGATTTGGAGATCTCGCTTCGCTCGATCAATAAAATAAAATAAATAAACTAACGAATCATCAGTTGAAAGACTATAAAAACAGGTAGGTAGGTACTTACCTATCTAAGTAACACATTGAACACACATCCTTTCAAATACCTAGTTAACTAGCTAAAGTGTATCTAAATTTTGGGCGAACACTAACCACAACGCAGATGTGCTCTGATTTAAAAACCAATCTACCCCGAAACCACAGAAAATACTACGTCAAAGTCACAGAAGAAACAATAGTCTCTAAACCGCAGAAGGGTACACAGTTACTACGGATACACTAAGCTTGGGAGAAAAATATTACGCCCTAAAGGCATATTAATATCCTACAGACACATCGGCACAGTACAATCTATTACCGGCCAGTTCTAATCTTTATTACAACGGATAGGTACGTCCTATCGACATTATTTTACGGCTCTCTGTTCCCTTAGGAGTAATTTCTGGCATAAACCCTGTAGCTATTTACGAGAGCTCATAAGCTATCGGCAAAATTTATATGAGGATGCGTTAGATTTTATAGTCATTACATTACACTTCCTATTGCCGAACTTCTCATATCATAAAATTGATTGGGTTGGATAGGTAGGTATAGATATATGTGTACATGTTTTATAGATACATTAGGTATGTAGGTACCTACCTAGGTACATAGTTTGCCATGCCACTGGCAAATGCACAAACCGTGCGACGCCAATAAAATAAGAATAGGTCTTGTAAAGAGTTACTTAAGAACAAAGCGGTTCTCCTCCACCTTTTTAATGCCTTACCTGAGTCTTTTTCCTGATAACTATTAGTTCGCCCCGAACTGAGACCTCGCGAGTCTACCATAAAACAAAAAAATATTATTCGTAATCTTTGACTATAAAAATAGTGCCACGAATTAAATAATCAACTAACATGACCTACGGTTACATTCAAATTACAGTAACGGGAGTTCATGTTAAGTGGGGTACCGATTGCAGTTATTTTGGATTTCAGACTTGCCTATATTTATGATTCTTGAGCTACACGCATACCAAATTACAGCTCTATAGGGTCACTGGTGTACCCTGTGAATTTTGTCAAAGTTTAGTTTTTATTATGGCTAATAACTCAAAAACTATAAAAAAATTACTAAAAATAAAAACGGGGTCGAAATGTAGTAATAAAGACCTTTCATTTCACGTCTCATTTTACCCCTCTTGAACCCCAATATCTCAACAAACCCCCAACATTTTAAACTTATTTAGTCACACCAAAATTATGCCATCTTTACCTACCTATGTATAAAATTTCACGATGATTGGATCAACGCTTCGAAAGTTATCCCTGGACAAACAAACATACATACATACATATATGTATACAATTATTTAGAGATCTCGCTTCGCTCGATCAATTATCTTCAAGTCGCGGGTGAGTTTCTTCTAGGCATGTATAGAATAGGATAGAGTCATAATTTATTTCAGACTGTACCCATACAAAAGAAAATGCATGCGTGGTCCATCGTAGACTGCATCATCGCTTACCATCAGGCGAGATTGTGATCAAACCCGAGTCTAAAAGTACAAAAAAATTTTTTTTTATTAGTTAAGAATTTTCTGTAGATGAAGACCCGGCTGACCCGGCACGTCACACAGGGTCATCGGTCGCTCTGAAAGTTTTGGGAAGGCTAAGGTTTAGCATTCGTCCCATAGAGGACGTTCTATGGCCAATATTTTCATCGTCATCGTCACGGAAATTTCAATGGGATATCCCTTATAATGATCCTCCGGCGAGAAGAAGCGTCAAATTTACCTGCTGCATGTTTTTGCAGTTAGAACGACATTAATTTTTTAATAATGATGGTGTTGCGTCCACCTTTCTGAATCAGCACCGAAATGCAAAATACATAAGAACACTGTGAGGTCCCAGATGAATTTCCTCCCGGGAACACTAAGGTTGTGGAGTAGTTTCCTGCCAAGGGTTTTCCCAGAGACAGTACAGTACAGGGTTCATAAAAAAAGCATTTAAACATTCTAAAGGTTCGGCAACGCGCGAATGATACTAGAAAATAAAAGCTAGGATTATTTATGATATGTTGATCGAGCGAAGCGAGATCTCTAAATCAACTAAGGCAAATCGGCGTTGTATGTATGTATGTTTGTTTGTCCGAGGATAACATTCGAAGCGTTGATACGATCATCGTGAAATTTGATACATAGGTGATGGCACAATTTTGGTGTGACTTAATGAGCTAAAAATGTTGGGGGGTTGTTGAGATCAAGAGGGGTAAAAAGAAATGAAAGGACTTCATTCACATTTCAACCCTGTTTTTATTTTTAGTTTAATACTTGTAGTTTTTGAGTTACTAGCCATAATAAAAACAAAACTTTAACAAAATTCATAGGGTATATATACCAGTGACCCCACAGTGCTATAATTTGGTATGCGTGTAGCTTAAGTAACACAAATATAGGCAAAAGTCTGAAATCCAGAATAACTGCAATCTGTACCCCAAAAAAGTGTAATCAATTAACATGAACTCCCGTTACCTGTAATTTAAATGAAATTGTAGGTCAAGTTAGTTGGTTATATATTTCGTGGCACTATTTTGATTGTCAAAGATTAAGTACAAATAATATTTTTTTGTTTTAATCAGAGAATCGCGAGATCTCAGTTCGGGGCGAACCACTAGTAGTTATTACCAAACATTAAAATACTAAGCTTAAAAAGCAATACAATAGGCGGCCTTATCGCTGAGAGCGGTCTCTTTCAGTGATACCAGTTGCAATGTTTGGCAGTTGAAGTTGGTGGGAAACGATAAGCAAGAAGGTTTTTAATCAAAAATAGTCTATATTATAAAGTAATATATTTTTAAGACCATTAGTAATCTTTATTTTTCAATACCTACCTATTTTAAATACTGGATTTATCATGTACCGTTTCATCGGTGTTTCGACCGACAATGTTTCGGTTAAATTCGTGAACCTTCTATCAGGGTGAGCGAGATCCGCTTCGAACTGCGCCTCGCCTCGCACTCGATAAATCCCGTATTTATAATAATCACGAAAGCTTTCTAAGTAAAAATGTGCCGTTTTAGGGGTAATGACCCTACCCCGTCAATGACCCCGCTCGTTCAACGGAACGAGCGGGTAGATTGAACTGCTCGTTGTAACTTTTTAGTAATCTGTGGCAACGCACAAATATATTTTCACTATAACTGCCAGATTATAGCAAGGTCGCGAAGCAGCACTCTGCATCCCAGGTGGAATGATGAAGGTCTTTAACCTCATCAGAAAGAGCAGCTGAATACTGGAGCAGCTAGGCTAAAAGTATAGTCCGTAAATAAAAGTTCTTGTAGGAATAAAACTGACTAAATTAAAATGTCCAATGTTTTTGTAAAGTTTAAAACTTTGCCCTGCCTTATTTAAGCTTTGTTTCTACTTCTAGTAAAATATGAATTATTCCCTGCTTCATTATTAAAACTTTTTTTAATTTAGCCACTGGGGACAGGAGTTTCAAAAGTTTTTAAAAGTTATTGGGACTGTCACAGCCATACTAAAATTCCCGGTCTCTAGACATTTTAGCTGGGATATTTTGACTCTATTGTAATCTCGTTAGATGAAGTTATTTTGGTTTTCTGCTTGCGGTTACTGGCTCAATATGATTTTTTTATAAAAGTGTCTGTTTTAAGGGTAATTTAAAAATTAAAGTATAATTTTTTCTTCTTGACTCTGTGCTGGTAAATTTTTACAACATTTCAAAGCAGCATTTACATAATAATAATACCGGCTACATCTCGTAACAATTTTAAACAAAATACTTGACATTAAAATCGGTCTATTAGTTTTTAAGCTGTGGCATCGCAGTTTATAAACAGACAGATTAACAGACAAACAAATTCATTTTAATATTACAAAAACACCTTTTTCCTTCAGTGTTAGGCACCTACAAATCGTTAGTTCGATCCACAAGCAGTCTATCTAGTTTTATTTGTAGGGATAAGGTTGAGTGGATATCTTAGCTTTAAATGAACAGTCTAGGAACAGTTTTAAATTAGACAATCTCTTTGAAATATTGTCAGTGCTCTTGAACAGTGGTCGCTAATATTTCACGTTTATTGGAGAGATAAGGGAACGAACAAAGACCCAATGGAAGTTAATCAAAATTGCCATTTTAAAAAATCATATTGAGAGTAGAATGATATACCTATTGTGAGCGTTGATTGAATTATTTTTTGTGAGATTATTCTTCTGATTTAACTTTCTCATGGAAATTACTGTAACGGAGTATTATGAAAATAAGGTTTTACAGTTTAAAACGGTTTTCTTAAATGTAAGTACTCATTGATTTATTTTAATTTTGGTTATTAGGTAAAGTAAGTGTTGTGTATTACTTGGGTACTGTCGTGTTGCCTATAAAACCTTAGGGAAATAATATACTACGTACAAATAAAACTTACAAAAAGACAATCAAAGATAAAGGTTAATTCTTACCTATACTAAAATAAATGTGTTTTAATTACCTTACCTAGAACTTATGGAAAAAACCGGCGAAATGCGAGTCGGACTCGCGCACGAAGGGTTCCGTACCGTATCTATGATAAATTGTATGAGCGCCCATACAACTCAGAGGACTATTATTGGCGTCAACTATGTGTGTATGGGGGCATCCTTTACTTATAAATTTTTTATTTTATTTTTTGCAATTTTTCCTTTACTTGTGCTGTATGTAAGACCTTGCTTTTTGCCAAATTTCGTGATTCTAGGTCAACGGGAACTACCATATAGGTTTTCGACCCAAAACATATTGGGTATTTCCAGTTGACCTAGAATTGTCAATTTTGGTTAAAATCAAGGTGCAAGCAGCACAAGTAAAGGGAACATACCGAAAATAAAAAATGTTGAAAATTAAGGTAAATTTTGGTAGGTTACAAGTTTTCGCAAAATCGAAATTTACCCGTATTTTTTTGTCGTGTTGACTCAGGACCTTGATTTTTATACAACTAATAGGGACTATATACCTCAGTATCTGATATAAATTTCAACTTGCTAGGTCCACCCGTTCCTGAGAAAATCGGTGGTGACACACAGACAGACGGACAGACGGACCAGAGAGTGATCTTATAAGGGTTCCTTTTTTTATCTTTTGTGGCACGGAACCCTAAAAAAGACGAAATGTCGACAATTGATTTATTGAATTGCGTTTAAAGACAATAGCAAAATCGTTGTGATTTCTACCGAAAATATAAATTTAATAATCCGGGCCTTAACCTTAAACCACACAATGGCTTTCCGAAATCATTGAACCCAGTCCAGAACCCAGTCAAAGACCCACAATCGGCTTTCAAACATACATCGTATTGAATTAGGCAACACTACACAATAGGAAAGCGAACGATAAATTCTGGTTTCCTGTTTCTCCCCACATGGCAGTGCGGTATCAAAACCCAACTGCTTTATGGGCAGCTTACTAGGCACGAAGCGAGTCTTAACTGAACCTTATTGGTTTTTTTGATAATTGGGCATCCTACCCGTTCAGAGATATCTGATTCCCTGAAAAATAGTGAGCATGCGTTCCAATTGAAAATAGGCGACAGTAAAAAAAACATTATTATCATCCTCATATCAGCCATAGGATGTCCACTGCTGAACAAAGGTCTCCCCCATAGACTTCCAGAGCAACCGATCTTGTGCAGCCTGTACCCAACGGTTCCACAACCTTTATCAGGTCCTATTTCCATCTAGTAGGGGCCGTCCTACGCTGCGCTTTCCAGGGCATAGTAGAACCTTTCACCATGGGCCTCATAAGAAGGTCCAAGGTCACTCAGCGTGCTATGTAGAGGGCTATGCTTGGTGTTTATCTATGAGATCGAATCAGAAATGAAGAGATTCGTAGAAAAACCGACAGGCATAGCACAGGATTAGCAAACTGCTGTGGCAGTACATAGCTCGACAAACTCAGGCCCGCCCAGCCGATGGGGCAAAAAAATACCGCCACCTTAACAGTCCTGACCTCATAGTACCTACTCCTAGTGTTATGGGTACCAGGAACTAAGAATATCACTGTATGTACCACAACAAGAAAAAAGTTGTTGAGATATGCTAAAATGATTTATTAAGCGTGTTTCATCTTTAACCACACCATTACTTACCACCAGATGAGGTAGTGATCAAATGTTTGTCGTCCCAGTAGAAGCCCATGGGAAATTTGTATCTCGATAGATATATATAGATAGCCCCATAATCACCTAAATTGATAATAATATTAACAACACTAGTGCAACATACAATAGGGACGCGATCAATAAATCCACGGCCGTGTGGTATCTGTTTCATTGGCCATTGTCTATGCTCAATGTCTATGGTTGTTCATTCAAGTGAGCTGATCGCTAGTGATCTGTTGCCAAGATGTGCTAGCTTGTATGGGTTTATTCGGTTGGAAAGTCTGAAATATGCACGGAAATTAACGCTAAAGCGATTCTACTAACAAATAGTACGTTATATATTTTGGAAATTGCAAAGAAAATTGGGAAAATTTTAAGTAGGTAATGTTTAAGTAGGTATGGTAATGAAACCTTAAACACAGGCTGTATTGGACACTTCAATCAATATTAGGTGACTAAATGATTAGGCAAAATGACTTTTATTTTTAATCCAATCTTAGAAGAAAATCAACCAGCATGTATGTATTGTGATTAGATATTATTGTGACTAGTTAATTAATTAATTATATTTTATTTGAATTTTATTATAAACGAATTTTATGTACAAAATATGTTGACGTATAATGATTATCGACGACCTCCGTGGCGCAGTGGGCGAATAGCCGGCTGAGACGCAGGAGGTAGTGGGTTCGATTCCCGCCGCGAAACAAATGTTTGCATGATCTACAGATATTTGTTTCAGGTCTGGATGTTTTCCTATATATTATAAGTATGTATTTACAAAAAAGAAACAGTACATAAGTATCCTATCAGTTATCTGGTTCTCATAGTACAAGCTCTGCTTAGTTTGAGGCTAGATAGCGCTGTGTGAAATGTCCAGCAATATTTATTTATTTTTTATTTATACTTAATACTAATAATCTATATTAATATTATATACAGGAAAAATTTGTATTTTTGTATGTTTGTAACGAATAAACTCAAAAAGTAATGGACCGATTTCAAACATTATTTCACCATTAGAATGCTGCATTATCGCAGAGCATAGGCTACTTTTTACCCAAGGGCGCAGAAGGAGGGTAATGTTTTTATTGAAAAAATACGCGTGCGAGACTGTGGATTGGTCAGCTAGTAATATTATAAAGAGGAGAGATTTGTATTTTTGTATGTTTGTAACGAATAAACTCAAAAACTACGGATTCAACTTTCAAAACTTTACAATCATTAGAATGCTACATTATCCCTAAGTAACGTGGGCTATAGTTATTACTAGAAAACATTAGGGATCCTTATTAAAACTTCAATAATGTAACACAGGGTGTAAAAAAATTAGCCATAATAAATGTCCACCCGTGCGAAGCCGGGACGGGCCGCTAGGTATCAATAAATTACTACTAAGACTGGTTAAATAGACTAAAACACTAATAGGGGCTGAAAAAGACAACAATAATTTGTCAGAATAAAAAAGTTTTCGTTCAAAAACAGATACGGCTTTCATTTTTCGGATTGAGGTTAAGATAAATAGCACGCAATATTATACCTACTCACGCGCTTATAAATATTGAACTTAATAAAGTGAAACTTCCCAAAACTGACAAACAGCCTCATCCCTGTGACCCGAAACTTGTTGGATACAAGTTAATACGTATCTAATAAACTGGTTCTATTCGTAAATTAAGACGAATGCGGTCACTTCCCAGAGTTTAATTTAGGGAGGTTGTTAGGCCATTCATTCGAATTAGTGAATTTGCGAATTGGATTTCTAGGATTGGGCCTTAAAGGTTTTTATTGAATGTTAAAAAGGAATTTGAGATAACATTAACTCAAGAGCCTTAGCAGGGAGATTCACCAAAGTAAGTAAAGTTAATTTCGTGTTTTCGAGGATTTGTTCAGATACAGGGATTTCACTGAGCAAAGATGTAATGGAGTTATGATAACATCCAACAACGTTGTAGATATGTAGGTATATCTCTAAGAGCATATAGCTGAGCCAGCCGTACATTAGACCGTGATTGTTCTTACTTAGACTGCTTGAGAAGTCGGTACATTACCACAATAAGCCCAACTAAAACAGCAACCCTACAACGCGATGCAAATATGAGCTCGCTCCAGCCGGCGTTTACTTAGGATACTTCGCCCTGAAGCCTCGCTTTTCTATAACCAGTTACAGTAGTATAACGGTTGACAACGGTGAAAAACACATTGACGCATGCAAATAGAGTTCGTTCATACCTTCATATTTGACGACCTCTGTGGCGCAGTGGGTGAATAGCCGGCTGAGACGCAGGAGGTTGCGTGTTCGATTCCCTTCGCGGAACAAATGTTTGCATGATCTACAAATATTGGTTCTGGGTCTGGTTGTTTCACTATTTATTATAAGTATGTATTTACAAAAAAAAAGTATGTAAGTATTCTATCAGTTATCTGGTTCCCATAGTACAATCTCTGCTTAGTTTGGGGCTAGATAGTGCTGTGTGAAATGTCTAGTATTATTTATTATTATTATACATAAAAATTGACGCTTCTTATGTTGTATTTTTTCTATATAATATAGTGAAAGATGTAACAAGAAAAATGGACTGGGTTAATTGGAAGAGGCTGCTCTCTAGCATTAAGTTTGCTTGTGTACAGATTTATAATTTATTGTGTGCAGTAAAGAACTTTCATTTATTCATCTCAACGTGGCCTCCAAAGTTCTCTGGATCACAATCGATGAGTGTCAATTAATAGTGTCCGACCGAAACAAGTTTTTCAGCCGAAACCGAAACCGAACCTTTGGCCTTGCTCTCAAACCGAAACTTACTTCAACATATTTAAAATTTCTGTTGTATACTGAAATCTAGTGAATTTTTCACACATTTGTTTGCATATACAATGTATATTATACATGCAGACAGTTAAATAGTGTTAAATAAAATAAAAAGACAATCATTTAATAACGTAACAAATTAATTAATTCATAATTCGTTTATTGTCTGTAAGCCTAAGTACAAAAGATGGTTGAGCTTAACATAAAACTATACTAGGTATTACAAACATTATATTTTGTCACATAAATTAAAACAATAAAAATATATCAAATACCCAATTAATTATTTATAAGGGTCAAAGGGTTTCGATATTTGAGTATAATTGATACAGTAATAATAATAATGTCAAAATTATGATAAATGTTAGAACTCATAGTAACAATAATACATAAAATAGTCTAGAATAAAAATAATAATAAATAATAAGAAATAGATTCAAATCATAACTTATTTAAAATTTCACACTATTCAATAATAATTTAAAAAAATATATGTAATAATATTTACGTAGTTAAAAATAAAAGTGAGAAAACTAGTCACACATTTTATCCTATAAGAAGTCATCAATAGAGCAGTAGGCTTTTATTAATAGCAGATTATTGAGCTCATGCTTAAATTTGCCAAAACTATTTATTGCTCGTATGGCAGCTGGTATCTTGTTGTAAATTATTGCTGCCATACAGAGCACACTCATGCGCAGAAGATGTGTTTTGCACGAGCAATGGCGGAGTTGACCTTCACGGCGAGACCCTGACGGGTACTCGTCGAACAAATTGAGATTGCTTCCCACAAATATGGCAACTTCACTTATATACAGTGAGGGCAGTGTGAGCAATTTTAGAGTCACAAAGTATTCCCACACAAAATATAAGTTTTAAGACATGAAAATATAAATCATTTATGTGAAAAACACAATTTCAACTCCATGCGATTAACAATGGACGGTGGCGACCTGAGCCGGCGGCGCGGCGGACGAGCACGAGTTAGCCACGAAGTTTCGGTGTGGCCGAAAGTTTCGGCCATTTTTTGGCTGAAACCGAAACTAGATTTCATGGCCGAAACTAACCGAAACCGAAACCGAACTTTCGGTTGGTCATTACAATTAAACTAAAGAACTAAAATTCAAATAAGCTGGGTTGGTTGGACCTTCAAGGAGTGAGGATATAGCAATTTTGGGAATTGATTCATACATTTTTAAGTCCATCAAATGACGGTCTCCACCTTTTCAGGAAAGCAAGGCATAAGCCGTGAGCTATGAACTTTTGGATTATTAGCGGAGCGGTGTTTATTGTTTACTTGCGAGGTATTGTGGAATATCCGTTGAAAAGGCAGATAAAGTTACTTCACCTGGTGTTCAAAAGTTTTTTATGACTATAGCTTGTGAATTCGGACGGAGTAAAATTTTTTTTTTAAGATCTTCGGTTGATCATAATCTCACCTGATTGTAAGCGATAATGTGGTCTATGATGGAACATAAAGATTTAGAAGACATCTATTCACTCTCGCCTTAAGGAGGCCCGGATTGCAGTCTTCAGGAAATTCGTTTAAATTGCAAAACCTGTTATTGACTAATAATATGTTATATAACACTTTCGTAACATTTTAGCACACAGATTACTCATTCATAATCGTATCTTTTTAATGCATTTCCTGAGAACCCTAAAAAGGGTACAGTATATTACAGTGTCGAGGATTCCATCTGCTCCCGTAACTCCTTACAAAAACATAATCAAAACGGTATGATAAATAGCGGAAGTTCAGATTGTACATTACCTTGACAAATGCCAGTCCGCGTGGACAAACTCGCAAAAACTCCGACACTGCCTAATTGGCGAAGAAAAATGAGCTTCCCGACGTGGGTTGAGGCTTAGGTACCTGTTTTTTCTCAGATGGTTTGTTGAGAAGAAATTTAGGATTTTTTTGTGACAACTACATATCAAAAGGGGAAGTTATATTTGTTTTATTTAGGTGAGTATTTATTCTACGCAATATAAGTATACTCGATACAATAAAGATATTTATTTTTGACGTTAAAGTGAATACAGTTATAATACACTACATTATGATATAAGTGCGGTAAGTTGAAAATTACAGCAGAGGCGATATTGCTAGTCCGAACAGTAGGTGAGGGCTACAAGAAAGCAGAGCTTGTAATTATCAAAGCGCACGTATGTCATACGAAGTTTATAACATATTTGCGATGAAATAAATAAAACTCGGACTTTCTTAAACGAATAAATCTTTAATCACTTGTTAAAGCAGTTAGAAAAATTTGAACAATTTGTAAAATTGATCATTACGTTGCCAGTTGGCATTTTTAATGTTTATCTCCCAAAGTTAATTTTATTCATAAAATGTCGACCACTTTTCTGACATAAAAACTCTTTGCTAAGATTTAAAAAGTACCGTTCGTTTTGGACGGTGCATCTTGATAAACCGTACGTTTTACCTTATTAAAAAGAAACTCGTGCGTTTTACATTACAATAACGCACAAGTACGTAATGACATTCATTACGATATTGAAATTGGTGAAATAAGAGACCCTTTACGAGCAAATGTGTTATAAAGTAAATTACGCACACACAATCTAAGAAATAATCAATACCCACAGCATGTAGAGTACAGATTTTCAATCAACTTTCGTGACGACCCATTTTGGTATCAAAATAAAAAAAATCAATGTTTTTAGGTATTCATTAAAATCACATGGATCACTTTGAAACGTCATTTTACTGCCTGTTCCTCCGCGACCAAGCCAGGAAAGAAAGGCAAGAAACAAGGCTGTTCTTTTGAATTATCCTTCTGTCATAACAATAAAGAAAATAAATTATGTCTAAATTTGTAACATTTTATCGTCTAAATCAGGGGTCGGCAACCGGCGGCCCGCGGGCCGCATGCGGCCCGTAGACTATCTCGGTGCGGCCCGCAACCCTGAGGTCCGTAAGAAAAAAATACCGAAGCAAAAGGCCATATAAATTCACTAGAATTTATACGGCCATGCTGCTGGGCCATGAGAGTATTCTTGAAAGCTCGCTCCCACGCGGGGTGATAAAAATGTACCTCTATTTCATTTCTTAAGAACTGTTTATCAAGACTGTGATGTTATGTATTGTTTCTACCGAAAATAAATATTTGCTGTACTTATTCAATTCTTGGCAATTTCTTTTGCGTTTATCCGCCGCACGTGCGGCGGCGGGCGGCTCCTTTGAGACAATAAGCGGGGCGGCAGTCTTTGATTAGACGCAGGTGTGCGGCGGCGAAAAAATTCAAAGCGACCGGTTTTACTTAAAATCACAGCCGCGCGCAGCTCTCGCCACATTCGGTTGTGGAAATTCGCCGGAAACTTACGTCTCATCTGGTTGCTAGCTACGCGTTTCGTTTCACCTTTCTTCCCTTCGCTGATAGCTTCTCACGCACGACGTATGAGGTAAGTTGTATGCACTCGCGAGCATTTTGTTTTATTTTATTTACTGCTTGTTAATGTGAACCTTCAGATTGATGGGTAAATGTTATAAGGACGGGGATAGTAGTTACATGACATGAAGTTAGTTACGAGTGTGTCATGTTTTAATTATTATTTGAATGTGGAGTTGAATTTGTAGGTGCTAACTGGAACATATAATTTTACAACGAATTTAATTTTTTTCATTATTGTTACAGAATAATTATATAAACATGGCTTCAAGAAAAAGGAAGATAGAAGAAGAAAAAAGAGTTTTTAACGAATTATGGACAGAATTATACTTTTTTATCGAGTTTAAAGGAAAACCGTTATGCTTGATTTGTCAAAAGAGTATTTCTGTAGTAAAGGAATATAACCTGAAGCGACATTACGACACCGAGCACAAAGCTAAATTTGACTGTCTTGAAGGAGAAATACGGAAAAGGAAAATTTCCACTTTGAAATCGTCATTACAAAATCAACAAAACATATTTAAGGTTGTGGCAGACAACAGCGAATCGAATGTTCGGGCCAGTTACAGGGTAGCAGAGATTCTTGCAAAAAGTGGACGTCCGTTTACCGATAGTGAATTAGTAAAAGAGTGTGTCTTAGCTATCGCAGAAGAAATATGCCCAGAGCAGAAAAAAATGTTTGAAAGTCTTAGTCTCTCTGCAAGAACTTGCACCCGACGTACTGAAGACTTGGGTGCTAATTTGTGTGAACAACTCAGGGATAAGGCGCAGTCTTTCGACTGCTTCTCTTTAGCGATGGATGAAAGTACGGACGTGTCGGATACAGCACAGTTACTCATATTTGTACGCGGCATTGACGAAAACTTTACTGTTTACGAAGAGCTTGTGAAAATGTGCAGTTTGAAAGGTACAACTACGGGAGAAGATTTATTTCACCATGTGGAACAAGCTCTGGATTCATTGCAATTAAGCTGGGAAAAGTTAACAAGTGTCACTACCGATGGAGGCAAGAACATGAGCGGTCAAAACAAAGGTGTTGTTGGGAGAATCATCAGCAAAGTGAAAGATTCTGGATCTACTGTGCCATTGATTTTTCACTGTATTGTCCATCAAGAGGCATTGTGCTCCAAAGTTATATCCTGGAAAGAAATAATGGATACTGTAACATCCACTGTTAATTTTATAAGAAGAAATGGGCTCACACACCGTCAGTTCCAAAAGTTTTTGGAAGATCTGGAAGCTGAACATGGTGACGTGGTTTACTACTGTGAAGTGAGGTGGCTCAGTCGAGGTGCCGTTTTGGAACGGTTTTTTGATTTGAGGAAAGAAATTGGCAACTTCATGGAGATGAAAGGAAAGCCAGTAGAAGAGCTTACTAACAAACAGTGGATTATCGATCTTGGTTTTTTGACTGATTTGACTAAGGACCTGAATCAGCTCAACAAACGCTTGCAGGGAAAAATAAATTGATTTGCGATATGTATACAGATGTAAAGTCATTTGAAATGAAACTGAAACTGTTTATCAAGCATATTGATGAAAAAAAGCTTGACCATTTTCCTAATTGCAAGAAAGCCGTGGAAGAAGCTGGAGATAATTTTGTGTGGCAAAATATTACAATGAGAAACGTGTTAACACAACTACAAACTGAGTTTGTAAATCGATTCACCGACTTTAAAAAGAGCTCCCTTAACATGGAAATATTCCAAAACCCTTTTGCAATTGATATTAGTGAGATACCAAGCAATTTGCAAATGAACATAGTAGATTTGCAAAGTAATAGCACACTTAAAACGGCATTTAAGGAAAGCACTGACTTGATACAGTTCTACGGAGGTTTGAGTTCTGAAAACTTCAAAGAATTGAAAAAGTTTGCTCAGCAGATAATAACTATGTTTGGTAGTACATATTTGTGTGAGCAGACTTTTTCAATTCTCAACTACCGCAAAAATAAGAATTGTTCGCGGTTAACGGATGAACATTTAGACGCGATACTGCGCGTGTCTACTACTAAAATGAAAGCAGACGTTAAAAAACTTGCAAGTCAAATGCAGCCTCAAAAATCTCACTAGTTCTTACTTTTATGTTAGTATAGTAGTTCAATTAAAAAAGAGATAATTGTATGAATATATATGCGTTTTATTTCAAATATTAAAAATACATGCCCGAACATATAAATATAAGTGCGGCCCGCACTGATACTCTGGCAACATATGTGGCCCGGCTATAGCATAAGGTTGCCGACCCCTGGTCTAAATAGTCCGATATGTTATAGTAGGCTTTTTTTTATAAAAAAATAAAATTGTTTAATTACGTAATAATGGATATTTGTATATGTAAATTAACATTGAAAGCTGAATTGAAGTAAAACGTGCTATGCGCTACCTACCTTCTACAAATGCTACGCACTTGTTCTTTATTGTTTAGTGATCGAGCGAAGCGAGATCTCCAAATCAACTTTGGCAAATTGGTGTTGCATGTATGTATGTTTGTTTGTCCGAGGATAACATTCGAAGTGTTGATCCGATCATCGTGAAATTTTATATATAGGTACAATATAGACAGATAATATTGGTAAAATTTTGGTGTGACTAAATGAGCTAAAAATGTCGGGGGTTGAGATATTGGAGTTCAAGAGGGGTGGAAAAATTTACATGAGACTATTAGGTCAAATAGGACGTTTAATGAAAGGCATTCATTAGTACATTACGACCCCGTTTTTATTTTTAGTTTAATTCATGTAGTTTTTGAGTTATAAGCCTTAATAAAAACTGAACTTTGACGAAATTGACAGGGTACACCAGTGACCCAACAATGCTGAAATTTGGTATTCGTGTAGCTTTAGTGGCATGTTAAGGCTGTAGTGGTTATGAAATTCAGAATAACTGCAATTTCTACTACTAAAGAAAAACCAATTAAAATTAACTCCGGTTACTCGTAATTTGAATGAAACTGTAGGTCAAGTAATTTGGTTATATATTTCGTGACACTATTTTATTATTAAATATTATGAATAATATTTTTTTGTTTTTTATTATTTAAATTTTTAATTATTTATTCCTGAATTTGCAATCAATAAAATATTTACCTCCTCTTGATACATTTTGATAACATACTATCTTCAAAGAATTGAACGGAAATATTGCTTTTAAAGCGTTGATAGCTTGATACCGTAATATAAATACTTAAGTACTACTTAAGTGTTTATCTATAATACTCTACGAAGCCAAAGATCATAGGAACGAAGTTTCAACGCAAACTACTCAGTTATTCACAAAAGCGTTCTATAAGTTCTATAAGAGACTACCTGTTTTGCCTTATGTGTGGTGTGAGATTACAGGAAGATAAGAAGGCGAGTGTTTAAAGATACCAAAAATAATAATATTTCAAATAATACTTCGTTAAATAAATAATTAATATTAAATAATGCTTGACATTTCCCATTTGCTTTTCCCATACGCTTGATATTCATAACTCATAGAAGCCAGCTATTGAGTGTACGTACACGTGTAAATTATATGTTGTTCAGATCGTCTTAAAAAACATCGAACCTTAATTGTTAATGACAACAATTTAAGAAAAAGAAGAAGTGATAAGGTTGTTAAGGTTCACGCCACTAAAACAGCTTTCGCTAGCAACCAATACGACAAAAAAACATCACACCTATACAATCTATTGAATAAAACTTTGAATATTTACACAAAACATCATTATGACTGCAAGAAAATGCTCACTAGTTGGTTACTCGCAAAAAGTTATGATGAGACTGAATCACTTCTTTTTCTATTTATATTTCTTTTTATGTTTATTTTTCTTTTGCTATTATTAAGTTTATTCTTTTTACACCTCAGCTAATATTCCATTAAGCAATGATCCTCTCCATCCAAAGGTTGTCTGGAAGAGATCGCTTTGTTAAGCGATAAGACCGCCCATTATACTTACATTTATTTGATTTATTTTTTATTTTTATATCTGTTGTGTTTAGCTTGTAAGGTATAATAAAGAATTTTCATTCATTCATTCACTTATGCAAATTGTATCCTGATTCTATATTTATATTGTATTTTAATAGTACACATAATAATAATGTACTTATAAGTATTTATGTCTAGCTTTACACCAAAACACGCATAAACACACTTCACACTCATTTGAATATACTCATGAAGTATACTCACCCTGACACACAAACACCCCCTATTGCATACACACAAATAAATAAAAACACACACACATACGCACACAAACATACACACACACAGACACACCCACAAACATTCATACACACACACATACGTACACATCCTACCCATGTACACCCACCGTATGTGCTCGCTACTGTTGGATAACCTATTATCCTATTATATGTAAAAATTTGCTACCTGTAAAAAATAAAAAAATTGTATGGCTATTGAAGAGCGGGGTCTTCTGACACAAGTACATATATATACTTAAAAGAAGATCCCAACAACCTTGTTATAGTTCTATATTTTTACAGAAATAAAAACATTTCGATTTTTTTGATTTGATTTTAGAATACCATATACATTTTTTTTGTAAATATTCACGTATAATATATAGAAAAATAACACAAACCAGGAACAGCTGTAGACAATGCAAACATTTGTCCCACAGCGTAAATCGAACCCGCAACCTCCTGCATCTCAGCCGGCTCGCTGCGCCACAGAGGTCGCCATAAGCTGAGAAACTTTTGAAACTATCCTGGTTATGGCTGTTTTCACTGAAAACGGGGAAGTTACTATGATTTGTAAGTTTCTGAGTGTCTGATATTTCGGCACTGTTGCATGTTCTATGAAAAATTCCCAATTCATGGTATATAGAGCTTGTTTTTTTTATTGATGATAGTCAAGCGCTTGACCACTACCTCACCTGATGGTAAGTGTAGGTGTGATCGAAGATGGATCACGTTTACCTAGAAAGAACCTATTCACCCTGGACTCAAAAACTCCAAGATTATACTGCTTTGGAAAAACATACGCCGGAAGTGAGTTCCACTCCTTACTTGTGCTAACAAGAAAAGTTGAAGCAAATCGTTTGGTACGCCGACCAGGTATGGGTGGTACTTCTCGGTACGTCTGCTTGTCCAGTGGTGGAAAGGGGTAGGAGGGATAAGGTCATGAAGATCTTGCGGACATTCACGAAAATTAATCTTGTAAAAAACTGAAAGTCTGGCTACTCGGCGTCTGTGCTCTAGACTTTGTAAATTGGCTTTCATTAGGGAGTTATCACTAATGAGTCTAGCAGCACGTCACTCAATCGAATCAAGGGCTTCAAGCTGATATTTGGCCGAGCCACCCCAGAGATGGCAGGAGTACTCCATACATGAGCGGACTTGTGCGTTGTAGAGACTGATCAATTTGAGGTTGATGAATCTATATAGTTACAACTAAAACATAAAAATAAATAGGAATCTCAAAACCGTGAGCAAGTATATATAATTCTCCGTATTTTACAGAACCTCTTAGAATAACTCTGATAGCCTTCCATTTTACTTTAAAGCTAGACAGTCCTCTAAAACTAAACACGACTTATCTAAATTCCTCGCATGCCCTCAAAGTTTTAGCAACGTAAGTGAAGGAGCCTTTTGTTTGTGCGAACTTGATTTTTATCCTCTTTGCAGAAGCTTTCTCAAATTCGAAACCTCCAAGGATTTTGCATACGTCAAACTCAAATTCTCTCAGGATTTTGCATGTCTGGGGGCCATTGTATCATTAGATGCTTTTAGCTTTATAATGGAATAGTCTGGTTTCGATCGCGTTGGGAAAAACAATTCATCTTTATCATTAAATAGTGGTTACCGCGGTTTTGTGTGCGGGAGGGAGTTGAATTTAGGGATAAAAATAATAAAACGTATTACCTAAGTAGCTTTATTCTATGTTCTGATATTTAAACAAAAAAAATTAATTTATTTATTGCCATAAAAAAATCAAATATGTCATGGATTTTTTGTCATTATTTTTGCGTAATCGCTTGAACTATTCAAGGTGTTAATCGCTGAATATATCTAGTTTAATAATAATTAATTAAAAATAGCATCTAATAAACACACTTATTCCCACGAGCCCACCAAATCGGCCCACCAGTGTGCACTGGATCTAAGTTTTGTAATAGCTTTGGTATAAGAGCATCAGTAAACATACACATCAACACATTGCATTAGAGTAACTACAAATATAAAGTATATTGCGAGTCAATAATGCACTAAAACTAACCATTACAACCTTCCCGCGCCAATCATTAACACTAGGCTATTATATTTATTAAAAATAGGATTAATATTTGATTGCACCAACAAGAAATACTAATGCTATAATAGCGTAGCTGACGCTCGACGATTCAAGTCTGCGTTCTGGTGGCTGAGGACGGTGACGGTGTCGGTGCAAGGGATATTGATATATATATTCTTGTATTATTTTATTTTATCCAAAATTAAAGATGTCTAGAATTTACAAAAATATCAGTTAAATTTCAGTTACAAATACCAAAATTTTACAGATGTCGTAAAAGCTTAGTTAGTCTCTTTCCTGCGGACTCAAGCTTACTAAGCTGAAAGGATAGTTTAAGTGCTCGTCTACTCCCCATAAAAACATGTCTCATCATCATCATCATATCAATACATAATTAATATTCTTTGTATATATCAGATACCGTATTATTTAAACTAAGTGCAGGGACCAACAGTAAATTTTAATGTTAAAAAAATATTTTCTGTTTGTATATGTACCATAGCGAGCCAAAACTGGCATACCCGATGTAGGCATTAAGACCGCCCGCTTAAAATGGGATTGGGCAGGCCATGTGGTTCGAATGCATCCAGAACGATGGGCGAATCTAGTCACCCAGTGGATACCGAACGGACGACGCAGCCGTGGTAGGCCCAGAAAAAGATGGAGAGACGACCTGGATGCATTCAAACCAGATTGGTCAGATTTGGCTGTGGACCGTGATGGATGGAGGGGAGATGGGGAGACCTTTGCCCAGCAGTGGGACAATATAGGTTAGTAAAAAAAAAATATATACCATCATTCAAAGGACGTCCACTGCTGAATATAGTCCTCCCCCCTAGATTTCCAGAACGACCGATCTTTTGCGGCCTGCACCCAATGGCTCCCAGCAACTTTTATCAGGTCATCTTTCCATCTAGTAAAGGCCGTGATATGCTGGGCTTTCTAGTGCGGTGTCTTCACTCGACAAAAACCTATCTCACGTTCCTGTAATTTCACTGACACCATACTCTTCAAACTGGAACTCAGAAATGCTAGCGTTACTGCTAGGTAGCAGAAATATACCGGTTAGTGTAACTGATACACGTGCCCCACCAAATTGGAAATTATTTTCTTAGTAAACTGCTTCACATAAGTTATAATTGGAAAATAAATTAGGATATTTCTTACCGGAAAAGCAAAATCGGAACACCTGTTTTTGCGGTAGCTCCCTTACTTCTGCGATAGGTTACAATCACAACTTTATCCCTGCAGTTTTGATGAACCTTATTGCTTAAACCTAAGGTGTTATTTCGCCTGTAGTTTGTGCAGTGGTTTGGTTAATGACGATAAGTAAGTTTGTAGTAAGTTCCAGGAAACTAATCTGCTAATGGTGTAGAAACTTAGCCCAACGAGACAATGATTGCGAGTGTGCAATTTTAATGATATTTGTGTTTTTTGAACTGGAAACTACACATACATTTTTAAGTAATCATGATAATAAACCAATGCATCAATACGTTTTGATCATGTATCGGCCGCACGTAGAATACTTTTCCCATCTTTGGCACGGAGCCCCAAAGTACCAATTGCTTCGTTTTGATTCCATTCAGAAAAAAACCATTAGAATCATCAGCGATCCCAAACTCGTTGACAGGCTGGAACCACTGAGTCAACGCCTTAACATCGGATCGCTCAGTGTATTCTACCACCTGTATAATGGGGAATGTTCTGAAGAGCTATTCGATTTTACCACTGCACTTCTCGACAACGTAATAAGGCTCATCTACATATCGTCGACAATTGGGTATCGCGCACCACACGCTTAACGCGATCTTTTCTACTCCATACTTGCAAGATGTGGAATGAGCTACTATCTGAGGTTTTCCCATTAGGCTACCACATGGCACGCTTCAAAAGAAATGTAAAGAGGTTTCTACAGGGTAGGGAACGCAACGCAATACCCCGGGTGTTGCCCATGTCAATAGGCGACGGTGACTGCTTATTATCAGGTGGGCCGTAAGCCTGTTTCTCCACAAATAATATAAAGTAGAAATATATGTAAATGCGCGATAATTTTGTATAGTAAGAGTTGTTGTGTCAAAGGCCCTCGGGCGGCTACTAGTGTTGTTTACTATCGTAACAATTTTACGGCTATAATAATCCCCATGACATGGACATCCTCTGATCTCCTACTCAGTACACGACTTGTCTGGAAGATATGGCTTTTAGCGATAAGACCGCCACTTTTATTTCCGCGTGTCTTGTGATTTGTTTTTTATATTGCTTTTAAATTTAACTGTGATGTATAATAAAGCGTTATCTATATATCTATCTGTCTACACGGTGCCCAAGATAATATCCCACAAGCGCCAATAACCCATACTTATTTCTGCCGCCTAGCAGCATTGCTGTGTTTCGGTTTGAAGGGTATGATTGCCGGTGAAACTACAGGCACTTGAGGCCTGTATGCCACAAGTTCATGGACGCAGGGCACGTTTCTAAGGAGCGTGACCTATAAGGCAATTTACAGGAGATTTTAACCACAAGGACATATAAAAAAGCGGATAGTCAGTATTATCATTCCAAACCACTGATAGCCTTTGATAAATGGAAGCCGAATCTTAGCGCTAAACATTATAAGCACATGCTCAAGCTAGGACTATGCGATACACAAACCTGCAGATTCCGTAATGAGGCGGTAAAATTGGCCTTACATCTGTTCGGCGAGTGAGGCATTAAACTGAGCAAACACATTCTTAGCCCGGAGGAGCTAACAGTTATCACCCCTAAGAATATCCTACAGTTTTTAACAGCTGTAAGGCTTAGTGGTGAACATTGAACGCCCCCCATGAACGAGGGGTGACATAAATACAAATGGCAATCACAATAAGACTCGTGGCTGCAGTGAATAAACAAATAGTGGCACTGCGGGAGTACCGACAGAAGTGAAAACTTGAACGGACTATACTACAGATACTTACATGCATACAGAGGTGTCGGTGACGGTAACAGTGTCGCGAGTTCAATAGTTTTTCCCCATCTCAAAAAATGCCCGACGCGCCTAAAGAAGTTTTCACTTCAAAAAGTGGCACTCCGGGAGTGCCGACTGAAGAGAAAACTTGAACAATTACGAGTTATTTATGTACAGAGGTGTCGGTAACAGTACCGGTAAAAGTGTCGCGAGTTCAAGGGTTTTTTCCCATCTCAAAAAATGCCCAACGCGCCTAAAGAAGTTTTCACATCTCACTTCTTAAAAATTCGGAGTCAAGTCCAATTAAGTTTGATACATACCTACTTTTTACATAGAAGTAAGGCATTCACGAGACAGGTTGCAAGCCCATCGCCACTTAATAAATTACCAACCCAATAGCATATAAAATTTTTGGTTCTAGAACATGCTGGTTTCCTAACGATGTTATTTTTCAGCGTTTTGTAAACTGTTTTACATTTTTAAAAAGGATAGAATGTATTAATCTTCTGTAAGTTGTATTGAATGTTCCGTCCCGTACAAACATTAAAGTTAGTAGTGTGATAGAGATGGAATACTGAAATGAGATGAGGGACCACGCGGACGCGTATCTAATACGACGTAGGACGTAGCTGTGCATGCGATATACTTAGATCTGGATCGGTTTTATTGTATTTGTTCATAAAATGGACAATAGACATCTTCTCCAAAGCATCCTCTATGCAACAAATTATCTCTATTGCTAATCATACAGCGCGTTCCACAAAATACTTTTCAGAAACTTAGACAATATACACACTTATGTATACATATTTACACAATATTCATCCCACCCTTACTTTCTTCAAATGCGTACCTACTAAATTCCTTAAAAAAACTAAAAAATGTATTGTATTTTTAATTTTTCCCAAAGTGACTTACTTCTAAAAAGTTATATCTATAAAATGAGAATTTGTTATAGATATTAAGCATTAGATATAAGAGTTTGTTTACATTGCTATCAAATGTTGTTGGTTCTGTAATAAATTATTTAAAAAAACTTATGAAACTAAGTATCTATAAAATCAAACTAGTAAAAATACCACGCACGTACCTATGTCTAAATATTTAGATTTCTGTTAAAAAACATAATGTAGACACTAAAATCAGCCGTCATTGAGCAGTGTGCTTCAGTAACTTTAACTCGGTAATTTTTTTACCTCTCTTGAACCCCAATATCTCAACATCACAACAAGTCCTACATTTTTCCAGTCTCACGAGAACTGGGATTCCTGGTACCGGCCATTCTCTAGTACCGGGAATCCCGGTCCTCGTAGGACTTGATCAAAGAAATTATTACGTATGTGGCACCGATATTCGATAATACCTGCTCTTGAACATGAACGTACGTGTAGAGGCATCATTAGTGATTATACAGATACAGAAGGGGCTGCAGCTTATATTGTAGGTAATCTAGGTAAGTCTTACATGAATAGCCATTAAAGAAATTGAATATTGCAGTAACCATTGATTTTGTTCGTGCGCAACATAGAAGCGAGCCGATATAACTCAGAGCGCTATCTGGTCCAAATATCAAGTATTCAATTGAATTAATGTAGAACAGTCAAATCGCACGTAATCGCAGCAGTTTGCTATCTGCTACGGCGTAGCGCCTCGTAGCACCTAAAGGGGTTATAGACGTAGCGGCGTAGTGCTGAAAAACCGCAGCAGAAAAACCATTTTTTATACGACTTGGTGATGGAACAAACTTATGGCCCATCTGATGTTAAGTGGTAACCATCAACTATAACAAAGTATTGCCTCGTAGGGCACTCGCCTTAGATACGTACACTACGATGCACTGCTCTGCGTCCATCAACTTGAGCATACAGTTGTAAAGCCTCATGTGCCGTGTTCAAATCCAAACATTATAAGTATTTCAACTCTATTTGTTCTAAAAACAGGATATTTACTATGATTTGTGAGTTTTTGAGTATTCCGATATTTCGACGCAGTACAAATAGTGTTAATAACCATGATAGTTTCAAAAGTTATTTCAACTCTCTTCAAAATAGCCGAAGAAATTGAGAGCTATACATAATATTTATATTTCGTTTATGAATGTGTATTATTATTCAACAAAGTAATTATTTAACTCCGGTTCTAGGCCTGTACATATGCAAGGTAAGAGACCTGTTTAAATCTTACACAATATATTCGCAATATTCATTGCAAGATGGAGGTGAGACATATACATTTTTTTAATAATTTTTTATCAAAACGTGTTTTTAAATATATTTCTTCCAGCTAGTTAATAACATCTTTTGACGACCTCCGTGGCGCAGTGGGAGAATAGTCGGCTGAGACGTAGGAGGTAGTGGGTTCGATTCCCGCCGCGGAACCAATGTTTGCATGATCTACAGATATTTGTTCCGGGTCTGGTTGTTTTTTTATATATTATAAGTATGTATTTACAAAAAAAAGTATATAAGTATTCTATCAGCTATCTGGTTCCCATAGTACAAGCTCTGCTTAGTTTGGGGCTAGATACCGCTGTCTGAAATGTCCAGTAATATTTATTATTTATTTATTTACATCTCTGTATATATTACTACTCTGCTAAAGATATTTAATTCGTACTCAATTTGCACTACGTTAATTGAATGTTAAAGAATTAAAGAATTTTTTTATATTGCACACTAAAGAGAATATTAAACTACTTGTAAAATATTAGATCAAACACTAAATGCACAATGAGAGGTCTTATCGATCTCTTTCAGACAATACTAATTCCCAGCTATGGCGTATGCATTTCTTGCAGTTAGGATAACGCATCGCATTGTGTAAAATCACCTAATTGCTCTGACATAGACATTAACATTCGTGCCTCAGTAGTGCTACGTTCATTGAATCCATAACCACTATCTCTGACTGATTGTATAAATGTAGATTTTTATGATTCAATTATAAATTCTGCAAAGAAGAAATATAGAATTTAATTTTGAAAATTGATTACTACCTGTACCATATTTTAATGGTTTTAATTGAGATTACTGTTGGTTACGTTTAAATTTTGCAGTGTTTGACCTGACAAATATGACTACAATTCTTTCAAAGCTTAGCGTAGTACGTTATCCCTACGTAATTTAAATAAGTAAAGGTTGTCTGAAAAAAACGCTTTTAGTGACAAGACTGCCCGCGACAGGATGACTTTTCAATTAGAAATTGAAACCTCACTATGTTTTGTCGAATAATAGTGTAAAACACTCATTAAATTATATAAAAACACCTACTAAATTGGAATATTAATTCTTAAAGAACCAGTGTGTATATGCCGTTTACTTTCACCTTGTTACAAGCTCCGAACATAAATATTTGCGAACACTAAAAGTTACCTCCTAAGCAAAAACTCTATAATGCTTGAGGCGTGAACTTCGAATCGGAAAAGCTGAAGTCTCAAAAGACCACTGCCTGACTATTTATGATACTGCCATGATTTAGTTCACTTTGACTTTATGACATCTTGTCACGAATTGCGCACAGCACCTTTACAGTTATAGTTCAATAAGTCACCGTTCTAACTACTAGTGAATTTTCCGAATTAACAGAAATGGGTCAATTAAAATATAGCAAGCCAATCCACGCAGTGTTGTCACTTTTGGCTAAATAATCAAGAAAGACGAAATGGATACGTAAGTTCATATTTGTTTGTGTTTCTATTTGATTATAAGTATTTTGTTTACGTAAGAGCATAAGGGTGAGGTAGAACCAGCCTGTGGTACGCCCTGCCGACCAACGAACGCGGCTCTGGCACCCCACCCACCAACACGCAAGTGTAACAGCGTGGTGGGCTATGGTATAAGCCCCCTCTCTATCATGACAAGCATATTCAAAGATTGGCCTCAAATGCCCGGCGTCTCTAGTGTTAGCACCACCTATAAATAAATAAATACATATTGCTGGACATTTCACACAGCGCTATCTAGCCCCAAACTAAGCAGAGCTTGTACTATGGGAACCAGATAACTGATAGAATATTTATATACTTTTTTTTTGTAAATACATACTTATAATATATAGAAAAACATCCAGACACGGAACAAATATCTGTAGATCATGCAATCATTTGTTCCACGGCGGGAATCGAACCCGCTAACTCCTGCGTCTCAGCCGGCTATACGCCCACTGTGCCACGGAGACAGTCCTATGACAGTGGGCCGGTGCTTACCGGAGCAGAAGGCGCATATAATTCCCGGGTAAGGTTCCACTGTCAAACCACCTTGGCTAGTCCAAAGGATACCGATAAAATGAAGATACGAGTAATAACTTATAACGTTATCAGTCTCCGCACAGAGAAGCGCATAGTAGAGCTCAAACACGCTCTACAAACGACTTGACGCACATAGTGCGAACTGGTCGACAAAAGCCATAGACCGGGATGAATGGAAGAAGGGAAGGAGGACCTTTGCTCAGCAGTTGGATCCATCGGTCTCTTATTAGATCAGATAAGTATTAGAATGTAATAGAAACTCTTTATTGTACACCAAACAAAATAAAAGATACTATTTCTTTGTAAAATAAAGGTAAGTACAATGGGCGGTCTTATCGCGGAAAGCGATCTCTTCAAGCTAACATTTGAATGGACAGGACAAAAAACTTACATAAACGAACTATACTTACTAATAAACTAAATATATACAAATATATAAACTACAGTAAAGGAGATAAACGTAACGATAAACCAGCAGTTGCGTAGATAAAGAAAGTAAATTAAAGAAGTATTGTGGCTTGTGAAAGCGTGGTTTGCCATCTAGGCCAACATCTGTGCCTGTCTTACACAATAAACTTAACTGAATGCGACGTCTAATTACATAATATATTATTGATCGAGTGAAGCGAGATCTCCAAATCAACTTGGGCAAATCGACGTTGTATGTATGTATGTATTTATGTATCTATGTATATGTGTTTGTTTGTCCAAGGATAACTTTCGAAGCGTTTATCCGATCATCGTGAAATTTGGTATATAGGTAGGTAGTAATAGCACAATTTTGGTGTGACTCAACGAGCTAAAAGTTTGGGGGGGTTGTTGAGATATTGGGGTTCAAGAGGGGTAAAAAAAAAATGAGACTATTAGATCAAATGAGACGTCAAATGAAAGGTATTTATTAATACATTTTGACCCCGTTTTTACTTTTAGTAAAGTTTTTGTAGTTTTTGAGTTATTAGCCATATTAAAAACTAAACTTTGACAAAATTCACAGGGTACACCAGTAGCTCCACAATTCTGTAATTTGGTATGCGTGTAGCTTATGTATCACAAATATAGGCAAAAGTCTGAAATCTAGAATAACTGCAATTTGTACCCCAAAATAGAATAACCACTTAACATGAACTCCCGTCACCTGTAATTTGAATGAAACTGTAGGTCAAGTAATTTGGTTTTAATTTCGTGGCACTATTTTGATAGTCAAAGATTACGAATAATATTTTTTTTGTTTTTGGTAGACTCGCGAGATTCAGTCGCGAGACTCAGTTCGGGGCGAACCACTAGTTTAGTTTTTATTTATTATAAAAGGATTGCCAATAAGAATGTACAAAACAAAGATTACATTAAGCACGCTGTGCTGACTCTGTGATTGTCTTCAAAGAGCGAGGTCTACTGCGCAACCCATGAAAATATTATTATAAGACGTAACTAAAACTAACTTCCCGAATCGCAGGGCTGGTAACAAGTTGAATACTTCCTCTCGCCGGGAATTTGCTTCGAAATAGATTTGCCGACAGAATTACGGTTCGAAGCAGAAATTTATAGATTGTATGATTTTTTCTAGTACTGGAATAAAAATCAGTTTAATAAATTATAGAATGTTGACCTTTCACATTTCTTTATAAAAATCATATTAGAATATTCATTTGTAAGAGTTTTATTTATTACACGTAGTATATTATTTCTTTTTGGTTTTATTATCAAGGTCAAAAGTTGAGATGATGGCTGCCGTTGGAAATTTATTATAGATTTTTTGCACGATGCCCATATATTAGAGAGGATTTATTGTATAACTTCCTTCCGCCCCCGGCTTGCACGCGTGGTTTCTCAACAACAAAGTATCCTTTTTTTCAAAACCTTTATCGTCAATATACTAATTTGTTAAGAGTAGTAGAGTTTCTTGTGAAAGGGCTCGGCCGGGGAAGTGCTACCACCATACCTATTTCTACCGCCAAGCAGCATTGTTGTGTTTTCGTTTGATGGGTATGGTTGAAATTACAGGCACATGAGGCTTTACACCTGTATGCCTAAGTTGATGGACGCAGGGAAGTGCATCGTAGGGCACATTTCTAAGGAGCGTAGCCTACGAAGAAAAACTTTTTATAGGCAATCGATACCACTTAACATCAGGTGGGCCATAGGCTTGTTCCATCTCCAGTAGTATAAAAAAAACTAAATGTCGTCGAAATCAGTTCAGCTGTTTCGTCGTGAAAACGTAACAAACAGACAAAGAGACATACTTGCTTTCGAATTTATATTATATTACCTACTATTAATGATTGGTACTTTTTACATATTTTGTGTTTCCAATTCCTCTACGTGATTCGTTGGAATAGCACGTTGGTTCGAAAACAGAGTTCAAAGCAGTGCGCTTAAATCCATTGATATGGAATACATTAGCAGAATTATAGCTGGCTCGCTTGAATGGGTATTGTGGCTTTAAGGTGCTCTTACACAAGCAATTTTGCCATGCTACATTACTATGAAATGAAGCAAAACTAGAGCAAAAGTCTTTTATTTTGTGACTGCTATTAGGTTTGACAAATAAATAATTTGAAAGCATTAACATAATAAATAATAAATAATTTAACTGAGGCAACAATACAATAGTTACAGGATAGTAATGAACTTATTCTACGGACCATAAAGATTAGCCTAAAATACATATTATATTAAAAACTTATGTTTATTTACTACATAAAAACATTAACATTACATTAACCGATGACCCAGTTTGGCTGGATCCAACCACTCGTTTACCCATTATTGCATTGTGTGTAGGCTGGTTGGGCGCTTACCCACAATTGCTTGTTTAATTTTTTATCAGTTCTTTTTAAAGTTTAATTAGTTCCTTAATTTTCCTCCATTTAGCTATATTTAATTAAGCAGAATTGCACTTTCTAAGGGATTGCCGTACATTTCTTGATGTAGTCGCCAAATTGCCTAAACAGTAGCGAGCCAGTTTAGCTGGATCCAACCACTCAATGTGACGTCACGTTTAACCATTATTGCATTGTGTCTAGGCTGGTCGGGCGCTTACCCACAATTGCTTGAAAAGTTTATTTAGTTCCTTAAAATTCCTCTATTTAGCTATATTGGATCAAGCAGAATTGCGCTTTATAAGGGATTGTCGTACATTTATTTGTGTTGTCGCCAGATTGCCTAAACTGGAGCCATTTCGATTGCCCGTGTGCCCTATTCTGATGGTTTTGCTCTTTTGCAAATACCTGTAGAGAATGTAGAGATTAGAAATAATCCAGTGAAGCAAACAACCCAATGTTGGACTAATCCAGCAAACTGGTTCGCCCATTTCCACTTAAATGAGCAAACTAAAGTTAGCAACGGGCAGGCATCATCTCTGACAACCACTGGCCAAGAAATATTCTTGAACATTGAAGTCCGCCCATTGCCTCTTCAATAAGCGTGTTTAATCAGGCCAATCTGAAAACTGCTGGCAAATAAAATACTCTTACGGTCAAATCAAATCATAATCTTTTTATTCATTAAATTAACTCTGATCACACACGACCAAGCCAGAAAAGAAAGGCAAGAAACAGGGCTGGTTGTTATTTTAAATGATACTTTTAGAATACATAACAATAAAGAAAATAAATTACGTTTAAATTGTAATATGTTTGAACGAGTTGAAGTAGAACAAGGTGACTAGATGCCTAAACGTATTTAGTGGCTAAATATGATTTAAGAACACCACACATTAGGAAGTACAGGTTAGTAAAAGACGCATATGGTAACTACTAGTTACTAGTGGCCAGATAGGAAGACCAGATTGGTTATTGCAACCAGCTCATGCTGAGTTAAGGACCTTTTTGCAACCCCTAATACTCTGTGCTTATGTTAAGATTTATTTTTGTTTTTTTTTGTTTACCTAAGTATTGGTGTCAAATAAATTTGATTCTATTCGATGTAGATGTAACCTGTATAATTCGGGTGTACGAGACTCCTCCCAGATTGAATGTGACTGCCGAGCAGCTCAGTTCAGTTCAACCTATTCAGTTTATGTCCTATCTGCTCTCCTGCTCCTTGTGGCACACAAGGGCTGATCTCAACAAAGCCATGCACCGCGCTATTGAAGTGGCAAAATTTATATTTATAAATATGTGGAAAGGAAACTTCAAAAATTAAACATATATGAATTACGGTTGAATTTCGATCAATGTGCACTGTTAACTAGTTACTCTAGGAATAGAAAAGATTAATCAATTATTTGATACACATAAAATGACTTATGAAACAATTATAAAGAACGGTAGGTACAAATGAATTTATTTAGGCCCATAAGATCAATAGCAGTTTAAACTAAAGTTCTACGTTTAAACCATCACTGATAAAGAAAAGTTATAGTTCTAGCTTAGAATTTTAGTTTAAACTGTGACTCTTACTGGCCTAAGACAGTTCGACTCATGTGTTCAGCTCAGCATAATGTTCATCATGTAGATGTCTTATAGCTGATGTATTGACGTCTTCTCGAAACTAGTGAGGACCAAGCCTCATAAATTATTGAATGAGCCAGCAAAATGCAACAAACTGTATACTAGTTCTGACTGTAATGTGAATTGAAAACCGCACAGTGCAATACGTTTTTACGAGCACCATTCGACCGTGTTAGTGTTATTAGAATCGTTCGGAATGGCCCTATTGCACTGCACTCGCGTATTTAAACTGTTTAGGCGATCGCTTTAGTTCAAATTTAGTTAGGGAATAAGGTATTTCAGACCAGAGAACGGGGGCGGTGACCTTAAGAATCCCTACATAACTGAAACTCAAGCTCTTCATTTATTAATTTTGATCAATATTTTCTGCCTTTTTTCGGAGTAGCACGATAAAACTATATATATATAAAACAAAGTCGTGTTAGTTCCACTATTTATAACTCAAGAACGGCTGATCCAATTTTCATGATCTTTGTTTGTTGGATTCGTCTCCACCCCGAATAGCAGAATGACTATTTAAATATTGGAATATATTACACTTAAAAAAATTATAACGAAAATTCAATTTCTCATACATAGATGTAGCTAATGATGGCCGATTGACAATACATTGGCAGCCCGCGTCAACTAGTCATAAATAAAAGAATAAACTAAAGGCCTGGGCATTGTTTGCACAAGCCTTAAGAGTTCATCGTCATCATTATATATCAGTCATAGCACGTCCACTGGTAAACATAAGTCTCCCCCATATATTTCCAGAGCAACTGATCATTTGCGGCCTGACCCAACGGTTTCCAGCAACCCGTTTGAGTTAAACTTTTGTTTAGTAATTGATCTTTAGACTAAGCAATATCAAGCAAATTTTTTACGTTATTTTTTTAAATATTGTCTAGAGTTTCCTGATAACTACAACTTGGGTATCTTCAAGTCCCAAGTGAATAGGTTTCATCTAGGCAAGCGTGATCCATCATATGCTGCATCATCGCTTACCATCAAGCGAGATCGTAGTCAAACACAAGTCTATATATACTATACTGTTATAAAAAAACATTTTGCTTATATAACTAGGTTTCATTAGCATCCTTTGAAAATTAATAATAATAAATATAAATATTGCTGGACATTTCACACAGAGCTATCTAGCCCCAAACTAAGCAAAGCTTGTACTATGGGAACCAGGTAACTGATAGAATACTTACAATATACTTTGTTTTTTTTTTGTAAATACATACTTATCATATATAGAAAAACACCCAGACCCGGAACAAATATCTGTAGATCATACAAACATTTGTTCCGCGACGAGAATCGAACCCGCTACCTTCTGCGTATCAGCCGGCTATTCGCCCATTGCGCCACGGAGGTGGTCAATTGTCAATTGTTTCCTTATATTCCTATATATTGTGTTAGCGATTATTTGTAATTCAGTACTAAATTGGATAATTTTATGATTACTTCAGCAATATTGACTATGTTATTATTCATTTTTAAACAGAAGTTGCTTTTATTAACCAACCGCCACCATTGTATTTTGGTCGGCTTACGCCGCCCCATTGCGCACTATTTAAAACGATCACTGCTGTTGGTCAAGGCTCAGTTGTTCGGTTAAGCTGTAACGGCCTCAGAGGCCAACAGCGAGTTTAGTCCATTCGAAAAAAAAAGGTCAAGGCTCAGTTATAATCCTCCGTCGTCCAAAACACGTTTTCGGAGACCCGGATGACGAAATCACCTCAGCTAACGCGGAAGCGATATCTGAGTCATCTACAGACAGAGCAAACACTGCACAGAAACACCGACCTCGCCGGCGAGGTCGGTGTTTCTGGCGAGGTGTAATGGTGACAAACAAACTAATAAACAGAGTTATGATGTATTATACATATCAACCTTCCTCTTGAATCACTAAGATATAAGTAAACAGACAGCGGAAGCGACTTCATTTTATACTATGTAAAGATTCAACTTGTACTAACTTATTATTAACTTATTTATTGTATATGTTTTAAGGTGTTTATAGTTTAAAATCTTGTCGAAAACTGAGCACGCGTTTTTTTGAAGACTAAGTTGCTGGCCATTGAAGCCAAAGCAGCTTATCCGAACTTTTGGCGCAGAGGGCGCTCAGTCCCGTATGTTTTATGAGGAAATTAGCGCAAGGGCACCAATTAGGTACGAACCTTGGATTGGGCCGTTACCAAAGGGCTTAGCCAAGTTACATTCGATTAGCGATGACGCTAGTCGATAAGTCCGAAAATGTATGGGGTTTCACACATGCTATGGAAATATCACGTGATCTATCGACAACGAAAATATATGTAGAAAACGAATCGATTCGAAGCGAATGCTTTTTGGCTAAGCCCTCAGTTGGGGGTCGAGAGATACGTAAAAACGTCGTCGACCTCTTAACATGAACTCCCGTTACTTGTAGTTTGAATGAAACTGTAGATGAATATATAATATATATGATGTAATTAATATTAATAATATTTTATTTGTTTTTATTGGAGACTCGCAGGATCTCAGTTCGGGGCGAACCACTAGTTATTTTAATTATAATTATAAATACTCAACGCCCAACATACTCGTAAATAAACACTTTTTACGTTTAAACGTTTTCAAGCGTTGAACTCAAATAATAACGCCTGGATAATGAATTTTGGAAAATAAACCGAAACACTTTGAACTGAGCCACGGTCAATTGATATTCATTAAAACAGTTCCAATTAACAGCTGGGCAGGACCTATTGAATTGTAAAACATTTCCGGCGGAGACGGAAGGCTTGATGGTGGAAAACGATATTAAAGGAGGATCTCAATTTATTCACTACGTCCTTTTTTGACGTCGGTTATAAAAGACAACTCTCCCATTCAACTTTATATATTACCTAGCTGACCCACCGGACTTCGAACCGCCTTGACATGCATATGACGTGGGCTGCCAACGTACGTCGCCCGGTAGAATTGTCAATCGGCCATCATTAGCTGCATATATGTCTGAGTGAATGAATTTTCTTTATAATTTCTTTTTGCGTGAATTTTTCCGATATTTTAATAGCTATTCGGGGCGGAGACGAATCCAACAAATCAAAGATCATCAAAATAGGTCCAGGGGTTCTTGAGTTATAAATGGTATAACTAATCCGACTTTGTTTTTTATATATATTTATATCAATGGTATGAGAGAATCAATAATTAGTAATCATTCCCATATTAGGTAGAGGTTTGGCTTAGTTTGGGGTTAGATAGCACTCTGTGAAATTACCAACGTAAATTAATTATTATATTTTTGCCCTGGCACTGAAGGACAGGGCAAAATGGTGAAAAAAAACTAAAACAATTGAATATTGAGTACAGGGTAAGCCGATTTAGACGACAGTTTATTTAAACAGTATAGAAAGTCTGAATTTTGAGCTTAAATCACAAAAGGTAAAGTGTGAACTATGGTTTTACAGAAACAATCATTGGTACAGTCAGAAAAGGTTGTCTGGAAAATCGCTTTTATGCGATAAAACTGTCCATTGTACTATTTCATTTCATTTATTCAATGCGAAAATCGGCTATCAAGCATGCATTATTAAACAATATAAATTATAAATATATGATTGTTAAATTCAATTATTAAAAATGTCCATGGATTAAAAAAATTACAGCGAATACTATTCATATGTCAAAGAATATAATAAAATAATTTTATTTTTATAGTGTTATCTGAACACATACAATAAATTTCAAGATTTTTTTAAAACCATCTCGTTTATTTCAAGCCTAGACAAGACTTGTCATCAAGAAAATATCAAGCTTTTGGTAATAAATCAATTATTTACAAACCACGCATGCAAAGCCGCGGGCGGTCAGCTCGTTGGTTATATTTGTTTTGTGTTTTCTGTTTTGTTTGTATTTTTTTGTTTATATGTGCACAATAAATTCGTATAGTCATGAGCATAAGATATACTGAAATAGTTTAGTACCATGTCGCTTTAAAATGCACTTATTCGACGAACACGTGCCGTCAGTCGGTAAGCTTTCTTTAATGTGACATGGCTCTAAAACTTTTACGTCTTATTGCTCATAACTGTACGAGTGTGACTGTAAAAATGCAGTACAATTCTCTAAGCCAAAAAAGAAAACACATAATAAACTTAAGTCGATAACGTTTTTAAATCGTTCCCCACAATAACCACCACTTCCACCTTAATTTAAATTTTCGTTTGTATTTTCGCATTGTCGCGTACAATTAGCAATGCATGAATTATCACTTCTATTCTGTGTTCACTAAATGAAACTTTGAATTGATTCGTATAACAAAGATGGAAAGGACTTTAAACTCTAAAGTGAATGCCATTGGATGGAGATTTTATGGTAAATGAAACTGTATGTTCTAATAAATTTGCTGATAAAACAGCACTTAGAATTGCGAGTCGTTATTGGGCGGTGGATTGACATAGATTATAATGTATTGTTTGGTTTTGATAAAGGTGTTGGGACACCAGAGTGAAAAGCAGTCTATTTATGTATGTTTGTATTTAGCTATATTCCAACGTAGCGCCTGAACTACTCATCCAATTTTGATGAATGAGATGCCAATTGATTCGTTATCATAGCTCGGGTGACATAGGCAACCATCGACGTAGGTATTATGTAGTCGGGTTTCAGTTGTTAAACTTACAGCTTGTTATATTACATGGAGATGAAATAAGTAGATGTATGTAGTTAATAAATAAAATAAATCATAAATAATGCTGGACATTACACAGCGTCATCAAACATCAAATTAAGCGAAGCTATGGGAACCAAAATCAAAAAATATATATCTTTTTATTCATTAAAATCACAAGGATCACTTTAAAACGTCAATTTTACTGCCTGTTCGTTCGCGACCAAGCTAGGAAATACAGGCAAGAAACAAGGCTGGTTGTTCTTTTTAATGATCCTCTTAGAATACATACATATATTAAATAATATAAATTACGTCTAAATATTTTTGAACGAGTTGGAGCAATTTTAATCCCAAGCTTCTCTATCATCTAAATAATCCGTTATGTTGTAGATAAGTTATAGATACCAGATATTAGATATACATATATACTTATATATATACTTTTTTATTTTTGATAATACATACTAATAATACAGATATATATGAAGAAACAACCAGATCCAAAACAAATATCTGTAGATCATACAAACATTTGTTCCGCGGTGGGAATCGAACTCGCAACCTCCTGCGTCTCAGACAGCTATTCGCCCACTGCGCCACGGAGATCGTTAGTTGGATTCTATGGAGTATCTATGAGCCTGTTTAGCATTAAATATAAATATTGCTGGACATTTCACACAGCGCTATCTAGCCCCAAACTAAGCAGAGCTTGTACTATGGGTACCAGACAGCTGATAGAATACTTATATATATATTTTTTTGTAAATACATGCTTATAATACATAGAAAAACAACCAGACCTGGAACAAATATCTGTAGATCATGCAAACATTGGTTCCGCGGCGGGAATCGAACCCATTACCTCCTGCGTCTCAGCCGGCTGTTCGCCCACTGCGCCACGGAGGTCGTCATTGCTCTATGCATTCCTTCTAATGTGATTTATCCCAAGCACTCTTCCTTACAGGTAAGTTCGTTTATCTCAACTCCGCGACTGATGCAAGGCTCATGCATAACGCATCACGGGCGGAGAAAATCACGGCAAGTTTACTTTTCATGGCTGAACGGCTTAGACACACTCTTGGCTTTAAGTTAGAGTGTTTCTGGTGGAGTTTTAAATTGTTCTTGTGCAGTAGTTTGCGGAGTATATGCCATACATTATTCTAGACTTCCTTACTTTTGTTTCTGTTAAGGAATGATCTGTAAGACATAATTTATCAAACTTTTTCAATGATTATATACTAGCTCCCGTTCGCGGCTTTGCACGCGTGATTAGTCAATACAGAGTAGCCAATGTCTCAATACAAGTTATAATATCTCTATAAATTTCATCGAAATCGGTTCAGCCGTTACGCGTGATTGATTAACAAACAAACAAACATCCAAACTTTCGGATTTATAATATTAGTGTGATGTCGAAGCAAGACCATTATAATTATAAGTTTAATGATTAAATTATTGATCATCAAATTAAATAACGAATTATGTAAAAAAGAAGATTTCCAGGCCTAAAACTAAAAAGTGCTAAATTAAATTCTGATTGGTAAAAGGCGATGGATCCACCGGTTGCATTAAGATAATCTAAAAGCAATCACCCGCATGAACCATATAGCAGTGGCACCCCGCAGAGTCTGGTTGTCCGATGATAGAATGGAGTTAATGGGATTATATATATAAAACCGAGAGGTTTGTTCCTGTATTTCCTACATTACAACTGCCACGTGCACGCTCACGTCATGCGCATGCCACGCATATGCGTATGAGCGGTATTTTATACAATTATTTTCTTTTTAACTCCCGGTGAAAAAGAGGAATGTTATAAGATCGACGCCTTTATATGTCTGTGTTTGTCTGTCTGTAGAATCGTAGTTCTTAGCTAGTTTTACGGTTGTTAGGTGTCGGGGGATTTTCTATTTTGAATTTGATTAGTAATACCTACTAATACTCAGGTGTCACTTCAAACAAACTCCTTAGAAACAAACACCAAAATCCACTAAGCCATCACTGCTCACAGTTGCACAGGTAAACAAATAGGAAACTCTGTTGATAAATAAATTCCTAGTTTTTTTATCTTTATGCATGTACTGCAATAAAACTGATCGAAATAACGAATACAAATATTTTTATCACACGCATAATACAGGGTGTCCAGGATAGTATTTATATAAACTCACTATTACGCTGTTAAGCTACACTATCCCTGAGTGATATCGGCTATAACTTGAACTCGAACATAGTCTAGTTATTTGTTATGTTTTATATCCTAAATAATATGAAAGGAAATAGTGCACAGTGTAAGGAATAGGTAGCAGTTGTTAAAACCAATAACTACCAGTTTAAAACATCTTCTCAAATAAATTGCGAGGGCTTGCTACCTGTCACGTCAATGGTAAAGTTGAGCATCAAACGTAAATTGTTTGACTTGCGTGTGACATTACAAAGTCGAGCTTACCCCTACGGAGAGTTTTCTTCCAGCAAACCTTTGAGGCTAGAGAGAGAGAGAGAGAGAGATCATGGAGGTATTAACCTCCATGAGCTCTGTCTCTCAATTATTATAAATTTTATTTTATTTTTATGGCGGAAATGAGGAAAGGCCTTTGCCCAACAATGGGACAACATGGGCTATTTATGGCGTATGTACCTTTTTTATTTGTTATTCTGACTTTTCGGCTGGGTTACAACAGCCGTGGTCACGGGCACATACGCGATAAATACCCCTTTTAATCAGTAATTATTGGAATATCGTCCCGTCAAAACATAGATCCAAGATTAACTGGAGTTTCTGAAAATTTTAAATTTTTCTAACAAAACTTCTCTACTTTTATAAAAAAACAATATCTATTATTTATATACCCTGTATACAAAATGTCAGTGTGTTCGTCGACCGTGAATAATTAATTTGTTGTGTTGTGGAGCGACGCCATTTGGAAAAATTCAACTCTTTTAACTTTCATGGAATTTATTTGTTCGTTAATATACGAGTACGTGGTCGCTGTCCAATTTTATTCACCAGAATAGTAAGACCGCATTTTCAAAAAAAAAATCCCCAAAAATAAAGCAAGTGGATACTTTGAAAATTATTTAATACTAGCTTCAACCAGCGGCTTTGCACGCGTGGTTTGTTAACAAAAAGTAGCGTATGTGTTAATTCAGGTTATAATCTACGTATATATTAAACTTCATCGAAATCGGTTCAGCCGTTACGACGTGAGCGAGTAACAAACATCCATACAAACTTTCGCGTTTATAATATTATATAGTTGGATCAATGAAACTTAATGTAGGACTACCCCCAAGTAAAAAGACCTGTCAATTAAAAAAAATATCATCTAAATTAATTTAATCAGTAAAATGAAAATTTATTGATGTTTTGGGACCTGTGTTTTCATTTGTTTGACGACCTCCGTGGCGCAGTGGGCGTATAGCCGGCTGAGACGCAGGAGATAGCGGGTTTGAATCCTGCCACGGAAGAAATGTTTGTATGATCTACAGATATTTGTTCCGTGTCTGGGTGTTTTTCAATATTATTATAAGTATGTATTTACCAAAAAAAAGAAGTATTATCTGGTTCGCATAGTACAAGCTCTGCTTAGTTCGGGGCTAGATAGCACTGTGTGAAATGTCCAGCAATATTTATTTACTTAATGTGTTCACAACAAAACACGTACCATTCATTTTTAAGGTTGCTTTATATTTTTAGCGGCATTTAAATTCACAATTAAATAAATACCGGTATTTAGGTGCTTTTAGGGCGCTGTAGTCACGCAAACAACATCGGTTCTGTACAAAAAAATCCTTTAAAAATATATAAACCACAATTAACCAGTGTAAAAATAGTAGAAAGTGCATAATATTATATAACTCGTAAGTGATAGTGTTATCTCGGCAAAACGGACAGTGAATAACCAGAAACAGTGATAGAAAGAAAGGAAAAAGTTTACGTGAATAAATAAGTGAAACAAACATTAAACAAGAAAATAAAGTTTGCTACAACTATTTAACGACAATAACTATTATACGACAAGCTTATACATAGACTTAGAGTGCAAGTGATAAGAATATTTTAATATTTTTGTATCAGCATCATCTACCGTTTATTTTAAAAGAGGGTGGTTGCAACACTTTTTGCATACAATCTGGCAACAAGTAATAACAAGACATCAACCCAAAGTGTCTCCTTATTTCGTGCAACAGGTAACAACCTCGGTGGTGTAATTTAGCTCACACCTCAGATTACATTCCGAGCCAAGGTGGTCACAGGTTCGATCCTCAGGGCCGCATTCGACTTTTTGCGTTCTAAAAAATTTTTCTCAAACAAAATATAGTTTGCCTACGAGACTGGACATCACCACTAAAAATATATAGAACGCACACCAACGCCATCTAGCGAGAAGTTATAAATAAGACCAACACCAACACTATCATAATAACTGCACCAGCAAATTTCCAAACGAGGGCTCTGATCGGGAACAAGACAATATAAAACACACCTACCTAACCCTCCTTCATTAGTCGGGCAAAAGTTATTTAAATCAGCATTGCATTATTCATTAATGATGGAACAAGTATTGGCTGCTCTTAGAAATATACAAAAAGAACTGGACGAACAAAAAACTACTATTCTACAAAGTGGCGAAGATGTTTCAAAAAAAGTAACTGATAATATAAATAAAGTGCTGGAAGCGAAATTTAAAATTTTGGATGAAAAATACGATAACCTCAAACGAACAGTAGAAACACAGGAAAAAAGACTGCACTTTTTGGAAAGAGAGGCAAGACAGAGAAACTTAGTATTTTTTGGCATAGAAGAAAGCGAAAAGTCGTATATGGATCTAGAGACTAACATAATTGGCTTTATAGACAAATACCTCTCTATAAGATTAGACGGCAGAGATATACAGGCAGTTAGAAGGCTAGGAAAGAAAGGGGAAAGACCTCGACCAGTGACAGTAAAATTTTCAACTCTTGGCAGGAAAATCGATGTTCTGAAACATAAAGTAGCGCTGAACGAAACTCCGTACTATATTAAAGAAGATTACCCGCTCCAAGTTCTAGTGAAAAGGAGAGAGTTACAAGAAAAAGTAAAAATTGAGAAAGAAAAGGGAAATTTAGCCATAATTAAATACGATAAACTGGTAATACTTGATAAAAAACCTGAATTTAAAACTAATAATAAAAAGAGGACACTGGCAATCTCACCCGAAAATAACATAAGCAACCAATTGGATCGTAGACCACACGCCAGCAAGAAAAACAAAGCTACGCCGACCCAGACAAAGGCACTTAGATCATCTAGTTTCTCTGAAGGAGTTTTGAAACAGAGTATGCTAAATTTCTTAGTGAACAAAAATGGGAATAGCTCCCAGGATAAAAATGCATAGCAATTAATGCCCTCCTCTCTCGAAGATAGAAATAAAATACTACAACAAAATACACATAAAATTTATCCCCCAATCCGGTTGGTCACCGTGGGAGATTATGACCAAAACCCTTCAAAGATAAAAAATCAATGGAAATATATGAACAATCAACTAAAAGAAGCACCAAAAAACAACACAACTAAAAGAAGAAATGAAAGGTCTTTGAAGGAGGCCTTCACCTCTCGCAGGGTTCTTGCAAATAAAATATCATTTATGTGATAGAAGCGCTTGTACTACAAACTTTATTAATTAAGTACAAATAACATATTACAATAATACAATTAACTAAACACAAACATTAAAATCAAATAACTTACATTGTACCTACTTTGTAATGAAATAAGATTACAAAAGTATATACCTATACAAGAAAAAACTAATGTAAACTAAATAGTACAAATACCTGAATGTATACACATTATTCATAAGCAAAAACTTAAATAATAATTTTACACTAACACCTACTAAATAAACTAAACTATTAAAAATGTCTAAATAAATATAGTATAAATATGATTAAAATACTATTATTATAAATTTAAAGAACTAATTAAAATAATATTGTATAATTTAAAATTAAATGCTAATTAAGTGAGTAACTTTTTTTTACATGTATAAAAATAACTTAAAATAATTATTGTAAATATTGTAAGAAATAAAAGGCTTTTTTATTTTTTATTTTTATTTATTATTTAGGTGCTTTTATCATCACTCCAGATTTACTTTTCCCGATTACTTTTTACAGATGCAAAATACAATGCCCATTATGTTTCGTTAATATCCACCGTATCTCTTATCTCCAGTAATTTCTTCCTCACAAAAAGTCAAAACAATGAACAAAAGATTTTTATTTATTTCTCATTGGGCCAAAGCACAAATAGCTACGGTCATTAATACAGGCTCTGAGATAAGGCTACAGAACAAGTGATAGTAATAAGGTAACTCAAAGGCCAATAGAGGCTAGATAAAGGCTCCCATTATTTTTCCCATTAGGCCTTCGATATCAGGCCGCGTTTGGGCAAACTCTACTTAATATATTTCTGAATGTTCTGTTTTCACTGATTTGAACACATCACTTAAGAACAAGCGAAAATCATTAATTCTGACGTTAAAAGTTCTTTTTCTTGGAAAGTTGTGGTTCTTATTTTTGAAGTGAAAACTTCTTTAGGCGCGTTGGGCACAGTGAAAACTTCTTTAGGTGCGTTGAGCATTTTTTGAAATGGGAAAAAACCATTGAACTCGCGACACTGTTACCGACACCTATCACTGACTGTTAGGTACTGACACCTCTGTATATATGTAAGTATCTGTAGGTCTGCATTTATTCAAGTTTACACTTCAGTTGGCACTCCCGGAGTACCACTTTTTTTTAAACTACTATTATATCACACTATCACATAACACCAATATTATTATTGCGAAAGTTTGGATGTTTGTTTGTTATTCAATCACGTCATAACGGCTGAACCAATATCAATAAAATTTGGTATGTCGATAGATTATGACTTGAATTGACACATAGGCACTTCACTGCCAAAAACACGCGTGTGTAGTCGCGAGCGGAAGCTAGTACTTTATACATTGTTACATCAAAGGCATCAATCGCTCGTGAGTACACCTTGAGACATACAGGTGAAGTCTGTGTACCTGTAATTTCACCAGCACTCATACCCTTCAAACAGGAGCACAGCAATACGATCTCTTGAAAGCAATGTAACAGTATTGCTAACAAGCTCTTGAAAAGTATATAAAAAGTGAAGGTTCAGACAATTCTTATCAGTTTCCACTTTTTATTTATTTATTTGTGGTTTAAAGTTTTATACATCATATTTTTTACATTGAAGACTTTTTGTTCCTAAAAGCATTATTATGTGTCGAAGTTTTTAGGCCACTCGAATGCCTTGGACATGGCTAATACATTTTTACACGACTAAGGCGAAGCCGAAAGGAAGGGTTATGTTTTTAACAGGTTATGTATGTATTTACTCTTACGACGAGTATTTATTTACTCTTTTCTAAAGTAATAAATTTGAAAAAAACCTGTGTTCTAGTACATAAAATTTCCATGTCACCGTAGTTACCGTACTCCGAAACGGCCTTCCCGATTTTTACTAAATTTTATATGCGTATTCAGTAGATCTGAGAATCGGCTACTATCTATTTTCCATACCCCTAAGTGATAAGGGTTGTTCACCCTTAAATTTTTTGACGAAATTTTTTGTTTTTATTTTTTAATAATGTGACATTAAAAAATACATACAACCCTAAATTTTTACTTTTTATCACCAACCCCTATTTTTTAAGGCCATTTTAGTAATTTAATCATTTTTTAACCCGATTTATAAGGCACAACAACGTTTGCCGGGTCAGCTAGTAATATTATATAAGAATAGTTAAGGCTAATGCCCTACCCGTGTTTTTATTTTAATAATAACAAAACTCGTAGTATATAGTATTTAATAAGTATCAGTTATCTGGTTCTCATATATTCCATATAATCTTAGCGTATGCTTCGGGCTATATAGCGTTGTATGAAATTTCCAGCATTATTTACTTATTTTTGATCGAGCGAAGCGAGATCTCCAAATCAACTTGGGCAAATACGCTTTGTATATATGTATGTAAGTATGTATGTATGTATGTTTGTTTGTTTGAGGATAACTTTTGAAGTGTTTATCCGATCATCGTGAAATTTGGTTTATAGGTAGGTAGTGATGGTAAAATTTTGGTGTGACTAAATAAGCTAAAAATGTGGGGGGGTGTTGAGATATTGGGATGCATGAGGGGGGGGGGAATGGGACTATCCTGTCAAATAGCACGTCTAATAAAAGGTATTTGTGATTGCATTTCTACCCCGTTTTTATTTTTAGTTTAAAATTTGTAGTTTTTAGGTTATTAGTTATAATAAAAACTAAATTTTGACAAACTACACAGGGTACCCACATCGCTGAAATTTGGTATGCGTATAGTTTTAGTGGCACTAATATTGGAAAAATACTGAAATCCAGAATAACTATAATTTCTACTACAAAAAAAAACCAATTAACATGAACTCCCGTTACCTGTAATTAGAATGAAACTGTAGGTCAAGTAGTTGGATATCGTCTGTGAACTGGCAATAGGTCCTATCTTTTAACACGCAACTTTACAGAACGGTGAAAAAACTGAATATTACTCAAGTAGTTAAGTTATTAAGTCAATAAAAAAATACGTCATTAGTAAATTAGATTTATTTACTCGAATTTATAACTAAAAATACTACAAATGACTTAGTTAACGAAATATTAAATATAGGACTTATTGTATTTTAAAATAACAGGAGATAGGATATTTTGCTAGAATCAATAAATCCTATGTTACTAGGAGAGATAAAAATTATCTTAATTTCATTCAGATAGGATATATTGATACTAAAAATTTTCTCAAAAAAAAATCTACAATCGTCAAAATTAACCAAATAAAACCCCTTTTTACTTCGGTATATATTTTTATTCTCATAAAAACACGAAGTTCTTTTATAATGAGATTTATGAGGTACAAAATAGCTTAAAAATAATGCTTACTGAGTATTAATATGAGTTCAAACATAAGTTTTACTCTTTGTAAGGTAAATTATCATAAAATTGGTGGCAGTCCCGAGCAATCACAGACTTTAAATCTTGTAGATGCAACCACTTTGATTTACTAATTTTGCACCTTTCTGTGTATAGTGGAAGGTACATATGAACTGGCTCATGACGCGCAGGTCTGTTAGGCAGCATCACATAATCCCCATCGAAATCCAATTTAACCTTGATCAAGCCATCTGGACTGTATGCTATAATTTTGATATCCATAACAGTAGGATCATTTTTGTTCCTACCTGGTCTTATAGTTTTATAACGCAAAGGTTGCGTATAATCCTTAAAAAAATTGTATTCCAACTCGAATACTTCGTATGGAGAAGGATTTTTTCGCGCTTCTTTAGTTACATTGACGTAATCGCTGGGAAGCTTGATTTCACGACCCTTCAGTTTTCTCTCTATACAGGCGTGTACGGAGTCCACCTCCATTTGTGTATGCCCAACTTCCAGGTACTTTTGATAAATGTTCACATCATGCAGAATACTAAAATTCAGAAGAGCATTTGACATGATGTTGTTCCTGTTTTGAGCTGTGCATCCATCAGAGTATATAACAATATCCTTTTTCTCAGGTGTTAGACAGTTCTTTTCTAAATAATCTATTAGACAAGAAACAAAAGTCGATGCGACCAGTTGATTGTTCTGATCTTCCGAAAACCAATAACAAGTAGCTTGTTTGTTTTGCAGGTTGTAAATAGAGTAGTTGTGACATGCGAGTTTAGTTTTATAGTAGAAAGCATTGGCGTTGGTAAATGGAGCTAGTTTGACAGCCTGAAAATCCACTTCTATTGCTATTTGTGATCCAGCCAATCCTTTGTCTTTGTCTTGTTGTTTGTTTTGTCTCGCTAATTCTTTTTTTCTTACATGCTCATTCCACTTTTCGTCCGTAACATTTTTAGCTTCGTGACTTTTGCAAATGTTACATTGATCTTTCTTCAATTGAAACAGCGAAATATTTTCAGATTCCATAACTTCACTGAACTTACGCCTAGAAAGTGGATCATGTCCTTCATCATTGCATCTCCTACAGTAAAGCTGATAGACTTCTTGAATTGTTTTGAAAATAGGCTCCAAATACAATTTGGATGAATTCTGTCTGCCGTAGTGAGATGGCATTTTTGGAAGCAATGTGAGAAATGTTTGGAGATTATCAACTTTTGCATTCCTGTTTGATGTAACCAAAGATCTAGTTATAGATGGACCAGGCATTTCGAAAGAGCTCTTATTAATCCACAATTGAATCATTCTGTATCCAACACCTAATGTATTGATAAACATTTCTCTACAAACTTCTACATTTTCCTCATTTCTTTCAGTACTTAGCCTGTACTTAAAAGTGAAATTTCGCCTTGAATCACGTCCTGTTACAGTAGATTTTTGTTTCTCAATTTTAGTTACATGTCCACACAAACGCTTTTCTTGCATCCCAATTTAAACTCCAGAATTTTTCAAAAATCTCGGTTCGTACCTCCTGGGAAAACTCGGAGCACTTTTTTGTTTTAGATCGTATGCATTTATCCCTCATGCAAGTTTGTTTCATTTCGCGGTTACTTCTAGGAGTATCTTGATGTATTTTATTCAAGTCATCAGTCCTAAATCCTGTGTAAGATTTCTCCTCCATCCTTAATCTCTTATTCAAATTACGTTTCCAATTTGTAGGTTCCGCAGTTTTACGTCTTTTTCGCCCTTCGTTCATGTTATGATTGTTTGGATAAGAATCTACTACCACTTGTTCAGGATTGGGCTCAGTGTCAGATCTCTGTAAAGTATCAGTTGTTTCTTGGATTATTGATTCAGTTGTGTTATTAGAAGTTGCAAGTGGAACATTAATGGCAGAAAATAAACTGGCGTTGGAAGCACATGTAGTGGCGGTGGTAGTACAGGCGGCGGTGGTAGTACAGACGGCGGTGGTAGTATTTGGGGAGGCAGTAAAGGTAGATGGGGTGGCAGTAGAGTTAGTGGCGATTATAGTGTCAATAGAATCATCTCCTGAGACCGTCCAAGGATAAGCTGTTAATTCATGCGCGGTGGCTGATAAAGCGTTTGTCTCTATATTATAATCATTTTGTGCTTCAATCTGATGAACAAAAATGTTTTGTTCCCACGGAATGTGCTCATTTTCATCATAAGTAGTATCGTCTCGAATCGAATTTAAAAACAAATCTTTAGGTTGTATCAAATCACTTTCATCTGCTGGTATGTTTTGGAGCTCTTCGAAATTTTGTATTGTTTCTGTGTGGCAGTTATTCTCTTTCAAAACTATTAATGAAATAGGATCTTTAGTCAAATTATTGCTAATGAGCTGATTCTGAAAAGACAAACAGAATTCTATAGCAGACAGAAAAACTACCAATAAAACCCAAAACCGTAGGCTAAGTGTGCAAACGTGAAAAGAAACATGATTTGAAACAACAATATTTACGATGTCAAAATAGTTACCTCCTTATCGGCATTCTTCCGTTTTTCATTATTTTGATTAACTATTAAGTTAACCAGTTTTTTTCCTCTATTCATTATGTATAAGCTGAAGTATAACTGAAATTAACAAAAGAAAATAAAACAATAAAATGTATGAAATAAGAAGCAAAACATACTATCTCATAAAAAATTACATACGAAGCACAGATTTATTACTCATTATGAACATGCAAAAAGTACTATGTGGTAACATTGTAATTTATTGTCAAGAAAATTGGTCAAAATTCTCAATATGAATGAAAACCTTACCTTTGTTTCATTGGTACACAATTACACAATCGATATCTAATCTAATTTATGTAAACTGAGCACAATTTATCACAATTTAATGTAAAAAAAGACGAACCACCTCCACAGCACAGTGTCAACAAGTAAAAGATGCTCAGATAGGCCTTTTTGCCGCAGTTTAAAATGGCGTCTGAGAAAGCACCAATTGAAAGAGTCGAATATTGGCGCCAATTTTCAAACTACGCGTCATTGTGATTTTGTTTACTATTCCTGGCATCTTATAGGACATTTTGATTTAAAAAGAGGATTAGGTATTTTTTTCAGATAGGACATATTGCCAGTTCACAGACGATATGCATTTTGTGGCCCTGTTTTGGTAGTCAAAGATTACACATAATATTTTTTTATTTTTATGGGAGACTCGTGAGATCTCAGTTCGGGGCGAACCACTAGTTTATTTACTGTATTGAAATAGAACAAACATGTTTATTGGTTGGCCCCGTCTGGAACGAGTCTTGGCGTATACTATAATTAGTACCAAATAGGTTTTGTAAACACGCCTCTCGAGACTAAATAAACGCCTTCACACCAGCGAGGTGCGATCGACTAATCCTTATGATTGCTGCAGATTAGAAGATGATATCTCACTGAGTGATTCCTAATTGAATTGTATTAGGGTTAAGTCTTGGGCTTCTAAGAAGTGTTGGTGTTTATTTGTTGACCGTTGTGTCCCAACAGCGCCTTCTATCTAAACGATGAACTACTTCCAGGAGTACTAAAATTTTATCTATAAAATTATTTTAATTTATAGTTGGCTTGTTCTAGTTGAAAGACGACCTGATAAAGGTTGCCGGGAGCCGTTGGATGTAGGCCGTACTAGATCGATCACTCTAGAAATCTATGGGAGAGGCCTGTGTTTAGCAGTGGATATTTTTTTTATTTCATTCATTACATAATCAACAGCACTTGATATCAATGTACTCAATTTCTTATAGCAATTGCTTGATGCTAATAACAGATTCACATTTTATAGACATAACCTTTAAGGAAAAATATAACTTAATTGATCTAGTATGATACTGCAACTCTGTAAATAACCACTTAAGTCAAAAAATACCTACGCTAATCGATTAAGTTGAAAATTTAATTACTAGTAAAAAACGAAACATAATGGGCTTTACCACACAAAAAAATAAAACGGTTTAGCGCCTATTTAAAAATCCTGTACAAAAATTAGTAAGGTTTTTATTAAACACGCGCTAAACAGTTGTTTAACTTTTTTGTGGTAAAAGGTTGGTGTTTTAAGAAAACTATTTATTTGTGCATAAATAATAATTTTTAATGAAAGTTTCAGTCTCGCAGTTTGGCCTCAGTTTGCCACAATTTTTTTATAAAATTGTTTATGTACACCAGATTTTGTACAAAACAGTATCGAAAATACCATACCTCGCAGGTTTCACTGTGGCCCGCAGTACATTTGTTATCACAATGGATCACAATCTACGTATATAAGCAAGTTACTTTTTTTATTTATTATAGCACATTTTATTTATTTAGCGTATGATAGAGTGGAGTGGAAGGAAGGAAGGAAGGCCTTTGCCCTGCAGTGGGACAGTGCAGGCTCCAAATAATAATAATAATTATAGCACACAAAACATACAAACAACAGATACAAAATACAATTATCAAAGTCAAAAGTCAATGTCAAATATTTTTTTCATTAAAATCACAAGGATCACTTTGAAACGACAAATACATTTTTAGTCAATTTTTATTTTTCTAATATCAATTTTAAGACTTAGGTTGCATTCCAAAGCATGTGTACACAGCATGACAATTCTAGAGCAGTTCTGTGTAGACTAGATGAAGGGAAATATGTACATACATAAACAAAATAAAGTAACAACAAAAATAAAATGGCCTAAAATCTGAATATATAAAACAAAGTCGGGTTTGTTCGAACACTTATCTCCTCCTAAACTTCGTCCCTCGTTCGGTGTCAAATGAGTCCTTACCTAATTTTTTGGTCAATTTGTAATGTATTAGCAATATCTTATAAACTTACCTAAACTTGAGAGCAAAAAAATCGCACATCATGATTTTTTGACATAACTAAAAAAAAAACAAAAAATATTATGTTTCTGTAATGCAGATTCATAGTCTATTTTAATACCTATCCAGTGGTATCTGATTTGTCTTTCAATCATTACATAAAAATGCTTTTGTGGATCAATAACAAAAATGCATGTTTAGTAAAAAATTCTTTATTCAAGTATTGGTGTCAAAGTTATGAAATTAAAAGATACAATTAATTTAAAGTTTGTTATTAATACCGAGTGTTCCCTCCCCTAGCCTGAATCACTGACTCCATCCGTGTTTTCATTGATGTTCCTAGACTTTTGATAAAGTCTTGAGGAATAGCCTCCCATTCCTCTGCGATCGCCTGTTGCAGCTCCTGTAGAGTCGATGGAGGAGCATCTCGGCCTCGAACTCTTCTTTTCAGCTCGTCCCATAGATGTTCGATGGGATTGAGGTCTGGGCTTCGAGCTGGCCACTCCATAACGGTCACATACACCTCTTGAAGGTACTCGATCACTATGCCAGCAGTATGCGGTCTTGCATTATCTTGCATAAACAGAAAGTTTTCGCCGATAAACCCAGCAAAAGGTACGACGTGGCTCTCGAGTACTTCCTCAATGTATCGTATGGAAGTCAATCCTCTTGATTGGCGACCAGTATTCGGTCCGGTGATGAAGGCAAGCTCGGTTTTTGCTTCCATAGACATGCCTCCCCAAAACATGATTGATCCACCGCCATAGGCGACACGTTCTGTTATGCAGCATTGGGCAAATCGCTCTCCCGATCTTCTATACACCTTCCCCCGTCCGTCGTTGCCATGCAAGCACATCCTGCACTCATCAGAGAACAGGACTGCACTCCACTGCTCTGTAAAAATGTGCGGATGTGCGATTTTATTGCTCTCAAGTGTACTTTGTTAACTGCACTCTAGAACAGAAGCTCCATGCTTAGTTTGGGTCTCGCTGTCAAGCTCTTTAAATTAAAAAAAAACTTATAAATCGAGAACGGCTGGATCGGTTTTCATAGTTTTTGATTTGTTGTATTTGTCTCTGTCTTGAATAGCGGAATAACTACTAAAATATAGGAAAAATTCACACAAAAAAATAATAAAGAAAATAATTTTCTCATACATAGATGCAGCTAATGATGGCCGATTGACAATACCGGAGCGACATTGACAGCTCGCGTCATATGCACGTCAAGGCGGTACGAAGTTCGGCGGGTCAGTTAGTAATAGATAAAAGATAAAAAATAATAATGTTTTGTTTTGCCGGAGTTTTGTTTGCGGAACGGAGTCGCAAGCAAGTTCTAATATATTAATGGAAACTTTCTCAGACTAGTAAAAAGCTATAGAGTGAGTGAGTTGTGTTAATTGTAAGCTTTCGGACAAGATCACTAAATTTAAGACTAGATAGGGACTTGGAATTTTTGTTTTGTCACGTGAAATTGCCTTCAGAGAGCATACAACAGTGCATAATCAAAGCGGTTCTTTAGCTATCTGTTAGATACAAGGTTCTTTTATGTGCCATTTTACCGCATAACTATCTCAAAAAAGTTTATTCTACCTGCAGATGGATCAAGCTTATGGCCCACCTGATGTTGAGTGTTATTATACTAGTGGTTCGTTCCAAACTGAGATCTCGCGAGTCTCTCATAAAAACAAAACTATACCTATTATTCGTAATCTTTGAATATAAAAATAGTGCCATGAAATAATAACCAAACTACTTGATAATTCATGTTAACTGGTTTTTTTGCGGTACAAATTCCAGTTTTTCTGGATTTCAGACTTTTGCCTATATTTGTGTCACTTAAGCTACACGCCTACCAAATTAAACCACTGTGAGTCCACTGGTGAGTCCCTGTGAATTTTGTCAAAGTTCATTTTTTATTATGTCTGAAAACCACAAGGAATTTACTAATAATAAAAACGGAGTCAAAATTTACTAATAATTAAAATACTTTTCATTTGACGTCCCATTTGATCTAATAACCTCAATAAAATTTTTTTACCCCTCTTGAACTCCAATATCTGAACAACCCCCCCCCCCCGCATTTTTTGCTCATTTAGTCACACCAAAATTGTGGCATCACTACCTACAGTTGTATCAAATTTCATGATGATCGGATCAACGCTTCGAAAGTTATCCTCGGACAAACAAACATTACATACATACATACAACGCCGATTTGTCCAAGTTGATTTATAGCGGGTTCCTATATCCGTCAGTAACCGACTACGACTCGTATCCCCTTGAAAAAATGTCAAACTAGTGTCAAACTTTTGACACGTTTTCAAGGAGAAACGAGTCGTAGCTGGTTACCGACGGATATAGGAACCCGGCATTAGAGATCTCGCTTCGCTCGTTCAATTATTATTATGTTAATTCACAGGTGGCAAAACTATGCCAGGCATCGGCAGGCTGACATACCTTAAATAAGCAAGTGGAAACGTGCTTTTGAAAAGGGAGCTTTTGTTATAAAAAAATACTAAGCCCTAAGAGAATATCTGCTGGTATCTGCCAGTATCTAGCATGGCTTTGTGTATCATCGACTTTACCTTCAGTAGCTTGCTTGCTGCTCCGAGTAAATTCCACTGAATCAGAAGCCATTTCTCTAATTAGTCTGGCAACTTCAAAATTGTGCAATAATAATTTTCATAGCTAATAAAATTGCTGTTAAACGTATAATTTGCGTCATAAAGGCGGGGTTTTCATGCCTTTTCGATTACACTAAACTGTCTTTTTGATTTACTAAGTGCAAGTATTATTTAGACTCCGGGCTTGCTTTTAGCGGCCATTTATTTAGATTGCTCGGAGTAATTATGCAAAAATAGGTAGCGATAGGTAACACAAGCATTGATGGATCAAAGAGTTTAATCATTTTATAAACTTTGGTATTGGCAGCAAACTTCATAATTCATATTTTTTTTGAAGTGAAAATTTATTTAGGCGCGTTGGGTATTTTTTGAGGTGAGAAAAAACCATTGAACTCGCGACACTGTTACCGTTACCGTTACCGACACCTCTGTATATAAGTATCTCGTAATCGTTCGCCACTTTTTTTTTGCAAAGCATGTGTTACAAAAGATGACATCAAATATAAAGCAGGTATATGAGCAGATGCATGATCTACCTTAAAGCATTCAAATAAAAAAAAAACATGCTAGAAATATATATGTATATGCAAAATTATTATACAATATAATGTCAACAGTATGTTGTTTAATACTCAAACTCAAAATGTACTCAAAATAATACAGATTACAAAGTCAAAAAGTAATTTTTTTTTCCAAAAAATTACAAAAAATTGTCTTAAATTAGATTAGATATTCATTCACATTATAATATTAGTAGGCGTTTCGGATGATAATTGCTTTATTTGACGATGAAATATATTGCTCTTAAGAAATTGAGGTTCAGATAAAAAACACTGTTTGTTCATCAGTACTCCCTATTTCTGGTAATTTAAATTTCAATCAACTTTTGAATTTATACATTTCCTTATAATCGTTATGTCATTCATCATATTAGCTTCCAGTGCTGATAAGATTATTTGCTCTAGAAAACTATAGCAACAAGGAATAAAAAAAATCATCCAAAATGATAATCCGCGATGCGCCATCGCTACATCGTAGACATATGTACCTCACATACGCACAAAGCGGTACTCTTCCACCTTTATTATGCGCACCGCCAAGGAGTGGAACGCCTTGCCTGAGTCTGTATTTCCTGATAACTACAACCTAAGGGCCTTCAAGTCACGAATGAATAGGTTTCTTCTAGGCAAGCGTGTACCATCTTAGACTCCATCATCGCTTACCATCAGGCGAGATCGTGGTCAAACGCTAGCCTATAATTTATTAAAAAAAAACGTTTCACATCGGAATTTCATATATAAAGACTTGTATATCCTTTCTGTTAATAACGTATAGAGTTTTTATATTCATTTAGATGCAAAAGTTTTTATAAATAAAGCCTAGAGTGGGTAAAGGAAATAGCCGGAACAACAGGAAATTGAATTTCCTGACTTCACTTAACCGCATGGAGTTTATATGGTCAAAGTATATCGTATATGTAGTTCTATCAGCCAATGATAATGGAAAGTAAGTTATTACTGAGGAAATGATAGGGTCTACGAAATTAACGACGTACGTAGCAAAGTAACGTCTACGAATATATCATCGGCGGTCTACGATCTAATTGTTGTCATAAATATAAAAGTTATGGTACCTTTTTTTTAATCACGATCTTTGCTTGACCCTAATATCACCTGATGGTAAGCATTAATGAGGTCTTAGATGAAGCACGAAGATCTGGATTATCTAGAATGCCTGCTTCTATACGTACGTTCATGCTAGACGAGCAAGTGTCGGTGTGCTCGACCGACGTTTTGATGTTATGTGAACATTTCGGTTCGACTAGCTTGCACAACGATCCCTAAACATATTTAGCGACCTTGTTTAAATTTGACGTATTTATATGATTTAGAAAGCTGATATTATCTACAACACCTAGGCAAGTAGAGTTTTTGAGAAAGGGCTCGCCCGTGAAAGTCCTATCACCACACCAATTTCTGCCACCAAGCAGCATTGCTGTTTCGGTATGTAGTGTATAGGTGCCGGTGAAATTACAGGCACGTGAGGCTTTACATTTGTATGTTTCAAGGTGATGGATGCAGGACAATGTGTAGGGCACGTTTTTAAGGTGTGTGACCTACAAGGCAATGTTTTTGAGGCAATGTTACTATTTAACTATTGGTGGGCTATTTGCTTGTTCCATCAAAATATAGTAGGTATTGAAAAAAAAACAAGTATTAAAATACCTAAAACGCTCAGTTCAGTCCCAAAACCTCAACTCAAAATCTCCGTATACGAGACCGCAAGTTCATACACCGGTTTGAACTGCGCTTTAATAATATATTTTGCGAAGAAATGCCGCACATTCGGCATTCTTGCGAGACCGCCTGTTGGCTTTGTAAGCTGCTTCGTTGTGCGGCACCTAGAAGTATTTGACTGTGACTGGTTTTGCAAGAAATTGCTATTTTGTAGGTATTAGTATAGAAATGGTTTAAAATATTTTCTTTCTTTGGATTTAGTTATGAAAAACTTTCACAGAAGCTTCAATGCGTGAAATCACTTTTATTGTACCTAGTTTTATTAATTATTCTGTTACTATAACATATCTGTCGGAACTGGTCAAGATTAAGGAGACAAAAATAAACGCAAACGCGCCGTCTGGTGTCGTTTTTCTTTATTCTTTATTGTACACAAATAGATTTACAGACATAAACAGCTTACAAAATGGACATGTGCAAAGGCGAGCTTAACCCTAATAAGAGTTTTCTTCCAGCAAACCTTTGAAGATAGAGATAGTTGATTATAGTGCTGGGTACGTGCACAGACATTGAAGTAAAATACTAATACATACCTATATTTATACATAATATATACCATAATAAATATAATATTTAAACATATTAAAAATAATACATATAAACTATACCTACATTATAAATAAATCTAATACATGATACAAAAAATACGGAAGACATTATACAAAATATACTTAATATACCTACTTATACACAATAACCTAAGAGTTGACAAGGACAGGTAAAGACTCTTTGAGATTAAAAGTGCTTAGTGATGGACTAGCGCGGATAGTGTGGTAGAGAATTCCACAGTTTGACTCCATGGACAGTGAAGGAACCTCCATAGCGACTAGAGGAATGAGGAGGGGTTTTGAGAAGGAGGTACTTTTTTGAGCATCGACGCCCTTTGACAGAGTCTTGATGTCATCACAAGACGCGCTGAGTCGACATTCTGAACTCGGCCGCAGCTGGGTGAACACGTCTCGGAACTGTCCCTCGTTTCGTTCGTTAAAAGTTAACAGTTTTATTGCGCAGTTGATTATAAAGTGAATTGATGTGCTGAGTAGAATAAAATGTAAATTCAATCTTTGTGTTTTATCATTGCACAAATATCCACTGTTTGCCCACGTGATACTTGATAGCTCGTAGAAATACTGATTCGTCATATAAGTTATGTGAGCATGTTTCTTTTTATATAGCCAATGCTGTCCCACTGCTAGACAAAAGTCTCCCCCTCATCTCTCTACTTATCTCGATCTTGTACCAAATCCCGCCAGTCCAAAAAGCGTCCAAATCATCGCGCCCCCGCTTCTTAGGTCTTCCACGGTGTCACTTTCCATCCACAGGGCTTCATCCAGTTACGACTTTAGCCCACCTATTTGCTGGCATGCGGGAAACATGACCCGCCCAATCCCACTTTAACTTGGCAGCCTTGATACCGACGTCAGCGATGCCAGTCCTTAAGCACAGCGAGGTGTTCCGAATCCTGTATATTCTCTTGACACCCAAAATGTGCTGGATCGCTCATTGGCAAACCCCGAGCCTGGACTTTTGAGATACAGTCAGTGACCAAGTCTGGGCACCGTAGGTTAGGACAGGCAGAATACACGTGCATGGTTTAAGGATATATTTTTTAAACTCGGTACTTACCAATCTTGTTATAAACAGAAGATTATAATTTTGTTACTTCGTTGTTTTTGAAATAGATGTCGTTTAAGTATCATAGTATAAGTACATTTTTAGGTTTCACATATTTTTTATTTCAGCAACATAAGAACCATTTCTTTTTTTATTAGGATGACATTGAAACTTTAGCAATTAGTTCATAAGCAATTTTAGATAAATTTGATACAAACGTTTTTGGGAGATAAACATTTTTTTCCTGTCTAACATTTTCTAATCACCCAGAACTTTTTGCTTAAGCGTCGTTTATTTTGTAATCTAAAAGAGTTCAATGCCTCTAAAATATGATATTTTACTGATTTATTATTATAATCAGTAATCAGATTTATTATAGAAACATTGTCGGTCGAAACACACATAAGCTGGTACGTGATAAATCCCGTATTTTACTTAATTGTAGCAAAAAAACTACAATTCATTAAATTTCTTTCCACAATTAGCCCATGACGTAACTAGTATATATCTAACAGAGATAGATTTAACAGTACGCTCTACATTTCACAGACAATAATTTCAAGCCAAAGCTAAGTGGTTAATTGCGTTAAATGGCAGACAGTTATAGTGCTGAAATTGCAGTGAAATGAGGCGTCAAAAGATTTATAATAATCATGTGATTGGATAATAACTACACCGATTATCTTATACTGGCGAAGACAAAAGTGCTTATCTTCAGGCTCTTTAAAATTTGAATTTTTATCAATTGGAGATGATTTTTACTGCACCTGGTGGAAAGCCCACTCACCATTATAATCAGCAATCTCTATTCTCAATGATTTGCTGGAAGAAAACTCTTGTGAGGGTTAAGATCTCCTTTGTACAAATCCTTTTTGTAAGTTTTTATGTCTCAATCTATCTTTGTATTTAAAGAATAAAGGCGCAGTACTAGCTTTAGCCTACAAACTTAGTAAAAAACATTAAATTGAACGGATCAGTTAGTTCTGATCAATAAAAAATCTGGTGTGATCTGCAGATGTATTGTTTTCATCACCCTACGCATTATATATCTCTCTCTATCTGTATCATTCGATATATGAATAAGAGAAACATAGCACGAACATTCGCTGTAGTCCGAAAATGTGGTATAAGAGTTAGAAAATTTTAATTTACGGTAGTATCTGATGTAATGACAGGATGAAATAGGTTACTTACTATTACTCGACTAAGGAAAACAACAAAAAATAAATACGAGCCGTACAGTAGTCGTAAATGATGTGTAACATCATTTTTATTGTACACCATATAAACAAAATATAAAACATAAATCAAATCATAATCTTATCTACCGAGTTCATCACTCTGAAAGTTGGCCATTGAAAATTCGATAACGACTGCGTAAATGCGATTAACCGTAAGTAAATTTAAAAATAGAATGAGGCTCATTGTATTCATAATATGCTATGATGAAATACAACCTCTATGACAAATCCTTATTTCTATTAAATGAAAGAGGCCATAATATAGTCTCGTAGTGAAAAACATCTGACCACCGCGCGCACTCATTGGTCAAATCAAATAGCCCGCGCTCATTGGTCATTGGCGCTTCCCCGGTTTTCTGTTACACATTTCCGTCTCTTTTGCCAAAATCACTCCCACAAACCGAGAGGAAAGATGTTACACATCAGTAACTAAGAATACAATCTGGGCCTCCGTAAATAGGTTTCTTCTAGATTTTCGTGCTTCATCTTAGATCACATCATCGCTTATCATCGCATATCGCTATTGTTTTAAATAGTTTTTTTCAAATTCATTACCATAGAAAATTTTACATTTTCTAACAATCTAATTATCAAATGTTTAAATATCAATGGAACCGCCTGTATAAAATAGGTAAACATATCATATGCATTCATTGGGTAAGTAGGTAGCTGTTAAACTGATAATGCAGCATCGTATCATAAGCGGCGCCGATTTACCTTAAAAATAGTTTATTGGAAATGTATCCATTACTCGTACTATCGTAAATCAGTTAATACGATTCCGGATGTGTGTTTTAAATTAATGTCGTACATTACAAAACAGGTTGTATATTCCCCGATTAAGTTAGAGAAACCGATTTTGTGCGGCGCCAGTACGGCACCCACCAACCTTTATTAAGTTGCCTTTTCAACCTTTCGTCCAACGACGACGTCATGTTTTCCTAAATTTTACTTACTATTAATTAACAACTTTCTTCTCGCCTGTACTTCGCGCAAAACTCCACTGCCATAACACTCCCCTTCTTATCACGTTAACCGTTTCTCAAAAATGAAGTCAATTCCAAAGGAAACAATCCTAAAATACTCCCAAACAGCTGGCAAGAGAAATGAAATAGATGAAATTCTTGAACCCGTTTTATTGGCGCAAAGAATTTATGGACTACAAATATTGGACCCTGAGTGGACTTGGAAAAAATACGGAATCTACCGAATTGTCAGCTTTACACTTGCCATTTACATAAGTGTTGGAACCATTGATGTGTGTGCAAAATCTACAGATCTAAACGTGTTAATGGAGGGAATATTCACAGCGCTGATTAATATACAAATGGCGTTCAAAACCCTGTTATTTGCGAGTTTATCCATAAGGATGCAAGCTAATTACGTCCAAGCAAAGTCATACCTATACAACCTGGTGAAAGAATCTCCTACAAAACGTGGGATCTTCATCAGAAACGTGAAGATATCGATAAAGATTCTGTTTCTTTGTATTATTTTTCCTGTCGCTAGTTACTTTCTGATTGCCCTTTGGTTTGCGTTTTCTGGAAACCGGGTCACTTTATCTCGCTCTACTTCTTCTCTGATGCCGATGACGTCACCATACTATGAGCTGGGGTTAATGATTCATCTGTACTATTTGATTGAAGCAGCTTTCTGCCTTCTTGTAGTAGACTTTTACTACGTATTGATCTGTATGTTTTTCTTCGTGGCGAGTGATGTTTCAGTGGAAATGCTGGATGTGAAGAAGAATGGTGACAGTGATAGTAGGTAATAATTAAGAATTCTGGCACAAGGTCATTCACTTCACTCGTGAATGGACCTTTTGCCAGAATTCTTAATTATTCCATGAATATTGATATATTCAATTATTCCATCGAATATTGGTATATTCAATTATTCTATTGAATATTGGTATATTCAATTATTCCATTGAATATACATCTTATTATATTTGCCCTTTGCTGCTCAAAAACTGATTCCTCCTGGAGGAAGAGCACCAAAACTCGCACCTGCACCTTTTTTTTCAGCTGAGTGAGTTTCTTTGAGATCTCGTATAATATTGCAAGATTCAAATAATGGTTCGATTATTTCCCGATACTTTGGTTCCAGATTATCATCTCGATTGATCACTTTTAGGTCTGGGTTCTTACGCAGTAATAATTCTTTCAAACCAGGAGTCAATTCGTATCTGTTATCAGCAACGGTTATGAAATAAATTTTTTCACCAAAACTTGTAGATGAGGAAAGTTTAACAACTGTATTTCCTATCATCAACTTGTTATTTTCACTACGTATACCAAAAGGGATATTCATATCCTCATATATTTCAACGAGGTCTTCCTTATTTAGAGATATGTCATTAGTATCTTCAGCGCCAGATTCATGTTCATATTCACAATCCGAGTAAAATTGATCTGGTGAATTAAGTGTAGTATCGGAGTTAGACTTTTTAATATCAGAATATTTCTCGCTCATTAAAATATTAGAAACATTTTGCAGATTATTGAATTGATCAACACAAAACTCTTCATTTTTTAAGGCAGGTGCATGTTTATTGGTTGTTAAAATTTCATTTAGGGGACCTGCGATCGGTTTAAAAAAATAATTAAGACTGCATCTGCTGCTTCAAACTCGTCATCTTTCATTTGCTTTACTTTGCTTTTGATGACGTCCGCAGATTTCACCAACTGATTTGTAATGCTGTGCTCCATAGTACGACTTATGTGGAGACGTATGTAGAAATGATTAACTTACCAATAACATCACATTATATAATTACTCGAGTGTTATATAGTTGTGCAACGACTGTCTATATCTTCCTTTGTTTAGTTCGCAATCCTTGTTAATTGTTACGAAATCATAAGGCTTAATCCAAATATTTGAACATAGTTCTTTAAATTTAGACCATTCCATATCGGAACAGACATGCTCATCATAAATATGTTTAAGATTAGTACTATCTTGCTTGTAAATAATTAAGAAATTCGCATTATCACGTAACAGCTGCTTCGGGACTTCTGAATATGTTTGTGATAAATAAAAACAATCTATTTCTTTATGCCTTCCCATCGTATAGTAGTTACGTATATTTGACTGCTTTTCACCAACAATATCATCAAAAATTATAACAGAATTTGGTAACGCATCATTAGGATGAATAACATCTTCATCAGAATGAAAAATAAAAAAATTTACTTCTGGAACACATTGTAACATTTGTTTTAAATACCAATATTTTGGTTGAAAACTAGTTTTGGAATATAAGTACACGTTTTTAAACTTTAAACCATTTTTATGAACTAACAGACTGATCATAGTATTTGTTTTACCACAATTAGAGGGACCACATATAATACATCGAATATTGTTAGGAAACAGGATACTATGTTTTATATGCGTGGCATTTTCTTTTATTGCAATGTCTTCTACTTCTAAAGATACTGATTGCTTTACCACCTTCATGTTGATAACTGTCACGAAAAGGTAATCGCTCTTGTATTTATATAAGTTTGCATTTCATTAGCTTTCTATGTTTGTGAATGCTTCTACCACTATAGGACCACTAGTTAGTTGGAAGATTGTGATGACAGGATTAGCCAGCAAAACTGCAAAGAAACAGTCTAACTGTCCAGGGTGCGCCGGACGTTTTTATAATCATAGGGATTGATTTGCTTACGCCACTCGGGGAGGCTCCTGTGTATTATGCACCCCATACATTTATTTTTTCATATCATAAACTAGTATTATATACATTTATACGGTTGTGCTAATTCACATGTCTAATTACATGAGTAATTTTTGAATAATCCCTTACTACATGCAATAGCATTATTATGAAATAGCCAAAATGTCATCTTGTTATAATAACATAACAATGGAAAAAAATAAAACACGTATTCAACATAAATAATTTATTTTACATTTTAAAATAATTTAATTAGGTTATTACAATTTAAGTTCATAAATATAAATGAATACAATATCAAACTTAAATGTTTATGTAACTTATTAAGTATCGTTTAAATTTATTATAGATTTACACATTTTTGATAATCTGTTCCACATAACAATTATAACATTTGGTGTACAGAACTGTAGTGACCCCAGGGCAAAGTTTCTATCTGATTTGAAAGTATTTGCCGTTTGTCATCATTTCTGTTTAGCACAAGTTTATTTAACTGTTGTGAATACAATTTGTGTTTGATTGATTTGATCATATTCATTTTACATGTCAAGTTTTTGTTATAATATAATGTTTCTGCATACTGTGACAGTTTTAATCTTGATGTTACAGATTTGGATACTCCTTTAGCTTTCATTATTTTTGTTTTTACGGAATGTAAACAGTATAGTTTAGCTCTTAAACCAATGAACTCTGTAATAACATCACCACCAAGTTCGTCTTTAAATAAGCCTGGTACCTTCGCATTAACATTAGGCATCGCATAAGGATTATCCTCAGAAAAATTACTAGTATCGTACTTAGCAATATCGTCTTTCATATCTGAGTAAAAATCATCAGTCTGTACTAAATAAAGAAGACTATCAGTATCTGTATAGCACAGTTTAATTTGATCACCATACTTCTTTTTCATAAAGTCGTAGTGAAATTGATACAAATGTTGTTTAGCATATTCCAATACAGTGAAACCGATGTATATTGGTCTATCAAGAACAATCTTTTCGCGGTTTAACTGGACAGCAATGAAATTTTCATTAAAAATGGAAATGCTTTTTAAATTCGGTTTCGTAATCAATTTTTCAGCACTCAGATGCTTATTTGTTCTGTTAGCATTATCATTCCAGTAACTTATCAATTTTACATCGACTTGCTTTCGTCTGTTTTCAATAGTTTTTCCAAATATAGCATTATTTAAAAGCTTGAAAAAATCTTTTTGGAATGCTGATGTTGACTGTTGACGTAACTGAGTATTTAAATCGATATAATTTTGTAAGAAATTATCTTGTCGAAAAATTAATACTCGATGTGTTTTCAACAGCACAAGCCCATTTTTTAAGCATTCTTTTAAATGAACATAATGTATAACATAATTGTTTTTATCATATAAGTTTGCTACGAGTTTTGGTGCTCTTCCTCCAGGAGGAATCAGTTTTTGAGCAGCAAAGGGCAAATCACTATGTGAATCATGCAAGTGATCAGGATAAGCTAAATCAACTTCCAAAATGTATCCGTAATAAGCATCATCTGATATGCTCATCACATTGAAACGGTTCATTTCATCCGCTGACATAAACTTGAAATCAGAAATGGGCATTTTTTTTGTCATTGCGTGACCATAAAGATTATTACAATCAAGATATATCAAATACTGTGACGGTTTTGTGTCATCATAAGCAGGTACATACTTATTATTGGCCTTAGCATGTCGTATTGCACATTGTGCTAAGCCCCCACGTATGCCTTTTTCCAACATTTCATAAATTTCCAAATCGTGAATCAATTCTAGTTCTACGCCAGTGTAAAGCAGCATAGCATCCCAACTCAAACTAGGTGATGTTATGTAATACGCACAGTCGAGATTATAATATTGTAAACACAATTTTCTAAAGTTTTCAAATACATCGCATAACAGCAACACATCACATTTCACGTATAAATCGGTATATTCTCCAAGTGACTGAATATTAAAACATTTCCATACAGTTTTTGCACGAGCATAGTCATCGTTGGAAATGTTGGTCATTTTCAAACTACTATAAAAATTTTCTTTCGATGGAAGCTGTGGTTCATCATACTTTGGCCAAGAATCCATGTATTCGTATGGATAAATGCCCTTTTTTCGCAATAAATCACATTTAAGTTTACTAACAAATTCTGATTTCAAATGTACAAAATCTTTGTCACCTAAATTATTACTCAACGTGTCCAGACTTGTACTTAAGAATTGAAATGAATCAATAAACTTTATCTGAATTGGGCGTGTACCATCACTTGTTTTAATCACTTTTGTGAAAGTTAGGTACGTCTCTTTAGTTTTTGGTATAACTGTAATTGCTCCTGCATTTTTAGCCAACTCAGTGATAAATATATGTGAATCATAACCAGACAGATTGTGAAATACGACAGGTATGAATGGGCACACTCTATGCATCAAATTACAGTGAGAGTGAGCTGGCCCTTTATACTCGCCAGTGATATGGTCATGGTCATGAACTTTATCAGCGAATAACATTTGTTTACAAATATGACATGTCTTAGCAAATTGATAACTATTTTCTTGTTCTTCAGTCAATGGGTTCATATCTTTTATAGTGCACAAGATCTTGTTGATGTATTTAACTTCATTCAATAAATATTTAATAAATACTTTAACACAATCTTTCCCTCTATAAGATACAAGTTTGTTCAAAGACTCATCGTGAGAACAACAAATATAATATGCAAAACATGAAGGTTCATGTACTTTATTTGTCTCGGTATTTTTTGTTTTAATTTCATTATAATCCATCAATAAGCACTCAAAATCAGCATAAATCACAAAATTAATTTTTTGTTGTCTTTCATAGTGCATAAATTTGAGAAATTTATTTTTATCTGGTAAAATTGTTAAAACATTAGAGCAATCATGTAAATTACGTTTGGTTTCATTTGCGAAAAATTGTAAACATGTATCACATAAATACATTTTATTATTGTTCCGTGATACTTGCCTACGAACTAATCGTACCAAGTCTTTGATCAAACAATAGTGGGCCGTACCATTTCTTTCAAAATATAGTAAATTAAAATGGTTTGGCTTCTTACAAAGTGTTTTATATAGAGGACCTGTCACAACATGTCTATCGTCCAAACCATATACATTTACACTTATATGACAATTATTTCTTTCAAATAATGATATATCTTTATATGTAGGTGGAAAAGATAACCCATTTGTTTTTAAAACCATTGAGTAATGCGGATACGATGTAGTTCTGCATACACTTTTTTTGGCAGGAAACATGCCCGCAACAATACTCCATAAAAAACAGTTATCATCAGAGTTTTTCACATTTAAGCAACTTTTAGTATTCTTTATGATTGGAGGTAATTCAATATAACTTCCACCTCTCATAGGAGAATATTTATTGATATTTATCTCTAAGTGGCTTATCGAAAGAAAAGACCACCCAGACCCACATTGTGTAAACTCTGTCAATTTCTGTTTAAATTTCTCTATAATATTTATAAACAGTTCATCAAAGTTTGTACTGTGGTAAATAACTTCGTATTTAGTATTAAATGATTTCAATTGTTGCTCATTTGATTTAAACAGTACAAAATAAGCAAACAATTCACAATTCATTTTAATACAATGGTTTTTCATTAAAGATTCATTGATCAGTTTTGTAATGACTCGTTTATTATCCTGCAGGAACGCCTCAGCTGAGAGGTACTCGACTTCCTGCGAGGCATTCAAACGATATGTCATTATTCGATTCTTGAATGCAGTAGCAACTATATCAATATTTTCATAACCAGACTTGAGCAAGCAATTTGATTTGTGCATATTAGTTCTGATATGATATCGATAATAATTACTCGGTAATTCAATATTACATTGTTTACAGTGTGCGACTCCATTTGAATTTGGGACTGAAAAAAAACAAAAATAATAATGATACAATAGAACATTTTATTAGCTAATAGGAACCCTATTTTCTATGATTACTAATTCTATGATTATAAGGATACTACTAACAATATTAATAATGGAATAAGTGATTAAACATTGATTAACATAAGTATTATGTTATAGGTATACTATAGGTATTGATAATAATCAATAATACTGACTAATGAATGTAGGTGGGCACTTTTTAAAATCTTTGCGTGTAGCATCTACGAGCTCTCCTAATACTCTCCACGTGTCGCTCCCATCATCTACCTGATTTTTTATAGTTATAATTGAGTGCCGCCACCTATTCACCGGCAAAATGTTCTCGATTTCGTTAGTTTTGTAAATTTTGACCTCCACATAATGTGAACCGCTTTTAGTTTCATTACTCTGGCGTGAATAACCGTTCGCCAGCCTTCTCGTGAAATAAGAATACACAGGAGCCGCCTTTTTACCTTTCTTAACTGATTCAGGCGTCACCTGCTCCTCCTCACTGTCCGAGCCGAACAAGTCGTGAGCACTGGGCTTGTTGATAGTTACCGGGCTGATTTTCAGCTTTTTGGCCTTCTTGGACGGCCCCGGTTCAGGTACCGCAGCTGATGATCGCTTCTTCGGCTTATCCACTTTTTGAATTTCTACGTCTGAGCAGCCACCACCAGCAGATTCATCTTCTGACGGGAACAGGGTATCCGCGGTAGTGTTGCACGGTTGCTTGGACCTGTCAAAAAATAATTGATTAGTATGGTACCTGAGCATACATATTTAAAACTATTGGAATAGTGAAATAAGTATTGAAAGATTTGATTCAAGTTTATTCTATGAGTAAATGAATTGAGTAATGATTGATTTAAGTATCAATTTAATGATTACCATTGAATTATATAAATTCGACGATTGTCTGAATCTAGCGAATGAATGTGTGAATCGAAATTGAATTGAATCGTGATTCGATCGATTACTCTAAATGTTAGGGTAGGTAGGTAGGTAGGTAGGTAGGTACTTACATTTTTATTTGATTGTCAGCTCGCTCGGTAATCACTGTTGATGAAGAGGCGTTGCGTATCGTCCAGGAAAGTGGTATGTGGTTTGATCAAGAAATAGGGAGCTTTTATAGTATCCTATTCATGTGACTCTTGCCCATTTTTGGTGAACACAGATACACACTAAGAAAAATGCTTACTGGGATACTGCACACAATCAATTAAACGTTATCAACTTACAAACCTCTACAGTTTAATTCATCTTAGTAAGAATAATACAATCTCATTACCATGACTTTGCTTGCTTGTTTTACTTACATCGAAAGTAATAAATGTATCAACAGACAGACAAATACTGTTTATAGGTTTGATATTTCGATGACCTCGGTGACTCAGTGAGCGGATCACTCAACCATGGCCCGCTGCGGGAATTGAACCCGCACCTCTTGCATCTCAGCCGACTATTTACTCACCACACCATAGAGAACATCTCACTATTATAACATTAAACTTTCTTAGTGGAGCATACCTATTTATTTAGATAGTAACTTATAAACCTCTGCAGTTTAATTCGTCTTAGTAAGAATAATACAATCTTATTACCATGACTTTGCTTGCTGGTTTTACTTACATCGAAAGTAATAAATGTATCAACAGACAGACAAATACTGCTTATAGGTTTGATATTTCGATGACCTCAGTGGCTCAGTGAGCGAATCACTCAACCATGGCCCGCAGCGGGAATTGAACCCGCACCTCTTGCATCTCAGCCGGCTATTTACTCACCCCACCATAGAGAACATCTCACTATTATAACATTAAACTTTCTTACTGAGGCCTACCTATTGATTTAGGTAGGTATTTGATTAATTGGGCCATAGCCCATGCTTTCGATGAAATTTGTAATAGATAGTTATAAACGGATGCAGTTAAATAATGCACTATGTCTCTAGGTAGGTACTGAGAGTGAGGCACGTGCATGTATCAGGAATGTGGTAAGGCGGTGTAGTATGTCAATGTTACTTTTATGGTAGGGAAGTGTGTACCTACCTAGTTCAGCATTAACATGCATTTTTAAATTGTTATATCATTTCAAATCTTATGCTGAAGAATTAGACAACTTCTAAAAAAGTATAAATTAAGAAATAAAAATATTCTACGTTCACTTTGCGTTTGGAAAGCCTGCATCTCCGTCCTCTCCAAATAAATTAACTGAAAGACATGTCGGTAAGTATGTACCTATTAAATAAATTATTTTAATATGTAGGCTAATCAGTCGAATCGATTGTGTGAATGCCATTTCGTAATTTTGTTATGTGCCTACCTACCTATATTCATAAGTAAAAGATATTATTTTTTGTTTCAGGATTCTGAAGACTTATTCAACTTTGTTGTCGACGAGTCTGCTATTAACAGGAATGCAGCAGAACAGCGTAAAGGAGTTATTAATGAGGGCCCCATTACCACAAACTATTCATTTGTGAAGAAACCCGCATATGGATACAAAATCATACGTATTGAAATTCATGATGCAAGAAATTTTGAAAACACAGAAGATACCTTTTGTAAATGCAAAGCTGAGTTATGCGCTCAACACGTCGTCAGAGGTGTACTATTCGATGAAATTTATACCAGCACAAGGGAAATTATTTCAAAAATACAGCATTCAATATCAAATAATGCCTATTCATCTAGTGTGTGAGATATTTTATAAATAATATCTTCCTAAGTATGTACATTTAATCAATAGTTAGACATAATTTAAATGATTGTTTGAATTGATCTTCGATAATGATGTCTCTATACACTTCTACTTAAATTTAATTTCTAGATGTATCTGTAATTTCTGTGTCTAGGCATCTATGTAAATTTCATCAGAAAAATAAATGATTATGATTATGAACTTCGAATAAAGTAAGCTATCTAAAATTTAAACATAACTTGGTGTTTCATTTCAATACTAAATACTCCAAGTAGGTAGTAATCTGTGTAAGGTAGTATGTAAAACACTAGTGAATCGATATATAATTCATTAGTAAAGTGAATTTTGATTCTATTTCAAAAAAGATTATACTACCAAAATTTTAATAGATGAGTAAATCGTTATTATAATAAGATGTATATTCAATGGAATAATTGAATATACCAATATTCAATAGAATAATTGAATATACCACTATTCGATGGAATAATTGAATATACCAATATTCATGGAATAATTAAGAATTCTGGCAAAAGGTCCATTCACGAGTGAAGTGAATGACCTTGTGCCAGAATTCTTAATTATTACCTACTAGTGATGATGTGTATGCGGAGCGGCTGGATGATTCTTTAAGGAGGTTTTATGTTCTTCACGTCAAGATGATGAAGTATCTGACTCGATTGAACGACATGTTCAAGTGGATCAGCTTGGTTCCTATAACTGCAATTATTATTCAAAACTGTATTTTTCTAATGCTTCTTAAGGAGGTAAGGGTGTTATCATAATTTGGTTATATTTATGTTTACCTACACATTTAGTAGTCACTTTGAAATAAATAAACACAAAAGGTCTTTACCAGTGGGTTAAATTAACAAACAATATTACACAAATAACAAGACACGCGGAAATACAAAAGCGGTGTCATTGATAAAAGCGTGTGGTGATTATTAAGTTTAATTATGTAAACAGCTTTTTTACACTTTCACAATACAATCATTTATTGAGAACACCATTGTTACATGTCAAATAGATTCTTATAAAATTAGCGCTAAATATAAAATTAAACAAGTTATTTAGATTAATAGCGGGTTCCTATATCCGTCAGTAACCGACTACGACTCGTATTCCCTTGAAAAAATGTCAACTAATGTCAAACTTTTGACACGTTTTCAAGGAGAAACGAGGCGTAGCTGGTTACCGACGGATATAGGAACCCGGTATAAATCAAAAATGAAATGCTCGCACATAAAATAATAACAGTGGCTAACTATTCTGAGACTATTCTGAGTGTTACAACCTAAAGTCCCAAATATTTATCCTATGTATTATTTATATATCATCATCATCATCATCTACAGGCCATACGTACCCACTGCTGGGTGTAGGCCTCCCTTTGTAAACGCCACCCTTCCCGGTCCTGTGCTGCGCGCATCCAGGAGTTGCCCACGACTTTCTTTATATCGTCGACCCACCGCGCCGTCGGACGTCCTGGACTTCTAGAAACCTTCTATTTATATATAAGTATTATACTTATATCGATATTTAATATTTTATTATATTGTATATTTATTTATGAATCATAAATTTAGGTTTGTATTAGTATATAAGTTTTCAATTGTTATTTTAAACTGATTTTATATATATTTCAAAAAGAACTACGTGTTAACTTTATTAATTTATTAGTCTGAGGTATAAACAACTGCATAATCCATATAAGAATTTCAACGTCTTCACGATACAGGCTTGGCCTAGTGTGAAGACCACCGCCTAAACTATTTAGTTAAGCCCTCTCAATAATAAGTTCACTTAATAATTATCTGTTTTAAAGTTATTAGTCATAAGGTGTGCTTTTTGTTGCTAAATATTTTGTTTTTCAATAATAAATATTAGAGAACGGGTTGTTCATACAATTCGTCTACGTTTTAGAAAGATTTCTGAAGAATCTCTGATCTTCTCTGGCACCCTGTTGTAGACCAATGGCTTAATTAAGGCTTAAGTAACTCCTCGTACACTTATTTATGTTGGGTAAAATTTTCATTTCAATATATTTATTTTTCAGGAAATAAACTTTCAATTAGGCACTGTCGTGCTACCCTCAACTGTTGAAATGTTTGCTTACAATTGGTTTGGAGAGAAAGTTAAATCCACGGTAAAAATACGTATACCTATATTCAGGACACTAACTTTAAGTTTTTGTACCAACATGCCAGTTTTTAGTCGGCAAAAATGATAACGAAGAGATACAAATCAAGAATAGAATAGAATAATTCTTTATTGTATACCAGGAATACCAAAAAAACTAATGTAAATGTAGTACAATGGGCGGCCTTATCGGTGAAAGCGATTTCTTCCAGGCAACCTTTGGATGGAAAGTAATAAGCGAAGCAGTAATGGAGCACAGAGTGTACTTATAAATGAAGAGAAATAAAAAAAAAATCTAATAAAAAACTGTACTTATAATCCTAATACATAAATAAATACCTAATACCCGACTAATAAACTAAATCATTATTTTTACAAATCTTCTAAAACGGGGGCAATTAAAATAAATAATAAAAAAATAAATAGGTAACTCAAATGAAAAGAAAGCTAGGCATTAAGGTAATGCTGCTTTAATCTCAGCTTAAAAGAGTGCTCTGAAGGAGCCCGCCTAATTTCCACAGGCAAAGCATTCCACAGGCGCACTGCTTCGACAGTGAATGATTTCCCATAGAAGGAACTAGAGCGTACGGGTGATTTGAGGGATAAGTTTTCCGATGACCTCAGAGAAAAAGTATTGGAAGAATGGAGATAAGCAACTCCCTGGTCAATGCCTAGAGGATTAACAGGCTGAAGTTGCAGTGAGCGGGGCACTTAGCTCGAAGCACTGACCGCCGTTGTGCCAGAAACTTTATCGTTTCTTTTGCTCTGGAAATTTATGGGGAAGCCTTTGTCCAGTAGTGGGCGTTCTGTGATTGATATGATGATGGTAATTTTGTACTGATTCGATCAATCGATCCTTTTCGGGTTAAAATAGATAAGTACATTATTTTGAAGGATCCTGAATATTGACCGTCTAGATGGCATGCTTTAAAATGAGGCATACCATTCTTAATATTTCGACCGATTTGATGATCTCTGTGGCGCATTGCGCGAATAGCCGGCTGAGACACAAGACGTTGTAGATTCGATTCCTGCCCCGGAACAAGTGCTTGCATAATCTACAGGTATTTGTTCCTGGTCTGGACGTTTCTCTTAATATTAAAAAAAAAACCAGCCAAGTGCGAGTCGGACTCGCGCACGAAGGGTTCCGTACCATTATCTATAATAAATTGTATCAGCGCCTATACAACTCAGAGGACTATCTTAATCGGCGTCAACTATGTATGTATGGGGACAACCTTTAACTTTCATAGACCTCAGTATCTGGTATAACAAACAGATGGACAGATGGACAAGAGAGTGATCTTATAAGGGTTTCTTTATACCTTTTGAGGTACGGAACCCTAAAAAGTAAAAGTGGGAAAAAGTATCAGTTATCTGGTTTCCCATAGTACAAGCTTTACTTAGTTTTGGACTAGATAGCGCCATGTGAAATATCCAGTATTATTTATTTACTTTTCAGGCTATAAAAATAAACATGGCACTTTTGCATTTTGACTGGACTAGCATGAGAATAAAAGACCAGAAGAAGTACTTCATAATTACTTGCTACATGAACAAGGAGTTTGGCATAGTGACCGCTTTTGGAAATGATTTGTCACTTCTTACTTTAAGTTCGGTATGACCTTATTTTGAAATTCTACATACAGGAGATTGACAAAGTCTGAGAACATGGGACTGGGATCCTTATACGTAAGCCAGTTGCTGTCGCGCCCTGCTGTTCGGCCAGGCCGTTTTTTTCATACCTACAGTGCATATCTTAAGTTGCGGTCCTACGTTTTTTGACGGATCAGACCGAGCCAGTCAGGACCAGCATTTTGTGGTCCTTTTTATTTGTTATACCCCTTTGAGATGGAACTAGCTTATGACCCACCTGATGTTATGTGATACCATTGCTTATAACAAAGTATTGCCTCGTAGGTTACGCACCTTAGAAACACTGCACTGCCCTGCAACCGTCAACTTGAGGCATACAGGTGTGAAGCCTCATGTGCCTGTAAGTTCGCCGGCAACCATACCATACGGCCTTGTCCACGCACGTTAAATGTTTAGTTCTAGAACTAAAAATTGCATAGAACCAAAAACCTTTTTATTTCTGAAAGACTATCTCGCTGTTGGCCCCTGAGGTTACATTGGTCGAGATTCGAACCAATTACCTCCGAAACAGTCGGGGTACATCGCACTCATCCACCACGGTCCCTAAATGGTTGTAATAATTATGTTTTCATTTTCAGATTTACAAAGCCAGCTACCAAATGTTCACAGTCTTCAGCACTACCTAAGTTTCAATAAACAAAATTAGTGTACCTTTCAATACCTTTTAAGCATTCTCAAATGTTAAATGCACCTAAATGCACGTGTACACGATCTAGTCTAAATATTTTACTATTTCTTCTCTCTTTCCACTATAAATATACACCAAAATAATAAAATGAATGTTCTTTAAGTTTTATCGCCCAAAACAATCCTACTCAACCCTAAAAATCTTCTAATAAATATAAATCAAAGTGACTGTCTTAATGTTTGTAGGTATATAGGGTGTTTGATAATATACGCACAAAAATGAAAGGGGTTATTTTGATGAGCATAATAAATAAATTTGTGAAATGTTTACCATAGAAATGTAAAATTTATTTTGGCATGTAAAAACTTTATTAAACTTATATTGTGCTATTGCATAATACTTGCCATCTAACCACAGATACTGTATTGGTGAGGTTTCGATATATCTCTTGTTGTCCCTTTCTAACCCAATACCCGCAGTCATTTCCGAAAGAGATATCAAAACTACATGCCTGCCTAGATCTACAGTACCTAGGTAATAAGTAGCAAATCTACGCTTTTGTTGATTACGGCCTTTAATTTTGGATGTCGATTGCAAGAGTAGGCAGTAAGTTTTATATCGAATTAATCACTTAAACTTAGCCGATTTTCTTTAAAATTTGATAATATAACTAGTAGTTTTTTTATCGAGAAGTCTTTTTTTATATTTTGAGAAACCGTCACTTGAATATCGTCAGTAACATATTCAGGATCCACCATTCTGTACCAAACATTCTGTATATGTTAGTCAGGTTGGACATTGATTCCTACCCGCAAAGTCTAAACTGTTAGTCCTAGAGACTAAAATTTGGAGCGTAGATTTTATGTGGGGTGTAAATGTGTACTAAAAACGGATTTCTCAAAATTCATCCCCTGAGAGGGTGAAAAGGGATATTTGCAAATTTTTTCTTATCTTTTCTGGGTTTACATTCATGAAACTGGTCAAATATATTCTTTGATATAATATTTTGCCTACAAACGTTAAACCCGTAAGTACTGCAATAAATAACCGTCTTTTGAGAGCAAAACCGAAGATGTAAATCATAAAGATCGAGCTGATACTTCTCAAGTACAAGTTTTTTAAATACTTAAAAAAACGTCAAAAGGAAACTGTCGTCTCTCAAAGAGATTGAAGTCTCATTTATCACCATTAGAGCAAGCTATAGATTAGTCTACAAAAATTTTGCTCATCCGAGTACCCCAAGACAAGTAGGAAGCAAACGAAAAAAAAAAGAAATCACTAGGAATAATTGCGACGGGCAGAAGAAATGCTACCCTATTCTGTATTTTGAAAATCATCTAGTGGAGTAAAAATAATCTAAAGTCAACTGTGAAATGTTATTAATATTGTCAAATAAGCTAGCCACTTATTTTTTAAAGTAGACAATCGTGGACAGAATGCCAATTCACTCAATAAGATATATCTATCACAAAATTTAAGTTTAGATCTTAACTTCATACCTGTCAATACAACTTTATTATCTTTATATAATGTGACCTGTCTCTATGTCTGTGTGTTACATTTTTACGACAACGGCTTCACCGATTTCATATTTTTTATTATTCATACATATTCGCGGTAAAATACTTTTTATGTTACCACTAAAATAGATCGTAATGCGACTAAAAGATAACTAATGTTTAATTGAGGAGAATCGGGGTACAATCGACAAGAAGTGTTATTGTTATCATCATCAACCGCAGCCTCACTTCACCCACTGATGGGTTCTCAGTTCCCAATGTTTGTGCCATCCACCACACTGCGCTATTTCAACCAACTTAGTAACTCAATCATACATTTACAGTTTCATTTTGTGTTAGTAGATTATATTTAACTTTACTTTACTAACTAGGTTTTGTATAATAATAATAAAATATTCTCACATGATATTTTGTTTTAATATGAACAATGTTAAAATGTGTTCGTTTGTGTTAATATTTTTAGATATTGTTGATTGCCATTTATCTAGGAAGCAGCAAGTTCCTAACGAGAGACATAAGGCTGTGTGTAGACTGACAAACTTGTGCTTACAGAGTCTCTTGAAAACTAAGTGAATTTGTCTTGAGTGTAGTCGACAACGACAAAGTTGTTGTTCCTATGTGTTAATAGGTATGAGTATCCTTCAGAAATGTTGTGCAGCATAACCATACATTAGCAGTTAAAAGCAGTTTAAAGTAATATTATAAATAAAAGTAACTCTGTCTCTGTCTGTTTGTTACGTTTTCACGACTAAACAGCTCGACCTATTTTGATGAAATTTGTTTCCATATAGATTATGATAGGGATTGGGAGATACGCTACTTTTTACTTGACTGCACAAAATGAGGGTTACGTTTTTATTGTCATACCAAAAAATATAAAATAAGTATAACATGTTTTTGTTTTAAGATAACATAATTCAAAAAAAATTAAGTAACTTAATCTAGTTATATCAGTACCGTAATGGCAGTTGGCCGTTGGGGCAGAAAGGTTTGGCCAAAAGTCAAGTTAGAATTTTCTAGTCTTCCGCCTACTCGAAGAACCTCATCAACAACGACAGGTCGCAACGGTTGAATAGCACTGGGACAAAGTTTTCCTGCCTGAGCTGCCTTCATGTTATCGGCAAAGTAGACCAACTGTAGGGAGCGTATACGAGTACCTGCCATTTTAGCTCGAGATACATCTTCCGCTTGAGGCAGACCGCTTGATTTAAGCTTTTTGGTAAATCTCAAAACGTTCACTTCTATGCGAAGTAATTTGGGCCATGAAGATATTTGCCGTGACAACTTGTAAAGAACAGGTTGCACTGGTTTTACAGTTATTAACTGGCTTGGCTTCTGGAACGTCAGTGCTCATAGGCAGAAATGGTTTAATTAGTGGAGACTACGCACTGAAAAGCGCATTGTAGCACAGCCTCCCACTCGAGCAAAACAGCGTTTTATGTCGTATAGTTATGGAGTAAAATGTGTACATAGTTACTGCACACATCTAGATGGCACTGATAAATTAAGATATATCTATATAAATACACTCGATGTGTAATATTGCCCACGATTTTATCGGGAGCATTGGTGGATTTTATGTGGCAAAATGACCGCGCAACATAACAATATTGACAAATATTTAAAACAGTTATATTACCGTAATATTGCCGGCAAGTAAAAATATTGCTCGTTTAGGAGAACCTTACAATTGACCTACCCTAAGGTACTTGTCTCACCACCGGCGATGAGCGAGAAGCGAGTAGAGCTAGAAACTAGAAACGAGTTGGCGAGCAGCGAGAAGCGAGTGTGTAGTTCCTATAGTTGTCTTGCTGGGCTATAAAGTCAGTGAGCGAGTACGGTGGGCGATACTCGCGCCACTCTGCCGCTATTACTGCTGTGTTCTGACCACCCAGTGAGCATCGCTGAGCGCATATCGCTGAGCGAGTATCGCTGAGCGAGTGTTGTAGTCGCTGCGACAAAATAGTGGAGAGCGAGTTCTCGCCGGCTGTGTGAACGGCCAGCGATCAACTATTAATATACTTTTATAATAATTTTACTAGTAATACTCTTTTACTGACATGGAATCTATATCTTTTGTTCGTTTCTTGAGCGAGAAAATAGTTGATAGCTAATCGCTTTCTCGCCGGCGGTGAGACAAGTGCACTATGGCAATTATTCACTACATGAACGTTGAGCCGCATGTCGCGACTTACAAAACAGTGGACAATTACGTATCGATCACTCACTATACGAGCGTTAAGTTCGACTCATTCGCGAATCGTTGCCGAACCGCAAACGTTATCATGCATGTGAATGGTGGCCTTAAAAGGTTGTTCTAAAGGCTTTATACAATGAGGTGACATAACTATTTCTATTCCCAATGTACCCTTACCCTAAGGGTCGCTCATCACCCTTAATCGGTGCAGACAGTCTCGCTAATGAGAAAAATAATGACGAGCGTCCGTCGCGCGGTAATCAACACCGCACCTGGGTTTGTTTCAACCTTTTTAGTTGAGTTTTCAGACTTTACGATTTGCGGTCTCACTTTTAGCCCTTGACATGATTTCTTTGTAAATTTGTAGTGGTATTCAACTCCTCTAATTCTAGGGTGGGGGTAATAAGTTTTGCACTGACGTCCCGCATAGTGGTGTATACAATGTATCGATTTATTATCAGTATGGAATATATACTATATGTACTATATTATTGTGTACTTAATCTATTAATGAGTATTTGTATATTTATTTATTTTGTTTATCTATTTACACTGTTTATTTAATATGTAATTATTTCGTTAAAGCTACCAGTTTTTCAGTTTCAGATGCACAACAAAACTTTTTATTAAAAACACTAAACTATTCCTGTTTATATCTTCATGCCCCATGTTATTCGACCATAAACGGAGTGGTCATCGCTTACGTCCACTTTACAACCCCTATACTTAATCTACCCTTTGATTAAAACAGAGGATTACATCCTTTATAACTGCTGTAAACGTCTGAACTGAACTGACCATCTAGGTTTAGAGCTTTTGCTAAATGAACACTTTTATTCCAGGACTATTAAGAATGAGACGCGAAAATAATAAAACAGGAAATAAAATATATTAGTGAATTGCCCCAAACTGATATCTCGCGAGTCTCCCATAAAAACAAAAAAATACGTACATGTTTAAAAAACTTTTCAAACGAGTTGTGATAGATAGGCAGAGCTCATAAGGAAGGAAGCTCTCATTCGAAACGTGGAAGCTACCGTAGGTATCAGCCAGGGAACCTGTAAACCGATATCGTCATCGCAGCCGTCATCAAGAGAGCAATCACCGACGCCATCATCTAGATCAGGTGTTTCATCTGGGGGTTCAATGGGCTCGTCGGCTGTTCAAGTAATGCGACAAACAGCAAACACAATATATTTGAATGCTAAGGAACAAATAGAACTTGCTAAAAGTATCGAGTCTTCTGTAAAGGAGAAAGTCCAAGCAGGTCTGGAGAGCCTGTTCAACATAGTTCTGAAACTCTGTGAATCAAAACAAAATATGCAAATAGATAAAATAAGAGATCAGGCACAAGAAAAGATTATTAAACAAAAAAAAAGAAAATAGTAAAAAACTGACTGAAATATTGACATGCAAAAAAAAGTCCCCGGCCCGACAACAGAGGCAATTTTGACAGAAATAAAGTCACTACGACAAATGGTGGTCTTTGAAGTCCTTAAAGGTAAGAAAATACAACCAGACGATAAAAAATTTTCGGTACTAGCCGATATTTACCAACATAAGGGAGAACTGAAAGAGTTCAAAGCGGTTATGAAGCAGGTCAGGGAGAATACCCTGGTGAAGCCAGCTGCCACCAAGAAACTCCACGAAGAAATAAAAACCCTGGGAGCTTCCTTAAATAACACCAAGGTCCAGCTAGAGGAAATAGTTACAGCGACTAAAACTCAAGGAACTCCAGCAACTTACGCAGAAATGGCACGTAAACAAGCACAACAGACACGAAACCACGCCCTCATTGTATCATCATCAGACCAAGCTGATACCAGTACATAAGTGTTGGAAAAGATAAGAGGTAATCATATTTCATCATTGACATCACACAATTATAATTTTGCTCTCACAGTGGGTGATTAAGCGGTCTCGGCAGAATAACAGCGTCAACTACTAACCCAGTTGACATAATGCTGAGTCGAGGCCCTTTTGCTGCTATAGCACACAACATACCTACCTCATATTTAAAATTAATTATTTATTATATTGTTTGTTTATTTCTTGCATGTTTTCATCTTTTACATTTTAAATCATCTTTTGTAAATGTATTGTGTGCTATTTTAGCAAATAAATGATTGTCTCTGTCTAACTAGATAGGTATATGATCATTATGTCACCTGTTGGGCACAACAATAATAAGGAAGGAAGAGGACGTCATCGTCCTTAATAAGTAGGTTTTTTTAAATATTTATCACATCATTTTTTTACAAACAGTATAAAAATGTATAAAAATGACATTTAAAATCCACTAAGGTTTGTATGGGTAATGCTATCATAAAAACGAAAGCTCGGGAGCGCTCAGTCCAAAACCAATAATGTCACTAGGAATTTAGGTGGGTAGTTAGTTTAACATATAGATATATATAATTGGTGCAACTCTAAAATAGATAAAAAATTTGATTTAAGTTTACATTTTATGTAAATAATAGGTATATTCATTATTAAAAAGAAATCATTTAAATAGTAAGTCGGGAACTGTTGTGTTTCTGTGAGAACGCAGTGGCCAAGTCCTCTTTCGTCCCGGCATCAATTGAAAGCAGACGTGTTACTCGCTCACGCAGTTAAACTACTGTTTTTGTGTACACCATAATCGTAGTTACGCTCACTGTAATAAGATCACAACTTCCTTGAACAATTATTAAAAACTACAAATAATAACTGTGCTTCGATCTGCGTACGCGCAAACCGCTCCGGACGTCGCAGCGCGGGGACACTTCTTCCCCCCCGCAGGGATAAGAGTAAGCGCTATATTTTTTTCCCGCTCACACGCGCCTACACCGCGCACTGCACTATACCACGGATAACGTCTCAGTGGCGTTCATACTGCCTGCTACTCTAATTTGGACGGCGCATCATTATCTAACGAAATCTCTTCATAACACCAGAATATCGAATTTTTTCCGATCATATTACCGGATTACTCTCAGATTTTTCTGCTTCACATCTCGGCTATGCAGCGTACCCCTCCCGGACTTTCTACCAAAATGGATTCTATATCAACGTCAGACTCAGAAATCACCAAAACGTCTAGGAGACCCCAGCCAAAACCCATAAGACCCATGCATAAGCGTTCACGCCTCTCCGATGGTGACGAACAGGACCGCTTCTCCGTTTTCAAAGAGGAAATCAAAGATATTGTTTCATATTATTTATCTTTGAATATGAGACTAGACCAACTTGAGAAGAACATCTCCGACATAAATGGCAAGTCTGACGTAATACAAACCTCTAACAAAGAGATAGAAAAATCACTGGACCTCGTCTCGGGTCAGATTAAAGACGTTCAGAATAAAATAGAGAACCTGGAGGGCGAACGCAAAAAATTGTCTAGCCGAGTTAACGTGATTGAATACAATCTGGAAAACTTCAAACGACAATCCATAAAATATTGTTTTGAGATTAGGAACGTCCCCTTTACTAAAACGAAAGAGTCTAAAAACGACCTATCCGTTATGTTTAACAAGCTCAACACTTCCTTGAACCTCCAGAATAAAGGAAACACCATACAACCACGGGACGTGTACCGTTTACCAACCAAAGGAAACACCATAAAATCTACTATTGTAGTAGAGCTGGCAAATACCTTAGAAAAAGAATCTGTCCTGCGTAATGTCAAGACTTACGCTAGGAATAGATCTGATCAGCTTAATTCTAGAGCCTTGGGAATAATAGATCCTAAAACACCAATTTATATCTCGGAACATCTCACTTCGCATGCCAAGAGGTTGCTACACCTGGCCCGTGACTTCGCAAAAAGCGAAGGATACCAGTATTGCTGGTCTTCCGGTGGCAGAGTTTTTATTAGGAAAAAAGAAAACGCACTGCACATTCTGGTAAAAGATGATGAAACTCTCGCCGCGCTAAGGCACAACCCTGCTAAGTGACTAATTATTATGATACAATTGTGCTTTTTTCTAAAATCATTTGTTATTTTGTGTTTCACAGAGTATGTTTACAAGAGGGCACTACATTACATCCTACAGTCACTTAACTGCACAACATTAACACAAAAAACATGTGGTACTATTTGCCCCAGAAGCCTTTTTCAAATATGCACACCAGAAATCCCTCCCCCACATAAAAGTCACACCTTCCCTCATACACACATCCACACACACTTTCACTGTCACATGTACACACACCAGCTCACACACAAATACAGACATGAACACACACAGACACCCATCTACTACCTTTTACTTACCCTCCTACGCAAAAACTTCTACACACCCCTACTCCCAATCTCTCTTTTCCACTTTGAACAACCAGAGTACAATCTTGTCGTTCATTTCTTAACATTAAAAAACCATTATGGATAGTGCAGAATTTATTAATGGTATCGATAACACTGAACTCACATTCAGCACACTGGCTGATACACCTGAAGATTGCATAAAACTCCTAGGTGATGTCAACAGAAAATATATAATAATAACTCAAAACATTCGCAGCGTGCAAAAAAACTATGACAGCTTTGTTATACTTTTAACTAGATTACACTTTTCTCCCCACGTTATAATACTTACCGAATGTCCTATAAATGAGGATTCCCCAACCATCTGTTTACCCAACTATGAATACAACTCTTCGAAACGCTATATCAATCAAAACGATGGAATAATTATTTTTACACAGATAGGTCTTCATGTCACTATTGAAGAACCCCCGTTCGAGGACGCCAATTGCTTGCTAGTCCATATAAATAAGGAATTATCTATTGCTGCAATATACAGGACCCCTTCTATTAGGAATATACAACCTTTTTGTAACTCTCTTGAGGAGACCATTCGCAAACTTACATATAACACATGTATTATTGCCGGAGATATGAACATTGATATAAAAACTGACACGACTGATCACCGCTCTTTAGACTATCTGGACCTCACCTCACACTTTGGGTATATACCGGGCACCTGATGCCAACCCGTGGCCCAAACTGCCTGGACCATGTACTGGTAAAAACCCCCAAACAAACCTGCACAGTGATCTGCAACACCGATGTAACAGACCACTGTACAGTAATTCTAGGCATAGACAAGGATAATTCCTCCATAAAATTACCAAACAAGAAGATGTACTCCAAAATTAATTATGAGACCCTGATCTCTGATCTGGAAAATGCTGATTTGGACAACTTTTACCAGGCAGAAGATCCCTCAGAAGCCTCAAATATACTCATTAACGTCTTGGGTGTGCTTATCCGTAATAATACTACTATTAAAAAAATAAGTAATCGGGAAGTTATCTCTAAACCTTGGATTACACAGAGTTTGCTAAAATGTTTACGCCACAAAGATGCTCTTCATCTAAAAGCTAAAAACAATCCGCTTAACTATGTGTTCCAAGATAACTATAAAAGATACAGAAATAAATGTATCAGTGTTACAGAAGAATCGCGGAAATCATATGAGTCCGGATTACTGACTGACGCAAATGGTGATAGTAAGAAAACTTGGAAGTGTATCAAATCCATCTGCAATATTAGCCAAACAAAAAATAAAAATCTAGAACTATTGAAGACGCATAGTAATCCTAGTGACGCTCTTAACGAAGTCAATAACTACATCTCCAGCATTGGCAAAAAATTGGCGCTTGAAATCCTCAACAAACTTAATATATCTGAACAAGATCTTGTTAACCGCTTAGATCACATTTTAGCAACACCCAATAACTCGTTATTTATGTCCCCTACTGATAATTATGAAATTCTTAAAATAATAAATTCCTTAAAGTCATACTCTGTGCCTGGCTGGGATAGCATAGGTAACGAACTACTTAAAAGAGGCAAACATACACTCATACCCGCCATCGTTCACCTTTGCAATCTGAGTCTCTCATCTGGTATAGTTCCGGATTGTCTTAAATTAGCTAACGTAAGCCCCATTCATAAAACAGGTGATCCGCTTCTCGCTAAAAACTACAGACCAATATCATTACTCACCTCTATATCTAAAATAGTCGAAAAGGTAGTCAATAAACGCCTACTGTCATTTCTGGAGGCAGAAGACCTATTATCGCAGAACCAATACGGCTTCCGAAATAATTGCTCTACTGATGATGCAGTGTCTAATATGGTCAATTTTGTCTCAGAACATCTTGATAAAGGCAAAAAATGTGCTGGTGTCTTCCTAGACCTAGCAAAGGCCTTCGACACAGTGTCTAGGACAATACTTCTAAAAAAGATGGAAACTATGGGTGTAAGAGGAGTTGCCCTTGACTGGTTCCGATCTTACTTGAGCAACAGAAAACAACGTGCTAAAGTTGGTGAGGTATTGAGCGACCTCGCTGAGGTGGACTTTGGTGTACCTCAGGGCAGCGTACTTGGTCCTTCTCTATTTCTAATATATATAAATGGCTTATGCTCTCTCCGATTGCCCCAAACAAGAATCTTTGCTTTTGCTGATGACACAGCTTTGATTTTCTATGGAGATAGTTGGGAAAAAGTAGCAGACATAGCTGAACGTAACATGAGAATAGTCTTTAGCTGGCTAAATAATAACCTGTTAACCCTAAACACTGAGAAAACGAAACTTGTACCCTTCAACATAACTAAAAGAACAGCTCCCTATAGTTCATTCAAAGTGAAGCTCCACAATTGTCCCATAAATCCCCTTTCCAATAATTTCTGCACATGTCCCTCACTTGAACAAGTAACGAATATTAAATATTTAGGGATATACATTGACGAAAATCTCACTTGGAAAAAACAAATAGACTACCTGTGTTCCAGGCTCAGAAAAATGCTGCACATTTTCAAGCGCCTTAGAGCTATCACAGACGTAAAAATCATAAGGCTAGTAGACCTGGCACTATGCCAAAGTATCCTATCCTATTGTTCTAGCTCCTGGGGCGCTGCTTGCAAAACATATTTACACAAACTAGAAAGGGCCCAACGCGCAGTACTAAAAGTTGCTTACCACAAACCATACAGATACCCTACAGAATCCCTACACAAAGACGTAAACCACCTTACGGTTCGGCAGTTGTATTTATCCTCAGTCATACTCAAGTTCCATAAAACCTCACTTATTACAGTCGCCTCTACTTATTCCAACAGACGGATAGTATGGAGCGCCCTGAAAGTCAAAACAAGTTTTGGCAAAAGAAATTATAACTTTGTAGGTCCTACACTCTACACCAAAATAAATAAATCAATAGATATAATGGATCTCGCGACTAAAAAGTGTAAGAAAAAATTACTAGCCTGGCTATTAACATTAAACTACCATGAAACGGAATCCCTTCTTATCACACCAACGTGATAGTCACACATGAATAAATGAAAACGAACTTAAGCACAAAAGCAAAAATATGTACATAATAATTTATAAGAAACAAGATAAATCAGTTATAATATATTCAAAATAAATAAACATTATTCCATATACCGAACTTCCCTCCCCCCCTCCCACTTCCTCCCTACACACGATTCAGAACCCTATATCAATAGAATTATGTAGCACTAGTAAAATAGATCCCTAGACATCGCTTTCCTTATCTCTTACTACCACAGGTACACACTACACATCAAGCACACACGCGCACTTACATACACACACCCACACACACAAACACACAAATACACATACACACACTCACACTCTCAAACAGGACGAAAGAGACTATCTCCCACAACACAGGTTTTACCTAGGGTGGGAGCTAGTGAGCTTGTATTGTGGATTATTCCTTTGTTAAGATCTCTGCTAAATGTATGTAACATTGTATTGTATTGTTTGTTAATGTTTCAATAAATGAAAAATAAATAAACAAAAAAAAAGTATGGTCTTTATCAAACAAACGATTGTTTTTTTAAACTATCATGATCACTGTACATAATTACTGATTAAAACGGGTATTTTTTTTTTTTTTTTTTTTATAAATTATAGGCTAGCGTTTGACCACTATCTCGCCTGATGGTAAGCGATGATGCAGTCTACGATGGTACACGCTTGCCTAGAAGAAACCTATTCACTCGTGACTTGAAGATCCCTAGGTTGTAGTTATCAGGAAACACAGACTCAGGCAAGGCGTTCCACTCCTTGGCGGTGCGCATAATAAAGGTGGAAGAGTACCGCTTTGTGCGTATGGGAGGTATGTCTACCATGTAGCGGTGGCGCAACGCGGAGCGTCTGGTTGTCCGATCATAGAATGGGGATGGTGGGATTAGGTTGAAAAGCTCCGCAGCACACTCTCCGAAATGTATCCGATAAAAAACCGAGAGGCTTGCAACCTTTCGACGATGCTCGAGGCTGTGGAGCCTTGCTTTTGCTAACTCGTCATTGCAAATGAGCTTCTTGGCTCTTCTCTCAATTGAATCTAGAGCCTCTAGCTGGTACTTCGCTGATCCGTCCCAGAGGTGAGAACAGTACTCCAGACATGATCGGACTTGTGCTATCTATTTATCACGTATGTACCTTTTTTACTATGACCGTGGCGCAGTGGGCGAACAGCCGGCTGAGACGCAGGAGGTAGTGGGTTCGATTCCCGCCACCGAACAAATGTTTGCATGATCTACAGATATTTGACCCGGGTCTGGTTGTTTTTCTATACATTATAAGTATGTATTTACAAAAAAAAAGTAAATAAGTATTCTATCAGTTACCTGCTTCCCATAGTTAAAGCTCTGCTTAGTTTGGGGCTAGATAGCGCTGTGTGATATTTATGTATGTCTAGCAATATTTATGTATTTATTTGTTATCCCGACGTTTCGACAATATTGCAAGAGCCGTGGTCGCGGTCAGACTAGCGTACTTGGAGCTACTGTCGAGAAGTGATGGCAGCTGAAGCAACTACCCTCACTTGCTCTTCAGAATTGGAAATGTCCTCGTTCATATTACATTACATTATTATTATTACACATTAAGTTTTTTGCAACAAAGTCAAAAAGTCGAGATAACAAATAAAAAAGGTGCATACGCGATAAATACCCGTTTTAATCTGTAATTAAACAAACGATTTAACTAATTACATTTTGAAGTGGTACAGTCTGATATCCATAGACTGGATTGTCCAAGTTTTTATGTAAATAAATCTTTATTTAGAGCGGTTAGACTTTTAAAGCATTTACTTTAACGATTAAGCTTAATCTATATCTAGCCATTTTAGATATTAAATGCTAAAAACCAGTGTTTTATAAACACGACTTGTTTGAGTAATCAAAAGAAAAGTTCATTAAGATACAGTCAGCAATGTTTATGCAGTATAAATAATTCCCAATGATTGGATCATTACTAGGATTTTAAAAAACTTACGTTTTGACGTTTCAAAGTGATCCTTGTGATTTTAATGAATAAAAATATACAATCGGCAATAATAAAGTATTGCCTCGTAGCTCACGGCGTCCATCAGTTTTTTGTACTGATATACACAGGAAATTCATTATAGTATGGTATGGTATGGTCAGTATTATGTATCTTTTAATGTTATTTATAAACTTTCAAGTTAACAGAATAATTTAATATTACTCTATTAGTACAGTTTGGAACACCACAAATATTTAATACAGCCGCCACGCGGTAAATACTAATTAATCGCCAACAAACTTCGGTCCCTGGTGAATCGTTTCAACTCGCATTATGCAGGGGACGCCAGTTGTATGATTTTTTATCTGGTGCCAGACTCACGCCGTGCACTAACTCTAATTCTAGGGTGGCGGGAATAAGAGATCTGCACTAACGTCCCGCATTGTGGTGTATTATGCATTACCCCCCTTCTAACCTAACCCTAGACATCCTAACTCCTTGCGTCTTTGTAGGACTGTGGAGGTCCTACAACCTACGGTGGAGGTGTGGAGTAGGACTTTGGGTTGGTGTCAGCAGCTTTCCAGGGTCCTTGTGGATGTTGATGTAGTAGCGGTGTTGGAGGATGAGGATTCGATGACCGCTTGCAGACCCGTCTGGCATAGTTTGTGGCAGTGCAGTGAAGTATCACGTGCGCCACAGTCAATTTCTCCCGTGCACATTAACCGACTCCTCTCGCGTTATTTCCAATCCAGCCCATCAAAATATATATTAATTTTATCAAAAAACTTATAAAGGTGCTTATAGCCTGCTGTGTTGTTTTAATATAAAATAAATAATAAATCTTGAGGAATCTACATAAACATCAATAAACCCTAGTAATACAATTCATAAAGTAATAAATATAATTATAATATTATATGGTACATAGAACTAAACATCGATATCATGTAGATATATAACGTACTTGCGGACCTGCCTCCGGCTTCGCACGCATGGTTTGTCAATAAAAACATTACCCTCCTTCTGCGCAGTTGGTTACTCAGCCTATGCTACTCAGGGATAATAATGTAGCATTCTAATAGTGAAAGAGTTTTTGAAATCAGACTCGTAGTTTTTGAGTTTATTCGTTACAAACATACAAAAAACAAATCTTTCCTCTTTATAATTTTAGAATAGATAATAATTAAATAGATATAACGGAGTATTACAGGATACGTCTCATTTTGTAG